>BSQW01000012.1:15529057-20329057 GCA_030161315.1 Eutrema japonicum | reverse complement strand
TATTTTATTCTGGTTTTGTGAGAGAACTTTCAAGGGGAGACAAATCTACAACTCTGTTCGTCCGGGAGAAGATTTCGAACCCTCTTGTTACTCTTTTTATTTTATTTGATGATTTATTCAAACATGTTTATTGCTTCAATTTCCATATCTGAGTAGATCTCTTGTTAGGTTTAGGGTTTTCTCATAAGAGTTTTCTCTGAATGCTAGATTGATTATTTATTAGGATTTACCATATGAATTAGGTCTTCGCCATAGGTAGTTTCCAAAGCTAATTCTAGATTGATCACCTAAAATTTAGATCTTAGGATAATTGATTAGGCACGAGAGTGCGATTAATTACCTGATAGAACCTAGGGTGAGCAAAATAACTATTCGCAAAGAGATTTGGTTTAGTTGTTTTGTGAACAAATCAAACTTGAACTAAAAGCTGGTTTAGACTTTAGGATTCGCAAAGAGATTTGGAATTCTAGGATTTAGACTTAGATAGTTTTTGCAACGAGAGTTGATTAATTATACCTTAGTGATTTGAGTTCAAGAACCGCGCTAAATTTGAATCCTGTTAGTTAGTTTATCTGCATTCATTGATTTCCCGAGAAATACCCTGAACCTATCTTTCTCCAATCGAGTTTACAACCGTTTTAATTTACATTCTGCTTTCAATATCATTTATCACTTAGCTTAATTCTCATCTACATAATCTATTGTGTGTTTCTGTGAGTCATTGTGTTGGACCCCTACTTTACTACAACTACTGCTTTAGTACTTTTAGGGTATTAATTTGAGCATATCAAATTTGGCGCCGTTGCCGGGGACTCAATTCGCCATTAGATTTTAGTCTGAGAATTTCGACTAAGTTAGTCGGTATCGATCGATACTATCTAGTGTCGGTCGATACTCGTCGTTCTCTTTTTGTTGATATCGATCGACACCACCCTGTGTTACCGTGTACTAACGTTCTTGACTTCTGTGTCCAGGTGTATGTCGTGAAACCAGAAGGAGCCAGAACACTCATTGGATCAGCTAGCACTTTTGGAACGCACAAACAGAAAAGCAAAGAAGCCAGCAGAGATGAACAACAATCCGGTGATTTTGGTTCAAGATGATGCTGGTGCTTACAGAGACCAACAGGGTCAGTTGTGCAATGAGAGAGGTCAAAGTCTGGATGGAGAGGGGAACATCATTCCACCTGCTCTTGTTGTCGCTGGGAACGTCGCTGGGAACGTTGTGGTTAATCGTGGTAGAACGATTGGTGAGTACAACAGGCTTGATCAGTTTTATGCCAATCGATCAGCGATTCGTCCTCCTGCTTTTCAGAGGAATGACTTTGAGCTGTAACCTGCATACTACACTCTTGTGGGTCAGCACCCTTTTCATGGTCTTCCCAATGAACATCCCATGGACCATATTAAGAGGTTTGAGGATTTGGTCACTAGCATCAAGATCAATGGAGTATCCTATGATTACCTCTTCTGCAAGCTCTTCCCATACTCTCTTGGTGGAGATGCAACTTACTGGCTGAAGCAGCTACCTCCTGGATCACTGACTAACTGGGAAGAGACTAAGACTGCTTTCCTAAACAACTTCTATGATGACGCACGATCCGAGGATCTGAGGAGCAAGATCTCCCAATTTTATCAAGGACCCACCGAAGCGTTCAAGGCTGCTTGGACGAGATTCAGATCATACCAGAGAAACTGTCCACATCACGGATACTCTGATGTTCAGCTGATGGGATTCTTCTTCAGAGGAATTGATTGGAGGTATCAGATGGCTTTGGATGCTTCAAGAAATGGAAACTTCAATACCAGGTATCCTGATGATGCCTATGTACTGAATGAGAACTTGGCGTCTAGAAATAGCACCAAGAATGCTGATTTTGAGCAGAAGAAGCTAGCTGGTAGCATGGATGGTTCACAGATTGCTGATGTTCAAGCCGAGTTAGATTCTATGCACAGTCTTCTGATTAGCAAGACAACGAAGGCCGTTCACTTTGCTGAAGATTTTGAGGTATTCAACGAATATGAAGTAGAGGATGTTAACTACATTGGTGGTTCTGGTTTTCAAGGTCAGAGGAATCAATTCAACTAAAACCGAAACTTCAACAACTCTCAGCAAGGAGGTTCAAATCAGTTTGGTCAGAAATCATCTCAGAACAGTGGGTATACCAGTAACTATGGAAGTTCGTCTTTTCAGCCAATACCTGCTAAACTCCCAGATAGCAAAATCGAGTCTATGTTTGAACAGCTTCTTCAAGGACAACAGAAGCTCACCGTAGATCTCAATGGAAAGATAGATGATGTGTACAAGGATCTGAGTGGAAGGATCGAGGCTCTCAGTACTCATCAGAAGATGCTGGAAACGCAAGTAGCTCAAACTGCAGCATATGTCAAGGGAAAGACGACTCAGGCACAGAACGAACACGTCAATGCAATCACCTTGAGAGGTGCAGGAAATCTCGAAAAGCTTGTCGAAGATGATTTCGAACTCGATTCATCAGTATCGATCGATACTACTGCTGATATCGATCGATACCAACTTGAAGAACCGACACACGAGCCTTGTGTCGATCGACACCAACCTTGTATCGATCGACACCCCTCGCAGGCTGAACTGGAGATTGTAAAGAAACCAGAGATGATGGAGGAATGTGTTTACAAGCCTAAGATTCCGTATCGTAGACCACCTAGACATCTCATGAAACCCATCACTGCAGAGAAGTTGTTAGCTTTTGAGAAAAAGGCCAGGAGGATTCTCCACACTATATCTTTTGAAGAAGCTTTTGAAAACCGTCCTCTAGAGTGTTACTTCCAAGATTGCAGAGAGACTGAGGAAGAAATTAAGGCACTTTTCATCAAGGCCAGAAGTACACCACCTCCACTGAAGCAGTTTACTAAGAGGGAAGACCCAGGAAAATTTTCGGTTCCATGCTCTATCTCCGTAATTGAGTTCAAAAAATCTCTGGTTGATTCAGGATCTAGCGTCAATGTCATGTCAAGGGCACTTGCAGAGAAGCTGAAAATAGATAACATAATATCTACTCAGATGGCTCTCACATTCGCGAACTCTTCCACATCGGTTCCATACGGTACAATCCCCGATTTGATGGTTAAAGTAGGAGACTGTCTAGTCCCTACCGACTTTCAGGTTGTGGAGATGCATGCAAGGTCTAGCACACCTTTGATTCTTGGAAGACCGTTCATGGCCACGGCCGGTGCAGTTATGGACACGCCCAGTAAGAGAATTTCATTCTCATACATTGACGAACAGGTCTCCTACGAGGCCATCCCTTCTAGAAGAGCTCCCACACAGATATCTTGCATCCCTGTTGGTGCAGGAGAAACATTGATGGTTGATCTTTTGGAAGAACCTTATGATGAACCAACTGTCATAGAAATTCTGGATCACCCTTCTATCATCACCAAGGAAATCATCAAAAAGACTACGGCAAAGAAAGAGGTGAAGAACCGAAGAGTAGAGAATTCTACACATGTAACCTTAATCCCTCAGAAGTGCGATTGATACTCGATCGAATATAAGGTGAAATACAAGGGGGCCTTAAGACCATTTTCTAAGGCTAGATTTCTTCTTACTCCAGAGCTGAAAGCGAAAGGACAAGAAGTTTTGGAGCACATGTTGAGCAGAACTATGAAGCTAGAGATGTCAAGCTGTGGAGCCTGTTTCGCTGCAAGCTCTCATTCTTATCCCGACTGATCGTCCGTACAATCAAGCTACTGACTTAAACGAGCGTTTGGTGGGAAGCAACCCACTGGTGAGTTTGTTTTTGAATCTTTTTCTTTTTATTTTTCGTTTTGTGTTTTGTGTTTTGTGTCAGGATTAACAAGAAGCAAACACTAAATCGCCTTAGTGTCGATCGATACCATGTTGGTATCGGTCGACACCCTACGCGAATGAGAAAATGTTCATCATGTTAACTTAAGCCTGGTATCGCTCGATACCAGGTCGTGTGACGGTCGATACTCGATGTTCCAGCACGGTAACTTCTTGTTTTTCAAAATCCCACTTCGTTCTTTTATTTTCTTTCACCAACTCTAGGCTAGATAACACTGGGGACAGTGTTGTTTAAGTCTGGCGGAGGTAGTCGCTGACATTGTTTTTGTTTTTCTTAGAGTCAGTCGTTTTTGAGTCATTCGTTGTTTTATTGAATCAAAACCTGTTGGAAACTGTAATCTTTTTCTTGAATCTTTTGATCTGACCTTGCTTCTAAGTGACCATTGTTACATAATCAGTTCTAGAACGACTAATGAAAAATCCAAAAGCTGACCAGCTAACTAGAAGACACTCATGTTTACAGCAAAGCTCTTGAAATACCATTACTTTAACACATGGGTTCCTCATTCGTATCTGACAAAGGAACCCATGTGTTAAAGTAATGGTATTTCTCTCCCCTGTTATAAGTTAAAAATAAATAAATGCATTAAAAGATGAAATTATTTTCTTCTGAGTAGACGGTTAGGAATGTTTCCAGCGATCCCATTATTCTACTTGGTGAGGAATGATCACACAAAGGATTGGAAGCGAGGCTAGGATTTTCCTATGATGACATTATTCGCCTACATCCTTTGATACATTGAGAGGGAAGAACTGGGGATTTGGTGGCAAATACCATCAATACTCGCTTCTCATACATTGATGTGTATATGCAGATCTAAAAAGAGAATAGAGAACATAATAAGAAATAAGACTGGGGGAGAGAAAATGATACCAAAAGTATAAAAAATGGATGGTTCCTTGTCATGATATTGTATCGGAAAGAATCTAGAAGGTTCTTGGTATTAATCGCAGCGATGAAACTGGCGAGGAAGGCTTGATTGAACGATGCCTTAAATAATGTGTGTAGTCAGGGAAACTGAGAATGTCTACGGAGAAGTACATGGTGGTTGAGTTTGAAACTAGTTATGTGATATGTGGAGCACTAAGGAAAATGGTCATTGCAATGTTTCAAGAACAGGTGAGTCTCCGTGTTTTCAAACCTCTTTCTCTGGTTTAGTTTTCGGTTTTGGTTGAGGGCAAGCAAAGGCTAAGTCTGGGGGAGTTGATATATCATGGTTTTTACCCCTTTTAGGCCATGCTATAAGTCCGTTTTAGAGAGTATTTCTACTATTTTGTAGTGGTTTAGAGTCTTTTACTGGTTTTAACATGTTTGGAGCATAATTGGAGATATTGGAGCTTTCTGGAGCATTTTGGATCAAAGCAGACGTTCGTGTAGCTGAGTACCCGATTTGAATCATCAGTGTCGATCGATACTGACTAGTATCGGTCGATACTCATCGAAGCAGACACGGACCACGAGTTTAATGAAGAGTTAAAGAATTGCAAAATTGCCCTGAAGTCTTTATTATTTACAAGAAGCCCCAAAACGTGATTTATGTTATTTAAGAGGATTTTACAGCCACTTTGTGGGCTATGCTTTATTTTATTCTGGTTTTGTGAGAGAGCTTTTGAAGGGAAACAAGTCTGAAATTCTTTTCGTCCGGGAGAAGATTTCGAACCCTCTTGTTACTCTTTCTATTTTCTTTGATGATTTATTCAAACATGTTTATTGTTTCAATTTCCATGTCTGAGTAGATCCACTTTAGGTTTAGGGTTTTCTCATAAGAGTTTTCTCTGAATGCTAGATTGATTATTTATTAGGATTTACCATATGAATTAGGTCTTCGCCATAGGTAGTTTCCAAAGCTAATTCTAGATTGATCACCTAAAATTTAGATCTTAGGATAATTGATTAGGCACGAGAGTGCGATTAATTACCTGATAGAACCTAGGGTGAGCAAAATAACTATTCGCAAAGAGATTTGGTTTAGTTGTTTTGTGAACAAATCAAACTTGAACTAAAAGCTGGTTTAGACTTTAGGATTCGCAAAGAGATTTGGAATTCTAGGATTTAGACTTAGATAGTTTTTGCAACGAGAGTTGATTAATTATACCTTAGTGATTTGAGTTCAAGAACCGCGCTAAATTTGAATCCTGTTAGTTAGTTTATCTGCATTCATTGATTTCCCGAGAAATACCCTGAACCTATCTTTCTCCAATCGAATTTACAACCGTTTTAATTTACATTATGCTTTCAATATCATTTATCACTTAGCTTAATTCTCATCTACATAATCTCTTGTGTGTTTCTGTGAGTCCTTGTATTCGACCCCTACTTTACTACAACTACTGCTTTAGTACTTTTAGGGTATTAATTTGAGCATATCACTAATTCCTTTACCTTCGAGTGAGCGTATAAGCCTTGATGGGAAAAGGAAAGCCGAGTGTTAAGCAGATGCATAAGAAGGCAAGGTATAACATTGAAAAGAAAACCGAGCAATATGGCAAGAATACTAACAAGGGACGTCGCAAGAAAACTTTGAGCCTGTCGATCTCGTTTGGATACACCTAGAAAAGGAACGTTTTCCCGATGAAAGAAAGTCCAAACTCTTTCCCAGAACCGACAGACCATTCTAGATCTTGGAGCGGATCAATGACAATGCATACAAGATCGACTTGCAAGGTAAGTACCAAGTTAGTCCAAGCTTAAATATTTCTGAATTGATCCCCTTTGTTGCAGATGTGTCTGATTTGAGGTCAAATCCTTTTCAAGAGGAGGGGGATAATATGATAATGGCTACGGACAAGGATGGTCACGAAGACACGAACTTTTACCCGAAGGACCAATGACGAGGGCATTGTCTCGGATGCTTAATGGAGCTGTTCGTGGCTTACTCCAAGACATTTGGTCCGAGGAGAAAGGTCAACACCCACATCACATTTTCAACATGATCAAGACTTATACCATTCGGTTTATCATGAGGTTTCATCACTCTTGACGATACCATTCGACTAATTAGAATTGTAGAAGCGTTTTAAGTCGAGTGTAGGGCACAAGGATTTTTGGAATCTCCTATCTCACACCTTGTCATCTTACTCCGCGGACTCTACCTTCCGAAGTTCCACCGCCTTCTTTCATTTGGAGCGTTCTAAGTCGAGTTAGGGGCATAAGGATCTTCGAGACTTTTTCTCACGCTTTATCATCCTTCTCCACGAACCATTTGGAATTTATGATTATCCATCTACCGCCCTCGAAGTGCCAAAATTGGGAAAAATCGTATCAAGTGGACAGGTCGAAATTTCTAACAGGGAGATCAAGGGTATCCTGCAAAAGACCGTGAACACAACGATGAAAGATTGGGCTACAAAGCTGGATGACGCTCTTTGGGCGTACATGACTGCCTACAATACACATTTGGGCATGACACCATTCCATCTTGTGTATGGAAAATCGTGCCATCTTCCCGTGGAGCTCGAGTACAAGGCAGCATGGGCTGTCAAGTTGCTGAACTTTGACATCAATTCTGCTCCTGAAAGACGGACGATGCAACTACACGAGCTAGAAGAGATTCGTCACATGGCCTATGAGAGCTCGAAGATTTACAAGGAGAAGACCAAGACCTCTCATGACAAGAAGATCATTCCAAGGAACCTCGCTGCAAATGATTGGGTGTTATTTTTTAACTCTCGCCTTAAACGTTTTCCAGGGAAGCTGACATCGAGATGGTCCAGACCATTCACAATCAAGGAGGTGAGACCGTACGGAGCTGTGGTGTTGCTGGGCAATACATGAAATGAGTTTGTGGTTAATGGTCAGCGCCTAAAGCCATACCTCACTTACGTAGAAATCGAAGGGGACAAAACCTTTCCCCTTGGTGACCCATCTCACGCCTAAAAGGCTATCAAGTCAAGCTAATGACTTTAAGCAAGCGTTGGGTGGGAGGCAACCCACCGATACGTTTTCTTTTATTTTATTTTATTTTATTCTATTTTATTTTTCTTAAGTCTGTTTTGCCTTCTTCTTGATTTATTTTTCACACCGATACAGTGTGAAGTAAGTCCGGGGGAGGGTCTTTATCGTTACTAACCCTATTTTCTTTCTTTTTTTTTCTGTTTCAAGTCATTTTGATGTTTTCTTTTGAGTTATTCTATTTTATTGAGCCAAAACTTGTTGGAGATTATGATCACAACCTTTGAATTTTTATGTGATTTTGCATATAAGTGACCATTGTTACAGGGCCAATTTTAAATCAGACTACTGAAAAATCTAAAGGATGAACAGTAAATCAGAGGCATCCATGTTCGCAGAAAAATTCAAAAAGCTTGAGCTAGTTCTGAGCTTTTCCTTTTACCTCATCATTGTGAATTGGTGTCTTCAGAACTTGACTACTCATTCGTATCTGACAAGGCGACCTATGTGAAAGTCTGTTACTCCTCTCCCTTATTTAAAATAAGAAGCTGCAAAGATGAAATGATTTTTTCGGGTAAAAGGCTAGAAAAATTTCCATCGATCCCATTATTTTACTTCGAAATTACTTCGAAAGAGATGATCACACTATGGTTGAAAGCGAGGTTGAGGAAAATTTCTGGGGATACCACTATTCACCTACACCTTAGAAATAAAGAGTGACACTTAGAACAAGGGATTCAGTGGCAAAAACCATCAATACTCGAGTTCCATCCGCCATTAACCCTACGGAAAGAAAACGAGAAAAGAATAAGTATGGGGGAGGGAAAAAGTACCAAATGTTGTATTGTTGTCTTGTCACGATATCGAAAGGGAAAGAGCCTAGAAGGTTCTTGGCGCTATGATATTTAATGAGACCCAGCGATGATGGCTTTTGATTATTCCGCGAAATAATGAGTTGAATCTAGGAGGATGCGATGCTTGCAGAGAAGTACATGGTGGTTCGATCTAGAGCTAGTTTGGCATTATGTGGATTACTAAGGTAATGGTCATTGCAGAGGTCTAAAGGAAATGTGAGTCTCCGTGTTTTTCAAACTTTTTCTTCTTCCTTAGTTTTTTTTTTTGCTTGAGGACAAGCAAAAGACTAAGTCTGGGGGAATTGATATGCTTGGTTTTTACCGTTTTCTAACACATGTTTTGGTGTTCTTTTTGAGTATTTTATCGAGTCAACGTTCGTTTTAGAGTCTTTTAGTCTTTTATTTAGTTATCTCAGGTAAAAAGGCGTTTAAGGAAGAAATTAGAGTTACGTGGGCAAAAACGCATGGAGCGGTACAAAAAGGAGTGCATCAAACGATGCAATACCATCAGAAGAGCCTGAATCGATCGATGCAAGGAGTGCATCGATCGATGGAGCATGCCCAGAAAGTCCAAAATCGATCGATGCTGACCGACGCGAAGGAAAAAGAAATTTATTGTTTTCCTATTTTACCCCGGACGCTCCCTATTTTGACCTAATTCCCCCAGAACCTTATATATACATTATTTTCAGCCACTTTTAGGCTATCTCCCTTTTTACTACTCTCTATTCAACTCAGATTTTTTGCCATTGATTTTGTAAGCTTCAAGAAGAATCTCTGCATCCATTGAGAAGAATTATAAACCATTTCCTCTCTTTAATTATTATTATGAGTTTCTCTCTATCTCCTTACTTGTTCTTTGTTGCCATGTCCGAGTAATTTCATAGTTAGGTTTAAGGTTTCAACGGGATTCATGAATAATTGAATTAGACATAGATAGGGATTCATCTCTTGTGATTTTTGCTTATTGTTGTGTTTATTGCTTAGGCTAAGTTGACCTCTTTGCCTATGATCTAGGGTTTAATCTATACCACGGAAGTGTCGTAGGTTGCTAGAAAGAATATAAGCGAGCGAATTGTCCTTAGCCAACGGAAGTTGATGATAAGGCGATTCGTGAACATATAGAACCTATTCGTTAATATTGGTCTAGAACTCTATGTTTAACGGAAGTTAGGATTTTAGGTTGCTAGATTTAGTAATCAATGCCACGAAAGTGGATTGGTTAGAGAATTATGTTTGAGTTTGAAACTTGTTAGTGTTGCATCTAATCACCAGCAAAGTTCATCCACAAGGCATGCGCGTCGTAAGATTTCAAAAGTATACTTACGGAGTACCGTGAACCTATAGACCCAATAGCATATCACAATCTTATGTGCGGCCAGAGACGGAAGCTACTGGTTAAATGAATAGATTGTAGGGCGTAGGTTATACGGAAGTAGACTACGTCATTATTTTGTCCTGTTCGTGGAGTTATAATATAGAAACACCGTTTACTAAAGAGCTAGGGGCCGTTTGATTGAATCGAGCATACCCCGAGATATTCCTCTCGACCCAGCAACATTTTAGAATAGTTACAACCGTCTCTAGTAGTTTAGTTTAGAAATAGAGTTCGTAGAAGTAGTTTAGTTATCGATTTCATTAGGTTTAGGTTAGTAGTCGATTTTCTTAGGTATTAGGATAGTTTTAGTTTTTCTTAGGATATGTTTAGTTTCTCTTAGCATTAATTTAGTAGTTAAAATTCCCGTAGTTTAGAGTAGCCATCGATTTTCTTAGATTAGATTAGTAGAAGTTTTCCATTTCTCGTTCTTTACAATTCTAGTTACAAAAACCCTATAAAAATATATTCGTTCTTGGTTTATTTACTATATAGTGTCAAAGGTCTCATAGAACAGCACCCTCTCCCTGTGGATCGATACCTCAAGTACTACCACGCACATCTGTGCACTTGCAGGCTTTAAGGTTTATAAATTTAAAACCTGGAGTTTTGGAGACGAATCCGATACGCATCAATGATCCGTATGAACTATGACCTTAGACCCAACAAGATAAGATCAAAATTTCTCAAAGACGAATACGACAACCAAAAGTTCCTTTTCCGTTGTCGCATAATTGTATTGAGCTTCGTCCATCGTTCTACTTGCGTAGTAGATCGCGTGCAGCTTCATATCTTTTCGTTGCCCGAGTACAGCTCCAACTGTAAAATCGCTTGCATCACACATGATCTCGAATGGTTGTTCCCAATCAGGTGGTTGCACGACTGGAGCAGAGACAAGGGTGTCTTTGAGTTTATGAAACATGGCTAGGCATTTGTCGTTGAACTCAATGTTTGTCTCCTTGCATAATAAGCGTTTAAGGGGACTAGCAATTTGGGAGAAATCTTTTATGAACCGCCTATAAAATCCAGTGTGTCCTAAAAAGCTTTAGATACCCATTAAATTCGTAGGAGGCTATAGGCTCGTCATAACCTCGATTTTATCTTTGTCTACTTCGATACCTTTTCCCGAAATCCTATGTCCTAGCACGATTCCGTCTCGTACCATGAAGTGATATTTTCCCAATTTAAAACAAGATGTTTGTCTTCACATCGCTGTAAAACTTTGCCTAGATTCGTCAAAGATGTTTGGAATGAAGATTCGTAGACGGAGAAATTGTCCATGAAGACCTCCATGAAATATTCGATGAATTCGGTGAATATCGACATCATGCATCTCTAAAAATTTGAGGGTGCATTACACAAACCAAAAGGCATTCGCCGGTAAGCAAATGTGCGGTACGGACAAGTGAATGTTGTTTTCTCTTGATCTTCCGGTCGAATAGGAATTTGGAAAAATCCAGAATATCCGTCGAGGAAACAATAGTATGGATGATTAGCTAACCTTTCTAGCACTTGGTCGTTAAAAGGTAGAGGAAAGTGATCTTTTGTTGTTACTGCGTTCAGCCTACGGTAATCAATGCACATATCATGTGGGTAAAGTTTTCACCCAACTAATACTAGCTGCAAGTGCACAGCAATAACGAATAGTATAGTACGGGATCGAATCCACATGGACTTGTAAACTACACGACGAAAACGTTAGAAGAACAATCAAGCAAAAATAAAACAAAAGAGAGTGTGTCGATGCTGATTTACTAATAAATTAAATAAGCAAATAAAAATCAGAGATTAAATCAATAAATAAACGGTTAGGTTTTAGGGAAATCTCATGGAAAACATGCAACGATAAGATATATGATACGAGAGGAATTTAAGTGAAAACTGTCTTGAACACAAAAAACGAATTTATAGTCTTTACACTGTCGTAGCTCCGACCACTATGTTTTACAAACCAATAGGCTCAGCTTTTGGAAGGTTATTGCAGACTGAAAACATGCACTAAATCGAGCATATAATGATAACGTTCACTAGACTCCTTAACTCGACTTTTGGAAGGTTAAGACGCCTAACTCATCAAATATTAGTTTCGACAATATAACACGCTTTTGGAGAGTATATTAACCTAAGATCAGATTACTAAATGCGCGGTAAAGTAATCATGCATTGAGAACAAATAAAGATGAAGAACCATATGAACATCCCTTTTAAAACAATCATCATATCAATATCGAATTATGCACCCATGGATCCCTTTCAACCTAACAGATGAACTACTCACTCATGATGCACAAAAAACAGAAAGTATGAATTGAAATCATGATGAGAATACTTGTATTAAAATATTAAGGTTGAGAAAACTTCTCTATATCGAAGTACAAAGTCGAGATCTTCACCTTGAAGCTCTTAGAATCCAAATCAATGAAAAACTATGAAGAAACCATGGCTGTGTTTATTCTAGGGTGGCTCTCTGCTTTGTGAGGCTAAAAACAAGTATATATAGCCCTAAAGTCAACCTAGGGTTTCATTAAACCGAAAAATGAAGTTTTTGGGTCGCAAGGGTCGTAGGGTCGTAGGGTCGGCCAACCTTTTGTACGCGTCTTGAGTAAAATCGGTGTATCTTCTTGACCAATGCTCCAAATGACTTCAAACAAATTGCATATGAAAGATGACTCAAAATGATATCTTTCCAACGAATTTCATCTCAATCCATCAACGGGAAGGTATCCAATGAAGGTGAAACTTCTTATGCATATGTGCTGTCCAATTGGAAAAATCCGCCTTTCTTGAGTTTTAGGTGCTTGGCTGATCTTTTGGACTTGGAAACATGTCTTGGACGTGGTAAACTCCTTTTTGGCTCCATTTTTCATTATTTTTGATGATTTGACCTATATAGACTTTAAAACTACAAATATGAGAATACTACCTCAAAAAGCACAAAACCGAATAAAAATACTTAGATAAAATAATAAAATCCGTAATAAAAACAGTAAAATATAGAGTATATCAACTCCCCCAGACTTAGATTTTTGCTCGTCCTCAAGCAAATGAATAAACTAAGAATAGAAAAGAGGTTTGAAAACGCGGAAATTCACCAATTCTTTAGAACGTCGTACTAACCTCCATTGTCGTAAACCAATTAGAACGGATTTGACACTAGATAGAAATTACCATGTACTTCACCGTTTGCTTCTCAACTTTCCAAGTCCGCCATATTCTCATAAGGTTACCCGAATTCTCCATTGCTAACTTCTTTAAAGTTAAAAGCGTGTGGTTTCATCGAGGGAGTATCGATCAAAGAATATGTAGACTTTCCTCAATCAAGTTTCCTGCTTACCTTGAGAGTCTTAATTCTGGTTTATTTCCTCTCCCTTTTTCTCTCTTCCTTTGATCGATTTCTTCTTTTTTTTGTTTTTTGTTTTTTTCCCCAGGATTAAGGAATACGAGACGCGAGTATTGATGGTGTTTGCCACCGAATCTCCGGTTCATCTCCTTGGATAAGTTTCCATGAGATGCGAGTATTGATGGTATTTGCCACCAAACCCCCGGTTCACTTCTTTTGGCATACTTTCATGAGATACGAGTATGGATGGTGTTTGCCACCGAATGCCCAGTCCACTTCCGCCCCATCCATATCTTTTTTGCATTGAAGTACTTAACTGAAAGGAAGATAGAGGGAAACCGCCCCCTTATATTGAGCGATAGAAGGGGGCGGACATACTCGATAAAATAAAAATAATAATAAAGAGAAAATAAATAAAATAATTTTTTGACGAAGCAACGTGGATCAGAACGTTATGGAAACGGAACATGAAGCCTTGTTGTCGTCGGATTCGCGAGAAAGCATCTATATCTCGTCGGAATCAGCTACGAACTCATTCTCTTGTGGCGTATGGCTTGTGGCGTCATCATCGGTAGCCTCGGTCTGATCGAAAACAGAGATGAGTGAGAGACTACCTAGCTCATTGTCCACTTGCTCGGTTCCTTGGGTTGTTCTAGATTTCTTGAAGAAATGTGGTACAAACTTCTTGACCACCTTGACGAGCTTTGAGATCATCTCTCCTTGAGTGCGAACCAGGTCTTGAAGGAGTATCCTCTCCTCTCGTTCCTTTGCGATAGTAGCATAGAACCATTGGTTTGTACGGTTCCTCATTGGTGCGGTGATAAACTGAAACAAAGGAGGAATACTGGATGATGATGCACCTAACACTGCAGGGCATCTAGGCTCTACATCGAGGCGAGAGTTGCGTGCTGCTTTTGCTCGAGCTTTGTAGAAAGAGCTAATCCCTACAATAGGATCTCCCGGTGTACGTATGAACCACATATTTTCAGGAGGGTTGAAAGAAGGGTTACCATCTCGTAAGCGAAGAAGGGTCTCACATGGAAGAAGGATGCATTGTGCCTCCTTTGAAGAATGTGGCGTGAATATGTAGGAGAAAATCTTGGACTCTTCAAACCAACCTGCGAGATAACCTTTCCTTTGAAGCTCGGCGAGGTCGAGTTTGTTCTCATATTGAAGCGGTTCTTTAGTCCCAATGTAAACTCCACAATGTAGAAGGATTGCGGTGATAATGCCTCCAAATTTGTTGTAAGCATTGCTTTCCTTGCGTTCCTTTGAAGCGTCATGCTTAATCGCGATGAAGCGTCTAGCAGTGATTGAGCTAAGATTTGATGTTACGGGCATGTCCACAAAAGGGGCGGTAAGAATGAAGAACTCATCTCGAAGGACAGAATTATGCTCATTCCGACTGAAAATTGTTTGCGCGATCATTCGATGCATGTAGCGGACAGCGGGGTGCGTGATTCGTGACTCTTTTGACGAGATGTGGTCGAGTTTTTTGTTATCAAATCGGTTCCAAATGCCATAAGAAGTGATGCTCCTCGTGAACGTCTTCTTCTCATCACAAGCAAATCCAAATAATTCACAAAGATCATCGATGGTTATGGATTAAGATTGCTCACCAATAGAGAACGAAAGGATCTCGTCTTTTGCCGCGAAGTTCTGTCCAATGGGATAAACGAGAGATACAGTACAAAGAAACTCCCTTGTCAACTTCGCATAAATCGGGTGAGAAAGCTCTATGAATCGTCGGAGTCCGAGCACATCTAAATACCATTCGATATCATCGCAAAGGCCGAGACGATAAATTGTTTCCCAATAAAGATGAAGCGTCAAGATGATTTTCATGCTGTTCAGACCAGCCATGTAATCGGTATCCTCGTCTAGAGCTGGTCCAACGAGTATCATTTCTGCACTCAACGTGTTTTCCCTTCTTCTATCCCGACTA
This sequence comes from Eutrema japonicum, assembly GCA_030161315.1. NCBI lineage: Eukaryota > Viridiplantae > Streptophyta > Magnoliopsida > Brassicales > Brassicaceae > Eutrema > Eutrema japonicum. The sequence goes on along the minus strand of BSQW01000012.1, from coordinate 20,313,802 downwards.
GCTCTTGGCTCTCTTGGTTTGCAAACCGGTTTAGTAACTTTCTGCGGTGCAGCCACTCGCTCGACCGTTACGAATCGTGTTTGCGCTTCTTCCAACTCGTCATCCTCATCTCTCAAGTGGTAGCTCAATGTCTCCTCACTATCTTGCACAACATCTTTTCCATGGCTTCTTCCTTGTTGATTTTGGGTCTTCCTTGTTCGTTAGACTTGAGGAATGATTTCCTCCGGTTCTCGAAGCACAAAGGGTTTGTCCGTTACCCGAGTAATCCTAGTCGAACGTCGTCGAAAGGCATCATCCGTCATTGGAATTTCCTACAAAATGAAAATTCTTGAAAAACACCATTAGTAAACAATTTACTAACAATCGAGGAAGTTGTCTCAATGCTTAGCATAATAACTTAAGAGCATAATAAGATAATATAAATCAACAAGAATTGAAAGACAAGATCAAAACCAATTTTCTCAAAAATATTTGCAATTTTCGGAGTTACTGTTCATGGCACAACAATTTTCATCAAAAACTTGAATCTTAAGCTCTAGAGTGCCAAAAATCAAGACAACCCCAAGTGCATATGATAAAACAATATCAATGAATGCATAAACAACTCATAAATCACCCAGATTCGTTTTTAATAAGGGCAAATTGCTGTTTTTACCTCAAAATTTCGTTTTTATGACAAAAATACACGTCCTTTCAATCAAATTCTGCGCTACACTTTCGGGGGTGGAAAATTACTGTTACCCCCTTATGACCATACAAAAAACGCGAAACCGCTATTACCATTTTAACCTTCGCGACATGTCAGACTTCTTTAGAGGTATGACATTTAGACTCTAATAGAAGTCTGATTGATTTCTCTTACCAGACTTCTCTCAGACGTATTCGAGAAGTCTGATACAGATTAAAATAGTAAATTTAAATTTAAAAAGTAAAAAAAAAATATTTGTTAAAATTTTTTTCTACAATAATTAAATATAGACGATTTTGATGTATAGAAATTAATATTTCATAAAATTGAATCAAATTAAACATGGTTAGTTAATTATGCCTATACCTCAATAAATATCAGACTTCTCGAAGAAGTCTGATACAGATTTAATTAGTAAATTTAAATTTAAAAATTTTTAAAAATTATTTTGTTAAAAATTTCTTATACATAAATTAAATATAGACGATTTCGAAGTATTAAAATTAAATTTCATAAATTGTATCAAATTAAAAAAATGTAAGGCAAAGTAGGTTGTAAACCTCAAAACATGCTTTGTAATGGAAACATTTACATATAACTTTAGGGTTAGATTCATGGTTTACCAAATTTACATTTCAAATTTTAAATTTGCACATATGTGTTGTAATGTGCATATATTTCACGAATTTGATGCTTTCTAGAAGTTATGTTTTAATATTGTCACTCATAAGTGCTAAATATTAGATTAAGGGTTACTCGGACTTATCGGAGAAGTCTGAGAGAATCGGGATTTCTCAGACTTCTCAGAGATTACCAGACTTCAATTTTAATCTGATTTTTTAAAAGCCAACTGCAAAACTACCCTCTCGTTGCCCATATGGGTTTCATCAGACTTCTAAAACTGTCTGAGTATACAACTCATATCTAAAAATCGACGATATGCAAAAATTCGTACCAATATCCGTTTAGAGTTTGTTTTCACCCTCGTCGAGCGTCCATAACGTCTAATATCACCGAAATCCCGCAAACCTAGTCTTTTTTGCCGTTTTTATGCCATAATTTCCGATTTCGGTACGTTTGAATCGGAAAATCATTGGGAAAATGGGAGAAATCGGAGAGAGAAATCGCGAAAAGTGTTTACGAGCTCTATTCTTGAGCCTTAATGGCGGAAAAATGGGTTAGTTACTGCATTAATTCGTCGATGATGGTGGTTGTCGTGGTTTCTCAGACTTCTCAGAGAATCGGTGTTTCTCAGACTTCTCAGAGAAGTCTGAAACGTATTTAATTTGAAAATTTAAATTTAAAAAATATTAAAAATTTAGTTTTTAGAAATTTTTACTACATAAATTACACATACTCATTGTTAATGTATATAAATTAAAAGTACATAAAATTTAATTAAATTGAATCATTGGAGATGAATTTGGATCTAAACACAAGTTTGCGGTTTCTCAAACTTCTCCGAGAAGTCTGAATTGTATTTAATATGAAAATTTAAATTAAAAAATAATTAAAATTTTTTTCATACAAATTTTTAATACATAAATTAAACATAATCATTGTAGATGTATATAAATTTAAATTACATAAAAGTTAGTCAAAATGAGTGAGTATGAGATAAATTTGGATCTAAACACCATGTAGGTAAGAGTTTTCGGTTTACGGGCTCAATATTTGTTGAATTAGGGTTCAAAGTTTGCCCTTGGAGTGTAATTAACTATAAAAGAGTGTGAATATCGAGTTATATATTGCATTGTGCAAATAACAAAGAAAACAAGAGTTTTGTCTATGTTCGACATATGAAGTTGGATATCTTGTTCTTATATGTAGGGTTAGATTGAGAGTTTCTAAATTTTTAATTCATAATATTTTTTTATACATATACGGGTTAGTTTGTGACTAAGTTAAACAAGTTTGATGTTTGTTATAAGTTTTCTATATAATATGATGGTATTTAAGTAGTAATTATCAAGTTCAGGGTTTATCAGACTGCCATTTCAGTCTGATCATCTCCATGGTTTATCAGACTTCTTGATGAAAACCTGTGAATTAACCTGAAATAAATTACCCAACTTGTGATTTTACCCCATATATAAACTAAAGTTACCAACCCTAATCTGTAAAAGTCATTATCGACTCTCTCTCTAAAACAGGAAGAATCTCTCTCTCTCTCAACTCTCTCAAACATCTCTCCGGAAACCCTCGTCGCCACCTTGATATACCATGGTTTTTACCCCTTTTAAGCCATGATATAAGTATGTTTTATAGAGTTCTTCTACTATTTTCTAGTGGTTTAAAGTCTTTTAGAGGTTTTAACACGTTTGGAGCATAATTGGAGATATTGGAGCTTTCGGGAGCATTTTGGATCAAAGCAGAAGGTCGTGTAGCTGAGTACCCAATTTGAAGTATCAGTGTTGCTCGATACTGCCTAGTATCGGTCGACACTCATCGAAGCAAACACGACCCGCAATTTTAATGAAGAGTTGAAGAATTGCAAAATTGCCCATAAGTCTTTATTATTTACAAGAAGCCCCAAAACGTGATTTAGGTTATTTAATAGGATTTTACAGCCACTTTCATGGCTATGCTTTATTTTTATTCTGGTTTTGTGAGAGAGCTTTTGAAGGGATACAAGTCTGAAACTCTGTTCGTCCGAGAGAAGATTTCGAACCCTCTTGTTACTCTTTCTATTTTATCTGATGATTTATTCAAACATGTTTATTGCTTCAATTTCCATGTCTGAGTAGATCTCTTGTTAGGTTTAGGGTTCTCATAAGGGTTTTCTCTAAATGCTATGTTGATTAGTTATTAGGATTCACCATCTGAATTAGTTCTTCGCCATAGGTTGTTTCCAAAGCTAATTCTTGATTGATCACCTAGAACTTAGATCTTAGGATAATTGATTAGGCACGAGAGTGCGATTAATTACCTGACATAACCTAGGTTGAGCAAAATAACTATTCGCAAAGAGATTTGGTTTAATTGTTTTGTGAAAAAATTAAACTTGAACTAAAAGCTGGTTTAGACTTTAGGATTTGCATAGAGATTTGGAATTCTAGGATTTAGACTTAGATAGTTTTCGCAACTAGAGTTGGTTAATTATACCTTAGTGATTTGAGTTCAAGAACCGCGCTAAATATGAATCATGTTAGTTAGTTTATCTGCATTCATTGATTTCCTGAGAAATACCCTAAACCTATCTTTCTCCTATTGAATTTACAATCGTTTTAATTTACGTTCTGTTTTCTATATCATTGATCGCTTAGCTTAATTCTCATCTTTATAATCTATTGTGTGTCTCTGTGAGTCCTTGTGTTCGACCCCTACTTTACTGTAACTACTGCTTAGTACTTTTAGGGTATTAATTTGAGCATATCAAATTTGGCGCCGTTGCCGGGGACTCAATTTCGCCATTATATTTTAGCTAAGAATTTCTTTATTAAACATGCATACTACACTCTTGTGGGTCAGCACCCTTTTCATGGTCTTCCCAATGAACATCCCATGGACCATATCGAGAGGTTTGGGGATTTGGTCACTAGCATCAAGAGAAATGGAGTGTCCTACGACTACCTCTTCTGCAAGCTCTTCCCATACTATCTTGGTGGAGATGCAACTTACTGGCTGAAGCAGTTACCTCCTAGATCACTGACTTCTTGGGAAGAGACTAAGACCGCTTTCCTGAACAACTTCTATGTTGATGCACGATCCGAGGATCTGAGGAACAAGATCTTCCAGTTTTCTCAAGGACTTACTGAGGCGTTCAAGGCTGCTTGGACGAGATTCAGATCATACCAGAGAGATTGCCCACATCACGAGTACTCTGATTTTCAGCTGATGGGTTTCTTATTCAAAGGTATTGATTGGAGGTATCAGATGGATTTGGATGCTTCGAGCAATGGGAATTTCAATACCAGGTATCCAGATGATGCTTATGTGCTTATTGAGAATTTGGCGTCTAGAAAGAGCACCAAAAATGCAGACCTTGAGCGAAAGAGACAGAATGGGAACATAGATGGATCGCAGATTGCTGAAGTTCAAGCCAAGCTAGATTTTCTGATCGGGAAGTCAACGAAAACTGTACACTTTGCTGATGGATTCGATAATATTGATGAATATGAAGTGGAGGATGTTAACTACGTTGGTGGTTCTGGTTTTCAGGGTCAGCGATTTTGGTACAACAACAACCGAAATTTCAACAACAACACTTAGCAAGGTGGGTACAAGTTTGAGGGAAACCAATCTGGCTTGGGAGCAAAACAATTTGCTCAGAAACCACTCCAGAGCAGCGATTTCACTCGCGCTTATGGGAACTCTTCGTACCAACCCATCTCTCCAAAGTCCACAGAGAGTAAGATGGAATCCATGCTTAAACAGATCCTTCAGGGACAGCAGAAGTTGCAAGGGGATTTCAATGGGAAGATTGACTCTCTGTACACTGATCTGAATGGGAAAATTGAAGCTATCAATCTTTCTCAGAGGAAGCTGGAAACTCAGGTTGCTCAGACAGCAGCAGCTGTGAAGAGGCATGAAGGTTTTCTTCCAGGGAAAACCGAGAATCCAAGAGCACACATCAATGCCATCACCTTGAGGAGTGGAAAAGAGGTGATTACAGGAGTGAAGAACATCCCAATTGCAGAGACTTTCGTCGATCTTGCTGGAGATGACGATTGGGATTCTGAAAATCTCCGTGTATCGATCGATACCAGCCAATGTCGGTCGATACCAGCCCAGACACCTGCACGAGGGGATCCAAAATCCCGTGTATCGATCGATACTCCTTCTGTGTCGGTCGATACTGAGGCACATGTCGAGAAAGAACCAGAGATTGTCAAGGAGAGGGTATACAAACACAAAGTACCTTATCATATGCCTCCTAAGATGACAAAAAAGGAATGGGAGGATGCCAGATGCAAAGCTATGTTGGATATATTGGTTGTGGAGCTTCCTTTTTTTTATGCTATTAAGACCTCTCCAGCTTTCAGGAGGTATGTGAAGAAGATTGTGTCTAGTAATGTGAACCTTGAGGAAGGTGTCAAGATGATTACAGCTGAGTGCAGTGCGATTCTACTCAACAAAATTCCCAAGAAGCTCCCAGACCCAGGGAGTTTTGTATTGGATTGCACTATCTTCACAGAGAGATTCGAGCGTTCTCTCTGCGATATTGGGTCGAGTGTGAACCTCATGCCACACTCAGTGGCTACGCGAATGGGGATGACAGATTTTCAATCTACAAGGATTTCGCTTGTACTTGCTGATCGCTCAGTGCGACTTCCAGAGGGACTACTCGAAGATGTCCCAATCAAGATTGGGAATTGCTTGATCCCAACAGATTTCATCGTCCTGAAGTACGATGTTGAGCCTAAGGATCCTCTTATCCTGGGCAGACCATTCCTTGTAACTGCTGGAGCCTTGATCGATTGCAAGAATGGACAGATAGCTCTCAACATCGGTGATTTGGTGATGTCCTTTAACATGGAAAAGATTATGAAGAGACCAACCATCGATGGGCAGACGTTCTATGTGGACACTTTAAGTGACATAGCAGAGGAGTACTTCCTGGAGATGCACCCTAAAGATCCACTGGAGAGAGCACTGGTGTACTCTAATGTCTCAAAGGAGTTGCTGGGAGATGTAGTTGCTGGATACGCCAAGATTCTCGTTCTGACTGATGCAGTATCGATCGATACCGACAGTATTGAACTCCTAAGAACGCTGGTGACCTTGGTGATTAGAGTGAGGAGAAAGCTCCTAAGATTGAACTCTAGCCACTCCCAGCCGCATTAAGGTATGTTTTCCTTGGTCCTAATTCCATATACCCTGTGATTGTCAATGCTTCTTTGAACAACGCAGAGATTACCTTACTGCTGAGCAAGCTGCGCAAGTATCGCAAAGCTCTCGGCTATTCTCTTGATGATATTTCAGGAATAGCACCATACCTGTGCACACATCGGATTCACCTGGAGAATGAGTCAAAGTCTTTGATTGAGTGCCAGAGGAGGCTGAATCCGAACCTGAAGGAAGTGGTCAGGAAGGAAGTGATGAAGCTGTTGGAAGCAGGGATTATCTATGCCATCTTAGATAGTTCTTGGGTTAGTCCAGTTCACGTTGTGCCTAAGAAAGGAGGTATAACTGTGGTGAAGAACGAGAAAGATGAGCTGATCCATACAAGGACAATCACTGGTCACAGGATGTGTATTGACTATAGGAAGCTGATGCTGGAGAGGTTAGCGAGTCACCCATACTACTGTTTTCTCGATGGGTACTCAGGCTTTTTCCAGATTCCTATACATCTAGAGGACCAGGGAAAGACAACTTTTACATGTCCTTATGGCACATTCGCATACAGAAGAATTCCATTTGGATTATGTAACGCTCATGTGACCTTTCAGCGATGCATGATGTCGATTTTCACAGACATGATTGAGGAGTTTATGGAGGTGTTCATGGATGACTTTTCAGTGTATGGATTGTCATTCAAGTATTGTCTGGATAACTTGTGCAAGGTGCTTCAACGATGCGAGGAGAAGCACTTGGTTCTTAATTGGGAGAAGTGCCACTTCATGGTACAAGATGGCATTGTTCTTGGGCACAAGGTTTCTAAGGCAGGGATCGAAGTTGACAAAGCTAAGATTCAGGTCATGACAAGCCTGCAACCTCCACGATCTATATCTGAGATTCAAAGCTTCCTTGGTCATGCTGGGTGTTACAGGAGGTTCATCAAGGATTTCTCTAAGCTTGCACCCCCACTCACAGCCCTGTTGTGTAAGGAAGTCAAATTTGATTTCACACATGATTGCCTTACAGCCTTCGAGGAGATTAAGAAGGCATTGGTGAGAGCTCATGTTGTCCAACCACCTGATTGGAGTATAACTTTTGAGGTTATGTGCGATGCAAGTGATTTTGCTGTTGGATCTGTGTTGGGTAAGAGGAAATACAAGAAGCTCCATGCTATTTATTATGCCAGCATGACGTTGGATGATGCTCAGCGTAATTATAACACCACCGAGAAGGAGTTACTTGCAGTTGTGTTCTCTTTTGAGAAATTTCGGTCCTACTTGATTGGGAGCAAGGTTATTGTTCACACAGACCATGCCGCTCTCAAATACTTGCTAAAGAACAAGGACCTCAAGCCTCGTCTATGCAGATGGGTACTTTTGCTCCAAGGGTTCGATATCGAGATCAAGGACAAGAAGGGAGTTGAGAATAGAGTTGCTGACCACCTATCTCGAATAAAGATCGATGAAGTCGTGCCTATTGATGATTTCTTGCCAGAGAAGAGTATCTACTTCATTGAAGCTCAACTTCAGGATGCTTGTTCCGAAAATCTGCACTTTTTGCGAGCACAGACTTTCGGTATCGATCGATACTCATCTAGTATCGGTCGATACCCGACACGTTTCGGACCTGTTTTGCCAGCAGAGCACTTCGACTCTTATGACGCCTATCTAGTTGTTGTATCTAGTCCTGAACGACCATGGTACGTTAACATTGCTAATTAACTTGCTGTAGAGACTGAACCAAAGCATCCCACAAATTATGCGAGGAAGAAGTTTATGCGAGAGATTTTTCTGGGATGAGCCTTACCTATACAAGCACTGCTCCGATGGGATTTACAGAAGATGCGTTGCAGAGTCTGAGGTGCCTGCGATTCTTTTTCATTGTCATGGGTCTGAGTATGCTGGACACTTTGCTACTTTTAAGACAGTGTCCAAAGTTCTTCAAGCAGGCTTCTGGTGGCCCACTATGTTCAGAGATGCGCATGCCTATATCTCACAGTGTGGTGCCTGTCAGAGGAGAGGGAAGATCAGCAAGAGGCATGAGATGCCACAGACTTTTATCCTTGAGGTTGAAGTTTTCGATTGCTGGGGCATCGATTTTATGGGTCCTTTTCCCTCATCACACAAGAACAGATACGTCCTGGTTGCTGTGGACTATGTGTCAAAATGGGTGGAAGCGATTGCTAGTCAAACCAATGACTATGCGGTGGTTCTTAAGCTGTTTAAGACCATCATTTTCCCATGATTTGGAGTGCCGCATATTGTTATAAGTGATGGTGGCAGCCACTTTATTAACAAAGTTTTAGAGAAGTTGCTAAAAATGCATGGTGTAAATCATCGTGTGGCTACTCCATATCACCCTCAGACCAGTGGGCAGGTCGAAGTTTCCAACAGACAAACCAAGAATATTTTGGAGAAGACAGTGGGCACTTCTAGGAAGGATTGTTCTAGGAAGCTGGATGACGCGCTATGGGCTTACATGACTGCTTTCAAAACACTGCTGGGTACTACACCGTTTCGCTTGCTGTATGGGAAAGCATGTCACCTTCCAGTGAAGATCGAGCACAAGACAGCATGGGCGACGAAGTTACTGAACTTCGACATCAAGCATGGGGCTGAGATGAGATTGATTCAGCTGAACGAGTTGGATGAGATTAGGTACCACACCTACGAGAACTCGAAGCTGTACTAGGAGAGAACTAAGACCTATCATGATAAAAAGATCATCTCCAGACATTTCGAGCCAAACGACCAGGTTCTTCTGTATAACTCTCGTTTGCAATTGTTTCCTGGTAAACTGTGTTCCCGTTGGTCAGGTCCCTTCACAATCAAGGAGGTCAGACCACATGGTGCGGTTGTGCTAATTAGTCAATGGACAAAGGGTGAAACACTATTGGGTTAAAGCCGAAATTCCAGCAGGGTAGATAATGCCTATGGATGATGCACCCACAGACTGAATGGCGGTACAGTCAAGCTAATGATGTTAAACGGGCGCTTGGTGGGAGACAACCCACTGGTAAGTCTTTTATTTTTGTTTTTGTTTTTGGTTTTATGTTTTGTGTCCTGTGTTTTGCGTGAATCATATTACAGAGAATCGGTATCGATCGACACCACTTGGATCAATGACAATGAGAAGAAGTTTTTGTATCGACCTAAGCCTGGTATCGCTCGATACTAGTGCTGTGTGTCGGTCAACACCATGACCTGCAGTTCGGTAACTTCTTCTTTTTCACAATTCCACTATGTTCTTTTGATTTCTTTTACTGACTCTAGGCTAGATAACACTGGGGACAGTGTTGTTTAAGTCTGTGGGAGGTAGTCTGGGGGAGGTAGTCGCTGACATTGTTTTGTTTTTCTTAGAGTCAATCGTTTTTGAGTCAAAATATGTTTTATTGAGTCAAAACTTTGTTGGAAACTTTGATCTTTTTCTTGACTCTATTGTTCTGACTTTGCTTCTAAGTGACCATTGTTACAGAATCAGTATTAGATCGACTAATGAAAAATCGAAAGGCTGATTAGTTAACTAGAAGACACTCAAGTTTCCAGCAAAGTTCATTAAAGCCTGAGCCAAATTTTTGCACTTCATTATTGTGATTGATGTCCATAGAGCTTGATTCCTCATTCGTATCTGACAAAGAAACCCATGTGTTTTAAAGTAATAGTATCTCTCTCCCCTGTTATAAGTTAGAAACATAAGTGCATGAAAAGATGAGATGATTTTCTCCTAAGTAGAGGGTTAGGAAAATTTCCAGCGATCTCATTATTCTACTTGGTGAGGAATGATCACATAAGGGATTGAAAGCGAGGCTAGGATATTTCTATGATGCCATTATTCGCCTATATCCTTTGATACATTAAGAGGGAAGAACCGGGGATTTGGTGGCAAATACCATCAATACTCGCGTCTCATACCTTGATGTGTATATGCAGATCTAAAAAGAGAAGAGAGAGCATAATAAGAAATAAATCTGGGGGAGAGAAAATGATACCAAAAGTGTGAAAAAGGGTGGTTCCTTATCATGATATTGTATGGGAAATAATCTAGAAGGTTCTTGGCATTAATCACAGCGATGAAACTGGCAATGATTGGTTTAATTGAACGATGCTGTGAAATAATGAGTGTAGTCTGGGAAGCTGAGAATGTCTACGGAGAAGTACATGGTGGTTGGATTTGAAACTGGTTAGGTGATATGTGGAGCACTAAGGAAAATGGTCATTGCAACGTTTCAAGAACAGGTGAGTCTCTATGTTTTCAAACCTCTTTCTCTGGTTTAGTCTTCTATTTGCTTGAGGGCAAGCAAATGCTAAGTCTGGGAGAGTTGATATATCATGGTTTTTACCCCTTTTAAGCCATGATATAAGTCCGTTTTATAGAGTCTTTCTACTATTTTGTAGTGGTTTAGATTCGTTAAACGGTTTTAGCACGTTTGGAGCATAATTGGAGATATTGGAGCTTTCTGGAGCATTTTGGATCAAAGCAGAAGATCGTGTATCTGAGTACCCGATTTGAAGCATCACTGTCGATCGATACTGCCTAGTATTTGTCGACACTCATCGAAGCAAACAAGACCTACGAGTTAAATGAAGAGTTGAAGAATTTCAAAATTGCCCAGAAGTCTTTATTATTTACAAGAAGCCCCAAAACGTGATTTAGGTTATTTAATAGGATTTTACAGCCACTTTCATGGCTATGCTTTATTTTTATTTTGGTTTTGTGAGAGAGCTTTTGAAAGGAGACAAGTCTGAAACTCTGTCCGTCCGAGAGAAGATTTCGAACCCTCTTGTAACTCATTCTGTTTTATTTGATGATTTATTCAAACATGTTTATTGTTTCAATTTCCATGTCTGAGTAGATCTCATGTTAGGTTTAGGGTTCTCATAAGGGTTTTCTCTGAATGCTATGTTGATTAGTTATTAGGATTCACCATCTGGATTAGTTATTCGCCATAGGTTGTTTCCAAAGCTAATTCTAGATTGATCACCTAGAACTTAGATCTTAGGATAATTGATTAGGCACGAGAGTGCGATTAATTACCTGACCGAACCTAGGGTGAGCAAAATAACTATTCGCAAAGAGATTTGGTTTAGTTGTTTTGTGAAAAAATCAAACTTGAACTAAAAGCTGGTTTAGACTTTAGGATTCGCAAAGAGATTTGGAATTCTAGGATTTAGACGTAGATAATTTTCACAACGAGAGTTGGTTAATTATACCTTAGTGATTTGAGTCAAGAACCGCGCTAAATCTGAATCCTCTTAGTTATTTTATCTGTATTCATTGATTTCCTGAGAAATACCCTAAACCTATCTTTCTCCAATTGAATTTACAATCGTTTTAATTTACGTTCTGTTTTCTATATCATTGATCTCTTAGCTTAATTCTCATCTTTATAATCTATTGTGTGTCTCTGTGAGTCCTTGTGTTTGACCCCTACTTTACTGCAACTACTGCTTAGTACTTTTAGGGTATTAATTTGAGCATATCACACCGCCACCGCCACCGTCGTCGTCAATTTCTTCAGTCTGGTAATTACCTCTCCTTTTTCGTGTCACCTTACCAGTCCCTCCATCTATCTCTCTTCATATTTTCATCACAACTCCATTTTCTTGTAGGTCGAATCGCCACCGCCGCCTCCACAGCCCTCACCGTCGTCAACTTCGTCTTTGCAACTGAGTTAAGCTTCCTAGAAACAAGTTTTTCGCCTTCTACTCTACTTTTTTCTGCAAAGATTTTAGATCTATACGAAATAAGACAATTTTTCCATGTTCTTTGCCTAGATCTAAACTTTAATTAATTATGTTTTAGATCTACAAGATAGAAGTCCATTTTTCTATGTCAAACAAAAGTTCTAGGTCTAGTATGTATTTTGATGCTTGGTTGTATTCAGTCCAAAAAAAACTTGAAAATTACTATATTAGAAGTCTGAAAGTGAATTAGACTCGATGCGAAGTCTGATACTTGACCTGATCTGAATTAGAGTCGATTAGAAGTCTGAAGTTATACTTTAATTTAATTAGACTCTATTAGAAGTCTGAAATTTGAGTTTGTACGAATTAGACTTGAGAAGAAGTCTGAAATTAGACTTTTCCGAATTAGACTCTTTTAGAAGTCTGAATTTCGACTTGATTTTAAATTAGACTTTATTAGAAGTCTGGCTTTATACTTGTTTTAATTTTTGCGACTGTTTTCTTGTACACAAGATGGGGCGATTCAGTCACCTTCCAACGTCGAGTAGTTCATGTTCAACAGGTCGACGTCGATCCGGATCATCCTACGGATTCCCTAAGAAATGCTCCCGCGGTCTGGAGCCCGTCATGCGGATCCGGGAAAAAGATTCTTCGGATGTCGTAACTATGATGTAATGGCCTCTATATCATGTGGTTCGTTTTTTTTCTTTTCTGCTTATTATAATTTTGGATCTTAATATGATTGTATAAATGTTGTTGTGTAGGATGGTGGTTACCATATAATGAAGTGGTGGGATGAGGCTATGACTGAGGAGTTTAACGATGTAAAGCTGTATGTTGACCAACATGGTCAACTAATTGATGGCATGTTCGTTTCTAATGCTCAAAGCAACAAGTATTTGTCCACGTTGCTCGATGACGTCAATGTAACGAAGGCAAAGATAGCTCAATTGAAGGAGCGGTTGACGGAGAGGCCATGTGGCCAGATAATGTGTGGCGTCGAATTGAAGAGTTTGACGTTCGCTGGTTCTATTATTATCGTCCTAATCATGTTTATTTGTTTTGGTTTCTTGTAGTATGTGACAATTTGTAACCAAAATTTCTATTTTTTCCATGGAACGAGATATTTGATTATGAAGTCGGTTTAATTTATCTGTGTCCTTCTTTACTATGTCAGACTGTTTATGAAGTCTGAATTTATTAGACTTCTTTCGAAGTCTGAAAAATTAAACTTTTGAAAACTTTCACAAGGCTGGTCCTGAAAATATCACCATTTCAGACTGCAAAACGAGTCTGGCAGTAGATGTATTTGAAAAATAATTCTAAGCGGCAATTAAAAATATTAGAAAAAACCGCAGAAAAAGAGGGAATTTTGCCGCCCAAAATTTCCAGACTTCTTGCTCAATTATCTCATCACTATCAGACTGCTAAAAGAGTCTGATATCAGACTGCGTTAAGAAGTCAGACATCAGATTGCGAAAGCGGTATTTTTATGTGGTAAAACCGTTTTTTGTAACCGCCTCTTAGGACACATTTTTATAGTTACCGAAGCAAATAACAAAAAAAATAACACCGATTCTCTCTCGGAAAAACTGAACCGACATCTTCGTTGTCGCTGCCGGAATTCGTCGATTACATCGTCTCATGTGCCTTCGACGATAAGGTTCTTCTACTTCTCTCTTCACCGCAAACCGTCACCTTCTCGATACCGATTTCTAGAACTCATCGCTGAACTCTTGTCTTTTTTTATTTCCATATCTGGTTTCTCTCTCCTCGCCGTTGTCACCGCTCCTTCAAGTCATCCATAGAGGCTAAAAGATTCAAATTGAGAAATAATGTTTAGATCTTTGGGCTTGAGTTGTATTGTGTTATGTGGATTTTTGGGATTCGTCCGACTACTTCATGAATAGCCTTCGTAGTTAACTCGGGCTATATTTCGTCAGCCTGCAAATAGAGTCTGAATTTGAGTAGTCAGACTGCATATGACGTCCGACTTTAAGTTTTCAGACTGCTAATGGAGTCTGGTTGTGGTTGATGCAGGTTTTAGACATAATGGTAGAACGTGAATTCCCTCCAAGGATGTTCACAACCAGGTATGAGCCTCAACCAGACAAAAGCATACACTACTTCAGCAATAAGAGAGATCTCATGGACGCTCTCCAAGAAGCGCTGGATGATGATGAGTGGGAAAAGCTGATATGATCAAATTAATACCCTATAAGTACTAAAGCAGTTATTGTAGTATATGTAGGGGTCGAACACAAGAACTCAAGATATCGCACAATAGATCAGATAGATTCGAATTAAGCTAAACCAAAAGATATAATTGAAAGCAATACGCAAATTAAAAGTGTTGTAAGTTGATTGGGAGAAAGATAGGTTCATGGTATTTTTCAGGAAATCAATGAATGCAGATAAACTAACTAGTCAGTATTCAGAGTTAGCACAGTTCTTGAACTCAAATCACTAACGTATAATTAACCAACTCTCGTTGCGAGAATTATCTAAGTCTAAATCCTAGAATTCCAAATCTCTTTGCAAATCCTAAAGTCTAAACAAGCTTTTAGTTCAAGTTTGATTTGTTCACAAAACAACTAAACCAAATCTCTTTGCGAATAATTATTTTGCTCGCCCTAGGTTCTATCAGGTATTTAATCGCACTCTCGTGCCTAATCAATTATCCTAAGATCTAAGTTCCAGATTCGTCAACCTAGAATTAGCTTTGATAACAACCTATGGTGAAGAACTAATTCAAATGGTGAATCATAATCAACTAATCAACCTAGCATTCAGAGAAAACCCTTATGAGAACTCTAAACCTAAAGTGGATCTACTCAAACATGGAGAATGAAAACAACATGATTGAATATATCATCAAAGAAATCAATAAGAAACAGGAGTTCAGAGTTGTCTCTCCAAAAACCAAAGTAAAATCAAGTGTAGCCACCAAAGTGGCTGTAAAATCCTAATAAATAACCTAAGTCACGTTTTGGGCCTTCTTGTAAATAATAAATCTTCTAGGGCAATTTTGCAATTCTTTAACTATTGGAAAAGTCGCGACTCGTGTCTGCTGCAGTGAGTATCGACCGATACCAGTCAGTATCAATCGATACTGAGGCTTCAAATCGGGTACTCAGCTACACGAACTTCTGCTTTGCTCCAAAATGCTCCAAAAAGCTCCAATTATGCTCCAAACGTGCTAAAACCTGTAAAAGAGTCTAAACCACTACAAAATAGTAGAAAGACTCTATAAAACGGACTTATATTACGGCTTAAAAGGGGTAAAAACCATGATATATCAACTCCCCCAGACTTAGCCTTTGCTTGCCCTCAAGCAAATAGAAGACTAAACCAGAGAAAGAGGTTTGAAAACATAGAGACTCACCTGTTCTTGAAACATTGCAATGACCCTTTTCCTTAGTGCTCCACATATCACATAACCAGTTTCAAATCTAACCACCATGTACTTCTCCGTAAACATTCGCAGCTTCCCAGACTACACACATTATCTCACAGAATTACTCAATAAAGCCTTCCTCGCCAGTTTCATCGCTGTGATTAATACCAAGAACCTTCTAGATTCTTTCCCATACAATATCATGACAAGGAACCATCCAATTTCACACTTTTGGTATCCTTTTCCCTTCCCCAGACTTATTTCTTATTATGTTCTCTTCTCTTTTTTTAGATCTGCATATACACATCAAGGTATGAGACGCGAGTATCGATGGTGTTTGCCACCTAATTCCCGTTTCTTCCCTCTCAATGTATCAAAGGGTGTAGGTGGCATCATAGGAAAATCCTAGCCTCGCTTCCAATCCTTTGTGTGATCATTTCCGTTGAAGTAGAATAATGGGATCGCTGGAAATTTTCCTAACCCTCTACTTAGAAGAAAATCATCTCATCTTTTAATGCATCTTATTAATTAACTTGTAACAGGGAGATAAATACAATTACTTTAAACATGTGGGTTCCTTTGTTAGATATGAATGAGGAATCAAGCTCTATGGACATCAATCACATCAATGAAGTGCAAAAATTTGGCTTAGGCTTTAAAGAACTTTGCTGGAAATATGAGTGTCTTCTAGTTAACTAGTCAGCCTTTGGATTTTTCATTAGTCGATCTGTAACTGATTATGTAACAATGGTCACTTAGAAGCAAAATCAGAACAATAAAGTAAAGAAAAAGATCACAGTCTCCAACAGATTTTGACTCAATAAAACAACAAATGACTCAAAAATGACTGACTCTAAGAAAAACAAAAACAATGTCAGCGACTACCTCCCCCGGACTTGAACAACACTGTCCCCAGTGTTATCTAGCCTAGAATCGGTAAAAGAAAACAAAATAAACAAATGGATTGTGAAAATCGGAAATCGTACATGTGAAGGTGATGAGTGTCGATCGATACAGACTGGTATCGATCGATACCAGCTGTATGTCGACACACTGATTTCAAATCAGTGGCATCGAGTTGCTTAACCCAGGTAAAGTGATAAAATGTGTTAGAAATTAGCACTGTTAGGAACACTCAAAAACAAGTTAATATCAAAAAGATAATCAAACATAAATCCATGAGTTCAAATGCAAAAAATAAAGCTAACATAAGTTTAACACAAACGAAAAATAAAAGCCAGGCCATGCGAAATCATCCTCAGGAATATTGTCTCTGATAGCGAGACACAGAAGTAGAAGCTCGGACACCCTCATCTTGTTCGGTTCCATCTTGCACAAGAGAGTGGTGCTCAAGATCCTAACCAAACAGCGCAGGATCGGGAGTCGTATATCCATCTGAGTGGACTCCTTAGAGTAATAAGCACCATTCCCGAAATGCTCCCAAAATGTCTGCATGTCAGGATGATGCGCGGGAAGAGTAACCCTCCTGCAATCCCGCGGAAAACCGTGGATGTCACAGAGATCAGGGAGTGGTAACATGTACCTCACTCCACAAGCCAAGAAAGTCAAAGTACCCTTCCGTGCATCCCGGAGAACCTCGTCCTTACAGTAAACGCGAACTGTCGCCATGAACTGACGAACCAAGTCTGGGTAAAGATCATACTGCTGAGTGGCCATCCGGCCAAGACCAATCTTCTCAAGAAAACGGGCCAGCTCTGTGTCAAGGCCCAAGCGACACATGGGGACCCCGTCAACAAACCGAGTAGGCTCTATAACAACTCTCAACCACGCGTTATAGTGCAGCGTGTCATAATCATCCCAT
Source organism: Eutrema japonicum (assembly GCA_030161315.1). Lineage (NCBI taxonomy): Eukaryota > Viridiplantae > Streptophyta > Magnoliopsida > Brassicales > Brassicaceae > Eutrema > Eutrema japonicum. The sequence goes on along the minus strand of BSQW01000012.1, from coordinate 20,296,430 downwards.
TCCTCTAAGATGGGTCTGTAGGTGCAGTCATCACCCTGCACAACCTCCTTCTCCGTCCTGTTCCAATCTCGATGACAAGGGATCCTGACCTCTGCGTGGGGCTACACGAACATCAAGAGCTCGATGCGTCTAAAGTTCTTGCTCTCTTTGACCTAGATGCCATATGCAAACAAAGACAGAAAGACACAGCATAAATCCAACACCTCTCAGCAATCAAAGCAAATTATTATCATCAGACACGAATGGTGTCGATCGATACTAGAGGGTATCGATCGATACCCTAGCCATTTCCAAGTCATCAAATTTCCACAATCCAAATTATCCAAGAGTCGAAACTAAAGGCAATTGAATGTAAGGCAAGGTGCGAAATTACTCTAGAGCATCTCAGCAAATGACCATTGTCAAGAAAAACAAGTTCTAAGGAGTAAAATCTCACAAACCTCAAACCCAAAAATCGGACTGAAAAGTTAGAATTTCGAATACATACCTTTGCTGATTGAAGAAACAAATGCTAGAAGGAGATAGAGGATGAAAATCTAATGAATCTAGGCACTTGAATCACCAAAATCGGTGAAGAAATTAGAGAGATGTGATTTGAGAGGAAGAAGGAGGCGGTATCGATCAATAGAGAAGAAAGAAGAGAGAGAAAAACCCGAGGGTTTTATAAGAAAACTTACATGCCCGCACGGTGTCGATCGACACCGCATAGTATCGATCGACACTTGTTGACCAAATCCTGCTCTTTCTCCGCGACTGTGGTATCGATCGACACAGACTGGTGTCGATCGATACTACTCCTCTTAATCTGCTTCACGTTAAGACACTAGACACAAAAAACAAAACTAAAAATAAAAACAAAAATAAAAGACTTATGTACAGACTTACCAGTGGGTTGTCTCCCACCAAGCGCTTGTTTTAAGTCAGTAGCTTGACTCTGGCTGAGGTGATCAGGCAGGAGAAGATTGAGAACTTACTCCCATGCAAGTTCTACAACTATACACTTCCAGCTTCAGAGTTCTGCTCAACATGCTCTCAACAACCTCTTTTCCTTTCTCTTTCAGCTCCGAAGTAAGAATGACTCTAGCCTTAGAGAATGGTTTTGAGGTTCCTTTGCACTTCACTTTGTATTCAATCGAATCCCCATCACACTTCTGAGGGATTAAAGTCATAGAAGCAGCACCCTTCACTCCTTTGCTCTTCACCTTCTTCTTTGCCTTAGTCTTTTTGACGTCTTTCTCGGTGATGACATAAGGACTATCTAGAAGGTCTATGACAGTTGGCTCGTCAGGAGGCTCCTCCAAGAGATCAACTACCAACATCTCTCCTGTAACAATGGCGATGCAAGATATATGTGTGGGAGTTCCTCTAGTAGGGATGGCTTTGTAGTACACCTCCTTGTCAATGTATGAGAACGGGATTCTCTTGCTGGGTGTGTCCATAATGGCACCAACCGTAGCCATAAACGGTCTTCCAAGAATCAGTTGCGTACTAGATTTTTCACTCATCTCCACAACCTGAAAATCAGTAGGAACTAGACAATCTCCCACTTCAACCATCAAATCAGGGATTGTACCGTATGGAAGTGAGGTGGATCAGTTTTCGAATGTGATAGATGTCTTGGGATATCGAATATCAGCTCCCAATCTCTCTGCAATTTCCCTTTGACATGACATTGACGCTAGCCCCCGAGTCAACGAGGGACTCTTTGAATTCAACTCCAGAGATAGAGCATGGAACTAAGAATATTCATGGGTCTTCCCTCTTAGTCAACTGCTTCAGCGGTAGTGACTTGGTTCTTGCCTTGATAAAGAGTACTTCGATCTCTTCCAGAGTTTCTCTGTAATCTCGGAAGTGACTCAGCAGAGGGCGGTACTCTAGAGCTTCTTCAAAAGTCAGTGTGTGGGGAATCCTTCGCACCATCTTCTCAAAGCCAAGCAGATGCTTTGGAGTAATGGGGTATCTGAGGTGTCTGGGAGGCATGGGGTATGGTGCCTTAGGTTTGTAAACCCTTTCTGCACTCAACTCGGGTTTCGTTTCAGCAACTGAACTGGTATCGACCGATACAGTGGTGGTGTCGATCGATGCTTTCGCTCTGGAATCGTCCTTGGCAGAACCTTGGACGGGTGTCAATCGATACAAGGTAGTATCGGTCGAAACATGGATCGTGTTCGAAATCTCATCGTCATCCTCGGCAAGATTGACGTATTCGTTCTGTGAATGAACCATTAGTCCCTTGACAGTTGTTGCAGTCTGGGCTACTTGCGTTTCCAGCATCTTCTGATTAGTACTGAGGGCCTCGATCCTTTCATTCAAATCCTTGTACAAATCATCTATATTTCCATTGATATCTACTATGATCTGATGCTGTCCTTGAACCAGTTATTCAAGCATAGATTCAATCTTGCTCTCAGAAGTTTTGGGCGGTGTGGGTGAGCATTGATACCTTTGATCTTGAAATCCAACTCCATCAATGTAGTTAACATATTCCATTTCATCCTCTTCAGCAAGATGAAAAGCCTTATGCTGCTTGCTCATCAACAAATTATGCACCGAATCCAGCTTCGCATGCACTTTAGCAATCTACGATCCATCAATACCTCCGTGCAGCCTTTTCCGCTTGAGATCAGCATTCTTGGGGCTATTGCTAGACGCAAAGTTCTCAATGAGCACATACGCATCGTCAAGATACCTCGTGTAGAAATTTCCATTGCTCGCATCATCTACAGCCATCTGGTACCTCCAATTAATCCCTCTGTAGAAAGTACCCAGCAACTGAACCTGAGTGCACCCGTGATGTGGAAAATCTCTCTGATATGATCTGAATCTAATCCAAGCAGCCTTAAACGCTTCAGTCGCTAGCTGAGAAAACTGGGAGATCTTATTCCTGATCTCGCATAATCATAGAAATTATTCTGGAACGCATTCTTCGTCTCCGCCTATGTAGTCAGCGAACCAGCTGGTAACTGCTTCAGCCAATAGGCTGCATCCCCACTAAGAGAGTATGGGAAGAGCTTACAGAAAAGGTAAGCATGGGACACTCCATTGAACTGGGTGTCGATCGATACTCAACGATTTAGACGAAATTCTTAGCTAAAATCTAATGGCGAAATTGAGTCTCCGGCAACGGCGCCAAATTTTATATGCTCAAATTAATACCATATAAGTACTAAAGCAGTTGTTGTAGTATATGTAGGGGTCGAACACAAGAACTCAGGATATCACACAATATATCAGATATATTCGAATTAATATAAACCAAAAGATATAATTAAAAGCAATACGCAAATTAAAAGTGTTGTAAGTCGATTGAGAGAAAGATAGGTTCAATGTATTTCTCAGGAAATCAATGAATGCAGATAAACTAACTAGTCAGGATTCAGATTTAGCCCGGTTCTTGAACTCAAATCACTAACGTATAATTAACCAACTCTCGTTGCGAGAATTATCTAAGTCTAAATTCTAGAATTCCAAATCTCATTGCGAATCCTAAAGTCTAAACCAACTTTTAGTTCAAGTTTGATTTGTTCACAAAACAACTAAACCAAATCTCTTTGCGAATAGTTATTTTGCTCGCCCAAGGTTCTATCAGGTAATTAATCGCACTTTCTTGCCTAATCAATTATCCTATGATCTAAGTTCCAGATTCGTCAACCTAGAATTAGCTTTGAGAACAACCTATGGTGAAGAACTAATTCAGATGGTGAATCCTAATCAACTAATCAACCTAGCATTCAGAGAAAACCCTTATGAGAACCCTAAACCTAAAGTGGATCTACTCAGACATGGAGAATGAAAACAACATGATTGAATAGATCATTAAAGAAATCAATAAGAAACAGGAGTTCAGAGTTGTCTCTCCAAACACCAAAGTAAAATCAAGCGTAATGAAAGCGTAGCCACCAAAGTGGCTGTAAAATCCTAATAAATAACCTAAGTCACGTTTTGGGCCTTCTTATAAATAATAAAATCTTCTAGGGCAATTTTTCAATTCTTCAACTCTTGGAAAAGTGGCGACTCGTGTCTGCTGCAGTGAGTATCGACCGATACTAGTCAGTATCGATCGATACTGAGGCTTCAAATCGGGTACTCAGCTACACGAACTTCTGCTTTGCTCCAAAATGCTCCCGAAAGCTCCAATATCTCCAATTATGCTCCAAACGTGCTAAAACCTGTAAAAGACTCTAAACCACTGCAAAATAGTAGAAAGAATCTATAGAACGGACTTATATCATGGCTTAAATGGGGTAAAAACCATGATATATGAAGAGCTTCGCAACTCAGCCTTTGGGGTTTTTGTGAAGAGGCATGAGGCATCATTCTCAGAGTCTACAATGCCAAAAGCCAACGGAAATATTTGAAAATTGGCGTCTTGTGAGGTAGCCACTAGCATAATATGCGTACCTTCTACCACAATGACTCTTCTAAGATACTTAAATCCCTCTATGGAAGCTCCAAATGCTAGAAATAGATATTTAAATCTATTCTCCTCATCTAGTTCTAGAGCAGTCTGCGTTCCCGGGTTGGTTTGCTCGATTCCATGCAATAAAGCAGGCAGTCTCTCACCAACTTTTGAGCATGTAACAACGCTTTGTATGCGGTTCTGTAGCTCATCTTAATCCCATACTGCTTGTTCATTGATACTAAGACATGCTTTGGTGTAATCTTCTCAATTATTCCAAAGCATTCTAGAAACAACCAACCAATATAACGCAGAGTATGCCGTTTTTTCTTAGCCTTCCAATCCAGCGTTGAACATGTGTGGACTCTATTGTAGATCATCACCCAAAACTTGTTTGGTTCGTTCTTGACAGTCGCTCGAAGCTTCCAGTTGCATCCTTCCACAAGACATTTAGCGACAAACAGGCTCTTGTCAGACTTATCTACTGTAAATGCGTATTTCCTCATTATTGCCGTCAAACGCAACTCTGATATAAGATCTTGCTTGCTATCAAAACACTTTCCGAGAAAGATGCCGTCGGACCAATTTCGTTCTCGACCAGCAAATCGTTCAGCCACACGCTGCAACTCGTAAGTCTTATTATCTTCATCTTCTTTATCATCTTCATCTTCATCTCCCACTTTCCCAGACATGCTATAATCTACACCATCATAGTAAGATTCAGCGTGTTTCTTGAAAACTTGCTCTGGCCCATCACCACCACCAACAACACCACCATCATCACCACCAGACTGCCACAGAAGTCTGACAAACAGTACGTCAGACCTCTATGGCAGTCTGAAAAAGAGAGTATTTTTGCAATTAGAATGTTACAAAGCAGATTGCGGATGCCGTCTGTGGAAAAGTTATCAAAGCAGACTTCTATCGCAGTCTGACAAAAATGGTATTTTTGCAATTGACCCAAACTTTGACTTTTTGTCATACTGCATTAGATGTCTGAGAAAAAGAAAAAGGTATTTCTGCAATTGACCAAAATTTTGACTTTTTTGTCAGACTTCTCATGCAGTCTGAAAAAATTATGGGGTAATTTTGCAATTGACTGAAGTTTGACTTTCAGATGGTATCAGAAGTTTGACTGAAATTTTGCAATTGACTGAATTTTGTAATTTTGCAATTGACTGAAGAAATCCTTCAAACTGCGATAGAAGTCTGACAGAAATTGGTGTATTTTCTGCGTTGACCAAAATCTTTGATATCAGACTTCTTTAGCAGTCTGAAAGATTTCATCATTCTCAGACTGCCATAGAAGTCTGAATATTTTTCCCTCCTATTCAGACTGCCAAAGAAGTCTGATACTTTTTCCCCCATTTTGGTCAACTTTTGAAAAATTTTGGTCAATTACTACCAGTACCCTATTTTTTTCCAAACTTCTGATACCATCTGAAAAAACAGTCAACTTCCGGTCAAAGTCGCTCATTTTTCCTTCATACTGGATATGAAGTCTGAATAAAAATTCAAGTTTTCGGTCAATTGCAAAACTACCCTATGCCTCGATTAGAGGATTTTTCTTGATTTTTTTTTGTTTTCAAAGGAAACTACCAGACTTCAATTTTAATCTGAGTATTTAAAAGTCAATTGCAAAACTACCCTCTCGTTTACCATGTGGGTTTCATCAGACTTCTAAAGCAGTCTGAGTATACAACTCAGATCTAAAAATCGACGATATGCAAAAATTCGTACCTATATCCGTTTAGAGTTTGTTTTCACCCTCGTCGAGCGCCCAGAACGTCTAATATCACCGAAATCCCGCAAGCACAGTCGTGTTTTTATGCCATAAAAATGATTTCAGTAAGTTTGAATCGGAAAATCGATGGGAAATGGGTGAAATCGGAGAGGAGAACTAGCGAAAAGGAAGTCCGAGCTCTATTCTTTGGCTTTAATGGCGAAAAATTGGGTTAGTTGCTGCATTAACTCGTCGACGATAGTGGTTGTCGTGGAGGTTGAGAATTGATGGTAATGGCATTTCCGTAATTAAGTTAGATCTGAAATTTTTTTTGTCTTTTGAAAAAACCGTTAGACTCTAACAGCAGTCTGAGGAATGGCATTTGCGTGAATACCCACATTCTTAAAGGGTAATTCGTGGGATTCTGAAAAAGAGGAGAGGAAGGGGGGCATTTTTAGTTCTGACTTCAAATTGTAGGGTATTTTTTGCAAAAAGACATTTTAATAAAGAACACAAAATTTAGCTTTTGTGTAAGTTTAATTCAAGGTGAATACAAGTCATAAATCCATCAAAATTGTAAAATCTATGGATAAAAAAGTCTTGCTCAGTGAATTCCTTCATACTCTAGCAAGAATTAGATAAATCCATGGGAACTCAAAAAGTTCATAAACCTGAAAAGTTGAGAAAATTGAGTTTAGAGAGAACAAACCTTGGATTTTGATGATGAATGAGTAAGAGGATGGAAATTTCTTGGTCAATTCACTTCAAACCAAACAAATTAAACAAGATCCCCAATTTTTAGGTTTTTGGGTTTCGGACTCAAGAACAAAGAGATGAGGTTTTTGTGTTTTTTATCCAAAAATCCCCTTCCTTAGACTTAAAAATCATTTTTATGAAGTGGGGAAGGAAAAATCCGGTTTAAATCAGTTTAGGGTCGGTTTGGGAGAAGTTAAACCAAGGGGGGAAGAGAAACTTACCTGGGATCGGCCGGGATCAAGGTGGGGCTTGGCCGATTCTGTTGGTCGAGGTTTGCCTCAATTAGAGGCTCGGGCTCGGGCCGGAGGTTGTCTCATTCCGGGTCGAGCTCTGCCACAGTTTAATGCATGAGTTCGGGTCAGGAGGGGTCTGGCCGAAGGTTTCTTGCGCTGGGTCGAGTTCTGTCTCATTTTGAGGCGAAGCTCGGGCTGAAACTCTTGCGCTGGGTCGAGTTCTGTCTCGTTTCTTCTCTGTTCTTCGTCAAAAATCAATTTTTTTTTGTTTTTTTATAACTTTTTTGAAAAAATCCTAAAAGTGAAAATCAAATAATTAAGCATATAATAGAGTTATAAAAATTAAAATAAAATTAAAAACCATTGTGGGTTGCCTCCCACATTGCGCTTGTTTTAAGTCGTTAGCTCGACTCCTTTCCGGCTTAAGCGAAGGATGAATCCACTAAAGGAAGTGAATCTCCTTTAGCATCTTTTGTCTCTGCACTCGGAGGGTCAGGAGGGATTGTGAGCTCCTCAAACTTGCTTCCAATGTCGTTTTTAAGAACGAACGCCTTCGGGAAAAGCTTCAAAGTGTTTTCGAATTTTTTCTTAACGGTTTCCTCGTCTTTTGCATCCATCTCCTTGGGGAGCACGATCTGTATCTTTGAAAAAGACTTTGGCACACCTTTAGGCTTCACTTTAGTCTCCCCCACGTCTTTCATTACCACATTAGGTGTCAAGACGGAAAGAATATCATTAAAGACGCCTTTACAGTCCGTTTTCGCCGGGTTGGTCTCTAGCTTCGGTTTCACATGTGGATCTCCATCCTTGACGTTTTGGAGATCTTTCTTGGCGTCTCCAGGGTCTAATAGATTCCTTTTGTTGATCATCTCAGCCACCTTCATCGTCTTAAAGAAATCCATTGTCGGATAGAAGACAATGTTCTGAAGCTCCGCGATTTGTGTTGATTCGGTTGACTTGTTGGTGGTACGAATGTTTCTATTGTACCCGGGGCAGCTATTAGCATCACTAGCATCAAGGTTCTCGATAAGAATCTTAGCTTCTAATACCGACTTAGTCATAAAACTTCCATCGCTCGAGGTATCGAGAGATAACTTGTACTTGTCATCGATCCCGTTGTAGAAGATGTTCCAAATATTTCTTTCGGAGAAACCATGATTGGGGCAGTCCCTAGTGTATTCCTTACAAAATTCCAAGGCCTCATAGAAAGATTCAGTAGGTCCTTGTTGAAAACCCGAGATCTTGCTTCTTATTGAGCTCAATCTTTGCTTGGTGTAGAATTGGTTCAAAAAGGCAGCTTTGTACTCGTTCCAAGTAGTGATTGACTGAGGGGGCAGCGAATTCGTCCATCTAAGTTCCTTGTCATTCAACAAGAAAGTGAACAACTTGCAATTAAAATAATCAGAGGGAACTCCATTTGATCGATTTGTGCTACATATCTCCTCGAAAGTGTTATTGTGATCGAGTGGGTGCTCGGTGGGCAAGCTATGGAATTTATTTTGCTTCACCAATCCAATGATCTGTGGCTTAATCTCAAAATCATGCCTTTGAGGATTTGGAGGACGAATTGGATTCCTATCAAAGAAGAAAGCATCGGAAGAGTCGAAATCACCGATGGTTTAATGATTTCTGTTGTGAGCGGCCGGTACTGGCCTTTGGTGTGCTTGTTGCTGCGGTGGATGCACACTTTGGGGAGGGAGTAGATGAAGTAGTTGTTGCTGAAGTTGTCGCAACGCAGCTTGGTCAAAGGGGTGATAATCTTTCACTCGCGGTGGAGGTTGTCGGGCAGCGCCAACGAGAGGAGCGTTTGGGTCAATGTCTCGAGCTGGAGGATCGTTGTTTGGGTCACCAAGGTTGGAAACATGAGGGTTAACACCGTGGGGGTGCTGAAAGAGAGAAGCATTGGCGTTGTTAGCAAGGGCAGCGGCTTACTCTTGAGCGAGTCATTCTTCTTCGGTAAGGAAGGCTCGGTTTTCTAGCTCGGCCATCCTTTGTTGTTGTTGTTGTTGTTTTCTAAATTGTCTCTCAAGTCTATCTATCTCCAATTCATATTCGAATAGATTTTCAGAAGTATAACTTCTAGTCATACACCTGAAAATCGAAAGAAAAACTCAAAGGAACAAATTAGAAGTTTTTTTGGAAAATTTATAAGAAAAATTAAAATGCAAAAAATAAACGTTTTAGACTAGATTAAAATTCAGAATTCCAAAGCAATATTAACTAAGTCCCCGGCAACGGCGCCATAAAATTTGATGTGGGTAAAGTTTTCACCCAACTAAGACTAGCTGCAGGTGCACAGCAATCACGAATAGTAGAGTACGGGATCAAATCCACAAGGACTTGTAAATTGCACGGCGAAAACGTTAGAAGAATAATCAAGCTAAAACAAAATAAAAGAGAGTGTGTCGATGGTGATTTACTAATAAACTAAATAAGCAAATAAAAATCAGAGATTAAATAAATAAATAAAACGTTAGGTCTTAGGAAAATAGCATGGAAAACATGCAACGATAAGATAGATGATTCGATGGGAATTTAAGTAAAATCCGTCTTGAACACAAAACAGGAATTTATAGTCATTCCACTGTCGTGGCCACGACCACTATGTTTTACAAACCAATAGACTCAGATTTTGGAAGGTTATTTGATGTGAATCAGATTCTTCTCTGAAACTTCAGGTTTTAAATTTGAATACCTTAAAGCCTGCAAGTGCACAGATGTGCGTTGTAGTATTTAAGGTATCGATCCAATGGAAGGCAATGCTGTTCTGCGAGACCTTAGACATTGTATAGTAAATAAACCTAAGACGAATATATGTTTATAGGGTTTTTTCATGAACTCGAAACTAGGAATCTAAACTATACTAAACTAGACTTAATTAAACTAAGCGAGAAAATAAGAAAGCGAACGAGACTAAACTAAGCTAAACTAACCGAATAAATAAATCTAATATAAGTGAACAGTAGCAAGCTATAATAATTTCGAGGTTGTAAATCAATTAACGAAGCGTTGGGCAATCGGGAATTCTTTAGGGTTCATGACCGATTTTCACCGAGAATTCGCTAGGAATTCTAAAATGACTTTTTGTTGTCTTTGGGTTCTTGATCTTGGAACATGTACGCTCTGTGTAGTCTACTCCTGTAATCCTACACACCTACTCACTTTAGTACTCGGATGGTTGCTTTCGTCTCCGCCCGCGCAAGATGTGAATGATACTCTCAAAGGTCGTTTACCCCCACAATTCCTCCGTAAGTATACTTTCGAAATCTTACGACGGATCTGCTCGTATATCCTAGGTCAAGCGATTAGATTCAGCACTTTCATGGCTCTAAAATGCCTAATATCAGTTGCTAAAATGGTTTGTCAAGAAAAACATTAACAACAAGGATAGAACGAAGAACCCTAATCGGTATCCTAGTCAAAAAAATCAATCAAAAATCGAACCATGAGAGCCCCTTTGAACCCCTATACCCAACGAGAGAACAACTCAGCCACGACCATGCAAGACAAAATTAAGCTTCTGAATTGCACAATCAATAGATAAGAAATCAAACAAGAGGGTCAAGGGAAATCCCTATCTCCCTAAATAAAGAACAAAGAATAAGAGCAAAAGTTTGGTGCAAAACAAGTCTAAAAGTGTAACAAGAGGGGGGGCTACGAAATTCTGTCTTAGAACACATATTTATAGGTCTTCCACTCTTGATTTTGTCGACCTTAAGGTTTAGTTGAAGCGAAAATGAAGGGGCTTGAAGATGGGCTTTAAAATAGATGGTCTTGGGCCGTTTCATCTTCACCATTGGTGCGAGGCTTGGACCCGCGGCGAAAGAGTGTTTTCCCGTGGCTGGAGAGCCTAGACCAGTGGCCAAGAGTGTCTTTGCCGCGGCCAGGATTGCTGGACCCGCGGAGGTTGGCCTATAGCTTTGAAACTTCAATTCTTCTCTTGCTTCGCTCGCAAGACTACAGCACATGCCTTTAGTAAATTGAATGTATCTTGAGATCTAACTGTTAGATTGCCTTGAAACAAACTGGGTATGAAAGGTGGTCCTCCCTTATATCTTATGGCCACATTTGGTCGTGATCAGACGGTGATAATTTCTCCATCCGATGCCAAACTTCTGACAGTCCAAAATTATCCAAAATCTGGATCTTCTCCAATTTGCGTCGTTTTTACCTAAGGAACCTGAAAATAGTTTTGGAACTTCAAATATGCAAATATCATAGTAAAAATATATAAAACCAAGTGAAACACTTATTAAAGTGTTCTAAAATAGTAGTAGAATGGGCAAAAATACGGTGTTATCAACTCCCCAAGACTTAGACTTTGTTTGTCCTCAAACAAAACAAAACCAAAGCTCGGAAAGATCAAACAAAAATCATAGAAAACTAGAAATCTCGGAGACCGTCCTTCTAAACCATAACCATTGAACTACATCAATCGCAATATAGCCTAGAAAATTCTCTCCATAAGTTTCCGTAACACTAGTCCACGGTATCCGTCATACGAAATATAAATTTTCAAAATCCAAAAATCATGTCAACTAGCTCTCTAAATTCATTAAGTATAGGTGTGAGTTTCTCATCAAAATTATTAAACCAAGACAATCCTTAAGAGTGTTTAGAGGTAGGGTTAAGAGTGTTTCAGGTTACCGTAATTTCACCGGAGGGTGCAAGATATTATGCAAAACAGTAAGAGAGGAAGGACCTAATGATCACCACAATTTCCAGTCACTTCTTCTTGCGTAAAAATATTGCACTTCCTCCTTTCTCCAAAAACATAAGTTTTCTGTCATTCCTCCAGACTTAGAATTTTCTATGGGCTCGAAATGACAGACTACTCACAAACGAACCATGGATGCCTCATAAGTATTTCGACCAACCTAGACTCTTTTAAGGCTCTTGTTTCCTTTCCGTTTCACTTATTTTCGATTATTTTTTTCGAAAGGGGAAACGCCTTTTATTGAAGTAGAGTCTTATGAGCACGAAAAATTACCATGATTTTGAGTTTTTCCAAGGCATAACCAAGCTCGCATCTTGTTGAATTCACCACCACCGATCGTGTATAGTCTTCGTCTTTAGTGACTGGAAGATGTGTCGTTCCTCCTTCTCCGGCGTTTTTGCACATATCTGCACATAAGTCACAAAGAGAGTTGCATGAGGTTTGAACAAAAGTTAAGTTTCGGGTGGGGTACCAACTAAAGATGAGCTGGCCATTCATGTACGACAAAGAGTGGTAAAAGGTGAAAGAACGTCATGAATGAATGATTCGTTATCTTTGCCTAAACCTTTGATGAGAAAACTAAGTCAAGATTAAGTCCAAATAAAATAGAGGTAGCATATTCCATCCTACAGAATCTCTACGGTCTAAATTCCTCTATGATTTTGCATTAAAAGAAACTCTAGCTAATGCATGTTACTAGGGGATAGCGTAGAAGCACACTGGTCGGTTATCATCATGGATTTCTTTCAGCATTCCCTCATAACGTATTCCTACGCTTTTTCAAAAAACTTTGAAATTTTTTAAGAAAAACGTCAAAAAATGCAAAATGCAAAGACACATGAAAGAAGTGGTGGTTAGTAAAGGATGGAATCCTCCCCCCCCCCCCCCCCCCCCCCACACTTAAATCACACTGTCCTTAGTGTGAAATAAATCGGGTAATGACGAATAAATAGATGGATGTAATAATTAAAATAGTTTAAGGGAAAAAGAAAACTTACCTGGATGCGGTTGGGGAATGGATGTGGGGATGGAATGGTGGTGAATGTTTGATGGTAGATGGTGAAATGGTGATGGGAATTGATGTGGGGGTGATTGGGAATGGGTTTTGAATCGATATGGGATCGAAACAAATCGATCGGCATCGGGATGGGGCTGGCCGCAGGTCGAAGGGTTGCAGCCGCGGCCATTGGCAAGCGGGCCGCATGCCGGTTGATCACGACCGCGGCCAAGGACTAGCTCACCGCGGATGTGGCTTGTGCAGCCGTGATCGAGATTCTTTTACGGTCGAGTCCTTCCTTGCAGTTCGGGCTGGACCGAGCAGCTTCGAACCGTGTCTCCATCTTTTTGTCTTTTCGGTTTTTTTTATTTTTTTGGGTTTTTTGGATTTTTAGAAAACTGAAAACTAAGAAAAGAAAAAAGTTAGTAGAAAAAGAAAGAAAAACTAGAAAGAAAAACGTACCTAAAATGGGTTGCCTTCTATTGAGCGCTTTTGTTTAAAGTCGTTTAGCTCGATGTTGGTAACTAGGTGAGCCTAGACGTAGAAGGACAGTGTCTTACGACATATCACGCCATTCCCACTCGGGATTTCTGTCATCACAATGAAAAATCAGACTTGGAGCTTCCTTGAAGTATGTTTCGTCAACATTGTTCGTACTTGGAAAACGTGTTGGATGCTTGTATGTTGAAGTGTATGAGGTTTGCGTCACGTCGTAAGATCGAATCATGTTGAAAGATGCATGGGGGAATGGTCCTTCATGATCTGAAGTGGTGAAGCATCCAAGGTGAAGACGATTTGCTCGAAGAGGTGTGGCAAAACCACGAACCGTCGGAAAATTAGCAAAACAGGGGCTGGCCGCTGCTTGATGAGGCGGAGCCACGGTGGAGAGCAGGTTCGCCCCGGGTCGGGAGCACACACCCGCGACAAATGGAGGTTTGGCCGCGGGTGGAGGAGGCGCGACCGCGGTGGAGGTGCCTCGGGCGGACTTGCTCGATTCGTCATCTCCTTTGTCTCCAATGATATTTTCTGGTCCTAGTGGAATATTTGGCTTCTCCTTGGCTTCATTTAAGCCTCCATCATGTCTCATATGAGCAAGGGCAGAGTGTGCATCAAAAGAAACCTTTTTGTACGTTGAACTCGTCGGTTTGATGTTTTCTTCAAGTGTGACGGGTGCACCTTCTTCTAGAATGTTTTCAACGTTATTTGTAGCTTCTCCAGGGTCTAAAAGTGGTTCATCTCCGCTGCACGTGTTCATCAAAAGAGAGTCACGAAATTATATTACCTTGATCGAGCATAGAACGTCAAATCTTTCGGGATCCTTCTCCTTAGAAAATGTCTTCAATGGCGGCTCGGGTGTATCCGTTAGTGTCTCATCCTTCACGAGGTCTGTCTCACACTCAACATGGTGAGGAGCATAAGGAGGAGAAGGGTTTGATTCGTCGAGTGGAGGCAGCTTGTGGTCTTGTTTGTCATCTTCAAAAATCTCGAACGAATCGATAGAGATAACATCGTCACTAGGAATAGAAACAGGTCCTTCTTTTCCTTGATGTTTTGCTTCGTTGAAACAATCATTTTCGTGCATAGATTCGTTGAGTTCTTGAAGAATATCCTCCATTTGTGCCTTGTAGACCATCGGCTTCTCATAATCTTCATCGGTTTGTTGAGGTTGATGGTTGAGCCAAGGGCTTTTAAGATCATACTTTTTCGAAGCAATGGATATGATCATTGAATCGAGTCACTCCAAGCGAAGGCTAATTTCCAAGATATCATCGTGCTGGTCCGAGGTTTGATGAGGAAGACCGTAAGGACTTTGTTTTGAGTCGACAAACGGAGGCTCAAAAGGCTCATCTTGGTAGTAATGGGGTTCGTAGAATCTTTGAGAGTAGTTGGTCGGTGCCGGTTTTCGATCCATGTAGTACGAATCACGGTAGTGGTATGAATCTCGAGAGTAGTGAGCATAAGATGGGTCGTAGGAACCCTGCTCGTAGTAGTCATCTCGCACCAGAGGCGAGTTCATGTTTCAAAGCCTGAAACGAAGAAAAACAAAAACTAAATTCGAAAAAAAAAATTTCTTAGAGTCGATTTACTAACCTCTAAAGTGTGGCAGAACGAGTAGTGATTGCCTCCCCAGCAACGGCGCCAAAAACTTGATGCGAATCGGATTCGTCTACGAAACTTTAGGTTTTAAATTTGTAAACCTTAAAGCCTACAAGTGCACATATGTGCGTTATAGTACTTAAGGTATCGATCCACATGGAGTGAATGCTGTTATGCGAGACCTTAGACATTGTATAGTAAATAAACCTTTGACAAATATTTGTTTATAGGGTTTTTTTGAGATGTTTTATTCAAGGTTTGAAATAGTTCATGTCTTCCCAATCTTGAGGGTCATTTGGATTTCCCGAATTATTAAAGTGACGCGTGGTGCGTGACTTATTTGGTTGTTCTATTCCAAGTCGATTCATCATAAGATGGAGACATTCCATTACTTCCGAGCTTTCTTGTTTTTCCTTAGTGCGTCGGGATTTGGCGATTTGCGCTCTGTCATGGGTACTTCTTGCTAGATTGTTGATAAGAACGCGAGCTTTATCTGTGGTTCTAGTGGCAAAATCTCCATTGCTTGCAACGTCGAGCTGCTGTTGCGATTCTCCATCGATTCCTCCGTAGAAGGTGCTCATCAAGCATTCTTTGGAGAAAATGTGGTGTGGACAGTCTCTTTCATAGTCTTTAAACCGCTCCCAATCATCATAGAGGGTTCCGTCTTTTCTTGATGGAAATTGTGTATCTTATCTCTATAGAGATATGTATGAGCTTCAGGGTAGAAGTGACTTAGGAAAGTGATAGTGGATAATTGTGTGTATCCAAACCAATTACCCAAATGCTATCTTTGTAGCACTTGGGGACCAATCCAAGGAGGCACAAAGAACAACACACTAGGAATGCAAGAAATAACTTAAGCTAAGCAAACAAAGGTGGTTTTAGTTTTCAAAAACCTAAATGATTCAAATTAAAAGCAAGAACACAAGTAAACAAATGCTAGACGAGATTAAAAAGATGATAAAAGGCGAATTCAAAGATAAGGTAATTGAGATAAGGCAATCCAATGGCTAATTAATGTTGATAAGAAGTATGTGAGTTATTGGAATTGTATGACCTTCACTTTCTCCCTTTTGAACCCACTTACTTCTTATCAACAATTCCAATAGTCACACACCAAACCCAAAACTTCCCTTTCCCACGAGCCTTGCCTAGTCTAGCCTTTAATGTTCGGCTAGATCTACATGCAAACCTATCCTTGTCGCCCTAAACTCAACATTTTTTTGCCAAACTTACTCGAAAAATTAGGCCTCACATACGCACACTAAAGATTTTGGCTTGAAATGAGGGTAGGTTAAAGGTATGGTAAACCGTTCCAATGATGGGAATCGGCTACTTGGTCTAGCAAAAGAGTGGTGAAAAGGATAAGAGAGCCCAAGTATGTATATGGTAACCATGAATTCAATATGCAATGCACAAGCATGATAATTTCAATGTCAAAATTATGGTTTTCACTTAGGTAGGATTGAAATCAAATCAAGACTTGCTTTAGCTAAGACCCTAGTAATGAAACGCAAGATCGAAATATGGTTCATCATTGATTTCAACACGAGATCAAAATCATCAAACAACAAGCAACGAAGACATTGAATCAAGCTCTAAAAATGACACTTTACAAGGATAAATCTATCATTGCTCCTAATGCTCATGCAAAGCTACCTAATATGCTATGCATCTAGTCTCAATCCTATATGGAATGCACAAAATTTAAAAATTTTCATTATTGAAAATGCATGATATGCATGAGACTCACACTACAAGAAAACACAGTTTTTGCGACCACTTTTTGCGACTCTTTTTTTGGTCGCAAACAGCTGCGACGAAAGTGAGACGAATTTGCGACTATTTTGCGACTGTTAGTTAATTAGAAGCAAAAGAGTCGCAAATTAACGACACAATTTAATAGTCAGAAAAGAGTAGCTTATTTGCGACTATTTAGGAAATGTCGTCCCAAATTTGCGACGGAAAAATGTAGTCGCAAAAGTAGTCCCAAATTTGAGACGGATAAATTTGGTTGCAAACGTTGTCGCAAATTTGCGACCAATTTGCTACAGAAAATTAAAGAAAAAAGTGGTCGCTAAAAGTTGGTAGAAAACGTGGAAAATACGTGAAATAAGTTGGTATACCAAACTTTTGGGACTCTATTTTAGAGTCGCAAAAGAGTCTCAAAATTTTGCATATATAACAACCCACGCTTGACATATACATTCATCGAAGCAAAAGAAAAAAAAAACGAGTGAGTCACACAAAAAAAAAATGTGGAATTCATCACGAGAGTGGATGTATAATAGGATCGATCCACACACAAATCATATCTCCAGTGAATTCTTGGCGGGGGTGGATCAGTTCATGAATTTTGCTAATAGCCAACCACTAGCGCAAAGCAGTGGAGGTAGGTTTCATTGTCCTTGTATTAAATGTAAAAATTCCAAATTTTTGCATGGAAATACAATTTCGAAGCATTTGCATAGTAGAGGATTTATGCCAGGATATTATGTATGGTGTGAACATGGTGAAGATTATGATGTGGTTGGGGGAGGATCGAACAGTCATTATGCTAATGTAGATTATACTAGTGGTAATCATCAACCAACAACATATGATGGGGGGAATGTATATGCTGGGATGGTGAATGATGCATTTCATGGTGCTACGCCATTTAATCATCATCATGAACATGATGAAAGTGGATATGATCATCATGTTCATGAAGAAACTACCCAAGAGGCAAAACGGTTTTACGACATGTTAGATGCTGCAAATACTTCACTTTATGATGGTTGTCGTGAAGGTCTGTCGAAGTTATCTTTGGCTGCTCGGTTCATGAACATTAAGTCAGACCATAATATGGCCGAAAGCTGTATGGACGCATGGTCTGAATTGTTTACGGAGGTTTTACCAGAGGGTAATCAATCACCTAGTTCGTACTACGAGACAGAAACTTTGATGCGAAAGCTAGGATTGCCGTACCATACATTTGATGTATGTATAGATAATTGTATGCTCTTTTGGAAAGAAGATGAGAAGTTGAAGCATTGCAAGTTCTGTGCAAAACCAAGATATAAGGCTAGTGAGGGACGAACTAAAATCCCGTTTAGTCGTATGTGGTATTTACCTATCACTGACAGATTGAAGAGAATGTACCAATCAGAGAAGACTGCATCATCGATGAGATGGCATGCTGAGCATGATTCAAAAGACGGAGTAATGTGTCATCCATCTGATGCGGCGGAGTGGAAGAATTTTCAATATTTGCATCCTGCGTTCGCAGAAGAAACGCGAAACGTATATCTTGGGTTATGTACTGATGGTTTTAATCCTTTTGGTATGTCAAAAAATCACTCGTTGTGGCCTGTGATCATGACTCCATACAACTTACCGCCATATATGTGCATGAATACTGAGTATTTGTTCCTGACGATTTTGAATTCGGGACCAAATCATCCACGAGCCAGTCTTGATGTTTTCCTCCAACCATTGATCGACGAGTTAAAGGAGTTATGGTATAACGGAGTTGAGGCATATGATGTGTCATTAGATCAAAATTTCAACCTGAAAGCTGTTCTAATGTGGACTATAAGCGATTTTCCAGCATATGGTATGTTGTCGGGATGGACGACACATGGAAGACTATCGTGTCCTATTTGTATGGATGATACAAATGCTTTTTATCTTCCGGCTGGTAGGAAGACATGTTGGTTTGACTGTCACAGAAGATTTCTTCCTGCAAGTCATTCGTTACGGAAGAATAAAAAAAACTTTTTGAAGGGAAAGCACGCATTGAACGACTACCCACCACAATCTTTAACTGGCGAACAAGTTTTATATGAGCGTATAAGGCATGCAGAACCACACAAAACATCTGAGGTCGGTGGAAATGGTCATGAAAATAAAGTGGACGGCTATGGAGAGTGGCATAATTGGCATAAAGAAAGCATATTTTGGGAGCTACCGTACTGGACCGATCTGACGCTACGACACAATCTTGATGTGATGCATATCGAGAAGAATTTTTTCGATAATATCATGTATACTGTTATGAATGTTAAAGACAGATCAAAAGATACAGTAAAGTCAAGATTAGATATTGCAAAATTTTGTTCTCGGAAAGATTTGCATGTAGATGATCGAGGGAGAGCTCCATTTCCTATTTGGCGATTAACTTCAAAAGCGAAAGAAAGCTTACTACAATGGGTAAAACATGAGGTTAGATTCCCCGATGGCTATGTAGCAGATTTAGCTAGTTGTGCAGACATCAAAGGTGGAAAGCTCTCGGGAATGAAAAGTCACGACGGCCATGTATTTATGGAACGATTACTTCCGTTTGTCTTTGCAGAACTTCTGCCGCGGAACGTGCACCTTGCATTATCAGGTATATATATATATATTATCATATATGTTTCACTTATATATATATATATATATATATATATATATATATATATATATATAATTATGATTTTAATATTGTCGTAGGGATTGGAGCATTTTTTCGTGACTTATGTAGTAGATCATTGGATCAAACCCGCCTCAAAATTCTGAAGGATAACATTGTCATGATTTTGTGTAATTTGGAAAAAATCTTCCCACCTTCTTTGTTTGATGTGATGGAGCACCTACCAATACACCTACCTTACGAAGCGGAGATTGGTGGTCCTGTGCAATATAGGTGGATGTATCCCTTCGAAAGGTTTTTTAAACGTTTAAAAGGACAGGCGAAGAACAAAAGATATCCAGCGGGATCAATAGTTCAATCATACATAAATGACGAGATATCTTATTTCTCAGAACACTACTTTGCTTCACACATTTCTACAGCTCGCAGAAGAAGGTATGGTGTTGAATATTTCTCCGAACACTAATTTCAATTTTCGCTTTAAATTATACGAGCTAAAATAAAGGTGACTATTTTTGTTCGTCAATATATATATTACTATTTCTCAGGTCAAGTCGGTATGATGAAGGTGAAGTACCCGTATATCCTATACATGTACCGGATATATTCACTCAAGTAGGTCGTCCAAGTGGCCAAAGTAGTGAATTTTGGTTAACTGAGAAAGATTATAAATGCGCACATGCATATGTCTTGCGGAATTGTGACTATTTTCAGCCGCTTGAGAGGTACTTTATATATGGTTCATTAACTTAATTGTGATTTTTTATTAATTTATATTTCTTATTCTTGTTAATTGGCAAATCAGATTGTTGGAAGCGCAGATTCGATTTGAATATCCGGAACTCTCTGATGATGAGGTGAAGTCAAAAGGAGATGAAGATTTTCATATATGGGTTCGCCAATATGTACGTATTTAATTTACTATCCATCTATTGATTATTAAAGAATATTTATGAATTTATTTTTTAATTAATATATTTGCATATACATATATAGGTGAGTACAATGAAAAGTCAAGAAAATTTTCCTCCTTGGGTTATTGAAATAGTGGAAGGTCCTGAAAATAAAGTCAAGTCATGGCCCATGTATTTTACAAGAGGGTATTTGTTTCACACGCGAGACCATGGACTCACGAAAAAAACAATGAATTATGGAGTATGGGTGCGAGGACAAAATTATTCTGAAGCATCTGAAGGGGATGATTTTTATGGGACTGTGGAAAACATCATAGAGCTCGAGTATCCAGGATTTCTAAATTTGAAAATCACACTTTTCTATTGTGAATGGTTTGACCCTACGATTGGCAAAGGCACCAGAATGCGAGAAGGAGGCGTTGTCGATGTGCTATCATCGAGGAGATATCAAAATTACGAACCTTTTATTTTAGGTAAGTTTTGTTTAATTTAATTAAATATGTATATGTATGTGTATATAAGTATACTTCTAATTTTACACCTACTTAATGTACATGATCTCAAGCTGATCAAGTTTGTTATCTTTCATACCCATACATTAAACGACCTCGGAAGGTGTGGCTCACAGTTCTCAAAGTAAATCCAAGACCAGGTGTTCAAGGAAAGTTTAACGAAAAAGAGGTGGTTATATTGCAGCAAACAGTTGATGATGGCCTCACGGATACGATTGATGAAATCATAATTGATAGTTTAGTAGAGGGAAATAATCCTTATGAAGAAATTGATTTTGAAATCGAAGACCAAGAAGGTGAGGACGAATTTCGTTTTAATTTATCATCTTCCGATGATGAAGATGAGGAATTTGAATAAAACTTTACTTTACTCTGTAATAAATTTTGTAAAAAAAAATATATCATGTATGTTTTGTAATATAATTATCATGTATAATTCTCATGTATAATAACTTTGTAATATAATTATCATGTATAATTATTGTCTTTGTGTTGTTACAAAGAGTATTTATATATTAGTAAATGTTAACAAATAACGAATAATTGTAATGGCACATTTGGTTACACACTTAGTTTGTGGATCACATATCTGTGGTTCGAAACTCAGGAAAAACAATTTTTCAACAATTTTCTAATTAATCAAAAAAAGGCTGTATAAATTATAGTTAACGTATTCACATACAGAATTATCGTAATGGCACTTTGGTTACACAGCAAGCTTATGTTTCAGAGTTCTGCGGTTCGAAACACAGGAAAACAGTTTTTTTACAATTTTCAAAATAGTCACAAAAGAGTCTTAAATTACCCACTAATTTGCGACCACTTTCTGACCAACACCTGAAAATGTGACTGATTTGCTACTGTTTAGCAACTACCCTCTATATTTTCCAAAAAACCATCAATATAGAATTGTAAATATGTTAATTTGTACGTTTTTACATAGATTTGAACTTATAAATACACTGATTCATGATAACAGAGAAAAACATATAAATTCTAATATTTTTAAACTTATGGTTGTATATTTTCATAACATGTAGTAAATACATATAAGTTTTATATGAAATGATTTAGTAATATATAATTTTTTACAAATTTTCAACATTTCTTAGTTTACTTTTTAAATAGAGAAATTTAGAGTTAGGATTAGTCAAAGAATTAAAAAATCATCATATTTTTATTAAGAATGATTGGAAGTTTAGGGTTCAAAGTATATGTTTAAGAATAGTCACAAAACAGTCGCAATTTGCGACCATTTTGTGACCAGTTTGCGAATTTTTCATCAATTTAATATGTAGTCACAAAATAGTCTTAAAATACCCACTAATTTGCGACTACTTACGTACCAACATCTGAAATTGTGACTGATTAGCAACTGTTTAGCAACTCCACTCTATTTTTTTTTTAAAAATCCAAAATATAGAATTGTAAATATGTTAATTTGTACTTTTTACATAGATTTGAACTACTAAATACACTGATTCATGATAACATACATAAAACATATCAATTCCCATATTTTAAAAATTTAGTTGTATATTATCATTAGATGTAGTAACTACATATGTGTTTTATATGAAAAGATTTAGAAATATATAAAATTTTCAAAATTTACTTAACATTTTTTAGTTTACTCTTTAAAAAGAGAGTTTAGTGTTAGAATTCTTTAAAGAATAATTGTTTAGTCATATTTTTATTAAGAATGATGGAAAGTTTAGGGTTTAGGGTATAAGTTAAAGAAGAGTCACTAAACAGTCGCTACTTGTGTCCATTTTGTGACCATTTTGCGACCAACTCAAAATTAATATTTTTTTGGGTCAAATAACACGCGGCAATTTATCCCTCTTTTTGTTATTTTGCGACTCTTTCGCGACTCTTTAGAGACTGCTTCGTGAAACCCTAAATGAAACTATTTCTCTTCTTTGTCTCTTATCTTCCTAAACCCGAAAAATCCTCTCTTTCTATCGCTCTCACTCTCCGATCCTCTCTTTCAATCGCTCTCACTCTCACTCTCCGAATATATCTATCTCTCGATCTCCGAAGGTAATGCCTGTGACGGGAAAGACAAGTAGAGGCCGCGGCACCGGCAAAGGCCGCGGTGATGGCAAAGGCCGCGGTGACGGCAAAGGCCGCGGTGACGGCTCGTCTTCTCACGCCTCCAACCGATCCTCTGATGCGACAGTATCCTATTCCCAGACATCTAGACCATCTCTTCCAGCCCAATATCCACCGACGACACAACCGCAAACCTCTAATCAACAACCGCAAGTAGCCAATGTACAGGCCGAAAGCGCGATTCAACAACCGCAAGTAGCCAATGTACAGGCCGAAAGGGCGATTCAACAACCGCAAACCTCTAATCCCCAATCACAAGCTCATCCTTTTCACATTCAGCAGCAGCAATCGCATCCTTATCTGTTTCCCCAACAACAACTGCCGCAATTTCAGATACTAGAGCATCTCAATCCGCAGCAGATACCGAATAATCCTCCTCCTCCTAATGATCCAGAGCAACAACCGGACTACCAACAACTGTTAGATGATTTGTTGGCCCTTCCTGGCCGAGAACATCTAACAGTTTTGAGTCCCCATCCTCTTCCCGAGGTTCAAAACACATGGTAAAGTCTTCCTTTGATAAAATTGTGGTTGCTGGATTGATTTGTGGTTGCTGGATTGATTTGCTTGATAATGTTTTTTGCTGGTTTGAATTTGTAGGCTTTCATTGAAATAAATAGTATTGCTTGGATTGATAGATAGTTGCTGGTTTGAATCAGTATTGGCTCAACTCAGATTATT
The DNA here is from genome assembly GCA_030161315.1 of Eutrema japonicum. Lineage (NCBI taxonomy): Eukaryota > Viridiplantae > Streptophyta > Magnoliopsida > Brassicales > Brassicaceae > Eutrema > Eutrema japonicum. The sequence goes on along the minus strand of BSQW01000012.1, from coordinate 20,272,890 downwards.
GAATCCGCTGATTTAGATGGAAGTCTAGGTCTCTCCGTGTCTCTTAACCAATCTGGTTTAGTGATTTAATTCAATGTGTTGTTGTTTCTGTCTCTTCAGTTGTGTTAGGTCGAGTTTTTGGTGTGATAGATCTTCAAGTACTGCTTCAGTTTGTTGTTGGATCGAGTCTATGGAGTCTGATAGTTCAAAATCATTTTACAAAAAAACTGCAGTTTGTGTTTTCATTCTATTATGAGTGTTAACAGTTCATGTCTCATTAGTTTAGTGAGCTAATTCAAAGTTCTTAATAATCTGGTACATGTAAAATACTATAGCTAAGTGTGAATTGTGTATTTGTTTATGAATAAACAATCTGCTTTTTGTTTGTGGATTTTCATTTAACAGGTTTAACCGAGACAAAGGAAAACTATCTCGAGTCATTGCTGGCATATTTCGGAGGAAGTTTGATGGCCCGTACTATAGCTGGCGCCAAACCCCTATAGACATTCAAGAGAGATACTTCAGAACATTTGCGGTAAGAGTCTTTATATAGTTTTCATTGTAAGTGACATATAAAATGATACTTACCATTACTGTATTCTGTAGCGGAAGTACAATTGGGATAGCGGGATTACCGATCTGGTCAAAGCAGGCTTCTTGAAGAGAGCCAAAAAACGGATGAAAGGTATCGTTAGTCAAGCTAAACACAAAGGTGAGAGACCACCTTGGATTGGCGAGACGCTTTGGGCTGAAATGTGGGCTCATTGGGACAGTCCGGATGCTATTGAGAGGAGCTCTACTGCGACACAATGTCGTAACTCTGACCGTGGCGGTCTTGGTCCCCACAAGCACGTATCCGGCCAGAAATCGTACCTGCAAATTAAACAAGAAATGGTAAAGCGTTTTCTGTTTATTTTATATATTGCATTTCTGTTTTTAATATGTTTTTGTATCGTTATAGGAGGAAGCATTAGGGCGTCCTGTCTCGCTTGGGGAAGTGTTTATCAAAACACATACAAGGGCAGATGGAAGTTTTGTTGATCACAAGGCCAAAAAAGTTGCTGAGACTTATGACAAGAACATCGAAGAGATGATGTTACAAATGGAGGTCGATGGTTCTGCAACTTCAGAGAATTCTTCTCAACATTCTACTCATCGCACCCTCACCATTGAGGAAAAGAATGACATCTTTCTTAAGGTATTTTCTGTTTTCTGGTTTTGAGTTTTGTTTTTCTGTCTAGATGATGTATACTATTTTTTTTTAGTTTCCATGAGGTTTTGAGTTTGCATTGGTTATGTTTGTTGCTGTGTATATTGTGGTCTGTCTGTTTTTTTGAGTTTGCATTGAGTTTCCATGAGGTTTTGAGTTTGCATTGTAAACTGTTTTTCAGCAAACAAAACTTGAATTCTTTCATTCTGTTCATTTTTTTTGCCTGAATTGGTTCTACTGATGATTGAGTGATTGAATTGGTTGTGATTCATTTTCTGTTTTTGTGTTTTGTTTTCCAAGTCTACTGAAACAGATGAGAAAGGAAATGCTTTTGGACTTGGCGAGCTTGGCGAGTTGTTCAACAACGGGAAAAGCAAATAAAGTTATTCAAGCTCTTCATCATCGATTTTAGAGATGCAAAGCCAACTTCAAGCTGCAAATCAGAAGATCGCTGAACAAGAAGCGGAAAATGCTCGACGTGATGAGGAGCAACGACTTGCTCAATCTCGGATTTCAAGCTTGGAGGCGTACCTCAAGAAAAATGATCCCGCGTTTGCATCGTTTGTGGCTTCTCAAGTAGCCAACCCAGCCACCGCAGCAACCACCACACCAGCCTCTGTACCAGCCTCCGCAGGAACCATCAGACCACGCACAAACGGTTCTTCAATCTCTCCCTCTTAGCTTTGTTTTTTGTTTGTAAACGATGCAAACATTTGTAGCTTTGTTTGTTGAATCATCAATGTTTTGTTTTGGATATTGTAAGTGTTTTTGTATAAAAAAACCTTTGTTTGAATGATTTTTTTGATTTTAGTTTTTTTTAGATTCTGGATTTCAATTTACAGGATTGATCTTCGACATACATGACAAGCCTGATTTGCGACCAACAAGACAAGAACAAAAAGAGTGGAAAATTGGTTGCTAATACGCGACGCTTTTGCGACTGACTTGTTAACAAGTAGTCTTTAATCAGTCGCAAAAATTTGCGACCACTTTAAGACCATCTGAAAACAGTCGCAAATATACGACTACAATACCGTCCTTAATTAGTCTCGATAAAACGACTCCTGAGTCAGTCACAAATCTACGACTAAAATACCGTCCTTAATTAGTCTCGATAATACGACTCCTGGGTGAGTCTGAAAAGAGTCGCAAAAATAACGTAGTCACTATATAGTCGTTAATAAACGACCAATATTTTAAGTGTCAATTCAGTCGCTTATTAACGACTAAAATATGTAGTCACAAAGTAGTCGTAAATTTGCGACCATTATGCGACTACTTTATTTAGCGACCAAAAATTTGCGACCACTTTTAATAGTCTTAAATAAGTCGTAAATACAGTTTTTGCGACCGTTTTGGGACTCTTTTGGGAGTCGCAAAAACTGTGTTTTCTTGTAGTGTCAAGATGCAAAAAGCAAAATAAGATCACAAAACACAAAGTTAGATAACACATAGACCCTCCCCCAAACTTAAATTATATAGTTCCTTGTGTAATAGAAACTTAAGAGAGAGCTAAACAATGCATGAAAGAGAGAAGAAGATATGATTATAAATGTCATTCACAAAGTTTGGAGTATTACCTTGGAAATGAATGGAGGGAACGAGAGTGATCACCTCAATCCTACACACCTTTGTCCTTAAGCCCATGACCATTAGACCATCAAGAACCTATTCACACTAAGCAAACCCATCAAAAAGAACAAGAAAACATAGAAAGTCATAGAAAGAGAGTATGTACAAGGATAAGCTTGGGGTGTCTCCCAAGAACACTTTGTTTAAAGTCACTAAGTTTGAATTTGGTTACCCTTTTAGGCGAGTGAGAGGGGAGTGTGAGCACTCCATGGCGGATCTTTGAGCTCGAGCTTGAGCACCTTGCTCATGACCTCTTGAAGACCCTTTGAACCTTTCTCCTTAAGTTCTGTGGTGTGGAGCCCTTTAACCTTTGCAAATGGCTTACATCTTCCCTTACACTTCACCTTGTAATGAATGCCTACATCGTCATACATCCAAGGTATGAGTGTCATTATGTGAGAAGATGGTTCAAGTGTGGGAGGGTGGTTGCCATTGGGTTTCTTCTTCTTGAACTTAGTGCTTTCACCCTTCTCTTGATCATTGGTACTTTCTTTCTTTCTCCCCATTGTGGTAGAGAAAAGAGATTCCAATCAAGCTCCATTTAATGCTAAAGCTTCTTCAACATTACCATAACCCAAAGCATTCTTGTCATGGGATTCTATCTTCTTCATACGAGCGTTTGGGGGTGAAGCTTTTTCTATCTTCTCACAACTACCCATGTCTTATACTTTCTTAGCATTCCTCTCTTGCTCATCATTTTCCTTAATCTCAAATGAGGGAAAGAAGAAAGAGCTTAGGCATTTTCCATCTAGAGCAATTTCATAGTCAATAGCATCTCCAAAAGTTGTTTCCCCTTTGTTTTTCTCAAAACAACTCTCTTCTTCATGAGTGCATCGGGCGGAGGCTAAGACATACCTTGGAGTTTTGTCAACGTCTCTAACTTCCTCTTCTTGCTTGGAGTCTCCAATTCGCTCATTAAAACCCATGGAAGTCCTTTCTTCATCAATCTCAACATTAACATTTGGTAAAACCCTCACTTCATTTGGTTCCTCGGATGGCGAAGAGAGTGTGACCAATTTGGGTTCCAAGGTCTCCAAATGGAACGCTAGTTGCTCAATCTTATTGGTGATCTCATCATGCAATCTCTTTATTTTATCATTCATTGTTCCCATCATCTTGCCAACCTTGATATCATTCATTTGTTGATCTTCTAGGAATTTATGGAGCACCTCTCTTTGTTGCACACCTATGAGCTTTTCCGTTGTATCCAATTCATCTTGCAAGCCTTTAAATTTAGAGTCTTGACATGATCCTTCTAGAGGGGTCGTATCATTCCTCTCCACATAGTTTTCAAGACTCTTAGCAAAGTTCTCAACAAGTAGCTCTCCTTGCTCGACGGTGACGTTTGCAAAACGCCTTTTTCTAGCGGCATCCAACATCCATTTATGCTCTTGGTTAACTCCCCCATAGAAGATGCTAAGAATGGCTCCTTTTTTGAACCCATGATGGGGACAATCTCGAGTGTATCCCTTGAGTCTTCCCCACGCATCATCAAAACTCTCATGTGTGCCTTGCTTGAAGCTCAAGATGTCCTTCCTAGTTTGGATCGTTCTTTGGATGGGATAGAACTTGTTAAGGAAGATCTCTTTGCAATCATCCCAAAACTTGACCAAGTGGGAAGGTAATACTCTCTCCCATCGGCTTGCCTTTTCTCCAAGAGAAAACGGAAACAAGATGAGCTTGATACACTCATGGGGCACTCCTTTAATCCTAACTGTGTCACATAATCTCTCAAATGAGTCCAAATGATCATAAGGATTCTCCTCCTTCGTCACCAAGAACCTAGACTCTTGAATCAATCTAACCAATCTTTCTTTGATCTCATAAGCTTTGGCTTTAATTGGAGGAGGGTGGACACCATACCTCAATCCCCGACAACAAGGACTGTCAAAGCTTCCAACCGTTGGCTTGTCCCTTGGAGCTTGGGTCGGACTTGATGCCAACACTTGAGGATGTGGCTTTCCTTGAAGTTGTGTCATTTCTTGAGGTTTTGGAGCTTAAGAGATGATACCTTGGTTGTCCATATCTTGAGGTTGAAGATCTTCAAGAATGACTTTTTGATTGACCGCCTCAAACACCTCAATTGATTTTGTCTTCCCATGTCTCTTCCATTGATCTTGGTACCTTTAAAAGCACAAAAGAGCTAAGGAAGACAAGTTAGTAACAATAAATAAATAAAAATTCATCATCTCAACGTGATGCATACTCTTAGTGATATGCATTAACATAGTAAAAATAAAAACTTAGTCTCAAGCAAAATCTAAATCCCAATGGTTATTGCTATAGCCTCCCCGGCAACGGCGCCAAATTGATAGTGGATAATTGTGTGTATCCAAACCAATTACCCAAATGCTATCGTTGTAGCACTTGGGGATCAATCCAAGGAGGCACAATGAACAACACACTAGGAATGCAAGAAATAACTTAAGCTAAGCAAACAAAGGTGGTTTTAGTTTTCAAACAACCTAAATGATTCAAATTAAAAGCAAGAACACAAGTAAACAAATGCTAGACGAGATTAAAAAGATGATAAAAGGTGAATTCAAGGATAAGGTAATTGAGATAAGGCAATCCAATGGCTAATTAATGATGTCCAATGCTTAATGAAGACTAATCCCTAGGCAAAGATCACTAATCTTAACTAATCATTTCTCAAGGCATTAATTACTTTGCTAATCACTAATTCAAGATCAAATTCTCATTTGTGAATCACTAATTAGCAAGCTTTAAGTCTAAACATTCAAGATCAACCAAATAATCACTCTAGACAACTAATCTTTTAGGCTAGAAATGAATATCTCTTGATTAGTTCATCAAGGCATTTCATCAAACACCTTGTGTGCATGAAATGCCTTATGATCTAGATCCATTTTCTCAAGCTAGATCTAGCTTTAAAACCACTAATCAAGAAGCGAAATCATATAATCTAATCCTAGACATCATTAATCATCCATCAAATCACCCTAAATCTACCAAATCCTCAAATCCTAAAAGACTACTCACAAATCATGAAGAACACACCAAATCTTGTGAAAGAGGTTATGTTAATCATGATTAGAGATTAAGAAGATGAAAGATTAGAGAAAGAACACAAGAACTAAACTCAAACTCTCATAAATCAAAAGATCCTTGGGAAAAATCCCAAAATCCCTTAAAAAGGGGGTTTTGTTCTGGAGAGAAAACGAGAGAAAAAGGATAAAAAGTGAGATAGATCTAAAAAATGGGTCTCAACAATATTTAAAAGTGTTTTCTTGAGCTGGGTCGGACCGTGTCAGCCCGGGACAAACCGGATATTGACCCGGCCGAAACTTGGATACGTCTTCAGTGAATCGGCCATAACTCCTGCACCTGACATCCGAATGACCTGAATCCAACACCTGAAGATAGCCAACTCAATTATCTACAACGTCTATGAAGAACACCGAAGCTGAATCGGAGTGAAACCCCTTCTTCTGGGTTGATCTTTTAGACGTCGTATTTGGAGCAGAACTCGTTTGGATTCCAGACAGACATTTCCTTGCTATATTTACCATATCTCTTGAACGGCCGATCTGAATGACATGTAACCACCACGAAACGAACATCAGCTCGATTTTCTATGACTTTCATGAAGATCTCAGATTAAACTGGGCACGGAAAGGTCTTTATTTGGCCTGATCTTTGAGTCACTTCGGCTGGTGCTGCATCGATCAGTTGCATCGACCTGTGGAGTCGATGTAACTGTCCTGAGTGTTGATTCGTAAATCACACAAGGAGTTTAAACAGAGAACTTTGATCGGAAACTCGTTTTATTGATTGAAGTTCGGCGTTACAACGGAGTTTCGATGAAAAAGGAACTAAAGAGACTAAAGGACTTTGAGATAGGCGCTTGATGAAGCTCTCTCTCTCGATTCTTATGGCTCTCAGATGATTCTGCCTCTATTCTTCGAGTTTGCCTCCTCCTTATTTATAGGTTTTTAGAGTCGGTTGTATGAGGAGATATTTTCCTTTTCCTTGATCAGTTGGGAAAGGAAATATCCCAGATCCCCTCCGAGATATAAAATATTCCGTTTATCTCGGAAGTCGGCTTATCTCGTTATGCCGGGCTGTGCCGTTGTTGGGCCATAGAGTCCGGTAACGGAAGTGATCGAGCTTGTCTTTTGGGCTTTGTAGAGTTCGGCCCGTTAAACCGAAGTCTGTTATCCTCCTGTCCGAACCGTCGTAAACCAATACCGGTCTCGGTTCGAACCGAGTTAAACCGGAGGGTGCTAAATCCTCCTCTAACAATTGGTCCCCCCTTCATTCTTTGGAGAATTCTTTAGCTCGATTAAAATTGAGATCGGTATGACCCGTCTGCTGATTTGAGTTCGGACAACCTCTCGGGAGAATTTTTTGAGTCCGGAACCTTCGTATCTGATTTAGAATTTTCAAGCTCGGTGGATTTTTCTCGGGAAAAGGAATGTCGATTCATTATCATTTAGTTGTGGAATTCGAGGAGCCTCGCGTCGATTTATCTTCTTTAGTTGCAAATTTCGAGGAGTCGTCATCATTGCTTTTTTCCTTATAAGTAGCAGCCGATCCTTCTCTTATTTTTCACTTTCGCTCATTTCTTTCAAAATGTACTTTCTCTCTCTAGCCCTCTTCCTTCTCTCTAGATTTTCTTTATTTTCCGTTCTCCGATCATCTCCTCCGCTGTGATTTCTCCGGTTTGCTTTAAGATTTCGAGTTCTTCATCAATTTCTTCCTTTCGATCGATATGGATTCAAGGACTTCTTCTTCTTCTGTTAATGACCGAACTTCACCACCGAGGTTTCCCGATCTTGAGTTGTTTATCGATAGCTCCAATTCAAGTTCGGATGGTGTGAGTGATGCTCGGCAGGAGCTGATTAGGCGTAATTCTCAACACGCTGCTGCCGGGCCGAGCAACCCAAGGGTTATTATCGATGTCCCTCACCTCGTTGATGAGGATGAACCTGAAGAAAGAATCACTGAGTGAAACGACTAAGTCCGAGAATATCGAGAATTTGCAGCTCGGCTTTCGGAGGGCGACGATATAGCCCGTCCAGACGATCGTGCTGCTTCATCTGCAGTCCGTCAAACCGATGGAGATGATGTTCCCTTGTCGGCTGCCAGACGAGTAGTCGTAAGACCTGCGAACATCGGGCCGTCTCGCTCTAAGGTGGAGACGGTTCAGGTTACTCTGGAAAGATGCAATGCTCCGGACGATCTCCTTTTCAAGATCCCGAAGGTTGCTAATCATCTGTGGGACGCACCTGAAGGCTATATATGCGTCTATGAGGAATATTTCAGGAGCTGCGGTCTTCAGTTTCCTCTCCCGGAGCTCCTCTATAAGTACTGCAAGAGGCGATATGTCGCGATCTCGCAGCTCATGCCGGCCACGGTAATAAACATTACGGGTCTCCTTACCCTTGGGGAGGAGTGGGCATCCCTATTACGGCTAAAATCTTTGAGAGGCTGTTCCGGGTGAATTTATCGAAGGCCAGGCCCTGGTTCTTGTCGGCTAATGCGAAGCCGGAGTATGATCTTGTCACCGGGAACAAGCCGAGCAAGGTCAACAACTGGAATGCCCGATACTTTTATGTGAAGATCGATGAATCTTCCGTCAAGCGTCCGGACGGGAGTTACCGAACTCAGTGGAGGACTCCCATCGGTAGACATTGGTTTCTCGATCTCTATTTATTGCCTTGTTTTGCCTAAGTCATATTTTCCTTTTTTGTTTTCAGATCGTCACGTACCGGGCTTCCTTATCACTACACCAGGGTTTACCTTTGCTCACGTGAAGCAGTTAAGTGCGGCGGGAAAAGCTCGGTGGCCTGAAGCTTACCAAGAAAAGCTCGACTTAAAAGCCAAAAGAGCTCTTAAAGGTATATGTCGGTAAACTCTTCTTCGTAGTCCGGTGACTGCTTTTGACGGTCTGGTTATTATTAAAAATTCTTTACATATGTATTTTTTTTTCTTTTTACAGCAAATCCTTCTCGTCGACGAAAGATGAAGCTCGATGGTATTCCCGATCTTTCCGCCGAGATGGACGGCGAAGAAGAAAATGTTGAAGTCTCGTCTGTTGTTCAGGACGGAAAAACTGTTGCCAACTCGGAGGTCATCGAGGAGCAGGTTCCGCGTGAGGAGCTGGATCCTGCCGAGAAGCCTACTTCTTCGACGGATGTGGCGAATATGAGGAGGAGGAAGAAGAAGGGTAAGAGGCCTGCGAAGCAAGCTTCTGAGGCCGGTACGGGGAACGCCGAACCTCAAAGTGTTGATCCCGAGACGGTGGTCATATCGGATCGCTTTGCTTCGTCGAAGAGGCAGCGAACCTCTGGTGCCACGGCCCATTCTGTCATTCTGATCTGTATCGGCAGCTGAAGTTCAGCTCGGCGGCACTTCCTCCGGTCGAGGACCTTTTCCAGTCCGCTGCTTACAAAAAGTTGGCTCGGACCACTGCTGAGGTAAATGATCCTTCCGGGCTTAGTTGGTATATATCTTTTGAATTTCTTTGTTGTGACAGGTCTTCCCTTTTTCAGATGGTTTCTCAAACAAATGAGCTTGTTGGTACTTATGACCGTGAGATCCGTTCTGCTCGCCGAAAGGCTCTTACGACCAGTGTTCAGGCTGTTGAGCTTCGAAAAGCTTTGCTCGTCGAGCAGGAGAGGACGCGGGCTGGTGATTTCGCGGTCGCCGAGTTGACGAAGGAGATTGCCGCGTTGAAGGATTCTAAAGCCGAGCTCACCAAGGAGAGAGATGCCATTGCCCATACTTTGTTTAAAGAAACCTCCCGTCTGCGAGCTGGTCGAACTCAGCAGATCATGAAGCGGAAAGAGGTCATCGAGAAGTCCCAAGTTCGGCTTCAGAAGGTCCAGGATCATCTGGCGGCTCTTGAACGGGTCAAAAAACCATTCTTTGCGGTTAATCAAGCCCAAGGGGTTCTCAACTTCTGTAGTAGCCTCGAGGCGAAGCACGGTGTTGCCGTCCCGCTATCTTGCATTGAGCGGCTCAAGAAAATCAAAGCCGCGAACTTGGCCGAATATGAGTCGGTTGATCTCTACGAGCTAGCCGAAGGGTATCTGGTCATATCGCCTTTTACCGACCCGATTCACCCGGAGTTCTCTCTTCCAATGGGCACAGAGGTACCGGTGGGAATTGATATGTTTGGTTCCAATCAGGCTGCGATGTCCGGTGACCGAGCTGACGCTATGCGGAATCAGAGTGTCTAGTATCTCTGCTTTGTATTCTGTTTTTGTTTTTGGCCGACGAGGCTTATAACTCGACCCTTTGGACCGGAGGGTTTTTAAAGTCAGGTATCCACTAATTTTTGTACGAATCTTTTTATTATTATGATTATGACTTTCCTTAGTCGTTTTTTGAATTTTCTTATCGAAGCTCGGTTTATTTTTTGAAGTCGTAAATCTATACGAACTTCTCAAGTCTCTCGTACACAAAGTGGTGCGGTAAACAGTACGATCTTTGCCGGGGTGAAGAGGACGGACTTGATTTTTCGATTTTTTCGAAATCGGCAGTCTTTTTAACAGATCGGCTTATGCTTCGCGATTGTTGAGGAATCGGCTTAGGATTTCGCGATTGTTGAGAAATCGGCTTATAATTTCGTGATTGTTGAGAAATCGGCTTAGATTTTTGCGAGGAATGGCTTTCAGCTTTACCTGTGGAGCTTGGCTAAAGAGTACGTGGACAACTCGTCTTAAGATACTCCACGGTTTTCTCAGATCGAATCCAAGTGTGCGAGACAGGCTCGGCTTATTTAGCTCGGATGGTTAGATTGAGTGCGAGACTGGTCTCGGCTTTATACATGGAATGTGTTTTATCCATTGCACCATGAGGATGCGTGCGAGCAATAGCTTCGGCTTAATTTGATTTTATCGATCGTCTGGCCAGGACGTCGATGTGGGGACCATGATAGTTGGAAGTGAACCTCTGGAGTTTGGTGAACTGTTTGAAGTTCGTCTATCGCGGATACAAACTTTTTAGAATTCGGCGAACTGTTGAAGTTCGGCTTTTGATGATACGAATTTTTGGAATTCGGCGAACTGTTGAAGTTCGGTTTTTGATGATACCAATTTTTGGAATTCTGCGAACTGTTTAGAGTTCAGCTTTTTATGATACGAATTTTTGGAATTCGGAGAACTGTTTGGAGTTCGGCTTTTTATGATACGAATTTTTAGAATTCGGCGAACTGTTGAAGTTCGGCTTTTTATGATACGAATTTTTAGAATTCGGCGAACTGTTGAAGTTCGGCTTTTTGCCTTGTATGAAATTTTATTAAAGTAACAGCTGAACCCAAGGAGGGCTTCCTACGTACCCTCGAAAGAGGGATCAAGCCATCCGTAGTTCGTATTACATCATTGTTTGAATTGGCATTTCCGTCCAACTTCATGAGCTCATATACTCTGGGTTTGATGACCCTCATGATCTGATAAGGTCCTTCCCAGTTAGTGCCGAGCTTTCCTGCGTTCTTTTCTTCGGTGCCTCCGAAGACATTTCGTAAGACGAGGTCACCATCTTCGAAGTGGCTTCCGCGAACTTTTTTGTTGTAGTAGCGTGCTGCCATATTTTGATTGTTTTGGATGCGAAGCAAGGCCTGATCGCGTTGCTCTTCGAATGTGTCGAGGTTGTTGAGCATGATTTTGTCGTTTAGGCTTGAATTTTCCACGAGCATTGTTCTGCGTATTGTTGGAATGTTCAGTTCGTCGGGACAGAGAGCTTCGACGCCGTAAGCCAGATAGAAAGGGGATTTTCCGGTTGATTGTCTCGGAGTGGTGTGATAAGACCATAAGACTCTATCGAGCTCGTCGGCGCATCTCCCTTTTTTCACGTCCAAACGTTTTTTGAGTCCGTCGATGATGGTTTTATTTTTTGATTCGGCCTGGCCGTTGCTCTTAGGGTATCTTGGTGTGGAGAAACTAAGTCGGATTTTCCATTTGGCACAGAAATCGCCGAACAATGTTGAGATAAATTGCGATCCGTTGTCGGTGATGATTTCGTACGGGACTCCGTGTCGGCATATTATGTTTTTCCAGACGAATTTCTTGACATCGAGGGCGTGGATTTCGGGGTATGACTCGGCTTCGACCCACTTTGTGAAGTAGTCTGTCATGACGAGGATAAATTTTTTCTGTGTGGTGGAACGTCAAAGAGGACCGATGATGTCAATTCCCCAGCGCATGAACGGATACGGGGCTGTTGATGTAGTTAGTAGCTCGGTTGGGAGATGTATCGTTGAGCCGTGCCTTTGACATTTTTCGCACTTGGCTACGAATTTATTGCAGTCTGCTTGCATAGTTGGCCAGTAATAGCTTGCCTTTTTTATCTTCAGGGCCAAGGAACGTTCTCCGGCGTGGTTTCCGCCGTCGCCTTCGTGTATTGTTTTTATGACCTCGTGAATATCGTTGCCGGATACGCATTTGAGAAGGATGCCCGCAGCACTCCAGCGGAATAGTCCGTCACGGATAAGTATGTATCGAGCTGCTCACATTTTGAGTCGCCGGGCTGCTCATCTGTCGGCTGGGACTATCCCGTCGATGATATACATTTTGATTTCTTGTGTCCAGTCGGTGGGCGTAAGTTCGCTTAAGGGTTCGATGTTTACTGGCGTATGAAGCCCGTCGGATGGTTCCTCGGTTTCGTCGTCATAGTGGTTTTGTATCTGTTCGACGATGTGTTCGGTTTCTTCATTTTCTTTAAGTTCGGCATTGTGGTTGTCGCGCGTTTGTCTTTGTGGTACGGGTTTGGCTGCGGGGTAATCTTCGTAGTTACGCCTGCGAATGGTGATATTGCACTCCTCTATTTTTCCAATGCTCGGCTCGAGTATACTTTCGACTGGTATTGTCCTTTTGAGATGAGGATCTGAACTTGATGCTAAGGCGGCTAGTACATCGGCCGGAGCGTTTTCCCCCCTTGGGATTTTGGTGATATCTAAGTATTCGAATTCGGTGGCGAGCTTCTTCACGAGTTTGAGGTATGCGTCCATTCGATCATTTTTTGCATCATATTCTCCACTAAATTGACTGGCGATGAGCTGTGAGTCACAACAGGCATGTATGCGAGTTGCGCCGATGGCTTTGGCTAAGCGGAATCCGGCGAGTAATGCTTCGTACTCTGCTTTGTTATTTGATGCGTTGAATGCAAGATGGAACGATTGTTCCAAGATTTCTTCGGTTGGAGACTGAAGTCGTATGCCTACTCCCGACCCACGATGGGATGATGATCCGTCCACGTGGAGGATCCATTGTTCGATAGTTGTTGCGTCAGTATCGATGAACTCTTGCGGTAGCTCGATAAGGAAGTCGGCGAGAACTTGCGACTTGAGGCTTAGGCGACTCTTGTAATTGATATCGTATTCGCTGAGCTCGATCGCCCATTTGGCGAGTCGGCCGGATTGTCTTGGACTGTGTAGGATTGTTCGGAGCGGCTAATCAGTTAAGAAGGTGATAGAGTGTGATTGAAAATACGGTATGAGTTTCCGAGAAGCAGTGACGACGGCAAAAGCAAGTTTTTCGAGTGTTGGATATCGGCTTTCGGCGCCATCAAGTGACTTGCTTATGTAGAAGATCGGCTTTTGCTCTCCTCTGTCTTCCCGGACGAGGACTCCACTGACAGCCAGGTCGAAATTGCGATGTAAAGATAGAGAGTTTCGCCATCCTCGGGTTTGGCTAAGATTGGTGGAGTGGATAGGTACTCCTTGAGTTGTTTGAACGCCTCTTCGCATTGGTCGTCCCATTCTAAATGCTTGTTTCAACGTAGCAGTTGGTAGAATGGGAGACACTTGTCGGTAGATCGTGAGATGAATCTGTTGAGTGCGGCTATACGGGCTGTCAATCGTTGGACTTCTCTTTTCGTTGTCGGAGACGGGAGGTAGAGGATTGCGGATATTTGCTTAGAATTAGCCTCTATTCCTCTTTGAGTGACGATATATCCGAGGAATTCTCCTGATGTCACTCCGAACGTACATTTGGTCGGATTGAGCTTCATGCCGTATTCGTTTATTATGTCGAAACATGTGTTGAGATGTCTAATATGGTCCTTGGCGATGAGCGATTTGACGAGCATATCATCGATATAGACTTCCATGGTTTTGCTGAGCTGGCTAGCGAACATACGGTTGACAAGTCTTTGGTATGTTGCTCCGGCGTTTTTTAGGCCGAATGGCATGACTTTGTAGCAGTAGATTCCGCGGTCGGTAATGAAAGAGGTTTTCTCGCGATCGCCTGGGTGCATGAGTATCTGGTTATAGCCTGAAAATGCATCCATGAAGGAGAGAAGCTCGTTCCCGGCTGTAGCTTCGACGAGTCTATCGATATACGGGAGTGGGAAACTATCTTTTGGGCAGGCCTTCTTGAGATCAGTAAAGTCAACGCATATTCTCCACTTTCCGTTTTTCCTTTTGACAACGACTGGGTTTTCCAGCCAGTCCGGATATCGAACTTCCGTAATTGATCCATCTCCAAGTAACCTTTCGACCTCGTCATTGACAGCCTGGGCCTTCTCGGGTCCGAGCTTGCGCCGCTTATGTTTGATCGGTTTGAAGGTGGAATAGATGTTGAGCTCGTGACTTGTAATTTTTGGGTCAATCACGAGCATGTCATTGATTGACCAGGCGAAGGTTGATACGTTTCTTTCGAGGAAACGTATTAGATCGTACTTGATCTCTTCATCGATTTCGACGCCGATTCTGACACATCTACCGGGATTGAGCTCATCGATGTTGACTTGAATAATTGCTTCCTGTCTTGGCAGATCGGGATCGTTAACAGTTTTCTTTATGTCGATTACGCATGTTCGGGGTGTTGTTCTTAATTTACATTCGTTGATGTAGCAAGTTCGGGACATCACTTGATAGCCTCTCAGAGTGTAAACTCCGGATGGTGTCGGAATTTTAAGCATTGATGATAGGTCAATGACGGCTTTCATCGTATATATCCATGGTGTTCCGAGTATGACGTTGTAGATGGCGGGTTTATCCAGGACTAGGAATTTGACCATTTGTACGATTCTCCCAACGTAAACAGGGATTTTTACCGCTCCCGCGGTCATGGTCTGTTCGCTTGAAAATCATGTTAGTGGTTCGATATTTGGTTTGATCTGGGCGTCTGGGAAGTCCATATTTCTAAGTGTTTCTCTGAATATCACGTTGACCGAGCTTCCGGTGTCAACGAGGACTCGTCTGACGGCGACGTCTCCGATAAGTATTTCGACGACTAGCGGGGCGTTATGCGGCATGTGTAGTCCTTCTGTGTCAGCTTCAGAGAAGGCGATCGGCACTCCACTTGTTGTAGCTCAGTTTTCTCGTTGCGCGGCCAATGCTTCCCTACTGTACTATTTAATTGCTTGGACGGAATAGTTGCAAGATTCCAGTGCTCCCATGATCATGTTGACGCGTTTTCGGACTTGGGGGGTGTTTTGATTTTCCGTTTGTTCTTCCCGATCGCGTTTCTCATGACCTGTGTCGGCAGTGTCTATTGGTTGCTCTGTATTTTTGCTTGGTTTGTCGTTATCACGACGTCGTTTTCCGTTGTTGTTGCAGCGGGGTCTGCTCGTAGGTCGGAACACTCCTTCTACCGGGACCTCCCCTTTCTTATATTTCAGAAGTAAGAATTCCTGGAGATGTCGGCAGTCTTCGATGGTATGACCCTCTCGATTATGGAAATGGCAGAATGGTCCGGACTCGTTGTCGGACTCTTTCGAGTCGTCTGATCGGATCCAGGTGTTCCAGTTTTGTTGTGTTTGGACGGCATTGACCGGTTGCTTCAGAGGGGCGTATTGCTTCTCCTTGACAAGGAGTTGCTTCGGAGGAGCGTACTGCTTATCCTTTGCGGCTTCCTCTTCTTGCTCTAGGAAATAGAAATGCGATTTGTGCAGGATATCTACCAAGGATTTTGGCCAGTTTTGTTTGATTTATTTATGAAAGTCGGACCGAGACCAGGTGGCTTTGTAAAGAGCCTATATCGCAGCTTCGTCGTCGATTGTGCAATGAGATACTACTTCTTTGAAACGGTTCATGAAACTGCGTAGTGGTTCGTCGCTTTTCTGTTCTAGTGCCCAGAGGTCGGCGTTTCTTGCTTTTTGTTTCATGAACATGGTAAAGCGTTTGAGGAACTTTGTTGTAAGCTCGTTGTAGTTATTGATGGAGTTCGCATCGATTTGTGAGAACCAATCGATTGCGGTCCCGCAAAGATTTTCCACGAACAGCTGACACATGGACGCTTCTTTTTCTTCCTTGTTAAAAAAGCGGAATCGGTTCATCATGATTACGAACGAGGTGAGGAAGTGACGCGGGTCGGTATGTCCGTCGTATGGGGTATCTCCAGGCGTCGGACTGGATTATTGATGATCTGATCCGAGAGTGGTGTTTTTTGTGTTTCTGGGATGACCCGATCGATCTCTGGTGCCGAGCTTGTTGCTTGGTGAACTTTGGATCGGATATCTTGAAGCTGAGCACGAACGTCTTCGAACTCCAGGCCGATGGATGCTTGATCGGTGATGCGGGTTCCTGGATTGGCCGTTGATCTTCTAGTTGGTGGGTCAGCCGTGTTTGGATTTCGGGCACCGTTAAGTTCGGTTAGAAGATTCCGACGAAGATCGTTTTCAGGGGTGACCAGGTTTGGGTCGAATATCCCGATCTGGCGTCTGAGTTCGGCTTGTGAGGCTAGGAGAGATTCGAACCGCTCATCGTTCCTCTTAGAGATTTCCTCGAGTTGGGCTGCCATGGCTTCCATGAGCGTGGTTGGATATGCTAACTTTGGGGCTGCCGGTGTGTTCGTCTGCGGGTTCGAAAGGTCATCTTCTCCTGTTGGTAGGTTCGGAGGATTTCCCCCGGTAGGTGGCAGATTGGTGTTCTGAGGGATGGTCCCGTTACCTACTTGATCGTCGTTGTTGGTGGTGACTGCATGAGTGTCTAACGGGTTCGTCATTGCCGAACTCAATCAACCGAGATCTGAAAGTTCTATTTTTGTTCTGTCCCCACAGACGGCGCCAATTGTTGATTCGTAAATCACACAAGGAGTTTAAACAGAGAACTTTGATCGGAAACTTGTTTTATTGATTGATGTTCGGCGTTACAACGGAGTTTCGATGAAAAAGGAACTAAAGAGACTTAAGGACTTTGAGATCGGCGCTTGATGAAGCTCACTCTCTCGATTCTTATGGCTCTCAGATGATTCTGCCTCTCTTCTTCGAGTTTGCCTCCTCCTTATTTATAGGTTTTTAGAGTCGGTTGTATGAGGGGATATTTTCCTTTTCCTTGATCAGTTGGGAAAGGAAATATCCCGGATCCCCTTCGAGATATAAGGAAATATTCCGTTTATCTCGGAAGGTGGCTTATCTCATTATGCCGGGCTGGGCCGTTGTTGGGCCATAGAGTCCGGTAACGGAAGTGATCGAGCTTGTCTTTTGGGCTTTGTAGAGTTCGGCCCGTTAAACCGAAGTCCGTTATCCTCTTGTCCGAACCGTCGTAAACCAATACCGGTCTCGGTTCGAACCGAGTTAAACCGGAGGGTGTTAAATCCTCCTCTAACACTGAGGTGAAGCATCTAGGTAACACTACAAGAAAACAGGGATATTTCCGATGGGCAAATCCGTCGGAAAGGGCCTTTTCCGACGGATTTCCGACGGATTTAAGATGTCGGTTATAGTTCGTCGGAAATATGGTTTCCGTCGGAATCCGTCGGAAATTTCCGACGGATTTGTGCCGTCGGAAATTCGTCAGACATTTCCGACGGATTTCCGACCGCGTACGTTCCGACGGATACTCCGACGGATATTCAGTCGGAAATGCCGTCGGAAATGCCGTCGGTAATTTCCGACGGATTTCCGACGGCTATATTACCGACAGAATTTCCGACGGATGGTGATCGGATGAATTTGTCTGAAGTCCGTCGTAAATCCGTCGGAAGATATTTCCGACGGATTTCCGACGGTAACTATTTTCGACGGAGTTACGACGGATAATTTGATCGGAAGTTGTCTCGGAAGTCCGTCGGTTCTTCGTCGGAAATAGGTTCCGACGGATTTACGACGGTAACTTATTCCAACGGTTTTCCGACGGAATTGGTATTTTGAATTTATTTAATTATTTATTTTTTTGAAATTTATATATTAAAATTATATAAATTTGAAATATAAATTAAAAATAGAAATAATAAATATATAAATTCATTAAACAAAATTAAAAAATTCATTACACATTAAAATAAATTGTTCAAAAAAAAGCATTAAAAGCAAATATTTAAACGGTTGGAGAATCTCCGTCGTCGGGATTATTATCCCGAAAAATATGCGGGAAGCATTTCTCCATCATCTTCTCCAAGCAGGAGAGCTTCTTGTTGGTAGTCTGTTGCTCCGTCCGTAGCTCTTCAACCTGCTGGTCACGGTCTTTCACCGTTTGGGTGAGCCTCTCGATTTCTACCCGGTACTCCGAAGGATAACGAGGAAGCGAGGAAGAAGATTCCTGGGTCGGAAGGGTGCCGTCGGAAGGGTGCCTAACCCAGCGAATCGACCTTTCACTTGCCGGGTTTGCTGCGAATAATTATAACCGATAATAAATAAATAACGAAAATAAAAAAAAACGAAATGAAATTAAAACTTACCTCAAGTACAATCTGGTTTATCTCTTCCCGGGACAAAGAGTTCGAGGACGTCGATCCTTCGATAGTGAGCTGCGATGATAGTTCACGGTCCATCTTCGTCTTCTTGCTCTTCTCGACAACATCCAGCATCCCCAAGTCCTGTATCTGACCGGTTTTCTTGTTGGTGTGTCTATCTCGATGAGTTGAAGATAATCGGGTTCGGAACCAAATTCTCTCGCCTGCGAAAATTTGTTAAGTTAAATAAATATAAAAACAGAATTAACAATAAAATATTTAAATTAAACTTACCATTTCCATCGCTTCCCGTTCGATGGTCTTTGCGCCCGCGTTGTGGATGTAGACCCCTTTCCCGCCTCGTTGGCTATTTCGGTTCTTCGACTGTTGCTCGGAGGTCTTTTTTGTCGCAGGCCTACTCCAGTACTCACAGAAGCCCTTCCAGACGTCGTCGTCAAGGTCCTTCGGCTTGTCTTTGTTGTGCTTCCACTTCTGCTTCCACTCGTACATGTGCTTCGAGTACGAGTTTGCGGCATACTTGTCGAATGTGTCAATGACTTTGCGCGTATGATGAGAGTCCCACGTGAACTCTTGCTACAATTTAAAAAAAAATATGTTACATATCAAAAAGAAAAATTGACAAAATGAAATTCAAAATAAATAATATATCAATAAATAACTTACCGTGAAAGTCCGGTGCCACACGTCTTTCTCCTCGGTAGGCATGTCCGAATACCTCTCGTACGGTTTGTCCAACATGTTGTGGAGCATCCGTAATATCGACTTGGTGATCTGAGTCGACAGCTTAAACCTGAAAACATTATGAAAAGATATAAATAAGTTTAAAAATCTAAATAAATTGAAATAATGTACAAAACTTTTCTTAACAAGTGCCGTCCTCAAACTTCGGGTCGAGTCGAATGCAATGGCCCCGGTTAGGCTGCCGGACTAGCTCCTCGATCTCAATGTGGCTCCGAGCAGCGGATTGCTGGGAATCTGGGATGTGAGTTCCCGAGCTCGTTGGTCCCGGAGGAGGCGTACACCGAGAACCTCGAGAACGGAGTCCTTGGTTGCCGCCTCCCAACTGAAGAACTTCGTCGTGATCCCTGCGGAAAACGGTAAAATTGTTAGTAAATTAACAAAAAAATCAAAAGTTACCAAAATTTTTGAAATTTCCGGAAAGAAATTTAGGAAAAATTAAAATTTTCCGGAAAATTCAAATTTTCCGGAAAATTCAAATTTTCCAAAAAATTCAAATTTTCCGAAAGATTCAAAGTTTACAAAAAATTCAAATTTTTCAAAAATTTTAAAATTTGCTAAAATATTTTAAAATCAGTTTTAATATATAAAAATATTTAGAAAACGTTTTATTACTATAAAAATATTTAAAAAGATTTTATTTCTAAAATAATATTTGAAAAAGGTTTTTATTATTAAAAAAATATTTTAACATCAACTTAAATATATAGAAATATTTTAAAAACGTTTTTATTAGTTAAAAAATATTATAAACGATTTTAATATATACACATATTATAAAAACGTTTTTATAATTAAACAAATATTTTAACATCAACTTAAATATATAGAAATATTTTAAAAACGTTTTTATTAGTTAAAAAATTTTATAAACGATTTTAATATATATACATATTATAAAAACATTTTTATTACTATAAAAAATTTTAAAAACAATTTTAATATATACAAATATTATGAAAACGTTTTTATTACTTAACAAATATATTAAAAACGTTTTTAATATATACAAATATTGTCTAAACGTTTTTATTACTTAAACAATATTTTAAAAACGATTTTAATATATACAAATATTTTTAAAAATTCAAACAATATCTAGAAACGTTTTTAAAATATTTTTAGAAAATAAAACAAGATCTAAAAATGATTTTAATATTTTTAGAAAATAAAACAAGATCAAAAATTTGTTTTCTAGATCTAACAATTCTAAATCAACAATCTAAACACATAAACCCTAACACTAATATTATTCTAAATAACAAATTCTATTATAGCCACTTAACAATTCACATAAATAGAATTCTAACAACCTAACTACTATATTCCCTAAAACTAACATGATATAAAAAAAATTTAAAGGAATTAATTAAACTTACATGGTTTTTTGGAGAAGAATTGAGGAATTGATGAAGAGGAGTTGATGAATTGAAGATTAAAACTGAAATTGTGAAGAAGAAGAAGAGAAGAGGGAGAAGAAGAGATTTTCTGTAAGAAAGAAGAAGAGAGAAGAGGGAGAAGAAGCGACGGAAGAGAGGGAGGAAGAAGAGAGAAATAAGGAAAAAAACTTACGTTTCGTCGATATAATTCGATGTCCATCGGAAATCCGTCGGATTTCGAAAAATAATTTCATTTACGCGGTTGATATTCCCGCGGTCTCGAAAATATCAAAGTCCGTCGGAAATCCGTCGGAATTGCATGTTTTTCGATTAGTCAGTCAACAAGCACGTGTCTAATTTTTCATATCCGTCGGAAAGCCGTGGGAAATTTCCGACGGATAAGCTATATTCCTTGCATGTTTGTCGATTGGTCAATCAACAAGCACGTGTCTAATTTTTCAGATCCGTCGGAAATCCGTCGGAAATTTCCGACGGCTTTCCGACGGAATTAGGGTATATTTGGTGTTTAGGGTTTAGGGTTTAGGGTTTCTTTATATGATTTAGGGATATGTTATTTACATGTTTCATTCAATATATATATTAAGTTCATCAATATTAAAGGCTTTGCATTAGTTTAATAATTATACAACATCAAAACATATCATTTCACATAAATCAACTATATCTTATACTATAACTTATACAAACACTTCCATCAAAATTTATAAATTCTATATAACACATTTTCTTGATGTATATACAAGGTTAACCTATTTTATATACATCATACAAGTGTCTGTAAACTTTTGCCACAAAAAAACCTATACCCTATACCCTAAACAAGATTTTAAAATATCCGTCGGAAATCCGTCGGAACTTTCCGACGGATTTCCGACGGTTTGAGTTGAATCTGGGTTTTATCCGAGGCAGCTAAATCCGTCGGAAATCCGTCGGAATTTTCCGACGGATTTCCGACGGTTTGAGTTGAATCCGTCGAAAATCCGTCGGAAAATTCGACGGATTTCCAACGGATTCAGCTGCCTCGGCTAAAAAATCAATCCCTCGGATATAACCCAGGTTTTATCCGAGGCAGCTTAATCCGTCGGAAATACGTTGGAATTTTCCGACGGATTTCCGACGGATTCAACTCAAACCGTCGGAAATCCGTCGGTAATTTCCGTCGGAAATCCGTCGGTAATTTCCGACGGATATTCAAAAATCTTGTTTAGGGTATAGGGTATAGGTTTTTTTGTGGCAAAAGTTTACAAACACTTGTATGATGTATATAAAATAGGTTAACCTTGTATATACATCAAGAAAATGTGTTATATAGAATTTATATAGAAGTTATAATATAGGTTAACCTTGTAACCAAAATTTGTTTTGTTGCAAAATTCCGATTTTGTTACACTTAATCAAATGTCTAACTTTATAAAACTTCGACATAACTGATATATTACACATTAGAATTCTAGTTCAAATATATGTACATATTTTACGGTGCAAATTTTATAATTAAAACTACTGTCAATCCGATGATGAGTAATCTGATTCTCCTGAATCGGAAGGTTCCCCAAATTCGTCAAATTCTTCTTCTGAATCCTCAAATACTCGATCGTCTGACTGTATGGTGAAATAAACGATAAGGTCGACCTCAAGGGAATGCTCGATTGAACCCAAACCTACAGAGCTTTGTTGGAGGGGTTCATGATCAGACATCCCATGAACTCTACCTCTCGGGTTTATCGATGTGACTGTAACCCACGGGTCTTGCTTGTTTGTCACCCGCGGATAGGGAATGTAGCATACCTACACCATGTACAAATTTAACCACGGGAATGCAACAAAACTAAATTAAAAATTAACGTAAAAGAAATACAAACCTGGTCTGCTTGTGATGCAAGTACAAATGGCTCGTATCTCTGGAGTTTTCTTCTGCTATGTAATGATGTAACACCAAATTGGTCGTGTCGCACACCGCTTCCTACTAATGGGTCGTTCCAGTCGCATAAAAATGCAACACATCTTAGACCGAGCATTCCCGGGTACTGAACATCACATGTGACTGCACGGTTGCTAGTGGAAATCTCACAATTTCTTCTAACCACGTGGGAAATGTTTGTCCGTTAGCCTTCTCTATCGTCACCTGCACAATTAAAATAAAAATACTTCAAATAATTAAATCTTTCATTACATATGATGATTGCTAAAAACAAGGCAATTAAAAGACTTACATAATCTCTTAACCAACGTTCGAACTCTTCCTGTTTGAGCTCGATTATCTCGTCCTCTGTTTTGTCAGGAAATGCAAAACGTTGATAAGCCATATACATCCTGTGAGATTGAAACAATTATCACGTTAGTACATATATATATAATCAAGAACCCAATAAGTAATTAAAAATTAAGTTCAATATATAATACCTCTCATATTCATCAACTCCGTCGCAGTTTGTGAGAATATACATATGCAAATGCTCTCGCTCTTGTGGTGAAAGTCTCATCTTCTTGCCTTTTCCACTAAGTCGTCCAATCTGTAAAAATATATGAGGTACATCGACCGGATAGAAAGGTAGGACGCCTCCGTCATCATGTCGAGCTGCTCTACGACTCTTTGTTTTGACTTGTGATGGAAAGTAGGACTCGGCAAAATGTGAGGTTTCTTCATTGATGGTCTGTGCGACGATAGAACCCTCCACTCTACTCAAATTTTTCACCTTCTTCTTTAGATGTAACATATACCGTTCGAAAGGATACATCCAACGGTACTGAACCGGACCTCCAAGCTCTACTTCTCGAGGGAGATGAATTGTTAAATGTTCCATAACATCAAAGAATGAAGGAGAAAATATCTTCTCCAAATTGCAAAGGATTACAGGTATATTAGCCCCAAGATTGCGGGTACCGTCTGATGTAAGAGAGCGAGAACATATATCTCGGAAAAAGGCACCAATCCCTGCAATATATGGATAACAAATGAATAATTAAATAATGAAGTATATATTGTATAAAGTAGTAAATAAATAATTTCATGATTGTACCTGCAATTGCTTCGTGGACATTACGTGGTAGAAGACATGCAAAGGCAAATGGAAGGAGGCGCTGCATCACCACATGACAATCATGACTCTTCATCCCAGTAAACTTCCCTTCTCCATGATCAACGCAGTTCCGAAGGTTAGATGCGTATCCGTCCGGGAATCTAACACTTTCGGTAATCCAGTAAAAAAACTCGGCCTTTGAAGGTTCATCGAAACGAAAAGCCGGGACCGGAGGCTTCCCGTTCCCTGTCACATGTTGTGCTCTACGAGAACAAATGTCTGGCAAGTCCAATCTAGACTTCAGATTGTCTTTCGTCTTCCCTTTGACATTGAGAACGGTGTTCATAATGTTGTCGAAAAAATTCTTCTCAATGTGCATGACATCCAGATTATGCCTCAAAAGATGGTTCTTCCAATAAGGCAAATCCCAGAAAATGCTCCTCTTGTGCCAATTATGAACGTTGCCACAACCATCAACAGGATGATGTCCGTTACCACCACAATCAACGGTCCTCTCTGCACCAAAATCTCTAAACTGAGTCAACAAATACTCACCATCTAACTCAGGAGGAGGACCGTCAAATACTTTCCGGTTCTTCCTAAACAATGTGGTGCTCCGACGATAAGGATGATCGCTAGGTAGGTATCGCCTATGACAATCAAACCAAGACGTTTTCCGTCCTTGCTTCAATTGGAACGCATCAGTGTTATCTTGACAGTACGGGCACGATAACCTTCCGTGCGTTGTCCATCCTGATAACATGCCATATGCTGGAAAATCGCTAATAGTCCACAAAAGTACCAACCGCATGATGAAATTTTGGTGACAAGAAACATCAAACGCTTCAATACCTTGGTCCCATAACATTCGCAGCTCATAAATCAATGGTTGCAAAAACACATCAAGTGATCTCTTCGGATGCTCTGGTCCAGGAACGAGAATGCTAAGGAACAAGAACTCCCTTCGCATGCACAAAGATGGCGGCAAATTGTAAGGTGTTACAATTACTGGCCACAAAGAATATTTTCTTCCGTGCTTCCCAAAAGGGCTGAAACCATCGGTACATAATCCAAGGTATACGTTCCTTGCCTCAAATGCAAAGCTGGGATAAATGGATTGAAAATGTTTCCATGCTCCTGCATCTGACGGATGGGCGATTTGTCCATCTGTTGTATGCTCTGCATGCCATCTCATTGCTCTTGCTGTGCGCTCTGACTGATATAACCTCTTCAATCTCTCTATTAACGGTAAATACCACATCCGTTTATATGGCACTGTCACTCTTCCACTTGTTTCCTTATACTGAGGTTTGCGACAAAAACGACATGTCGTATGATCTGCGTCCTCTCTCCAGTAGAGCATACAGTTATCTATGCATACTTTTATCATCTGATACGGCAATCCTAGACCTTGAACAAGTTTCTGTATCTCATAGTATGATGCCGGTGCAAGATTATCTTCTGGCAAAATTTCTTTCACAAAATCAGCGATTGCATCCACGCACTCCTCACTCAAATTGAAATCCGTCTTTATACCCATCATCCTTGTTGCAGTTGATAAAGGGGAATGTTCACCTCTACACCCATCATATAACGGATGTTTAGCAGCGTCTAACATATCAAATAATCTCCGAGCTTCTAAATTAGGTTATTCTCCCCTATCTCCATACTCAGCAACCGACGGTATACTTTCACGAAATGCATCGTTCACCATCTGAACATGACCTACAGTACTTTGTTCTTCCATTGCTGGTTCTTCTAAGCTAGTGTTATCCCCAATATAATGTTCACTAGTACTAGCATAATTATCCACCATTGTATCATTTTCTACATGATAATACCAAATCTTGTAACCCGGCATAAACCCATGACAATACAAATGTGACCATACTTCATCTATCACGATAAATCTACGATTCCCACAATTGGTACAAGGGCAATAGATTTTACCGGTTTTTTTTGCTTTCTTCTGCATACCCGCAAATGCCATGAATTCCTGTAGACCTTTTTTGAATTCCTCCGTAACTAGGCCCGTGTCCGGAATTTGATGAGGCTTGTCCATCCATGATCGAAAATAATTATAAGGATTTGAAGAAGACATTTTCGTAAGGAATTAGATAACAAAGATTTTTTTTTTTTGTGATTATAAATGAAACGTGGAAACGTTTTTATAAGGAAAATTTTGTGCATTTTCCGACGGATTTCCGACGGATATAAAGTAGATATTATCGATGTCGGTAACCATGTCGGCAACCATGTCGGCATCTGTCGGAAATCCGTCGGAAAATTCCGACGGATGAACGTCGTCGGAAATCCGTCGGCAGTATGTCGGTAACATCAGAATTCGTCAAAAAGTCGTCGGAAATCTGTCGAAAAGTGTCCGACGGATTATTGTCGTCAAAAATCTGTCGGAATTTCCGACGGATTTGCGACGGGTTAATATTTCCGACGGATTTCCGACGGATGAGAAGTTAGTCGGAAATCCGTCGGAAAGTCGTCGGAAATTTCCGACGGAATTATTGCCGTCGGAATTGCCGTCGGAAATACACCTGTTTTCTTGTAGTGTAAAAGGTCGATATAAGAAGGGGCTGGGTCGATGTTAAAGGCCTGGACCTCCACCGATCAGTTGCATCGCTCCGTGGCATCGGTGTAAGTCGAAGCTTACTCTGCAGGCGGACATATCTCTGGTAAAATGGCCATAACTCCCGAACCACACGTCCGAATGGCCTGAATCCAACTTCCATGGACAGCTAACTCACCCCTCTACAACATGTATGAAGATAATCCAAGCCGATTCGGATCAGAAGGTCTCCGTTCAGCCACAGCTTTACGGTATATTGGATGGACCTTGCACTCTACTTTGGTCCAACTCTCCAAATATGCCCAAATTGCCTCCAATCACCTAGAAAGTACTCTAAAACATGCAATAACTCACTAGACCTAATGAAATATGTCATAATATCTAAATGATACTTAAATGCAAGACAAAACCATGATATCTAAATGATACTTAAATGAAATATGTCATAATATCTTAATGATACTTAAATAACACAAAACTCTAAGTGAGATGCATGCTAAAACATGCAATATATGAGTATATCAGAAAGACACTCTGCATTCTTCCTACGTTGTAATAGACACGAGTGTCAAGGTCTTTAATCACTTGCTGGTTCTACCGTTCAATGAGAACGAGAAGAGCTTACACTTATGGTAGTTTCTATTTGATTTTATGGTTTAACATATTTCTTCAAAAAGTTCGATATGATCTATTGTATGTTTCGTCGAATCACCATTGAATTGGTGTTGTTTAACCAGTTTGACATAATTTACCTTAGTTACAGAATCTCCATCCTCGGGTGATGGTGGTTGAATAGCTCTTCGATCTAAAAGGAATTTGTGCGGTGCATCGAATTCACCGAGTTTTGCTCCCCTTCCTCGGCGAACTCTATTTTGCCTATCATTTTGTTGTCTTCATCGAAGAGATCAGCATGCTCATCATCATGTGGATCCCCATCATGCAAAGGTGGTGGATCACCGAGAGCCTCGAGACCTAATCTCAGGACCTAAGTCTCGGTCCCTTGATAACACCGTATTTTTACCCGTTTTGCTATATATTTTAGAACACTTTAATAAGTGTTCCACTTGGTTTTCTATGCTTTTATTACGGGTTTCGCATGTTTGCGGTTTTAAGACTCTTTTTAGGTAGCTCAAAGATAAAAATTGCATTTCAGAACAAAAGTACGTTTTTGGATAAAGTTGGATCGTCAAGAAGTCTTGCAACTTATTAAGACCTTTTCACTGTCTGATCATCCCCATATTTTGACACAACAAAGTAGAGACAACCAGTTTTCAAGTGCAATTGGATTAGGGGTAATCCAAAGGTTGGATCCTAAAATATACCCGAAGCATCGAAGACCGAAGAAGCTGCCGAGAAGCAGTTCGCCACTCCTAGAGAGCACGGACCCGCAGCCAGAGCCCAGTTCACCACTCCTAGAGAGCACAGACCCGCGACTAGAGCCCAGTTCACCATTCTTGTAGAGCACGGACCCGCGACCAAGCCAAATTCTCCTAATTCAAGTCGGTTCTTCACCGGAGACCAAAACCGCATTTTCCCGTCAAACCCTAACTCGACCAAAACAAGTTGAAGACCTATAAATACTTGTTTTACAGCCACAATTTCGTAGCCACCTCTGGTTACACTTTTAGACTTGTTTTGCACCAAACTTTTTCTCTTGTTCTGTGTTCTCTGTTTAGGGAGATAGGGATTTCCCTTGAACCCTCTTGTTTGATTTCTTGTCTATTGATTGTGCAATTTAGAAGATTGATTTTTTCGTGCATGTTCGTGGCTGATTAGTTCTCTCGTTGGGTATAGGGGTTTGAAGGGGAGCTTATGGTTCGATTCTTATCAGGTTTTTAGTGTAGGATACCGATTAGGGTTCTTTGTTATATCCTTGTTGTTAATGCGTTGCTTGACTAACCGTCTTAGCAACTGATATTAGGTGTTTTAGAGCCATGGAAATGCTGTATCTAATCGCTTGACCTAGGGTAGACGAGCAAATCTGTCGTAAGATTTCGGAAGTATGCTTACCGAGGAATTGTGGGCGTAAACGACCTTTGAGAGTATCATTCACTTCTTGCGCGGGCGGAGTCGTAAGCTACCGTCCGAGTACTGAAGTGAGTAGGTGTGTAGTATTATGGTAGTAGACTACACACAGCGTACGTGTTCCAAGTTCAAGAACCCAAAGACGACAAAAAATCGCTTTAGAAATCCTAGAAATTTCCTCGTAAAAATCGGCCATAAACCCTAGAAAATTCCCGATTGCCCAATGCTTCGTTAATTGATTTACAACTTCTAAATAATTATTGCTTGCTACTGTTCACTTAGATTATATTTATTTATTCGGTTAGTTTAGCTTAGTTTAGTCTCGTTCGCTTTCTTATTTTCTCGCTTATTTTAGTTTAGTCTAGTTTAGTCTAGTTTAGATTCCTAGTTCGAGTTCGTGACAAAACCCTATAAACATATATTCGTCTTAGGTTTATTTACTATACAATGTCTAAGGTCCCTCCCTGTGGATCGATACCTTAAGTACTACAATGCAAATATGTGCATTTAGGATGGAATATGCTAGCTCTATTTTATTTGGACTTAATCTTGACTTAATTTTCTCATCAAGGGTTTAGGCAAAGATAACAAACATACATTCATGACGTTCTTTCAACTTTTACCACTTTTTGTGGTACATGAATGGCCATCTCATCTTTAGTTAGTATTCCACCTGAAACTTAATCTTTGTTCAAACCTCATGGAACTCTCTTTGTGACTTATGTGCATATATGTGTAAAAACGCCGGAGAGGGAGGAACGACACATCTTTCAGTCACTAAAGACGAAGACTATACACGATCGGTGGTGATGAATTCAACAAAGATGTGAGCTTGGTTATTCCTTAGAAAACCTCAAAATCATGGTAAATTTACGTGCCCCTAAGACTCTACTTCAAGAAAAGGCGTTTCCCCCTTTCGAAAAAAAAAATCGAAAATAAGTGAAAGGGAAAGGAAACAAGATCCTTAAAAGAGTCTAGGTTGGTCAAAATACTTATGAGGCATCCATGGTTCGTTTGTAAGAAGTCTGTCATTCCGAACCCAAAGAAAATTCTAAGTCTAGGGGAATGACAGAAAACTTCTGTTTTTGGAGAAAGGAGGAAGTGCAACATTTTTACGCAAGAAGAAGTGACTGGAAGTTGTGGTGATCAATAGGTCTTTCTTCTGTTCCTGTTTTGCATAATATCTCGCACCCTCCGGTAAAATTACGGTAACTCGAAACACTCTTAACCGCACCTCTAACAGCTTTTAATACCTAGCCTCGATTGTCTTGGTTTAATCTTTTTGATGAGAAACCCATGCCTATACTTAATAAATGTAGAGAGCTAGTTGACCTGATTTTTGGATTTTGAAATTTTATATTTCGTATGACGGATACTGTGGACTAGTGTTATGGAACTTATATTGAGAATTTTCTAGGCTAGATTGCGATTGATGTAGTTCGATGGTTGTGGTTTAGAAGAACGGTCTCTGAGATTTCTAGTTCCTGATGATTTTCGTTTAATCATTTCCAAGCTTGAGCTTTGTCTTGTTTGAGGACAAACAAGGTTTAAGTCTTGGGTGTGATAACACCGTATTTTTTACCCGTTTTCCTATATATTTTAGAACACATTAATAAGTGTTCCACTTGGTTTTCTATGCTTTTATTATGGGTTTTAAGACTCTTTTCAGTTAACTCGGGATAAAAGAGTGCATTTCTGAACAAAACTACGTATTTGGATAAACTTGGACCGTCAAGAAGTCTTGCAGCTTATGAAGACATTTTCACCGTCCGATCATCGCCAAATTTTGAAACAACAAATTAGAGAAGACCAGCTTTAAAATGCAATTAGATTGGGGGCAATCCAATGGTTGGATCCTAAAATATACCCAAAGCACCGAAGACCGACTAAGATAACGAGAAGCAGTTGGCCAATCCTGGAGAGCATGTACCCGCGGCCAGAGCCCAGTTCGCCACTCCTTGAAAGCACGGACCCACGGCCAGAGCCCAGTTCGCCACTCATGGAGAGCACGAACACGCGGCCAAGCCAAATTCGCCTAATTCAAGTCGTTTCTTCACCCGAGACCAAAACCGTCTTTTTCCGTCAAACCCTAACTCGACCAAAACGAGTTAAATACATATAAATACTTGTTTTACAGCCACAATTTCGCAGCCACCTCTGGTTACACTTTAAGACTTTTTTTGCAACAAACTTTTGCTCTTGTTCTTTGTTCTTTGTTTATGGAGATATGTATTTCCCTTGAACCATCTTGTTTGTTTTCTTATCTATTGGTTGTGCAATTCAAAAGCTTGATTTTGTCTTGCATTGTCGAGGCTGAGTAGTTCTCTCATTGGGTATAGGGTTTTCAAGGGGAGCTTATGGTTCGATTCTTATTAGGTTTTTAGTCCAGGATACCAATTAGGGTTCTTCGTTCTATCCTTGTTGTTAATGCGTTGCTTGGCTAACCGTCTTAGCAAATGATATTAGGCATTTTAGAGCCACGGAAGTGCTGTATCTAATCGCTTGACCTAGGGTAGACGAGCAAATTCGTTGTAAGATTTCGGAAGTATGCTTACCGAGAAATTGTGGGCGTAAACGACCTTTGAGAGTATCATTCACTTCTTGCGTGGGCGGAATCGGAAGCTACCGTCCGAGTACTAAAGTGAGTAGGTGTGTAGGATTATGGTAGTAGACTACACACAGCGTACGTGTTCCAAGTTCAAGAACCCAAAGACGACAAAAAGTCGCTTTATAAATCCTAGATATTTCCTCGTAAAAATTGGTCATAAACCCTAGAAAATTCTGTATTGCCCAACGCTTCGTTAATTGATTTACAACCTCGAAATAATTATTACTTTCTAGTGTTCTCTTAGATTAGATTTATTCATTCGGTTAGTTTATCTTAGTTTAGTCTCGTTCGCTTTCTTATTTTCTCGCTTAGTTTAGTTTAGTATAGTTTAGATTCATAGTTTCGAGTTCGTGACAAAACCCTATAAACATATATTCGTCTTAGGCTTATTTACAATACAGTGTCTAAGGTCTCGCAGAACATCATTATCTCCCTGTGGATCGATACCTTAAGTACTACAACGCACATCTGTGCACTTGCAGGCTTTAACGTTTACAAATTTAAAACCTGGAGTTTCGGAGACGAATCTGAATCGTATCATCCTTCATCGAGAAGTAACCTAAAAATGCAAAAGAAAAATAAAATAAAAACGTTCTATGGATTTAAGCAATTCGCAAGAAAACAAATCAAAATCCCCGGTAACGGAGCCAAAAACTTGATGCGTACAGATTTTAACTAAGCTTAAGGTTTTATATTTGTAACCCTAAATGTCTGCAAGTGCACATATGTGCGTTGTAGTACTTAGGGGTCGAACCACATAGATTTTGTTGTTTTGGTACGAATCAATCGGATACTTAAATCAAACTAGAACATAAATAATTGGGATTTGGTTTTGTGTTGCTAAGTTCTAAACTAAAGAATAAAATGAACGAGGTTATAAACAATTAAATTAAAAGCTAGGTTTAAGGGTATTCGCAGGGATTCATGGCTAAAACGATGTAAAAATAAATGATAAAGGTAACGAAAATTCTTAAACTCGAAACACATATGTATGAATAGGTCACTTTCGTGATCTTAACAAACTTTTACTGACCTACTCGACCAGTAGCTTTCGTCTCAGGCCGCGAAGGAGGTAACGCATTAATTCGTTTAGAATTTGTCATCGCTCACAATACTCTATAAGTAGCTTTTATCTCTTATAGCGAAATCGCACGTTTCATTCTAGTTCAAGCAATTAAAATACGCTCCTGCGAATCTAATTCAACCTAGGATCAGATTCTAAGCGAAAGAAAGAATTGTGCATTAACAAACAAGGCTAAACGAATAACTCCTAGAAGATTAGAAACCCTAAATCCAATAACTCATCGAATTAAACCATGAAATACACTTTGAAAAATTCCTGTAAACCCAACTTGGGAACTACTCAATCATAGCATAACAAAATATCATAAAAGTAATAAAGTATAACAGAATTAAAGGAGTAGAGAAGCGAATAACGAAGAACCCGGATGAAGACGGGGATCGATGATGATCTCCTTGCGCGCTCCCTCTCTCTCTCAGTGACGGCTAGTGTGCTTGAGTACCATCAGAAATTCACACTTTCCCTTGGGGTCTTTTGTAAATCTAAAAGTGTCGGAGAAGTGGCAGAGTTGTTCTTTAAAGGAATTCGGGACAACATTAGGGCCACACTTCGCCTCAGAGGATTTCACGATGGCGATGATTAGGAAAAAATGGTTTTCATAGGGAGTATAAGCTAGCTTTTAAATTCATATTGCATTTAGGCTTTTACTTCAAATTATTTTTGGATTTCTTTTCGAATACTGTTCTACTACCATTTTAATAATAAAGATGTTTTCGTTTTTGACTTAAACTCGTTTTTGGCAACGTCTCTTAAAAACTCCCTCTTCCACGTTTATATCTAGCTCCACTCTACATTCCTAACCTTAGCCTCCATCCGGTCTGGTGACTCGACTCGACTTCGACATTCTCAGCAGTGGTGATTTCGACAGTGAAATTTTCGACATCCGGTCTGAAGAAGCGTCTCGAGTATAAGAACTAAGTCCGGAGAGAACTTCCTCACCAATTTCGAAAGTATAACAAAAACTTAAGAAAAGACTTGCAAAAAGTAAACTAAAAAGAGGCACGATATAGGTTACGAAATTGTGTCTGTAAAACATGTATTTATATATCTTCAACTCTTTCTTTGGTCGTCCTTAGGTTTTCTGGTTCACCGCGTGTGCGTGGCTTGGACCAGCGGCCAAAGGATGTTTTGGCGCAGCTAGAGAGCCTCTAGGAGCGGCCAGGAGTTTGTTCACCGTGGCCAGAAGCGTTGGACCCGCGGTGGTTGGCCTATGAGGTTGAAACTTCAATTCTTCTCTTGCTTCTTTCGCGAGACTGTAAAAAATGCCTTCAGTCAATTGGATTTATCTTGAGATATAACCGTTGGATTGTCTTGAAACCAATTGGTTATTAAAGGTGTTTCTCCTTTATATTTTGTATCCAAATGTAGGCGTGATCAAACGGTGAGAAGGTTTCCATCTGATGTCAAACTTCTAGCGGTACGAAATTATTCAAAATCTGATCTTTCTCCAATTTGAAAAGAGTTTAGAAGCTACAAATATTAAAAAATCATAATAAAAGCATGTAAAACCAAGTGAAACACTTATTAAAGTGTTATTAAATAGAGAGTAAAATGGGTAAAAATACGATGTTATCACCACGGCCAGAGTCCATGGACCCGTGGCCAGGCCTTGTTCGGTCCAGTAAGCCCATTTGCAAGGCCCGTTCAATTCTCGTCAACTCAAAAATACGATATTTTAGAGACCAAAAACCGTGTGCTTGCTTTTACACTATTTTTAGTTTAGTTTTATTCTTACTTTTTCTCTTTACCTTTTTCTCTTTACTTTTTGTTCGATACTCTTCGAGATTGGTGAAGAGGATTTATCCGGACTTAGTTCTTAAAATCGAGAACCCTCTTTTATCAATCTCCTGCCTTTAATTTAATCATGTCTTTTATTTTGATTATGTGCGAGTAGTTTAATCGTTGGGTTTAAAGAGATTATCGAGGGGGGTTCTATGTTCGATAAGGATTTCAAAAGGTAAAACCCTAGCCGAATTTTATAGCTCTTTCTTATAGATCGTTGTTAATGCATGAATCTAGCATCATGAACTAGAGGCTGGTTCCTAGGTGTTAAAGAACCACCAAAATTGCTGAATCTAAACACCTGAATCGTTCATCTATAAGAGCGTGTCGCGTCATATGATGCGAAAGTATACTTACGGAGTGCCATGAATTAAGAAGAACCAGTGTGAATATCAGGACCTTCTGCGCGTCCAGAGATAAAAGCTAATGGTCGATTATATAGGTTGTTTGTGCGTAAGATGTACCAAAGTAGGTTACGCCATTTATTTTGTTGAAAACACCGTATTTTTACCCGTTTTACTATCAGTGTTCCACTTGGATTTACATGCTTTTATTATGGTTTTTGCATATTCGTAGTGTCAAGACACTTTTCGGGATACTTAGGCGAAAGCATTGCAAATCGGAGAAAACCAGATTTTTGGCTCAAAGTCAAACCATCAGAAGTTCAATTGCCAAAGAGGTTCTTCTCACCGTCTGATCCAGCCAAATTTTGGAGATATTCAAGAAGGACCAGGTACCTTTCCATTCCAACATATTTGAGGACGATCCAACGGTTCAATCAAAAGATACATCAAGATAAAGATGTCCCATCTTGGCACTCCCAGAAGCATCCCAGCCGCGACCAAGAGGCAATTCACCTCGGCCAGGAAGCCTCGGCGAACCTTCACTTGGCCGCGGCCAGATTTCATGGACCCGCGGCCAAGCCATTTTCATCCCGTAAGCCCAATTTACAAGGCCCGTTCAATTCCAGTCACTTAAAATCCTAAAGACCGACGAAAGCAGAAGAGAAGACCTATAAATATGCCTCTTAGAAGACCTAATTTCATGTGTTTGCTTTTACACCATTTTTAGTTTAGTTTTGTTCTTGATTTTACTCTTAAACCCTTGTTCTTAACTTGATGCACTTGAAAAAACCTTTGGGTTTATAAATTTAAAACCTGTAGTTTCGTAGAACAATCCGAGCGCATCAAGTTTTTGGCGCCGTTGCCCGGGGAGTTAATCGCTACCGTTTCCGCCAGACCCTAGAGGTTAGTAAATCGACTATACGACAAACTTTTTCTTTTTAATTTTTGGTTTTGTTTTTCTTCGTTTCAGGCTTCGAAACATGGACTCGCCTCTGGTTCGAGATGACTACTACGAGCAGGGTTGCTACGACCCATCATATGCTCACTACTCTCACGATTCACACGTCAACAGTGATTCGTTCTACATGTATCGGAAACCGGCCCCGACCAGCTACTCTAAAGGACGCCACGTGCCTCCTTACTACCGAGACGAGACTTTTGCGTCTCAATTTGTCAACTCTCGACAACACTCATACCGTCTTCCTCATCAAATCTTGAACCAGCATGAAGACAACTCGGAGCTTAGCGCTCGTTTGGAGCGACTCGAAGCAATGATCAACAAAACTATCGACTTACAAATTAAGTCTAGAGCCGCTTTGAACGAGAAAGTAGACTATATGTCTGTTGAATTCAATAAGAAGTTTGATGATCTTGCTGCCTACGTCAAAGTCCTTGAAGAGCAGACCCTTAAAGACGCTGCAACACTCAACGAGAGGCTGGAACTCATTGAAGACGAACAAGGAAAACAAAAGTTCGATATCTGAAAAGCTAATGATGGTGTACGTACTTGGAATTACAAGCTTCATGATTTGGATAACTCTATCAATGACTACTACAACACCACCTGTGATTACACACTCGAGCTGTGGGAAGGCGTGGGGGAAGTTAAAGACAATACGGTAGAGCTCGATCTTACGCCTAGATCGACTCATTTATGCCATTGATGAAGTAAAATAGAAGGTGGAGAAACTTTCTAAAAATCACGTGAAGCATGATACAACACTTAATGCTCATGTCCCTGACCTATAAGAGAAGCCAAATAACTTGTTGGGACCAGAAAACACTGTAGAAGACGACGAACCGAACAATTCCTCACAGACTCCCCTCACCGCGATCGCCAGCCTTCTAGCCGCGGCCAACTACACTTTCGCCGTGCCTCCATTTTCCCAACCCACGGCCGAGTCACCTTTGACCGAGCCTCCTTCCTCTCGTCATGTGGTCAACCCGCATTCCGCAGCGCCTCCGTCCCCTCGAACCGTGGCCAGCTCCTGCTCGTCCCTCTTAGGATCCTTTGAGTTCCATTCATCTTCCTTCGAGCAAGTTGCCTTCTTCATTGATTCTCAAGCCTCAACAGACCTCTCAAGTGATTTGGAACCATATTCATATGCACCTTGCAAGATGATTCAAGTTCATGAAGAAGCCTCATCCTTTTCATCAACAACACTTCCCTTCAGTTAAGTACTTTAATGTAAAAAGGATATGTATGGCACGAAAGTGAACTGGGGATTCGGTGGCAAAAGTCATCATTACTCGTGTCTGATGAAACAATGCCAAAGGAAGTGAACTGAAGATTCAGTGTAAAACACCATCAATACCCGCGTCTCATAAAAACTTATCCAAAGAGAAGAACCGGGGATTCAGTGGTGATAACACCAGTTTTAACCATTTTTATGGATCACTTTCATATTATTTTGCAGGTGTTTTAACTCCGTTTTCAAAGGTTTTCAAGTGATTTTCATATTTTAGAAATTTGAAAGGCATTTCAGGTAACTCGGAATAAAAGAGTGCATTTCGGAGCAAAAGTATATTTTTCGATAAACTTGGACTGTCAAGAAGTCTTGCAACTAATGGAGATCTTTTCACCGTCCGATCATCCCCAAATTTGGACACAACAAATTAGAGACAACCAGCTTTCAAATGCAATTGAAATTTGGACACAACAAAGTAGAGATAACCAGCTTTCAACTGCAATTGGATTGGAGGCAATCCAATGGTTGGATCCTTAAATATATTCGAAGCATTGAAGGCAGATGAAGCTGCTCTTAAGAGAAGCCCACCACCCCTGGAGAGTCTCCACCCGCGGCCAAGAGGCATTTCGCCACTCCTGGACAATCTCCACCCATGACCAAGAGGTATTTTGCCACTCCTGGAGAGCCCGCACCCGCGGCCGTGCCCTCCTTCGCCCAATTTATCACTTCACTTACCCGAGGCTATTACCGTCATTTTACACCAATCCCTAAACGAAGATTAGCTCTATAAATACATTTTTAGGACATTTAGATGGGGGGGGGCGCAGATTATTTTCACGCTATTTGACAGAGGCAAACCCCTAGAAACTTGTGTTCTTGGTTTTTCAAGGATTAGAGGAAGGATTCTTCATCGGTGTTCTTCGATAGAGAAACTTTCTCCATCCCTTTTTTTATTCACTGTTTTCTTTTGAATTTATTGAATATGTTTACCTCAGTTATGACTGAGTAATTCTCGTGTTGGGTGAAAGGGGTTTGAAGGGGAATTTATGGTTCGATTCTTATTAGGTTTTTAATCTAGGATACCGTTAGGGTTCTTCGTTCTATCCTTGTTGTTAACGCGTTGCTTGACTAACCATCTTAGCAACTGTTATTAGGCATTTTAGAGCCACGAGAGTGTTGAATCTAATCGCTTGACCTAGGGTAGACGAGCAAATCCGTCGTAAGATTTCGAAAGTATACTTACAGAGGAATTGTGGGCGTAAACGACCTTTGAGAGTATCATTCACTTCTTGCGCGTGCGGAGACGAAAGCTACCGTCCAAGTACTGAATTGAATAGGTGTGTAGGATTACTGGAGTAGACTACACACAGCGTAGATGTTCCAAGTTCAAAAATCCAAAGACGATAAAAAATCGCTTTAGAAATGTTTGAAATTTCCTCGTGAAAATTGACCATAAATCCAAGAAAATTCCCGATTGCTCAACGTTTAGTTTAATTGATTACAACCTCGTCTATTCCACCATCTAGTTTAGATTCTAGTGATAAAAATCCAACTCCAAATTATTTGTGTTCCAATTCAATTTAAGTATTCGATTGCTTCGTACCGAAACAACAAAATCTATGTGGTTCGACCCCTAAGTACTACAACGCACATTCGTGCACTTGCAGATAATTAGGGTTATAAATATAAAACCTGAAGCTTAATTACAATATATACGCATCATGTTTTTGGCGCCGTTGCCGGGGATTTTGATTTGTTTTCTTACGAATTTCTGATTAAATCAATAGAACGTCTACTTATTGTTATTTTTCTTTTGCATTTTTAGGCTACTTTTCGATGGGAGACCGAGACTTAGGTCTCGAGCCTCTAGGTGATCCGCTACCATGGTACAATGGGGATCCACACGATGATGAGCAAGATGATCTTTCCGATGGCGAAAATGAAATGATAAACAACGAAGGGAGAGAACCAAAAATTCGTGAATATTATGCGCCTATTCTTTTGGATCGGAGAGCCATTCAACCACTCCCTCCCAAAAATGGCAATACTGAAAATACGGTATACTACATAGATATAGTTAAACAACGCCAATTCAGTGGTTATTCAACGGAAAATCTGATAGATCATATCGAATTTTTCGAAGATATATGTTCAACCATAAAATCAAATAAAAATTACCATCAATTTAAACTGTTTTCGTTCTCCTTGAACGACAAAACCAGCAAGTGGCTAAAGACCATGACAGCCGCGTCTATCACAACTTGGGAAGGTTGTAAAGTGGCTTTAATAAATCGCTTCTTCACGAAAGCTCGTACTTACTTTTATAGAGGAAAATACAAAACTTCCAACAAGAAGAGACATAAACACTCTATTATGCATGGGAGCGCTTCAAAGATTACGTTAGGGACTGCCAGCACCATGAATTTTCCGAAGAATATTTGATGAGCATCTTCTATCAAGGCATCGACCCAAAGTCACAAGAATCTCTCAACACCGCAAGCAATGGGGACTTCGCCACCAGGTCCGTGGACGACGCTCGCATCCTCATCAGTAACTTTGCGAGGAGTATCAACAATCGAGCAGAATTCGTCCAACTCCGACGTTCCAAGAAAGAACAAGAGAAGACAAAAAAGCCGGAATGCTTCACACTCGCGGTGGACCATCTTGGTATTGAACAATCAAACGAGTCACGCGCAACGTGCAACCTTGATAACTTTGGAAATCCAAATGGCTCTCAAAACTGGGGCGACATAGACTATTTCGAAGTTGGGGCTAACCGTTTCAACCAAAAGGTAACTAACAAAGCAGAAACATGTGAAACCAAGGTCCCGAGCGAAGCACACCCCGCCGCGGGTGAAGTCTGAACGGCCGCAGCCAGGAGGAGCGTCGTCGCGGGTGTAATCTTCTGAGCTGCGGCCAAGTGCAGTTTTCCCATGACCAGCCTGTTCTATAGCCAATGTTAGGGGTTCAATCCCAACTCATGCTCTCTGCAAATCCACCCATCTCATGTCTTGAAATAATTGAACAAATGATGCGAAGACTCGAAGCCTCTCGCAAGAAAGACGCAGATGAATTGAGTGCCAAAATGGACAAGATGTACCAGGATTTGAATGGAAAAATCGTAAGTCTCTCTTCTCAAGTTGATAAATCATGGTTTTTACCCCTTTTAGGCCGTGATATAAGTCAGTTTTATAGAGTATTTCTACTATTTTGTAGTGGTTTAGAGTCTTTTACAGGTTTTAGCACGTTTGGAGCATAATTGGAAATAATGGAGCTTTCTAGAGCATTTTGGATCAAAGCAGAAATTCATGTAGCTAAGTACCCGATTTGAAGCCTCGGTGTCGATCGATACTGACTAGTATCGGTCGATACTCACTGCAGCAAGACACGATTCGCGACTTAAATGAAGAGTTGAAGAATTGCAAAATTGTCCAGAAGACTTTATTATTTACAAGAAGCCCCAAAACGTGATTTAGGTTATTTAATAGGATTTTACAGCAACTTTCATGGCTATGCTTTATTTTACTTTGGTTTTGTGAGAGAGCTTTGGAAGGGAGACAAGTCTGAAACTCTGTTCGTCCGAGGGAAGATTTCGAACCCTCTTGTTACTCCTTCTAATTTATTCAAGTATTTATTCAGTCATGTTTATTGCTTCAATTTCCATGTCTGAGTAGATCTCCTGTTAGGTTTAGGGATTCTCATTAGGGATTTCTTTGAATGCTAGGTTGATTAATTGTTTAGGGTTCACCATCTGAATTAGTTCTTCACCATAGGTTGTTCTCATAGCTAATTCTGGATTGATCACCTAGAACTTAGATTTTAGGATAATTGATTAGGCACGAGAGTGCGATTAATTACCTGATAGAACCTAGGGTGAGCAAAATAAATATTCACAAAGAGATTTGGTTTAGTTGTTTTGTGAACAAATCAAACTTGAACTAAAAGCTGGTTTAGACTTTAGGATTCGCAAAGAGATTTGGAATTCTAGGATTTAGACTTAGATAATTATCGCAACGAGAGTTGGTCAATTATACTTTAGTGATTTGAGTTCAAGAACCGTGCATAACCTGAACCCTGATTAGTTAGTTTATCTGCATTCATTGATTTCCTGAGAAATTCCTTAGACCTATCTTTCTCCAATTGAATTTACGACAATTTAATTTACGTATTTGTTTCAATTACATTGATCACTTAGTTTGATTTTCTTCTATATAATCTATTGTGTGATTCCTTGAGTCTCTTTGGATTCGATCCCTAAGTATTACAATCGACAAAGCTTTAGTACTTTTAGGGTAATAATTTGAGCTTATCAAATTTGGCTCCGTTGTCGGGGATTCAACTTCGCCATTAGATTTTAGATTGAGAATTTTGACTAAGATCGTCGGTATCGATCGATACTACTCAGTGTCGGTCGATACTCGTCGTTTCCTTTTCGTTGATATCGATCGACACCACCCAGTGTCGGTCGATACTCATCGTATTTTCGTTACTCATGTGCCTTGCCTTTGTTTTCAGGTGTATGCATATTCGCGAAACCATAAGGAACAAGAGCACTCAGCTAGTTGATCTGTCACTCGAGCAACTAGCACTTTTGGAACACACAAACAGAAGAGCAAAGAAGCCAGCAGATATGAACAACAATCCAGTGGAGTTGGTTCGAGATGAAGCTGGTGCTTACAGAGACCAAGAGGGTCAGTTGTGCAATGAGAGAGGGCAACGATTGGATGGAGAGGGGAACATCATCCTACCTGCTCATGTTGTCGCTGGAATGTCGCTGGGAATGCGAATGCAGGGAACATTGTGGTTAATCGTGGTAGAACGATTGGTGAGTTCAACATACCTGATCATTTTTATGCAAATCGATCAGCAATTCGCTCTCCTGCTCTTCAGAGGAATGACTTTGAGCTGAAAACTGCATACTACACTCTTGTGGGCAGCACCCTTTTCATGGTCTTTCCAGTGAACATCCCATGGATCATATTGAGAGGTTCGAGGATTTGGTCACTAGCATCAAGAACAATGGAGTGTCCTACGATTACCTCTTTTGCAAGCTCTTTCCATACTCTTTAGGTGGAGATGCGACTTACTGGCTGAAGCAGTTACCTCCTGGATCACTGACTACCTGGGAAGAGACTAAGACTGCTTTCCTGAATAACTTCTATGATGATGCTCGATCCGAAGATCTTAGGAACAAGATCTCCCAGTTTTCTCAAGGCCCTAACGAGGCGTTCAAGGCTGCTTGGACGAGATTCAGATCATATCAGAGAGATTGTCCACATCACGGGTACTCTGATGTTCAGCTGATGGGGTTCTTCTTCAGAGGACGTGATTGGAGGTATCAGATGACTTTGGATGCTTCGAGCAATGGAAACTTCAACACTAGGTATCCTGAAGATGCTTATGTGTTGATTAAGAACTTGGCGTCTAGAAATAGCACCAAGAATGCAGACTTTGAGCGCAAGAAGCAAGCTGGTAGCATGGACGGTACACAGGTTGCTGATGTTCAAGCCAAGTTAGATTCCATGCACAGTCTCCTGATGGGCAAGACAACAAAAGTTGTTCACTTTGCTGAAGATGTTGAGGTTTTCAATGAGGATGAAGCAAAGGATGTTAACTATACTGGTGGTTCTGGTTTTTAAGGTCAGAGGAATCAATTCAGCAACAACCAAAACTTCAACAACAACTCTCAGCAAGGAGGCTCGAATCAATTCGTCCAGAAACCATCTCAGAACAGTGGGTATACTAGGAACTATGGGAGTTCATCTTATCAGCCTATATCTGCTGAGCTTCCAGATAGCAAGATTGAATCTATGTTTGAACAGTTGGTTGAAGGACAGCAGCATATACAAGTGGATTTCAATGGAAAGATAGATGATTTGTACAAAGATCTGAGTGGAAGGATCGATGCTATCAGTACTCATCAGAAGATGTTAGAAACTCAAATAGCTCATACTGCAGCTGTAACACCCCCGACTTGTGCCACAAAGGTCGGAGCTGGGAATGCTGGCAGAATGCGTTCCACGGAGAAATACCAGCCCGAGCACCCCATACTACTCTAGCCAGATTGTCCCTGAGTGTCGAGTTGTTTCAGTTCGGACTAAACTCGTATCATTTAACACAAACTGAACTTTTAGGCAAATCTTACATAATATTCATATTTTTGAAAATAGTTTTTGAAAAGGGTTTTTATACTTGGGTTCGGCCTAGTGCCAAAACATACTTAATATATACTTTGAAAACCTGTTTTGCAAAAGCCAAGGCAATCTACTCCGGCTGTCCTAACGTTCCGCCACCTACTGGTTACCTGCAAAAAAAAATGAGTCATGAGTATTCTAGCAATACTCAGTGAGCTTCGGGGAACCTAAAAACACATCAGAGTCCCTACTGGACTATGCACAATGAATACTCAATCACATAATATGCACATGCGGAAGCTAACTACTCATGTCTAACTACGAGGCCTCTATGTGTACAGACGCCTCAGTCCCCACGACCGCGAATCACCACACATGATCATCTTGGATTCCCCGCCCACGACTACCCGGAACCCTTGTCCGGGCCCACTCGGCTCCTGGGCGCTACCCTACATGCTCCAGAGGCTTACCCCCTGTAGTCATGTACTACAGAGTTCGGGTCATGGGAACGCGTCGTGTACACCCCTACTATGACATACACTTCCTACTGAAACCTATGCCTTAGATGCAACACACAAAAAGGTCTAGGGTGCACTCCCGAAGGCCATCCGCGCTCTAGACCCCACAAGGACCGTTACATGTTAGGGGTACTCCCAAGGGTCCTCCACACCCTAACACGTCAATGTCCTCATGTAGAAATCAAGACAAGCCGTTCCTCCTGAACCATGACATCGATTTCTTCGTCTCTGTCGATGCACTCTCGTAACACGGTTGGAAAAGCTCTCCTAGCTTACGTCAACCTCCCTGTATACATAGCATCAAACACACAACCAGACTCACCAATACCTTAGGTCCTCCCTGACCTAAGTTATTCTCTTAGCGCCTTAACTCTTCCCCGAACCGAACTTCGAACCTCCGCGCCGTTTGCCGGAAAAGTTCTTTGGTTTGCTCTCGCCCTTCTCTCTCTCTCTATTTTGCTCTAACTTCTCTCTAAGTTAAGTTTAAGTGAGATGAGAAATCTAAGGAGGGTGAGGGGATATTTATAGGCTACTAAGTCTTGGGGTGCAATTCTTGAAAAGCAAGTTGGCCACTTGCTTGGTCTTGGTCAAATCTTAGGGAACAAGCTTCTTAGATTGGTCAAAATTGGCGGCTTTGACTATTTGGTCAAAGTTTGACTTTCCGGTTAACAAAGGCGGCACATCAAAATTCAGGTGATCTAACCGCCGATCCTCGCCGGAAATGAGGCGGTTGTCACACGCCGAGAATATCTCGGCGAAATTCCAACTTTTGTCCCCGCCGGTCTCCTCGGCTCCGGGTCTCTCGGCCTGGCGCTCCACAAAGGCGATGTGCCCGTCCTTGCTACGTGTTCGAAATCGCATTCGGATCGTCTTCGGGATGCTCTTGGTCATCCAATATGTCAATCGGCAAGAAACTGCCCTTTCTCGCCCAAAATTTCCATTCTGGGCAAAATTAGGGTTTTTGACCAACAGTTACTATTCATCGCGGCTGGCCTGCGTCCTGGCCCTGCAGATACTGTTCATCGCGGCTGGCCTGCATCCTTCTCGGCCAGAATGAGTTTTTGAGGCTAGCTCATTTTCTGTCCGTGCCATTGCAAAACCGTCTCGACCAAAGTGTTTCTTTTGGTCTTTTCATTCGAAAACATACCTTCCTTAGTCGTTTCCTTGATTTCGGATTTTCTTCGACCATCGACCGGATTTTATGCCATTGATCGGGTTATCACATTCTCCCCCCCCCCCTTATTTTGAATTTGTCTCGAATTCAACTAAGGTTGTTATGTCTCTCCGGGCTCGATGTTCCTCTCAACCGCGAAGAACTCGGGATGTTCCTCTCGGAATCGTGCTTCGTCTTCCCAAGTGATCACCATTCGGTTTTGTCTCACCCTATCTTGATTGGTCCCTCCTGATAGGTTAGGTCGGGCCTGAGATCTTCTATGCGTTCCTTCTCGACCGCATTAGGATCTGGCACATGCTTCTTCAGCATGGATACATGGAATACCGGGTGTAGGTTC
Source organism: Eutrema japonicum (assembly GCA_030161315.1). Lineage (NCBI taxonomy): Eukaryota > Viridiplantae > Streptophyta > Magnoliopsida > Brassicales > Brassicaceae > Eutrema > Eutrema japonicum. Next base: position 20,228,533 of record BSQW01000012.1, on the reverse strand, counting down.
ATATCAGGTGGTAACTACAACCTATATGCTACTTCACCTACCCGCCCTACTACATGATAAGGACCAATATACCTCACCGCCAGTTTGCTCACTTTTCCAAAGCGATCTTTGCCTTTCTGGGCCGTGACCTTGAGGTATACTTGATCGCCAATCTCGAAACGTACGTGTCTTCGCTTCTTCTGCCTGTCTTGCGCCTTCTTCATGTTGGTTCGGACCACTTCTAGGATCTCCGTGGTTTGTTTCACCATATCGGGCCCGAATACTCTTCTTTCTCCTACCTCCGTCCAACACAACGGGGAACGGCCGCCCGTATAGTGCTTCATATGGCGACATGCCTATGCTCGAGTGGAAACTGTTGTTGTAGGAAAATTCCACCAACGCCAAATGATTTTCCCAAACTCCAGCCCAATTCACTGTGCAAGCCCGCATAATGTCTTCTATGGTGCGGATTGTCCTCTCTGTCTGTCCATCGGTTTTGGGATGGAATGCAGTACTCATGTGTAGTTCCGTCCCTAGTGCGCCTTGGAATGCCTTCCAAAACCTTGCTGTGAACCTCGGGTCTCTATCCGAGATTATATTGGCGGGCACGCAATGGAGCTTCACTATCCGGTTAACATAAAGCTTAGCCAATACCTCCACTTTGTCGGTATCTCGCACTGGTAACAGGTGTGCGACTTTGGTTAAACGGTCTATGATCACCCAGATGGAACTGTTATTCCTCCCTTTGGCCATAGGTAGTCTCGTAATGAAATCCATGGATATGGAGTCCCATTTCCATTCGGGAATCGGCAAGCTTTGTAGTAGCCCTCCTGGCACTTGATGCTCGGCTTTGACACTTTGCCACTGGGTTGACAAGTTTGACACTTTGACAAAATGGGTTGACAAGTTTGACACTTTGCCACCCATTTTGCCACTGAATCTTTGATACCTGGCCAATGATAGAACTTTCGGATGTCTAAATTATCCGATTAAATCGATCCATGATACTCTATGAATTTTCCGATACCTAGTACTTTCTTTACTGATTTTACATTGTTTTTATTTGCTTTCAAGTTTATTTATTGTTATTTTGTTACTATTCACAGTGCTAAGACAAACCTCATATTTTTTATCTTAGCTTAACTCGATTCTCATAAACTCGTAGTGTGATTCTTTGGTCTCTAGTGGATTCGACCCCTAAGTATTACTGCGTTAGCTGTGCACTTGCAAGATTATTTCAGGGATTAAAACTCTGTGTATCAGGTAGACGGTAAGGGTTTTGTCGAGTGTTGACAAACAGAGACGCAAAAGGCTCGTCTCGGGAATAAGGATGCTCGTAGCGTCTTCGAGAGTAGTTGGTCGGTGCGGGTTTCCGATCCATGTAGAACGATTCATGGTTTGAGTGTTAATCATGAGTGTAGTGAGCATAAGATGGGTCATAGAAACCATGCTCGTAGTAGTGATCTCACTCCAGAGGCGAGTCCGTGTTTCAGAGTCCTGAAACGAAGAAAAACAAAACCAAAAATTTAAAAGAAAAAGTTTGTTTTAGAGTCGATTTACTAACCTATAAGGTGTGACAGAACAGTAGTGATTGCCTCCCCGGAAACGGCACCAAAAACGTGATGCGTGTGCATGTGTTACCCTAGCTTCAGGTTTTAAATTTGTAAATTCTAATGTATGCAAGTGCACATATGTGCGTTGCAGAACTTTAGGTATCGATCCACAGGGAGGAAAAGTTTTTCTGTGAGACCATAGAAAGAGAGTTAGTAAGGAAGTCTAAAACGAAAAAAAAAATTTGGTGTGTCTTGATTTTTTAGATAGAAATTAAAGCGAGGTTGTAAACAAATAAACGAAGCATTGGGTAATCAGAAACTCTCTAGGGATCATGGTCGATTATCGTAAGAAATTTTCTAGGATTTTTAAGCGATTTTTGTCGTCTATTGGTTCTGGAACTTGGAACACGATAATATACTCGACAAGTAGCTTTTGTCTCTGGCCGCGCAGAAAATTATGATGACACAAACAATTTCGTTAACGCTCACAATCCCTCTACAAGTATGCTTTCGTATCTTGTAGTGAAATTACTCACCTACCCTAGTTCAAGAATATAGATCCAACACTTTTGTGGCTCTAAAAATACATAGGTTCAGTTGAAAGTTAATTAATCAAACAAACATGCATTAACAATAAAGATATAACAAAGAACCCTAATCAATATCTTAATCTAAAAACCTAATGATAAATCGATCCATGAGTGCCCCCTGAGGTCCCTATACCCAACAAGGGAACTACTCGGACATGATTAAAGAAAACAAAAGTATGATTAAATAAAGAACAATAGATTGAAGAAGGAGCTTCTCGATTTTAAGACCAAAATCGGGAGAAAACTTCTCTACAAATCTCGAAAGGTAAAAGCAAAAACTAAGAACATAATTTAGTGCAAAAACTAAACTAAAGTGGCACAAGAAATAGGGTCTCTAAAATCACATAATTATAGGTCTTCCACTCTTTCTTTATATGTCCTTAGGGTTTCCTTGAAGAAAAACAAAGTTGGCTTGAAGCGGGTTTCAAACGGGATGTTTTTGGGCCGAATCTTGGTTGGCTGCAGGTTCGTGAGCTGGAGCCGCGGCCAAAGGTCTGTTCGCCGCGGGTATAGAGCCTCTGCCCGCGACCAGCAGTGTGTTCGCCGCGGTCGTAAGCTATGTACCCGCGGTGGATGACCTATGAGGTTGAATGGGAAAAGGGTCAAAATCAACCTCTACTAAATTCGATGTGCCAAAAAAATCTGAACTAAAATATGGTGTAATTTCCTACCTGTCGGACATAAAAATTCAAATTTCCTACCCAAATATGTTAGTCAAACCGTTAACAGCGCTGACTCAGCAGTCTGAGTCAGCTGCCATGTCAGCTAAAGCGTCCACAGTTGCTGACTCATCTGCCATGTCAATCATCATTTAAAAAACAATTCCAATATTTTTTTTCTATTTTTTTAAGAATGATATTATTTTTCTATCTATATTTTTTGTCTAAATTTTTAATATTCCATTAATCTTAGTTACCTAAAATGATTATATTTAAATTTTCTTTTGATCACACAAGCTAAAATATATAATTAATTATTTTTGTGGATAGAAAAAAAAATTGAACATAATCAATTATATCATTAAAAGAAGTCTAGTTATATTTTTGATGACATATATTGTTAATATGGTTTCCTCAAGCTGGTTTCTTTCCGGACAAACGTCTTAACATTTTTTGTAATTTTTTGTAATTTTTATAATTCATTCTAATATTTAGGTATATAATCGGTTCATATCTAAATTTTATTTCGGTTTGGTTCGAATTCACAAGTTTTGGTTAAGATAAGTTAGTATTTTGGGGTTTTTTCGTTTTTTTGGGGAAGCAATCCACCTACTTAAGATTAATGAAATATTACACTAAAATTCCCAATTGGAAAATCTAAAATCCCTTAATCAATATTGTTCATCGTCTCCTCCGAAGACATCAAGAAATCGATCAAAGACACATGTTATTCATCTTATTTACCGCTTAATCGCATCTTCTTAGTCTCGAATCCATAAATATGAAATTTGTATTCCTTTAAAATATAGTTCCACAAAGAATAATTAATTATATATTTTTAACTCATGTGATTAAAAGAAAATTTACAAGATAAAAATTAAAATTTAAATAGAATCATTTTTAGGTAATTAAGATTAATATAATATTTAAAATGTAGATAACAAAATATATATAGAAAAATAATATCATTCTTAAAAAAAAATTGAAAAAACAAATTCTATGACGACTGATGTGGCAGCTGACTCAGCAACTGTGGACGTTTTAGCTGATGTGGCAGTTGACTCAGACTGTTGAGTCAGCACTGTTAACGGTTTGACTAACAGATTTGCGGTCAATGCTGGATTTGGGTTAGATTTAATAGTTTGGATAGGAAATTAGAATTTTTATGTATGTAAGGTAGAAAATTGCACCGTATTTTAGTTCATATTTTTTTCGGCACATCGAATTTAGTATAGGTTGATTTTAACCCTTTTCGCGAGATTGAATCTTCATTTCTTCTCTTACTTCTTTCGCGAGACTACATAACATATCTTCAGTGAATTTGATATATCTTGAGATCTAACCTTTGGATTGTCTTTAAACCAAGAAGATATGAAAGGTGGTTGACCCTTCTATCTTTTGTCCAAATATGGGCATGATAAGACATGATAAGGTCTCCATCGGATGTCAAACTTTTGACAGTCCAAAATTGTCCAAAATCTGGTTTTTCTCTAATTTGCATTGTTTTTGCCTAAATAACCTGAAAAAAGTCTTGAAACTACAAATATACAAAAACTATAATAAAAGCATAATAAAACGAGCAAAACACTTATTATAATGTTCTAAAAACATAAATAAAAAACGGTGTTATCTATCAGCCATATTCAAAAGATTTTCCTAAAATCGTAGAGGATAGAAGAGATGCACATAAATTTGAAGATTGATTTGTGATAAATATTGATCCACAAATCTTCATTTATACTCGCTTTAAATTGTCAATATTGTTGAATCCGTTTACGACAAAGTAAATAAAAACAATAGGGGATCAGAAAACTCGTTTTATTAGCAATTATCGGCAAACTACAAGAGTTTATGCAATTGGAGTTTAATCGGAAAAAAGCTAAGAAACTAAGCCGGAAATCTCGGAGCTAGATCTTTTAGGTCTCGCGGAAAATTTGTGATGTCTAGTGAATGAAGTGTTCTCCCCTATTTATAAGGTTCTGAGCTGGTCCGATTTCCTTATTTATCGCGGGTCGAGATAAGAAAATCTTCCATTTTCTCTCGGAATCGATATGGAAGACTTACATTTTCTCAGCGAATCTTTTCCTATTTATGGGCTTAATGTGCTTGAAGACGTATTTATGGGCCGAGACGACGTGACTGGATGTCGCACCGCGCTGAGTCGAATTCATGGGATCGATTAAATGTTAACGGGCCGAGATGGGCCTTAAGTCGAATGTGAGGGCATGTGCCGTAATGGACCGATGTGAACCAAATCGAGATAGATATATCTGAATTAATGCAAATCAATGTACTGGGTTGACCAGTTTAAATTCCGTTTATGATGAGATCGATTAATTGACTATTTAATTGTTAATTAACTATTTTAATTTCTGCTTAATTATAGGACCAGTATTCTCCACTTTCTACTTTCTTATCTCCTTATTTGTAGGATCGATCAATTGTTTTCCTTTGTGTATTTAAAGGCCTCATGGTTAAGATAATTAATCAGATTGAAATTTGCGAAACGAAAACTGTGTTGTTTTGTTCTTATTGTGTTCTTGTGATCACAATCTCTTAGCTTCTGAAGAGGGACCTATCAATGGTATCAGAGCAGTTCTATCATCCTTGTTGATGAGAGAGAAGACGTAAGAGACGTTGAAAGTGGCGGGAGAAGATCAACAAGGGAAAGAAGACGAAATCCAAAATACTTGGACTAAGTCATCACAAGTTTCTATTTCTTTATTTCTTGCAAATAACTAAGTCTTCTTTGACTACTGAATTGTAGGATCAGAGTAAGCACGTTGTATTTTCAATTGTTGAGTTTGTTTCCAAGTTTGTAGGAACGATAGTTCCATTTGTTTCTATATAAAGGAAAAGCCAAAAGAAATAAAGGCAGACTAAATTTGCCAAACAAAAGTGTTATTGTTCTTGTGTTACACAATCTCTAAGCTTCTGAAGAGGGACCGCATCAACGTGGTATCAGAGCACTCTATCAACTTTTTTTTCTTTTCTTTACACAAGTCACAATTAGCTTACGAATATCTAAACGGAAAGGAAAGCAGGTCGTAGCTCCGGACTTACCTGTTGAGCCGATGGCAAGTACCAAAGACCGTTTGGAGGAATTGGAGACGGGTAGTGGAATGATGCAAGACGAAATACAGAAGATGACCAGCGCTATGATGGATATGAAAGGGGAACTCGATGAGAAAATTCGACAAATGGATGCTAATTTTTCACGTCTGATGGATGCCGTAACAAGCCATCGTGATGAAGGAGGATCGAACGCTTCACGACGGAGCCACAGACCAGAAGAGACTCTACCCAACGCCTCGCACCATCGCGAACAAGGCAATCCTTTCGCAGCCGCACCAACGACCGGTCACAGGCACGTAAAACTGGATTTCCCTCGATTCTCAGGCGGAGATCCAACGGAGTGGGTGAGCAAAGTCAAGCAGTTCTTCGACTACCAAGAGATGGCGCCTGAACAACACGTTAGCTACACATCATTTCACCTCGATGGCATAGCGAACGAGTGGTGGCAAGCAATCTCGAAGGCTCTTCGGGAAGATCGAATCATGATTACGTGGGAGGTCTTTGAAGAAGAGTTGTGGGCACGATTTGGCCCTAAGGATGGTGAAGATTTCCACGAAGCACTGTCCCGAGTACGCCAAACTGGTTCTTTGAGCGATTACCAACAAGAATTCGAAAGATTGCAGAATAAAGTCCGCGGGTGGTCACAACAGGCACTAGTTGGAACCTTTATGGGAGGTTTACACCCCACAATTGTTGATGGAATCAGGATGTTTAGACCAAAAATACTGAAGGAGATCATCAATTATGCTCGACTGATGGATGGGCAGTTGCAACGATAGAAGAAGATGACCCCATCTAAACCACCATTCAAACCTTTCGGGCAATTTAAACCAACCTCAGTTCTAGAATCGCAGGCACCGGCCCAAGGACCGAAGAAGCTGTCGTGGGAGGAATTAAAGAGGAAGCGCAGCCTCGGTCTTTGTTTTAGCTGCGACGAGCGTTACACTCCTGGCCATCTTTGCAAATAACCTAAGCTGTTTATAATGGAAGGCATTCAAGATGACGATATGGACATTGAGGATGACGAGGAGGAGACTGATCCGAAACCAGAAATCTCGATGTACGCACTGGCGGGCTGGGATACGGCAAATACATTACGAGTTCACGCGTCGATCCACAAGAACCAGCTCGTGGCTCTCATTGATAGCGGCTCGACACATAATTTTATCAGTGAGAAAGCAGCGCGCGGGATGAATCTAACAGTCACGCCGACAACGCCGTTCACGGTCCGTGTAGCAAACGGTTCACCACTGCGGTGCAGCCACAAATTCGAAGCCGCGCCGGTGTCGATGGGAGGAGAAGTTTTCAGCGTAACACTTTATGCCCTACCTTTGGTGGGCCTAGATTTAGTGATGGGAGTTCATTGGTTAGCTAGCTTGGGCCCAACTCTTTGTGATTGGAGAGCACAATCGATGCAATTTACATGGGTTGGAAAGGAGATCACATTACATGGGCTAGAAGCAAAGGAAATTCGGGCCATTAAACATGAAAAAATGGCAAAAGAGGCCCGACGAGGACAGACAATTTTTGCTATTAGTGTGGCCCAATCCACTGCAACGTCATCTCCTCCCCCAGGAACGATGCGTGGCTTGATTGCAAAGTTTGACGATCTCTTTGCAACACCGACTCATCTTCCACCTTCACGAGAAATTGAGCACCGTATTCCATTGAAGGAGGGCACGGACCCGGTAAACGTGCGACCGTACCGATATGCGTACTACCAGAAAGACGAGATTGAACGTCAGGTCCACGAGATGCTCAACGCCGGTATCGTGAAGCCCAGTTCGAGCCCCTTCTCATCACCGGTCCTTTTAGTGAAAAAGAAGGACGGCTCTTGGAGGTTTTGTACCGATTATAGGGCGTTAAATTCGGTGACGGTGAAAGACCGATTTCCAATTCCCACGGTGGAGGATATGCTTGACGAATTGAATGGCGCGACGGTATTCACCAAGCTCGACCTCACGGCTGGCTATCATCAGGTCCGAATGCACACAACGGATGTCCACAAAACATCTTTTCGAACACACAACGGCCATTACGAGTACTTAGTCATGCCGTTCGGGTTATGCAATGCTCCTTCGACGTTTCAGGCCTTGATGAACAGCATCTTTCGACCGCTACTCCGGAAATCGATACTGGTTTTCTTTGACGATATTCTTATCTACAGCGCATCTATGGAGGAACATCTGCAGCTGTTTTTCAGCTCTTACGACAACATCAATTGGCGGTGAAGTTAAAAAAATGTGAATTTGGCCAATTGGAATTGGAGTATTTGGGCCATATCATCTCCAACGAGGGTGTTAAGGTGGATCGAAATAAAATTGCAGCAATGCTGGATTGGCCGAGACCAACGACGGTAACGGAACTCCGAGGATTTCTCGGGCTAACGGGATATTACCGCAAGTTCGTTCGTGATTACGGGATCATCGCAAGACCATTAACCAATCTGTTGCGAAAAGGGCAGTTTACATGGAGTAAAGAGGCAGACGAAGCATTCAAAAATCTGAAAGAAGCCCTCACCACAACTCCGACATTGGCGATGCCAGACTTTTCAATTCCATTTGTGATTCAAACGGATGCGTCTGGTGAGGGCATTGGGGCAGTTTTATCACAAAATTGCGTTCATGAGCCGAACATTGGGGGTATCGAAGCAGTCATGGTCTACATATGCAAGAGAGATGCTGGCGATTGTCATCGCTATTCGCACTTGGAGACCATACATCATTGGTCGACATTTTGTGATTCAAACGGATCAACGGAGCGTGCGTTATCTGTTGGAGCAACGTATTCTCACCCCTGAGCAACAAAAATGGATGGGAAAATTGGTTGGATACGACTACGAGATTACATATAAGCCAGGAAAGTCCAATTCCGCAGCGGATGCACTATCTCGGGTCCATGGAAGCCCTGCTCTCGACGCCATATTTATTTCGCAATCCTCCATCCGGGAAGATATTCGGGCTTTATACGCATCAGATCCGTATTTGCAACGTGTGGGACATCTCGCCAAAGCTAACCCGGGAAAGCCTTATGAGTGGAAAAATGATATGCTTTGTTACAACAACAGGGTCATTATTCCATCCTCATCACCACTGGTGCATCAGCTATTGCGAGAACACCACAACACAACAATGGGAGGCCACTCGGGTGTCCTTCGCACCTATCGTCGACTTGCTCGCCAATACTACTGGCCGGCAATGCATCGTATCGTCCGAGAGTTCGTCGCTGCTTGCGAGGTATGTCAGAAGGCCAAATATTTTTCGCTCTCTCCTGCTGGATTATTACAACCTCTGCATATACCATCTCTAGTGTGGGAAGATGTTTCAATGGATTTCATTGATGGTTTTCCACGATCGGAAGGTTATACATCTTTGATGGTGGTAGTTGATCGTTTGACGAAATCAGCGCACCTGGTACCACTTACACATCCATACAACGTAAAAACGGTAGCAACAAAGTTCATCTCCCACATTATGAAGCTACATGGCATACCACGTTCAATCGTAAGCGATCGTGACCCCATTTTTGTCAGTCTTTTTTGGAAAGAATTCTGGAAACTTTCAGGCACCCAGTTGCGAATGTCTACGGCATATCATCCCCAATCCGACGGCCAAACCGAGGTCGTGAATCGGTACATTGAACAGTTTCTCCGCTGTTTTGTCCACAGTCATCCTAAGAAGTGGAGTTCATTCCTTCCATGGGCGGAGTTCTGGTATAACACGACGTTTCATGCGTCAACAGGAATGTCTCCTTTCGAAGCTCTTTATGGCTGTCCACCGCCACCAATTCCAGCTTATGAAGTCGGGTCGGCCTTGATCGGTGAATTGGATGAACAATTAGCCTCTCGTGATGAGTTGTTGACTGAGCTGAAACAGCACCTAACGACAGCAAATAATCGAATGAAGCAACTGGCCGATGCTAAGCGACGGGATATTCAGTTCAAAATTGGTTACTGGGTTCTGCTGCGAATTCAACCTTACCGTCAAAAAACTCTGTTTCGACGCAGCTCACAGAAACTCTCTCATCGTTTCTTTGGACCATTTCAGATCGAGTCACGTATTGGTGAAGTCGCGTATCGTTTAACACTTCCTGCAGGTACTAAAATCCACCCTGTTTTTCACGTTTCATTGCTTAAACCGTGGAAGGGAGAAGGAACACCAACACCTGGGGAGTTACCACCTCTACGTAACAACGCCGGTCTGAAGTTAAAACCAGATTCTATTTTGCAAAAACGTTGGGAAAAGCATGACGACGAAACGGTAGTGATGGTCTTGGTTCAATGGCAAGGATTACGAAGTGAGGAGGCCACTTGGGAGCCTTATGATCAAATTGCTGCAAGTTTTCCTGAGTTCGTACAGAACCTTGAGGACAAGGTTCTTTCGGAGGAAAGGGGTATTGATGAGAGAGAAGACGTAAGAGACGTTGAAAGTGGCGGGAGAAGATCAACAAGGGAAAGAAGACGAAATCCAAAATACTTGGACTAAGTCATCACAAGTTTCTATTTCTTTATTTCTTGCAAATAACTAAGTCTTCTTTGACTAATGAATTGTAGGATCAGAGTAAGCACGTTGTATTTTCAATTGTTGAGTTTGTTTCCAAGTTTGTAGGAACAATAGTTCCATTTGTTTCTATATAAAGGAAAAGCCAAAAGAAATAAATGCAGACTAAATTTGCCAAACAAAAGTGTTATTGTTCTTGTGTTACACAATCTCTAAGCTTACATATAAAGAAACGTATCTCAATTGTTCTTATAAACAATTCTCTTTTGCTTTGAGGAGGGACCATAATTAGCTTCATAGCTAACAATTGGTATCAGAGCTTGAATCTCTTGCTTTGAAGAGTGACCAAAATTAGCTTTGTTGCTAACATTTGGTATCAAAGCCGTTGATGATGAGCCACGTCATCTACAACGAAATCTATGGAGCCCCAATCTTCGATATCTACGACGACGAAGAGCCATCGGTTCTTCAGGCAGCCATGAAGGAGGAGTTCGTTGTTCTTCGAACTCTTCAAAGGGATCTACACGAAGAGGTGAAGAAGATGAGGCAATATTGGGAGGAACGAGCAGCAACGTGGAGTAAGAAGACGAAGACGGTAAACCTGCCGGCCAAAAAGACTGAGGAGGTAGCCACCGAACCGCCGCCGGAACCTCGAGGAGTGGTGACTTCATCACACAGACGACCGGCGACGTCACCACCAAAACACCGGCGAGCTCGAACCGTTCCGACTAAGCGCCAACATCACACCTCTCGGACCAGAAAACCGAAAAAGTGTAGTCGATCCAACTCTTTCAATCTCAGATTTGGAATTGGCCCTACACAACCTCGAAAACAAAGTAATCTGCCTCGATCTCTTTCCATACCATGGAGATTCCAAATTTCATTCCATGTGCTACATACTTTTGGCGAGGAGGTGTTGCCTCTAGCGGATAGAATTGGAACAAACGGAAGTTTTCCGTTTGATCGTGGACGGGTTTTTATCACAAACCTTGAGGACAAGGTTCTGTTTGAGGAGGGGAGTATTGATGCACCTGCAATTGGACAAGCGCTAAACCAACGGCCAAACCGAATGAAGAAACCAAATCCAAGATATCAATCTAATTGATTGGTTTAGCCGGTTCAATTATATCTCTTATTTCGTTTATGTTTTGCAAATAACAGAGAAGTGACTTAAGTCTCCTGGGTTGTAGGAAGACATGTCCAACTCTCTCACGTTTATTTCCCTCAACTTCATGTACGCATTTGTTTCCTGTTTTGTAGGAACTAAAGTTCCAATTTCCCTATTTAATCAATGAGAAAACGTGAAACAGGAAGAGGAAAAAATTGGTTAAGTAAAATTGTGTCTATTGTTCTTGTTGTGATCAACATTGATATCCTATAATATGGGACTTATCAATGGTATCAGAGCAGTTCTATCATCCTTGTTGACGACATTCTTCACGAATCAACGTCATCAAGAATATCTTTTTTTCTTCTTTTCATTCAAATCCCCAATCGACATCATCCACACCAAAAAAAAAAAAAACGTGATTGTGGCTCAAATCGAGAGCGAGAATCCATGGAGCTCTACAACGAGATCTATGGAGCTCCAATCTTCGATGTTTACTTTGACGAGGGAGAGCCAATACTCGATATCTACTATGACACCAAAGAGCCATCAATGGCGGTTCTACATGCAGCCGTGACGGGAGAGTTCGTTACTCTTCGAAGTGAGCTACACAAAGAGGTGAAGAAGGTGTTTCAATATTTGAAGGATCGAGAAGTGGCTTGGAGGGAGATGGTGAATAAACCATACCGGCCAGCCAAACAAGTTGTGGAAATGGCCATCGATCTGCAGGTTCCGCCACAATTGACTTCACCACCAAAACGCCGGCGAGCTCGAATGGTTCCGATTAGACACCGACCTCACAGTGCTCCGGCAAGAAAACGAGAAAAGTGTAGCCGATCTAACACGTCTACGCCCAGATCAGTAGCTAGCTCTACACGACCATGGAAACATGATTTATCTCTAACGGGTATCAACGGGAAACGACCGTTAGATCGTGGAAGAAGCTATTCAAGAAGATGCAAGAGTTTTTTCTCAAGAACCTTGAGGACAAGGTTCTCTTCGAGGATGGGTGTATTGATGAGATCGATTAATTGACTATTTAATTGTTAATTAATTCTTTTAATTTCTGCTTAATTATAGGACCAGTAGTCTCCACTTTCCACTTTTCACTTTCCACTTTCTTATCTCCTTATTTGTAGGATCGATCAATTGTTTTCCTTTGTGTATTTAAAGGCCTCATGGTTAAGATAATTAATTAGATTGAAATTTGCGAAAAGAAAACTGTGTTGTTTTGTTCTTATTGTGTTCTTGTGATCACAATCTCTTAACTTCTGAAGAGGGACCTATCAGTTTATGACAAATTTAAGGGATGCACAGTTTATCTCCAACAAATATCGAAGGATAATGGGCATCATTATGAATCGTGGGATTCAAAGTGGTCAACAACTGTGGAAATCGAAGGATTTTTCAAATCGTCCGCAAAAATTCAAAAACTGTTACCGATATGGTGAGCGATAGTCAGAAAAGAAACTGCTTTGGAATCGCCATTCAACTCACTTTTTTCTTATTAGTGTATGCAATAACCATAAAAAAGAGTAAACTTGGACTTATCGTCATGCATGATGCAAGCAAATGGACTAATGGATTTTTATATCTAAGTATTTTTTTTTTTTGTAATTTAGGGTAAATCTCAGGCCCATAGAAAGGTTCAGACTAATTCCTGGGGGGAAGACAATCCATGGATAGATCCCTTCCCGGGTTTTCAAATCGTTCGTAAGCAAGGACCCATATCCGTGTGGGTGTCCAGGAGCAATGTGTTTTTGTTTCTCGCAGCAAATGGATCGAACTCGGAATGTGGTTGCGTCCAAAACCCGTCTCCTTACCACTAGACCACAAGGTCCCGGACTAAGTATTTTTTTTCTAAATTGTAATTGACATGTACTTTATTATCTATTAATTCCTAAAAGTACTATGCAAATGGAGTAATCATAAAAGGAGTAGACTTGGACATACGTCATGCATGATGCAAGAAAATGAACTAATGAATTTTCATATCTATGTTTTTTTTTAAATTGTAAATATCGAATTTCTCCAAAGATTGAAATGTATTTTTTCGTCAATTAGTCATGGACATGGGTGGATCCAGATTTTTTTTATTTTTTGTTTGTATGGAGCACAAATAAAAAATTTAATACAGTAAAAACAAAACGTAGCATATTTTGATTTTTTTAGTTTTGAAAAAACTAAAACAAAACCATTTTCATTGATTTTTAAATCTTTCTATATATATGAGAAAATATAAAAATCATATTTAAAATAAATGATATACATTATAATAAAATATTTTTTATATAAAAACTTATTCTAAAATATTCAATTTACTGAAACCAAATCATATCATTTAATAGAGTTATTCAAAAAAATATTTTTTGTTATGAGAACATAGTATGATTTACTTTAATGACTTTAATTAGTTTTTTAGAAAAGAAAATAAGAAAGAAAGAAATTTTAATAAAAGTATGAAAAAAGGAAAGAAGTCAATCAATCAAAATGAAGAGTAAAAAACCATGGAGGAAGAGAGAGAGACAAGAACAAAGAAAAACAGACTCGTCATCAAAAATATAAACAGACAAGAGGAAAGAAAAATCATATTCAAACGTGTAAAAAAAAAAAAACAGCAGGCATCAAACTCGTCACTTAAAGAGATAAACGGGTGTAACAATTGTAATGACTGATAAGATTTTTTTTTAAATCAGTAATTCAGTATGGGGCACGTGCCCCATCTTACCTTGCTGTAGATCCGCCCCTGGTCAATGGTCATGCATGGTTTACTACAAAAAAAAAGAATAGTCAACGTATTTACAAATAAAATATAGAAACAATACTACATGAGTGAATGTCAAAGTTGACTGTTTTTCCCTTTTTGAAATTTACTTATATAAAAATCATCGATTAGAAAGTATTGAATAAACCAAGAGTTCGTATCCTAATGATTTGAAAATTCTAATGATATGGGTATGTATCGTCTTGGATTCGAATTTTCTTGGCCACTTTTCCAAATTTAAATCAGCAAATTGTTGTCGTGTACCTCGGTTGTTGGACCGTTAAAGATTAGTCTTGGGCCTAATAAGTCTTTGGATATTCCAGTTTATCAAAAAAAAAAAAGTATTGAATTATGTGCCAAATAAACGATAAAGTGATACTTACATTATTTTATTAAAAAAAACAAAATACGAAAACCCGTCGAAAAGAATTTACTAAATTGTATTATGTTCTATTTTAACTAAAAATTTTCATTTGATAAAGTGATAATTACTTTATTTTCTGTCTGATTATTATTTTGTCTTCTTCTGAAAATTAAAATATACTTTCTTAAGTTGGACCAAAATTGTTATCCGATGCAATTTTGCACAATAAATTGACATGGGATCGAACCCCAATTGGCATTCTTAATAATAGGAGTGTCAGTAGTGTTTGTCAATGATTTGGATTGCTTCGGTCGCTTTTATGGTAGAGAATCTATCCCTTGGTCTCCAAGCAAAACTACTCTTTACTTTTCCCATTTTCTACGTTTTCTATATTACCAAATGAGAAACCAACTAAAAAAGAAGAAAGAAAAATCAAAATTGGCCGCCGAGGAAAGTTCCATGTTACTTTCCTCCCTAGAAACTCTATAAATACATCCTCAAACCTCCTTAATCACTCTCATTCTCATCATACACATAAAAATAAACTCATTAAGTTTCGTAACAAACTTAATATTTTTTTCTTTCTTAGATTGATTCGGAGATGTACGGTGTTGGTGGATCAGGGACAGTGGGTTTGGCAGAGGTTTACGCGATGAGACAGATTCATAAGGACAAGATGAAGATGAATCTTGCGGCGGCAGCAACACTGGAAGAAAAAGACAATGAAATGAGAGAAAATATTAAAATCAAAGAAATAAAGAAACCCAAGAAGACCCTCAAGACTAATCCGAAGGTTTCCTCTGCAGATATTTAAACATTTATGTGTGGTTGTGTATTTAACTTGTAACTGTTTTATGATGGTTTAATTTGTTCTCTCTGTGATATATATTTTCAGATCTTTTTTTTTCATAGTTAATAACAAAATGTTGCTTGTACTTCATTTCATTTTATCATCCGAGAGAAAATAAAGATTCTTCTATGTACTTATTTATATATGGGGAATTAGGGTCAATAACAATAAAACTAAAAGTAAGAAATTAAGCATGTAATCTCCCTATCACAGCTCATCAGAAAAAGCCTAACAACCTAAAACATATCAGGAAAACTCTAATCCTAAAATTTTCTCTACATCTATATATAGAAAGGGCTCGTGGCAGAGAAGAAACATAATGTTCTTGCGGCGAAGCCCTATTGAAATTACTTCTATCGTAGCCACCTAAAAACAAAGAGAAGACATATCATTCCCGTTTTGGTAGAAAAGAGGAACGAACAGGAAAACCAGATTCAAACAATCTGAAACTTGGTGAGTACGTTCCTGGCTCTCTAATATATCAATCGCCGAAAGCGGATTTATATTACGAGATGTGAGATGAAAATTACGGATGTTTTCCCATACCTGATTTGTGCAAAGCAGATCTGCAACCAGTGAGTGCAGAAACCGATCTAGAGGTTCGGTAGTGATCCGATCATGATAATATTTTGTAAGGATCTTTATAACCCTTATAACTAAGTCTCTGTAAAATATCTCAGTATTCTAATTTTTTGTTTGGAAGTTATGTTAGTTTTACCGAGACTATTCTGCGCAGCGTACATGTTATACCAGTCTGGCGATTTGGTTGGATGTGAGATGAAAGTTACAGATATTTTCCCAGGCCTGATTTGTGCAGAGCAGATCTGCAACCAGTGAGTGCAGAAACCGATCTGGAGGTTCGGTAGTGATCCGATCATGATAATATATGGTAAGGATCTTTATTACCCTTATACATAAGTCTCTGTAAAATATCTCAGTATTCTAATTTTTGTTTTGGCAGTTATGTTAGTTTTACCGAGACTATTCTGCGCAGCGTATATGTTAGACCAGTCTGGCGATTTGATTGGTTTGGATAGGCAAATCAATTTGGATCGAGCTGAAAAATTGCAGAGATACTAAGGACACGTGTATCTAGCTCTAAGTTGAAGGAAAACAGATTTGAGCCTCAGGAACATATGTAATCACGTTGTCAATCAGTGGCTAAGGTAAGGATTAGATATTCACTTTTCTCTATGTTCTCTTGTCTTCTTCTGGTATGTTGAGTCTAGGTATACTCCGGTATGCCGCGTGATACGAAGTACAGACACGTTTTTTGTGTGATGCATATTGTTAGATCTACAATTATAAATAAATATGGATTAGGAGATCATTAGATGAAGAACCAGCATACTTATTTGATAATCTTGTTGTGAGGTTAGTGCGTGTAAAGTAACTAGATGGTGTGAAAGCACTACAAGGTGTTCGTCACAAAGCGATGAGGACACTTGTGGTATGCATTTTTTGATGGGACTGATGGGGCAAAAGGGCCTTGGCATCACATCCCACCGCCGTGGAGGGTTTAGACGAGGCCTCAGGATTGTCTTTGTGATACATTTATGCAATAAGAGCAATGGGCTCATGATGAGATATATCGTGGTATTCTTGATATTTTGGTTGAATACGAGTGGGTGTGGGGGTGAGATCTTGGTTTAGTTCTCGATTATTAATCCCAATTACTCACTCCTCTCTCTTCTTGTAGGTAAGTACGATGATCAGTTCGAGGAATTTGATGAGTGATCCGGGTGTGATGCGCGTTTTGGGAATTGGGAGTTCTCTTTTGGTTTTTATTTGACATTTCAATTATTTTGTTTTAGAGACAACTACTCGTTAGTTGCTTCGATTTTATTTTAAGATTTCTGTTGGATTTTGTAAGACAATTATTTGGGAATGAATGAGAATTATTATTCTGAAAGGTGGTTACATGTGCATTGAGATATTGTTAGCCAACACATCGTCTTTAAGGAATGTAAGAGGCGGGGTTGAGGGTGACATTGCCGATAAGTCTGGTCCCTTCGGGATGGCGGGGTCAGGATATTACAAGTGGTATCAGAGCCTAGGTTTCGTGGTGAACCGAGTTCGACTCGGAAATATGAGATGAGAAGATGATTCTAGGTTTACTGGGATTGAGAAAAATCAGTTTTCAAAGTTTTCAAAATATGAATTTTTTCAAATGTTATAAAACCACCACCAAGATGAGCCTGCAGTTATTATTGTTTTATTTGCATGGAGATCAGTCTTTATGGGACCGGACTGACTCACTTGCTATCGTGTGGATAGCTGTCGCTAAAGAGAGCATAAGGTTTGGAAGCCTTAGACCAAGCATGTTTGTTATGAAGGATTCAAGAGGCATAAAACAAAGGTAAAGTTCTAAGGAAGCACGCCAGTCATGTTTTTTTATACGTTTGAAAAACACCCTAAATTAGGCGATCAAGACAAGTGTGGGAGGACACCACACATACATTTCTCCAGAGAGTGTGTATTGGATGATGATGATCTGAAGGAAAGGAACTCACCGAAGGTGTAAGTCGTGCCAATGGTAAATGTTAGAGGGGGATTTAGCACTCCCCCGGTTTAACCCAGTTTGAATTAAGATCAGCCTAACTCCGACATCAAAGCCCATCAAGATCAACTTACGAAATAGAAGGAAAATCTCCTTTTATTTGATAAAGGCAAATCCCGAGAAAATAGGAAGTTATCTTTATCGACTCCGGGAAATAAGGATAATCGTCATTATTAATTCAAGAAGGAAAAGAAAAATCGACGGACCTCGAGACTTATAAATAGAAGAGCTCCTCATTCATTATTAGGATCTTCAACTTTCTATGTAATTAGAACTACGACCGGCTTGATCCCTTTCGAGGGTACATAGGCAACCCACCTCGGGTCCAGCTATGATTCTAGTAAAATAATTCTCCTAAACCCAAACCGATTTCATCAATCTACGATATGTGTGATTTTGGGTTTAATAATTAGCACCGTCTGTGGGGAATGAAAAATTATTAAACCCTAGAAATCCAAAACTCGAAGGCGACGTGAACGTCTCGTCACGATTCAGATCGCCAATCACCAACCACCGAGATGCTCTTTGATAACGCAGCCGGTCAAATACAAAGACAAAAAGCTAAGTTTTTAGCCCTTCGCTCAAAATTATTTTCCCAATTCGATCAAGCACGATATTTGAATAACTGATTGACTGAGGAATTGACTTTTAATTATCGATACAATTTTTTAATATGCATCATGTTCATAATCGTCAACCGATATTACATATTGTGAAATCGATTCACACTTTACAAACTAATCGAATGATATTTCTTCTTTTCGCGAGGGTAAGCGAAGCACAACTTCTCCATTATCTGCTGAAAAACCGACGGTTCATCTCTTCAAAGTCGAGCAGCAATTCCTCCGCCGGAGAAACCCCGTCTTGAATCTCATCGGTCTCGGAAGCTTCATATCTCTCACGATATACTCGCTCGAGCCTAAAAGTCTTTGCCGACCAGGACCGCGGTCAATAATCCACCACCGCTTCAAGCTTCCCGGGGCTCCGCCATCACTGCCGCTCGAGCCGCCGCACCTGCAATTTTTGAGAAACCAAGCCGATGTCAAAAGGAGGAAATCAGACTTTCTTTTTGGGCTTAAAACAGATTTTACCCTATCTGATATCATAAGAAATCAGGCCCAGCTTCAGGCCCAAAAGACTTAAGCCCGTGTTAATCACCATCTCCATCTCGGCGGTGTCCTCACGGCAGTCTCTCGAAAACGAATTCGATGCAGCTCCAGGTGACGTCAAAACCAGATTTGCAGTTTTCGACGAGTTACTGCGACCTAAGTCATCTCCGCCATACCCTCATCGCTCACAGAGAATCCCCGAGGCATCCTCCTCTCCCTCGCTCGACGATGAATCCAAGACAACTCAGTTGATCAACGAGATCCGAGCTCCCGAATAAACTCACGCTTCTTCGAAGACCCGTTTCAGTTCAAAATCGAGCTCCATAACTCCACCACGAGGACAGACTCTGCAACTCCATCTCGTCAGCTCACTGACTTTCGCTTGAGCCCATCAGTTCGCATATTTGGCACGATTTCATCAAAGACCGGCTCGACAAAGAACGAGCAAACTCGAGTTCCATCGCGACAACCACATTGTCAGTTCAACAGACCGGAGATCCCCTTCGAGCTCACGTAACCAACAAGTTCAGCTCAAATTCGTGAGCTCGCATAACCGACAAGTTCGGCTCAATTCTCACCAGCGACTCTCCCTCCGTCGTTTCTGACCTCGTTTCTGTCCTAATTTCCCGACGCCATCTCAAAAAAAAAAAAAAAAAAAACAGCTAGCGAGTTCTGCCTCCAAGTTTCAAAATTCATTCAGCGTGCGGAGCAAAACTTCTTCCGAATCTTCAATAAGGGAACTCGAGATCTCAGTTCCGGTAATCTTCAACTCAGGGTCTCGTTGTTTTCTTCCAGGGTTTCGAACTATCCTCGCTAAAGCGACAGAGCTAGGCTCGCACTCCGTTCTGACGCCGTATTAAGCTTCTTTGGAGGCAGCGGCTAGTGATTAATCTGAGTTCGGGCTTCTCAAAGACATGAGTGAACGGTCGATCCAGGAGACACCGAGGCGAGATTTAAGCACTGATTCCGCTCGAGATGAATTTATATTTGCCAATCAACTGAATCTTCATCGGGAAAAAGCATCGATATAGAACTAATATGATTCCCCTCTCGACGAAGAACTTGGATCCAAGGAAGAGATCATTCGTCATCATCGTCCCCTCGTGTCATCAATAACCAAGACCTATCACCACACAGCGAATTTGAAATCTTATACGAATCAAGCTGAGATTCATGGAGAAAAAAAAAAAAACAAATAAGAAGAAAGGCAGAGCCGAGCTTGATCTCGAAGACGACAAAAAAAAAAAAAAAAAAAGGGGCTGGGCCTAAAGCCCATTAGGAAGAAGAAGCGAGAAGAAAAATTAGAGCTCGTTAAGAAGAAGGGACATCATCCTTTTCACCCGGGTCAACCGACCTGACACCACCAAACTCGATATTAAAAGAAAAAGAAGAGCGTTCATCGTCTCATCAACCGAGCTCAATAATTGCGCACCAGCAACAAAAAAGCTAAGTACCGTTTTTCTTTGCTAAATACTATGATCTAAAATCTCAAAGAAAAAATATCTTCACATTTTTATCAAAAAATCGCAGGATTTACAAAAGTTGTCGCTCCAACTAGAACGCTTCGGCAGCGCACAAGCCATTATAACGGCATGCAATCAAGAGCTTCAGCTCGTCAATCCATCTTATCATTGCTCGTCGAGCTATCTTAAGTCTTAGACCGTCTACCAAAATATTCTTAGCTCGTCAACCGAGCTCCCCAAAATTCAGGTATCACCTATGGAAAACTATCTATTTTTCGAACTTGTTCTATTCAAACTCAATCACAGGGAATCGAATTACGGTTCGCAAAAGCCAAAAAAAAAAAAAAAGGGCGCTCGTCTACCGAGCTACATTCGATTATCAAGCTACATTCATCTACCGATTTTAGTTCGATTCAGTTTCAGTCAGATCAGAATTTTAGAATATCAGTTCGACTATTTTTGGTTCAGAATTTCAGTTCATCTGTTTCAGATCAGAATTCGATCATAATCTCAGTTCATCAGAATTTTAGTTCGCCAGATTCGGCTCAGAACTTTCGTTCGTCAGATTCAGAACTTCAGTTCATCAGATTCGATTCAGAACTTCAGTTCGTCAGATTCGATTCAGAACTTCAGTTCGTCAGATTCAGAACTTCAGTTCGTCAGATTCAGAACTTCAGTTCGTCAGATTCAGAATTCAATTCTTCAATTCTTTAATTCTTCAATTTCAATTAAGAACTTCAGTCAGTTTCAGCTCAGCCTATCACTGGGTTCAGTTATAACTCCCCAGCTCGCATCAAAAGCCGAACTCCATAGTTCGCACACATAAGCCGAGCTTATATAGCTTTCACAATTAGTATTTTTCAAGCCGAACTATCGCAGTTCGCCGAACTCACACAGTTCGTATTTTTTAAGTCGAACTATCATAGTTCGCCGAACTCACACATTTCATATTTTTCAAGCTGGACTATCGCAGCTCGCCGTATTCAAACAATTCGTACACTCATAAGCTGAATTCACGCAGTTCGTACTCTCCTAAGCCAAACTCTACAGTTTGCACAACAGTCTGAAACGACTAAGTAATTTAAGCCGAACTCGTATAGTTCGCACTTTAAACCATCACAGTCCCCACATCGACGTCTTGGCCAGACGATCGATAAAATCAAATAAAGCCGAGCTATTGCTCGCACGCATCCTCATGGTGCTATGGATAAACACTTTACATGTATAAAGCCGAGACCAGTCTCGCATTTAACTTACTCTTAGATCATTCGAGCTAAATAAGCCGAGCCTGTCTCGCACACTCGGATTCGATCTGAGAAAACCTTGGAGTATCTTAAGACGAGCTGTTCACGTACTCTTATGCCGAGCTCTAAGGCAAAGCCGAACGTCATTCCTCGCAAAAACCTAAGCCGATTTCTCAACAATCGCAAAGCTAATAAGTCGATTTCTCAACAATCGCAAATTAATAAACCAATTTCTCAACAATCGCAAATAAGTAAGCCGATCTCGAATAGGTCGTAGAATCGAGTTCATCGTCTACACCCCGGCTAAGACCGTATTGTTTATGGCCCCAATTTTGTGCACGATGAACCCGAGAGGATCGTATCATTTTACGACCTCACAAAAAGCCGAACTCGAATTCACTACAGTCAAGATTGACTAAGTAAATAAGCCGAAGCTTTCATAGTTCGCAAATCTCGTAAGCCGAGCTCACATAGTTCGCAAAACCCTTATGCCCCAAACTACGAATGGCTTGATCTCTTCAAAAGGGTACCTAGGAAGCCTTTCCCGAGGCGCAGCTATAAAACCAAAGAAATCCCAAGCAACTCATCGATCCCCATGATCAACCAACCTCGCAACAGAAGCCGAGTTAGGTCTCGCAGCACAACAACCTTAAAGGAAAAGCATCGTTTCACGACAGTTTATTACGGAAAGCCGAGCTAATGATCTCGCAGAAGCTGCCGAACTCCGTTCGTTGCATATGAAACTCTACTTCACTGAACTCAAGATCCTCGAAGCATCAAGTTTGAACGATCAAGACAAGATGCTGATCTCAATTCCAACCGGGCTAAAGAATTCTCCATGAACTTCGCCGAACTCAAGATACTCCTTCGCCGAACTGAGGGGGGGACTAATTGTTAGAGGGTGATTTAGCACTCCCCCGGTTTAACCCAATTTGAATTAAGATCAGCCCAACTCCGACATCAAAGCCCATCAAGATCGACTTTCGAAATAAAAGGAAGATCTCATTTTATTTGATAAAGGCAAATCCCGAGAAAATAGGAAGTTATCCTTATCGACTCCGGGAAATAATGATAATCGCCATTATTAATTCAAGAAGGAAAAGGAAAATCGACGGACCTCGAGACTTATAAATAGAAGAGCTCCTCATTCATAATTAGGATCTTCAACTTTCTATGTAATTAGAACTACGACCGGCTTGATCCCTTTCGAGGGTACGTAGGCAACCCACCTCAGGTCCAGCTATGATTCTAGTAAAATAATTCTCCTAAACCCAAACCGATTTCATCAATCTACGATATGTGTGATTTTTGGGTTTAACAGTGAAGGACGAAGTGCATAGATCCTAATGGACTACATCAAGTTACGAATACATGAATGGAAATGGTTATGGCGACAAAGGAATATGCTATTGGTCAGCCCAAAGGGGCTAGAGGTAAGGAAGCAACTTGGGTAGTTGCGGAGTGGACTGAGTAATAAAGAACATAAAAGCAGAAAGGGACGGGATAACCTATATAGTTCCGTGTGGCTTTGGAATAAGCCCCGGATAGTGGTCATCCGTTGAAAAAAGGGTGTAGAGAGAAGAGTCCTTGTCAAGTGCGCGGGAATTACTAATCATGCTAAGTGTTTTGGAATTCACTAAGGACGGTGAAAAGGAATTCACCAAGAAATGTAAGGAGAAGTTGTTCACCTTTGGAGCTATCTCTAGTGTACAGACTTCAAATGTGCTTTATGAAGTAACTCCGAGAAAAACGGATGAGAACATGAATCCCAATTGGAACGGAGACCCCAAAGAAAGTGTTAGGAGAACACTAGGATATATTGATAGGTTGGAAAACCTTGAAATGGAGAGAAGTTGGGTAATCAGAGTGAGCGCAGTGGAAGCGTGGTGGGTCATAACCCATAGGTCTCATGAAGTCATAAAGGTCATGGCTATCATATATCTTCATTATGATATATAGGTAAGGTAAGAATGTATGATGCGAAACAATTATTGCTACAATGACACAACACCAGAATACCCATTGAGGAAGATCCATTTGGAAGTGGAGGATTCCCATCATGATTAGAATTGCTCGAAGGATTAGTGTTCTGTCTAAGCTCTGGAAAGTTAGCAACTATGACACTGGACATCTATTCTTTTTGTGTGGATAGGCAACGTATTCAACCATACTCAAGGACATAGATGGTTTTCTGTTCGACCCTAAGTTATAAATTAGGTGCGGAGATGAACCATTTCCGTGAAATGGACATTGGAATTAAAGCACCACCCACCCACCCACCCTCGAAATAAATTAGAAGCAAGAACCTTGCAGGCAACCCCTATGAGTGGACGAGAAGTAGTCCCATGAATTCGGGGACGAATTCTGTTTAAGGAAGGGAGATTTGTAACATCCCTATCCCATCCAATCAAAAAAATCCCAACAACCAAAAGCCCATCAAGAAAACCCCAATCCTAAAGTTCTCACCTCTATAAATAGAGAGGGCTCGTGACAGAGAAGAAGCATAGTATTTTGCGGCAAAACCCACTTGAAATCACCTTGAGCAACCCACGTCGAATCACCTTCAAAGAGAATCCATCGTAGCCACCTAAAACCAAAGAGAAGACATATCATACCGGTTTTGGTAGAAAGGAAGAAAGAATGGAAAACCAGACCCAAACGGTCTGAAACTTGGTGAGTACGTTCCTGACTCTCTAATATATCCATCTCCGAAAGCAGATTGTTATTCGGAGATTTGAGATGAATGTTACAGATCTTTTCCCAGGTCTAATTTGTGCAGTGCGGAGGTTCGGTAGTGATCCGATCAAGATTATATTTGGTAAGGATGTTTATTACCCTTAGATATAAATATCTGAGAAATATCTATGTGTTCTACCTTGTGGTTTAGATGTTATGTTAGTTTTACCGAGGCTGTTATGCGCAGCGCACAAGCTAGACCAGTATGGCGAGTTGGTTGGTTTGGATAGTCAAATCAATTTGGATGGAGCTGAAACTTTTCAGAAATCCTAAGGACACATGGATCTAGCTCTAAGTTGAAGGAGAACTGATTTGAGCTTAAAGAACATATTTAGGCAAATCAAGTTGTCAATCAGTGGCTAAGCTGAGGATTAGATCTAGGCTTTTCTCTATGTTCTCTTGTATTTTTCTGGTATGTTGAGTCTAGGTATACTCCAATATGCCGTGTGCTACGAAGTACGTGCATGTTTTTGTGTGATGCATATTTTTAGATCTACATTTATAAATGAATATGGAGTAGGAGATCATTAGATGAAGAACCATCATACTTGTTTGATAATCCTGTTGTGTGGTTAGTGCGTGTAAAGTAGCTAGATGGTGTGAAAGAACTACAAGGTGTTCGTTTGTGGTACGAATTGTTTGATGGGATGACTAATGGGGCAAAAGGGCCTTGACATCACACCCCACCGCCGTGGAGGGTTTAGGCGAGCCCTCGGGATAGTCTTTGTGACACATTTATGCAATAAGAGCAATGGGCTCGTGATGAGATATATCGTGGCATTCTTTTGATTGTGTAGTTGTATGGGCGTCTCTAGAGCGTGATGTGTGATTGCCTGTTTATACTTATTCTTGATATGTTGGTTGAATACGAGTGGGTGTGGGGATGATATCTAGGTTTAGTTCTCGCTGAGTAATCTCAATAACTCACCCCTATTTCTTCTTGTAGGTGAGTACGATGATCAGTTCGAGGAAATGGATGAGTGATCCTGGTGTGGTGCGCGTTTTGGGAATTGAGAGTTCTATTTTGGTTTTTATTTGACATTTGAGTTATTTCGTTTTAAAGACAATTAGTCGTTGTTTGCTTCGGGTGTGTATTTATGATTTATATTGGATTTTGTAAGACAATTATTTGGGAATGAATGAGAAGTATTATTCAGAAAGGTGGTTACATGTGTATTGAGATATTGTTAGCCAACACGTCATCTTTAAGGAATGTAAGAGGCGGGGTTTAGGGTGACATTGACGATTCATCTGGTCCCTTCGGGAAGACGAGGTCGGGATGTTACAAAGCAGATGCCCATAATTTGTTTTGACTAATATTCTATATATATTGTCAGTTTATCCTACACACACTTAATGAATGAGAGTACATGAGTTGTGATCTTTTACTTGCATTTCTTTTTCTATATCTTTTAAAATCGAAAACCGTTTCTTCTCCCTATAGGTGACTCTTAAGGCAATCGGCACAACCACTCTCATTTCGTGATTTCTCCGGCATATAGACGGCGTCTGTCGTACTCTTTCTTTCTCTATTTTTAATTCTTCGATTTAATAATAAAAACTCATGGATCTATTCATGAATTGGGTAATGCCTCGTTCTATCGGTTCGATGGAATTTAAAGAGATGAAGGCGCGTACTGATAGCAAGATGAATAAATTGTCGACGTGGTGGGATCTGATGTGGTTACATGCCGAGCTAGTCGAAGTGTTTTCCTACGTCGTTTCGGATATCCCTACCATGCTCTTTGTCTTCTGTCACATTGCCTTTGCCGTCAAGACTCATATCGTGTTTCGGATGTCATGACCATGAAACGTTTCTCGTTTCTCTCTTCTTTCTTCGTGCCTTCATGTTGGTTCACACTAACCACCCTTACTCTTCTACTTGGAGCCTCCTTCCGGTGTCTATCACGGTGGTGCTGCCGGCTTTATGTTTATGAGATCGTTTAGATTTATTCTTTGTACCAAATTACCCAATTTGGTCCAAGATTGAATTGGCGGTGTCAGCGAATTTCACTACCCACCATCTTATGGTTTGGGTATGTAATTTGGATTTTTGGATATGGGAATTGGAGAATTTAGGGCCAGTAAAGATGATCGACCACAAGACGGATTCAAGTTAACTTGGGATAGTATAGAGAGAAATCCAAAGTCACTGTTTTTTTAGAATGACTCTGATACGGAATAATTAGTATCAGATTGTCGATTATTCAGAGCTATCAACGAAAGCATTGATTTTTTTAATACGATGTGCAAATTGGAGTTTCTATAAAGAAATGATAACCACACACAACTTTCGCATCAAAAGATCGATTACAGAAGAAAAAAATAACGGATTAAATCATTTGTTAGAGAGTAAGGCTTTAAGGAAAGCATTGACAAATTCACTTTTTAGTTTATATCGTCTTCAGTTTATGGCGCATATTTCTGTTTATGAAATAATTTGCTTTCAAAGTTTATGTTACGACTTTGTAAACTCTTTTTGATATCAATGAATCAAATTTTTTTTTAAAAAAAATATCCCCTAGTATAATTGCTTTCAATCTTATAAAAAATAATGATTAAATTGACAACTTTATTAGGAAAAAACTGCATATGTGATATAACCCGTTTTTACAACTTTTTAACATTGTTTTAAAAGTTTTTTTCAGGTGTTTTAAGTGGTTTCCAAGTGTTTTTAAGTGTTTTGTAGTGTTCAGAGTCTTTCTAGGCGTTTTGGGCAAAACAAAACACAAAATGGAGAAAAATCAGCTTTTGGGGCAGATTCAGGATATCAGAAGTTTGACATCCGATCAAGACCTTCCCACCGTGAGATCTTCCTCAAATTTGGACACAAGATAGAGGTGAATGTTAGCTTTCATCTCCAAGTGAAGAGAAGAAATGGAGATTTGACCTCATAAGCCTTCACAGCAACTCCAAGGCTCGTGGTCGCGGCGAACACACTTCTGGTCGCGGCACTGACAATTCTCACCCGCCCAAGCCCATTCTCAGCCCACTTGATGATCGACTTCCTAATCCGCCAAGGAAAAGCCAGAAACCGACCTAGAAGAGCTCAAGACCTATATATACTCATCTTAATTAGGTTTTTGTGGCAGCCACCACAAAATACACAAAAGAGTCATAGCAAACCAGCAACCACATTTTTCTTATTGTTCTTAGTTCTTTTCGTTCTAAGGGAGAAGATCTCGACTTTCTATCTCGATATTGAGAAGATTTATGAACCCTCTTATTTCTCAGTTTGCTTTACTAATATGAATTACTCTTCATCTCTGCGTTTATCATCTGTGATCATGTTTGAGTAGTTTTTTTGTTGGGTTCAAGGGTTTTCAAAGGGGATTAATGGATTGATTACTAGTTTGCTAGATTAGAGTTTATCTTTAGAGTTCTTCGTCTATACTTGTATTTCCCGCTTGTAGCTTGATTGACAACCAAGCTACTATGATTAGGTTAATTTACTCATTGAAAGTGTTGTTAAATTGTCTGAAATTATATAGATGAGCAAATATCTTTAGACTGCATGAGTTGATCTAAGGCGTTTTGTGAACTTATCGAACTAGGTTGTTTAGACACTTAGAGAACAAACGGGAGTTTAGTTATCTAAATGGCTAGATTTTGTGATTAATACTACGAGAATATGTTAGTATCATATTAAGTTCTTGAACATATCTATCAAAATTCTATGTTTGATTATCTTCTTAGCTAATCCATGACAGCCTGCAAATTCCGTAATTCCCAACACTTTCTCGTATTGATTTGATCTCGTTATTTACTCGTCTTTGAATTTACTAATTACTATTTTTATCACTATTCACATCCCCCAAACAAACACCCATATTTTTTTTATCTTATCTCAATTATAATCTCAAAAATTTGTAGTGCAGTTACTTGGTTTTTAATGGATGATATGATGGGAATTGACTTGACATGTTTTACCCTTAAGCACAGCTGCAAGTGAACAGCAAACACAATAGTATTTAAGGGATCGAATCCACAGAGATTTGAGTGCCGTCGATTTCTATTGATTTCTAAGTTGTGTCTAGACCTAATCGATTTTATGGGGTTTTTGTGTGTCACGATTTTGTATCTAGGAATTAAATAAACTAAGAGAGAAAATAAGAAAGCAAACAATTAAGTAAACGAGTAACCAAAGCGAGGTTGTAAACAATGAAACGAAATGTTGGGCAATCGAGAACTCTCTAGGGATCATGGTTGATTATCATCAGCGATTAATTAGGATTTTTAAAACGACTTTTGTCGTCTATTGGTTCTTGAACTTGGAACACGAAATCATGCATAG
Source organism: Eutrema japonicum (assembly GCA_030161315.1). Lineage (NCBI taxonomy): Eukaryota > Viridiplantae > Streptophyta > Magnoliopsida > Brassicales > Brassicaceae > Eutrema > Eutrema japonicum. The sequence continues at coordinate 20,199,686 of BSQW01000012.1, read as the reverse complement.
CCTACTGTCGTAGCACTATACACTTATATTTTAAAAACTTAACTAGTCAGCTTTCATTGCTAGCCACGCAAAAATTTATGATGAGAAAGGCAAGTTTGTAATCGCTCATAATACTCGACAAGTATACTTTCGTATTTTGCAGCGAAATTGCTCGCCTACCCTAGTTCAAGCGTATAGATTCAACACTTTCCTGGCTCTAATTTACCTAGGTTTAGTTGCAAGGTGATCAATCAAGCAAACATGCATTAACAATAAGGATAGAATGAAGAACCCTAATCGATATCCTAATCTAAAAACATAATGATAAATTGATCCATGAGAGCCCCTTGAGATCCCTATACGCAACAAGGGAACTACTCAGACATAGCTGAGATAAACATCATAATAATTAAACGAAAACAGTAAAGAGAAAGAGATGAAGAAAAGCTTCTCTATTGAAGAACACAAGTCGAGAATCTTCCTCTCCAAATTGATGAACAAAAATAAAAGCGGCTAAAAGCATGTCAGAGATACTAATAAAAGACCTAAAAGCATGCATTTATAGTTTTCACTTCTTTGTGGGATGTTTAGGGTTTAGAGATCAAATGACGGAAATAGTCTCAGAATTGAAACGAGATCAAATTGGTCGCACACATGTCTCTCTGACTGTGGTGGCGACCCTCCTAGCCACGGGCGCGTTTCTTCCACCTGCAGCCGTGCTCCTCTTGGCCGCGGGCGCAGTGCTTCCAGCCGCGGCCAAGGGCTTCTCTGCTTGGCTCATTTCTGTTTCAAGGCAGCTTCATCTGCCTTTCATTGCTTTGGGAATATATGAAAATCTAACTATTGGAATGTCTCCAAACCAATTGCATTTCAAAGCTGGTAGTGTCTTCTTTGTTATGTCCAAATTTGGGGATGATCAAACGGTGAGAAGAGATTCTTTGAATGCAAGACTTCTGACGGTCCAAGTTTATCCAAAAACGTACATTTGCTCCGAAATGCACTCTTTTATTCCGAGTTACCTGAAATGTCTTTTAAAACTCTAAAACATGAAAATCACTCGAAAACCATTGAAAAAGGATATAAAACACCTGCAAAAGATATTAAAATGATCCATAAAAATGGTAAAAAACAGTGTTATCAACTCCCCCAAACTTAGATCTTTGTTTGTCTTCAAATAAAACATAAATCTACCCTCATAAAGAAGTTTTTGAAAACATAGGAACTAACAAAAATCTCAGCGACCATCCTTCTAAACTATAACCAACGTAATGCATCAACCGTGACTTAGTCTAGAAAATTCTCAACAAAGTACTGCAACGCTAGTCCAAGGTATCCGTCATGCGAAAATCTAAACACTTAAACTCTAAATTTCAGTCAACTAGCTCTTATAACATTCATTAAAGGTTACGTGTATCTCATCAAAAGTAACTAACCAAGACAATCGAGACTAGGCATTGTTTTATAGGTGAGGTGAAAAGTGTTTAGGGTTACCGTATTTCCGCCGGAGGATGCTAGATATTATGAAAATAGCAAGAGAGGATAGAGTTGTTGAGATCCAAAATTTCCAGTCACTTCCTACTCGCAAAAATGTTGTTGCGAACTTCTCCTTCTTTGGAACTTTTCTGTCTTTCCCTCGGACTTAGATTTTTCTCCAGATAATGGTTCGAATGGCGTCTTACTCCTCGCATACGAAACATGGCTTCCTTGGTATAAAAATATCGACTACCTAAAACTCTATATATATATATATGTATATATTTTTAGACAAAGGAGAAACGCCTTTAAAACGTGAGGCTTAGGGAGGACGAAAAATACCAATAATAAGGGATTTACAAGGCTAATTTTAAGCTTGAATTGTTCTTGATACCTCCTTAACTGAATCCATACAATCTTCCGTCTTCTCGAGTGACTTAAAACTGTGTCGTTCCTCCCTCTCCGGCGTTTTTGCATATAAGACAACAAGAGAAGAATGCATGAGGTTCAAAAATGATGGTTATGGTTTGGGGTAGGTTACCAGCTAAAGATGAACATGCCATCTAGGACAACAGAGAATGGTAAAAAGGAAATTTTTTCCTAGGTGTCTGATTCGCTGTCACGCATAAAACATATGATGAGAATATTAAATTCCGGTTAAGTTCATATAGAGTGAGCTAGTATATATCATGTCAGAAAGAATCTCTATGGGTCGAAATCCTCTGGGGATATCGCATTGCAAGCACTCTAGCTACCGCCTAGTCTAGTACGAAATCACAAATTGGCACGAGGAGATAGCGTTGAAGTACACAGGTCGAAATCATCATAGATTTTGTTTCAATGTTCGTGAAAAATACTTAATAAAAATCGAAAAAGATTACACAAAAAATTAAAATTAAAGCGAAAATAAGATAAAAAGTTTCAAAGCAAAGAAGATAAACTAGTAACGGATAAACATCCTTCCCTAGACTTAAATCACATTGTACCCAGTGTAAAAAAGTTGGTGAAAGAATGGAAAAGACATAAAAATAAAATAGCAAATAAAGAAAAGAGTTCGGAAAAAAAAAAGATATAGAGAAAAATATCGATGGAACCGTGGTTGTGATGTGCGATGCTGGTCGTGAGTGATGAAGCGCTAGGCTAAGCGTCACGTGGCCCATCCGACTCGGAGTCGGAAATGTTTCCATCGAACTGGTGGTTCTCTTCAAGAAAGCGTATCACACACCCGTATCGCCTATCTTGTTGCTTAAACTTCCTCTCCATGGCCGCGTATGCTGATCCGTGTGCGTGTGAGGAGCTTGCGGGAGTGGACGGTGCACATGCTGGTGCTAGTAGGAGTAGTCAAGAATGCTCTGCAGATGCGTCTCGCTTGGCCTTGGCCACTAAGAACTGGGCGATAGTGTATGGTAGACGAGGGAAAATAAGTACATAGTCCGTTGCCTCGGGTCGCCACTGAGGAGCTGCTCCATCTGGGAGTATAGGGACAGAATCACAAGGTAAGAATACAAAGTAGGACTCACCGATGTTTGGGCTCTCGGTAAAATTGAATGAGATCAAACCAACTCCCGTCAAGTGGAGTCTTGGTCCAGAAATCGAACTTAACGGCTTCTAGGATTGCCGTGATGATACTTCTGAAAGCAGTGGTAGGGTCCTCATATCTCGTGGTGGGCGCTTCGTGTTTCACTTTCATCAAATTCTTCACAATGATGCAAGCAAAGCAAGTATAGCATGGATTAGCGGTGAATGGCAATTAAAGAGTAACAAGCTCGGCCTTGCGGACATTCACCACATTTGCTCTTGAAAAGATGGTGTGCGCCAAGAGCTTGTGTACGAAGCGGACCGAGTGATACATGAGTAAGGAAGCCTTTGATCTTCTGTTGTCGTAAATGCTTGGTCCCATTACGCGCCAAAAATCCTTATCGGGATCCTCCTCGGGGTTATTCTCATCTAGATATTGAAGCTTAAAAGCTTCACAAAGTTCTGGAACGGTTAGTGGATAAGAGTATCCACGTATAGTAAAAGTGAGTGTACCGTCCCTCGCTCTCAGATTAGAGCGCCTCTTGTAGCACCTGGTGACAGAGACTAGGAATTCTTTGGTGAGATCTTTGTAGGTAGGAAGGTTAAGCTCCATGAAGGGTCGAAGATTAAGAACATCAAGATACCAAATCACGTCTTCTCTAATCCCGAGCGCTTCGATAGTCAAGTAATCTATACGAGGTGTGTAATCTACCAAAGTGTCATCCTCACCTACATTGGTAGCTTCACAAGCATTCACATGGCGATTTTGGTTTTTGAGAAGTTGATTTATCATGTTCTCTAGCTCGGATATCTCCTTAGCTTCAGATACGTTCGATCTAGACGATCTATCGTAGTTGGAACAATTATTGCTATTAGCCATGGCAAGATTTTCGATGAGAGCTCTTCCTTGGTTGCTTGTTTTTGAGGAGAAATCTCCATTGCTAGCCGTGTCGAGAGAAAGTTGATATTTCGATAATAATTCTTGGTAGAATGTGTTGAGCAAGTTCGGACCGGAAAAACCGTAGTGAGGTGAATCTCTCTCATACTCCTTGAAACGTTTCCACACTTCATGGAAAGACTCGACCGATTATTGATGAAAGTTGGATTTTGCTTCTCAACAAGTTCGACCTCGACTTGGTATAGAAGTGACTTAGGATTTGCAGTCTTCCCAATTAGTGATAGATCCTGCTGACAAAGATTTCAACCAACGGTGAGCTTTATCGGCTAAAGAAAAATGAAAAAGCTTACACTTTAAGTAATCGGCGGAAACTTAGTTTGTTCTCGTCGTTCCGCATATCTATTCGAACAACTCGATGTGATCAAGTTGATCATGATTTAGTTGATTTTACGAACGGTCATTTTCGGCCATCCTTAACGTTCTTTTGAGTGTTCGGAGTTCTCTCTCGTGTCTGTCGATATCATCTAGGCGGTACAGTTTCTCTAGGAGTTCTCATAGTGTTCATGCACCTAAGAGAAAACGACAAAGATAAAGGAGAATGTTAGAAGAGCAACACAAAGCTTGAAAATCAAAGTTGTCTAGAACAGAAATTAGAACAAGAAATCAAACAAGCAACAATCAAATCTCCGCAACGCACCAAAAAATTTATGTGACGGGAATCGACTTGACAAGTTTTACGCTTAAGAAAAGCTGCAAGTGTACTAAACAGAGTAGTATTTAAGGGATCAAATCCACATAGATTTGAGTGCCGTAGATTTCTATTGATTTGTAAGTTGTGTCTAGACTTAATATATTTTTATGGGTTTTTGTGTGTCACGATTTTATAGTTAGGAATTTAAACTAAAATAAGCGAGCAAAATAAAGAAAGCAAGTAAGCAAAGCAAATAATTAAAAGCGAAGTTGTAAACTAATAAAAAAAGCTTTGGGCAATCGGGAACTCTATAGGGATCACAGTCGAATATCGTAAGAAATTTGCTAGGATTTTTAAAGCGACTTTTGTCGTCTTTTAGTTCTTAAACATGGAACACGATAGTGTGTGTAGCCTACTCTCGTACATCCTACAGACCTATAATTTATATACTCGAGCGGTAGCTTTCGTCTCCGACCAAAAATTATGATGACACAAACAAGTTTGTTAACGCTCACAATCCCTCTACTAGTATACTTTTGAAATATTTTTGCAGTTTTGCTCCTCTACCCTAGGTCAAGCATATGGATCCAGTACTTTCATGGTTCTAAAAATACGTAAGTTTAGTAGCATAGATGACCAGTCAAGCAAACATGCATTAATAAAACAAGATAGAACGAAGAACCCTAATCGATATCCTCACCTAAAAACCTAACGATAAATTGAACCGTGAGAGCCCCTTGAGAACCATATACCCAAAAAGAGAAATACTCAGCCATAGCTTAACTCAACATCATATTAACTAAAATAAAAACAGTAAGAGAAAGAGATGAAGAAAGTCTTCTCTATCGAAGAACACGAGTCGAGTATCCTTGCTCCAAATCGAAGAACAAAAGTATAAAACGGCTAAGAAATTCGTCTCTGTCTAAAAGCGTGAAAGATATATGTTTAAGAGACCTAAAAACATTTATTTATGGTCTTCACTTCGTTGGGGACGTTTAGGGTTTAGAGTTGAAAATATGGAATTGGCCTCGGGAATGAAACATACTTGATTCGGTCGCACAGGGGCTGGCCGCGGGTGCGTTGTCTCTGACCGCGGCAAAAAGCCTGCTGGCCGCGGGCAGGTCTCCTCTGACCGCGGCGAAACTCCTCTCCGCTCGGGTGCAAGTGCTCGACCCGCGGCGGCTCTGATTCAAGGTAGCTTCGTATGCTTTCAGTGCTTCGGGAATATATGAGGATCTAACCATTGGAATGTCTCCAAAACTATTGCATTTGAAAGCTGATTGTGTCTTCTTTGTTGTGTCCAAATTTGGGGATGATCAGACGGTGAGAATATCTTCTTTGAATGCAAGACTTCTAAGTGTCCAAGTTTATCCAAAAACGTACTTTTGCTTCTAATTGTAATCTTTTATTCCGAGTTACCTGAAATGTCTTTTAAAACTCTAAAACATGGAAATCACATAAAAACCATTGAAAACTGAGTTAAAACACATGCAAAATATATTAAAGTGATCCATAAAAATGGTAAAAAACCGGTTATCAGGCACATAGTATGTTGCCTCCGGTCGCCACTGAGGAGCTACTCCATCTTGGAGTCTAGGAACTGAGTCGAATGGTAAAAATACAAAGTAGGATTCACCGACATTTGGGCAGTACTTGTAGCCAAATATGTCTGGATCGAGCGATGCTCGAGAGATAGTATTCTCCCGGGAAAATTACATGAGATCAAACCAAGTCTCGTGAAGTGGGGTCTCGGTCGAGAAGTCGATGTTAACGGCTTGTAGGATTGCCGTAATGATGCTTCCGAAAGCAGTGGTAGAGTCTTCAGATCTCGTTGCGGATGCTTCATGTTTCACTTTAAACAAATTATTTGCAATGATGCAAGCGAATCAAGCATAGCACGGATTAGCGGTAAATGATAACTGAAGAGTAACAAGCTCGGCTTTGCGGACAATCGTTGCATTCGCCCTCGAAAAGATAGTGTGCGCCAAGAGCTTATGTACGAAGCGGACAGCGGGATGCGTGAGTAAGGAAGCCTTAGTTCTTCTGTTGTCGTAGACGCCTTGTCCCATTATGCCCCACAAGTCCTTATCGGGGTCCTCCTCGGGGTGAATCTCATCTAGATATTGAAGCTTTAAAGCTTCACAAAGTCTTGGAACGGTTAGTGAATAAGAGTATCCATGTTTAGTGAAAGTGAGTGTATCGTCCCTCGGTCTCGGATTAGAGCGCCTCTTGTAGCATATGGTGACAGAGGCTAGGAATTCTTTGGTGAGATTTTCGTAGGTAGGAAGGTTAAGCTCCATGAAAGGTCGGAGATTAAGAGCATCGAGATACCAAATCACATCTTCTCTAATTTTGAGTGCTTCGAGAGTTAAGTAATCTATTCAAGGTGTGGATGTGATTTCCATCCTTTTGAGCCTCTCGAGGTAGCACTTTGGCTCGGTTCCGGAGGTGGCGTTGGTTTGTGCGGAGGAGACGGTGTGCAAGCTCGAGCTTGAGGTTGTCTTTGGTTTATTATGAACTCTCCTAGATCAGTGTCATCCTCCTGACTATTTGTATCCGATTCACTTCGATTTTCCTTTCGATGTCTAGGGGCCAATCTCCGGGATGAGTCTCCAACGAATCCACTCTTCTTAGAGCGTCTTGTGCGGATCCTCGAGTGGTCCATGTTCCTACAAAAATAGAGAAAAATCTCGGCAAAAATTATGAATATGGCTGTGATTGAAAGGTTTCAATATGCGAGGATACTTAATCGAGTACTCACGAGACACATTCAATCCACAAATGAGTAATATCAAACATAAATTTAGCAAATTGAGATGCTCATGATTAATTTCGGATTTGTGATGTTCTACATAAAATTTTCTAAAATAAATTCTAAAGCTCATTCTTATGCAAACTTAATAGATTACCGTATATTAATCACTATTCAAGCAAGACTTAGCCAAATTAATTAAAAGTAATCTCCAAATTCGTTTTCAAAGAAACATGAAAATTTTAAATTCCAAATATCTCAAAGTCATATTAATTAAGTGCTAAAATTGAATTCTAAACATTCTAGAAGTTCAATCTCAAGTTCTCTAGCAATTTTTAGCTATCATAGACATAGGTCTACTCAAATCAAGAATGACCTAGGGTTTAGCTCCTATGAAAAAGTACAGGTTTAAGCTCATACCTTGGTGTAAGAGATGAGATAGGTATTGAATTGAAATTGCATTTGAAAAAGAGTGAAATAGGACCAAATAATTTTCACAAAAGCTTAAGAATATTAAAAGTTGTTCTTGCTCAAAATCTCCACGTCTTTTGGAAGAGAAGAAGAAAGAGAACTTTCATCTAGAATTATCTTTTTGGTCTTGAAAAAGTAGTTTTATGCCTAAAAAGAAATTTTCTGTTTTTTCAAAAACTTTTGAAACTTACCTTGACGTGCGGGACACAAAAATTAAAACCGTTTAAGGATGTTCGGGATTACACGGTTAAGGGTTGGAATGGTTCGGGAATCGTCGGGATAAGTTTTGAGCCGAGATGGCTTAGCCGTGGGTCGCGCACACGCGACCGCGGCTGATTGCCTCTTTGTCGTGGGTCGAGCAAACGCGACCGCGGCCGACCTCCATTTTGTCGCGGGTCAAGAAAACGATGTCGCGTTCGATTGCCTATTCGCCGCAGATCGGGCATACCCGATCGCAGCCGAATGGCTGTTGCCTCAGGAGCATTTTCTTCTTTGTCCCTTTGGCGTTTCACGATCAGTTTCGGGTGACTTCTTCATTTTTTTGTTTTTTTCGGTTTTTTGAATGTTTTTGGGTTTTTGGATTTTTATATAAAGCCTGAAATACTGAAAAGAAAAATGTTATTAGAAAAAGGACGATAAAATAAAAGAAAATAAAAGTACCAACTGGGTTTCCTCCCATCAAGCGTTTTTGGTTAAAGTCGTTAGCTCGACTTTTTGGTAAAACTAGACGTGAGCAGAAGATGTCCCGGGAACAAGCGTTCCTTGGGTGTCATCGAGTTTGGGATGTGATTCGCCTATCTTTTGTATCCCCTTCTTTTTTTCCCCTTGTCTTAATAGTTTTCGTGCTTTTGAGAGCTTGTTTCGTCTTCTCGATCATTCCTTCTACTCGTATTTATTTGGTATCACTTACGTTCGGTGGAATATTGATCCTAATTTTTGTAAATGACTTTGAAGTAAACAGTTGCGTCACCTTTGGGGGCTTTGTCTTAGTCGACTCTTCTTTCTCTTTTCTTTTAGGGAAAATCGAATGTTTCTTTTTGTGCTTATCCCTTGGAATTGGAATTCCATCCTGGACAATTGGATAGAACTTACTTCGATCCACATTTAATAAAACAACAAAATGGTTGGCATGATCTATGATGGTGCCAACAGTAGCTAAGAAAGGTCGACCAAAAATCAATGGTCTATCCTTGTCTCGATCCATCTCGAGAACTTGAAAATCAGTGGGAACAATATTGTTTCCAATGACTAGTTGAAGATCGTGGATCACTCCTTCGGGCTTTTCTTGGGATGAATTTCCAAAGATTACGCTCACAATGGATGGTGTGAGGGTTTTTATACCAATCTTCTCGACAAATATATTTGACATAATGTTGACGTTGGCTCCGGAATCGTATTAAGTGCAAACAATCAAGATCAACCAAATAAATACCCTAGACAACTACTCTCATAGGTTAGGAATGAATATTTCTTGATTAGTTCGTCAAAGCATTTCATCGAACACCTTGTGGGTGTGAAATGCCCTTTGATCTAGATTGACTCTCTCAAACCCAATCTAGCATTAGGATCACTAATCAAGAAGAGAAATAAGATAATCTAACCCTAAGAATCATGAATGAACCTTAGAATCACCCTAAACCTATCCCATCCTCAAACTCTGAGAACTACTCACTAATCACCATGGTTTCAACAAATCCCATAAAAGAAGAGATAAAACCCATGATAAAATGATTGGATCATAATAAAATAGAAGATAGATAGATGGAATAAAAAACAAAATACTCAAATTGCATAAATCAAAATGATCAATCTCTTACAAATTACTCTCAAACACACTTAGAGAGGTTTTTGCTTAAGAAAATACTTAGTTCTAGAAAATTAGGTTTAGGAAATATATAGTGAGTCTGGGCGAACCGGGTCAACACGGAACAAACCGGGTATTGACCCGGTCGGGTATGGATAAAACTGGTTCTTGGAGTTTGCACCGATCGACTCTGGATCGGTGCAAACGATTGGTGCTAATTCTTCTACTGTTCGGCCATCCGGATGTGAGTTGGGTCGCATGTGGGAGGTGCGAGCTTCGGCCGGTCATGAACACGATCGGTATGCTGGATTAGCACCGACCCGTGGTGCCGAGCCAGAACGGGTCAGTGCAAAATCTTCTTCTTGGGCTGGTGAGATCTCCTGTGCCGACACCGACCGGATGTGCCGATCTAGGATGGATCGGTGCATTCTTCTTCTTGCTTTGGCACTTCTTCCTGTGTCGACACCGTTCCAGGCACCGATCCAGGATGGATCGATATGCTCGCCCGATACTTCATCATGTGTTAACACCGATCCAACGCACCTGGGTCAGTGTGCTTCATCTCCTTGGCTTAGCTTCCTCCTGTGCCGATACCGACCCACAACACCAACCCAGGATGGGTGGGTGTGCCTTCTGGAAACTCCTCTTGTTCTTCTAGCCTTCTTATTTTCACTACAAGAAAACACAACTTTTGCAACTACCAAAAGAGTCCCAAAATAGTCGCAAATGACTGATTTGCGACTATTTTGGGACTAACAAAAATAGTCGCAAATATTTGGTCGCAAAATACAGTTATCGCATAATAGTCGCAAATTTACGACTATTGTGTGACGATATATTTTCGTCGTATATAAGCGACTATGTTCACACTGACATTTAAAGTCGTTTATTGGCAACTATTTGCAGATAGTTTGTTGAGTCGTACTATAGAGACAACTTTAAGACGATTATATAGTCGTTTATTAGCAATTATTTTCAGACTCTGTTAGGAGTCGTATTATCGAGACAACTTTGGTACGGTTATTTTTAGGACTGTTTTAAAAGTAGTCGCAAAAGAGTCACATATTGGCAACTACTTTGCCACTATTTTGTTCTTGTTCTTGTCGCAAATCAGTAAATTAGTCGCAAAAGAGTCACCTATTAGCAACTAATTTGCCACTATTTTGCAATTTTCTCTTCTCAAATTAGAAATTATATTTAAATTTGAATTTAATTTTCAAAATTAAAAAAATACCTAAAATGAAAATAAAAGTTTAAATTTAAGTTTTTAATAACATAAAATATTATACAAAACATTTATATTACATTTATATATCCTAAACATTTATAAATACAAAATCTAAAAGTTTTAACATGGAAGTGAATGGTTTGTGGCCGGTACGTTGGCCGGTATGTTGGCCGGTGCGGTGGATGGTGAGGTGGATGCGGTGGCTGGTGCGGTGGATGCAGTGGCTGCTTGAGAAGCCGCCACATACGATGCAAACGCATGATCCTTATCTTTGAAGAAGGAGAGGAACGACTCCAAGCTTGAGATCCGAGATTGAGAAAGTCGTTGTTCCTCATCACGTCGAGCATTTTCCGCCTCTGGTTCAACAAACTTTTGATGAGCAGCTCGATGTTGTTCTTGCATCTCAAAAATTGTGTTTGAGGAGGTTGCATAGCTACTACTTTCCTTACTCCTGTTGTTGACCATCTCTCCAAGTTCCCCAAGTCCAAAAGGGAGTCCATTTTTATCTGTTTCAGTAGACTAAAACAACAAAAAAAAACAAAATGATTCATAATACCTGACTGTTATTCACAAGGATCAGACTATCAGTCAATGTTGAACCAACTTATGCTAACAAATTTCTCATCAAAACGAAGACAACATCAGCTGAAAACTGAAAGAGAACCAATTGTACATCAATCAGACAAAAGAGAGTGAAAACTGAAAGAGTAGAAACTGGCCAGCAACAAAGGAACTAGAAACGTAAAACACAAGAGTCACAAAATTGACCATGAAAGAAACAGAAAATGACCAGCAAAGAAAGTGAAAAATGACTGCATAAACTGAATTGACTTATACGCTTCAAACAGCAAGAAAAATGACTTTCGAAACTGGATATTCAATCTGTCTATCACTCAGAAACGCCTATTGCATCAAACAGCAACAAAAGAACCAGAAGAACCACGATCAACTCATCAGAAAAATGACTGCATCAAACAGCAACAAAAGAAAAATGACAGATTACCTTAAGACAAGAAACTGAAAACTGACTGCATCAATCAGATTACCTTAAGAAACAGAAAAATGACTGAATCAAACAGCAAAAAAAGAACCACGATCTGATTCAATCTGATTACCTTAAGACAAGAAACTGAAAACTAAAAACTTACCTCAACAATCAACTCATGAGATTCAATCAGAGTACAACAACTAAATACTTGTTAAACTAATTCTAAGAAGGGGAAGACTTACCTTAAGAAAGATCTCATTCTTTTGTTCAATGGTGAGGTTATGCTGAGTTGATTGCTCTGAAGGTGATGCACCATCAACAACCATTTATGACATCATATCTTGTATGTTCTTCTCATAAGTCTCAACTACCCTTTTGGACTTTTGATCAACAAAAGATCCATCTGCCCTTGTATGTGTTCTCATAAACACTTCTCCAAGCGAGACATGACGCCCTAATTCTTCCTCCTATAATGATACAAAAACATATTAATTTTCTGAAATGCAATGTATAAACCCAATGAATTAAAACGTTACCATTTCTTGTTGAACTTGCAAGTATGATTTTTGCCCGGATACGTATTTGTGGGGACCAAGACCGCCACAGTCAGAGTTACGGCATTGTGAGTAAGTAGAGCTCCTCTCTATTGCTTCTGGAGTGTCCCAATGAGCCACCATTTCTGCCCAAAGCGTTTCACCTATCTAAGGTGGTCTCTCACCACGGTGTTTAGCTTGACTTACAATTCCTTTCATCCGTTTTTTTGGCTCTTCTCAAGAATCCTACTTTCACCAGGTCGGTAATCCCCCTTTTCCAATTGTACTTCCGCTACACAGCACAATAATGGTAAGTATCACTCAGTAACTAAATCATTACTATGTGCCTACTATACAATGAAAAATAACAATTACCGCAAATGTTCTGAAATATATTTCTTGGATGTCTATAGGCGTTTTGCCCCAGCTATAGTAAGGACCATCAAACTTCCTCCGAAATATGCCAGCAATGACTCGAGACAATTTGCCTTTGTCCCGGTTAAACCTGTAACATGATAATCAAAAGAGGTTAATTAGACTGAATGAATGATACTGCAAATGAATGAAACTAACTACACTAGCAATGAAAAACGAAACTGAACAATGAAACTGCAAATGATAATCCGATTTCTAGAACAATAAACCTCAGTACCTAGTAATGAAAAACAAAACTGAATGAATGAAACTGCAAATGAATGAAAGTGACTACACTTTCAGAACCTGTGTACATGAATGAATGATGTAAAATCACTTTTACAGAACAATGAAACTCACTAGAATGAATGCTCATAAATTTCATAACCATCGACATCCATTTGTAAAACTATGTTCTTACATATGCATCAATTTGTATTAATGAAACTGAAACAAGAGCAAAGCAAAATCAAACTGAAACAGGACCAAAACAGGAGCAAACTACTAATAGAAGCAAAGCAACATCAAACTGAAACATGAGCAAAACAGGAGCAAACAAATAATAGAAGCAAAGCAAAATCAAACTGGATATCCAAACTAACTACTATAATGGATGCAAAATCAAAGCTAAAATCGATCCTTACCATGTGTTCTGAACGTGGGGAATCGGATGTTGACTCAAGATTGGTAGATGTTCTTGGCCAGGAAGAGCCAACAAATCATCTAACAACCGTTCGAAATCCACTTCTGCCTCTGGAGCATTAGGAGCAGGAGATTGATGCTCTAGAATCTGAACCGGCTGCGGTTGATGTTGGGGAATATGATAAAGAGGTTGTTGTTGCTGGGGAATTTGATAAGGCGGAGGAGGATGCAGGGGAATCTGATAAGGCAGAGGTTGTGTCGTCGGAGGAATCACATTAGACACTTCGTGCTGGGGATTAGCGACTTGCGGCGGTTGTGTCGTCGGACGATATTGGGCTGGAAGAGATGTTGAAGGGGAAACCGATTCTGTCGCAGAAGAGGGCCGGTTGGTGGCGTAGGAAGACGAGTCGACACCTCCGTATGATCTCCCACCGGCGGATACCCGGCCACCACCGCGGGAACTAGACTTTTGGTCACCACCGCAGGAACTACTTGGTCTTGCCTTCGTACCCATTATCGCGAAGGGAATTTCCGAGATTGAGAGGAAGAGAATCCCGATTTATAGATTGAGATATAAAGGATTGGGTTCGGAGAGTGAGAGAGAAAGAGATTGGTTTTCTCGACAATAGAAGGGGAGACGACGAGTTTCACTCTGTAATGAACGAAGGTGTCTCTAAATAGTCGCAAATCAGTCGCAAAAAAAATAGTCGCAAAACTGGTCGCAAATAAAAAAAATAGGAGGGATAATGTTACCGCGAGTTAATTCCGCAAAATGGTTTGAAATGGTCGCAAATTGGTCACAAAATAGTCACAAAGTGCGACTGTTTTGTGACTGTATTTAATAATTCATTACCCTATACCCTAAACCCTAAATTTTCATTCATTTTTAATAATACTAAGACTATACAATCATTCTTAACCTAATTCTAACACTAGAACTCTCCATACAACCATAAATTGTAATTTCAATAATTCTTAATTAAATACCCTATCTTATTACATGTAACACATATGTCAACTTACTACATGTCTAAATAATATACAACCATAAGTTTAAAAATTAGAATTTAGAAATTTAAGATATTTAGTACATATCTAAATAATATACAAACATGTCTACATGTCTAAAGGTTTCAATTAACATATTTATCATTCGATATTGTTGATTGTTTTATAAAAAATCAAGTGGAATTGCGAAATAGTTGCAAATCAGTCTGAATTTCAGGTGTTGGTAAGGAATTAGTCGCAAAAGCGTGGGTATTTTAAGACACTTACTTGACTACTAAGAAATTGTTGAAAATTGGTTTAAAAATTAAAGAATGGTCGCTAAATCGTGGGTAATTTAAGACACTTTTGTGACTACTATTTAATTTGTTGAAAATCCGATTTTCAGAGAATCGAACCCTAGACCTCAAATTCCTTTTGCAAGGACATAACCAAAGATCCATTGTGATCATTCGTTAGTTTCTTACATAAACTTATATATAAAGCATTGTGTCAAAACATTTATAACGTCATTTCTATTATATTAGTTCCGACCAAATGTTTTTTTATATTATGAAAACATACAAATTAACACATATATAAATAAAAATTTATATTACAAAATATACATGATATATAATTATATTATTACACAGATATAAATTAAAGTATTAATAAAATTCCTCATCTTCATCATTTGAAGATGATAAATTACAAAGAAATTCGTCCTCTGCTTCTGCGTCTTCGATCTCAAAATCAATTTCTTCGTAAGGCTGGTTTCCCTCAACTAAAATATAAATTATGATTTCATCAATCGTATCCGTGCTATCATCAATTATTTGCTGCAATATAACCAGCTATTTTTCGTTAAATGTTCCCTGAACACCTTGCCTTGGATTTACTTTGAGAACTGTGAGCCACACCTTCCGAGGTCGTTTAATGTATGGGTTTGAAAGATAACAAACTTGATCAGCTTGAGATCATGTACATAAAGTAGGCGTAAAATTAGAAGTAGACATAAACACATATATATATATATATATACATACTTATTAAAACAAAAATTACCTAAATTAAAAGGTTCGTAATTTTGATATATCCTTGATGATAGCACATCAACAATGCCTTCTTCTCGAATTCGGGTGCCTTCAATCGTAGGGGCATACCATACACAGTAGAAAAGTGTGATCTTCAAATTCATAAATCCTGGATACTCGAGCTCTATGATCTTTTCCACAGTCCCATAAAAATCATCCTCTTGATCAGATGCTTCAGAATAGTTTTGTCCTCGCACACATACCCCATAATTCATTGTTCTTTTTGTGAGTCTGTGTTCTCGCGTGTGAAACAAATACCCTCTAGTAAAATACATAGGCCATGACTTCACTTTATTTTCGGGACCTTCCACTATTTCAAGAACCCAAGGAGGAAAATGTTCTTGACTTTTCATTGTATTCACCTATAAATTTATATATATGCAAATATATTTAAAAAAAAAATTCATAAAAATTCTTTAATAATCAATAGATGGATATTAAATACGTACATATTGGCGAACCCATATATGAAAATCTTCATCTCTTTTCGAGTTGACCTCGTCATCAGAGAGTTTTGGATATTCAAATCGAATTTGCGCCTCCAACAATATATAAGAAATAGTTAACTAATTAAATTAAATATTAAAGTTAATTAAAATAAAACAATTACGTTAATGAACCATATATTACCTCTCAAGCGGCTGAAAATAGTCACAATTGCGCAAGACATATGCATGTGCGCATTTATAATCTTTCTCAGTTAACCAAAATTTACTACTTTGGCCACTTGGACGACCTACTTCAGTAAATATATCCGGTACCAGTACCGGTATACCGGTACTTTACCTTCATCATACCGACTTGACCTGCGAAATAATAATATTAATATTAACGTCCACAAATAGTCGTGAATATCATTTTAGCTCGTATAATTACTGTTCTGAAAAATAGGATCACCATCATACCTTATTCTGCGAGCTGTATAAATGTGCGAAGCAAAGTAGTGTTCTGAGAAATAAGATATATCATCATTTATGTATGATTGAACTATTGATCCCGCTGGATATCTTTTGTTTAAAAAACCTTTCGAAGGGATCCATCCACCTATATTGCACAAGACCACCAAGCTCCGCTTCATAAGGTAGGTGTATTGGTAGGTGCTCCATCACATCAAAGAAAGAAGGTGGGAAGATTATTTCCAAATTACACAAAATCATGACAATGTTATCCTTCAAAACTTTGAGCCGGGTTTGATCCAATGATCTACTACTTAAATCACGGAAAAATGCTCCAATCCCTACAACAATATTAAAATCATATAAGTTATATATATATATATATATATATATATATATATATATATATATATATATATAAACGAAACATATATGATTATAATATATATACATACATGATAATACAAGGTGCACATTACACGATAGAAGTTCAGCAAAGATAAACGGAAGCAATCGTTCCATAAATACATGGCCGTCGTGACTTTTCATTCCCAAGAGCTTCCCACCGTTTATGTCTGCACAACTAGCTAAATCTGCTACATAGCCATCGGGAATCTAACCTCATATTTGACCCATTGTAGTAAGCTTTCTTTTGCTTTTGAAGTCAATCACCAAATAGGAAATGGAGCTCTCCCTCGATCATCTACATGCAAATTTTTTCGAGAACAAAATCTTGCAATATCTAATCTTGACTTCACTGTGTCTTTTGATCTGTCTTTAACATTCATAACAGTATACATGATCTTATCGAAAATTTTTTTCTCGATATGCATCACATCAAGATTGTGTCGTAGCGTCAGATCGGTCCAGTACGGTAGCTCCCAAAATATTCTTTCTTTATGCCAAGTATGCCACTATCCATAGCCGTCCACTTTATTTTCATGACCATTTCCACCGACATCAGATGTTTTGGGTGGTTCTGCATGCCTTATACGCTCAAATAAAACTTGTTCGCCAGTTAAAGATTGTGGTGAGTAGTCGTTCAATGCGTGCTTTCCCTTCAAAAAGTTTATTTTATTCTTCCGTAACGAATAACTTACAGGAAGAAATCTTCTGTGACAGTCAAACCAACATGTCTTCCTACCAGCCAGAAGATAAAAAGCATTTGTATCATCCATACAAATAGGACACGATAGTCTTCCATGTGTCGTCCATCCCGACAACATACCATATGTTGGAAAATCGCTTATAGTCCACAAAAGAACAACTTTCATGTTAAAATTTTGATCTAATGACACATCATATGCCTCAACTCCCTTATACCATAACTCCTTTAACTCGTCGATCAGTGGTTGGAGAAAAACATCAAGACTGGCTCGTGGATGATTTGGCTCGGAATTTAAAATTGTAAGAAACAAATACTCAGTATTCATGCACATATCTGGCGGTAAGTTGTATGGAGTAATGATCACATGCCACAACGAGTGATTTTTTGACATACCAAAAGGATTAAAACCGTCAGTACATAACCCAAGATATACGTTTCGCGTTTCTTTTGAACGTAGGATGCAAATGTTAGAAATTCTTCCACTCTGCCGCATCAGATGGATGACACATTACTCCATCTTTTGAATCATGCTCAACATGCCATCTCATCGATGATGCAATCTTCTGTGATTGGTACATTCTCTTCAATCTGTCAGTAATAGGTAAATACCACATACGACTGAATGGGATTTTAGTTCGTCCCTCACTAGTCTTATATCTTGGTTTTGCACAGAACTTGCAATGATTCAACTTCTCATCTTCTTTCCAGAAGAGCATACAGTTATCTATACATACATCAAATGTATGATATGGAAATTCTTGCTTTCGCATCAAAGTTTCTGTCTCATAGTACGAACCAGGTGCTTGATTACCCTATGATAAATATTCCGTAAACAATTCAGACCATGAGTTCATGCAGCTTTCAACCATATTATGGTCTGCCTTAATGTTCATGAACCGAGCAGCCAAAGATAGCTTCGAATGACCTTCACGACAACCAACATAAAGTGAAGTATTTGCAGCATCTAACATGTCGTAAAACTGTTTTGCATCTTGGGTAGGTTCTTCATGAACATGATCATATCCACTTTGATCATGTTCATGATGATACTTATGATGATTAAATGGCGTAGTAACATGAAATGCATCATTCACCATCCCAACATATACATTCCCCCCATCATCTGTTGTTGGTTGATAATTACCACTAGTATAATCTACATTAGCATAATGACTATTCGTTCCTCCGGATCCCTCAACCACATCATAATCTTCACCATGTTCAGACTATACATAATATCATGACATAAATCATCTACTATGCAAATGCTTCGAAATTGTATTTCCCTGCAAAAATTTAGAATTTTGACATTTTACACAAGTACAATGAAACCTACCTCCACTGCTTTGCGCTAATGATTGGCTATTAGCAAAATTCATGAACTGATCCACCCCCGCCAAGAATTCACTAGAGATATGATTTGTGTGTGGATCGATTCTATTATACATCCACTCTCTTGATGAATTTCACATTGTATTTCTTCGACTCTCGTTTTTTTTTTGGATCTGGTTTATATTTTTTGACTCTCGTATTTTTTTTTCTCGTTTTTTTAGACTATGGTTTTTGAATGAATGATTTGTGTTAATGGGGGGAGAGGGTTACGAGCCTTATATATGCTGATTTGCGACTCCAACAAAATAGTCGCAAATGTACCACTATTTTGCCACTATTTTCCGATTATTTAGGGACTACTATAAGTAGTCGCAAATGGTAGGTGTACCAACTAACTTCTACATTTTCCACGTTTTCTACCTACCTTTACCGACTAATATCCAAATCAGTTGCAAATTTGAGACGATTAATTTAAGTTGCAAATCAGTCGCAAATTTGAGACTATATTTCCCGACTAAATATAATAGTCGCAAATTTGAGACTATAGTTGCGACTAAGTTTCCCGACAAAAATAACAGTCACAAATTAGTCTCAAAGTCAGACCATTTTGCGACTAAATGAATGTAGTCGACTATTAGTCGGATATCAGTCCCTTATTAGCGACTGATTCCCTACGAATAACTTTGGTCGTTAATTTGCGACCACTATGCCTCTGCGATTTAGGTAGTCGCTTATTAGTCGCAAATAAGTCATAAAAGGGTCACTCAGATTTGCGACTAAAAAAGTAGTCGCAAAATGTAGTCACAAAAACTGTGTTTTCTTGTAGTGTTTGCTCCCAATGTCGGATGTGCTCGGTTCCAAGGCTTCCCATCTCAATCAAAATGCCTCCAAGCCCCTAGAAATCATTCCAAAACATGCAAGACTTACTAGGACGTAAATGCAAGACCCTAAACTCTAACAACCACTAAAATGCTAAAGAAAGATATGAACTAGCATGTGAATGATCTAAAATGTTAACTAATATGCATGCTAAAGACATGTAAAATATGCAAATATCACCGAGTCGAGCCAAGACAAAATTGGTTCGCCACGAAGAGAAAGGCCGAACCCATCAGATTACGAAAGGGCCGAAGCGCACAGGTCAACAATAACTCTAGCTTAAGTCGGTGGCCACCTAAAGCAATATGGAAATATTTTATTTCACGTCCAGAACTCTCGCAAAACACGAACTTGTATAAATAGTGGGGCTGAACAAAAAAACCTAGCAATAGTTCTTAGCAACTTGTACTCATACGCTTTCAAACAGCAAGAAAACACCCATCTTTGGATCTCTTACTGTGTTTTTCCTCAAGAAACTTCGGTTCCCTCTATAAGTCTCGACAAAAGATTGATTGTGTGAGTTTCGACTCTCACAAACCTTCTTGACATGGGTCGAAAGATATTCAAACTTCCCATTCAAGTCATTGTACATACAATCGACGTTGATGTTAAAATCTTTTACCGTTTTCTCATTGCTTTGAGCGAGTAGTTGAATCGATTGCTCGAGCTTCACTATTTGGGCAGCAAGTTGAGTGTTAGACACACCTTGTTGCTACGTATTTGAGTTGTTGTAAGGTACGGTTTGAGAGTTGAAAGGTTATCTTGGTTGGAAGTTCCCATTTCCGCCGTAGTTCCCGTTTTGGAACTGGTTTTGGAACAATATAGATTGTTGAGGGAAAAGTGATGTGCTCAGATTTTAACCCTAGTTTTCCGCAAGTGCACAGATGTGTGTTTTAGTAATTAGGGGTCGATCCACTGAAGACTAAGTAACTGCTCTACGAATTTACTTGAGATGAGAATTTAGGTAAGATGAAAAATATGGGTGTTTGTTTGGGAACTATGAATAGTGACGAAAATAACAACTTATAAACTTAAGGACGAGTAAATAACAAGAAAAAATCAATACGAGAAAGCGTTGCCCATTAGGGAATTCGCCGGGTATCATGGATTAGCTAACAAGATAATCAAACATATAATTTCGATAGATATGTTCTAGAAATCGAACCGAGACTAACCTACTCCCGTAGTATTAATCACAAAATCCAGCCACCTAGATTATTAAACTCCTGTTAATCCTCTAAATGTCTAAATAATCTAGCTAGTTCGATAAGTTCACAAAACGCTTTAGATCAACTCCCTCCGTCTAAAGATATTTGCTCATCTAAATAAGTATATGCAATTAAACAACACTTTCGATGAGTAAATCAACCTAATCGCACTAGCTAGGTCGTCAATCAAGCTACAAGCACGAAATACAAGTTTAGACGAAGAACTCTAAATATAAAACGTAATCTAGCAACCTAGTAATCAATCCATGAATCTCCTTTGAAAAAACCTAAAAACCCAACTGGGAAACTAGTCAATCATAGAATAACAAAATATAATTAAAGTATTAAAGGATTGCATAAAAAAAAAGTAAAATAGTGAAGAACGAAGAACACATATGAAGAAGGAGATCGAATGATGATCTCCTCGCGCATTTCTCCTATTTATTTGTGACGGCTCTCTGTCTCTTTGCTGGTCCAAAGTCGAGCTCCTCTATTTGAATGATCTACACTACAAGAAAACACAGTTTTTGCGACTACCAAAAGAGTCCCAAAATGGTCACAAATGACTCATTTGCGACCATTTTGGTACCAAAAACAGTAGTCGCAAATATTTGGTCGCTAAATAAAATGGTCGCAAATTTGGGACTGATATGTGACTATAATATCAGTCCTAAATTAGAGACTGATTTTGCGACTACTTGTTAAAAATTTTTTTAAAAAAAAACAAAAACAAAAATTCAAATTTTTATTTTTATTTATTTAATTAATTCATTACAAAAAATGAAAAAATAAATAAAATAAATAAAATAAATAAAAAAAGAAAACAGATCGGAGCTTCATCTTCGCCGGTGGTCTCCTCCTCTTCTTCATCCCTGTGGGTCTCCTCCTCTTCTCCATCCTCTACTTCGCCGGCGGCTGGATCTGGAAAGAGGAGATGAAGCCGAGATGAAGATTCTTCGAGATGAAGCCGCCGCATCCTCCTCCTTCTCCGAGATGAAACCGCTGCCTCCTCCTCCTTCTCCGAGATG
The DNA here is from genome assembly GCA_030161315.1 of Eutrema japonicum. Taxonomy (NCBI): domain Eukaryota; kingdom Viridiplantae; phylum Streptophyta; class Magnoliopsida; order Brassicales; family Brassicaceae; genus Eutrema; species Eutrema japonicum. The sequence goes on along the minus strand of BSQW01000012.1, from coordinate 20,177,763 downwards.
AAGCCGCCGCTTCCTCATCCTCCTCCGAGATGAAACACACTTTCGTCCCACTTTTTTGCGACAAAAAAAAAGAGTCAAAAAAGTTGGTCACAAAAACTGTGTTTTCTTGTAGTGCTAAAATGAGTATGTATGGTCTTCTAATTCTTCGGGAACATTTAGGGTTTCAATAATTAGTGATGGGATTAACTTGGGCTTGAAACGGGCCTCTCATAATGAAAAATAAGGCTGGCCGCGGTCGTGAGTGCTCTGCCCACGGCGGATTGCCTATTGGCCGTGGGTGGAGAGCTTCTAACCACGGCGAGGGCATGTTTCTGCATCGTCTGTCTTTAGTGCATCAGCGATATCTAGATATCTAACCGTTGGAATGTCTCCAAACCAATTGCATTTGAATGCTGGTTTTCTCTTTTTTGTTGTGTCAGAATTTGGTGATGATCGGACGTTGATAAGGTCTTCTTTGATTGCAAGTCTTCTGACGGTCCAAGTTTATCCAAAAACGTACTTTTGCTCCAAAATGCACTCTTTTATCCCAAGTTACCTGAAATGTCTTTTAAATCTCTAAAACATGAAAATCACTTAAAAACCATTCAAAACTTAGTTAAAACACATGCAAGAGATATTAGAATGATCCATAAAAAATTTCAAAAACCGGTGTTATGAACTCCCCCAGACTTAGAACTTTGTTTGCCTCAAACAAAACAAAAATCAAAGTTCGGAAAGAAGCTTAAAAACTAACAATATCTCAGTGACCGTCCTTCTAAACCATAACCAACGTAATGCACCAATCGGGACTCATGCTAGAAAATTCTCACCAAAGTACTGCAACGCTAGTCCACGGTATCCGTCATGCGAAAATATGACCACTAAAATTCTGACTTTCAGTCAACTAGCTCTTAAAATTCATTAAGGTATGCATGATTCTTATCAAAATTTCTAACCAAGACAATCGAGGCTAGGTATTAAAGGCTTTTAGAGGTGAGGTTAAAAGTGTTTCAAATTACCGTATTTCTACCGGAGGATGCTAGATATTATGCAAATCAGCAAGAGCGGATGGATATGTTGAAGTCCCAGTTTCCAATCACCTCCTACTTGCATAAGTGTTGTTGCGAATTCCTCCTTCATAACTTTTATGCTATTCCCCCAGACTTAGATTTTTCTCAGGATTATGAGTCGGATGGCGTCTAACTCTCACAAATGAACCGTGGGTTGCCTTGGTAAATTTTTTCGGCCAACTAAGACTCTTTTAAGCTTTTGTTTCCTTTCTTTATGGTTTTTCATTAAAATGTTTTTAATTTTTAAAAAGGGAAAACACCTTTTGAATGGGAGTCTAAGGGGCACGAAAATACCAATTTTTCTGAGATTTCCAAAGCAATATTGAACTTATTTGATCGTTCATACCACCTTCATCGAATCCATCCAGTCTCTTGTCTTTAGTGACTGAAAACTATGTTGTTCCTCCCTTTCCAGCGTTTTTGCACATATTATGCACACAAGACAACAAGAGAGAATGCATGAGGTCTGAAAAATGGCTAAGACCGGGGTAAGGTACCAACTAAAAATGAACTAGCCATCCATGGAAAACAAAGAATGGTAAGAAGATAAAGCTGTCATGGATTCTGATTCGTCGTCTCTCCTAAAACCTTTGATGAGAAAATTAAATTTCGGTTAAGTCCAAATAAATTGAGCTAGTATATCCTGTCAGAAAGAATCTTTGTGGGTCGAAATCATCTGAGGAAGTCGCATTGCAAGTACCCTATCTACCGCCTAGTCTAGTACTAAATCACAAAAGAGCTGGCACGAGAAGATAGCGTAAAAGCACACAGGTCGAGCTCATCATAGTTCTGTCGCATACACTACAAGAAAACACAGTTTTTGAGACCCCCGAAAACGTCTCAAAATGGTCGCAAATGACTCATGTGCGACCTAGCCCATTTTTTCTCGTTGTTGATGGTCTCTTGGTTATTTTCAAGATATTTGGATGCTCTAGGATACCTTTCTTTAAACTCAGCAAGCTTTTGTAGAAACTCACCCTCTGTGTACATCCTTGCGCATTCCCTGAATTTCTCAGCAGCTTCATCTTTGTTAACATGGGATTTCACATTCTGCGACATATGATAAATACAAAAGCCATGTTGAGAGCTCGGGTACACTACAACTATCGCATTGATCATGCTTTGATGTCTGTTAGTAACAAAAACCAACTCAGCACTATCCGGAACAATGGTTTTCAAAGTTTCGAAAAACCAAATCCAACTTGCATGTTTTTCACCATCAATTACACCAAAGGCAATGGGATAATGGTGATGACTCAGATCCTGAGCTGTTTCAAAAATTAGCGCACCATCAATCTCGACCTTCCGTTTCTCAACGGTCACATGGCTAAGAGCGTCATTGGCACCAAGCACCTCGGCTTTCATTTTTTCATTCTCGGCTCGAAGGGCCTCGAGCTCTTGATCCTTTGAAGCGGCTCCCGACTCCAACATGGAGATCTTGGCTTAACGATTTCCAAGTCCAACTTTAACTTCTCAGTCTCGTCGGCATCACGAGCTGTGGATTTATATCTACGGTCCAGCGACCGGATGATATCATTCGTCTGCACTTCGACCTAGAAGGAGAAGTAGTTAAGTCAACAGGAGAAATATATATAGTAAAATAAAGGTGGCCTTTCTAAAAACAACGGCTGACCCGGGCTTTCGATCGAGCTAATTCTAAATATTTATCCCTCTCTGGGAGATCATCCAAAGTAGGGATGACGTGACTTCCGAGATTGAACTGACAGAATAGCTTGGCGCAGGATGCCGCGTCATTAATCAAAGTTGAGTCCTTATTATAGTTAGAGAGCATCACATTGACATGTCCCGGGGCAAGAGATTTCCTTTTCTTGCGCTTCCCTTGAGCAGCCACAACAACGGTCGGATCGGTCCTCTCTTCTAGGACCGCTTCGGGGGTATCAGCAACGAGAATAGCACGGACTCCCTCCTCCCCGGGAGTTGATCTCCAGAATCAGACAGCTCCTCTTCAGACTTACCTGGCGGAGCCTTTCTTTTTCTCGAGAAGTTCGACGGCTCGACATTTTTGCCGCCGTCAGCTTCAAGAACCCCCGAATCAGCATCCAAAGGCATCACATCAGTAGGGACAACCGGATCAGACCCAGCAGTCTGATCAGCGTCATCCCGGTTAATAGACGGACCGGTGTCGTCAACCCACGAGGTCGAGTTGATTTCATCTCCCTCCTCAACGATCATGATAATTTCGGGCGGAACGTCATCATCCCTCCGAGCTGAGGGAAGTATGGAGTCGTCAAGGATTGTTGAGTAATCCGGGACAGCGAGAAAGTTATGGCGCGGCGGCATCCTGGATGAAGATTCTCGAGGAGCTGCACAATGATAAATTCATATTTTACATGTTCTAGCATCTATTTTACTTAAAGTTGTATGTCATTTGCATGCATAATCATGGTTTTGTCCATTATTTTGGCCTTTATTAGAGTTTATGATGTTTGAATTAGGTCCTAGTGAGTTTTTCATGCATTTGGAGTGTTTTTAGGTGTTTTGGAGACGATTGATGATGTTTGGAGTTATGGAGCATAAGAGAAGGAAGAGTACATCCGGAGTGTCCGAAAGAACGGTTCTGACAAAGGGTTTCCATTCCGATTCAGCCTCAACGGGCTTCATGGAATATGTATAGGAATGAGTTAGCTGTCTACCGGAGTTAGATTCATGCCATTCGGACATGTAGTTCGAGAGATATGGCCGATTTTCTAAGGAGTCTCCGTCTGGCTGCAAAACCATGCCATGCCAATATTGTCTTGTATCACCGTTTGGTGTTGAACCTCAGCATGGACAAGAGATATGCCGGCCCAGTTACACCCGGTACTGCCGACCGGTGCTGCTCTTTCACTTGACCAGGGGAAATACCGGCCCTCCATGCCCCCCAAAATTCGCCCGGCACAAAACCTTTGAAGCTCCCATACCGGCCTAACTTGGCTCGGCATGCACATACGGTATGCCACCACTCCACAGGCAGGAAGAATGCCAGCCCTCTACACTGGCCAGGCATGAAATCCTTGCCCAAAGCACCTCCATACCGGCCCTCCCATACCGGCCCAACTTTGCCCGGCGTAGAAGCTCTCGCCAAAGCCAGCCAAAATGTATGAAAGATCAGGCTAAACGAAAGACCTACACTCGGATTTAGCTTATGAAGCCTTTATAGAAGTTGTAGGTAATGGAGTTAGACGTCTTCTGGAGGTGGTTGCAAGTCATTCTGATCTGTGGTTTGAGAGATATATCAGATTTAGGAGGGCCATGTTTTATTGGCGCCCAAACGAGTTATGCTCAAAGAAGCAAAGTCTCCATACCGGCCCAACCATACCGGCCCAACCATACCGGCTAAGATTCGGCCGGTATGGAAACTTCGACCAAAGACTTGACCGGGTCAAAAACCGGTTTGTTCTGGGTTGACCCGGTCCAAACCCAAGGAAAAACACTTTTATATGTCAAAAATCCCATTTTTGGGGGATCTATCTTACTTTTTATCGTTTTCTCTCTAGAACAAAGACTTGTCTTTTTAGGGTTTTTGGGATTTTTCCCAAAGATCTCTTTGATTTATGCAAGTTTGAGTTTATATATTTTCATCTTTCTCTGATCTTTCACTTTCTTATTCCCTAATCATGATTAACATCACCTCTTTCACAAGATTTGGTGTGTTCTTCATGACTAGTGAGTAGTCTTTTAGGATTTGAGGATTTGGTAGATTTAGGGTAATTTGATGGATGATTAATGATGTCTAGGATTATATTATATGATTTCCCTTCTTGATTAGTGGTTTTAAAGCTAGATCTAGCTTGAGAAAGTGGATTTAGATCAAAAGGCATTTCATGCACACAAGGTGTTTGATGAAATGTTTTGACGAACTAATCAAGAGATATTCATTTCTAGCCTAAGGGATTAGTTGTCTAGAGTGATTATTTGGTTGATCTTGAATGATAGAGTTAAAGCTTGCTAATTAGTGATTCACAAATGAGAATTTGATCTTGAATTAGTAGTTAGCAAAGTAATTAATGCGTTGAGAGAGGATTAGTTAAGATTAGTGATCTTTGCCTAGGGATTAGTCTTCATTAAGCATTGGACATCATTAATTAGCCATTGGATTGCCCTATCTCAATTACCTTATCATTGAATTCGCCTTTTATCATTGTTTTATTCACCGTTTAGTGTCTTTATCTCTTTAGCACCAAATTGATAGTAAGATTTTGTATTAAGTTCATATCAATTACTTAAACCTACTCATATCATTGTAGTATTTGAGGATCGAACCAAAGAGGTTAAGATCAATGCACCAAGAATAAATGAATCTTCCTAATCTAGAGCAAATCTTTTGGGTTTTTATAGTTTTAAACAAAGAATGTAAAATGCAAGAAAGAAAACAAAAGATAGAAGTGTTGGAAAATGAATTAACTATCAAGAAGATGATTAATGAACAAACAATGATGATAAAGATTGAATTAAACACTATCCTAGAACATGGAATTCACAATTATGACTAATCCACTCTCGTGGCACTAATCACTTTGTTAATCACCAAATCAATATCAAACTCTCGTTTGTGATAAGATGATTAACAAGCTTTAATCTCCAATCCCACTTAGTTCACTAATCACCCTAGACATCAACTCTCATTGGCTAGGCATGAAAAGCTCACAAAAGGCTTGGTTCAAGCATTTCATCGAACACCTATCGGGCGTGAAATGCTTAAGCTCTAGCTTTGATCTCTCAATCCAAAACTAGCTTTAAGATCAACCTAAGTGAAGGATCTAACAAGATGCAACATAAATCATCATCATCTAATCATCAAGACAATGAACAAATGAAGCAAATGCACACAATATGTGCTATTCCGTAGGTCTAGAACACTTGAATAAGGTTAATTAACTCTCATCACATTAACCACTTTGTTAATCACTTAATCAATATCAAATTCTCATATATGATTAAATGACTAACAAGCATTGATATCAAGTTCTAGTAACCAAAACACACCTTAGACATTCATTCTCATGAGCTAAGATATGTAAATCCCTTGTTTAGTTCATTTGGGAATTTCATCAAACACTTGGTGTGCATGAAATCCCCTTTGATATAGATTAGCTTTCTCAAGCCTAATCTAGCACTAAAAACACTAAACAAGGAAGGAAAGCAAAGATCTAATACCTAAGCAACACACATCAACCATCAAATCATCCTAATCAAGCAAAATCAAAAATCCAACAAAAAGTGTCTAAAGCCTAAACATGAAGAACAAGGAAGAACACAAGAGAAAAAGACATAAAAATAAAGAACAAGAATTAAATAAACATAATATAAAGATAAGGTGAAGAAATCTTCTCTAGAGTGGCATGAATAATGAAGATCCATCCGAAATCATCATAAGAAGAGTTTGGGAGAAAACCCAACTCGAGAGGAAAGAAAGCTTAGATCTAAAAGATTAGGTTTTAGAGTATTTATACTAAAAAGTGGGCAACCGGGTCAACTCGGAACAAACGGGTTTTGACCCGGTTAAATCTTGGGTCGCACTTTCTATACCGGCCAAAATGGGTCCGGTATGAGGTGGCCGGTATTGGATGTCTTGGTCGAAGCGGTGATGCCAGGCCGATTGGAGCTGGGATGGAAGGGCGGCATTCTCCCTGGCCGAGTGAAGGAGCAGTACCGGTCCTGCACGCCGGGTGTGATTTGCCCGGCACGGATGTGTCCTGCATGCTGGTACCGGGCCGGTATGTGTGGCCGGCATGGAGGAGTTATTCATACCGGGCCGATTGGAGCCGGGATGGTGGGGCGGCATTCTCCCTGGCCGAGTGAAGGAGCAGTACCGGGTGTAACTGGGCTGGCATATCTCCTGTCCATACTGGGGTCTAGTGCCGGACATGCATGCCTGGCCGATGCGGGTCGGTATGGTGTAATGGCCAGACAGAGACTCCTTAGAAAATTGGCCATATCTCTCGAACCACAGGTCCGAATGGCCTGAATCCAACTCCGGTTCACAGCTAAGTCATTCTTATACATATTCCATTAAGGCTGTTGAGGCTGAATCGGACTGGAAACCCTTTGTCCGAACCATTATTTCGGACACTCCGGATGGACTCTTCCTTCTCTTATGATCCATAACTCCAAACATCATCAACCGTCTCCAAAATACCTAAAAACACTCCAAATGCATGCAAAACTCACTAGGAACTATTGCAAACACCTAATACTTTAATAAAGACCAAAATGCTATACAAACTATGCAAGACACATGCATGAGACATAAAACACCAAATAATATGCAAGTTAAAATATGTAAAATATGGGATTATCACACAAACATAACAAAATCTGAGAAAAAGGTCGAATAAAAACTAGAATCTTTATACTTAAAGAATTTTTGAGACTGACCAGCACTGGAACGCTGCGAGTTACTCCTTGTAAGACGATCTCGGTGGATATCTGGCCAGCAAACTCTCCCTAGCTCTCGAAACCGAGCTGCGATTGCCTTCCAGTGATCGGAGACACGGCGATAAGTAGGATTCTGAACTGCATGATATAATAAACGCTTTAAGGGAAGAACAAAATATACGGCCTCAGTATGACAAGACAAATAAGCTACCAATATTTTGATTCCACGATCTCCTATAACCAATGCATGAGGTGGACACAGAAGTGGAGTCGAGTTTGATATAAAAATATTTCGTCTCCTAGTCTTGAATTTTGCTGGGCTTCGGGCCAGTAATTATGTCGTAACTCGGCTTCATGTTCGCTGAGAAATACCAGGGTTTAGCTTCAGTTATATTTACCGAGGTGAGTTCTTCAAACATCTGGGCGGTGAACGGAATGCCGAGTTCAACTCCTAAGGACAGGAGCCCCGTTATATTAACCATACTCGCAGGGTTGAGTTGGGTTATCGCGGCATGCCGCCTGCCACAGTAGTCAAAAAGCAACTTGGGTAGAGGAAAATCAAGTCCGCACGCTTTGAACCACGCCTCGTAAATGCAGACATGCCCCTCCGTGGCATCCCAAGGCCGTTCGTGACTATCCGTAAGCGTAACGCATATTTCACCCGAAAAATTAAGGGACCTGATCACTTCCTCGATCCTTGTAAACGATAGGCAGGTCGGTCCGACAGACATCGGCCGCACTGCCAAGGGAATCAAAGGAGCTAAGGGATTTCCTTCTAAATTGCCCTCCAAAGGGTTGATCGGGATAGAGTCTCGACCTGACGTCTCGATTTTTTCCGAAGCTTGGATCCTCTCTTCTTCAACGAGCTGGGACGCGATAACCGAGTCACGACAGATCTATTCATCTTCCATCTCTTTTTCCTCAGCGGCCATTTTTCTCGCCAGGTCGGCAGCAATCTCCGCATCATGTTGAATTTGGGCTTTAATATGAGCAGGACGGACCTGAGGCCGAGGATTACTCGATTCGACAGTATCGTCACCAACTTGCCTGGACAGGAAGAGTCGCTCCATCTCACCAAGCAGCGATTCATCGGCGACATGGAGATTGTTGCCGACCTCCCCTCCTTGATCGACGTGCACCAGCCTACTAACGTTCGCTGGCGGGTTCAGCTCCCCGTCGCAACTCCCTCGAGCCCAGGTTTTGACACTGTCCCGGTCACGTAAACCCGAAACAGGCGCCGGAGACGGAACGACAGAGGGGGCTTCTATGCGGCGCGAGTTGCGACAGACTAATTGAGGAACTTCCACTTGATCAATCATAATTTAAATCGACAGTTAGGGTTCTAACGAGAACCGTGGAGGATAGACGAATAGTCGCGGAGAAAGGAGAAGAAATATCAAACAAAAATAACGAGAGAATCACGAGAAAAAGAGGCTCTGCAGACCGTCAAGAAACCGACAATCGTCAAGAAAATCAAAGGGATTTGTCGAAGAAATCGACAAAATCCGATAAGCAAAACCTTAAGTGGAAGGAAGCAAAAAAAAAACCAGGGAGAGAAAAAAGAAGAAATGTGCTACCTTTATGAGCAGGAAAATGAAGAAAGCCGAAGAGTCAAGGAAATATATAGAGAGGGAAGAAATCATGACCAAATCCCTCAATTCCGGCGAAAGTTGAAGAAACTGAAACGACATGTCTTCTTTGAGAAGATTCGTCGAACTCAGCGCCGAAATCATCTACATCACCAAATTCAACTAATATAAGACACCGACCTTAATTCCAACAGGGCTAAAGAATTCTCCATAAACTTCGCCGAACTCAGAACATACTCCTTCGCCGAACTAAGAGGGGACTTATTGTTAGGGGTGAGTTTAGCACTCCCCGGTTTAACCCGGTTTGAACCAAGACTGGCCCAATTGATTCTGGTTGACGATGGTTCAAATCAAATGAGGAAGGCCCATGATCGCGACAAGCAGACCGAGCTCGGCCCAAAAGCCCAACGCACCGACTTCCGAGAAATAAGGGATCTTTCCCGATTTTGTCGGAGGAAAAAGGAAGTTTTCCTTATCCTGATGGAATGAGGAAAAGGAAATCCCCCTGTTTTAGGCCGACTCGAAACCTTATAAATAGGGTGACCCCCACCAGAATTCAGATACATCCACGCCAGAATAAAGAACTCGCCAATACTTGTGTCGTCTTCCACGCTTGCGGTGTCCGATCCCCCTCGGTTCTCCTCGTGTTGAATTGAAAATGATCTCCGGGAAGTATCTCCGAGTTATTCTTATTCTCTCCTGGTCCATTGTTCCTACAAAATAGAAAACAATTCTCAGAAAAAGTATGAATATGGTTGTGATTGAAAATTTTCATTATGCGAATATATTAATTCTAGTATCAATTCAATCAATCAAACGAGAAATATTGATCAAGAGTTTAAACAAATCGAGTTCATGATCGTGAATTCCGGGTTTTTGACGTTCTTGCATAAACATTTCTAGATATCGATTTTAAGTTCAACTTTAAGCAAATTTCAGTAGATTACCGTTTGCTAATTTACAATATAACTAGACTTGTTCAAATTAATCAAAATTAATCTCCAAATTCTTTTTTATTTAAGATTGAAAATTCCAAATCACAAAAATCTCAAATCCAAGAGAATTAAGTGCTAAAATTGAAGTCTAGACATACTATAAGTTCAATCATAAGTTCTTTAACAATTTTTAACCATAAAAGACATAGATCTAGTGAATTCAATAAAAACATTAGATTCTTGTTCCTATGAAAAAGTAGAGGTTTCGGTACGTACCTTGTTGGAATTGACGAGATGAGTGAGGAATTGAAATCTCCATCGAAAAAGAGTGAGAATGGACCGAAGAATTTTCGAAAAAGCTTTTGAATTGAAAAATATTGTTCTTGCTCAAAATCTCCAAGTCTTTTAGAAGAGAAGAAGAAAGAGGGCTTGAATCTTGAAATTCTCTTTTTGTTCTTCGAAAAATTGTTTTTATGTAAAATGAAGTTTTCTGTTTTTCAAAAACTTTTGTTACTTACCTTAGTGGGACACGGGAATCAAACCGGGTTTGGTTAAATATCATGTCGGGAACATGTTCGGGATTGCACGGTTTAGTGTCGGGAACGGTTAGGAATGGTCGGGATGAAGTTCGGGACAGAATGAGGCTGGCCGCAGGTCGAGCACACACGACGGCGGCCAAGTGGTCCTCCGCCGCGTTACCGGCCAACTCCGGCACGGTCGATGGCTCTTCCGCCGCGGGTCCGGCTATTCCAGCCGCGGCCAAGTGGCATTCGTCATCTCGGGTCGTTTTCTTCTTCGTTCCTTCGTCGTTTCACGATATGTTTCAAATGTCTACTCCAATTTTTTGTGTTTTCTTATTTTTTGAATCTTTTTGGTTTTTTTTTGTTTTTATGTAAAGCCTGAAATCCTTAAAAAAACGTCAATAGAAAAAGAAAGAAAAATTAAAAGAAAAACGTACCGAATGGGTTGCCTCCCATCAAGCGCTTTTAGTTAAAGTCGTTAGCTCAACTTTTTGGTGAGACTAGGCGTGAGCAGTAAATGTCTCGGGAACAAATGTTCCTTTGGCATCATCTTGTTTATGATGTGTTTCGCCTTTCTTCGGTATCATCTTCTTATTTCTGCATTTTTTCGGAATTTTCACTTCTCGAAGAGTTTGTTTCGTCTTCTCAACCATTTATTCCACTCGTTCTTCTTTGTTATCTCTTAAACCTGGTGGAATATTGATCTTAACTTTTGCAAATGGTTTAGAAGTGAATGGTGGACTTACCTTTGGGGGTTCCGTCTTAGTCGACTCATTTTTCTCTTTTCCTTGAGAGAAAATCGAATTTTTCATCTTTTGTTCGTCCCTCGATTTGGAATTTCTTCCGGGACAATAGGATAGAGCCTCCTTCGATCTGCATTCAAGAAGACGGCTTCACGGTTGGCATGATCAAGGATGGTACCAAAGGTAGCTAAGAAGTGTCGACCAAAAATCAACGGTACTTTTTTCGTTCCATTTCGAGAACATGAAAATCAGCGGGGATGATCTTGTTTCCAATAAGTATTTGAAGATCATGGATCGCTCCTTCGGATTTCTTTTGTGATGAGTCCCCAAAAATTACGCTCACGGTAGATGGCGTGGGATTCATTATACCGAGTTTCTCGGCAAATGTCTTAAACATGATGTTGACGTTGGCTCCAGAGTCACAGAAACAATCTGCAAAATAAAGTCCTAAAATACAACAAGAAAAATAAAAATGTCTCGGATCATCAGTTTTTCTAAGCCTTTGAAGCGGGATTAGTTTCAGTACCTCGAATGGTAATCTTTGGATCATCTTGAATTCGGTAACGACTCGTCCATATAGAGGGAAGAATTTTGGAATTTTTCTAGGCTCCATCTTAGCATCGACTTCCTTCTCGAGTATGGTGGAAATCACGTTGCAAAATCTCTTCGGGTTATCTTCAACTCTTCCGGGTAAAATTCTGCACGGTCTCTTAGTGGAGTCCGCGTTTTGAGAGACTTGCATATCCAACTCTTGACATGGGTTGAAAGAGATTCAAATTTCCCATTCAAGTCGTTGTACATATAATTGACATTGACGTTAAAATCTTTCGTCGTCTTCTTGTTGTTTTGAGCGAGGAGTTGAATTGATTGCTCGAGCTTCGCTATTTGTGCAGCATGTTGAGAGTTATAGATACCTTTTTGCTGCGTGTTTGAGTTGGTATAAGGAGCGGCTTGAGCGTTGAAGGGCGTCCTCGGTTGGAAGTTCACATTTCCTCCATAGTTCCTGTTTTGGAACCGGTTTTGGTATGGCTTCGATTGTTGTGGATAAGGCTGATCTTGAGGGTTCTCCACGTTCGGGTATCGATAGGAGAGATTGTTGAAGTTGGCGTTGCGGAAATTGTTGTTGAAACAGCTTTGATAGGAGTTTTGTGCTCCCACATAGTTAACTTTTTCTTCTTGAAAATACGAACCGTTGTTGTCGGGTTCGTAATAAGCATCGTCTTCGCCTCCAACAGTAGCTTCACAAGTATGCACTTGGCGATTTTGGTTGTTGAGAAGTCGGTTCATCATATTCTTTAGCTCGGCTATTTCCTTGGATTCCGACACATTCGATCTAGTCGATCTATCGTAGTCGGGAGAATTGTTGCTATCCGACATAGATAGCTTTTTGATGAGAGCTTTTCCTTGGTTGATGGTATTCATGGAGAAGTCTCCATTGCTGGCCGTGTTGAGAGAATGTTGATATTTTGGTAGTAATCCTCGGTAGAAAGTGTTGAGAACATTCGGACCGGAGAAACCGTGAATAGGGCAATCTCTCTCGTACTATTTGAAACGTTCCCACGCTTCATAAAAAGACTCCACCAATTGTTGATGAAAACTTTGGATTTTGTTTTTTAGCGCGTTTTATCTCGACTTCATGTAGAAGTGGTTTAAGAAGGTGGCTTTGCACCCTTCCCAATTAGTAATAGATCTTGCGGGCAAAGATTTCAACTAACAGTGAGCTTTATCGGCCAAAGAAAAAAGAAAAAGCTTGCATTTCAAATAGTCGGCGGGAACTTGGTTTGTTCTCGTCGTTCCTCATATCTCTTCGAACAACTCGATGTGCTCCATCGGATGCTCAGTTGCATTTCCATGAAACTGATTTTGCTTTACCAAAGCAATGATTTGAGATTTGATCTCAAAATTGTTTCCGTTCGGTATAGGAAGTTGTATGGCTGCTAGGTTTTGGAAGTGTTGATACGGTGCATCAAAATCAGCAATGATGCGGTTATGCGCTTATCTCCTCAGAGGATTAGCGGGCAGTACGGGACGGTTGGCGTTTACGCCATTAGGAGGAATCGGTGCATTCGCTTGAGCATCGTTCCTCGGTGCATCATGATCGACGGGAAGTTGTCGTCCCGAATTTTCAGCATTTCGGTTTTGGTTGTGGTTTTCTTCGCGATCGAGATGTGGCTGGTCATTATCACCATGGACAGCCCCTTGATCTTCTTCGTGATCCGAAAAATCACGGTCATCCTCGTGATCTAGTTGATCACGGTTTAGTTGATCTTCCGGGTGGTCGTTTTCGGCCATCCTTAAGTTTCTTTTGAGTCTTAGGAGTTCTCACTCGTGTTTGTCGATATCGTCTAGTAGCGGTACGGTTCCTCTAAGAGCTCTCCTAGTGTGCATGCACTTTAGAAGAAAAGACAAAGATAAAGGAGAAAGTCAAAAGAACAACAAAGAACTTGAAAATCAAAAGTGTATAGAGCAGAAATTAGAATACGAAATCAAACAAGATAAACTATCCCCGCCAACAACGCCAAAAACTTGACACACCGGGAATTAACTTCGGCGTGGGGATTTACCCTTTATATCTAAGCCGCAAGTGCACAGCACACGAACTAGTATTTAGGGATCGAACCCACAGGGATAGACGTTGTCGATTTCTAACGACTCCTAACTTATGTCTACACATAAAATATATTATGGGTTTTGTTACGGTCGTATCTATGGAATCTAAACTAAACTAAGAAGGGCAGTAGCTAACTAATTATTTTATCGAGGTTGTAAATCAATTAAACGAAACGTTGGGCAATCGGGAATTTTCTAGGGTTTATGGCCGATTTTTACAAGGAAATTTCTAGGATTTCTAAAGCGACTTTTGTCGACTTTGGGTTCTGGAACTTGGAACACGTACGATACGTGTAGTCTACTCCCGTAATCCTACACACCTACTCACTTCAGTACTCGGATGGTAGCTTTCGTCTCCGCCCGCGCAAGTAGTGAATGATATTCTCAAATGTCATTTACGCCCACAATTCCTCTGTAAGTGCCCTAGGTCAAGCGATTAGATACAGCACTGTCGTGGCTCTAAAACACCTAATGTCAGTTGCTAAGACGGTTAGTCAAGCAACGCATTAACAACAAGGATAGAATGAAGAACCCTAATCGGTATCCTAGACTAAAAACCTAATAAGAATCGAACCATAAATTCCCATTCAAACCCCTTTCACCCAACAAGGAGATTACCTCAGCCATAGTTGAGGTAATCATATTCAATAAATCAAATAAAAACAGTAACTAAAAAGGGATGAAGAAAGCTTCTCTATTGAAGAATACGAATCGAGAATCCTTTGCTCCAAACCAAAGAAAACAAGTGCACAAGTCAAGAGAGCTTTGCTTCTGCCTTCAAGCGTAATAAGAATGTCATGTATATGTCTAATAGGCATAAAATAAGTATTTATAGAGCTAATCTTTGTTTAGGGTTTGGTGTGAAATAACTGTTTTGTCCTCGGTTAAGAAACAAGTCGATTTGGTCGCGCAGGGTCCTGGCCGCTGGTGCGGGATCTCTGGGAGTGGCAAAACGCCTCTTGGCCGTGGGTGGAGACTCTCCAGGAGTGGCGAAATACTTCCTGGCCGTGGATCCAGCTTCTTCTCGGAGCAGCTTCATCTGCCTTCAGTGCTTCGGGTATATTTAAGGATCCAACCACTGGATTACTTCCAATCCAATTGCATTTGGAAGTTGGTTGTCTCTACTTTGCTGTGTCCAAATTTTGGGATGAGAATACGGTGAACAGGTCTCCATTAGCTGCAAGACTTCTTGACGGTCTAAGTTTATCCAAAACGTACTTTTGCTCTGAAATGCACTCTTTTATTCCGAGTTACCTGAAACTCTTTCAAATCTCTAAAATATGAAAATCACTTGAAAACCTTTGAAAACAGAATTAAAACACCTGCGAAAGAATATGAAAGTGATATATAAAAATTATCAAAAACCGGTGTTATAAGGTGGTTTCTAGGACACCACCGAACCTAAAATAGTAGAAGAGTTCTTGCTTAGATCAGAAGGGAAAACCTCTATATGAGGGAATTGAGAAGAGAAAGACGAGGTCGAAATATTACCCGATCCATGCTTCTTTTTTGGCTAGGATCTGATGCTTCTTTTTTAGACCCCCCTACACACAACCTGGGTCTGCAGAGCCTCTTTTTTAAAACCTCAAGCCTTAATAAAATGTTTTTTATGTCCTTTTTGTTTAAAGTCCGAAGACTTACGAATCCTCTTCAGGGAATTTCCCCAATTTTTGTACTTCGGAGATAAATACGAGGTGGCTTCGATTCTCTCTACCACAAAATGAGGTTCATCATTTTCAATCATATTTTCATCCATCATGATATCGTCACAAGATAACATTTTTTTCATTTCTTCCTCGTTAAAAAGAGAGTCCTGAATATCATCATTCTCCAAAACAAATTCACCTTCTTCTACAGTTGCATTACCAGAAAGAGATACATATGTGAGGTGTTGGAGGATTTTTGATTCCATGGACTTCTCCTTCTCGGATCATAAGGGTCCCATTGTTTTTTTCCACTAGGTTTTTCGTGAGAGAGGGGAAGTTGTCTTTCGACTTGGCTGAGAGAAGGGCAATACGATGCTCTGTTTTTTCACCAGAATTTGGAGTCTCCGCTTTGCCTTTCAGTCGGCGTCTTCTTTCCTCCTCATACTCTTTTTGATACACCACTAGATGACCCGAACTCAACCGGTCTCGCAGTTCGGGGACCTCTGATACTATATGTTGAGAGTCGGACGATGACCGACGACTCATACTTTGGGAATTATGATTATTCGACAACGCTCGCCCCCAACTCTTCTGCACCTCATTATTTCTCGCTAATTTGGGCCTCTAGACTTGGTGGGAAAATGTTTTTCTCCGAGCTTCCTTGCCTATGATCATTCAAAGCACGACCGTAGGGAATGTAATGCTCCCGATATCGGGGAATCCTCTCGGCAGAGGAATTATCTAGCCTACGCCAGAGTTCTTTACTTATGCTCTCACGTTTTACTTTAATATCTTCTCTCATATCTCTGGTTTCCAACCGCTGGCTCTCGGTCATGCATTTTTTGCGAGAGAAATTTCCATCAGCCAAGTCTCGACTTTGCTCATCTCCTTTTACAAAACCTCTTGGCTCGTTACGGAAGGACTCCTTCCTCCGATTCTCAGAGTGGTTCTTAGATCCTCCTAGACTTAAATAATTCAAAGGAGGAGGATTTTCTTCCCATACAAGGAAACCCTCTGGTCCCGCGTGCTCTGCCCTAACCAATTTCAATTGAGCACGTTCTTCCTCCGTTAAAACATGGCATGTTCGTTGTTCATGACAAAATCTCTTACACGTAAAGAAATAGCGATGCAGACCTTCGTAGAACATGGTGACTACTCTCGCAACGACAGTTGATTAATTATAGCTTAGTGATTTGAGTTCAAGAACCGCGCTAAATCTGAATCCTGACTGATTGGTTATCTGCATTCATTGATCTCCTGAGAAAACCCTGGGCCTATATTATTCCATCGATTTTACAACTCTTTTACTGTTTATTGCTTTTTATTTCAACTGAATTGCTTAGCTTAATTCTCATATACATAATCTATTGTGTGTTTCTGTGAGTCCTTGTGTTCGACCCTTACTTTACTACAACTACTGCTTTAGTACTTTGAGGGTATTAATTTGAGCATATCAAATTTGGCGCCGTTGCCGGGGACTCAATTCGCCATTAGATTTTAGTTTGAGAATTTCGACTAAGTTTTTCGGTATTGATCGATACTACCTAGTATCGATCGATACTACCTAGTATCGATCGATACTACCTAGTATCGGTCGATACTCGTCGTCTTCTTTTTGATTGATATCGATTGACACCACCCAGTGTCGGTCGATACTCATCGTGTTACCAAGTTACTTACGTTCTTGAGTTTTGTTTTCAGGTGTATGCATATTCGTGAAACCAGAATGAGCAAAAACACTCAGCTAGTTGAACTGTCATTGGAGCAGCTAGCACTTTTGGAACGAACAAATAGAAGAGCAAAGAAGCCAACAGAGATGAACAACCCAGTGGTTTTGGTTCGAGATGAAGCTGGTGCTTACAGAGACCAAGAGGGTCAGTTGTGAAATGAGAGAGGACAACGTCTGGATGGAGAGTGGAACATCATTCCACCTGCTCCTGTTGTCGCTGGGAAAGCGAATGCAGGGAATGCTGTGATTAATCGTGGTAGAACGATTGGTAAGTACAACAGGCTTGATCATTTTTATGCAAATCGATCAGTGATTCGTCCTCCTGCTTTTCAAGGGAATGACTTTGAGCTGAAACCTGCATACAACACTCTTGTGGGTCAGCACCCTTTTCATGGTCTTTCCAATGAACATCCCATGGACCATATTGAGAGGTTCGAGGATTTGGTCACTAGCATCAAGAGCAATGGAGTCTCCTACGACTACCTTTTCTGCAAGCTCTTTCCATACTCTTTAGGTGGAGATGCAACTTACTGGCTGAAGCAGTTACCTCCTGGATCACTGACTTCTTGGGAAGAGACTAAGACTGCTTTCCTGAACAACTTCTATGATGATGCACGATCCGAGGATCTGAGGAACAAGATCTCCCAATTTTCTCAAGGACCTACTGAGGCGTTCAAGGCTGCTTGGACGAGATTCATATCATACCAGAGAAATTGTCCATATCACGGGTACTCTGATGTTCAGCTGATGGGTTTCTTCTTCAGAGGGATTGATTGGAGGTATCAGATGGCTTTAGATGCTTCAAGCAATAGAAATTTAAATACCAGGTATCCAGATGATGCTTATGTGCTTATTGAGAATTTGGAGTCTAGCAATAGCACCAAAAATGCAGACTTTGAGCGAAAGAGACAGAATGGGACCATGGATGGATCGCAGATTGCTGAAGATCAAGCCAAGCTGGATCTTCTGATCGGGAAGTCGAAGAAGACTGTACACTTTGCTGATGGAGTCGATAATATTGATGAAGATGAAGTGGAGGATGTTAACTACGTTGGTGGTTCTGGTTTTCAGGGTCAGTGATTTGGATACAACAACAACCGAAACTTCAAGAACAACACTCAGCAAGGTGGGTACAAGTTTGAGGGAAACCAATCTAGCTTTGGAGCAAAACAATTTACTCAGAAACCACTCCAGAGCAGCGATTTCACTCGCAATTATGGGAACTCTTCGTACCAACCCATCTCTCCCAAGTCCACAGAGAGTAAGATGGAATCCATGTTTGAACAGATTCTTCAGGGACAACAAAAGCTGCAAGTAGATTTCAATGGGAAGTTTGACTCTCTGTACACTGATCTGAATGGGAAAATTGAAGCTATCAATATTTCTCAGAGGAAGCTGGAAACTCAGGTTGCTCAGACAGCAGCAGCTGTGAAAAGGCAGGAAGGTTTTCTTCCAGGGAAAACTGAGAATCCAAGAGCACACATCAATGCCATCACCTTGAGGAGTGGAAAAGAGGTGATTACAGGAGTGAAGAACATCCCAATTGCAGAGACTTTCGTCGATCTTGCTGGAGATGACGATTGGGATTCTGAAAATCCCCGTGTATCGATCGATACCAGCCAGTGTCGATCGATACCAGCCCAGACACCTGCACGAGGGGATCCAAAATCTTGTGTATCGATCGATACTCCTTCGGTGTCGGTCGATATTGAGGCGCAAGTCGAGAAGGAACCAGAGATTGTCAAGTAGAGGGTGTACAAACCCAAAATACCTTATCCTATGCCTCCTAAGATGACAAGGAAGGAATAGGAGGACGCCAGATGCACAACTATGTTGGATAAGTTGGTTGTGGAGCTCCCTTTTGTTGATGCTATTAAAACTTCTCCAGCTTTCAGGAGGTATGTGAAGAAGATGGTGTCTAGCAATGTGAACCTTGAGGAAGGCGTCATGATGATTACAGCTGAGTGCAGTGCGATTTTACTAAACAAAATTCCCAAAAATCTACCAGATCCAGGGAGTTTTGTTTTGGATTGCACTATCTTCACAGAGAGATTCGAGCGTTCTCTCTGCGATATTGGGTCGAGTGTGAACCTCATGCCACACTCAGTTGCTACACGAATGGGGATGACAGTTTTCCAATCTACAAGGATTTCGCTGGTACTTGCTGATCGCTCAGTGCGACTTCCAGAGGGATTACTCGAAGATGTCCCAATCAAGATTGGGAATTGCTTAATCCCAACAGATTTTATCGTCCTGAAGTACGATGCTGAGCCTAAGGATCCTCTTATCCTGGGCAGACCATTCCTTGCAACTGCTGGAGCCTTGATCGATTGCAAGAATGGACACATAGCTCTCCACATCAATGATTTGGTAATGTCCTTTAACATGGAAATTTATATAACTAGTCCTTACCTTTTCAAAGCCGAGATATCACAATTCGCCGAGCTTAAACAGTATGTATCCTTTAAAGCTGAAACTCCCCAATTCGCGTTACAGTCCATAACGACTAAGTAAAATCATAAGCCGAACTCTCACAGTTCGCCGAACTCTCACAGTTCGCCGAACTCAAACAGTTCATACTTTCCTAAGCCGAACTCCGTATTTCGCATTTAAAACCATCGTGGTTTCATACATCGACGTCTTGGCCAGGCGATCGATAGCACTTCTCAGGGATGCAAACGTTAAAAAGCCGAGATCCGTCTTGCATAAGCCGGGAATGAGACTCACACTGAAATTCGTCCTCAGATCATCCATGCTAAATAAGCCGAACCAACCTCGCGCACTCCGATTCAATATGGGGACCCATAGTATCTTGAGATGAGCACACCTTCACAGTCTCATGCTAAGCTCTCGGGGTAAGGCCGAACGACACATTCTCGCAAATTAAGCCGATTTCTCAACAGTCACAAATTTCATAAGCCGATTTTTCAACAATCGCAAGTCAATAAGCCAGTCCTCAACAATCGCCGATCTCAAGTAAATCGAGAACCGAGTTCATCCAACGTACCCCAGCTAAGACCGTATTATGTACATCGCCAATTTGGTACGTGGTGGATTCGAGAGGATCGTATCATTTTACGAACTTACGCGGATTAACAAACAATCTTGTTTCCACAAAACCAAAGGCCGAACTCCTTAATTCGCATAATAGCCAAATTAAAAATTCGCATAACAATCGAATGACTAAGTAAAAAAAAAGGGATAAGCCGAACTAAGTACGCATGACAGTTAGTACCGGCCATAATTGAGCTACAATTAATGAGTACCTCGAATAAAGGTTAAAAGTCCCCTCGGGCAAATTGATCGAATTACAAGAAAAAAGCCACTACAGTCAAGAGTTCAACAAAAAGCCTTATCAGGTAGCGATTTAAACATAAATAGAGAGAATAGAGAAGGGAATTTAAAGGAGAATCACGACTCATGATCTCCTCGGACATGCCTGGACCCATACTCGAGTCCATCGACCCTCATTCATTAATCCTAGACGGGACCTCGGCTCCTTCAGTACCGAGATGAGGACCCGGAGGGATGCCAGTATCGGAGATCGGAGACACCATGAAGTCTCCATCTTCAAGCTCGTCGAAAGTCAAGGCTTGCATCTCGGCCGTCAACTTTTTCTCTTTCACCACATAATGGTCCAACGTCTCCCGGGGATTATGAGTCCCACCATCCACGAGCCGAGTCAGGCACCTCAAGGTACCAGTAATTTGACTAAAGATCAGCTGCCTTTTATTTGTCGCATCAAGCCTGGAAATGTAATCCTTTATCTTCTCAAAGCGAGTGGTCATCTTTACTGCCATCTCCCTTTGGAGGTCCCTCTCCTTAGTCACCCACAAGGATCGAGATTCCTTGAGTCCCTTTTTCTCAGACTTCAACAAATCTACAACCTTCCGTTTCTCAATGGCCATATGGCTAAGCGCATTGTTGGCTTCGAGTACCCCGGCCTTCATCTTCTAAATTTCAGCTCGGAGGGTTGCGAGCTCTTGATCCTTCGCAACAGCTCCCTCATCGATATGAGTTATTTGGCACGTACTTCGACTAGAGCCCCCTTCAGCTTCTCGACTTCACTGGCGTCCCGAGACGCCAATTTGAGCTTACGGTCAAGCGACCGAATGATCTCGTTTGTTTGCGCCTCGACCTAGAAAAAGGAAAGAACATTATGCGGACAAGAATATGACCAAGAAAAATGATTATAAAAGAGAAACGACTTACATGAGCCTTAGAGCGAGCAAGCTCCATATATTTCTCCACCTCTGGGAGCTCATCCAAAGGCGGGAGACCGCGAGCGGCCAGCTTGAATTAACGATAGAGCTCGGCACATGACGCCGAGTCATTGATCAAAGGCGTGTCCTTCCTATAATTGAAGAACACGGTGTTAACCTATTCGGCAGCAAGAGATCTCCGCTTCTTACGCCTCCTCGAGGTCTCAACCATGACAGTCAGATTTGCCGCCTCCTCCCGAGTCGTTCTAGGGGGTTCAGCAACAAAAGCAAGGTTACCCCTTCCCCACGTCTCGAGCTGACCTTGGAAACCAACTAGATCCCCTTCAGACCGACCGGCTCGATGGCTCGGCATCCTCGGCATCATGAGTACCATCAGGAATCTCTAAGTCGGCGCTCCAGGCACTGCATCAGTACGAGTGTCCAGACCAGGCCTAGCAGTCTGATCGACCTCTTCAAAGTTGATAAGTAGATCAACCTCGGTACTACTGACCTGCAAATTTCGGTCAACTTCATTGTTCTCTCCGGCAATTACCGAGCTGACCCACTCAACTCGAACTACTCCGAGAGGGATATCATCCCGGGGAGAAACATCATCCCTCCGAGCCGAATGAAGTATCGAGTCGTCAATGGTCTCGGAATAATCCGGGACCTCGAGAAAGTTTCTCCTCGGTGCCACTCTTCTAGAAGAAGACCCCTTGGCAGCTGCATAAATATGATAGGTGTAGGAGATATAGCAAGACATTGGTCAACTCTTCAAGCATCCGAGTATTAACTGTTCTCCGCCTGTTGCAAAAATTAATCAACTGTTCGGGCAAAGGAAAGTTGAGCCTGCATGGCTTGAACCAATCCTCGTAGACACATATGTGTCATTGAGGAGCATCCCGCGGTCTTTGATTCCTTCCAGGCCTCATGACATCTACGTCAGCTAGGAATTCAAGAGACGTAATCAGTTCGCTGATTGCGTCCATTGTAGAGTAAGTCGGCCCAATGGTCGCAGGACAGACAATCAAGGGAATAAGCGGAGCTGGGCTTCCCCTTCTATGTTTCCAAGTAGAGGAACGACCTCGGCGTTGACGACTTTAAAATTATCACATGGAGCGCCAACGGCCGCCCCCAGCATATTTCCCATATATTTGTATGCCAACTGAGTGGCTATTGCGTTGTCACGACGAATCTGCTCCTCAGCCATCACCTTTTGTTCAGCAATCATATTTCTCTCGAGCTCGACGGCATATTCGGCATCACATTGAATTTGAGCCTCGATGTGGGAAGGTCGAACTCAAACCCGGGGGCTGATTGTACCAGCTTCATCATTACCAGCCCCCTGATCGGATCACACCTCTCCTCGCCAATAATCTGAGATTCACCATCCTCAGCCAAAACATTGCCAACATCCGCGTTATGCCCAATTGGCATAGGTCCAATAACGTTAGCAGCCAGATCCATCTCTTCGTCGAAATGACCCTAAACGTTAGTTTTGGTTATGTCCCGATCGAGGATTCTAGGAACTCGGATCACAGGCTGGGAGTTATCCCGAACTCCCGAACGACGCGAGTTACGGCGGATTAAATGAGTTTCGTCCAACTGACCTCCATCCATTATGACCACAACTGTCTCCAAAGAATCTGAGCTTACCGAGTCAAAAAGCAAACCCTAGACGAGAGGAGGATTTTCATATCCCTTTTCGTAATTGTTGACATAGTCGTTTGGCGATTCAACTCCAGATCGATGTATTCAACTGGTAGAATCGCAAGAAATAAACGAGGAACCACGAAGAACAAATGAAGGAATCGCGAAAAGCAAATGAGAGATTGCGAAGAACGGATGGAGAAATTACAAGGAGTAGACGAAGAACGGAACATAAACCCTAAGATCTTCGAATAAATCAGAAGAATTTCGCTGCAAATATCTTCGGAATTCGATCAGAGAAAGCGATAAATAAAAACCATAGAAAGGAGGAAGAAAGAGATTACCTTTTTATGAGCAACGAAGTAATAGAATTGGAAAGGTCGAAAGGAATATATGGAGAGAGAAGTAATCCAAACGGGCCGAGTTTGGCCTAATCCAAATTTGTTACAAAACACGCCGACCTCCGAGATTTGCGGAATCTTTCCCGATTTCAGAGGGAAAAAGGAATATTTATCTTGTTTTAGATTGACTGGGAACCTTATAAATAAGGAGGCCATCACTTCATTCAAGATATACACAATCAATTAGGAGAACTGGAGACTGAGAGCTGATACCCTAAAGCTTTAACCTCCTTAGTTCTTAAGTCATCCTTTACGATCTAGCAATCTTGCAGCTCCGCCGAGTTTAATTAATAAAACGAGATTCGATATATTGAGTTTATTGTTTTGCCCCTTGTGTGATTTTCGGAATCAACAACTACCACTATACTCCACATATTTTCTATCCATTTTAGAGCCGCAAAAATACTTATATTTGTTGGGTCGGATTTCATCCGCTAAAGATTAACGAATTAAGACAAGGAATGCCGATCCGAGGGAACAAGAGAAGTCCGAGCCATGGTACAAATGTCCTGAACAGCCTGCCTTGAATGCTTCATCTCGACGAAGCAGCTTTGAGCAAAGCCGAGCCGAGGAGAAAGACAGTTATTTCGTCCGACCGAACCGAGAGCAAACCGAAACGTATCGGTTAGTCTCGAAAAGAAAGGTTCAGCGTATCAGATTGCAAGTGGGCCGAGAGGAATGCTTATGTGACGACATACATGTTACTCACCAAATCTTGTGGGCCGAAGTAAAGGCACCCCTAGTCGGCGGCATCACGAAGTAAAAAGGAAATATTCCTTTTTACTTCCGAGATTCTCGTTGATACAAACTTGTATAGATAGTCATCATAATCAATTGTAACATACACATCGAAAAACCATAGCAGAAATACTTAGCAATTCCTATACTAAAACACTTACAAACAGCGATGAAAAAAAACCATCTTTAGACTCTGCTTGTGTTTTTCCCCAGAAACTTCTGTTCCCTTAACTATTTTACAAAAATCGATTGTGCGAGTTTCTACTCACACAATTTGGCGCCGTCTTTGGGGGAATTGAAGCTTTCTTACTCACGAAAAATATCAAACACGAGATCTAAAGAGATGGCCAGAGACAAACAAAGAACCGGCGGTGATCTAAACAACAACGGAGAAGGCGCTACCGGCAGAGTCGATCCCAGCGACACTCCCCCCGCAACCGTGGAGGCCACCTTGGCGCCCCTAGCCGAGATGAAGGACATGCTCACTGCGCTGCAGAAAAAGGATGATGAGCAAGATAAGGTGAATAAAATCCTATCAGAGAGGGTCGAGACACTGGCGTTGGAAAACCGAGCCAGAGACTTTCAAATCGGATATCTTGGATCGGGCATGCTTCCACCAAGAATGCTCGCAAGGAGGATCGGTCTCAACCCGATGACCCCTGACTTCTCAACACTCATAACAACCTCGACGAACAGTGGAGGGCTACCACCATTTCAGCAATCCGGACATGTGACCCCCGTGGCGATGATTCCACTCTTATTCGATCCACTTCGGTCGAATCACAGAAAGGAGCAACAAATCGTTGAACACGTAGGGTCACACATTAGTACGATGATCGAGACTACCAATGATGGAGTGATCCGAGGCAAAAATACCGACCCTTCAGGTCGGATCACTAGCAGCGAGCTCGCCTTGGCAGTGGAAGGACAAGGCCAGCAAGAGACATCCCTAACCCGAGTCAGGTCAAAAACAACCTAACGGAATAAGAAGAGAACCTCCTCTGGGTGGAACAGGCGCAATGCGCTGACGAGATGAGAAGGGCGAAACAAACTTGACACGAGCTGACGGATCCAAGCCGATCCCATATAACAGAACGGAACGAGATCAGAGCCTCGCTAGCCCGAAACAATGTCGAGATGCGAACTATCCGTTCAAAGGTGTATCACGCAACCAGCGCGGCGCCCGAGATAGATCGGATGCTAGAAGAAACGTAACGAACCCCCTTCACGGCTCGGATCACCAACACAGTTTTGTCCGACCCCGGTAAAATCAGGATCCATTTCTATGACACCACGACCGAGCCGAAGGCGCATAGCGATGGACCGATCTAAACTCAAAGATAATGAGAAAGACGTTGGATTCTGTCTCCTATTCGTAGAACATCTGAAAAGAGCCACCCTCGACTGGTTCTCAAGGCATGAGAGAAATTGAATTGATATTTTTCAACAAATATCAGCTGTGTTCCTAAAGCAATACTCCGTATTTATGGAACGAGGGACTTCCGACGCCGACATGTGGACCATGATACATGTCCTTATGTCACATTCGCATACAGAAGAATGCCATTTGGATTATGTAACGCTCCAGCGACTTTTCAGCGATGCATGATGTTGATTTTCACAGACATGATTGAGGAGTTTATGGAGGTGTTTATGGATGACTTTTCTGTGTATGGATCGTCATTCAAGGATTGTCTGGATAACTTGTGCAAGGTGCTTCAGCGATGCGAGGAGAAGCATGTAGTTCTTAATTAGGAGAAGTGCCACTTCATGGTACAAGATGACATTGTTCTTGGGCACAAGGTTTCTAAGGCAGGGATCGAAGTTGACAAAGCTAAGATTCAGGTCATGACAAGCCTGCAACCTCCACGATCTGTATCTGAGATTCGAAGCTTCCTTGGTCATGCTGGGTTTTATAGGAGGTTCATCAAGGATTTCTCTAAGCTTGCACGCCCACTCACAACCCTGTTGTGTAAGGAAGTCAAATTTGATTTCACACCTGATTGCCTTATAGCCTTCGAGGAGATTAAGAAGGCATTGGTGAGTGCTCCTATTGTCCAACCACCTGATTGGAGTTTACCTTTTGAGGTTATGTGCGATGCGAGTGATTTTGTTGTTGGAGCTGTGTTGGGCCAGAGGAAAGACAAGAAGCTCCATGCCATTTATTATGCCAGCAGGACGTTGGATGATGCTCAACGTAATTATAACACCACCGAGAAGGAGTTACTTGCAGTTGTGTTCTCTTTTGAGAAATTTCGGTCCTACTTGATTGGGAGCAAGGTTATTGTTCACACAGACCATGCTGCTCTCAAATACTTGCTGAAGAACAAGGACCTCAAGCCTCGTCTATGCCGATGGGTACTTTTGTTCCAAGGGTTCGATATCGAGATCAAGGACAAGAAGGGAGTTAAGAATGGAGTTGCTGACCACCTATCGCGAATAAAGATTGATGAAGTCGTGCCTATTGATGATTTCTTGCTAGAGGAGGGTATCTACTTCATTGAAGCTCAACTTCAGGATGCTTGTTCCGAAAATCTGCACTTTTTGCGAGCACAGACTTTCGGTAAAAATTTATATAACTAGTCCTTACCTTTTCACAACCGAGATATCACAATTCGCCGAGCTTAAACAGTACGTATCCTTTAAAGCTGAAACTCCCCAATTCGCGTTACAGTCCAAAACGACTAAGTAAAATCATAAGCCGAACTCTCACAGTTCGCCGAACTCAAACAGTTCATACTTTCCTAAGCCGAACTCCGTATTTAGCATTTAAAACCATCGTGATTTCATACATCGACGTCTTGGACAGGCGATCGATAGCACATCTCAGGGATGCAAACGTTAAAAAGCCGAGATCCGTCTTGCATAAGCCAGGAATGAGACTCACACTGAAATTCGTCCTCAGATCATCCACGCTAAATAAGCCTAACCAACCTCGCGCACTCCGATTCAATCTGGGGACCCGGAGTATCTTGAGATGAGCACACCTTCACAGTCTCATGCTAAGCTCTCGGGGTAAGGCCGAACGACACATTCTCGCAAATTAAGCCGATTTCTCAACAGTCCCAAATTTCATAAGCCGATTTTTCAACAATCTCCGATCTCAAGTCAATCGAAAACCGAGTTCATCCAACGTATCCCAGCTAAGACCGTATTATGTACATCGCCAATTTGGTACGTGGGGGATTCGAGAGGATCGTATCATTTTACGAACTTACGCGGATTAACAAACAATCTTGTTTCCACCAAACCAAAGGCCGAACTCCTAAATTCGCATCATAGCCAAATTCAAAATTCGCATAACGGTCGAATGACTAAGTAAAAAAAAAGGGATAAGCCGAACTAAGTACGCATGACAGTTAGTACCGGCCAGAATTGAGCTACAATTAATGAGTACCTCGAATAAAGGTTAAAAGTCCCCTTGGGCAAATGGATCAAATTACAAGAAAAAAGCCACTACAATCAAGAGTTCAACAAAAAGCCTTATCAGGTAGCGATTTAAACATAAATAGAGAGAAAAGAGGAGGGAATTTAAAGGAGAATCACGACTCCTGATCTCCTCGGACATGCCTGGACCCATACTCGAGTCCATCGACCCCCATTCATTAATCCTAGACGGGACCTCGGCTCCTTCAGTACCGAGATGAGGACCCGGAGGGATGCCAGTATCGGAGATCGGAGAAACCATGAAGACTCCATCTTCAAGCTCGTCGAAGGTCAAGGCTTGCATCTCGGCCGTCAACTTTTTCTCTTTCACCACATAATGGTCCAACGTCTCCCGGGGAATATGAGTCCCGCCATCCACGAGCCGAGTCAGGCACCTCAAGGTACCAGTAATTTGACTAAAGATCAGCTGCCTTTTATTTGTCGCATCAAGCCTGGAAATGTAATCCTTTATCTTCTCAAAGCGAGTGGTCATCTTTACTGCCATCTCCCTTTGGAGGTCCCTCTCCTTAGTCACCCACAAGGATCGAGAATCCTTGAGTCTCTTTTTCTCAGACTTCAACAAATCTACAACCTTCTGTTTCTCAATGGCCATATGGCTAAGCGCATAGTTGGCTTCGAGTACTCCGGCCTTCAACTTCTCAATTTCAGCTCGGAGGGTTGCGAGCTCTTGATCCTTCTCAACAGCTCCGTTATCGATATGAGTGATTTGGCCCGTACTTCGACAAGAGCCTCCTTCAGCTTCTCGACTTCACTGGCGTCTGGAAACTCATCCAAAGGGGGGAGACCGCGAGCGCCCAGCTTGAATTAACGATAGAGCTCGGCACACGACGCCGAGTCATTGATCAAAGGCATGTCCTTCGTATAATTGAAGAACATGGTGTTAACCTCTTCGTCAGCAAGAGATCTCCGCTTCTTACGCCTCCTCGAGGTCTCAACCACGACAGTCGGATTTGCCGCCTCCTCTCGAGTCGTTCTAGGGGGTTCAGCAATAAAAGCATGGCTACCCCTTCCCCACGTCTCGAGCTGACCTTGGAAACCAACTGGATCCCCTTCAGACCGACCGGCTCGATGGCTCGGCATCCTCGGCATCATGAGTACCATCAGGAATCTCTAAGTCTGCGCTCGCAGGCATTGCATCAGTACGAGTGTCCAGACCAGACCTAGCAGTCTGATCGACCTCTTCAAAGTTGATAAGTAGATCAACCTCGGTAATACTGACCTGCAAATTTTGGTCGACTTCATTGTTCTCTCCGGCAATTACCGAGCTGGCCCACTCAACTCGAACTACTCCGGGAGGGATATCATCCCGTGGAGAAACATCATCCCTCCGAGCCGAATGAAGTATCGAGTCGTCATTGGTCTTGGAATAATCCGGGACCTCGAGAAAGTTCCTCCTCGGTGCCATTTTTCTAGAAGAAGACCCCGTGGGAACTGCATAAATATGATAGGTGTAAGAGATATAGCAAGACATTGGTCAACTCTTCAAGCATCCGAATATTAACCGGAATGCTGAGCTCAGCCCCCATAGAAAAGAGCCCATTATGTTGACCATAGTCGCTGGGTTAAGCTTGGAAATCGCAGCTCTCCGCCTGTTGCAAAAATTAATCAACTGTTCGGGCAAAGGAAAGTTGAGCCTGCATGGCTTAAACCAATCCTCGTAGACACATATGTGTCCTTGAGGAGCATCCCACGGTCTTTGATTCCTTCCAGGCCTCATGACTTCTACGTCACCTAGGAATTCAAGAGACGTAATCAGTTCGCTGATTGCGTCCATTGTAGAGTAAGTCGGCCCAATGGTCGCAGGACAGAAAATCAAGGGAATAAACGGAGCTGGGCTTCCCCTTCTATGTTTCCAAGTAGAGGAACGACCTCGGCGTTGAAGACTTTAAAGTTATCACATGGAGCACCAACGTCCGCCCCTTAGCATATTTCCTATCTATTTGTATGGCCAACTGAGTGGCTATTGCGTTGTCACGATGAATCTGCTCCTCACCCATCACCTTTTGTTCAGAAATCATATTTCTCTCGAGCTCAACGGCATATTCGCCATCACATTGAATTTGAGCCTCGATGTGGGAAGGTCGAACTCAAACCCGGGGGCTGATTGTACCAGCTTCATCATTACCAGCCCGCCTGATCGGATCACACCTCTCCTCGCCAATAATCTGAGATTTACCAGCCTCATCCAAAACATTACCAACATCCGCGTTCTGCCCAATTGGCATAGGTCCAATAACGTTAGCAGCCAGATCCATCTCTTCGTCGAAATGACGCTGAGCGTTAGTTTTGGTTATGTCCCGATCGAGGAGTCTAGGAACTCGGATCGCAGGCTGGGAGTTATCCCGAACTCCCGAGCGACGCGAGTTACAGCAGATTAAATGAGTTTTGTCCAACTGACCTCCATCCATTATCACCACAACTGTGTCTAAAGAATCTGAGCTTACCGAGTCAAAAAGCAAACCCAAGACGAGAGGAGGATTTTCATATCCCTTTTCGTAATTGTTGACATAGTCGTTTGGCGATTCAACTCCAGATCGATGTATTCAACTGGTAGAATCGCAAGAAACAAACGAGGAACCACGAAGAACAAATGAAGGAATCGCGAAAAGCAAATGAGAGATTGCGAAGAACGGATGGAGAAATTACAAGGAGTAGATGAAGAACGGTACATAAACCCGAAGATCTTCGAACAAATCAGAAGAATTTCGCTGCAAATATCGTCGGAATTCGATCAGAGAAAGCGATAAATATAAACCATAGAAAGGAGGAAGAAAGAGATTACCTTTTTATGAGCAACGAAGTAATAGAATTGGAAAGGTCGAAAGGAATATATGGAGAGAGAAGTAATCCAAACGGGCCGAGTTTGGCCTAATCCAAATTTGTTACAAAACACGCCGACCTCCGAGATTTGCGGAATCTTTCCCGATTTTAGAGGGAAAAAGGAATATTTTCTTTTCCTGACGGAACTAGGAAAAGGAAATCATCTTGTTTTAGATTGACTGGGAACCTTATAAATAAGGAGGCCATCACTTCATTCAAGATATACACAATCAATCAGGAGAACTGGAGACTGAGAGCTGAGACCCTAAAGCTTTAACCTCCTTAGTTCTTAAGTCATCTTTTACGATCTAGCAATCTTGTAGCTCCGCCGAGTTTAATTAATAAAACGAGATTCGATCTATTGAGTTTATTGTTTTGCCCCTTGTGTGATTTTTGGAATCAACAACTACCACTATACTCCACATATTTTCTATCCATTTTAGAGCCGCTAAAATACTTATATTTGTTGGGTCGGATTTCATCCACTAAAGATTAACGAATTAAGACAAGGAATGCCGATCCGAGGGAACAAGAGAAGTCCGAGCCACGGTACAAATGTCCTGAACAGCCTGCCTCGAATGCCTCATTTCGACGAAGCAGCTTTGAGAAAAGCCGAGCCGAGGACAAAGACAGTTATTTCGTCCGACCGAACCGAGAGAAGACCGAAACGTATCTGTTAGTCCCGAAAAGAAAGGTTCAGCGTATCAGATTGCAAGTGGGCCGAGAGGAATGCTTATGTGCCGACATACATGTTACTCACCAAATCTTGTGGGCCGAAGTAAAGGCACATGTCATCAATTCCCCTAGTCGGCGGTAGCACGAAGTAAAAAGGAAATATTCCTTTTTACTTCCGAGATGGAGTTTATATAGGTTGCCTCATATAGGTTTAATTCCATCGGGGGTCAGAAACTTGATGCAAATGTGGTAAGTGGAGGGAATAGCTCGCATGGAGTTTATCCATGGTTTAATTTTGTTACGCCTTTTTCATGGACCAGGAGCCTGATCTTCCCCATTTTCATTGTCGTATCACCATTGAATCCGGTTAGGGGTCTCGGTCGGCTATTACTTCTGTTAGATTGTGTATCATTTGTCTGAGGGTGTCTCGAAAATTAACGTCGACCGAGCTTCCTATGCCACGTCGTGGTCTCGAATAATTAGCTAAAAGACGAGAGGGTCGTTATGTGGTTTATTGATGCCGATGGTTTCTTCTTTGGCGAAAGAGATGACAATGTTCGGGACGTTAGAAGGTTCTAACCAATCAGGTTCTCCACCTCGACCTCAAGGGTCGGAGGATTATCCTTTTGAAGAATGTTCAAGAGCTCTAGATTGTTGTTAACCTTGGTCAGTTCAAGCTCTATATCCTTGATGCCCTCCAGACAGTCTATACTTACCCTAATTTTGTCAACCCGAGTTTGAAATCTCCGAGTTGACTCTCGCCTCGCCTCTTTACACGCTCGGTGCTGGAAAGCCTTGATTGAAGATACCGTCTCAGCGCAATACCTCGATCCTCCCATTGTCATGTTTATCCTTCTCCGAGGCGCCGATGGTGATTTTTCCTAGTTTATTCTTCCTCGCTTCGGGATGACTCCTTGATTTTGTTATGCTAGGGTACCTCAGTTTGGCTTGTCCTGGTTTTCATCTTCTCGTTTGAAGTCTTTGAGAGACACCGTATTGCCGAGCTCTCTCGCCATAAACTTAGCCGCCAACTTCGCCCCTAGGCTTTGACAGTTCACTGTGAGATATCGTAGCACTGATGATGTTCGCAGTAAACCTTTTCGCCTGGCCAAGACGTCGATGTATGAAACCACGATGGTTTTAAATGCGAAATACGGAGTTCGGCTTAGGAAAGTATTAACTGTTTGAGTTCGGCGAACTGTGAGAGTTCGGCTTATGATTTTACTTAGTCGTTTTGGACTGTAACGCGAATTGGGGAGTTTCAGCTTTAAAGGACACGTACTGTTTAAGCTCGGCGAATTGTGATACTCATCTAGTATCGGTCGATACCCGACACGTTTCGGATCTGTTTTGCCCGCAGAGCACTTCGACTCTTATGACGCCTATCTAGCTGCTGTATCTAGTCCTGCACGACCATGGTACGCTGACATTGCTAATTACCTTGCTGTAGAGACTGAGCCAAAGCATCCCACAAAGTATGCGAGGAAGAATTTTATGCGAGAAATGAGGCAATTTTTCAGGGATGAACCTTACCTATACAAGCACTGCTCCGATGGTATTTACAGAAGATGCGTTGCAGAGTCTGAGGTGCCTGCGATTCTTTTTCATTGTCATGGGTCTGAGTATGCTGGACACTTTGCTACTTTCAAGACAGTGTCCAAAGTTCTTCAAGCAGGCTTCTGGTGGCCTACTATGTTCAGAGATGCGCATGCCTATATCTCACAGTGTGATGCCTGTCAGAGGAGAGGGAAGATCAGCAAGAGGCATGAGATGCCACAGAATTTCATCCTTGAGGTTGAAGTTTTCGATTGCTGGGGCATCGATTTTATGGGTCCCTTTCCCTCATCACACAAGAACAGATACATCCTGTTTGCTATGGACTATGTGTCCAAATGGGTGAAAGTGATTGCTAGTCAAACCAATAACTCTGCGGTGGTTCTTAGGCTGTTTAAGACCATCATTTTTCCACGATTTGGAGTGCCGCGTATTGTTATAAGTGATGGTGGTAGCCACTTTATTAACAAGGTTTTAGAGAAGTTGCTAAAGAAACATGGTGTAAATCATCGTGTGGCTACTCCATATCACCCTCAGACCAGTGGGCAGGTCGAAGTTTCCAACAGGCAAATCAAGGAGATTTTGGAGAAGACAGTGGGCACTTCTAGGAAGGATTGGTCTACGAAGCTGGATGACGCGCTATGGGCTTACAGGACTGCTTTCAAAACACCGCTGGGTACTACACCGTTTCACTTGCTGTATGGGAAAGCATGTCACCTTCTAGTGGAGATCGAGCACAAGGCAGCATGGGCGACGAAGTTGCTGAACTTCGACATCAAGCATGCGGTTAAGGGGAGATTGATTTAGCTGAACGAGTTGGATGAGATTAGGTACCACGCCTACAAGAACTCGAAGCTGTACAAGGAGAGAACTAAGGCCTATCATGATAAAAAGATCATCTCCAGACATTTCGAGCCAAACAACCAGGTTGTTCTGTATAACTCTCGTTTGCAATTGTTTCCTGGTAAACTGCGTTCTCGTTGGTCAGGTCCCTTCACAATCGAGGATGTCAGACCACATGGTGTGGTTGTGCTGATTAGTCCTACAGGCGACGAATTTACTATCAATGGACAGAGGGTGAAACACTATTGGACGAAAGTCAAAATTCCAGCAGGGCAGATAATACCTCTGGATGATGCACCCACAGCATGAATGGCGGTACAGTCAAGCTAATTACGTTAAACGAGCGCTTGGTGGGAGGCAACCCACTGGTGAGTTTGTATATAAGTCTTTTTCTTTGTATTTTTCGTGTTGTGTTTTGTGTCAGGATGATCAAGGAGCAAATACGAAATCGCCCGAGCATCGATCGATACCTTGTTGGTATCGGTCGACACCCTACGCGAATGAGAAGAGTTCATTGTATCGACTTAAGCCGGGTATCGATCGATACCAGGCCGTGTGTCGGTCGACACTCGTACTCCAGTACGGTAATTTCTTGTTTTACAAAATTCTCTTATGTTCTTTTGTTTTCTTTTACCAACTCTAGACTAGATAACACTGGGGACAGTGTTGTTCAAGTCTGGGGGAGGTAGTCGCTGACATTGTTTTTTTTTTCTTAGAGTCAGTCGTTTTTGAGTCAAAATCTGTTTTATTGAGTCAAAAATTTGTTGGAGACTGTGATCTTTTTCTTGACTCTATTGATCTGACCTTGCTTCTAAGTGACCATTGTTACAGAATCAGTTCTAGATCGGACTAATGAAAAGTCCAAAGGTTGACCAGTTAACTAGAAGACATTCATGTTTCCAGCAAAGCTCTTTAAAGCCTGAGCCAAATTTTTGTACTTCATTGATGTGATTGATGCCCATAGAGCTTGATTCCTCATTCGTATCTAACAAAGGAACCCACGTGTTTAAAAGTAATGGTATTTCTCTCCCTGTTACAAATTAATAAATAAGAGGCATTAAAAGATGAGAGGATTTTCTTCTGAGTAGAGGGTTAGGAAAATTTACAGCGATCCCTTTATTCTACTTCAGAGGGAATGATCACACAAAGGTGGAAGCGAGGTTAGGAAAATTTCCTGTGATACCATTATTCGGCTACACATTTGATTACTTTTTAAGGGAAGAACCGGGGATTCGGTGGCAAACACCATCAATACTCGCGTCTCGGACGTTAATAAGCATATGCGAGAATATAATGAGAAATGAGTCTGGGGGAGAGAAAATAATACCAGAAAGTGTAAAATTGGATGGTTCCTTGTCATATTATTGTATGGAAAAGAATCTAGAAGGTTCTTGGTATTAATCACAATGATGAAACTGGCGAGGAAGGCTTGATTGAACGATGCTATGAAATAATGTGTGTAGTCTGGGAAACTGCGAATGTCTATGGAGAAGTACATGGTGGTTAGATTTGGAACTGGCTAGGTGACATTTGGGTGCTTGGGAAAAGGGTCATTGCAATGTTTCATGAACAGGTGAGTCTCCGTGTTTTCAAACCTCTTTCTCTGGTTTTGTCTTCTATTTTCTTGAGGGCAAGCAAAGGCTAAGTATGGGGGAGTTGATATATCATGGTTTTTACCCCTTTTAGGCCATGATATAAGTCCGTTTTATAGAGTCTTTCTACTATTTTGTAGTGTTTTAGAGTCTTTTACAGGTTTTATCACGTTTGGAGCATAATTGGAGATATTGGAGCTTTTTGGAGCATTTTGGATCAAAGCAGACGTTCGTGTAGCTGAGTACCCGATTTGAAGTCTCGGTGTCGATCGATACTGCCTAGTATCGGTCGACACTCACTACAGCAAGGAACGAACCGCGACTTTAATGAAGAGTTGAAGAATTGCAAAATGACCCAGAATACTTTATTATTTACAAGAAGCCCCAAAACGTGATTTAGGTTATTTAATAGGATTTTACATCCACTTTGAGGGCTATGCTTTATTTTTATTTTGGTTTTGTGAGAGAGCTTTTGAAGGGAGACAAGTCTGAAACTCTGTTCGTCCGAGAGAAGATTTCGAACCCTCTTGTTACTCTTTCTATTTTATTTGATGATTTATTCAAACATGTTTATTGTTTCAATTTCCATGTCTGAGTAGATCCACTTTAGGTTTAGGGTTTTCTCATAGGGTTTTCTCTGATTGCTGGTAATTGATTTGTTAGGATTCACCATCTGAATTAGTTCTTCACCATAGGTTGTTCTCAAAGCTAATTCTAGGTTGACGAATCTGGAACTTAGATCTTAGGTTAATCGATTAGGCACGGCAGTGCAATTGAGTAATCTGATAGAACCTAGAGTGAGCATATTGATTATTCGCAAAGAGATTTGGTTTAATTGAATTGTGAACATATCAAACTCGGTATTAAGGCTGATTCATTCTTAGGAATTTGCAAAGAAATTTGGGATTCTGAAGTTTAGATTTAGATAATTCTCGCAACGACAGTTGGTTAATTATAGCTTAGTGATTTGAGTTCAAGAACCGCGCTAAATCTGAATCCTGACTGATTGGTTATCTGCATTCATTGATCTCCTGAGAAATACCCTGGGCCTATATTCTTCCATCGATTTTACAACTCTTTACTGTTTATTGCTTTTTATTTCAACTGAATTACTTAACTTAATTCTCATCTACATAATCTATTGTGTGTTTCTGTGAGTCCTTGTGTTCGACTCCTACTTTACTACAACTACGGCTTTAGTACTTTTAGTGTATTAATTTGAGCATATCACCCGCGAGGAATAAACCGAGTCAACCTGCGAGCCCGTGACCTCGGTGTGCATCGACAATGATCTCCCGGAGCGATGTGTCGTAATTGGAGCCACAATAGACAAGCCAATCCGCAGAGAATTGATCTCGTTTTTAAAGGAAAACGTACTGACATTCGCCTGGACTGCAGAAGATATGCCAGGCATTAGCATCGACGTTGCTTGCCACAAGCTCAACTTATATCCCATTTTCAAACCCGTCAAGCAGAAGAGTAGGAAGTTGAGGACGGAACGAGCCAAAAGCCGTGAATAACGAAGTAGAGAGGATGCTAAATGTCGGTTCAACCGCCGAAGCGAAGTATCCTGATTGGCTCGCCAATGCCGTCGCAGTGAATAAAAAGAGCGGCAAGTAGCGAGTATGCGTAGACTTTACTGATCTAAACAAGGCATGCCCCAAATATAGCTTCCCATTGCCACACATCGACAGACTTGTGGAAACAACCGCCGGCAACAAACTCTTATCCTTCATGGACGCATTTTCCGATTATAATCAGATTCTGATGCATCCCGATGACAGAGAAAAGACTGCATTCATAACAGACCGCAAGATCTATTGCTACAAAGTGATGCTGTTCGATCTAAAAAACGTTGAAGCAACGTATCAACGGCTGGTCAAGAAAATGTTTTCGGAACAGTCCAGCAAGACAATGGAGGTCTAAATCGACGACATGCTGGTCAAATCGCTCGACGAGAAACATGAACACTTACGAAATTTCTTCCGACAACTAAACATGCACAACATGAAACTAAACCCGACATAATGCAGATTCGCCGTGACATCCGGAGAATTCTTCGGATACCTTGTCACTCATCAAGGTATAGAGGCAAGCCGGAAGCAGATAAACGCGATGATCGAGATGGCATCACCAATGGCAAAGCGCGAGGTCCAACGTCTAACAGGATGCGTCACATCATTAAACCTTTTCATTTCACAATCAACTGACAAGTGCCTAACGTTCTACGACACCCTATGAGGCAACAAGAAATTCGAATGGACTGGCCGATGCGAAGATGCCTTCCATGAGCTAAAGCAGTATTTGGCTAGCCTGCCCATCCTTGCCAAACCGGTCGAAGGCGAGCTGTTATTTCTTTACATCGATGTGTCAATAACATCAGTTAGTGGAGTACTCGTCAGGGAGGAACGAGGCGAGCAGAGGCCAATCTTCCACGTCAGCCAGACTTTGATCGGTGCGGAGACCAGAACACCCAAGCAGATGCACTAGCCACTCTAGAGAGTTATCGTCGTTTTGTTCATTAAGAACCCGAGCATCGATATTACTGAAGTCGTTAACGCAATCAGTACGCCACACACCACCCGACGAGAATGAAGCAGTGAATATGGACGAAGACGTACAGCACGAAAGAGAGTATCGCTGCGATAAAGAATGGATAGGACCCATTCACACCTACACCATGGACGGAGAGGTACCACCAGACGAGTGGGCCGCCCGAAAACTCAAAGCTCAAGCAGCCTGATATATCCTGATCCGAGGGGACGTTTTAAATGGAGATTCTCAGGCCCACTAATGACCTGCGTCGAATGTTCACAAGCAAGGAGAGTAATGGAGGCAACCATTCCGGCGGAAGAGCCCTAATAATAAAAATCAAACGACACGGCTACTATTGGCCAACTATGGTGAAAGATTGCGAGAACTTTTCTATGAAGTGTGAGAAATGCCAACGGTGCGCCCCAACGATTCACCAACCGACCAAGTTGCTATCATCAATCTCCTCATTTTATCCATTCATGCGGTGGTCCATGGACATCGTCGGCCCGCTTCACCGATCCAAGCAAAAAAAAATTTATGTTAGTCTTGACAGATTACTTTTCCAAATGGATCGAAGCAGACTCTTACATCAGTATCAAGGATGTCCTCGTAGAACACTTCGTCTGTAAGAATATCATTTTATCTCAACAAGGTTCGAGGCATTTTGCGAGAAACGGACATGCCAAAGTAGCTAACAAGACCATTCTCGATGGCCAAAAAATTGTCTCGACGAGAAAAAAGGCCGATGGGCCGACGAACTGGAAGGTGTGCTTTGGTCCCATCGAACTAGCCCACGCCGCACCACAGGAGAAATACCTTTCGCCCTCGTATACGAAATGGAGTGTGTGATTCCTCCCAAAGTCGAATTTCCAGGAATACGACGCAGACTTCAACCCGGACAAGAGGGACTCAATCACCTGATGCTCCTCGACAAAATGGACTTGATACACGAATGTCGCGACCAAACACTTATACATATACAAAACTACCAGCAAGAGATAACTAAGTACTACAATACTAACGTTCGAAGCAGAACGTTCAACAAGGGGGATCTGGTCCTTCGCAAAGTTTTTCAGAACACAGCAAAACGCAACGCTGGTAAGCTCGGGGCCAATTGGGAAGGACCTTACATAGTCACTAAGGTAGTTCGCCTAGGATTATACGAACTCGCCAACATGTCCGACGACCCCATCCCAAGATTGTGGAACGCAATGCACCTCAAGAAATACTATCACTAAAACTACCGCATCCTAAACATGAACTACGAGACGGCTTGATCCCTGAAAAGGGTACGTAGGCAACCAATTTTCGGAAAGGTTCAGCAGTCCCCGCCTCTAAAACGGGGGTGGGGGGTATTGGGTACGTATACATATACTCCCATATTTGTTTTTTAAAAAGAGAACCTTTCGCACTTGCACTCATCATTTTCGTATGTTGTTGGCCATAACAATGAGCTCAAACATCCTCTTTGGATTTTAACCCCTGTCCTATATGGATCGCGGTTCTGTTACAATCCACCACGTATTAAAGCGCGCTATATAAATCTTAGGCGTGTATATCCGGACCAAAGAAAGGAAAAGGTATACCTCGACCAAACTACTCATATTTTTACTATCAAACGGGAACGTAAACCGAGTCCACATCGCAAACCCTAAAACCGAAGTAAAACTTAAACCCAGTAACCAACTGCTTCATAGAACACTGGTGTTCAACATCTCAACACAGTAGTGAACGAATCGTATGAAAACATGTCGTTTAGTATGAGGCTCAGACATGCATCGGCATGCCGAAATTAGACAAAATCAACACGAAAGGCAAAATGGCATTATATTTCCTAAGAAAAATAACATCGGCAATATCAAAGAAATAACGATTCATTACAAACCAGATAAAGCCATCCATGCATTAGTTCAAAGAAATACAAATCTAACAAAACACACTACAAAAAAAAATATCATTACACCGGACGATTAACTTTGCCATCATCAACCGTAAGGTCGGCTATCCCAGAAAGGCGCTCGTTAGATCCCACAGGATCGGTGACACCGATCCTAGTCGCGGTAAGCTCAATCGGATCATTCCCGAGGAGAGTAGTCACTTAATCCTCCGAAACAAGAGAAACCACCAACCATTCCTTCATATAGGAGGCGATCTTATCAAACTCCTCTTCCGGTCCAACCAAGCTAGCCTTCTAACCAATCAGGTTCTCCACCTCGACCTCAAGGGTCGGAGGATTATCCTTTTGAAGAATGTCCAAGAGCTCTAGATTGTTGTTAACCTCGGCTAGTTCAAGGTCTATATCCTTGATACCCTCCAGACAGTCTATACTTACCCTAATTTTGTCAACTCGAGTTTGAAATCTCCGAGTTGACTCTCACCTCGCCTCTTTACACGCCTTCTTGACATTAGAATCATGGCGAGCATCCTTTTCCATAGGCCGCCGCCTTAACGAAGCTATATCAGCCTTCAATCGCATCCTCTCCTCATTCAAATTGAGCGCGTAGCCCGCAAATTTGGCTGATTTCTCCCTTAATATCATCCTCTCCCTCTCAAGGTCTGTAATCTTGGCCGATGCGAGAGCAAGTCTCTTCTCTGCCTCTTCATGTCTTATCTTCAGTGTCAAAGCATTTGTCCTCGCATCCTCGACAAGGTGCTTATCTTTAAGAGCCCTCGACGCATAGGTGGCAACCATCTCATTGATGGAGGCGACAAACTAAAAAAAACAAGGAATAATAAGAAATGGGGGTAGGACATCGTTTAAAAATCCATAAAAACCAGCTCATAGCTAGATGTCGAGTAACGACATGTCAGCATACGCCTTATCCTTGATTAGCAAGTTCAAGGGAGGGAGATGAACTTTGTGTCCATTGATCTGCGCGAGGATGGTGGCGGATGCAACACCATCATCAACAACCATCTCGAAGGATAAGAGATCAGCAGTAGCAGGAGTATCAGCCCTCTTCTTTTTCTTCGCAACCTCGATTCGGTCGTCATTCGGTGCTGAACTTTTCCGGCCTCGCGCACTAGCATGCTTCGTTAAAGCCGAAATAGAGAGTCTAGACGTAGGAAGAAAAGTTGGGACGAGATTCATTTCCCTATCAATTGGAGCAGGAATCTCGGGGTGGTTACTAGGTTCGTCTCGACACTTTCACCCAAAGCTGCCCCAGCAATAGTTGTTCCAGGGACAAGAACGAACGCCTCGGGGGCTATCACTGCGTATTCTCTAGCAACTCGTCTCGCTGCTTCCCTTGCTTCTCTCTCTCTCTTTTATCATGGGTGGACGTTATCTTCACCATTGTCATCCTTAAATCCTCAGAAGACAAAGGATCCGAACTAACCAAAGCGCCACTAATAAGAGCTCAAACTTTCTTTACCCTCTGAAGGGAGAAATGATTTCCCCAATGAACTTTCCTCGTTCTCAATGCGTCAAATACCTCGGTTAGATCGTCTGGGATCGGCGTAAGGAAATCATGATCTACAAAAAAATGATAAGGTACGAAAAAGACATCGAATAGTATACCTAGCCAGAATCTAAGGGTCGGCTACCAAGCGGTCTCCAGTTTGTCTTGACCAAGCGAAGGCAACTGCTGCCGACGGAAGCCTCAGAAATGCGAACATAGAAGAAATCATCCTCCCAACTACAGTCCTTGTTCGGAAACCCTGTGATGATCCTCTTAGTCCTATTGTTACCAATATAAAACTTGGTAGATTAGGAAACTCTTCGGATTTCAAACAAATTCCGGAGGTGTTCAACGGTTATCTCGACATCACATTCGTACCTACAAATTAAAATCTCTATAAAGTGACGAAGCCCCTGGGTTTTGATTTGGGTTAAAGCAAGTCCGTGTCTCCATAAATAACGAAGAATCACCTCGGGGATCGGAAACCAAAGAAAGCATAAATTGAAAAAGGCCTCATAAACAGTGAAGCAATCTGGAGGAGGTTTGTCAGCCAGATCGGATGGTTCAGGGACTACAAATTCAACATCCTCAGATATATTGAATCGCACCCGAAACTCATTCAAAGACGTCTCGGTGGAAAGTGTGGAACCCGGAGGGTCGGCTCATTTTCTCTTAGGTCTTCTCACATGATTTCCGCTTCGATGGATCCGGCCGAAACATGTCCAACAGGTGATCTATCTCCATTCTCGCCTCGTTGGGATCCCTAAGGAAGTCCTCGTCTTCCATGATTACTCCTTTATCAATCACCGCGGTTTCGGGCGTTGCGACGAAGGAAGGAATTAACCCTTCAAAAGGGACCATGTCGGAAGAGTGTCCTGCTACGGCTTCCTGAACCTCGGTGAAAGGAAGATTCGCCTCGGATGAGCTATTAACCTCGGGCGACCCATCAACCTCAAGTTGGTTCCCGCGGCCGAAGGAGAACGGGGATCATATTTCCCATCCGCCTCAGTCGTCTTATTCACCTCGGCAATGTGGAATCACGACCAGTCGAAATACGATTGGTCAAACCAACCGAGCCATTTAAAACATCGCGATTTGACATATCGCCTCAGAAATAATAAATTAAGAGGAAAGAGAAGAGAGCCTGAATTTCGTAAGTTTTAGAAAAGTGATAAGGAAAAAAGTAGAGAAATCTCGCCTTTTATAAGCTTTCAGCGTGTGAGTGCGCGTGACTTCGGGAACCAACATAAAGCATTTACAGTTCTGAGACATTTAAAGCAAAGCGCGTGACCACGAGTGAACTCTCCCGTAATTGTAACAAATCCTCGGAGCATAACTAACTATATTACCCAGGTAGCGAGGCGTATCAAACTCTTCCCAAGGAATATAATTTCACCTCGAATAAGAAATACCCTGAAAATCACGGCTCGGCATCGTTACTTTTCGGCGGTTAATCTCGGTCTCGATAACTTCTGCCTTGTCACAATCATACTCGAGACTGACGAGCTGGGGGCAAACTATTGGGGTCGGATTTCATCCGTTCGAGATTAACGAATTAAGACAAGGAATGCCGGCCTGAGGGAATAAGAGATGTCCGAGCCGCGGTACAACTGTCTTGAACAGCCTGCCTCGAATGCCCCGTCTCGGCAAAACAGCTTTGAGCAAAGCCGAGCTGAGAACAAAGACAATGATTTCGTCTGACAGAATTGAGACTAGACCGAAACGGATCGGTTTGCCCCGAAAGGAAA
Organism: Eutrema japonicum; assembly: GCA_030161315.1. NCBI lineage: Eukaryota > Viridiplantae > Streptophyta > Magnoliopsida > Brassicales > Brassicaceae > Eutrema > Eutrema japonicum. The sequence continues at coordinate 20,134,957 of BSQW01000012.1, read as the reverse complement.
GGTTGAGCTTACCAGATTGCAAATGGGCCGAGAAGAATGCTTATGGGCCCAGTTACAGGTTACTCACCAACTTTTGTGGACCGAACTAAAGGCCCAAGTCATCAATTACCCAGAAACTTCTATTCCCTTAAATCTTTTACAAAAATCGATTGTGCGAGTTTCGATTCACACAATATTATTTTGGATCGCAAGCCCAAGCTTCTACTGCGTATCCTCAAAATCGGATCTGGATACATAGTTTAGGCTAATAACGATAACATACGATGTGAAGCAGCACTTTTCATGTAGAAGAAGGAGATTGAGAGAATTGAATGAATCCTTACCTAGATATTTTGGTTATCAACTTTTCATATATTAGGATCTTTTGGTGGAAGTCTAGAAAATCCATGAAGAGATCATTTTTCTTTAGAACAATATAATATGAGTGGTGCGCATGCATAAAAAATCATTAATTTTGTTTTCACCAACTAATTTGTCTTAAGCTGACAAAAGTGCCTTTGACAAAATAAAATAAAAAGCTTAGCAAAAGTTTTCAAAACAACCGTGTCGTGTGTAAAGATTGAATCAGTCATGAAAGGGGAATAGACTTTTTAAAACTTAATTTAACCAACGTCGTAATAGAAATTAACCGTAGTTTAGTGTTAATACTTCCCTATTATCGTTCATATTTATGCATAGAATCTGAAACTTTATACAATGTACTTTATCGTAGACGATCTATGTTCTACATAAACGAATATCAAACCACATTGTACAAAAAAATCCCAAACTGTGTGAGAGCTTTTTGAATCCTAAATTTATTGTATAAAATTATTTTTTATATCGTATACGGTAATTAAAAATATAAGCGCATGCAAGATTGGTACTTCACATTGAAATTCCCATGAATAATCTTTTTTATGTAACCAAAATATTCCATCAAGATTCGTACCAATTGTTAGACATGTAAAAAGTTGTATATATACATGTAAAAAGTCGTATATTTCCCGTTTAAAATATCAACTAGATTTTAGCACGTGTGTCCACACGAGAATTTTTTATTTATGAAACGTTGTAATATAATTTGTGTTTAATTTTATGTTTAGATATAATTTATTTTTGTAGATTTAATTATTATAATATGAGATAGATATTTATTTTGTATTTAGATATAATTTGTTTTGTAAATTTAATTTTCGTAATATGAGACAAATTTATTTTGTGTTCATATATATATAATTTGTTTTTGTAGATTTAATTTTCATAATATGCGACACATATTTATTTTGTGTGTTAGATATTAACGGGAGTTCATACCGTTGAGGAGAACTCCAACATTGTTCATAACAGTAGACAAACCTCATTTTCTTTCGTATATGTATTCATGTCAATTAAAAAAATCTTAATTCACACCGATAATAAGCAATGTATTATGCAACCATATATAGTAATTTGGTTCATTGAAAGAAATTATTGTGATAGTACCCGAAGAAATGAGACTCTCTCATGGATTATTATATATGTTATCTTTTGTATGCAACAACAATTCAATTCCATCCATTTGAATTAGAATCTCCCGAGTCTCAATCTTGGCCACCTATCAAAAAGGAGAAACGTTATATTATTAATCATCAATGAGAGATGAATACAATTATTCCTTGATGGAAATTTAGTATTAGAAAACATGATTGATCACTAAATAATCCAATCAAATAATTTTTGAAATCTCAAAAATATTAGAACTACTGTGAAATTTTAAAAACAATCCAAACACCCAAAACCTCCTATTGAAACTCTTAATCAGTTTTTTCAGGAGAAGTGAACATCCACAAACAAAACTTGATCCATCTAAAAAGATCAGAACGTTAGTTTCAAAATGAAGAAAGAAAGGTGAGATTAACATTGGTGCAATGTATATATTTATAAGTAGGGAAGCGTATATGAGAAAAATTAGATTTATCTATTTTAAAAATAAAATCAATATCTTAATTGATTAAATGCAGATTTTATATTTAAATTACTATTACGAATTTATTGTTCAAATATTTCTAAATTTTCAAAAATAGTAGCAACAAAATGAATGGCAGCGAATTAGGAAACAAAATAGTTTAATAAGGATATATTTTATTCTTGGCCAGCCAATAATTTTTTAAAAACAATTCGCGTCCATTTTTTTTAGGTAGTAATCATAACTAACCAAAATTTATTAAATTTTAAAATAAATGCTAATGATAAAAAAATTCTAATCACGTAATTACATTTTTGTGTGTTCCGAAATATTAGGCTAAAAGAAAATTATATATTCAAATTCTTTATTTGGTGAGTTAAATGTTAATTGCTATGTATAATTTTAAATCATAACTATATCGATTAAGGAGTTGTTTTAGGCTGAAAATTAGGAAACAATAGATTAAATGATATTAAATGCATCATATACGATAGGATAGAAATTGTTGAAGAGGAAAGACCGAAAAGAAAGATGACGAACCAAATATAATTAAGTTTATTTTTTTTAAAAAAATTATGTTTGGCAAAAGGAATAAAAAGAACATGTGCGCCGGTACAAAGTTTGTTTTAAGAAAGAATATTATAATATTTTGGAAGTTAAATTTTTTACTATGTTAATTTTTAAATTGTGGATTAATATGTCACTTTATTAGGTGCACAATAAAAAAATTAAGATATCGTTTGAAATATTTTTTGGAAGCAGCTACTCAAATACTTCCCGAATGATATGATACTAATTGACGCTATTAACTACTTTTCTATAAAAATAATTATGTGAGTTAATAATTTATGCTCATACATCAATTAGGTTTATGCAAGTAAAGATTTTCCGTTGGTAAATGCTATTTATCAGTGATTTATATTCAAAATAGGAAATTATTATGATTTTTAATTGCCTAACTAGATTTTGACCCGTGCCATGCACGGAGTGAGAATTAACTTTTAATGTTGGCGTTGATTTTTTTTCAAATAAGATGTATAATTCAATACGAAAGACTATTGATATAAACATTAAAAATATGTAATTAAATAATTTTTTAAATATGATAGTACTTATATTATGTTTTACTGTATTTATTGTAACCAATAAATTAGTTTACTATATATTTGTTGTTTTATTATGTTTTATTGTATTTATTGTAACCGATAAATTAACTTTTAAAATAAAAAAGTTTTCTCGTAATTACGTACCTCTATTGCTTTGTTGTTACAATATATTTGTTGATCTAACAGATTTATTTTTCTTAATACATAGATTTACAGCTTATAACTCTTTTAGTATTATCACGCCCTACTTGTCCAAGATCATGAGTTATTTATTAATTAAGTTCTCATCTCATGCCCTTAATAGAAAACTAATAAATAAAATATTTTCAAATTCCCATCCCAGTTTTTTTTTGTTTTAGGATATTATCTTATCAATGTAGCTAGAGACAATCCCAGAAGCTGCTTCTTAATTCCGGAACAACAAAGATTAAAAGGTACTAAGAACATTATAGTAACAGTAATTTAGATTCATCGGCTTATTACAATAGGCAAATAAATGGTATAGATACGATACATCTATAATTATATGGCAAAAAATCATAAATGATTTCCTTACAAAATAAAAATAAAAATAAACGTATGAAATTTACACACGAACACATCTCTAGCGACAGTTCAGAGAACATGTCAATATTTTATACTTTTGTGGTCAATTTTGCAGTTCTACACAGTCTTCAGTGTATCTGTAAATATAATAGTAAAAATAACAAAACAATAACACATACGCATTAGTCAAAATATAGGAAATTGCTATATAAAAAAAAGTTCAATCGTAGATAGAATTGTACAAAACGTTAAGAAAGAAGCCTAGCATACTTGAAGTCGACATTAACTTAAAATAAAAAGACAACATGACGAATGATAGAACAATAAATAAGTTGAATGGATAAATAGTACCTAGCTCAATCCTAGATTGTGCTAGTGATCTTTTCTTTTACAACCTTTAACAAAAAAACATATATTTAGGTTAGTAAAAGCAAATCAGAATTGTGTTGGTATTAATAGATTAGAAAAATAACAAAACCTTGGTAGATAGAAATCTTCTTTCACCGCTGGATACTTGTTTTTGGATTTGCTCTTAAGGATAGTGAGAGATAGACCGTCACTTCCTAATCTTTTGTTGTGCCTAAAAGAAACAGGGGATTAACATACATTAGGTATATAAATTTTCAAATGGAGATTTGGTATTTAGAACACTTATAATCGCACTTATATGTAAATATATGACTAATCCAAACAATTATATAAAAATCGGGTGTGATCTAAAATATGGATGAAATGTAAATTTGGTATTTAGAACACTTATAATCGCACTTAAATGTGTTTTTGTGTTACCTCTCAAAAATTAATTCTCTGACATCAGCATTTCCAAGGTTTGTATCCATGAGTCTGGCTAGCAAGTCTTCATCTACCTGCATTAGCAAAAAACACAAACTTAGATACTTGAATACAAAAGATAGAATAACTAATGATAATCTATTAAACATTAAAAATCAAAATAAACAAACATTGAAATTTGAAACGTTTGAGATGTGAAATGTGTTAGTACGGTGCTCATTTTATAGGGAATGGATGGACGTCTTTATGTTTAAGTTAAACCGAAAATATCTTTGAGAATCAATAAATATGTATCTAAAATGAAATATTGATTACTATAAATTCAATACTAAATTTTATTGTTAACATATATTTTTTTGAAGGAATATTCCATGGAAAAAATATTTGGTCAAAATTGCAATATCTAATTTATTTCATGATGGGGATATTTTGGGAGACACAAATATTAATATAAGGAAATATTTATTCAAAATTTGACTATTGCGAATAATATGAAATTTTTAAATTAGATGATTACCTTATTGTGAGTATATTCTTAATTATTGTTAGGTTGTTATGGTAGTTTCTATTTTTGTTAAGATTATGATATTTTGTATTTAAATATTTTACATTTTTGATGACATTTATAAACCTTGCAGCTAAAGTTTAGGGAGTATATACCATGCATAATCTGTTGTCACTTAATTCAGTTCGTAGATTCTTTTAAATAAATAATAATGGATTTGAAGAGTGTTTGGATGTAGGAATAGTAGATTTAGATTAAAAAATAAAAATAATTTAACAAAGTAGATATTTCAAAATAATAAAAATATTGCATTTCACTTTTATTTCATCTCAACAAAAATAAATATTTAATCTCAACAAAAATAAAAATATTGCATCTCAACAAAAATAAAAATATTGCACATATCAATATTTTATTTCAAAAAAAAAGTAAATTAGTATTTTGACAATTTCATGTAAATAAGTAAATTATTTAAAATAAAATAATGAAATTAGAAATATTTTTTTTTGTTTCTTGATCGTTACATATTTAAGTAGTGTTAAATTATTTATTTTGATAATTTTATGTATTTTTAATGTATACAATATAAGTTTCGTAATTTAATATATTGTGAACTTCAAGTACTATTTGGATATTGTGATAGTGGAAAGATATAATGAAATTAATTAAATCCAAATTAATTGATAAAAACATTTAAAAGAAGTAATTGTGTTTGGGTGTAGAGATAGTAGGAGAAAATCTTGGTATTATTCATATATAAAATTTAAAAATTTCAAATCATTAATAATACTATTTGGGAGCAAGGATAGCAATGAAATAAAATAAAATCTAAGGAAATTAAAAGAAAATCGAAACTAATGAGGTGATGACACATAAGTAAATTAATTAGTTGTCATTAAAAATTGTGTTTGGAAATAGAGATAGTAGGAGGAAAATATCAATTAAAAAATCAAACAAATGCTAACTTTAATTAAAAAATCAAATTTAATTCTAAATTAATAATTTCTAAAATTGTGTGATTCCTAAAATATTAATTATTTTATATATATAAATAAAAAATATTGAATCTGTATTAGTAACTGAATGTTGTCCATTTGTATGATCGAATTTATGGTTGTGCAAATCTAATTAAGAATATATTCTTTTTCCGTTTGAACAATATTCAATTATAAATCCGTGTATTAATAAGATTTAAATTTAGAAGTAAACATATTTTGTTATTAATTCCGAATATTTTGTTTGTAACTGTTGATGAAATCTCAGAAAATCTACTTTAAATTCAAAATTTAAGATTATCTTTTAATACAAATTGTTAATTTTGAATATGTATTATTTTTTAAAAATGATTATTAAAGTATTTGGCATAATCTAAATTCTAAAATTCATAATAAATAATATTATTTTCGTCAAAAATAATAATAAAAATATTAATTATTTTTTTAATATATAATTTATATTAATCAATTTTATTTATAATTTTAAATATTTAATTTAATTTTTGGCATAGTCTGAATTTTTCTAATTACGAATTAAAATTAATATAGAAATATATATATATATATATATATATATATATAACCGGATTCATTAAATTACTTTTTAATTGAACCAAATATAATTAACTTTGTAATTTAACCAAAAATATCTATTTGGTAACAAGAATAAAAAGAAGGGAATAGTAGTTATCTAGAATAGGAATAGACTAAATTGTATTTTTTTTTCTGTTTAGACACAAATGTTATCATGTTTTAATAGTATAGATTGCAACCCATGATTAAAATGGAAGTTGAAGGACTGATCAAATCATATTCTTTCACTCTATATGGTGAAACTTTCGACTAATAAATCACTATAAATGGCTTAAATCGAATTTGAACAGAATTTATTAAAAAATATAAAATTTCTGTTAGTTTCGGTAAATTTTAAAATACTTCAATTAACCGATAATCATACCGAACTGAACTGCAATTTTTCAGTTAATTTCAAGAAAGATTTTAGGAACCAAATTAACCAAAAAACTAAAAAACCGACTGGTTCAGTTCGGTTCATCGACAGACTTGTGGCGAGTATGCATAGACTTTATGTACGTGGCGAGTATGCATAGACTTTACCGATCTAAACAAGGCATGCCCCAAAGATAGCTTCCCATTGTCACACATCGACAGACTTGTGGAAGCAACCGCCGTCAACAAACTTGTGGAAGCAACCGCCGTCAACAAACTCTTATCCTTCATGGACACATTCTCCGGTTATAATCAGATTCTAATGCATCCCGATGTTAGAGAAAAGACCGCATTCATCACAGACCGTGGGATCTATTACTACAAAGTGATGCCGTTCAGGCTCAAAAATGTTCGAGCAACGTATAAACGGCTGGTCAATAAAATGTTTGCGGAATAGCTCGGCAAGACAATGGAGGTCTACATCGACGACATGCTGGTCAAATCGCTCGATGAGAAGAACCACGTTGAACACTTACGAGATTGCTTCCAACAACTAAACCTGCACAACATGAAACGAACCCCCCCCCAAAATGCAGATTCGCCGTGACATCCGGAGAATTCCTCGGATACCTCGTCACTCACCGAAGTATAGAGACAAACCCGAATCAGATAAACGCGTTGATCAAAATGGCATCATCAAAGACAAAGCGCGATGTCCAACGTTTGACAGGACGCGTCACATCATTAAACCATTTGATTTCACGATCCACTGACAAGGGCCTGCCGTTCTATGACACCCTATGAGGCAACAAAAAATTCTAATGGATTGACCGATGCGAAGACGCCATCCATGAGCTAAAGCAGTATTTGGCTAGCGCGCCCATCCTTGCCAAAACGGTCGAAGGTGAGTCGTTATTTATTTATATCGCCATGTCAACAACAATAGTCATCGGAGTACTCACCAGGGAAGAATGAGGCGAGCATAGGCCAATCTTCTACGTCAGCCAGACTTTGACCGGTGCGGAGACCAGATACCCGTAAATGGAGAAATTGGCACTCACAGTGGTTATGTCAGCCAGAAAACTGAGACCCTACTTTCAGTCGCATTCCATCGTGGTGCCGGCCGCATTCCCCCTACGGACCATCTAACATAGTCCAAGCCATTCGGGGAGAGTAGCAAAATGGGCCGTCAAATTCAGCGAGTACGACATCGAGTATCGGAACAGAACTTGCGCGAAATCTCAGGTACTAGAATACTTCTTAGTCGAGTTCCCAGCCGAAAGTATAAAAGAGCCGACACCGAACTCCACATGGACACTTCAAGTCGACGGCTCATCCTCGAAGCAAAGATCCAGGGTAAGAATCTGTCTAATGTCACCAACCGGGGAGATCTTGGAGCAATCGTTTTGGCTCACATTTCAAGCTTCCATCAAGGAAGCAAAGTACGAAGCTCTGATCGCTGGTCTAAAACTCGCTCACGTGATAAAAAATTTTGAACATCAGCGCATTCTATGACTCCCAGCTGGTGGAAAACCAATTCAATGGAGAATACGAAGCCAGAGATGAAAGGATGGAATTCTGCCTAAAGATCGTCCAAGAGTTGGCTAAACAGTTCGATGAGTTCACACTTACCAGAATTCCTCGCGGCAAGAACACCCAAGCAGATGCACTAGCCGCTCTAGAGAGTGATCCCCGTCGTGTTCTTTGATAACCCGAGAATTGATATTAATGAAGTCGTTAACGCAATCAGTACGCCATACACTCCATCCGACGAGAACAAAGCAGTGAATATGGCCAAAGACGTACAGCACGAAGGAAAGTATGGCTGCGACAAAGAATGGATAGGACCCATTCACACATATATCATGGACGGAGAGGTACCACCAAACAAGTGGGCCGCCCAAAAACTCAAAGTTCAAGCAGCCCGATGTATCCTGATCCGAGGGGACGTTTTCAAATAAAGTTTCTCAGGCCCACTAATGACCTGCGTCGAAGGTTCGCAAGCAAGGAGAGTAATGGAGGAAGTCCAGAGCGGTTCATGTGGCAACCATTCCGGCAGAAGAGCCCTAGCAATCAAAATCAAACGACACGGCTACTATTGGCCAAGTATGGTGACAGATTGCGAGAAATTCTCTACGAAGTGCGAAAAATGCCAAAAACACGCCCCAACGATTCACCAACCGACCAAGTTGTTATCATCAATCTCCTCGCCTTACCCGTTCATGCGATGGTCGATGGACATCGTCGGCTCGCTTCACCGATCCAAGCAAAAAAAATATTATGTTAGTGTTGACAGATTACTTTTCCAAATGGATCGAAGCAGACTCTTACGCCTGCATTAAGGATGTCCAGGTAGAACACTTCGTCTGGAAGAATATTATATGCCGACACGGAGTTCCATACAACATCGTTACAGACAATGGCCCTCAATTTATCTCAACAAGGTTCGAGGCGTTCTGCTAGAAATGGAAGATACGGTTAAGCAAGTCAACACAACGTCACACGCAAGGAAACAGACACGCCGAAGCAGCTAACAAAACCATTCTCGATGGCCTGAAAAAATTACGAGAAAAAAGGCCGGTGGGCCGACGAACCGGAAGGTGTGCTTTTGTCCCATCGAACTACCCCATGCTGCACCACAGGAGAAACACCTTTCACCGTCCTATAAGGAATGGAGTGTGTGATTCCTTCTAAAGTCGAATTTCCCAGAATACGAGGCAGACTTCTACTTGGACAAGAGGGACTCAATCACCTGATGCTCCTCGACGAAATGGAGTTGATAAACGAACGCAGTGACCAAGAACTTATACATATACAAAACTACCAGCAAGCGATAGCTAAGTACTAGAACTCTAAGGTTCGAAGCAGAAGGTTCAACGAAAGAGATCTGGTCCTTCGGAAAGTTTTTCAGAACACAGCAGAACACAACACTGGTAAGCTCGGGGCCAATTGGGAAGGACCTTACAGAGTCACTAAGGTAGTCCGCCTAGGTGTATACGAACTCGCCAACATGTCCGACAACCCCATCCCAAGATCGTCGAACGCAATGCACCTTAATAAATACTATCACTAAAACTACCGCGTCCTAAACATGAACTACGAGACGGCTTGATCCCTGAAAAGGGTACGTAGGTAACCAATATTCGGAAAGGTTCAGCTGTCCCCCCCTCTAAAACGGGAGGGGGGGGGGGGGGTGGGGGAAGTGGGTACGTATACACATACTCCCATATTTTTTTAATAAAAGAGAACCTTTCGCACTTTCACTCATCATTCTTGTCTGTTTCTGGCCACAACAATGAGCTCACGCATCCTCTTTGGGTTTTAACCCCTATCCTATACGGATTGCGGTTATGTTACAATCAACCACGTATTAAAGCGCGCTATATAAATCTTAGGTGGGTATATCTGGACCAGAGAAAGGAAAAGGTATACCTCGACCAAACTACTCACATTTTTACTATAGAAACGGGAACGTAAGCCGCGTCCACATCGCAAACCCTAAAACCGAAGTAAAACTTAAACCCAGTAACCAACCGCTTCACAGCACACTGGTCTTCAACTTCTCAACACAGTACTGAACGAATCGTATCGAAACACGGCGTTTATTATGAGGCTTGGACATGCCTCATAATGTCCCAATTAGACAAAATCAACATGAAATGCAAAATGGCATTATATTTTCTAAGAAAAAGAAAACATCGGCAAAATCAGGAAAACAACGATTCATTACAAACCAGATAAAACCATCCATGCAATAGTTAAGAGAAATACAAATCTAACAAAACACACTACAAACAAAAAATGTCATTACACCGGACGATTAACTTCGCCATCATCAACCGTAAGGTCGGCGATCCCAGAAAGGCGCTTGTTAGATCCTGCAGGATCGGTGACACCGACACTAGTCGCGGTAAGCTCAACAGGATCATTCCCGAGGAGAGTAAACACTAAATCCTCCGAAACTGGAGAAACCACCAACACTTCCTTCAAATAGGAGGTGATCTTATCAAACTCCTCATCCGCTCCAACCAAGCTAGCCAATCAGCTTCTCTGCCTCAAGGGTCCGAGAATTATCCTTTCGAAGAATGTCCAAGAGCTCCAGATTGCTGTTAACCTCGGCCAGTTCAAACTCCTTATCCTTGATACCCTCCAAACGGTCTATACTTACCCTAATTTTGTCAACCCGAGTTTGAAATCTCTGAGCTGACAAAATATGTAATCTTGGCCGATGCGAGGGCAAGTCTCTTCTCCGCCTCTTCATGGTTACCCTTCAGTGTCAAAGCATTTGTCCTCGCATCCTTGACAAGGTGCCTGTCTATAAGAGCCCTCAAAGCATAGGTGGTAACCATCTCATTGATGGAGGCGACGAACTAAAAAAACAGGGAATAATAAGAAAAGGGGGGTGGTAAAACATCGTTTAAAAATCCATAAAAACCAGCTCGTACTCGGACGCCGCGTAACGACATGTCAGCATACGTCTTATCTTTAATAAACATGCTCAAGGGAGGGAGATGAACTTCGTGACCATTGATATGAGCGAGGATGGTGGCGGATGCAGCAACATCATCAACAATCATCTCAGAGGATAAGAGATCAGCAGGAGCAGGAGTATCAGCCCTCTTCTTTTTCTTCGCAACCTCGATTCGGTCGTCATTCGGTGCAGAACTTTTCTGGCTTGGCGCACTAGCATGCTTCGTTAAAGCCGAAACAGAGGGTCTAGACGTAGGAAGAATATCAAATGTGGATAGATATATTCAGGAAGAAGTTGGTGTGAAACGACCAGCAAGTTTTCGAGATAACATTGATAACGAGATTAGTGTTGATCTCAAGGATATACAAAGTCAAAGTGGGAGTAATATAAAGTCTACATTTCGAGATAACATTGATAACGAGATTAGTGTTGATCTCAAGGATATACAAAGTCAAAGTGGGAGTAATATAAAGTCTACATTATTAACAAAGACGCGAATACGGCCTAATTGGTATCATGTCGACATCCCAAAACATGTCACGGATGCAATGGCCTTTCCTTGTACGATTTGGAAAGCAAAAAAAGACAATGTCAATCAGGCATACATATCGTATCAGAGTGAGACGAAGAAAGAAGAATAAAACTAACAGCCTACGATGTTGTTAGCATATAAGACTTACCTCAAAAGGAAGCAACATCAAATTTCTTTTTTTACTATTTGTCTTCAGCCTATGGCGCATATAGCTGATTATGCAATAATTTGTATTCCGATGTTTTGTTTTCGACTTTGTAAGTACACTACTTTGTCTCAATGGCGTTTATTCCATTGATGTCCTATGTTTTTTTAAAGTCTTATAAAAAATCTTGTAAACAATGACTAAAAACTTTTGTAAACAATGACTGTAATTTTGAAAATTAATAAAACTTTTAGCCGGCCAAAACAAATGGTATATAGGTACGTATATATTAATATCACACAACCAAATTTTACATTCATCGAATAGGAATTTGAGTTAATTTTGCTGTGGATTAATATATAAGTAAATTTAGGGTATGCAAATGATGTGATGTTAATATATTCATATTTATATACATACGTACATACCAACACATATTATAACCTACATATGTGTATCCTTCAAATAAAAATTTGTTAGTGAACTTTTTATTTATTTGAAATCAGATGATTACTTTTAGGTAATTAATTTTATAATATGTCTAACTAATGATTATAGAAAAAGTTGTCAAAGCGGACTAACATGTCTTCTTAACCCGTTTTGCAATGGATTATAAATTATTATCCGAGGTAACCCCCAAAAAACTATAATTTTGGAATCATAAACTCTAATATGACCGCTTAATGACTGTGAGTTTTGTGGCCAGTCCGCGAAATATTAAAAAATTATTTTTTTATGTCGAACTCTTTATAAAAATAGTAAAATATTTTTCAAATTTATACTCAAATAAAAATATAACAAATTATAGTTAACTTTCAAAGAAAAAAAATCATATTATTTAGTAAATTGAGTATACCAATACCATCTATCTTTAAAACTAAAAACTAATATTTTGACTTGCGAGACTCACTTTTTGTAGGCAATTAAAAATAAGAGTCCTAATTCGTTCTGTGGCGGGCTTACCCACTTACTTAACTCGTTTTGCATTTGACTAAAATATTATTCTGGACGAAGAACTACAATCTTGAAAACACGAACTCTAATATGCACTGCTCAATGACTTTGGGTTTTGTGGTCAGTCTATGAATTCTTAAAAAAATCATATTTCTCGTGTCTAACTCTTTATAAAAGTAGTAATATAATTTCAAATTTTATTTTGATATATACTCGAATAAAATATAACAATATATAGTGGAAATTATTGCAAGATCTCGAATATATTTTTTCTTTGAATATATGGATTGATTATTATCTATAAAGATATAATATTTTTTAATACTTTAATAAACACACTCTCGGATGAGAAACAAATACTTTTCATATTATTTTCGGTAATTTTAAAAGACAATTATATCATTTCCTATTTCAATTATCTATACTATTAAAACTGAATCACTTTTGGAATATATTTCCAAACACCCCTTATTTTTCTTAAATAATTTGAACTTGTTGCCAAACAGGTATTAAACATGTTGCCAAACATTTATTAAATCCATTATAAAATTAAAAATTAAAAATTAAAAATATTTGAATCAATAACACTTAAATTAGTTATTCTTCACATTTCATATTTTATATATTACAAAAAAACTTTATACCGCGCAAGCGCGTGAATTTAGAATCTAGTTATTTCTTATGTATAATGTTATAATTAGGTAGTAACCCGTGCCCTGCACAGAGTGAGATATTTATAAATGTTTTTGGAAGGTTTTTATTTTAAATCATATAAGATAAAAATAATTTAAGTTGGTCTTAGTTGTGCTACATAATAGTTGTGTATATATCAAAGTAGTATAATATTTTTAAATTATATAAAACATACATAATTTGTTTGTTATTTAAAATAGAAAGAATTGTTAAAAAATAACCTTAGCTTGACATGTGGAACTGATTTTGTCTCCCTATAAAATAATGTTTTGAAGTCAGATATCAACAAAAAATCAGAAAATATAAATGAGATGATTAAAGTTACAAAGACGACAAAAGACACCTTTGAATCGATTAGCACCATTTCAATCATTTCTCCACCGGCCGTAGAGTATTGTTTCCAAAATCTTGTGATCTTAACATTTATCTTCCACATACTCTTGAAAGGTTTCAAGTCATAGACTGAACTTAAAGAGGCTATGAGAGATAAATGTTAAATTGCTTAGGAAAAGTTAATAGTGTTGTGTAAGTGGTGAATGAAATGGTAAGGTAATGTGATATAGTGTTATATAGTGCTCAAAGTAAGAGTTTCCTACATATTAAGAAGGCTATACATTCGAATTTGAAATCAAATTTTAAATCAATTATAGCAGAATAAATTTGTATTTAGTTTCCATGAACATTACTTTTTCGAAAATCATTCGTCCTTGAATATCTCTGTTTCTACGAAATTTATCTTTGAACAAAATTTATTTGATCTACGTAGTTATGAAAAATTCAAGAATTTTGATTTAATACGCATAATTAGCTCTTAAATTATTTGATCTACGTAGTTATCTCTCATACGCGTAATTGATGCACCAGGATCGCTCCTGGCACATGGTTTTTCTAGGCTGCAAGTGCACAGCAAACACAATAGTATTTATGGATCGAACCCACGGGGTGATCGTTGTCGATTTCTATTGATTTCTAAGTTGTGTCTAGACGTAAATAATTTTTTATGGGATTTGTTTGTCACGATTGTAGCTAGAAAATTAAACTAAATTAAGCGATGAAATAAAACAGCAAGTAATCTAATAAAATAATTAAAACGAGGTTGTAAATAATTTAAACGAAGCGTTGGGCAACAGGTAATCTCTAGGGTTCATGGCCGATTTTCACTAAGACTTTGCTAGGATTTTTAAAGCGATTTTTTGTCGTCTTTGGATTCTTGAACTTGGAACCCGTACACTATGTGTAGTCTACTTTCGTACAACCTACACACCTACAACTTTAGTATCCGACCGGTAGCTTTCGTCTCCGGCCGCGCAAAAAGTTAGTGATTATACTCAAAAGTCATTAACGCTCACAATCCATTCACAAGTAGGCTTTCGTATCTTGTGATGGTTTTGCTCGTCTACCCTATGTCAAACATATAGATCCAATACTTTCGTAGTTCTAAAAAGATCTAAGTTCAGTTGCAAGGTGATCAATCAAGCAAACATGTATTAAAAAAGAGGATAAAACGAAGAACCATAATCGGTGTCCTATTCTAAAAACTCAATGCATAATCGAACCATGAGAGCCCCTTTGAAACCCTATACCCAAGAAGAGAACTACTCAGCCATAGCAGAGATAAACATAATCAATATATTGAAAAGAAATCAAGTAAAGAAAAGGGATGAAGAAGTCTTCTCTATCGAAGAACACCGATCGAGAATCCTTGCTCCACACCGAAGAAAGAGTAACAATTGTTATAGATTCGTCTTTGCCTTAAAGCTTGATTTGTTGATACCTCCATACCCGAATTCATCTCGTCTTCTGTCTTCTCGAGTGACTAAAAACTGTGTCGTTCTTCCCTCTCCGGCGTGTTTTCACATATCTGCACATAAGACAACAAGAAAAGAATACATGAGGTTCAAAAATGAAATGGTTAAGGTTCGGGGTAGGCTACCCGCTAAAGATAAACTGGCCACCTAGGACAACGAAGAATGGTAACAAATGAAAAAGATGTCTTAGATGTATGATTCGTTGTCTTGCCTAAAACAATTGATGAGAAAATTAAATGTGGATTAAGTTCAAATAAAGTGAGCTAGTATAACATGTCGGAAAAAATATCTATGGATCGAAATCCTCTGGGGATGTCGCATTGAAAGCACTCTAGCTACCGCCTAGTCTAGTACCAACCCACAAAAGATCTGGCACGAGGAAATAGCGTAGAAGCACACATGTCGAAATCATCATAGATTTTGTTCTTATGTTCCTGAAAAATACTTAATAAAAATAGAAAAAGATTACACAAATAGTTTAAAATTAAAAAAAAACAAGTAGATAAATTCAAAAGAAAGAAAAATAAATTAGTAACGGATAAATATCCTCCCCCAGACTTAAATCACACAGTCCCCAATGTGAAAAAGTTGGTGAAATGATGAAAAAGATATGAAAATAAAACTGCAAATAAATAGATGGTTCAAAAAAATAAAATAAAAAAATTGAGGGAAGAAGATCAATTGAACCATGGTGGTGATGTGCATGGCTAGGCGTCGCCTGAGTCATCTATCTCTGAGTCGGGCATGTTACCATCGAACTAGTGATGCTTTTCGAGAAAGTGTATTACACGCTTGTATCGCCTCTCTTGTCGTGCAATCTTCTTCTCCATGGCTGCGTATCCTTTTCCGTGTGCGTGTGAGGAGCTCGTGGGAGCAGATGGTGCACGGGCTTGTGATTGTAGAAGTAGTCGAGTACGCTCCGCAGTTGCATCTCGGTTGGCCTTGGCCACTAAGAACTCGCCGATAATGTATGGAAGACGCGGGACAGCAGGTAAATAGTCCATCATCTCCGGTATCCATCTAGGTGATGCTCCATCTCGGAGTCTAGGGACAGAGTTAGAAGGTAAGAAAGCAAAGTAAGACTCACCGACGTTAGTGCAATATTTGTAGCCAAATCTGTCGGGGTCGAGTGAAGCGAGAGATAGTGCGCTCTCGGGAGAACTGCATGAAATCGAACTAAGTTCCTTGAAGTGGAGTCTCGGTCGAGAAATCGAACTGAACGGCTCGTAGAATCGCGGTGATGATGCTTCCAAAAGCGGTAGTGGTGTCTTCAGGTCTCGTGGCGGGTGCTTCTTGTTTCACCTTCACCAAGTTCTTCGCAATGATACAATCAAAGCAAATATGGCGTGGGTCGGTGGTAAATGGAAGTTGAAGAGTGACAAGCTTGCCATTGAGAACACTTCCCATGTTTGCTTTCGAGAATATGGTGTGCGCTAAGAGCTTGTGTACGAAGTAGACATCGGGATGCGTGAGTAAGGAAGCTTTGATCTTCCGTTGTCGTAGTCGCCTTGTCCCATTATGCTCCATAAATCTTTATCGGGATTCTCCTCGGGGTGAATCTCATCGAGATATTAAAGTTTTAAAGCTTCACAAAGTTCTGGGATAGTTAGAGCATTAGAATATCCACGTACGGTAAAATTAAGTGTACCGTTATTCGCTCTCGGATTGGAGCGTCTCTTGTAGTACATGGTGACGGTTGCTAAGAATTCCTTGGTGAGATCCTCGTAGGTGTGGAGATTAAGCTCCATGAAAGGTCGTAGATTAAGCATGTCGAGATACCAAATCACGTCTTCTCTAACCATCCTTTTGAGCTTCTCAAAGTAATCGATATTCGGGTCCATAGGCTGCCCGACATATCATACTCTTGGTCTCAGTTCCGGAGGTGGAGTCGGTTCACGTGGAGGAGAAGGTGTCGGGTCGCGTGGAGGGAGTGTTGCGTGAGCTTGAGTTCGCGATCGCCTTTGACTCATTATGAACTCGGCGAGATTAGTGTCATCCTCCACAGTAGTTGTTTTATTCGATCCACCTTGGATCTCCTCGGGGCGCATAGAGAGTGATCTCCGGGATGATTCTCCTACATATCCGCTATACTTAGAGCGCATTATGCGAGATCTCACGTGGTCCATTGTTCCTACAAAATAGAAAACAAATCTCGGCAAAAATATGAATATGGTTGTGATTGAAAAGTTTTAATGTGCAAGGATACTAAATCGAGTATCAAGAGACATATTCAATCTACAAATGAGCAATATTGAACGTAAATCTAGCAAATCTAGATGATAATTACTAATTTCATAAAGATTTGTGACGTACTTTGCATAAAAAATCTTAAAATTAGATTTTAAGCTCATTCTTATGCAAATTTAATAAATTACAGTATATTAATCATCAACTAAACTAGACTTGGCCAAATTAATCAAAATTGCTCTTTAAATTCGTTTTTAATTAAGCTCAAAATTTTCAAATTCCAAAAATCACAAATCCATAATAATTAAGTAATAAAATTGAAATCTAATCATTCTAAAAGTTCAATTTATAGTTCTCTAACAATTTCTAGCCATCATAGACATAGATCTATTTAAATGAAGAAAACCCTTAGGATTTGGCTCATATGAAAAGTAGAAGATTAGGATAATATATACCTTGTTGGAAAAGATGAGATAGTTGTGGAATTGAAATTTTCGTTGAAAATGATTGTGAATGGATCAAATAATTTTTGTAAAAGCTTGAAACTTGAAAAAGTTGTTCTTGCTCAAAATCGCCAAGTCTCTTGGAAGAGAAGAAGAAAGAGAGCTTTTAATCTAGAAATATTTTTTTTGTATTTGAAAAGTTGTTTTATTGCAAAAAAGAGGTTTTCTGTTTTTCAAAAACTTTTTGAAACTTACCTTAGCGGGACACGAAAATCAAACCGGAATGGTTCAGTTTCATGTCGGGAACATGTTCAAGATTGCACGGTTTGGGTTTGGAATGGTTCGGGAAATGTCGGGATGAAGTTTGGGTCGAAAATAGGTTGGCCACGGGTCGAACCAACGCGACCGCGGCTAAAGGCCACTTCGCCTCGGGTCCAGCTTGTGCGACAGTGGCCGATTGCTTCCTCGCCGCGGGACCGGCCAATGGAAGCGCGGTCGATACTCCATTCGCCGCGGCTGCAGCTCCTCCTGCCGCGGTCGATTAATGGCTTTTCTTCTCGGGTCATTTTCTCCTTTGTTCTTTTGGCGTTTCGTGATCCGTTTTGATCGGATTCTTCATTTTTTGTGTTTTCTATTTTTTTGAATGTTTTTGGGGTTTTGTGGTTTTATATAAAGCCTGAAATACTAAAAACAAAAACGTTAATATAAAAAGAACGATAAAATAAAAAGAAAAATGTACCAAATGGGTTGCCTCCCATTAAGTGCTTTTGGTTAGAGTTGTTAGCTAGACTTCTTGGTGGGACTAGTCGTGAGCAGTAGATGTCCCGGAAACAAAAGTTCTTTGGGTTTCATCGAATTTGTGATGTGGTTCGCCTATCTTTGGTATCACCTTCTTCTTTCTGCGTTTCCTCGGAACTTTTGCGTTTTGAAGAACTTGTTTCGTCTTCTCGATCATTCCTTCCACTCGTTCTTCTTTGGAGTCTCTTACGTCGGGTGGAATAGTGATCCTAATTTTTTTAAATGGTTTAGAAATAAAAGGTTGACTTACCTTTGGGGGTTCTGGTCTATTCGACTCATCTCTCTCTCTTCTTTTAGGGCGAATCAAATTTTTCTTCTTGTGCTGGTCCCTCGGGATTGGAATTCCATCCGGGACAGTTGGATAGAACTTCCTTCGATCCACATTCAAGAAAAAAACATGACGGTTGGCGTGATCAAAGATGGCGCCTACGGTAGCTAAGAACGGTCGACCAAAAATCAATTTTCTATACTTGTCTCGGTCCATCTCGAGAACTTAAAAATCAGCGGGAATGATCTTGTTTTCAATAAGTAGTTGAAGATCGTTGATCACTCCCTCAGACTTCTTTTGTGATGAATCTCCAAACATTACGCTCACGGTAGATGGTGTGAGAGTCTGTATACCAAACTTCTCGGAAAATGTCTTTGACATAATGTTAACTTTGGATCCCGAATCACATAGACAATCTACAAAATTTATCTCATAAATCGAGCAAGAGAAAGAAAAACGTACCGGATCATCGGCTTTTCTTAGCCTTTAAAACGGAACTTGTTTTGGTACCTCAAATGGTGGTTCTCAAACCTTGATGGATTCGGTATCAGCTCTCCCATAGAGTGTGACGAATTTTGAAGCCTCTCCATGCTTCGTCTCATTGTTGACTTCTTTTTTTGGGCACGATAGAGATCACGTTGCAAAATCTCTTCGGGTTATCTTCTACTCTTCCGGGCAAAGCTCCGTTTGGTCTCTTAGTGAAGTCCACGGTTTGTCACTAAAATCCAGACCCGTTTGTCCAAACTTTCCATATCCGGACCTGTTTGTCATTAAAATCCAACGGCTCCTTTCTCACCAAGACTACTGCGTTTTAGGAGACTTCTATGATGACCAAAATGTTCCTCACCAATCCCCTTAAACCGTCTAGGTACAAAGGAGACCTCACTTCCCTTGTTTTAGCCGATCTCGTTATAATAGCCCCAACAACTATATTCTTTGACGTTGCAATTTCTTTTCTTGTTTTTGTTTTCTTTAGACCGTTGATAATATTCTTGTAAGAGCTATATATAAAGCTAAGTAGATAAATTGTACAAAGAACCTTTGATTTTTATATTACGAGAATTTCTTAAACTTTGACCTAAAGCTTTTGTGCTTGCCGTCACCCCCTTTGAACCCTTATCGAATCCAGTTTCCTCCAAGTGTTTGTATTGTGATTTATCTCTAAGCTTCTGCACCTTGAGTGGTTCACTTCCTCCCCCGTTCTTGTTCATTCGTTCTTGGATCCAGTCGGCTAAGTTTCTCGCTTGTTGCTTCTGCCCCTCGTGTTATCGTAACAATCACTATGAGCCCAATCTTGTATCAGTTTACCCCGCTTCAGCATTTACGCAAGGGCGAGATTTCCCTTGGCTTGGGCGTAGAGCATTGCGGACATTATGCGATCATCCGACACATCGACTTAATTCTGTGTTTTTCTGTGAGATCATTCAAGTGCACATGCATCGTGCGCTCAACCTCCATGCGAGCCAAAAGGTAATGGAGTCGCGAGATGACTTAAAAGCGTTGAATTCCTCCCTCAGCTCAGAGAGGAAACTAAGCGCCTCATCGGCCAGTAACTTTGAATCCTTAAGCTCGGACACAAGTTCAGAATTCTTAACCTCAAGTCCTTGGTTGCACTGCGTGAGATCCACAATCTTAGAAGTGGCCTCTCAGACCTCGGCCACCAGTTTACTTTTATCTTTTTCGAGGAGACTCAGAGAGATTACATGGTAGGTGAGCTTGATAATATGGCGCTTGCAGTCCGCGCTAGAGGGGGACTCACAAAGTCTCCTCTCATACCACTCTATGGAACTATTATGGGCCGCAATAAATTGTGGAGAAGAAAGAAAACAATGCATCATGAGAATGGGTGAATACAAAATCAAAAAGAAAAAAAGAAAGGAGCTCACCCGACCCAAAGTCTCCTCGAATCCAGCAATGTTTTGAAGACCTTTCTTCGAGAACTAACTCAGAAGAGGAATTTTTGCTCCTGCCTCGCGGTAATGCCTAAGCAAAGTCATAGTCGCAACCGGATTGATCACGATGGGAATATTTTCCATGTAGCCGAAGTCCCAGTTGTGCTTCAGCTCCTTCATACGGCGAGACAGTTCAATTCGCGAGGAACTTCAGTTCTTCTCGCGCTTAGGAGAGTGGGCTTTCTCGGAATCAGGGAGAAGTCGTACCTCAGAACGAACCCGCTTGGGAAAACGAACATCGACATCATCTCGAGTTTCAGGGACGATCACCATAGCGAGGATCAGATCGGACGGAAAAGCATCCTTCGATCCCGAAACGGTAACCGTTGAGAATGCGTTGTTAGGTCCCAACAGGGTTCAGGGACGGAAAGATGACACTTATCAATTCTTTGTTCTTTTTCTTGTTATTGTGTAAATGCTCTCGATGACGAAATATCAAACTCATTTACTCCCATTTTTTTGTCTAAAACAATATTTGGTCCGTTCAATTCACCCCGAGGAATCTATATTCTGTTTATTGCTCAAAACCCATTCGATTCTTCTGTTATTAAAGATAAGTCAAAATCTTTCAATAATTCATATTTACAAATTTTGACTATTGTAATTCTAGTTACAACAATTGTATTTAGCAAACTAGGTGTTTTACAAAAGAGGTGATGGCTTAGTGGTAACACAAGTTGGTTGGTTTTTTTGTGCCCCAGTTCAATCCCTTTTTGGGATGGATTGTAATTTTATTAACTCAGAAGGTTGATTCGGAGTAAGTTTACCATGTAATTTTGAGTATTTTGGTTATTTCAAAACTAAAAATACATAATATTTTTAGATATATAATTGTATTTGGTATATTTCGGGTACCCGTTCGGGTTTCGGTTCGGGTATCCAAAATATTTTATAAGAGGAACCTAGTTATATGCTAGTGCACAGCAGTGTGATGTACTACTTTAGGTATCGATTCACAGGGAATCTTCGTTTACCTGAAAAATCTTAAACCAGAATTCGTAAGAAAGTCTAAGACGAAAAAGGAGTTTTTTAGATAAGTTGTCACGATTTCTAGATGAATGCAAGGAAATAAAATAAAAAGAGATTAAAAATAATAAAAACTAAAGTTGATTTGACAGGGATATATCTGGGATATGGTCGATTCAAATCGCGGTAACAAAACTCTTGTAAAATCGATTATAGTAACCCCACAAACTCGAATCATGGTTATAAAATTGTCCTACTCCCGCAGCGTTAATTACTATGTTCAAGCAATATAAATTACTCAACTCTCGCATGTAATCAAGAAGTTAAACACGCATATATTTTCTAGATTCGATCCGTTCACTAAGTTTCATAACTCAACTCCCGCAGATTATTACGCTTTGCTCTTCTCATGCTAGGTCGGGTTAATAAATTCAGCACTCCCGTGGTTTTATCAATCCTAAGATCAGTTTCTAGGTCGTGATACTAGATTCATGCATAGAGAATATGCTTAGAAGAAAGAGTTCTAGAATTCGGCTAAGATTATTATCTCGCGAAGATCCCTATCGAACATAATTGATTCCCTTCGATGGAGCCCTTCAACTCAACGACGAATTACTCAAACATAAAGAAATTAGAAAAATAGAATGATGAATGCATAATAGATAAAATAGAATATAAAAGAGGGTTCAAGAAAAATCTTTATCTCCCTAAACAAAGAACGAAGAATGAAGAACAAAAGAACATAAAAAGCTAACAAAATCTTGATGGTGGCTCCCAAAGGGGGACAATGAGGCACACAAAATTAGGGCAGATAAACTACATATTTATAGGTGTTCAACTCTTGTTTTAGTCGTCATTAGGATTTCCTTAAAAAGAAAACGAAGTGGGCTTGAAACGGGATGTTTTTGGGCCGATCTTGGCTGGTCGCGGGTGCATGAGCTGGAGCCGCGGCCAAAGGTGTGTTCGCCGCAGGTGTAGAGTCTCTGACAGCGGCCATGAGTGTATTCACTGCAGTCGTGAGCACTGAAACCGCGGTGGATGGCTTATGAGGTTGAATATTCATTTCTTCTCTTGCTTCATTCGCGAGACTGCAGAGCATGTCTTCAGTAAATTGGATATATTTTCAAATCTAACCGTTGGATTGTCTTCAGAAAAAGTGGGTATGAAAGGTGGTTTACCCTTCTATCTTTATTCCAAAGTTGGGCATGATCAGACGGTGAGACGGTCTTCATCGGATGTCGAACTTCTGACGGTCCAAAATTGTCTGAAATATGGTTTTTCCCCAATTTGTAAAGTTCTTGCCTAAGTTACCTGAAAAGAGTCTTGAAACTACAAATATGCTAAAATTACTATAAAAGCACTTAAAACCGAATAAAACACTTGTTAAAGCATTATAAAATCATACTAAAAATGGGTAAAAATACGATGTTATCATCCAGCCGGCTGAGTTTCTAGCTTGTTGTCTCCGCCCCTCGTGTTTGCGTAACAATCACTCCAAGTCCAATCTTGTATAATTTTGGTATCAGAGCTGAAAGCTTCACAAATCCCAGGTTGTATCTCTTTCAATTTTTGTTTATTTCATTCTGCAATTTTATTCGTAGTTCACTTTGTTTGCATCCATAAAAAAAAGTTAATTGTTCTTTCCATTTAGGTCGCATCGTTTTATTTTCAAAAAAAAAAAAAATTATTAGTTTCATTGTTTTGTTGCATCTATAAATTATTAGTTTCATTGTTTTGTTGCATCTAGAAAACCCACAAAAGTATTTTGTTAAATTATTTCGAATTCATTTAAAGTAAAAAAACAATATTATTACTTGTTGCAATTTATTTCTACTATTCTCAAGATTTTCAACAAAAAAAAAATCCATAAAAAATTTCGTGATTAAATTTCCTGTTTTGTTCTTTGTTTGATTCTGATTTTTATAAAAGAAAACCCATAAAAAGTTTTTACATCCTTTGTTTTAAATCTCGAATTTTATTTCCATAAACTTTTTAAAAACCAAATAAACATCCTTGATTTCTTCCTTTGTGTCGTTTTTGGCATAAATTTCAAAAGAAAATCACACAAAATTTTATCTTTCTATTTTTTGTTCCTTACCATTTACTTTGGTGAATATCTTAACTTGTGCTCATAATTGTAAACGATCCTGATCTTTTTCTATCTATTTTTACAAGGTACACCTTCAAACCAGAGAGTATGGAATACATTGAAGAAGAGATGAGTGGATTCGGCACCTCCGAGATTGATTGGGGGAGGAACCAAACCACTCGTGGGAAGGAGAAGGTTATGAAGATGGATCGTGGTATGAGGATTCTGAACCTGAAGGTGATTTAGGAGAAGAACTCGAGGAAAACACCATGAAGCCAAAACCACCAGATTGTAGTCGAGACGATACAAGCCAACATATTTGGTCCGGTGAAGAAACCGACCAAGGAGAAGAAGAAATCTATGGAGAAATCCATGGTGTGAAGAAACTGAATACCAAATCAGCTTAGAAGAAGGAGACTATGAAGAGGAACCAGAGCATGAAGAATTCAATAATGGAGAAGAATCAGATGAGTTTCATGGAGCCTTACCTTGAAGACAAACCATGGTGTGAAGAAACCGATCGAGAAGACGATCTAGGAGAAGATCGTTCATGGCGAGACGAGGCTCAACCAGGAGATGGTTTTGTTGATGAATCAGAATTGGAAAAAGAGAATCTAGAACTAAACCAGGAGCACCTCAACTACACCACTCAAGATGAACCATATGAATAATCAACGGATGATGAAAGAGATTGTGAACCTCGTCACATCTGTTGTTCAGGTCATAACCAAGGACCAGAAGCTTAACTCGGATGGGAGCAAGACATGGAGAGTTGGTTTCAAACCAACAATATTCCCGAGGAAGAGAAGACAACGTATGTCGAAGATACCCTGAGCATCTCAGGTCATCGGCAATGGAATCTGAAGTTCTATGACAACCCTGAGCCAAGAAGATGGATTCTAGCAACAAGACCGAATCCAAAGGTTAAGTTAAAGAGAGCTTGCTGCCCCGAACCAAAGAAAGTGTTCCAGGACACTTTGAAGAAGAATACAGAGGTTAATAAGCCAATGAGAGCTAAAGAAGTTAAACCAGTCCCACACAACCACATGTAGCTCACATGGAAGGTACAAAACCGTCGCTTGAGCCGCAAAGCATAGTAAAGCAATGTAAGCCTCCTAAACTCCATAAAGTAGATAATACAATCTGTTATAGATGCCATCAAAGATGATATTTTGCTAAAACGTGCCCAACTAGAAAATCAGAAACAATTTTACCAACTGAATCGGATATAGAAGAAACCAGAAAAGTAGATAAGTTGAATTTTGAAATTTCCGATTCTTGTATAATGCACTTGTCTCTGCCAAATATTGATAATGCAGGTCTACAACATGAAGTGGAGCAAACAATAGAAGTAGTAGACCCCGAGACAGCCACTGAAAATGATGAAGTTTACATCAACAACATCCTGGTTTAAGAAGAGCCACCAGATCAAACACAAAATCAGAATATATCGTGGCCTCTAATAAAGCAAAACTCACTAAGGGTTTTGACCATGTAAGTAATCCCTTACTGCCCTTCATTTCTAATGACTCAATTATTGTGATTATGAACTTGTTAAATCAAGTAGAAACCAATGAAAAAATAATTACGGTGGAAACATCTATAAACCGGATTTCTTATCTTGAGCCACACATAAAAGAGGAACGAGATGAATTGACTCAAACTGAATTATGCTATGTTGTTTATAATCCCATGATTGCCATAACACACTTCCTTCTTGCCAAACGTGTAGAAAACATTACAGGAACAAAGGAGAAACCACAAGAGCTCTGTTCGCTAGCTCACACCCGAGGAAGCCTCGAAGAAAAATATGATTTCATGAAGGCGACTACTTTGCTGTCCAAGGAATTCAGAAAAAACCATGGAGAGGCGTCATTGCTTCTTTACTGATCAAAGAAGAACCACCATATGCTCAACATCAAGCATATTTGAGCCACACACGAACCATGACCCAAGGTAATTCTCTAAACCCTCGAATAATGCACAATACTAACTTGCTCTATCGATGTGCAGGTGATCAAGTTTTGAGGACAAAACTTTTTGAAGAGGGAGGGTATGATGCGGTCATCAAACCAAACATAGATCATGGATCATACCGCATGAAGCCGAGACGGCCAAGGAGACTAAACTGAAGCCAAAGAAACCAAACCACGGTCAGCCAATAATGAAACTTGAGCCAAGCACCACTAGAGAAAATAAAGTACGAGAGAAAATATCCCAGGAGAAGCCCATTAAGAGATATGGCCGAGATCCATCTCGAACTCTCGGCCAAAGCACGTTCAGCCTACCCGAGAAGACCCATGTGCCTTGTTCAGCGCAAATGAAGACCAAGATCAAATGGTACGGCCCAACGACCACTTGGATTAAATTCTTAGTTCATCCAGAGCACGCCTCGAAGTGGAAATAGTCCAATCGGAGTTCAGAATAAGGTGATCTCCAACTTATCTGATTTGGATATACACGCATTAATTGGAGGTTTTCGAATAAATCAGGAGGAATTAAGCTATAAAACGACTTGGTCTGGAATCTTGATCCATCCGAAACAAACCGAGAATTGGATTTACCTCAAAACCGGTTCAGACTTGGAAATTATCGATTTTACAAATCGATGGACCTGTTTCAAACTCAATCCCGTGAATAAGCCAAAGATCGTGCTACACAGCCTAACCCAGCATCAATTTCGATCCAGAACCACTTGTAGAATATTATTGGGTCTCTTATGGTTCCAAAAGGCCTAAGATTCAAAGCAATGTCCAACGGATCCTCAAGATACTTTCCATTTGCCAAAATGGGTCGACTTGGTTCTATACATGGAAAGTTTTAGACCCGCTTGGTTAAAGAGCTTTCAGACTTATGTGTGGCGATGAGGAGAGATTTTTAGATGTCTAAGGGATTCCAAAATCATATTCGCATTCACCATATCTCACTTAATCAGGCGGATCAAGTTTAAACCAAACTTTCCATATCCGGACCCGTTTGTCATCAAACTCCAACGGTTCCTTTCTCACCAAGACTACTGTGTTTTAGGAGATTTCTATGAAGACCAGAATGTTCCAGAGAAACTCACATATCCCCTTAAACCTTCCAGGCACAAAGGAGACCTCACTTCCCTTGTTTTGGTTGATATCGTCATAATAGCCCCAACGACTATATTCTTTAATGTTGCGATTTTTTTTCTTGTTTTTTTTTTCTTTAGACTGTTGCTAATATTCTTATAAGAGCTATATATAAAGCTTAGTAGATAATTTGTACAAAGAACCTTTGATTTTATTAAAACAAGAATTTTGTAAACTTTGACCTAAAGCTTTTGTACTTGTCGGCGCCCCCTTTGAACCCTTTTCGAGACCAGTTTCCTCCAAATGTTCGTATTGTGATGTATCTCTAGGCTTCCGCACCTTGAGTGGTTTCCGCACCTTGAGAGGTTCACTTCCTCTCCCGTTCGTGTTCATTAGTTCTTGGATCCAGCCGACTGAGTTTCTCTCGTGTTTCCTCTTCCCCTCGGGTTTGCGTAACAATCATTCCGATCCAAATCTTGTATCAGTTTACCCCGCTTCAGCATTTACGCAAGGGCAATATTTCCCTTGGCTTGGGCGTAGAGCATTGCGGACATTATGCGATCATCCGACACATCGACATAATTTTGTCTTTTTCTGGGAGGTCATTCAAGCGCACATGCATCGTGTGCTCAACCTCCATGCGAGCCTAAAGGATATTGGAGTCGCGAGACGACTTAAAAGCGTTGAATTCCTCCCTCAGCTCAGAGAGGGAACTAAGCGCCTCATCGGCCCGTAACTTTGCCTCCTTAAGCTCGGACGAAAGTTCATAATTCTTAGCCTTAAGTCCTTGGTTGCACTGCGTGAGATCCACAATCTTAGAAGTGGCCTCTCGGACCTCGGTGACCAGTTTACTGTTATCTTTTGCGAGGAGACTCAGAGAGCGTACATGGGAGGTGAGCTCGACAATATGGCACTCAGAGTCCGTGCTGGAGGGAGACTCACGAAGTCTCCTCTCATACCACTCTATGGAACTATTATGGGCCGCAATCAATTGTGGAGTAGAAAGAAAACAAGGCATCATGAGAATGAGTGAATACGGAATCAAAATGAAAAAAAAAGGAGCTCACCCGACCCAAATTCTCCGCGAATCGAGCAAAGTTTTGTTATTCTTTTTATTGCTCAAAAGTCATTCAATTCTTCTGTTATTAAAGATAAGTCAAAGTCTTTTAATAATTCATATTTACAAATTTTGACTGTTGTAATTCTATGTACAACAATTGTATTTAGCAAACTAGGGTGTGTGTATTGGATTAAAGATTTTGGGAGATTTTTAGAGATTTTGGATTTGGTGGAATTTTGGTGGGTTTTGTAGATATGACCGTGTTTTGGTGTGATTCTTAAAAAAAAAAACAATTTGGTGATTTGATAAGATTTTCTTTAAAATATCAGATAATTTTGTGTGATTTGGTAAGGGATAGCGAAAACAACTAATGCTCTGGAATCTCGAGTCTCTGCAATTAATCTCTTTAAGCTGCCTTTTTTTTTACCCAAAGCAACACAAGAATCAAGATTGAATTTCAGTATATAATACCTCAGCAATGTTATTAAGAATTCCAATCATAAGCCATCATTTACGACCACTCAAGCTAATCAAATAACAAAGAAAAGTATTCAACTTTTTTTTCCCCTGAGAGAGAAGAATCAGACATCTACCACTCCAATCTATCGAACCCAGAAACCAAATTCAAAACGAGAAACAGAACAAGGTTAAGAGAGAGAAGAGACCATTCCGCGACGTTCACGGCAAGGAAAGAAACGAGTTGGTGGTTCATGGCATGGGTATAAAGCTGAGATAGCGCCTCATGGTTCATGGTTCATGGTTCATGGCAAGGAAAGAAATAGCAGCACCTCGAAATGCGTCGTACATAGTTCGATCGACCTCATCATGCCGCGAGGCCTCGGATTTTCGCTTCTTCACCATTAGAGTCCGAAAGAGGGAATCAAAACCCTAGATTTTCGAAGGTCTTTCAATTGGTAAATTAGGGATTTGAGAATCAAAATTTAGGGTGCGAAAAGGGTAAAGAAGAGAAGGATTGTTGGTGAGGGCTGATTGGAAGAAGAAGAAGAAGAGAGACTTATGGCGTTTACTCTGTTTTTTTAAAGAGGGAAGAAAAAAAGAAGAGGGAAGAACAACTTTTTATTTTTATTTTATTTTTGGAAGTCTCTCCAAATAACACCCGTAGAGGTGTGATTTTCTTGACCACTATTTGTTACTATTTTTAACTAAAAATGAATGTAAAATCTCCCAAAATATTTTTCACCACTTTTTCTTTAAAAACTGTTTAGTTTTGAATAACAGTGGATTTGATTTGGGTTTTAGAAATTGTTGATTGAATAACGCCGGATTGTAAATGATTTTAAATGATTTTACATAAATTTCATTTTCAATAACATGGGCTTTGATAAGACATTTATAAATCATTAATTGAATAACATAAGATTTAAAAAAAAAACTCAAATCTCCTAAAATCTCTAATCCAATACACTCCCTAGGTGTTTTACAAAAGAGGTTATGGCTTAGTGGTAACATAGGTTGGTTGGTTTTTTTGTGCCCCGGTTCAATCCGTGTAATTTTAGTAAATCAGACAATCTGAAGGTTGATTCGAAGTAATGGGGGAAGATTATGGGACGAAGATCCATAATTCCTACATTTTTGTACTTTCAGATTAAGTATGTAGTAAACATGATTTTCGACAATGAACTTTTTATAAGTTTACCATGTAATTTTGAGTATTTTGGTTATTTCAAAATTAAAGATACATAATATTTTTAGATATATAATTGTATTTCGTATATTTCGGGTACCCGTTGGGGTTTTGGTTAGAATACCCGAAATATTTTATAAGAGAAACCATTCGGATATTTATAACTATTCGGTTCGATTCAGTAACTTCTAATTCGGTTCAGTTTTTCGGTTCCAGGTATTTTGCCCACAATCACTCACTGACATGTATCCTCCGCATCAGCCCCAAACTTTGTTCTTTTGATTACTAGCCAATAAAATTTCATAATGTTTCAGACCTATTTTCTTAATGTGGCATATACTAAAACCCTCCTCGCATGAGAGAAAGGACAAATTTTAATTGTTTAAATAATAGTTAAAATTTATGGTTTCCTTATAATTTGTCAAATATTTTTGGACTGATCCCTATCCCATAAGTAAGTAAATACTATGTTCCAAAAAGAAAAAGAAAAATTTACTTACACGTAAAGACTTCACAAACTCCTCCCCACCACACATGAAATGATGAAAATCTGGGATATCCAGACTTAATGTGGTAAATGTTAAGAATAACTTCATTAAAACATTCCGTTAACAGAAATTTTTGAGTATGAAAGTCAGATGGACGCAAATACCAAACTTTGACGGAAATGTAGAAATTTTATTTCGTAAACACATTTACCTTTACATATTTGCCACTCTTGGAATTAATAAGGTTTGTAGAAAGCGAGCCATGTTGTTTACAAAACAAAATTCATATCTTGGTTATATTTGGTACAATCTCGAATATTTTATTTCTGATTTTTTACTTTACAAATAATTAATGCAGAATATTTTTATAGAGAAACTAGTTGGTGATCGCGTTTCGAGCAGAATTTTGTATTATTATTTTCTAACGTGGTATATAAGAAAATTCGACATTGACAAAACTATCACCGTTAAATTACATTCACATAAAGCACGATAGAGCTAATTATCTACTGCTCTTTAGCTCAATACGACATGATCCAATTGTACGAACATGGATTAGTTAACTCTTATAAAATGTCATACACTAATTAGAAAATAACTCATACTTGTATGGGTTAGATATCCATTCATTTGACATTATATGCTTTTTGAAGCGTTCGACCTTTTTTGACAGGTCTCCATTCCTCTATCTCCTTTTAATTTCTCCAACACGACATATTGAAATATAAACCACATTTTAACTTGGTTTAAACCTAACACCCATTTTCTTTCTCTCGCTTCTCGTTTCTCCGGCTAGTTATGTGGTCTTGTATCAAATTTGAACGTTAGATATAGTTTAGAAGATTTTCCGTTTTTGTTGTCTTTAAGATTATATTGAACATGTTATCTTTCTAGGATATCGCAATCTACCTCTCGTAACAACCATTTTCGCATACCCATAAACAGCTCGTGGTCATTATCTTATCTTCAGAAAGTTCATGTAAGCATTCCTTAATCATTATGTTGGCATGCGTGAATGCTTATTTTAGCATTGATATTTGTAATTTTGTTAGCCTCTTCAAAATTGAATCACCCATCCATGAGTTTGTCGAAATCCTACAAATTTAAATTTTTCTAAAGAGCATATCCCATTTAGATTTAACCTTATGATAGATCGTGAATTTTTATTTTGAACAACAATTAATTAGTAATTTATTTTATTTCTATTTAATTAATATTTAGTTTTATTATTTTTAGTAAATATATTTTACCAAATATGTAGTTAGGAAATAATTGGATCTAAATGTATTTTGATATATCATAACACAAATTTTTGAAGTAGATATTTGTATTTTTTTATGTTTTTTTTAAAAATGGTGGATGCCAAAGTAAATGCTGATGTAGCGGAAATAGAAAAAATCAAAACTAACTTTATATATAGAAATAAACAAACAAAGAAAAAAAAAATGTACGTTATCATTGGAAAAATTGTCAAAATCAACCCGAACTAAATTCAGTGTGTCAAAAAAAACTCAAACTAAAATACGGTGCATTTTACTACCAAAATTCAAAATTACGACATGAATTCTAATATACGTGCCAAAATCTACCTTGACTGACTTTGACATTAGTCAACTGTTAAAAAATGTAGACAACGCATGATATGGCATGACTGACTTTGACATTAGTCAACTGTTAAAAAATGTAGACAACGCATGATATGGCATGACACGTTGTCACCTTACTAAAACGACGTCGTTTTCATTGGTTGAACTCTTCCTAGGCCTCGAACACAAGATACTATAAACCATAGAGAAACGTCTGGACGAGTTGAACCATGAAACATTTTTGATATTTCTTACAAACATATCAATATATTTACTGTTATTATAATTAATATATCTAAAAAATCTTTTTAAAAAAACAAAGATTCGTCTGGTCTGTTCCTCATTTCTCCATCTCCAAATCAGTTTCAAGAGAAAAAAAAATCAGTTTGCTTTAACCTGAGGAGGTCGAGGGTTTTGAGTTTGGTGATGGTGCGTGGGATGTTTCCGGTTAAATGGGTCAGGTAACTGAAATCGAGTGTACGGAGGTCAAGGAGGTCGCCGATCTGGTTCGGGATCTGGCCGGAGAGTTTACCGGAGAAGATGGTGAAGGCTGTGACGCGGCTGTTAGTGCATTCAGCATCTGGGGTTATTTGGATTTCGAAGAGACTTCTCTGCTGCGACATCGTTGTTCTGTTGTTGCATATCTGAGCCACCATCTCTCCTCTCGAATCTGAAATCACAGGGCTTAAGAGAAAACCCAGAAGAAGAAGAGTGGGAAGAAGAGAGAGAGTTGGGGTTTGAAATTCGGTATCTGGGGCTGTTTGGGTTTAATCTTTTGAGATCGAGCAAGATAACATTTGTTTTGGGGTTTTTGATCTTTCCTCTGTTTTTTTTTCTCTTCAAACTGATTTGGAGATGGAGAAAGGAGGAAGAGATGAAATTCGATTGAGGACGAAGACGAATCCTTTTAAAAAAAAAAAGATTTTTTAGATATATTAATTATAATAACAGTAAATATATAAATAATATATTTCGGTTAATCTTCTTTACAATTCGATAATACGGTTGATGTGATGGTACAAAATGAGGTTCAGCAAATATTAGCAATTGTTACCATCGGCGGCATGGGCTCGTATCTAGGCCTTCCGGAGAGTCTCGGATGTACCAAAAGTAAGATCTTTAACTTTGTAACAAAGAGGTAGCAAAATCGAATTAACGGATGAACATCAAGGTTCCTATCAAAAAGGGGAAATGAGCTTTTAATCAAATATGTGGTATCAGTAATGCCAACCTTCGTTATGTCGTGTTTTAGGTTACTCAAGTCCATAACCGCATAATAAACTAGTGTGGCGGCACGATTCTGGTGGAGCTTAAACGGAGATTCAAAAGGAATGCATTGGATAGCATGGAAAAAAATATGTCGAAGTAAATCGGAGGGAGGCTTGGGTTTTCGGGCGGTCGAGGACTTTAACACAACACTATTGGCCAAACAATTATGGAGGTTAATGGATAAACCAGATTCTTTATTTGCGCGGGTTTTCAAAGGTTGATATTTTCAGAACACATATCCTTTAGAACCCATTCGATCATATTATCCATCATATGGATGGAGGAGTATTATCTCAGCTAGATCTCTGGTCAACAAAATGTTAATTAAAAGAGTTGGATCAGGCTGTTCTATTTCAGTATGGAAGGACTCGTGGATACCATCTTCTCAGCCGAGGTCAACAACATGTAAGAGATACAATTATTACCTGAATTTAATGGTCAATCACCTGATTGACCCAGTAACTCAGACGTGGAATACATCGTTATTGAACGCGATTATTGATCCGACAGACGTGACGATTATTCGGGGTCTGCATATAAGTAGCACATACAAACCAGACACCAATGGATGGCATTACACAACATCGGGAAGGTATACGGTGAAGTCGGGTTATCAAATTGAACAAATCAGAACCAAATATTGGTACCACAAACTCTTTTGGTCCGGATGTGACGAAATTACAAGCACACACCTGGAAGTTGAAATGCTCCCCGAAATTAAGACAATTTATTTGGCAAGCTATATCGGGCTGTCTCGCGGTCTCATCTAATTTGCGAAGTTGAGGAATTAACTGTGATACGAGGTGTGCAAGGTGTGGATCGGAAAATAAAACTATCAATCATGTCCTTTTCGAATGTCCTCCGACATTACAAACATGGGCACTTTCAAAGATTCCAACTTCTCCGGGTGTTTTCCCAATGTCATCAGTCTTTGCTAATTTCGATCATCTTTTTTGGCGGCTTACTCCAAATAATTTGGATAATAGTTTTCCATGGATTGCGTGGTACATTTGAAAAGGGAGAAATGATAAGATTTTTTCGAATGTGGACAGATGTCCACAAGACATACTACATCAGGTGGAAACCGAGGCCATGTCCTGTGAAGCGGAACAGAACAGAGACCCATATGTGATAATTCAAAACTTTACCCCTTCTCTGGTAATTCCGATATATGACGGTTGGCGATGTAATGTTGATGGATCTTGGAAGGAGACCGATAGTTTTTTCGGAATAGCTCGGTATTGTTATCAGGAAAGAGTCGAAGGAACTATAATGGGAGCGAGGAATCTGCGAATAAGCCTATCCCCCCTACACGCAGAATTGGAAGCACTCATCTGGGCCATGCATTGTTTGCTAGCAAACCAGAAGACGGAAATAGCTTTTGCAACAGACTGCTCCGAGTTGGTGAAGATTGTGTCTACACCCGAGGATTGGCCGGCTTTTGCATTACACCTGGAGGAATTCGTGAAGAGTAAGGAGGCATTTTCTTTCTTCTCAATCTCACTCATCCCACGCGCGAACAACACAATGGCAGACAAGCTAACAAAAAGTGCCCGCGTCTACTCAGTGGATATTAACTATGTAAACTCGGTACCACCGATTTGGATTTCCAAATCGTTCTAGATATTTAGGCTGTTGACAAAAAAAAAACAGTAAATATATTGATATGTTTATAAGAAATATCAAAAATGTCTCACGGTTCAACTGGTCGAGAAGCTTATCTATGGTTTACAGTATCCCATCATTTTTTAACAGTTGACTAACGTCAAAATTAGTCAAGGTAAATTTTAACACGTATATTAGAATTCAGGTCACAATTTAAAATTTGCTATAATGATAAATAGTAAAAAGCACCGTATTTTAGTTTCGATTTTTTTTAGTACACTAAATTTAGTTCGGGTTGATTTTGACTCTTTTTCGGTTATTATTACCTAAGCTTGGGTTAAATGCCAAAGGTTTCATTTCACATCGGTGGAAGTTTCATGCACTTTCTACGAGGCCCCAAAAGCAATAATTAGACTTTGTTTTCCCCTTTCAGAGGCAATAATGTAATCCAATATTTTCTACTCAACAAAATAAATTAGTAATCTCCCTTCGTCACAAAAATCTTATTATACGAAATACACCCACTGTAGATAAATATAAATAAGGTGACTACAAATAAAGAGCCTTTTCTTACTCACTTCATCACAACTTTCCTTAGTTATAATTCTCGCCTCCTCTTCATTTCTACAAGAAACAATATAAAACTGGTGTGAGTGAAAATGGGAGTTGAAGGAACGATGGAGTATATATCGGAATTTTTGAAGAAGAGGAAGAGAAAGAAGAAGAAACAAAGCTCTCCGAGTTGCTCTTATCGACTGCGAAGGCTGTGAACGTAAGATCAAACATATCCTTTCCGGCGTCAAAGGTATGTAGTTACATATATGGAAGCGTATAATTATGAAAACATTTTTTATCAACCATTGTGATCCAATGGTTAAATATTTTTCATGTTGTTCGAAGCCAAAATATCAAATTGCAACGACTAGTTTTCGATATTAAATGACATGAAAATTTGGTTTTCTATAGATCTCAGCATTATTCTGAGCATTAATCTTGGAATTTAAACTTTTGTTCTTGTTGAATATCATGAAATATAAACTTTTAGATCTCAGCATTACTCCATAATTTCTCACAGTATCCATAGTCTGCATTTAGATATTCCAATTTAAGGAATAACATTCCGTCTCAAATGGGTTTTGAACCTGGAGCATAAAGAAACCGACCCCCTTGTATTACCACTAGGCAACCACCTCTTTGGTAGTTAGGTTACATTCTTGCGATTTGCTTTTGTAGGTTCCGAAACTCCAGTTTGGATCTCCGAACTCCTCACTATTTTTGTTGACAAATTTTGTTTTTGTTTTGTTTGCATTGGACTCAATTTGTGTAGGGGTGAAATCGGTGGACGTGGACATGAAGCAGCAGAAGGTAACGGTGATGGGATATGTGGATCCGAAGAAAGTTTTGGAGGCGGCCAAGTCGACGAGGAAGAAGGTTGAGCTATGGCCGTACGTTCCGTACACAATGGTGGCGAATCCGTACACATCTCAGGCATATGACAAGAAGGCACCACCAAACATGATTCAGAAAGTTCCTGACACGGCCTCAGTCAACGAGACCACCGTCGATGACTCTTACACCAATATGTTTAGTGACGAGAATCCTAATTCTTGCTCTATCATGTAGACTGTAGACACTTTTGTATAAGTTAAATATATGATTATACATATACTATTATTGATAATTAGATTAGAACACGCATATACAAGCATTTATAATTTAGTATATGCGTTCATAATTTAATATATACGTGTTTATAATATAATATTTTGTAATCCATAAAAAAAATACAAAAACAAAAAATGAAATACAAAATCAGATCACCCATAAAATAAAATAAACCAAGTTTGCAAAAGTCGACACGAAGCCACCAAAAAAAAGTAAACGGTTATTTATTTATTCTGATCTTTATTTTTTTCTTTTCTTAACACTGAAATATTATTCTATATATTACAAATTACGAGAACTGTTACATGGAAAACAAAGGTTTATTGCTAATGTGGATGTTTCCAATTGGTTTAAGTTATTGGAGGTTAGCATTTTTCTTTATTTATGTAATTGGTTTACGCATCCAGTCCAGCAACGCGATTCTGTTCATCAACCTGGGAAGTCTCTCCAGAAACCCATCAAATTTATCAGGTGGTTTAAGCATCTAGAAAGTTTCATCAAGCTGGTTTATTTTCGCTGAATCGTCTTAGCATTTATATTTATTTATGTAATTTTTTATCTTTCTTTCTTTATTTAGGTATATGGTCGGTTCGATTCCAAATATTATTTCGGTTTGGTTCGAATTCACAAGTTTATGTTAAGATAATTTAGTGTTTCGGGTTTTTTCGTCCTTTTGGGAAAGCAGTCCACCTACTTAAGTTTAATGAAATATTACAAATTTAGACAAAAAATAAATATAGAAAAAAAACTTTGAAAAAAAAAATTCTAAATTTTTTTTTTTTGAAAAAATAATTAATGACGGTTGAGATGGCAGTTGACTCATCAACTGTGGACGCTTTAGCTAATGTGGCAGCTAGAGATGTCAGACGGGCCAGCCCGCGTCCAAATAGCCCGACCCGATGCAGTTTTAATTTTTTTTCGGGCCTCGCGGGCTGGCATGCCGCGTGCCGCGGTCTCAAAATGATGTGTCCAAGCCCAACCTGCCTATATTCTACGGGTTTGTGGGTTGACCCGCGGGTTCCGTTTTTTTGATTAGACTCCATAACTTTAATTTTAAAGAGTTGCAGTGTCTATATTACCAATCCATATGGTAAGATTTTGGCAAGTGTTCCTTCTCGAAGGTACAACTTCTCCTGTGACATTATGCGATATTTCATTAGTCTCGTCGTTGATTATACTGACAAGATTATACAGTCAAGACAAAAAGGGAAACCAACCCAGGCTGTTTTTTCACTCAGTATCAAGTCGTTTTTGTCTTCGTTCAATCACGTAATCTGCTCATGTAGTCTAAGACCCACCTGTAACACAAACAAAACAAAATAAAAAAAGGTCTGAGCAATCACAGAACTATGAAGCCAAAAGCTTTACTGTGATTCAGCGAAAAACAAATTGTTACAGCGGAGGAAGAAACTCTTGCTTTACGTTTTCCTTCAACTCGGCGAAACTATTCACTTTCTTCACCAGTTCCTGCTTTGGAAAAAAGCTCTCAAACCCTGAAATCAAACCAACATAAAGCTATTGATTATCCACTTAAAGGTATGGAGTCTAAGCAACACGTAAAGCCCCGGAGTCTAAGCAATGTCTATTGCAACCTGAGTTACTCTAGCCTTACCATTCCTCAGCGATGTTGTAGCGCTAGAGTAGAATATCATCCCATTGAGTTGTACAGTGCTAATCCATGAGTTTTTTGGAGAGACTTAACCATATCTCAGCCGAGTACCTACAGTTGAAGAAGAGATGATTTCGTGTTTCGACGGGCTCCTGGCAGAATATGCATGATACACAAGCTCCAACATTCCAGGATATCATTCTATCACCCGTTCAGAGTCTGTCATTCGTTGTCAACCATGTAATGAAAGAGTATTTGGGCGTACCGTATAAGAACCATATTCCCTTATACCATTCCTTCTTTGGATGCGTTGTACGAGTGAGCTTCCACGTTTCCTTTGAGTTGAATTTTTTTTTGAATTTATCTCCGGTTCGCTTCCACAACACCACATCTTTCGCTAAAGCGATATATCCTTGTTGACGTTGTAGTTCAATTAGATCTTCGATGTGATTCAGTACTTCAATTTAATGGTGTCTCCGACGGTGAGCTGCAAGGATTTCTTCTACTGTTGAATTAATTCGTATACCCATATCAATTCAACCTCTTATTCCCGTCGCGTCGAGTAGTCTGCCCATCATACCAGAAAGATGTAGAAGCTCCATTGCGTACTTTGATTTTGACGAACGATGCAACCAGATCTTTGTATTTGAGAAGTTTCTTCCATATCCAAGAACCAAGTGAAGAAGTAGTTTTAACAGACCAGAAGGAACCTTTTCGAAAGACACGCGGGAATTATTTAAGGTCAAAGAGGAATAAATGTCAATCTATCAATAAATCTCGAGATAATCAAAGACTCGTTCAAACCGGTGATTAAAGGCGCTTAAGTGTAACAACCGAATCCACCGGATTAAATGTCATTCATGGCGAATCAAGTGGAGTAAATAACAACGTTAAACACGGACTCGTAGTATAAAAGCAAGAGAAAGGGCAATGAGCAAGGACAACATTTTTCACTCAAAACTAGCGTTACGCTTAAACACTTATCAATTCTTTGTTCTTGTTCTTGTGTAAACGCTCTCGAGAACAAAATATAGACTCATTTACTCCCACTTTTTGTGTCTAAAACTATATTTGATATGTTCAGTTCACCTCGAGTAATCTACTTTCTGTTTATTGCTCAAAAGCAATTCGATTCTTCTGTTATTAAAGATAAGCCAATGTCCCTTGATAATTTTTATTTACAAATTATGACTGTTGTAATTCCAGCTACAGCAGTTTAGCGTTACAGAGAGGGAGATAGGCAAGTGTTATTCCTATCACTCAAAGGGGGCTCCATCATCTCCCCAAAAGTGGATTAGAAGACCGAACTAAGACGAAAAAGCATATAGCCAAGACCATAAATGAAAAGGGCATGACCCGAATGATTGCTGGAAACTGAACGCATTCCTCTTAGAGAAGTATCTCGCCAGTGAATTCGCTGATTTGGTGCCACCGCCACAACAGGTCAGCTCCGCAGTTGGTAGTTAATCTGCAAGAGCGGTGAACTTTATCCAACAAGACCGTCCTGAGAAAGCTGTCAATTCTTTGACTCGACAATTCAAGAGACTTTCGAAAAAAAAAAAAATTCAGCGAAAGAGACACGTGCATGCTAAATAAGCCGCACGATGATACTCTAGTGGTAACACTAGATATCGGTGACTGTGAAGTCGCGAGAATCCTGGTTAATACCAGGATCTCGAGAAATGTAATATTTTATGAAACTTTCAGACAAATGGATGTTTTTAGCGCGCAAAATTGACCATAAAGACTTGTCGGGTTCACTAGTTAAACGGTCACCACGGCCGAGATGGTAAATCTACATGTTCCGTCAGGAATAGGCCCAACACCACAAATTTCTTGGTGGTGGAAGGACCGTCAATCTACAATGCTATTCTGGGCACCTTTGGATTAACTTTATGAAAGTGGTACCCACGACGTATCATCAATGCGTTAAAATTCCAACTTCGGCTGGGATAATAACATTGAATGGTAACCAAAATATTGCTAGATTTTGCTACATGGCTTATCACAGACTACAAGCTAGATCGAAGTCGGTCAGTGTGGTGAATCCGGAAGTCTAAACATTCCCTATAAAAAACCCACTAGTTCGTGACGAAGTGGATCCGGTCTTCATAGAAGAATGTGAATCAGAAAAATGTGTCAACATTGGAACGATATTGAGAGAACCCATACAAGGAGAACAAAAAGACTTTCGCATGGTCGGCTCAGGACATGCATGTGATCGCTCTCGATGTTATTTCACACAAACTGAACGTGGATGAGTCTTTGAAACTGGTTAAGCAAAAGAGGAGAACATTAGGGCCGAAAAGATCAACAAATGTGGATGACAAAGTCGAAAGATTACTAAATAGCGGGTCAATCCGTGAAGTCAAATATCCAGAATGGCTAGCAAACCCATTGGTGGTAAAGAAAAAAAATGGGAAGTGGAAGGTCTGTCTCGATTTCACAGATCGGAACAAAGATTGTCTGAAGGACAACTTTCGATTACCCCATATAGACCAATTGGTGGAAGCGACAGCTTGCCACTAACTGTTATCCTTTATGGATGTTTTCTCCGGATACCGTAAACTCTTGATGAACCCAGAAGATCAAGAAAAATAATCTTTTCTAATCGATAGAAGGATCTACTGTTTATGGTGATGCTCTTCAGACTGAAGAATGTCGAGCAACATACTAACGTTTGGTCAATCAGATGTTCGCGGGGCAGATCAACAAAACTATTGAACTTTATATTGATGATATGATGGTCAAGTCCATCGAAGTTGAGTCGCATATCCAATATCTAAAAGAATGTTTCAAAGTCTTAAACCACTTCGGAATAAAGTTTAACCCGACAAAATGCACCTTTGCAGTCGCATCAGGAGAATTTTTGGGAGACTTAGTTATCCGAAGAGGGATTGAGGCTAATCCATCACAGATTAATGCATTCTTGGGGATGCCTTCCCCGAGAACAAAGCGTGAAGTTCAGCGATTGATCGGGAGAATCGCTACACTAAACCGGTTCATATTGAAGTCAACTGACAAGTATATTCCATTCATCCAACTACTAAAAGGAAACAAAAGTTTTCGCTTGTTGTGAAGAATGTGAAGAAGCTTTCATATCGCTGAAGAAATATTTAACGGAGCCACCCTTGCTATCTAAACCAGTTGACGGGCAGCCCCCGTATTTGTATATAGCGGTGTCGTCAACAGCTGTATCGGGGGTCTTAATTTGGGAAGACCGAGTAGAACAAAAGCCAGACGTTAGAAGATGCCAAGACAAGGTACTCGGTCATCGAGAAGCTTACCTTAGCCGTGGTGGTATCATCAAGGAAGCTAAGACTATACTTCCAATCACATTCAATAATCGTGGTGACAACTCCACCGCTTCTTTCCATCTTACATGGAATGAATCAGCCCGTGAGATTAGTCAAATGGGCAATCGAGCTAAATGAATACGACATCGAGTACAAACGTCAAACAACCATTAAATCCCAAGTTCTGGCAGACTTCATAATAGAACTAGCCGTGCCAGACGATGATATCCAAGACCCCCAAAAATGTGGACCCTGCATGTAGATGGAGCTTCTTCGTAGGGTGGATCCGTGATCGGAGTTCAACTATTCTAACCTGATAGCAAAGTGACCGTACGATCTTTCATATTAAAATTAAATGCTTATAATAATGAAACAAAGTATGAAGCCCTAATTGTTGGATTGCATCTAGTGCAAGGAGTGGGGGCTCAAGAGCTGGATGCTTTCTGCGATTCTCAGCTCGTTGCGAATCAATTTAGTGGAGAATATAAAGCTAGAGATGAAAGGAAGGGCGCTTACTTAAGGTTGGTACAAGAACTATCCTATTCGTTTAAATATTTTACACTAACAAGGGTCCCCAGAGGGGAGAGCACTTCAACCGTTACCTTAGTGGCCTTGGCCTCGACCTCGGATTTCGAAGTCTGAAATACAATGGATGATCTTAGTAGAATGATAACACCGGTTTTTGACCATTTTTATGAATCACTTTCATATTATTTTGCAGGTGTTTTAACTCCGTTTTCAATAGTTTTCAAATGATTTCCATGTTTTAGTGTTTTCAAAGACATTTCAGGTAACTCGAAGTAAAAAAGTACATTTCGGAACAAAAGTACGTTTTTGGATAAACTCGTACCATCAGAAGTCTTGCCATCATAGGAGGCCTTCTCACCGTCCTATCATCACCAAATTTGGACACAACAAAGTATATACAACCAGAGAAGCAGTCGACCGCAGGTTGAGAGCTCCCACCCGCGGCCAAACACCAGTTCGCCACTCCTGGAGAGCACGGACCAGCGGCCAGAGTCCAGTTGGCCACTCCTGGAAGGCCCGCACCCGCAACCAACCTCTGTTTTGACCCCGAGACCCGTTTTAAGACCCGAGCTAATCCCATCCCTTATTAATAAAACCCTAAGCGCTACCCGACGAAAGGAGAAGCTATATAACCTCGTTTTAGGTTATTCTAAAATGGGAGCTCGTTTTTAGACAAAAGAAAAAGGGAGACAAGAATGCGACACCGAAGGAGAGAGAGGAGGCGCAAGGGGATCATCATTCGATCTCCGTCTTCACCGTGTTCTTCGTTCTTCACTTTTTATCTCTTTAATTCTGCTATACTTTATTACTTCTATGATGTTTTGCTACACTATGATTAAGTAATTCCCGAGTTGGGTTTAAAGGGATTATCAAAGGCTATTTCATTGTTTAATTCGACGATGTGTTTGATTTTGGGTTTCTAATCTTCTATGAGTTCTTTGTTTATTCTTATTCATTAATGCAAGATTCTTTGTTCCACTTAGAGTCTGATCCTAGGTTGAATTAGATTCGCGGAAGTGTTTTCTAATTGCTTGAACTAGAATCAAACGAGCAATTTCGCTATAAGAGACGAAAGCTATTTATAGAGTATTGTGAGCGATGACGAATCCTAAACAAAATAATGCGTTACCTCCTTCGCGGCCAGAGATGAAAGCTACTGGTCGAGTTGGTCGGTAACAGTTGGTTAGGATCACGGTATTGACATAATCATACATTCGCGATTCGAGTTCAAGAATTTTCATAGTTGGTTACCTTTATAATTTATTTTTACATCGTTTTAGCCATGAATCCCTGGGAATACCCTTAAACCCAGCGTTTAGTTTAACTGATTAAAACCTCGTCTATTCCATCTTCTAGTTTAGATTCTAGTGATACAAAAAAACCAACTCCAAAATTATTTGCGTTCCATTTCGGTTTAAGTATCCGATTGCTTCATACCGAAAAAACAAAATCTATGTGGTTCGATCACTAAGTACTACAACGCACATCTGTGCACTTGCAGACATTTAGGGTTATAAATATAAAACCTGAAGCTTAGCTACAATATGATCGCATCATGAAGTGAATTGATCAGCCGAGCATTGAACTCCACGGACAAGTGATGACAATCACTGGGGGAGAACCGTCATCTGACAGGGACTACGGTCTGGATTGAGAATCCCAATAATTAGGTATATATCTAATGGGATAACACCGGAAAGAAAGTGGGATGCGCGAAAGCTAAATATCATCAACCCACAATTTAGCATCATATGGGAGGAGATGTATAAACGAAGTATCGAGGGACCTTACCTCAAGGGGATTCACTAGAAATGAG
This sequence comes from Eutrema japonicum, assembly GCA_030161315.1. Taxonomy (NCBI): domain Eukaryota; kingdom Viridiplantae; phylum Streptophyta; class Magnoliopsida; order Brassicales; family Brassicaceae; genus Eutrema; species Eutrema japonicum. The sequence continues at coordinate 20,091,209 of BSQW01000012.1, read as the reverse complement.
GTCGAGCTTGCGGGAACCGTGCGTGTGGGAGAACGATGGTCAATCGGATTAAACGGTGATGCGAGGTGATAAACGTTCTAAGTTTTACCCCTTAAAATAAGTGCAAGTGCACAACAATCATGGTATTATATTAAGGGACCGAATCCACATAGACTTGCGTACCTAATTTGTGTCTAGACTTATCAATGTTTGAGAATGGGTGTCACGATTTGTAGCTAATTCGTTCTTCACTTTTTATCTCTTTAATTCTGTAATACTTTATTACTTCTATGATGTTTTGCTACACTATGATTAATTAATTCCCGAGTTAGGTTTAAATGGATTATCAAAGGGTATTTCATTGTTTAATTCGATGATGTGTTTGATTTAGGGTTTCTAATCTTTTATGAGTTCTTCGTTTATTCTTATTCGTTAATGCAAGATTCTTTGTTCCACTTAGAGTCTGATCCTAGGTTGAATTAGATTTGCGGAAGTGTTTTCTAATTGTTTGAACTAGAATGAATCGAGCAATTTTGCTATAAGTGATGAAAGCTACTTATAGAGTATTGTGAGCGATGATGAATCCTAAACGAAATAATGCGTTACCTCCTTCGCGGCCAGAGACGAAAGCTACTGGTTGAGTTGGTCGGTAACAGTTGGTTAGGATCACGGTATTGACATAATCATACATTCGTGATTCGAGTTCAAGAATTTTCATAGTTGGTTACCTTTATCATTTATTTTTACATCGTTTTAGCCATGAATCCCTGTGAATACCCTTAAGCCCAGCGTTTAGTTTAACTGATCGTCTATACCATCTTATAGTTTAGATTCTAGTGATATAAAAAACCAACTCCAAAATTATTTGCGTTCCAATTCGATTTAAGTATCCGATTGCTTCGTACCGAAACAACAAAATCTATGTGGTTCGATCCCTAAGTACTACAACGCACATCTGTGCACTTGCAGAAATTTAGGGTTATAAATATAAAATCTGAAGCTTAGCTACAATCTGATCGCGTCAAGTTTTTGGCACCGTTGCCGGGAATTTTGATTTGTTTTCTTACGAATCTCGGCTTAAATCATAGAACGTCTACTTATTGTTAATTCTCTTTTGCATTTTAGGCTAATTTTCGATGGGAGACCGATACTTAGGTCTCGAGCCTCTAGGTGATTCGCCACCTTGGTACGATGGGGATCCACACGGCGACGAGCAAGATGATCTTTCCGATGGTGAAAATGAAACGATAAACACCAAAGGGAGAGAACCTAAAATTCGTGAATTCGATTCGCCTCTTGTTTTGGATCGGAGAGCTATTCAACAACCCCCTCCCAAAAATGGCGATACTTAAAATACGGTACACTACATAGTGCTGGTTAAACAACACCAATTCAGTGGTTATTCAACAGAAAATCCGATAGATCATATCGATTTTTTCGAAGAAATATATGTTCAACCATAAAATAAAATAAAAATTACCATCAATGTAAACTGTTTTCGTTCTCCTTGAACGGTAAAGTCAGCAAGTGGCTAAAGACTGTGAGAGCCGCGTCTATCATGACATGGGAAGGTTGTAAAGTGGATTTCGTAAATCGTTTCTTCATGAAAGCTCGTACTTACCTCTATAGGGGTCAAATACAAAACTTCCAACAGGAAGAGACATAAACACTCTATTTTCCAAAACAAGATTTTTAATGAGACAAATGGCTCACATCACCTTAGCCCATTTGTTGATCAAGACCCAAGGCCCAACAACAAGAAGAATTTCATGATCATGAAGTGCAAGGGCCATAGTTTTTGAATTCAATCTTGTTTTTAATTTTCTGTCATTTTCGAGGCTTGTTTAATGTTGTTCATGCAAGCCTTGTTGTTTTCTATTTAAGCAAGTTCTTTGCTTCATTGTAACTCATCCTGGATTTGGATCACAAACCTTTTAATCAAATAAAACTTTCTTATCAAATCTAAGTTGAGAATCTCAAAAATCTTCTCTTGTCTCTTGAGATCGATTCGCTTCTTGGCAGCATCCTCATCGAGTCTCTCTTTCTATCTCTTATGAGCGGTTCGTTGTGTCTACAACATCTTCACCGCCTCTCTCTCTCAAAACATAAGCTATTCCGCAAGCTTTCTATCCCTATCTCAGTCCGAAATCCAACTTCTTTGTGCCGATTCTAGGGAGGTTCATAACACGTGTCTATGCGACTTGGGGTCAAGCATAAACATGATGCTACTGTCAGTTGCTAAACGTTTAGTGTACCACACTTTCCGGCCGACTAAGATTTCACTAATACTAGCGGATCGTTCGGTTCGACGATCGATAGGCGTCCTCGTCGACGTATTCATCGTGATCGGAGAATGCTGCATTCCTACCGATTTCGTGGTACTCGAGTTAGAGAAGGAACCGCGGATCCCCTTATACTTGGGCGACCATTCCTATCCACCGCATGGGTGATGATCAACGTCCCATAGGGGAAAATAGACATACACTTAGGTGACCTTGTGATGCACTTCGATATGAGAGAAAGCCTTAGTAAACCAACCCTAGACAACCAAGCTTTATGGCTTGATGAGGTCGACAAGGTCACTGAATAATTCTATGAAGAATTACTACTGAGTGACCCATTTAAAGTCGTAATCTCGGACGCAAAAGATGGGGGCAGCACTCTCGAAGAAACCTTGAGGGATTGTGTGAAAATGCTTGGTAAGGCTAAAATTTACAAAAAGGCTGTGAGCTACCTTGATTTAAAGAACGAAATGGATATTCCAACAATGCTGAAGGACACTTCTGCAACAATAAATGACCCGTGGGGCGAACTGAAAGCTCCTTAAGTGGAGCTAAAAATCCCTTCCTGTCGGTCTCAAGTACGCTTTCCTTGGACCAAAGTCGACTTACCCGGTCATTATAAATTCTGGTCTGAGTAAAGCCGAGACAACAATGTTACTATGTGAGTTGAAAAAGCACATAAAGGCTATAGGATACTCGCTTGATGACATACCAGTAATCTCTCCGGATCTCTGTATGCACAAGATCCATCTCGAAGATAACGCCAACAATTCAGTGGAGCACCAAAGGAGGTTGAACCCAAACTTGATGAGCGTCGTCAAGAAGGAAATTATGAAGCTTTTAGAAGCCATGATCATCTTTCCAATTTCGGATAGCCATTGGGTTAGCCCAGTTCACGTTGTCCCGAAAAAGGGAAGGATCACTATGATCAAGAACGAGAAAGACAAAATGATTGCCACAACGACCGTCACCGGACACCGCATGTGCATCGAATAAAGAAAGTTGAACGCTGCAACTAGGAAAGACCATTTTCCTTTACCATTTATAGACCAAATGCTGGAGAGATTGGCTAACCATCAGTACTACTGATTCCTCAATGGATATTTTAGATTTTTTCCAGATTCCCATCCGACCGGAAGACCAAGAGAAGACAACTTTCACTTGTCCGTACGGAATGTTCACTACAAGAAAAACAGGTTTTAATAGCAATTCAGGATATCGGTTTTTATGTTTCTGCTATCGTTGACATATGCATGACTTTTGTATAGCGTTTCGGAAATAGTAAACGCTATGATATGTTAGGCGGCAAAAATAATGTGCTCGCTCTTATTTTTTGCTTCTCCAGTTGTTCTATAATAGCACATGTGAATTTTAAAACGTTATCGTAGGTTAACCGAGAATAAGAAAAATTTCATTAGCCGCCTAAGTAAAATAAATGAAACCAAAAATAATTTTGGTGAAAAGGTTTTTTTTTCAACCCAAAAACAAACATATGGTCGACTAACACTTAATATTCTGAAAAAATCCCCTTTTGCTAGCTCTCTCTTCTCTCCTTCCTTTGTCTCGATCCCTCTCTCTCTCTTCTCTCAGTGTCGAGGATCCCAGTCTCGATCTCTCTTCTCTCTTCTTTTCACTCTCGATCCCTCTCACTTTCAGTCTCGATCTCTCTAACTCTCAGTGTCGATCTCTCTTACTCTTAGTCTCGATTCCTCTCACTCTTAGTCTCGATCATCGATCCTCGATTCCTCGTCATCGGTCTAAATCGAATTGGTGTGGTGTAATTTGATATTGAAGGTGAAATTGTGTTTGGGTTTTCGTTATTTGTATAGATTTAAGGTTTTAATTTACATGTTGGGTATTAATCCCTCGATTAATTTGTTCTTTTGTAGGGAGAGCTCGGTGAAGCGCTCGGCTCTGCGTGAAGATGAACTCTCTCTCGCCATCCGAGTCTCCAAGCTTCTCAGATCCTCTCTGATATATTGGCGGTCTTTATGTTTGTGGAAAGGTTGGATTTTGAATTATTCTTCTTCTTGCAAATAATGATCTTAGCTTTTGATTTGCATCCATTGTTTGACTCTTGTCAATCGAGAAAAGTCAACAGCTCTGATTAAGATAAATCCTTGTGTTTGTTTTGTTGTATCAACTCTGATTTTTGACTTTCTCGACATGTCGTGTCTTTGGTGGAGGACTCACTGGTCTCTTTCTTGCTGCTGGTTCTGTCCAGGTTGGTTCAAATGTCCAGATCTTATGTGGACGTCTTGGATCATGATTATTTTGTGTCTGACATGGGTTCTTATTACAGGTAATGGTAGGGACCTTTATAGCAGGTCACGAGCAGTTGCAGAAGAAAGGAATGCGAGATTCGAGAGGCTCAACAAGTATGTTGTTGTTCCCGGACCAACTGCTCCATACCCGAATGAAAACACAAGGAACACAGTTCACATTTACTACAAAAACTCAGTTAACCACACCAAGGATCCCTTCTCTTCCATCATAGGAGGAGGAGGAGGAGAAGAGGAGGGCAATGAGGATAAAGAAGATGATGATGAATTAGAAGGTGAGGACGAAGAATTTGGAGGCGACAACCAATCTGACAATGAGATTCCGAGCTGCTGATCGTGCGGTTTCTTTTCACGGATTTGTTAGGGTGATGGATTTCAGATTTTGGTTGATTGTTAACACAAAATGTTTAGAAGCTGATGTCTTTTATGTTCTCTCCTCTTGTGATTGTTGTAGTATCCAGTTTAGAAACAAACTCACGATTGCATATATATATGCAGCTCGGAATCTCATTGTCAGCTCGGGTTTATGATTTGATTTAGTGTATAGGGTTTACGATTTGATTTAATGTATAGGGTATAGGGTTTAGGGTTTGAAATATAATTTCTTTGTAATTTCAAAATTAGCAATGTTATATACAATAAATTATTGTCTCATACGTATAACATAATCTATTAATAAAATTATTTAAAAAAGAATTAAAAGAATAAGTTTTTAATATTTGATTTATGGTTTATGATATTTTTTCTATTAATACCAAGAGGAAAAAGAATTAAAAGACTTGTAAGATATTTTTTTTTATTTTTCAATTGTAAAATATTTTAATATATTTCTTAATTAAAAAATATAACAAATAATTACAAATAAAAAATTAAAAAGAAAAGTTAATGAATCTTTGATTTAGGGTTTAGGGCATACGGTTTTGATTTAAGTGTATAGGGTTAAGGGTTTGGTTTTGATTTAGGGTTTAGGGTATATGATATAATATTTTGTATATAATGTTAATATATAATGTTTTACAGAAATAATAAAAATATATAATGTTATACAGAAATAATTAAAATTAGAGTTAAATCTTGATTTAGGGTTTAGGGCATTGTATAGTGTTGGTTATGTTGATTTAGGGTTTAGGGCATTGTATAGTGTTGGTTATGCATAATATAATATTTTTAAGATAAAATTTAAAAGGAATTAAGTGTTGAATATTTGATTTATGGTTTAGGGTATTGACGTTTAGGGTTTAGGTTATGTTGATTTAGGGGTTAGGTTATATTGATTTATGGTTTAGGTTATGTTGTCAATTAACAAATGAAAATGATTGCCAATGATTGTGAAATCGTTGCAAAAATGATTACAAACATATATACAAACCATACAAACTAATGATAAGTTACTAATTCTTTCATATATAATTTAGTGTCACACAACATTTGTTATATAGTTTTTATTTTTAATTTTTTTTGTAAACTCCAAAATTATATATTATTATGAAAGTAAATAATTTATCATAAACTCAATGATATAAAATATTTTACAAATTAAAACTGTAGATAAAACATATTAAAAATTGTTTTATTTAGGTTATGAAAATCTATCATTATAAAAAAGGAAAATGCAACAAATATTGTTTTATATAATAAATACAAAATCTATTATTATAAATCTCTTAAAAATTTTAAAATACAAAAATTTTAATTAGTTTAAAAATAAATTACTCATAAACTACAAAATATAAACATTATTCATTAAAAAATATATAAAAATAGAGAGGTAATGAGGAGTGATAGGCAAATCTCATTCATTCATTCCTCATTCCTAGCTCTCTTTCTCTCCGTTAGATTACTCTTCCAATTCTCAACCCCTTCTCTTCATAGTCTTCTCTTTCTCGTCTTATCTTCCTCGTCTCACTTCTCTTTCGGACGAGGGCAGGATGAGGTCGAAATCGACGAGTGGAATTTCAGCGGAAGACATTGAGGATGACGAACAAGAAGGAACGGTGGAGAAAGAACAGTGACGGCGAAGATCTAGACTCGCCGTAGAACAGCTCGTTGGAGCAGCACTCCTCCGCCGTCACTGATTCGTCAAGAGATTTGGGATTAGGTTTCGCAAATCAAAGGTAATACCTTTCCTTCTCTTCTCGAACTAGAAACCTTAGACCCACAATCAAATCTGGGAATTTATCTCACAATCAAATCTGGGAATTTCGGGTCATTTACAGAGTTTGATAAGCTATAGATATCAAATCTGTCGATTGTAGAATCTCTAGTAGTTAGTGGTGATCCACTTTTCTTGGATTAAATTTTCGAAATCTTATATAATTGACACTCGTCGTTATGAATATGCAATCTTCAGGACGACGATAGTTAGTAATCATGGAGCGCATAACATCTCATCCTCGTCTGATGATAGTCTCGGATCTTGATCATACTATGGTAAGCCGTCGCCATTAACATTTCCTTGTTTTTTTTATAATTAACAAGTAAAGCTTTGTTTGATTGATGTGTAACACGTTTTGGTGCAGGTTGTACACCATGATCATGAGAACCTCTCTCTGTTGACACTACAAGAAAACTGTCTATTTCCAACGAAAATTTACGACCGTTTTAAATCGATGTAACTTTACATCGACATTACGACGATTTTACGACGAAATATGTGTTCGATGTAAAATCGTCGTAAATATGTGTCGTCGTAATATCGATGTAAATTTACGACTAGTTTACGACGACATTACGACGACAACATAAATCGTCGTAATGTCGTCGTAAATTTACATCGATATTACGACGAATATGTCTTCTATATATTACGTTGATATTACGACGATTTGACGTCACATGTTCCCAGTTAGATAGATCACGTTTTTTAATAGGTCCACCTACTAAATTTACATCGAATTTACATCGTAAAATTCGTTGTAAATTCGTTGAAAAATCGTTGGTAATTCTGAAAAAATTTCTATAAATACAGCCTAACTTCAAACGAAAGAATAAAAAAAAAAACAAACATAATAAAAAAAAAAAATATATATATATATATATATATAAATGTCTATATACGAACTACGAAAATGGATGTATACGCAAAAGGATTCAGAGGGAGATTTGACGGAAGAATTCAAAGAAGGGCTTCAAATATTCATGTATCAGGCCGGAAATATGCAAACAACCCTGGAAAATGGTAAGATGTTCTGTCCTTGTCGTAAATGCAAGAATACGAGATATATGTTTATTGAGACGGTCTGGAAGCATTTACTAAATAGAGGGTTTATGCCGCAATATTATGTTTGGTATCAACATGGAGAGGGTTTTGAAAGAACTCAAGCAACGTATAGTAGTAGTAATTATCAAGGTCAAGTAGAATCAAATTATCAAGGTAGTTATGATCATGGTCAACATCAATTTGATCAGAGTGCATATCATGATAGGATGCATGCCATGGTTAATGATGCATTTCATGAAACAAATGCTGATAATAGTACTGTTGAGGAACCGGACCTAGATGCGAAGCGATTTTATAATATGCTAGACGCTGCAAACCAGCCACTCTACGATGGATGTAGAGAAGGTCAGTCTAAATTGTCGTTAGCTGCTAGGATGATGACAATTAAAACTGATCATAACTTAGCTGAGGTTTGCATGGATGATTGGGCTGATCTTATTAAAGAGTATTTGCCAGAGGATAATTTGGCTGCCGAAACATACTATGAGATACAGAAGTTGGTGTTTAGTCTTGGGTTGCCTTCTAAGATGATAGATGTATGTGTTGACAATTGTATGCTTTTTTGGAAAGATGATGATAAGTTGCAGGAATGTCGATTTTGCCAAAAACCGAGATTTAGGCCCCAAACAACTGGGCGTACTAAGATACCATACCAACGGATGTGGTATCTTCCTATAACTGATAGGTTGAAACGATTGTATCAATCTGAAAGGACAGCTGCATCGATGAGGTGGCATGCAGAACATTCACAGAGAGAAGGAGAAGTGACTCACCCGTCAGATGCAAAAGCTTGGAAACACTTTAACACGGTACACCCTGATTTTGCTAACTCTAAGCGAAATGTGTATCTTGGTCTTTGCACTGATGGATTTAGTCCATTTGGTATGTCTGGTAGGCAATATTCTTTGTGGCCAGCTATCGTAACTCCTTATAACCTTCCCCCAGATATGTGCATGCAAAGGAAATTTCTTTTCCTGAATATTTTAGTCCCTGGTCCCAATCATCCGAAGCGGTCCCTTGATGTGTTTTTGCAGCCTCTCATTCATGAGTTGAAACAGTTGTGGTATACAGGAGTGCGGACATATGATTGTTCGAGGAAAATTTTTTTTACGATGCGTGCGGTGCTTATGTGGACAATAAGCGACTTCCCTGCATACGGAATGCTATCAGGTTGGACGACGCATGTGAGGTTATCTTGTTCTTATTGCCTCGATCGGACAGATGTGTTTCAACTGAAACATGGTCGAAAAACATGCTGGTTTGATTGTCACCTCCGGTTTTTACCAATCAATCATCAATATAGGAGAAACAGGCGGTTGTTTAGGAAGAACAAAATCGTCCGTGTCCCCCCTCCAGTGTATCTATCTGGGGAAGATTTAGAAGCGCAAATAGATCATTGTGGGGGACTAGAAACTGTGAATCGTGGGGGAAATTGGCACACTCCAGCTAATATGCCTGATGGATACGGGGTTAATCACAATTGGCACAAGAAAAACATTTTTTTGGATCTTCCGTACTGGAAAAATCATCTACTGAGACACAATCTTGATGTCATGCACATTGAGAAAAACCTTTTTGATAACATCATGCATACAGTGTTAAACGTGAAATGAAGAACCAAAGACAACGGAAAGTCAAGGTTGGACTTGCCAGATATTTGCAACATAAATGAGTTGCATATAATGAGCAATGGAAAATCACCAGTTTCTATATTTCGGTTGGGTGCAGAACAAAAGGCATCGTTGTTCAATTGGGTTTCATCTGACGTGAAGTTTCCTGATGGGTATGTATCCAATCTTGCTAAATCTGTTGAGAAAGGAGAAAAGTTTTCAGGGATGAAGAGTCATGACTGCCACATGTTTATGCAACGTTTACTTCCTTTGGCATTTGCCGAACTCCTTCAAGAAAATGTTCATGAAGCAATTGGAGGTAAGATACTTCATCACATATAAAATTATTGAGATTAATTATATATATATATATATATATATGTTACAATGTATATAATTTTGTCTTTGCAGACATCGGAGCGTTTTTCCGGGATCTTAGTACACGGACGTTGTCAGAAGATGTAATTGCACAACTGGCTGCTAATATTCCAATCTTGTTGTGCAATTTGGAGAAGATATTTCCCCCTGCGTTTTTGATGTTATGGAACATCTTCCCATTCATCTCCCCCATGAAGCAGAACTAGGAGGCCCTGTTCAGTTTAGGTGGATGTACCCATTCTAGCGCTTCATGAAACATTTAAAGGGAAAGGCAAAAAATCTAGCAAGGGTTGAAGGATCAATTGTTGCGGGAAGTTTGACAGAAGAAACTTCACATTTCACTTCATATTATTTCGCTCCAAAAGTCCGCACACGCAAACGGGTTCCCCAACGATACGATGATGGCGGTGTGGGACGAATTTATGCAGTAGAGGGTGTCCCATATATATTCTCACCAATTGGTTGTCTTAGTGGAAAATTGAAGGAAGTTTGGTGGGATAACGAGCATGACAGGCACATCGCACATACGTACATCCTCCTAAACTGTGATGAAGTGAGTCCTTACGAAAGGTAATAACAAAACTATTTAATTAATCAGTCATTAATAATTAATTAATATAATTATAATTAAATGTGTTAATTTTTATGTCTATATATGTATTTTGCAGCTTATTTGTTACCCAGGTACGAGAATGCATTGAAGGGGTTTCAGATGATGAAATAAACGACCGTAAAGATCGTCACTTTGTTGAGTGGTTGAAGACACAAGTAAGTTAATATAGTTATAAATATTTCATTTAATTATATCGGCTTTCAATCTAACTTTTACACTTATCATAGGTTGATCATGGCGATCTCGCATATCCATTTTGGTTTTATGACTTACTCCTAGGCCCCATCGGGAAGATAACGACCGCACCCATGTATTTTACCCGTGGTTATGTGTTTCATACATACAAGTATGGCGTTCGTCGGGCAACTACCAACTATAGAGTATAAACAAGTTTATGTTTTTACGAAATCATTTACATTATTTAAGTCATGCATGTTACGAATATACTTATATATAAGAACGAATGCTATACATTATTATGTAAGATATGGAAATCGACGACGATATAGATTCAATCGTCGTTATTGAATCTATTGTTAAATATTAGAAGTATTAGATGCACAAATATACATCGTTCTTACGTCCATGATATGTGTATTGTGATTTAGGGTTTAGGGTATAGATTTATTTTATTACAACGAAATTACGACGAATCTGTCGTAAAATCGTTGTAATACCTAAAATATAGGGTTTAGGGTTTGATTTACATGTTTGGTTTTTTTTTTATCTTATATCTTGTTTTACGTAAGTTCTAATCATAGTATAAACAAGTTTATGTTTTTACGAAATCATTTACATTATTTAAGTCATGCATGTTACGAATATACTTATATATAAGAACGAATGCTATACATTATTATGTAAGATATGGAAATCGACGACGATATAGATTCAATCGTCGTTATTGAATCTATTGTTAAATATTAGAAGTATCAGATGCACAAATATACTTCGTTCTTACGTCCAGGATATGTGTATTGTGATTTAGGGTTTACGGTAAAGATTTATTTTATTACAACGAAATTACGACGAATCCGTCGTAATTTCGTTGTAATACCCAAAATATTTAATTTACCGCGTGGGGGAAAATTTAGATACATTGAATTTTCGGTTCAGTATTACGACGATTTTACGACGATTCCGTCGTAAAATCATCGTAAATTCCCAACAATTTTACGACGACAACAAAATCTATATATACGTGACCAGATTTTTCCTCCTCACAATCTCATATCACTCTTTCTCTCTAACATATCACTCTCTCTCTCTAAAAATCTCTGCCCTCTCTCTAAAAAAAGGTAACATTTTTTTTTGTATTTTTAAATTATATTATCGTTGTAAGGATTTTGAATTGTTAGTTAGGATTGTAATATTTATTAGTTATGATTGGAATTATTAGTTAGGAATGGAATTATATTATACTAGAATTGAGTTATTTTTAAATATTTTTTAGATATGGCGCCACGTAAATCACACTATCGGCAGTTTCTCGAGACGGGACCGAGTGCTAATTCGCAACCCCCGTCATCTTCTGCGACACAGTCCGCTGTTCCGGATTCTTTTCCCGGACCAGCGCCGCCTCCGGAAGCAGATGCTCGACCGCCGTTGTTGTATGCGGGATTGATGGTCGAAGATATTTTGCAGTCGCCGGGGCATGATTCTTTAGACCGGTTAGATCCGCGACGGCTCCCGAATACTTTTTGGTACGTAACTACAATTTTTTTTTTTTAATAACATTATGAATTTGTTTTTTTTTACTAATAATTTTTGTTTTATTTCTCAGGTTTAAGGAAGATAACAAAGTTGGACGGAGTGTGGCTGACACCATTAAAGCCTATTTCATGGAGCCTCACCGCAATTGTCTTCGGTTCCGGAAGACGTTGTCGAGACATGGTTTAAATGTTTCGCGGTAATTTTTTATATTTTTATATTCATTATTATTTTGGTCAATTCTTTATCTTTAATATATCATTTCTAATTTTTTTTGTTGTATAGCAAAAATGGCATTGGGACGTTGCGATCAACGAGACGGTGAAGACGGAATTCTAAAAGAAGGGAAAATTGTGGCTCAACAATGCCGTCTCCGATTGGAAGAGGAAGTGGGAGGTTAAAGGCGATCATGGGAAGCCGCCATACATGTCTTCCGATGTTTGGAACGGCTTGACGGCATACTGGAGAGATCCGCATGCGCAGCAAGTGGCCGCTAAGTGCTTAGCTTCTCGAAACACTATGGGTCCAGACTGTCTTCCAGCGCTTATGCCTCATACGTCGGGTCAAACGTCTTTTGCGGGAAGACGCCTTCAAATGGTAATAATTTTTTCGGTTATAATTTTATCTATGTAATTTTAATTTGTTATTAATTTATATTACCCATCAACCATTTGATTTCTTTTTGAATGTCTTATTTGATAGGCAAATGGAGGCGAACTTCCTCCAATGACCCGAGTTTTTGCGGAAACTCACAAGAAGAAAGACGGATCTTTTGTAGATCCTCGAGCAGAGGCGATCTACAATGACGCGCATGCAAGGATCGACGAGCGTCAAACTCAACTTTCTCAGCAGCTATCACCCGGCGGTAGTTCGGTCCAATCCACTGCGACTTTGACGGTTGCCCAGATGGACGAGATATACGCAGAGGTAATTTAACATTTTTTTTTTACAAAAGTTAACGTTTCTTTATACAATTTATTAAATTTTACGTTTCTTTTTTAAAGGTTGCCCCAAAGAAAAAGGGCAGAGTTTTAGGGATGGGATCGATCGTAGATAGTGCCGCCGCGTCGTCCCGTCGTCAGCTTTTCGACGATCCGGTTATTTTGCAGACGGAGTTAAATACCGCCAACTCCGAGATCAACACTTTGCGGGCGAAGCAGGTGGTATACGATGAGAAGATCAAAGGATACGATAAAACAATCCAAGGATACAACACTCTCTTCGATATTATTGCCCTGACTAACCCGACTTTGGCGGCTGCACTGAGGCAGCAGGAAGGATCGACATCTGGCCAGCCGACTGATCCGCTCGCGCAAGAACGAGCGAATATGGAGCAGAATGGATCGGACGACGAGCTTTTTGATAATTTACGTTTTTCAGCTGGACAATAGTTTGTATTAAGAATTTTATTTTGTATTTTAAATTTTATTTTAAATTTTGAATTTATTTATAAAATTTTAATTTATAAATATAATTTTATTAATTATTTTTTTAAATTTTATTTAATTTATATAAAATTATATTTAATTTACGACGACTTTACATCGAAAACTTTACATCGAAAACTTTACATCGATTTTACATCGTTTAATAATTTACATCGATTTTACATCAATAATTTTACATCGATTTTACATCGTTCAATAATTTACGATGAATTTACATCGTTCAATAATTTACGATGAATTTACATCGAATATTTTACATCGATTTACCAACGCATTTACAGATACCTATTACGACGAATTTACGACGTATTGTCAAAACAGAAATTTTATAATTCGATGTAATGTTTCATCCTATTACGACGAATTTACGACGGATTTTTGAAAAACAATTTGTATAATCCGATGTAAAATCGATGTAATATTTCATCGTGATATCGATGTAAAATCGATGTAATGTATTCGTCGTAAAATCGATGTATATTTACATCGATTTTACGACGAATAATATACGACGATTTTTAGTGCTCCTTAATGTTACGACCAATTTACGACGATTTCCGATTAACGGCGATCATATTACGACGAATTGTTAATCGTCGCTAATCCGTCGTAAACCATGTTTTACGACCAATTTACGACGATTAAGTTAGTTGTAAAAGGGCAGTTTTCTTGTAGTGTGAGATTCAATTCATTGTGAGAATACGCTTATTGCCATGACTCTCTCCTTGTTTTCTCAACGCGAAGATTACGTATGGTAACTCCATGGTTCCTGATAATGGTTGGGAGCTTGAACAATAAATGGGACCTGGGAGTTGTCAAAGAAGAAACCAACAAGTTCCCTGAGTTAACTCTTCAGGTATTCATTTAAGACGTCGTCAAGCAAGAAGGTGCTGGAAAAAGAAGTTGGGGATTCATCACTGCGATGTATGAGCATATGTAATTTTAATTTTACTTTGTAGTAGTTGTATGAGTTTATCTTTTAGTTATGTAATTTTACGTTGTAATATAGGTTTTTTTGTATAATGGTTTCATATAAATATAATAAAATATGATTTTTTTAATTTATCAAATTATCTAAAAATCAAAAGAAATTCTAGTAAATCATAATTTAATAAATAGTAATTTAATTACAATTTATTTTATTAATTACGGTAATCAATTACGTATTTTGAATGTATATTATACGATTGCTATTGTATATTTTGAATGTAATAACAAAATATAATTGCTATTGTATATTATACGATTGCATCGAAATAAGCGCTATATTAGATGAAAACACGATAGCAATGTCAAAAACTGCTATCTAAAGTGCCTGACCTAATATGACAGGCGATGATACAACGCTTGTTAAAACGCTATGGTATCGTTAGATAGTGTTATTCAGCCACTAAGAAAAGCATTTTTTCTTGTAGTGGTTTGCTTACCGACGAATGTCTTTTGGATTTTGTAACACGCCCACGACTCTCCAGAGGTGCATGATGTCGATATTTACCAAATATATCGAGGACTTTATGGAAGTCTTCATGGACGACTTTTCCGTCCACGGGTCCTCATTCCAAACATGCTTGGCGAATCTGGGGAAAGTTCTACAAAGATACGAAGACAAACATCTAGTCCTGAACTGGGAAACATGTCATTTTATGGTGCGAGACGGAATCGTTCTCGGGCATATAATTTCAGAAAAAGGAATCGAAGTGGATAAAGCAAAAATTGAGGTCATGACAAGCCTACAACCTCCTACAAATGTAAAAGGTATCCAAAGTTTTCTCGGGCACGCCGAATTCTATTGGAGGTTCATAAAAAGCCTTTTCCCAAATAGCTAGGCCCCTCACTCGTCTATTGTGCCAAAAAACGAGCTTCGAATTCAACGACGAATGCCTAGCTGCGTTCCATAAACTCAAAGACGTCCTTGTCTCCGCTCCAGTCATGCATCCACCTGATTGGGAACAACCATTCAAAATCATGTGTGATACAAGCGACTTTGCAGTTGGAGTAGTACTCGGGCAGCAAAAGGATAAGAAGATGCATGTGATATATTATGAAAGCAGAACAATGGACGACGCTCATGCAATTATGCGACGACGGAGAAGGAACTTCTGGCTGTCATATTTGCTTTCGAGAAGTTTCGATCCTACCTTGTTGGATCCAAGGTGATAGTCCATACTGCTCATGCGGCGATAAAATCTTTGATGTCTAAGAAAGACGTGAAACCTAGACTAATAAGGTGGATACTCCTGTTGCAAGAATTCGACATCGAAAAGGAGCAGATAATGGAGTAGCAGATCACCTTTCTCGAATATGAGTGGAAGGCAAGGTGCCCCTGAATGATAGTTTACCGGATGACAGCGTCTATGCAATAGACGCAATACCTAACACCAAGAACGAAATTCGTTCACGGCCACTTAAACGGCGGCCAGACACGCTCGACATCCCGTGGTTCAGACACATTGTAAATTACCTTGCTGCGGACATCGAACCACCACAATTCTCTGGGTATAGGAAGAAGAAATTTTTGCGAGATATAAGAAACTACTTTTGGGATGAACCATACCTTTACAAGAGATGTGTAGATGGTTTATACAGACGATTCGTGGCTGAAGAGGAAATGGACGGGATATTATTCGGATGTCATAGCTCAGCTTATGCAGGCCATTTTGCAACTTTCAAAACTATCTCTAAAGTTCTCCAGGCAGGTTTCTGGTGGCCAACTTTGTTTAAAGATGCACAAGCTTATATCTTGCGCTGTAATTCGTGCCAATGTATGGGGAGTATAAGTAAAAGGAACGAGATGCCCCAGAGTTTTATCCTCGAAGTTGAAAATTTTGACGTATGGGGAATTGATTTCATGGGACCTTTCCCGACCTCCTTCGAAAACCAATACATACTAGTTGTCGTAGATTACGTCTCTAAATTGGTGGAGGCAATGGCTAGCCCTACGAACGACGTGAAAGTGGTCATTAAGATGTTCAAATCGATCATTTTCCGCGTTTCGGAGTTCCTAGAATAGTAATAAGCGATGTAGGATCTCATTTCATTAACAAGGTCTTTGAAAACATATTAAAGAAGAATGGAGTTACGCACAAAGTCGCATCTCCATACCACCCTCAAACAAGTGGCCAAGTGGAGATCTCCAATAGGGAAATCAAGCCGATTTTGCAAAAGACAACTGGAGCAAATCAAAAGGATTGGTCTACGAAACTCGACGACGCACTTTGGGCATACAAAACGACATTCAAGACACCTTTAGGAATGACAAAATCCGGCACAACGCCTATGAAAACTCAAAGATATACAAAGAAAAGACAAAGGCGTATCACGACAAGAAAATCATAAACCAATTTTTCGCCGCGAACGACAAGGTTCTTCTTTTCAATTCCCGTCTCAAACTCTTTCCAGAAAAATTACGATCGAGGTGGCCAGGACCCTTCATAATAAAGGAATTCAAACCATACGGAGCCATGGTAAAAGTGGAGACCCATTCACGGTGAACGGACAGCGTGTCAAGCCATACCTCGCGGAAGAAGAAGAAAACGAGAGGGAAATAATGGCCTTGATCCATCCACCACCAGCTTGACCAACAACGTCGAACTAAACGACTTTAAACAAAAGCACACAATGGGAGGCAACCCATTTTAGGTAAGTTTTCTTCTTAGTTTTTCTTTCTTTTTCTATTAACGTTTTCTTTCTTTGTTATTCAGCTTTCCAAAAAAAAAAAAGAGATGGAGACACGGTTCGAAGCTGCTCGGTCCAGCCCAAACCGCAAGGAAAGACTTGACCACAAAAGAAGCTCGACCACGGGTGCAGCTAGGCGACCAGCGGTGAGACAGCCCTTGGCCGCGGTCGCAATCAACCGACCCGCGGCCATCTAGCCAATGGTAGCGGCTGCACAAGCCCGACCCACGTCCAGCACCCTGTCGATCCACGATCTATCCCCATCCATTCCCAAAACCATTCCCCAACCGCACCCAGGTAAGTTTTCTGTTTCCCTTAAACTTTTTTAATTATTTACATCCATCTATTTATTCATCCTTACCCGATTTATTTTACACTGAGGAAAGTGTGATTTAAGTCTGGGGAAGGATTCCATCCCTTACTAACCACCACTTCTTTCATTTGTTTTTGCATTTTGCATTTTTTGACGTTTTTCTTAAATTTTTTCAAGTTTTTCGAAAAGCGTAGGTATACGTTTTGAGGGAATGATGAAAGGATCCATGACGATAACCGACCAGTGTGCTTCTACGCTATTTCCTAATAACATGCTCTTTTGTAATTTCATTCTAGACTAGGCGGTAGCTAGAGTTTCTGTTAATGCAAAATCCCCAGGGGAATTTAGACTGTAGATATTCTTTATGATGGAATATGCTAGCTCTATTTTATTTGGACTTAATCTTGACTTAATTTTCTCATCAAAGGTTTAGGGAAATATAACGAACCATATATTCATGATGTACTTTTACCTTTTACCACTCTTTGTCTTACATGAATGACCAGCTCATTTTTAGTTGGTATCCCACCCAAAACTTTACCATTGGTCAAACCTCATGCAACTCTCTTTGTGTCTTATGTGCAGTTATGTGCAAAAACTCCGGAGAGGGAGGAACGACATAGTTTTCAGTCACTAAAGACGGAGACTATACGCTATCGGTGGAGATGAAATCAACAAAGATATGAGCTTGGTTATGCCTTGGAAAAACTCAAAAACATGGTAAATTTTCGTGCCCCTAAGACTCTATATCATATAGGAGTTTCCCCCTTTCAAAAAAAAAAAAAATCGAAAATAATCAAAAGGGAAAGGAAACAAAAGCCTAAAAAGAGTCTAGGTTGGTCGAAATACTTATGAGGCATACATGGTTCGTTTGTGAGAAGTCTGTCATTCCAAGCCCACAGAAAATTCTAAGTCTGCGGGAATGACAAAAAATTTATGTTTTCGGAAGAAGGAAGAAGTGCAACATTTTTACGTAAGAAGAAGTGACTGGAAGCTGTGGTTATCAATAGGTCCTTCCTCTCTTGCTGTTTTGCATAATATCTCGCACCCTCCGGTGAAATTACTGTAATCCAAAACACTCTTAACCGCACCTCTAAAGGCCTTTAATACATAGCCTCGATTGTCTTGGTTCAATCCTTTTGATGAGAAACCCACGCCTATACTTAATGAATGTAGAGAGCAAGTTGACCTGATTTTTGGATTTTGAAAGTTTATATTTCGTATGACGGATACCGTGGACTAGTGTTACGGGAACTTCTAGTGAGAATTTTCTAGGCTAGATTGTGATTGATGTAGTTCAATGGTTATGGTTTAGAAGGACGGTCTCTGAGATTCCTAGTTCCCGATGATTTTTGGTTTGATATTTCCAAGCCTTGGTTTTGTTTTGTTTGAAGACAAACAAAGTCTTAAGTCTGGGGGAGTTGATAACACCGGGTTTTGACCATCTTTATGGATCACTTTCATATTCTTTTGCAGGTGTTTTAATTTTGTTTTCAATAGTTTTCTAATGATTTCAATGTTTTAGTGTTTTGAAAGACATTTTAGGTAACTCGGAGTAAAATAGTGCATTTCGGAACAAAAGTACGTTTTTGGATAAACTCGGACCGTCAGAAGTTTTGTCATCTTAGGAGGCCTTCTCACCGTCTGATCATCACCAAATTTGGAAACAAAAAAGTAGAGACAACCAGTTTTGAAATGTAATTGGAGTGGGGACAATCCAATGGCTTGGATCCTAAAATATACCAAAAACCCCGAAGACCGACGAGGATGCCAAGAAGCAGTCCACCGCGGGTCAAGAGCTCCCACCCGCGGACAAACACCAGTTCGCCACTCCTGGAGAGCACGGACCCGCTGCCAGAGCCCAGTTCGCCACTTCTAGAAGGCCGTCATCCGCGGCCAGCCTCTGTTTCGACCCCGATACCCATTTTAAGACCGAGCTAATCCCGTCACTTATTAATAAAACCCTAAGCACTACCCGACGAAGGGAGAAGCTATATAAGCTCGTTTTAGGTCATTCTAAAATGGGAGCTCATTTTTAGACATAAGAAAAAGGGAGAAAATAAGGCGACACCGAAGGATAGAGAGGAGGCGCAAGGGGATCATCATTCGATCTCCCTCTTCACCAGTGTTATTCACTTTTTATCTCTTTAATTCTGAAATAGTTTAGTACTTCTATGATGTTTTGCTACAATATGATTGAGTAATTCCCGAGTTGGGTTTCAAGGATTTTTCAAAGGGTATTTCATGGTTTAATTCGACGATGTGTTTGATTTAGGGTTTCTAATCTTCTATGAGTTCTTCATTTATTCTTATTCGTTAATGCAAGATTCTTTGTTCCACTTAGAGTCTGATCCTAGGTTGAATTAGATTCGCGGATGTGTTTTCTAATTGCTTGAACTAGAATCAAACGAGCAATTTCGCTATAAGAGATGAAAGCTACTTATAGAGTATTGTGAGCGATGACGAATCCTAAACAAAATAATGTGTTACCTCCTTCGCGGCCAGCGACGAAAGCTACTGGTCGAGTTGGTCGGTAACAGTTGGTTAGGATCACGGTAGTGACCTAATCATACATTCGTGATTCGAGTTCAATAATTTTCATATTTGGTTACCTTTATTATTTATTTTTACATCGTTTTAGCCATGAATCCCTGCGAATAGCCTTAAGCCCAGCGTTTAGTTTAATTGATTACAACCTCGTCTATTCTATCTTCTAGTTTAGAATCTAGTGATACAAAAAACCAACTCCAAAATTATTTGCGTTCCAATTCGATTTAAGTATCCGATTGCTTCATACCGAAACAACAAAATCTCGGTGGTTCGATCACTAAGTACTACAACGCACATCTGGGCACTTGCAGACATTTCTGGTTATAAATATAAAACCTGAAGCGTTGATACAATATGATTGCATCATGGAGTGAATTGATCAGCCGAGCATTGAACTCCACGAACAAGTGATCACAATCACTGGGGGAGAACCGTCATCTGACAGGGACTACGGTCTGGATTGGAGAATCCCAATAATTAGGTATATATCTAATGGCATAACACCGGAAATAAAGTGAGATGTGCGAAAGCTAAATATCATCAGCGCACAATTTAGCATCATATGGGAGGAGATATATAAACGAAGTATCGAGGGACCTTACCTCAAGGGGATTCACTAGAAATGAGGTCGAGCTTGCGGGAACCATGCGAGTGGGAGAAAGATGGTCAATCGGATTAAACGGTGATGCGAGGTGAAAAACGTTCTAAGTTTTACCCCTTAAAATAAGTGCAAGTGCACAACAATCATGGTATTATATTAAGGGACCGAATCCACATAGACTTGCGTACCTAATTTGTGTCTAGACTTATCAATGTTTGAGAATGGGTGTCACGATTTGTAGCTAGAAAAATATTAAATGAATGCAAGTAAATAAACAGTGTAAAAATAAGAATAAAAGGTGTTGGGCAGCAGGGAATTATCCGGGGTTCATGGATCAAATCAAACAAGCAAGTAGTTAGGATTTAAAGCGGCTTAGTCGAGTGGGTTCTAGAACTCGAACACAGTAGTGTAGCTAACCTACTTTCACAGAGCTAAATACCTATTAATTATTAGTGGTAAGCTCCGCACCTCCGGTTTAAACTGAGATCGGCCCAATTGATCCTGGTCGACAACAGTTTATAAACAAACAACGATTGATATTCTCATATTTTACTCTTTTTAGCATGCAGTTATCTAGGTATTTTGAGTCTCATGCATGTGTTTTCTTAGCATTTCTTTGATGTTTTGTTCTCATTTAGAGTTTAGAAAGTTTTCATTAGGTCCTAGAGAGTCTTGCATGTTTTGGAGTGTGTTTAGGTGCCTTGATGACATTTGAGGGATGATTAGAGTGATGGAGCAAAAGAGGTGCTAAGGTCACCCGAGGTATCTAAAATTTCTGGCCAGACGAAGGGTTTTCAATCAGAATTAGCTTCGTAGGTCCTCACAAAAATGATAGACAAATGAGTTATCTATCGTCCGGAGGTAGAATCAGGTCATTTGGAGTAGTATTTCAAGAGATATGGTGATTTCACTAAGGATACATCCGTCTGGCCGCAAAACTATCGCAAAAGCCCACACCGCCCCTCTCCCGTATGGTGCTTGGCCATCTCTCAGGCAGGGAAAATACCGCCCGGCTGCACCCCTCCAAGCCGGCCCGGTGTCCAAACTTTTAGCTGGAGCTTCCCACACCGCCCAGCCACACCGAATGAAGACCGACCGGTGTCCCAAATTTAGGACACGCCACGCCGCCCCTCGCCCGTCCGGTGTGCACCATCCGGTGCTTAGCTAACACATGGGCAGGGAGAGTACATGCCCATCATGATCCTCCAAGCCCGTCTGGTGTGGAAGGTGACCACCTACACCTAATGACCATACCAGCCCACCACCGTCCGATGTGAGGCATTTTGACCCAGACCCGTCTGGGTTAATACCCGGTTTATTCCGGGTTGACCCGGTCCGCCCAAGTCACATTTAAATATTGCAAAAATCTAATTTTATATCTAACCTTTATTTTTCTATCTCTTTTTCTCTAGCAAAAACCTCTCATTTTTAAGTATTCTTTAGATTTTTGTAAAAGAGATCTTCATCTTATTTTTATGCAA
Source organism: Eutrema japonicum (assembly GCA_030161315.1). Lineage (NCBI taxonomy): Eukaryota > Viridiplantae > Streptophyta > Magnoliopsida > Brassicales > Brassicaceae > Eutrema > Eutrema japonicum. The sequence continues at coordinate 20,069,067 of BSQW01000012.1, read as the reverse complement.
TCTAAGTTTTAAGTTTCTAAGTTTCTTAATCTCTTCTAATATTTCATCTTTCTATTCTCTAATCATGATTAATAACACCTCTTTCATGAGATTTGGTGTATTCTTCATGATTAGTGAGTAGCTTATGAATGAGGTAGATTAGGGGATTTTGTGATAGATTTATGATGTCTAGGGCTTAGTGATATGCTCAAATTAATACCCTAAAAGTACTAAATCAGTAGTTGTAGTAAAGTAGGGGTCGAACACAAGGACTCAAGAAAATCGCTCAATAAACTACTTAGTATCGAATAGCGCTAAGCAATTCAGTTGAAACAAAAAGCAAAAAACAGTACAAGAGTTGTAAAATCGATGGAAGAATATAGGCCCAGGGTATTTCTCAGGAAATCAATGAATGCAGATAATCAATTAGTCAGGATTCAGATTTAGCGCGGTTCTTGAACTCAAATCACTAAGCTATAGTTAACCAACTGTCGTTGCGAGAATTATCTAAATCTAAACTTCAGAATCCCAAATCTCTTTGCAAATTCCTAAGAATAAATCAGCCTTAATACCGAGTTTGATATGTTCACAATTCAATTAAACCAAATCTCTTTTCGAATAATCAATTTGCTAACCCTAGGTTCTGTTAGATTACTCAATTGCACTGTCGTGCCTAATCGATTAACCTAAGATCTAAGTTCCAGATTCGTCAACCTAGAATTAGCTTTGAGAACAACCTATGGTGAAGAACTAATTCAGATGGTGAATCATAACTAATCAATTACCAGCAATCAGAGAAAGCCCTATGAGAAAACCCTAAACCTAAGATGGATCTACTCAGACATGGAGAATGAAACAATCAACATAACTGAATAGATCATTAAATAAAACAATAAGAAAGAGTAACAAGAGGGTTCGAAATCTTCTCTCAGACGAACAGAGTTCTGACTTGTCTCCCTCACCAAGCTCTCTCTCAAAAACCAAAGTAAAATAAAGCGTAGCCATCAAAGTGGCTGTAAAATCCTATTAAATAACATAAATCACGTTTTGGGCAATTTTGGAATTCCTCAATTCTTCATTTAGGTCGCGACTCGTGTCTTGCTGCAGTGAGTATCGACTAGTCAGTATCGATCGACACTGAGGCTTCAAATCAGGTACTCAGCTACACGAACTTCAGCTTTGATCCAAAATGCTCCATAAAGCTCCAATATTTCCAATTATGCTCCAAACGTGCTAAAACCTGTAAAAGACTCTAAACCACTACAAAATAGTAGAAAGACTCTATAAAACAGACTTATATCATGACTTAAAAGGGGTAAAAACCATGATATATCAACTCCCCCAGACTTAGCCTTTGCTTGCCCTCAAGCAAATAGAAGACTAAACCAGAGAAAGTGGTTTGAAAACATAGAGACTCACTTATTCTTGAAACATTGCAATGACCCTTTTCCTTAGTGCTCCACATATCACATAACCAGTTTCAAATCTAACCACCATGTACTTCTCCGTAGACATTCGCAGCTTCCCAGACTACACACATTATTTCACAGCATTGCTCAATAAAGCCCTCATCACAAGTTTCATTGCTTTGATTAATACCAAGAACCTTCTAGATTCTTTCCCATCCAATATCATGACAAGGAACCATCCAATTTCACACTTTCTGGTATTATTTTCTCTCCCCCAAACTTATTTCTTATTATATTTTCGCATATGCTTATTAAGGTTCGAGACGCGAGTATTGATGGTGTTTGTCACCGAATCCCCGGTTCTTCCCTTAAAAAGTAATCAAAGGTGTAGGCAAATAATGGTATCACAGGAAATTTTCCTAACCTCGCTTCCACCTTTGTGTGATCATTTCCTCTGAAGTAGAATAATGGGATCGCCGAAAAGTTTCCTAACCCTCTACTCAGAAGAAAATTATTTCATCTTTTAATGCATCTTATTTATTAACTTGTAACAGGGAGAGAAATACCATTACTTTAAACACGTGGGTTCCTTTGCCTGATACGAATGAGGAATCAAGCTCTATGGACATCAATCACATCATTGAAGTGCAAAAACTGGCTCAGGCTTTAAAGAACTTTGCTGGAAACATGAGTGTCTTCTAGTTACCTGGTCAGCCTTTGGATTTTTCATTAGTCGATCTAATACTGATTCTGTAACAATGGTCACTTAGAAGCAAGGTCAGATCAATAGAGTCAAGAAAAAGATCACAGTCTCCAACAGATTTTGACACAATAAAATAACGAATGACTCAAAAACGACTGACTCTAAGAAAAACAAAAACAATGTCAGCGACTACCTCCCCCAGACTTGAACAACACTGTCCCCAGTGTTATCTAGCCTAAAGTTGGTGAAAGAAAGCAAAAGAACAGAGCGGAATTATGGAAAAGAAAAATCTACCGTGATGGAACGGGGAGTGTCGACCGACACACAGCATGGTATCGAGCGATACCAGGCTTAGGTCGACACAGAAACTTCTTCTCATCGTCATTGATGCATGTGGTGTCGATCGATACTAGGTGGTATCGGTCGATACCGATCCTCTGTAACTGATTCACGCAAAACACAAGACACAAAACATAAAACCAAAACCAAAAACAAAAACAAAAGACTTATATACAGACTTACCAGTGGGTTGCCTCCCACCAAGCGCTTGTTTTAAGTCAGTAGCTTGGCTCTGGCTCAGATGATCAGTCAGGAGAAGATTGAGAACTTACTCCCATGCAAGTTCTACAACTAGACACTCCCATCTTCAGAGTTCTGCTCAACATGCTCTCCACAACCTCCTTTCCTTAGAGAATGGTTTTGAGGTTCCTTTGCACTTCACCTTGTATTCAATCGAATCCCCATCACACTTCTGAGGGATTAAAGTCATAGAAGCAGCACCCTTCACTCATTTGCTCTTCACCTTCTTCTTTGCCTTAGATGTTTTGACGTCTTTCTTGGTGATGACATAAGGATTATCTAGAAGGTCTATGATAGTTGGCTCGTCAGGAGGCTCTTCCAAAAGATCAACTACCAACGTCTCTCCTGTAACAATGGTGATGCAAGAGATATGTGTGGGAGTTCCTCTAGTAGGAATGGCTTTGTAGCAGACCTCCTTGTCAATGTACGAGAACGAGATTCTCTTGTTGGTGTATCTATAATGGCGCCAACCGTAGCCATGAATGGTCTTCCAAGAATCAACTGCGTACTAGATCTTGCACTCATCTCCACAACCTAAAAATCAGTAGGAACTAGGCAATCTCTTACGTTAACCAGCAAATCAGGGATTATACCATATGGAAGTGAGGTGGTACAGTTCGCGAATGTGATAGATGTCTTGGGAGATCGAATATCAGCTCCCAATCTCTTTGCAATTGCCCTTGACATGACATTGAGGCTAGCCCCCGAGTCAACGAGAGACTCTTTGAATTCAACTCCAGAGATAGAGCATGGAACTGAGAATATTCATGGGTCTTCCCTCTTAGTCAGCTGCTTCAGTGGAGGTGTTGTACTTCTGGCCTTGATGAAGAGTGCCTTAATCTCTTCCTCAGTTTCTGTACAATTTTGGAAGTAACACTCCAAAGGACGGTTTTCAAAAGCTTCTTCAAAAGATATAGTGTGGGGAATCCTCCTGACCATATTCTCAAAAGCTAGCAACTTCTCCGCAGTAATAGGGTTCATGAGATGTCTAGGTGGTCGAGGGTATGGTATCTTATGCTTGTAAACACGTTCCTCAGTCATCCTTGGTGTTTTTGTAATTTCGGGGTCGGTCTGCGAGGAGTATCGATCGATACTAGGTTGGTGTCGGTCGATACTGGGTTTTTGTGTCGCTTCTGCAGACTGGTATCGATAATCTCTGCGAATTTTTCCTCATTTAGACCCTTTTTCACCACTGGAATAACCTCTTCAGCACTTCTTACAGTGATTACATTGACGTATTCATTTTGTGGATGAACCATCTTTCCCTTGACAGTTGCTGCAGTCTAAGCTATATGAGTTTTCAACATCTTCTGATGAATACTGAGAGCCTCGATCTTTCCACTCAGATCTGTGTACATAGCATCCATCTTCCCATTGAAGTCTACTGTTATCTTCTGTTGTCCTTGAACAATTTATTCAAACATAGACTCAACCTTGCTCTCTGGGGTTTTCGCAGGCAGAGGTTGATAAGAAGAACTCCCGTAGTTCCTGGTATAGCCAATGCTCTGGAATGGTTTCTGGACAAACTGATTCGACACAAAACCATATCCACCAATATAGTTAACATCCTCTACTTCATATTCAGCAGTAAAGTGGACCGCCTTTTGGGTCTTTCCCATCAACAGATTGTGCACCGAATCCAACTTAGCATTCACCTCAACAATCTGCGACCCATCCATGTTCCCATTCTGCTTTCTTCGCTCAAAGTCTGCATTCTTGGTACTATTGCTAGATGCAAAGTTCTCAATAAGCACATAAGCATCGTTGGGATATCTGGTGTTGAAATTTCCATTACTCGCAGAATCCAAAGCCATCTGGTACCTCCAATCAATCCCTCTGTAGAAAATACCCATTAACTGAACCTGAGTGAACCCATGGTGCAGACAATCTCTCTGATATGACCAGAAACGAATCCAAGCAGCCTTGAGCGCCTCTATCGGACCCTGAGAAAACTGAGAAATCTTGTTCCTGAGCTCTTCGGATCTCGCATTGTCATAAAAATTATTCAGGAACGCATTCTTCGTCTCCTCCCAAGTAGTCAGTGATCCAGCTGGCAACTGCTTCAGCCAATAAGCTGCATCCCCACCAAGAGAGTATGGGAAGAGCTTACAGAAGAGGTAATCATAGGATACTCCAGTGCACTTGATGCTAGTAACCAAGTCCTCAAACCTCTCAATGTGATCCATAGGGTGTTCATGAGAAAGACCATGAAAAGCGTGCTGACCCACAAGAGCAAAGTATGCAGGTTTCAGCTCAAAGTAATTCCTCTGAAAACCAGGAGGGCGAATCGCTGATCGATTGGCATAGAACTGATCAGGCATGTTGTACTCACCAATTGTCCTACCACGATTAACCACATCATTCCCAACATTCACAGCAACTGCAGGGACAATGATGTTTCTAGCTTCATCAAGTCGCTGCCCTCTCTCATTGCACAATTGACCCTCTTGGTCTCTCAAAGCTCCAGCATCATCACGAATCAATACCACTGGATTGTTCATCTCTGATGGCTTCCTTGCTTTCCTGTTTGCACGTTCCAAATTTGCTAGCTCCTTGTTGGAAAGATCAACTAACTGAGTGCTCTTGTTCCTCCTGGTTTCGCGAGTGGGCATACACCTGAAACACACTAGACAAGGCACGTAAGTAACATAATACGACGAGTATCGACCGACACTGGGTGGTGTCGATCGATACCAACAAAAAATACGACGAGTATCGACCGATACTGGTGAGTATCGATCGATACCGATGAACTTAGTCGAAATTGTAGACTAAAATCTAATGGCGAATTGAGTCCCCGACAACGGCGCCAAATTTGATATGCTCAAATTAATACCCTAAAAGTACTAAATCAGTAGTTGTAGTAAAGTATGGGTCGAACACAAGGACTCAAGAAAATCGCTCAATAAACTACTTAGTGTCGAATCAAGATAAGCAATTCAGTTGAAACAAAAGGAAAAAAACAGTAAAAGAGTTGTAAAATCGATGGAAGAATATAGGCCCAGGGTATTTCTCAGGAAATCAATGAATGCAGATAACCAATCAGTCAGGATTCAGATTTAGCGCGGTTCTTGAGCTCAAATCACTAAGCTATAATTAACCAACTGTCGTTGCGAGAATTATCTAAATCTAAACTTCAGAATCCCAAACCTCTTTGCAAATTCCTAAGAATAAATCAGCCTTAATACCGAGTTTGATATGTTCACAATTCAATTAAACCAAATCTCTTTGCGAATAATCAATTTGCTCACCCTATGTTCTGTCAGATTACTCAATTGCACTGTCGTGCCTAATTGATTAACCTAAGATCTAAGTTCCAGAATTAGCTTTGAGAACAACCTATGGTGAAGAACTAATTCAGATGGTGAATCATAACTAATCAATTACCAGCAATCAGAGAAAACCCTATGAGAAAACCCTAAACCTAAGATGGATATACTCAGACATGGAGAATGAAACAATTAACATAACCAAATAGATCATTAAATAAAACAATAAGAAAGAGTAACAAGAGGGTTCAAAATCTTCTCTCAGACGAACAGAGTTCTGACTTGTCTCCCTCACCAAGCTCTCTCTCAAAAACCAAAGTAAAATAAAGCGTAGCTATCAAAGTGGTTGTAAAATCCAATTAAATAACCTAAATCACGTTTTGGGGCTTCTTGTAAATAATAAAGTCTTCTGGGCAATTTTGCAATTCCTCAATTATTCATTTAAGTCGCGACTCGTGTCTTGCTGCAGTGAGTATCGGCCGACACTAGTTAGTATCGATCGACACTGAGGCTTCGAATCAGGTACTCAGCTACACGAACTTCAGCTTTGATCCAAAATGCTCCAGAAATCTCCAATATCTCCAATTATGCTCCAAACGTGCTAAAACCTGTAAAAGACTCTAAACCACTACAAAATAATAGAAAGACTCTATAAAACGGACTTATATCATGGCTTAAAAGGGGTAAAATCCATGATATATCACTTAGTTTACATCTTTTCTCTCTTATTTAGTGTTCATAATGCTAGATTAGGCTTGAGAGAGTTAATATAGTTCATAGGGAATTTCATGCACACAAAGTGTTTGATAAAATTCCCCAAAAAACAAAATAAGAGATTTTACTTGCTTAACGTATGAGAGTATTTGTTTACGGAGTATTATGGCTATAGGAACTTATGATTAATGCTTTTTGATTAACTTTTCACAAATGAGAGTTTATTCTTGATTAGTTAATTAGCAAAGTGATTAAGACCATGAGAGTGGATTAATCTTGTTTAAGTGTTCTAGGCTAAGGAAAATTTCTTGATTGTGTGCGTTGACATCATAGGTTGATCATAAAAGTCCTCAAAGTCCATAACCTCATCCAAGGGCTTGCCTTTATCAATTTTTTAATCTCGTTTAGTGCTTATTTAGTCTTGTTACTTGTTTGCTTTGTTACATTTGAATTATGTTGCTAGAATTGAAACACAAAAAAAAACCACTTTGTTAGCTTAAATTAGAGAGTTTCTTGAATTCTTGTTGCATTAAACTAAACTCCGATTGAATTGAAACCTTAAGTACTACAATGATATGAGTAAGCTTAAGGATTGATTCTTAGGAAAAATCTTACTTATCAATTGGCGCCGTTGCCATTTGGGGTTCTTGTTTAGTCAATAAGATTTAGATTCTTTTTGAGATTAAGCTTTTATTTTCTTTGTTTACTAATCTCTATATCTAGTTTTCTCTTCTCATATAGGTGTATGAACACAAGGGCTAGAGGTGGACACAACCTTGTTGAGACAATAAACGACGTACATCTCTTGGAACGAGGGATTAAAGAAAGGATAGAAAGAATACGAGCTCAACACATCGAGAGGTTGGGTATGGACAACATTGACGAGCCTCTGGTTGGTAACATCGATGAGCACGTTCCTTATGAGCAACAACAAGGGAATGGTGGAAATGGAAACCACAGAGCTAATGGTGGAAATGGAAACCCATAAGCTCAAGCAAACCCACCACCATCCGCCCGTAATGCTAGAGCTCTAAACCACCCTCAACGAGCTCAAACAATTGTTGGAGTGCGGCAAATGCTCATGTCACCTGCCAAGGAATTCAAGCCACCGGTTGAGAACAACAACTTTGAGGTCAAAGCTAGCTTTATAAACATGGTGCAAGGCAACAAATTCCATGGCTTGGCGGTGGAAGATCCACTTGATCACTTTGATCTCTTTGATAGAATTTGTGGCCTCACCAAGATGAATGGAGTGTCCGAAGATGGCTTCAAACTACGCTTATTCCCATTCTCACTTGTGGACAAAGCACACCATTGGGAAAAGAATATTCTTCAAGGGTCTATTACTACATGGGATGAATGCAAGAGAGCTTTCCTTGCAAAGTTTTTCTCGCCTTCAAGGACAGCCAAGCTAAGAAATGAAAGTTTAAGCTTCACTCAACGCTCCAACGAGACATTCAATGAGGCGTGGGAAAGATTTAGAGGATACACCATGCAATGTCCTCATCATGGCTTCAACGATGCCTTTGTATTGAGCACACTCTACCGTGGAGCGTTTCCAAATATAAGAATGTTGCTAGACACCGCTTCCAATGGAAATTTCTTGGCCAAGGAGGTGAATGACGCAATGGAGTTGGTAGAGAACCTTGCCCAAAATGATGGAACCTTTGGTGATGAGTATGATCGGGCTACAAGAACCACTAGTGACTTTGAAGAGCAAAGGAGGGTTAAAGATATGAAGGTTCTCAATGATAAGATGGACAAGCAATCCACTTTTATTGACAAGCTTCGTAATGCTTCTCAAAAATCGGTTCACTTTGTTGGTGAGTTTGAAAGACATCAAGGGTTTCAAGAGGAAATGGTGGATTTGAGTAATTAAAAGGAATTGCATTATGTTGGGAATCACGGTGGCTATCAAGGAGGCTTCAACAACAACTATAGGAATCAACCCAATTTAAACCAAGGTCAAGCCTCCAACACTCAACAACAAAGCTTTGTTCCTCAAAATCAGTTTCAAAGGAACCAAGGAGGCTACCAAAACAAAGCTCCTTCCATGCTTACACCCGGTTTTCAACGAGGTCTTCCTCACAAGCTCAAGGAAACAACTCTATGCCTCAAGACTTCGATATGAAAAACATGCATCAACAAATTCTTCAAGGTCAAGCTAATGGAGCAATGGACATGAGCAAAAAGATGGCCGAGATTCTTCAAGGTCAAGCTAAGGTGAATTTCTCATACAACGATGTTAATACAAGGCTTGCAACCATGGCTTCTAAGCTCAACCATTTGGAAAATCAAGGTAATCAAGGACGTTCCATCACTCCTAAACCTATGGAGAAGCTCAAAGAGAAAGTCGATGAGAACCAAAAGGAGTATTGCAACGCTATATCCTCAAATGAATCGCATACCAATGATGAAATTGAAGCCGATATTCGAGAAATTGAGCTTCTACTCTATGGTTCACAAGTCAAAAAACTTCCCCCAAGATATGTTCCCTCAAACCTCAATGAGGACATTAAGAAACAAGGTGGGGGGGGGGGGTGACCCTTGGGAATGAAGATGATGTGATCTTTGTTGAAGAACAAGTGATCTGTACACAAATGGAGGTTGAGAAGTCTCAAGGATGTGGTTAAGAAGAAAAACATGGAGACACATGTGATGTCTACGAAAGAAGCCTCTTGCATTGGACCTTCTCCATATGAGCTTCCACTTCCATTTTCCGGTCGTTTTCTCACCAAGGCTAAAAAGAAAGTACTTTAAAGCTTCAAAGCAAACATGGATAAGATTGTAGCACCTTTGCTTAGTGAGAGTGGCTTGTCTCAAGTCCCACGACACCAAAAGTTCATCAAAAACATACTTGAGAACCGAGAAAAAGTGGAAGAGCTTATGGCATGATTCACCAAGCATAACGAGGGTTGAGCCTAAGTCTATCCCCAAGCTTGGAAATCCCGATAAATTCTCCATCTCTTGCTCTCTCGGGGACCTAAAGATAGATGATGTTTTTTGTGACTTGAGATCGAGTGTGAACGTCATGTCCTTGGAGATGGTTAAGAGTCTCGGGATTAAGAGTATGGAGGATTACCCCTCCACTATCACGTTTGGAGATTCTTCGTCGAGGAAACCACTTGGCCTTGTTGAAGACTATCCCCTCAAAATCGGAGAGTGCCTTGTACCAACCGAATTCATTGTAATGGAGATGGAACGAACCAAGAAACTACCTCTCCTTCTTGGAACTCCATTCCTCAATACCGCCGGTGCGAGCATGGATTTCAAAAACAAGAGGGTAATGCTCAAGAACGTTAATGATAGGCTCTTTTAACCAATGAAGCCTCCATCACATGGGCTTTGTGGCACAATTACCATTGAGGATGATGAGATCCGTGCTGAAAAAGTTGAGTATGTGGGTAGTTGTGCGACAACGGATTTGGGTTCACCCCCAAGAGCTTGTAAAAAGAAGGTATATTCTCATGGAAAAGAAGCTTTGGGTTATGGTAATGATGAGGACAAGACCATGCTAGACCAACCTTCCATCATAACTCTCACTCCTTGGAAACATGAAGATGGGGTGATTGAGTACAAAATCAAGTGCAAGGGATGGTCCAAGCCATTTGCCTCGGTTAAAGCAACCCTCACACCAAAGCTTAAAGAGAAGGGGGCAAGCCAGTCTTCAAGAGCTCATGAGCAAGATCATCACTCTCGAGCTCAAAGACCCACCAAGGAGTGCTAACACTCCTCTCACACCCGCCTAAAAGGGTAACGAACGTCGAGCTTAGTGACGTTAAACAAAGCGCACTTGGGAGACATTCCCATGTCTATCTTTGTAAATATTTTCTTTCTTTTTAAGTGCCTTTTAATGTTTTTGCTAAGTGGTCTCAAGGTTCTTGATAGTAGGTCATGGCAAAGCCACAACGGTGTTTGATGTTTGAAAGCTCTCCATTCTCTCCATTCTCTCCATTCTCATAGTAGTACTCCTCCTTTGTAAGTAACTCTTCTCTTTTGAGTCTTTGTTGTTATCTTTGGTTTTTGGTCTCTCCCTTAAATTACTTTCACACCGAGATGTTGTGATTTATGTTTGGGGGAGGGACCGGTGTATAACATTGTGTTCTTTATTCTTATTTTCGATTTTGCATCTTGAGTCTTATGCATATCATGCATTCAATTATGGAATAGAAAACTCATAAAAATCGAAAAATTTATATTTTTTTGCAACTCAAAAAGAAGTCATCTAGTTGCATTTCATGTGTAGGATTGAGTCTAGTTTGTATATAGGATGCATTGCATATTGCATTGGGAGCAATGATGAGCTAGTGTATCACTTTAAGAAATTCATAGTTGTCTAATGCATTAAAAAGAGTTTGAAAGTAAGGATGCACCATCTTTAGATCTCATGCATAAAATTTCTTGCCTTGATTGAAGCAAGTTGTGAATTGAATTCAACCCTTTAAATAATGACTTTAATATTGACTTGCAATTATCGTGTTTGTGCATCTTTTAATGGACTCGTGGATACCCATATACATACTTGGATCTTCTTTTCCCTTTTTACCATCTTTTAATGGACTCGTGGAGGCCTACTTTTCGAGAAAACTTGGCAAAAACTGTTAGGTTTAGGGCGACAAGGATGGGTTCTCATGTAGATCTAGCTCCAGCATCAACGGGATAGTCTAGGCATAAGTTAGCTAGGATGGTAAGTCTTGGGGTGTTTGTTTGAAACAACAGAAGAAGGGTGAAACGGAAAGGAAAGATGGGGAAAAAAAAAGGGGAATGAAAAATGTGAATTGGTTGGTGACAAGTTATAATATTAGCTCTTAGTATTTAGTTTAGCCTCAATGAGTTCAATGAAGAAAAAGAAAGAAGCCAAAAATTGGCTAAAGCATCACGTGATGAAAGATGAGGCACGAAAAAGATTGAAAAGAAGAGCTAAAGCAACAGAAAAGGAAGAGCACCAATTCACAAGTTCAATGGAGAAGAAGATATTCCCCAAGTGAGAAGAAGATGAAGAAGAAAGAAAAGGAAACGTGTGGGACATAAAGGCAAAAGGCCTTGTGAAGAAAAGGGTAGCTTAGGATAGAGCTTCATGGGTTAGAGAAACTAGGGTTAGAGACATCTTATGCATTGGGTAGATGAGAATTCACCCTTGTATGCGTAGTTTTCCTTTTACCTTTAGCATTTTGCTAAAGTTTTCTCATTCCTAGAGAGATCCTTGCATTGGAATACCCGTATATGTGATTGCGATCATTTTTGTCTCAAAACCTAATCCCCTAACAAAACGAGTTCATTTAATTTTGCATAAGCATGATTCACATAAACCATTAATGAATGTTAAAAGGGTGAAGGATAAGAATGCTGATGTAGGTTGGGACTTGAGTTTGATGCATGTGGAGATGGAAATGGCTAACTCTTTTGGAGTATACTCATTTAGTGCATTTTAGAATTACAAACTTGGATGTTGAATTCAATTTCTTCCTGTGATGCTCTTCGATTTAAGCTCCCTTCTTCATGTATCTCTGCTCTTGTTTGTTTACTTGTTTGTTTGCTTGCGGACAAGCAAAGGAATAAGTTTGGGGGAGTTGATATTCTCATATTTTACTCTTTTTAGCATGCATTTATCTAGGTATTTTGAGTCTCATGCATGTGTTTTCGTAGCATTTCTTTAATGTTTTGTTCTCATTTAGAGTTTAGAAAATTTTCACTAGGTCCTAGAGAGTCTTGCATGTTTTGGAGTGTGTTTAGGTGCCTTAGTGACATTTGGGGGATGATCGGAGTGATGGAGCAAAAGAAGGTGTTAAGCTCACCCGAGGTGTCTGTAAGATCTGGCTAGATGAAGGGTTTGCAATCAGAATTAGCTCTGAATTCATAAAAATGATAGACAAATGAGTTAGATGTCGGCTGGAGGTGGTATCAGGTCATTTGGATGACTAGTTCAAGAGATAAGTCGATTTCACTAAGGATAAGTCCGTCTGGCCGGGAGACCATAGCATAAGCCCACACTGCCCCTCGCCCGTCCGGTGCTTTGCCAAAGTTCGGACATGGAAAATGTTATCCCGTTGCACCCATTGAAGCTAGACCAGTGCCCCGCCTTAGGACAGCCCACACCGACCCTCGCCTGTCTGGTGTCACCGTCTGGTGCTTGGCCAACTCTCGGGCAGGGAAAATACTGCCCGGCTGCACGCCTCCAAGCCGGCCCGGTGTCCAAAACTTTAGACGAAGCTTCCCACACCGGCCAGTCACACCGGATGAAGACCGACCGGTGTAACAACTTCAGGACATGCCACACCACCCCTCTGATGCGTTATCGGATTCGTCTCCGAAACTTCAGGTTTTAAATTTGTAAACCTTAAAGCCTGCAAGTGCACATATGTGCGTTGTAGTACTTGAGGTATCGATCCACAAGGAGAGGGTGCTGCTCTATGAGACCTTAGACAATGTATAGTAAATAAACCTATAACAAATATCTTTTTATAAGGTTTTTGTAACTAGAATTGTAAATAATGCTAAGAAAATCGAGCACTACCTAAGCTAAGGGATTTAACTACTAAACTAATGTTAAGAGAAACTAAACCTATTCTAAGAAATTCTAAGACTAACCTAATACCTAAGAGAATTGACTACTAACCTAGACCTAATTAAATCGATGACTAAACTACTTCTACGGACTCTATTGCTAAACTACACTACTAAAGACGATTGTAACTTATTCTAAAACGTTGCTGGGTCGAGAGGACTATCTCGGGGTATGCTCGATTCTATCAAACGACCCCTAGCTCATTAGTAACCAAAGTTTCTAGATTATAACTCTACAAACAGGACAGAATAATGACGTAGTCTACTTCCGTATAACATACGCCCTATAATCTATTCACTTGACCAGTAGCTTCCGTCTCTGGCCGCGCGTAAGATTATGATATGCTAGTGGGTCCATAGGTTCACGGCACTCCGTAAGTATACTTCTTAAATCTTACGACGCGCACATCTTGTGGATGAACTTTGCTGGTGATTAGATGCAACACTTCCGTGGTTCTAAACTCCCCCTATCAGCCTCTAGTTTGTGACACTAGATTCATGCATTAAAAACTTTCCACAAGAAGAGCTCTAGAAATCGGCTAGGGTTTACCGAGTGAAATCCTTATAGAACATATAATTCCGCTCGATAATACTTTAAACCCAACAATCTAAACTACTCGCACATACTGGAAAAGACATAATTATATTAAGAATAAGATTGGTGAAGAAGACTCACGAACAAGAACTAACCTCGGTGAGAAACCTCCTCACCAATCCCGAAAATCTCGATGCAAGAGTACAAGAATGAAAGCAAAATAATGTGTAGAATGTGTGTAGGGTTGGATGCTCGAAATTGCTGTCTAAAACAAGTATATATTGGTCTTTAACAAGCTTAAGTCGTTTTAGGGTTTGACGGGAAAAGATGGATTTGGCCTCAGGTGAAGAAACAAATCGTCTTGGGCGAAAATAGGCTTGGCCGCGGAGAAGTGGCTTCTGGCCGACGGTGGAGTGGCTTATGGGGCGGCGGAATGGTGCTTGGCCATGGATCCGGCTCCTTGACCCGCAGTGGCTCCGGCTCCTTTACCCGCGGCGGCTCTGGCTCCTTGATCCGTGACGGCTTCTTCTTCGGGGCAACTTCATCTGCATTCAGTGCTTCAAGTATATTTTAGGATCCAACCATTGGATTCTCCCCAATGCAATTGCATTTGAAAGCTGGTTATCTCTACTTTGTTTTATCCAAATTTGGTGATGATCAGACGGTTAAAAGGTTTTCTTTGATTGCAAGACTTCTTGACGGTCCAAGTGTATCAAAAACTTACTTTCGCTCCGAAATGGACTCTTTAATCTCGAGTTACCTGAAAAGAGTCTTAAAACCGCTAATATATGAAAGACGTAATAAAAGCATAGAAAACCAAGCAGAACACTTATTAAAGTGTTCTAAAATATATAGCAAAACGGGTAAAAATACGGTGTTATCGCACCCCCAGACTTAAACCTTGTTTGTCCTCAAACATGACAAAGCTCAAGCTCATAAATTATTAAGCGAAAATCATCGGGAACTAGAAATCTCAGAGACCGTCCTTCTAAACCATAACCATCGAACTACATCAATCGCAATCTAGCCTAGAAAACTCTCACTAGAAGTTCCTGTAACACTAGTCCACGGTATCCGTTATACGAAATATAAACTTTCAAAATCCAAAAATAAGGTCAACTAGCTCTCTAAATTCATTAAGTATTGGCGTGAGTTTCTCATCAAAAGGATTAAACGAAGACAATCGATGCTAGGTATTACAGGCATTTAGAGGCGAGGTTAAGAGTGTTTCTGGTTACCGTAATTTTACCAGAGGGTGCGAGATATTATGCAAAACAGCAAGAGAAGAAGGACCTATTGATCACCACAATTTCCATTCACTTCTTCTTGCGTAAAAATGTTGCACTTCCTCCTTTCTCCAAAAACAGAAGTTTTCTGTCATTCCCCCAGACTTAAAATTTTATGTGGGCTCGGGATGACAGACTTCTCACAAGCGAACCATGGATGCCTCATAAGTATTTCGACCAACCTAGACTCTTTTAAGGCTTTTGTTTCCTTTCCCTTTCACTTATTTTCGAATTTTTTTTTTTTTTTTTTTTTAAAAGGGGAAGCACCTTTTATCGAAGTAGAGTCTTAGGGGGACGAAAATTTACCATGATTTTGAGTTTTTCTAAGCTCATATCTTTGTTGAATTCACCACCACCGATCGCGTATAGTTTTCGTCTTTAGTGACTGAAAGATGTGTCGTTCTTCCCTCTCTGGCATTTTTGCACATATCTACACATAAGTCACAAAGAGAGTTGCATGAGGTTTAAACAATGGTTAAGATTCGGGTGAGATACCAACTAAAGATGAGTTGGCCATTCATGTACGACAAAGAGTGAAAGAAGGTCATGAATGTATGATTCGTTATCTTTGCCTAAACCTTTGATGAGAAAATTAAGTCAAGATTAAGTCCAAATAAAATAGAGCTAGCATATTCCATCCTAGAGAATCTCTAAGGTATAAATTCCTCTAGGATTTTGCATTAACAGAAACTCTAGCTACAACCTAGTTGAAAATGCATGATATTCATGAGACTTAAGATGCAAAATGCAAAATAAGATCACAAAACAAATGATTAGACACCGGTCCCTGTGTCTAATCATGTGTTTTGTGATCTTATTTTGCCTTTTGATGGTTTTTTTAAGTGGTTGTAAGGGTCTTGATGGCAGGAAAGTCGTGGCAAAGTAACAACGGTGTTTGATGTTGGGAAAGCTCTCCATTCTCTCCATTCTCTCCATTCACATAGTCTCACTCATCATTTGTAAGTAACTCTTTCCTTTTGAGTCTCTTTGCATTTTTTTCTTTCGTTTTTGGTCTATCTCTTGATCTTCTTTCACACCGAGACGTTGTGATTTAAGTTTGGGGGAGGGACCGGTGTCTAATCATGTGTTTTGTGATCTTATTTTGCCTTTTGCATCTTGAGTCTCATGCATATCATGCATTTTCAATAAATTTGAATTTTTTGAACTTTTGTGCATTCCATATAGGATTGAGTCTAGATGCATAGCATATAAGGTAGCTTTGCATGAGCATTAGGAGCAATGACAGATTTTTCCTTGTAAAGTACCATATTAAGAGCTTAGTCCAATGCCATTGTTGCTAGTTACTTGATGCTTTGATCTCGTGTAGAAATTAAGAACGAACCATGCCTTGATCTCATGTCTTATTGTTCTTGCCTTGATTGAAGCAAACCTTGACTTGAATTCAACCCCATCTAAGTGATAACCATAATTTTGACCTGTAATTATTGTGTTTATGCATTTTTGGATGGATTCGTGGATCACTTCATACATACTTAGATAATCTTTTCCCTTTCACCACTCTTGTTTATCCAAGTAGCCATATCCCATCATTGGAATGGTTTCTCCTACCTTGACCTCAACCTTCTTTCTAGCCGTTGATATTTGTGTGTGATTGGTGAGGCCTTCTTTCGAGCAAACTTGGCAAAAAGTGTTAGGTTTAGGTCGACAAGGGGGAATTCTCATGTATATTTAGCTCCATCATCACGGGGTTAATCTAGGAGTAGGCTAGCTAGGTTGATGGTTTTTGGTTCGATATTGTGGACGGTTTGGAAATTTGGTGAACGGTTTTGTTTGGAATTGTATTATGGAATGGAAAAGATAAACAAGGAAAAGGGAAAAGGGGATTGGATCTATAGATTGGTTGGTGCAAAGATTCGTAAGACTCAAAAGTTCAAAGAACAAGAGAAAAACCAAAGGCAAAAGCATAAAAAAGGTGCAAGAGGCGTGAACATGAATGAACAAAAAGAAGAGCTACGGTTAAAACAAAAGAAGCATCAAACAACAAAGAGCAAGGAAGAAGAAGCTAATCCCCGAGTGAGAAGAAGATGAAGTGAAAAGAACGACAAGCGTGTTTGGGTTCGAGAAGGCAAAATTCCTTGAGAAAAAAGGTAGCTTAGGATAGGGGCACAACGGGTTAGAAAGGTTTAGGTTAGAGACACATAGGCATTTGGGTAGATGAGAATTCTCCCTTGTATGCATAGGTTGCCTTTTACCTTTAGAATTTTGCTAAAGTTTGCTCTTTCCATGAGAGATCCTTGCATTTGATTACCCATGCGTGATAATTAGATCATCTTCATCTCATAACTGAACCCTTAGCCAAACGAATTCATTTGATCTTGCATAAACATGATTCACGCTTATTACACTTAATCAATGTCAAGGGGTTGGAGGATATGAAAGTTTGTGTAGGTTGAGGTTCGAATGTAAGTCATGCAAGGATAAGTATGGCTAGTCACTTTTGAGTAAGTTTGTTTGATCGCATCATGAAGTCTTCTTCCTTTTCTTACTCTTGTTTGCTTGAGGACAAGCAAATGTTTAAGTTTGGGGGAGTTGATACATTCATATTTTACATGTTCTAGCATCCATTTTACTTAGAGTTTTATGTCATTTGCATGCATAATCATGGTTTTGTCTAGCATTTTGGCCTTTATTAGAGTTTAGGATGTTTGCATTAGGTCTTAGTGAGTTTTTCATGCATTTGGAGTGCTTTTTGATGTTTTGGAGATGGTTGATGATGTTTGGAGTTATGGAGCATAAGAGAAAGAAGAGTCCATTCCGAATGTCCGAAAGAACTGTTGGGACAAAGGGTTTCCAGTCCGATTCAGCCTCAACGAGCTTCACAAAATATGTAGAGGAATGAGTTAGATGTCTATCGGAGTTAGATTCAGGCCATTCGGACTTGTGGTTCGACAGATATGGCCGATTTCCTAAGAAGTCTCTGTCTGGCCGCGAAACCATATCAGGCCAATCTTGTCCGGTGTCACCGTCAGGTGTTGAACCTCAGCATGGACAAGAGATATCCCGGCCCAGTTACACCCGGTACTGCTGACTGGTACTGCTCCTTCACTCGACCAGGGGAAATACCAGCCCTCCATGCCCCCCAAAATTCGCCCGGCACAAAACCTTCGAAGCTCCCATACCGGCCTAACTTGGCCCGGCATGCACGTCCATTATGCCACCACTCCACAGGCAGGAAGAATGCCGGCCCTCTAAACCGGACAGGAATGAAATCCTTGCCCAAATCATCTCCATACCTGCCCTCCCATACCGGCCCAACTTTGTCCGGCATAGAAGCTCTCGCCAAAGCCAGCCGAAGTGTCTGAAATATCAGGCTAAACGAAGAACCTATACTCGGATTTAGCTTCTGAAGCCTTCATAGAAGTTGTAGGTAATTGTGTTAGATGTCTTATGGAGGTGGTGGTAAGTCATTATGATCTGTGGTTTGAGAGATATATAAGATTTAGCAGGGACATGTCTGACTGGCGCCCAAACGAGTTATGCTCAAAGAAGCAAAGTCTCCATACCGGCCAAGATTCGGCCGGTATGGAAACTTCGACCAAAGACTTGACCGGGTCAAAACCCGGTTTGTTCCAGGTTGATCCGGTCCAAACCCAAGGAAAACACTTTTATATGTCAAAAATCCCATTTTTGGGGGATCTATCTTACTTTTTTTTTTTTTTATCTTTTTTCTCTCTAGAACAAAGACTTGTCTTTTTCGGTTCTTGCGATTTTTCCCAAAGATCTCTTTGGTTTATGCAAGTTTGAGTGTATATCTTTTCATCTTTCTCTAATCTTTCACTTTCCTATTCCCTAATCATGATTAACATCACCTCTTTCACAAGATTTGATGTGTTCTTCATGACTAGTGAGTAGTCTTTTAGGATTTGAGAATTTGGTAGATTTAGGGTAATTTGATGGATGATTAATGATGTCTAGGATTAGATTATATGATTTTCCTTCTTAATTAGTGGTTTTAAAGCTAGATCTAGCTTGAGAAAGTGGATTTAGATCAAAAGGCATTTCATGCACACAAGGTATTTGATGAAATACCTTAATGAACTAATCAAGAGATATTCATTTCTAGCATAAGGGATTAGTTGTCTAGAGTGATTATTTGGTTGATCCTGAATGATAGACTTAAAGGTTGCTAATTAGTGATTCACAAATGAGAATTTGATCTTGAATTAGTAATTAGCAAAGTAATTAATGCCTTGAGAGAGGATTAGTTAAGATTAGTGATATTTGCCTAGTGATTAGTCTTCATTAAGCATTGTACATTACTAATTAGCCATTAGATTGCCCTATCTCAATTACCTTATCCTTGAATTTGCCTTTTATCATTGTTTTATTCACCGGTTAGTGTCTTTAGCTCTTGTCACGTGTCTTTTAATTGATAGTTCACTAGCTTGTTTGCTTGAATTAAAGAGTGTCTTGTATTCTTGTTGCATTGAACTAGACCCTAGATTGGATTAACACCTAAAACACTACAATGACATGTGTATTTAGGATTGATTCTTAAGTAGGATAAAATTCTATATATCAATTGAGGAGTGTGAGCATTACATGGCCGATATTTGAGCTCGAGCTTGAGCACCTTTCTCATGACATCTTGAAGACCGTCTTGCCCTTTCTCTTTGAGCTTGGTGGTGAGGAGTGCTTTAACCTTGGCAAAGGGTTTAGATCCATCTAATGGTAAAGCTTCTTCAATATTACCATAACCCAAAGCATTCTTGTCATGGGATTCTTTCTTCTTCTCATGAGCTTTTGGGTTGAAGCTTTTTCTATCTTCTTACAACTACCCATGTCTCTTACTTTCTTAGCATTCCTCTCTTGCTCATCATTCTCCTTAATCTCAAATGATGGAAAGAAGAAAGAGCATATGCAAATTCCATCTAAAGCAAATTCATCGTCAACAGCATTTCCAAAAGGTGGTTCCCTTTTGTTCTTATCAAAACAACTCTCTTCTTCATGAATCCGTGGGATGGAGGCTAAAGCATACCTTGGAGTTATGCCCACGTCCCTGACTTCCTCTTCTTGCTTGGAGTCTCCAATTTTCTCATTAAAACCCTTGAGAGTTTCTTCTCCATCAACCTCCTCGTTAACAATCGGTAAAACCGTCACATCCTTTGGTTTCTCGGATGACAAAGAGAGGTTAGCCAATTTGGGTTCTAAGGCATCCAAATGGGAGGCTAGTTGCTAAATCCTATTGTTGATCTCATCATGAAAGCCCTTTAATTTGTCATTCATTGCTCCCATCATCTTGTCAAACTTGATATCATTCATTTTTTGAAATTCTAGGATTTCATTGAGCACCTCTCTTTGTTCCTCCTATTGGATAGAGATTTGAACATACTCGTGGCTCTCTTGGTAGCCTTGTTGATTGCCTTGAACTTCATGGTTAGACCATTGATTTAGAAGCCTACTCCCTTGGTTGTAATTCTCCTTGTTGGCCACGAGATTGGATTCATCTAGGTGTTGCTCGATATGAGCTTGATGCTATCATGGGGCACTCATCATTGTAGTGTTTTAGGTGTCAATCCAATATAGGGTCTAGTTCAATGCAACAAGAATATAAGACACTCTTTAATTCAAGCAAACAAACAAAGTTGTTTTGGTGATTAAGCTAGTGAACTATCATTTAAAAGACAAGTGACAAGAGCTAAAGACACTAAACGGTGAATAAAACAATGATAAAAGGCGAATTTAAGGATAAGGTAATTGAGATAGGGCAATCCAATGGCTAATTAGTGATGTCCAATGATTAATGAAGACTAATCCCTAGGCAAAGATCACTAATCTTAACTAATTCTCTCTCAAGGCATTAATTACTTTGCTAATTACTAATTCAAGATCAAATTCTCATTTGTGAATCACTAATTAGCAAGCGTTAAGTCTATCATTCAAGATCAACCAAATAATCACTATAGACAACTAATCCCTTAGGCTAGAAATGAATATCTCTTGATTAGTTCATCAAGGCATTTCATCAAACACCTTACGTGCATGAAATGCATTTCATCTAAATCCACTTTCTCAAGCTAGATCTAGCTTTAAAACCACTAATCAAGAAGGGAAATCATATAATCTAATCCTAGACATCATTAATCATCCATAAAATTACTCTAAATCTACTAAATCCTCAAATCCTAAAAGACTACTCACTTGTCATGAAGAACACACCAAATCTTCTGAAAGAGGTGATGTTAATCATGATTAGGGAATAGGAAAGTGAAAGATTAGAGAAAGATGAAAAGATATAAACTCAAACTTGCATAAATCAAAGAGATCTTTGGGAAAAATCCCAAGAACCCTAAAAAGACAAGTCTTTGTTCTAGAGAGAAAAAGATAAAAAGTAAGATAGATCCACCAAAAATGAGATTTTTGACATATAAAAGTGTTTTTCCTTGGGTTTGGATCGGGTCAACCCGGAACAAACCGGGTTTTGACCCGGTCAAGTCTTTGGTCAAAGTTTCCATACCGGCCGAATCTTGGCCGGTATGGTTGGGCCGGTATGGAGTCTTTGCTTCTTTGAGCATAACTCGTTTGGGCTCCAGTCAGACATGTCCCTGCTAAATCAGAGAAATCTCTCAAACCACAGATCAGAATGACTTTAAACCACCTCCAGAAGATATCTAACTCAATTACGTACAACCTCTATGAAGGCTTCATAAGCTAAATCCGAGTGTAGGTCTTTTGTTTAGCCTGATTTTTCAGACACTTCGGCTGGCTTTGTAGAGAGCTTCTACGCGGGCAAAGTTGGGCCGGTATGGGAGGGCCGGTATGGGAGGGCCGGTATGGAGGTGCTTTGGGCAAGGATTTCATGCCTGGATGGTGTAGAGGGCCGGCATTCTTCCTGCCTGTGGAGTGGTGGCGTATCGGACGTTCATGCCCGGCCAAGTTAGGCCGGTATGGGAGCTTCGAAGGTTTTGTGCCGGGCGAATTTTGGGGGGCATGGAGGGCCGGTATTTCCCCTGGTCTAGTGAAGGAGCAGTACCGGTCGGCATATCTTGTCTCCATGCTGAAGTTCAACACCTGACGGTGACACCGGACAAGATTGGCCCTCCCATACCTCCCCTCAAATAATGATGACAAAGATTGAATTAAACACTAACCTAGAACATGGAATTCATAATTATGACTAATCCATTCTCATGGCACTAATCACTTTGTTAATCACCAAATCAAGATCAAACTCTCGTTTGTGATAAGATGATTAACAAGCTTTAATCTCCAATTCCACTTAGTTCACTAATCGCCCTAGACATCAACTCTCATTGGCTAGGCATGAAAAGTTCACAACAGGTTTGGTTCAAGCATTTTATCGAACACCTCTTGGGCATGAAATGCTTAAGCTCTAGTTTTGATCTCTCAATCCAAAACTAACCTTAAGATCAACCTAATTGAAGGATATAACAAGATACAATCTAAATCATCATCATTTAACCATCAAGACAATTGACTAACGATGCCTAAACATTCAATGCACATTTATTCTGATGACATGGAACACTTTCAAGTAGATTAGCACACTCTCGTGACACTAATGGTTGCACGAATAATCTAAAGTCAGCATCCACCGATCACTTAGATAATCCATAATTTACCACAAGTCCATTTTAGTCAACAATTCATCTCAAATTCAGCATCCACCGATCACTTCGAATGAAAAACATGCTTACAAATTTTCTAGACATTTCATCGAACACCTTGTGTGCATGAAATGTCTAAGTTCTAGAAATGAGTTTTAAATTCAATCATAGCATTAATATCCTTCCTAACATGAGAACAGATGTTTATCTAGTCCTAAGCATCAAGAATCAACCATCCAACAATCCAAATCAAGCAAAATCCAAAAACCCAACTAAAAGGTCTAAGGTCTAAACATGAAGAACGAAAAAGAAAAAGACATAAAAATAAGAAAATTGCATAAATAAAAGATAGAGTTTAAGAAATCTTCTCTAGAATGGCATAGATGTGAAGAACAATCCAAATCCCTCAAGAGAGAGAGTTAGGGTCGAGCCCCCACTCTTACAAGAAGAAAACTTTCTCTCTAAAAAGGGTAAATTGTATACTAAATGCCAAATTGTAGGCATGTCATTGTAGTGTTTTAGGTGTCAATCCAATCTAGAGTTCAATGCAACAAGAATATAAGACATTCTTTAATTCAAGCAAACAAAATGGTTTTAGTGATTAAGCTAGTGAACTATCAATTAAAAAATACAAGTGACAAGGGCTAAAAACACTAAACGGTGAATAAAACAATGATAAAAGGCGAATTCAAGGATAATTAATTAAGACAGGGTAATCCAATGGTTAATTAGTGATGTCCAATGCTTAATGAAGACTAATCCCTAGGCAAATATCACTAATCTTAACTAATCCGCTCTCAAGGCATTAATTACTTTGCTAATTACTAATTCAAGATCAAATTCTCATTTGTGAATCACTAATTAGCAAGCTTTAAGTCTATCATTCAAGATCAACCAAATAATCACTCTTTACAACTAATCCCTTAGGCTAGAAATGAATATCTCTTGATTAGTTCATCAAGGCATTTCATCAAACACCTTGTGTGCATGAAATGCCTTTTGATCTAAATCTAATTTTTCAAGCTAGATCTAGCTTTAAAACTACTAATCAAGATGGGAAATCATATAATCTAATCCTAGACATCATTAATCATCCATCAAATTACCCTAAATCTACCAAATCCTCAAATCCTAAAAGACTACTCACTAATCATGAAGAACACACAAAATCTTGTGAAAGAGGTGATGTTAATCATGATTAGGGAATAGAAAAGTGAAAGATTAGAGAAAGATGATGAGTTGTAAACTCAAACTTGCGTAAATCAAAGAGGTCTTTGGGAAAAAATCCCAAGAACCCTAAAAAGACAAGTTTTTGTTCTAGAGAGAAAAAGATAAAAAAGTAAGATAGATCCCCCAAAACTGAGATTTTTGACATATAAAAATGTTTTTCCTTGGGTTTGGACCGGGTCAACCCGGAACAAACCGGGTTTTGGCGCCAGTCAGACATGTCCCTGCTAAATCTGCGATATCTCTCAAACCACAGATCAGAATGACTTGACACCTCCAGAAGATATCTAACTAAATTACCTACAACTTCTATGAAGGTTTCATAAGCTAAATCCGAGTGTGGATCTTTCGTTTAGCCCTCTCTTTCAGATACTTAGGCTGGCTTTGGCGAGAGCTTCTACGCCGGGCAAATTTGGGCCGGTATGGGAGGGCCGGTATGGAGGTGCTTTAGGCAAGGATTTCATGCCTGGCCAGTGTAGAGGGCCGGCATTATTCCTGCCTGTGGAGTGGTGGCGTGATAAATATATTTTGTGTTATTAAGTTCATACCAATTACGCAAACATACTTGTATCATTGTAGTATTTGAGGATCGAACCAAAGAGGTTAAGATTGAAACACTAAGAATACATGAATCTTACTAAGCTAGAGTAAATGTTTTTGGGGTTTTATGTTTTTAAACTAAAGAAAACAAATGCAAGAAGGAAAACAAAGATAGAAATGTGGATCATGAACTAAGCTATCAATGAGATGGGTAACAATCAAACAATGAATCATTTGGAAGCATTAAACACTATCCTAGAACATGGAATTCACAATTACGACTATTCCACTCTCGTGGTACTAATCACTTTGTTAATCACCAAATCAAGAACAAACCACCGTTTGTGATAAGATGATTAACAAGCATTAATCTCCAATCCCAATTAGTTCACTAATCACCCTAGACATCAACTCTCGTTGGCTAGGCAAGAAAAGCTCACAAAAGGTTTTGTTCAAGCAATTCATTTAAGCTCGGGTTAAGAGTGAAATGCCTAAGTTCAAGACTCGAATGAATAAACATAATCTAGCACTAACACCGTTTACTCGAATCTCTCCCTAATGCATGGGATGAGACCATAAATCCTAGGGTGTAGCTCTAGATTGGTTTGTCACGCCAACTAGAACTACCTATTCTAGGTGCAGTTCTAAACTTTGGTTTATCTTATCAAATATAGCATTAAGAACCAACCTAAGTGAAAGATTTAACAAAGATCAACCTAAATCATAATCATTTAACCATCAAGACAATTAACAAATGATGCAAATACATAATCTATGCTAATCCTGACTAATTTTCTTTCAAGCAACTAATCACTATGCTAATCACCTAATCCATTAGCAAACTCTCATTTGTGGATCATTGATTAGCAAGCATTAAGAATATAAACAAGATCAACCAAAAATACACCCTAGATAACTATTATCATAGGCTAGGAGCATAAATCTCTTTAATAGTTCATCAAGGCATTTCATCAAACACTTGGTGTGCATGAAATGCCTTATGATCTAGATCCACTTTATCAAGCTAGATCTAGCATTAGGAACACTAAACAAGAAAGGAAAGCAAGGATTAAGAACATAAGCATCACAAATCAACCATCAAACCATCAAAATCATGCATAATCCAAAATCCAACAAAACGTCAACTCATGAAAATATGAAGAACAAAAAAGAAAAAGACATAAAGATAAAAAGATGCATTAATATAAAGATAGAGTTGAAGAAATCCTTCACTAGAGTGGCATGAATGATGAAGATCCATCCAAATTCATCTTAGGTAGAGTTTGGGATAAAACCCAACTCTAGGAAAAGAAAACTTAGATCTAAAAAATGGGTCTCAACAATATTTAAAAGTGTTTTCTTGAGCTGGGTCGGACCGGGTCAACCTGGGACAAACCGGGTATTGACCCAGCCGAATCTGGGTCGTGGTCAAGAACGCCTGCAGTGAATCAACCATAACTCCTGAACCAGACATCTGAATGACCTCAAACCACCTCCAGAAGACAGCCAACTCAATTATCTACAACTTCTATGAAGAACGTAAAAGCTGAATCGGAGTGGAAACCCTACGTCTGGGTTGATATTTCAGACGTCGTATTTGGAGCAGAACTCGTTTGAATGCCAAAAAGACACGTCCTTGCTATATTTGCCATATCTCTTGAACGGCCGATCTGAATGACATGAAACCACCACTCAACGAAAAGTCAGCTCGATTGTCTATGATTTTCATAAAGACCTCAGATTAAACTGGGCATAGGAAGGTCTTGATTTGGCCTGATTTTTGAGTCACTTCGGCTGGTGCTGTATATTGGATGTTTGGACTTGGTGGAGTTAACCGAGTGGATCTTGGTCGGTTGAGATTGGTCTTGTCTGTAACCGTGCACCATCTGGTCGGTTAGCTTTGGTCGGTTGAGTTCCCTGTGCTAAGACCGACCCCATTAGACCATGCCGATGGTGCAAGGTGCGTTTTCTCGGCCAGGCGGATACGTCTTCAGTACAACTGCGGCAACTCACGAACCACTAGTCCGACTGGCCTGAGTCAAACTTCCATGGATAGCTTACTCACGCATCTACAACTTTTATGAAGGTCATCCAAGCTGATTCAGATCGAAGGGTCTCCGTCCAGCCACGTCTTTCCGGCCTCTCAGATGGACTTTGCATTCCACTTTGGTCCAACTCTCCAAATATGCCCAATTGTCTCCAAATCACCTAAAAACACTCCTTATGCATGCTATACTCATTAAAACCTAGTGCAAGCACCTATTACTCTAATTTAGACCTAAATGCCATAAAAACTATGCAAGACACATGCATGAGACACAAAACAATAACAAGAATGCATGCTAAAAAGAGGTAAAATATGGGAATATCAACTCCCCCAAACTTATTCATTTGCTTGTCCTCATGTGAACAAACAAGTAGAGAGAGAGGTTTAAAAGTGGGAGATCAAATCCGAGCACATTAACAAAAGAATTCTAATCAATGCCATTGAGAGGAGTTATATGATGCACAAACAAACTCTACTTCAAAAGATATAGCCATACTCTTTTCAAAACGAAATGGGCCTAAGCCTTAGCATCCACAAGCATTCCTATCATCCAACTCTTTGACATTCATTAAGTGCAAATGATGAATCATGCTCATACACATCAAGTGAACTCATTTGGATAAGGGAGAGGTCTTGAGATAAGAGTGATCTCTGATATATCATGGTTTTTACCCCTTTTTAGCCATGATATAAGTCCGTTCTATAGAGTCTTTCTACTATTTTTAGTGGTTTAGAGTCTTTTACAGGTTTTAGCACGTTTGGAGCATAATTGGAAATATTGGAACTTTCTAGAGTATTTTGGAGCGAAGCAGAAGCTCGTGTAGCTGAGTGCCTGATTTGAAGCTTCAGTATCGATCGATACTGACTAGTATCGGTCGATACTCACTGCAGCAAGACATGAGTCGCGACTTTTATGAAGAGTTAAGGAATTGCAAAATTGCCCAGAAGACTTTATTATTTACAAGAAGGCCCAGAACGTGTTTATTAGTATTTATTTAGGTTTTCCAGCCACTTTTGTGGCTACGCTTTCATAATGCTTTATTTTACTTTGGTTTTGTGAGAGAGCTTTAGAAGGGAGACAAGTCTGAAACTCTGTTCGTCCGAGAGAAGATTTCGAACTCTCTTGTTACTCTTTCTTATTTATTCAAGTATTTATTCAGTCATGTTTATTGCTTCAATTTCCATGTCTGAGTAGATCTCATGTTAGGTTTAGGGATTCTAAATAGGGATTTTTTTGAATGCTAGGTTGATTAGTTGTTTAGGGTTCACCATCTGAATTAGTTCTTCAACATATGTTGTTCTCATAGCTAATTCTGGATTGATCACCTAGAACTTAGATCTTAGGATAATTGATTAGGCACGAGAGTGCGATTAATTACCTGATAGAACCTAGGGTGAGCAAAATAACTATTCGCAAAGAGATTTGGTTTAGTTGTTTTGTGAACAAATCAAACTTGAACTAAAAGCTGGTTTAGACTTTAGGATTCGCAAAGAGATTTGGAATTCTAGGATTTAGACTTAGATAATTCTCGCAACGAGAGTTGGTTAATTATAATTTAGTGATTTGAGTTCAAGAACCGTACATAACCTGAACCCTGATTAGTTAGTTTATCTGCATTCATTGATTTCCTGAGAAATTCCCTAGACCTATCTTTCTCCAATTGAATTTACAACAGTTTAATTTACGTATTTGCTTTCAATTACATTGATCACTTAGCTTGATTTTCTTCTATATAATCTATTGTGTGATTCATTGAGTCTATGTGGATTCAATCCCTAAGTATTACAATCGACAAAGCTTTAGTACTTTTAGGGTATTAATTTGAGATTATCAAATTTTGCGCCGTTTCCGGGGATTCAATTTCGCCATTAGATTTTAGATTGAGAATTTCGACTAAGTTCGTCGGTATCGATCGATACTACTCAGTGTCGGTCGATACTCGTCGTTTTCTTTTTGTTAATATCGATCGACACCACCCAGTGTTGGTCGATACTCACCGTATTTTCGTTACTTTGCCTTTGTTTTCAGGTGTATGCCTATTCGCGAAACCAGAAGGAACAAGAGCACTCAGCTAGCTGATCTGTCACTCGAGCAGCTAGCACTTTTGGAACGCACAAACAGAAGAGCAAAGAAGCCAGTAGAGATGAACAACAATCCAGTGGAGTTGGTTCGAGATGAAGTTGGTGCTTACAGAGACCAAAAGGGTCATTTTTGCAATGAGAGAGGGCAGCGATTGGATGGAGAGGGGAACATCATCCTACCTGCTCCTGTTGTCGCTGGGATTGTCGCTGGGAATGCGAATGCAGGGAACGTTGTGGTTAATCGTGGTAGAACGATTGGTGAGTTCAACAAGCCTGATCAGTTTTATGCAAATCAATCAACGATTCGCCCTCCTGCTTTTCAGAGGAATGACTTTGAGCTGAAATCTGCATACTACACTCTTGTGGATCAGCACCCTTTTCATGGTCTTTCCAGTGAACATCCCAGGGATCATATTGAGAGGTTCGAGGATTTGGTCACTAGCATCAAGAGTAATGGAGTGTCATACGATTACCTCTTCTGCAAGCTCTTTCCATACTCTTTAGGTGGAGATGCGACCTACTGGCTGAAACAGTTACCTCCTGGATCACTGACTACCTGGGAAGAGACTAAGATTGCTTTCTTGAATAACTTATATGATGATGCTCGATCCGAAGATCTTAGGAACAAGATCTCCTAGTTTTCTCAAGGCCCTACTGAGGCGTTCAAGGCTGCTTGGACGAGATTCAGATCATATCAGAGAGATTGTCCACATCACGGGTACTCTTATGTTTAGCTGATGGGGTTCTTCTTTAGAGGACTTGATTGGAGGTATCAGATGACTTTGGATGCTTCGAGCAATAGAAACTTCAACACTAGGTATCCTGAAGATGCTTATGTGTTGATTGAGAACTTGGCGTCTAGCAATAGCACCAAGAATGCAGACTTTGAGCGCAAGAAGCAAGCTGGTAGCATGGACGGTACACAGGTTGCTGATGTTCAGGCCAAGTTTGATTCCATGCACAGTCTCCTGATGGGCAAGACAGCAAAAGTTGTGCACTTTGCTGAAGATGTTGAGGATTTCAACGAGGATGAAGCAGAGGATGTTAACTATAATGGTGGTTCTGGTTTTCAAGGTCAGAGGAATCAATTCAGCAACAACCAAAACTTCAACAACAACTCTCAGCAAGGAGGTTCGAATCAGTTTGTCCAGAAACCATCTCAGAACAGTGGGTATACCAGAAACTATGAGAATTCATCTTATAAGCCTATACCTGCTAAGCTTCCATATAGCAAGATTGAATCTATGTTTGAACAGTTGGTTCAAGGACAGCAGCAGATACAAGTAGATTTCAATGGAAAGATAGATGCTTTGTACAAAGATCTGAGTGGAAGGATCGATGCTATCAGTACTCATCAAAAGATTCTAGAAACTCAAATAGCTCAGACTGCAGCAGCTGTCAAGGGAAAGATGGCCCATTCACAGAATGAATACGTCAATGCAATCGCCTTAAGGAGTGCAGGAAATTTCGAAAACCCTGTTGAAGGTGATTCCGAAGCTGATTCGTCTGTATCGACCGACACCACTGCGAGTATCGATCGATACCAACCTGAAGAAACGATACATGAGCCTTGTGTCGATCGACACCAACCTTGTATCGGTCGACACCCCTTGCAGACTGAACCAGAGATTGTGAAGAAGCAGCAGGTGATTGAGGAACGTGTTTACAAGCCTAAGGTGCCATATCCTAGACCACCTAGACACCTCATGAAACCCATCACTGCAGAAAAGTTGCTCGCTTTTGAGAAGATGGTAAGGATGATTCCCCATACTATGTCTTTTGACGAAGCCTTTGAAAATCACCCTTTGGATTGTTACTTCCGAGATTGCAGAGAAACTGAGGAAGAGATCAAGGCAATATTCATCAATGCAAGAAACACACCACTACCGATGAAACAGCTGACTAAGAGGGAAGACCCAGGAATATTCTCAGTTCCATGCTATATCTCTGGAGTTGAATTCAAATAGTCTCTCGTTGACTTGGGGGCTAGCGACAATGTCACGTCAAGGGCAATTGCAGAGAGATGGGGAGCTGATATTCGATCTCCCAAGACATCTATCACATTCGCGAACTCCTCCACATCGGTTCCATACAGTACAATCCTTGATTTGATGGTTAAAGTAGGAGACTGTCTGATTCCTACCGATTTTAAGGTTGTGGAGATGCATGCAAGGTCTGGTACACCTTTGATTTTTGGAAGACCGTTCATGGCTACGACTGGTGCAATTATGGACACGCCCAGTAAGAGAATCTCGTTCTCTTACATTGACGAATATGTCTCCTACAAAGTCGTTCCTGTTGGAAGAGGCTCCTAAACATATCTCTTGCATCACTGTCGTCACAGGAGAGACACTGATGGTCGATCTTTTGGACGAGCCTTATGATGAGCCTGCTGTCATAGACGTTTCAGATCGTCCTCCTATCATCACCAAGAAAGTCATCAAAAAGACTAAGGCAAAGAAGGAGGTTAAGAAAAAAAGAGTCGAGAGTGGTACACATGTGACCTTAATCCCTCTGAAGTGCGAAGGAAACTCGATTGAATACAAGGTGAGGTGCAAAGGAACCTCCAAGCCATTCTATAAGGCTAGAGTTATTCTTACTCCGGAGCTAAAAGAGAAAGGATAGGAAATTGTGGAGAGCATGTTGAGCAGAACTCTGAAGCTGGAAATGTCAAAGTGTGGAACTTGTTTTGGACCAAGTTCTCATTCTTATCTTGAATCATCGTCCGTAACATCAAGCTCGTGACGTGAAATAAGTGCTTGGTGGGAGGTAACCCACTGGTGAGTTTGTTTATGAGTCTTTTTATTTTTATTTTTTGTTTTGTGTTTGTGTCAGGATAAACAAGGAGCAAAACACGAAATCGCCCGTGTGTCGATCGATACCCTATTGGTTTTGGTCGACACCCTACGCGAATGAGAAAAGTTCATCGTGTCGACTTAAGCCCGGTATCGATCGATACCAGGCCGTGTGTCGGTCGATACTCGATGTTCCGGTACGGTAACTCCTTGTTTTTCATACTTTCACTCTGTTATTTTGCTTTCTTTCACCAACTCTAGGCTAGATAACCGGGTATTGACGCGGCCGAATCTGGGTCATGGTCAAAAACGCCTGTAGTGAATCAACCATAACTCCTGAACCAGACATCTGAATGACCTCAAACCACATCCAGAAGACAGCCAACTCAATTATCTACAACTTATATGAAGAACGTAAAATCTGAATCGGAGTGGAACCCCTACGTCTGGGTTGATATTTCAGACGTCGTATTTTGAGCAGAACTCGTCTGAATGCCAGACAGACACGTCCTTGCTATATTTGCAATATCTCTTGAACGGCCGATATGAATGACATGAAACCACCACTCAACGAAAATTCAGCCCGATTGTCTATGACTTTCATGAAGACCTCAGATTAAACTGGGACCAGGAAGGTCTTGATTTGGCCTGATTTTTGACTCACTTCGGCTGGTGCTGTATATTGGATGTTTGGACCGGGTGGAGTTAACCGAGTAGATCTTGGTCGGTTGTGATTGGTCTTGTCTGTAACCATGCACCATCTGGTCGGTTAGCTTTGGTCGGTTGAGTTCCCTGTGCTAGGACCGACCCCATTATACCATGCCGATGGTGCAAGGTGCGGTTTCTCGACCAGGCGGATACGTTTTCAGTAAAACTGCGGTAACTCACGAACCACTAGTCCGAATGGCTTGATCCAAACTTCCCTCGACAGATTACTCACGCATCTACAACTTTTGTGAAGGTCATACAAGCTGATTCAGATCGGAGGATCTCCGTCCAGCCACGTCTTTCCGGCCTCTTGGATGGACTTTGCATTCCACTTTGGTCCAACTCTCAAAATATGCCCAATTGTCTCCAAATCACCTAAAAACACTCCTTATGCATGCTATACTCACTAAAACCTAGTGCAAGCACCTATTACTCTAATTTAGACCAAAATGCCATAAAAACTATGCAAGACACATGCATGAGACACAAAACAATAACAAGAATGCATGCTAAAAAGAGGTAAAATATGGGAATATCATGGCGTACCGGACGTGCATGACGGGCCAAGTTAGGCCAATATGGGAACTTCGAATGTTTTGTGCCGGGCGAATTTTCGGGGGCATGGAGGGCCGGTATTTATCCTGGTCAAGTGAAGGAGCAGTACTGGTCGGCAGTACCGGGTGTAACTAGGCTGACATATCTTCTGACCATGCTGAGGTTCAACACCTGACGGTGACACCGGACAAGATTGGCCCGGTATGAATTCGCGGCCAGACGGAGACTCCTTAGAAAATCGGCCATATCTCTCGAACCACATGTCCGAATGGCCTGAATCTAACTCCGGTAGACAGCTAACTCATTCCTATACATATTCAATGAAGCCCATTGAGGCTGAACCGGAATGGAAACCCTCTGTCCGAACCGTTCTTTCGGACACTCCGGATGGACTCTTCCTTCTCTTATGCTCCATAACTCCAAACATCATCAATCGTCTCCAAAACACCTAAAAACACTCCAAATGCATGCAAAACTCACTAGGACCTAATGCAAACATCCTATACTCTAATAAAGGCCAAAATTCTAGACAAAACCATGATTATGCATGCAAATGACATAAAACTCTAAGTAAAATGGATGCTACAACATGTAAAATATGAATGTATCACTAGTCTAGAACCAAATTACCAAAGAGCAAGTTACTAGGAGATAGTGTAGAAGCACACTGGTCAGTTATCGTCATGGATTTCTTTCATCATTCCCTCAAAATGTATTCTTATGCTTTTCGAAAAACTTGTAAATTTTTAAGAAAAACATCGAAAAATGCAAAATGCAAACACAAATGAAAGAAGTTGTGGTTACTAAGAGATGGAATCCTCCCCCAGACTTAAATCACACTGTCCTCAGTGTGAAATAAATCGGGTAAGAGCGAATAATAGATGTATGTAATAATTGAAAAAGTTGAAGGAAAAAGAAAACTTACCTGGATGCAGTCGGGGAATGGATTTGGGAATGGAATGGTGGTGATTTAGGGATGGTAGATTATGATACGGTAATGGGAACGGATGTGGGGATGTTTGGGAATGGTTTGGAATTGATCGAGGAACGAAACAAATCGTTCGGGATCGTCAGGGGGCTAGCCGCGGGTCAAAGGGCTGCAGCCGCTGCCAATTGCAACCTGGCCGCGGGTCCGTTGATCGCGACATCGTCCAAGGGCTAGCTCGCCGCGGGTCTGGCTTGTGCAGCTGCGGCCGAGCTTCTTTTGCAGTCAAGTACTTCCTTGCTGTTCGTGCTGGACCGAGCAACTTTGAACCATGTCTCCATCATTTTTTATTTTCGGTTTTTTGTGTTTTTTTTTTGGTTTTTTAGAAAACTGAAAACTAAGAAAAGAAAAAGTTATTAGAAAAAGAAATAAGAACTAGAAAAAAAACGCACCTAAAATGGGTTGCCTCCCATTGAGCGCTTTTGTTTAAAGTCGTTTATCTTGACGTTGGTATCGAGGTGAGCTTAGTCGTAGAAAGACAGCGTCTTACGGCAAGTCTTCTTTGATCTTCTTTGGGTTTCCTCGTCATGTGAATCATCGCTTGTTAGTGGATCAGGATCGGGATCTAGTTCGGGATCCATCGTGCTAGAACGTCTGTCTTCTCCTTTTTTGAGTGGTATGGAAGTGTAGAACACGTCTTTGTCGATGTTAGCGAATGAAACAATTCGATTTGGCCAATCCATGATAGCTCCAATGGTTGATAAGAACGGCCATCCTAGAATTATCGGTGTTGCATCTTTCTTCGTTTTTTGGACGATGTAAAAATTCGACGGGGGCTATGCAATCTCCAATTCTTATTGGCATGTCTCGGGCAATCTCTTTTGGTGTGCCACAAGTCTCGTCGGCCCTGCTGATTTTTGTCCGGGTACGATGTATGTGCTTAATACCGATGAGCTTTGCGGTCGATTTTGACATGATGCTCAAGCAAGCTCCGGAATCACAAAGAACGTTCTTAAATTCAACTCCACAGATGCTACAAGTGATAAGGAATTGACCATGTTCTTCGATTTTTTGGAGACTCCTAACGGGTTTTCCGTTCATGGCATTGTCGAAAGGATCTTCTATCTTCGTTATGGAGTCCTTGCTTTCACAAAAGAAATTACCAATCATATGATCCATGTAAGCTCTAGCAAAAGTAGTACCTCTATGTAGATTATGAACCACGTTGTTGAATTCCTCTAACTTCTCTCGGCTTATCTTATTCGGCTACTCTCGGTACTTCTCGGGACGGTAGATTCGAATAGCATGGGAAGCGGCATAGGGTGTGGTTGAGCATCTTGCTCTCATGAAATAGGCATGAATGTCTTCCCTGCTCTCATTGCTGTAGCGGAAGAAAGCGTATGTAGGTCTTTTTTCCAAAACTTCTTCGAAGGAGGTGTGCATCGGGATTGATTTCACAAATCTATTAAACTCGATTAATCTCTCTCGGGTGATGCATTCTGTCCCTGGCCCTTCCGGTATTGGACTTGGTGGTGGTGTTGGTTAAAGGTCAGAGTCACTCGATGAGATGAAATCTGATTTTCGAAAGAATAACTTCGAGTCTTCTTCTTCGGAGTATTGTCCTTCGACTTCATTGGAGGATTGGGCTGATAAAACCATGTTGCACAGTGCAATGAAGTCTCGTTCTAGGTTGGTTGTAGGCTCTTTTGAGGCTTGAGAATCAGTGGAGAGTGCAGCTTCTCAAAGGGGAGTGTTCGGGATTAAAACGGTTTAAGGGGAGACGAGCAGAGGCTGGCCGCGGGTCCGAGGAGTGGAGGCGCGTCGGAGGAAGGAGTGGCCGCGGGTCCGGTTGACGGAGGCACAGCGAAGGTGGGGCTGGCCGCGGCTGGGAGGCTCGCACCAGTGGTGAGAGGAGTCCGTGGGGACTTGTTCGGCTCGTCGTCTTCTTCATCTCCTTTGGTGTTTTCCTGTTCTTGGGAGTCATTTGGCTTCTCCTCTAGGTCAGGAATATTTATTTCAAATGTTGTATCATACTCCTCATGATTTTTAGATAGTTTCTCCATTTTTTCTTCTACTTCATCAATGGCATAAATGAGTCGGTCTAGTGCAAGATCGAGCTCTATTGTTTTGTCCTTAACTTCTCCTACTCCTTCCCACATCTCGAGGGTGTATTTGTAGGTGGTGTTACTGTTGTCAATTACAGAGTTATCCAAATCATCAAGTTTGTAGTTCAAAGTACGTACCCCATCATTAGTTTTTCATCAAACTTTTGTCTTCCTTGTTCCTCTTCAACGAGTTACACCCTCTCGTTTAGTGCTATAGCGTCCTGTTCTTCAAGGATTTTGACGGGGGCAGTAAGGTCATCGAACTTCTTATTGAATTTGACGGAGATGGAATATATTCTCGCATTTAAAGTAGCTCCGAACTTGGCTTGGGACTCGATGGTTTTGTTGATGGCGTCTTCTATTCGCTTCAAACGAGCGCTGAATTCCAAGCTTTCATCGTGCTGGTTCAAGATTTGGTGAGGAAGAAGATAGGCGTGTTGTCTAGTGTTGACAACGGGAGTCGCAAAAGTTTCGTCTTGGTAGTAAGGAGGCTCGTTGCTTCCTTGAGAGTAGTTGGTCGGTGCCGGTTTCCAAACCATGTAGAACGAGTCATACACAGCATGTGAGTTGTGACGGTGGTGAGTGCAAGTTGGGTCATAGTAACCCCGCTCGTAGTAGCAATCTCGCTCCAGAGGTGAGTTCATGTTTGGAAGTCTGAAACGAAGAAAACCAAAACCAAAAATCAAATAGCAAAAGTTTGTTCTAGAGTCATTTTACTAACCTCTAAGGTGTGATAGAAGCTTTAGCGATTTCTCCCCGGCAACGGCGCCAAAAACTTGGTGTGTTATCGGATTCGTCTCCGAAACTTTAGGTTATAAATTTGTAAACCTTAAAGCCTGCAAGTGCACATATGTGCGTTGTAGTACTTGAGGTATCGATCCGCATGGAAAAGGTGCTACTTTATGAGACCTTAGACACGGTATAGTAAATAAACCTAGAATGAATATATTTTTATAAGGTTTTTGTAACTAGAATTGTTAAGAACGAAAAACGGAAAACTTCTACTAATCTAATCTAATAAAATCGTTCACTACCTAAGGTAAAGGAATTTTAACTACTAAACTAATGCGAAGAGAAACTAAACCTATCCTAAGAAATTCTAAGACTAACCTAATACCTAAGAGAATTGAATACTAACCTAAAACTAATGAAATCGATGACTAAATTACTTATACGGACTCTATTGTTAAACTACACTACTAAAGACGGTTGTAACTTATTATAAAACGTTGCTTGGTCAAGAGGAATATCTCGGGGTATGCTCGATTCAATCAAACGATCCCTAGCTCATTAGTAACCGGTGTTTCTAGATTATAACTCCACAAACATGACATAATAATGACGTAGTCTACTTCCGTATAACCTACGCTCTACAATCTATTCATTCGACCAGTAGCTTCCGTCTTTAGCCGCGCGTAAGATTGTGATATGCTAGTGGGTCCATAGGTACACGACACTCCGTAAGTATACTTCCAAAATCTTACGACGCGCATGCCTTATGGATAAAATTTGCTGGTGATTAGATGCAACACTTTCGTGATTCTAAACTCCCCCTATCAGCCTCTAGTTTGTGACACTAGATTCATGCATTAACAACTTTCCACAAGAAGAGCTCTAGAAATTGGCTAGGGTTTACCGATTGAAATCCTTATAGAACATATAATACCCCTCGATAATACTTTAAAACCGACACTCTAAACTACTCGCACATACTGGAAAAAGACATAATTAAATTTATGTCTTCAACAAGCTTAGGTCGTTTAGGGTTTGACGGGAAAAACAGTTTTGGCCTCGGGTGAAGAAACGGATCTCCTTGGGCGAAAATAGGCTTGGCCGTGGCTCCGTCTTCTCTGGCCGCAGGTGGAGTGGATTCAGGGGCGGAAGAATGGTGCTTAGCCACGGCTCCGGCTCCTTGACCCGCAGCGGCTTCGTCTTCGGGGAAGCTTCATCTGCCTTCAGTGCTTCGGGTATATTTTAGGATCCAACCATTGGATTGTCCCCAATCCAATTGAATTTGAAAGCTGGTTGTCTCTTCTTTGTTGTAGCCAAATTTGGTGATGATCAGACAATGAAATGGTTTTCTTTGATTGTAAGACTTCTTGATGGTCCAAGTTTATCCAAAAACGTACTTTTTCTCAGAAATGCACACTTTAATTCCGAGTTACCTGAAAAGAGTCTTAAAACCGCAAACAAACGAAAAACGTAATAAAAGCGTAGAAAACTAAGAGGAACACTTATTAAAGTGTTATAAAATATATATCAAAACGGGTAAAAATACGGTGTTATCACCCTCGCCCGTCCGGTGTACACCATCCTGTGCTTAGCCAACACATGGGCAGGGCGAATACCTGCCTATCATGCCCCTCCAAGCCCGTCCGGTGTGGAAGGTGACCACCTACCCCAGATGACCATACCAGCCCACCACCGTCCGGTGTGAGGCATTTTGACCCAGACCCGGTAGGGTCAATATCCGGTTTATTCCGGGTTGACCCGATCCGCCCAAGTCACATTTAAATATTGCAAAAACCTAATTTTAGATCTAAACTTTATTGTTCTATCTCTTTTTCTCTAGCAAAAAATTCTCATTTTTAAGTGTTGTTTAGATTTCTGTAATATAGATCTTCATCTTATTTTTATGCAATCTAAGTTTTAAACTTCTAAGTTTCTTAATCTCTTCTAATCTTTCATCTTTCTATTCTCTAATCATGATTAACAACACCTCTTTAATGAGATTTGGTGTCTTCTACATGATTAGTGAGTAGGTCTTTTTAGAACTCATGGATGAGGTAGATTAGGGGATTTCGTGATAGATCTATGATGTCTAGGGCTTAGTTTACATATTTCCTCTCTTATTTAGTGTTCATAATGCTAGATTAGGTTTGAGAGAGTTAATATAGATCATAGGGAATTTCATGCACTCAAGGTGTTCGATGAAATTCTCCAAAGAACTAAATAAGAGATTTTACTTGCTTAACCTATGAGAGTAGTTCTTTAAGGACTATAATGGCTATTGGAACTTATGATTAATGCTTGTTGATTAACTTTTCAGAAATGAGAATTTGTTCTTGATAACTTAATTAGCAAAGTGATTAAGACAATGAGAGTGTATTAATCTTGTTTAAGTGTTATAGGCTTAAGGAAAATTGCTTGATTGTGTGTATTAACATCATAGGTTAATCATAAAAGTCTTCAAAGTCCATAACCTCATCAAAGGGCTTGCCTTTATCAATTTGTTAATCTCGTTTAGTGCATATTTAGTCTTGTTACTTGTTTGCTTTTTTACATTTGAATTAGGTTGCTAGAATTTTTTTAAAAAAACACTTTGTTAGCTTAAATTAGAGAGTTTCTTGCATTCTTGTTGCATTAAACTAAACCCTGATTGGATTGACACCGTAAGTACTACAATGATATGAGTAAGCTTAAGGATTGATTCTTAAGAAAAATCTTACTTATCAACGATATAGCCCACAGCTGATAGATTACCGGCCTCAGAGCCTATTAAGCCCGACTACACTAAGTGGGCGTCGACTTCCGAAATAAACGAAAGATTTCCATATTTTCTCCCAAAAAAGGAAATATCCAATTTTCTGGGGAATTCTTGGGTTATGTCGTCACCCAGCGAGGCATCGAGGCCAATCTGAATCAAATTGCCACAACCATCAACCTCTGGTCACCAAAAAAAAACACGAGAAGTTCAATGGCTCACATGTCGAGTTGCCGCTCTGAACACATTTACTTCCCGATAAGTACCTTCCTTCCTACCAATTACTTCGCAGCAACAAATGTTCCGAGTGGGACGACAAGTGTGAGGAAGCCATCAAGGAACTAAATGACTATTTATTGACTCCCTTGATCTTGGCAAAACCCAAAGACGGAGAAACACTTTACTTATACATCGCAATCTCTACCTCGGCAGTAAGTGGAGTCCTAGTTCGAGAAAATCGTGGCGAGCAGAAACCCATCTTTTACATCAATAAAACTCTCGATGGAGCCGAACTCAGATATCCGACCTTGGAAAAACTCGCCCTAGCCGTTGTCATCTCAGCCCGAAAGCTCTGACCATACTTTCAGTCGCTCCCAATAGCCGTCCTCACCATCCAAGCAATGCGTACGATCTTGCATAGTCCAAGCCAATCCGAAAGACTCGTAAAGTGGGGGCAATCAAACTGAGTGAGTACGATATTGAATATAAGAGCCGAATTAGAGCCAAATGCCAGGTCCTAGCCAACTTTTTTATTGAGCTACCATATGAGCTAGTCAACGACGACCTCCCATCAGCAGAGAAATGGATCTTTCAGGTCGATAGGTCATCCTCCCATTGCGGATCATGAGTCAGGATACGTCTTCAATCACCAATAGGCGAAGTACTAGAACAGTCGTTCCGACTTAAATTCCAAGCATCAAACAAAGAAGCAGAATATGAAGCACTAATCGAAAGGCTACCATTAGCAAAAGGAATCAGAGCATAAAACATCCAAGCGTATTACGACTCTCAGCTCGTCGTTAACTAGTTCAGTGGAGACTACAACACCAAGAACGACCAAATGGATGCATATCTCAGCACGTCGCGGCCGAGTTCACCTCATTCGACCTCACTAAAATACCTCATGGCGACAATGCTCTAATTGACGCCATGGCCGCCCTTGTATCCGGCCCGCACCATCATCTCAAACGCACAATCCCGGTCGAAAACATCCTTAGCCCAAGCATTAAATCAACTAAGACGTGCAACGTAATCACACGACTACGTCGCTACAATACCAAACCCGAAAAGGATGAGGAAGACGAGTCTGAAGGGCATCATTCTCCAATGGACATCAAAGCCGAAGAAGAAACCCCAGAACCGGAAGATTGGACTCTTAAAATCAAACTATACATCGAGGAAGGGAAAATACCAACTGATATATGGGCATATCGGCAACTCAAAATGCAATGTGCCCCCTACATCCTTATTGATGGCGAACTGTTTCGATTGAGTTGCGCATGTGTACTATTAAAATGTGTTTACGCCAAAGATAAAAACGAGGTCATGAAATAAGTCCACGAAGGAGACGGCGGTAACCATTCCAGAGGTCGCTCTCTGGCCCTAAGGATCAATAAAGCAAGCTACTATTAGCTGATGATTGTAGCGGACTATGAGAAGTATGTAACCTAATGCGAGAAATGCCAACGGCAAAGCCTGATGATAAACCTCCCAACCGAGTTCCTAACAACATCGACCGCCTCATTTCCCTTCATGAGATGGAAAATGGACATTATCGGCCTGTTATGACGATCTAACGAGAAGCAATACATCCTAGTCATGACCGATTACTTCACCAAGTGGGTCTAGGCCAAATCCTATGTTAAAATCCGTGCTTTCGACGTCCAAAAATTTGTCTGGAAGTTCATCATATGCCGACACATAGTACCTTACGAGATCATCACCGATAATGGAACACAATTTACCTCCACATTATTCAGTGACTGGTGCGCTAAGTGGCAGATGCGACTATGTTTTTCTACTCCGAGATACCCTCAGGACAAAGGCCAAACCGAGGCAAGTAACAAAACCATAATCGACGGACTCAAAAAGGAGTTGGACGTAGGAAAAGGAGTTTGGGCTTACGAACGAAAGAGATTATTATGGTCACATCACACCGCACCACACCACGACGAGTTACTGGTCAATCACCTTTCTCTCTAGCTTACGAATTAGAAGCATTATCCCCAGCGGAGATCGGCCTTCCGAGCATACGACGCATAATGCTAACGCGAAATGTCAATCTGAACGCACATGCTCTAGACAATCTAGATGCGCTCGAGGAACAGCGCGGCCATGCCTTACTCTGTATTCAAAATTACCAAAATCTAGCAACTCAGTACTACAATAAAAAAGGTAAAAGGCAAGCATTTTCAAGACGGCGACCTCGTCCTATGGAAGGTCTTCCAAAACACTAAAATAAAAAACGCAGACAAGCTCTGCGCTAATTGGGAAGGTCCATATCAAATCATGAAGTTCGTCAAACCAAGAGTCTACCAGTTAATGGAAATGTACGGAACCCCATTCCCCCGATTGTGGAACCCAATGAAGCTTAAACACTACTACTAGATCAGCATTCTCCAGACCAAAAAAATAGAAAGAATGCTCCCCGTGTTACCACTTTTCAAAGCTCACCGAGCTTCATTTATTCCTTATGTAATATGAACTACGATTGGCTTAATCCCTACTCTAAGGGTACGTAGGCATCCTGTCACAAGGTTCAGCTATAACATTACTAAAAATTTATTTAGTCTCACACTCGTTACCGAACTCCCATAGTTCGACGTCTACAAAACTCCCAAAAGTTTGTCATTAGTGAACTCCCATAGTTTTACGTCTACAAAACTCCCAAAGTTTGTCTTTACCGAACTCCCATTGTTCGACGTTTTCTAAACTCCAATTTCGTATTCAACTCTATCTCGCTACTAATACATTGACACTCTCACATGAATGTAGTGGAAACAATCCACTATCCAAAAGCCGAGATACGTCTCGCACGCGTACCACATGAATGATGTGCTGATATAATCCACATCTTCAATGTCTAAGCCTCAAAACCTTAGCTCGGAGACTCAAAAGCCGAGACCCATCTAGCATGCGCTCCACATGAATGTCGTAGTGAAATAATCCACATCTTCGATGTCTAAGCCTCAAAACCTTAGTTCGGAGACTCAAAAGCAGGGACCCGTCTCGCATAGGTTACACATGAATGACGTGGTAAAATAATCCACATCTTCGATATCTAAGCACTAGAATTCCATATCACTTGAGAAACATAAGACGACGCCCATCTCACACTCCTAGTACCGATCTAGAAAATACAATACCAAAGGCCGAACCAATCTCGCATATTCGTAAGCCGGGCCCAGAATC
This sequence comes from Eutrema japonicum, assembly GCA_030161315.1. Lineage (NCBI taxonomy): Eukaryota > Viridiplantae > Streptophyta > Magnoliopsida > Brassicales > Brassicaceae > Eutrema > Eutrema japonicum. Next base: position 20,026,561 of record BSQW01000012.1, on the reverse strand, counting down.
ACACTCTAAATCAAAATCAACTTACATATCATATCCAAATCTCAACCGATATCTTGCGCAAAGAAAATCAAGCAAAAAACAATATATTAATTAAAAAAAACCTTTCCGAGCTACGATTACAAAAAGAAATAAAAAAATTAAAATCTAAGAAGCTTGGCCTCTCAGTTCGGCAACAAGCTCGTTCGAAATCGCTAGTTCATTCAATCCAAACATGTCGACTCCATGAGGGACTTCAGCACCAATAAGCATAGTAATCTCTGGATGAATGTCTTCAAGGAACAGAGACACCCTCATGTCGTCCTCTTCGAATTCGACGATTTCCATCGCTTCGATCTCAGCCTCTCTCTTTGCCTTATCACCCGCCATCTTATCTATCATGGCTTGAGGAACAACGATACCATCACGCTTCAGAACCTCACTGAAGCCGAGAATACCAGAGGTCTGGTTCAGGACCAAGAAGGATTTCTTGGCCTTCTCGACATCTTCGAGATGTCTCTTCACCTTCTCAAAACGACCTTCACATTGGGAGATCACATACTTTCGAGCAACCCTTTCCTTGGAAACGAGATTCGCCCGAGATGCCTTTAGTCTGGCCGTCTCTGACTTCAGTGTCCTAACAACCGCATATTTTTTGTCTTCAAGAGTGGCATTCACGGCTTTAAAGGCATCAAGCTCCTTTATAAGCTCAGATACATCCAATGCAGCATGCTCTGATTTCTCCTTCTAGGCATCCAAATCCTTCGTAACCAAGCCGAGCTTGAGCGCCTCGCGCCACGCTAAGTTGAATTCATGATTGTACGACTTTTTGATCTCGTTCGTTTGATTCACCATTTGGACACAATAAAAAAATGTCGAAATCCTTCATATAATAACCGAACTCAAAGGCACGAATCAAACTTACATCAGCGGTAGTACGAGCTAGCCTTTTAAAAGCAGCATATTCCACCAGATCTTCGTGGAAGGGAGTTCACTGGCTCCAGTTGTGATCTGCCAATAAAGGTGTGCACACGCGTCCTCATCAATGATAAAGGGTTCATCTTTATCATAGCTAAACCTAACATAGGCCGCCTTGGTTTTCTGCCTTTTAGAGGAATTAGTCTTTCCACTATGCGCGTCACCGCCGATTTAAAGATTTCTAGACGATCTATTCTTCGAAAGAGAAGCCCCAACTGTGGTATCTTTAGTAAGAATTACTAAGGCATTATTCCCCGACTCTGACTTAGACGGGATATCAGAGGTATCCCCCACCACATGCATTTTCGAAGCATTATCCTTCTTCTTCTACCTCGCGTCCTCAAGCTCGGCCTCTGTAGTTACTTTTTCCCCTGTGGCAGTTTGATCTTCAACATCGACCTGCTCCTCGGTAGCTTTGCTGCCTTCACCCTAATTCCCTCCAATGGACTCATGAACTTCCTCCAGCTCTGAGGTTTAGTTCGGAATGTCGCTCATATTCATCTTCATTTTTCCCTTCCGACGAGGAACTTTAGCTGACAAAAATAACAAGTTTTAGGAACATCATTTAGCAATACAATGAATATAAAAATAGACGGCCTTACCTTTACTAGCTCGGCGTAGTTTTTTGTTAAGCTTTTCTTGGTATGCTTCAGGCCAACGACGCTTCCCAGGACGAAACGTTAGACAGAGAAAGTATCTTAGCGCTGTTCGATGAAATCCTTTAAATATGAAAAATGCCTGGAGGATGACGATCTGTAAAAAAGACGAAACGTTAGACAGAGAAAATATTTACAAGGGCAGGCGCATACGGAATAAGTTAACCACCAATTGGTGAACTCCATACGGAATAAGTTAACTACAAATGTCAGGGTTCGATACAGACAACGAATCAACTCGAAGATAAAAATATTTAGTCTTCCATTCACTGACTTTGCTAGGTTTTTACCCAGTAACAAGGTCGAATCTCGGTTTCACGTTGGTCGAGAAGAACCAAGGTTTATGTTCCGTAATATTTACCGAAAATAATTTCTCGAGGATCGCGTTAGTTATTCTGTTGTCGCAATCCTCACCCAAAGTGAGAATTCCAACAATGTAAATAATTGAAGTCGACTCAAGTCGCCTTACGCCGATTATAATACGCAAATAATAAGTTTGGCATCGGAAATCGAAAACCACAACTTCTAAAGTAGTCCTCTTAAACACAAATATAGCCCTCATGGGGATTCCAAGGTCGGCGATTCTTTCTGGGCAATAAACAATGAATCCCATTTGTAGCATCGCACAAGTGAATGGTTTCTTTAATCAAGTCTTCTGTAGAGCAAGTCGGTCCAAGGCAAGCCTGCGTGACCGACCATCATTTCAACGATTGATTATGCCCCTCGCCGGCCTGATCTATAACTCTTTCAATATCGACATGATCGACCATTTCTTCCTCAAATTGGCGTTGAGCTTAAGTTTATTGACTATCTCTATCTACTAGATGAGGGACGTTAACTAAAGCTCGGTGCATACTCGGCCTAGCCTCAGTATAACAAGAATTGTGACGAAGTAACTAATCGATCAATGGAGTACTTCCATTAGACGAACCCGCAGAGTCTGCCGAGTTAAGAAGAAGTTTGAGGGGAATATCCGAATTTCCGGGAGGATCAACGCGATCGTTAACAGATTCGAGAGACGAATTGGGATCTATTTGATCTAAATTGAAGAAATTTGAAAAAGAATTGAAGAACAATGAAGAAAACAAAGTTTGTGGTTTTAAAACTCTTTTCAGGTAACTCGGGATTAAAGAGTGCATTTCGGAGCAAAATTACGTTTTTGGATAAACTTGAACCGTCAAGAAGTCTTGCAATCAAAGAAGACCTTTTCACCTTATGATCATCACAAAATTTGGATACAACAAAGTGGAGACAACCAGATTTTAAATGCAATTGGATTGGGGACAATACAATGGTTGGATTCTTAACTATACTCGAAGCACTGAAAGCAAATGAAGCTGCCCTGAAGAAGAAGCTCACCGCGCCTGGAGGGCTCCCAACCGCAGCCAAGCATTAGTTCGCCGCCCCTTGAGCCACTCCACCCGCGGCCAGGGTCCAGTTTGTCGCGGCGAGAAGCTACGGACCCGCGGCCAAGCCCAGTTCTGCCCAAGACGATCCGTTTCTTCACCCGAGGCCAAAACTGTCTTTTTCCGTCAAACCCTAAAACGACCCAAGCATGTTGAAGACCTATAAATACTTGTTTTAGACATAAATTTTGCGGACACCCCTTGGAGAACCTTGGACAACCTTAGAAGACTATTTTCGCTTTCATTCTTGTACTCTTGCATTGAGATTTTTGGGGTTAGTGAGGAGGTTTCTCACCGAGATTAGTTCTTGAATTCGTGAGGCTTCTTCACCATTCTCATGTTTAATTTGATTATGTCTTTTTCCAGTATGTGTGAGTAGTTTATATTGTTGGGTTTAAAGGATTATCGGGGGGAATTCTATGTTCGATAAGGATTTCACTCGGTAAACCCTAGCCGACTTCTAGAGCTCTTTCTTGTAGAAAGTTGTTAATGCATGAATCTAGTGTCATGAACTAGAGGCTGATAAGGGGAGTTTAGAACCACGAAAGTGTTGCATCTAATCACCAGCAAAGTTCATCCACAAGACGTGCGCGTCGTAATATTTTGAAAGTATACTTACGGAGTGCCGTGAACTTATGGACCCACTAGCATATCACAATCTTACGCACGGCCAGAGACGGAAGCTAGCGGTCGAGTGAATATATTGTAGGACGTAGGTTGTACGGGAGTAGACTACGTCATTATTTTGTCCTGTTCGTGGAGTTATAATATAGACACATATGTTATTATGAAATAGGAGCCGTTTGATTGAATCGAGCATACCCCGAGATATTCCTCTCGACCGAGCAACGTTTTAAAATAGTTAAAACCGTCTCCTGTAGTATAATTTAGCAATAGATTCTATATAAATAGTTTAGTTATCGATTTCATTAGGTTTAGGTTAGTTGTCGATTTTCTTAGGTATTAGGTTAGTCTTAGAATTTCTTAGGATTAGGTTTAGAGTCTCTTAGTGTTAGATTATAAATTAGATTCCCCTAGATTAAAGTAGCCATCGATTTCCTTAGAAATAGTTTAGTAGAAGTTTTCCAATTTTCGTTCTTTACAATTCTAGTTACAAAAACCCTATAAAAATATATTCGTTCTAGGTTTATTTACTATACAATGTCTGAGGTCTCATAGAACAACACCCTCTCCATGTGTATCGATACCTCAAGTACTACAACGCACATCTGTGCACTTTTAGGCTTTAAGGTTTATAAATTTGATACCTGAAATTTCGGAGACGAATCCGATAACGCATCAAGTTTTTGGCACTGTTGATGGGGAGAGATCGCTACTGCTTCTATCACACCTTAGAGGTTAGTAAAACGACTCTAGAACAAGCTTTTTCTATTTGATTTTTGGTTTTGGTTTTCTTTGTTTCAGGCTTTGAAACATGAACTCGCCTCTGCAGCGAGATTGCTACTATGACCCATCTTGCGCTCACCACTGTCACGACTCACATGATGTGTGTGACTCGTTCTACATGGATTGGAAACTGGCACCGACCAACTACTCTCAAGGAAGCCACTAGCCTCCTTACTACCGAGACGAGCCTTTTTCGCCTCCCGTTGTCAACTCTAGACAACAAGCATACCGTTTTTCTCACCAAATCTTGAACCAGCACGATGAAAGCTTGGAATTCAGCGATCGTTTAAAGCGAATAGAAGACGTCATCAACAAAACCATCGAGTCCCAAGCCAAGTTCGGAGCCATTTTAAATGATAGAATAGATTCCATCTCCGTCGAATTCAACAAAAAGTTCGACGACCTTACTACCCACGTCAAATTCCTTGAAGAACAGACCCTTAAAGACGCTACAACACTAAACGAGAGGATGGAACTCGTTGAAGTAGAACAAGGAAGACAAAAGTTCGATATCCGGAAAACTAATGATGGGGTACGTACTTTGAACTACAAGCTTAATGATTTGGATAACTCCATCAATGACAATAGTAACACCACCTACAACTACACCCTCAAGTTATGGGAATGAGTAGGAGAAGTTGAGGACAAAACGAGAGATCTCGATCTTACACTAGACCGAAACATTTATGTTATCGACGAAGTGGAAGAGAAAGTGGAGAAACTATCTAAAGATCATGAGAAGCATGATTCAACACTTGATGCCCATGTTCCTAACCTAGAGGATAAACCAAATGACTCACAAGAACCAGAAAACACCAAAGGAGGTGAGGAAGACGACGAACCGGTCAAGTCCCCACGGACTCCTCTCATCACTGGCGCGAGCCTTACTGCCGCGGCCAGCCCTCCCTCAATCGCGCCTCCATCCTCCAGACCCGTGGCCACACTTCCATCCACCGCGCCTCCATACGTCGGACCCGCGGCCAGCCTCTGTTCATCTCCTTGCGAACCGTTTGAGTCCCGAACACTCTCTTCAGAACAAGCTGCCTTGTTCATTGATTCTCAAGCCTCAACAGATCCTACAACCAACCCATAATCAGACCCTATTGCCCCTTGCAATATGGTTCTACCTACCCAACCACCCAAGGAATTCGAAGAACAATACTACGAAGAAGAAGACTCGAGGTTATTCTTTCGAGAACCCGATTTTGGCTCGTTGAGTGACTCTGACCTTGCACCAACACCTCCAGCAAGTCCAATACCGGAAGAGTCAAGGACATAATTTATCACCCACGAGAGATTGATCGAGTTTAATAGATTTGTGAAATCAATCCCGATGCACAACTCCTTCGAAGAAGTTTGGGAAAAAGGACCTATATATGCTTTCTTTCGCTACAGCAATAAGAGCAAGGAAAACATTCACGGATATTTCCTGAGAGCGAGACGTTCAACAACACCCTATGCCGCTTCCCATGCTATCGGAATCTACCATCCTGAGAAGTACCGAGAGTACCCGAACAATATAAGCCGAGAGAAGTTAGAAGAATTCAACAACGTGGTCCATAATATACCTAGATGTACTACTTTTGCTAGAACTTACATGGATCATATGATTGGTCATTTTTGTGTGAAAGCAAGGAGTCCATAACGGAGATAGAAGATATTTTCGACAATGACATGAAGGGAAAACCCGTTAGGAGTCTCCACAAAATTGAAGAACAAGGTGAGTTCCTTATCACTTGTAGCATCCGTGGAGTTGAACTTAAGAACATTCTTTGTGATTCCGGAGGTTGCTTGAGCATTATTTAAAAATCGACCGCAAAGCTCATCGATATTAAGCACATACAACGTACCCGGACAAAAATCAGCATGGCTGACGAGACTTGTGCCACACCAAAAGGGATTGCCCGAGACATGCTAGTAAGAATCAGAGATTTCATAGCCCCCGTCGATTTTTAAATCGTCCAAACAACCAAGAAAGATGCAACACCTATAATTCTTGGATGGCCGTTCTTACCAACCGTTGGAGCCATCATGGATTGGCCAAGTCGACGTGTTTCATTCATTAACATCGACAAAGACATGCTACCATACCACTCAAAAAAGGAGAAGAAAGACGTTCTAGCACGATGGATCCCGAACTTGATCCCGATCCCGATCCACGAACAAGCGATGATGATTCACATGACGAGGAAAGAAAAAGAAGATCAAAGAAGACTTGTCGTAAGACGCTGTCTTTCTACGACTAAGCTCACCTCGATACCAACGCCGAGCTAAACGACTTTAAACAAAAGCGCTACAATGGAAGGCAACCCATTTTAGGTACATTTTTCTTTCTAGTTCTTCTTTCTTTTTCTACTAACTTTTTCATTTCTTAGTTTTCAGTTTTCTAAAAAAACCAAAAAGAACCCAAAAAACTAAATTCAAAAAACAGAAAAGACAAAAATATGGAGACATGGTTCGAAGCTGCTCTGTCCAGCCTAAGCCGCAAGGAAGGAGTCGACCGCGGTTGCACATGCCTGACCCGCGGCAAGCTAGCCCTTGGCCGAGGTCGCGATCAACCGACCCGCGGCCAGCTTGCCAATAGCCACGGCTGCAGCCCTTTGACCCGCGGCCAGCCCCCCTGACGATCTCGATCGACTCCGTTCGATCCCCGATCGATTCCCAACCACCCCCACATCCATTCCCATCACCATATCATCATCTACCATCCCTAAATCACCAGCATTCCATTCACAAATCCATTCCCCAACCGCATCCAGGTAAGTTTTCTTTTTCCTTAAACTTTTTCAATTATTACATACATCTATTATTCGTCCTTACCCGATTTATTTCACACTGAGGACAGTGTGGTTTAAGTCTGGGGAGGATTCCAACCCTTACTAACCACCACTTCTTTCATTTGTGTTTGCATTTTGCATTTTTCGACGTTTTTTCTTAAAAACATTATGACGATAACCGACTACTGTGCTTTCTTAAAAACATTCTGACGATAACCGTTTTTCTTAAAAACGTTTTTCGAACAGCGTAGGAATACGTTTTGAGGGAATGATGAAAGGAATCCATGACGATAACCGACTAGTGTGCTTCTACGCTATCTCCTAGTAACATGCTCTTTTGTAATTTGGTTCTAGACTAGGCGGTAGCTAGAATTTCTGTTAATGCGAAATCCACAAAGGAATTTAGACCGTAGAGATTCTATAGGATGGAATATGCTAGATCTATTTTATTTGGGATTAATCTTGACTTAATTTTCTCATCAAAGATTTAGGCAAAGATAACGAACCATACATTCATGATATACTTTTACCTTTTACCACTCTTTGTCGTACATGAATGGCCAGCTCATCTTTAGTTGGTTTCCCACCCGAAACTTAACCATTGTTCAAACCTCATGGAACTCTCTTTGTGTCTTATGTGCATATATGTGCAAAAACGCCGGAGAGGGAGGAACAACACAGTTTTAAGTCACTAAAGATGAATACTATACGCGATCGGTGGTTGTGAATTCAACTAAGACGCGAGCTTGGTTATGCCTTGGAAAAACTCAAAATCATGGTAAATTTCCGTGTCCCTAAGACTCTACTTCAATAAAAGGCGTTTTCCCCTTTCAAAAAAAAAATCGAAAATAAGTGAAAGGGAAAGGAAAAAGTGACTTAAAAGAGTTTAGGTTGGTCGAAATACTTATGAGGCATGCATGGTTCGTTTGTAAGAAGTATGTCATTCCGAGCCCACATAAAATTTTAAGTCTGGGGAATGACAAAAAATTTCTGTTTTCGGAAGAAGGAAGAAGTGCAACATTTTTACGCAAGAAGAAGTGACTGGAAGCTGTGGTTATCAATAGGTCCTTCCCCTCTTGCTGTTTTGCATAATATCTCGCACCCTCCAGCGAAATTACGGTAACCCGAAACACTCTTAACCTCACCTGAAAATGCCTTTAATACCTACCATCGATTGTCTTGGTTTAATCTTTTTGATGAGAAACCCACTCCTATACTTAATGAATGTAGAGAGCTAGTTGACCTGATTTTTGAATTTTGAAAGTTTATATTTCGTATGACGGACACCGTGGACTAGTGTTACCGGAACTTCTAGTGAGAATTTTTTATGCTAGATTGCGATTGATGTAGTTCGATGGTTATGGTTTAGACGGACAGTCTCTGAGATTCCTAGTTCCCGACGATTTTCGTTTGATCATTTCCAAACTTGAGCTTTGCCTTGTATTTTTACCCATTTTCCTATATATTTTAGAACACTTGGTTTTCTATGCTTTTATTACGGGTTTCGCATGTTTGCGATTTTAAGACTCTTTTCAGGTAACTCGGGATTAAAGAGTGCATTTCGGAGCAAAAGTACATTTTTGGATAAACTTGGACCGTCAATAAGTTTTGCAATCAAAGAAGACCTTTTCACCATCTGATCATCAGCAAATTTGGATACAACAAAGTGTAAACAACCAGGTTTCAAATGCAATTGGATTGGGGACAATACAATGGTTGGATCCTTAATTATACCTGAAGCAATGAAGGCTAATGAAGCTGCCCCGAAGAAGCAGCTCACCGCGCCTGGAAGGCTCCCAGCCGCGGCCAAGCATCAGTTCGCCGCCCCTGGAGCCACTCCACCCGCGGCCAGGGTCCAGGTCACCGTGGCCAAAAGCTACGAACCCGCGGTCAAGCCCATTTCCGCCCAAGACGATCTGATTCTTCACCCGAGGCCAAAACCGTTTTTTTCCGTCTAACCCTAAAACGACCCAAGCATGTTGAAGACCTATAAATACTTGTTTTAAACAGAAATTTCATGGACACCCCATGGAGAACCGTGGACAACCTCAGAAGACTAGTTTCGTCCCACTCTATGGAATAGCCAATACCGAATCCAACATGGTTCGAGAACCACCATTTGAGGTACCAAAACAAGTTCTGTTTCAAAAGCTAAGAAAAGCGGATGATTCGAGACGTTTTTCTTTCTCTTGTTCGATTTTCAGGATACATTTTCTAGATTGTCTATGTGATTCGGGAGCCAATGTCAACATCATGTCAAAGACATTTGCCGAGAAGCTCGGTATAAAGACTCTCACACCATCTACCTTGAACGTGATTTTTGGAGATTCCTCACAAAAGAAGCCCGAGGGAGTGATCAACAATCTCCAACTACTTATTGAAGCCAATATTGTTCCCGCTGATTTTCAAGTTCTCGAGATGGATCGAGACAAGGATAGACCATTGAGTTTTGGTCGACCATTCTTATATACCATTGGCGCCATCCTCGATCACGCCAACCGTCATGTTGTCTTCTTGAATGTTGATCGAAAGAAGTTATATCCAACTGCCCCGGACAGAATTCCAATCCCGAGGGACAAACACAAGAAGAAAAAGTCGATTCTCCCTAAAGGAAGAGAGAAAGATGAGTCGACTAAGCAGGAACCCCAAAAATTAGGATCACCCTTCCATCCGACTTAAGAGACACCAAAGAAGAACGAGTGGAAGGAATGATAGAGAAGACGAAACAACTTCTTCAAACCGCAAAAGTTCTGAGGAATCGCAAAAAGAAGAAGGTGATACCAAAGATAGGCGAATCACATCCCAAATTCGATGAAACCCAAGGAACATTTGTTCCCGGGACATCAACTGGTCACGCCTAACCTCGCCAAAAAATCAAGCTAACGACTTTAACCAAAAGCGCTTAATTGGAGGCAACCCATTTGGTACGTTTTTTCTTTCTTTTTATTTTATCGTTCGTTTTTATATTAACGTTTTTATTTGGAGGCAACCCATTTAGTATTTCATGCTTTATATAAAACAAAAAAAATCCAAAACCATTTAAAAATTTAGAAAACACAAAAAATAAAAATGATAAAGTGACGCGAAACGGTTCGCGAAATGCCAAAGAAACGAAGGAGAAAACACTCCCGAGGGAAGTGATATATCATGGTTTTTACCCCTTTTAGGCCATGATATAAGTCCATTTTATAGAGTCTTTCTACTACTTTCTACAATAATTGGAGATATTGGAGCTTTTTGGAGCACTTTGGATCAAAGCAGACGTTCGTGTAGCTGAGTACCCGATTTGAAGTCTCGGTGTCGATCGATACTGCCTAGTATTGGTCGACACTCACTACAGCAGGCACGAACTGCGACTTTAATGAAGAGTTGAAGAATTTCAAAATGACCCAGAAGACTTTATTATTTACAAGAAGCCCCAAAACGTGATTTAGGTCATTTAATATGATTTTACAGCCACTTTGAGGGCTACTCTTTATTTTATTATGGTTTTGTGAGAGAGCTTTCGAAGGGAGACAAGTCGGAAACTCTGTTCGTCCGAGAGAAGATTTCGAACCCTCTTGTTACTCTTTCTATTTTATTTGATGATTTATTCAAACATGTTTATTGTTTCAATTTCCATGTCTGAGTAGATCTACTTTAGGTTTAGGGTTTTCTCATAGGGTTTTCTCTGATCGCTGGTAATTGATTTGTTAGGATTCACCATCTGAATTAGTTCTTCACCATAGGTTGTTCTCAAAGCAAATTCTAGGTTGACGAATCTGGAACTTAGATCTTAGGTTAATCGATTAGGCACGACAGTGCAATTGAGTAATCTGACAGAACCTAGAGTGAGCAAATTGATTATTCGCAAAGAGATTTGGTTTAATTGAATTGTGAACATATCAAACTCGGTATTAAGGCTGATTTATTCTTAGGAATTTGCAAAGAGATTTGGGATTCTGAAGTTTAGATTTAGATAATTCTCGCAACGACAGTTGGTTAATCATAGCTTAGTGATTTGAGTTCAAGAACCGCGCTAAATCTGAATCTTGGCTGATTGGTTATCTGAATTCATTGATCTCCTGAGAAATACCCTGGGCCTATATTATTCCATCGATTTTACAACTCTTTTACTGTTTATTGCTTTTTATTTCAACTGAATTGCTTAGCTTAATTCTCATTTACATAATCTACTGTGTGTTTTTGTGAGTCCTTGTGTTCGACCCCTACTTTATTACAACTATTGCTTTAGTACTTTTAGGGTATTAATTTGAGCATATCAGGAAAGCCATTTGGCCGCGGCAAGACAAGAAGTTGGAGCTATGTTGGGCCTCAAGCCTCGTCTATGCCGATGGGTACTTTTGCTCCAAGGGTTCAATATCAAGATCAAGGACAAGAAGGGAGTTGAGAATGGAGTTCCTGACCACCTATCACGAATAAAGATCGATGAAGTCGTGCCTATTGATGAATTCTTGCCAGATGAGGGTATCTACTTCATTGAAGCTCAACTTCGGGATGCTTGTTCTGAAAATCTGCACTTTTTGCGAGCACAGACTTTCGGTATCGATCAATACTCATCTAGTATCGGTCGATACACGAGAAGTTTCGGACCTGTTTTGCCCGCAGAGCACTTCAACTCTTATGACGCCTATCTAGCTGATGTATCTAGTCCTGCACGACCATGGTACGCTGACATTGCTAATTACCTTGCTGTAAAGACTGAGCCAAAGCATCCCACAAAGTATGCGAGAGATGAGGCGATTTTTCTGGGATGAGCCTTACCTATACAAGCACTTCTCCGATGGTATTTATAGAAGATGCGTTGCAGAGTCTGAGGTGCTTGCGATTCTTTTTCATTGTCATGGGTCTGAGTATGCTGGACATTTTGCTACTTTTAAGACAGTGTCCAAAGTTCTTCAAGCAGGCTTCTGGTGGCCTACTATGTTCAGAGATGCGCATGCCTATATCTCACAGTGTGATGCCTGTCAGAGGAGAGGGAAGATCAGCAAGAGGCATGAGATGCCACAGAATTTCATCCTTTAGGTTGAAGTTTTCGATTGCTGGGGCATCAATTTTATGGGTCCCTTTCCCTCATCACACAAGAACAGATACATCCTGGTTGATGTGGACTATGTGTCCAAATGGGTGGAAGCGATTGCTAGTCAAACCAATGACTCTGCGGTGGTTCTTAAGCTGTTTAAGACCATCATTTTCCCAAGATTTGGAGTGCCGCGTATTGTTATAAGTGATGGTGACAGCCACTTTATTAAAAAGGTTTTAGAGAATTTGCTAAAGAAGCATGGTGTAAATCATCGTGTGGCTACTACATATCACCCTCAGACCAGTGGGCAGGTCGAAGTTTCCAACTGGCAAATCAAGGAGATTTTGGAGAAGACAGTGGGAACTTCTAGGAAGGATTGGTCTACGAAGCTGGATGACGTGCTATGGGCTTATAGGACTGCTTTCAAAACACCGTTGGGTACTACACCGTTTCACTTGCTGTATGGGAAAGCATGTCATCTTCTAGTGGAGATCGAGCACAAGGCAGCATAGGTGACGAAGTTGCTGAATTTCGACATCAAGCCTGCGGCTGAGAGGAGATTGATTCAGCTGAACGAGTTGGATGAGATTAGGTACCACGCCTACGAGAACTCGGAGGTGTACAAGGAGAGAACTAAGGCCTATCATGATAAAAAGATCATCTCCAGACATTTCGAGCCAAACGACCAGGTTCTTCTGTATAACTCTCGTTTGCAATTGTTTCCTGGTAAACTGCGTTCTCGTTGGTCAGGTCCCTTCACAATCAAGGAGGTCAGACCACATGGTGCGGTTGTGCTGATAAGTCCTACAGGCGACGAATTTACTGTCAATGGACAGAGGGAGAAACACTATTGGGCGAAAGACGAAATTCCAGATGGGCAGATAATGCTTCTGGATGATGCACCCACAGCCTGAATGGCGGTACAGTCAAGCAAATAACGTTAAACGAGCGCTTGGTGGGAGGCAACCCACTGGTGAGTTTGTATATAAGTCTTTTTCTTTGTATTTTTCGTTTTGTGTTTTGTGTCAGGATGATCAAGGAGCAAACACGAAATCGCCCGAGCATCGATCGTAACCTGTTGGTCTCGGTCGACACCCTAAATGAATGAGAAGAGTTCATTGTATCGACTTAAGCCTGGTATCGATCGATACCAGGCCGTGTGTCGGTCGACACTCGTACTACAGTACGGTAACTTCTTGTTTTACACAATTCTATTATGTTCTTTTGTTTTCTTGTACCAACTCTAGACTAGATAACAATGGGGACAGTGTTGTTCAAGTCTGAGGGAAGTAGTCGCTGACATTGTTTTTGTTTTTCTTAGAGTCAGTCGTTTTTGAGTCAAAATATGTTTTATTGAGTCAACACTTTGTTGGAGACTGTGATCTTTTTCTTGACTCTATTGATCTGACCTTGCTTCTAAGTGACCATTGTTACATAATCGGTTCTAGATCGGACTAATGAAAAATCCAAAGGCTGACCAGTTAATTAGAAGACACTCATGTTTCCAGCAAAGCTCTTCAAAGCCTGAGCCAAAATTTTGCACTTCATTGATGTGATTGATGTCCATAGAGCTTGATTCCTCATTAGTATCTGACAAAGGAACCCATGTGTTTAAAAGTAATGGTATTTCTCTCCATGTTACAAATTAATAAATAAGAGGCATTAAAAAATGAGATGATTTTCTTCTGAGTAGAGGGTTAGGAAACTTTTCAGCGATCCCTTTATTCTACTTCAGAGGGAATGATCACACAAAGGTGGAAGCGAGGTTAGGAAAATTTACTGTGATACCATTATTCACCTACACATTTGATTACTTTTTAAGGGAAGAACCGGGGAATCGGTGGCAAACACCATCAATACTCGCGTCTCGTACCTTAATAAGCATATGCGAGAATATAATGAGAAATAAGTTTGCTGGAGAAAAATAATACCAGAAAGTGTGAAATTGGATCGTTCCTTGTCATGATATTGTATGGAAAAGAATCTAGAAGGTTCTTGGTATTAATCACAGTGATGAAACTGGCGAGGAAGGCTTGATTGACCGATGCTATGAAATAATGTGTGTAGTCTGGAAAAATGCGAATGTCTACGAAGAAGTACATGGTGGTTAGATTTGGAACTGGATAGGTAACATTTGGGTACTTGGGAAAAGGGTCATTGCAATGTTTCATGAACAGGTGAGTCTCTGTGTTTTCAAACCTCTTTCTCTGGTTTTGTCTTCTATTTGCTTGAGGGCAAGCAAAGGCTAAGTCTGAGGGAGTTGATATATCATGGTTTGTACCCCTTTTAGGCCATGATATAAGTCCGTTTTATAGAGTCTTTCTACTATTTTGTAGTGTTTTAGAGTCTTTTACAGGTTTTAGCACGTTTGGAGCATAATTGGAGATATTGGAGCTTTTTGGAGCGTTTTGGATCAAAGAAGACGTTCGTGTAGATGAGTACCCGATTTGAAGTATCGGTGTCGATCGATACTGCCTAGTATTGGTCGACACTCACTACAGCAAGGCACGAACCGCGACTTTAATGAAGCGTTGAAGAATTTCAAAATGACCCAGAAGACTTTATTATTTACAAGAAGCCCCAAAACGTGATTTAGGTTATTTAATAGGATTTTACAGCCACTTTGAGGGCTACGCTTTATTTTATTCTGGTTTTGTGAGAGGGCTTTCGAAGGGAGACAAGTCTGAAACTCTGTTCGTCCGAGAGAAGATTTCGAACCCTCTTGTTACTCTTTCTATTTTATTTGATGATTTATTCAAACATGTTTATTGTTTCAATTTCCATGTCTGAGTAGATCCACTTTAGGTTTAGGGTTTTCTAATAGGGTTTTCTCTGATCGCTGGTAATTGATTTGTTAGGATTCACCATCTGAATTAGTTCTTCACCATAGGTTTTTCTCAAAGCTAATTCTAGGTTGACGAATCTGGAACTTAGATCTTAGGTTAATCGATTAGGCACGACAGTGCAATTGAGTAATCTGACAGAACCTAGAGTGAGCAAATTGATTATTCGCAAAGAGATTTGGTTTAATTGAATTGTGAACATATCAAACTCAGTATTAAGGCTGATTTATTCTTAGGAATTTGCAAAGAGATTTGGGATTCTGAAGTTTAGATTTAGATAATTCTCGCAACGACAGTTGGTTAATTATAGCTTAGTGATTTGAGTTCAAGAACCGCGCTAAATCTGAATCTTGGCTGATTGGTTATCTGAATTCATTGAAATCCTGAGAAATACCCTGGGCCTATATTCTTCCATCGATTTTACAACTCTTTTACTGTTTATTGCTTTTTATTTCAACTGAATTGCTTAGCTTAATTCTCATCTACATAATCTATTGTGTGTTTCTGTGAGTCCTTGTGTTCGACCCCTACTTTACTACAACTACTGATTTAGTACTTTTAGGGTATTAATTTGAGCATATCAGGAAGGCCATTTGGCCGCGGCAGGAGGAGCTGCACCCGCGGCGAGGAGGCTATCGGCCGCGGGAGGAGGAAGCCGACTCGCGGCGAAGAAGGTTTTGGCCGCGGTCGCATGGGCTCGACCCGAAACTCATCCCGACCTTTCCCGAACCATTCCCAACTCTTAACTATGCAATCCCGAACATGTTCACGACATGAAATTAAACGAAAACCGGTTTCATTTTCGTGTCCCGCTAAGGTAAGTTCCAAAAAGTTTTTGAAAAACAGAAACTTTCTTTTTGCAATAAAACAACTTTTCAAATACCAAAAAGAATATTTCTAGATTAAAAGCTCTCTTTCTTCTTCTCTTCCAAGAGACTTGGAAATTTTGAGCAAGAACAATTTTTTCAATTTTCAAGCTTTTACATAATTTCTTTGGGCCATTCTAAATCTTTTTCAAAGAAGATTCCAATTCTACAACTATGTCATCTTTTCCATCAAGGTATTATCCTAAACTTCTACTTTTTCATATGAACCAAACCCTAAGGTTATTTTGAATTTAAATAGATCTATGTCTATTATAGCTAGAAATTGTTAAAGAACTCTAAATTGAACTTCTAGAATTAGTAGATTTCTATGTTAGCACTTAATTAACATGGATTTGAAATTTTTGGAATATGAAATTTTCAAGCATAATTAAAAACTAATTTGGAGAGTAACTTTGATTAATTTGGTCAAGTCTTTTTAGTTGATGATTAAAATACAGTAATCTATTAAGTTTGCATAAGAATGAGCTTAAGAACTTAGGTTTAGAAAACAATTATGCAAAGTACGTAACAAATCCGAAATTAGTCGTTAGAATCTCGATTTGCTAGATTTATGTTTGATAATACTGATAACACCGTATTTTTACCCATTTTACGATCTATTTAAGAACACTTTAATAAGTGTTTCATTCGCTTTTACTTGTTTTTATTAAGGTTTTCGCATATTTGTAGTTTCAAGACTCTTTTCAGGTTATTTAGGCAAAAGCATTGCAAATTGGAGAAAAACCAGATTTTCGGCTCAGAGTCCAACCGTCAGAATTTCAATTGCCAAAGAGGTTCTTCTCACCATCTAATCCAGCTCAAATTTGGAGATATTCAAGGAGGACCAGCTACATTTCAACAGATTTGAGGACGATCCAACAGTTTAATCAAAATATACATCAAGATCAAGACGTCCCATCAGGCCACTCCCGGAGCAGTCCCAGATGCGGCCAAGAGGAAATCCGCCGTGGCCAGGAAGCCTCCACCCGTGGCCAAGTGAAGGTTCGCTGTGGCCAGACTTATTGGACCCGCGGTTAAGCTGATTTCGTCCCGTAAGCTCATTTTCAAGCCCGTTCGAATCCTGTCAACTCAAAACCATAAAGACCAACAAAAGCAGGAGAAAATACCTATAAATATGCGTTTAAAAGACCTAATTTCGTGAGCTCTTAACTATTGTATTATTTTTGTGCTTGCTTTTACATACTTTTCTTAAGCTTTGTTCCTTACTTTCGAGATTGGTGAAAAGGTTGTCTCCTAACTTAGTTCTTAAAATGGAGAGACTCCTTTATCAATCTCCTGCAATTTATTTAATCATGTCTTTTAGTTCTATTATGTGCGAGTAGTTTAATCGTTGGATTTAAAGGGATTATCAAGGAGAATTCTATGTTTTATAAGGATTTCACATGGTAAAACTCTAGCCGATTTCTAGAGCTCTTTCTTATAGATCGTTGTTAATGTATTAATCTAGCGTCATAAATTAGAAGCTGATTCATAGGTGTTAAAAACCCACCATAAGTGCTGAATCTAAATTCCCGAATCATTCATCTATAAGAGCGTGTCGCGTCGTAAGATACGGAAGTAAACTTACATAGTGCCGTGACAAGAAGAACCAGCGCGAACAACACGATTTTCTGCATGGCCAGAGACGAAAGTTATTGGTCGAGTATATAGATTGTTGGTGCGTAGGATGTACAAAAGTAGGCTACGCCGTTTATTATGTTCAGCTCGTGGAGTTAAAATCTAGAAACTTTGTTACGAAGAGCTTAGGAGTCGTGATTGAATTGAGCATAGCCTAAGATATCCATGTCGACCCAATACCGTTTTGTTATTGTTTACAAAACGTTTTCCTGTTTAGCTTACGCCATTTATTTTCTTAGGTTAATTGTCAAGCAATTTTCTGTTTTTCCGTTCTTTATAATTTTCGTGACAAAACCCTATATAAACTTTATTCTCGCTCTATACTTCCTTGCTATTCTCTGTCTGAGGTCTCACTGAACAGCTTTCCCTTCCTGTGGATCGTTATCTAAAGTACTACAACGTACGTCTCTGCACTTCAGAACTTTTAGGTTTATCAATTTAAAACCTAAGTTTCAGAAACAATCCGACTACATCAATTACTCGTTTATAGATTGAATGTGTTTCTTGATACTCGATTTAGTATCCTCGCGCATTGAAACTTTTCAATCACAACCATATTCATATTTTTGCCGAGATTTGTTTTCTATTGTGTATGAACAATGGACCATGTGACATCTCGCATAACACGCTCCAACAAAAGCGGATACATAGGAGAATCATCCAGTAGATCAATCTCTAGGCGCCACGAGGAGAGCGGCAGATCGGATACAACTAGCGTGGAGGATAACACTAATCTCGCCGAATTCGTAATGAGCAAATGAAGGCCGCGAACTCGAGCTCACGCTACACTCCCTCCACGGGACCGAACACCTTCTCCTCCACCTGAACCAACGCCACCTCCGGAACCGAGACCGAGAGTACGATTACCTTGAGAAGCTCAAAAGGATGGTTATCAAATCAACACCTCGTATTGATTACTCGACTCTCGACACGCTCGGGATTAGAAAAGACGTAATTTGGTATCTCGACATGCTGATATATCATGGTTGTTACCCCTTTTAGACCATGATATAAGTCCGTTTTAAAGAGTCTTTATTCTGTTATAGAGTCTTTCAGAGTCCTTTACAGGTTTTAGCATGTTTGGAGCATAATTGGAGATATTGGAGCTTTTAGGAGCATTCTGGAGCGAAATGGAATTGAAGCGACTAAGAACCCGATTTGAAGTCAAGAGCATCGATCGATACCCCTTGGTATCGATCGACACCCATCGAAGCAGATACGAGTCGCGACTTTCACAAGTCTTGAAGAATTGAAGAATTTCCCCAGAAGACTTTAATCTTTACAAGAAGACCCCAATTCTTGTTTAGACTATTTAATTAGGTTTTACAGCCACTTTGTTGGCTATGATTTTTGTTCTAGGCTTTGTTCTATTCTTTATTCTGCTCTGGATCTTAATTTGGTTTTTGGAGAGACAACTCTGAACTCCTGGTTTTTATTGATTTCTTTGATGATCTATTCAATCATGTTGTTTTTATTCTCCATGTCTGAGTAGATCCACTTGAGGTTTAGGGTTCTCATAAGGGTTTTCTCTGAATGCTAGGTTTATTAGTTTATTAGGATTCACCATATGAATTAGTTCTTCACTTTAGGTTGTGTTCAAGGCTTGTTCTAGATTAGCTACGTAGAACATAGATCTTAGGATAATTGATTAGGCACGACAGTGCGATTCATTATCTGATAGAACCTAAGGTGAACAAAATAACTATTCGCAAAGAGATTTGGTTTAGTTGTTTTGTGAACAAATCAAACCTGATCTAAACGCTGATTTAGACTTTAGGATTCGCAAAGAGATTTGGAATTCCTAGGATTTAGATTTAGATAATTCTCGCAACGACAATTGGTTAATTATACTTTAGTGATTTGAGTTCAAGAACCGTGCTAAATCTGAATCCTGACTAGTTAGTTTATCTGCATTCATTGATCTCCTGAGAAATACCCTGAGCCTATCTTTCACCCAATCGAATTACAACTCATTTACTGCGTATTGCTTTTTACTTTCATCTGAATTGCTTAGCTTGATTCGATACTATACAATCTATTGTGTGATTTCTCTGAGTCCTTGTGTTCGACCCCTACTTTACTGCAACAACCGCTTTAGTACTTTTTAGGGTATTAATTTGAGCATATCAAATTTGGTGCCGTTGCCGGGGACTCAATTTCGCCATTAGATTTTAGCTGTTGAATTTTGACTAAGCTCATCGGTATCGATCGATGCTACCTAGTATCGGTCGATACTCGTCGTCTTCTTTTGTTGATATCGATCGACACCACCCAGTGTCGATCGATACTCAACGTATTTTTTTGTTGCTACTTGCGTGGTTTGCTTAGTGTGTTTCAGGTGTGAATTTGGAACGTGCAAACAGGAAAGCAAAGAAGCCAGCAGAGATGAATAACACGATGATTCTGATTTAGGATGCTGCTGGAACATTGAGAGACCAAGAGGGTCAGTTGTGCAACGAGAGGGGACAACGTCTGGATGGAGAGGGGAACATCATTCCACCTGCTCCTGTTGTCGCAGGAAATATCATTGTCCCTGCAATTGCTGTGAATGCAGGGATTGCTGTGGCTGCTCGCGGTAGAACGATTGGTGAATACAACAGGTCTGATCAGTTCTATGCCAATCGATCAGCGATTTGCCTTCCTGGTTTTCAGAGGGATGACTTTGAGCTGAAACCTGCATACTACACTCTTGTGGGTCAACATTTTTCATGGTTTTCCTCATGAAAACCCTATGGATCACATTGAGAGGTTTGAGGATCTGGTTACAAGCATCAAGAGCAATGGAGTGTCCTATGATTACCTCTTCTGCAAGCTCTTCCCATACTCTCTTGGTGGAGAAGCAACTTACTGGCTGAAGCAGTTGTCTCCTGGTTCGCTGACTACATGGGATGAGATGAAGAATGCGTTCCTGAACAACTTCTACGATGATGCGAGATCCGAGGATCTCAGGAACAAAATTTCTCAGTTTTCTCAAGGACCGACTGAGGCACTCAAGGCTGCTTGGATTCGTTTCAAGTCATATCAGAGAGATTGTCCGCACCATGGTTTCACTCAGGTTCAGTTGCTGGGTACTTTCTACAGAGGAATCGATTGGAGGTATCAGATGGCTCTAGATGCTGCGAGCAATGGAAATTTCTACACGAGATATCCTGACGATGCCTATGTGCTTATTGAGAACTTGGTTTCTAGCAACAGTACCAAGAATGCAGACATAGAGCGCAAGAAGCAAGTTGGTAACTTGGATTGCAGTCAGATTGCTGAGGTGAATGCTAAGTTAGATTTGTTGATGGAAAAGCAGCAGAAGGCTGTTCTTTTTGCTAAAAAAGATGGAGTGGAATTTGTTAACCACATTGATGGAGATGGATTTCAAGATCAAAGGTATCAATGCCCATCCACACCACCCAGACCTTCTGAGAGTAAGATCGAATCCATGCTTGAACAACTTCTTCAGGGACAGCAGAAAATGACACTAAACCTCAATGGGAAGATGGACGCTATGTACACAGATCTGACTGCGAAATTTGAGTCTCTCAGTATTCATCAGAAGATGTTGGAAACTCAAATAGCAGAAAATTTTGTGTTGACAGAACATTTCTTTGTATCGATCGATACCAGCCAGTATCGATCGATACCAGTCTAGACACCTGCACGAGAGGACCCAAAATCATGTGTGTCGATCGATACCCATCCAGTATCGATCGATGCTGAGACGCAGATCGATAAGGAGCCCGAAATTGTCACGGAGAGGGTGTACAAACCCAAATTACCTTATCCTATGCCTCCTAAGATGACAAAGAAGGAATGGGAGGATGCCAGATGCAAAGCTAAGCTGGATAAGCCTGTTGTGGAGCTTCCTTTTGTTGATGATACATCGGACGATGGGACTTCGAACACCACTCCTGTATCGACCGATACCCCTTGGTATCGATCGACACCCGTCCAAGAATCTGTCAAGGACGTCTCGAAAGAGCAAGCATCGATCGACACCCTCTCTGTATCGATCGATACTCACCCAGATACTGCAAAGGAGCTGCATATGAGTGTTGACAGACTTCGCAAGCCCGAGAAGCTGAATCCTATTCCCCAACACCTCCGAGCCCCCATCACTCCAAAGCAGCTGTGTGGCTTTGAGAAGATGGTACGAAGAATACCCCACTTGTCCACTTTTAAAGAAGCTATAGAGGGCTGGCCTCTGCTAAGTCACTTCAAAGATTGCAGAGAAACCCTGGAAGAGATCGAAGTACTCTTCATTAAGGCAAGACGCAAGTCACTACCGCTGCGGCAGTTGACCAAGAGGGCAGATCAAGGCATATTCTCCGTTCCATGCTCCATCTCTAGCGTTGCATTCAAAGAGACTCTCGTTGACTCAGGGGCTAGCGTCAATGTCGTGTCAAGGCCAATTGCAAAGAGATTGGGAGCTGATATTCGACCGCCCATGTCATCTATCACATTCGCGAATTGTTCCACCTCACTTCCATATGGTGTAATCCCTGATTTGCTGGTTAAAGTAGGAGACTGTATGGTTCATGCTGATTTTCATGTTGTGGAGATGATTGCACAATCTCGTACGCAGTTGATTCTTGTAAGACAATTCATGGCTACGGTTGGTGCCATCATGGACACACCCAGCAAGAGAATCTCGTTCTCATACATTGACAAGGAGGTGTACTACAAAGCTATCCCTAGAGGAACTCCCACACGTGTCTCTTGCATCGATGTTGTTACATATGAGATGTTGGTAATTGATCTTTTGGAAGAACCTCCTGACAAACCAACTGTCACAGACCTTCTAGATAATCCTTCTATCATCACCAAGAAAGACGTCAAAACATCTAACGGAAAGAAGAAGGTGAAGAGCAAAGGAGCGAAGGATGCTCCCTCTATGAATTTAATCCCTCAGAAGTGTGATGGGGATTCGATTGAATACAATGTGAAGTGCAACGGTGCCTCGAAACCATTCTCTAAAGCTAGAGTTCTTCTTACTTCGGAGCTGAAAAAGAAAGGAAGGGAGTTTGTGGAGGGCATGATGAGCAGAACTCTGAAGCTGGCGATGTCAAATTGTGGAGCTTGTTTTAGAGTTAGCCCTCAAGTTTCTCCTGACTGATCGTCCGTACAGTCAAGCTCGTGACGTAAAACAAGCACTTGGTGGGAGGCAACCCACTGGTAAGTCTGTTTTTGAGTCTTTTTATTTTTATTTCTCAGTTTTGGTGTCTGTGTAAAGATGAACAAGAAGCAAAAACTCGGAATCGTAGAGTGTCGATCGATACCCTTGGGTATCGATCGACACCCTACGTGAATGAAAGGATATGTATCGGTTTAAGCCTTGTATCGTTCGATACCAAGCTGTGTGTCGATCGATACTCCATGTTCCAGCACGGTAACTTCTTGTTTCTCTTCATTCTATTCTGTTCTTTTGTTTTATTTTACCTACTCTAGGCTAATTAACACTGGGGACAGTGTTTTTCAAGTCTTTGGGAGGAAGTGGCTGACTTTGTTTTTGTTTTTCTTAGAGTCAGTCGTTTTTGAGTCATTCGTTGTTTTATTAAGTCAAAATTTTGTCTGAGACTGTGATCTTTTTCTTGAATCTTTTGATCTGACCTTGCTTCTAAGTGACCATTGTTACAGAATCAGATCTAGATCGACTAATGAAAAATCTAAAGGCTAACATGTTGACTAGAAGACACTCATGTTTCCAGCAAAGTTCCTTAAAGCCTGAGGCAGATTTTTGCATTTCGTCAATGTGGTTAGTATCTATAGAGCTTGATTCCTCATTCGTATCTGACAAAGGAACCCATGTGTTTGAAGTAATGGTATTTCTCTCCCTGTTACAAGTTAATAAATAAGATGCATTAAAAGATGAAATTATTTTCTTCTGAGTATAGGGTTAGGAAAATTTCCAACGATCCCATTATTCTACTTCAGAGGAAATGATCACACAAAGGTGGAAGCGAGGTTAGTAAAATTTCCTGCGATACCATTATTCGCCTACACCTTTGATTACTTTTGAGGGAAGAACCGGGGATTCGGTGGCAAACACCATCAATACTCGCGTCTCATACCTTGATTTGTATATAAGAAATAAGAAATAGGAAATAAGAAGAGAACATAATAAGAAATAAGTCTGGGGGAGAGAAATAAGTCCAAAAAGTGTGAAAAAGGTGGTTCCTTGTCATGATATTTTATGGGAAAGAATCTAGAAGGTTCTTGATATTAATTCACAGCGATGAAACTGGCGAGGATGGCTTAATTAAACGATGCTGTGAGATAATGTGTGTAGTCTGGGAAGCTGAGAATGTCTAAGGAGAAATACATGGTGGTTAGATCAAAAAGCTGGTTAGGTAATATGTGGAGCACTAAGGAAATTGGTCATTGCGATGTTTCATGAACAGGTGAGTCTCTATGTTTTCAAACCTCTTTCTCTAGTTTAGTCTTCTATTTGCTTGAGGGCAAGCAAAGGCTAAGTCTGGGAGAGTTGATATATCATGGTTTTTACCCCTTTTAGACCATGATATAAGTCCGTTTTATCGAGTATTTATTCTATTATAGAGTCTTTTAGAGTCCTTTACAAGTTTTAGCATGTTTGGAGCATAATTGAAGATATTGGAGCTTTTAGGAGCATTCTGGAGCGAAATGGAATTGAAACGACTAAGTACCCGATTTATAGTTAAGAGCATCGATCGATAAACCTTGGTATTGATCGACACCCATCGAAGCAGATACGAGTCGCGACTTTCACAAGTCTTGAAGAATTGCATAATTGCCCAGAAGACTTTAATATTTACAAGAAGACCCCAATTCGTGTTTAGACTATTTAATTAGGTTTTACAGCCACTTTGTTGGCTATGCTTTTTGTTCTAGGCTTTGTTCTATTCTTTATTCTACTCTGGATCTTACTTTGGTTTTTGGAGAGACAACTCTGAACTCCTGGTTTTTATTGATTTCTTTGATGATCTATTCAATCATGTTGTTTTTATTCTCCATGTCTGAGTAGATCCACTTTAGGTTAAGGGTTCTCATAAGGGTTTTCTCTGAATGCTAGGTTGATTAGTTTATTAGGATTCACCATCTGAATTAGTTCTTCACTTTAGGTTGTGTTCAAGGCTTGTTATAGATTAGCTACCTAGAACATAGATCTTAGGATAATTGATTAGATACGACAGTGCGATTAATTACCTGATAGAACCTAAGGTGAGCAAAATAATTATTCGCAAAGAGATTTGGTTTAGTTGTTTTGTGAAAAAATAAAACCTGATCTAAAAGTTGATTTAGACTTTAGGATTAGCAAAGAGATTTGGAATTCCTAGGATTTAGATTTAGATAATTCTCGCAACGACAGTTGGTTAATTATACTTTCGTGATTTGAGTTCAAGAACCGTGCTAAATCTGAATCCTGACTAGTTAGTTTATCTGCATTCATTGATCTCTGAGAAATACCATGAGCCTATCTTTCTCCCAATCGAATTACAACTCATTTACTGCTTATTGCTTTTTACTTTCATCTGAATTGATTAGCTTGATTCGATACTATACAATCTATTGTGTGATTTCTCTGAGTCCTTGTGTTCGACCCCTACTTTATTGCAGCAACTGCTTTAGTACTTTTAGGGTATTAATTTGAGCATATCACATGCTTAATCTATGACTTTTCATGTATCTCAATCTCCCCACCTACGACGATCTCACCAAGGAATTCTTAACAACCGTAACCATGTGCTACAAGAGACGCTCTAATCTAATAGCGAATGACGGTACACTTACTTTTACCATACGTGGATACTCTTATGCGCTAACCATTACGTAACTTTGGGAAGCTTTGAAGCTTCAATATATCGATGAGATTAACCCCGAGGAGGATCCCAATAGAGAGTTGTGGCACGCAATGGGACAAGGCGTCTACGACAACGAAAGATATAAGGCTTCCCTACTCATGCATCCCTCTGCCCGCTTCGTACACAAACTCTTAGCGCACACCATCTATTCAAGAGCAAATATGGCTAGTGTCCGCAAAGGTGAGCTTGTTACTCTTCAACTTCCATTCACCGCCGACCCACGCTATGCTTTCTCCGCTTGTATCATTGCGAAGAATTTAGTAAAGGTGAAACACGAAGCACCCGCCACGAGACCCGATGACTCCAGCACCGCTTTCAGAAGCATAATCACGGCGATTCTACGAGCCATTCACTTCGATTTCTCGGCCGAGACTCCACTTCAAGGGACTTGGTTCGATCTCATGCAGTTTTCACGAGACCACTATCTCTCGCGCATCACTCGACCTGGACATATTCGGTTACAAATTCTTTCCAAACGTCGGTGAGTATTACTTTGTTTTCTTACCTTCTAACTCTGTCCCTAGACTCCGAGATCGAGCTGCATCTAGATGGATACCAGAGACGATGGACTATGTACCTGCTGTCCCGCGTTTTCCATACACTATCGGTGAGTTCTTAGTGGCCAAGGCCTACCGAGACGCAGCTGCATAGCGTACTTGACTACTACTACTATCATAGGACCGTGCGCCATTCGCTCTTGCGAGCTCCTCAAACGTACACGGACCAGAATACGCAGCCATGAAGAAGAAGTTAAAGCGACAAGAAAGACGTTTTAAGCATCTGGTGCATCATCTTGATGTGAACCACCAACTCGATGGTAACTTGTCTGGTTCCAAGACAGATGGCTCACGTGACGTGTAGCCTAATGCTTCATCAATCACGAACAGCCCTGCACTCCACTACCATGGTTCAATCGATCTTCTTCCCTTTATCTTTTTTATTTTATTTTCGAACCCTCTTAATTATTTGCAATTTTATTTTAATGTCTTTTCCATCCTTTCACCAACTTTTTCACACTGGGGACAATGTGATTTAAGTCTGGGGGAGGATGTTTATCCGTTACTAATTTATTTTTCTTTGTTTTGAATTTATCTACTTATTTTCGCTTTAATTTTAAACTATTCGTGTAATATTTTTCTATTTTTATTTAGTATTTTTCAGGAACATTGAAACAAAATCTATGATGATTTCGACCTGTGTGATTCTACGCTATTTCCTCGTGCCAATTCTTTTGTGGTTTGGTACTAAACTAGGCGGTACGTAGAGTGCTTGCAATGCGACATCCCCAGAGGATTTCGATCCATAGAGATTCTTTCCGACATGATATACTAGCTCACTTTATTTAAACTTAATCGAAATTTAATTTTCTCATCAATTGTTTTAGGCAAGACAACAAATCATACATCTAGGACAACTTATTTATTTCTACCATTCTTTGTTGTCGTAGATGGCCAGTTCATCTTTAGTTGGTACCCTACCCCGAACCTTGACCATTTCATTTTTGAACCTCATGCATTTTTCTCTTGTTGTTTTATGTGCAGATATGTGCAAAAACGCCGGAGAGGGAGGAACGATACAGTTTTCCGTCACTCGAGAAGACAGAAGACGAGATGGATTCGGCTAAGGAGGTATCAACAAATCGTTTAAGAGTTGCCTTGGAAATCTGTTATCACTGGTAAATTTTCGTCCTTCCTAAGACTTCTGTTTAAAACACCTTTTAAAACAAAAAAATTAATATTAAAAAATCGTAAGGAAATGAAACAAAAGCCGATGTTTTTTTATACCAAGGCAACCATGTTTGTTTATAAGGAGTGAGAAGCCATCCAAATCATTTCCCGAAGAAAAATCTAAGTCTGGGAGAATGGAGAAAAGTTATGTTAAAAACAGAAAAGTACCAGAGAAGAAAGAATTTGCAACTACACTTGTGCGAGTAGGAAGTGACTGGAATCTATGGATATCAACAGCTCCACCCTCTATTGTTGTTTTTCATAAAATCTATCATCCTCCATCGGAAATACGGTAACCTGAAACACTTCTAACCTCACCTCTTATAAGAAGCCCTTAATGCCTAGCCTCGATTATCTTGGTTAGTATTTTTGATGAGAATCATGCGACCTTTATTGTTAAGAGCTAGTTGACAGAAAGTTAGGGTTTAAGTAGTTAGATTTTCGAATGACGGATACTGTGGACTAGTGTTGCAGTACTTTAGTGATAATTTTCTAGACTAAGTCTGATTGATACATTACGTTGGTTATGGTTTAAAAAGACGGTCACTGAGATTTTTGTTAGTTTCTACGTTTTCAAAACTTCTTTCCGAGTTTAGATTTCTGTTTTGTTTGAGGACAAACAAAGATCTAAGTCTGGGGGGGAGTTTATAACACCGGTTTTGACCATTTTTATGGATCACTATAATATCTTTTGCATGTGTTTTAACTCCGTTTTCAATGGTTTTCAAGTGATTTTCATGTTTTAGAGTTTTGAAAGACATTTCAGGTAATTTGGGATAAAAGAGTGCATTTTAGAACAAAAGTACGTGTTTGGATAAACTCGGACCGTTAGAAGTCTTGCAATCAAATAAGACCTTCTCAACGTTTGATCATCACCAAATTTGGACACAACAAAGTAGATACAACCAGATTTCAAATGCAATTGGATTGGAGATATTCCAATGTTTGGATCATCAAATAGACCCGAAGCACTGAAAGCAGATGAAGCTGCCTCGAAGAAGAGTCCACCGCGGCAAGGAGGGCTCGACCATTTGCAAAAATTATTTGTAAAAATCAGGATCAGGATCACCATTTCCAAAAATCAGGATCCCCATTCCACCCGACTTAAGAGACTCCAAAGAAGAACGAGGGGAAGGAATGATAGAGAAGACGAAGCAAGCTCTCCAAAACGCGAAGGTTCCGAGAAAACGCAAAAAGAAGAAGGGGATACAAAACATAGGCGAACCAAATATCAAATTCGATGAAATCCAAGGAACGTTTGTTCCCGGGACATCTCCTGCTCACGCCTAGACCCCACAGAAAATTCGAGCTAACGACTTTAACCAAAATCGCTTGATGGGAGGCAACCCATTTGGTACGTTTTTCTTTCTTTTATTTTATAGTTCTTTTTCTATTAATGTTTTTCTTTTTAGTATTTCAAGCTTTATATAAAACCCCAAAAACATTCAAAAGACATATACTTTTAAGGATATGACATTCAGTCTGTAACTGAGGATGGAAAGAAGTATATGTACATAACTCTTGATAGATTAGGCAAAATGCGTATATTGGAAAAGTTCTCAGAACCCTCCTTCTGGTTTGCATCATACTTACATCAATGCAATAGAATCACATCTCGTGATCAAACGAATTCTAGATGATTTCACATTATAGCATGATCGCCTCGGTCACCTAGGCACCTCATTGATGCAAAAACTCTTAGGAAGCTCACATGGTCATTCAATGAAAATCGAAGAGATATATCAGAGGAATAAAATGACATGTGCTGCATGTTCTCTAAGAAAATTGATCATAAGACCATAGCCAACCAAAATTGATAAAGAACCATCAAAATTCCTTGAACAAATTCAAGGCGATATTTGTGGACTAATACATCCACCGTGTGAACCTTCCACTATTTTATGGTATTAATCGATGCATCCAACATATGGTCACATGTTTGTCTATTATTGTTTTGAAATATGGCATTTACGAGATTCTGAACTCATATAATCAAGCAGAGAGCTCAATTTTCCGATTATCCCATTAAAAGAGTTAGATAATACAGTGTTGTGAATTCACATCTCAAACATTAAATGATTATTATGTATGGTAACGGAAATGGAAGTTGAACATCATGTTGCTCATGTTCACACACAAAATAGATTGGTTAAATCATTAGTTAAAAAACTACAATTGATTGCAATACCATTTATCATGATTTCAAAACTCCCAACCTCTATATGAGGCATGCCATTTTGCATGCAAAAGAACTCATTTAGATAAGACTGATATTCCCATATTTTAGCTCTTCTATGCATTCATTAAGCTTATATTTTATCCCATACGCATATAGTTTTATAACATTTCTTATTGGTTTTTTCCCATTTAGAGTTTAGAGCTCTAATGCTATGTCGTAGAGAGTCTTGCATGTTTTGGAGTCCTTTCTAGGTACTTTTAAGGCTTTCGGACACTTTGGAGGAGATCGCACTTAGCTCGGAAAGATCCTACACTGGCCGTAAGTACCGGCTTCATTTCCCCCGGCGCCAAGCATTTTCTCCCTCGGAGTTTTCCCTTACCAGGCATGGAGTTTTCCCTCAGGCAGGAAGATTACTGGCTTTGTGCATGATATATCATGGTTTTTACCCCGTTTAAGCCATGATATGAGTCCGTTTTATAGATTCTTTCTACTATTTCATAGGGTTTTAGAGTCTTTTACAGGTTTTAGCACGTTTGGAGCATAATTGGAGATATTGGAGATTTTTGGAGCATTTTGGATCAAAGCAGAAGTTCGTGTAGCTGAGTACCCGATTTGAGGCATTAGTGTCGATCGATACTGCCTAATATAGGTCGAGACTCACCGAAGCAGACACGACCCGCGAGTTTAATGAAGAATTGAAGAATTGCAAAATTGCCCAGAAGTCTTTATTATTTACAAGAAGCCCCAAAACGTTATTTAGGTTATTTAATAGGATTTTACAGCCACTTTCATGGCTATGCTTTTATTTTTATTCTGGTTTTGTGAGAGAGCTTTTGAAGGGAGACAAGTCTGAAACTCTGTTCGTCCGAGAGAAGATTTCGAACCCTCTTGTTACTCTTTCTATTTTATTTGATGATTTATCCAAACATGTTTATTGCTTCAATTTCCATGTCTGAGTAAATCTCTTGTTAGGTTTAGGGTTCTCATAAGGGTTTTCTCTGAATGCTAGGTTGATTAGTTATTAGGATTCACCATCTGAATTAGTTCTTCATCATAGGTTGTTTCCAAAGCTAATTCTAGATTGATCACCTAGAATTTAGATCTTAGGATAATTGATTAGGCACGAGAGTGCGATTAATTACCTGATAGAACCTAGGGTGAGCAAAATAACTATTCGCAAAGAGATTTGGTTTTGTTGTTTTGTGAACAAATCAAACCTGATCTAAAAGCTGGTTTAGACTTTAGGATTCGCAAAGAGATTTGGAATTCTAGGATTTAGACTTAGATAGTTTTCGCAACGAGAGTTGGTTAATTATACCTTAGTGATTTGAGTTCAAGAACCTCGCTAAATATGAATCATGTTAGTTAGTTTACCAACATTCATTGATTTCCTGAGAAATACCCTAAACCTATCTTTCTCCAATTGAATTTACAATCATTTTAATTTACGTTTTGTTTTCTATATCATTGATCGCTTAGCTTAATTCTCATCTTTATAATCTATTGTGTGTCTCTGTGAGTCCTTGTGTTCGACCCGTACTTTACTGCAACTACTGCTTAGTACTTTTAGGGTATTAATTTGAGCATATCAAATTTGGCGCCGTTGCCGGGGACTCAATTCGCCATTAGATTTTAGTATGAGAATTTTGACTAAGTTCGTCGGTATCGATCGATACTAAACATGTTTTTTGTTACTTACATGCCTTGCCTAGTGTGTTTCAGGTGTACGCCACTCGCGAAACCCGGAGGAACAAGAGCACTCAGCTAGTTGATATTTCCAACGAGCAGCTAGCAAATTTGGAATGTGCAAACATGAAAGCAAGGAAGCTAGAAGAGATGAACAATACAATGATTTTGATTCAGGATGCTGCTGGAGCTTTGAGAGACCAAAAGGTTTAATTGTGAAATGAGAGAGGGCATCGACTTGATGAAGCTGGAAATATTATTTTCCCTGTAATTGCTGTGAATGCAGGGAACGCTATGATTAATCGCGTTAGGACGATTGGTGAGTACAACAGGCCTGATAAGTTTTATGCCAATCGATCAGCGATTCGCCCTCCTGCTTTTTAGAGGAATGACTTTGAGCTGAAACCTGCATACTTTACTCTTGTGGGTCAGCATCTTTTTCATGGTCTTTTCAATGAACATCTCATGGACCATATTGAGAGGTTTGAGGATTTGGTCACTAGCATCAAGAGCAATGGAGTGTCTTATGGTTACCTTTTCTGCAAGCTCTTCCCATACTCTCTTGGTGGATATGCAACTTACTGGCTGAAGCAGTTACCTCCTGGATCACTGACTACTTCGGAAGAGACTAAGACTGTCTTCCTGAACAACTTCTATGATGATGCACGATCCGAGGATCTCAGGAACAAGATTTCTCAGTTTTCTCAAGGACCGACTTAGGCACTCAAGGCTGCTTGGATTCATTTCAGGTCATATCAGAGAGATTTCCCGCACCATGCTTTCACTCAGGTTCAGCTGCTGGGTACTTTCTACAGAGGAGTCGATTGGAGGTATAAGATGTCCTTAGATGCTGAAAGTAATGGGAATTTCAACACCAGGTATCCCGGCGATGCCTATGTGCTTATTGAGAACTTGGTTTCTAGCAATAGTACCAAGAATGCAGACATGGATCGCAAGAATCAAGCTGGTAACTTGGATTGCAGTCAGATTGCTGAGGTGAATGCTAAGTTAGATTCAATGCACAATTTGTTGATGGGCAAGCAGCAGAAGGCTGTTCATCTTTCTGCAAAGGATAAAATAGAATATGTTAACTACATTGATGGAGTTGGATTTCAAGATCAAAGATATCAATGTCCACCCACAACACCCCAAACTTCTGAGAGTAAGATGAAATCCATGTTTGAACAGATCCTTCAGGGACAGCAAAAGTTGCAAGTGGTTTCAATGGGAAGACTGACTCTCTGTACACTGATCTGAATGGGAAAATTGAAGCTATCAATGTCTCTCAGAAGAAGTTGAAAACTCAGGTTGCTCAGACAGCAGTAGTTGTGAAGAGGCAGGAAGGTTTTCTTCCAGGGAAAACTGACAATCCAAGAGCATACATCAATGGCGTCACCTTGAGGAGTGGAAAAGAGGTGATTACAGGAGTGAAGAACAGCCCAATTGCAGAGAACTTCGTCGATTTTGCTGAAGATGATGACTGGGATTCTGAAAATCCCCGTGTATCGATCGATGCCAGCCAGTGTCGGTCGACACAAGTCCAGACACCTACACGAGTAGATCCAAAATCCCATGTATCGATCGATACTCGTTCTGTGTCGGTCGATACTGAGGCGTAGGTCGAGAAGGAAGCAGAGATTGTCAAGGAGAGGGTGTACAAACCCAAAATATCTTATCTTATGCCTCCTAAGATGACAAAGAAGGAATTGGAGGACGCCAGATGCAAAACTATGCTGGATAAGTTAGTTGTGGAGCTTCCTTTTGTTGATGATATATCTGACGATGAGATTTCGACACACGTCCAAAATTCTGCCAAGGACAATACCAGAGCGAAAGCATTGATCGACACCACCCTTGTGTCGGTCGATACCAGTTCAGTTGCTGAAAAAAAAACCCGAGTTGAGTGCAGGAAGGGTTTACAAACCCAAGGCACCATACCCCATACCACCCAGACACCTCATAGACCCCATTTCTCCAAAGCAGCTGCTTAGTTTTGAGAAGATGGTACGAAGGATTCCCCACACACTGACTTTTGAAGAAGCTCTAGAGTGCCGCCCTCTGTTGAGTCACTTTCGAGATTGTAGAGAAATTGAGGAAGAGATTAAGGCACTCTTCATCAAGGCAAAAAGCACGTCACTACCGCTGAGGCAGTTGACCAAGAGGGAAGACCCATGGATATTCTCAGTTCCATGCCATATCTCTGGAGTTGAATTCAAAGAGTCTCTCGTTGACTCGGGGGCTAGCGTCAATGTCATGTCAAGGACAATTGCAGAGAGATTGGGAGCTGATATTCGACCACCCAAGTCATCTATCACATTCCCGAACAGTTCCACCTCACTTCCATATGGTACAATCCCTAATTTGCTGGTTAACGTAGGATATTGCCTGGTTCCTACTGATTTCAGGTTATGGAGATGAGTGCACAATCTCATACGCAGTTGATCCTTGGAATACCGTTCATGGCTACTGTTGGTGCCATTATGGATACACCGAGCAAGATAATCTCGTTCTCATACATTGACAAGGAGGTGTACTACAGAACCATTCCTACTAGAGGAACCCCCACACATATCTCTTGCATCACCATTGTTACAGGAGAGACATAGTTAGTTGATCTGTTGGAAGAGCCTCCTGATGAGCCTAGTACCATAGATGTTCTAGATAGTCTTTATGTCATCACCAAGAAAGACGTCAAAAAATCTAAGACAATGAAGAAGGTGAAGAGCAAAGGAGTGAAGGGTGCTGCTTCTATGACTTTATTCCCTCAAAAGTGTGATGGGGATTCGATTGAATACAAGGTGAAGTGCAAAGGAACCTCAAAACCATTCTCTAAGGCTAGAGTCATTCTTACTTCGAAACTGAAAGAGAAAGGAAAAGAGGTTATAGAGAGCATGTTGAGTAGAACTATGAGTCTGCAAGTATCTAGCTGTGGAAATTGCATGGGAGTAAGCTCTCAATCCTCTCCTAAATGATCACTGATATGCTCAAATTAATACCCTAAAAGTAATAAGCAGTTCTTGCAGTATAGTAGGGGTCGAACATAAGGATTCACAGAAACACACAATAGATTATGTAGACGAGAATCAAGCTAATCAATTCAGTTGAAACAAAAAGCAATAAACAGTAAAGAGTTGTAAATTCGATGGGAGAAATATAGATTCAGGTTATTTCTCAGGGAATCAATGAATGCAGATAAACTAACTAACAGGATTCAGATTTAGCGCGGTTCTTGAACTCAAATCACTAAGCTATATTTAACCAACTGTCGTTGCGAGAATTATCTAAATCTAAATCCTAGGAATTCCAAATCTCTTTGCGAATCCTAAAGTCTAAATCAGCTTTTAGATCAGGTTTGATTTGTTCACAAAACAACTAAACCAAATCTCTTTGCGAATAGTTATTTTGCTCTCCTTAGGTTCTATCAGGTAATTAATCGCACTGTCGTGCCTAATCAATTATCCTAAGATCTATGTTCTAGGTAGCTAATCTAGAACAAGCTTTGAACACAACCTAAGGTGAAGAACTAATTCAGATGGTGAATCCTAATAACTAATCAACCTAGCATTCAGAGAAAACCCTTATGAGAACCGTGAACCTAAAGTGGATCTACTCAGACATGGAGAATGAAAACAACATGATTGAATAGATCATCAAAGAAATCAATAATAAACAGGAATTCAGAGTTGTCTCTCCAAAAACCAAAGTATAATCAAGAATAATGAAAGCCGAGAACAAAGCATAGCCAACAAAGTGGCTGTAAGACCTAATAAAATAGTATAAACACGAATTGAGGTCTTCTTGTAAATATTAAAGTCTTCTGTGCAACTTCTGCAATTCTTCAAACTTCATTAAAAATCGCGGGTCGTGTCTGCTGCGATGGGTATCGATCGATACCAAGGGGTATCGATCGATGCTTGACGTAAAATCAGGTACTCAGCAACACAAACTTCGGCTTCGCTCCAGAATGTTCCAGAAAGCTCCAATATCTCCAATTATGCTCCAAACTTGCTATAACATGTAAATGACTCTAAAACACTACGAAATAATAGAAAGACTCTATAAAACGGACTTATATCATGGTCTAAAAGTGGTAAAAACCATGATATATCAACTCCCCCAGACTTAGCATTTGCTTGCCCTCAGGCAAATATAAGACTAAACCAGAGAAAGAGGTTTGAAAACATAGAAACTCACCTGTTCTTGAAACATTGCAATGACCATTTTCCTTAGTGCTCCACATATTACCTAACCAGCTTTTTGATCTAACCACCATGTACTTCTCCTTAGAAAATCGCAGCTTCCCAGACTACACACATTATTTCGCAGCATTGTTCAATCAAGCCCTCCTCGCCAGTTTCATCGATGTGCTTAATACCAAGAACTTTCTAGATTCTTTCCCATACAATATCATGACAAGGAACCATCCAATCTCGCACGTTTTGGTATTATTTCTCTCCCCAGACTTATTTCTTATATTATTTTCTTCTTTTTATTTTTAGCTCATGCATATACATATTAAGGCAGGAGACGCGAGTATTGATGGTGTTTGCCACCAAATTCCCGGTTCTTCCCTCTCAAAGTATCAAAGGATGTAGGAGAATAATGGCATCGTAGGAAAATCCTAGCCTCGCTACCAATCCTTTGTGTGATCATTTCCTCTGAAGTAGAATAATGGGATCGCATGAAATTTTCCTAACCCACTACTCAGAAGAAAATCATTTCATCTTTTAATGCATCTTATTTTTAACTTGTAACAGGGAGAGAAATACCATTACTTCAAACACATGGGTTCCTTTGTCAGATACGAATGAGGAATCAAGCTCTATAGATACTAACCACATCGATGAAGTGCAAAAATTTGGCTCAAGCTTTAAGGAACTTTCATGGAAACATGAGTGTCTTCTGGTTATCTGGTCAGCCTTTGGATTTTTCATTAGTCGATCTAGAGCTGATTCTGTAACAATGGTCACTTAGAAGCAAGGTCAGATCAAAAGATTCAAGAAAAAGATCACAGTCTCAGACAAAGTTTTGACTCAATAAAACAACGAATGACTCAATAACGACTGACTCTAAGAAAAACAAAAACAAAGTCAGCGACTACCTCCCCCAGACTTAAACAACACTGTCCCCAGTGCTATCTAGCCTAGAGTTGGTGAAAGAAAACTAATGGATCAAATGGAATTAGGAGAAACAAGAAGTTACCGTGCTGGAACATTGTGTATCGATCGACACACAGCTTGGTATCGGACGATACCAGGCTTAAACCGATACATATCCATTCAGTCGCGTAGGGTGTCGATCGATACTCAAGGGTATCGATCGAAAATTAGGCGATTCTGAGTTTTTGCTTCCTATTTATCCTGACACAGACACACAAAAACAAAAAATAATAAGAAAAAGACTCAAAAACATACGTACCAGTGGGTTGCCTCCCACCAAACGATTGTTTTACGTCATGAGCTTGACTGTACGGACGATCAGTCAGGAGAAACTTGAGAGCTGACTCCAAAACAAGCTCCACAATTTGACATTGCCAAGCTCAGAGTTCTGCTCATCATGCCCTCCACAAACTCCCTTCCTTTCTCTTTCAGCTCCGAAGTAAGAAGAACTCTAGCCTTAAAGAATGGTTTAGAGGCACCTTTACACTTCACCTTGTATTCAATCGAATCCCCATCACACTTGTGAGGGATTAAAGTCATAGAAGCAGCATCATTTGGTCCTTTGCTTTTCGCCTTCTTCTTTCAGTTAGACGTTTTGATGTCTTTCTTGGTGATGATAGAAGGACTATCTAGAACGTCTGTGACAGTTGGTTCGTCAGGAGGCTCTTCTAAAAGATTAACTACCAACGTCTCTCCTGTAACAATGGTGATGCAAGAGGTATGCGTGGGAGTTCCTCTAGGGATGGCTTTGTAGTACACCTCCTTGTCAATGTATGAGAACGAGAGATGCTTGCTGGGTGTGTCCATAATGGCACCAACCGTAGCCATGAACGGTCGTCCAAGAATCAACTGCGTACGAGATTGTGCACTCATCTCCACAACCTGAAAATCAAGTAGGAACCAGACAGTCTCCTACTTTAACCAGAAAATCAGGGATTGTACCATATGGAAGTCAGGTAGAACTGTTCGCGAATATGATAGTTGACATGGGAGATCGAATGTCAGCTCCCAATCTCTCTGCAATTGCCCTTGACACGACATTGACGCTAGCCCCCGAGTAAACCAGAGACTCTTTGAAGTCAACTCAAGAGATGGAGTATGGAACCGAAAATATTCATGGGTCTTCCCTCTTGGTCAACTGCCTAAGCGGAGGTGGTGTACTACTGGCCTTGATGAAGAGTGCCTTAATCTCTTCCTCAGTTTCTCTACAATCTTTAAAGTGACTTAGCAGAGGCCAGCCCTCTACAGCTTCTTCAAAAGTGAACGAGTGGGGAATCCTTCGTACCATTTTCTCAAAGCCACGCAACTGCTTTGGAGTAATGGGGGCTCGGAGGTGTTGGGGAATAGGATTCAGCTTCTTGGGCTTTCGAAGTCTGTCAACACTCATACGCATCTCCTTTGCAGTATCTGGGTGAGTATCGATCGATACAGAGAGAGTGTCGATCGATGCTTGCTCCTTCGAGACGTCCTTGACAGATTCTTGAACTGGTATCGATCGATACAAAAGGGTATCAGTCGATACACTGGGTTTTGGATCCTCTCGTGCAGGTGTATGGGCTGGTATCGATCGACACTGGCTGGTATCGATCGATACACGGAGATTTTCTGTCAACACGAAATTTTCTGCTATTTGAGTTTCCAGCATCTTCTGATGAATACTAAGAGACTCAATTTTCCCATTAAGATATGTGTACATAGCGTCCATCTTCCCTTTGAGGTTTAGTGTCATCTTCTGCTGTCCCTGAAAAAGTTGTTCAAGCATGGATTCCATCTTACTCTCAGAAGTTCGGGTGGTGTGGGTGGGCATTGATACATTTGATCTTGAAATTCATCTCCATCAATGTGGTTAACAAATTACACTCCATCTTTTTTAGCAAAACGAACAGCCTTCTGCTGCTTGTCCATCAAAAAATCTAACTTAGCATTCACCTCAGCAATCTGACTACAATCCAAGTTACCAGCTTGCTTCTTGTGCTCCATGTCTGCATTCTTGGTACTATCGCTAGAAACCAAGTTCTCAATAAGCACATAGGCATCGTCAGGATATCTCGTGTAGAAATTTCCATTGCTCGCAGCATCTAGAGCCATCTGTAGAAAGTACCCAGCAGCTGAACCTGAGTGAGACCATGGTGCAGACAATCTCTCTGATATGACTTGAAACGAATCCAAAGCCTTGAGTGCCTCAGTCGGTCCTTGAGAAAACTGAGAAATCTTGTTCCTGAGATCCTCGGATCGTGCATCATCATAGAAGTTGTTCAGGAAGGCAGTCTTAATTTCTTCCCAAGTAGTCAGTGATCCAGGAGGTAACTGCTTCAGCCAGTAAGTTGCATCTTCACCAAGAGGGTATGGTAAGAGCTTGCAGAAGAGGTAGTCATAGGACACTCCATTGCTCTTGATGATTGTAACCAGATCCTCAAACCTTTCAATGTGATCCATAGGGTGTTCATGAGGAAAACCATGAAAAAGATGCTGACCCACAAAGGTGTAGTATGCAGGTTTCAGCTCAAAGTCATCCCTCTGAAAAGCAGGAAGGCGAATCGCTAATCGATTGGCATAGAACTGATCAGGCCTGTTGTATTCACCAATCGTTCTACCGCGAGCAGCCACAACATTCCCTGCATTCGCGTTCCCAGCGATATTCCCAGCGACAACAGGAGCAGCTGGAATGATGTTCCCCTCTCCATCCAGACGTTGTCCTCTCTCGTTGCACAACTGACCCTCTTTGTCTCTCAAAGCTCCAGCAGCATCTTGAATCAGAATCACCGTGTTGTTCATCTCTGCTGGCTTCTTTGCTTTCCTGTTTTCACGTTCCAAATTCACACCTGATACACACTAGGCAAAGAAAGTAAGTAACAAAAAAACACGTTGAGTATCGATCGACACTGGGTGGTATCGATCGATATCAACAAAAGAAGACGACGAGTATCGACCGATACTAGGTAGTATCGATCGATACCGACGAACTTAGTTGAAATTCTCAGACTAAAATCTAATGGCGAATTGAGTCCCCGGCAACGGCGCCAAATTTGATATGCTCAAATTAATACCCTAAAAGTACTAAGAAGTAGTTGCAGTATAGTAGGGGTCGAACACAAGGAGTCACAGAAACACACAATAGATTATGTAGACGAGAATCAAGCTAAGCAATTCAGTTGAAACAAAAAGCAATAAACAGTAAAGAGTTGTAAATTCGATGGGAGAAATATAGATTCAGGGTATATATCAGGGAATCAATGAATGCAGATAAACTAACCAACAGAATTCAGATTTAGCGTGGTTCTTGAACTCAAATCACTAAGCTATATTTAACCAACTGTCGTTGCGAGAATTATCTAAATCTAAATCCTAGGAATTCCAAATCTCTTTGCGAATCCTAAAGTCTAAATCAGCTTTTAGATCAGGTTTGATTTGTTCACAAAACAACTAAACCAAATCTCTTTGCGAATAGTTATTTTGCTCTCCTTAGGTTCTATCAGGTAATTAATCGCCCTGTCGTGCCTAATCAATTATCCTAAGATCTATGTCCTAGGAAGCTAATCTAGAACAAGCTTTGAACACAACCTAAGGTGAAGAACTAATTCAGATGGTGAATCATAATAACTAATCAACCTAGCATTCGGAGAAAATACTTATGAGAACCCTGAACCTAAAGTGGATATACTCAGACATGGAGAATGAAAACAACATGATTGAATAGATCATCAAAGAAATAAATAATAAAGAGGAATTCAGAGTTATCAAAAGCCTAGAACAAAGCATAGCCAACAAAGTGGCTGTAAAACCTAATTAAATAGTCTAAACACGAATTGGGGTCTTCTTGTAAATATTAAAAGTCCTCTGGGCAAGTTCTGCAATTCTTCAAACTTCATTAAAAGTCGTGGGTCGTGTCCGCTGCGATGGGTATCGATCGATACCAAGGGGTATCGATCGATGCTTGACGTAAAACCGGGTACTCAGCAACACGAACTTCGGCTTTGCTCCAGAATGCTCTAGAAAGCTCCAATATCTCCAATTATGCTCCAAACGTGCTACAACCTAAAAAGGACTCTAAAACACTACAAAATAATAGAAAGACTCTATAAAACGGACTTATATCATGGTCTAAAAGGGGTAAAAACCATGATATATCAATCACCTGAGCCAACGTCAAGCTAATGACATTAAACAAGCGCTTGGTGGGAGGCAACCCACTGGTGAGTTTTGTTTTTGAGTCTTTTTCTTTTTCTTTTTTGTTTTGTGTTTGTGTCAGGATAACAAAAGAGCAAAATTCGGAACTGCCCGTGTGTTGATCGATACCCTACTGGTATCGGTCGACACCCTACGCGAATGAGAAAAGTTCATCATTTCGACCAATACTTGGTATCGATCGATACCAAGTTGGGTGTCGTTCGACACTCGTACCCCAGTACGGTAACTTCTTGTTTTTCACTGTTCCACTTGGTTCTTTTGCTTTCTTTCACCAACTCTAGGCTAGATAACACTGGGGACAATGTTATTCAAGTCTAGGGGAGGTAGTCGCTGACATTGTTTTTGTTTTTCTTAGGGTCAGTCGTTTTTTAGTCAAAACCTGTTTTATTGAGTCAAAACTTTGTTGGAGACTGTGATCTTTTTCTTGAATCTATTGATCTGACCTTGCTTCTAAGTGACCATTGTTACAGAATCAGTTCTAGATCGACTTATGAAAAATCCAAAGGCTGACCAGTTAACTAGAAGACACTCATGTTTCCATCAAAGTTCTTTAAAGCTTGAGCCAAATTTTTGCACTTTATCGATGTGGTTAGTATTCATAGAGCTTGATTCCTCATTCATATCTGACAAAGGAACCCATGTGTTTTAAAGTAATAGTATCTCTCTCCCCTGTTATAACTTAGAAACATAAGTGCATGAAAATATGAGATGATTTTCTCCTGAGTAGAGGGTTAGGAAAATTTCCAGCGATCCCATTATTCTACTTGGTGAGGAATGATCACACAAGGGATTGGAAGCGAGGCTAGGATTTTCCTATGATGTCATTATTCGCCTACATCCTTTTATACGTTGAGAGGGAAGAACCGGGGATTCGGTGGCAAACACCATCAATACTCGCGTCTCATACCTTGATGTGTATATGCAGATGTAAAAAGAGAGAAGAGAATATAATAAGAAATAAGTCTGGGGGAGATAAAATAATGCCAGAAAGTGTGAAATTGGATGGTTCCTTGTCATGATATTGTATGGGAAAGAATCTAGAAGGTTCTTGGTATTAATCACAGCGATGAAACTGGCGAGGAAAGCTTGATTGAACGATGCTGTGAAATAATGTGTGTAGTCTGGGAAGCTGAGAATGTCTACGGAGAAGTACATGGTGGTTGGATTTGAAACTGGTTATGTGATATGTGGAGCACTAAGGAAAATGGTCATTGCGATGTTTCAAGAACAGGTGAGTCTCCGTGTTTTCAAACCTCTTTCTCTAGTTTAGGTTTCTGTTTTGCTTGAGGGCAAGCAAAGGCTAAGTCTGGGGGAGTTGATATATCATGGTTTTACCCCATTTAAGCCATGA
Source organism: Eutrema japonicum (assembly GCA_030161315.1). Classification (NCBI taxonomy): domain Eukaryota; kingdom Viridiplantae; phylum Streptophyta; class Magnoliopsida; order Brassicales; family Brassicaceae; genus Eutrema; species Eutrema japonicum. The sequence goes on along the minus strand of BSQW01000012.1, from coordinate 19,984,872 downwards.
TATGAGTCCGTTTTATAGAGTCTTTCTACTATTTCGTAGTGTTTTAGAGTCTTTTACAGGTTTTAGCACGTTTGGAGCATAATTGGAGATATTGGAGCTTTCTGGAGCATTTTGGATCAAAGCAGAAGTTCGTGTGGCTGCGTAGCCGATTTGAAGCATCAATGTCGATCGATACTGCCTAGTATCGGTCGATACTCACCGAAGCAGACACGACCCGCGAGTTTATTGAAGAATTAAAGAATTGCAAAATTGCCCAGAAGTCTTTATTATTTACAAGAAGCCCCAAAACGTGATTTAGGTTATTTAATAGGATTTTACAGCCACTTTCATGGCTATGTTTTTATTTTTATTCTGGTTTTGTGAGAGAGCTTTTGAAGGGAGACAAGTCTGAAACTCTGTTCGTCCGAGAGAAGATTTCGAACCCTCTCGTTGCTCTTTCTATTTTATTTTATGATTTATTCAAACATGTTTATAGTTTCAATTTCAATGTCTAAGTAGATCCACTTTAGGTTTAGGCTTTTCTCATAGGGTTTTCTCTGATTGTGGGTAATTGATTTGTTAGGATTCACCATCTGAATTAGTTCTTCACCATAGGTTGTTTCCAAAGCTAATTCTAGATTGATCACCTAGAACTTAGATCTTAGGATAATTGATTAGGCACGAGAATGCGATTAATTACCTGATAGAACCTAGGGTGAGCAAAATAGCTATTCGCAAAGAGATTTGGTTTTGTTGTTTTGTGAACAAATCAAACCTGATCTAAAAGCTGGTTTAGACTTTAGGATTGGCAAAGATATTTGGAATTCTAGGATTTAGACTTAGATAAGTTTCGCAACGAGAGTTGGTTAATTATACCTTAGTGATTTGAGTTCAAGAACCGCGCTAAATCTGAATCTTGTTAGTTAGTTTACCAGAATTCATTGATTTCCAGAGAAATACCCTAAACCTATCTTTCTCCAATTGAATTTACAATCGTTTTAATTTACGTTTTGTTTTCTATATCATTGATCGCTTAGCTTAATTCTCTTCTTTATAATCTATTGTGTGTCTCTGTGAGTCCTTGTGTTCGACCCCTACTTTACTGCAACTACTGCTTAGTACTTTTAGGGTATTAATTTGAGCATATCAGTGCACCGGCTTCAATCCGGCAGGTATTCTCCCTCAGGCTTTCCTCATTTTCCCCGACGAAGCTCACACACCGCCCCAGCACAAGAAAGTTCCCTCGTCCGGTGTGCGCAATTCTTCCCACCAGGGACTTTGCCGGATGCATATCCCGGCTCCACTTGGCCCGGTATTCTCCCTCAGACTTTCCTCATTTTCCCCGACGAAGCTCACACACCGGCCCAGCACAAGAAGGTTCCCTCGTCCGGTGTGCGCAATTCTTCCCACCAGGGACTTTGCCGGACGCTTATCCCGGCTCCACTTGGCCGGCATCACTCACTCGACATCAACATCTAAAACCAGGCAGGTGTACCGGACCTGTCTTGCCCGGTATTAGAACTTCGGCCCAAGATCCGACCGGGTCAATACCCGGTTTATTCCGGGTTGACCCGGTCGCCCATCTTTTATTTTAAATACTCTAAATCCTTAATTTTATTCATTATGCTTTTTCTTAAGTCAAAAACCTTACCTTAGAGAGAGAGCTTGAGATTTGTAAGATTATCTATTGGTTTTATACAATCTAATGTTTATTTCCATCTATTCCTTGAATCTATCTATCTTCTTTCTTGATTATTCAACATTCATCCATGGATTCAACCTCTATCCCCATTGATATGCTCATATATTGCATGTTTAGCATGCATTTTATTTAGAGTTTTGTGTAATTCACATGCATAATTATGTTTTGTGTAATTCACATGCATAATTATGGCACTTTCGGATTTGAGCTCCCATATTCTGGTCTTCTCCCTTTTCTTATTTTTGTTTTCTTGAGGACAAGCAAATGTTTAAGTTTGGGGGAATTGATATGCTCATATATTGCATGTTTAGCATGCATTTCATTTAGAGTTTTGTGTAATTCACATGCATAATTATGGTCTAGTCTTGCATTTAGGTCTCATTTAGAGTAATACGTGTTTTTTATTAGGTCTTAGTGAATTTTGCATACATTTGGAGTATTTTTAGGTGTCTTCGAGGCAATTGATGATGTTTGGAGTTATGGAGCATAAGAGGAATGCAAAGCCCATCCGAGACGCATGAAAGATGTAGCTGGACGAAGGCACTCCGATATGAATCAGCCTTGAAGCTCTTCATAGGAGTTGTAAAGGAGTGAGTCATTTGTGTATAGGAATTGGATTCAGGCCATTAGGACACTTGGTTAAGGAGTTATTGCGGAATTACTGAAGACGTCTCTGCCTGGCCGATTGTCTCGGCTAAAATTCCCTCACCGTCATCCCGGTCTTATTTTAGCTGGGACAAAAGAAGTCCCTCAGCCCGGCACACGATTTATCCTCGACCAGGAGATATGCCGGTCTCTTGTCCCGGCTAGAATCGACCCGGCACACAATGCCTCGACTAAATCTCACGTCCCGGTCTCCCTCATCCCGGCCAGAATCTCCCCGGGACACAAATCTCTCGGCTAAAACTCTCATCCTGGTCCCTTGTCCCGACCAGAAACAGGCCGGGATAGACTCCTCGACCCAAAAAATTTCTGGGTCAAACCCCGGTTTGTTCCGGATTGACCCGGTTCCCCTTTTTTTATTATAAATATCCAAAAACCCTAATTTTATTGGTATGCTTTTTGTGAGTCAAAAACAAGAGACCTTTGGAGAGAGTTTGAGATTTGTAAGACGGATCTTTGTTCATTTATGCAATTAAGTGTTTATCTCATTGAATCTCTTCCATCTATCTTCTTTTCTTATTGGTTATTCAACATCTATCCATGGAATCATCCTCTATCATAATCTATTTTGAGGGGTTCTTAATGGGTCTTGAGTAGTCTTTTAGGATCTTGAGATGGGGTAGATTAGGATGTTCCCAGGCTTGATTCATGATGTTTAGGGCTAGATCTTCTTATATCCTTTCTTGTTTAATGTTTTTAAGGCTAAATCTAGCTTGAAAAAGTATGTTTAGATCATAAGGCATTTCATGCACACCAAGTGTTTGATTAAATGCCTTGATGAAATAAACAAGAGATTTACATTCCTAGCCTATGACAATAGTTGTCTAGGGTGTATTTTTGGTTGATCTTGTTGATTTAAACTTAATGTTTGCTAATCAATGATCCACAAATGATGATTTGCTAATGGGTTAGGTGATTAGCATAGTGATTAATTGCTTGAAAGAGAATTAGTCAAGTTTAGGATCTTATGCCTAGGGATTAGCTTGTTTGAGTAAATGAACATCATGAATTGAACTTGGAACTTCTTCTATCGATAACCCTATCTCTAGATTCGCTTTTGCTTATTGATTTAAAACCTTGCTTAGTGCTTTTGCTTAATTCTAAATTAGATACTTAACAGCAAACCATTTGTTTAGCTTAATTTACCATAAGCACCTTGCATTCTTAGTTATTAGGATAAATCCCAATTATGGATTGAAAACCTCTTTTACTACATCGTATAGGGGATATTGATACCTCTTATAGACCAAAAAGTCTTGTATCAATTTGGCGCCGTTTCCATATTGGGATTTGTTTTAACATTAAGATTTAGGTTCTTAGTGAGCAAAATTATTATTTCTATAAGTTACTAATCTTCTTCACTTCCCATTGCTTTTGCTCTCTCTAGGTGTATGCATACCCGTTCCCGTGGCAATACCAATCTCATACAACCAAGGGACGATATTGATCAACTTGAGAGGGGTTCAAGAGCAAGAAAGAACCGTGTGAGAGTTCAAGAAGAGGTTGGTAACGACATGGACCACTTTGAGAATGTTCCACTTGGGAACGTCAACGAACCCAATCCACACCAAAGGAACGGTGGGAATGGGTATGGACACGGAAACAATCAAGGAGGTGGTGGCAATGGAAACCATCACCGTCCCAACCATCCACCAAGAGCTAAAAACGTTGTTGGAGAGGGTGATGCCGCTAATGCTCAACAAATCCGTCAAGGCATTCAAGCTCTACAGGTGGAGAACAACAACTTCGAAGTGAAGCCGGGAGTTATCAACATGGTTCAAGCCAACAAATTTCACGGCTTGTCCATGGATGATCCCTTAGACCACATTGACCAATTTGACCGGATATGTGGTCTCATGAAGATCAATGGGGTCTCCGAAGACGGGTTCAAGCTTCGTCTCTTCCTGTTCTCTTTGGGTGACAAGGCTCACCAATGGGAAAAGACCTTACCTCAAGGATCTATCACCTCGTGGGATGATTGCAAACGTGCGTTTCTTGCCAAATTCTTCTCACCGGCTAGAACCGCCAACCTTCGCAACGAGATCTCAAGCTTCACACAACGGTCCAATGAGTCTTTCAACTAGGCTTGGGAGAGATTTAGAAGCTACACTTCACGGCTTTAGCAACGGTTCTCTCCTAAGCACTTTCTACTAAGGTGCTTTGCCTAAGATCTGCATGCTACTTGACACGACATCTAACGGAAACTTCTTGGCTAAAGACGTTGAGAAAGCAATGGAGCTTGTCGAGAACTTGGCCCAAAGTGACGGTACCTATGGCGATGACTATGACCGCGCCACAAGGACCACTAGCAACTTTGATGAGAACAAGCGGGCCAAAGACATGAAAGCTCTCAACGACAAGTTCGACAAGCAAACCAATTTGATTGATAAACTTCTAGTGTCTTCTCAAAAGTCGGTCAACTTTGTGGATGCTTATGATGAGAATCAAGGTTACTATCAAGAAGAGAACGTAGACATGAACACCCAAGAGGAGGTGAACTACGTAGGGAACCAAGGGAACTACCAAAACCAAGGGAACTACCAAAGACAAGGGTTCAACCAAAACTATAGGAATCACCCCAACTTCTCTTACCGGAACACAAATGTGGAGAATCCACAAGACCAAGTCTACCCTCCAACCCCTAATCAAGCTCAAGGAGCCCCACAAAAGCAATTCCAACCTCAAGGACAAGCTTCTAATACCAACCAACAAGGCTTTATCCCAAGGAACCAATTCCAAGGGAACCAAGGTGGCTTTCAACCCAAAGCTCCACCCGGTTTTCAAGGGCAACAACTAGGGTTTGTGCCCCAAGGTCAAGAAACTATGTCTAAACCGCAAGAGCTTGATTTGAGCTCCATGTTCCAACAATTACTCAAGGGACAAGCGGAGATCAATACGCGGGTGGATTGCTCTTACAACGACCTCAACACAAAGATTGAGGCTTTGAACTCCAAGGTAAAACACATGGAGAACAAAGGTGTTGCTTCTTCTTCCCGACCACAAGGTCAACTCCCGGGCAAATCCGAAGCTAATCCTAAGGAGTATGTAAACGCCATCACCTTGAGAAGTGGCATGGTTTTGCCTCCATGAGGACATTGAGAAGCAAAGTGGGGGGGAGAGGGGGGGGGGGGTGGAACTTCAAGAAGATGACGAGTTGGTTGAAGATGAGGTAGTGATAGAGCAAGACAAGGTTGAAGAAGTAGAGAAGGTCAAGCCTAGGGTTGTTGTTGCTCAAGAGAAACCGAAAAAGAATGTGTTTGTTCCTAAGCCATACGTCCCTAAGCTACCTGATGAGGACATCGGCTCTAGAACCGACCCAAATGAGATGCCCATCGTCCCGGAAGGTCCCATGACCCGTTCCAAGGCCAAACAGCTCAGAAGAAGATTCGGGACGGCCATACAGGCTTTCGTCAACTCACCCGGGCCAGGCGGCCCATTTCAAGTTCCAGCCGGGGAAAAAGAGCATGTACCGGATGATCGTCCGAACGACCTGATCGTCACTGAGGGAGGTAAGTTCTCTCGTCCAAGTGACCATTCTAAGTCTAACAGGACGAGTGGTTTTTGTCCCACAGCCACGGAACCAGTTCTAGCCGAAGGACCTTACCCGGAAACAGTTTTAGCCGAGACAAAGGAGCCAAGTCCAAACGATCGTCCAAACGATCCGATCAGCACTGAGGGAGGTAAGTTCTCTCGACCAAATGCATATTTTAAGGCTAACGGGACATGTAGTTTTCCTCTTAGAGATGCAGAACAGCCAACTGCTTCAATCACAAGCCACCTAGCCGGGAAGAACCAACAAAGGGCTAAAGAAGGTGTTGAAGCTAAGGAATTGCAAGAACTTGAAGATGATGGCTTCTATGCTCAAGAAGACCTCCTAGAAGACTTCACCAAGTCGCTGCACGCACTGGACGCACCCAAGCCAGAGTCACCTTCAAAGGCGCCTCATGCACCACCGTGGGCCTCTTCGCATCAATGTAAGCTATTTACATTATATACTGTTCTTGCAGGTGTTCCAAGCACCAACAACGACTAAGAGCAGCATCAAATCGACCTTAAGTCTTTAGTTAGATTGCGCGGCCAAACTTTCCTTATTTGCTTTAAATGAAACGATGAGTATTGTCTTTTTTTTTTGGAGTCTTTTGTTTCGTGTTGTTTTATTTCGAACGTCCTGTTGTTTTGAGTCTTTTATGTCGTTTTTAATAGAACCCTAGAAGGTTCAAGCTGACGGGCTATTTATAAAGCCCCACACGCAGCATTGTAGTTCACAACTTTTACCCTAGATCAATAAAATAGCCGCACTTTCTTCTAAGTGTTCTAGAGAAGCGAATTCTCAAATCTGTCTTGTTCTTGCTCGTGTGACTCGGCCAAGATCAAGTCTGCACCGTATCAGAGATCTTACCATCCCCTCTGTGTCGTGTATTCATCCCACCAACATCCCATTCATCGACTCCACACGAGAGAAGCGATCGCCATCGTGTCAAGTCCATTCACCATCGATCATCTATCGACCAAAGGAGAGGGCGACCGCCTACCTTTCGTCCCATCGACTATCCCGGTTAAGACCTCACCACCGAGGCTTACACCATCTGGTATCAGAGCCAAAGGTTCCACCTTTGGTTTTCTATCCTTTTGTTTCGAGTTATTTTTCATATTTCATATCGCTAGGTTTTTCTTTGTTAGTTCATATCGTCAAAAAAAAAAAAAAAAATACAAAAAATTTTTTGTTAGGGTTTTGTAATTCTGTCGTGTTCTTCTCGTTTAATTTAAGAAAAGCAAAAAAATATATATACAGAAGTTTAATTTAATTCGTTTAAGGAAACCGCATATCGCACTTTCAAAAAAATTGGAAAAATTGCCATATCGTTGATAGTCGGATTTGGGAAATTTCCCCGGGGGAATTTTAGAAATTTTCCCCGCGTGTTTAAGACTTGCCGATTGTTTAGGATACTTGTTAGATCACCTAGAAAAATTGGCAAAGGATTTAAAATAGCTTCAAATCGATTTTCTGAAATTATTTGTGAACCACTCGGTATTTGACGGATTTGTTGTCTTTGAGTGTTATCGAGGAGTACAGGATCCGGTATGGAAGACGAAGCCAACAACGTTCCCCAAGACGCCATTATGCAGATGCTTACGGCCATGAGAGACGAGATGAGAGGATTTGGCCAAAGGCTAGGCCAGCTCGAGCAACCGCAACTAAGAGACGCCGAAGGAGCTCAACAACCGGCGAGGAGGAATGTTCCTATGAATGACCAGCAAGATGCGGTACATGATGACCGTGACAGCATGCCGGAGATGGAGGACGACTTTCCCCCTGACCCCATACGTCACCTAAACCAAAGGAGACGTGATCCCATTAGAGGGCCTCGGCCAAGAGAGCGTGAGCCCAATCATGACATGAAATTGTCACCTCCTACCTTTGCAGGAAAATCTAATCCGGAAGTGTACTTGGATTGGGAAAGGCGCATGGAATACATCTACGAGTGCTATGGCTATGGAGAAGGCAAGAAGATAGCCTTGGCAGCCGCACAACTCACCGAAAATGCACTTGCATGGTGGGATAGGACTGTGGCCGAAAGGAGAAGGCAACTTTTTGGGCCGGTCCAAACGTGGCACGACATGAAATATCTCCTACGACTAAGGTATGTGCCTGATCATTATCACCGTGATTTGCAAAAACGTTTCAGGAAGCTAGCACAAGGCAGCCGGCCGGTAGAGGAGTATTTTGAAGAGTTTGAAAAATTGATGAACTCATTGGAGTTAGAAGAATCCGAGGAAGCTTTGATGGCTCAATTCATTGACGGTCTTCAAGAGCGTATAGCTAGGAAGGTGGAGAGAACTAGGTATAGTGGTCTTCACGAGCTACTACACCTCTCGGTGCAAATAGAGCAGCAAATCAAGAGGAAGACCTCACTCTCCAACAGACCCCGGAGCAACCCACCGTGGCAAGCAAGTGGCAGCAAGCCGGTCGACAAAGGCAAAGCTGTCGAGACCGACTCTCGGTTCAAAAGCCGAACCAATGACTTCTCTAAGACGTCTCGGCCCGAACCAGGTAAGTTCCCTAACACTAGTCAAGCTAGAACTCGTGATATTACCTGTTTTAAATGTCAGGGAAGAGGGCACTATGCTAGAGACTGCCCGAACCAAAGAGTCATGATCATTACGGCAAGTGGTGGATATGAATCTCAAGACGAGATCGAAGAAGAAGTAGATGGAGCTGATGATGACGTTGAGTATCCGGATACTGGTGATTTACTAGTGACTAGGCGAGTCCTTAGCGTGCTGGTTCAACCCGAGGAGAAAATTCAAAGAGAAAACTTGTTCCACACACGATGCACCATTAACAACAAGGTATGTAATCTCGTAATAGATGGAGGATCTTGTGCTAATGTGGCTAGCAAGTTTATGGTAGACAGGTTAGGCTTGGAGAAGACTAAGCACCCTAGACCCTACAAACTACAATGGCTCAATGACACCACGGAGCTCAAAGTGACGGAGCAAGTGAGTGTTCCCTTTAGCGTAGGTAAGTATCAAGACGAGGTGCTTTGCGACGTAGTTCCTATGCAAGCTGGCCATCTCCTGCTGGGGAGACCGTGGCAATTTGACCGTGCAACACTTCACAATGGCCGGACAAATTACTACTCATTCATGCACAAGGAGCGCAAATACAATTTGGCCCCTCTAAGTCCGACCGAAGTACAAGAGCTTCAAGCCAGGATGAGCAAGGAGACCAAGGTAAGTGTCTCTAATCTATACATCAATGCTGGTGGTTTAAACCGTGCTATGAGTGCCGAAGGCACTATATTACTAATGCTGTTTAAAGAGTGTCTAAGTACAGAGAACAAGGAAATAGCGTTGCCGCCGGAAGTGGATGCCTTGTTAATCAAATTTAAAGATCTCTTTCCCGAAGAGAACCCACCAGGCCTGCTCCCTCTACGAGGAATAGAGCACCAAATAGATCTTGTTCCAGGCTCTGCCTTACCAAATAAGGCCGCATACCGGATGAATCCCGAAGAGACTAAGGAGTTGGAGAAACAAGTCCGGGATTTATTAGACAAGGGCTACATAAGAGAAAGTCTAAGCCCATGTGCAGTTCCTGTGTTATTAGTGCCAAAGAAAGATGGTACTTGGAGAATGTGTGTGGATTGCCGAGCTATCAACAATATCACCATCAAATACCGGCACCCTATCCCACGCTTAGACGACATGCTAGACGAGCTAAGTGGTTCTACTATCTTCTCAAAGGTAGATTTGAAAAGTGGATACCACCAAGTCAGGATGCGTGAAGGAGATGAATGGAAAATAGCCTTCAAGACTAAGCAAGGGCTGTACGAGTGGCTAGTCATGCCTTTCGGCTTGACCAATGCACCAAGTACATTCATGCGAATAATGAACCAGGTTCTTCGTGCCTATATAAGTAAATTTGTGGTAGTCTATTTCGATAATATACTTATATATAGTAAGAACCTACAAGATCATCTCAAACACCTAGAACTAGTGCTTAAATCACTTCGCAAGGAAGGCCTTTATGCTAACCTTAAGAAGTGCACATTTTGTACCAACCAACTTGTATTCTTAGGCTTTGTAGTAAGTGAACAGGGACTACAAGTGGACGAGGAGAAGATCAAGGCCATAAAAGATTGGCCCACACCGACGTCTATAGGGCATGTTAAGAGCTTTCATGGCTTGGCAAGCTTCTATCGACGGTTTGTGAGAGATTTCAGTACTGTGGCTGCCCCACTCACAGCTGTGATCAAGAAGAACGTGCCATTCTCATGGGGAACAGCTCAAGAAGCTGCCTTCAACGAGCTCAAAGATAGACTCACTCAAGCACCGGTTCTTGCGTTGCCGGATTTCGAAGAAATGTTCGAGGTAGAGTGTGATGCATCCGGCTTAGGAATTGGAGCTGTGCTACATCAAAGGAAAAGACCCGTAGCCTTCTTTAGTGAGAAACTAAGTGGAGCCACGCTGAACTATCCGACTTATGACAAGGAGCTCTACGCTCTTGTCCGGGCATTAGAGACTTGGCAACATTACTTGCTGTCTAAGGAGTTCATATTTCATACGGATCATGAAACTCTTAAGCATTTGAGAGGTCAGACCTCACTAAAGAGAAGACATGCAAAGTGGCTTGAGTTTGTGGAGACATTTCCCTACGTCATTAAGTACAAGAAGGGGAAAGAAAATGTAGTAGCCGATGCCTTGTCAAGAAGGCATGCTCTCATTTCAACAATGGAGGCCAAAGTGCTAGGATTCGAACACATCAAGGACCTCTACAAAGACGACCCTGATTTCAAAGAATGCTACGCTAATCACGGCAAAGGAATATACGGTCAATTCTATCTCCAAAATGATTTTCTTTTTAGAGGTAAACGTTTGTGTATTCCGCAGGGGTCAATGAGAGAGTTAGTGCTTAGTGAAGCACATGGAGGAGGATTGATGGGACACTTCGGTGTAGACAAGACCTTGGCCATAGTAAAAGATCATTTCTATTGGCCACACCTCAAGAAAGACGTGAAGAGATTTTGCTCGAGATGCATCCAATGCCGCAAAGCCAAATCCAGGTCACATCCTCACGGTCTTTATCTCCCTTTACCTATTCCTAACGCCCCATGGGTAGATCTTTCGATCGACTTTGTTTTAGGACTCCCCAAGATCCGACACCACGATTGCATCTTTGTTGTTGTGGACCGGTTCTCTAAGATGGCACACTTCATCCCGTGTGACAAGACAAATGACGCGACCAACATTGCTAATTTGTTCTTCAAGGAGGTGGTGCGCCTGCATGGAATCCCGAGAACTATAGTATCCGATCGCGACACAAAGTTTTTGGCTCATTTTTGGAGAACCTTGTGGAGGAAGTTAGGAACCAAGCTCCTTTTCTCCACTACTTGTCACCCCCAAACAGATGGTCAAACGGAAGTGGTAAACCGTACACTTGGCACTTTACTTAGAGCCACTCTTGGTAACAACATGAAAACATGGCTTGATTGCATTCCATTCATAGAATTTGCGTATAATAGGGCTGTTCATTCGGCCACTAAGCTATCTCCTTTTGAAGTTGTCTATGGATTTAACCCTCTATCTCAAGTAGATCTAGTGCCTCTTCCTCAAATAGAACAGGTCAATCAAGACGGGCTTAGGCGTGCCGAGCTCATCAAGGAGTTGCATGAGAGAGCTAAGGCCAATATTGAGAAGAAAACCGAAGGGTACAAGAAGAGCCATGACAGAGGCAGGAAGGAGCTCACATTTGAACCAGGAGATTGGGTCTGGCTACATATGACCAAAGAGAGATTCGCGGACAAGCGTGCATCCAAGCTCGCTCCAAGAGGCGACGGTCCATTTAAAGTTCTAGCCAAAATAAACGACAATGCCTACAAGCTAGAGCTGCCAGGTGAGTTTAATATTTCACATACATTCAATGTTGCTGATTTATCTTCCTTTGATACAGGAGATCCAGTTTTGTGGACAAAACCTCTTGAAGATGGAGGGAATGATGAGGACATCGGCTCTAGAACCGACCCAAATGAGATGCCCATCGTCCCGGAAGGTCCCATGACCCGTTCCAAGGCCAAACAGCTCAGAAGAAGATTCGGGACGGCCATACAGGCTTTCGTCAACTCACCCGGGCCAGGCTGCCCATTTCAAGTTCCAGCCGGGGAAAAAGAGCATGTACCGGATGATCGTCCGAACGACCTGATCGTCACTGAGGGAGGTAAGTTCTCTCGTCCAAGTGACCATTCTAAGTCTAACAGGACGAGTGGTTTTTGTCCCACAGCCACGGAACCAGTTCTAGCCGAAGGACCTTACCCGGAAACAGTTTTAGCCGAGACAAAGGAGCCAAGTCCAAACGATCGTCCAAACGATCCGATCAGCACTGAGGGAGGTAAGTTCTCTCGACCAAATGCATATTTTAAGGCTAACGGGACATGTAGTTTTCCTCTTAGAGATGCAGAACAGCCAACTGCTTCAATCACAAGCCACCTAGCCGGGAAGAACCAACAAAGGGCTAAAGAAGGTGTTGAAGCTAAGGAATTGCAAGAACTTGAAGATGATGGCTTCTCTGCTCAAGAAGACCTCCTAGAAGACTTCACCAAGTCGCTGCACGCACTGGACGCACCCAAGCCAGAGTCACCTTCAAAGGCGCCTCATGCACCACCGTGGGCCTCTTCGCATCAATGTAAGCTATTTACATTATATACTGTTCTTGCAGGTGTTCCAAGCACCAACAACGACTAAGAGCAGCATCAAATCGACCTTAAGTCTTTAGTTAGATTGCGCGGCCAAACTTTCCTTATTTGCTTTAAATGAAACGATGAGTATTGTCTTTTTTTTGGAGTCTTTTGTTTCGTGTTGTTTTATTTCGAACGTCCTGTTGTTTTGAGTCTTTTATGTCGTTTTTAATAGAACCCTAGAAGGTTCAAGCTGACGGGCTATTTATAAAGCCCCACACGCAGCATTGTAGTTCACAACTTTTACCCTAGATCAATAAAATAGCCGCACTTTCTTCTAAGTGTTCTAGAGAAGCGAATTCTCAAATCTGTCTTGGTCTTGCTCGTGTGACTCGGCCAAGATCAAGTCTGCACCGTATCAGAGATCTTACCATCCCCTCTGTGTCGTGTATTCATCCCACCAACAGCCCATTCATCGACTCCACACGAGAGAAGCGATCGCCATCGTGTCAAGTCCATTCACCATCGACCATCTATCGACCAAAGGAGAGGGCGACCGCCTACCTTTCGTCCCATCGACTATCCCGGTTAAGACCTCACCACCGAGGCTTACACCACTACCGTTCCCCGGGCGGTTCAAGAAGCAACTTTTGGACAAGTATAAAGCCATCTTTGATAAGCAAATGGAGAAGGTAGAACTCACAATGCCTTTGGTTGATGCCTTCTTGCTTGTCCCTGAATACGCCAAATTCTTGAAAGATGCCGTGAATGAGAGAGCTAAGGAAATGGATTCCATGGTCATTCTAACTCACGAGTGTAGTGCCATCATACAAAGGAAGATGGTGCCAAAGAAGCTAGGAGATCCGGGATCATTCACTATACCTTGTGCACTTGGTCCTCTAGCTTTCAACCATTGTTTGTGTGATCTTGGAGTAAGTGTAAGCCTCATGCCATTCTCGGTAGCCAAGAGACTAGGCTTCACACGCTACAAGGCATGCAACATCTCCCTAATATCGGCGGATAGGAGCGTGAGGGTTCCTATTGGTTTGTTTGAGGATTTTCCTATCATGGTGAAGGATTTCATTGTCACCACGGATTTCGTGGTACTTGAAATGGATGAGGAACCAAAAGACCCTCTTATCTTTGGTAGGGCATTCCTAGCAACCGCGGGGGCGATAATTGATGGGAGGAAAGGCAAAATAGACCTTCACTTTGGTAAAGGAGAAGTCCTTGAGTTTGATATCAACAAGGTGATGAAGAAACCTACATTAGATGGCCAATGTTTCTACATAGAGACCATGGATGAACTAGCCGACGAGTTGCTTGAGGAAATGAGAGTAGAAGACGTTTTGGAAGACTAAGGAGCGTGGTGATCATGGTTTCTTGAGTAAAGAGAGTCAAGGGTATGAGCTACTCTTGGATTTGCACAAGCCGGTTGAAAAGAATACTCTATTCGTTGAGTTGGGTGCTCGTGGTACCGAGGTTCAAGATGAGTTTGTTCTAGCCGTCAGAGAGACTAGCAAGGGTAAGCCTAGTATTGAGGATGACGATTGGATCGAACTCAAAGCCCCAAAGGTGGACCTAAAGAAACTTCCTACGGGACTAAGGTACGCTTTCCTAGGTCCAAACGAGTCATACCCGGTTATTGTAAATGATAGCTTGAATGAAAATGAACTATCCTCCCTTTTAGTTGAACTTAGAAAGTATATGAAGGCTATTGGTTACTCTTTAGACGATATCAAGGGTATTTTCCCAACTTTATGCACTCATAGAATCCATCTAGAGGATGAATCAAGGACCTATATTGAACATCAAAGAAGGTTGAATCCTAATTTGAAAGATGTTGTAAAGAGAGATATTCTTAAGCTCATAGACGCGGGCATTATCTACCCAATATCAGATAGTACTTGGGTCTCACCGGTTCATTGTGTGCCTAAAAAAGGAGGGATTACGGTAGTTAAAAACGAGAAGGATGAAATGATACCGACTAAGACAATAACCGGGCATAGAATGTGCATTGACTATAGGAAGTTGAATTCATCTACTCGTAAGGATCACTTTCCGTTACCTTTCATAGACCAAATCTTCAACGTCTAGCTAATCATCCATTTTATTGCTTTCTAGACGGTTATTCGGGTTTCTTTCAAATTCCCATACACCCGAATGATCAAGAGAAAACAACCTTCACGTTCCCTTACGGCACCTTCGCATATTGAAGGATGCCGTTTGGGTTGTGTAATGCACCCGGGACATTCCAACGTTGCATGATGTCAATTTTCTCTGACCTTATTGAAGACATGGTAGAAGTCTTCATGGACGACTTCTCCGTGTATGGGTCTTTTTTGTGTTTGATAACCAACCTTTGTAGGGTCTTGCAACGGTGCGAAGAAGCAAACTTGGTGCTAAATTAGGAGAAATGCCACTTCATGGTGTGAGAAGGCATCATGCTTAGACACAAGATCTCTGAGAAAGGGATTGAGGTAGACAAGGCCAAGATTGAGGTGATGGTTAGCTTGGATCCGCCTAAGTTGGTCAAGGACATCCGGTATTTCTTGGGTCATGCGGGGTTCTACCGAAGATTCATCAAAGACTTCTCGAAGATCGCGAGGCCTCTCACAAGGCTACTTTGCAAGGAGGTCGAGTTCGTGTTTGATGAGGAATGTATGGTAGCGTTCCTAGAAATCAATAGGGCGTTGGTTAGTGCTCCCATTGTACAAGCACCGGATTGGGATCTTCCTTTCGAGATCATGTGTGATGCTAGTTACTACGCGGTTGGAGCGGTCTTGGGACAAAGGAAAGACAAGAAGACCAATGTCATCTACTATGCAAGTAGGACCTTAGATGTCACTCAAAGCCGGTATGCCACAACGGAAAAAGAGTTGCTAGGCGTGGTGTTTGCAATTGAGAAATTTAGGTCTTATGTTGTGGGGTCAAAGGTGATTGTCTACACCGATCACGCGGCCCTAAGATACATTCATTCGAAGAAAGACACAAAGCCAAGGCTACTCCGTTGGATCTTGCTTCCACAAGAGTTTGACTTGGAGATAGTTGACAAGAAGGGGATAGAGAATGGGGTCGCGGATCACTTGTCTAGAATGAGGATTGAAGACCTTGTCCCAATTGATGATAAGCTCCCCGAGGAGAGTCTCATGGTTGTTAGTGTCTTGAAGAAAGGGATTGAAGCCGTGCAAGGGCTAGAGAGTGCTAATGGGTTACAAGATGAGAAACTACCATGGTTTGCGGATCTAGTGAACTACTCAGTGTGCGGGAAGGAACCGCATTTGGATGGGTATAAGAAGAAGAAGTTCTTCCACGATGTGACGAGATACTATTGGGACGAGCCCTACTCATACAAGTTGTGCTCGGATGGTTTGTATAGGAAATGCGTGACGGAAGAAGAAGTCCAAGGGATCCTACTCCATTGTCACGGGTCAAGCTATGGTGGTCATCATTCATCCTACAAAACCGCTACAAAGGTCTTGCAATCCGGTTTTTGGTGGCCTTCATTATTCAAGGATGCGCACCTCTTTGTCTCCACATGTGACGCGTGCCAAAGGAAAGGGAATATTGGGAGGAGAGATGAAATTCCCCAAAACCCAATCCTTGTGGTGGAGATGTTTGACGTATGCACTACAAGAAAACAACGATTTGGCGACTGCAGAAGGAGTCGCATAATAGTCGCTAAAAGTTGTAATACGACTACATAGCGACTAAAACCTGTAGTTGTTAATCCTTAGTCGCTAAATGAAGTAGTCGTAAATATAGTCGCCAATTGGCGACTACGTAACAACTGGACAGTGTAGACGGTACGTAGTCGTAAAGTAGTCCCAACTTTTGTAAAGTTAGTAGTCGTACATGTAGTCGCCAATTGATGACTATTTTACGACTGGATATTGTAGACGTAACGTAGTCGTTAAGTAGTCGTAATTGTTGTGACTAATCAGCGACTATTCTATGTCTATTAAACGACTATTTGCCGACTATTATGGTCATCAGACTTTGCGTATTTAAATACGTTGCGACTACTCAGCTACTCTTATGCGACTATTTGGCGACTAATAGGTGACTGTTTAGTGACTATATTTGTTAACAAAACAAGAATATGGTACAATTGAATCACGTTTGTTTTTTTTTTCAAATTCTTTGAAACCTGTGTTACAAATAAAAAGATACAAAGTAAAATAAAGACATTATACAGAAAAGACCATTTCATTACCAATATTATTGTTTCAAACATGAGTTTACAAAAGCCAAAACATAAATAAAAACAAGTTCAAGTTCACAAAAAAAGAGATTAGTGACCTAAGGTATGTTCCTTGGATCTGGTAGAGAGGCTGATCGAAGCATTGCGGTTGTTGCTGTTGTTGCTGGTGTTGAATGTGATGCCACGAAGTCTAGAAACCGCGGATCGGTTTGTCTCAGGTACTTTTCCACCAATGGGAAGTGCTCTAGCTTGTCCTTTTGCTCAGCCACATCTCTTTTGTGCTCTGCTTCACGGGCAGCAACCTCAGCATCACGCTGTGCATTGTAAGCAGCCTGCTCTTCGATTTTCTTCTGAGCTTCCTTCAGTTGCTCTTGCAGTGCGACAAACTATGAAGAGTCTCCTGGTTGCTTGCATTTTCCATTGAGAAGACTCTCCTTCAGGCTTCCAAGCCCATAAAGATTTCCTCTTGAATCCTTCTCGGTTGCCTGTGAAAAGGAACAGAAAAAACCATCTGGTGTATGACAAACGATGAAGTATATGAAATATGAAGTATATGAAATATGAAAGAAAGATGAAGTATATGAAATATGAAGTATGAAGTATATGAAATATGAAACGATGAAGACAAACGATGAAGTATGAAATATGAAATATGAAAGAAAGATGAAGTATGAAGTATATGAAATGTTACCTCAAGAAAGATTGACGTATACTCATTTGGTGTTAGGTCTCCAGGTCGCGACGCACCGTCAGAAACTTCTGAAGTCTCTGCCCCGAGCTCAGATAACTTCTGTTCCACCTTCTTATCATATGCTTCAACAATTTTCTCCGCCTTCCTATCGACATATGTACCGTCAGCCTTTGTATGTGTCTTTTTGAAAACCTCACCTAGACTTACCGGTCTTCCTAATTCCTCTTCCTGCAATGTGACCAAAAAAATACAAGGATTAGGACTGAATACAATATACAACCAACACTAAACAGAATATGACAAAACAGAAGTAATATGACAAAAAAAAAAAGAAATTGAAAAGTTACTAACCATTTCGGATTGAATTTGTTGATAGGACTTAGGCCCTGATAAGTGGATGTGATAACCTAGACCTTTACGGTCAGACATACGAGCAGCTGAATAGGTGACACTCCTTTGCTTTGCTTCGTCTGTGTCCCAGTATGCTGTCATCGTTGCCCAGAGAGTGTCGCTGATCCAATTAGGTCTCTCTCGACTAGTCCTCGCGGTGCTAACCATGTCTTTCAACCTGCGTTGACAAATCTCCTTGAAATAGCCTTGAACCGTCACTGGTATCAATGGATCCCATGTGTGGGTTTTCTACATTACAAAGAGAATTTGATGTTAGTAAAAACATCACAAGCAAAGCTATATGTGAATGCGAAAGAACAGAAAACTTACCACGAACTCGAGAAAGTATCTTTCTTGTCTCTCCCGAGGCACAACTGTCCAGCTATAGTAGGGAGCATCATATTTGTTTGTAAAGACTTTAGTAATTGACCTAACCAGTTTAGATCCTCTGTCACGTGTAAACCTGCAAAATCAAGTAGACATCAATCCTACACATACACACACACAAAACAGAGCACACATTGACAAAGCAAAGAAAGAAAGACAAGACAAGTAAAGAAAGAAAACAAACCAGTAGACAACAATCCTAGACAATCAGACAAGAAACAGAAAATAAAACAAGTAGACATCAATCCTAGACGACAACAATCATAGACAATCAGAAAATAAAACAAGTACACAACAATCTTAGACAATCAACGTTGCAATCCTAGAAACAGAACACACATTGACACACACACACACACACAACTATCTATATTGGATGACACACATACACACAGACAAAACAGAACACACGTTGACAATGAGTATCCAACATTGAGAATCTAACATTGAGAATCAGACATTAAGAAATCCGACAATGAGTATCCAACATTGAGAATCTAAAAACTTCAAAAGACAGCTAGAAGACATTTAGAAATCCGATTTACCTTGCGATACACTTACCAGGTTGAGTTCTGCGTCGGTGTGGGAGAGAGGACGGTGGTGAATCTATCACGGTCTGGCACCATAAGCAAGGCATTCAGCGCCCTTAGTGTGTCCTCTTGGAGATCCGGCAAAACTGGTGCAGATTCGTCATGGTAGTTGTGCCCTCCAGAAGATTGATGGCTGTGTTCTCCAGACGCCGGAGTGTTCTCCAGTGGAGCCGAAGCCGCCGCAGGTAATTCTTCTTCACGGTGTTGAGGCATCGAGTCTGTGAATAGTTCTTGTGGCGGTGGAAAGCTCCGGAAACTTGGTGATGGCGATGCCGATTGAGCGTTCACGGGGACTTGAGGTGTTGTCGACTGATTCGGAAGTTGGGGCGGCGGCGTAAAGTTTTACTACGGCGGTAGAGAGGTTGGGGTTCGCGACGAAGAAGGCGACACTCCGACTCTCTGAGAAACATTGGGAGTCAATCTTTTCTTCCCTGCTCGTTTGCTCTTATCTCCCGACATCGTTTTGGGGATTCCAAGGCAAAGATCGAAGAAGAAGAAGAAGATCGGAGGCGATCAGAGTCGCAAAGGTGAGAGCAAAAGGACTTAGGGTTTTCGCGAAGTAATAGTAAAGTTTTTTTTTTAATCAGAAAAACAAAATACTTATTAAACTTTTTGTGTGTTCATAACCATTGAAATGACTCTAGCATATTGGTAATTCACCAACTCCCAACTCCATCAGCACCAGTTTCGATTCTCCGTGAATACGGAGAAGTTCTTTTTATTTTTTACCTTTTCGATCTAGTTATTAATATTTATGTTTGAATGATACCAATTAAAGACTTTAGCATATTGGTAATTCTTCCTCTCTTGATCCATTAACCCACAGTTCGAGTCTCCGTGAAGACGGAAATTTTTTTTTTTGTAATCTTTTCTACTTATTAATATTTAACTGTGATCCACCCACGGTTCGAATCCTACTAAGTACGAAAATGATTTTTAAAAAAATCTTTTCTACTTACTTATTAATACAGAGATGTATTTTTTTTACTCATAACGACATATAATGTAAACGATAAATTACACCAAAATTCTGACATAAGTAACATAGTTAATTAGTAGGGTTCTTCGTCATCTGATTCTTCATCAGAAGACGACAAATTACATAGAAATTCGTCTTCTGGGTCTGCATCTCCGACATCGTAATCGAGGTTTACTGGGTCTCCTTGTACGAAATTGTCGAGTACGAGATCTTCAATTGTTGTTATCAATACAACATCATCATTTTCTGTTTGCAAAAGAGTCGGTTCTTTCTTTTCATAATCCCCTGAAATATTTCCCCTCGGATTCACTTTTATAACATTGAGCCACAACTACTTCGGTTTCTTTGTATATGGGTACGGAATATAACAAACTTGATCCGCTTGCGAGGCTGTTGTAATATAAATGTATATATAAGTTATACATATGTATATTGACATTAATAAAATGCTATATATAAATATTGTCATAAGTACGTACCTAGAATAAATGGTTCATATTTATTATATTTTCTCGAAGAAAGAACGTCTACAACGCCACCATTGCTCCTCCGAGTGCCTCTACCGATAACAGGGTCATACCAATTACACTTAAAAAGTGTGATTCTCAAATTTACCATCCCCTCGTTGATACGAGCTCAAGTGTTGTAGAAGCTGGACTAAGGTCTCTCTCTTCTATCAACTGGATAAGATGGAGGTTGCTGGTGGGGCGATGAGAACCACAAGAGAGGCGACGGTCTCTTGATACTTCAAGGGGTTTCCCTAAGGATCGGACTCACTCACGATCTAAAGAGAGAAAACGTTTTTGTTCCAAACAAAAACTCGAAAATAACCAAGGAAAATTCTTATTGTCTGCGTGAATGAGAAAGACAAAGCCCTAGGGTTTTTAAAGCAGGCACACGCCCCAAAGAAAAGGAAATAAACCGAAAAAGAAATAACAAGACGGGTCCTTAACAATTTAGGCCCGTTTACAAAATAATTAAAAGACTTAAGAGATATAGAAGGGAGGCCTCGTGTAGCTGGTCTTCATGGGCTTACAGAGAGTCATTAATTGGGCCAATATTGTTGCAGGTCGTTTGGCCTCGGTAAAAACCCATCTTCGCAAAACCCAGTGGGTTAAAAACGAAGGTTGGGAAAAGAGCGCCAAACGACTTACAAACCCAACTAATGACCTTCCTTGGGCCTAAGTCATCTCTAGTGAAGTGAAATCGACCATAGATAAGTGGGCCACGAGCCTGGGCTTGATGAGTGGCCACTTAGTATTATCGGCCAGCAAAGGATCCAGCCGATATGTCTTCAGTGTTTGGACGTTCTGGTCCGAATGGTAAGGATTCTTGGGATGATCTTTAGTGTTCTGGAAACTAGACTCAAAGAGCTTCAAATCCATATGTGGATCACCTTCTGGATCGTCCGGGATCATGAGTGGATCCTGCTTCAAAGTATCGGCCCAATAACTGCTCGCAAATGGGCTTAGCGGACTAGTGTCCGTCTTGAAGAAACCTTCTTGTCTGAGCTGGTCCATGAACATGTTGAACTTCTTTTCCATGTCCCTGCTCCTGGTTCTAGTCACTGGTCCACTTGGTACTAGTGGTGCTTGTATGACTTGGGTCGTTGACTCGATGTCCTCATCACTCCCTCCCTCTTCATGAGGTTTTGACCCCAAAACATCATCACCTGCATCAAAACGAGCTAAGTCAGAAACATTGAATGTAGCAGACACTTTAAGCTCACCTGGGAGCTCGAGCTTGTAGGCATTGTCATTGATTTTCTCCAAGATTTTGAATGGGCCGTCTCCGCGAGGCGATAGCTTTGATTTGCGTTTGTTCGGGAATCGCTCCGGTCTCATGTCCAACCACACCCATTCTCCAACTTCAAAAGACATGTGCTTCCTGCCCTTGTTGGCATTCTTCACACGTAGGGCATTGGTCCTTTCGAGCTGATCTTTGACCGATTGGTGTAGCTTTTTCACGTCTGCGGCCTTCTTAGCTCCATCGAGGTTTAAGAACTCCGTTTGAGGTAGAGGCTTAAGATCCAATGGTGTCTGTGGATTAAATCCATATGCAACCTGAAAAGGCGACAAATGAGTAGCACTATGGACTGCTCTATTATAAGCAAATTCGACAAAAGGTAGAGCTTCAAGCCAAGTTTTGAGATTTCTCCCTATTGTTGCTCGAAGCAACGTTCCAAGTGTACGGTTAACATCAGGTGGTTCTTCTTTGATCAGCAAAGAAGTGATGACTCCTCTCCATGGTGTGTTGCTGACCTCCTTGGGCAGTAAGGTAGCCGTTTTAGTGAAATCTCCTTTTTCACTTTCGATGTCGCCATTGTTCCTGTGCGGTTTTGGTCCTTGTTGCTTCTCCTTGGTACCTGAGATATTCTCTAAACTTTTGGCAAGAAACAAGTGTGTTATGGCGGTCATGGAATTATCATAAGCAACAGAGCAAAATTCAGTTTGAGTAAATTCATCTAGTTGTTCTTCTACGTGTGACTCAAGACACAAAATCTGGTTTATAGATTTTTCCACCTAAATTATTTTATCATCAGATTCTATGGGACTTATCACGTCTATGAACACATTAATTGAGTCATCTGAAGTATATAACAGTGAGTGATGACTTACCTGATCAGAACTGTCGATGAGTTATGTTTCCTTCGTCGCCACGGTATTGTGATTTATGGCTCGATCGGGCGGCTCTTCTTGTAGCAGCACGTTGCATGTGCCACCTCCATTATTTTCAGTGGCTGCTTCGATCATAGTGTGCTCCACTCCATGTCCTATACCTGCACTAACAACCTTTGGCAAAGACAAGTGTAATATACACGAGCTGGAATTTTCAAGATTCAACTTATTTGTTTCTACTTCGCTAGTCTCTTCTTTTTCCGATTCAATGAATGAAATATTTTTGGATTTTCTAGATGGGCATGTCAAAGCAAAATGTCCTCTTTGATGACATCTATAAGAGATCGTAGTATCAACTTTAGAGAGTTTAGAAAACTTACATTGCTTTGTTGGACTATGCGGCATAAGCGACGGTTTTGTGCTTCTCGGGTGAGCTATGACCGGTGGGCTGGGATTTGATTTAATTTCTGTAGCTGCCACTGGTTTCGTAGTCCTTGTATTCTTCTCCAGAATGCCTTGAAGCACCTTCTTTGGTCCGGGACAGCAAGCGTTCTTGCCGTCAAGAATAGGATGCGGTTTTGGTGTTGACATCCAACTTTTCGACGTTTCTTGGGACAGATGTCTCTTGGGAGTGTAGTTAGGGTTGTAGGATTTCGGTACAAACTCCTTGTACATACGCTGCTTAAGATCACCCCAAGTTTTGATCGGATTATAATAGTAGCCCATAATTTCTCCTCGTTCCCACCATGTAGAAGCTTCTCCAACAAGGGAGACAATCGCACATGATAGTCTCTTCTCCTTTGGGATGTTGTGGAACCGACACCAATTCTCCATCTCCTTTTCCCACAGTAGATAACCTTCGGGTCCTTGTTCATGACCTGAAAAATAGAGGCGATGAGATTCACAATCTCCTTCTTCCGTCGGTTCGCCATACGGATCATGCGGTACAGCATTGTTTTCCATTGTTTCTCCTTGCAAAAAAAAAAATTCAACAAGGTGTATCAATGAAGACCTCAAAATTCGACCAAGACAAGTAAGGTAAGAAAAAAAAAAAAAAAAATTCTTAAATCTAAAAGGAAAAATTCTAAACTAAAACACTCTCCTATTTTTTTTTTTTTTTTGAACAATTTAACAAAAAGGAATTAACAAAAATCGAAGATGCTAATATATGGTTCTTTTCTTTTTTTTTTTTTTTTGACTAACTAAGAATATGCTAAGTTTCCTTTTTTTTTTTTGCAAATATATGTTCAAATATATGGTTCCTTTCTATATTTGTTTTGACAAAAATCCTAAAAGGAACAATTGCAAAATCGAATAACTAAGAATAAGCTAAGTTTCCTTTTTTTTTTGATTAATCTAAAAAAATCGACACAAGCAATAGGGTTCTTCTATTTTTTTTTTTTTTTTTTTGAATCTAGCAACCTAACAAGAACAAGAAAAAAAAAATACAGAAAATTAAAAGATGATAAGGGAACGTTTACACCTTAGATTCAGGAGCTTTTGAAGCTCTGATACCAAAATGATACGAGCTCAAGTGTTGTAGAAGCTGGACTAAGGTCTCTCTCTTCTATCAACGGGATAAGATGGAGGTTCCTGGTGGGGCGATGAGAACCACAAGAGAGGCGACGTTCTCTTGATACTTCAAGGGGTTTCCCTAAGGATCGGACTCACTCACGATCTAAAGAGAGAAAACGTTTTTGTTCCAAACAAAAACTCGAAAATAACCAAGGAAAATTCTTATTGTCTGCGTGAATGAGAAAGACAAAGCCCTAGGGTTTTTAAAGCAGGCACACGCCCCAAAGAAAAGGAAATAAACCGAAAAAGAAATAACAAGACGGGTCCTTAACAATTTAGGCCCGTTTACAAAATAATTAAAAGACTTAAGAGATATAGAAGGGAGGCCTCGTGTAGCTGGTTTTCATGGGCTTACAGAGAGTCATTAATTGGGCCAATAATGTTGCAAGTCGTTTGGCCTAGGTAAAAACCCATCTTCGCAAAACCCAGAGGGATAAAAACGAAGGTTGGGAAAAGAGCGCCAAACGACTTACGAACCCAACTAATGACCTTCCTTGGGCCTAAGTCATCTCTAGTGAAGTGAAATCGACCATAGATAAGTTGGCCACGAGCCTGGGCTTGATGAGTGGCCACTTAGTATTATCGGCCAGCAAAGGATCCAGTCGATACGTCTTCAGTGTTTGGACGTTCTGGTCCGAATGGTAAGGATTCTTGGGATGATCTTTAGTGTTCTGGAAACTAGACTCAAAGAGCTTCAAATCCATATGTGGATCACCTTCTGGATCGTCCGGGATCATGAGTGGATCCTGCTTCAAAGTATCGGCCCAATAACTGCTCGCAAATGGGCTTAGCGGACTAGTGTCCGTCTTGAAGAAACCTTCTTGTCTGAGCTGGTCCATGAACATGTTGAACTTCTTTTCCATGTCCCTGCTCCTGGTTCTAGTCACTGGTCCACTTGGTACTAGTGGTGCTTGTATGACTTGGGTCGTTGACTCGATGTCCTCATCACTCGTACTCGAGTTCTATGATATCAGTTAAGGTCCCGTAGAAATCAGCTGCATCGGATGCATCAGTGTAATTTTCACCATTAACACTGACCCTATAGTTACATGTCTTTCGTCCAGCGCCTCGATTCTGCGTATGAAACAAATAGCCTCTTGTAAAATACATTGGCCAGGTTTTGGCCTTATTCAAAGGTCCATGCACTATCTCTTGAACCCAAGTAGGAAATGGATTCGTGGCGTTCCAGTAAGAAACCTGCATATATATAAAAAAAATAGCGTAAATATATATAAGTATACAAATATGAATAGTGATGAAATTTTTGAGACATACATATTCTTTCACCCATAAATGATATTCGTCAGCTCTTTTTGCGGCGAGTTCTTTTTCGGAAAATCCTGGATATTTTGCAGAAATAAATTCCTCGAACATACTACACAAGACCAACACAAATATGAGAAATTAAACAAATGTTAAATATATTAAAACGCAATCTCAGAGCAATGCCAACTTATATAACTCTCAATTGGTTGAAAATAGTCACAATTTCGTAAAACATATGCATGTGCGCATTGATAGTCTCTCTCTGAGAGCTATATATCATGCATTTCTCCACTTCGACGGCCTACGTGAGTAAATATAGAAAGTACTCCAGGGACATGATACACGGGGACTTCACCTTCATCGAATCTTGTTAACCTGACGAATGAGTAGCATATGTATACAAATTAAATGGCAAAGTGGACATGATGTGATTGATTTTAGCATTTACCTTGATTTCTTTTGTATATTTTCGGCAAAGTATTGCTCTGAGAAATAAGCAATCTCGTCATTGATATATGATTCAACAATCGATCCTGCCGCATATCTTTTGTTCTTTGCTTTCCCTTTCAATTTTTTGAAAAACCTTTCAAAAGGATACATCCACCTATACTGGACAGGGCCTCCTAATTCAACTTCATAGGGGAGATGTATAGGCAGGTGCTCCATCACATCGAAAAATGAATGTGGAAAGATCTTTTCTAAATTGCATAGTATTAAACCTATGTGCTGTTTTAGAATTTGAACGCGACTTGTATGCAAAGTTCTCGAACATAATTCCCGGAAAAATGCTCAAACCCCTACAATATACGCGATAATTGCTTTAGGTTACTAGATAAGTTACTATAATTTTATTTAAATAAATTGTCGTAATTAGTACCTGATAACGCAAGGTGGACATTCCGATCTAGGAGTTCTGCAAAGATAAATTGAAGTAACCGCTCCATAAAAATATGACAGTCATGACTCTTCATGCTTGAAAACTTTTGGTTGTCCATATCAGCACAAGTAGCTAAGTCTGACGAATAACCATCTGGGAACTTAACCGCATTCTTCACACATTCCAATAAAATTGTTCTGGCTTCTTCTGTCAATGTGAAGGATGGGAAAGGAGCTTTACCCGCACTATCAATATGTAAGTGTGGTCGAGAACAAAATCGTTCTATATCCAATCTTGACATGATGTTGTCTTTCGATTTACCTTTCACACTCGTAAGAGTATTCATGATGTTGTCAAAAAAATTCTTCTCTATATGCATCACATCAAGACAATGACGGAGATTAAGGTCCCTCCAGTACGGCAGCTCCCAGAATATGCTTTCCTTGTGCCAGTTATGTTGCTTCCCATACCCCGACTTCTTCTTTTCGTGACCGTTTCCACCAACATCCATTGTTTTTGATGGTTTTACACCAACCAACCGCTCGAAATAAACTTGCTCACCCGTCAAAGACGGAGGTGGATGCTCTCGCGAAGCGTCTTTTCCCTTTAGGAAGTCTTTTTTATTCCTCCTCAATGGATGACCATGAGGAAGAAATCTTCGGTGACAATCAAACCAACACGTCTTCCTTCCATTAGGTAGATAAAAAGACTTAGTATCTTCCATGCAAACTGGACAAGATAATTTACCATGGGTTGTCCATCCAGATAACATGCTATACGCCGAAAAGTCGCTTATCGTCCACATCAGCACTGCTTTTAGATTAAAATTTTGATTCAAAGACACATCGTATGCATCGACGCCATTAGACCATAACTCGTTTAACTCCTCAATAAGAGGTCGGAGGAAGATATCTAGACTAGCTCGCGGATGATTTGGCCCAGAATTCAGAATTGTAAGAAATAAATACTCTGTATTCATGCACATCCCCGGGGGTAAATTATATGGCGTCAAGATCACAGGCTACAACGAATGATTACGAGACATGCCAAATGGATTGAACCCATCTGTACATAATCCAAGATAAACGTTACGGGGTTCTTCAGCAAACCGAGGATGTTGATCTTGAAAATATCTCCACTCCGCCGCATCAGATGGATGACCCATTTCTCCCTCCTTTGCTTGGTGCTCGGCATGCCATCTCATTGCGGCTGCAGTCTTCTCGCTCTGATACATTCTCTTTAATCTGTCAGCAATAGGTAGATACCACATACGACTGTATGGTACTTTGTTTCTACGCCGGTCGTTCTTAGGCTTCCATCTTTGTGCACCACAAAACCTACATTTATCCTCCTTCTCGTCCTCTTTCCAGAAGATCATACAATTGTTAATACAAACATCAATTGTATGATATGGGAGACCTAAATTGCGCATCAATTTTTCTGTCTCATAATGTGAACCGGTTGACTTGTTTCCTTCTGGTAAATAGTCTGTCAAGATTCCGCAAACCGAATCCACTAACTTTTCACTCATATTATATTCTGCCTTATTTTGCATGACTCGAGCAGCTAAGGATAACTGCGAGTGACCTTCACGACAACCATCATATAATGGATTATTTGCACCTTCTAACAAGTCGTAGAATTTCTTTGAATGGTTATGTACCAGTTCTTCTACATTCTGATAACAACCATCATGATGATAGTTATCAAAACTCGCGTTTTCACGAAATGCATCATTCACCATATCCACATATCTATCTTCTACTACATTACCCACTTCTTCACTCCCACTTACATACGTCGTATCAACATAACTACTCGATCCTAAATCCATATTGATTTCTTCCCCATGCTTATACCAAACATAATAATCTGGCATAAATCCTCTGCTATAAAGATGATTCCAAATTCTTTTTCCCGGGATAAATTTCTCGTTCTTGCAAACACTACAAGGGCAGAAAAACTTACCGCCATTACTTTGTGTTAAAGGCTGGCTATTTGCAAATGTCATGAATTGCTCCACCCCCGTTGTGAACTCTGCCGAGAAATTTCCCGTCGCCTCATCGAACCTCTTATACATCCACTCCCGGAAATTACTATAACTGTAATTTCCCGACATTATTTAACTAATAAAAACTGAATTTTTTTTTTTGATTTTTTTTTTTGGTTTTAGAGATCGGATGAAGAGAAGAAATGAGGTGAATTTTACTTATATAAACATTTATGGCGACTACTAAGCGACTATAAAGCGTCTGAATAGCGACTACTACATGTAGTCGCAGAAAACAGGTACACCAACCCGCAAACGATTTACACGTGTTTTTCCACCGGTATTTAACGACTGTTTACAGATTACAGTGCGACCCGCCGAAATAGTCGCCTAATAGTCGCAGAGTTAGCGACTATTACGCGACTGTTATATCCCCTTTAAAATGTTGTCGGACATTAGTCGTAAAATAGCGACTATTGTACCGACTATCTACTGTAGTCGTCAATAAGCAACTCCTCTATGACTATATTTTATTCGTCGCTAAATAGTCGTAAAATAGTCGGTAATTCGTCGCAACATTTAGCGACTAAATATGTAGTCGCCCTTTGCAGTCGCCAAAACGCAGTTTTCTTGTAGTGTTGGGGCATCGATTTTATGGGACATTTCCCGTCATCATGTGGTAACCAATACATATTGGTGGCGGTTGATTACGTCTCTAAATGGGTGGAGGCCATTGCAAGTCTGACCAACGATGCCAAAGTTGTTCTTAAACTATTCAAGTCCATCATTTTACCAAGGTTTGGAGTTCCAAGAGTGGTCATTAGTGATGGAGGTAGTCATTTCATCAATAAGGTGTTTGAAAGTCTACTTAAGAAGCATGGTTTGAAGTATAAAGTAGCAACACCTTACCATCCTCAAATGAGTGGCTAAGTGGAAGATCCAACCGCCAAATCAAGGCCATACTATAGAAGACGGTTGGGAGTTCGAGAAAGGATTGGGCCAACAAGTTAGATGATGCGTTGTGGTCTTACCGTACCGCTTTTAAGACCCCTATAGGGACTACACCATTCAACTTGCTTTATGGGAAGTCATGCTATCTACCGGTTGAATTGGAATACAAGACCCTATGGGCGGTAAAGCTTCTTAACTTTGACATTAAGACCGCACAAGAGAAGAGGTTAATTCAACTTCAAGAGTTAGAAGAGACTAGGCTTGAGGCCTATGAGAGCTCGATAATCAACAAGGAGAAAGCCAAGGAATTCCATGATAAGAGGATCGTGCACAAGGACTTCAAGCCGGAGACCAAGTACTCGTGTTCAATTCCCGGTTGAAGCTTTTTCCCGGGAAGTTCAAATCTAGGTGGTCGGGTCCGTTTGAGGTTAAGGAAGTAAGGCTATATGGTGCCGTTGTGCTTGTTAACAAGGAGGGCCGAGATTTCATTGCGAATGGCCAAAGGCTCAAACTCTACCGAGCAAACCAAATCGTCGTAAAGGGAGGCTCGATCCCCCTCGATGATGTCCCTCTAGCTTTAGGACGGTAAAAAACGTTGAACTTAGTGACATTAAACAAAGCTCTCTTGGGAGACACCACAAGCTGGGTCGATGCTAAGGAGTTTTTAGGGAGACAAGAGAAAGCTCCTCGACCAGGCAGAGACGTCTTCAGTAAATCCGCGATAACTCCTCAAAAAAATGTCTAAATGGCCTGAATCCAACTCCTGTAGATAGATGACTCACTGCTCTACAACTCCTATGAAGACCGTTTAGGCTGATTTATAACGGAGAGTCTTCTTCCAGCTATATCTTTCCAGCGTCTCGGAAGGGTTTTGCATTCCTCTTATGCTCCATAACTCCAAACATCATCAATTGTCTCCAAGACATCTAGAAACACTCCAAATGTATGCAAAACTCACTAAGACCTAATGCAAACACCTTTTACTCTAAATGAGACCTAAATGCAAGACAAGACCATGATCATGCATGCGAATTACACAAAACTCTAAATGAAATGCATGCTAAAACATGCAATATATGCGTATATCAATTCTCCCAAACTTAAACCTTTGCTTGTCTTCAAGCAAACAAGATCAAGAATGAGAGATGCAATACAATGCAAGTGGAGCTCGAACCTATAAGAAGCATAAGAAACAATCGCACTCAACGTCCAAGTTACTAGTTCTAGGATGCACCAAAGTTGTATACTAAAAAGGAGTTAGCCATTTCCTTCACAACATGCAACAAAGCCAAACCTCAACCTAGACAAACCATCGTATTCTCTAGCCTCTTAACATTGATTATTGGTTTTATCCGTGAATTGTGCTTATGCAAAATTTAGATGAAACCGCTTGGCTAAAGGACCGGTTATGAGATGAAGGTGATCTCATCAATATGCAAGGGTAAATAAACACAAGGATCTCTCAATGAACGAGCAAACTTTAACAAAATGCTAAAGGTAAAAGGCAACCTATGCGTACAAGGAAAAACTCTCGTCTACCCCGAATGCCTAGAGTGTCACTAACCTTAGCCCAATCTAACCCGTTTTTGTCCGATCCAAAGCTACCATTTTTATCCCAAGGCATTTTGCCTTCTTAGACACTTACACTCTTCTTTGCTTTCCTTTTTCGCCTTCTTCCTCATTAGGGGTTTGCTTCTTCATCTTGGTTATGGTTGATGCTCCTTTTCGGTTTCACTTAGCTCTTTTCTTTTTCTTCTTTTTGGTTCACGCCTCTTCTTTTCTTTGTAGCTTGGCCTTTTTGGCCTTCTTTTATTCTTTGTCTCTTGAGGCTTTTCTTAGTTATTTAGAGCTTGTTGTTAATCACACTTGCACCAATCATACCATTCATTTTGTACACCCCTCTTCATCGTCCTTCCTTATTTCATTCCACCATAATCATCAAAGATCAAGCCGTTCCCCTAAATATTTCTAACCTTTCCCCATTCTCAAACTTTAAGAACCGCCACCTATCTAACCTAGTTCTAGATTAGCTCCTTGATGTTGGAACTAAGTCTACACAAGAGTGCTTCCTTATCGCCCTAAACCTAACACGTTTTATCAAGTTCACTCCAAAAAGACCTCACAAGACCCACACAAAATATTAGGTGCTAGAAACGAGGTAATTGGCATGGTGGGGAAACCAATCCAAAGATGGGATTTGGCTATTTGGAAAAGCAAGGTTGGTGAAAAGGAAGAAGAATGTCCAAATATGTATAAGTGATCCACGATTCCATTTAAGTTTGCACAAGCACAATAATTACATGTCAAGTTATGATTATCACTTAGATGAGGCTAGATTCAATTCAAGCTTACTTCAACCAATGAAAGGCAATGATGCATGTGCTCTAACAAATTGTTCATCCTTGATTTCAGATTCAACTTCAATGCATCAAACAACTAATAACTTGGGCGTTGAATCAATTTCTAATTGAGCTACTCTCAATGTTGTCATTACTCCATGCGTATGCAAACTAGACATCATTTACAAGTGAATATGCAATCCTAAATGTTAATTTTTTTTCAAAATTCATGCAAAATTGCATGGTATGCATGAGACTCAAGTGCAAAAAAAGAGAAGATAAGAGCATAAAACACGAGGTCAAATACCGGTCTCTCCCCCAAACTTAAATCACACCGTCCCGGTGTGAAATAAAGTCAAAGAATAGACCCAAAACAAAATATAATATGCTAAGACATTAAAAAGGGAAGAGATACTTACATGGAGGAGTGCTACTATGTACTATGTGAATGGAG
Organism: Eutrema japonicum; assembly: GCA_030161315.1. Classification (NCBI taxonomy): domain Eukaryota; kingdom Viridiplantae; phylum Streptophyta; class Magnoliopsida; order Brassicales; family Brassicaceae; genus Eutrema; species Eutrema japonicum. Next base: position 19,953,045 of record BSQW01000012.1, on the reverse strand, counting down.
AGCATGGAGGGCTTTTCCCGACATCAAACACCCTTGACACCGTTCTGTGACCTTGCTAACAATCGAGAACCTTGCAACCACTCAAAAAAACCATCAATGCGCAAGACACACGAAATTAAACTAGAAAGCAAAAGAATATATACAAGGATAAACATGGGAATGTCTCCCAAGTGCACTTTGTTTTACGTCGCTAAGTTTGACGTTGGTTACCCTTTTGGGCGGGTGAGGGAGGAGTGTGAGCACTCCAAGGCGGATCTTTAAGCTCGAGCTTGAGCACCTTGCTCATTACCTCTTCAAGACCGGCTTCGCCTTTTGCTTTGAGCTCGGGAGTGAGGATTGCCTTGGCCGAGGCAAAGGGATTGGTTTGGCCTTTGCACTTGATCTTGTACTCAATCACTCCATATTTGTGCTTCCATGGAGTGAGAGTCATCATGGAAGGCTCGGACCTAAACCCTTCGAGCTTGCTTGGACCATTCTTAGCAAAGACAAGAGAGTAATGCTTGTCTTGTTTCTTCATTTTGGCCTTAGTGCCTTCACCTTTCTCTTGCTTCCTTTTAATCTCACTCACGTCCTGATGTGTGGTGAATCCAAGCAAGCTACATCAACTCCATAAGCTTCATTACCATTACCATAACCCAAAACCGTCTTCTCACGGGGTTTCTCTTCCTTTTCATAGATCTTTGGGGGCGAAGCTTCATGAACCATCTCACAACTACCCATATGCTCAAATCTATGAGCTTCTTCAATGCAAAACCCATCATCTTCCATAGTGATTGTGCCACAAAGTTTGTTGGAAGAGATCTTCATTGGGTAGTAGACCTTATCATCTACATTCAAGAGAACTACCCTTTGCTCTTTGAAGTTCATGCTAGCACCGATAGTGAGGAGGAACGGTGTTCCAAGGAGAAGTGGAAGCTTGTTGGTCTTCTTCATTTCCATGACCACAAAGTCCGTTAGGACTATGCAATTCCCAACCTTGAGTGGATAGTCTTCGAGGAGACCAAGTGGCTTCTTCGAAGAAGCGTCTCCAAAGGTGATAGGTGATGGATGATAGGCGAGGGTTCTTATACCAAGACTCTTGAGCATCTCATGGGACATAACGTTCACACTTGACCCGGAATCACACAAAGCATCCTCAATCTCCAAGAGATGAAGTTATAGAGAATTTACCGGGATTACCAAGCTTGGGGAGAGACTTAGGCTCGATCCTAGTTGAGCTTGGTGAATCAATGCAAGCAACAATACCTCCTGGTTCTTGAACCATGGTCACATCCTCATCTTTCTCAAGGATCACTCCCCCACCTTGTTCCTCAATGTCCACATTGAGCTTCAAGAAAGCTTCTCTAGGGGGAGGTGAAACATCTTGTGATCCATAGAGTAGGAGCTCAATCTCCTTAGTGGCGGCTTCAAGATCATGAATGGGACGTGGCTCCTTTGAGAAGATGGCATTGCAATACTCATTTGAGGCTTGTATTTCTTTCCCATTTGAAGAACTTTGTTGCACTTTGTCTCCATTGGCTCCCTTGGTCTCCATTTCTTGCACCTTTGAACTCAATGCCTCAAGCTTCTTGTGGAGATCATTATATGAGCAAGCTACTTTGGTATTGATTTCCTCCATCTTCTTGCTTATATCCAATGCTCCATTTGCTTGACCTTGAAGAAGTTGTTGAAGAACATTTTTCACATCAAGGTCTTAAGTTTGTGGGACAAAGCTTTGTTGAAAACCACCTTGAAAGTTGTTCTTGGGAGTAAAGCTTTGTTGGTGGTTAATGGGGGCTTGACCTTGGTTGCCATAGTTGTTGTTGAAACTTCTTTGGTAGCCACCATTGTTCCCAACATAATGCACTTCCTCTTGGTGTTCTAAACGATCTCCCACATGGTTCACTTGCCTTTGTGTGGCTTCCAAGACCTTGTCCAATTTCTCATTAAGGGCTTTCATTTCCTTTCTTGTGCGATCCTCATACTCATCATTTCCTCTCAAACCCTTATCATAGTCCTCGCCATAATTTTCATTGCTTTGAGCAAGGTTTTCAACAAGTTCCATAGCTCCATCTACTTCTTTGGCTAGAAAATTTCCATTAGAAGTCGTGTCAAGGAGCATGCGGATCTTGGGCAAGACACCATGGTACAAAGTACTCAAAAGAGATGCGTCCGAGAAACCGTGGTGTGGGCATTGCATTGTGTACCCTCTAAATCTTTCCCATGCTTCACTAAAGCTTTCGTTCACTTTTTGAGTGAAGCTAGATATCTCGTTTCTCAACTTGGCCGTTCTAGAAGGAGAGAATAACTTGGCAAGGAAGGCGGTTTTGCATTGATTCCAAGAAGTGATGGAACCTTGGGGTAGGTTCTTTTCCCATTGCCTTGCTTTGTCTCCAAGAGAGAATGGGAACAACCTTAGCTTAAAGCTATCCTCCGAGACTCCATTCATTTTTGTCAAGCCACAAATCCGGTCAAAGTGATCCAAATGATCAAGAGGATCGTCTACCGCCAAGCCATGAAATTTGTTGCTTTGCACCATGTTGATGAAGCTAGCTTTGACCTCAAAGTCATTGCATTCAATCGGTGGTGCATGAATCCTTTGGCGGTTGACATGAGCATTTCTCGCATCACCCGCTCCAACAATGTTGTGACCATTACGGGCGGGTGGGTGGTGGTTTCCATTACCAACATTTGCTCCTTGATTTGGGGCATAGGCATAGTGGACATTACCACCTTCCGGGTTCACTTGCACGTTTTCCATACCAAGCCTAGCAATGTGCACAACCCGTTCTCTATCTCTTCTTGCTCTAAGACCGCGGTGTAGAAGGTTGATGTTGTCTCTTGGCTCAACAAGGTTGTTGTTGTCTTTAGAACGCACGTTCATGCACCTACAAGAGAGAGCTAGAAGGAGAGATTAGTAAATAAAAGAAAAGAAAAATGCTTAATCTCACAAAGAACCTAACTATCAATGTCAAAATCAAATACCAATATGGCAACGGCGCCAAATTGATAAAGGACTTTTGCAAGTCTAGAGATCAATTACTCTAAATGCCTATTGAGCATAAGAGGTTATCGAACCTATTGGGAAATGATTTCAAGCACCAAGAATGCAAGACACTAAATGAGTTAAGCTAATTAAAGATGTTTGATTAAGTAACCAAATTGAAACAAGCAAAAGCAATTGAACAAGTTGTAAATCAAATAAGCAAAGCGAATCCTAAGATGGGGTAATTGATATTAGGAAACCAAAACATGATCCAAGGCATTCATTCACACAAACAAGCTATCCCTAGGTTAATGATCTCTAATCTTGATTAGTCCTCTTTCAAGGCACTAATCACTATGTTAATTATCAAATTCATTAGCAAACTCTCTTTTGTGAATTATCAATCAACATGCATTGAGAATATAAACTAGATCAACCAAAAATATGCCTTAGACAACTATTCTCATAGGCTAAGAACATAAATCCTTTGAATAATTGATCAAGGCATTTCATCAAACACTTGGTGTGCATGAAATGCCTATGATCTAAATCCACTCTCTCAAGCTAGATTTCTCATTAAGAACATTAAACAAAGAAGGATAATAGATAATCTAATCCTAAACACCTTAGATCATGCTTTGAATCACCTAAATCTAACCCATCTCAAGATCCTAAAATGACTACTAAAGACCCATAAAGAATCCCTATAAATCGATTTTGATAAGAGAAGAATTCATGGATGGATCTTGGATAATCAACAAGAAAAGAAGATAAGAAGGAGAGATTCAATGAAAACAACTACTAGATTGCATAAAAATAGAAGATCTATCTTACAAAAATCTAAGAACTTTCTCTAAGGAGAAAAGGGGTTTTAGACCAAAAAGAGGATAAAATGAAAATTAGGGTTTTTTGAGTTTTTATTTATATGAGGATTTGACCGGGTCAACCCGGAACAAACCGGGTATTGACCCGGTCGAAATGGGTCAAATCTGGTCTTGTGTAGAACCTTCGCTAAAACCGTGATATCTCCTGGGATACATGTCCGAATGGCCTAAAACCACCTCTTATGGACAGCTAATACACATGACTACAACGTTTCTGAAGGCCACCGAGGCTAAATCTGATTGGAGACCATTCGTCTAGCCAGGTCTTTCAGGCATGTTGGGTGGCTTTGTCCAGACGGACATACTCTTAGTAAAGTGGACATATCTAACGAACCACGTATTCGAATGACCCGAAACCACCTCCTGTAGTCAGCTAACGCACCTGGCTACAACCTTCATGAAGACTTTATATTAAACGGGGTATGAGAAGGTCTTCATTTGGCCTGATCTTTGAGTCACTTCGGCTGCATCGCCCGGTGGGAAGGAACTGGGTCGATGTAAACACCCTGAAGCTGAACATCGATTTGTTGGTCGATGTGAAGGGGAGCTGGGTCGATGCTAAGGCCCTGATGTTGCATCTAGCATCAACATCGATCTGTGAGAAGAGCTGGGTCGATGCTAAGGAGTTTTTAGGGAGACAAGAGAAAGCTCCTCGGCCAGGCAGAGACGTCTTCAGTAAATCCGTGATAACTCCTCAACCAAATTTTTAAATGGCCTAAATCCAACTCATGTAGACAGATGACGCACTCCTCTACAACTCCTATGAAGACCATTGAGGCTGATTCATAACGGAGGGCCTTCTTCCAGCTACATCTTTCCGGCGTCTCGGATGGGCTTTGCATTCCTCTTATGCTCCATAACTCCAAACATCATCAATTGTCTCCAAGACACCTATTATTCTAAATGAGACCTAAATGCAAGACAAGACCATGATCATGCATGTGAATTACACAAAACTCTAAATGAAATGCATGCTAAAACATGCAATATATGAGTATATCAGGCGACAAGGAGGAATTCTCATGTAGATTTGGCTCCATCATTACGGAGTTAATCTAGGAATAGGCTAGATAGGTTGGCTGTTCTTGGTTTAAGTTTGGGGGTACGGTTTGGAAATTTGGTGAACGGATGTGTTTGGAACGTATTGTGGAATGGGAAAGATGAATAAGGAGAAGGGAAAAGGGGATCGAATTTATAGATTGGTGGGTGCAAAATTATAAGACTAGCTCTAAGAATAAGATAGCCTCAAGAGATCCAAAGGAAAAGAAGAAAGCCGAAAATGCCAAAGCATCAAAGAAGAAAAAGAGGCGTGAACAAAAATGAAGAAAAAGGAGAGCTAAGTCACAACAAAGAAGCACCAAACCATGAGAACAAGGAAGAAGAAGTTGATCCCCGAATAAGAAGAAGGTGAAGTGAAAGGACAAGAAGCATGTGTGGGTTTAAGAAGGCAAATGCCTTAAGATGAAAATGGTAGCTTAAGATGTGGGCCTAAACGGGTTAGAAGGCTTTAGGTTAGAGACACTCTAGGCAAATGGGTAGATGAGAATTCTCCCTTGTATGCATAGGTTGCCTTTTACCTTAAGCATTTTGCTAAAGTTTGCTCTTTCATGAGAGATCCGTATACTTGATTACCCATGCATGATAATGAGATCATCTTCGTCTCATAACCTAACCCTTAGCCAAATAAATTCATTTGATCTTGCATATACATGATTAATGCTTATTACACTTAATAAATGTCAAGGGGTTGGAGGATTTGAAAGTTTGTGTAGGTTGAGGTTCGAATGTAAGTCATGTAAGGATAAGTATGGCTAGTCACTTTTGAGTAAGTTGTTTGATCGCATCAAGGAGTTTGCAACTTGGACATTGGGCTCGGATTCTTTTTATGGCACTTTCGGATTTGAGCTCCTATATTCTAGTCTTCTCCCTTTTCTTATTCTTGTTTGCTTGAGGACAAGAAAAGGTTTAAGTTTGGGGGAATTGATATGCTCATATATTGCATGTTTAGCATGCATTTCATTTAGAGTTTTGTGTAATTCACATGCATAATTATGGTCTAGTCATGCATTTAGGTCTCATTTAGAGTAATAGGTGTTTGCATTAGGTCTTAGTGAGTTTTGCATACATTTGGAGTATTTTTAGGTGTCTTGGAGGCAATTGATGATGTTTGGAGTTATGGAGCATAAGAAGAATGCAAAGCTCATCCGAGACGCCGGAAAGATGTAGCTGGACGAAGGCCCTCCGTTATGAAAGGGCCTTGAAGCTCTTCATAGGAGTTGTAAAAGAGTGAGTCATCTGTCTACAGGAGTTGGATTCAGGCCATTTGGACACATGGTTAAGGAGTTATAGCGGAATTACTGAAGACGTCTCTGCCTGGCCGATTGTCTCGACTAAAATTCCCTCACCGTCATCCCGGACTGATTTTAGCCGGGACAAGAAAATCCCTCAGCCCGGCACAAGAATCCCCCTCGACCAGGGGATATGCCGGCCCATCGTCCCGCCTTGAATCGACCCGGCACACAATGCCTCGGCTAAATCTCTTGTCCGGTCTCCCTCATCTCGGCTAGAATCTCCCCGGGACACAAATCTCTCTGCTAAAACTCTCATCCCTCTCACTTGTCCCGACCAGAAACAGGCGAAGATAGACTCCTCGACCCAAAAATTTCCGGGTCAAAACCCGGTTTGTTCCGGTTCCCCTTTTTTATATTATAAATATCCTAAGACCCTAATTTTATTGGTATGCTTTTTGTGAGTCAAAAACAAGAGACCTTTGGAGAGAGTTTGAGATTTGTAAGAGAGATCTTTGTTCATTTATGCAATTAAGTGTTTATCTCATTGAATCTCTTCCATCTATCTTCTTTTCTTATTGATTATTCAACATCTATCCATGGAATAATCCTCTATCAAAATCGATTTTGAGGGGTTCTTAATGGGTCTTGAGTAGTCTTTTAGGATCTTGAGATGGGGTATATTAGGATGTTCCTAGGCTTGATTCATGATGTTTAGGGCTAGATCTTCTTATATTCTTTCCTGTTTAATGTTCTTAAGGCTAAATCTAGCTTGAAAAAATAGGTTTAGATCATAAGACATTTCATCCACACCAGTGTTTGGTGAAATTCCTTGATGAATTAAACAAGAGATTTACATTCCTAGCCTATGACAATAGTTGTCTAGGGTTTATTTTTGGTTGATCTTGTTGATTTAAACTTAATGCTTGCTAATCAATGATCCACAAATGATGATTTGCTAATGGGTTAGGTGATTAGCATAGTGATTAATTGCTTGAAAGAGAATTAGTCAAGTTTAGGATCTTATGCCTAGGGATTAGCTTGTTTGAGTAAATGAACATCATGAATTGAAATTGGAACTTCTTATATCGATAACCCTATCTCTAGATTCGCTTTTGCTTATTGATTTACAACCTTGCTTAGTGCTTTTGCTTAATTCTAAATTGGATACTTAACAACAAACCACTTGTTTAGCTTAATTTACCATAAGAACCTTGCATTCTTAATGATTAGGATAAATCCCAATTATGGATTGATAACCTCTTATACTACATCGTATAGGGGATATTGATACCTCTTAAAGACCAAAAAGTCTTGTATCACCCATCGATTTTGGTTGGTTCCTAATGGGTCTTGAGTAGTCTTTTAGGGTTTAGAGATGGGATAGATTAGGGTGATCCAAGGCTTGATTCATGGTGTTTAGGGTTAGATCTTCTTATATCTTTCTTGTTTAGTGTTCTTAAGGCTAAATCTAGCTTGAAAAAGTAGGTTTAGATCATAAGACATTTCATGCACACCAAGTGTTTGATGAAATGCCTTAATGAATTAAATAAGAGATTTACACTCCTAGCGTATGATAATAGTTGCCTAGGGTGTATTTTTGGTTGATCTTGTTGATTTAAACTTAATGCTTACTAATCAGTGATCAACAAATGAGAGTTTGTTAATGGATTAGGTGATTAGCATAGTGATTAATTGCTTGAAAGAGAATTAGTCAAGTTAAGGGTCTTATGTCTAGGGATTAGCTTGTTTGAGTAAATGAACATCATGAATTAATCCCATCTTTGAATCCGCTTTTGTTTATTGATTTACATCTTGCTTAGTTGCTTTACTTGTTTTAATTTGGATACTTAATCACAAAACTCGTTTTAATTAGCTTAACTTACACGCATTCTTAATGTTTAGAGTCATCTCCTAATACGGATTGATAACCTCTTATACTACTCGTATCTAGAGTTATTGATATCTCTTTGAGACCAAAAAGTCTTAGTATCAATTTGGCGCCGTTGCCATATTAGGATTTGATTTTAACTTTGGGATTTAGGCTCTTTGTGAAATTAATTTTTATTTTCTACTAAGATTACTAATCTTCTTTACTTCTTATTGCTCTTTCTCTCTATAGGTGCATGCATACCCGTTCCCGTGGCAATACTAACCTAGTAGAACCGAGGGACGATATTGATCAACTTAAGAGAGGTTCAAGAGCAAGACGAAGCCGAGTAAGAGTACAAGAAGAAGTTGGTAACGAAATGGAAGATCTTCATGATATTCCACTCGGGAACGTTCATGAGAACATTCCCCACAAAAATAACGGTGGGAATGGGAACAACCAAGGAGGTGGTGGCAATGGAAACCATCACCAACCAAACCGTCCACACCATCCACCAATAGCTAGAAACGTTGTTGGAGAGGGTGATGCCGCCAATGCTCAACAAAACCGGCAAGGAATTCAAGCTCCACCGGTGGAGAACAACAACTTCGAAGTGAAACCCGGGGTGATCAACATGGTTCAAGCCAACAAGTTTCACGGATTGTCAATGGAGGATCCATTAGACCACATAGACCAATTTGACCGGATATGTGGTCTCACTAAGATCAATGGGGTCTCCGAAGACGGTTTCAAGCTTCGTCTTTTCCCGTTTTCTTTAGGTGACAAGGCTCACCAATGGAAAAAGACCTTACCCCAAGGATCTATCACGTCGTGGGATGATTGCAAACGTGCGTTTCTTGCCAAATTCTTTTCACCGGCTCAACCGCCAAGCTTCGCAACGCGATCTCAAGCTTCACTCAACGGTCCATAGAAGCTACACTTCTCAATGCCCACATCATGGCTTTAGCAACGCCTCTCTGCTTAGCACTCTATACCGAGGTGCCTTGCCTAAGATCTGTATGCTACTTGACACGGCATCAAACGGTAACTTCTTGGCTAAAGATGTTGAGGAAGCAATGGAGCTAGTAGAGAACTTGGCCCAAAGTGACGGGACCTATGGCAACGACTATGACCGCGCCACAAGGACCACTAGCGACTTTGATAAGAACAAGCGAGCCAAAGACATGAAAGCGCTTAATGACAAGTTGGACAAGCAAGCCAATTTGATTAATAAATAATCTTGATTAGTTCTTTTTCAAGCAACTAATCACTATGTTAATTATCAAATCCATTAGCAAATTCTCATTTGTGGATTAACAATTAGCAAGCATTAAGAATAATAATAAAATCAACCAAAATACACCCTAGACAACTAATCCCTTAGGCTAGGAGCATAAATCCCTTGAATAGTTCATGAAGGCATTTCATCAAACACTTGGTGTGCATGAAATGCCTTATGATCTAGATCTACTTTCTCAAGCTATATCTAGCATTAAGGGCACTATTCAAAGGGAATAAAGATAATCTAACTTTAAACACCCTAAATCATGCATTGGATCACCCTAATCTGCTCCATCTCAAGATCCTAAAAGACTACTCAAGACCCATTAAAAATATATCAAAATCGATGGGGATAGAAGACGAATCCATTGATGGGTGATGAATAATCAATAAGAAAAGAAGATAGATGGAAAATATTGATGGAAACAAATAATAAATTGCATAAACAAAAATATCTCTCTTACAAAAATCAAGAACTCTCTCAAAGGTGAGGGTTTTTAGACTTAAGAAAAAGCCTCTTGAATAAAATTAGGTCTAAGGGTATTTAAAATAGAAAGTGGGTGAACCGGGTCAACACGGAACAAACCGGGTGTTGACCCGGTAGGTTTTGGGTCGATTTCAATCTCGGCCGGGATGGAGCCGGTGCATAGGGCCGGGATGAGAAGTTTGTTGCCGAGAGGTTGTGGCACCGTGCAGCTTCTAGCCGGGACAAGAGGCCGGGAAACTCCCTGTCGAGTGATGGTCTGGCACCGGGCTGGCATGCCGTCTTCATCTTGCCCGGGACGGTGCTGAGGAGTTGTTGCCGAGAGAGACTAAGCTTTCATACCGGGCGATGTGGAGCCGGGACGAGAGGCCGGGAAACTCCCTGTTGAGAAAAGCTTCAGTACCGGGGGAGATTAGTCCGGGACACACAGCCGGGATTCTCCCTGTCTGAGGGGAAATCTCGTGCCGGCTGAGGGAACCTCCTAAGCCGGGCCTGTGCTGAGGGAAAATCTCTGAGGGAGAAAGTCTTGGCGCCGGGGGAAACAGAGACTCCTTAGCAAATCGGCCATATCTCTCTCAAACCACATATGCGAATGGCCTGAACCAAACTCTGGTAGACAGCTAACTCATTTCTTTACATCTTCCATGAAGACAGTTGAGGCTGATTCAGATCGGAGGACCTTCGTGCAGACACATCTTTCCGACGTCTCGGATGGACTTTGCTCTCCTCTTAGGTCCAACTTTCCAAATATGTCCAATTACCTAGGAAACATTCCAAAACATGCAATAACACACTAAACCTAATGCAGAAGTCCTAATCTTTAATTGAGACCTAAATGCAAGACAAGACCATGATTATACAAGCGAATTACACAAAACTCTCAATGAGATGCATGCTAAAACCTTTCACTTGTATTAAAACCTTGGGATTATGTTAGAAATGGCTAGGTTTGGTAGTTCTTATGCTAATTTGTGATGCACTTGAGAAATTTTGGATTTTTGAAAAAGAAAATTGAATTTTTGGTGCAACCTTGGAGATTTGAATGAGTTCTTGAGGCACTTAATGGGAATACTAAATTTTGCCAAAGAGAAATTGATTGTTTTTTTGCAAATTGAGTACTATTCTCTTTGTCTCATGTTTGCCTTTGCTTGGTAATAACAAAGGTTGTATCTTGGTTTCTTGAAACATATACATTCTTTGAGACAATGTAGGTACCATGACGATAACAAGTGACCCAATCGAAGTGAAAGGTCCACCGATTAAAAAGAGAGAGTTAGCATTAGCGGAAAGCACTAAAGGCACCGAAAAGAGGAAAAAGAAGGCACTTGCTAATGACGAGGAAGAAAACGTGGGGGAAGAGGTACCGCAAGTGAGAAAGAAGAAGAAAGTCCCCAAGCCCAAGCGTAAAGTCCCTACGTATGGTGAGTATGACAAGAAGCTCAAGGCGGTGAAATTCGAGGAGACAAAATTCCTGGACAAGGTTGTACTTAAGAAGATGGGGATCCTTGTGGATGTGAAATCAATTTTCACCAACATGGGTTTTGGTGGAATCTTTGACGTGGCTAACCCCTCTTATAAAGACCAAGCTTGCCAATTTCTTGCATCATTGGAAGCTATGTTCTATGAACGAAGGGATAAAGACGCCAATGAAGATGATGGCCACGGTTTCATTGAGTTTAAGGTGGGTAGAGACGCATACAAGATGACGTTCCATGAGCTAAGTCAAGTGTTTGGTTTCAAAGAAGAAGGAACCAAGAGAGGCCTCAAGTTTCTCTTTGGGAAAAACGACTTGACCTACTTGTGGAAAGTCATTGGTGTGGGGGGAATATAATCCCGGGTCCATCAAAGGCACATGCATCTGCCACCCCGCCATTCGTTATGCCCACAAGATCCTTGCTCACACCTTCTTTGCCAATAAAGAGTTTGGAACGGTTTCGGAAAAAGATATGGAGTTGCTTGCCTTAGGCTTGGCACCGTTTCTTGACACACCTCAAGATGAGCGACGTTTCATTGGATAGAGTGCACGCCCGTGCCTAGCCACCATTCTAGTGAACCACTTACTTGGCTACATAGATTGGGCTCTCACTACAAAGAGCAAGGAGCTAAAAATCTTCATAGGCGGTTTGGTAACTTCGATCCTCAAGGTTAAAGGGATTAAGTTGGTGGATGAGACTAAAAAAGTGGAGTTTATGGATGACGCCTATCTCTCAAGGACCAACTTCTTCGAAGGCAAGATAGGCAAGACTTTCGCCTACAACCTAAAGCTCAGCGAGACCAACACGGTCAAAGTACTTTTGCCTAACGCTCCTCTCACCACACTCCGAGGGAGTAATGAGATCTACTTCTATCCGACGAATGATCACTTCTACAACCCGGCCACGGACCCACCACTAGAGGTGATTCGCTTTCGAAAAAGGAAGGGGAAGAAAGTCCCGAGAGAAGATGTTGAATCACCCAATGGCCATGAGGATGAAGAAGAAGATGCACACTCGATTCCCACTCAGCCCAAGTACGGAAGTGAGAGGTATTGCTTTGATCCTTATGATGGGAGGATGCCGGAGGTTGCCACTAGACACGCACACCACCAAACAAGGTTACTCCAACATTGGTGCAAGTGGCAGGATAAGACAATCCGAAAGTTGGTAAAGGCGGTAAGGACATGAAGGACACGGTTAGAGAGCTTACGGGAAAGAAAGGAGAGGCTAACTCCTCTCGCGGCCAAGGAGAGCCAAGCACGGTGGAGCAAGAGGAGATTGGAGAATGCTCTACATCGTTGGACCAACGTCCTCAACTACATGGAGGAGAGTTGGTGATTCATGGCGACGAGTACGTTTCATCCTCCTACGAGGTGAAAGCGGCCAAGAGGAAGGTGATGAAGACACCGTCTCCATGATCTAGCAATCCTTCATACTCGATGGGATCTTCTTCCCCATCCGAAAGCTTTTGAGGTATCACTCCAAAACCTTGTAAATAGTTTTTCTTTTACTTGATTTATTTTATTATTTTTGGGTCTCTTCCTTTGATTTAACTCACACCGAGACGGTGTGATTTAAGTTTGGGGGAGGGACCGGTATCTAATGTCATTTGTTTTGTCTTATTTTGAGTTTTGCATTTTGAGTCTCATGCATTCATTTAAGGCATAGAAAACAAACAAAAAATTTAAAATTTTTAAAATTGAAACACAAAAAGAAGTCATTTAGGCTGACATTTAGGATGCATTTGCATTTGTACATTGAATCTAGGATCGCATACTTAGGATTCATTGCATATGCATGGGAACAATGATGAATTTTCCTTGTAGAGTAGCACTTTAAGAAATTAATTCAATTCACTCGTTCGTAATTGTTTGATGCATTTAAGTGAGCATGAAAGTAAAGATGCACCATTCTTAGTTCTCATATATCATCATATGTGCCTTGATTGAAGCGTGCTTGAGTTGCATCCAACCCCATTTAAGTGAACCCTAATCTTGATTTGTAAATATTGTGTTAATCCATCTTTGAATGAATTCGTGGATCACATATACATATTTGGATAATATTTTCCCTTTTTACCACTCTACTTTATCCAAGTAGCCGTATCCCATCATTGGAATGGTTTCCCCTACCTTAACCTCAACCTCCTTTCTAGCCATTGTTATTAGTGTGTGAATTGTGAGGCCTTTCTTCCGAACAAACTTGGCAAAACGTGTTAGGTTTAGGGCGGCAAGAGGGAATTCTCATGTAAACTTAGCTCCATCATCACAGAGTTAATCTAGGAATAGGCTAGTTAGGATGACGGGTATTGGTTCAAGTTTGGGGGAAACGGTTTTGAAACTTGGTGATCGGATATATGTGGAATGGTAATGTGGATCGGAAAAGTTGAAAAAGGAGAAAGGAAAAGGAAAAGGGGATCGAATTTACATAGATTGGTTGATGCAAAAAGAAAATAATAAGACTAGCTCTAAGAATAAGATAGCCTAAAAGATTCAAGGAAAAAAAAGAAAGACGAAAAGGCCAAGCATTAAAGATGAGAAGAGGCGTGAACAAAAAAACCAAAGAAACGAAGAGCTAAGTCAAAACAAGGGAGCACCAAACCATGGCAACAAGGAAGAAGAAGTCGATCCCCAATGTGAGAAGAAGGTGAAGTGAACACAAGAAGCATGTGTGGGTTTGAAAAGGCAAAATACCTTGGGATGAAAAGGGTAGTTTAGGTTGTGGGCACAACGGGTTAGAAAGCTTTAGGTTAGAGACACTCTAGGCATTTGGGTAGATGAGAATTCTCCCTTGTTTGCATAGGTTGCCTTTTACCTTTAACATTTTGCTAAAGTTTGTTCATTCCATGAGAGATCCTTGTACTTTAATACCCATGCATGATAATGAGATCACATTCATCTCATAACCGAACCTTTAGCCAAACGAATTCGATTTGACCTTGCATAAACATGATTCATGGTTACACCACTAATGAATGTTAAGGGGTTGGGGAATATGATTGCTTGTGTAGATTGGGGTTTGGATTTAATACATGATGAAATAGGAATGGCTAACTTCTTTGGAGTAGACTTACTTGTGCATTTTAGAACTACATTACTTGGACATTGAACTTGATATCTTTTTGTGCTACTTGTGGATTTGAGTTCCCACCTTCAAACCTCTCTCCATACTTTTTCTTATTTGTTTGCTTGAGGGCAAGCAAAGGAGTAAGTTTGGGGGAGTTGATATTCCCATATTTTAGCTCTTCGATGCATTCATTTAGCTTAGATTTTATCTCATACGCATATAGTTTTATAACATTTCTTATTGGTTTTGTCCCATGTAGAGTTTAGAGCTCTAATGCTATGTCATAGAGAGTCTTGCATGTTTTGGAGTCCTTTCTAGGTACTTTGGAGGCTTTCGGACACTTTGGAGGAGTTCGCACTTAGCTCGGAAAGATCCTACACCGGCCGTAAGTACCGGCGCCAAGCATTTTCTCCCTCGAAGTTTTCCCTCAAAACCGGCCTGGCACCAAGAAGCTCACTCACCCGGCATGGAGTTTTCCCTCAGGCAGGAAGATTGCCGGCTCTGTGCACCGGCTTCAATCCGGCCGGTATTCTCCTTCAGGCTTTCCTCATTTTCCCCGACGAAGCTCACACACCGGCCCGGCACAAGAAGGTTCCCTCGTCCGGTGTTCGCAATTCTTCCCACCAGGGACTTTGCCGGACGCGTAACCCGGCTCCCCTTGGCCCGGTATTCTCCCTCAGACTTTCCTCATTTTCCCCGACGAAGCTCACACACCGGGCCGGCACAAGAAGGTTCCCTCGTCCGGTGTGCGTAGTTCTTCCCACCAGGGACTTTGCCGGACGCGTATCCGTGCTCCACTTGGCCGGCATCACTCACTCGACATCAACATCTAACACCGGCCAGGTGTACCGGACCTGTCTTGCCCGGTATTAGAACTTCAGCCCAAGATCCGACAGGGTCAATACCCGGTTTGTTCCGGTCGCCCATCTTTTATTTTAAATACTCTAAAACCTAATTTTATTCATTATGCTTTTTCTTAAGTCCAAAACCTTACCTTTGAGAGAGAGCTTGAGATTTGTAAGATGATCTATTGGTTTTATGAAATCTAGTGTTTATTTCCATCAATTCCTTGCATCTATCTATCTTCTTTCTTGATTATTCAACATTCATCCATGGATTCAACCTCTATCCCCATCGATTTTGGTTGGTTCCTAATGGGTCTTGAGTAGACTTTTAGGGTTTAGAGATGGGGAAGATTAGGGTGATCCAAGGCCTGATTCATGGTGTTTAGGGTTAGATCTTCTTATATCCTTTCTTGTTTAGTGTTTTTAAGGTTAAATCTATCTTGAAAAAGTAGGTTTAGATCATAAGGCATTTCATGCACACCAAGTGTTGGATGAAATGCCTTGATGAACTAAACAAGAGATTTACACTCCTAGCCTATGATAATAGTTGCCTAGGGTGTATTTTTGGTTGATCTTGTTGATTTAAACTTAATGCTTGCTAATCAATGATCCACAAATGATAGAATTAGTCAAGTTAAGGGTCGAAAGAGATTAATTGTCAAGTTAAGGGTCTTATGCCTAGGGATTAACTTGTTTGAGTAAATGAACATCACGAATTGGACATGGGTCATCTTATATCCATAATCCCATCTTTGAATCCGCTTTTCTTTATTGATTTACATCTTGCTTAGTTGCTTTACTTGTTTTAATTTGGATACTTAATCACAAATACATAGGTTCCTTGCATTCTTAATGTTTAGAGTCATCTCCTAATACAGATTGATAACCTCTTATACTACTCGTATCTAGAGTTATTGATACCTCTTTTAGACCAAAAAGTCTTAGTATCAAAGACCAAGTGCATACCATAAGTATTCCCCATTAAGGTTAAAATTTGATCGAGAACCAAATATTTTTTGTATAAGAATCTTTGGTTGTGCGGTGTACGTGCATGTAGAACCACCACAATGTCCAAAGATGGGACCACAAAGAAGGTTGGAAATATATGTTGGTTGTTATTCTCCATCAATTTACGATACATATAACAATAATATCACTCTATTTTACTTGAGTTTTATACGATTTTATAAAAATTATCAGGCACTTTGTATTTTCTACAGAAAGAAGTTTTCTTCTTTGTTCTCCCACATAGAGTAGAGTTCTAATTATCTATTTATTTTTATTAATAATATGTCTTCTTATACTTTTTGCTTGTTGTTTACTTGCATGATGTGTGAGTAGATCATCTAGTTAGGTTGTAGGTTTTCAAAGAGTTCATGTTAGTTAAATATCGATTGCATCTAGGGTTTATCTTTTGGTTTTTCATCTTTGCTTGTTCGCTTTAATGTTGATTACTTTTCCAAAAGTCTCACAATCTGTCGATAGATACGGAGATCTATGAAAGTGCTGAATCCTTTACTGAAACTAGTATTTAGTGAGCAAGGCATCTTAGGCTTCCAAAAGGCGACCTAAGGAGTCTTGTGAACAATCGAAACTTAATCACAAACTTATGCGTGTTTGACGATACTAATAGCTTCCAAAAGATGTCATATTAGGTCGATTAGACATAGATGTTGGAGCCACGAGAGTGGAAAGATCTTACATCCATGTTTTGAGTTCAAGACGATGCATATAATACACTAATCACGATTTCACTTGCATGCATTAATCTCTGAGAAATTCCTGCTGCCTAACGCTCGTCTCATATTGTTTACACCGCTTTTATTTATCTGCTTTTACTTTTAATTATTGCCTTGCTAAAAATTGTGATAATTTATGTTTCTCTTAGCTTGCTCTCGAGTCTTATAATTCATAGCGTAGTTTATCTGGTTCTCAATGGATCGGTATCATAAATACTACTTTGATTGTCTGTGAACTTGCAGCTTTGTATATGGTTATAACTTATTCCCAAAGACTCGTTCAAATTGGTGAATTAATGCGCCTAAACGTAATGGCGGGATCCTCAGAATTAAAGACAATTCATGGCGAATTAGGCGTAGTAAATGGTGACTTTAAACACGATCTTGTAGTATAAAACAAAGACGAGAGCAAGGAGAAAAGGGACCGGAAACCCAACTCTCCACACACAGTATTAGCTCTACACTCAAACACTTAGTTTCTTCTAGCTTTTCGGCTATTGTTTTGTTCTTGTTCTTGTAAAATCACTCTTGAGAATCAAAATATTAAATCCAATGTCCCCGCAAAAACCTTGTCCAAATCACATATAAATCATGTTTGATCTCATCGAGCAACAAACTTTTTGTGTATTGCTCAATAGACCCTCAGTTCTTCTTTTATTAAAGATAAGCCAAAATCCTTCGTTTATTCATATTTACAAATTTTGACCGTTGTAATTGCAGCTACAACAATATGGCTTTTAATATTTTTAGCCTCTTAGACAGAGGGCCACCATATAAATTAAACATACACTTTGTATTTTTGACAGGGAGAAGTTTTGTTCTTTTATCTTCGATCTAGAGAAAAGTTGAATATCGATTGCATCTTGGGTTTATCTTTTTGTCCTTCATATTTGATAAAACCGGTTTTTGACCATTTTTATATATCACTTTCATATTCTTTGCAGGTGTTTTAACTCTGTTTTCAAATGTTTTCAAGTGATTTTCATATTTTAGATATTTGAAAGACGTTTCATGTATCTCGGAATAAAAGACTGCATTTCGGAGCAAAAGTACGTTTTTAGATAAACTTGGACCGTCAAGAAGTCTTGCAGCTAATGGAGACCTTTTCACTGTCTGATCATCCCCAAATTTGGACACAACAAAGTAGAGAAAACCAGCTTTCAAATGCAATTGGATTAGAGGCAATCCAATGGTTGGATCCTTAAATATACCCGAAGCACTGAAGGTAGATGAAGTTGCCCCAAAGAGGAGCCCACCGCACCTGGAGGAGCTGAAGCTGCGGCCATCTGCCAATCCGCCACTGCTGGAGAGCCTCCACCCGTGACCAAGAGGCATTTCAGTACTCTTGGAGAGGCCGCACCCGCGGCCGAGCCTTTCTTCGCCCTAATCATCACTTCACTTACCCGAGGCTAAAACCGTCATTTCACACCAAACCATAAAAGTAGAATACCTCTATAAATACTTATTTTGTGCCTTTTAGGAAGTTACGTTAGATTATTTTCATGCTTTTTGGCAGAGGCAAACCCCTAGCAACTTGTGTTATGGGGTTTTCAAGGATTGGAAGAAGGATTCTTCATCGGTGTTCTTCGATAGAGAAGCTTTCTCCATCCCTTTTTATGCACTGTTTTCTTTTGAATTTATTTAATATGTTTACCTCAGTTATGGCTGAGTAATTTTCTTGTTGGGTGAAAGGGGTTTGAAGGGGAATTTATGGTTCGATTCTTATAAGGTTTTTAGTCTAGGATACCGATTAGGGGTTCTTCGTTCTATCCTTGTTGTTAATGCGTTTCTTGACTAATCGTCTTATAAACTGATATTAGACGTTTAAGAGCCACGAGAGTAATGTATCTAATCGCTTGACCTAGGGTAGAGTAGCAAATCCGTCGTAAGATTTTGAAAGTATACTTACGGAGGACTTGTGGGCGTAAAAGACCTTTGAGAGTATTATTCACTTCTTGCGCGGGCGGAGACGAAATCTACTGTCCGAGTACTGAAGTGAGTAGGTGTATAGGATTACGGGAGTAGACTACACGCAGCGTACGTGTTCCAAGTTTAAGAACCCAATGTCGACAAAAGTCGCTTTAGAAATCCTAGAAATTTCCATGTAAAAATCGGCCATAAACCCTAGAAAATTCCCGATTGTCCAACGCTTCGTTTAATTGATTCACAATCTCAAAATAATTATTGCTTGCTACTGTTCACTTAGATTAGATTTATTTTTATTGCTTAACTTAGTTTATTTCTCTTGCTACGACGTGACGAAACCATAAAAATATATTTCCCGTCTAGACATAAGTTAGAACTCGTTAGAAATTGAACAACGTTTTCCCATGGATTCGATCCCTAAATACTACTGCATGTGTCTTACACTTGCGGCCTAGTAAAGGGTAAAACCCGCACACCGTGTTAAGTTTTTGGCGCCGTTGTCAGGGATAGTATTGCTTGTTTGATTTTGTATTCTAATTTCTGCTCTATACACTTTTGATTTTCAAGTTCTTTGTTATTCTTTTGACTTTCTCCTTTATCTTTGTCTTTTGTTCTAAGGTGCATGCACACTAGGAGAACTCCTAGAGGAACCGTACCGCTACTAGACAATATCGACAAACACGAGAGAGAACTCCCAAGACTCAAAAGAAACTTAAGGATGGCCAAAAATGACCACCCGGAAGATCAACTAAACCGCGGTCAACTAGATCATGAGGATGACCGTGATTTTTCGGATCACGAAGAAGATCAAGAGGCTGTCCATGAAGTTAATGACCAGCCACATCTCGATCCCGGAGAAAACCACAACCAAAACCAAAATGCTGAAAATCCGAGGCGACAACTTCCCGTCGATCGTGATGCACCGAGGAACGATGCTCAAGCGAATGCACCGATTCCTCCTAACGGCGTAAACGCCAACCATCTCGTACTGCCGCTAATCTTTCGAGGAGACAAGCGTGTCACCGCATCATTGCTGATTTTGATTCACCGTATCAACACTTCTAAAACCGAGCAGCCATACAACTTCCTATACCAAACGGAAACAATTTTGAGATCAAACCTCAAATCATTGCTTTGGTAAAGCAAAATCAGTTTCATGGAGTTGCAACCGAGCATCCGATGGAGCACATCGAGTTGTTCGAAGAGATATGTGGAACGACGAGAACGAACCAAGTTCCCGCCGACTATTTGAAGTGTACGCTTTTTCCTTTTTCGTTGGCCGATAAAGCTCACCGTTGGTTAAAATCTTTGCCCGCAGGATCTATTACAACTTGGGAAGAGTGCAAAGCCGCCTTCTGATATGCTCAAATTAATACCCTAAAAGTACTAAGCAGTAGTTGCAGTATAGTAGGGGTCGAAGACAAGGACTCACAGAGACACACAATAGATTTTGAAGACTAGAATTAAGCTAAGCAATCAATAATATTGAAAACAAGACTTAAATTTAAACGGTTGTAAATTCAATTGGAGAAAGATAGGTTCAGAGTTTTTCTCAGGAGATCAATGAATACAGATAAACTAACTAGCCAGGACTCAAATTTAGCGCGGTTCTTGAACTCAAATCACTAAAGTATAATTAACCAACTGTCGTTGCGAGAATTATCTAAATCTAAATCCTAGGAATTTCAAATCTCTTTGCGAATCCTAAATTCTAAATCAGCTTTTAGATCAAGTTTGATTTGTTCACAAAACAACTAAACCAAATCTCTTTGCGAATAGTTATTTTGCTCACCTAATGTTCTATCAGGTAATTAATCGCACTGTCGTTCCTAATCAATTATCCTAAGATCTAAATTCCAGATTCGTAAACCTAGAATTAGCCTTGAACACAACCTATGGTGAAGAACTAATTTAGATGATGAATCCTAATCAACTAATCATTCTAGCATTCAGAGAAAACCCTTATGAGAACCCTGAACCTAAAGTGGATCTACTCAGACATGGAAATTGAAGCAATAAACATGTTTGAATAAATCATCAAATAAAATAGAAAGAGTAACAAGAGGGTTCGAAATATTCTCTCGGACGAAGGGAGTTTCAGACTTATCTTCCTCACCAAGCTCTCTCTCAAAACCAAAAGTAAAATAAGGCATAGCCGTCCAAGTGGCTGTAAAATCCTATTAAGTAACCTAAATCACGTTTTGGGGCTTCTTGTAAATAATAAAGACTTCTGGGCAATTTTGCAGTTCTTCAATTCTTCATTAAACTCGCGGGTCGTGTCTGCCTCGATGAGTATCGACCGATACTAGGCAGTATCGATCGATACTGATGCTTCAAATCGGGTACTCAAGTACACGAACCTCTGCTTTGCTCCAAAATGCTCCAAAAAGCTCCAATATCTCCAATAATACTCCAAACGTGCTAAAACCTGTAAAAGACTCTAAACCACTATGAAATAGTAGAAAGACTCTATAAAACGGACTTATATCATGGCCTAAAAGTGGTAAAAACCATGATATATCAGCTACCCCAGACTTAGCTTTTGCTTGCCCTCAAGCAAATAGAAGACTAAACCAGAGAAAGAGGTTTGAAAACATAGAAACTCACATGTTCTTGAAACGTTGCAATGACCCTTTTCCCAAGCACCCAAATGTCACCTAACCAACTTTTGATCTAACCACCATGTACTTCTCTGTAGACATTCTCAACTTCCCAGACTACACACATTATTTCACAGCATCGTTCAATCAACCCTTCCTTGCCATTTTCATCGCTGTGAATTAATATCAAGAGCCTTCTAGATTCTTTCCCATACAATATCATGACAAGAAACCACCCTTTTTCACACTTTTTAGTATTATTTCTCTCCCCCAGACTTATTTCTTATTATATCTCTTTTCTCTTTTTTTAGATATGCATACACATATCAAGGTATGAGACGCGAGTATTGATGGTGTTTGCCACCAAATCCCCGGTTCTTCCCTCTCAATGTATCAAAGGATGTAGGCGAATAATGGCATCATATGAAACTCCTAGCCTCGCTTCCAATCCTTTGTGTGATCATTCCTCACCAAGTAGAATAATGGGATCGCTGTAAATTTTCATAACCCTCTACTCAGAAGAAAATCATTTCATCTTTTAATGCATCTTATTTATTAACTTATAACAGGGAAAGAAATATCATAACTTCAAACACATGGGTTCCTTTGTCAGATACGAATGAGGAATCAAGCTCTTTGAATACTAACCACATCGATGAAGTGCAAAAATTTGGCTCAGGCATTAAGGAACTTTGCTGGAAACATGAGTGTCTTCTAGTTAGCTGGTCAGTCTTTGGATTTTTCATTAGTCGATCTAGAGCTGATTATGTAACAATGGTCACTTAGAAGCAAGGTCAGATCAATAGGTTCAAGAAAAAGATCACAGTCTCAGACAAAGTTTTGACTCAATAACACAACGAATGACTAAAAAATGATTTACTCTATTAAAAACCAAAATAATATCAGCGACTACCTCCCCCAGACTTGAACAACACTGTCCCCAGTGTTATCTAGGCTAGAGTTGGTGAAAGAAAACAAATGGATCAAATGGAAATATGAGAAACAAGAAGTTACCGTACTGGAACATCGAGTATCGACCGACACATGGCTTGGTATCGAGCGATACCAGGCTTAAGTCGATACTCAAAGGTACCGATCGACACTCAGGCGATTTCGAGTTTTTGCTTCTTGTTTATCCTGACACAGACACACAAAAACGAAAAATAAAAATAAAAAGACTCAAAAACAGACTTACCAGTGGGTTGCCTCCCACTAAGCGCTCGTTTAACGTCAGCAGCTTGACTGTAATGCCATTCAGGCTGTGGGTGCATCATCCAAAAGCATTATCTGCCCTGTTGGAATCTCGGCTTTAACCAAATAGTGCTTCACCCTATGTCCATTGACAGTAAATTCATTACCTGTAGGAGTAATCAGCACGACGGCACCATGTGGTCTGACCTCCTTGATTGTGAAAGGACCTGACCAACGAGAACGCAGTTTACTAGGAAACAATTGCAAACGAGAGTTATACAGAAGTACCTGGTCGTTCGGCTCGAAATGTCTGGAGATGATATTCCTATCATGATAGACCTTAGTTCTCTCCTTGTACATCTTCGAGTTCTCGTAGGCGTGGTGCCTAATCTCATCCAACTCGTTCCGCTGAATCAATCTCCTCTCAGCTGCAGGCTTGATGTCAAAATTCAGCAACTTCGTTGCCCATGCTGCTTTGTGCTCGATCTCCACAGGAAGGTGACATGCTTTCCCATACAGGAAGTGAAATGGTGTAGTGCCCAGCGGTGTCTTGAAAGCAGTCCTATAAGCCCACATCGCCTCATCCAGCTTCGTAGACCAATCCTTCCTAGAAGTACCCACTGTTTTCTCCAAAATTTCCTTGATATGTCTGTTGGAGACCTCTACTTGCCCATTGGTTTGAAGGTGATATGGAGTAGCCACACGATGATTGACACCATGCTTCTTCAGCAACTTCTCAAAAACATTGTTTATAAAGTGGTTGCCACCATCACTTATAACAATACGAGGCACTCCAAATCATGGGAAAATGATGGTCTTAAACAGCTTAAGGACCACCGCAGAGTTGTTGTTTGGACTAGCAATCGCCTCCACCCATTTGGACAAATAGTCCAAAGCAGCCAGGATGTATCTGTTATCGTGTGACGAGGGAAAGGGACCCATAAAGTCAATGCCCCAACAATCGAAAACTTCAACCTCAAGGATGAAATTCGGTGGCATCTCATGCCTCTTGCTGATCTTCCCTCTCCTCTAACATGCATCACACTGTGAGACAAATGCATGAGCATCCTTGAACATAGTAGGCCACCAGAAGCCTGCTTGAAGAACTTTGGACACTGTCTTGAAAGTAGCAAAGTGTCCTGCATACTCAGACCCATGACAATGAAAAAGAATCGCAGGCACCTCAGATTCTGCAACGCATCTTCTGTATATACCATCTGAGCAGTGTTTGTATAGGTAAGGCTCATCCCAAAAGAACCTCCTCATCTCGCGCATAAACTTCTTCTTCGCGTACTTTGTGGGATGCTTTGGCTCAGTCTCTACAGCTAGGTAGTTAGAAATGTATGCGTACCATGGTCGTGTATGACTAGATACAGCAGCTAGATATGCATCATAAGTGTCGAAGTGTTCTGCAGGCAAAACAGGTCCAAATTGCGTCGGGTATCGACCGATACTATGTGAGTATCGATAGATACCGAAAGTCTGCACTCGTGAGAATTGCAGATTTTCGGGACAAACGTCTTGAATCTGAGCTTCAATGAAGTAAATACCCTCCTCTGGCAAGAAATCATCAATACGTACGACTTCATCGACCTTTAATCGCGATAAGTGGTCAGCAACGCCATTCTCAACTCCTTTCATGTCCTTGATCTCGATGTCGAACCCTTGGAGCAAAAGAACCCATCGGCATAGACGAGGCTTGAGGTCCTTGTTTTTCAGCAGGTATTTGAGAGCAGCATGGTCTGTGTGAACAATAACTTTGCTCCCAATCAAGTCGGACCAAAATTTCTCAAAAGAGAAAACAACTGCAAGTAACTCTTTCTCAGTGGTGCTGTAATTTCGCTGAGCATCATCCAACGTCCTGCTGGCATAATAAATAGCATGGAGTTTCTTGTCTTTCCTCTGGCCCAACACAGCTCCAACAGCAAAATCACTTGCATCGCACATAATCTCAAAAGGTAAACACCAATCAGGTGGTTGGACAATAGGAGCACTCCGATGTGAAATCAAACTTGACTTCCTTACATAACAGGGCCGTGAGTGGGCGTGCAAGCTTAGAGAAATCCTTGATGAATCTCCTGTAAAACCCAGCATGACCAAGGAAGCTTCGAATCTCAGATACAGATCATGGAGGTTGCAGGCTCGTCATGACCTGAATCTTAGCTTTGTCAACTTCGATCCCTGCCTTAGAAACCTTGTGCCCAAGAAGAATGCCATTTTGTACCATGAAGTGGCACTTCTCCCAGTTAAGAACCAAATGCTTCTCCTCGCATCGTTGAAGCACCTTGCACAAGTTATCCAGACAATCCTTGAATGACGATCCATACACAGAAAAGTCATCCGTGAACACCTCTATAAACTCCTCAGTCATACTGTGAAAATTGACATCATGCATCGCTGGAAGGTCGCTGGAGCGTTACATAATCCAAATGGCATTCTTCTGTGGGCGAATGTGCCATAGGGACATGTAAAAGTCGTCTTTCCCTGGTCCTCTGGATGTATAGGAATCTGGAAAAAACCTGAGTACCCATCGAGAAAACAGTAGTATAGGTGACTCGCTAACCTCTCCAGCATCTGGTCAATGAATGGCAATGGGAAGTGATCCTTCCTTGTAGCCGCATTTAGTTTCCTGTAGTCAATACACATTCTGTGACCAGTGATTGTCCTTGTAGGGATCAGCTCATCCTTTTCGTTCTTCACCACAGTTAAACCTCCTTTCTTAGGCACAACGTGAACAGGACTAACCCAAGAACTATCTGAGATGGCATAGATAATCCATGCTTCCAACAGCTTCATCACTTCCTTCCTGACCACTTCCTTCAGGTTCGGATTCAGCCTCCTCTGACACTCAATGGAAGACTTTGACTCATCCTCCAGGTGAATCCGATGCATGCACAAGTCTGGTGCTATACCTGAAATGTCAGCAAGAGAATAGCCAAGAGTTTTGCGATAGTTGCGCTGCTTGCTCAGCAGTAAGGCAATCTCTGTGTTGTTCAAGGAAGCATTAACGATTACAGGGTACGTGGAATTCTGACCAAGAAAACTATACCTCAGATTCGGTGGAAGTGGCTTTAGTTCCACTTTAGGAGCATTCTCTGCACTCCAATCTCCAAGCCCAACAGCTTGCTTAGAACTGTCGACCAACTTTCCTTCTGGCCGCAGGGTATCGACCGATACTAGAGGTGTATCGATCGATACTGGTGATGCTGAATCGAGCATCTTTGAGTATCCAGCAGTATCATCACACGAATGGACATCTGAAGTGGCCGAACATACCAATTCTCTCTCCAGTGGATCCTCAGGGTGCATCTTTAGGAAGTAGTCCTTAGCTATGTCACTGAAGGTGTCCACATAGAATGTCTGCCCATCGATGGTTGGCCTCTTCATCATCTTTTCCATGTTAAAGGACATCACCAAGTCACCGATGTTGAGAGCTATCTGTCCATTCCTGCAGTCAATCAAGGCTCCAGCATTTCCAAGGAATGGTCTGCCCAGGATAAGAGGATCCTTAGGCTCAGCATCGTACTTCAGGACGATGAAATCTATTGGGATCAAGCAATTCCCATTCTTGATTGGGACATCCTCGAGCAGTCCCTCTGGAAGTCGCACTGAGCGATCAGCAAGTACAAGCGAAATCCTTATAGACTGGAAATCCGTCATCCCCATTCTCTTGGCAACTGAGTGTGGCATAAGGTTCACACTTGACCCAATATCAAAGAGAGCACGCTCGAATCTCTCTGTGAAGATAGTGCAATCTAAAACAAAGCTCCCCTGGGTCTGGTAGCTTTTTGGGAATTCTGTTGAGTAAAATCGCACTGCACTCAGCTGTAATCATCATGACACCTTCCTCAAGGTTCACATTGCTAGACACCATCTTCTTCACATACCTCCGGAAAGCTGGAGAAGTCTTAATAGCATCAATAAAAGGGAGCTCCATAACCAACTTATCCAGCATAGCCTTGCATCTGGCGTCCTCCCATTCCTTCTTTGTCATCTTAGGAGGCATAGGGTAAGGCATCTTGGGTTTATACGCCCTCCCCTTAACAATCTCGGGCTCCTTCTAGATCTGCGGCTCAGCATCGATCAACACTGGAGAAGTATCGATCGACACACGGGATTTTGGGTCCTCTCGTGCAGGTGTCTGGACTGGTGTCGATCGATGCTGGCTGGTATCGATCGATACATGTGGGTCTTCAGAGTCCCAATCATCTTTTTCAGCAAGATCGACGAGATTCTCTGCAATTGGGTTGTTCTTCACTCCTGTAATCACCTCTTTTCCACTTCTCAAGGTGATGGCATTGATGTGAGCCCTTGGATTCTCAGTTTTTCCTGGAAGGAAACCTTCCTGCCTCTGCACAGCTGATGCAGTCTGAGCAACCTGAATTTCCAGCTTCCTCTGAGTCAGATTGATAGCTTCAATTTTTCCATTCAGATCAATGTACCGAGAGTCAAACTTCCCATTGAAATCACCTTGCATCTTCTCTTGTCCCCGGATAAGTTGTTCCATTAAGGATTCCATCTTACTCTCTGTAGATTTTGGAGAGATGGGTTGATATGAAGAATTCCCATAATTGCGAGTGAAATAGCTGCTCTAGGGTGGTTTCTGGGCAACTTGTTTTGCTCCGAAACCGGCTTGGTTCCCCTCAAACTTGTACCCACCTTGCTGATTGTTGTTTTTGAAGTTTCGGTTGTTGTTGTACCCAAATCGTTGACTTTGAAAACCAGAACCACCAACGTAGTTAACATCCTCCACTTCATCTTCATCAATATTTTCGACTCCATCAGCAAAGTGTACAGACTTCTTCGACTTCCAGATCAAAAAATTCAGCTTGGACTGAACTTCAGCAATCTGCGCTCCATCAACTCCTCCAGGTTGCTGTTTTCGCTCGAAATCAGCATTCTTGGTGCTATTACTAGACGCCAAGTTCTCAATTAACACAACCGCATCATCTGGATACCTGGTGTTGAAGTTCCCATTACTCGCAACATCCAAACCCATCTGGTACCTCCAATCGATCCCTCTGTAGAAAGTACCCAGCAGCTGAACTCGAGTGAAACCATGGTGCGGACAATCTCTCTGATACGACTTGAAACGAATCCAAGCGGCCTTGAGTGCCTCTGTCGGACCTTGAGAAAATTGAGAGATCTTTTTCCTTAGCTCCTCAGATCTCGCATCATCATATAAATTGTTCAGGAATGCATTCTTCGTCTCCTCCCATGTAGTTAGTGAACCATGAGCCAACTGCTTCAGCCAATAAGCAGCATCCCCACTAAGAGAGTATGGGAAACATTTGCAGAAAAGGTACTCATTGGGTACTCCATTGTACTTAATACCAGTGACCAAATCCTCGAACCTTTCGATATGATCCATGGGTTGTTCATGGAAAGGATTCTGACTCACAAGAGCGTAATAGGCAAGTTTCAGCTCAAAATCATGCCTCTGGAAAGTTGGGATGCGAATCGCAGCTCGATTGGCGTAGAATTGATCAGGTCTATTATGCTCACCAAGCTTCTACGTCGATTAACCTCAGCATTCCCAACATTGGCACGCCCAGCTGGCGCGACAATCTCACCAAAAACAATAGGGGGGACAATGATGTTTCCAGTTTCATCAAGTCCCTGCCATATCTCATTGCACACCTCACCCTCTTGGTCTCTCAAGACTCTAGTTTCATCAGCTCTTAATACCACTGGGTTGTTCATCTCTGATGTTTGCTTTGTCTTTCTGTTTGTGCGTTCCAAACGTGCTAGACGCTCCAATGACAGTTCAACTAGCTGAGTGCTTTTGCTCCTTCTGGTTTCACGATTAGGCATACACCTGGAAACAAGAGTCAAGCACGTAAGTAACCAAAAATACGATGAGTATCGATCGACACTGGGTGGTGTCGATCGATATCAACAAAAGAAGACGACGAGTATCAACTGATATTAGGTAGTATCGATCGATACCGACGAACATAGTCGAAATTCGACAGCTAAAATCTAATGGCAAAATTGAGTCCCCGGCAACGGCGCCAAATTTGATATGCTCAAATTAATACCCTAAAAGTACTAAGCAGTAGTTGCAGTATAGTAGGGGCCAAAACACAAGGACGCACAGAGACACACAATAGATTTTGAAGACGAGAATTAAGCTAAGCAATCAATAATATTGAAAACAAGACTTAAATTTAAACGATTGTAAATTCAATTGGAGAAATATAGGTTCAGGGTTTTTCTCAGGAGATCAATGAATGCATATAAACTAACTAGTCAGGACTCAGATTTAGCACGGTTCTTGAACTCAAATCACTAAAGTATAATTAACCAACTGTCGTTGCGAGAATTATCTAAATCTAAATCCTAGTAATTCCAAATCTCTTTGCGAATCCTAAAGTCTAAATCACCTTTTAGATCAAGTTTGATTTGTTCACAAAACAACTAAACCAAATCTCTTTGCGAATAGTTATTTTGCTCACCTAAGGTTCTATTAGGTAATTAATCGCACTGTCGTGTCTAATCAATTATCCTAAGATCTAAATTCCAGATTCGCCAACCTAGAATTAGCCTTGAACACAACCTATGGTGAAGACCTAATTTAGATGATGAATCCTAATCAACTAATCAATCTAGCATTCAGAGAAAACCCTTATGAGAACCCTGAACCTGAAGTGGATCTACTCAGACATGGAAATTGAAGCAATAAACATGTTTGAATAAATCATCAAATAAAACAGAAAGAGTAACAAGAGGGTTTGAAATCTTCTCTCGGACAAAGGGAGTTTCAGACTTGTCTTCCTCACCAAGCTCTCTCTCAAAACCAAAAGTAAAATAAGGCATAGCCGTCCAAGTGGCTGTAAAATCCTATTAAATAACCTAAATCACGTTTTGGGGCTTCTTGTAAATAATAAAGACTTCTGGGCAATTTTGCAGTTCTTCAATTCTTCATTGAACTTGCGGGTCGTGTCTGCCTCGATGAGTATCGACCGATACTAGGCAGTGTCGATCGATACTGATGCTTCAAATCGGGTACTCAGCTACACGAACCTCTGCTTTGCTCCAAAATGCTCCAGAAAACTCCAATATCTTCAATAATGCTCCAAACGT
This sequence comes from Eutrema japonicum, assembly GCA_030161315.1. Taxonomy (NCBI): domain Eukaryota; kingdom Viridiplantae; phylum Streptophyta; class Magnoliopsida; order Brassicales; family Brassicaceae; genus Eutrema; species Eutrema japonicum. The sequence continues at coordinate 19,923,345 of BSQW01000012.1, read as the reverse complement.
GCTAAAACCTGTAAAAGACTCTAAACCACTATGAAATAGTAGAAAGACTCTATAAAATAGACTTATATCATGGCCTAAAAGGGGTAAAACCATGATATATCACCTTCCTAAACCACTTCTACACGAAGTCGAGATCCAACGTGCTAAGAAATAAAATCCATAGTTTTCATCAACAATAGGTGGAGTCTTTCTATGAAGCATTGGAACGTTTCAAGGAGTACGAGAGAGATTGCCCTCATTACGGTTTCTCCGGTCCGAATGTGCTAAACACTTTCTACCGAGGATTACTACCGAAATATCAACTTTCTCTCGACACGGCTAGCAAGGGAGACTTCGCCATGAAGACCATTAACCAAGGAAGAGCTCTCATCGAAAATCTTGCTATGTCGGATAACAACAATTCTCCCGACTACGATAGATTGCACGTGTCAGAATAAAAAGAGATTTTTGAGCTAAAAGTCATGATGAACCCGACTTCTCAACAACCAAAACCATCAAGTACATTCTTGTGAAGCTACTGTTGGAGTCGATGATGATAGTTATTACGAACCCGGCAATAACGGTTCGTATTCTCAAGAAGAAGAAGTTAACTATGTGGGTGCACAATGTCAATACCAGGCCCGATTCAAGAATGGATTCAACAACGCTTTCCGTAACGCCAACTTTAACAATCTTTCCTACCAAAATCAGAACGTGGGGAACCCTCAAGATCAGCCTTATCCACAACAATTGAGGCCATACCAAAACCACTTCCAAAACGGGAACTATGAAGGAAATGGAAACTTCCAACCAATACCGCCCTTCAACGCTTAAACCTCCTTACAACAACTCAAACACGCAGCAACAAGGTATATCTAACTCTCAACTTGCTGCCCAAATAGCGAAGCTCGAGCAATCAATTCAACTCCTCGCTCAAAGCAACAACAAGACGACAAAAGATTTTAACGTCAACGTCAAATGTATGTACAACAACTTGAATGGGAAATTTGAATCTCTTTCAACCCATGTCAAGAAGTTGGACATGCAAGTCTCTCAAACCGTGGACTACACTAAGAGATCGAGCGGAATTTTACCCGGAAGAGTGGAAGATAACCCGAAGAGATTTTGCAATTTGATTACCACCATACCCGAGAAGGAAATCGATGCTAAGATGGAGCCTAGAGAAGTTCCAAAACTCGTCCCACTCTATGGACTAGTCGTTACCGAATCCAAGATGATCCAAAAACCACCATTCGAGGTACCGAAACTAATCCCGCTTCAAAGGCTAAGAAAAGCCGATGATCCAGGACGTTTTTCTTTTTCTTGTTGGATTTCGAGAATTTATTGTGCATATTGTTTTTGTGATTCCGGAGCCAACGTCAACATCATGTCTAAGATATTTACCGAGAAACTCGGTATAATGAATCTTACGCCAATCTACCGTGAGCGTAATTTTTGGGGACTCATCACAAAAGAAACCCGAAGGAGCGATCCATGATTTTATGCGATCCAAAATAAACTCATTGGAAACAAGATCGTCCCCGCTGATTTTCAAGTGATCGAAATGGAACGAGACAAGGATAGACCGTTATTTTTGGTCGACCATTCTTAGCTACCGTTGGCGCCATCCTTGATCACGCCAACAGTGAAGCCGTCTTCTTGAATGTGGATCAAAGTAGGCTCTATCCTACTGTCCCGGACGAAATTCCAAACCCGAGGGACGAACAAAAGATGAAAAACTCGATTTTCCCTAAAGGAAAAGAGAAAGATGAGTCGACTAAGACGGAACCCCCAAAGGTAAGTCCACCATTCACTTCTAAACCACTTGCAAAAGTTAAGATCAATATTCCACCAGATTTAAGAGATACCAAGGAAGAACGAGTGGAAGAAATGGTTAAGAAGACGAAACAAGCTCTTCGAGAAGTAAAAATTCCGAAAAACGCGGAAAGAAGAAGGTGATACCGAAGAAAGGCGAAACACGTCATAAACAAGACAATGCGAAAGGAACATTAATTCCCGAGATATCTACTGCTCACGCCTAGTCTCACCAAAAAGTCAAGTTAACGACTTTAACCAAAAGCGCTTGATGGGAGGCAACCCATTCAGTACGCTTTTGTTTTAGTTTTTCTTTCTTTTTCTATTGACGTTTCTTTTTAGGATTTAAGGCTTTATGTAAAAACAAAAAAAACCCAAAAACATTCAAAAAATCAGAAAACACAAAAAAAATTGGAGAAGACATTCGAAACAGATCGTGAAATGACAAAGGCACGAAGGAGAAAAATGACCCAAGACGAAAGCCACTCGCCCGCGGCTGGAACGAGCCATCCCGCGGCCAGCCTCATTTCATCCCGAACTTCAGCCCGACCATTCCCAACCGTTCCCGACATTAAACCGTGGAATCCCAAACGTGTTTCCGACATGAAATTGAACCAAATCCGGTTTAATTATCTTTTCCCGCTAAGGTAAGTCACAAAAGCTTTTAAAAACAGAAAACTTCTTCTTACATAAAAACAATTTTTCAAAGACAAAAAGAGAATTTCAAGATTCAAGCTCTCTTTATTCTTCTCTTCCAAAAGACTTGGAGATTTTGAGCAAGAACACCTTTTTTCAATTCAAAAGCTTTTACAAAAATTCTTTGGTCCATTCTCACTCTTTCTCAAATGGAATTTCAATTCCACTTCAATCTCATCAATTCCACCAAGGTATGATCCTAAATCTTGACTTTTTCATTGAGCTAAACCCTAAGGGTTTTCTTAAATTTACTAGATTCATGTCTAGGATTGCTAGAAATTATTGGAGAACTCTAGATTGAACTTCTAGAATGATAGAATTTCAGTTTTAGCACTTAATATCTATGGACCTGAATATCGATTACCTTGAGAAGCTCAACAAGATGGTTATCAAATCAACACCTCGCATAGATTACTTGACTCCCGACACGCTCGGGATTAAAGAATACGTGATTTGGTATCTCGACGCACTTAACCTTCAACCTTTCATGGAGCTCAATCTCCCTACCTACAAAGACCTCAACAAAGAATTATTATCGACCATCACAATGTGCTACAAGAGACGCTCTAATGCAAGAGCGAACAACGGTACACTTATTTTTACCATTTGCGGATATTATTATGCTCTAAAGTTCCAGAAACTTTGTGAAGCTTTGAAACTTCAATATCTCGATGAGATTCACGCCGAGGAGAATACCGATGAAGATCTATGGAGTATAATGGGACAAGGCATCTACGACAACGGACGGTCCAAAGCCGCCCTACTCACGCATTTCGCTGCCGCTATATACACAAGCTCTTAGCGCACACCATATTTTTTAGAGCGAACATGGAGAGTTTCCTCAAAGGCGAGCTTGTCAACCTTCAATTACCTTTCACCGACGACCCGTGCTATGCTTGCTATGCTTGTATCGTCGCTAAGAACTTGGTAACATTACTACCGCTTGCAGAAGCATCAAAACCCGAGGACACTACTACCGCTTGCAGAAGCATCATCACGGCGATTCTACAAGCCGTGCACTTCGATTTCTCGAACGAGGTTACACTCCAAGGAAGCTGGTTTGACTTGATACAATTCCCCAGAGATCGCACGATCTCTCGCGCTTCACTCGGCCCCGATAGATTTAGTTACAAATATTGCACTAATGTCGGTGAGTCCTACTTTGTCTACTTACCTTCTAACTCTGTCCCTAGACTCCGAGAAATAGCAACACCTAGATGGATACCGGAGGAGATGGACTACATACCTACAGCCCAACGCCTAACGTACGTGATTGGACAGTTCCTAGTGGCCAGGGCCAATCGAGATGCCGAGGCAGAGCGTGCTCGACTACTTCAACAATCACAGACCCGTGCACCATCCGCGAGTTCGTCTCACCAACACGGACCAGAGTACGCAGCCATAGAGAAGAAGATACATGCGCTTGATGCGTTTCCTCGAAGAGCACCACCAATTCGATGGCAACACGCCCGACTCCGAGATAGATGGCTCAGGCGACGCCTAGCCACTCACTTCACCACCATGGTTTAATCGATCTCTTTCACCTTATGATGAGAACTCCCTAGAATCGACACTCTAGAGCCAGTTCTCCAGTGATGAATTCGTCCATCACCTTAGAGTTTCTTGAATCTTCTTTGAGTCGGGTCCAGCTGGATCATTCTTAGCTTCCTCGGCAACAAGCTCAGGTTCGAGCTCCAACTCCGTAGTGCAGTCCATGATCACATCATTATCTTCCACTTGAAAAGGATTTGACCTCAAATCCGAACAATCTGCAAGGACAAGAACTAAGTTAGAATTATAGAAGTAAATCAGAATATACTCACCTTGCAAACAGATCTTGTAGGCTTTGATCTGTTCTATGATTCGGAATGGACAGCCTCTTCTTGGCATCAGCTTGGAGTCCTTTTGGGCTGGAAAATGTTTCTCCTTCATGCTAATCTAGAATCGATATCTGATATATCATGGTTTTTACCCTTTTTAGACCATGATATATTTCCTATTTATGGAGCCTTTCTAGTATTTTGGAGTCTTTTCAAGTCTTTTACATGTTTATGTATGTTTGGAGCTTAATTGGAGATATTGAAGCATTCTGGAGCATTTTGGAGCATATGGAGATGCAGAGATGTCAGAAGTTTGGCATTTGTTGAAGAACTTCTCACCGATGGTTTGAGCTCAAATTTGGACACAAGACAGATCATTTGGAAGTTGTTTGAGGCCATTCCAACGGTGTGATCAAAACTTATACCAGTTTTCGTGAAGATAGTCCAGTCTGGCGAGCAGAAGAGTCGACACAGAGGATGAGTATCGACCGATACTACCTAGTATCGATCGATACTGCTTGAGAAAACAGGAAACTCGACTTTTTACAAGCCTGGAGAGTTTGCATCTTAGTCTAGAAGTCTTTAATTATTACAATAAGCACCAGAACGTGTTTTAGCATTATAATTAGGTTTTACAGCCACTTTGATGGCTATGCTTTATTTTTACTTTGGTTTTGTGAGAGAGCTTTGGAAGGGAGACAAGTTTGAAACTCTGTTCGTCCGAGAGAAGATTTCGAACCCTCTTGTTACTCTTTCTTATTTATTCAAGTATTTATCCAATCATGTTTATTGTTTCAATCTCCATGTCTGAGTAGATCTCCTATTAGGTTTAGGGTTCTCATAAGGGATCTCTTTGAATGCTAGGTTGATTTGTTGTTTAGGGTTCATAATCTGAATTAGTTCTTCACCATAGGTTGTTCTCATAGCTAATTTTGGATTGATCACCTAGAACTTAGATCTTAGGTTAATCGATTAGGCACGAGAGTGCGATTGAGAAACCTGATAGAACCTAGGGTGAGTAAAATAACTATTTGCAAAGAGATTTGGTTTAGTTGTTTTGTGAACAAATCAAACTTGAACTAAAAGCTGGTTTAGACTTTAGGATTCGCAAAGAGATTTGGAATTCTAGGATTTAGACTTAGATAATTCTCGCAATGAGAGTTGGTTAATTATATTTCAATGATTTGAGTTCAAGAACCGTGCATAACCTGAACCCTGATTAATTAGTTTATCTGCATTCATTGATTTCCTGAGAAATACCATGAACCTATCTTTCTCCAATTAAATTTACAACAATTTAATTTACCTATTTTCTTCTATATAATCTATTGTGTGTTTCCTTGAGTGTCTGTAGATTCGATCCCTAAGTATTACAATCGACAAAGCTTTAGTACTTTTAGGGTATTAATTTGAGCTTATCAAATTTGGCGCCGTTGCCGGGGACTCTAAAAATGGCCATTAAATTTTAGTCTAGAATTTTGACTAAGTTCATCGGTATCGATCGATACTCACCAGTATCGGTCGATACTCGTCTTTTAAATTTGTTGGTATCGATCGACACCACCCAGTGTCGATCGATACTCATCGTATTTTTTTGTTACTTACGTGCCTTGTCTAGTGTGTTTCAGGTATATGCCCACTCGCGAAACCAGGAGGAACAAGAGCACTCAGCTAGTTGATCTTTCCAACAAGGAGCTAGCAAATTTGTAACCTGCAAACAGGAAGGCAAAGAATCCAGCAGAGATGAACAATCCAGTGGTATTGATTCGTGATGATGTTGGGGCTTTGAGAGACCAAGAGGGTCAATTATGCAATGAGAGAGGGCAACGACTTGATGAAGCTGGAAACATCATTGTCCCTGAAATTGCGGTGAATGTTCTAAATGGTGTGGTTAATCATGGAAGAACAATCGGGGAGTACAACAGGCCCGATCAGTTCTATGCCAATCGATCAGCGATTCGCCCTCCTGCTTTTCAGAGGAATGACTTTGAGCTGAAACCTGCATACTTCACTCTTGTGGGTCAGCACCTTTTTCACGGTCTTTCTCATGAACACCCCATAGATCATATTGAGAAGTTTGAGGATTTGGTCAATGACTTCCTCTTCTGTAAGCTCTTCCCATACTCTCTTGGTGGGGATGCAGCTTATTGGTTGAAGCAGTTGTCTCCTGGTTCGCTGACTACATGGGAGGAGACGAAGAATGTGTTTCTGAATAATTTCTGTGATGATGCGAGATCCGAAGAACTCATGAACAAGATTTCTCAGTTTTCTTAGGGAGCGACTGAGGCGTTTAAGGCCGTATGGACCAGATTCAAGTTATATCAGAGAGATTGTCCACATCACGGGTTCACCAATGTTCAGTTGTTGGGTATCTTCTTCAGAGGGATTGATAGGAAGTACCATATGTCCTTAGATGCTGTGAGTAATGGAAACTTCAACACCAGATACCCCGACGATGCTTATGTGCTTATTGAGAACTTGGCTTCTAGCAATAGTACCAAGAATTCAGACAGGGAGCGTAAGAAGCAAGCTGGTAACTTGGATGGCAGTCAGATTGCTGAGGTGAATGCTAAGTTAGATTCAGTGCACAATCTGTGATGGGAAGGACCCAAAAAGCGGTCCACTTTGCTGCTGAAGATGAAGTGGAGGATGTTAACTATATTGGTAGAGCTGGTTTTGGGTCGAATCAGTTGATCCAGAAACCATTCCAGAGCAGTGGCTATACCCGGAACTATGGGAGTTCGTCTTATCAACCTCTGCCTGCTAAAACCCCAGAGAGCAAGATTGAGTTTATGTTTGAACAACTTCTTCAAGGACAGCAGAAGATAACAGTGGACTTCAATGGGAAGATGGATGCTATGTACACAGATCTGAGTGGAAAGATCGAGGCTCTCATTATTCATCAGAAGATGCTGGAAACTCATATAGCTTAGACTGCAGCATCTGTCAAGGGAAAGATGGTTCATTCACAGAATGAATACGTCAATGTAATCACCTCAAGAAGTGCTGAATAGGTCACTACAGAGGTAGAAAAGGGTTTGGATGTAGAAAACTTCGCAGAGATTGAAGGTGATTTCGATCCTAATTCATCTGTGTCGACCGACACTACTGCTGGTATCGATCGATACCGACCTGAAGAAACAACATATGAACCCACTATCAATCGATACCCTTCTTGTATCGATCGACACCCCTCGCAGACTGAGCCAGTTATTGAGAAGAAGACGGAGATGGCTGAGGAACGTGTTTACAAGCCTAAGTGCCATACCCTTGACCACCTAGACATCTCATGAATCCAATCACTGCAGAGAAGTTTCTCGCTTTTGAGAAGATGGTCAGGAGGATTCCCCACACTATATCTTTTGAAGAAGCTTTTGAAAACCGTCCTTTGGAGTGTAACTTCCAAAATTGCAGAGAAACTGAGGAAGAGATTAAGGCACTCTTCATCAAGGCCAGAAGTACACCATCTCCGCTGAAGCCGCTGACTAAGAGGGAAGACCCATGAATATTCTCAGTTCCATGCTTTATCTCTGGAGTTGAATTCAAAGAGTCTCTCGTTGACTCGGGGGCTAGCTTCAATGTCATGTCAAGGACAATTGCAGAGAGATTGGGATCTGAAATTCGATCTCCCAAGACATCTATCACATTCGCAAACTGTTCCACCTCACTTCCATATGGTACAATCCCTGATTTGCTGGTTATCGTAGGAGATTGCCTGGTTCCTACTGATTTTCAGGTTGTGGAGATGAGTGCAAGATCTAGTACGCAGTTGATTCTTGGAAGACCGTTCATGGCTATGTTTGGTGCCATTATAGATACACCAAGCACGAGAATCTCGTTCTCGTACATTGACAAGGAGGTGTACTACAAAGCCATTCCTACTAGAGGAACTCCCACACATATCTCTTGCATCACCATTGTTACAGGAGAGACGTTGGTAGTTGATCTTTTGGAAGAGACTCCTGACGAACCAACTGTCATATACCTTCTAGATAGTCCTTCTGTCATCACCAAGAAAGACGTCAAAACATCTAAGGCAAAGAAGAAGGTGAAGAGCAAAGGAGTGAAGGGTGCTGCTTCTATGACTTTAATCCCTCAGAAGTGTGATGGGGATTCGATTGAATACAAGGTGAAGTGCAAAGGAACCTCAAAACCATTCTCTAAGGCTAGAGTCATTCTTACTTCGGAGCTGAAAGAGAAAGGAAAGGAGGTTGTGGAGAGCATGTTGAGCAGAACTCTGAAGTTGGAAGTGTCTAGTTGTAAAACTTGCATGGGAGTAAGTTCTCAATCTTCTCCTGACTGATCACCTAAGCCAAAGTCAAGCTACTGACTTAAAACAAGCGCTTGGTGGGAGGTAACCCACTGGTAAGTCTGTATATAAGTCTTTTGTTTTTGTTTTTGGTTTTGGTTTTATGTTTTGTGTCTTGTGTTTTGCGTGAATAAGTTACAGAGGATCGGTATCGACCGATACCACCTGGTATCGATCGACACCACATGCATCAATTACGATGAGAAGAAGTTTCTGTGTCGACCTAAGCCTGGTATCGCTCGATACTAGGCTGTGTGTCGGTCGACACTACCCGTTCCATCACGGTAGATTTTTCTTTTTCCATAATTACAACTTCGTCCATTTGATTTCTTTTACTAACTCTATGCTAGATAACATTGGGGACAGTGTTGTTTAAGTCTGGGGGAGGTAGTCGCTGACATTGTTTTTGTTTTTCCTAGAGTCAGTCGTTTTTGAGTCATTCATTGTTTAATTGAGTCAAAATCTGTTGGAGACTGTGATCTTTTTCTTGACTATATTGTTATGGCTTTGCTTCTAAGTGACCATTGTTACAGAATCAGTTACAGATCGACTAATGAAAAATCCAATGGCTGACCGATTAACTAGAAGACACCCATGTTTCCTGTATAGTTCTTTAAAGCCTGAGCCAAAGTTTTGCACTTCATCGATGTGGTTAGTATTCATAGAGCTTGATTCCTCATTCATATCTGACAAAGGAACCCATGTGTTTAAAGTAATAGTATCTCTCTCCCCTGTTACAAGTTAAAAAAAATAAGTGCATGAAAAGATGAGATGATTTTCTCCTGAGTAGAGGGTTAGGAATGTTTCCAGCGATCCCATTATTCTACTTGGGGAGGAATGATCACACAAAGGATTGGAAGCGAGGCTAGGATTTTTCTATGATGCCATTATTCGCCTACACCCTTTGATACATTGAGAGGGAAGAACCGGGGATTAGGTGGCAAACACCATCAATACTCGCGTCTCATACATTGATGTGTATATGCAGATCTACAAAAAAGAGAAGAGAACATAATAAGAAATAAGTCTGGGGGAGAGAAAATGATACCAAAAGTGTGAAAAGGGTGGTTCCTTATCATGATATTGTAGGAGAAAGAATCTAGAAGGTTCTTGGTATTAATCACAGCGATGAAACTGGCGATGATGGGTTTAATTGAACGATGTTGTGAGATAATGTGTGTAGTCTGGGGAAGCTGCGAGTGTCTGAGGAGAAGTACATGGTGGTTGGTTTTGGAACTGGCTAGGTGACATTTGGGTGCTTGGGAAAAGGGTCATTGCAATTTTTCATGAACATGTGAGTCTCCGTGTTTTCAAACCTCTTTCTCTGGTTTTGTCTTCTATTTGCTTGAGGGCAAGCAAATGCTAAGTCTGGGGGAGTTGATATATCATGGTTTTTACCCCTTTTAGACCATGATATATGTCCTATTTATGGAGTCTTTCTAGTATTTTGGAGTCTTTTCGAGTCTTTTACAGGTTTAGGTATGTTTGGAGCTTAATTGGAGATATTAAAGCATTCTAGAGCATTTTGGAGCATATGGAGATGTAGAGTCATGCAGAGACGTCTGAAATTTGGCATTCGTTGAAGAACTTTCCACAGATGGATTGAGCTCAAATGTTTACACAAGACATATCAATGGATTGGCTTTCATTTGGAAGTGGTTTGAGGCCATTCCAACGGTGCGATCAAAAGTTATGCCAGTTTTCGTGTAGACAGTCTAGTCTGGCGAGCAGAAGAGTCGACACAGAGGATGAGTATCGATCGATACTGCTCGGGAATACATGAAACTCGACTTTTTACAAGCTTGGAGAGTTTGCATCTTAGTCTAGAAGTCTTTAATTATTACAATAAGCCCCATAACGTGTTTTAGCATTATAATTAGGTTTGACAGCAACTTTGATGGCTATGCTTTATTTTTACTTTGGTTTTGTGAGAGAGCTTTGGAAGGGAGACAAGTCTGAAACTCTGTTCGTCCGAGAGAAGATTTCGAACCCTTTTGTTACTCTTTCTTATTTATTCAAGTATTTATTTAGTCATGTTTATTGTTTCAATTTCCATATCTGAGTAGATCCCCTATTAGGTTTAGGGATCTCTTTGAATGCTAGGTTGATTTGTTGTTTAGGGTTCATAATCCTAATTAGTTCTTCACCATATGTTGTTCTCATAGCTAATTCTGGATTGATCACCTAGAACTTAGATCTAAGGTTAATCGATTAGGCACGAGAGTGCGATTGAGAAACTTGATAGAACTTAGGGTGAGCAAAATAACTATTCGCAAAATGATTTGGTTTAGTTGTTTTGTGAACAAATCAAACTTGAACTAAAAGCTGGTTTAGACTTTAGGATTTGTAAAGAGATTTGGAATTCTAGGATTTAGACTTAGATAATTCTCGCAACGAGAGTTCGTTAATTATATTTCAGTGATTTGAGTTCAAGAACCGTGCATAACCTGAACCCTGATTAATTAGTTTATCTGCATTCATTGATTTCCTGAGAAATCCCCTAGACTTATCTTTCTCCAATTGAATTTACAACAGTTTAATTTACGTATTTGCTTTCAATTACATTGATCACTTAGCTTGATTTTCTTCTATATAATATATTGTGTGTTTTCTTGAGTCTCTGTGGATTCGATCCCTAAGTATTACAATCGACAAAGCTCTAGTACTTTTAGGGTATTAATTTGAGCTTATCAATATCCAGGCTCAAAGATCATGTTGCTCTCCTCTTTGTTTGCTTGCGTTTGATGCTGCTTGATTTGCAAACACTCCATTGATTCGAGAACAACTAGAACAAGAATTTTCTCAAGCCAAACATGATAGAGCCACGTTTTTGGTGCATGAAAGTTCAGCTCTCCATCTGGTTTACTATGTACACTCACAGCAAAGAATCGAAACCAAAGATCATAGGTGCAAAAGATATATTCATTTCGACTAGCAAACAATTTTTCACTAAAATCATCTAAAACGAATTTCAAATGCTCAATATGATCATCTAAGTGTTTACTAAAACTCAGAATGCTATCAAAGTATTCAATTTCTCCAAAGAATAATTCAGCATTATGTGAAGCACTAGCAGGTTTAGAGAATTTATCAATGTTCATCAAAATAGAATAGCTAGGCTCACACAATTTATCTTTAGCAAATAGAAAACCTCCATGCCTAAAACATTTTTTATGCTCAAACTCTTCACAAAACATAAACACATTCTTAAAATTATGATTTGAATTGCAAGGCATCTTAATGTGTTAAAATTCCAGCAACTTAGCTATAGGAACAAAAAGAAGCGCATACCTTGGAATTATTGCATCAGCCACAATAATTTCCTTACCAGGCTTGTTTCGGATGTCATAAGGGTTTGTCTTGATGTTTGCTTCAGGTTCAAAGGCAGTAGGACGTTCTATGTCACATATTAGCAGTAACAAAGTCACATATTGGCAATAGCAAGTCTTGATGGTGGAAGCTATTTTGCTCATCAAAGACACAACTTCCCGTTTTTAAGTCAGACTCGCGTAAGATCAGATATACCATCACTGTTGGTCCTGTCTGGGCTGATTGGTAAGGCCAATTCAGATGATCTAGATTGTTTTAGAAACTAGACCCATGGGTCTTTGGATCCATATCAAAATCACTTTCGTAGGTGCAGTGAGTTGGGCTGTGTAGCACGATCTTTGCTACGGTCGCGTAATAGGGCCTGGTGCAGATTGGTTGAGTTGTAAAATTCAAATCTCTCAAGTCTGAACCGGCGTTGTTGTCAATCTAATTTTCCCAATTTCTCTGACGAATCAAGATTCCAGAACATTTTGATTCATAGCATGATTCCTTCTGGTTCGGTTGGGAAAATCCTTTGAACGCACGCATGTTCGAATCGCGTAAGCTGGGATTCACTTGTTTTGAAAATTGAATTAACTTCTTCACTTGAACTCGGAATGGATTGATTCAACTTCGAGAAGTTCTCTAGTTGAGGTGAGAATCTAGTCCAAGTGGTCGTTGGGCTAGTAAAGGTTATCACGAACTTCTTTTGTATTGAACAAAACGCATGGGTCCTTTCGGATGGTTTCTTGATCATATCAACAGTAAAGCTCTTGGTTGAAATCTGTTCCAACTTATCACATGTGTTATGCTGCTCACTTTCAGAAGTCCTAGAGTTCAAATCTGTTTTTCCTGCATCATGAATAAGCATATCAGTTTTACTATTTGTAGCTAGCCTTAAACACTTACCTTGCATAGTGATGCACATATTAGAGTTGAGGTGATGTTCTGATTGCAAGCGTTTAAGCAAAGTGATTTGCATAGTGTCTTGAGTTTCCTCTTGGTCCATTTCTTCTCTTTTGGATGTGTGCTCTTTAGTAGGACATGTTTCAACACCCTTTGACAAAGACAAGTGCATCATACTAGTGATGGATAAATCAGGAACCTGTTTGTTTAAAACAGAATTTATCTTAGCTTTTGTTTGAACAGTTGCTTGTTCCGGTTTGGCTCTTGACTTGCACAAGATGTCTTGGCTGAGAACAATCTTTTTCTCCACGGCTTTTGGAACGTTTCTCTTCTGATTTCGCTGAGAGGCAAGTGTGGAAACGTACTCTCTTGGAGGTCTCGTCTTGTCACTCATTGGTTCTCTCCTTTTGAGCAATCCAAATTTGTAACTAGGTTCTTCTCTGCCTTCCCTCACACACCTAGACCTTCTTTGGCTGCCCTGAGATGATTCACCATTACGTCCATAGCATTCATAAGCTGTTTCTTTTCTTTGTGGCCTTTGCTGGTTTGATTCTCTTCTAGGAGCTCTGTTATGAGCTCTTCTTTGCTGGTTGTCACTCTGCACTTGTCCTCTATTATGTTGCAGCTCTTGACAGAAATCTTGAAGTTTAGTATCTAGAGTAGTTTTCATCATCTACTCCATTCGTGCCATCATTGTTTTCATCTATAGCTTGATGTCGTTGCTGGTTTCATCCTCATCTTCAGCCATCTCTACCTTAAAGAAGAATCACAAATACAAGCCAGTAACTAATTCTTTATGAAACAAACATGTTCGATGAACACAGCACTTGTGACTTCACTTGTTGTTGCAACTAAGATTTAATTCTGGAACTAGACAAACTAACATATTCTATAGTCTTAAAGAACTCACAAGCAACAACACAAAACAAGAAAAAATTCGACAAACTCAGAACCCTAAAAAAGAAGAAGGAGACTTTCAATCTAACCTAACCCTAGCGCCGCGAACATGTTGATCTCTAACTCTGTTTTTTTTTTCTAGCTAAAACAGAACGAAAACTCCACTAACATGTCACTAAAGTCAAAAAAATCACATAAGAACACGAACAACAAGACTCAGCAACTCAGACATGACGAAACAGAAGTGAAACTTCAAGAAAAAAATAAAACAGCCTCGTAACAGGTGAGGAACGAGCTTACCCAGAGTTCTTAGAGCGTTGCTCTGATACCACTTAATATGAACTCCCTAGAATCGACAGTCTAGAGCTGGGCAGAAGGGGGGGATAAACCTTGCAAGCACAAGTGCTTCAAGGGATGTGGAGGTCGAATGGTCACACAAAGGAGATGGAGGTCCTTTGATTCACATTTGCTCTGCTTTAGATATTACACACTAAAGAAGAACAAACATTGGGTATTACACACCAGCAATGAAGAAGAGAGATTGAGTCTCTCGAAATCCAAGAGAAGAAAACGGCTGCGCCTTTTTAATAATATGAAAGATGATTCTCGACAAGGGGGGGGGGGTAGGGTTTATAGAACCAGCGATAAAGAAGAAAAAAAGAAAGGCAAAAATTAAAAGAAAAGGAAAAATAACAACTTAAACAGATGGGCCTTGCTTCTTTTTGGTCGAAAATAATAAGCTTATGGGCCTTGGCTTTGCCTTGGTCGAAATTCCTTCATGGGCCACGACTTGTCTCTTCATTTTGGGCTTGAAATACACTTTACTTCACTTTGTAAGGCATGGTCGAATTGGGTGATAAAAACAGAAGTGGGCTAAGCCAAATCTTCTATTTGCTGGCCTAGGATCATGATCAGCAAATGGGTTAAGGGGATGTGATCCATTAAAAACCTTGTTTTGGAAAACCCATTGGGACAAAACCAAAACAAGGGAAAAAGAGTGCAAATGGGTTACATACCCATTTGTTGATCCTCTTGAAATTCCGGGATCAAATGTTGTTGTTGGGCTGAGCCAGTTCTTCATTAATGAATTCGTTCTTCTCCTTAGAGTTTCTTAAAGCTTCTTTGAGTCGGGTCCAGCTGGTTAGCTTCCTCGGCTACAGGCTCAGGTTCGAGCTCCAACTCCGTAGTGCAGTCCATGATCACATTATTATCTCCCACTTGAAAAGGATTTGACATCAAATTCGAACAATCTGCAAGGACAAGAACTAAGTTAGAATTATAGAAGTAAATCATAATATACTCACCTTGCAAACAGATCTTGTAGGCTTTGATTTGTTCTATGATTCGGAATGGACTGCCTCCTCTTGGCATCATCTTGGACTCCTTTTGGGCTGGAAAACATTTTTCCTTCATGCGAATCTAGAATCGATATCTGATACAAGATGTTTTAGTCTCTAAGAGGTATCATTACCCTCAATACGATGTAGTAAGGAGGTTATCAATCCATAATTAGGATTATTCTAATCACTAAGAATGCAAGGTGCTTATAGTAAGTTAAGGTAAACAAGTGTGGTTTGTTGTTAAGTATCCAATTCAAATTAAGCAATGCAATAACTAAACAAGATGTAAATCAAATAACGAAAGCGAATCTAGAGATAGGGTTATCGAATTAAGGTGACCCTAGCACAATTCATGGTGTTCTTTCACTCAAACAAGATATCCCTAGGCAATAGATCTCTAATCTTGATTAGTTCTTTTTCAAGCAACTAATCACTATGTTAATTGTCAAATCCATTAGCAAATTCTCATTTGTGGATTAACAATTAGCAAGCATTAAGAATAATAACAAGATCAACCAAATAAATGCCCTAAACAACTAATCTCTTTGGTTAGGAGCATAAATCCCTTGAATAGTTCATCAAGGCATTTCATCAAACACTTGGTGTGCATGGAATGCCTTGTGATCTAGATCTACTTCATCAAGCTAGATCTAGAATTAAGGACACTATTCAAGGAAAGAAATAAGATAATATATCCCTAAACACCATAAACCATGCCTTGGATCACCCTAATCTACCCCATCTCAAGATCCTCAAAGACTACTCAAGATCCATCAAGAACAACCCAAAAACGATATGGAAAAAGGTTGAATCCATGGATGAGTGTTGGATAATCAAGATAGAAAGAAGATATATGGAAGAGATTTATAGAAATCAACACTAAATTGCATAAAACAAAGGATCCTTCTTACAAATCTCAGACCCTCCCTCAGCCGGTATGAGATTTCCCCTCAGGTAGGAGGTTTCCCGGCCACACGTCCCGGTCTCATCTCGCCCGGTGTGAAAGCATTGTCCCCCTCAGATTTCCCCTCAGCACCGGCCCGAGACAAGACCGTGCACATATCCGGAGCTGAATCTTGCTTCGGACATGGACTTTCTCGGACGCGTGCACCGGCTGGAGTTGGCCCGGCATCAATACGACGAAGATGCTTGCACCGGCCCGGCACAACGCATCTCACACGTCCGGGATTGCTTGAAGACCCGGGCAGGGAATTTCTTCGGAAATCATGTTGATAACCCCTAGTTTACTTCGATGATGTTGTGGATTTGATTTCTCATTTAAACCTCTCTCCTTTTCTTGTTTCCTAATTTGTTGCTTGAGGACAAGCAATGAAGTAAGTTTGGCGTATTTGATATTCATATATTTTACATGTTCTAGCATACATTTTACTTAGAGTTTTGTGCCATTTGCATGCATAATCACGGTTTTGTCCAGGGCCGGTGTTGAGGGGAAATCTGAGGGGGACTATTGATATGCTCAAATTAATACCCTAAAAGTACTAAGCAGTAGTTGTAGTATAGTAGGGGTCGAACACAAGGACTCACAGAGACACACAATAGATTATGAAGACGAGAATTAAGCTAAGCAATCAATAATATTGAAAACAAGACTTAAATTAAAATGGTTGTAAATTAAGTTGGAGAAAGATAGGTTCAGGGTTTTTCTCAGAAAATCAATGAATGCAGGTAAACTAACTAACATGATTCAGATTTAGCGCGGTTCTTGAACTCAAATCACTAAAGTATAGCTAACCAACTCTCGTTGCGAAAACTATCTAAATCTAAATCCTAGGAATTCCAAATCTCTTTGCGAATCCTAAAGTTTAAATCAGCTTTTAGATCAGGTTTGATTTGTTCACAAAACAACTAAACCAAATCTCTTTGCGAATAGTTATTTTGCTCACCTAAGGTTCTATCAGGTAGTTAATCGCACTCTCGTGCCTAATCAACTATCCTAAGGTCTAAGTTCCAGATTCGTCAACCTAGAATTAGCTTTGAACACAACCTAAGGTGAAGAACTAATTCAGATGGTGAATCCTAATAACTAATCAACCTAGCATTCAGAGAAAACCCTTATGAGAACCCTAAACCTAACAGGAGATATAATCAGACATGCAAATTGAAGCAATAAACATGTTTGAATAAATCATCAAATAAAATAGAAAGAGTAACAAAAAGGGTTCGAAATCTTCTCTCGGACGAACAGAGTCTCAGACTTGTCTCCCTTCAAAAGCTCTCTCACAAAACCAGAATAAAAATAATGCATAGCCAACAAGGTGGCTGTAAAAAATAATTAAATAGCCTAAGTCACGTTTTGGGTCTTCTTGTAAATAGTAAAGTCTTCTGGGCCATTTTGCAATTCTTCAATACTTCATTAAACTCGCGGGTCGTGTTTGCCTCGATGAGTATCGACCGATACTAGGCAATATCGATCGATACTAATGTTTCAAATTGGGTACTCAACTACATGAACCTCTGCTTCGATCCAAAATGCTCCAGAAAGCTCCAATATCTCCAATTATGCTCCAAACGTGCTAAAACATGTAAAAGAACTAAACCACTACAAAATAGTAGAAAGACTCTATGAAACGGACTTATATCATGGCCTAAAAGGGGTAAAAACCATGATATATCAACTCCCCCAGACTTAGCCTTTTGCTTGCCCTCAAGCAAAACAGAAAACTAATCCAGAGAAAGAGGTTTGAAAACATAGAGACTCACCAGTTCTTGAAACGTTGCAATGACCCTTTTCCCAAGCACCCATATGTCACCTAACCAGCTTTTAATCTAACCACCATGTACTTCTCCGTAGACATTCTCAGCTTCCCAGACTACACACATTATTTCACAACATTTTTCAATCAAGCTATCCTCGCCAGTTTCATCGATGTGATTAATACCAAGAACCTTCTAGATTCATTCCTATACAATATCATAACAAGGAACCACCCTTTTTCACACTTTTGTATCGATTTCTCTCCCCCATACTTATTTATTATTATGTTTTCTTCTCTTTCTTTTTAGATCATGCATATACATATCAAGGTAGGAGATGCGAGTATTGATGGTGTTTGCCACCGAATCCCCGGTTCTTCCCTCTCTAAGTATCAAAGGATGTAGGCGAATAATGGCATCGTAGGAAAATCCTAGCCTCGCTTCCAATCCTTTGTGTGATCATTTCCTCTGAAGTAGAATAATGGGATCGTTGGAAATTTTCCTAACCCTCTACACAGAAGAAAATCATCTCATCTTTTAATGCATCTTATTAATTAACTTGTAACAGATAGAGATATATCATTCTTTCAAACACATGGGTTCCTTTTTCAGATACGAATGAAGAATAAAGCTCTATGAATACTAACCACATCGATGAAGTGCAAAAATTTGGCTCAGGCTTTAAGGAACTTTGCTGGAAACATGAGTGTCTTCTGGTTAACCGGTCAGCCTTTGGATTTTTCAGTAGTCGATCTAGAATTGATTCTGTAACAATGGTCACTTATAAGCAAGGTCAGATCAATAGGTTAAAGAAAAAGATCACAGTCACCAACAAAATTTTGACTCAATAAAACAACGAATGACTCAAAAACGAATGACTCTAAGAAAAACAAAAACAAAGTCAGCGACTTCCTCCCCCAGACTTAAACAACACTGTCCCCAGTGTTATCTAACCTAAAGTTGGTGAAAGAAAACAAATGGATCAAATGGAAATATGAGAAACAAGAAGTTACCGTGCTGGAACATCGTGTATCGACCGACACACAGCTTGGTATCGAGGGATACCAGGCTTAAGTCGATATGATATACTCCTCATCGCGTAGGGTGTCGACCGATACCAATGGGTATCGATCGACACTCATGCGATTTCGTATTTGCTCCTTGTTTATCCTGACACAGACATAAAAACGAAAAATAAAAGGAAAAAGACTCAAAGATAAACTCACCAGTGGGTTGCCTCCCACCAAGCGCTCGTTTAATGTCATTAGCTTGACTGTACGGACGATCAGTCCGGATGAGAATGAGAGCTTGCAGGAAAACAGGCTCCAAAACTTGACATTTCCAACTTCAGGGTCTTGCGTAACATGCGCTCCACAACTTCATGTCCTTTCTCTTTCAGCTCTAGGGTAAGAAGAACTTTAGTTTTAGAAAATGGTCGTGAGACCCCTTTGCATTTCACCTTGTATTCGATTGAATCTCCGTCGCACTTCAGAGGGGTTAAGGTCGCGCGTGGAGTACTCTCGACTCTTTTGTTCTTCACCTCCTTCTTTGCCTTAGTCCTTTTTATGGCGTCCTTAGTGACAATAGGAGGATGGTCTAGTATGTCTATGGCGTTAGGCTCGTTAGAAAACTCTTCCTGATTTTCAGCTACCAACGACTCTCCTGTGACAACATCGATGCAAGAGATACGCGTGGGAGTTCCTCTAGTAGGAATGGCGTCGTAGAAAACCTCCTTGTCAATGTAGGAGAACGAGGTTCTCTTGCTGGGCGTGTCCATGATTGCACCTACTGTAGCCATGAACGGTCTTCCAAGAATCAACTGCGTGGTGGACCGTTCACTCATCTCCACAACCTGAAAATCAGTAGGAACTAGAGAGTCCCCTATTGTGACCATCAAATTGAGGTGGAGCAGTTTGCGAATGTGATAGATGTCTTGGGAGAACGAATTTCAGCTCCCAATCTCTCTGCGATTTCTTTCGACATGACATTGACGCTAGCCCCTGAGTCAACCAGAGATTCGTTGAATTCAACTCTAGAGATAGAGTATGGAACATAGAATATTCTTAGGTCCTCCCTCTTAGTCAACTACTTCAAAGGAGGTGGTGTACTTCTGACCTTGGCAAAAAGTGCCTTAATCTCTTCCTCAGTTTCTCTGCAATCTCGGAAGTGACTTAGAAGGGGGCGGTACTCTAGAGCTTCTTCAAATGCAAGTGAGAGGGGGATCCTTCGTACCACCTTCTCAAAGCCAAGCAGCTGCTTGTAGTCTCGGATACGGTATCTTAGGTTTGTAGACACGTTCCTCGATCACTTCCGGTTTCTTTACAGTCTTTGGTTCGGCTTGCGATGGGTGTCGATCGATACAAGGGTAGTGTCGATCGACACAAGGTTCATGTATCGGTTCTTTAGAGTGGTATCGATCGATATCAGCAGTGCTATCAATCGATACTGACAAATCAGTTTCGGAATCACCGTCGATAGGGTTTTCGAGATTTCCTGCACTTCTCAAGGTCATTGCATTGACATATTCGTTCTGTGCTTGAGTCGCCTTTCCGTTCACAGCAGCTGCAGTTTGAGCCACTTGCGTTTCCAGCATCTTCTGATGGGTATTGAGAGCATCGATCCTTCCACTCAGATCCTTGTACACATCATCTATCTTTCCGTTGAGATTCACTGTGAGCTGCTGCTGTCTATGAACCAACTGTTCAAACATAGCCTCGATCTTGCTGTTCGGAAGCTTAGCAGGTACGGGTTGATAAGAAGAATTTCCATAGTTTCTGGTGTACCCACTGTTTTTATATGGTTTCTGACCAAACTGATTCGAACCTCCTTGCTGATAGTTGTTGTTGAAGTTTCGGTTGTTGTTGAATTGATTCCTCTGTCCTTGAAAACCAAACCCGCCAATGTAGTTAACATCCTCTACTTCATCTACATTGAAAACCTCAACTTCTTCAGAAAGTGAACAGCCTTTGGTGTCTTGCCCATCAGAAGATTGTGCATAGAATCCAACTTGGCTTGAACATCAGCAATCTGTGTACCATCCATGCTGCCAGCTAGCTTCTTTCTCTCAAAATCGGCATTCTTGGTGCTATTACTAGACGCCAAGTTCTCAATCAACGCATAAGCATACTCAGGATACCTGGTGTTGAAGTTTCCATTGCTCGCATCATCCAAGGTCATCTGATACCTCCAATCGAGCCTTCTGAAAAAGAATCCCATCAACTGAACATCAAAGTACCCGTGATGTGGACAATCTCTCTGATACGATATGAATCTTGTCCAAGCGGCCTTGAACGCCTTAGTAGGTCCTTGAGAAAACTGGGAGATCTTGTTCCTCAGATCCTCATATCGTGCATCATCATAGAAATTGTTCAGAAAAGCAGTCTTAGTTTGCTCCCAAGTAGTCAGCGATTCCGGAGTCAACTTCTTCAGCCAGTAAGTCGCTTCTCCACCAAGTGAGTATGGGAAAATCTTGCAGAAGAGGTAGTCATAGGACACTCCATTGCTCTTGATGCTTGTGACCAAGTCCTCGAACCTCTCAATATGATCCATGGGATGTTCGCTGGAAAGACCATGGAAAGGATGCTGTCCCACAATAGTGTAGTATGCAAGCTTCAGCTCAAAGTCGTTCCTCTGGTAAGGTGGAGGACGAATCGCTGATCGATTTGCATAGAATTGATCAGGTCTGTTGCACTCACCAATCGTTCTACCACAATTAACTACAACAGTCTCAGCGATCGCGTTCCCAGCGATAATCCCAACAACAACAGGAGCAGCGGGAATGATGTTCCCCTCTCCATCCAGACATTGTCCCTGCACATTGCACAAACGACCCTCTTGGTCTCTGTAAGCACCAGCCTCATCTCGAACCAACCCTTCCTGATTGTTGTTCATCTCTGCTGGTTTCCTTACTTTCCTGTTTGTGCGTTCCACAAGTGCTAGCTGCTCCAACGACAGTTCAACTAGCTGAGTGTTCTTGTTTCCTCTGGTTTTATGATTAGGCATACACCTGAAAACAGAAGTGAAGAACGTAAGTAATTGGTAACACGATGAGTATCGACCGATACCAATATGGTGTCGATCTATATCAAAAAAAAGAGAACGACGAATATCGACCGATACTAGTGAGTATCGATCGATACTGACGAACTTAGTCGAAATTCTCAAACGAAAATCTAATGGCAAATTGAGTCCCCGGCAACGGCGCCAAATTTGATATGCTCAAATTAATACCCTTAAAGTACTAAGCAGTAGTTGCAGTATAGTAGGGGTCGAACACAAGGACTCACAGAGACACACAATAGATTATGAAGACGAGAATTAAGCTAAGCAATCAATAATATTGAAAACAAGACTTAAATTAAAACGGTTTTAAATTCAGTTGGAGAAAGATAGGTTCAGGGTTTTTCTCAGGAAATCAATGAATGCAGGTAAACTAACTAACATGATTCAGATTTAGCGCGGTTCTTGAACTCAAATCACTAAAGTATAGCTAACCAACTCTCGTTGCGAAAACTATCTAAATCTAAATCCTAGGAATTCCAAATCTCTTTGTGAATCCTAAAGTTTAAATCAGCTTTTAGATCAGGTTTGATTTGTTCACAAAGCAATTAAACCAAATCTCATTGCGAATAGTTATTTTGCTCAGTTAAGGTTCTATCAGGTAGTTAATCGCACTCTCGTGCCTAATCAACTATTCTAAGATCTAAGTTCCAGATTCGTCAACCTATAATTAGCTTTGAACACAACCTAAGGTGAAGAACTAATTCAGATGGTGAATCCTAATAACTAATCAACCTAGCATTCAGAGAAAACCCTTATGAGAACCCTAAACCTAACAGGAGATCTACTCAGATATGGAAATTGAAGCAATAAACATGTTTGAATAAATCATCAAATAAAATAGAAAGAGTAACAAAAAGGGTTCGAAATCTTCTCTCGGACGAACATAGTCTCAGACTTGTCTCTCTTCAAAAGCTCTCTCACAAAACCATAATAAAAATAATGCATAGCCAACAAGGTGGCTGTAAAACCTAATTAAATAGCTTGAGTCACGTTTTGGGGCTTCTTGTAAATAGTAAAGTCTTCTGGGCCATTTTGCAATTCTTTAATACTTCATTAAACTCGCGGGTCGTGTTTGCCTCGATGAGTATCAATCGATATTGATGCTTCAAATCGGGTACTCAGCTACATGAACCTCTGCTTCGATCTAAAATGCTCTAGAAAGCTCAAATATCTCCAATTATGCTCCAAACGTGCTAAAACATGTAAAAGATCTAAACCACTACAAAATAGTAGAAAGACTCTATAAAAAGGACTTATATCATGGCCTAAAAGGGGTAAAAACCATGATATATCAACTATGCTTTCACACCGGGCGAGACTTTCATGTTTCTAACCGTCGCGTCAAGATCCCGAGCTAAGTGCGAACTCCTCCAAAGTTTCTGAAAGCCTCCAAAGTACCTAGAAAGGACTCTAAAACATGCAAGACTTTCTAGGAGTTAGCATGAGAGGTCTAAACTCTAAATGGGACGAAACCAATAAGAAATGTAATGAAACTATCTGCATATGAGTTTAAACCTAAGCTAAATGAATGCATAAAGGGGACAAAATATGGGAATATCAACTCCCCCAAACTTACTCCTTTGCTTGCCCTCAAACAAACAAATAAGAAAAATTAGAGAGAGAGGTTTGAAGGTGGGAACTCAAATCCACAAGTAGCACAAAAAGAAATCATGTTCAACGTCCAAGTAATGTAGTTCTAAAATGCACAAGTGAGCCTACTCCAAAAGAGATAGCCATTCATATTTCATCATGTATCAAATCCAAACCCCAATCTACACAAGCAATCATATTCTCCAACCCCTTAATATTCATTTGTGGTGTAACCATGAATCATGTTTATGCAAAGTTAAATTGAATTAGTTTGGCAAAAGGTTCGGTTATGAGATGAAGATGATCTCATTATCATGCATGGGTGTTCAAGTACAAGGATCTCTCATGGAATGAACAAATTTAGCAAAATGCTAAAGGTAAAAGGCAACATATGCATACAAGAGAGAATTATTATCTATCCAAATGCCTAGAGTGTCTCCAACCTAAAGCTTTCTAACCCGTTGTGCCCACGACATAAGCTACCCTTTTCATCTCAAGGCATTTTGCCCTTCTCAAACCCACACATGCTTCTTGTGTTTTCGCTTCACCTTCTTCTCATATTGGGGATCGACTTCTTCTTCCTTGTTGTCATGGTTTGGTGCTTCTTTGTTTCGACTTAGCTCTTCGTTTCTTCATTTTTGTTCATGCCTCTTCTCATCTTTGATGCTTGGCCTTTTCGGCTTTCTTATTTTTCTTTTAATCTTTTAGGCAATCTTATTCTTAGAGCTAGTCTTATTATTTTCTTTTTGCACCAACCAGTCTATGCAAATTCGATCCCCTTTTCCTATCTCTTTTTTCATCTTTTGTAATCCATATTTCCAATCCACATATATCCGATCACCAAGTTTCAAAACCGTTTCCCCCAAACTTGAACCAATACCCGTCATCCTAACTAGCCTATTCCTTGATTAACTCTGCGATGTTGGAGCTAAGTCTACATGAGAATTCCCTTTTGTCGCCCTAAACCTAACGCGTTTTGCCAAGTTTGTTCGAAAGAAAGGTCTCACAATTCACACATTAATAGCAACGGCTAGAAAGAAGGTTGAGGTTAAGGTAGGGGAAACCATTCCAATGATGGGATATGGCTACTTGGATAAACAAGAATGGTCATAAGTGAAAAGATTATCCAAATATGTATATGTGATCCACAAATTCATTCAAACATGTATACACACGATATTTACAAGTCAAGATTAGGGTTATCACGTAAATGGGGTTGGGTGCAACTCAAGCATGCTTCAATCAAGGCAAGTATGATAATACATGAGAACTAAGAATGGTGCATATTTACTTTCATGCTCACTTAAATGCATCAAACAATTACGAACGAGGTAATTGAATTAACTTCTTAAAGTGCTACTCTACAAGGAAAATTCATCATTGTTCCCATGCATATGCAATGAATCATAAATATGCAATCCTAGACTCAATGTACAAATGCAAATGCATCATAAATGACAACCTAAATGACTTCTTTTTGTGTTTCGATTTTCAAACATTTTAAATTTTTTGTTTGTTTTTCTTTGCCTTAAATGAATGCATGAGACTCAAAATGCAAAACTCAAAATAAGACAAAACAAATGACATTAGATACGGTCCCTCGCCCAAACTTAAATCACACCGTCTTGGTGTGAAATAAATAAAAGGAAGAGACCCAAAAATAACGAAATAAAATGCAAGACTCAAGTAAAAGAAAAACTATTTACAAGGTTTTGGAGTGATACCTTAAAAGCTTTCAGATGGGGAAGAAGACCCCATCGAGTATGAAGGATTGCTAGAGCATGGAGACGATGTCTTCATCATCTTTCTCTTGGCCGCTTTCACCTCGTAGGAGGATGGAACGTACTCGTCGTCATGAATGACCAACTCTCCTTCATGTAGTTGAGGACGTTGCTTCAACGATGTTGAGCATTCTCCAATCTCCTCTTGCTCTACCGTGCTCGGCTCTCCTTGGCCGCGAGAGGAGCTAGCCTTTCCTTTCTTTCCCGTGAGCTCTCTAACCGTGCCCTTCAAGTCCTTGACCGCCTTTACAAACTTCCGGATTGACCTATCTTGCCACTTGCACCAACGTTGAAGTAACCTCATTAGGTGGTTGGCATGTGTAGTGGAAATGTCCGGCATCTTCCCATCATAAGGATCAAAGCAATACATCTCAGTCCCATACGTTGGTCGAGTGGGAACCGAGTGTGCATCTTCATCTTCTTCATCCTCTTGGTCGTTGGAGTGATCATCTTCTTCCCTTGGCACTTTCCTCGCCCTCCTCTTTCTTTGGCGGATTAACTCTAGTGGTGGCTCGGTTGCCGGGTTGTAGAAGTGACCTAGTGGTGGGTCGGTTGCCGGGTTGTAGAAGTGATCTTGATGCTTTGGCCTTTTTGGCTTTCTTCTTTCCCTTCTATCTTTTGATGTTATCTTATTCTTTAGAGCTAGTCTTATGATTTTTGCACCAACCAATCTACACAAATCCGATCCCCTTTTTCCTTTCTCCTTTTCTTCTTTTCCATTCCACAATCCATTCTCAAACGTTCATCAAGTCTAAAACCGCTCCTCCAAACTTGAATTGCACCGTCTCGGTGCAACAAAAGTCAAAGAGAGCGCAAACATAATGCAAGAATGTATATACAATAAAGTGGAGTGAGAATCATACCTTGGAATTGAATAGAGGAGGAGAGGAGTGTGATACGTTTTGGCTCAAGCCCTCCTTTCATCACATACCACGACCTTGGACCCAAGAGACCCTTATTGATTGCTTGTTTTGTGTCTCAAGCTCGACAATGGATAGGCTTGGGGAGGTCCCCAAGGGCGAGTTTAACATCACTAGCTTGACGGTGGCTTCCTCATTGTCACTCCCTTCATGAAAATCACAAGAAAATTGAAACGATTAGCAACAAACAAAAAATAAAAAGCTATAGTCTCAAAAAGAATCAAAATCCTAATGATCAATGCTAAACCTCCCCGGCAAGGGCGCCAAATTGATAGTAAGAATTTGTGTTAAGCTCATATTAATTACTCTAAATACTAGGTAGTATAAGAGGTATCGAACCAAAGAGGTTAAGATCAATGCACCAAGAATACATGAAACTTCCTAAGCTAGAGCAAATGTTTTTTGGTTTTATATTTTTGAATCAAGAAAATGAAATGCAAGAAAGAAAACAAAGATAGAATTGTTGGAAAATGAATTAACTATCAAGAAGATGATTAATGAACAAACAATGATGATAAAGATTGAATTAAACACTATCATAGAACATGGAATTCACAATTATGACTAATCCACTCTCGTGGCACTAATCACTTTGTTAATCACCAAATCAAGATCAAACTCTCGTTTGTGATAAGATGATTAACAAGCTTTAATCTCTAATTCTACTTAGTTCACTAATCACCCTAGACATCAACTCTCATTGGCTAGGCATGAAAAGCTCACAAAAGGTTTGGTTCAAGCATTTCATCGAACACATATCGGGCGTGAAATGCTTAAGCTCTAGTTTTGATCTTTCAATCCAAAACTAGCTTTAAGATCAACCTAAGTGAAGGATCTAACAAGATGCAATCTAAATCATCATCATCTAACAATCAAGACAATTAATAAATGATGCTAATACACACAATATATGCTATTCCTTAGGTTAAGATCACTAATTATGACTAATCCTCTCTCAAGGCACTAATCACTTTGCTAATCACTAAATCAAGATCAAACTCTCATTTGTGATAAAATGATTAGCAAGCATTAAGATCAACATTCAAATCAATCAATAAACACCTTAAGCAACTACTCTCATAGGTTAAGAATGTTTATGTCTTACTAAGCTTCTAAGGGAATTTCATCGAACACTTGGTGTGCATAATTTTCCCTTTGATCTAAATTGACTCTTTCAAGCCCAATCTAGCACTAGGATCACTTATAAAGAAAGGAAAGCAAGGATTAAGAACATAAGCAACACAAATCAACCATCAAACCATCAATAATCAAGCATAATCCAAAAACCCAACAAAAAGGTCTAAGGTCTAAACATGAATAACAAAAGAGAAAAAGACATAAAAATAAGGAAATTGCATAAATAAAAGATAGAGTTGAAGAAATCTTCTCTAGAATGGCATAGATGTGAAGACCAATACAAATCCCTCAAGAGAGAGAGAGTTAGGGTCGAGACCCCACTCTTACAAGAAGAAAACTTAGGGTTAGAAATGTCTAAAATTTGTATAAATACAAAAGGTGTTCAAATCGGGTCGGATCTTGGACTATGCAGAGTTGATATGTGGCCACTAAATTGGCGATAACTCCTGGAATATTACTTGCAATTAGCTGAAACTTCTCGCGTTAGAAAGCTAAGTCAATTTTTCAAGACTTTTATCAAGAGCTCAAATTAAACTGGGCAGGGAAGGCTTCCATCTGACATGATCTTTCAGCAGCTTCGGACTGCCTCTGCATTTTCTGACAGTGACATGTTTTCAATAAATCACCCGTATCTCCTGAACCGCTTATCCGATCATCGACCATGACATGATCTTTCAGCTGCTCTTGAACCGCTTATCAAAATGGCACAAAACTCTAAGTAAAATGTATGCTAGAACATGTAAAATATATGAATATCAATATCCAGGCTCAAAGATCACGTTTCTCTCCTCTTTGTTTGGTTGCGTTTGATGCTGCTTGTTTTGCAAACACTTCATTGGTTCAAGAACAACTCGAACAATAATTTTCTTAAGCCAAACATGATAGAGCTACATTTTTGGTGCATGAAAGTTCAGCTCTTCATCCGGTATAACCTGTACACTCAAAGCAATGACTCGAAACAAAAGCTCATAGGTGCAAAAGATATATTCATTTCGACTCGCAAACAGTTTTTCACTTAGATCATCTAAAACAAATTTCAAATGCTCAGAATGATCATCTAAGTGTTTACTAAAATTCAGAATGCTATCAAAGTATTCAATTTCTCCAAGGAATAATTCAGTATTATGTGAAGCACTAGCAGGTTTAGAAAATTTATCAATGTTCATCAAAAAAGAATAGCTAGGCTCACACAATTTATCTTTATCAAATAGAAAACCTCCATGCCTAAGGAATTTCTTATGCTCAAACTCTTCACAAGACAGAAACACATTCTTAAAATTATGATTTGAATTGCAAAGCATCTTAATGTGTTCTAATTCTAGCAACTTAGCTTTAGGAACAAAAAAGAAACACATACCTTGGAATTATTGCATCAACCACAATAATTTCCATACCTGGCTTGTTTCGTATCTCACAAGGGTTTGTCTTGATGTTTGCTTCAGGTTCAAAGGCAGTATGACGTTCTATGTCACATATTGGCAGTAACAAGTCACATATTGGTAGTAGCACATCTTGATGGTGGAAGATAGTTTGCTCATCAAAGACACAACCTCCGGTTTTTAAGGCAGGCTCGCGTAAGATCAGATATGCCATCACTGTTGGGCCTGTCTAGGCCGATTGGTAAGGCCGATTGAGATGTTCTAGATTTTTTTGGAAACTAGACCCACATGGTTTTGGATTCATATCAAATTCACTTTCGTAGGTCAGTGAGTTGGGCTGTGTAGCACGATCTTGGGCAAAGTAACGCAATAGCGTCTGGTGCAGATTGGTTAACTTGTAAAATTTATATCTTTCATGTCTGAACCAGCGTTGTTGTGAATCCAATTTTCCCAGTTTCTCTGACGAATCAAGATTTCAGAACATTTTGGTTCATAGCTTGATTCTTCTGTTTCGGTTGGGAAAATCCTTTGAACGCACGCATGTCCAAATCACGTAAGCTGGGATTCACCTGTCTTGGAAGTTGAATAACTTCTTCTCCTCAACTCGGAATGGATTGATTCAACTTTGAGGAATGTTCTAGTTGAGGTGAGAATGTAGTCCAAGTGGTCGTTTGGCTAGTAAAGTTTAACACGGACTTCTTTTGTATTGAACAAGGCTCATGGGTCCTTTCGGATGGTTTCTTGATCATATCAACAGTAAAGCTCTTGGTTGAAATCTGTTCCAACTTATCACATGTGTTATGCTGCTCACTTTCAGAAGGCCTAGAGTTCATATCTGTTTTTCCTACATCATGAACAAGCATATCAGTTTTACTACTTGTAGCTAGGCTTAGACACTTACCTTGCATAGTGCTGCACATATTAGAGTTGAGGTGATGTTCTAATTGCAAGCTTTTAAGAAAAGTGATTTGCATAGTGTCTTGAGTTTGCTCTTGATCCATTGCTTCTCCTTTGGATGTGTGCTCTTTAGTATGACATGTTTCAACACCCTTTGATAAAGACAAGTGTATCATACTAGTGATGGATAAATCAGGAACCTGTTTGTTTAAAACGGAACTTATCTTAGCTTTTGTTTGAACAGTTGCTTGTTCTGGTTTTGCTCTTGACGTGCACAATATGTCTTGGCTGAGAACATTCTTCTTTTCCACGGCTTTTGGAACGTCTCTCTTCTGATTTCGCTAAGAGGCAAGTGTGGAAACATACTCTCTTGGAGGTCTCGTCTTGTCACTCCTTGGTTCTCTCCTTTTGAGAAATCCAATTTTGTAGCTAGGTTCTTCTCTGCCTTCCCTCACACACCTAGACCTTCTTTGGCTGCCCTAAGATGATTCACCATTACGTGTATAGCATTCATAAGCTGTTTCTTTTCTTTGTGGCCTTTTCTGGTCTGCTTCTCTTCTAGGAGCTCTATTATGAGCTCTTCTTTGCTGGTTGTCACTCTGCACTTGTCCTCAATTCTGTTGCAGCTCTTTATAGAAAGCTTGTAGTTTAGTATCTAGAGTAGTTTTCATTATCTGCTCCATTCAAGCCATTATTATTTTCTTCCACAGCTTGTTGTTGTTGCTAGTTTAATCCTCATCTTCAGCCATCTCTACCTGAAAGAAGAATCACAAATACAAGCCAGTAACTAGTTCTTTATGAAATAAACATGTTCGATGAACACAACACTTGTGACTTCACTAGCTGCTGCAACTAAGATTTTATTCTTGAACTAGAACAACTAACAGATTCTCTAGTCTTAAACAATTCACAAGCAACAACACAAAACAAGACAACTTCACTAACAGGTTACTAAAGTAAAAAAAAAAATATCACACAAGAACACGAAGAACAAGACTCAGCAACTCAAACTCGACGAAACAGAAATGAAACTTCAAGAAAAAAATAAAACAGGCTCGTACCAGGTTAGGAACGAGCTTACCCGGAGTTCTTAGAGCGTTTCTCTGATACCACTTAATATGAACTCCCTAAAATCGACACTCTAGAGCTAGGCTGAAGGGGGAATAAACCTTGCAAGCACAAATGCTTCAAGGGATGTGGAGGTCGAATGGTCACACAAAGGAGATGGAGGTCCTTTGATTCACCTTTGGTCTGCTTTAGATATTACACAATAAAGAAGAACAAACACTGGATATTACACACCAGCAAGGAAGAAGAGAGATTGAGTCTCTCGAAATCCAAGAGAAGAAAACGGCTGCGCCTTTTTAATAATATTAAAGATGATTCTCGACAAGGGGGGGGGGGGGGGGGGGGGGCTAGGGTTTATAAAACCAGCGACAAATAAGAAAAAAAGAAGGGCAAAAATTAAAAGAAAAGGAAAAATAACAACTTAAACAGATGGGCCTTGCTTCTATTTGGTCGAAAATAATAAGCTTATGGGCCTTGGCTTTGCCTTGGTCGAAATTCCTTCATGGGCCACGACTTGTCTCTTTATTTTGGGCTTGAAATACACTTACTTCACTTTGTAAGGTCTGGTCGAATTGGGTGATGAAAAACAGAAGTGGGCTAAGCCAAATCTTCTATTTGATGGCCTAGGATCATGATCAACAAATGGGCTAAGGGGATGTGATCCATTTGTCTCATTAAAAACCTTGTTTTGGAAAACCCATTGGGACAAAACCAAAACAAGGGAAAAAGAGTGCAAATGGGTCATATACCCATTTGTTGGTCCTCTTGAAATTCCTGGATCAAATGTTGTTGTTGGGCTGAGCCAGTTCTTCATTGATGAATTCGTCCTACTCCTTAGAGTTTCTTGAAGCTTCTTTGAGTCGGGTCCAGCTTGTTCATGCTTAGCTTCCTCGGCTACAAGCTCAGGTTCGAGCTCCAACTCCGTAGTGCAGTCCATGATCACATCATTATCTCCCACTTGAAAAGGATTTGACCTCAAATCCGAACAATCTGCAAGGACAAGAACTAAGTTAGAATTATAGAAGTAAATCAGAATATACGCACCTTGCAAACAGATCTTGTAGGCTTTGATTTATTCTATGATTCGGAATGGACAGCCTCCTCTTGGCAACAGCTTGGACTCCTTTTGGGCTGAAAAACGTTTCTCCTTCATGCGAATCTGTAATCGATATCCAGGCTCAAAGATCACATTGCTCTCCGATTTGTTTGGTTGCATTTGATGCTGCTTGTTTTGCAAACATTCCATTGGTTCAAGAAAAACGCGAACAAGAATTTTCTTAAACCAAACATGATAGAGCCACGTTTTTGGTGCATGAAAGTTCAGCTCTTCATCCGGTATAACCTGTACACTCACAGCAAAGACTCGAAACAAAATCTCATAGGTGCAAAAGATATATTCATTTCGACTCGCAAACAGTTTTTCACTTAGATCATCTAAAACAATTTTCAAATGCTCATCATGATCATCTAAGTGTTTACTGAAATTCATAATGCTATCAAAGTATTCAATTTCTCCAAAGAATAATTCAGCATTATGTGAAGCACTAGCAGGTTTAGAGAATATATCAATGTTCATCAAAAAAGAATAGCTAGGCTCACACAATTTATCTTGGGCTGTGTAGCACGATCTTAAAATTATGATTTGAATTTCAAAGCATCTTAATGTGTTCAAATTACAGCAACTTAGCTTTAGGAACAAATAGAAACACATACCTTGGAATTATTGCATCAACCACAATAATTTCCTTACCTGACTTGTTTTGGATGTCACAAGGGTTTGTCTTGATGTTTGCTTCAGGTTCAAAGGTAGTAGAACGTTCTATGTCACATATTGGCAGCAACAAGTCACATACTGGCAGTAGCAAGTCTTGATGGTGGAAAATATTTTGCTCATCAAAGACACAACTTCCCGTTTTTAAGGCAGGCTCGCGTAAGATCAGATATGCCATCAATGTTGGGCCTGTCTGGGACGATTGGTAAGGCCGATTGAGATGATCTAGATTATTTTTAAAAATAGACCCACGGAGCTTTAGATCCATATTAAATTCAATTTCGTAGGTCAGTAAGTTGGGCTGTGTAGCACGATATTGGGCACAGTCACGCAATAAGGTCTGATGCAGATTGGTTGACTTGTAAAATTTATATCTCTCAAGTCTAAACCGGCGTTGTTGTGAATCCTATTTTCCCAGTTTCTCTGACGAATCAAGATTTCAGAACATTTTGGTTCATAGCTTGATTCTTTCTGGTTCGGTTCGGAAAATCTTTTGAACGTACGCATGTCCAAATCACGTAAGCTGTGATTCACCTGTCTTGGAAGTTGAATAACTTCTTCTCCTCAACTCGGAATGGATTGATTCAACTTGGAGGAGTGTTCTAGTTGAGGTGAGAATGTATTCCAAGTGGTCGTTGGGCTAGTAAAGTTTACCACGGACTTCTTTTGTATTGAACAAGGCTCATGGGTCCTTTCGGATTGCTTCTTGATCATATCAACAGTAAAGCTCTTGGTTGAAATCTGTTCCAACTTATCACATGTGTTATGCTGCTCACTTTCAGAAGGCCTAGAGTTCAAATCTGTTTTTCCTACATCATGAACAAGCATATAAGTTTTACTACTTTTAGCTAGGCTTAGACACTTACCTTGCATAGTGATGCACATATTAGAGTTGAGGTGATGTTCTAATTGCAAGCTTTTAAGCAAAGTAATTTGCATAGGGTCTTGAGTTTGCTCTTGGTCCATTGCTTCTCTTTTGGATGTGTGCTCTTTAGTAGGACCTGTTTCAACACCCTTTAACAAAGACAAGTGCATCATACTAGTGATGGATAAATCAGGAGCCTAGTTGTTTAAAACAGAACTTATCTTAGCTTTTGTTTGAACAATTGCTTGTTATGGTTTTGCTCTTGACGTGCACAAGATGTCTTGGGTGAGAACATTCTTCTTCTCCACGGCTTTTGGAACGTCTCTCTTCTGATTTTGCTAAGAAGCAAGTGTGGAAACGTACTCTCTTGGAGGTCTCGTCTTGTCACTCATTGGTTCTCTCCTTTTGAGCAATCCAAATTTGTAGCTAGGTTCTTCACTCCCTTTCCTCACACACCTAGACCTTCTTTGGCTGCCCTGAGATGATTCACCATTACGTCCATAGCATTCATAAGTTGTTTCTTTTCTTTGTGGCCTTTGCTGGTCTGCTTCTCTTCTATGAGCTCTGTTATGAGCTCTTCTTTGCTGGTTGTCACTCTGCACTTGTCCTCTATTCTGTTGCAGCTCTTGACATAAAGCTTGTAGTTTAGTATCTAGAGTAGTTTTCATTATCTGCTCCATTCGAGCCATCATTGTTTTCATCCACAGTTTGTTGTCGTTGCTGGTTTAATCCTCATCTTCAGCCATCTCTACATGAAAGAAGAATCATAAATACAAGCTAGTAACTAGTTCTTTATGAAATAAATATGTTCGATGAACACATCACTTGTGACTTCACTAGGTGCTGCAACTAAGATTTAATTTTGGAACTAGAACAACTAACAGATTCTCTATTCTTAAACAACTCACAAGCAACAACACAAAACAAGAAAAATTCGACAAACTCAGTGATAGTATACTTTTTGCAAGTCTTTGAGACCAATTACTCAAAATACAAATAGTATAAGAGGTATCGAATCCAATGGGTTAATTCCAAACACCAAGAATACAAAGCACTAATCGAGTTAAGCAAGTATGAAAAGGTTGTTGTTTAGCTAGTGAATCTAGCAACTTAAATAAAGGAAGAGCTAGAGATAGCAAACTACAAAAGTGTAATGCAAGAGATATAAGCGAATCTAAGGATGGATTAATCGAGTTTAGATGATCCAAGTTCCAATTCATGATGCTCAATGAACAAGCAAGATAATCCCTAGGCTTAAGACCCTTAACTTGACTAATTCTCTTTCAAGCAATTAATCACTATGCTAATCACTTAATCCAATAACAAACTCTCATTTGTGGATCAATGATTAGCAAGCATTAACTTTATATAAATAAGATCAACCAAAAATACACCCTAGAAAACTATTATCATAGGCTAGAGCATAAATCTCTTGTTTAGTTTATTAAGGCATTTTATCAAACACTTGGTGTTCATGAAATGCCTTATGATCTAAACCCATTTTCTCAAGCTAGATCTAGTTTTAAGAACACTAAACTAGAAGGGATATAAGAGTATCTAACCCTAAACATCATAAATTAATCTTGGAATCATCCTAACTCTAACCCATCCTCAAACTCTAAGAACTACTTACTAATCATCATGGTTTCAACAAGTCCAATAAAAGAAGAGTTAAAACTCATGATCAAGATGATTGGATGATTAGAAAAATAGAAGATTGATAGATTCAATCAAGAAAACAATACTCAATTTGCATAAATCAAAAGGATCAATCTCTTACAAATCACTTTTAGAGAGAGTTTTTACTTAAGAAAAGACTTATCCCATCAAAAGTGAACATTGACGAACCGGGTCGACCCGGGACAAACCGGGTACCGACACAGTTTAGATGGATAAAAAGTTTTCTGGGCGGCCAATACCGAGGTCACTCGTCGGTACCACACCTCGGTATTGAACCTGGGTTTGTGTACCAACGAGGGGTATCGAGCAATGACATCGATATTGAGGGAAAATGCTTTGATGTTCCTTCGATGAATACCGAGGTCACTCCTCGGTATTGTAGCTCGGTGCTAATAAATTTTTCCGCCGGGTTTCCACCAAGAGTAGCACCGATCAGTTGCACCGAGGAGTGACCTCAGTACAATTCCCTGAAGCCGCGATACCGACGTCACTCCTCGGTATTGTAGCTCAGCGTTAAGGGATATTCCCCCGGGTTTCCACCGAGAGCAGCACCGATCAGTTGCACCGAGGAGTGACCTCGGTACAATCCCCTGACTTCAATACCGATGATCCATTCTAACGTGTGACATCGGTATAGACTCCGTCTTCTCTCCGCGTGTCTCCAATCTCCTCCAAAGCACCTAAAACACGATCTAAAACATGCAAGGACTCTCTAGGACTTGATGTGGACACACTAAACTCCTAAAATGACAAAAATGCTAAAGAAATATCATGAACTATGCGCGAATGACTCGAAACCTAAGTGAAACGGATGCTAGAATGATGCAAAATATGATGATATCAATTCTCCCAAACTTAATCATTTGCTTGCCATCAAGCAAACAAATATAAGAGGAGGGAAAAGATATATGAGAGCGGGAGCTCAAATCCTCAATCAACATAAAAAGAAACACATTCATCGCCCAAATTTGTAGTTCTAAAATGCACCAAGCGCGTCTACTCCAAAGGAGTTAGCCATTCCTATTTTATCATGCATCAAATCCAAACCTCAATCTACGCAAGCAATCATATTCTCCAACCCCTTAACGTTCATTAATGGTGCAACCATGAATCATGTTTATGCAAGGTTAAATGAATTCGTTTGGCTAAGGGTATGGTTATGAGATGAAGGTGATCTCATTATCATGCATAGGTAATTAAGTTCAAGGATCTCTCAGGGAATGAACAAACTTTAGCAAAATTCTAAATTTAAAAGGCAACCTATGCATACAAGGGAGAATTATCATCTACCCAAGTGCCTTGAGTGTCTCTAACCTTAAGCCTTCTAACTCGTTGTGCCCACATCCTAAGCTACCATTTTTATCCTAAGGCATTTTGTCTTCTCAAACTCTCACATGCTTCTTGTGTTCTCGATTCTCCTTCTTCTCACATTGGGGATCGACTTCTTCTTCCTTGATGTCATGGATTGGTGCTTCCTTGTTTTGACTTAGCTTTTTCTTTCTTCATTTTTGTTCACGCCTCTTCTCATCTTTGATGCTTGGCCATTTCGGATTTCTTCTTTTTCCTTGAATATTTTAGGCTATCTTATTCTTAGAGCTAGTCTTATTATCTTCTTTTTGCACCAACCAATCTATGTAAATTCGATCCCCTTTTCCTATCTCCATTTTCATATTTTCCAATCCACATTACCATTCCACATATATCCGATCACCAAGTTTCAAAACCGTTTCCCCCAAACTTGAACCAATACCCGTCGTCCTAACTATCATATTCCTAGATTAACTCCGTGATGTTGGAGCTAAGTCTACATGAGAATTCCCTCTTGTCGCCTTAAACCTAACACGTTTTGCCAAGTTTGTTCGAAAGAAAGGCCTCACAATTCACACACTAATAAGAATGGCTAGAAAGGAGGTTGAGGTTAAGGTAGGGAAAACCATTCCAATGATTGGATATGACTACTTGGATAAACAAGAGTGGTAGAAAGGGAAAAGATTATCCAAATATGTATATGTGATCCACGAATTCATTTAAAAATGCATAAACACAATATTTACAAGTCAAGATTAGGGTTATCACTTAAATCGTCTTTACTTTCAAACTCGCCTAGATGCATCAAACAACTACGAACGAATCAATTTCTTTAGGTGCTACCCTAATGAGGAAAAATCATCATTGCTCCCTATGCACATGCAATACAACCTATATGCTACTAGACTCGATCCTATATGCACAATAATTGACTTCTTTTTGTGTTTTCAAATTTTTCGATTTTTTTGGTTTTTTTTCTATGCCTTAGATGAATGCATGAGTTGCATGAGACTCGAAAAACGAAATTGAAAATAAGATCAAAACAAATGACATTAGATACCGGTCCCTCCCCCAAACTTAAATCACACCGTCTAGGTGTGAAATAAATCTAAGGAAAGGACCAAAAACAAGAGAAAACTAGACAATGCAAGATTCAAAATAAAAGAAAAATATATACAAGAGTTTTGGACTCGTACCTAGAAACTTTGAGATGGGGATGAAGACCCCATCGAGTAAGATGGATTACTTGAGACAGGAGACGGGGACCGCATCGCTCTCCTCTTTGTTGCTTTATCCGCTCGGGCCGTGGGTCGGCTAGTGCTTATGACCAATTCCATACCTCCTCCTTGAGGTGCGAGAGTGGTGCCTATGACGACATCTCCTCCTTCACCGGTCCTTGAGGAACTCGCTCCGCTAACTCCGTCTATGAGCTCATTGATGGTTCGACCCATGGCTTTAACCATCTTCTTCAAAGACTTGATCGTCTTGACAATCTTCTTCATGTTGTTGTTTTGCCACTTGCCCATGCGTTGGAGGAGACTAGTTTGGTTGTGAGCATGTCTTGTAGCCGCCATAGTAATAGCCCCATCATAAGGGTCAAAGTGGTAGCGCTCACTACCGTACACGGTTTTGGGTGACGACTCATTTGCCACCTCCTCGTCGAGATCAAGAGTTTCGTCGGTAATGGTTCTCCGTTGTGCTCTCTTGCGGAACCCTTGCATAGGCGGATCGGTGGTGGGGTTGTAGATGTACTCTTAAGGAGGGATAAACATGATGTTCCTCGGATCATGGAAGTTGGTGAGCGCGGGATTAGGCAAAAGGACTTGTAAAATAGATGTCTCGGTTAGTTGGAAGTTGTAAGCTATCTTGCCATCGATAAGTCCCTTGAAGAACTTAGTCTTCGAAAGATAGGCCGCATCCAAAGACTTCCACTCATTAGCGCTAACCCACCAAGGGAATAGGCGTTATGATCCATCCGATGCAAATGGCGGCCTTCTTCAACTTTGTCTTCCAAGCCCAATTTCGGTAAGCAAACAAGTGTCTCGCAAAGAGCGTTGCGAGACAAGGAAGCCTCTCCGGCCCCTCGAACGCTCTACCATTGTGGATAGTGGTGAGAATGGGCTTTAGATCGAGCCCCAACAACTCCATTTCCTCCGTAGTAACCGTGTCAATCTCCACTTTTTGATAGAAATTGTGGACCAACGCCTTGTGCGCGTAGCGGAGAGCCAGGTGCCATATGCTTGCATTCTTAGAGTCACCGGCCTTAAATTCTCCGGATGCAATCGTTGCCCAAAGATTACGGAGCTCGAGCCTCGGATAATCAAAGTATTGTACACCGTAGGTCCCTTCTTCCTTGAACCCGAATATCTCGCAAAGCTCATGGAAAGTTACTTGATGAGTGGTGTCCATAAGTCGGAAAGTGACTAGGAACATGGTAGAGAGCGCCTTGAAAGCTTCATACATCATGCTCATGAACTTCCTTAGCCTCATATTCTCAAAAAGAGCCCACACCTCATCACTTATTCCCATCTTATCCATCATCTCCTCATCAACGAACTTTCTTTGCTCGAACTTCATTTGATAAAACTTTTCGAAGTATTCTTGCTCGTTTGGCTTTACTCGTTGCACTTCCGTGATTTCTCCACTTGAGCTCTCACTCTCAATCTCTTCTTTGACTTCCTCAACTCTCTTGCCTTTGCCTTTTTTCTTGGATTTGGAGCTCGTATCCGCGGTCTTATCCTTTGCCTTGGTACTCTTTGCAATTCCTTTCCCTTTTTCCGCGGCAGAAGCTTTGGCAATTCCTTTTCCTTTTCCAACCGTTGAAACCTTGGTACGTGTCCGTGTCGATGGAGCGCCTTTGTCGGTCATTGTAGCTACATATATCCTCGAGACTATTTGTGAGCATAGGTACAATTGCTTCTCCAAACAACAAAGTTTTTCCAAAAGATGAGTGATATGCTAAAATTATTACCCTAAAAGTACTAAAGTAGTAGTTGTAGTAAACTAGGTGTCGAACACAAGGACTCACAGAAACACACAATAGATTATGTAGATGAGAATTAAGCTAAGCAATTCAGTTGAAATAAAAAGCAATAAGCAGTAAAAGAGTTGTAAAATCGATGGAAGAATATAGGCCCAGAGTATTTCTCAAGAGATCAATGAATGCAGATAACCAATCAGTCAGGATTCAGATTTAGCGCGGTTCTTGAACTCAAATCACTAAGCTATAATTAACCAACTGTCGTTGCGAGAATTATCTAAATCTAAACTTCAGAATCCCAAATCTCTTTGCAAATTCCTAAGAATAAATCAGCCTTAATACCGAGTTTGATATGTTCACAATTCAATTAAACCAAATCTATTTGCGAATAATCAATTTGCTCACTCTAGGTTCTGTCAGATTACTCAATTGCACTGTCGTGCCTAATCGATTAACCTAAGATCTAAGTTCCAGATTCGTCAACCTAGAATTAGCTTTGAGAACAACCTATGGTGAAGAACTAATTCAGATGGTGAATCATAACAAATCAATTACCCACAATCAAAGAAAACCCTATGAGAAAAGCCTAAACCTAAAGTGGATCTACTTAGACATGGAAATTGAAACTATAAACATGTTTGAATAAATCATCAAATAAAATAGAAAGAGTAACAAGAGGGTTCGAAATCTTCTCTCCGACGAACAGAGTTTCAGACTTGTCTCCCTTTAAAAGCTCTCTCACAAAACCAGAATAAAATAAAACATAGCCCTCAAAGTGGCTGT
This sequence comes from Eutrema japonicum, assembly GCA_030161315.1. Taxonomy (NCBI): domain Eukaryota; kingdom Viridiplantae; phylum Streptophyta; class Magnoliopsida; order Brassicales; family Brassicaceae; genus Eutrema; species Eutrema japonicum. Next base: position 19,883,338 of record BSQW01000012.1, on the reverse strand, counting down.
AAAATCCTATTAAATAACATAAATCACGTTTTGGGGCTTGTTGTAAATAATAAAGACTTCTGGGCAATTTTGAAATTCTTCAACTCCTCATTAAAGTCGCGGTCCGTGTCTACTTCGATGAGTATCGACCGATACTAGGCAGTATCGATCGACACTGATGCTTCAAATCGGGTACTCAGCTACACGACCGTCTGCTTTGATCCAAAATGCTCCAGAAAGCTCTAATATCTCCAATTATGCTCCAAACTTGCTAAAACCTGTAAAAGACTCTAAACCACTACAAAATAATGGAAAGACTCTTTAAAACGGACTTATATCATGGCCTAAAAGGGGTAAAAACCATGATATATCAACTGCTGCTGCTGTCTGAGCAACCTGAGTTTCCAGCTTCTTCTAAGAGACTTTGAGAGCTTCAATTTTCCCATTCAGATCAGTGTACAGAGAGTCAATCTTCCCATTGAAATCCACTTGCAGCTTTTGCTATCCCTTAAGAATTTGTTCAAACATGGATTCCATCTCACTCTCTGTGGACTTTGGATAGATGGGTTGGTACGAAGAGTTCTCATAATTGCGAGTGAAATCTCTTCTCTGGAGTGGTTTCTGAGCAAATTGATTTGCTCCAAAGCCAGATTGGTTTCCCTCAAACTTGTACCCACCTTGCTGAGTGTTGTTGTTGAAGTTTCGGTTGTTGTTGTACCCAAATCGCTGACCCTGAAAACCAGAACCACCAACGTAGTTAACATCCTCCACTTTATCTTTATCAATATTATCGACTCCATCAGCAAAGTGTACAGTCTTCTTCGACTTCCCGATCAGAAAATCTAGCTTGGCTTGAACTTCAGAAATCTGCAAACCATCCATGCTACCAGCTAGCTTCTTGCGCTCAAAATGTGCATTCTTGGTGTTATTGCTAGACGCCAAATTCTCAATAAGCACATAAGCATCATCTGGATACCTGGTATTGAAATTTCCATTGCTCGAAGCATCCAAAGCCATCTGATACCTTCAATCAATCCCTCGGAAAAAGAAACCCATTAGCTGAACATCAGAGTACCTGTGATGTGAACAATCTCTCTGGTATGATCTGAATCTTGTCCAAGAAGCCTTGAACGCCTCAGTAGGTCCTTGAAAATACTGGGAGATCTTGTTCCTCAGATCGTCGGATCGTGCATCATCATAGAAGTTGTTCAGGAAAGCAGTCTTAGTGTCTTCCTAAGTAGTCAGTGATCCAGGAGGTAACTTCTTCAGCCAGTAAGTTGCATCTCCACCAAGAGAGTATGGGAAGAGCTTGCAGAAGAGGTAATCATAGGATACTCCATTGATCTTGATGCTAGTGACCAAATCCTCAAACCTCTCAATATGGTCCATGGGATGTTCATTGGGAAGACCATGAAAAGGGTGCTGACCCACAAGAGTGTAGTATGCAGGTTTCAGCTCAAAGTCATTCCTCTGAAAAGCAGGAGGACGAATCGCTGATCGTTTGGCGTAAAACTGATCAGGCCTGTTGTACTCACCAATCGTTCTACCACGATTAACCACAACGTTCCCAGCGACAATCTCCTCGACAACAGGAGCAGGTGGAATGATGTTCCCCTCTCCATCCAGACGTTGCCCTCTCTCATTGCACAACTGATCCTCTTGGTCTCTGTAAGCACCAGCTTCATCTCGAACCAAAACCACTGGGTTGTTCATTTCTACTGGCTTCTTTGCTCTTCTGTTTGTGCGTTCCAAAAGTGCTAGCTGCTCCAATGACAGTTCAACTAGCTGAGTGTTCTTGCTCCTTCTGGTTTCACGAATATGCATACACCTGAAAACAAAACTCAAGAACGTAAGTAACTCGGTAACACGATCAGTATCGACCGACACTGGGTGGTGTCGATCGATATCAACAAAAAGAATACGACGAGTATCGACCGATACTAGGTAGTATCGATCGATACCGACGAACTTAGTCGAAATTCTCAAACTAAAATCTAATGGCGAATTGAGTCCCCGACAACGGCGCCAAATTTTATATGCTCAAATTAATACCCTAAAAGTATTAAAGCAGTAGTTGTAGTAAAGTAGAGTAGGGGTCGAACACAAGGACTCATAGAAACACAGAATAGATTATGTAGATGAGAATTAAGCTAAGCAATTCAGTTGAAATAAAAAGAAATAAGCAGTAAAAGAGTTGAAAAATCGATGGAAGAATATAGGCCCAGGGTATTTCTCAGGAGATCAATGAATGCAGATAACCAATCAGTAAGGATTCAGATTTAGCGCGGTTCTTGAACTCAAATTACTAATCTATAATTAACCAACTGTCATTGCGAGAATTCTCTAAATCTAAACATCAGAATCCCAATTCTCTTTGCAAATTCCTAAGAATAAATCAGCCTTAATACCGAGTTTGATATGTTCACAATTCAATTAAACCAAATCTCTTTGCGAATAATCAATTTGCTCACTCTAGGTTCTGTCAGATTACTCAATTGCACTGTCGTGCCTAATCGATTAACTAAGATCTAAGTTCCAGATTCGTCAACCTAGAATTAGCTTTGAGAACAACCTATGGTGAAGAACTAATTCAGATGGAGAATCCTAACAAATCAATTACCAGCAATCAGAGAAAACACTATGAGAAAAGCCTAAACCTAAAGTGGATCTACTCAGACATCGAAATTAAAACTATAAACATGTTTGAATAAATCATCAAATAAAATAGAAAGAGTAACAAGAGGGTTCGAAATCTTCTCTCCGACGAACAGAGTTTCAGACTTGTCTCCCTTCAAAAGCTCTCTCCCAAAACTACAATAAAATAAAGCATAGCCCTCAAAGTGACTGTAAAATCCTATTAAATAACCTAAATCACGTTTTGGGGCTTCTTGTAAATAATAAAGACTTATGGGCAATTTTGCAATTCTTCAACTCTTCATTAAAGTCGCTGTCCGTGTCTACTTCGATGAGTATCGACCGATACTAGGCAGTATCGATCGACACTGATGCTTCAAATCGGGTACTCAGCTACACGGCCGTCTGCTTTGATCCAAAATGCTTCAGAAAGCTCCAATATCTCCAATTATGCTCCAAACGTGCTAAAACCTGTAAAATACTCTAAACCACAGCAAAATAGTGGAAAACTCTATAAAATGGACTTATATCATGGCCTAAAAGGGGTAAAAAGCATGATATATCAATGAGCAAGAGCAATGAGCAAGGTAACAATTCACACTTAGCAAGCAAATTTTTCCAATGCACAATCCCTAATTCTGATTCGTCTCAAAATTCCAATTCTTCAAATTTTCATCAAACTATCAACAATTGGCACATGAATCATCAAGTTCAAGCATAGAGAAACCATCCCCAAGGTATTTGTACAAGTGAAAAGCAATACCAAACCATATTCAAACAATATTTTCCTAAGAACAAAACTATGATTTTTCTAAAATTTAATTGATGAATACCTTGGGGGATTAGGATTAAATGTTCGGAATGATGATAAATCCAAAAAGAGCTGTGAAAATCGAGACTGTGGGGCTTGGAATCGTGAAATTTGGTTGAGAAAAGAGGGAGATGTGAAAAAATATTGCTCTTGAAATCGTGAAACTAGGTTGAGAAAGAAGATGGATTTCGCGTGGAAGAAGAAGAGAAAGAAGAGACTTACCGGGTCGGGTCGGATCTTACTAGGGCGGGAACCGGGTCGGTCAATGAATTGCAAAAAAATGGTCAATACCAAGGTCATTCGTCGATATTGTACCTCTGTATTGACTGATTTTTAAAAACTTCTCGTTGAATACCGATGTCACTCCTCGGTATTGAGCATCGGTATGGCCATACCGATGTCACTCCTCGGTGCAACAAATCGATGTTAAGGAGATTTTCCTTCTGTTTCCATACCGATTTGTTGTACCGATTTGTGATGTCGGTATTGGTTCCTTGGCACGGTCGATAACGATGTCTTTGATCGGTATTGAGTATCGGTACGGCTATACCGATGTCATTCCTCGGTGCAATAGATCGGTGTTAAGGAGATTTTCCTTCTGTTTCCATACCGACATGTTGTACCGATTTGTGACGTCGGTATTGATCCTTTCTCCCTTCGGCAAGTCCATACCGATGTCACTCGTCGGTATTTGACGTCGGTATTGCCTAATTACATCGGTATCACTCATCGGTATTGCTCCTTGACCTTGGAACCCCTATGAACACTTAACAAAAACATCAAAAATATCTAGCAAAGATAGAAAAAGAGAAAAAATAAAGGTATATACAATGATAAGCTTGGGGTGTCTCCCAAGAGAATTTTTTTTTACGTCACTAAGTTCTACGTTTGTTACCGCATTCAAGAGAGGGGAACATCATCGAGAGGAATCGAGCCTCGCTCTTCAATGATTTCCTTAGAATGGTATGGTTTGAGTCTTTGGCCGTTTGCAATGAATTCTTGGCCACTCTTGTTCACAAGCACCACGGCCCCATATGGCCTCACTTCCTTGATCTCAAATGGTCTGGACCATCTTGACTTGAGCTTCCCGGGAAAAAGCTTCAACTGGGAGTTGAACAATAGCACTAAGTCTCCAACCTTGAAGTCTTTACGCAAGATCTTCTTGTGATGGAACACTTTGGTCCGTTCCTTGTAGATCCTCGAGCTCTCATAGGCCTCTAGCCTAATCTCGTCTAACTCTTGGAGTTGAATCAACCGCCTCTCTTGTGCCGTCTTTAGATCGAAGTTGAGAAGTTTCACCGCCCACAAGGCCTTGTACTATAACTCAACCGGCAAGTGACAAGCTTTCCCTTAGAGAAGGTTGAACGGAGTAGTCTCTATCGGTGTTTTGAAAGACGTTCGATAGGCCCACAATGCGTCATCAAGCTTTGTAGACCAATCTTTTCTTCAACTCCCACCGGTCTTCTCAAGTATCGCCTTGATTTGCCGGTTAGAAACCTCCACTTGGCCACTCATTTGAGGATGGTATCGCATGGCCACCTTGTGCTTCACTCCGTGCTTCCTAAGAAAGCTTTCGAAGACTTTGTTGATGAAGTGCGAACCTCCATCACTTATCACAACCCGTGGTACACCAAATCTAGGGAAGATTATTGACTTAAACATCTTGAGAACGACTTTTGCATTGTTTGTGGGACTCGCAATCGCCTCTACCCATCTGGAGATATAGTCAACCGCCACTAGAATGTATTGGTTTCCATAAGAGGAAGGGAACGGTCCCATGAAGTCTATTCCCCATACGTCCAAGAGTTCTACTTCAAGAATCGGGTTTTAAGGCATCTCATCTCTTCTACTAATGTTCCCCTTTCTTTGGCAAGTGTCACAAATGGAAACAAAATCATGCGCATCCTTGAATAGGTTAGGCCACCAAAAACCCGATTGGAGAATTCTTGTAGCCGTCTTGTACGAAGCAAAGTGTCCACCATAGGCCGACCCATGACAATGGAATAAAACCCCTTGGACCTCTTCTTCCGCCACACACCTTCGATACAAACCATCCGAACACAATTTGTACAAGAATGGCTCATCCCAATAGTACCTTGTGACGTCATGAAAGAACTTCTTCTTATACCCATCCAAATTTGGAGGCTCTTTCCCAGAAACCAAATAGTTCACCAAATCCGCGAACCATGGAAGCTTCTCATCTTGCAACCCATTAGCATCTTCAATACCATTCACGGCCTCAATCCCCTTTCTCAACACATTCACAACCATGAGGCTCTCCCCGGGGAGATTATCATTAATGGGATTTAGGTCTTCTATCTTCATCCTAGGCAAATGATCCGCCACTCCATTTTCTATCCCTTTCTTGTCTACTATCTCCAAATCAAACTCTTGTAGAAACAAGATCCAACGGAGTAGCCTTGGCTTTGTGTCTTTCTTTGCATAAATGTATCTTAGGGCCGCGTGATCGGTGTAGACAATCACCTTTGATCCCACAGCATAAGACCTAAATTTCTCGATTGCAAACAGCACGGCTAGCAAAAAAAATTTCCGTTGTGGCATACCGGGCTTGAGTGTCATCTAAGGTCCTACTTGCATAGTAGATAACATTGGTCTTCTTGTCCTTCCTTTGACCCAAGACCGCTCCAACCGCGTAGTCACTAGCATCACACATGATCTCGAAAGGAAGATCCCAATTCGGGGCTTGGACAATGGGAGCACTAACCAACGCCTTCTTGATCTCTAGAAACGCCACCATACACTCCTCATCAAACACGAACTCAACCTCCTTGCAAAGTAGCCTTGTGAGAGGCCTTGTGATTTTCAAGAAGTCTTTGATGAACCTTCGGTAGAACCCCGCGTGACCCAAGAAATACCGGATGTTCTTGACCGACTTAGGCGGCTCCAAGCTAACCATCACCTCAATCTTGGCTTTTTCTACCTCTATTCCCTTCTCGGAGATTTTGTGGCCAAGCACGATGCCCTCACGCACCATAAAATGACACTTCTCCCAATTGAGTACCAAGTTTGCCTCCTCACATCGTTGCAAGACCCTACAAAGATTATACAAGCAAACAACAAACGAAGACCCATACACGGAGAAGTCGTCCATAAAGACTTCTACCATGTCTTCAATAAGATCAGAGAAAATGGACATCATGCAACGTTGGAATGTCGCGGGTGCATTACACAACCCAAATGGCATCCTTCGATATGCGAAGGTGCCATAAGGGCATGTGAAAATCGTTTTCTCTTGGTAATTCGGGTGTATGAGAATTTGAAAGAAACCCGAATAACCGTCTAGAAAGCAATAAAATGGATGATTAGCTAGACGTTCAAAAATTTGATCTATGAAAGATAACGGGAAATGATCCTTACGAGTAGATGAATTTAGCTTCCTATAGTCAATGCATATTCTATGCCCGGTTATTGTCCTCGTAGGTATCATTTCATCCTTTTTATTTTTAACAACCGTTATCCCCCTTTCTTAGGCACACAATGAACTGGTGAGACCCAAGTACTATCCGATATTGGGTAGATAATACCCGCGTCTAGAAGCTTAAGAATCTCTCTCTCTTTACAACTTCTTTCAAATTATGATTCAACCTTCTTTGATGTTCAATAGAGGTCCTCGATTCATCCTCTAGATGGATTCTATGTGTGCATAAAGTAGAGGAAATACCCTTGGTGTCATCCAAAGAATAACCAATAGCTTTCCTATACTTCCTAAGTTCAACTAAAAGGGAGGATAGTTCATTCTCATTAAAACTATCATTTACAATAACCGGGTATGACTCGTTTGGACCTAGGAAAGCGTACCTTAGTCCCATGGGAAGTTGCTTTAGGTCCACCTTTGGGGCTTTGAGTTCGCTCCAATCATCCTCCTCAAGACTAGACTTACCCTTGCTAGTCTCTTCAACGGCTAGAACAAACTCATCTTGAACCGCACCAACTCTTGACCCATCTTGAACCTTGGTACCACGAACACCCAACTCAACAAATGGCGTATCCCTTTCAACCGGCTTGTGAAAGTCCATGAGTAGCTCATACCCTTGACTATCTTTACTCAAGAACCCATGATCACCACGCTCCTTAGTCAAGACCACTTCTAAACCGTCTTCTACTCTCATTTCCTCAAGCAATTCGTCGGCTAGTGCATCCATGGTCTCTATGTAGAAACATTGGCCATCTATGGTGGGTTTCTTCATCACCTTGTTGATATCAAACTCAAGGACTTCTCCTTTACCCAAGTGAAGATATATTTTGCCTTTCCTCACATCGATTATCGCCCCTGCGGTTGCTAGGAATTGCCTACCAAAGATAAGAAAATCTTTCGGTTCCTCATCCATCTCAAGTACTACGAAATTTGTCAGGAAAATGAAATCCTTCACCACGATAGGAAGATCCTCAAGCAAACCAATAGGAACCCTCACGCTTCTATCCGACAATATTAGGGAAATGTTGCATGCCTTGTAGCATGTGAAACCTAGTCTCTTGGCTACCGAAAATGGCATGAGGCTTACACTTGCTCTGAGATCACACAAACAATGGTTAAAAGTTAGAGGACCAAGTGCACAAGGTAGAGTGAATGATCTCGGATCTCCTAGCTTCTTTGGCACCATCTTCTTTTGTATGATGGCGCTACACTCGTGAGTTAGAATGACCATAGACTCCATCTCCTTAGCTCTCTCATTCACAGCATCTTTCAAGAATTTGGCGTATTGAGGGACAAATACGAAGGCATCAACCAAAGGCATTGTGAGTTCTACCTTCTCCATTTGCCTATCAAAGATGGCTTTGTACTTGTCCACAAGTTGCTTCTTGAACTGCCCAGGAAAAGGACTACTTAGGAAAGTATGGCTTAGGGACAAACACATTCTTCTTTGGCTTCTCTTGAGCAACAACAACCCTAGGCTTGACCTTCTCAACTTCTTCAACCTTGTCTTGCTCTCTCACTACCTCATCTTCAACCAATTCGTCATCTTCATGAAGTTCCCCCCCTACTTTGCTTCTCAATGTCCTCATTGAGAGTAGAAGGAGCTTCTCTTGGAGGCAAAACCGTACCACTTCTTAAGGTGATGGCGTTTACATACTCCTTAGGATTAGCTTCGGATTTGCCTGAGAGCTGACCTTGTGGTCGTGAAGAAGAAGCAACACATTTGGTCTCCATTTGTTTTACCTTGGAGTTCAAAGCCTCAATCTTTGTGTTGAGGTCATTGTAAGAGCAATCCACTAGCGTATTGATCTCCGCTTTTCCCTTGAGTAATTGTTGGAACATGGAGCTCAAGTCAAGCTCTTACGGTTTAGATGTAGTTGCTTGACCTTGAGGCACAAACCCTTGTTGATGGCCTTGAAAACCGGGTGGGGCTTTGGTTTGGAATCCACTTTGGTTCCCTTGGAATTGGTTCCTTGGGACAAAACCTTGTTGGTTGGTATTAGAAGCTTGGCCTTGAGGTTGGAATTGCTTTTGTGGGGCTCCTTGAGCTTGATTAGGTTGCGGAGGGTAGACTTGGTATTGTGGATTTTCCACATTTATGTTTCGGTAAGAGAAGTTGGGGTGGTTCCTATAGTTTTGGTTGAACCCTTGTCTTTGGTAGTTCCCTTGGTTTTGCTAGTTCCCTTGGTTCCCCACGTAGTTCACCTCCTCTTGGGTGTTCATGTCCGCGTTCTCCTCTTGATAGCAACCTTGATTCTCATCATAAGCATCCACAAAACTAACAGTCTTTTGAGAAGACACTAGAAATCAATCAAATTGGCTTGCTTATCCAACTTGTCATTAAGAGCTTTCATGTCTTTGGCCCGCTTGTTCTCATCAAAGTCGCTAGTGGTCCTTGTGGCGCGGTCATAGTCGTCGCCATAGGTACCATCACTTTGGGCCAAGTTCTCGACAAGCTCCATGGCTTCTTCAACGTCCTTAGCCAAGAAGTTACCGTTTGATGTCGTGTTAAGTAGCATACGGATCTTAGGCAAAGCACCTCGGTAGAGGGTGCTAAGGAGATAGGCCTTGCTAAAGTCGTGATATGGGCATTGAGAAGTGTAACTTCTAAATCTCTCCCAAGCCTCGCTGAAAGACTCACTGGACCGTTGTGTGAAGCTTGAGATCTCATTGTGAAGCTTGACGGTTCGAGCCAGTGAAAAGAATTTAGCAAGAAACGCACGTTTGCAATTGTCCCACGAGGTGATAGATCCTTGGGGTAAGGTATTTTCCCATTGGTGAGCCTTGTCACCTAAAGAGAACGGGAAGAGACGAAGCTTTAACCCATCTTCGGAGACCCCATTGATCTTAGTGAGACCACATATCCGGTCAAATTGGTCTATGTGGTCTAAGGGATCCTCCATGGACAGGCCGCAAAACTTGTTGGGTTGAACCATTTTTATAACTCCTGGTTTCACTTCGAAGGTGTTATTCTCTACCGGTGGAGCTTAAATGCCTTGCCGGTTTTGGTGAGCATTAGCAGCGTCACCCTCTCCAACAACGTTTCTAGCTCTTGGTGGGTGGTTGGGACGGTTTTGTTGGTGATTGTTTCCATTGCCACCACCTCCTTGGTTGTTCCCATTCCCACCATTCTCTTGGTAGGGAATGTTCTCATGAATGTCCCCGAGTGGAATATCATGAAGATCCTCCATATCGTTACCGAATTCTTTTTGTTGTCTCACACGTGCTTCACACGTTCTTGTTGTCTCCTCGGTATGAGCGATGTATGTCATCTCTTGGTTCAACTAGATTGTTGTTGCCTCGAGATCGCGTATGCATTCACCTATAGTTTTGAGAGATAGCAATGGAAAGTATAAGACATTAGTACTCAAAGGAAAGTAAAACTTAATATCTAAAAGAACTTAAATCATAATGTGGAATTTAAAACCCAATTGCCAACAGCGCCAAATTGATAGTAGACTTTTTGCAAGTCTTTGAGACCAATTACTCAATGTACAAATAGTATAAGAGGTATCGAATCTAATGGGTTAATTCCAAACACCAAGAATACAAAGCACTAATCGAGTTAAGCAAGTATGAAAAGGTTGTTGTTTAGCTAATGAATCTAGCAACTTAAATAAAAGAAGAGAGATAGCAAACTACAAAAGTGTAATGCAAGAGATATAAGCGAATCTAAGGATGGGGTAATCGAGTTTAGATGATCCAAGTTCCAATTCATGATGCTCAATGAACAAGCAAGCTAATCCCTAGGCTTAAGACCCTTAACTTGACTAATTATCTTTAAGCAATTAATGACTATGCTAATCACTTAATCCATTAACAAACTCTCATTTGTGGATCAATGATTAGCAAGCATTAAGTTTATATAAATAAGATCAACCAAAAATACACCATAGAACTATTATCATAGACTAGGAGCATAAATCTCTTGTTTAGTTTATCAAGGCATTTCATCAAACACTTGGTGTTCATGAAATGCCTTATGATCTAAACCCACTTTCTCAAGCTTGATCTAGTTTTAAGAACACTAAACAAGAAGGGATATAAGAATATCAAACCCTAAACATCATAAATTCATCTTGGAATCATCCTAACTCTAACCCATCCTCAAACTCTAAGAACTACTCACTAATCATCATGGTTTCAACAAGTCCAATAAAAGAAGAGTTAAAACTCATGATCAAGATGATTGGATGATTAGAAAAATAGAAGATAGATAGATTCAATCAAGAAAAAAATACTTAATTTGCATAAATCAAAATGATCAATATCTTACAAATCACTCTTAGATAGGGTTTTTGCTTAAGAAAAGACTTAACCCATCAAAATTAGGTTTTTGGGCATAAATAGTGAATAGTGACGAACCGGGTCGACCCGGGACAAACCGGGTACCAACCCGGTTTAGATGGATAAAAAGTGTTATGGGCGGCCAATACCGAGGTCACTCGTCGGTACCACACCTCGGTATTGAACCTGGGTTTGTGTACCGATGAGGGGTACCGAGCAATGACATCGATATTGAGGGGAAATGCTTTGATGTTCCTTCGATGAATACCGAGGTCACTCCACGGTATTGTAGCTCGGTACTAAGAGATTTTTTTCCCCAGGTTTCCACCGAGAGCAGCACCAATCAGTTGCACCGAGGACTGACCTCGGTACAATCCCCTGAAGCTGCGATACCGACATCACTCCTCGGTATTGTAGCTCGGCGTTAAGGGATTTTCCACCGGGTTTCCACCGAGAGCAGCACCGATCAGGTGCACCGAGGAGTGACATCGGTACAATCCCCTGACTTCAATACCGATGATCCAATCCGACGTGTGACATCGGTATAGACTCCGTCTTCTCTCCGCGTATCTCGAATCTCCTCCAAAGCACCTAAAACTCGATCCAAAACATGGAAGGACTCTCTAGGACTTGATGTGGACACACTAAACTCCTAAAATGACTAAAACACTAAAGAAATATCATGAACTATGCGCGAATGACTCGAAACCTAAGTGAAACGGATGCTAGAATGATGCAAAATATGATGATATCACTCAGAACCCTAAAAAAAAAAAAAAAACTTTCAATCTAACCTAACCCTAGCGCCGCGAACAGGTTGATCTCTAACTCGGTGTTTTTTTTTCTAGCTAAAACAGAATGAAAACTTCACTAACAGGTTACTAAAGTCAAAAAAATAACACAAGAACACGAAGAACAAGACTCAGCAACTTAGACTCGACGAAACATAAGTGAAACTTCAAGAAAAAAATAAAACAGGCTCGTAACAGGTTAGGAACGAGCTTACCCAGAGTGCTTAGAGCGTTGCTCTGATACCACTTAATATGAAATCCCTAGAATCGACACTCTAGAGTTAGGCTGAAGCGGGGATAAACCTTGCAAGCACAAGTGCTTCAAGGGATGTTGTGGAGGTCGAATGGTCACAGAAAGGAGATGGAGGTCCTTTGATTCACCTTTGCTCTGCTTTAGATATTACACACTATAGAAGAACAGACACTAGATATTACACACCAGCAAGGAAGAAGAGAGATTCAGTCTCTCAAAATCCAAAGAAGAAAACGGATGCGCCTTTTTAATAATATGAAAGATGATTCTCGACAAAGGGGGGAGGGGGTGTTGGGGCTAGGGTTTATAAAACTAGTGACAAAGAAAAAAAAAGAAAGGCAAAAATTATAAGGAAAGAAAAAATAACAACTTAAACAAATGGGCCTTGCTTCTCTTTGGTAATAATAAGCTTTTGGGCCTTGGCTTTGCCTTGGTCGAAATTCCTTTATGGGCCACGACTTGTCTCTTCATTTTGGGCTTTAAATACACTTTACTTCACTTTGTAAGGCCTGGTCGAATTGGGTGATGAAAAACAAAAGTGGGCTAAGACAAATCTTCTCATTGTTGGCCTTGGATCATGATCAACAAATGGGCTAAGGGGATGTGATCCATTTGTCTCATTAAAAACCTTGTTTTGGAAAACTCATTGGGACAAAACCAAAACAAGGGAAAAAGAATGCAAATGGGTCACATACCCATTTGTTGATCCTCTTGAAATTTCTGGATCAAATATTGTTGTTGGACTGAGCTAGTTCTTCATTGATGAATTCGTCCTTCTCCTTAGAGTTTCTTGAAGCTTCTTTGAGTCGGGTCCAGCTGGTTCATGCTTAGCTTCCTCGGCTACAAGCTCAGGTTCGAGCTCCAACTCCGTAGTGGAGTCCATGATCACATCACCTTATCTTTTATTTTAATGATTTTTCCATTCTTTCACCAACTCTTTCACACTGAGGACAGTGTGATTTAAGTCTGGAGGAGGATTTTTATCCATTACTAATCTATTTTTCTTTTCTTTGGATCTTTTTAATTCTCGCTGAATTTTTAAGACCTCGTGTAGTATTTTTATTAAATATTTTTCCGGAACATAAGAACAAAATCTATGATGATATAGACTAGTGTGCTTATACGCTATTTCCTCGTGCTAGCTAGCTCTTTTGTGGTTTAGTACTAGACTAGGCGATAGCTAGAGTGCTTTCAATGTGACATCCATAGAGGATTTCGAGCCATAGAAATTCTTTCTGACAAGATATACTAGCTCATTTTATTTGGACTTAATCTATATTTAATTTTCTTATCAATTATTTTAGCCGAGAAAACGAGTCATACATCTAGGACATCTTTTTATTTTTACCACTCTTTCTTATCCTAGATGGCCGGTTCATCTTTAGCCGGTATCCCACCTGAAACTTAACCTTTGTTCAAATCTCATGCAACTCTTTCGTCGTCTTTTGTGCAGATATGTGCAAAAACGCCGGAAAGGGAGGAACGACACAGTTTTTCAGTCACTCGAAAAGACGAGAGACTAGACGGATTCGGTTGTGGAGGTATCGACAAATCAAGCTAAAAAGTTGCCTTGGAAATCGTGTGTAACTGGTAATTTTCGTACTCTCTAAGGCTCCCGTTTAAAGGCGTTTTTCCCTTTCCTAAAAAAAAACCACAAAAGGAAAGGAAATAAAAGCCTAAGAGTCTTAGAGTAGTCTATAGTTTAACAAGGAAACTATGTTTCAATATGTGAGGAGTACGAAGCCGTTCGAATCATTACCCGGAGAAAAATCTAAGTCCGGGGGAACGACAAGATAGTAAGTCAAAGGGAGAAGAGTCCCAGCGAAGGAGGAGTTTTGCAGCAACACTTATGCGAGTAAGGAGTGACTGAAAACTGTGGGTACCAACAGCTCCATCCTCTCTTGCTGTTTTTCATAATATCTAGCATACTCCGAAGTAAATACGGTGACCCAAAACACTTTTAACCTCACCTCTAAATTACCCTTAAATGCCTAGCATCGATTGTCTTGTCTAATATTTTTGTAAGAATCACGGAGTCTTTATTGAATGTTAAGAGCTAGTTGACTGAAAGTTAGGATCTATGTGGTTATACTTTCGCATGACGGATACCGTGGATTAGCGTTGTAGTACTTTGGTGAGAATTTTCTAGCCTAAGCCCAATTGATGCATTACGTTGGTTATGGTTTAGAAGGACGATCACTGAGAATTTTGTTAGTTCCTATATTTTCAAAAACCTTTTTCCGAGTTTAGATTTATGTTTTGTTTGAGGACTGATAAACTCAAATTAATACCCTAAAAGTAATAAAACTTTGTCGATTGTAATACTTAGGGATCGAATCCACAGAGACTCAAGGAAACACAAAATAGATTATATAGATGAAAATTAAGCAAAGTGATCAATGTAATTGAAAGCAAATACGTAAATTAAACTGTTGTAAATTCAATTGGAGAAAGATAAGTCTAGGGAATTTCTCAGGAAATCAATGAATGCTGATAAACTAACTAATCAGGGGTCAGGTTATGCACGGTTCTTGAACTCAAATCACTAAAATATAATTAACCAACTCTCGTTGCGAGAACTATCTAAGTCTAAGTCCTGAAATTCCAAATCTCTTTACGAATCATAAAGTCTAAACCAGTTTTTAGTTCAAGTTTGATTTGTTCACAAAATCCCTAAACCAAATCTCTTTGCGAATAGTTATTTTCCTCACCCTAAGTTCTATCAGGTAATAAATTGCACTCTCGTGCCTAATCAATTATCCTAATATCTAAGTTCTATGTGATCAATCCAAAATTACCTATGAGAACAACCTATGGTGAAGAACTAATTCGGATTATGAACCCTAAACAACTAATCAACCTAGCATTCAAAGAGATCCCTTATGAGAACCCTAAAACTAACATGAGATCTACTCAGACATGGAAATCGAAGCAATAAACATGACTGAATAAATACTTGAATAAATAAGAAATAGTAATAAGAAATCTTCTCTCAGACGAACAGAGTTTCAGACTTGTCTCCCTTCCAAAGCTCTCTCACAAAACCAAAGTAAAATAAAGCATAGCCATCAAAGTGGCTGTAAAATCCTAATAAATAACCTAAATCACGTTTTGGGGCTTCTTGTAAATAATAAAGTCTTCTGGGCAATTTTGCAATTCCTTAATTCTTCATTTCAGTCGCGACTCGTGTTTTGCTGCAGTGAGTAACGACCGATACTAGTCAGTATCGATCGACACTGAGGCTTCGAATCGGATACTCAGCTACACGAACTTCTGCTTTGCTCCAAAATGCTCCAGAAAGCTCCAATATTTCCAATTATGCTCCAAACATGCTAAAACCTGTAAAAGACTCTAAACCACTACAAAATAGTAGAAAGACTCAATAAAACAGACTTATATCATGGCTTAAAAGGGGTAAAAACCATGATATATCAACTCCCCCAGACTTAGCCTTTGCTTGTCCTCAAGCAAATAGAAGACTAAACCAGAGAAAGAGGTTTGAAAACATAGAGACTCACCTGTTCTTGAAACATTGCAATGACCCTTTTCCTTAGTTTTCCACGTATCACATAACCAGTTTCAAATCTAACCACCATGTACTTCTCCATAGACATTGGCAGCTTCCCAGACTACACACATTATTTCACAGCATTACTCAATAAAGCCCTCATCGCCAGTTTCCTTGCTGTTATTAATACCAAGAACCTTTTAGATTTTTTCCCATACAATATCATGACAAGGAACCATCCAATTTCACACTTTCTGGTATTATTATCTCTCCCCCAGACTTATTTCTTATTATATTCTCGCATATGCTTATTAAGGTTCGAGACGCGAGTATTGATGGTGTTTGCCACCGAATCCCCGGTTCTTCCCTTAAAAAAGGTGTAGGCGAATAATGGTATCACATGAAATTTTACTAACCTCGCTTCCACCTTTGTGTGATCATTCTCTCTGAAGTAGAATAATGGGATCGCTGGAAATTTTTCTAACCCTCTACTGAGAAGAAAATCATTTCATCTTTTAATGCATCTTATTTATTAACTTGTAACAGGGAGAGAAATACCATTACTTTAAACACGTGGGTTCCTTTGTCAGATACGAATGAGGAATCAAGCTCTATGGACATCAATCACATCATCGAAGTGCAAAAAACTGGCTCAGGCTTTAAAGAACTTTGCTGGAAACATGAGTGTCTTCTAGTTACCTGGTCAGCCTTTAGATTTTTCATTAGTCGCTCTAATACTGATTCTGTAACAATGGTCACTTAGAACCAAGGTCAGATCAATAGAATCAAGAAAAATATCACAGTCTCCAACATATTTTGACTCAATAAAACGAAAACGAAAATCTGGACTCAAAAAGGACTGACTCTAAGAAAAACAAAAAAACAATGTCAGCGACTACCTCCCCCAGACTTGAACAACACTGTCCCCAGTGTTATCTAGCCTATAGTTTGTGAAAGTAAGCAAAAGAACATAATAGAATTGTGAAAAACAAGAAGTTACCGTAATGGAACATCGAGTATCGACCGACACACGGTCTGGTATCAATCGATTCCAAGCTGAAGTCGACACGATGAACCCTTCTCATTCGAGTAGGATATCGATCGATACCAATAGGGTATCGATCGATACTCCGGCGATTTCGTGTTTGCTCCTTGTTTATCCTGACACAAACACAAAACGAAAAATAAAAAGAAAAAGACTCGTAAACAAACTCACCAGTGGGTTGCCTCCCACCAAGCGCTCGTTTAATGTCATTAGCTTGACTGTACCGCCGTTCAAGCACTGGGTGCATCATCCAGAAGCATTATGTGTCCGTCTGGAAACTCGGTGCTCTGAAAATAGTGTTTCACCCTTTGTCCATTGACAGTGAACTCTTCGCCTGAAGTATTTGTCAGGACAATTGCACCATGTGGTCTAACCTCCTTGACTGTGAAAGAACCTGACCAACGAGAACGCAGTTTATCAGGAAACAAATGCAAACGAGAGTTATACAGAAGTACCTGATCATTGGGTTCAAAGTGTATGGTGAGGATCTTTTTGTCGTGATACGCCTTGGTCCTCTCCTTGTACAGTTTCGAGTTCTCATAGGCATTGTGCCTAATCTCATCCAACTCATTCAGCTGAATGAATTGCTTCTCAGCAGCAGTCGTGATGTCGAAATTCATCATCTTTGTAGCCCAGACTGCCTTATGCTCGATTTCAACCGGAAGATGACACGCTTTCCCATATAGCAAGTGAAACGGTGTAGTCCCAAGTGGTGTTTTGAAAGCGGTCATGTAAGCCCACAGTGCATCATCCAACTTCGTAGACCAATCTTTCCTAGTGGTTCCCACAGTCTTTTCCAAAATCTCCTTGATTTGCCTGTTGGAGACCTCAACTAGCCCACTAGTCTGAGGATGATAAGGAGTAGCTACACGATGATTCACACCATGCTTTTTCAGCATCCTCTCGAAAACCTTTTTAATAAATTGAGAGCTACCATCACTTATAACAATACGTGGTACTCCAAATCGAGGAAAAATGATGGTCTTAAACAGCTTAAGGACCACTGAAGAATCGTTGGTAGGACTAGCAATCGCTTCGACCCACTCTGAGACATAGTCTACGGCAACCAAGATGTACCTGTTCTTGTATGACGAAGGGAAAGGACCCATAAAATCGATGCCCCAACAATCAAAAATCTCAACCTAGAGGATGAAATTTTGTGGCATCTCATGTCTCTTACTGATCTTCCCTCTTCTCTAACACACATCGCACTGGGAAATGAATGTATGAGCATCCTTAAACATAGTAGGCCACCAGAAACCTGCTTGAAGAACCTTGGACACTGTCTTGAAAGTAGCAAAGTGTCCAGCATACTCAGATCCATGACAATGTAATAGAACGCTAGGTACCTCTGATTCAACAATGCATCTCCAGTAGACACCATCAGAACAGTGATTGTACATGTAAGGGTCATCCCAAAAGAATCGCCTTATGTCACGCAGAAACTTCTTCTTTTCATATTTCTTGAGGTGTTTTGGCTCCGCATCCGCAGCGAGATAGTTGGCAATATCAGCGTAGATCAGAATCTGCTGCAGCAACTAGATACTCATTAGAAGAACCAAGGTGTTCAACAGTCAAAACAGGTTCGGAAATCACAGGGTATCGACCGATACTAGGTGAGTGTCGATCGATACCGAGACCTGGAATTCGTGGGAAGTGCAAAGTTTCGGTAAAACCCATTTGAAACTCAGTTTCAATGAAGTAAACGGACTCTTCTGGTAGTTGATCATTTATGGGCACGTCTGCATCGATTCGAATCCTCGAAAGATGGTCAGCTACCCCGTTATCTATTCCTTTCTTGTCCTTAACCTCGATATCGAAACCTTGGAGCAAAAGGACCCAACGACAAAGGCGAGGCTTAAGATCCTTATTCTGCATCAGATATTTGAGAGCAGCATGATCAGTATGGACAATCACCTTGCTCTCAATCAGGTAGGATCAAAATTTCTCAAAGGAGAAAACAACTGCAAGTAGTTATTTCTCTGTTGTGCTGTAATTCCTCTGAGCATCATCCAATGTCCTACTAGCAAAGTAGATAACATGTAGCTTCTTATACTTCCACTGGCCCAAAACCGATCCAACAACAAAGTCGCTAGCGTCGCACATGATCTCAGAAGGCCGAGTCCAATCAGGAGGTTGCACAATAGGAGCACTCACCAAGGCCTTTTTAATCTCCTCAAAAGCTGCAAGACACTCTGGTGTGAAATCGAATGTGATCTCCTTCACAGAAGTCGGTGGTTAGAGGCTTGTCATTACCTGAATCTTGGCTTTGTCAACTTTGATCCCAGCTTTAGAAACCTTGTGCCCAAGTACGATGCCCTCCTGAACCATAAAGTGACACTTTTCCCAATTAAGGACCAAGTGTTTCTCTTCACATCTCTGTAGCACCTTGCACAAATTAGCCAGACAGTCCTTGAATGATGATCTGTACACCGAAAAATCATCCATGAATACCTCCATAAATTCCTCAATCATGTATGTGAATATAGATATCATGCATCTCTGGAAGGTGGCTGGGGCATTACACAATCCAAATGGCATTCTCCTGTATGCGAATGTGCCATAGGGACATGTAAAAGTCGTCTTCCCTTGGTCATCTGGAAGAAACCTGAATATCTATCGAGAAAACAGTAGTATGGATGACTAGCCAACCTTTCCAACATCTGGTCAATGAATGGCAATGGGAAGTGATCTTTCCTCGTGGCTGCATTCAACTTCCTGTAGTCAATGCACATTCGATGAACAGTGATATTCCTAGTAGGAATCATCTCATCCTTCTCATTCTTCACCACAGTTATTCCTCATTTCTTAGGAACAACGTGCACTGGACTGGCCCAAGAGCTATCCAAAATAGCATAGATGACACCAGCTTTCAAAAGCTTCATCACTTCCTTTTTGACTACTTCCTTCAGGTTCGGATTCAGCCTCCCCTGATGCTCAACTGAAGCCTTTGACTCGTCCTCGAGATGAATCCTATGCATGGACAGGTTCGGTGCTATACATGGAATATCATTAAGAGAATAGCCAAGAGCTTTGCGATACTTGCGCAGCTTGCTCAACAGTAAGGTAATCTCTGCGTTGTTCAAATAAGCATTAATAATCACTGGATATGTGGAATTAGGACCAAGAAAACCATACCTCAGATTCGTAGGAAGTGGCTTGAGTTCCAATTTAGGAGTGTTCTCCTCATTCCAATCTCTAAGCCCAGCAGCTTGTTTAGAACCATCGGCCGACCCTCCTTTTGGACGCAGGGTATCGATCGATACTGGTGATGCTGAATCGAGCATCTTCGAGTATCCAGCAGTATCTTCACACGAATGGACCTCTGAAGTGGCTGAACAGACCAATGCTCTCTCCAGTGGATCCTCAGGATGCATCTCCAGGAAGTACTCTTCAGCTATGTCACTGGAAGTGTCGACAAAGAAACTCTGCCCATCGATGGTTGGTCTCTTCATCATCTTATCCATATTGAAATTCATGACCAAATCACCGATGTTCAGACCGATCTTCCCATTCCTGCAATCAATCAAAGCACCAGCTGTTGCAAGGAATGGTCTGCCTAGGATAAGAGGATCCTTAGGCTCAACATCATACTCCAGGACGATGAAATATGTTGGGATCAAGGAATTCCAAATCTTAATAGGAACATCTTCGAGTAAACCCTCTGGAAGTCTAACTGAGCGATCAGCAAGTATCAGGGAGATTCTTGTGGCTGTGAAGTCTATCATCCCCATCCTTTTAGCAACTGAGTATGGCATGAGGTTGAAACTTGAGCCAAGATCCCAAAGAGAACTCTCAAATCTATATGTGAATATTGTACAATCCAACACAAAACTCCCAGGATCTGGTAGCTTCTTCAGGATCCTGTTAGTCAGGATTGCACTGCACTCATGAGTAATCATCAAGCATCCTTCTTCAAGGTTCACATTGCTAGACACCATCCTCTTTACATATCTTCTTAAAGCTGGAGATGTCTTGATAGCATCAATGAAAGGAAGTTTCACAATCAATTTATCCATAATTGCCTTGCATCTAGAGTATTCTACCTCCTTCTTAGTCTTCCCAGTAGCCCTGGGATAAGGTATCCTCGGTGTGTAAACCCTATCTGCAAGTACATTAGGTGCTTCCTTCGAAACCTTAGGTGTTGACTCGACAGCAGGATCAGTGTCGATCGATACAGGGGTGGTATCGATCGATACACGGGGTTTTGATGTGTCACGTGAAAGAATCTTGATAGGTGTCGATCTATGCTGACTAATGTCGATCGATACTGGGGCGGCATCAGAATTCTCATCGTCAAGATCGACGAAAATATCTGCAGTTTGGCCAAGTTTTACTCCTGGATTGACCTCTTTTCCACTCCTTAAGGTGATTGCATTGATGTGAGCACTTGGGTTCTCTCCTTTTCCTGGAAGAAAACCTTCTTGCCTTTTCACAGCCTCTGAAGTCTGAGCAACCTGAAGTTCCAGCTTCTTCTGCTGAATATTAATAGCGTCGATCCTTCCACTCAGATCATTGTACATGACATCAATCTTCCCATTGAAATCCACAATGAGCTTATGCTGTCCTTGAATAAGCTGTTCGAACATAGACTCGATCTTGCAATCTGGGAGCTTAGCAGGGACAGGTTGATAAAATGAATTCTCACAGTTCCTGGTATACCCACTACTCTGAGATGGTTTTTGGACGAATTGATTCGAACCTCCTTGCTGAGAATTGTTGTTGAAGTTTCAGTTGTTGCTGAATTGATTCCTCTGACCTTGAAAACTAGAACCACAATTATAGTTAACATCCCCTGCTTCATCCTCATTGAAAACATCAACATCTTCAGCAAAGTGAATAGCCTTTGTTGTCTTGCCCATCAGAAGACTGTGCATGGAATCTAACTTGGCTTGAACATCAGCAATATGTGAACCGTCCATGCTACCAGCTTGCTTCTTGTGCTCAAAGTATACATTCTTGGTGTTATTGCTAGACGCCAAGTTCTCAATTAGCACATAAGCATCTTCAGGATACCTAGTGTTGAAGTTTCCATTGCTCGAAGCATCCAAAGTCATCTGATACCTCCATTCAAGTCCTCTAAAGAAGAATCCCAAGCAGCCTTGAATGCCTCAGTAGGGCCTTGAGAAAACTGGGAAATCTTGTTCCTAAGGTCTTCGGATCGAGCATCATCATAGAAGTTATTCAGGAAAGCAGTCTTAGTCTCTTCCCAGGTAGTCAGTGATCCAGTAGGTAACTGCTTCAGCCAGTAAGTCGCATCTCCACCTAAAGAATAAGGGAAAAGCTTGCAGAAGAGGTAATTGTAGGACACTCCATTGCTCTTGATGCTAGTGACCAAATCCTCGAACCTCTCAATATGATCCATGGGATGTTCATTGGAAAGACCATGAAAAGGGTACTGACCCACAAGAGTGTAGTATGTAGGTTTCAGATCAAAGTCATTCCTCTGAAAAGTAGGAGGGTGAATCGCTTATCGATTGGCATAAAACTGATCAGGCCTGTTGTACTCACCGATTGTTCTACCACGATTAGCTGCAACATTCCCTGCATTCGCGTTCCCAGCGACATTCCCAGCGACAACCGGAGCAGGTAGGATGATGTTCCCCTCTCGATTCAGTCGTTGCCCTCTCTCATTGCAAAATTGACCCTCTTGGTCTCTGTAAGCACCAGCTTCATCTTGAACCAACTCCACTTGATTGTTGTTCATCTCTGCTGGCTTCTTTACTCTTCTGTTTGTGCATTCCAAAAGTGCTAGCTGCTCGTTTGAGTGATCAACTAGCTGAGTGCTCTTGTTCCTTCTAGTTTCGCAAAAAGGCATACACTTGAAAACAAAGGCAAGCACGTAAGTAACAAAAATACGATGAGTATCGACCGACACTGGGTGGTGTTGATCAATATCAACAAAAGAAAACGACGAGTATCGATCGATACCGACAAACTTAGTCGAAATTCTCAATCTAAAATCTAATGGCGAAATTGAATCCCCGGCAACGGCGCCAAATTTGATAAGCTCAAATTAATACCCTAAAAGTACTAAAGCTTTGTCGATTGTAATACTTAGGGATCGAATCCACAGAGACTCAAGGAAACACACAATAGATTATATAGATGAAAATTAAGCTAAGTGATCAATGTAATTGAAAGCAAATACGTAAATTAAACTTTTGTAAATTCAATAGGAGAAAGATAGGTCTAGGGAATTTCTCAGGAAATCAATGAATATAGATAAACTAACTAATCAGGGTTTAGGTTATGCACGGTTCTTGAACTCAAATCACTAAAGTATAATTAACCAACTCTCGTTGCGAGAATTATCTAAGTCTAAATCCTAGAATTCAAAATCTCTTTGCGAATCCTAAAGTCTAAACCAGATTTTAGTTGAAGTTTGATTTGTTCACAAAACAACTAAACCAAATCTCTTTGCGAATAGTTATTTTGCTCACCCTAAGTTCTATCAGGTAATAAATCGCACTCTCGTGCCTAATCAATTATCCTAAGATCTAAGTTCTAGGTGATCAATCCAAAATTAGCTATGAGAACAACCCATGGTGAAGAACTAATTCGGATTATGAACCCTAAACAACTAATCAACATAGAATTCAAAGAGATCCCTTATGAGAACCCTAAACCTAACAGGAGATCTACTCAGACATGGAAATCGAAGCAATAAACATGACTGAATAAATACTTGAATAAATAAGAAATAGTAATAAGAAATCTTCTCTCGGACGAACAGAGTTTCAGACTTGTCTCCCTTCCAAAGCTCTCTCACAAAACCAAAGTAAAATAAAGCATAGCCATCAAAGTAGCTGTAAAATCCTAATAAATAACATAAATCACGTTTTGGGGCTTCTTGTAAATAATAAAGTCTTCTGGGCAATTTTGCAATTCCTCAATTCTTCATTTAAGTCGCGACTCGTGTTTTGCTCCAGTGAGTATCGACCGATAATAGTCAGTATCTATCGACACTGAGGCTTCGAATCGGGTGCTCAGCTACACGAACTTCTGCTTTGCTCCAAAATGTTCCAGAAAGCTCCAATATTTCCAATTATGCTCCAAACGTGCTAAAACCCGTAAAAGACTCTAAACCACTACAAAATAGTAGAAAGACTTTATAAAACGGACTTATATCATGGTTTAAAAGGGGTAAAAACTATGATATATCAAGGACAAACAAAGATCTATGTCTGGAGGAGTTGATAACACAGGTTTTTGACCATTTTTATGGATCACTTTCATATTCTTTGAAGGTGTTTTCACTCCGTTTTCAAAGGTTTTCAAGTGATTTTCCTATTTTAGAGATTTGAAAGATGTTTTAGGTAACTCAGAATAAAAGAGTGCATTTCGGAGCAAAAGTACGGTTTTGATAAACTTGTGATAGACTCGTATTATATCCCTTTCATGCATTCATTTAGCATAGGTTTCATCTCATTTGCATATAGTTACTTGGCATTTCTTTGTTGTTTTATCTCATTTAGAGTATTAGGATTCTTATACTAGGTCCTAGGATGTCTTGCTTGTTTTGAAGTCCTTTTTAGGTACTTTGGAGGCACTAGACGGAGTTTGGCTTGAGACCATTCGGATTGGGAGTAAGAGAGGCGGTTAAAGACGTTTGTAAGCTTTGGAGACGTGCACGGCGACGCCATGGGTTGATGCAGCCAACCGATGGAAGATCAGGGCCTTAGCATCGATCCGGCTCTCCTTTCCCACGTCGCCCAATTGCCGCGATGTTCAAGCTTCAGGACATCTACATCGAGACCACCGAGCGATACAACAGACCGATGGAAGACCAGGGCCTTAGCATTGATCCGGCTCTCCTTTCCCACGTCGCCCAGTTGCCGCGATGCTCATCTTCATAACGTTTACATCGAGGCCACCAAGGGATGCAACGGACCGGTGCTGCTCCAGGGCCTTAGCATTGACCAGCAACCAACGACCACGGAGCGATGCAACTGGGCGATGCCAAAACCTAGCAACCAACATCGACATGTTGCATCGCCCAGTCCACTCGATGCCGACAAATCACAAGACCATTTACCCAAGATCCGACCGGGTCAATACCCGGTTTGTTCCGGGTTGACCCGGTCGCCCACCTTTCATATTAAAAACCCATCTAAACCTAATTTTGAGATTATGCTTTTCTTAAGTCTAAAACCCTCACCTTTGAGAGAAAACTTGAGATTTGTAAAAAGGATCCTTTGTTTTATGCAATATAGTGATTATATCTATCAAATCTCTTCCATCTATCTTCTTTTTATCTTGATTATTCAACATTCATCCATGGATTCAACCCCTATCCATATCGATTTTGGGTTGTTCTTGATGGGTGTTGAGTAGTCTTTTAGGATCTTGAGATGGGGTATATTAGGGTGATCCAAGGTTTGATTAGTGGTGTTTAGGGTTAGATAATCTTATATTCTTTCTTGTCTAGTGTCCCTAAAGCTAGATCTAGCTTGAAAGAGTGGATCTAGATCATAAGGCATTTCATGCACACCAAGTGTTTGATGAAATGCCTTGATGAACTAGACAAAAGATTTATGCTTCTAGCCTATAGTAATAGTTGTCTAGGCTGTATTTTTGGTTGATCTTGTTTGTATTCTTAATGCTTGCTAATCAATGATTCACAAATGAAAATTTGTTAATGAATTAGATGATTAGCATAGTGATTAGTTGCTTGAAAGAGAATTAGTCAAGATTAAGTGTCTTATGCCTAGGATTTAGCTTCTATGAGTGAATGAACACCACTAATTGGACTTGGATCACCTTACATCAATAACCTGATCTCTAGTTCTGCTTTTGTTTATTGATTTACAATCTTGTTTACTGCTTTTGCTTAATTCGAATTGGATATTTAATCAAACACACTTGTTTAGCTTGACTTGATAAGGTTCGATAAATCCCGATAAGGTTCGATAACCTCTTATGCTACAATTGCATTTAGAGTATTGACTCTATAGATACCAAAATATCATGTATCAATTTGGCGCCGTTGCCATATTGGGATTTGGTTTTAACATTGAGATTTAGGCTCTTTGTGAGATTAAGTTTTATTTTCTACCAAAGTTACTAATCTTCTTTGCTTCCTATTGCTCTTTCTAGGTGCATGCATACCCGTTCCTGTGGCAATACTAACCTAGTAGAACCGAGGGACGACATTGATCAACTTGATAGAGGATCAAGAGCAAGACGAAACCGAGTGAGAGTACAAGAAGAAGTTTGCAAAGATATGGAAGATTTTCATGATATTCCACTTGGGAACATTCATGAGAACATTCCCCACCAAAGGAACGGTGGGAATGAGAACAACCAAGGAGGTGGTGGCAATGGAAACCATCACCAACAAAACCGTCCCAACCATCCACCAAGATCTAGAAACGTTGTTGGAGAGGGTGATGCCGCTAATCCTCACCAAAACCAGAAAGGCATTCAAGCTCCACGGTAGAGAACAACAACTTCGAAGTGAAACCGGGAGTTATAAACATGGTTCAAGCCAACAAGTTTCACGGCTTGTCCATGGAGGATCATTTAGACAGCATAGACCAATTTGACCGGATATGTGGTCTCACTAAGATCAATGGGGTCTCCGAAGATGGGTTCAAGCTTCGTCTCTTCCCGTTCTCTTTAGGTGACAAGACTCACCAATGGGAAAAGACCTTACCCCAAGGATCTATCACCTCGTGGAATGATTGTAAACGTGAGTTTCTTGCCTAATTCTTTTCACCAGCTCGAACCGCGAAGCTTCGCAACGAGATCTCAAGCTTCACACAACGGTCCAAGAGTCTTTCAACGAGGCTTGGGAGAGATTTAGAAGCTATACTTCTCAATGGCCACATCACGGCTTTAGCAACGCCTCTCTCCTTAGCACTCTCTACCGAGGTGCTTTGCCTAAGACCCGTATGCTACTTGAAACGACATCAAACGGAAACATCTTGGCTAAGGACATTGAGGAAGCAATGGAGCTAGTAGAGAACTTGGCCCAAAGTGACGTGACCTATGGCGACGACTATGGCTGCGCCACAAGGACCACTAGCGACTTTGATGAGAACAAGTGAGCCAAAGAAATGAAAGCGCTTAATGACAAGTTGGACAAGCAAGCCAATTTGATTGATAAACTTCTAGTGTCTTCTCAAAAGACGGTTAGCTTTGTGGATTCTTATGATGAGAATCAAGGTTGCTATCAAGAGGAGAACGTGGACATGAACACCCAAGAGGAGGTGAACTACGTGGGGAACCAAGGGAACTACCAAAACCAAGGGAACTACCAAAGACAAGGGTTCATCCAAAACTGTAGGAACACAAATGTTGAGAATCCACAAGACCAAGTCTACCCTCCACAACCTAATCAAGCTCAAGGAGTCCCACAAAAGCAATTCCAACCTCAAGGCCAAATTTCTAATACCAACCAACAAGGTTTTGTCCCAAGGAACCAATTCCAAGGAAACCAAAGTGGATTGCAACCCAAAGCTCCATCCGGTTTTCAAGGCCAACAACAAGGGTTTGTGCATCAAGGTCAAGCAACTACATCTAAACCGCATGAGTTTGACTTGAGCTCCATGTTCCAACAATTACTCAAGGGACAAGCGGAGATCAATACGCGGGTAGATTGCTCTTACAACGACCTCAACACAAAGATTGAGGCTTTGAACTTCAAGGTAAAACAAATGGAGACCAAAGGTGTTGCTTCTTCTTCACGACCACAAGGTCAACTCCCGGGCAAATCTGAAGCTAAACCTAAAGAGTATGTAAACGCCATCACCTTAAGGAGTGGTACGGTTTTGCCTCCAAGAGAAGCTCCTGCTACTCTCAATGAGGACATTGAGAAGCAAAGTGGGGGGGGGGGGGGGGTGGAACTTCAATAAGATGACGATTTGGTTGAAGATTGATATGCTCAAATTAATACCCTAAAAGTACTAAGCAGTAGTTGCAGTATAGTAGGGGTCGAACACAAGGACTCACAGAAACACACAATAGATTATGAAGTACAGAATTAAGCTAAGCAATCAATGATATTGAAGACAAGACTTAAATCAAAACTGTTGTAAATTCAATTGGGGATAGAGAGGTTCAGATTTTTCTCAGGAGATCAATGAATCCAAATAAACTAACTAGTCATGATTCAGATTTAGCGCGGTTCTTGAACTCAAATCACTAAAATATAATTAACCAACTGTCGTTGCGAGAATTATCTAAATCTAAATCCTAGGAATTCCAAATCTCTTTGCGAGTCCTAAAGTCTAAATCAGCTTTTAGATCAGGTTTGATTTGTTCACAAAACAACTAAACCAAATCTCTTTGCGAATGGTTATTTTGCTCACCTTAGGTTCTATCAGGTAATTAATCGCACTCTCGCGCCAAATCAATTATCCTAAGATCTAAATTCTAGGTAGTTAATCTAGAACAAGCTTTGAACACAACCTAAAGCGAAGAACTAATTCAGATAGTAAATCCTAATGAACTAATCAACCTAGCATTCAGAGAAAACCTTTATGAGAACCTTGAACCTAAAGTGGATCTACTCAGACATGGAGAATGAAAACAACATGATTGAATAGATCATCAAAGAAATCAATAAAAACAGGAGTTCAGAGTTGTCTATCCAAAAACCAAAGTAAAATCAAGAATAATGAAAAGCCTAGAACAAGGCATCGCCAACAAAGTGGCTGTAAAACCTAATTAAATAGTCTAAACACGAATTGGGGTCTTCTTGTAAATATTAAAGTCTTCTGGGCAAGTTCTGCAATTCTTCAAACTTCATTAAAAGTCGCGACTTGTAACCTCCTCGATGGGTGTCGATCGATACCAAGGGGTATCGATCGATGCTTGACTCTTTGATCGGGTACTTAGTCACCAGACTTCTGTTTTGCTCTAGAATGCTCCATAAAACTCCAATATCTCCAATAATGATCCAAAAGTGCTAAAACATGTAAAAGACTCTAAAACACTACGAAATAGTAGAAAGACTCTATAAAATGGACTTATATCATGGCCTAAAAGGGGTAAAAACCATGATATATCAACTCTTCCAGACTTAGCCTTTTGCTTGCCCTAAAGCAAAATAGAAAACTAAACCAGAGAAAGAGGTTTGAAAACATAGAGACTCACCTGATCTTGAAACGTTGCAATGACCCTTTTCCCAAGCACCCATATGTCACCTAACCAGCTTTTGATCTAACCACCATGTACTTCTCCGTAGACATTCCCAACTTCCCAGACTACACACATTATTTTACAGCATTGTTCAATCAAGCTATCCTCGCCAGTTTCATCGCTGTGATTAATACCAAGAACCTTCTAGATTCATTCCCATACAATATCATAACAAGGAACCACCCTTTTTCACACGTTTTGTATCGATTTCTCTCCCCCAGACTTATTTATTATTATGTTTTCTTCTTTTTTTGTTTTTAGATCATGCATATACATATCAAGGTAGGAGACGCGAGTATTGATGGTGTTTGCCACCGAATCCCCGGTTCTTCCCTCTCAAAGTATCAAAGGACGTAGGTGAATAATGGCATCGTAGGAAAATCCTAGCCTCGCTTCCAATCCTTTGTGTGATCATTTCATCTGAAGTAGAATAATGGGATCGTTGGAAATTTTCCTAACCCTCTACTCAGAAGAAAATCATCTCATCTTTTAATGCATCTTATTAATTAACTTGTAACAGGGAGAGAAATATCATTCTTTCAAACACATGGGTTCCTTTGTCAGATACGAATGAGGAATCAAGCTCTATGAATACTAGCCACATCTATGAAGTGCAAAAATTTGGCTCAGGCTTTAAGGAACTTTGCTGGAAACATTAGTGTCTTCTAGTTAACTGGTCAGCTTTTGGATTTTTCATTAGTCGATCTAGAGCTGATTCTGTACCAATGGTCACTTAGAAACAAGGTCAGATCAAATGATTCAAGAAAAAGATCACAGTCTCAGACAAAGTTTTGACTCAATAAAACAACGTATGACTCAAAAATGACTGACTCTAAGAAAAACAAAAACAAAGTCAGCGACTACCTCCCCCAGACTTGAACAACACTGTCCCCAGTGTTATCTAGCCTAGAGTAGGTAAAAGAAAACAAAAGAACATAATAGAACGAAGAGAAACAAGAAGTTACCGTGCTGGAACATTGAGTATCGATCGACACACAGCTTGGTATCGGACGATACAAAGCTTAAACCAATACATATCCTTTCATTCGCGTAGGGTGTCGACTGATACTCAAGGGTATCGATCGACACTCAGGCGATTCCGAGTTTTTGCTTCTTGTTTATCCTGACATAGACACAAAACGAAAAATAAAAAGAAAAAGACTCAAAAACAGACTCACCAGTGGGTTGCCTCCCACCAAGCGCTTGTTTTACGTCACGAGCTTTACTGTACGGACGATCAGTCAAGAGAAACTTGAGAGCTGACTCCAAAACAAGCTCCACAATTTGACATCGCCAGCTTCAGAGTTCTGCTCATCATGCCCTCCACAAATTCCCTTCCTTTCTCTTTCATCTCCGAAGTAAGAAGAACTCTAGCCTTAGAAAATGGTTTCGAGGCACCTTTGCACTTCACCTTGTATTCAATCGAATCCCCATCACACTTCTGAGGGATTAAAGTCATAGAGGGATCACCCTTCACTCCTTTGCTCTTCGCCTTCTTCTTTCCGTTAGACATTTTGACGTCTTTCTTGGTGATGATAGAAGGATTATCTAGAAGGTCTATGACAGTTGGCTCGTCAGGAGGCTCTTCCAAAAGATTAACTACCAACGTCTCCTCCTGTAACAATGGTGATGCAAGATATATGTGTGGGAGTTCCTCTAGGGATGGCTTTGTAGTACACCTCCTTGTCAATGTATGAGAACGAGTTGTGCTTGCTGGGTGTATCCATAATGGCACCAACCGTAGCCATGAACGGTCGTCCAAGTATCAACTGCGTACGAGATTGTGTACTCATCTCCACAACCTGAAAATAAGTAGGAACGAGGCAATCTACTACTTTAACCGTCAAATCAGGGATTGTACCATATGGAATTGAGGTGGAACTGTTCGCGAATATGATAGTTGACATGGGAGATCGAATGTCAGCTCCCAATCTCTCTGCAATTGCCCTTGACATGACATTGACGCTAGCCCCTGAGTCAACGAGAGACTCTGTGAAGTCAACTCCAGAGATGGAGCATGGAACCGAAAATATTCATGGGTCTTCCCTCTTGGTCAACTGCCTCAGCGGAGGTGGTGGACTACTGGCCTTGATGAAGAGTGCCTTAATCTCTTCCTCAGTTTCTCTACAATCTTTAAAGTGACTTAGCAGAGGCCAGCCCTCTAGAGCTTCTTCAAAAGTGAACGAGTGGGGAATCCTTCGTACCATCTTCTCAAAGCCACGCAGCTGCTTTGGAGGGATGGGGACTCGGAGGTTTTGGGAATAGGATTCAGCTTTTTGGGCTTGCGAAGTCTGTCAACACTCATACGCAGCTCATTTGCAGTATCTGGGTGAGTATCGATCGATACAGAGAGAGTGTCGATCGATGCTTGCTCCTTCGAGACGTCCTTGACAGATTCTTGAACTAGTATCGATCGATACAAATGGGTATCGGTCGATACAGGGGTGGTGTTCGAAGTCTCATCGTCAGATATATCATCAACAGAAGGAAGCTCCATAACTAACTTATCCAACATAGCTTTGCATCTGGCGCCCTCACATTCCTTCTTTGTCATCTTAAGAGGCATTGGATAAGGTAATTTGGGTTTGTACACCCTTTCCTTGACAATCTCTGGTTCTTTCTCGACCTGCGCCTCAGTATCGACCGACACAGAAGGAGTATCGATCGATACACGGGATTTTGGATCCTCTCGTGCAGGTGTATGGGCTTGTATCGATCGACACTGGCTGGTATCGATCGATACACGGAGATTTTTTGTCAACACGAAATTTTCTGCTATTTGAGTTTCCAGCATCTTCTGATGAATACTGAGAGACTCAATTTTCCCATTCAGATCTGTGTACATAGCGTCCATCTTCCCATAGAGGTTTAGTGTCATCTTCTGCTGTCCCTGAAGAAGTTGTTCAAGCATGGATTCCATCTTACTCTCAGAAGTTCTGGGTGGTGTGGGTGGGCATTGATACCTTTGATCTTGAAATCCATCTCCATCAATGTGGTTAACAAATTCCACTCCATCTTTTTTAGCAAAACGAACAGCCTTATGCTGCTTGTCCATCAACAAATCTAAATTAGCATTCACCTCAGCAATCTTACTGCAATCCAAGTTACCAGCTTGCTTTTTGCGCTCCATGTCTGCATTCTTGGTACTTTTGCTAGAAACCAAGTTCTCAATAAGCACATAGGCATCGTCAGGATATCTCATGTAGAAATTTCCATTGCTCGCAGCATCTAGAGCCATCTGATACCTCCAATTGATTCCTCTATAGAAAGTACCCAGCAACTGAACCTGAGTGAGACCATGGTGCGGAAAATCTCTCTGATATGACTTGAAACGAATCCAAGCAGCCTTGAATGCCTCAGTCGGTCCTTGAAAAAACTGAGAAATCTTGTTCCTGAGATCCTCGGATCGTGCATCATCATAGTAGTTGTCCAGGAAGGCAGTTTTAGTTTCTTCCCAAGTATTCAGTGATCCAGGAGGTAACTTCTTCAGCCAGTAGGTCGCATCTCCACCAAGAGAGTATGGAAAGAGCTTGCAGAAGAGGTAATCATAGGACATTCCATTGCTCTTGATGCTTGTAACCAGATCCTCAAACCTCTCAATGTGATCCATAAAGTGTTCATGAGGAAAACCATGAAAAAGATGCTGACCCACAAGAGTGAAGTATGCAGGTTTTATCTCAAAGGCGTTCCTCTGAAAAGGTGGAGGACGAATCGCTGATCGATTGGCATAAAACTGATCAGGCCTGTTGTACTCACCAATCGTTCTACCGCGAGCAGCCATAGCATTCCCTGCATTCGCGTTCCCAGCGATATTCCCAGCGACAACGGGAGCAGGAGGAATGATGTTCCCCTCTCCATCCAGACGTTGTCCTCTCTCGTTGCACAACTGACACTCTTGGTCTCTCAAAGCTCCAGCAGCATCCTGAATCAGAATCATCGTGTTGTTCATCTCTTCTGGCTCCTTTGCTTTCCTGTTTGAATGTTCCAAATTCACACCTGAAACACACTAGGCAAAGCACGTAAGTAACAAAAAACACGTTGAGTATCGATCGAAACTGGGTGGTGTCGATCGATATCAACAAAAGAAGACGACGAGTATCGACCGATACTAGGTAGTATCGATCGATACCGACGAAATTAGTTGAAATTCTCAGACTAAAATCTAATGGAGAATTGAGTCCCCGGCAACGACGCCAAATTTGATATGATTAAATTAATACCCTAAAAGTACTAAGCAGTAGTTGCAGTATAGTAGGGGTCGAACACATGGACTCACAGAAACACACAATAGATTATGAAGTAGAGAATTAAGCTAAGCAATCAATGATATTGAAGACAAGACTTAAATCAAAACAGTTGTAAATTCAATTGGGGAAAGATAGGTTCAGGGTTTTTCTCAGGAGATCAATGAATGCAGATAAACTAACTAGTCAGGATTCATATTTAGCTCGGTTCTTGAACTCAAATCACTAAAATATAATTAACCAACTGTCGTTGCGAGAATTATCTAAATCTAAATCCTAGGAATTCCAAATCTCTTTGCTAATCCTAAAATCTAAATCAGCTTTTAGATCAGGTTTGATTTGTTCACAAAACAACTAAACCAAATCTCTTTGCGAATGGTTATTTTGCTCACCTTAGGTTCTATTAGGTAATTAATTGCACTCTCGCGCCAAATCAATTATCCTAAGATCTAAATTCTAGGTAGCTAATCTAGAACAAGCTTTGTACACAACCTAAAGCGAAGAACTAATTCAAATAGTAAATCCTAATTAACTAATCAACCTAGCATTTAGAGAAAACCCTTATGAGAACGTTGAACCTAAAGTGGATCTACTCAGACATGGATAATCAAAACAACATGATTGAATATATCATCAAAGAAATCAATAAACACAGGAGTCCAGAGTTGTCTCTCCAAAAACCAAAGTAAAATCAAGAATAATGAAAAGCCTAGAACAAGGCATCGCCAACAAAGTGGCTGTAAAACCTAATTAAATAGTCTAAACACGAATTGGGGTCGTCTTGTAAATATTAAAGTCTTCTGGGCAAGTTCTGCAATTCTTCAAACTTCATTAAAAGTCGCGACTTGTAACCTCCTCGATAGGTGTCAATTGATACCAAGGGGTATCGATCGATGCTTGACGCTTTGATCGGGTACTTAGTCACCAGACTTCAGTTTTGCTCCAGAATGCTCCATAAAACCCCAATATCTCCAATAATGCTCCAAAATTGCTAAAACCTGTAAAACACTCTAAAACACTACGAAATAGTAGAAAGACTCTATAAAATGGACTTATATCATGGCCTAAAAGGGGTAAAAACCATGATATATCAAATATGAGGTAGTGAGAGGGCAAGAAATAGTTGAAGAAGTTGAGAAGGTCAAGCCTAAGGTTGTTGTTGCTCAAGAGAAGCCGAAGAAGAATGTGTTTATCCCTAAGCCATACGTTCCGAAGCTACCTTTTCCCGGGCGGTTCAAGAAGCAACTAATGGATAAGTACAAAGCTATCTTTGATAGGCAAATGGAGAAGGTAGAACTTACAAGTTGATACATTCTTACTTGTCCCTCAATATGTCAAATTCTTGAAAGATGCCGTGAATGAGAGAGCTAAGGAAATGGAGTCTATGGTCATTCTAACTCACGAGTGTAGCGCCATCATACAAAAGAAGATGGTGCCAAAGAACCTAGGAGATCCGGGATCATTCACTCTACCTTGTGCACTTGGTCCTCTACCTTTCAACCATTGTTTGTGTGATCTTGGAGCGAGTGTAAGCCTCATGCCGTTTTTGGTAGCCAAGAGACTAGGCTTCACACGCTACAAGGCAAGAAACATTTCCCTAATATTGGCGGATAGGAGCGTGAGGGTTCCTATTGGTTTTCTTGAGGATCTTCCTATCGTGGTGAAGGATTTCATTGTCCCCACGGATTTCGTGGTACTTGAAATGGATGAGGAACCGAAAGATCCACTTAGCTTAGGTAGGCCATTCCTAGCAACCGCGGGGGCGATAATCGATGTGAGGAAAGGTAAATAGACCTTCACTTGGGTAAAGGAGAAGTCCTTGAGTTCGATATCAACAAGGTGATGAAGAAACCCACCATATATGGCCAATGTTTCGACATAGAGACCATGGATGAACTAGCCGACGAATTGCTTGAGGAAATGAGTGTAGAAGACGGTTTGGAAGTGGTCTTGACTAAGGAGCGTGGTGATCATGGGTTCTTGAGTAAAGAGATTCAAGGGTATGAGCTACTCATGGACTTGCACAAGTCGGTTAAAAGGGATACGCCATTTGTTGAGTTGGGTGTTCGTGGTACCGAGGTTCAAGATGGGTAAAGAGTTGGTACAGTTCAAGAGAAGTTTGTTCTAGTCGTTGAAGAGACTAGCAAGGGTAAGTCTAGTCTTGAGAAGGACGATTGGAGCAACTCAAAGCCCCAAAGGTGGACCTAAAGCAATTTCCCACGGGATTAAGGTACGCTGTCCTAGGTCCAAACGAGTCATACCCGGTTATTGTAAATGATAGTTTGAATGAGAATGAACTATCCTCCCTTTTAGTTGAACTTAGGAAGTATTGGAAAGCCATTGGTTATTCTTTGGATGACATCAAGAGTATTTTCTCTACTTTATGCACACATAGAATCCATCTAGAGGATGAATCAAGGACCTCTATTGAACATCAAAGAAGGTTGAATCCTAATTTGAAAGAAGTTTTAAAGAGAGAGATTCTTAAGCTTCTAGACGCGGGTATTATCTACCCAATATCAGATAGTACTTGGGTCTCACCGGTTCATTGTGCACCTAAGAAAGGGGGGATAACTGTTGTTAAAGATGAAAAGGATGAAATTATACCTACTAGGACAATAACCGGGCATAGAATGTGCATTGACTATAGGAAGCTAAATTCATCTACTCGTAAGGATCATTTCCCGTTATCTTTCATAGATCAAATGCTTGAACGTCTAGACGGTTATTCGGGTTTCTTTCAAATTCCCATACACCCGAATGACCAAGAGAAAACGACTTTCACATGCCCTTATGGCACCTTCGCATATCGAAGGATGCCATTTGGGTTGTGTAATGCACCCGCAACATTCCAACGTTGCATGATGTCCATTTTCTCTGATATTATTGAAGACATGGTAGAAGTCTTTATGGACGACTTCTCCGTGTATGGGTCTTCGTTTGGTGTTTGTTTGTCTAATCTTTGTAGGGCCTTGCAACAATGTGAGTAGGCAAACTTGGTACTCAATTGGGAGAAATGTCATTTTATGGTGCGTGAGGGCATCGTGCCTGGCCACAAAATCTCCGAGAAGGGCATAGAGGTAGACAAAGCCAAGATTGAGGTGATGGTTTGCTTGGAGCCGCCTAAGTCGGTCAAGGATATCCGGTATTTCTTGGGTCACGCGGGGTTCTACCGAAGGTTCATCAAAGACTTCTTGAAAATCACAAGGCCTCTCACAAGGCTGCTTTGCAAGGAGGTTGAGTTCATGTTTGATGAGGAGTGTATGGTGGCATTTCTAGAGATCAAGAAGGCGTTGGTTAGTGCTCCCATTGTCCAAGCCCCGGATTGGGATCTTCCTTTCAAGATCATGTGTGATGCTAGTGACTACGCGGTTGGAGCGGTCTTGGGTCAAAGGAAGGACAAGAAGAACAATGTCATCTACTATGCAAGTAGGACCTTAGATGATACTCAAGCCCGGTATGCCACAACGGAAAACAATTTGCTAGCTGTGGTGTTTGCAATCGAGAAATTTAGGTCTTATGTTGTGGGATCAAAGGTGATTGTCTACACCGATCACGCGGCCCTAAGATACATTCATGCAAAGAAAGACTCAAAGCCAAGGCTACTCCGTTGAATCTTGCTTCTACAAGAGTTTGATTTGGAGATAGTAGACAAGAAAGGGATAGAAAATGGAGTGGCGGATCATTTGTCTAGGATGAGGATAGAAGACCTAGTTCACATTGATGATAAGCTCCCCGAGGAGAGTCTCATGGTTGTTGGTGTCTTGAAGAAAGGGATTGAAGCCGTGCAAGGACTAGAGAGTGCTAATGGGTTACATGACGAGAAACTACCATGTTTGCGGATTTAGTGAACTACATAGTGTACATGAAGGAACCGTCTTTGGATGGGTATAAGAAGAAGAAGTTCTTCCACGACGTGACGAGATACTATTGGGACGAGCCCTACTTATACATGTTGTGCTCGGATGGTTTGTATAGGAGATGCGTGGTGGAAGAAGAAGTCCAAGGAATCCTACTACATTGTCACGGGTCAAGTTATGGTTGTCATCATGCCTCTTACAAAACGGCTACAAAGGTTTTGCAATCCGGTTTTTGGTGGCCCTCTATATTCAAGGATGCGCCCCACTTCATTTCCGCTTTTGATAGTTGTCAAAGTAGAGGGAACATTGGGAGGAGAGATGAAATGCCCCAAAACCCAATCCATGTGGTGAAAATGTTTGATGTGTGGGGCATCGATTTCATGGGACCTTTCCCGTCATCGTATGGTAACCAATACATATTGGTGGCGGTTGACTACGTCTCAAAGTGGGTGGAAGCGATTGCAAGCCCGATCAACGATGCTATGGTTGTGCTAAAGTTATTCAAGACCATTATTTTTCCCCGCTTTGGTGTGCCTCGTGTTGTGATAAGCGATGGCGGTTCTCACTTTGTGAACAAGGTCTTTGAAAGCCTACTTAGGAAGCATGGTGTGAGGC
Organism: Eutrema japonicum; assembly: GCA_030161315.1. Classification (NCBI taxonomy): domain Eukaryota; kingdom Viridiplantae; phylum Streptophyta; class Magnoliopsida; order Brassicales; family Brassicaceae; genus Eutrema; species Eutrema japonicum. The sequence goes on along the minus strand of BSQW01000012.1, from coordinate 19,845,728 downwards.
ATAAGGTAGCAACACCTTACCATCCTCAAACGAGTGGCCAAGTAGAAGTATCCAACCGGCAAATCAAAGCCATACTAGAGAAGACGGTTGGAAGTTCAAGAAAGGATTGGGCCAACAAGTTAGATGATGCGTTATGGGCTTACCATACCGCCTTTAAGACGCCTATAGGGACTACACCATACAACTTGCTTTATGGGAAGTCATGCCATCTATCGATTGAGTTGGAGTACAAGGCCTTGTGGGCGGTGAAGCTTCTTAACTTCGACATTAAGACGGCACAAGAGAAGAGGTTAATTAAACTTCAAGAGTTAGAGGAGACTAGGCTTGAAGCCTATGAGAGCTCGAGGATCTACAAGGAGAGGACCAATGCATTCCATGATAAGAGGATCGTGCACAAAGACTTCAAAGTCGGAGACCTAGTATTGATGTTTAATTCCCGATTGAAGCTCTTTCCCGGGAAGCTCAAATCGAGGTGGTCGGGTCCGTTTGAGGTTAAGGAAGCAAGGCCATATGGAGCCATGGTACTTGTTAACAAGGACGGCCAAGACTTCATTGCAAATGTCCAAAGGCTAAAACTCTAACGTGCAAATCAAATCATCGAGGAGGGAGGTTCGATCCCTCCGGATGATGCCCCTTTAGCTTGAAAACGGTAACAAACGTCGAACTTAGTGACGTTAAACAAAGTGCTCTTGGGAGACACCCCAAACTTATCATTGTATATATTTCTTTTTATGCGTTTTTCGATCTTTGTTAGTTCGTTTTGATCTTTTTGTTAAAGTGTCTTTAGGGAATCTAAGGTCTCGAGGTCATGGGTGCAATCAAAGGAAGGTGGAAGTCATGCATGCCATTTCAATGAACCAGCCGGTGTTATAATTCAGACGGACATCGCGACCATCGGGCGATGCAACCGGTTGATGTAGCATCATGGGCAAAAAGCCATAGCATCGATCCGTTGCAACGCGCGGTTGCATCGAGCAGGTGTTGCGGTGTGGTAATAACAAGCCGAGTCATGCGCTTACATTACGATCACCGGGCGATGCAAGTGGTCGATGGAACATCAGGACCGAAAATCCTTAGCATCGCTCTATTGCATCAACCTGTGGCGAAGGGAAGTGATCAATGTAGCTGAGAAAACCCGAGCATCTCTCCATTGCATCGCTACATTGCACCGCCCAGGATTCAATTTTTGTTGACCAGAATTTGAATTCTGTTGACTGGATCTATTATCCAGTGGTCCGCCCGGTTCCTCAATCCAGGTAAGTCGACCGACCCAGCCAGGTAAGCAATCTTCTCCACTAAAATAGCAACAATGGTCATCCTCTCACTCTCAAACTTCAATTGCTCATAACTTTCTCAATTCTCCACCAAAAATTGTAATTCAAGTTGCTAAATTCTGGATTTTTCATCCTCTTTCTGGATCTACCAACACTTTTACCATTTAAAGCTTGCATCCCCAAGTTATTTAACTCATATTTTTCATGAAAAATCAAGAACTTGTTAATAAGTGAAAATTTTCATGGATTTGTTTGGGTAGTGCTTTCACTTGAATAAAAACCTTGGGATTAGGCTCGAAATTGGCTAGGGTAGGTAGTTCATAAGTTGATTTGTCATGCATTTGAGGAATTTCGGATTTTTGGAATTTTGAGCCAAGAACTTGATTTTTGGTGTTTTGTGCTTAAAAGTTTCAACCTTTGAGATTTTTATGGATTCTTGAAGCAAAAAGTTGGCATTTTCGATTATGATATTAGGAAATTGATTGTCTTTTTGCTAATTGAGCATTTTCCCTTTTGTCTCATAAATGCCTTTGCTTGAAATGACAAAAGGTTGTTTCTTGATTTCTTGAAACTTATATACTCTTTGAGACAATATAGGTACCATGAAGACAACAAACAACCCAATTCCAACTTCAAACCTACCAACAAGGAGGAGAGAGTTAGCACTAGAGACATGTGCCAAGGCCAATGAGAAGAGGAAAAAGACGGCACTTGCTAGTGAAGGAGGAGAAAACGGTGAAGAAGTGGTGCACGCGAGTGCTCGACCAAGACAAACAAAGCCCAAAGCTCAATCCAAAAATAAGCAAGGGACCGTGGCTAAGAACTCCAAAACCACGGCCAAGGGCTCTCAACCCGTGGGTACGGCCGTGGCAAGAAACGCCAAAGAAAAAGGGAAAGCCGCTAGAAGATAGCTCAAAGGTTAATGCAAAGGAGCTTGCTAAGACAAGAAGCTCCAAGGCCAAACCCAAGGGAAAAAGTGTTGTGCAAGAGGAAGAAGAAGACGCCTCGGTATAGTAGGAGGAGAGAGAGACAATGGATGAGGAGTATTATGAGAAGTTCTCAACTATGAAGTTCGAGCAAGGGCTATTTGTGGACCCGGTGGTTTTGGAGAAGATGGGTATATATGAAGATGTTGCTCTTGTCTTCGAGAACATAGGTCTCGGGAAATTCATGACGATGAAGGAAGTAGCTCACAAGGAGCTCACTTGTCAATTCCTTGCAACCCTTGAAGAACGGTTCTATGGGATAGGGAACAAGAGAGCAAATGCAAGTACCGGCTTTGGTGAAATCAGATTTGATGTGAATAAAAAGACCTACCGGGTCACTTTTCATGAGCTTTGTGAAATTTTTGGTTTCAAAGAAGAAGGTACCTATGGTGAGCCATACTTCCACTATCCCAAGCATGAGCTCCAATTCTTTTGGGAAACAATTGCTTCCGACGACTATCATCCCGGCATCTCCAAGTGCTCTAGCATCAAAAACCCGATCCTCAAATACGTGCACATGGCACTAACCCGCGCATTCTACACTAAGGTGGAGTTTAACAAGGTCGCCAAAAAGGAAATGAAATTGCTAGGCCTCGGTGTGAAACCCCTCCTCAAGACACTTAACAATGGAAAGGAATTTATAGGCAATGAGAAGACCCCTTCTTTTTCCACTACCTTGGTGAGGCAAATGCTCTTTCACAAGAATTGGGCTTGGGAGACTAAGTCGAAGAAATCCGCATTGGCCATCGGTTGGATCATAACTCCCATCCTCAAGGCAAAAGGGATCAAGCTTTCGGTGGTTGATAAGAAATGGAAGTTGATAGATGAGAGCTACCTTGCACAGTCCAAATTCTTCAAGGGTAAGGTAGATGGCAATTTTGCTTACAACCTTCAGCTCAACAAGACATGTCACGTGCAAGTCCTATTTCCTAACACCGCCCTCACAAAGCTTGATGAGCCAAGAAACATTTTGTTCAACCCAACCACGAACTATCTCTACAACCGAACCACCGACCCACCAATTGATGCCTACCGCACAAGAGCACCCATGAAGATCAAGGCCGCTACTAGTGCACACCCCGAGGAAGTCCTTGACTATGGTGATGAAAAGGCCAAGGACTCACCCTCGACGGCCATCTATGGTGGAGAACGGTATCACTTCGACCCGTTCGATGGTGTTATGCCTAACATCGCCATACGCCATGCTCACCACCAATCAAGACTCCTCCAACGTTGGTGCAAGTGGCAAGATCAAAGCATGAGGAAGATGGCAAAGGTGATTAAAGGGCTGAAGAAGACGGTTAGAGTCATGGGAAAGACAATCAAGGAGCTCAAGAGGGACGATGAAGCTAGCACATCTCAAGCCAGAGAGGAAGAAGATGGTGGTCTCGACATGAGCCACACGTTCCTAGGAGGAGAAATGGTGGTGCACGGAGAGGAAAGCCACTCATTGGCACATGACGAGAAGATGGCAAAGAGGAAAGGCATGAGATCTCCTTCCCCGTGCTCAAGTAACCCGTCACTTTCTATGGGATCTTCCTCCCCATCCCAAAGCATCTAAGGTAACTCCAAAACCTTGTACATAGTTTTCTTTCACTTGAGTCTAGCATTTTTATTTGTTTTATTTTGGGTCTCTTCCTTAGATTTATTTCACACCGGGACGGTGTGATTTAAGTTTGTGGGAGGGACCGGTATCTAATGTCATTTGCTTTGTCTTATTTTGATTTTTCATTTTGAGTCTCATGCATACATCTAAGGCATAGAAAAACCAAAAAAAAATTGAAAAATTTTGAAAATGGAAACACAAAAAAAAGTCATTTAGGATGCATTTGCACTTGTATAATTGAGTCTGGAGTTCATTGCATATGCATGGGATCTATGATGAGTTTTCCTTGTAAAGTACCATCTTTAGAGCTTTAATCAATGCCTTCGTTGCTTGTTGTTTGATGCTTTTGATCTCGAGTTCAAAATCAAGGATGAACCATGTTTTGATCTCGTATTTCATTACTAAGGTCTTAGCTAAAGCAAGATGATTTAATTCCAACCCTCATCTAAGTGATAACCATTAATTTAACTTGTAAATATTGTGTTTGTGTAATTTTAAATGAATTCGTGGTTCACATATACATACTTGGGCATTCTTATTCCTTTTTACCAATCTTGTTTGTCCAAGTAGCCATATCCCCTCATTGGAATGGTTTCCCCTACCCTAACCATAGCCTTCTTTCAAGTCATCGCTATTAGTGTGTGATTGTGAGGTCTTTTCTTTTCGAACAAACTTGGCAAAACGTGGTAGGTTTAGAGCGACAAGAGGGAATTCTCGTGTAGACTTAGCTCCATCATCACGGAGTTATTCTAGGATTAGGCTAGTTAGGATGGCGGGTCTTGATTCAAGTTTGGGGGGACGATTTTAGACTTGGTGAACGGATGTGATTGGGTTGTGGATTGGAAGAGATAAAAATGAGAAAGGAAGAAGGGGATCGAATTTGTGTTCATTGGTTGGTGCCAAAAATCATAAGACTAGCTCTAGAAATAAGATAGCCTCAAAAGATATAAGGAAAATGAAAGAAGCCAAAAAAGGCAAAAGCATCAAAAAAGAGGCGTGAACCAAAAAGAGGAAAAGAAGAGCTAGATCACAACAAAGAAGCACCAAACCATGAATAACAAGGAAGAAGAAGCGATCCCCGAGTGAGGAAAAGGTAAAATGAAGACACAAGAAGCATGTGCGGGTTTGAAAAGGCAAAATGCCTTGAGATAAAAAAGGGTAGATTAGGATGTGGGCATAACGGGTTAGAAGCTTTAGGTTAGAGATACTCTAGGCATTTGGGTAGATGAGAATTCTCCCTTGTATGCATATGTTGCCTTTTACCTTTACCATTTTTCTAAAGTTTGTTCATTTCATGAGAGATCCTTGTACCTAATTACCCATGCATGATAATGAGATCACCTTCATCTCATAACCTTACCTTTAGCCAAAAGAATTCATTTGACCTTGCATAAACATGATTCATTGGTTACACCATTAATTAACGTCAAAGGTTTGGATGATATGAAAGCTTGTGTAGGTTGATGCTTGAAACTTGAGTTGTGTAGGAAAGGATATGGCTAGCCCCTTTTGAGTAGACTTTTTGATCGCATCCTAGAACTAGCAACTTGGATATTGATTTTACTTCTTTTTATGGTACTTGTGGATATGAGTTCCCACTTTCAAAACCTCTCTCCCTACTTGTTCTTATTTGTTTGCTTGAGGACAAGCAAAGAAGTAAGTCTGGGGGAGTTGATAGACTCGTATTTTATCCCTTTCATGCATTCATTTAGCATAGGTTTCATCTCATTTGCATATAGTTATTTGGCATTTCTTTCTTGTTTTATCTCATTTAGAGTATTAGGATTCTCATACTAGGTCCTAGGATGTCTTCCATGTTTTGGAGTCCTTTTTAGGCAATTTGGAGGCACTTGACGGAGTTTGGCTTGAGACCATTCGGATCAGGAGCAAGAGAGGCGGTTAAAGATGTTTGGGAGCTTTGGAGATGTGCACGGCAACGCCACGGGTCGATGCAACCAACTGATGGAAGACCAGGGCCTTAGCATCGATATGGCTCTCCTTTCCCGCGTCGACCATTTGCCGTGATGTTCAAGCTTCAGGACGTTTACATCGAGACCACCGAGCTTTGCAATGCACCGATGGAAGACCAGGGCCTTAGCATCAATCCGGCTCTCCTTTCCCACGTCTCCCAATTGCCGCGATGCTCAGCTTCAGGATGTTTACATCGAGGCCACCAAGCGATGCAACGGACCGGTGCTGCTCCAGAGCCTTAGCATCGACCAGCAACCAACGACCACGGAGTGATGCAACTGGGCGATGCAAAAACCCTGCAACCAACATCAACCTGTTGCATCACCCAGTCCACTCGATGTCGACAAATCACAAGACCATTTACCCAAGATCCGACCGGGTTGACATACTCATATATTGCATGTTTTAGCATGCATCTCACTTAGAGTTTTGTATTATTTACATGCATAATCATGGTTTTGTCTTGCATTTAGGTCTCATTTCGAGTTTTAGGTATTTGCATTAGGTTTAGTGCATTCTTGCATGTTTTAGAGTATTTCCTAAGTGATTGGAGGCAATTGGGAATAGTTGGAGAGTTAGACCTAAGTGGTGTGCAAAGCCCATCCGAGATGCCGGAAGGATGTAGCTGGACGAAGGCCCTAAGATGTGAATCATCCTTTAAGCTCTTCAAAGGAGTTGTAGAGGAGTGAGTTATTTGTCTACAGGAGTTGGATTCAGGCCATTTGGACATCTGGTTAAGGAGTTACCGCGGATTTACTGAAGACAACCTCTCGGCAACAAGACTTTTCCTCATCCCGGCTCCGCGTCCCGGCTCCACACTGCCCGGGATTGCACTTTCCCTCGGGCAGGGGATATCCCAGCCTCTCATCCCGTCTCCACACAGCCCGGTGGTGCATCTTTCCTCGGACAAGGAGAATCCCGGCCTTCCATCCCAGCCTGAAGCTGGCCGGTGCCATAACTTCTCGGCAAAAAACCCCTCATCCCGGCTCCGTGTCTCAACGATGTGGCTAGACGGGGACCTTACAATCCAATTCAGCTTCAACTGCCTTCATAGAAGTTGTAGAGGACTGAATCAGCTTTATATATGAGTTTGAATCGGGTTGTTTGGACGTATGGAAAGGGAGATAACACGGATTTACTGAAGGTATATCCGTCTGGCCGAGAGAATATGATACCGTCCAAAGAACCGGCAACACGAAGGCCTTATGTTATGAATCAATTCAAACGTTCTTCATAAGAGTTGTATACGGACGAGTTAGCTGTCTACAGGAGTTGGATTCAGGTCATCCGGATGTCAGATTCAGGAGTTATGACCGATTCACTGAAGACGTATCCAAGTTTCGGCCAGGTCAATACCCGGTTTGTCTCGGGTTAACTCGGGTCTGACCTAACTCAGCAAACACCTTTTTATATTTTTGAGATCTGATTTTTAGATCTATCTCATTTTTTATGCTTTTTATCTTTTTCTTTCAAGAACAAAAAACCTCTCTTTTTAGGGTTTTGGGATTTTTCCCAATGATCTTTTGATTTATGAAAGTTTGGGTTTAATTCTTGTGTTCTTTCTCTAATCTTTCATCTTCCTAATCTCTAATCATGATTAACATCACCTCTTTCACAAGATTTGGTGTGTTCTTCATGATTAGTGAGTAGTCTTTTAGGATTTGAGGATTTGGTAGATTTAGGGTGATTTGATGGATGATTAATGATGTCTAGGATTAGATTATATGATTTCCCTTCTTGATTAGTGGTTTTAAAGCTAGATATAGCTTAAGAAAGTGGATCTAGATCATAAGGCATTGCATGCACACAAGGTGTTCGATGAAATGCCTTGATGAACTAATCAAGAGATATTCATTTCTAGCCTAAGAGATTAGTTGTCTAGAGGGATTATTTAGTTGATCTTGAATGTTTAGACTTAAAGCTTACTAATTAGTGATTCACAAATGAGAATTTGATCTTGATTTAGTGATTAGCAAATTAATTAATGCCTTAAGAGAGGATTAATTAAGATTAGTGATCTTTGCCTAGGGATTAGTCTTCATTAAGCATTGTACATCATTAATTAGCAATTAGATTGCCGTATCTCAATTAGCTTATCCTTGAATTCGCCTTTTGTCATTGTTTTTTTCACCGTTTAGCGTCTTTAGCTCTTGTCACTTGTCTTTTAATTGATAGTTCACTAGCTTAATCACCAAAACCACTTTGTTTCCTTGGATTAAAGAGTGTCTTGTATTCTTGTTGCATTTATCTAGACCCTAGATTGGATTGACACCTAAAACACTACAATGACATGTGTATTTAGGATTGATTCTTAAGTAGGATAAAATTCTATTTATCACGAGTCAATATCCGATTTGTTCCTGGTTGACCCGGTCGCCCACCATTCATATTAAAAACCCATCTAAACCTAATTTTGAGATTATGCTTTTCTTAAGTCTAAAACCCTCACCTTTGAGAGAGAACTTGAGATTTGTAAGAATGATCCTTTGTTTTATGCAATCTAGTGATTATATCTATCAAATCTCTTCCATCATTCTTCTTTCTATCTTGATTATTCAACATTCATCCATGGATTCAACCCCTATCCATATCGATTTTGGGTTGTTCTTGATGGGTGTTGAGTAGTCTTTTAGGATCTTGAGATGGGGTAGATTAGGGTGATCCAATGTTTGATTAGTGGTGTTTAGGGTTAGATAATCATATAATCCTTCTTGTCTAGTATCCCTAATGCTAGATCTAGCTTGAAAGAGTGGATCTAGATCATAAAGCATTTCATGCACACCAAGTGTTTGATGAAATGCCTTGATGAACTAGACAAGAGATTTATGCTCCTAGCCTATGATAATAGTTGTCTAGGGTGTATTTTTGGTTGATCTTATTTGTATTCTTAATGCTTGCTAATCAATTATTCACAAATGAAAGTTTGTTAATGAATTAGGTGATTAGCATAGTGATTAGTTTCTTGAAAGAGAATTGGTCAAGATTAAGGGTCTTATGCCTAGGATTTAGCTTCTTTGAGTGAATGAACACCACTAATTGGACTTGGATCACCTTACATCAATAACCTCATCTCTAGTTCCGCTTTTGTTTATTGATTTACAATATTGTTTAGTGCTTTTGCTTAATTCGAATTGGATATTTAATCAAACACACTTGTTTACCTTAACATGCAATTGTTCCTTGCATTCTTAGTGATTAGGATAAATCCTGATAAGGTTCGATAACCTCTTATGCTACAATTGCATTTAGAGAATTGACTCTATAGATACCAAAATATCATGTATCAACTTGTACCGTCAAGAAGTCTTGCAGCTAATTGAGACCTTTTCACCGTCTGATCATCCCCAAATTTTGACACAACAAAGTAGAGACAACCAGCTTTCAAATGCAATTGGATTGGAGGAAATTCAATGGTTGGATCCTTAAATATACCGGAAACACTGAAGGCAGATGAAGCTGTCCCGAAGAGGAGCCCACTGCGCCTGGAGGAGTTGAAGCCGCGGCCTACTGCCAATCTGCCACTCCTGGAGAGCCTCCATCCGCGGCCAAAAGGCATTTCTCCACTCCTGGAGAGGCCGCACCCGCGGCCGAGCTCTTCTTCGCCCGAATCATCACTTTCACTTACTCGAGGCTAAAACCGTCATTTCACACCAAACCCTAAACATATAAATACTTATTTTTTCCTTTTAGACAGTTACGTTAAATTAATTTATCACGCTTTTTGGCAGAGGCAAACCCCTAGCAACTTGTGTTCTTGGGTTTTCAAGGATTGGAAGAAGGATTCTTCATCTGTGTTCTTCGATAGAGAAGCTTTCTCCATCCCTTTTTATGCACTGTTTTCTTTTGAATTTATTGAATATGTTTACCTCAGCTATTGAATATGTTTACCTCAGCTATAGCTGAGTAGTTCTCTTGTTTAGTGAAAGGGGTTTGAAGGGGAATTTATGGTTCGATTCGAATTAGGTTTTTAGTATAGGATACCGATTAGGGTTCTTCGTTCTATCGTTGTTGTTAATGCATTGCTTGACTAACCGTCTTAGCAACTGATATAAGGCGTTTAAGAGCCACGAGAGTGCTGTATCTAATCGCTTGACCTAGGGTAGACGATCAAATCCGTCGTAATATTTCAAAAGTATACTTACGGAGGAATTGTGGGAGTAAACGACCTTTGAGAGTATCATTCACTTCTTGTGCGGGCGGAGACGAAAGATACCGTACGAGTACCGAAGTGAGTAGGTGTGTAGGATTAAGGGAGTAGACTACATGTAGAGTACGTGTTCCAAGTTTCAAGAACCCAAAGTCGACAAAAGTCGCTTTAGAAATCCTAGAAATTTCCTTGTAAAAATCGGCCATAAACCCTAGAAAATTCCCGATTGCCCAACGGTTCGTTTAATTGATTCACATCCTCGAAATAATTATTTCTTACTACTGTTCACTTAGATTAGATTTATTTTTATTGCTTAACTTAGTTTATTTCTCTTGCTACAACATGACAAAACCATAAAAATATATTTCCCGTCTAGACATAAGTTAGAACTCGTTAGAAATTGAACAATGTCTCCCAGTTGATTCTATCCCTAAATACTACTGCGTGTGTCTTACACTTGCGGCCTAGTAAAGGGTAAAACCCGCACGCCGGGTAAATCCATGTGTGTCAATATTCGCTTGTTCACTTTAATGCTGATTGCTTTTCGACAAGTCTCACAATTTGTCGATAGGCAGTGAGAGCCACGAAAGTGTTGAATCCTTTATTGAAACTAGTATTTGGTGAGCAAGGCGTCTTAGATTTACAAAAGTAGACCTAAGGAATCTTGTGGACAATCAAAACTTGATCACAAACTTATGTGTGTTTGACGATACTAATAGTTTCCAAAATTTGTCATAATAGGTCGATTAGACATAGAAGTTGGAGCCACGAGAGTGAAAAGATCTTACATCCATGTTTTGAGTTCAAGATGGTGCATATAAAACCCTAATCACGATTTCACTTGCATGCATCAATCTCTGAGAATTTTCTACTGCCTAACGCTCGTCTCCTATCGTTTACACCGCTTTTATTTATCTGCTTTTACTTCTACTTCCTTGCTACAATTCGTGACAATTTATATTTCTCTTTTAACTTGCTCTCGAGCTTTTTAATTCATAGCATAGTTTATTTGGTTCTCAGTGGATCGATACCATAAATAGTACTGTGATTGTTAGTGCACTTGCAGCTTTATATAGGGTTAAAACATATTCCCCATCAAACCATAAACTGGTGACGTCTTTGCGGCATGTTTTGCCGATCTTCATTTCGATGAGAGAGCATTCCCGTTCTAGGGGAGAAAATAAACTAGTAGAAAATGATAAAAATGGAGTGTACCATCCTTGTTACACCTTCATCCTCCTACTAAACAAGGAGAAAATAAATGAGTTTTTGTTCGGAAACGAAATGAGAAAAACAAGATTATGAAATGCAAAGCTCGTCTGCTGGCTCAAGTTTTTTTTAAAAGACATGGAATATATTATCAGAAAACTTATTTCTCCGTTATGGATGCAATCACGTTTAGATTCCTTATAAGTCAAGCAGCTGATGAAAATCTGAAGATGCGTTTCAGAGATGTCGTTACGGCATATTTATATGGATCATTAGATAATGATATTTATATGAGAATTCCATACATGGTTAAGATGCCAGCAACATTCTAAACCCAAAGAGTTACGTGCAATAAAATTACAAAGATCATTGTATGGACTAAAGCAATATAGACGCATGGTGTACAATCGTCTCAGTGAACATTTAACAAAGGAACGATATGTGAACAATCATATATGCCCATTTGTTTTCATCAACAAAACATCTGAATTTGTAATTATTGCGATATATCAGAACTCAAGAGAGAATACATAAGATAAATTGGAGTCTATAGCAAAGAAAGATTTTATAATTCGCCGTATAACAAAACACTATATCATCTACTGTGCAATTAATGATATTCCGACGTTACCCGTATCCCAACCTATAACTAAGATATGTTATGATTAGCTATTTCTCTCTCTCTCTCTCTCTCTCTCTCTCTCTCTCTCTCTCTCTCTCTCTCTCTCTCTCTCTCTCTCTCTCTCTCTCTCTCTCTCTCTCTCTCGTTGTAATTATTCCATCCTCATCGTTTTTGATCTCAAATGTGTTTGCTATACTCAAATTTCGCTGAATTTGTTTTTCGATATACTCGTTTTGCTCAATGCTTTGGATTAAACGAAATGGATTTTTCAATTTTTGGTGTATCTTGTCTCAATTGGGGTTGTTTGTTTCTCTGTTCTAGCAAAGTTTTTATTTTTTCTTTTCTGATTGTCGGGAATTCACCTAAATTTCACCCAGTGGGTTGTGTTCCTGTTAGTACAGGCGTGCGATTGTGGTCTTGGAGCAGAGGTTCACATGGGCGTTCGGAATGAGACTGAGCTCGAGAATTTTTCGGGAGCCTGGAACGGTTTGGGTTTCTGAGTTGCTGGATCGGTCTGTGATGTCTCTGATCGCGCTCAGCGAGAGGCTTTGATGGATATTGTGTCGTCTGGCTTTCGAGGAGAAGCTCCATATCCTTGTAAGGGTACATATCATTGCGACTCGTCTCGTTCATCGACTAGTCGGATAATAACTTACGTACACGAGTAATTATGATAGTTGATATTTTAATATTTAACATATTCACATAACGAAATATGTACACATCCATCAGGGTATGTATTATGTTAGTCGGATAATAAAATATGTATATAGTTAACGTAGATGTTAGAGTATTTAATATTTTACATATTCGTCATGAATCTAGTTTGTAAACAATTGAGTTACCGCACTAAATAAAAATTTACACAGGAATCTAAATTATTATCCATATACAACATATTTTATACTGTGTCAATAATAAAGTTAGATGTAAATCCACAGTTTTAAAAATGGTATAATAATTGTTAACATATTACAAAACTATATAACTCGTTTCTATGATGTATGTTTGAAGATTTTCTTCACACGGTGGGACTTACAAGATTTTCTTAAAATTCTCTGTAATATGTCATAGATTTTGATCTGTAGATGTGGTGTTTCACGGAGGGAAATTTCGTCCAATCGAGGACAAAATTGACCATGTTATATGGCTAATTTTGCAGAAAGCATCAAATTATTTAAAAGAGGAATTTGAGGTTAAAGATCTCGGACAGACAAAGTATTGCCTTGGCCTACAAAGTGAGCATTCTGAAAATGGTATATTTGTGCACCAATCCACATATACTAAAAGAGTGTTAAACGCTTTAATATGGATAAGGCAACTCATCTAAGTACCCATGTGGTCGTTAGATCACTTAAAGTTGAAAATGACCTCCGACCACATGAGAAAAATGAAGAGATACTTTATCCTGAAATACTATATATTAAGAACAATTGGAGCCTTTATGTATCTTGCCAATTTGTACGTGACCTGATATATCATTTGTTATTAATCTTTTGGCAAGATTTATTTTGTCCCCTCACACGAAGACATTGGAATGGGATTAAACATATCTATCTTTATTTTCAAGGGACTACTGATTTAGATTTGTTGTATCTTAAAAAAAAGGTCAAATAATCAGTTTTGCATGTGCAAGATATTTCTCGGATCCACATAAAGCCTGATCACAAACATGATATGTCTTCACAATCGGAGGCACCGCTATATCATGGCGTTCTCAGAAGCCGGCGCGTGTGGCCACTTCTTCGAGCCATGTTGAAATCATCGCACTACATAAAGCGAGTAGAGAATGTGTGTGGCTGAGATCAATAAGTCAGCACATCCAATCAAGTAGTGAAATTCGTGTAAATACAGAGGCAACTATCTTATATGAAGACAACATTGCATTTGTTATCCAGACGAATGATTGATATAGCAAAAATGATAGAATTAAACATATCCCTCCGAAGTTATTCTCATACACTCAAGAACTCGAGAAGAAAAAAGACACTGAAGTGAGATATGTCCGATCATGTGAAAAAGTAGCAGATCTCTTCACGAAATTATTACCTACCACTATGTTCAATAAATATTAACATAACATTGGAATGCGTCACCAACAAGATCTATAAGAGGACACCCTGATCATTCATGTGGGAGCTTGTGTGGTTGTACTTTTTTTACTTTCATATAGTTTTTCCCATTGGGTTTTCCTCAAAAGGTTTTTAACAAGGCAACAAAAACATAACGCAAGAGACAATAATTGTAACATCCCTAAACCAGCCCAACTGGAAAAATCCCAACAAGAAAAAGCCCAACCAGAAAACCCTAACCCTAGTCCCTATATAAATGAGTGTTCAGAGAAAGGAGAAGGAGTTTTGCCAACAGAAAGCCATAGCCGTTGACGACCAGAGCCGCCAGCCACCGAATGCCACCGCGAAACCACGCCGCCGTCACCGCCGCCGTGAAGAGAAGTCGCCACGAGGTTGCTCCTAGCCGTCGCCTCCTCGATTCAGTTGCTTCTAGCCGTCATTAGCTCAGATCTGATCTGTGACATCTCTTTCTAAAACCCTAACTTCCACATCTCTAATGTGAGGATTAGATCTAGGCTTCTATCTATGGTCTCTTGTCTTTTTTTGGTGTATTGAGTCTAAGTATACTTAGGTATTCTACGTGCTACGAAGTACGGGCACGATTTGTTTGATCTACATCTTATAAAGAATATGGATTAGGAATTCATTAGAGGAATAACCAATATACATGTTTGATAATACTGTCGTATGATTAATGGATGTAAAGTAGCTAGATGGTGTGAGAGAACTATCGGTATTCTTCACAGGTGACGAAGATCATGTGGTACGAACTGTGTGTCAAGGAACGGTGCGGTTACATTAGATGCCAGAGTCTCGTTAGAGGGATTAGGCGGGTGTAACTGGAAATACACCGGGACTCACTTCTTTGATGGTACTTGGCGAGGGTAGCTTCTGCTCGGAAGACGTCCTTCGAGGCGGAGACAGTTGAACCTGATTCCAGCCCAACGCTCAGTAGGGGGTGGGAGCGAACCCTGGCGCCACTCGTGGCTAGAGTCTTGTACTCACAACTTGTGGGCTAATGCCCGGAGTATATATTATGAATACGAAAACCTCTTGTTTGGTAGTTGTGTGGGCGCTTCTAGGGCGTGATGCTTGATTGCTTATTTATGCCTATTCTTGATGTATTGGTTGAATACGAGTGAGTATGGGGATGAGTTCTAGGTTTATTTCTCACTGGATAATCCAAATTACTCATCCCTCTCTCTTCTTGTAGGTGATGATGATTATTATGATGATGGTGTTGACTATGAAGAATTGGACGAGTAATTCCAACGTGGTGCGCTATTTTGGGAATTGGGAGTTTCTTTCGGTTTTATTGGCTTTCTGTTACTTTGGATTTAAAGACAATTACTAGTTATTTGTTTCACTTGATTTATGTTTTAAGATGGAATTTATAAGACGTTATTTGGGATTTAATGGGAGTATTATTCAGGATTGATTGTTGTTGATTAATTTATGTTGTCCGACATGTCCTCTTTACGAAGATAAAGAGGCGGAGTCGAGGGCGGCATTTCCGACTCCCGTGGTCCTTTTAATGGAAGGTTGAGTCGGGATGTTACAAGTGGTATCAGAGCTCTAGGTTCGGGTGAGAGGATAAGTCTAGGTCAGTGAGTTTGGAAAAAAAATCGGATTTCAAAGTTTTCAAATGGGGATTTTTCAAAAGTTATAAAACCACCACCTAGATGAGACCTCCAGTTCTTATTGTTTTTCCTTTGCAGGGAGATCAGTCTTTACGGGACCGGACTGACTCACTTGCTACCATTTCGTACAGATGCCGCCAAAGAACGCCAGACAGACCAGATTCGCAGCTCGTCGTGAAGCTCAGGGAGAGCAGAACACCGAAACTACCGGGAGTGTGAATGAGAACAAGGTGACCAGCACCATGTGGAGGTGAACCAGGTGGAAGGAAATCGAGCTGAGGGACTTCACCCAGTGCCAGCCGCGGCTCATGCTGCTGTGTTGGATGAGTTGCGTCGTTACCAAGGAAGGTACGATGGTTTAAGGAATGAATCAAACCCGCAAGTGAATGCTTGGGAGCATCACATGCCGCCTCCACCGCATGCACCAGCCAACGTGCCATGATTGACTTAACATGAGGCTATGAGACTCATGAAGGACATGGAAACGGATCCATTTAGAGGAAAGTCTGATCCGATCTCCGCGGATAATTGGAAGAAGAGGCTTGAACGAAATTTTGAGTCAATGAGGTGCCCATCGGCGTACCGTAGGGAGCTAGCTTTTCAGTACCTTAGGGACAAGGCGCTGATTTGGTGGGAAGGTGTGGTAGAAAATATCCGTGGACGCTATGAGCTGACTTGGGATGACTTTAAGGACGAGTTTTCCCAAGAATATTTTCCACCATAAGCTATGGACCAGATGGAAAGTGGTTTTGAGGATCTTCGTCAGGATAACCGTACCGTGAGGGAGTACAAGAAAGAGTTCAACCGTTTGAGAAGGTTACACGGAAGAATTTTACTAAGATAGACTTGATCTGTCAATTCATGAAAGGGCTGAGATTGGAGTTGAGGAACCGTTGTTCGATTCGGAGTTATCCTAGTATGGTGGAGCTGGTGGAGACAACTGCTACTCTGGAAATCGGACTTGAGGAGGAGCTAAGGAAGAATAAGAATGCTCAAGCTCGTACATCCCGCGGACAGGACTCACCTAAAAGGATTTGGGATGACATGAATGCGGTAAGGACTACCGGCAATGTTCAAACGTGTAACCGATGTGGAAGGAGACACACCGGACCGTGTGGACTGGCGAAGTGCTTTAGATGTGGAAAAGGAAGCCACCAGCAAAAGGAGTGTCAAGCCGACTCAAGGGGCATCAAGTGTTTTGGTTGTGGGATATTATGACATATCTAGAGAAATTATAGGGCAGTCATGCCAGAGCCGCCACAAGGAATGCTACCGCCACTACCAGCTGGGAGGCAAGATGTATGACCTCGTGTGTTCGCTGTTGGAGCCCCAGAAGGAGCAGCACCGATCGCGGGTAAGTACCTCCTCTAGTAAATAAGGTCGTGATGCTAGTGTATGAAATGGAAATTGCATACTTAGTCATAAATACAAATCGTGTAGGATCGGTTTCAGTAGGAGGTATGAAAGCTTACACACTATTTGACATCGTTGCTACGCATAGTTTTTTTAGCCTGAGGTTGACTAAGTGTTGGACCTTCACTGGAAAGTTCACCCCGAGGTCGAAAGGAATTGAGACTGTCGGGACTGAACAGGTGAGATCCATCGAATTACATGAAAATGTACCCATTCGGTTAGAAGGAGTAGAGTTTCCATGGACTCTAGTGGAGATGGAGCTGAACCACTATGACGTTATACTCGGAATAGATTGGTTAACGCACTACAAAGTTGTTTTTGGATTGTCGACGGACGCTAGCTTATATTCCACAACCGAAAGGACGTCTAGATTTTCAAGGAGTGAAAACTGACACCGGCGTGCCAATAATCTCGATGATTCACGTAGTTGAGCTAGTGGAGAAAGGATTTGAAGCGTACCTAGATACGATATCTATGACAGGAGAAGGGGAAACTCCGAGGTTGGAGGAGATACATGTGGCTGTTGAATACGCGGACGTATTTGAACCACTGACAGGACCGCCACCGACGCGAGGAGATGATTTCACCATCGAGCTAGAACCAGAGACGGCCCCTATTTCGAAAGCTCCGTATCGTCTAGCGCCAGCAGAGATGGCCGAATTACGAAAACAGTTGGAAGACCTTACGGACAAAGGATTCATCCGACCGAGCAGTTCACCGTGGGGAGCACCGGTGCTGTTTGTGAAAAAGAAAGATGGAAGCTTTCGCCTATGTATCGATTACCGAGGATTGAACAAGATGACCATTAAGAACATGTACCCGTTGTCACGAATCGATGAGTTGTTGGACCAACTCCAAGGAGCTTCATGGTTTTCTAAGATCGATTTGGCATCAGGCTACCATCAGATTCGGATAGTAGAAGGGGACATAAGGAAAACATCGTTCCGAACACGTTATGGACATTACAAGTTCGTGGCAATGCCGTTTGGTCTGCCGAACGGACCTGCTGCTTTTATGAAGCTAATGAATGATATTTTCGGCGAGCACATGGACAAGTGTGTGATCGTATTCATTGATGATATTTTGGTCCACTCAAGGAGTGCGAGGGAGTACGAATGGCACTTCAAAAGCTAAGGGAGCATCGACTTTTTGCTAAGCTGAGCAAGTGTAGCTTTTGGCAGAGAAAGATAGGATTTCTCGGTCATGTTGTTTCGGAGGCCAGAGTGGCTGTGGACCCCGAAAAGATAGCCGCCGTGACGGAATGGCCTATTCCTAAGAATGTTACTAATGTCCGTAGATTTCTAGGTCTAGCTGGCTATTACCGCAGAGTTGTTCCAGATTTTGCTAGTCTGCTTAGGCCTCTGACGAAGTTAATTGGGAAGGATGTGAAATTCGAGTGGACAAAAGCCCCTGCTAAGAGTTTTGAGGAGTTGAAGAAGCGCCTAACTCAAACACCGGTGTTAGTATTACCAAGGACATGTATACCATATGACGTATACACCGATGCCTCTAGATCCGGGTTAGGATGCGTGCTTATGCAAGAAGGGAAAGTCGTAGCATATGCATTTAGACAACTATGGGTACATGAGACGAATTGTCCCACTCATGATTTGGAGTTGGCAGCAGTAGTTTTTGCTCTTAGGATTTGGCGTGCTTTTTGTATGGGGAGAAGGTGAATATATTTACAGATCATCAGAGTTTGAAGTATGTATTCACCCAAGAGGATTTAAATCTGAGACAGAGGAGATGGATGGAATTATTGGCAGATTACGATCTGAATATCGCTTACCACCCGGGAAAGGTTAACTAGGTGGTAGACGCCCTAAGTCGTCGCAGAAGTGATGTTGAAAAGGTCAAGGAAATGCAAGCGCTGATAGCGACTTTGGCCATTTTGAGGTTGTGTGTGGCGCACATAGAGGAAAATACTGCGGGGTTGAAAGCATTGGACAATGCTGACCTATTTTGGAGAATTCGACATGCGCAAGGAAAGGACCTTGTTTTAAAGGAGCTAGTCGATAAGCAAGTGATTGGGAATCACGTCGCTGACAATGGGACTTACCTGTATAGGAATCGGGTATGTCTTCCTAACGATGAATAGTTAAGGAAAGAAGTGCTCAGCCAAGCTCACCAGTCAAGCTTTTCGATTCATCCCGGGAACACCAAGATGTATCAGGACATGAAGAAGTACTACCATTGGGGAGGAATGAAGCGAGACATTGCTAAATGGGTAGCACAGTTTGTTGTTTTTCTTAAAATCAGTCGTTTTTGAGTCATTCGTTGTTTTATTGAGTCAAAATCTATTGGAGACTGTGATCTTTTTCTTGACTCTATTGTTCTGACTTTGCTTCTAAGTGACCATTGTTACAGAATCAGTTACAAATTGACTAATGAAAAATCCAAAGGCTGACTGGTTAACTAGAAGAAACCCATGTTTCCTGCACAGTTCTTTAAAGCCTGAGCCAAATTTTTGCACTTCATCGATGTGGTTAGTATTCATAGAGCTTGATTCCTCATTCATATCTGACAAAGGAACCCATGTGTTTAAAGTAATAGTATCTCTCTCCCCTGTTATAAGTTAAAAAAAATAAGTGCATGAAAAGATGAGATGATTTTCTCCTGAGTAGAAGGTTAGGAATGTTTCCAGCGATCCCATTATTCTACTTGGTGAGGAATGATCACACAAAGGATTGGAAGCGAGGCTAAGATTTTCCTATGATGCCATTATTCGCCTACACCCTTTGATACATTGAGAGGGAAGAACCGGGGATTAGGTGGCAAACACCATCAATACTCGCGTCTCATACCTTGATGTGTATATGCAGATCTAAAAAAAAGAGAAAGAACATAATAAGAAATAAGTCTAGGGGAGAGAAAATGATACCAAAAATGTGAAAAAGGGTGGTTCCTTATCATGATATTGTATGGAAAAGAATCTAGAAGGTTCTTGGTATTAATCACAGCGATGAAACTGGCGATGATGGGTTTAATTGAACGATGTTGTGAGATAATGTGTGTAGTCTGGGGAAGCTGCGAATGTCTGAGGAGAAGTACATGGTGGTTGGTTTTGGAACTGGTTAGGTGACATTTGAGTGCTTGGAAAAAAGGTCATTGCAATGTTTCATGAACAGGTGAGTCTCCGTGTTTTCAAACCTCTTTCTCTGGTTTTGTCTTCTATTTGCTTGAGGGCAAGCAAAGGCTAAGTCTGTGGGAGTTGATATATCATGGTTTTTACCCCTTTTATACCATGATATATGTCATATTTATGGAGTCTTTCTAGTATTTTGGAGTTTTTTGAGTCTTTTACAGGTTTAGGTACGTTTGGAGCTTAATTGGAGATATTGAAGCATTCTGGAGCATTTTGGAGCATATGGAGATGCAGAGTCATGCAGATACGTCAGAAATTTGGCATTCGTTGAAAAACTTCCCACCGATGGATTGAACTCAAATTTGGACACAAGACCGATCAATGGATTAGCTTTCCTTCGGAAGTGGTTTGAGGCACTTCCAACGGTGCGATCAAAAGTTATGACAGTTTTCGTTAAAACAGTCCAGTTTGGCAAGCAGAAGAATCGACATAGAGAGTGAGTATCGACCGATACTACCTAGTGTCGATCTATACTGCTCGGGAAAACAGGAAACTCGACTTTTTACAAGTCTGGAGAGTTTACATCTTAGTCCAGAAGTCTTTAATTATTATAATAAGCCCCAGAACGTGTTTTAGCATTATAATTAGGTTTTTCAGCCACTTTTGTAGGCTACGCTTTATTTTACTTTGGTTTTGTGAGAGAGCTTTTGGAGGGAGACAAGTCTGAAACTGTTTTCGTCCGAGGGAAGATTTTGAACCCTTGTTTTACTCTCTTCTTTATTATTTATTTAATGATCTATTCAGTTATGTTGATTGTTTCATTCTTCATGTATGAGTATATCCATCTTAGGTTTAGGGTTTCCTCATAGGGTTTTCTCTGATTGCTGGTAATTGATTAGTTAGGATTCACCATCTGAATTAGTTCTTCACCATAGGTTGTTCTCAAAGCTAATTCTAGGTTGACGAATATGGAACTTAGATCTTAGGTTAATCGATTAGGCACGACAGTGCAATTGAGTAATCTGACAGAACCTAGGGTGAGCAAATTGATTATTCGCAAAGAGATTTGGTTTAATTGAACTGTGAACATATCTAACTCGGTATCAAGGCTGATTTATTCTTAGGAATTTGCAAAGAGATTTGGGATTCTGAAGTTTAGATTTAGATAATTCTCGCAACGACAGTTAGTTAATTATAGCTTAGTGATTTGAGTTAAAGAACCGCGCTAAATCTGGATCCTGACTGATTGGTTATCTGCATTCATTGATCTCCTGAGAAATACTCTGGGCCTATATTCTTCCATCGATTTTACAACACTTTTACTGTTTATTGCTTTTTGTTTCAACTGAATTTCTTAGCTTGATTCGGCACTAAGTAGTTTATTGATCGATTTTCTTGAGTCTTTGTGTTCGACCCCTACTTTACTATAACTACTGCTTTAGTACTTTTAGGGTATTAATTTGAGCATATTGATACATGACTTTTTAGTCTCTAGGATGTATCAATAACTCCAATACGTGTTATGAAGGTTATCAATCCATAAAGGGATTTATCCTAATCACTAAGAATGCAAGGTGCTTATGGTAAGTTAAGCTAAACAAGTGTGGTTTATTGTTAAGTATCCAATTTAGAATTAAGCAAAAGCACTAAGCAAGATTGTAAATCAATTAGCAAAAGCGAATCTAGAGATATGGTTATCGATATAAGAAGTCCCACGTTCAATTCATGATGTTCATTTATTCAAACAAGCTAATCCCTAGGCATAAGATCCCTAATCTTGATTAGCTCTCTTTCAAGCAACTAATCACTATGTTAATTATCAAAACCATTAGCAAATCATCATTTGTGGATTAACAAGCATTAAGAACAATGACAAGATCAACCAAAGATACACCATAGACAACTATTGTCATAGGCTAGGAATGTAAAACTCTTGTTTAGTTCATCAAGGCATTTCATCAAACACTTTGCGTGCATGAAATGCCTTAGGATCTAAACCTACTTTTCAAGCTAGATTTAGCATTAAGAACACTAAACAAGAAAGGATATAAGAAGATCTAGCCCTAAACATCATGAATCAAGCCTAGGAACATCCTAATCTACCCCATCTCAAGATCCTAAAAGGACTACTCAAGACCCATTAAGAACACCTCAAAATCGATTTTGATAGAGAATGATTCCATGGATAGATGTTGAATAATCAATAAGAAAAGAAGATAGATGGAAGAGATTCAATGAGATAAACATTTAATAGCATAAATGAACAAAGATCTCTCTTACAAATCTCAAACTCTCTCCAAACGTCTCTTGTTTTTGACTAACAAAAAGCATGATGCATTAAAACTAGGGTTTTGGATATTTATAACAAAAAAGAGGGGAACCGGGTCTTGACCCGGTTATTTTGGGTCGGATTTCAATCCCGGACTGTTTATGGTCGGGACAAGGGACCGGGATGAGTAGTTTAGGCGAGATATTTGTATGCCGGTTTGATTCTAGCTGGGACGAGGGAGACCGGGACGAGAGATTTAGCCGAGGCATTGTGTGCCGGGTCGATTCTAGCCGGGACAATTGACCGGCATATCTCCTGGTCGAGGAGAAAATGCGTGCCGGTCGAGGGACTTTTTTCGTGCCTACAAGAATCAGACCGGGACAATGCTGATGAGTTTTTAGCTGAGAGAACTGATCTCGGGGAGATTCTAGCTGGGACGATGGCCGGCATATCTCCTGCCGAGGGATTCTTCTTGTGCCTGGCTGAGGGACTTCTTTGTGCCGGCTAAAATCAGAGCGGGACGATGATGAAGCAATTTAGCCGAGCTTTTTGGTCCCGGGCTGTTTTTAGCCGGGACGATAGGCCGGCATATCTCCTGCCGAGGAATTCTTCTTGTGCCGGGCTGAGGGACTTCTTTGTGCCGGCTAAAATCAGAGCGGGACGATGATGAAGCAATTTAGCTGAGCTTTTTGGTCATGGGCTGTTTTTAGCCAGGACGATAGGCCATCATATCTCCTGGTCGAGGAAAGTCTTCGTGCCGGCTTTAGGGATTTCTTATGCCGGCTAATATCTAGGCGAGACGGAGCTGAGGGAGAAAACGCTGAGGCATTGTGTGCCGGGTCGATTCGTATCGGGACGATGGGCCGGGATGAAGATTTTTAGCCGACACAAAGAGAAAGCTCCTCGGCCAGGCAGAGACGTCTTCAGTAAATCTGCGATAACTCCTTAACCAGATGTCCAAATTTGCCTGAATCCAAGTCCTGTAGACAGATGACTCACTCCTCTACAACTACTATAAACAGCTTCAAGGCCGATTCATACCGGAGGGCCTTCATCTAGCTACATCTTTCCGGTGTTTCGGATGGGTTTTGCATTCCTCTTATGCTCCATAACTCCAAACATCATCAATTGCCTCCAAGACACCTAAAAACACTCCAAATGTATGCAAGACTCACTAAGACCTAATGCAAACACCTATTACTCTAAATGAGACCTAAATGCCAGACTAGACTATAATTATTAATGTGAATTACACAAAATTCTAAATGAAATGCATGCTAAACATGCAATATATGAGCATATCAATTCCCCCAAACTTAAACCTTTGCTTGTCCTCAAGCAAACAAAAATAAGAAAAGGGAGAAGACTGGAATATGGGAGCTAAAATCCAAAAGTGCCATAAAAAGAATCCGAGCCCAATGTCCAAGTTGCAAACTTCTTGATGCGATCAAACAACTTACTCAAAAGTGACTAGCCATACTTATCCTTACATGACTTACATTCGAACCTCAACCTACACAAACTTTCAAATCCTCCAACCCCTTGTTTATGCAAGATCAAATGAATTATCTTGGCTAAGGGTTAGGTTATGAGATGAAGATTATCTCATTATCATGCATGGGTAATCAAGTATAAGGATCTCTCATGGAAAGAGCAAACTTTAGCAAAATGATAAAGGTAAAAGGTAACCTATACATACAAGGGAGAATACTCATCTACCCAAATGCCTAGAGTGTCTCTAACCTAAGGCCTTCTAAACCGTTTGTGCCCACATCCTAAGCTACCCTTTTCATCTTAAGGCATTTGCCTTCTTAATACCACACATGCTTCCTGTCTTTTCACTTCACCTTCTTCTCATTCGGGGATCAACTTCTTCTTCCTTGTTCTCATGGTTTGGTGCCTTTTTTGTTGTGACTTAGCTCTCCTTTTTCTTCATTTTTGTTCACGCCTCTTTTTCTTCTTTGATGCTTTGGCCTTTTCGGCTTTCTTCTTTTTCTTTGGATCTCTTGAGGCTATCTTATTCTTAGAGACAGTCTTATAATTTTGCACCAACCAATCTATAAATTGGATCCCCTTTTCCCTTCTCCTTATTCATCTTTCCCATTCCACAATCTATTCCAAACACATCCGTTCACCAAATTTCCAAACCGTTCCCCCAAACTTAAACCAAGAACCGCCAACCTATCTAGCCTATTCCTAGATTAACTCCGTGATGATGGAGCTAAATCTACATGAGAATTCCTCCTTGTCGCCCTAAACCTAACACTTTTTGCCAAGTTTGCTTGAAAGAAGGTGATATGCTCAAATTAATACCCTAAAAGTACTAAGCAGTAGTTGCAGTATAGTAGGGGTCAAACACAAGGACTCACATAGACACACAATAGATTTTGAAGACGAGAATTAAGCTAAGCAATCAATAATATTGAAAACAAGACTTAAATTTAAACGTTTGTAAATTCAATTGGAGAAAGATAGGTTCAGTTTTTCTCAGGAGATCAATGAATGCAGATAAACTAACTAGTCAGGATTCAGATTTAGCACGGTTCTTGAACTCAAATCACTAAAGTATAATTAATCAAATGTCGTTGCGAGAATTATCTAAATCTAAATCCTAGGAATTCCAAATCTCTTTGCGAATCCTAAAGTCTAAATCAGCTTTTAGATCAAGTTTGATTTGTTCACAAAACAACTAAACCAAATCTCTTTGCGAATAGTTATTTTGCTCACCTAAGGTTCTATCAGGTAATTAATCGCACTGTCGTGCCTAATCAGTTATCCTAAGATTTAAATTCTAGATTCGTCAACCTAGAATTAGCTTTGAACACAACCTATGGTGAAGAACTAATTTAGATGGTGAATCCAAATAAACTAATCAGTCTAGCATTCAGCGAAAACCCTTATGAGAACCCTGAACCTAAAGTGGATCTACTCAGACATGGAAATTGAAGCAATAAACATGTTTGAATAAATCATCAAATAAAACAGAAAGAGTAACAAGAGGGTTCGAAATCTTCTCTCGGACGAAGGGAGTTTCAGACTTGTCTTCCTCACCAAGCTCTCTCTCAAAACCAAAAGTAAAATAAGGCATAGCCATCCAAGTGGATGTAAAATCCTATTAAATAACCTAAATCACGTTTTGGGGCTTCTTGAAAATAATAAAGACTTCTGGGCAATTTTGCAGTTCTTCAATACTTCATTAAACTCGCGGGTAGTGTCTGCCTCGATGAGTATCGACCGATACTAGGTAGTATCGATCGATACTGATGCTTCAAATCGGTTACTCAGCTACACGAACCTCTGCTTTGCTCCAAAATGCCCCAGAAAGCTCCAATATCTCCAATAATGGTCCAAACGTGCTAAAACATGTAAAAGACTCTAAACCACTATGAAATAGTAGAAGGACTCTATAAAACGGACTTATATCATGTCCTAAAAGGGTAAAAACCATGATACATCAACTCCGCCAGACTTAGCATTTGCTTGCCCTCAAGCAAATAGAAGACTAAACCAGAGAAAGAGGTTAGAAAACATAGAAACTCACATGTTCTTGAAACGTTGCAATGACCCTTTTCCCAAGCACCCAAATGTCACCTAACCAGTTTTTGATCTAACCACCATGTACTTCTCCGTAGACATTCTCAGCTTCCCAGACTACACACATTATTTCACAGCATCGTTCAATCAAACCATCATCGCTAGTTTCATCGCAGTGAATTAATATCAAGAACCTTCTAGATTCTTTCTCATACAATATCATGACAAGGAACCACCCTTTTTCACACTTTTTAGTATTATTTCTCTCCCCCAGACTTATTTCTTATTATATATCTTTTCTCTTTTTTTAGATCTGCATATACATATCAAGGTATGAGACGCGAGTATTGATGGTGTTTGCCACCAAATCCCCGGTGCTTCCCTCTCAATGTATCAAAGGATGTAGGCGAATAATGGCATCATTGGAAACTCCTAGCCTCGCTTCCAATCCTTTGTGTGATCATTCCTCACCAAGTAGAATAATGGGATCGCTGGAAATTTTCCTAACCCTCTACTCAGAAGAGAAATATCATAACTTCATACACATGGGTTCCTTTGTCAGATACGAATGAGGAATCAAGCTCTTTGAATACTAACCACATCGATGAAGTGCAAAAATTTGGCTCAGGCTTTAAGGAACTTTGCTGGAAACCTGAGTGTCTTCTAGTTAACTGGTATAAAGACTGACCAGTTAACTGATATAAGTCCGTTTTATAGAGTCTTTCTACTATTTCATAGTTGTTTAGAGTCTTTTATAGGTTTTAGCACGTTTGGAGCATTATTGGAGATACTGGAGCTTTCAGGAGCATTTTTGGAGCAAAGCAGAGGTTCGTGTAGCTGAGTACCCGATTTGAAGCATCAGTAACGATCGATACTGCCTAGTATCGGTCGATACTCATCGAGGCAGACACGACCCGCAAGTTTAATGAAGAATTGAAGAACTGCAAAATTGCCCAGAAGTCTTTATTATTTACAAGAAGCCCCAAAACGTGATTTAGGTTATTTAATAGGATTTTACAGCCACTTGGATGGCTATGCCTTATTTTACTTTTGGTTTTGAGAGAGAGCTTGGTGAGGAAGACAAGTCTGAAACTCCCTTCGTCTGAGAGAAGATTTCGAACCCTCTTGTTACTCTTTCTGTTTTATTTGATGATTTATTCAAACATGTTTATTGCTTCAATTTCCATATCTGAGTAGATCCACTTTAGGTTCAGGGTTCTCATAAGGGTTTTCTCTGAATGCTAGACTGATTAGTTGATTTGGATTCACAACCTAAATTAGTTCTTCACCATAGGTTGTGTTCAAAGCTAATTCTAGGTTGACGAATCTGACCAGTTAAGCTAAACAAGTGTGGTTTGTTGTTAAGTATCCAATTTAGAATTAAGCAAAAGCACTAAGCGAGATTGTAAATCAATAAGCAAAAGCGAATCTAGAGATAGGGTTATCGATATAAGAAGTCCCACGTTCAATTCATGATGTTCATTTATTCAAACAAGTTAATCCTTAGGCATAAGATCCCTAATCTTGATTAGCTCTCTTTCAAGCAACTAATCACTATGTTAATTATCAAAACCATTAGCAAATCATTATTTGTGTATTAACAATTAACAAGCATTAAGAACAATGACAAGATCAACCAAAGATACACCCTAGACAACTATTGTCATAGGCTAGGAATGTAAAACTCTTGTTTAGTTCATCAAGGCATTTCATCAAACACTTGGTGTGCATGAAATGCCTTAGGATCTAAACCTACTTTTTCAAGCTAGATTTAGCATTAAGAACACTAAACAAGAAAGGATATAAGAAGATCTAGCCCTAAACATCATGAATCAAGCCTAGGAACATCCTAATCTACCCATCTCGAGATCCTAAAAGGACTACTCAAGACCCATTAAGAACACCTCAAAATCGATTTTGATAGAGGATGATTCCATGGATAGATGTTGAATAATCAATAAGAAAAGAAGATAGATGGAAGAGATTCAATGAGATAAACACTTAATTGCATAAATGAACAAATATCTCTCTTATAAATCTCAAACTCTCTCCAAAAGTCTCTTTTGTTTTTGACTAACAAAAAGCATGATGCATTAAAACTAGGGTTTTTGGATATTTATAACAAAAAAGAGGGGAACCGGGTCAACCTGGAACAAACCGGGTCTTGACCCGGTTATTTTAGGTCGGACTTCAATCACGGACTGTTTCTGGTCGGGACAAGGGACCGGGATGAGTGATTTAGCCAAGGCATTGTGTGCCGGGTCGATTCTGGCCGGGACAAGAGACCGGCATATCTCCTGGTCGAGGAGAAAATGCGTGCCGGTCGAGGGACTTTTTTCGTGCCGACTAGAATCAGACCGGACGATGCTGATGAGTTTTTAGCCGAGAGAACTGATTCCGGGGAGATTCTAGCCGAGACGATGGCTGTCATATCTCCTGCCAAGGGATTCTTCTTGTGCCGAGCTGAGGGACTTCTTTGTGTCGGCTAAAATCAGAGCGGGACGATGATGAAGCAATTAAGCCGAACTTTTTGGTCCCGGGCTGTTTTTAGCCGGGACGATAGGCCGGTATATCTCCTGCCGAGGGATTCTTCTTGTCCCGGGTTGAGGGACTTCTTTGTGCCGGCTAAAATCAGAGCGGGACGATG
Organism: Eutrema japonicum; assembly: GCA_030161315.1. Classification (NCBI taxonomy): domain Eukaryota; kingdom Viridiplantae; phylum Streptophyta; class Magnoliopsida; order Brassicales; family Brassicaceae; genus Eutrema; species Eutrema japonicum. The sequence continues at coordinate 19,817,253 of BSQW01000012.1, read as the reverse complement.
ATGAAGCAATTTAGCTGAGTGTTTTGGTCCCGGGCTGTTTTTAGCGGGACGATAGGCCGGCATATCTCCTGGTCGAGGAAAGTCTTCGTGCCGGCTTGAGGGATTTCTTGTGCCGGCTAAAATCTAGGCGAGACGGAGCTGAGGTAGAAATCGTCGAGGCATTGTGTTCCGGGTCGATTCGTATCGGGACGATGGGCCGGGATGAAGATTTTTAGCCGACACAAAGAGAAAGCTCCTCGGCCAGGCAGAGACATATTCAGTAAATATGCGATAACTCCTTCACCAGATGTCCAAATGGCCTGAGTCCAACTTCTGTAGACAGATGACTCACTCCTCTACAACTCCTATGAACAGCTTCAAGGCCGATTCATAACGGAGGGCCTTCGTCTAGCTACATCTTTCCGGCGTCTTGGATGGGCTTTGCATTCCTCTTATGCTCCAGAACTCCAAACATCATCAATTGCCTCCAAGACACCTAAAAACACTCCAAATGTATGCAAGACTCACTAAGACCTAATGCAAACACCTATTACTCTAAATGAGACCTAATTGCAAGACTATACCATAATTATGCATGTGAATTACACAAAACTCTAAATGAAATTCATGCTAAACATGCAATATATGAGCATATCACATATCACATTGCATAGTGAATTCATGGATACCACATACATATTTGGGCTATCTTATTCACTTTACCACCCACTTGTTAGCCCAAATAGCCGATTCCCATCATTGGAACGGTTTACCACACCTCTAACCTACCCTCCTTTCAAGCCAAATCTTTAGTGAGCGTATGTAAGGTCTAATTTTTGAGTAAGCTTGGCAAAAAGTGTTGATTTTTGAGCGACAATGATAGGTTTGCATATAGATCTAGCTCGATATCGCGGGCAAGACTAGGCTAGGCTAGCTAGGAAGGGAAGTTTTGGGGTTTGGAATGAACAAAAGTGTTTTATTGATGGAATCATTGTGGGAATGGAAATTGAGGTCAAAAGAAGAAAAAGGTGAAGAAGGGGAAATTGTCAAAGAATACGTGGTTGGTGTTAAAGTTTGAATTGGCTCTTAACATCAAGGTTGATCTCCAAGTGTTCAAAGAAAAGGAAAAGAAGCCAAAAATATGGCTAAAGCATCAAAGTGATTAGGATGGAGACAAAGCAAAAGAAATGATCAACAAGAAGAGCGAAAAGAAGTGAGGTGAAAGCACCATATCATGAATCAAGGAAGAAGAAGAAAATCCCCCAAGTGAAAGAAGACGATGAAAACGTATGGAAAAAGAAGTTAAAAAGCCTTATGGAATAAGGGTAGCCTAGGTTGGGGTTTTATGGGTAGAATTGCTAGGAGTTGAGACATTTCTTTTTGGCAATGGGTAGCTGTAAATCTATCCTTGTATGCATATATTGCTCTTTACTCTTAGCATTTTGAGTAAACTTGTTTGATCGTGTATGGAAGGATATGGCTAGCTCATTTTGAGTAAACTTGTTTGATCGCATCTTGGAGCTAGTAACTTGGCAATTTAATTTGAACTTTTTCGATGATGTTGTGGATTTGAGCTCTCATTTCAACCTCTCTCCCTTTCTTGTTTCGTAATTTGTTGTTTGAGGACAAGCAAGTAAGTAAGTTTGGGGGAGTTGATATTCATATATTTTACATGTTCTAGCATACATTTTACTTAGAGTTTTGTGTCATTTGCATGCATAATCACGGTTTTGTCTTGCATTTAGGTCTCATTTAGAGTTTAGGACATTTGCATTAGTTCCTAGTAAGTTCTTGCATATTTTAGAGTCTATTTAAGGTGTTTTGGAGAACATTTGGGGACATAGAGTTGAAACCGTCCTGACATGGACAAGAAAAAGGAAGAGTTCACCCAAAGCATCTCAAAGATGTGGCTGGACGAGAACCTTCCGGCCTTATTCAGCTTCAATGGTCTTCATAGAAATTGTAGAGGAAGGCAGTCCAAAGCAGCTGAAAGATCATGTCGGATGGAAGCCTTTCATCCCCAGTTTAATCTGAGCTCTTGATGAAAGTCATGCGAAATTGAGTTAGCTTTCTAACACGAGAAGATTCAGCTCATTCCGAGTAATATTCCAGGAGTTATCACTGATTTAGTGTACACATATCAACTCTGCCTAGTCCAAGATCCGACCCGATTTGCCTCGGGTCGACCCGGTTCGAACACGTTGTGTATTTATGTAAATTTTAGACATTTCTAAACCTAAATTTTCTTCTTGTAAGAGTGGGGGCTCGACTCTAACTCTCTCTCTCTCTTGAGGGATTTGGATTGTTCTTCACATCTATGCCATTCTAGAGAAGATTTCTTCAACTCTATCTTTTATTTATACAATTTCCTTATTTTTATGTCTTTTCTCTTTTGTTCTTCATGTTTAGACCTTAGACATTTTGTTGGGTTTTTGGATTATGCTTGATTATTAATGGTTTGATGGTTGATTTGTATTGCTTATGTTCTTAATCATTGCTTTCCTTTCTTTATAAGTGATCCTAGTTCTAGATTGAGCTTGAAAGAGTCAATTTAGATCAAAGGAAATATCATGCACACCAAGTGTTCGATGAAATTCCCCTAGAAGATTAGTAAGAAATAAACATTCTTAACCTATGAGAGTAGTTGCTTAAGGTGTTTATTGGTTGATTTGAATATTGATCTTAATGCTTGCTAATCATTTTATCACAAATGATAGTTTGATCTTGATTTAGTGATTAGTAAAGTGATTAGTGCCTTGAGAGAGGATTAGTCATAATTAGTGATCTTAACCTAAGGAATAGCATAGATTGTGTGTATTAGCATCATTTGTTAATTGTCTTGATGGTTAGATGATGATGATTTAGGTTGCATCATGTTAGATCCTTCACTTAGGTTGATCTTAAAGCTAGTTTTGGATTGAAAGATCAAAACTAGAGCTTAAGCATTTCACGCCCGATAGGTGTTCGATGAAATATTTGAACCAAACCTTTTGTGAACTTTTCATGCCTAGCCAATGAGAGTTGATGTCTAGGGTGATTAGTGAACTAAATGGAATTGAAGATTAAAGCTTGTTAATCATCTTATCACAAACGAGAGTTTGGTCTTGATTTGGTGATTAACAAAGTGATTAGTGTCACGAGAGTGGATTAGTCATAATTGTGAATTTCATGTTCTTGGATAGTGTTTAATTCAATATTTATCATCATTGTCTATTCATTAATCATCTTCTTGATAGTTAATTCATTTTCCAACACTTCTATCTTTGTTTTCTTTCTTTCTTGCATTTCATTTTCTTGATTCAAAAATATAAAACCCAAAAACATTTGCTCTAGCTTAGGAAGTTTCATGTATTCTTGGTGCATTGATCTTAACCTCTTTGGTTCGATACCTCTTATACTACCTAGTATTTAGAGTAATTGATATGAGCTTAACACAAATTCTAATTCATCAGCTACCTTTTCCCGGGTGGTTAAAGAAGCAACTTATGGACAAGTACAAAGCCATCTTCGATAGGCAATTGGAGAAGGTAAAACTCACAATACCTTTGGTTGATGCCTTCTTACTTTTCCCTCAATACACCAAATTCTTGAAAGATGCCGTGAATGAGAGAGCTAAGGAAATGGAGTCTATGGTCATTCTAATTCACGAGTGTAGCGCCATCATACAAATGAAGATGGTGCCAAAGAAGCTAGGAGATCCGGGATCATTTACTCTACCTTGTGCACTTGGTCCTCTAGCTTTCAACCATTGTTTGTGTGATCTTGGAGCGAGTGTAAGCCTCATGCCGTTTTCGGTAGCCAAGAGACTAGGCTTCACACGCTACAAGGCATGCAACATTTCCCTAATATTGGCGGATAGGAGCGTGAGGGTTCCTATTGGTTTGCTTGAGGATCTTCCTATCGTGGTGAAGGATTTCATTGTCACCACGGATTTCGTGGTACTTGAAATGGATGAAGAACCAAAAGATCCTCTTATCTTTGGTAGGCCATTCTTAGCGATAATCGATGTGAGGAAAGACAAAATAGACCTTCACTTGGGTAAAGGAGAAGTCCTTGAGTTAGATATCATCAAGGTGATGAAGAAACCCACCATAGATGGCCAATGTTTCTACATAGAGACCATGGATGAACTAGCCGACGAATTGCTTGAGGAAATGAGAGTAGAAGACGATTGGGAAGTGGTCTTGACTAAGGAGCGTGGTGATCATGGGTTCTTGAGTAAAGAGAGTCAAGGATATGAGCTACTCATGGACTTTCACAAGCCGGTTGAAAGGGATACGCCATTTGTTGAGTTGGGTGTTCGTGGTACCAAGGTTCAAGATGGGTCAAGAGTTGGTGCGGTTCAAGATGAGTTTGTTCTAACCGTTGAAGAGACTAGCAAGGGTAAGTCTAGTCTTGAGGAGGATGATTGGAGCGAACTCAAAGCCCCAAAGGTGGACCTAAAGCAACTTCCCACGGGACTAAGGTACGCTTTCCTAGGTCCAAATGAGTCATACCCTGTTATTGTAAATGATAGTTTGAATGAGAATGAACTATCCTCCCTTTTAGTCGAACTTAGAAAGTATAGGAAAGCAATTGGTTATTCTTTGGATGACATCAAGGGTATTTCCTCTACTTTATGCACACATAGAATACATCTAGAAGATGAATCAAGGACCTCTATTGAACATCAAAGAAGGTTGAATCCTAATTTGAAGGAAGTTGTAAAGAGAGAGATTCTTAAGCTTTTAGACGCGGGTATTATCTACCCAATATCGGATAGTACTTGGGTTTCACCGGTTCATTGTGTGCCTAAGAAATGGGGGATAACGGTTGTTAAAAATGAAAAGGATGAAATGATACCTACTACGACAATAACCGGGCATAGAATGTGTATTGACTATAGGAAGCTAAATTCATCTACTCGTAAGGATCACTTTCCGTTACTTTTCATAGATCAAATGCTTGAGCGTCTAGCTAATCATCCATTTTATTGCTTTCTAGATGGTTATTCGGGTTTCTTTCAAATTCCCATACACCCGAATGACCAAGAGAAAATGACTTTCACATGCCCTTATGGCACCTTCGCATATCGAAGGATGCCATTTGGGTTGTGTAATGCACCCGCGACATTCCAACGTTGCATGATGTCCATTTTCTCTGATCTTATTGAAGACATGGTAGAAGTCTTTATGGACGACTTCTCCGTGTATGGGTCTTCGTTTAGTGTTTGCTTGTCTAATCTTTGTAGGGTCTTGCAACGATGTGAGGAAGCAAACTTGGTACTCAATTGGGAGAAGTGTCATTTTATGGTGCATGAAGGGATCATGCTAGGACACAAAATCTCCAAGAAGGGCATAGAGGTAGACAAAGCCAAGATTGAGGTGATGGTTAGCTTGGAGCCGCCTAAGTCGGTCAAAGACATCCGGTCTTTCTTGGGTCATGCGGGGTTCTACCGAAGGTTCATCAAAGACCTCTCACAAGGCTACTTTGCAAGGAGGTTGAGTTCGTGTTTGATGAGGAGTGTATGGTGGCGTTTCTAGAGATCAAGAAAGCGTTGGTTAGTGCTCCCATTGTCCAAGCACCGGATTGGGATCTTCCTTTCGAGATCATATGTGATGCTAGTGATTACGCGGTTGGTGCAGTCTTGGGGCAAAGGAAGGACAAGAAGACCAATGTCATCTATTATGCAAGTAGGACCTTAGATGACACTCAAGCCCGGTATGCCACAACGGAAAAAGAGTTTCTAGCCGTGGTGTTTGCAATGGAGAAATTTAGGTCTTATGTTTTAGGATCAAAGGTGGTTGTCTACACCGATCACGCGGCCCTAAGATACATTCATGTAAAGAAAGACACAAAGCCAAGGCTACTCCATTGGATCTTGCTTCTACAAGAGTTTAGAAAATGGAGTGGCGGATCATTTGTCTAGGATGAGGATAGACGACCTAGTCCCATTGATGATAAGCTCCCCGAGGAGAGCCTCATGGTTGTGAATATGTTGAGAAAGGGGATTGAGGCCGTGAATAGTATTGAGGATGCTAATGGGTTACAAGATGAGAAACTTCCATGGTTCGCGGATCTAGTCAACTATCTAGTGTGTGGGAAGGAACTGCCTTCGGACGGGTACAAGAAGAAGAAGTTCTTCCATGACGTGACAAGATACTATTGGGACGAGCTGTTCTTGTATAAACTATGCTCGGATGGCTTGTATAGAAGATGTGTTGCGGAAGAAGAAGTCCAAGGAATCTTACTCTATTGTCACGGGTCAAGCTATGGTGGTCATCATGCCTCCTACAAAACGGCCACAAAGGTTCTTCAATCGGGTTTTTGGTTGCCTTCATTATTCAAGGATGCGCACCTCTTTGTCTACACATGTGATGCGTGCCAAAGGAAATGGAATATTGGGAGGAGAGATGAAATGCCCCAAAACCCAATCCTTGTGGTGGAGATGTTTGACATATGGGGTATCGATTTTATGGGACATTTCCCATCATCATATGGTAACCAATACATATTGGTGGCGGTTGATTATGTATCTAAATGGGTGGAAGCCATTGCAAGCCCGACCAACGATGCTAGGGTTGTCCTAAAACTATTCAAGTCTGTTATCTTCCCAAGGTTCGGAGTTCCAAGGGTGGTCATTAGTGATGGAGGTAGTCATTTCATCAATAAGGTGTTTGAAAGTCTACTTAAGAAGCATGGTGTGAGGCATAAGGTAGCAACACCTTACCATCCTCAAACGAGTGGCCAAGTAGAAGTATCCAACCGGAAAATCAAAGCCATACTAGAGAAGACGGTTGGGAGTTCAAGAAAGGATTGGTCCAACAAGTTAGATGATGCTTTATGGGCTTACCGAACCGCCTTTAAGACGTCTATAGGCACTACACCATTCAACTTGCTTTATGGGAAGTCATGCCATTTACCGGTTGAATTGGAATACAAGGCCCTATAGACTGTGAGGCTTCTTAACTTCGACATCAAGACCGCACAAGAGAAGAGGTTGATTCAACTCCAAGAGTTAGACGAGATTAGGCTAGAGGCCTATGAGAGCTCGAGGATCTACAAGGAACAGACCAAGGCGTTCCATGACAAGAAGATCTTGCGTAAGGACTTCAAGGTTGGAGACTTAGTGCTATTTTTCAACTCCCGGTTGAAGCTTTTTTCCGGGAAGCTCAAGTCAAGATGGTCCGGACCATTTGAGATCAAGGAAGTGAGGCCATATGGAGCTGTGGTACTTGTCAACAAGAGTGGCCAAGAATTCATCACAAACGGCCAAAGACTCAAACCATACCATGCTAAGGAAATCATTGAAGAGGGAGGCTCGATTCCCCTCGATGATGTTCCCCTCACTTAAATGCGCTAACCAACGTCGAACTTAGTGACGTAAAACAAAGTGCTCTTGGGAGACACCCCAAGTTTATCCTTGTACATAGTTTTAATCTTCTCTTTTTCATACTTTGCTAGTACTTTTTTTTTTGTTAAGTGTTCCGAGGGAAAACGATGTCCGAGGGAAAACGATAGCCGAGGGAATAGATACCGGTCCCTCGGGAAGAATAAAAAAAAGTTTCCTCGGGACAAAATTTTTTTTTCCAAATACCGGCCCGGTGCATGAATCCATTTCCCCCGGTGTGAAAGTTTTTGGCGGGCAGGGACTTTACCGGCTCGGTGTGCCGGATCCATTTCGCCCGGTGTGAAAAAATTTCTCCGAAAATAAAATTTCTCCCTCGATACCGTTCCCGCGTACTGGATGCCTTTCCCCCGGGATGGTTTTTGACCATCGGTCCAAAGTTTCGTCCAACGGTCCTTAGTTTGGATCTATTATCCAATGCTCCGCCAGGTAAGTCTTCTTTCTCCTCTTGATTCGCGGCCACAGACTCATTTCTCACTCTCAAACTTCATTTGCGCTCACAACTTTCTCAATTCTCAACCAAAAATTTTGATTCAAGTTGCTAAATTTCGGATTTTTCATCCTCTTTCTGGATCTACCAACACCTTTTCCATTTAAAGCTTGCATCCCCAAGGTATTTCACTCATCGTTTTCATGAAAAATCAAGAACTTGTTCATAAGTGAAAATTTCATGGATTTGTTTGGGTAATGATTTCACTTGCATAAATACCTTGGGACTAGGCTCGAAAATGTTTAGGATAGGTGGTTCATATGCTAATTTGTCATGCATTGGGTGAATTTCGAATTTTTGAGCCAAGAAATTCATTTTTGGTGATTGTGCTTAAAAGTTTCAAACTTTGAGATTTGAATGGATTCTTCAAGCATAAAGTGGGCATTTTTTATTTTTCTTATGGGAAATTGATTGCCTTTTTGCTATTTGAGCATTTTCCCCTTCCTCTCATAAATGCCTTTGCTTTATAATCACAAAGGTTGTATCTTGGTTTCTTGAAACTTATACATTCCTTGAGACAATGTAGGTACCATGAGGATAACAAGTGAACCAATCAAAGTGAAAGGTCCACCGACTAAAAAGAGAGAGTTAGCATTAGCGGAAAGCACTAAAGGCACCGAAAAGAGGAAAAAGAAGGCACTTGCTAATGACGAGGAAGAAAACGTAGTGAAAGAGGTATCGCAAGTGAGAAAGAATAAGAAAGTCCCCAAGCCCAAGCCAAAAGTCCCTACCCATAGTGAGTATGCCAAGAAGCTCAAGGCGGTGAAATTCGAGGAGACAAAATTTCCGGACAAGGTTGTACTTGAGAAGATGGGGATCCTTGAAGATGGGGATCCTTGAAGATGTGAAATCGATTTTCACTAACATGGGTTTTGGTGGAATCTTTGACGTGGCTAACCCCTCTCATAAAGACCAAGCTTGCCAATTTCTTGCATCATTGGAAGCTATGTTCTATGAACGATGGCTTAAAGACGCCAATGAAGATGATGGCCATGGTTTCATTGAGTTTAGTGTGGGAAGAGACGCATATAAGATGACGTTCCATGAGCTAAGTCAAGTGTTTGGGTTCAAAGAAGAAGGAACCAAGAGAGGCCTCAAGTTTCTCTATGGGAAGAACGACTTGACCTACTTGTGGAAAGTCATTGGTGTGGGAGAATATAGTCCCGGGAACATCAAAGGCACATGCATCCGCCACCCCGCCATTCGTTATGCCCACAAGATCCTTGCTCACACATTCTTTGCCAAGAAGAAGTTTCGAACGGTTTCGGAAGAAGATATGGAGTTGCTTGCTTTAGGCTTGGCACCGTTTCTTGACACACCTCAAGATGAGCGGCGTTTCATTGGAGAGAGTGCACGCCCGTGCCTAGCCGCCATTCTAGTGAACCACTTACTTGGCTACAAAGTTTGGGCTCTCACTACCAAGAGCAAGGAGCCTAGAATCTTCATTGGCCGTTTGGTGACTTCAGTCCTCAAGGCTAAGGGGATTACGTTGGTGGATGACACTAAGAACATGGAGTTTATGGATGAGGCATATCTATCAAGGACCAAGTTCTTCGAAGGCAAGATAGGCAAGACTTTTGCCTACAACCTAAAGCTCACCGAGACCAACACGGTCAAGGTCCTCTTGCCTAACACTTCCCTCACCACACTCCGCGAGAGGAAAGAGATCTAATTCTATCCCACAAATGATCACTTCTACAACCCGTCCACGGATCCACCACTAGAGAGGATTTTCTTTCGGAAAAAGAAGGGGAAGAAAATACAAAGGGAAGGTGTTGAATCACCCAATGGCCATGAGGATGAAGAAGAAGATGAACACTCGATTCCCACTCGGCCCAAGTACGGAAGTGAGAGGTATTGCTTTGATCCTTATGATGGGAGGATGCCGGACATTGCCACTAGACATGCCAACCACCAAACGAGGTTACTTCAACGTTGGTGCAAGTGGCAAGATAGGACAATCCGGAAGTTGGTAAAGGCGGTAAAGGACTTGAAGGGCACAGTTAGAGAGCTCACGGGAAAGAAAGGAGCGGCTAGCTCCTCTCGTGGCCAAGGAGAGCCGATCACGGTGGAGCACGAGGAGATTGGAGAATGCTCTACATCGTTGAACCAACGTCCTCAACTACATGGAGGTGAGTTGGTGATTCATGACAACGAGTACGTTCCATCCTCCTACGAGGTGAAAGCGGCCAAGAGAAAGACAATGACGACACCGTCTCCATGCTCTAGCAATCCTTCATACTCAATGGGGTCTTCTTCCCCATCCGAAAGCTTTTGAGGTATCACTCCAAAACCTTGTAAATAATTTTTCTTTTACTTGAGTCTTGCATTTTATTTCGATTATTTTTGGGTCTCTTCCTTTGATTTATTTCACACCGAGATGGTGTGATTTAAGTTTGGGGGAGGGACCGTATCTAATGTCATTTGTTTTGTCTTATTTTGAGTTTTGCATTTTGAGTCTCATGCATTCATTTAAGGCATAGAAAAACAAACAAAAAATTTAAAAATTTTGAAAATCTTATCACAAAAAGAAGTCATTTAGGTTGCATTTGCATTTGTACATTGAGTCTAGATTGCATATTTAGGATTCATTGCATATGCATGGGAAAAATGATGAATTTTCCTTGTAGAATATCACTTTAAGAAGTTAATTCAATTCCCTCGTTTGTAATTGTTTGATGCATTTAAGTGAGCATGAAAGTAAAGATGCACCATTCTTAGTTCTCATGTATCATCATACTTGCCTTGATTGAAGCATGCTTGAGTTGCATCCAACCCCATTTAAGTGATAACTCTAATCTTGACTTCTAAATATCGTATTTATGCATGTTTGAATGAATTTGTGGATCACATATACATATTTGGGTAATCTTTTCCCTTTTTACCATTCTTGTTTATCCAAGTAGCCATATCTCATCATTGGAATGGTTTCCCCTACCTTAACCTCAACCTTCTTTCTAGCCGTTGCTATTAATGTGTGAATTGTGAGGCCTTTCTTTCGAACAAAGTTGGCAAAACGTGTTAGGTTTAGGGCGACAAGAGGGAATTCTCATGTAGACTTAGCTCCAACATCGCGGAGTTAATCTAGGAATAGGCTAGTTAGGATGACGGGTATTGGTTCAAGTTTGGGGGAAACGGTTTTGAAACTTGGTGATCGAATATATGGATTGGAAAATATGAAAAAGGAGATAGGAAAAGGGGATCGAATTTGCATAGATTGGTTGGTTGGTGTAAAAAGAAAATAATAAGACTAGCTCTAAGAATAAGATAGCCTAAAAGATTCAAAGAAAAAGAAAAAAACCGAAAAGACCAAGCATCAAATATGAGAAGAGGCGTGAACAAAAATGAAGAAACGAAAAGCTAAGTCGAAACGAAGAAGCACCAAACCATGACAACAAGGAAGAAGAAATCGATCCCCAATATGAGAAGAAGGTGAGGCGAAAACACAAGAAGCATGTGTGGGTTTGAGAAGGGCAAAATGCCTTGGGATGAAAAGGGTAGCTTAGGTTGTGGGCACAACGGGTTAGAAAGCTTTAGGTTAGAGACACTCTAGGCATTTGGGTAGATGAGAATTCTCCCTTGTATGCATAGGTTGCCTTTTACCTTTAGCATTTTGCTAAAGTTTGTTCATTCCATGAGAGATCCTTGTACTTGAACACCCATGGATGATTAAGAGATCAGCTTCATCTCATAACCGAACATTTTGCCAAACGAATTCAATTTAACATTGCATAAACATGATTCATGGTTACACCACTAATGAATGCTAAGGGGTTGGGGAATATGATTGCTTGTGTAGATTGGGGTTTGAATTTGATACATGATGAAATATGAATGGCTAACTCCTTTGGAGTAGACTCACTTGTGCATTTTAGAACTATATTACTTGGACGTTGAACATGATTTCTTTTTATGCTACTTGTGGATTTGAGTTCCCACCTTCAAACCTCTCTCCCTACTTTTTCTTATTTGTTTTCTTGAGGGCAAGCAAAGGAGTAAGTTTGGGGGAGTTGATATTCCCATATTTTGTCCCTTTTATGCATTCATTTAGCTTAGATTTAATCTCATATGCATATAGTTTTATTACATTTCTTATTGGTTTTGTCCCATTTAGAGTTTAGAGCTCTCGTGCTATGTCCTAGAGAGTCTTGCATGTTGTGGAGTCCTTTCTAGGTACTTTGGAGGCTTTCGGATACTTTGGAGGAGTTCGCACTTAGCTCGGGATCTTGAAGCGACGGTTAGAAACATGAAAGCTCGAAAATATTTCTCCCTCAGATTTCCCCTCAGCATCGACCCGGCACAAGAATCTCGCTCCGCCGGTATGAGATTTTAGCCGAGATAGAAGGTTTCCCGGCTGCACGTCCCGGCTCTATCTCGCCCGATGTGAAAGCCATGTCTCCCTCGGATTTTCCCTCAGCACCGGCCCGGCACAATAATCTCCCTCAGCTGGTATGAGATTTTCCCTCAGGTAGGAGGTTTCCCGGCTGAACGTCCCAGCTCCATCTCGCCCGGTGTGAAAGCATTGTCTCCCTCGGATTTCCCCTCAGCACCAACCCGGCACAAGAATCTCCCTCAGCCGGCATAAAACCTTCACCAGGGTAGGGACTTTGCCGGCCGCATGTCCCGGCTCCGTCTTGACCGGCATCACATTCCCACGACGAAGACTCTCCATACCGGCCCCATGCACCGGCTCCATCCCGGCCGGTATGGAAAACACGACCCGAAATCCGCCCGGGTCAAAACCCGGTTTGTTCCGGGTTGATCCGGTTACCCACTTTTTATTATAAATACTCTAAAAACCTAATTTTATTTGCTAAGCTTTTCTTAAGTCTAAAACCCTCACATTTGATAGAAAACTTGAGATTTGTAAGAAGGATCATTTGTTTTATGCAATTTAGTGTTGATTTCTATCAATCTCTTCCATCTATCTTCTTTCTATCTTGATTATCCAACACTCATCCATGGATTCAACCTCTTTCCATATCGATTTTGGGTTGTTCTTGATGGGTCTTGAGTAGTCTTTTAGGATCTTGAGATGGGGTAGATTAGGGTGATCCAAAGCATGGTTTATGGTGTTTAGGGATAGATTATCTTATTTCTTTCCTTGAATAGTGTCCTTAATGCTAGATCTAGCTTGATGAAGTAGATCTAGATCACAAGGTATTTCATGCACACCAAGTGTTTGATGAAATGCCTTGATGAACTATTCAAGGGATTTATGCTCCTAACCAAAGAGATTAGTTGTTTAGGGCAGTTATTTGGTTGATCTTGTTATTATTCTTAATGCTTGCTAATTGTTAATCCATAAATGAGAATTTGCTAATGGATTTGATAATTAACATAGTGATTAGTTGCTTGAAAAAGAACTAATCAAGATTAGAGATCTATTGCCTAGGGATAGCTTGTTTGAGTGAAAGAACACCATGAATTGTGCTAGGGTCACCTTAATTCGATAACCCTATCTCTAGATTCGCTTTCGTTATTTGATTTACATCTTGTTTAGTTATTGCATTGCTTAATTCGAATTGGATACTTAACAACAAACCACACTTGTTTAGCTTAGCTTACTATACGCACCTTGCATTCTTAGTGATTAAAATAATCTCAATTATGGATTGATAACCTCCTTACTACATCGTATTGAGGGTATTGATACCTCTTAGAGACTAAAAAGTTTTGTATCAGATTCAAGGGTGGTATTGCCGACTCCCCTGGTCCTTTTAATGGAAGGTTTAGTCGGGATGTTACAATAATGAAACTAGTCCCCAAGGGGAGTGTTACAAAAGTCAACAATATAAGCTATCACAAAGACACAAAAGGATGCGTGTAAAGTAAACGTGAGTAAATAATTGTGGTGTCCACTATCACTATTTACACATAGTAACTTAACTTCTTACCTCTATATATACGAACGATTTCGTTCGATTGTATATACAACACATTCACAAACAAAAATAATAAGATATCTCTCGCATTTCTTTCTATATTCTCAGTATCCCATTTTCTTTCGGATATAAAATGTTCGTCTTTATTTATATTTTATTTTTTGATAAAGTATAACATTTTTGGCATTAACCCCATAATGATTAAATTGTAGTTTTCTATATTTTGTTGGCTTTTCTTTGCAAATTCATGTAATATCCTCTAGTTTAATATTTTTTTAACCTTCAAAGTGTAATCACGAAACGTGTGTTTAATTTTAGTTAATCATGTTTTGGCTTTATATATTATTTGTTTGTTTATATTTTAAATTTCATAAAAATTTCAGAGATTTTTCGTCTTTTTGGGGGCAAGTCTCCTATAGAAAAAACACAGACATCGAAGTCTGGAAGACACGATGGAAGGGTGTCTTCCGAAGACTCTCCAATACTCAAGTCTGTAAAAAGACAAGAAAGGGCATGGGTGGATACGTTGGAAACCATAAAGAGAATGTGTTTAAGAAACTGCGCGTCCAAAAGAAATGATGGATCCACCAAGTATCAAGATATTTAGGGGGCACTTTGAGGTGGAAAACGATGGAAATAAACTTATAGTGTTTACGAAAGATGACCTGAAAATGGAAGGAAAGAGGTTAAGAATGAGTCTCGGATGCTAAAGAAAGGTCAACAATTTGGAGAGTTTAGAGAGAAATGAGACTAAAGCTGGAGAATACTTAGTCAAAATGAAGTGAAAGTGGATCCCTCTCCCCGAAGGAGGAGAGATGTATTTATAGAGATACATGGTCTGGACTGGTATACCGAGTCACGTGTCTGGTTCTCGGATCGGGTTATGGATCTCCGCATCAGGTTGTACGTGATACTCGAGTGTTTCACATACTTTCTTTGTTCTGCTGGCTTGAGTGGAAACAAAGCTGTGTGAGATGGTGCAGAGGACTAGCTGGTTCAGGCGGATTTTGCGTTGCCCAATTTTCAGGGCTTCTCATTCTTTTATCTTCCTAACAAATAATGATCAGTAACTTTCATTATCACATGTGAAGATAAATGGTTATGGACGTGTTGTGACTTTTGTACGATGTTGTAAGTCAGGTTGAATATATGAAAATGAAGGGAGTCTAACGATACGAAAATAAACTCTTGCCTATATGAAGATATTTTACCCACCTTGCATGAATCTCATGTTAAAGGAGCATCAAGTTGCTTTATTACTTGCCTGGACATCTGAACATGTCGGGTAGTGGAAGTTGCATGGCTCCCCGGATGTCAAGTTGTGTGCTCTTCGGTTCGTGTGGCAACTTGGATGCCCAGCTTCCTAACTATCTGATTGCATGCCTAGATACATTGTCACCTAATTGGCTGCCTCCGATCTGAGACACCATAGTCTCGTAAACCTAATCTAATTTGATGTTCACTCACTTAATAATATTTCAAATAATAACAAACTCATTAAATACTCTATTTATGTTTGAAAAATCTTTTATAAAAAATCAACCGAGAAACTCGAAACGCCTTAACAAATAAATCCATCTCCAAACAGTAAATGAAATAGCATAAAATAAATACTATTAAAAATCTTTATTAAATATTAAATATAAATAAACAAAATGCGCCCATGGTTCCCCGGAAAACAACACTACAACGACCGCCACAAGTTCTACTCTTCGATCTTACCTGAAAAAGAAGAGAAGAGTGAGTATTTGGGGAAATACTCAACGAGGGTGTGTTTTTGGAGCACACATGATTCTTAGATACATTAATTGAAACAACAATGACGAGTATGCACAATATAAACAATAGACACAAGATAACCTACATGTTCTTACTAGCAATTTTACATGTCATTGAACAATCATTTCTATATGCAGTAATGCATTGCACATCAATCATCCTAGCAAGTCTATATCACATTCCCAAAGACCTCGGTCCAAGGTACTCATTCTTCTTTACTTTTCCTTTCATTAACATTCTCAGCTCGTCGGCTGTTTGGTCCACTCACTGACGAATCCTTTGTGTGACCATGGGCCCACAACCGTAACACATTTTTATTGCGACCCAGCAAACAATACCACGTCATGGCTCAACACCCATGCCCGCTGGCGACAAACAGTCGTGCTAACACGCCTAACATACATCTACTTCACATAATTATGCATCAACCAACAATCATATCTATTGCCTATATCAAACATACACATATTCCTAGTTCAACTAACTCATCTTGGGAATCCACATCTAATCCTCTGATATATCATGGTTTTTACCCCTTTTAAGTCATGATATAAGTCCGTTTTATATAGTATTTCTACTATTTTATAGTGTTTTAGAGTCTTTTACAGGTTTTAGCACGTTTGGAGCATAATTGAAAATATTTGAGCTTTCTGGAGCATTTTGGAGCAAAGCAGAAGTTCGTGTAGCTGAGTACCCGATTTGAAGCTTCAGTATCGATCGATACTGACTAGTATCGGTCGATACTCACTGCAGCAAGACACGAGTCGCGACTTTTAGAAGAGTTGAAGAATTGTAAAATTGCCCAGAAGACTTTATTATTTACAAGAAGCCCCAAAACGTGATTTAGGTTATTTATTAGGATTTTACAGCCACTTTGATGGTTATGCTTTATTTTACTTTGGTTTTGTGAGAGAGTTTTGGAAGGGAGACAAGTCTGAAACTCTGTTCGTCCGAGAGAAGATTTCGAACCCTTTTGTTACTCTTTCTTATTTATTCAGTCATGTTTATTGTTGCAATCTCCATGTCTGAGTAGATCTCCTGTTAGGTTTAGAGTTTTCTCATAGGGTTTTCTCTTATTGCTGGTAATTGATTAGTTAGGATTCACCATCTGAATTAGTTATTCACCATAGGTTGTTCTCAAAACTTATTCTAGGTTGACGAATCTGGAACTTAGATCTTATATTAATCAATTAGGCACGACAGTGCAATTGAGTAATCTGACAGAACCTAGGGTGAGCAAAATAACTATTCGCAAAGAGATTTGGTTTAGTTGTTTTGTGAACAAACCAAACTTGAACTAAAAGACTGTTTAGACTTTAAGATTCGCAAAGATATTTGGAATTCTAGGATTTAGACTTAGATAATTCTCGCAACGAGAGTTGTATAATTATACTTTAGTGATTTGAGTTCAAGAACCGTGCATAACCTGAACTATGATTAGTTAGTTTATCTGCATTCATTGATTTCCTGAGAAATACCCTGAACCTATCTTTCTCCAATTGAATTTACAACAGTTTAATTTACGTATTTGCTTTCAATTACATTGATCACTTAGCTTGATTTTCTTCTATACAATCTATTGTGTGTTTCCTTGACTCTTTGTGGATTCGATCCCTAAGTATTACAATCGACAAAGCTTTGGTACTTTTAGGGTATTAATTTGAGCATATAATCCTCACCTTTAAATCACGACGAAAACAACTCTGAAAATTAGCGGTTGAAGGTCCAACTCTTAGAAACGAAATCGAGAAGTAGATATGGAAAGAGGGATGTAAGATCTTCACAACGGTATGTAGATCGCAATCTGGGTCCTTCTGGTTCGACGGAAAAACGGATCTCAATATGGCTCTAGAAACTGTGAAAAATCATATTATGGGTTTGACTGAAAAACAGTGACTCTACCTTAACTTTGAGATGGATTTTGGGATGGATCTTTGCTCAGAATCGGAATACGAAACTTGATTTGGGAAGGTGGCTGTGAGATCTTCAGAATGGTATGTAGATCGTGCTCTGGTTCTTCCTGGTTCGCTCAGAAAACGGATCGCAAGTTGTCTATCGGAATTTAGATCTAAAAGCTGCTATGGCTTCCTTGCAGCGAGCTCTTTCCAGAGATGAGCGAATTGTTACGAAACTCTTATTGGTCTGATTGCAATCGTCACGACAAGATGCTCGCTCGAAACTGTCTTTGCACTGCTTCTCCTTCGACGACTGGTGGTTCTGAGGAAATTTCGGCAGATCTTCGCTGTGTTTTCTCTATGTGCCTCTGAGACAAAACGTGGCTCCTCTTTAAATAGAGCAAGGGGCAAGCTCATTAGGGCTAGGGTTGGAGGACAAATGACCATTTTGTCCTTAATGATAGTTAGGGTTTTTCTTGCTTGGACTTTACGGTTTTGGGCCAGGTTTGGGATGTCACACCATCCCTATTGGACCACTCATCCCCTAATTCTATACTTCTCCAGATCACTTGGCACAAGTTGGTCCATATTCACACTTTTCTATATCACTTGGCACGAGTTGGTGGTTTCGGAAAATGTGGCCTATATAACTTTACATTATATGTGGCGCTAAGATATTCGTCTAATCCTAAGGAAAAATATTTATCCCAACACTATATATCGCATAAATGTAATTTTTATATAAATATATATTTGTAAAAAAAAATTAAATAGATTTGTAGCTAAAAATTTAAAATTATATATAAATACATAGTTATGATTTTTTCGCCAAGAATGGAGTTTCGGGTTTTTTAATCAAAAAGACGCTTTTACTATTTCCCAGTATAAGAAGATGATTACGTCATTTTTTCCAAATAGCGGTTCCAAAAATAAATTTCACTTTTTCCGCAAAAATTATGATTCTGTAATTTTCCAACAAAAATAACGTTTTGCTTTTTTCCGACAAAACTATGCATCCTAGACTAACAAAAACTTCATATATAATTAAAATATTTATTTAAGGTAGTTAAATATATTCAAAAATAATATCAATAACGTAATTAAAATCCTAACTCATTTACTGAGTTTAATAACTTTCTAAGATAAATTCATTACTTGACAAAATTGATCATATGTAAATTGGAATATTACAGTATAACTTTTTTTTTTCAATTGCAATACCATATCAAAACGAGAGTACGGCCATGAAGCCCACAAGAAACAATGGCATCTATTGAGAGGAGAAAAAAACTATAGTCCCAAGATAGGGAAGGAGAAGAAAACAAATTTCAATAACGAACTTCATCCAACACTCGATTATGGATACACGTCGACCCTCCATGTGCCATATATGAATGAAACCATCAATATATAGTAACACTTTGCAATCGATCTAGCAATTATCGAATTAACTGAAATTGCAACCACACATTCAAATTCGCGAACCACTCGATGTATCTTGTCCAGCAAATTCCAAAACCTTGTCGAGTCATGTTGTTGTAAGATAGCTGCCATAGCTAATAAACTATCACAAAGAAGCTCCACCTTAGTTATATGAACATCTTTTCTTTTTTTCTTTTTTTGCTATGAATGTAAATATTTCATTGAAAATGAAAACGTTCTGGTGTTACAAAATGTGTTAACAAATTGTTCGACCTAAATGGTTGGTTCCATGGCAAAAAAAGAATAAAAAACATGGTAGCAAATTCAATCGGTATAAATGTCGACACCGTAGCAATAAAGCAATTTGTGTCAAAACCGTAGCGATAAAAAGCTTGAAAACTTGAGGCTAAAATGAAACTGAGATATGGTCGATAGGAAAAAAACAAGAAGAAAGACTGACGAAACGTCCAGAATGCAGTATGAACATCTTCCAAACTCTTCAAAGCTAATAAGATACATTTTAACTCAGTCATCCGACAAGGCAATGAAGTCAAGGCATCACGACTTTAGAAAGCGACTTGTCCAAGATGATCTCTAAGAATCCACGCTCATCCAATCAAAAATGCGTTCACCTCGGAAGAATGAACATTGCACTTACGAATTCCCTCTCTCGGCCTCGTCCATGTAGTTTCCCCGTGAGGACCTTGAAGGAAGAGGTCTCAAGAACATAATTTGGGATCGCACTCACCTCTAAGGCCCTACCCAATGATTAGCCTCTGTGAGTAACCAAAAAACTTCACAAAGAAGAAGAAGATCCAAAATAGATTTTTAAGCTTCTTAACATTCTCAACCTTTTTCAGATATCTAAAACCAAGGCATACACTTTCTATCTTATAGAGATTACAACCACTCGACTGACACAATCCAAATTACACCTGCTACACACACAAGTCTTCATTTGCCATACCTCTAATACACACACAAGTCTTCATTTGCTATACCTCTAATACAGTGACTAGTTCAACATATACATATATAATAAGCCCACACTAATGAGCCATTTATATTAGACAAGCCCATTTTTAATCTTTGGCCCATCTCATACTCCTTCACCGCTTATAGCCTCCTCTTGAGCTTTACTCACTAACATACTCATATCATCTTTCTGTAGGAGCAAAAAATTTGCAACACTACGGTAATGTAATTGAAACAGAGAACATAAACGATGTTAAGGGAAGAGTAACAAGAGGAGGCGAGTTTATAGAACTCTTTCTTTAACTCTTTGAATCACCCGTAGTGCGACGGGAATATGTGATCCAAGAGTACATGATACAACCAATCATAACCGGTTTTGCTATCACTCGAACACACGGCTCTAAACGAACTTAAACACTATGATACTCTTGAAATACTTACTTTTAGAAATTGAGAGAGATTGCTGGAATTTTGAGTTTTGAAATATGTAATCAGATGAATGAAGAAGAGGACAACCTCGTGTGAATATATGCTGGTTTTTGGGATAGCGTTGATTTTTAAATCCCTCAACCAAGTCAAACGCAAATCCAGGGATATGGGTAACGTGATGAAGAAACGATCTCTCCATAAAACCGATTCTCAAGGAATCGTGAAAACAAGGAGACCGTGTCTCACGGAATCAGAAAACGGAGATTGGATTTCGACTCTCGTTTTCTCGGTTCAAACCCGACCCGACACCCACCGGAGCTCCAACTTGAGCTAAGCCAATCAATTAAGGCCCATTTCTCTTCACACAATTTTATTTTACTAAGCCCAATTGGCTTAAGTAAAAAAATCGGTCCAACACTGTCTTCCCGGCAATAACTGAATTGTTCAATACGTCCCCAAAACCCAAATTAAGAATGGATGCACTGGGTTATGGAAACTCTGTATTGTCAATGACATCCAACAAGAATTCAATATTGTCCTTACAAGATTTTAGCAATGGAAATATGAAGTGCAAAAATTTGACTACATAAACATCACCTTTTAATTTTCCTTGTTTTTGCAACCTTTTTGCAATGAATGTGTTGTGACCCATTTTTTAAGTCGCAAAACTGTCAGTTTTGCAACGAGTTTGAGGCCACATATTTTGGTCATTTAGTAGTCGCAAAATTAATGTATATGACGGTTTGACGACTGCAGAATTTGGTCATTCTTTTCTATGTTATTGTGAAATTAGTTTGCACCATCGATACTTCATTTTAATTATAAAATAAAAACACACAAAGTCGTATATTTGTGACACGAATGGGAGTCGTAAATTACTATCATAAAACATATGTTTTTTTTTGGTAATGTCTACGTGGACAAAATTTAGTATACGGTGGATGGTTTTGTGGTGTACGGTGGTTGGTCGATGGTTCTCGTCAACAATAGTTGGAGAGTTTTATTCAAAAAAAAAAAAACAATAGTTGGAGTATGGTGATGGTGGATAATTTGGCATCGCAATAATGATGAATACACTATTATGAGCTTAAAATGTAGAATGACTGTCTCGCCCCTCAAGGCGTAGGTGGAGTATTTCCTAAAGAAAAGCTAATACTGGAGTATTTCCTAAAGAAAATTTAAATAGAATATAAGAAATATTTATCAAGTTTATTTGTGACGTTTTCGTATTTAATAATTTGCTTCCAAGTTAATTCTAAATTGAAGTAATAGTAATATTTAATGTAAAATACTCATTTTATCCAATAACTAATAAAAATACATATTCGGTAAATTATAATTATAATATATATATAATATATATATATACATTTTTTTCTTTAATTTTTATCATTTATTTTTATTTAATTATAGTTTTATAGGACTGCTGGTGAAATTAAACAGTAAAAAGCTTTTGGCGCTAAGAAAAAATGTTGAGCAATAATGGTATAACTAGACTAGATAAGAAAGAGTGGTGAGAGATAACAGTACACATAAAAACTGGTAACACTATTTTTAGTATCGTTAACTTTTATCGTATTTGAGTTTTTTTTTGGGTTTTTGCATTTGCAGTTATTTTTTCAAGTTTCAAAAGTTTTTTTTGGCATTTTTTAAAAAAGGCAAGGTTTTTAGTATGTATAGTATGATATATACGTCTGTACAATACATGGAGTAGTAAAAATAATGGTAAAATAGTCATTTGGTCGAATAAAAAAGAAAAAAACAGTTAAAAAAAAGGTGATAAGATGCGAATGAAAGTTGACTAAATTGCACCATATAGCACTTAAACTAAATTCTCTTACGATTTTGTCACTTTTTTTATCGTTTTGCATTGAAATGATTGTTTTATCTATTTCCTTACCGCTTCGTGTACGGTATACGATCGTACACGCCGTGTGTTTGTAGGGGTGAAATGGTCATGAATAGTAAAATAAGTGCTACTTTCTCAAATAAGTTTAAAAAATGATAAACAAAATTTAGAAATTTAAAATAAGTGATTTTACATGCAAAAGATCCATGAAAGTTAAAACAAGTGATTATTGACGCAAATATCTCTTTTTTTTTACTTAATTACACTAGATAACACATCTGTGAAATGTCTTGGTTTTTTTAACATTTTCCAATGTTGCTCTAAGAAGTTAGCACTTATCAACGTAAAATGACTGTCTTTCCCTTCCTGCAGAAATCGATTGTTGTCATGTACACAACTGACAAATCTGCAAACCTGTCACCTCACCCTATTACTTTTGACATCAATATTTGACCAATTTCATTTTCCGTTTTTCATTAGAATTGTTTCAGGCGGTATTTTATTAAATTGTTTTAATTACTTTTACAATCTTCCTTTTTCTCATCATTATTTTTCTCCTTTAATTGATCTCTTCAATTTTGTTTTTCACCGGCACAGATAAACCTCCTCTTCCTCCCTTGCTTTACATTTTTGCCGTCCACGAAGTTCCGATATCCTCCCTCCTCGATTGATTTTGTTGTGATTTCTATGTTACTACTACTTCTATTAGACTTTGCCTCCGGACCGACTATGTCATCAACAAAAAATCACGACGAAGAGAATGGTAAGACTAAAATCCTAACTTCGTGTACTGTTCACAATTGTTTCAATCAACTGTGAATTTTTGGTCATTGTTGCTTATCTTTCGGTTGTTGCTGCCTTTTTGTTTTGTATGCATTTTCATTCCTTGCTTTCCTCGATTTATATGTTCTTAATAGCTTAACAATCGCATAGATTGAATCTTTACTGTTACTCTCTCTTGAAATAAACATTATATTTCTCCGATTAAGAGTTTACGATTTATGGGTTTTGTTTCTCACACTATCGACATGTCTTCCGATAATTTCCAATGCTTATCACTACATGTTCACATTTATAAACTTCCATTTGGTTTCTTATATATTGCCACAGGAATTTGTGGTCACTAGTTAATTTTCATCGTTTAGTTGTCTTTGTTGTCTTTTTCTTTATCGGTCGATTGTGTTTCAATTCAATTGTCCTGACTTGCTTTCCTTTATCACTATTTACATATTCTACTCCATTAATTGACCTTCTCGGGTTATTGTTTTATGTTCCTCTATTTTGCCTTCCATATCTTTCAACTACTATTTTCCTAAATTCTTATGTGTGGTCCCTGTTCGTCATTGTATCTTACTGAATTTTCTTTTCTGGTCTATAGAAGCTTACATAAACAGCCTTCTCATCAAACCACCTAAGCCAGAAGATGAAGTTGTGTCTGACAAAAATCTTCATGAGCGATTGTTTGTTGTGGCCTTCTCATTTATTTATTAATTTTTGTTTTCCTCATATTCCTAGTTTAAATTATACCCAAAACTCTATAACCCTAAAGGTAAAGTTGTATTATTTCTCGTTACGCGTCAACCGACCACACACATAATCACATAGTCACATCAAAATTTTCTGGATGGAATACATTAAGTATACCAATTAATATCCCACTAAGTTATCTAGTCATAGTGAATGATCATTCATTACTTGCTTACTAGCACACATAATGGTTGGAAGACATATTTTTATGTATTACTTTACTGAAATATGGGCATATTTCTTATTGACATATTATACAATAATCGGGTTAGGTTCATCAGTCTTTGTCTAGGGTTTAACGTTTGTTTATTTAGGGATTTAATGATTTAGGGTTTATAATTTTTGATTTACGGATTGTGATTTAGGGTTTTTTCTTGTTGACCTACTATACATCAATCGGTTTGGGTTCACCAGTCTTTGTCTAGGGTTTAGTCGGTCTTCATTTAAGGATTTTAGGATTTAGGGTTTAGCGGTTTACTATTTATGATTTAGGGTTTAAGATTTGTGATATAGGATTTTTTCTTATTGTACTATACATCAACATGTTTATTGCTTCAATTTCTATGTCTGAGTAGATCCACATTAGGTTCAGGGTTCTCATAAGGGTTTTCTCTGAATGCTAGATTGATTAGTTGATTAAGATTCACCATAGGTTGTGTTCAAAACTAATTCTAGGTTGACGAATCTGGAACTTAGATCTTAGGATAATTGATTAGGCACGACATTGCGATTAATTACCTGATAGAACCTTAGGTGAGCAAAATAACTATTCGCAAAGAGATTTGGTTTAGTTATTTTGTGAACAAATTAAACTTTATCTAAAAGCTGATTTAGACTTTAGGATTCGCAAAGAGATTTGGAATTCCTAAGATTTAGATTTAGATAATTCTTGCAACGACAGTTGGTTAATTATACTTTAGTGATTTGAGTTCAAGAACCGTGCTAAATCTGAATCCTGACTAGTTAGTTTATCTGCATTCATTGATCTCCTGAAAAAAACCCTGAACCTATCTTTCTCCAATTGAATTTACAACCGTTTTAATTTAAGTCTTGTTTTCAATATTATTGATTGCTTAGCTTAATTCTCGTCTTCATAATCTATTGTGTGTTTCTGTGAGTCCTTGTGTTCGACCCCTACTATACTGCAACTACTGCTTAGTACTTTTAGGGTATTAATTTGAGTATATTAAATTTGGCGCCGTTGCCGGGGACTCAATTTCGCCATTAGATTTTAACTGTCGAGTTTCGGCTAAGTTCGTCGGTATCGATCGATACTACCTAGTATCGGTCGATACTCGTCGTCTTCGTTTGTTGATATCGATCGACACCACCCAATGTCGATCGATACTCAACGTGTTTTTGGTTACTTACGTGCTTGACTCTTGTTTTCTGGTGTATGCCTAATCGTGAAACCAGAAGGAGCAAAAGCACTCAGCTAGTTGAACTGTTATTGGAGCAGCTAGCACGTTTGGAACGCACAAACAGAAAGGCAAAGCAAACATCAGAGATGAACAACCCAGTGGTATTAAGAGCTGATGAAGCTGGAGTCTTGAGAGACCAAAAGGGTCAAATGTTCAATGAGAGAGGGCAGCGACTTGATGAGGCTGGAAACATCATTGTCCCTCCTGTTGTTGGTGGTGAGATTGTCGCGCCAGCTGGGCGTGCCAACGTTGGGAATGCTGAGGTTGATCGAGGTAGAACGCTTGGTGAGCATAATAGACCTGATCAATTCTACGCCAATCGAGCTGCGATTCGCATCCCCACTTTCCAGAGGCATGATTTTGAGCTGAAACCTGCCTATTAAGCTCTTGTGAGTCAGAATCATTTCCATGGCCTATCTCATGAATACCCCATGGATCATATCGAGAGGTTTGGGGATTTGGTCACTGGTATGAAGTACAATGGAGTGCCCAATGAATACCATTTCTGCAAACTTTTCCCATACTCTCTTAGTGGGGATGCCGCTTATTGGCTGAAGCAATTGGCTCATGGTTCACTAACTACATGGGAGGAGACGAAGAATGCATTCCTGAATAATTTCTATGATGATGCGAGATCTGAGGAGCTAAGGAAAAATATCTCTCAATTTTCCCAAGGTCCGACAGAGGCACTCAAGGTTGCTTGGATTCGTTTCAAGTCGTATCAGAGAGATTATCCGCACCATGGGTTCACTCAGGTTCAGCTGCTAGGTACTTTCTACAGAGGGATCGATTGGAGGTACCAGATGGGTTTGGATGCTGCGAGTAATGGGAACTTCAACACCAGGTATCCAGATGATGTGGTTGTGTTAATTGAGAACTTGGCGTATAGTAATAGCACCAAGAATGCTGATTTCGAGCGGCATAAGCAACCTGGAGGAGTTGATGGAGCGCAAATTGCTGAAGTTCAGGCCAAACTGGATTTTCTGATCGGGAAGTCGAGGAAGTCTGTACACTTTGCTGATGGAGTCGAAAATATTGATGAAGATGAAGTGGAGGATGTTAACTACGTTGGTGGTTCTGGTTTTCAGGGTCAGCGATTTGGGTACAACAACAACAATCAGCAAGGTGGGTACAAGTTTGAGGGGAACCAAGCTGGTTTTGGAGCAAAACAAGTTGCCCAGAAACCACCCAGAGCAGAGATTTCACTCGCAATTATGGGAACTCTTCGTATCAACCCATCTCTCCAAAATCCACAGAAAGTAAGATGGAATCCTTAATGGAACAACTTCTTCAGGGACAAGAGAAGTTGCAAGGTGATTTCAATGGGAAGTTTGACTCTCTGTACCTTGATCTGAATGGGAAAATTGAAGCTATCAATCTGACTCAGAGGAAGCTGGAAACTCAGGTTGCTCAGACTGCAGCAGCTGTGCAGAGGCATGAAGGTTTTTTTCCAGGGAGAACTGAGAATCCAAGAGCACCCGTCAATGCAATCACCTTAGGAATTGTTGAAAAAGCCACTGAAGTGGTAGAAAAGAGTTTGGATGCAGGAATTTTCGACGATCCCGAAGATGACGACTCGGATTCTGAAAATCCCCGTGTATCGATCGATACCAGCCAATATCGATCGATACCAGCCCAGACACCTGCACGCGATCCGAAATCCTGTGTATCGATCGATATTACTTATGTGTCGGTCGATACTGAGGTGCATGTCAAGAAAGAACCAAAGATTTTCAAGGAGAGGGTGTACAAACCCAAATTACCTTATCTTATGCCTCCTAAGATGACAAAGAAGGAATGTGAGGACGCCAGATGCAAAACTATGTAGGATAAGTTAGTTGTGGAGCTTCCTTTTTCTGATGGTATATCTGACGAAGAGATTTCAGAAATCACCTCTGTGTCAACCGATACCCTCTTGTATCGGTCGACACCGGTCCAAGAATCTGTCAAGGACGTCTCGAAGGAGCAAGCATCAATCGATGCCCTCCATACATCGATCCACACCATCCCTGTATCGATCGATACTCACCCAGATACTGCAAAGGAGCTGCGTATGAGTGTTGACAGACTTCACAAGCCCAAGAAGCTGAATCCTATTCCTCAACACCTCCGAGCCCCCATCACTCCAAAGCAGCTGAGTGGCTTTGAGAAGATGGTACGAAGCATACCCCATTCATTCACTTTTGAAGAAGCTCTAGAATACCGCCCTCTGCTGAGTCACTTCCGAGATTGCAGACAAACTCTGGAAGAGATCGAAGCACTCTTTATCAAGGCCAGAAACAAGTCGCTACCGCTGCGGCAGTTGACCAAGAGGGAACACCCATGAATATTCTATGTTCCGTGTTTTATCTCTTGCGTTGAATTCAAAGAGTCTCGCTGACTCAAGGGCTAGCGTCAATGTCATGTCAATGGCAATTGCAGAGAGATTGAGAGCTGATATTCGATCTCCCAAGACATCTATCACATTCGCGAACTCTTCCACATCGATTCCATACGGTGCAATCCCTGATTTGATGGTTAAAGTAGGAAACTGTCTGGTTCCTACCGATTTTGTGGTTGTGGAGATGAGTGAAAGATCTAATACGCAGTTGATTCTTGGAAGACCGTTCATGGCTACGGTTGGTGCAATTATGGATACACCAAGCAAGAGAATCTCGATCTCATACATTGACAAGGAGGTGTACTACGAAGCCATTCCTACTATAGGAACTTCCACACATATCTCTTGCATCACCATTGTTACAGGAGAGACGTTGGTAGTTGATCTTGTGGAAGAACCTCCTGACGAGCCAACTGTCATAGACCTTCTAGATAGTCTCTCAGTCCTCGCCAAGAAAGACGTCAAAACAGCTAAGGCAAAGAAGAAGGTGAAGAGCAAAGGAGTGAAGGGTGCTCCCTCTATGACTTTAATCCCTCATAAGTGTGATGGGGATTCGATTGAATACAAGGTGAAGTGCAAAGGAACCTCGAAACCATTCTTTAAGGCTAGAGTTCTTCTTACTTCGGAGCTGAAAGAGAAAGGAAAGGAGTTTGTGGAGGGCATGATGAGCAGAACTCTGAAACTGGTGATGTCAAATTGTGGAGCTTGTTTTGGAGTAAGCTCTAAATCTTCTACTGACTGATCGTCCGTACCGTCAAACTCGTGACGTAAAACAAGCGCTTAGTGGGAGGCAACCCACTGGTAAGTCTGTTTTTGAGTCTTTTTCTTATTATTTTTCGTTTTTGTGTGTCTGTGTCAGGATAAACAAGAAGCGAAAACTCGGAATCGCCTGAGTGTCGATCGATACCATTGGGTATCTGTCGAAACCCTACGCGATTAAGAGTTCATCATATCGACTTCAGCATGGTATTGCTCGATACCAAGCCGTGTGTCGATCGATACTCGATGTTCCAGCACGGTAACTTCTTGTTTTTCACAATCCTACTTCGCTCTTTTGTTTTCTTTCACCAACTCTAGGCTAGATAACACTGGGGAGAGTGTTGTTCAAGTCTGTGGGAGGTAGTCGCTGACATTGTTTTTGTTTTTATTAGAGTCAGTAGTTTTTGAGTCATTCGTTGTTTTATTGAGTCAAAACTTTGTCTGAGACTGTGATCTTTTTCTTGAACCTATTGATCTGACCTTGGTTCTAAGTGACTATTGTTACAGAATCAGCTCTAGATCGACTAATGAAAAATCCAAAGACTGACCAGTTAACTAGAAGACACTCATGTTTCCAGCAAAGTTCCTTAAAGCCTGAGCCAAATTTTTTGCACTTCATCGATGTGGTTAGTATTCAAAGAACTTGATTCCTCATTCGTATCTGACAAAGGAACCCATGTGTTTGAAGTTATGATATTTCTCTCCCTGTTATAAGTTAATAAATAAGATGCATTAAAAGATGAAATGATTTTCTTCTGAGTAGAGGGTTAGGAAATTTTCCAGCGATCTCATTATTCTACTTGGTGAGGAATGATCACACAAAGGATTGGAAGCGAGGCTAGGAGTTTCCTATGATGCCATTATCCGCCTACATCCTTTGATACTTTGAGAGGGAAGAACCGGGGATTTGGTGGCAAACGCCATCAATACTCGCGTCTCATACCTTGATATGTGTATGCAGATCTAAAAAAGGAGAAAAGAGATATAATAAGAAATAAGTCTGGGGGAGAGAAATAATACTAAAAAGTGTAAAAAAGGGTGGTTCCTTGTCATGATATTGTATGGAAAAGAATCTAGAAGGCTCTTGATATTAATTCACAGCGATGAAACTGGCAAGGATGGTTTGATTGAACGATGCTGTGAAATAATGTGTGTAGTCTGGGAAGCTGAGAATGTCTACGGAGAAGTACATGGTGGTTAGATCAAAAGCTGGTTAGGTGACATTTGGGTGCTTGAGAAAAGGGTCATTGCAACGTTTCAAGAACAGGTGAGTTTCTATGTTTTCAAACCTCTTTCTCTTGTTTAGTCTTCTATTTGCTGGATGGAATACATTAAGTATACCAATTAATATCCCACTACGTTATCTAGTCATAGTGAATGATCATTCATTACTTGCTTACTAGCACACATAATGGTTGGAAGACATATTTTTATGTATTACCTTACTGAAATATGGGCATATTTCTTATTGACATATTATACAATAATCGGGTTGGGTTCATCAGTCTTTGTCTAGGGTTTAACGTTTGTTTATTTAGGGATTGAAGGATTTAGGGTTTATAATTTTTGATTTACGGATAGTGATTTAGGGTTTTTTCTTGTTGACCTACTGTACATCAATCGGTTTGGGTTCACCAGTCTTTGTCTAGGGTTAAGTCTGTCTTCATTTAAAGATTTTAGGATTTAGGGTTTAGCGGTTTACTATTTATGATTTAGGGTTTAAGGTTTGTGATATAGGATTTTTTCTTATTATACTATACATCAATCGGTTTGGGTTCACTAATCTTTATCTAGAGTTTAGCGTTTTTTCATGTCCGCACAAGAGGTGAATGCAACTGGAGGGTTACGTGAACCTAATAGGACGGACATCTCTGCCGGAACTCAGTAAGTGACCGCTGCTGGAACAGTTTTGAGGACATTGAACTCGGTGACAATGAAAGCAAGCAACTTTTTATAGCTGGAACCACAAGAACCCATTTTTTATTTATCTCTAAAGAAATCTCTGGTCCCATTACTTCCACAGCTCCACTCTCCACACAAAACAAGGACATGATCTGACTCCATCTATAATGTAAACATATTTATGTAACGTTAGTTGGTTGATCAACCCTTTATCAAAATATAAATGTACATGAGTGATTTTGGATCTCGGTCTCTAGTAAAATCAAGAATAACAGATGAGTAAATGAAATTTAACATTGTTACAAAAACGAAATCGAGAAATACATCGGCAAACAATAAATCTACATATTCGATTTAGGATCTTTTTTTTTAAAATAAAATCAACAATAACACATGAGTAAATAAAATTTATTATGTCTACGATAGAGATATACAAACAGAAAATGGACGGATCACAATAAAATATTTACATGCATCTACTTTGTTGTTTCAATTGTTAAAACATTTCTTGCTGAACACCAAGTGTTGTTCTCTCTGGTTTCTCTATCTTTAGTTTCAGGTGTTTGGTAGATTAAGATACAATACATCTTTACATAGATGTGTCCTTCTACTTTAAATATGTGATATATTTCTCTAACATAATATATCTGCTAATATTAATTTACGTAAAATAATATACACATGTAAAAGTCCTTTCAATGATACTGTTTTGCATCTCTCCATCCCATCGGTCGGCGCATCCATAAATTTCTTATCTGACAGAAAGTAGATAATGTATCAACTACATCAAATATTAAACCGTCCATTTTTGGCACAAACAGTGTTAAAATTAACAAGGTTTTCAAACGTGTTATTTTTGTAAGACAAGTTATAGAATGTATCATTTTTTGCAATACTCTTTTTTTTTTACTTAGAATATTCTGTGAGGGTAACATTTTTCCACAGGTAACATAATTATGTATTGGGTTCGCTTTACTTTTCTTCTCCTTTTATAACATTTTTGAGTTTAGTATTAACTTAAGTTGTTTCTTTAACTTTTCAAATTAAGATGAATCCAATGGCAAATGATGGTCAAAATCAAGGAGACGTTCGACCAGTACATGTTTTAGGTGTTCTTAATCCATCCAAACCGAATGGAACTCTCTGATAATATGAAATACATATTTTTCAAAAAATTAGTTAAGTGATATTTTGATTTTCAATTTATAAGTTCAAACGTGATTCTGTAATCACTAATGAGATCAAAACAATCATTCGATCTGATTTTTCTGGTTCGTATCGTAACTGGTCAACTATACCCATAAATGTAAGAGAGCGGTGGTGGTACACATTTAAGGTATATCACAGAAACATTTGTAACATATTATGTAGCACTTCGGATTTATTTGGTTCATATTTTTTGTTTTGTTTTTTATGTGTTTCATTTAACTCATCCTATTTTCTATATATGTTGCTTTTTTTTTGTTATGTGTATGCACATATCTATACTATTAAAATAGAGACATTTTTTTGTGTCCAAACAAGAATAAATACATATAAAGTTATAATTTATGTGGATAGCTATATTTGTTGCCAAACACATCTTTAAAAAAAAATCTACATAATATATTTATTGTAAGATATGGATATTCTAATTAATTATAATATTTATAAATAATTTGTAATCTCTATTTAATTGATTAAATTATTTAAAATATAATAACATTAATTCATGATTGTAGATATTAAATGTATATTTTATGTTTGTACGTGATTGCATTGGTATCTAAGAAAAAGGATTTAACCCGAATTTGAAACTTTAAGTGACGTCCAAATTTAAAAATTTATGTTTGGTTTTTCTGTTTATTTAATTGATCCATAATTAGACCAAATGATATAAATCTTATTATTAAAAAATATTTTAACTTGATAAAATTTCAAATATTCAATATTAGTAAATATTTATATTATACGGTAATATGGTGGGGCGGGTTAGTATTATGTTTTTACGATAGCGGTCCTTTGTGGGTTGGTTTTGCAAAACATACAAGATATCATGCTGATTCGAGACAGATTAAAAGGAGAGGTTAGCCTATTTAAGCACATATAAACATATAATTTGTGAAATTTGATTTTAATAAAACAATAAAATAATTAGTTGTGTGGTAATCCAAATTCACGTAATAACAAATATTACAATTAAGATTACATCGATATATACTTAACTAACTCATATTGATATTTTACTAATATCCACCATATGGTAACATCATATAACTTGTATAACAATTTTTTTTTTTGTCATATAGCAAACTTTACTATCATTTAAGGTTACATAAATCACATAATCATGAAATTTTTCATTAAAATTGAAGGCAAACATTTTCGTTAATGTTTGCTCAATATAAATTTCACAAAAATAATGTATAAAAATTATTGTCCTGCACATATTGCGGATTAGAATATAGATTTCACATAGCACGAGTTAGAAATATAGTATAAACATCAAAACACATATTGCATAACAATTCAACAAAATATTATCCTCTCACTAAAACCTTACGAATTTCAAATTCAAAATATTTGAATCAATAATACTTAAATTAGATTTTATTTCTCATTTCATCTTTTATATATTTCAAAATTCAAGAAAATGTACTAGACGCTCGAAACGTCTTTTATGTCGCTTTTGCTTCTTCTCCATGGCTGCGTATGCTGGTCCGTGTGCGTGTGAGGAGCTCGAGGGAGCGGATGGTACATGGGCCTGAGCTAGTAGTAGTAGTCGAGAACGCTCTGCAGCTGCGTCTCACTTGGCCTTGGCCACTAAGAACTGTTTGATGGTGTAGACGCGGGACATCAAGTACATAGTCCATCGTTTCCGGTCTCTATCGAGGATCTGCTCCCTCTCGGAGTCTAGGGACATAATTATAAAGTAAGAAAACAAAGTAAGACTCACCGACGTTTGTGCATTACTTGTAGCCAAATATGTCAGGGTCGAGTGATGCGCGAGAGATAGTGCGCTCCCGTGAAAAACTGCATGAGATCGAACCAAATCCCTTGAAGTGGAGTCTCGGTCAAAAAATCGAAGTCGATGACTTGTAGAATTGCCGTGATGATGCCTCCAAAAGCAATGGTGGAGTCCTCGGGTCTAGCGATGGGCGCTTCGTATTTCACCTTCACCAAATTCTTCGCAATGATGCATGCGAAGCAAGCATGGTGTGGATTGGCGATGAATTGAAGTTGAAGAGTAACAAGCTCGGCTTTGCGGACACTGGCCGCATTTGCTCTCAGGAATATGGTGTGCGCCAAGAGCTTGTGTACGAAGCAGACAGAGAGATGTGTGAATAAGGAAGCCTTAGATCTTTCGTTCTCATAGACGCCTTGTCCCATTATTCGCCATACATCTCTATCGGGGTCCTCCTCGGGGTTAATCTCATCTAAATATTGAAGTTTCAAAGATTCACAAAGTTTCAGAACAGTTAGCGAATAAGAGTATCCACGTATGGTGAAACTAAGTGTACCGTCCCTCGCTCTTGGATTAGAGCGTCTCTTGTAGCTGATATCATCACATTTTGCATCATTCTGGCATTTGTTTACTTAGGTTTCGAGTCATTCGCGCATAGTTCATGATATTTCTTTAGCATTTTAGTAATTTTAGGAGTTTAGTGTGTCCACATCAAGTCCTACAGAGTTCATGCATGTTTTGGATCGTGTTTTAGGTGCTTTGGAGGAGGTTTGAGACCCGCGGAGAGAAGACGGAGGCTATACCGACGTCACTGGTCCGTATCCCTCATCGGTATCGAAGGCAGAAGGATTGTACCGAGGTCACTGCTCGGTGCAACTGATTGGTATAGAAGACGGAGGAAGGCAGCCCCAGTACCGACGTGCAACACCGAGGAATGACGTCGGTATCGAAGCTTCAGTGGATTGTACCGAGGTCACTGCTCGGTGCACCTGATCGGTGCTTGATATATCATGGTTTTTACCCCTTTTAGGCCATGATATAAGCCCGTTTTATAGAGTCTTTCTTCTATTTACTAGTGGTTTAGAGTCTTTTACAGGTTTTAGCACGTTTGGAGCATTATTGGAGATATTAGAGCTTTCTGGAGCATTTTAGAGCAAAGCAGAGGTTCGTGTAGCTGAGTACCCGATTTGAAGCATCAGTATCGATCGATACTGCTTAGTATCGGTCGATACTCATTGAGGCAGACACGACCCGCGAGTTTAATGAAGAATTGAAGAACTGCAAAATTGCCCAGAAGTCTTTATTATTTACAAGAAGCACCAAAACGTGATTTAGGTTATTTAATAGGATTTTACAGCCACTTGGACGGCTATGCCTTATTTTACTTTGGTTTTGAGAGAGAGCTTTGTGAGGAAGACAAGTCTGAAACTCCCTTCGTCCGAGAGAAGATTTCGAACCCTCTTGTTACTCTTTCTGTTTTATTTGATGATTTATTCAAACATGTTTATTGCTTCAATTTCCATGTCTGAGTAGATCCACTTTAGGTTCAGGGTTCTCATAAGGGTTTTCTCTGAATGCTAGATTGATTAGTTGATTAGGATTCACCATAGGTTGTGTTCAAAACTAATTCTAGGTTGACGAATCTGGAACTTAGATCTTAGGATAATTGATTAGGCACGACAGTGCGATTAATTAAATTATAGAACCTTAGGTGAGCAAAATAACTATTCGCAAAGAAATTTGGTTTAGTTGTTTTGTGAACAAATTAAACTTGATCTAAAAGCTGATTTAGACTTTAGGATTCGCAAAGAGATTTGGAAATCCTAGGATTTAGATTTAGATAATTCTTGCAATGACAGTTGGTTAATTATACTTTAGTGATTTGAGTTCAAGAACCGTGCTAAATCTGAATCTTGACTAGTTAGTTTATCTGCATTCATTGATCTCCTGAGAAAAACCCTGAACCTATCTTTCTCCAATTGAATTTACAACCGTTTTAATTTAAGTCTTGTTTTCAATATTATTGATTGCTTAGCTTAATTCTCGTCTTCATAATCTATTGTGTTTTTATGTGAGTCCTTGTGTTCGACCCCTACTATACTGCAACTACTGCTTAGTACTTTTAGGGTATTAATTTGAGAATATCAAATTTAGCGCCGTTGCCGGGGACTCAATTTCGCCATTAGATTTTAACTGTCGAGTTTCGGCTAAATTCGTCGGTATCGATCGATACTACCTACTATCTGTCGATACTCGTCGTCTTGTTTGTTGATATCGATCGACACCACCCAGTGTCG
Source organism: Eutrema japonicum (assembly GCA_030161315.1). NCBI lineage: Eukaryota > Viridiplantae > Streptophyta > Magnoliopsida > Brassicales > Brassicaceae > Eutrema > Eutrema japonicum. Next base: position 19,781,933 of record BSQW01000012.1, on the reverse strand, counting down.
ATCGATAATCAACGTGTTTTTGGTTACTTACGTGCTTGACTCTTGATTTCAGGTGTATGCCTAATCGTGAAACTAGAAGGAGCAAAAGCACTCAGCTAGTTGAACTGTCATTGGAGCAGCTAGCACGTTTGGAACGCACAAACAGAAAGGCAAAGTAAACATCAGAGATGAACAACCCAGTGGTATTAAGAGCTGATGAAGCTGGAGTCTTGAGAGACCAAAAGGGTCAAATATGCAATTAGAGAGGGCATCGACTTGATGAGGCTGGAAACATCATTGTCCCTCCTGTTGTTGGTGGTGAGATTGTCGCGCCAGCTGGGCGTGCCAACGTTGGGAATGCTGAGGTTGATCGAGGTAGAATGCTTGGTGAGCATAATAGACCTGATCAATTCTACGCCAATCGAGCTGCTATTCGCATCCCAACTTTCCAGAGGCATGATTTTGAGCTGAAACCTGCCTATTAAGCTCTTGTGAGTCAGAACCATTTCCATGGCATATCTCATGAACACTCCATGGATCATATCGAGAGGTTCGAGGATTTGGTCACTGGTATGAAGTACAATGGAGTGCCCAATGAGTACCTTTTCTGCAAACTTTTCCCATACTCTCTTAGTGGGGATGCTGCTTATTGGCTGAAGCAATTGGCTCCTGGTTCACTAACTACATGGGAGGAGACGAAGAATGCATTCCTGAATAATTTCTCTGATGATGCGAGATTTGAGGAGCTAAGGAAAAATATCTATCAATTTTCCCAAGGTCCGACAGAGGCACTCAAGGCTGCTTGGATTCGTTTCAAGTCGTATCAGAGAGATTATCCGCACCATGGGTTCACTCAGGTTCAGCTGCTGGGTACTTTTTACAGAGGGATCGATTGGAGGTACCAGATGGGTTTGGATGCTGCGAGTAATGGGAACTTCAACACCAGGTATCCAGATGATGTGGTTGTGTTAATTGAGAACTTGGCAACCTGGAGGAGTTGATGGAGCAAAAATTGCTGAAGTTCAGGCCAAACTGGATTTTCTGATCGGGAAGTCGAAGAAATCTGTACACTTTGCTGATGGAGTCGAAAATATTGATGAAGATGAAGTGGAGGATGTTAACTACGTTGGTGGTTCTGGTTTTCAGGGTCAGCGATTTGGGTAAAACAATCAGCAAGGTGGGTACAAGTTTGAGGGGAACCAAGCTGGTTTCGGAGCAAAACAAGTTGCCCAGAAACCACCCCAGAGCAGCGATTTCACTCGCAATTATGGGAACTCTTCGTATCAACCCATCTCTCCAAAATCCACAGAAAGTAAGATGGAATCCTTAATGGAACAACTTCTTCAGGGACAAGAGAAGTTGCAAGGTGATTTCAATGGGAAGTTTGACTCTCTGTACCTTGATCTGAATGGGAAAATTGAAGCTATCAATCTGACTCAGAGGAAGCTGGAAACTCAGGTTGCTCAGACTGCAGCAGCTGTGCAGAGGCAGGAAGGTTTTCTTCCAGGGAGAACTGAGAATCCAAGAGCACACGTGATATGATCATGGAAAGCAAGGAAGCTGAGGAAGTAGAAGCAGACAAGGAGCAGGAACCAGTTGGAGTAATCACTCGATCCAGAGCTAAGGAGATGGCAAAGGAAGCTCACTCACTCTTAGCTCACTCACTCACTCTACCAAGGATTCAGGTCTTCAACATTTCCACCTTGAAGACTACACCCGGTCATGAAGACTAAGTAACTTAGGTGAGGAGTCTGTACTCTTTTCCATGTTGGGTTTTATCCCACAGGGTTTTATCAGCATGGTTTTTAATGAGGCAGATGATTCACTACGGCGAGTTACTTAGGAGTTATGATCAATGGGTAATAATGTACAAGTCATATTGACTTAGTATTTAGTTGTTTAGAGGTGCACCGATTAGGAACCTTATGGTTGGGACGCCTCGCTATTTTATTTAAATTTTAGACGCCTTGTTGTTTTATTTCAGACGCTCTGTAGTTTAGGGCTTTGTCGAGATTGGGTTAATTTATAAAACCCAATCACGCCTCCTTTGTGTTTTTCAGCGAAGATCATCAAAGCAAAAGCAATTCCTGTTTTTCTTCTCTCAAATCTGATTCTAAGAATACGTTCTCTGAATTCGAGTTTCTTTACACGTTGTGAATCAGAAACTCTTCTATCTGTTCTATATCACCTAATCATTCAAACTATCCGCAAAAGCCACTCTCACCATCAATCTACTCTTCACGATCGCAACTCCCTATCATCCCATCTCCATCGTCGCGATTTCATTGCTGCAGATTCGTCTTCATCAGCCTTCCTCCGGAGTTGATCAAGCAGGGACGCATCAAGTGGTATCAGAGCTTGCTCTGGACCAAAGGCTGAGTTTTCTCTAACCCTAACTCCTTAGTTTCGTGAATTGCAGGTTTTAGACCTAGGGTTGTCGCGATTGCAGGTTTTAGATCTACGGTTGTTGCGATTGCAGGCTGTGTTGCTAGACTACTAGGGTTTGTCGAAATTGCTGTGTTTTTCGTTTATCATCTTAGGTTGCTAGTGTTCTGTGCTAGTTAGTTTCAAAAAAAAAAAAAAAAAAAATTGCATCTCATTACTTGTCAATTGCGATTGCAGGTTGTTGTTGCTAGTGTTCTGTCTTAGGTCGCGAGTTGTGTAGTTTCGTCTAGGATCATTGGTCGTTGCTGTTTTGTTTTGTTTTAGGCCTGCATAGCTGCATAGTTAAGTGCATAGTCTTAGTCATGTTGCATCGAACCTGCATCACTTCATAACCTGCATCACATCGAACCAACATCACTCCATCACCTGCATCAAAAATCGAACCTGCATCAATTAGTAGCTGCATCAAATCGATTTTTAGTTCTGTTGCATATCATTACCTGCATCAAAAATCGAACCTGCATCAATTAGTAGCTGCATCAAATCGATTTTTAGTTCTGTTGCATATCATTCCCTGCATCATACCGAACCTGCATCACTCAATTACCTGCATCAAAATCGAACCTGCATCATTTAGTACCTGCATCAAGTCTGTTTGCGTTTTCATTTAAGGCCAGTTACTGCGAGTTGTTGTTTGTGTCTCAGGTACCATGGAGCTTTCAGCTGAGACCATGGCAGCCCTGAACAAAGCGATGGCAGAACAAATCAGAGAATCAAACCAGGCGGTGACAACACAACTCACTCAACAGATTGAACAGCTTAATGCGAAGTTTGAAGCTCAGATTAGTGGTATACTCAAGGAACAGAGTGCAAGTGGAGATGAGTCGTCAGTTACACCAACTCCCTCAGAGGCTATACGCATCACTAGGGGCAAAGGACACATTGGGGCCTCCTCTCAAGGACCTAAACGTGATACCAAACCTAAAGCCAAGAGTCACCGAGGTCAACTTGGGGACAGGGATACTCGGTCTAGAAAACGAGGTGATGACCGAGCTGAAGCACATCCAGCACCACGATATCGTACGGGAGAGTACATAGCTGGGCACAGAGTCTTTAGGGGAACTGATCCAGAATACTCTGAAGAGGAAGAAGCTTCTGATCATAGCCTAGAAACCGTGAGAAGAAGAGATGAGAATAGAGGTAATGGCAGAGATTATGATCCTCTAAGACAGCAGTTAAACCATATCAAGGTTCAATACCCTTCCTTCTATGGCACCAACGACCCAGAAATTTATCTTGATTGGGAAAGGAAGATGGAATCGAATTTTTCGGTTCAAGGCACCTATGAGCTTAACAAGGTGAAGATAGCTGTCTCTGAATTCAGTGGTTACGCTCTCTTGTGGTGGGAACATTTGGGAATTACTAGACAACGACACAGAGAGCCTCCGGTTACTACCTGGACTCAACTAGTCACGCAGATGAGAAAGAGATTCGTGCCTGCATACTATCAAAGAGAGCTCCTACACAAGCTTAGACGACTCAATCAGGGCCCAAAATCAGTTAGAGACTACTTCCAGGAGCTGGAAACGTTGATGATCAGGGCTGACCTGAATGAGAGTGACGACATGGTACTGTCACGATTCCTTGGAGGATTAAACAGAGAGATTCAAGACAAGGTGGAACTGCAGAGTTATGGTGATTTACAAGAACTGGTGCATAAGGCAGAATTGATTGAATCGCAGATTAAGAGAAGGATTGGGAGAACAACATTCACTCCTAACATCCCAAAGCCTAGAGAAATCAGCAAACCTGCATACACCAGAGACACTAAGCCAGCAACACCTGCTGTTAAAGAAGAAGCCATGGCCGATTTTAAACCCAGAAATGGCGCATCAACAAGCCATATAAGGTGTTTTAAGTGCCAAGGCATGGGGCATTACTCTAGAGACTGTCCTAACAAGAAGATGTTCCTGCTGCAAGAAGGAGGACAGATTGTCCCTCAAGATAGTTCAGAAGGCGAGACAGACACTGAATCAGTAGAGGGAGGAGAAGAAGAACCAGCAGCAGTTGGTGAAATGCTTGTAGCACGCAGAACACTAAGTGTTCAGGTTCACCCAGATGACAGAGAGCAGCGTGAGAACCTTTTTCATACTAGATGTGTAGTTCAAGACAAGGTCTGTACCTTGATTGTAGATGGAGGGAGTTGCACCAATGCTGCTAGTGAAGAAATGGTACAGAAACTCAATCTGAAGACTACGCCACATCCTAGGCCATATCAGCTGCAATGGTTGAACAACAAGGGCGCTTTAACTGTCTCACAGCAAGTGTTAGTGAAGCTAGCAATTGGGAAGTATGAAGATGAGTTGCTGTGTGATGTAATCCCAATGAAATCTAGTCATGTTCTCCTGGGCAGACCGTGGCAATTCGACAGAAGAGTTCTGCATGATGGCTACACCAATAAGCAGTCCTTTGAGTTCAAGGGGCGCAAAGTCACTCTCCTGCCACTAACACCGAGTGAAATCTACAAGGACCAGCTGCATATGAGTCGCCAGGATAAGGAGAAGGTGTCGAACAGCCTATACATCAATCACAGTGAATTCTCTGAACTTTTCGATCCTGAATTAACTACTTTTATGTTTGTGTACAAGGACATCCTTGTTAGTACTAACCAATCACAGGAGCTTCCTAGTGCTATGACAGAGATTTTACAGGAATACAAGGATGTTTTTCCAGAAGAGATACCACCAGGCTTGCCTCCAATTCGAGGAATAGAGCATCAGATCGATTTTGTACCAGGTTCTGCCTTGCCTAACAGACCAGCATATCGAACTAATCCAGTAGAGACCAAGGAGCTGCAGAAACAAGTGGAAGAGCTGATGAGTAAAGGACATATACGAGAGAGTTTGAGTCCTTGTGCAGTACCTGTTCTGCTAGTTCCTAAGAAAGATGGGACTTGGAGGATGTGTGTGGACTGCCGAGCTATCAACAACATAACGGTGAAGTATAGGCATCCAATCCCAAGACTAGATGACATGCTGGACGAGCTGTGTGGGTCTACAATCTTCTCCAAAATCGACTTGAAGAGTGGGTATCACCAGATCAGAATGAAGGAAGGAGACGAGTGGAAAACAGCATTCAAGACCAAACAGGGGCTATACGAATGGCTGGTTATGCCGTTTGGTCTTACCAACGCTCCTAGCACCTTCATGAGGCTGATGAATCACGCCTTGAGACCCTTCATTGGCGTGTTCGTAGTGGTCTACTTCGACGATATACTCATATACAGTAAAGGTTTGGAGGAACATCTAAACCACATCAGATCGGTTCTAGATGTTCTTCGCTCTCAATCTCTCTTTGCTAACTTCTCAAAATGTTCTTTCTGCACTAATGAAGTTGTCTTTTTAGGCTTTGTAGTAAGTGCAGAAGGAGTTAAAGTAGATGAAGAGAAGATCAAAGCTATCAAGGAATGGCCGACTCCTAAGAGTGTAGGAGAGGTCCGAAGTTTTCATGGCTTAGCAGGATTCTACAGACGTTTTGTTCGCAACTTCAGCTCCATAGCTGCACCATTGACCGAAGTTATCAAGAAAGAAGTGGGATTCAAGTGGGGAGACGCACAAGAGCAGGCTTTTACAGCCCTTAAAGAGAAGCTTATCAATTCACCTCTTTTAGTACTTCCAGATTTTTTGAAAACGTTTGAAGTAGAATGTGATGCATCTGGAATTGGTATTGGCGCTGTGTTGATGCAGGGTAGGAAACCGGTGGCTTACTTCAGTGAGAAGCTGGGAGGATCAACCCTCAACTATCCTACATACGACAAGGAGCTCTATGCATTGGTTCGAGCTCTTCAAACGTGGCAGCACTACCTGTGGCCCAAAGAATTCGTCATTCACACAGACCATGAGTCTCTGAAGTACCTCAAAGGACAGCAGAAGCTTAACAAGAGACATGCCAGGTGGATGGAGTTCATTGAGACATTCCCATACATTGTTAAGTATAAGAAAGGTAAGGATAATGTAGTCGCAGATGCATTATCCAGAAGGTACACTCTTGTCTCTACTTTGTCTTCGAAAATTGATGGATTTGAGCATATAATAGCTCTGTACGAAACTGACTTTGATTTTGCTGAGAACTATGGCAAATGCCATAAGTTTGCTTTTGAGAAATACTTTAGACAGGATGGATACTTGTTCTATAACAACAGGCTGTGCATACCACGAGGGTCAATCAGAGAGCTGCTAGTTCGAGAAGCTCATAGTGGTGGACTAGCTGGACATTTCGGTATATCAAAGACTCTACTTGCACTGCAGGATCGTTTCTACTGGCCTAACATGAAGTCAGACGTCGAGAAGGTTTGTTCTAGGTGTGCTGTTTGCAAGATGGCAAAGAGTAAAGTACAGCCTCACGGTTTGTATACCCCTCTACCTATTCCTTCTCAGCCTTGGACTCATATTTCTATGGACTTTGTGCTTGGCTTACCTCGAACCAGAAATGGTAGAGACTCTATTTTTGTAGTTGTTGACAGGTTTAGCAAGATGGCTCATTTCATTGCTAGTCACCAGACAGATGATGCTGTTAGTGTAGCTAACTTGTTTTTCAGGGAAATAGTACGTCTGCACGGCATACCTCAAGTGATAGTGTCAGACAGAGATACAAAGTTTCTAGGGCACTTCTGGAGAACCTTATGGGCAAAGCTAGGAACTAAGCTGGCCTTTTCTACTACTTGTCATCCTCAGACTGATGGCCAGACAGAGGTGGTGAATAGGACGTTGTCTACACTCCTCAGGGCGTTGGTTAAAGATAATATCAAGTCCTGGGAAGCCTGCTTACCACACGTAGAGTTTGCCTATAATCACGCTAAGCACTCTGCAACTCTATTTTCTCCTTTTGAAATCGTCTATGGCTTTAACCCTCAATCACCTCTAGACTTGATCTCTTTGCCTTTAAGTGTTCAATGTAGTTTAGATGGTACAGCAAAGGCTGCACAGGTCAGGGAAATACACGCGAAAGCTAAGGAGAACATAGAGAAGAGGACTAAGCAGTATGAGAAACAAGCAAACAAGGGCAGGAAGGAGATGGTCTTTGAAGAAGGCGACTTGGTGTGGATTCACCTACGCAAGGACAGATTTCCAGAAGAGAGAAAGAGCAAACTGATGCCGCGAGTGGATGGACCCTTTGAAGTCGTCAAGAAGATCAACAACAATGCCTACCAGATCGATCTCCAAGGTAAGTATAATGTATCTCCATCGTTCAATGTTTCTGACTTGCTTCCTTATCTTGCAGATTTCGATTTGAGGACAAATCCTTTTCAAGAGGGAGGGGATGATATGATCATGGAAAGCAAGGAAGCTGAGGAAGTAGAAGCAGACAAGGAGCAGGAACCAGTTGGAGTAATCACTCGATCCAGAGCTAAGGAGATGGCAAAGGAAGCTCACTCACTCTTAGCTCACTCACTCACTCTACCAAGGATTCAGGTCTTCAACATTTCCACCTTGAAGACTACACCCGGTCATGAAGACTAAGTAACTTAGGTGAGGAGTCTGTACTCTTTTCCATGTTGGGTTTTATCCCACAGGGTTTTATCAGCATGGTTTTTAATGAGGCAGATGATTCACTACGGCGAGTTACTTAGGAGTTATGATCAATGGGTAATAATGTACAAGTCATATTGACTTAGTATTTAGTTGTTTAGAGGTGCACCGATTAGGAACCTTATGGTTGGGACGCCTCGCTATTTTATTTAAATTTTAGACGCCTTGTTGTTTTATTTCAGACGCTCTGTAGTTTAGGGCTTTGTCGAGATTGGGTTAATTTATAAAACCCAATCACGCCTCCTTTGTGTTTTTCAGCGAAGATCATCAAAGCAAAAGCAATTCCTGTTTTTCTTCTCTCAAATCTGATTCTAAGAATACGTTCTCTGAATTCGAGTTTCTTTACACGTTGTGAATCAGAAACTCTTCTATCTGTTCTATATCACCTAATCATTCAAACTATCCGCAAAAGCCACTCTCACCATCAATCTACTCTTCACGATCGCAACTCCCTATCATCCCATCTCCATCGTCGCGATTTCATTGCTGCAGATTCGTCTTCATCAGCCTTCCTCCGGAGTTGATCAAGCAGGGACGCATCAACACGTCAATGCAATCACCTTAGGAAGTGTTGAAAAAGCCACTGAAGTGGTAGAAAAGGGTTTTGATGCAGGAATTTTCGACGATCCCGAAGACGACGACTCGGATTCTGAAAATCCCCTTGTATCGATCGATACAAGCCAGTATCGGTCGATACTAGCCCTGACACCTTCAGGCGATCCGAAATCCTGTGTATCGATCGATACTAATTCTGTGTCGGTCGATATTGATGTGCATGTCGAGAAAGAACCAGAGATTTTCAAGGAGAGGGTGTACAAACCCAAATTACCTTATCTTATGCCTCCTAAGATGACAAAGAAGGAATGGGAGGACGCCAGATGCAAAGCTATGTTGGATAAGTTAGTTGTGGAGCTTCCTTTTTCTGATGGTATATCTGACGAAGAGATTTCAGAAATCACCTCTGTGTCAACCGATACCCTCTTGTATCGGTCGACACCCGTCCAAGAATCTGTCAAGGGCGTCTCGAAGGAGCAAGCATCAATCGATGCCCTCCATACATCGATCGACACCATCCCTGTATCGATCGATACTCACCCAAATACTGCAAAGGAGCTGCGTATGAGTGTTGACAGACTTCGCAAGCCCAAGAAGCTGAATCCTATTCCTCAACACCTCCGAGCCCCCATCACTCCAAAGCAGCTGAGTGATTTTGAGAAGATGGTACGAAGGATACCCCATTCATTCACTTTTGAAGAAGCTCTAGAATACTGCCCTCTGCTGAGTCACTTCCGAGATTGCAGAGAAACTCTGGAAGAGATCGAAGCACTCATTATCAAGGACAGAAACAAGTCGCTACCGCTGCGGCAGTTGACCAAGAGGGAAGACCCAGGAATATTCTCTGTTCCGTGTTTTATCTCTGGCGTTGAATTCAAAAAGTCTCTCGCGGACTCAAGGGCTAGCGTCAATGTCATGTCAATGGCAATTGCAGAGAGATTGAGAGCTGATATTCGATCTCCCAAGACATCTATCACATTCGCGAACTCTTCCACATCGATTCCATACAGTGCAATCCTTGATTTGATGGTTAAAGTAGGAAACTGTCTGGTTCCTACCAATTTTGTGGTTGTGGAGATTAGTGAAAGATCTAATACGCAGTTGATTCTTGGAAGACCGTTCATGGCTACGGTTGGTGCAATTATGGATACACCAAGCAAGAGAGTCTCGTTCTCATACATTGACAAGGAGGTGTACTACGAAGCCATTCCTACTATAGGAACTTCCACACATATCTCTTGCATCACCATTGTTACAGGAGAGACGTTGGTAGTTGATCTTGTGGAAGAACCTCTTGACGAGCCAACTGTCATAGACCTTCTAGATAGTCCCTCAGTCCTCGCCAAGAAAGACGTCAAAACAGCTAAGGCAAAGAAGAAGGTGAAGAGCAAAGGAGTGAAGGGTTCTCCCTCTATGACTTTAATCCCTCAGAAGTGTGATGGGGATTCGATTGAATACAAGGTGAAGTGCAAAGGAACCTCGAAACCATTCTCTAAGGCTAGAGTTCTTCTTACTTCGGAGCTGAAAAAGAAAGGAAAGGAGTTTGTGGAGGGCATGATGAGCAGAACTCTGAAACTGGCGATGTCAAATTGTGGAGCTTGTTTTGGAGTAAGCTCTAAATCTTCTACTGACTGATCGTCCGTACAGTCAAGCTCGTGACGTAAAACAAGCGCTTAGTGGGAGGTAACCCACTGGTAAGTCTGTTTTTGAGTCTTTTTCTTTTTATTTTTCGTTTTTGTGTGTCTGTGTCAGGATAAACAAGAAGCGAAAACTCGGAATCGCCTGAGTGTCGATCGATACCTTTGGGTATCGGTCGACACCCTACGCGATTAGGAGTTCATCATATCGACTTAAGCATGGTATTGCTCGATACCAAGCCGTGTGTCGATCGATACTCGATGTTCCAGCACTGTAACTTCTTGTTTTTCACAATCCTACTTCGTTCTTTTGTTTTCTTTCACCAACTCTAGGCTAGATAACACTGGGGACAGTGTTGTTCAAGTCTGGGGGAGGTAGTCGCTGACATTGTTTTTGTTTGTTTTTGTTTTTATTTGAGTTAGTCGTTTTTGAGTCATTCGTTGTTTTATTGAGTCAAAACTTTGTCTGAGACTGTGATCTTTTTCTTGAACCTATTGATCTGAACTTGGTTCTAAGTGACCATTGTTACAGAATCAGCTCTTGATCGACTAATGAAAAATCTAAAGACTGACCAGTTAACTAGAAGACACTCATGTTTCCAGCAAAGTTCCTTAAAGCCTGAGCCAAATTTTTGCACTTCATCGATGTTGTTAGTATTCAAAGAACTTGATTCCTCATTCGTATCTGACAAAGGAACCCATGTGTTTGAAGTTATGATATTTCTCTCCCTGTTACAAGTTAATAAATAAGATGCATTAAAAGATGAAATGATTTTCTTCTGAGTAGAGGGTTAGGAAAATTTCCAGCGATCCCATTATTCTACTTGCTGAGGAATGATCACACAAAGGATTGGAAGCGAGGCTAGGAGTTTCCTATGATGCCATTATTCGCCTACATCCTTTGATACATTGAGAGGGTAGAACCGGGGATTTGGTGGCAAACGCCATCAATACTCGCGTCTCATACCTTGATATGTGTATGCAGATCTAAAAAAGGAGAAAAGAGATATAATAAGAAATAAGTCTGGGGGAGAGAAATAATACTAAAAAGTGTGAAAAAGGGTGGTTCCTTGTCATGATATTGTATGGAAAAGAATCTAGAAGGCTCTTGATATTAATTCACAGCGATGAAAATGGCAAGGATGGTTTGATTGAACGATGCTGTGAAATAATGTGTGTAGTCTGGGAAGATGAGAATGTCTACGGAGAAGTACATGGTGGTTAGATCAAAAGCTGGTTAGGTGACATTTGGGTGCTTGGGAAAAGGGTCATTGCAACGTTTCAAGAACATTTGAGTTTCTATGTTTTCAAACCTCTTTCTCTGGTTTAGTCTTCTATTTGCTTGAGGGCAAGCAAATGCTAAGTCTGGGGGAGTTGATGTATCATGGTTTTTACCCTTTTAGGACATGATATAAGTCCGTTTTATAGAGTCTTTCTACTATTTCATAGTGGTTTAGAGTCTTTTACAGGTTTTAGCACGTTTGGACCATTATTGGAGATATTGGAGCTTTCAGGAGCATTTTGGAGCAAAGCAGAGGTTCGTGTAGCTGAGTAACCGATTTGAAGCATCAGTATCGATCGATACTACCTAGTATCGGTCGATACTCATCGAGGCAGACACTACCCGCGAGTTTAATGAAGTATTGAAGAACTGCAAAATTGCCCAGAAGTCTTTATTATTTACAAGAAGCCCCAAAACGTGATTTAGGTTATTTAATAGGATTTTACAGCCACTTGGATGGCTATGCCTTATTTTACTTTTGGTTTTGAGAGAGAGCTTGGTGAGGAAGACAAGTCTGAAACTCCCTTCGTCCGAGAGAAGATTTCGAACCCTCTTGTTACTCTTTCTGTTTTATTTGATGATTTATTAAAACATGTTTATTGCTTCAATTTCCATGTCTGAGTAGATCCACTTTAGGTTCAGGGTTCTCATAAGGGTTTTCGCTGAATGCTAGACTGATTAGTTGATTTGGATTCACCATATAAATTAGTTCTTCACCATAGGTTGTGTTCAAAGCTAATTCTAGGTTGACGAATCTGGAATTTAAATCTTAGAATAATTGATTAGGCACGACAGTGCGATTAATTACCTGATAGAACCTTAGGTGAGAAAAATAACTATTCGCAAAGAGATTTGGTTTAGTTGTTTTGTGAACAAATCAAACTTGATCTAAAAGCTGATTTAGACTTTAGGATTCGCAAAGAGATTTGGAATTCCTACGATTTAGATTTAGATAATTCTCGCAACGACAGTTGGTTAATTATACTTTAGTGATTTGAGTACAAAAACCGTGCTAAATCTGAATCCTGACTAGTTAGTTTATCTGCATTCATTGATCTTCTGAGAAAAACCCTGAACCTATCTTTCTCCAATTGAATTTACAACCGTTTTAATTTAAGTATTGTTTTCAATATTATTGATTGCTTAGCTTAATTCTCGTCTTCATAATCTATTGTGTGTTTCTGTGAGTCCTTGTGTTCGACCCCTACTATACTGCAACTACTGCTTAGTACGTTTAGGGTATTAATTTGAGAATATCAGTGCTACTCTCGGAGGAAACCCGGGGGAAAAATCTCTTAACACCGAGCAACAACACCGAGCAGTGACCTTGGTATTCATCGAAGGAACATCAAGCATCCACTACAAGAAATTTGAGTATATATAGCACCCGATAAACGCTATATATTACTATCATAGCGGTTTAGAAAACGCTCTATCTACGCCCGTTATAATAGATAAGACACTTTACATAGCGGTTTTTTGTAATGCTATAATAGAGTTATTTACAATAGCGATTAATTTAGTGCAATTATAAAGTTTTTAATAGCGTTTATTTTCTGTTATTATATAGTTTCTACACATCAATTATACAGTATTTAATAGCGTTTATTTTCTGTTATTATTTATTTTGTACATATCAGTTTTTATTATAGCATTTTCATTTTGTACTGTTGTGATTTCTGTGAATTTTTCTATTCGATCTAATTGCTAAATCGTTGAACCTGCTTTGAATACTGAATTTTCCAGAAATACCATGATAGAAAAGAGAACATAGTTATAACATTAGGCAAAACAACATCTTACAACCAAGACACATCTTACAACAACTTTAAACCAATTGTTATAACATCTTACAACAAGTTCATACTCAACTAAACCACACATGCAACTCAGAGTTGGTAAGACAATGTTTAGATAAAAACAAGCTTGTCATTCGGCCAAGCAATTCTAGTACCTACTGCATCAGCAATGATTTCAATTTCTGAACTTGGTCTCCAAACAGGTGCATCTCTTACCTTTGGAACTTCTACCAAAACGGAGGTAGCATTAGGACCCAATGGAGCGAAATGGACTACATGTGTTGGGTCTGTAGAAGAAACTCTGCCTTCTGCAACTTTTACTCTTGTTCCTGAGCAATCTAAGAGGATGCATTTCTTCTTTACACATTTGCTGTTGTCGGTGCTGTTACTTAGACTTACACTAGCACTCTACAATCAATAGTGAAAACAAATCATCTCATATTCAATGTGTACTACTTATTATCAGAGACTGATATAATCCAACAGCACATTAGAAAGACAAAAGGTTTTGTATTTTACCTTAGGTGATGCGTTTTTTGAAACTGATTGTTGGCGTGATTGTGGTAGAATGAACAGTATCTTATGTATAGGCCATGCGATTTTCTCATGTAATGCATCACTGATAAAACTCATGTCAGCACTTGGTCTCCATAGAAAAGCCCCATCTTTAACCACTTTACTAACCGTTACAATAGCAGCATTTGGTCCCAAAGGAATATTGTTGACCAGTTCCTTTGGGTCTGTTGAATACAAACTTCCCTCAACGATTGGTTCATCCTCAGATATCCAATCAAAAATCTGGATCCTTTCGTCTAATGCAGCTGCAGCCTAAAGAATCAATCACCCATAATTATATTAATAGGCCATCTAATCATAAGCTTCTAATATGCACAAGTTCAAAGGAACGAAATTTTACCGATGAATCAGAAGCTCCATTTGGTGTGTTCATGCTGTCCAGAATTATCTTATCGGATGGCCATGCAATTTTGAAACCAATAGCATCGCCAAGTGAAGTAATAGTTGGTGTAGGCCTCCAAACATATGTTTCTCCTTTTAATACAGACGTCACCACAATAGCCGCTGCGTTAGGACCAAGTGGAATAAGTCCTATCTTGTAAGTTGAATCAGCAGAGCAGAATTCTGCTTCCCCGACAACAACCTCAACATCTGAATACCATCCCAACAACTGACACCTCGGCCCTCCATTGTTAACATTACTTGACTCGGAGTTGTAATCATGATCAACCTGTATCGGAGAAAAAACAAAGAATTAATATTTAAATACACACATTTTCACAAGAAATTAAAAACATTCTGCATATTAAGTTACCTTCTTCCCTGCAGCTAAGTCACGAACCACAGTTTGTAGTGATTCAACCTTGCTGACCAATTCAGCTTGTGTAGCTTCAAGCTTCTTCACATGTGTGTCTCTAGCATCTTTGAATGCTAGCTTGGAAGCTGTTATCCCTCTGCCAAATCCTCTAACTCTCCCAGATTTGTCTTTTCCTAATACTTGACTCACGGCGTCATCTCGGATACTAATAGAGGTAGAGTCCATCTGACTATCTATTGTTCTTATTTTATCCTGAAACCGAAAAAAGTGAACAGAATTTACTATAAGCTACACACTAACTCCATACTAACAAGTTGATATGTTCTTACAATTACAACTTCGAACTCTGGTTTAACAGGTCTCCCGTCCGAATGTGTATGTCCTGCAACCCAGACTTTACTTCTTGTTACCGTGCTTGGGTCAGAACTCTTTTTCTTCTACAAATAACAAGTGATTACAATAGTTGAAATTGTGACTTTTCTGTGTAAGTAATCAATATAGAGTAAGAAATATGACATACCATTTCATCAGCTAGGCGAACCATTCCTTTCCTACTGGTGGTGTGGGGAATCTGATTACTCCTCAAACTCCTATATTTTTCACTTACTTCCTGCAAGTATAAGCTAGAAACTAAAAAAACAAAACTCCAAAAACAAACATTTACCAAACAAAATAAATAAAACATGTATACACAACCTGAAAAGACGTGGATGTCCTACTCTTAACCCAATTTGTCCAAGCTGTCACAGATTGGATGTTGGTTGGTTTCAAATCAAGGATTTCCTGCCTACTCGTTGCACAACGCACTTGGCTAACAAGCTTCGACTTAGAAGCCCTCCATATACATCCCATTTGTTTGAAAACACCATCTTTTTGCCAATCTTTTGACAAATTGAATCTCGCCTACAATATGTCAGGCAAAATCTAAACTCATCACGAAAGCAAACACACACATATATCCTGTGTGATCAAACTCATTCAAAAGGAGATGAATAATTCTCAGAGAAAAAGAGCACGTACCTGGATTATATCCCATAGTGTGTATTTCGTTTTAGGGTCAAGGTACCTCCAATCTTCAAGAGTATATGGGACGTGCTCCCTCACAAGTGGTCCAAGAAAGGAGGAAAGTGTCACTGACCCTTTTCCCACATGTTCACCAAGACGTGTAAACTCAACATCTACCTTTTCCTCGTGGTTTTTAGCCACTTTATTCAACTTGGTAGGTCCTCTAGTTTTCCTCTTTTTCGTTTCTGAGTGTTGGGTCTCTTCATCATGATGCTCATTCTGTAAAGTTTGATGCTCAGTCTCGTCTACATAATGCTGAGTCTCTTCATCCTGATGCTGATTCTCTAAAGTTTGATGATCAGTCTCTGCAGCTTGAGGCTCAGTCTCTGCAGTTTGATGCGGAGTCTCTGCAGCATGATGCTCAGTTTCTGCAGCTTGATACTCAGTCTCTTGTTGATTATCCTCAGTGACTTTAGCGGTTTTTGGAACATGCCTATTTCATCAAACAATAACACAAGTGAGTGAAAGAATTTATAGTAGTTAGTACAAAACACAGTCTCTTAAGCGATTTCTTAAACATGCCTTAACTTTTTGTTTTTTGTTACTTCAATAGGAGTCACGTCCAAGCCTTGCTGACGCTTGCTACGTCTGCATGTGATTTTTGATGTTGAATGTGTCAACATCTTGGATCAACTGTAACATTAAAGTAAACCAAAACTATGATCAGCAAAATACGAAAGTAAATCAACTGGAACTATTAATAAAAGTAAACCAAAACTAAAATAACTATGATCTAAGATTCCTACAACTTATTAATCCATCACTATGACTCCTTCACAATCATCTCTAACACAGAAATTCTCGTCGTCAGATTGATATTCTGAATCGTCAATCTCCTGGATTTTTGATGGTGCAGCAACAATCTCTGCTTCTGTCTCTAACTCGTGATATCCCCTTGTTGGCGCTCTCATAACTACATACCAAGGTGAGGATTCTTCTTCCCTGGAGTAGAACACTTGTCTAGCTTGAGATGGCAGGATATATGGATCTTGAAGATATGCTGATTGGTTTACATGTAGGTTTACAAGTGTGAAGCCGTCTTCTTCCTTCACACCATTCCCTTTGTTAGCCCATTTACACTTGAAAAGGGGAACTTGGAACATATGATAATCTAGCAAAATGATCTCTTGTATCACACCGTAGTAGGAAACTATATATGCCATCTGATTAGTATCTCGTGCGCTGGATCTGCACATTGTGAAAGACTCGAGCGATACTCCAGAGTTTTGAGTCTTCCGCTTCACATCATCAGTGTGAAACCGATGTCCGTTAATGATATAACCCTTGTAGCTCTGGACTATATGTCTTGGTCCATTTGCTAACCACCTCAGCTTGGTGGAATGATCCTTTGAGTTTATGGGAATCTATGACAATAGAACAAAATATAATTATTATATAACAATATTCGAAACAGTGGGTATAAAATAATATGAAACCTAAAGAGTGATCAAACCTTTTCTTTTACCCACTGTGAAAACCTTTCCCCATGAATCTTCCATAAATGAGTTTCATTTTTTCTGCACCGAACATCAGTGTTTTGCAATTCTTCCAAATGCAAACTGTTTTCATTTGTGTACGTTAGTTTTCATACAATGAAAATGGTAAATGAATGCAAATTCAAAGATCATAAACCCATTAGAACTTACTCAACGAAAGGACTCATAACTTCTGTGTTCATTAGAACATATCTATGCGCTATTTCTCTGTCTTTATCAGTTAGAGTAACTTCTGTAGCACTCCGTAAGGGACGACCTTCAAGAATACGAGGATCTGTCTCAACATTTTCATTACGGTTGACTACTTCTTCAACTGGGACAGAATTCTTTAGAAACTCCAAACAGAATGCTATGCATTCTCCAGCTAAATATCCCTCAGCCATACAAGCTTCTGGCCTAGCATGGTTTTTGACATAAGCCTTTAATGTTTTCATGTACCTATATCTCAAATACACAACAACAAAGTCAGAAGTTGTTTGAAACTAATATATATCAAAAGATATTATCTTTAAAATACACTACCTCTCAAATGGATACATCCATCTGAAGTGAACTGGCCCACCCAAACGTGTCTCTCTTGCAAGATGTACTGGAAGATGAAACATGATATCAAACAGAGATGGAGGAAAAAACCTTTCTAGCTGGCACAATGTCTCAATAACCTCTGTCTCTAATGTTAACATCTTCTCCGGATCAATGACACGCTGACACAATCTATTGAAAAAGTTGCATATTCGGGTCACGGCATTCCTAGGACCTTTTGGCAGAGTGCCTCTCAAAGCAACATGCAACATGTTTTGTAGAAGAACATGGTGATCGTGAGATTTCAAGCCACCAATTGCAGGAGGATCAAATGATACACAGTTAGAAATATTTGCACAATACCCATCGGGACCTCTGAATTCAGATAACCGTTTGCAAAATTTTTTTCTTTTCAACTTTTGACAGCCAATACGCAGCTGGTGGTAAGTATGATTTCTTACCTCGTAACTGTGCGTGCAAATTCCTTCTAATACCCATGTCTTCCAGGTCTTTTCGTGACTTCAATCCATCTTTTGACTTAGAACTTTGCATCAAAATTGACAAAATTGCATCAGAAACGTTCTTCTCCACGTGCATTACATCGATGTTATGTTGCACGGGCATATACTATCAAATAAAACAAACAGAATTTCAAAGACCATGAAAAAACATTTTTACTTAGCTAATCCATATTTATATTTAAAATGACCAACCTTCCAATAAGGTAGTTCGAAAAGAATAGAACGCTTCTTCCACCGCCACTGATCAGAGTCTTCTTCACATTCATCATCTGAATGCTCCTCGTTATCAACCAAATCAGATCTCTTCCTTTTGCTTTTCTTATCTAAAGGTCTACCAAAATCATTTCTAAAATCCTTGAGTGTCTCATATATTTCAGAACCAGTCTGAATTCTACGTGCAACCCCTTCTTCCACTGAATTATCGAACCATCCTTTTTTTCTTCTATATGGATGCCCAGGACTTAGCCTTTTCCTATTCCCCAGATACACATGTTTTCGACTATACTTAAGCCATCTGAAGGGTGTATCCTTTCCACAAATACTACACGCTTGCTTACCTTTCACTTTACAACCAGCAAGTGTCCCTAACCCTGGATAATCACTGATAGTCCATAACAACATAGCTTTTAGTGTGAAATTATCCTTAGATAACGAGTCGTAAACCTCAATACCCTCATTCCATAGATCTTTTAGATCGTCTACCAGTGGTTGAAGATACACATCGATGTTGTTGCTCGGTGCAGTTGGTCCAGGGATTAATAGAGTCAACATGATATTTTCTGCCCTCATACACAATGTCGGATGCATGTTGTAGTTCACTAGTAATACTGGCCATGTACTGTACTTCGTATTCTGAATAGAGAATGGATTCATTCCATCTGTAGATAGACCGAGTCGAAGGTTTCTCGGTTCACCAGCGAACTGTGGCCATTGATCATTAATTTGCGCCCAAGTTAGTGAATCCACAGGGTGGCGCATTGTTCCATCAGTACTAGCATTTTTGAAATGCCAGCGCAGATCCTCACTTATTCTTTTTGATCTAAACATCCTTTTGAATCTGTCCTTTATTGGGAAATACCTAAGGACTTTAGCTGGAATCCCTTTCTTTTCCTCCCCTGTGTTCTTATCCAATTCCCATCTTGAAGCTTTACATCTAGGGCAGCTTCTCATATCTGCATACTCCTTCCTATACAGAATGCAATCATTCTTGCAAGCGTGAATACTATCATACCCAAAACCAAAGATCTTCAAGAACTTCTTCATCTCATCTATAGATGTTGGAAGCACGTTACCTTCTGGTAGCATGTCGTGTACAATTGTCAAAAGCTGATCGAAATACTTCTCCGACATCCCACTCTTCACTTTGATTCTGTGAAGACCCATTATTGCGGAAACCTTCGTATAGTTAGGACAGTTAGTATAGAGCGGAGTTTCTGCATCTTCTAACTTCTTCTTAAACTCTGAATCTTCTTGACTTTCAAAATCCTCATGTTGATCTCCTTTGTCGTTGAGAGACTGAGTATTTTCCCCATCATCAGAAAAACCGTTCTTAACAACTCATAAGCTTCAAACGAAGAACTCGGAACATCATCTGTCTCATTCCTTATATCCCCATGAATACTCCAGCATGAATTACGCTTATACTTCTGATCCATACCCCTAATTACCAGGTGATCAAGTACTGTGGCTACTGGTTGATGACTCACATTGCGGCAATCAACACATGGACATATCATGTTGGGAGGATTACCCAACTTCCTTGCTGATGCATTCACAAAATCAGTTGCTCCTTGCTCATACTCACGGCTATTTCTTGGAAGCCAAACCCAAAATTTGTCCATGTCACCACAGCTGTACTTGTGGATGAAAGAAGAGAAGAAGAAAACCTTGTCTTTTTTAACATAAAACAATCAAACTCTACTTGTGGATGAAAGAAGAGAAGAAGAAAAGTATTAAAAGAATCAACACACTCAAGCGCTAATCATAAACACAAAAACTAGATGAAATAGTCAGAGACTTTAAATCGAACATCAATTCTGAAAACAAATCGAAAGAGCAAAATGAAACAAAATCCTTATGAGTTTGAGATACCTGTGCTTGAATCGAAGACCGAAATCTTCTTCCGTAAAACCTAAATCAATAGAAAGCAAATCAATACGGGTTACAGAGACAATTAATCGAAAGCTCAATCTGAAAACAAAAACCCTAAAGTATCTCGTACCTTTGCTTCAATCTTACACCGACCGAAATCTTCACCTGTGAAACCCAAAACAAATTGAAAGAGATCAATTGGGGAAACTGTAACCCTAAATCGAAACCGCAGAGCCAAACGAAATCCTGAAAAATTTGATATACATTTGCTTCAAACGAACACAAAAGCTTCCTGTGAAAAACCCAAAATAGTCGAAACAAATTAGTACCAGATATAGACAATGCCAAAAACCCAGAATCGATTTGAGTAACCCAGATCTGACTAACCTAGCTCACTCGGCTTCACTGTGAGATTAAGAGGAAAGAGATGATGAAAAGTTATCTGTGAAGAATGAAAACAGAAACAATGGAATGAGACACTGTTGAGCGTGAATCAATGGAGGGAGCTGTGTCGAGAATTTTGGGCCAAAATTTTTTCCGCCAAAGTGGTGAAACACTTAGCTCTTAGTCAAAATTTTTGCTAAGTACAGGCGGGCAAATAATTAGTTTTTCCGCCTAAACATTAAACAGCGTTTACAAGGTGATTAGTGCTATCTATACTACGCTAAGCTAAAAGCGTTACCCAAATAAAATATTCCACTACCAAAACATAGCGTTTACACATTTGAAAACGCTATGTAAAAAAAAGAGTGATATTTACCATAGCAGAATAACACAAAACGCTATAATATACTGCTATATATACGCCAATTTCTTGTAGTGATCCCCCCCTCAATACCGATGTCATTGCTCGGTACCCCTCGTCGGTACACAAACCCAGGTTCAATACCGAGGTGTGGTACCGATGAGTGACCTCGGTATTGGCCGCCATAACACTCTTTATCCATTTAAACCGGGTACCAACCCGGTTTGTTCCGGGTCAACCCGGTTCGTCACTATTCACTATTTATGCCCAAAAACCTAATTTTGATGGGCTAAGTCTTTTCTTAAGCAAAAACCCTCTCTAAGAGTGATTTGAAAGAGATTGATCATTTTGTTTTATGCAATTTGAGTATTGTTTTCTTGATTGAATCCATATACGTTCTACTTTCTAATCATCCAATCACTTTGATCATGAGTCTTGACTCTTCTTTCATTGGATTTGTTGAACTCATGATGATTTGTGAGTAGTCTTTAGGATCTTGAGATAGGGTAAATTACGGTGATCCAAGGTTTGATTAGTGGTGTTTAGGGTTAGATAATCTTATATTCCTTCTTGTCTGGTGTCCCTAATGCTAGATTCAGCTTGAAAGAGTGGATCTAGATCTTAGGGCATTTCATGAACACCAAGTGTTTGATGAAATGCCTTGATGAACTAGACAAGAGATTTATGCTCGTAGCCTATGATAATAGTTGTCTAGGGTGTATTTTTGGTTGATCTTGTTTGTATTCTCAATGCTTGCTAATCAATGATTCACAAATGAAAGTTTGTTAATGAATTAGGTGATTAGCATAGTGATTAGTTGCTTGAAAGAGAATTAGTCAAGATTAAGGATCTTATGCCTAGGAATTAGCTTCTTTGAGTGAATGAACACCACTAATTGGATTGGGATCACCTTACATCAATAATCCTATCTCTTGCTCCGCTTTTGTTTATTGATTTACTATCTTGTTTAGTGTTGTTGCTTGCTTAATTCGAATTTGATACTTAACAACAACCACACTTGTTTAGCTTAACTTGCTTTAAGTGTCTTGCATTCTTAGTGCTTAGAATAATCTCAATTATGAATTGATAACCTTTATACTACACCGTATTGGGGATATTGATACCTCCTAGAAACTAAAAAGTCTTGTATCAATTTGGCGCCGTTGCCATATTGGAATTTGTTTTAACATTGAGATTTAGGTTCTTAGTGAGCTTAAGTATTATTTTCTGCTAACTTACTAATCTTCTTCACTTCCCATTACTTTTGCTCTCTCTAGGTGTATGCATACACGTTCCCGTGGTAATACCAATCTCATATAACCAAGATACGATATTGATCAACTTGAGAGGGGTTCAAGAGCAAGAAGGAACCGTGTGAGAGTTCAAGAAGAGGTTGGTAACGACATGGAGCACTTTGAGAATGTTCCACTTGGGAACATCAATGAACCCATTCCCCACCAAAGGAACGGTGGGAATGGGGATGGACACGGCAACAATCAAGGAGGTGGTGGCAATGGAAACAATCACCGTCCTAACCACCCGCCTAGAGCTAGGCATGTTGTTGGAGAAGGTGATGCGGCAAATGCACACCAAAACCGTCAAGAGATTCAACCACCTCCGGTTGAAAATAACAACTTTGAGGTCAAACACGGGTTAATCAACATGGTTCAAGCTAACAAGTTCCATGGGTTGTCAAAGGAGGATCCTCTAGATCACATTGACCATTTTTACCGGATATGTGGTCTCACCAAGATTAACGGAGTATCCGAAGATTGTTTCAAGCTTTGTCTCTTCCCGTTCTCTTTGGGTGACAAGGCTCACCAATGGGAGAAAAGCTTACCTCAAGGTTCTATTACTTCTTGGGATGATTGCAAAAGGGCCTTTCTAGCCAAATTTTTCTCACCGGCTAGAACCGCCAAACTTCGCAATGAGATTTTAAGCTTCACACAACGGTCTATCGAGTCTTTCAACGAGGCTTGGGAGAGATTTAGAGGCTACACTTCTCAATGCCCACATCATGGCTTCTCCAACGCCTCACTTCTTAGTACTCTCTACCGAGGCGATTTACCTAAGATTCGAATGCTACTTGATACGGCATCGAATCGTAATTTCCTAGCTAAGGACGTGGAGGATTCAATGGAGTTGGTAGAAAACTTTGCTCAAAGTGATGGCACCTATGGCGACGATTATGACCGTGCCACAAGGAGCACGAGTGACTTTGATGAGAACAAGAGGGCCAAGGACATGAAAGCCTTGAATGAGAAGTTGGATAAACAAGCCGCCATGATAGATAAGCTTCTTGTGGCTTCAAAAGAGTCTCAAAAGGCGGTCCATTTCATTGGTGACTACGAGAACAATCAAGCTTGTTATCAAGAGGAAGCCGTGGAAACACAAGAGGAAGTGAACTACGTAGGGAACCAAGGTAACTTCCAAAGACAAGGGTTCAACCAAACCTATAGGAATCCACAAGACCAACTCTACCCTCAACAATATACTCAAGCTCAAAGAGTTCCACAACAACAATTCCAATCTCAAGGTCAACCTTCTAACTCCAACCAACAAGGGTATATCCCAAGGAACCAATTCCAAGGCAACCAAAGTGGATTCCAACAAAAAGCCCCACCCGGTTTTCAAGGTCAACAACAAGGGTTTGTGCCCCAAGGTCAAGCACTTACGTCTAAACCGCAAGAGCTTGACTTGGCCTCCATGTTCCAACAGAAACCACTGACAAGGTCATTTGCTTTTACAATGATCTTAATAGCAAGTTTGAGGCATTGAGCTCAAAGGTGAAACAAATGGAGCAAAGGAGTGCCGCCCCTTCTTCACATCATCCTCAAGGCTCTTCAAATGGAAATGCCATACTAACCTCTAAAGAGTCTTGCAACACCTTTTCCACTCTTAAATAGCAAGATCACATTATTGAGGATTTCATCGTGTTAGTCTCTAGCCTCAATGAGGACATTGAGCAACAAGGTGGGGAGGTGACCCTTGGGCATGAGAATGATATGGTGTTGGTTGAAGAGAATAATAACAAGGTTGAGGAGTCCATCAAGGACGTGGCTAGAGTGAAAAACGTAGAGATACTTGTTGGGTATAAAAGAGATCCCATTCGCACTTTACCTCCCCCATATGAGCCTCCACTTCCATTTCCCGGTCGTTTCCTCAACAAGGCACAAGATAAAGTGCCTCCAAGCATAACAAGGATCGAGCCTAAGACTCTCCCAAAGCTTGGAAACCCCGGGAAATTCTCAATATTTTGCACACTTGGACTCTTGGAAGTTGATGATGCTTTGTGTGACTCGGACTCAACCGTGAATGTCATGACTTTGGAGATGGCCAAAAGTCTTGGGATAGATAAGTTGAACGATTACCCCTCCACCATCACATTTGGAGACTCTTCCACGAAGAAACCTCTTGGCATGATTGAAGACTTTGCCCTAAAAATTGGAAAGTGTCTTGTACCAACGGACTTCGTTGTGATGGAGATGGCACCAAACATAAAGCTCCCTCTACTCCTCGGGACTCCATTCCTCAACACAACCGGTGCAAGCTTGGACTTCATAAACAAGAAGGTTGTTCTTAAGAACGTGGATGACAAGAAGTTCTACACAATGATGCCTTCTTCCACCGCTATTTGTGGGGCTATTATTTTTGGGGACAATGAAGCCAAAGCTTTAGATGGATATTGCTTGAGATCCTTCTTTCACACCACGATGGAGAATGAGGTTAAAATTGGCAAGGTTGCTAAGAAGAGGACAAGGCCTAGGTCCGAGGAGAGGAAACCGAGCATGCTCAAGGGGATTGGACCCTCGCTAGACCAACCTTCGATCGTGACTCTCATCCCATAGAAACATGAAGAATTGATGATTGAGTACAAGGTCAAATGTAGAGGGCGCCCCAAGCCTTTTACCAAGGCCATAACAACCCTCACACCGGAGGTTAGAGTGCCAAATCAGGCCGGTCTTCAAGGCTTAATGGGTAAAGTTCTCAAACTCGAGCTTACCGAACCGCCATGGAGTGCTCACGCTCCCCAATCACCCGTCTAAAAGGGTAACAAACGTCGAACTTAGTAACGTTAAACAAAGTGCTCTTGGGAGACACCCCGAGCTTATCCTTGTACATATTTCCTTTTATGCTCTTCTCTCGTTGTTAGTTCCTTTTGATGAGTTTTTTTAGTGCGAGTAGGTTTTCGATGGCCATATGGGCATGGACTTATGGACTAAAGTGCTTAGGATGAGGTGATGGAATATGGCGTCCCTTAATCCCTCTCGTCTCATCCATCCTTTTCCAAGGTAACACTCCAAACTTTGTACATAGCATTTAGAATCATATCTTCTTTCTTCTTTCATGCATTGTTTAACTCTTCCTTAAGCTTCTATTACACAAGGGACTGTGTAATTTAAGTTTGGGGGAGGGTTTGTGTGCTATCTAACATCGTTTTTGGTGTTCTTATTTTGCCTTTTTGCACCTTGAGTCTCACGCATATCATGCATTTTCAATAAATTTTAAAAAATTTGAAAACAAAAAAAGAAGTCATTTAGTGTGCATATAGGATCGAGTCTAGTAGAATATAGGTTGTATTGCACGTGCATAGGGAGCAATGATGATTTTTCCTCATTAGGGTAGCATCTAAAGAAATTGATTCGTTCGTAGTTGTTTTATGCATCTAGGCGAGTTTGCAAGTAAAAAGAACCATTCTTAGATCTCATGCTTCGTCATACTTGCCTTGGTAGAAACAAGCTTCAATTGCATCCAACTCCATCTAAGTGATAACCCTAATCTTGACTTGTAAGTATTGTGTTTGTGCATTTTTAAATGAATTCGTGGATCACATATACATATTTGGATAATCTTTTTCCTTTCTACCACTCTTTTTTATCCAAGTAGCCATATCCCATCATTGGAATGGTTTCCCCTACCTTAACCTCAACCTCAACCTCCTTTCTAACCATTGTTATTAGTGTGTAAATTGTGAGGCCTTTCTTTCGAACAAACTTGGTAAAACGTGTTAGGTTTAGGGCGACAAGAGGGAATTCTCGTGTAGATTTAGCTCCAACATCTCGGAGTTAATCTAGGAATAAGCTAGTTAGGATGTTGATTCTTGGTTCAAGTTTGGGGTAACGGTTTTAGACTTGGTGAACGGTTGATTTGTGGAATGGAAAGGGAGAAAAGGAGAAGGGAAAAAGGGGATCGGATTTGTGAAGATTGGGTTGTGCAAAAAAAAAAAAAAAATCATAAGACTAGCTCTAAGGTATAAGATAGCCTCAAAAGATAGAAATAAAAAGAAGAAAGCCAAAAGGCAAAAGCATCAAGGAATGAGAAGAGGCGTGAACCAAAAAGAAGAAAAGAAGAGCTAGATCACAACAAAAGGAGAACCAAACCATTAAAGGACAAGGAAGAAGAAGTGATCCCCGAATGAGAAGAAGGTGAAATGAAAAGACAAGAAGCATGTGGATTTGAGAAGGCAAAATGCCTTAGGTTAAAAAGGGTAGCTTAGGATGTAGGCGCAACGGGGTAGAAGGCTTTAGGTTAGAGACACTCTAGGCACTTGGGTAGATGAGAATTATCCCTTGTATGCATAGGTTGCCTTTTACATTTAGCATTTTGCTAAGGTTTGTTCATTCCATGAGAGATCCTTGAACTTAATTATCCATGCATGATAATGAGATCACCTTCATCTCATAACCATACCCTTAGCCAAACGGATTCGAGTTAACCTTGCATAAACATGATTCATGGTTGCACCATTAATGAATGTTAAGGGGTTGGAGAATAGGATTGCTTGCGTAGATTGGGGTTCAGAATTGATGCATGATGAGATAGGAATGCCTAGCTCCTTTGGAGTAGACGCGCTTGGTGCATTTTAGAACTACAAATTTGGGCGATGAATGTGTTTCTTTTTTATGTTGCTTGAGGATTTGAGCTCCCGCTCTCATATATCTCTTCCCTCCTCTTGTGTTTGTTTGCTTGAGGGCAAGCAAAGGACCAAGTTTGGGGGAATTGATATCATCACATTTTGCATCATTCTAGCATCCGTTTCACTTAGGGTTCGAGTCATTCGCGCATAGTTCATGATATTTCTTTAGCATTTTAGTCATTTTAGGAGTTTAGTGTGTCCACATCAAGTCCTAGAGAGTCCATGCATGTTTTGGATCGTGTTTTAGGTGCTTTGGAGAAGGTTCGAGACCCGCAGAGAGAAGACGGAGGCTATACCGACGTCACTGGTCGGTATCCTCATCGGTATCGAAGGCAGAAGGATTGCACCGAGGTCACTTCTCGGTGCAACTGATCGGTATAGAAGACGAAGGAAGGCAGCCCCAGTACCGACGTGCAACACCAAGGAGTGACGTCGGTATCGAAGCTTCAGGGGATTGTACCGAGGTCACTGCTTGGTGCACCTGATCGGTGCGGCTCTCGGAGGAAACCCGGGGGAAAAATCTCTTAACACAGAGCAACAACACCGATCAGTGACCTCGGTATTCATCGAAAGAACATCAAGCACCCCCCCCCCCCCCCCCTCAATACCGATGTCATTGCTCGGTACCCCTCGTCGGTACACAAACCCAGGTTCAATACCGAGGTGTGGTACCGACGAGTGACCTCGGTATTGGCCGCCAGAACACTCTTTATCCATTTAAACCGGGTCGGTACCCGGTTTGTCCCGGGTCGATTCGGTTCGTCACTATTCACTATTTATGCCCAAAAACCTAATTTTGATGGGCTAAGTCTTTTCTTAAGCAAAAACCCTCTCTAAGAGTGATTTGAAAGGGATTGATCCTTTTGTTTTATGCAATTTGAGTATTGTTTTCTTGATTGAATCCATCTACCTTCTACTTTCTAATCATCCAATCACTTTGATCATGAGTCTTGACTCTTCTTTCATTGGATTTGTTGAACTCATGATGATTTGTGAGTAGTCTTTAGGATCTTGAGATAGGGTAAATTACGGTGATCCAAGGTTTAATTAGTGGTGTTTAGGGTTAGATAATCTTATATTCCTTCTTGTCTGGTGTCCCTAATGCTAGATTCAGCTTGAAAGAGTGGATCTAGATCTTAGGGCATTTCATGAACACCAAGTGTTTGATGAAATGTCTTGGTGAACTAGACAAGAGATTTATGCTCCTAGCCTATGGTAATAGTTGTCTAGGGTGTATTTTTGGTTGATCTTGTTTGTATTCTCAATGCTTGCTAATCAATGATTCACAAATGAAAGTTTGTTAATGAATTAGGTGATTAGTATAGTGATTAGTTGCTTGAAAGAGAATTAGTCAAGATTAAGGATCTTATGCCTAGGAATTAGCTTCTTTGAGTGAATGAACACCACTAATTGGATTTGGATCACCTTACATCAATAACCCTATCTCTTGCTCCGCTTTTGTTTATTGATTTACTATCTTGTTTAGTGCTTTTGCTTGCTTAATTCGAATTTGATACTTAACAACAACCACACTTGTTTAGCTTAACTTGCTTTAAGTGTCTTGCATTCTTAGTGCTATGAATAATCCAATTTATGGATTGATAACCTTCATACTACACCGTATTGGGGATATTGATACCTCCTAGAGACTAAAAAGTCTTGTATCAGTAACACATGGTGACGGTTGCTAAGAATTCCTTGGTGAGATCGTCGTAGGTGGAGACTTTTAGCTCCATGAAAGGGCGTAGGTTAAGAGCATCGAGATACCAAATCACTTCTTCTCTAATCCCAGGCGCTTCGAGAATTGAGTAATCTATTCGAGGTGTGGATTTGATCTCCATTCTTCTGATCTTCTCAATGTAATTGATATTCGGGTCCATAGGCTTTCCGACATATCGTACCTTTTGTTTTGGTTCCGGAGCGTTGGTTCACGTGGAGGAGAATGTGTCGGATCACGTGGAGGGAGTATAGCGCGAGTTCGAGTTCGCGGTAATATTTGACTCATCACGAACACGACAAGGTTAGTGTCATTCTCCACACTAGTTGTATCTGATCCGCCTTGGCTCTCCTCGGGACGCCTAGAGATTGATCTTCGGGATGATTCTCCTACGTGTCCGCTCTTCTTAGAGCGTGTTATGTGAGATCTCACATGATCTATTGTTCCTACAAAATAGAAAACAAATATCGTAAAAAAATATGAATATGGTTGTGATTGAAAAGTTTCAATGCGTGAGGATACTAAATCGAGTATCAAGATTCTCCTACGTATCCGCTCTTCTTCGAGCGAGTTATGCGAGATCTCGGGTGGTCCATTGTTCCTACAAAATAGAGAAACAACTCGGCAAAAGTATGAATATGGTTGTAATCAAAAGTTTTCAATGCGCGAGCATACTAAATCGAGTATCAAGAGACACATTTGATAAACAAACGAGAAATATTGGGCATAAATTAAACAAATCGAGGTGGTAATCATGAATTCCGGGTTTCTGACGCACTTGCATAAAAAAAATTTCAAAAACCTCAAATCCATAATAATTAAGTACTATATTTAAAATATAGACATACTAGAAGTTCAATCTCAAGTTCTCTAATAATTTCTAGCTATCATAGACATAAATCTAGTTATATTAAGAAAAACTTTAGGATTTTTCTCATATGAAAAAGTAGAGTTTTAGGTTCATACCTTGTTGGAAAAGATTAGATGGATGTGGATTTGGAATCTCCTTTGAAAAAGAGTGAGAATGGACCAAAGAACTTTGGTAAAAACTTTGAAATTTTAAAAGTTGTTGCTCAAAATCTCTAATTCTTTTGAAAGAGAATAAGAAATAGAGTTTTTAATCTTGAAATACTCTTTTTCCTTAAAAAAAGTTGTTTTTATACAAAAAAAAGTTTTCTGTTTTTCAAAAAACATTTGGTTACTTACCTTGGGAAATAAACCGGGATGGTTCAATTTTGTGTCAGGAAAATGTCGGGATTACACTGTTCAAAGTTGGGAACGGTTCGAGAAAGGTCAGGAATGGTTTTGGTCGGAAATAGGTTGGTCGCGGGTCGAGCCCACGCGACCGCGGCCAAACGCCTCTTCGCCGCGGTTCGGCTCTTTCCACCAGCGGTTGATTATCGTTTCACCCCGTGACCGGCCCACGTTGGCGCGGTCGATGGCCTCCTCGCCGCGGGTCAGGCTGCTCCAGACGTGGCCGAGTGACCTTCATCTCGGGAGTGTTTTCTCCCTCGTTTCTTTGGTGTTTCTCGATCCGTTTCGAACGTCTTCTTCATTTTTTTTGTATTTTCTGATATTTTTAATGTTTTTGGGTTTTTGTGTTTTTATATAAAGCCTGGAATACTGAAAAGAAAAACGTCAATAGAAAAAGAAAGATACAATAAGAGAAAGAAAACGTACCAAATGGGTTGCCTCCCATCAAGCGATTTTGGTTAAAGTCGTTAGCTCGACTCTTGGTGGGATCTAGGCGTGAGCAGAAGATGTCACGGGAACAAACGTTCCTTGGGTTTCATAGAATTTGAAATGTGGTTTGACTATGTCTTGTATCCCCTTCTTCTTTCCGCGTTTTCTCGGAATCTTGGTGTTCTGAAGAACTTACTTCATTTTCCCGATCATCTCTTCCACTCACTCTCCCTTGGAGTCTCTTAAGTCGGGTGGAATGGTGATCCAGATTTTTGCAAACATTTAGAAATAAAAGGTTGACTTACCTTGGGAGTTTTTGGCTTAGTTGACTCGTTTTCTCTTTTTCCTTAGGAATGATCGACTTCTTCTTCTTGTGCTTGTCCTTCGGAATTGGAGTTCCGTCCGGGACAGTAGGATAGAACTTTCTTCGATCCCCATTCAAGAAAACAATATGACGGTTGGCATGATCAAGGATGGCGCCAATGGTAGCTAAGAACGGTCGACCAAAAATCAATGCTCTATCTTTGTCTCGATCCATCCCGAGTACTTGAAAATCAGCGGGAACAATCTTGTTCTGAACTTGTAGTTGAAGGTCATGAATCCCTCATTTGGGCTTCTTTTGTGATGAATCTCCAAAAATAACGCTCATGGTAGAAAGTGTGAGAGTTTTTATACCAAGCTTCTTGGCAAACGTCTTTGACATGATGTTGACGTTGGCTCCTGAATCACATAGACAATCTGCAAAATTTATTCCGGAAATCGAGCAAGAGAAAGAAAAACGTCCCGGATTATCAACTTTTCTTAGCCTTTGAAACGGTGTTTGTTTTGGTACCACAAATGGTGGTTCCCGAACCATGTTGGACTCGGTATTGGCTCTTCCATAGAGTGGAACAAATTTCGAAGCTTCTCCTTGCTTTGGTTCATTGTTGACTTCCTTCTTGGGCATGGTAGAAACCACGTTGCAAAATCTCTTTGGGTCATCTTCTACTCTTCTGGGTAAAGCTCCGTTCGATCTCTTAGACGAGTCCGCGGTTTGAGAGACTTGCATATCCAACTTGACATGGGTCAAAAGAGATTCGAATTTCCCATTCAAGTCATTGTACATACAATCCACTCTTACGTTAAAATATGTTTCCGTCTTCTCGTTGCTTTGAGTGAGTAGTTGAATCGATTGCTCTAGCTTCGCTATTTGGACAACAAGTTGAGTGTTAGAAGTACCTTTCTGCTGCGTGTTTGAGTTGTTGTAAGGAGCGGCTTGAGCGTTGAAAGGTGGTCATGGTTAGAAGTTTCCATTTCCTCCATAGTTCCCGTTTTGAAAACGGTTTTGAAAATGCTTGGATTGTTGAAGATAGAGCTGGTCTTGGGAGTTCTTCACGTTCTGATTTTGGTATGAGAGCTTGTTGAAGTTGGCGTTGCGGAAGTTATTGTTGAATCCATTGTTGAAACGGCTTTGATAAGAATTTTGTGCTCCCACATAGTTATCTTTTTCTTTTTGAGAATACGAACCGTTGTTGTCGGGTTCGTAGTAAGCTTCGTCTTTGCCTCCATAGTTAGCTTCACAAGCGTGTACTTGGCGGTTTTGTTTCTTGAGAAGTTTATTCATCATGTTCTTTAACTCGGCTATCTCTTTGGAATCTGATGCATTCGATCTAGTCGATCTATCATCGTCGGAAGAATTGTTGCTATTAGCCATAGCAAGATTCTCGATGAGAGCTCTTCCTTGGTTGATGGTCTTCATGGAAAAATCTCAATTAATGGCCGTGTTGAGAGAAAGTTGATATTTTGGTAATAAACCTCGGTAGAATGTGTTTAGCAAATTTGGACCGGAAAAACTGTGGTGAAGGCAATCTCTATCGTACTCCTTGAAACGTTTCCACGCTTCATGGAAAGATTCCGCCGGTTGTTGATGAAAACTTTGAATTTTATTTCTCAACGAGTTGGATCTTGACTTAGTGTAGAAATGGTTTAGGAAGGCGGTTGTGCACTCTTCCCAATTAGTGATAGATCATACGGGCAAAGATTTCAACCAACTGTGAGCTTTATCATCTAAAGAAAAAGGAAAAAGGTTATACTTCACATAGTCGGCGGGAACTTGGTTTGTTCTCATCGTGCTACAAATCTCTTCGAACAACTCAATATGTGCCATCCATAAAGTTCTTTTGAGTCTTCGGAGTTCTATCTCGTGTCTATCGATATCGTCTAGTTACTGTACGGCTTTTCTAGGAGTTCTCCTAGTGTTCATGCACCTTAGAAAAAAAGAAAAAAAGATAAAGGATAATGTCAAAAGAGCAACAAAGAGCTTGCAAATCAAAAGTGTCTAGAGCAGAAACTTGAATACGAAATTAAACAAGCAAAACAATTGATAACACCATATTTTTACCCGTTTTGCTATATATTTTAGAACACTTTAATAAGTGTTCCGCTTGGTTTTCTATGTTTTTATTACGCGTTTCGTATGTTTGCGGTTTTAAGACTCTTTTCAGGTAACTCGGGATTAAAGAGTGCATTTCGGAGCAAAAGTACGTTTTTGGATAAACTTGGACCGCCAAGAAGTCTTGCAATCAAAGAAGACATTTTCACCGTCTGATCATCACCAAATTTGGATACAACAAAGTATAGACAACCAGATTTCAAATGCAATTGGATTGGGGACAATCCAATGGTTGGATCCTAAAATATATCGAAGCACTGAAGGCAGATGAAGCTGCCCCGAAGACGAAGCCGCTGCGGGTCAAGGAGCCCGAGCCGCGGCCATGCACCATTCCGCCGCCCCTGAAGCCTCTCCACCCGCGGCGAGAAGCCACGTCGTCACGGCCAGAGAAGACGGAGCCGCGGCCATGCCTGTTTTCGCCCAAGACGATATGTTTCTTGACCCGAGGCCAAAACAGTCTTTTCCCGTCAAACCCTAAAACGACCTAAGCTTGTTGAAGACCTATATATACTTGTTTTAGATAGAAATTTCGAGAATCCAACCCTAGACACATTCTACACATTATTTTGCTTTCATTCTTGTACTCTTGCATCAAGATTTTTGGGATTGGTGAGGAGGTTTCTCACCAATGTTAGTTCTTGTTCGTGAGGCTTCTTCACCAATCTTATACTTAATTTAATTATGTCTTTTTCCAGTATGTGCTAGTAGTTTAAATTGTTGGGTTTAAAGGATTATCGAGGGGAATTCTATGTTCGATAAGGATTTCACTCAGTAAACCCTAGCCAATTTCTAGATCTCTTCTTGTGGAAAGTTGTTAATGCATGAATCTAGTGTCACAAACAAGAGGCTGATAGGGAGAGTTTAGAACCACATAAGTGTTGCATCTAATCACTAGCAAAGTTCATCCACAATGCGTGCGCGTCGTAAGATTTTTGAAGTATACTTATGGAGTGTCGTGAACCTATGGACCCACTAGCATATCACAATCTTACGCGCGGCCAGAGACGGAAGCTACTGGTCGAGTGAATAGATTGTAAGGCGTGTGTTATACGGAAGTAGACTACGTCATTATTTTGTCATGTTTGTGGAGTTATAATCTAGAGACACCGGTTACTAATGAGTTAGGAGCCATTTGATTGAATCGAGCATACCCCGAGATATTCCTCTCGACCCAGCAACGTTTTAGAATAAGTTACAACCGTCTTTAGTAGTGTAGTTTAGCAATAGAGTCCGTAGAAGTAGTTTAGTCATCGATTTCATTAGGTCTAGGTTAG
Source organism: Eutrema japonicum (assembly GCA_030161315.1). Lineage (NCBI taxonomy): Eukaryota > Viridiplantae > Streptophyta > Magnoliopsida > Brassicales > Brassicaceae > Eutrema > Eutrema japonicum. The sequence continues at coordinate 19,747,913 of BSQW01000012.1, read as the reverse complement.
TAGTCAATTCTCTTAGGTATTATGTTAGTCTTAAAATTTCTTAGGATAGGTTTAGTTTCCCTTAGAATTAGTTTAGTAGTTAAAATTCCCTTAGCTTAGGTATTGGTCGATTTTCTTAGTTAGATTAGTAGAAGATTTCCGTTTTTCGTTCTTTACAATTCTAGTTACAAAACCCCTATAAAAATATATTCGTTCTAGGTTTATTTACTATACAGTGTCTAAAGTCTCATAGAACAGCACCCTCTCCCTGTGGATCGATACCTCAAGTACTGCAACGCACATCTGTGCACTTGCACGCTTTAAGGTTTACAAATTTAAGACATGAAGTTTTGGAGACGAATCCGATACGCATCAAGTTTTTGGCGCCGTTGCCGGGGATAAATCGCTACAGCTTCTATCACACCTTAGAGGTTAGTAAAACAACTTTAGAACAAACTTTTGATTTTTCGTTTTGTTTTTCTTCGTTTCATGTTTTGAAACATGAACTCGCCTCTGGAGCGAGATTGCTACTACGAGTGGGGTTACTATGACCCATCTTGCACTCACCACCATGACGACTGACATGCTGTGTGTGACTCGTTCTACATGGATCGGAAACCGGGACCGACCAACTACTCTCAAGGACGCCACGAGCCTCCTTACTACCGAGGCGAGCCTTTTGCGTCTCCCGTTGTCAACTCTAGACAACGTTCATACCATCAACACCATCAATTCTCAGACCAGCACGTGTTCAACTCGGAGATTAGCATGCGTCTGAACGTAATCAACGTCATGCTTAATCAATACCTCGATTGCCAAGTCGTGACCGAGGCGGCCATGAACAAAAGGCTAGATACAATCTACACCGAATTCAACGAGAAGTTTGATGACCTTGCTGCTCAAATCACCGCCCTTGAGAAACAAACTCTACAAGACGCTGCTGCTATCCAAGAAAGGACAAAAACCATGGAGGAGGAACAAACGAAGCAAAAATACGATATTATTCAAAATTTCATGGAGATTCGCGATTTAAAGCAAGAGATTAAAGAGAGTAGTGAGTTTTCCTCTTGGTACAGAGAGAAGACCGATGATGCACTTCAAGAAGTCGAGTATCGTCTCAGCATACTCGAATACAAGGTTAGAGAAACCGATGGTTCGGTTAGTCACTTATCCAACACACAAAAGTCAAACAAGCCTTGTTTGGGGGGAACTATCTAAAGATCATGAGAAGCTTGATTCAACACTTGATGACCATGTTCCTGGCCTAGAGGAGAAGCCAAATGACTCCCAAGAACAAGAAAACACCGAAGGAGATGAAGAAGACGACGAACCGAATAAGTCTCCATGGACTCCTCTCACCACTAGCGAGAGCCTCCCAGCCGCGGCCACCCCCTCCTCCGCCGCACCTCTGTCAACTGAACCCGCGGCCACGCCCCACTCCGCCGTACCTCCACTCCTCGGATCCACGACCAGCCTCTGCTCATCTCCTCTTGAACCGTTTGAGTCCCGAGCACTCCCCTTTGAGCAAGCTGCATTCTCCATTGACACTCAAACCTCAAATGAACCTTCAAGCGACCTAGAACCAGATTTATATGCACCTTGTAAGGTGATTCAAGCTCATGAAGAAGCTCATGAAGAAGCTTCATCCTCTTCATTAACAACACTTCAAAGGATTCCACCAAGGAGGATCTACATGTCCTATATGCCTTACTCAGCCTTTGAACCATCACCTCAACCAAGTCCAATACCGGAAGAGCCAAGGACATAATGCATTACCCGAGAGAGATTGATCGAGTTTAATAGATTTGTGTAATCAATCCCGATGCACACCTCCTTCGAAGAAGTTTGGGAAAAAGGACCTACATACGCTTTCTTCCGCTACATCAATGAGAGCAGGGAAGACATTCACGCCTATTTCATGAGAGCAAGACGCTGAACAACACCCTATGCCGCTTCACATGCTATCCGAATCTACCGTACCGAGAAGTACCGAGAGTACCCGAATAAGATAAGCCGATAAAAGTTAGAGGAATTCAACAACGTGGTTCATAATCAACCTAGAGATACTACTTTTGCTAGAGCTTACATGGATCATATGATTGGTCATTTCTTTTGTGAAAGCAAAGAGTCCATAACGGAGATAGAAGATCTTTTCGACAATGCCATGAACGGAAAACCCGTTAGGAGTCTCCACATAATCGAAGAAAAAGGTCAGTTCTTTATCACTTGTAGCATATGTGGAGTTGAATTTAAGAACATCGTTTGTGATTCCGGAGCTTGCTTGAGCATCATGTCAAAATCGATCACAAAGCGCATCGGTATTAAGCACGTACACCGTACCCGGACAAAAATCAGCATGGCCGATGAGACTTGTGCCACACCAAAAGGGATTGCCCGAGACATGCCAATAAAAATCAGAGATTGCATAGCCCCCGTCGATTTTTACATCGTCCAAACAACGAAGAAAGATGCAACACCGATAATTCTAGGATGGCCGTTCTTATCAACCGTTGGAGCTATCATGGATTGGCCAAATAGACATGTTTCATTCGCCAACATTGACAAAGACGTGTTCTACACTGCCATACCACTCAAAAAAGGAGAAGAGAGACGTTCTAGCACGATGGATCCCGAAATAGATCCCAATCCTGATCCACGAACAAGCGATGATTCACATGACGAGGAAACCCAAAGAAGATCAAATAAGACTTGTCGTAAGACACTGTCTTTCTACGACTAAGCTCACCTCGATACCAACGTTGACCTAAACGGCTTTAAACAAAAGGGCTCAATGGGAGGCAACCCATTTTAGGTATGTTTTTCTTTCTTTTCTTTTCTTAGTTTTCAGTTTTCTAAAAACCAAAAAACGCAAAAAATCAAAAAAATCGAAAAGACAAAAAGATGGAGACACTGTTCGAAGCTACTCGGTCCAGCACGAACCGCAAGGAAGTACTTGACCGCAAAATAAGCTCGGCCACGGCTGCACAAGCCAGACAAGCGGCGAGCTAGTCCTTGGCTGCGGTCGCGATCAACGGACATGCGGCCAGCTTGCAATTGGCCGCGGCTGCAGCCCTTTTACCCACGGCCAGCCACCTAACGATCCCGAACGATTTGTTTCGTTCCTCGATCGATTCCAAAACATTCCCAAACCTCCCCACATTCGTTCTGACGCGTCCCTAGGGCCAACTCCGGAGGAAGGCTGACGAAGAGGCGAGTCCGCGCTAGGGTGTTTCGCGCGGTGACGATCAACAAGGAGCTCGGCGATAGTGATGGTAAGATGGCGTAGGTGTTTGCGTGATAATGGTAACGTGGAGTAGAAGAACAAACGATGATACGAGTGTATGGTTGAGGGGATCAGATGGAGAAGAACCGATAGAAGAGTTTCTGTGTCACAAGTGTAGAGAAACTCGAATTCAGAGAACGTATTCTACGAATTAGATTGAGAGAAGAAATCTGGAATTTGCTATTGCATCGATGATCTTCGCTAAAGAACAAAGGAGGCGTGATTTGGGTTTTATAAATCAACCCAACTCGACAAAACCCTAACTACAGAGCGTTTGAAATAAAACTACAAGGTGTTTAAAACTTGAATAAAACAGCGAGGCGTCCCAGCCATAAGGCTCCTACTCGGTGCACCTCTAAAACAACTAAGTACATAGTCAATGTGACTTGTACATTATTACCCATTGGTCGTGATTTCCTAAATAACTCGACGTAGTGATTCATCTGCCTCGTTAAAAACCATGTTGAGAAAACCCAGTGGGACAAAACTCAACATGGAAAAGAGTACAGAATCCTCACCTAAGTTACTTAGTCTTCAGGGCCGGGTGTAGTCTTCAAAGTGGAGATGTTGAAGACTTGGATCGATGGCAGATTGAGTGATGAGTGAGTGAGAGTGAATGAGTGAAGTAGGAGTGAGTGAGCTTCACTTGCCATCTCCTTAGCTCTGGATCGAGTGATCACTCCAACTGGCTCCAGCTCCTTGTCTGCTTCTGCTTCCTCAGCTTCCTTGCTTTCCATGATCATATCATCCCCTCCCTCTTGAAAAGGATTTGTCCTCAAATCGAAATCTGCAAGATAAGGAAGCAAGTCAGAAACATTGAACGATGGAGATACGTTATACTTACCTTGGAGATCGATCTGATAGGCATTGTTGTTGATCCTCTTGACGACTTCAAAGGGTCCATCAACTCGCGGCATCAGTTTGCTCTTTCTCTCTTCTGGAAATCTGTCCTTGCGTAGATGAATCCACACCAAGTCGCCTTCTTCAAAGACCATCTCCTTCCTGCCCTTGTTTGCTTGTTTCTCATACTGCTTAGTCTTCTTCTCTATGTTCTCCTTGGCTTTTGCGTGTATCTCCCTAACCTGTGCAGCCTTTGCTGTACCATCTAAACTACATTGAACACTTAAAGGCAAAGAGATCAAGTCTAGAGGTGATTGAGGGTTAAAACCATAGACAATTTCAAAAGGAGAGAATAGAGTTGCAGAGTGCTTAGCGTGATTATAGGCAAACTCTACGTGTGGTAAGCAGGCTTCCCAGGACTTGATATTATCTTTCACCAACGCTCTGAGGAGTGTAGACAACGTCCTATTCACCACCTCTGTCTGGCCATCAGTCTGAGGATGACAAGTAGTGGAAAAGGCCAGCTTAGTTCCTAGCTTTGCCCATAACGTTCTCCAGAAGTGTCCTAGAAACTTGGTGTCTCGGTCTGACACTATCTCTTGAGGTATGCCGTGCAGATGTACTATCTCCCTGAAAAACAAATTAGCTACACTAACAGCATCATCTGTCTTGTGACTAGCAATGAAGTGAGACATCTTGCTAAACCTGTCAACAACTACAAAAATCGAATCTCTACCATTTCTGGTTCGAGGTAAGCCCAATACAAAATCCATAGATATATGAGTCCAAGGTTGAGAAGGAATAGGTAGAGGGGTATACAAACCGTGAGGCTGTACTTTACTCTTTGCCATCTTGCAAACAGCACACCTAGAACAAACCTTCTCGACGTCCGACTTCATGTTAGGCCAGTAGAAACGATCCTGCAGTGCAAGTAGAGTCTTTGATATACCGAAATGTCCAGCTAGTCCCCCACTATGAGCTTCTCGAACTAGCAGCTCTCTGATTGACCCTCGTGGTATGCACAGCCTGTTGTTGTAGAACAAGTATCCATCCTGCCTAAAGTATTTCTCAAAAGCAAACTTATGACATTTGCCATAGTTCTCGGCAAAATCAAGGTCAGTTTCGTACAGAGCTATTATATGTTCCAATCCATCAATTTTCGAAGACAAAGTAGAGACAAGAGTGTACCTTCTGGATAATGCATCTGCGACTACATTATCCTTACCTTTCTTGTACTTAACAATGTATGGGAATGTCTCAATGAACTCCATCCACCTGGCATGTCTCTTGTTGAGCTTCTGCTGTCCTTTGAGGTACTTCAGAGACTCATGGTCTGTGTGAATGACGAATTCTTTGGGCCACAGGTAGTGCTGCCACGTTTGAAGAGCTCGAACCAATGCATAGAGCTCCTTGTCGTATGTAGGATAGTTGAGGGTTGATCCTCCCAGCTTCTCACTGAAGTAAGCCACCGGTTTCCTATCCTGCATCAACACAGCGCCTATACCAATTCCAGATGCATCACATTCTACTTCAAACGTTTTCAAAAAGTCTGGAAGTACTAGGAGAGGTGAATTGATAAGCTTCTCTTTAAGGGCTGTAAAAGCCTGCTCTTGTGCGTCTCCCCACTTGAATCCCACTTCTTTCTTGATAACTTCTGTCAAAGGTGCAGTTATGGAGCTGAAGTTGCGAACAAAACGTCTGTAGAATCCTGCTAAGCCATGAAAACTTCGGACCTCTCCCACACTCTTAGGAGTCGGCCATTCCTTAATAGCTTTGATCTTTTCTTCATCTACTTTAACTCCTTCTGCACTTACTACAAAGCCTAAAAAGACAACTTCATTAGTACAAAAAGAACACTTAGAAAAGTTAGCAAAGAGAGATTGAGAGCGAAGAACATCTAGAACCGATCTGAAGTGGTTTAGATGCTCCTCCAAACCTTTACTGTAGATGAGTATATCGTCGAAATAGACCACTACGAACACGCCAATAAAGGGTCTCAAGGCGTGATTCATCAGCCTCATGAAGGTGCTAGGAGCGTTGGTGAGACCAAACGGCATAACCAGCCATTCGTATAGCCCCTGCTTGGTCTTGAATGCTGTCTTCCACTCATCTCCTTCCTTCATTCTGATCTGGTGATACCCACTCTTCAAATCGATTTTGGAGAAGATTGTAGACCCACACAGCTCATCCAGCATGTCATCTAGTCTTGGAATTGGATGTCTATACTTCACTGTTATGTTGTTGATAGCTCGGCAGTCCACACACATCCTCCAAGTCCCATCTTTCTTAGGAACTAGCAGAACAGGTACTGCACAAGGACTCAAACTCTCTCGTATATGTCCTTTACTCATCAACTCTTCCACTTGTTTCTGCAGCTCCTTGGTCTCTACTGGATTAGTTCGATATGCTGGTCTGTTAGGCAAGGCAGAACCTGGTACAAAATCGATCTGGTGCTCTATTCCTCGAATTGGAGGCAAGCCTGGTGGTATCTCTTCTGGAAAAACATCCCTGTATTCCTGTAAAATCTCTGTCATAGCACTAGGAAGCTCCTGTGATTGGTTAGTACTAACAAGGATGTCCTTGTACACAAACATAAAAGTAGTTAATTCAGGATCAAAAAGTTCAGAGAATTCACTGTGATTGATGTAGAGGCTGTTCGACACTTTCTCCTTATCCTGGCGACTCATATGCAGCTGGTCCTTGTAGATTTCAATCGGTGTTAGAGGCAGAAGAGTGACTTTGCGCCCTTTGAACTCAAAGGACTGCTTGTTGGTGTAGCCATCATGCATAACTCTTCTGTCGAATTGCCAAGGTCTGCCCAGGAGAACATGACTAGACTTCATTGGGATTACATCACACAGCAACTCATCTTCATACTTCCCAATTGCTAGCTTGACTAACACTTGCTGTGAGACAGTTAAAGCACCCTTGTTGTTCAACCATTGTAGCTGATATGGCCTAGGATGTGGCGTAGTCTTCAGATTGAGTTTCTGTACCATCTCTTCACTAGCAGCATTGGTGCAACTTCCTCCATCTACAATCAAGGTACAGACCTTGTCTTGAACTACACATCTAGTATGGAAGAGGTTCTCACGCTGCTCTCTATCATCTGGATGAACCTGAACACTTAGTGTTCTGCGTGCTACAAGCATCTCTCCAACTGCTGCTGGTTCTTCTTCTTCTTCTACTGACTCAGTATCTGTCTCGCCTCCTGAACTGTCTTGAGGAACAATCTGTCCTCCTTCTTGAAGCAGAAACATCTTCTTGTTAGGACAGTCTCTGGAGTAGTGTCCCATGCCTCGACATTTAAAACACCTGATATGGCTTGTTGATGTGCCATTTCTGGGTTTAAAATCGGCCCGGGTCTCTTCTTTAACAGCAGGTGTTGCTGGCTTAGTGTCTCTGGTGTATGCAGGTTTGCTGATTTCCCTTGGCTTTGGAATGCTAGGAGTGAACGTAGTCCTCCCAATCCTCCTCTTGATCTGTGATTCGATCAACTCTGCCTTATGCACCAGTTCTTGTAAATCTCCATAACTCTGCAGTTCCACCTTGTCTTGAATCTCTCTGTTTAATCCTCCAAGGAATCGTGACAGTACCATGTCGTCACTCTCATTCAGGTCAGCCCTGATCATCAACGTTTCCAGCTCCTGGAAGTAGTCTCTGACTGACTTTGTGCCTTGAATAAGACGTCTAAGCTTGTGTAAGAGCTCTCTTTGATAGTGTGCAGGCACGAATCTCTTTCTCATCTGTGTGACTAGTTGAGTCCAGGTAGTAACAGGAGGCTCTCTCTCTCGTTGTCTAGTAATTCCCAGCTGTTCCCACCACAAAAGAGCGTATCCACTGAATTCAGAGACAGCTATCTTCACCTTGTTAAGCTCATAGGTGCCTTAAACCGAAAAATTCGATTCCATCTTCCTTTCCCAATCAAGGTACACTTCTGGGTCGTTGGTGCCATAGAAGGAAGGGTATTGAACCTTGATATGGTTTAGCTGCTGTCTTAGAGGATCATAGTCTCTGCCATTACCTCTGCCTTCATCTCTTCTTCTCAATGTCTCTAGACTATGATCAGAAGCTTCTTCATCTTCATAGTCTTCTGGGTCAGTTCCCATGAAGACTCGGTGCCCAACTATATACTCTCCCCTACGATGCCTATGTGCTGGATGTCCTTCAGCTCTGTCATCACCGCGTTTCCTAAACAGAGTGTCTCTGCTCCCAAGTTGACTTCGATGAGTCTTGGCTTTAGATCTGGTATCAATTCTAGGCCTTCGAGAAGAGGACCCAATCTTTCCTTTGCCCTTAGTGATGCGTATAGCTTCAGAAGGAGTTGGTGTATGTGAAGATTCATCTCCACTTGCACTCAGGTCCTTGAGAATACCACTAATCTGGGCTTCGAACTTCTCATTGAGCTGCTCAATCTGTTGGGTGAGCTGTGTTGTCACAGTTTGGTTTGACTCTTTGATTTGTTCTGCCATTGCTTTGTTCAGGGCTGCCATGGTCTCAGCTGAAAGCTCCATGGTACCTGAGAATCAAACAACAACTCGCAGTAATCTGATCTTAAATGAAATCGCAAACAGAATTGATGCAGGTTCTGTTTGATGCAGGTTATGAAACACAGAAACTAATGTTATGCACCTAACTATATGCCTCAGAATACCCAAACAGAAACAACTTATTGATCCTACACTAGCTAAGCAAATCGTAACCTAATCACAACAACAGATCACGCAAAGCCTAGGCCTCCTAAGACTAACCAATTCGCGAAACAGATCCTATGAGAACCTATGCTATGCGATTTAGTACTACCTATGACACGATCTAGACAGACAGAACACGAAACTAACAGCCTAATAGGAGTACTAGAACAGACTGACAGGAAATCGACAAGCCCTAGTCTAGTACGAGAACCTGCAATCTCGCGACAACCCTAAGTTCTAAGAACAGGACTAATCGCAAACTAGACAGATGCTGTATAGTCTAGACTAGATATGATGCGATGCAGACACAGAACACAACAACCTAGGATGATACTAAACTAGATTGCTTCGATCAACAAGACAAATCGCCCAACCCTAGAGTCTTACAGGTCGCGAAACAAGCCCTAGGTCTAAGACCTGCAAATCGCGAAAACAAGAGATTTAGATTTAGGGATTTTCTCAGCCTTTGGTCCAGAGCAAGCTCTGATACCACTTGACGCGTCCCTAGGGCCAACTCCGGAGGAAGGCTGACGAAGAGGCGAGTCCGCGCTAGGGTGTTTCGCGCGGTGACGATCAACAAGGAGCTCGGCGATAGTGATGGTAAGATGGCGTAGGTGTTTGCGTGATAATGGTAACGTGGAGTAGAAGAACAAACGATGATACGAGTGTATGGTTGAGGGGATCAGATGGAGAAGAACCGATAGAAGAGTTTCTGTGTCACAAGTGTAGAGAAACTCGAATTCAGAGAACGTATTCTACGAATTAGATTGAGAGAAGAAATCTGGAATTTGCTATTGCATCGATGATCTTCGCTAAAGAACAAAGGAGGCGTGATTTGGGTTTTATAAATCAACCCAACTCGACAAAACCCTAACTACAGAGCGTTTGAAATAAAACTACAAGGTGTTTAAAACTTGAATAAAACAGCGAGGCGTCCCAGCCATAAGGTTCCTACTCGGTGCACCTCTAAAACAACTAAGTACATAGTCAATGTGACTTGTACATTATTACCCATTGGTCGTGATTTCCTAAATAACTCGACGTAGTGATTCATCTGCCTCGTTAAAAACCATGTTGAGAAAACCCAGTGGGACAAAACTCAACATGGAAAAGAGTACAGAATCCTCACCTAAGTTACTTAGTCTTCAGGGCCGGGTGTAGTCTTCAAAGTGGAGATGTTGAAGACTTGGATCGATGGCAGATTGAGTGATGAGTGAGTGAGAGTGAATGAGTGAAGTAGGAGTGAGTGAGCTTCACTTGCCATCTCCTTAGCTCTGGATCGAGTGATCACTCCAACTGGCTCCAGCTCCTTGTCTGCTTCTGCTTCCTCAGCTTCCTTGCTTTCCATGATCATATCACGTTCCCATCACTATATCATCATCTACCATCCCTAAATCACCACCATTCAATTCCCAAATCCATTCCCTGACTGCATCCATGTAAGTTTTCTTTTTCCTTAAACTTTTTCAATTATTACATACATCTATTATTCCTCCTTACCCGATTTATTTCACAGTGAGGACAGTGTGATTTAAGTTTGGGAGAGGATTCCATCCCTTACTAACCACCACTTGTTTGCATTTTGCATTTTTCGACGTTTTTCTTAAAAAATTTCAAGTTTTTCAAAAAGTGTAGTAATACTTTTTGAGGAAATAATGAAAGAGATCCATGACGATAACCGACCAGTGTGCTTTTACGCTATCTTCTAGTAACATGCTCTTTCGTAATTTGGTTCTAGACTAGGCGGTAGCTAGAGTTTATGTTAATGCGAAATCCCTAGAGGAATTTGGACCGTAGAGATTCTCTAAGATGGAATATGCTAGCTCTATTTTATTTGAACATAATCTTGACTTAATTTTTTCATCAAAGGTTTAGGCAAAGATAATGAATCATACATTCATGATGTTCTTTCACCTTTTACAACTCTTCGTCGTACATGAATGGCAGCTCATATTTAGTTGGTATCTCACCTGAAACTTAATATTTGTTCAAACCTCATGCAACTCTCTTTGTGACTTATGTGCAGATATGTGGGAAAACGCCGGAGAGGGAGGAACGACAGTCACTAAAGACGAAGACTATACGCGATCGGTGGTGGTGAATTCAACAAAGACGCGAGCTTGGTTATGCCTTGGAAAAACTCAAATACATGGTAAATTTTCATGCCCCTAAGACTCTACTTCAATAAAAGGCGTTTTCCCCTTTCAAAAAAAAAATATAAAAAAAATATAAAATAAGTTAAAGGGAAAGGAAACAAAAGCCTTAAAATAGTCTAGGTTAGTCAAAATACTTATGAGGCATTCATGGTTCATTTGTGAGAAATTTGTCATTCCGAACCCACAGTAAATTCTAAGTCTGGGGGAATGACAGAAAACTTATGTTTTCGGAAGAAGGTGGAAGTGCAACGTTTTTACGCAAGAAAAAGTGACTGGAAGTTGTGGTGATCAATAGGTCATTCCCCTCTTGCTGTTTTGCATAATATCTCGCACCCTCCGGATAAATTACGGTAACCCGAAACACTCTTAACCCACCTCTAAATGCCTTTAATACCTAGCCTCGATTGTCTTGGTTTAATTCTTTTGATGAGAAACCCACGCCTATACTTAATGAATGTAGAGAGCTAGTTGACCTAATTTTGGGATTTTGAAAGTTTATATTTCGTATGACGGATACCGTGGACTAGTGTTACGGTAACTTCTAGTGAGAATTTTCTAGGCTAAATTGCGATTGATGTAGTTCTATGGTTATGGTTTAGAAGGGCGGTCTCTGAGATTTCTAGTTCCCGATAATTTTCAGTTGATCATTTCCAAGCTTGAGCTTTGTCTTGTTTGAGGACAAACAAGGTTTAAGTCTGGGGGTGTGATAACACCGTATTTTTACCCGTTTTGCTATATATTTTAGAACACTTATTTGGTTTTATATGCTTTTATTACGCGTTTCGTATTTTTACGGTTTTAATACTCTTTTCAGGTAACTCGAGATTAAAGACTGCATTTCGGAGCAAACGTACGTTTTTGGATAAACTTGGACCGTCAAGAAGTCTTGCAATCAAAGAAGACCTTTTCACCATCTGATCATCACCAAATTTGGATACAACAAATTTGAGACAACCAGCTTTCATATGAAATTGGATTGGGGACAATCTAATGATTGAATCCTAAAATATACCGAAGCAATGAAGGCAGATGAAGCCGCCCTGAAGACGAAGCCACCGCGGGTCAAGGAGCCGGAGCCATGGCCAGGCACCACTCCGCCACCCCTAAAGCCACTCCACTTGCGGCCAGAAGCCAATTCGCCGCGGCCAGAGAAGACGGAGCCACGGCCAGGCCTGTTTTCGCCCAAGACGATCGTTTTCTTCACCCGAGGCCAAAACCGTCTTTTTCCATCAAACCCTAAAATGACCTAAGCTTGTTGAAGACCCATATATACTTGTTTTAGACAGCAATTTTAAGAATCCAACACTAGACACATTTTACACATTATTTTTCTTTCATTCTTGTACTATTGCAGCGAGATTTTCGGGATTGGTGAGGAGGTTTCTCATCGAGGTTAGTTCTTGTTCGTGAGAATTCTTCACTAATCTTATGCTTAATTTAATTATGTATTTTCAGTATGTGCGAGTAGTTTAGATTGTTGGGTTTAAAGGATTATCGAAGGGAATTCTATGTTCGATAAGGATTTCACTCGGTAAACCCTAGCCGATTTCTAGAGCTCTTCTTGTGGAAAGTTGTTAATGCATGAATCTAGTATCACAAACTAGAGGCTGATAGGGGGAGTTTAGAACCACGAAAGTGTTGCATCTAATCACCAGCAAAGTTCATCCATAAGACGTGCACGTCGTAAGATTTCGGAAGTATACTTACGGAGTGCCGTGAATCTATGGACCCACTAGCATATCACAATCTTACGCGCGGCCAGAGACGGAAGCTAGTGGTCGAGTGAATAGATTGTAGGGCGTAGGTTATACGGAAGTAGACTACGTCATTATTATGTCCTGTTTGTGGAGTTATAATCTAGAAACACCGGTTACTAATGAGCTAGGGGCCGTTTGATTGAATCGAGCATACCCCGAGATATTTCTCTCGGCCCAGCAACGTTTTAGAATAAGTTACAACCGTCTTTAGTAGTGTAGCTTAGCAATAGAGTTCGTAGAAGTAGTTAAGTCATTGATTTTATTAGGTTTAAGTTAGTAGTCAATTCTCTTAGGTATTAGGTTAGTCTTAGAATTTCTTAGGATAGGTTTAGTTTCTCTTAGCCTTAGTTTAGTAGTTACAATTCCCTTAGCTTAGGTAGTGGTCGATTTTGTTAGATTATATTAGTATAAGTTTTTCGTTTTTCGTTTTTTACAATTCTAGTTACAAAAACCCTATACAAATATATTCGTTCTAGGTTTATTTACTATACAGTGTCTAAGGTCTCATAGAACAGCACCCTCTCCCTGTGGATCGATATCTCAAGTATTACAACGCACATCTGCGCACTTGTAGGCTTTAAGGTTTACAAATTTAGGACCTGAAGTTTCGGAGACGAATCCGATACGCATCAACAATCCCCTTGTGACGGTTTTGCTCGTTTGCCCTAGGTCTAGCATATGGATCCAGTACTTTCGTAGTTCTAAATATACCTAATTTCAGTTGCAAGGAGATCAATCAAGCAAACATGCATTAAGAGAAAGAATAAAACGAAGAACCCTAATCGGTATCCTAGTCTAAATACTTAATAAGAAATCGAACCATGAGAGCCCTTTTGAAATATTATACCCAACAAGAGAACTACTCAACCATAGCTGAGGTAAACATAATCAATAAATAGAAAAGAGAACAATAAAGAAAAGGGATGAAGAAAGCTTATGTACCGAAGAGCTCGAATCGAGAATTTTCACTTCAAACGGAAGAACAAAGTTGCAAGAGTATTGCTTCTGCCTAAAAGCGTGAAATAAAAATGTCTATTGATGTGTGTATGTCGTAAAAGACTAAAAATAAGTTTATATTGCCTTGGTTTCGTTTAGGGTTTGATGTGGAAAGACGGTTTTGACCTCGGTTGAAGAAAAAACTTGTTTTGGTCGTAGCAAAGCTTGCCCGCGGGTGCATGGCTTCTGGCCGTGACGAACAGTTGATTGGCCGCGGGTCAAGCTCCTCTAAGCATGGCGAAACGAATCTTGGCCGTGGGTCGGGGCTCTTCTGCCGCGGTGGACTTCTCTTCGGGCAACTTCATATGCCTTCACTGCATCGGTATATTTAAGGATCCAACCATTGGATCATCTTCAATCCAATTGGATTTGAAAGCTGGTTTATTGTGTCCAAATTTGGTGATGATCAGACGGTAAGAATGTATTCTTTGATTGCAAGACTTCTGACAGTCCGAGCTTATCCAAAAACGTACTTTTGTTCCGAAATATACTCTCTTATCCCAAGTTACCTGAAATATCTTTCAAAATACTAAAACATGGAAATTATTTGAAAACCATTGAAAACGGAGTTAAAACACCTGCATAAGATATCAAAGTGATCCATACAAATGGTCAAAAACCAGTGTTATCAGCCGCGTAAAAAGTTATGATGAACAAACAAGTTCGTTAACGCTCATAATCCATGCCGCAAGTATACTTTCGTATCTTGAAGCGGAATTGCTCGTTTACCCAAGGTCAAGCATATAGATCCAGTACTTTCGTAGCTCTAAATATACGTAAGTTCAATTGCAAGATGATCAATCAAGCAAAAATGCATTAATAAAAAGGATAGAACGAAGAACCCTAATCAGTATCCTAGTCTAAAAACCTAATAAATAATTGAACCATAAAAGCCCCTTTGAAACACTATACCCAAGAAGAGAACTACTCAGCCAAATGTGAGATAAACATAGTCAATAATTGAAAAACAAACAGTAAGAAAAAAGGATGAAGAAAGGCTTCTCTATCGAAGAACACGAGTCGAGAATCGTTTGCTCCAAACCGAATAACAAGAGTAAAAGTTGCTAGGAATTCGTCTCTGCCTTAAAAACGAAGAACAAGAGTGAAAGATATTGTGTCTAAGAGACCTAAAAACAAGTATTTATAGTCTTCACTTCATTGTAGACGTTTAGGGTTTCACTTGAAAAGACGAAATTGGCCTCGGGGAAGAAAACAGGCTTGCTTTGGTCGAACAAAGAGTGGACTCTGGTGCGTGGTCTCGGCCCATGGATAAATGGTGCTTGGCCGTGGGCGGTGCCCTCCTGGCAACGGCGGAATGCCGGTTGGCCGCAGGTGCAGCTCCTCTGCCCGCAGTGAATCTGGTTTGATATAGCTTCAACTTCTACTAGTATATTGGATGATCCAACCATTGGAATGTCTCCAAACCAATTGCATTTGAAAGCTGATTATGCCTTCTTTGTTATGTTCAAATTTGGTATTTATCAGTCGGTGAGAAGGTCTTCTTTGACTTCAAGACTTATGGCGGTCCAAATTTATCCAAAAACGTACTTTTGTTCCGTAATGCACTATTTTATCCCAAGTTACCTGAAATGCTTTTCAATACTCTAAAACATGGAAATCACTTGAAAACCATTGAAAACGAAGTTAAAACACCTGAAAAATGTATTAAAGCGATCCATAAAAAATTTCAAAAACCGGTGTTATCATCCTTATTGCTAATTTGAATGAAGAGCTTAAAATCGCTTATCAAGCAGAAGAAGACTTCTGGAAGCAGAGAATTCGAAATTTGTGGATAAGTTAAGGGGATCAGAATACAAGTTATTTCCATGCCATCGCAAAAATTCGGAAAGCTATCAACAACTTCTTAGTCATTGAAGATGATGAAGGAGTTCCTAAATTAGAAGAGACCCAGATTGTGGTGGTGGTGGTTTCATACTTTCAAAAGTTGTTTTCAACAGAGGAGAATCTCATGTATCAAATTCGAGATGAAGTTATTAAGCCAAAAATATCAGACAAAACAAATCTCTGATTGATTTCGTATCCGACGGGGGAGGAAATACGACTTGCATTCTTCTCCATTCATGCCGATAAGGCGCCAGGACCATATGGGTTCTCAGCAAGTTTTTCCCACTCCAACTGGATCACTGTGGTGGCCTGAAATTGTTATCGAAATCCAGGAGTTTTTCTCTACTGGTGTGCTACCTCAATCAAGCAACAAAACTTTCATCATACTGATTCCCGAGGGGCAAGGACCAAGGAAAGTTTCAGATTATAGGCCGATCGCTCTTTGCAACGTATACTTCAAAATCATCTCTAAAATGTTGACAAGACGTTTGCAACCGATTCTAGTTGAGCTCGGGTGAAGAAAAAACTTGTTTTGGTCGTAGCAGAGCTTGCCTGCGGGTGCATGGCTTCTGGCAGCGACGAACAGTTGATTAACCGCGGGTCAAGCTCCTCTAAGCTTGGCGAAACGAATCTTGGCCGCGGGTCGGTGCTCTTCTGCTGCGGTGGACTTCTCTTCGGGGCAGCTTCATATGCCTTCAGTGCTTCGGTATATTTAAAGATCCAACCATTGGATCATCTTCAATCCAATTGCATTTGAAAGCTGGTTTATTGTGTCCAAATTTGGTGATGATCAGACGGTAAGAATGTATTCTTTGATTGCATGACTTCTGACGGTCCGAGCTTATCCAAAAACGTACTTTTGTTCTGAAATGTACTTTCTTATCCCAAGTTACCTGAAATATCTTTCAAAATACTAAAACATGGAAATTATTTGAAAACCATTGAAAGCGGAGTTAAAACACCTGCATAAGATATCCAAGTGATCCATACAAATGGTCAACAACCGGTGTTACCAGCCGCGTAAAAAGTTATGATGAACAAGCAAGTTCGTTAACGCTCATAATCCATGCCGCAAGTATATTTTCGTATCTTGAAGCGGAATTGCTCGTCTACCCTAGGTCAAGCATATAGATCCAGTACTTTCGTAGCTCTAAATATACCTAAGTTCAATTGCAAGATGATCAATCAAGCAAAAACGCATTAATAAAAAGGATAGAACGAAGAACCCTAATCGGTATCCTAGTCTAAAAACCTAATAAATAATAGAAACATAAAAGCCCCTTTGAAACCCTATACCCAAGAAGATAACAACTCAGCCATATGTGATATAAACATAGTATATAATTGAAAAACAAACAGTAAGAAAAAAGGATGAAGAAAGGCTTCTCTATCGAAGAACACGAGTCGAGAATCGTTTGCTCCAAACCGAAGAACAAGAGTAAAAGTTGCTAGGAATTCGTCTCTGCATTAAAAACGAAGAACAAGAGTGAAAGATATTGTGTCTAAGAGACCTAAAAACAAGTATTTATAGTCTTCACTTCATTGTAGACGTTTAGGGTTTCACTTGAAAAGACGGAATTGGCCTCGGGGAAGAAAACAGGCTTGCTTTGATCGAACAAATAGTGGACTCTGGTGCGTGGTCTCGGCCCATGGATAAATGGTGCTTGGCCGTGGGCGGCGCCCTCCTGGCAGCGGCGGAATGCCGGTTGGCCCCGGGTGCAGCTCCTCTTCCCGCAGTGAATCTGGTTTGAGATAGCTTCAACTTCTTTTGGTATATTTGATGATCCAACCATTGGAATGTCTCTAAACCAATTGCATTTGAAAGCTGGTTATGTCTTCTTTGTTATGTTCAAATTTGGTGTTGATCAGACGGTGAGAAGGTCTTCTTTGACTTCAAGACTTATGGCTGTCCAAGTTTATCCAAAAACGTACTTTTGTTTCGAAATGCACTATTTTATCCCAAGTTACATGAAATGCTTTTCAATACTCTAAAACATGGAAATCACTTGAAAACAATTGAAAACGGAGTTAAAACACTTAAAAAATGTATTAAAGCGATCCATAAAAATTGTCAAAAACCGGTGTTATCATCCTTATTGCTAATTTGAATGAAGAGCTTAAAATCGCTTATCAAGCAGAAGAAGACTTCTGGAAGCAGCGAATTCGAAATTTGTGAATAAGTTAAGGGGATCGGAATACAAGTTATTTCCATGCCATCGCAAAAATCTGGAAAGCTATCAACAGCTTCTCAGTCATTGAAGATGATGAAGGAGTTCCTAAATTCGAAGAGACCCAGATTGTGGAGGTGGTGGTTTCATACTTTCAAAAGTTGTTTTCAACAGAGGAGAATCTCATGCATCAAATTCTAGATGAAGTTATTAAGCCAAAAATATCAGACAAAACAAATCTCTTATTGATTTCGTATCCGACGGGGGAGGAAATACGACTTGCAGTCTTCTCCATTTATGCCGATAAGGCGCCAGGACCATATGGGTTCTCAGTAAGTTTTTCCCACTCCAACTGGATCACTGTGGTGCCCTAAATTGTTATCGAAATCCAGGAGTTTTCTCTACTGGTGTGCTACCTCAATCAAGCAACAAAACTTTCATCATACAGATTCCCGAGGTGCAAGGACCAAGGAAAGTGGCAGATTATAGGCCGATCGCTCTTTGCAACGTATACTTCAAAATCATCTCTAAAATGTTGACAAGACGTTTGCAACCGATTCTAGTTGAGCTCGGGTGAAGAAAACACTTGTTTTGGTCGTAACAGAGCTTGCCCGAGGGTGCATGGCTTCTGGCAGCGACGAACAGTTTATTAGCCGCGGGTCAAGCTCCTCTAAGATTGGCGAAACGAATCTTGGCCGCTGGTCGGGGCTCTTCTGCTGCGGTGGACTTCTCTTCGGGGCAGCTTCATATGCCTTCAGTGCTTCGGTATATTTAAAGATCCAACCATTGGATCATCTTCAATCCAATTGCATTTGAAAGCTGGTTTATTGTGTCCAAATTTGGTGATGATCAGATGCTAAGAATGTATTCTTTGATTGCAAGACTTCTGACGGTCCGAGCTTATCCAAAAACGTACTTTTGTTCCGAAATGTACTCTCTTATCCCAAGTTACCTGAATATCTTTCAAAATAATAAAACATGGAAATTATTTGAAAACCATTGAAAACGGAGTTAAAACACCTACATAAGATATCAAAGTGATCCATACAAATGGTCAAAAACCGGTGTTATCAGCCGCGTAAAAAGTTATGATGAACAAGCAAGTTCGTTAGCGCTCATAATCCATGCCGCAACTATACTTTCGTATCTTAAAGCGGAATTGCTCGTCTACCCTAAGTCAAGCATATAGATCCAGTACTTTCGTAGCTCTAAATATACCTAAGTTCTATTGCAAGATGATTAATCAAGCAAAAACGCATTAATAAAAAGGATAGAACGAAGAACCCTAATCGGTATCTTAGTCTAAAAACCTAATAAATAATTGAACCATAAAAGCCCCTTTGAAACCCTATACCCAAGAAGAGAACTACTCAGCCATACGTGAGATAAACATAGTCAATAATTGAAAAACAAACAGTAAGAAAAAAGGAAGAAGAAAGGCTTCTCTATCTAAGAACACGAGTCGAGAATCGTTTGCTCCAAACCGAAGAACAAGAGTAAAAGTTTCTAGAAATTCGTCTCTGCCTTAAAAACGAAGAACAAGAGTGAAAGATATTGTGACTAAGAGACCTAAAAACAAGTATTTATAGTCTTCACTTCATTGTAGACGTTTAGGGTTTCACTTGAAAAGACGGAATTGGCCTCGGGGAAGAAAACATGCTTGCTTTGGACGAACAAAGAGTGGACTCTGGTGTGTGGTCTCAGCCCATGGATAAATTGTGCTTGGCCGTGGGCAGTGCACTCCTGGCAGCGGCGGAATGCCGGTTGGCCGCGGGTGCAGCTCCTCTTCCCGCAGTGAATCTGGTTTCAGATAACTTCAACTTCTTATGGTATATTTGATGATCCAACCATTGGAATTTCTCCAAACCAATTGCATTTGAAAGCTGGTTATGTCTTCTTTGCTATGTTCAAATTTGGTGTTGATCAGATGGTAAGAAGGTCTTCTTTGACTTCAAGACTTATGGCGGTTTAAGTTTATCCAAAAACGTACTTTTGTTCCGAAATGCACTATTTTATCCCAAGTTACCTGAAATGCCTTTCAATACTCTAAAACATGGAAATCACTTGAAAACCATTGAAAACGGAGTTAAAACACCTGAAAATGTATTAAAGTGATAAATAAAAATTATCAAAAACCGGTGTTATCATCCTTATTGCTAATATGAATGAAGAGCTTAAAATCGCTTATCAAGCAGAAGAAGACTTCTGGAAGCAGCGAATTCGAAATTTGTGAATAAGTTAAGGGGATCGGAATACAAGTTATTTCCATGCCATCGCAAAAATTTGGAAAGCTATCAACAGCTTCTTAATCATTGAAGATGATGAAGGAGTTCCTAAATTCGAAGAGACCCAGATTGTGGAGGTGGTGGTTTCGTACTTTCAAAAGTTGTTTTCAACAGAGGAGAATCTCATGCATCAAATTCTAGATGAAGTTATTAAGCCAAAAATATCAGACAAAACAAATCTCTGAATGATTTCGTATCCGACAGGGGAGGAAATACGACTTGCAGTCTTCTCCATTCATGCTGATAAGGCGCCAGGACCATATGGGTTCTCAGTAAGTTTTTCCCACTCCAACTGGATCACTGTGGTGGCCTGAAATTGTTATCGAAATCCAGGAGTTTTTCTATATTGGTGTGCTACCTCAATCAAGCAACAAAACTTTCATCATACAGATTCCCGAGGGGCAAGGACCAAGGAAAGTGGCAGATTATAGGCCGATCGCTCTTTGCAACGTATATTTCAAAATCATCTCTAAAATGTTGACAAGACGTTTGCAACCGATTCTAGTTGAGCTCGGGTGAAGAAAACACTTGTTTTGGTCGTAGCAGAGCTTGCCTGCAGGTGCATGGCTTCTGGCAGCGACGAACAGTTGATTAGCCGTGGGTCAAGCTCCTCTAAGCTTGGCGAAACGAATCTTGGCCGCGGGTCGGGGCTCTTCTGCTGCGGTGGACTTCTCTTCGGGGCAGCTTCATATGCCTTCAGTGCTTCGGTATATTTAAAGATCCAACCATTGGATCATCTTCAATCCAATTGCATTTGAAAGCTGGTTTATTGTGTCCAAATTTGGTGATGATCAGACGGTAAGAATGTATTCTTTGATTGCAAGACTTCAGACGGTCCGAGCTTATCCAAAAACGTACTTTTGTTCCGAAATATACTCTCTTATCCCAAGTTACCTGAAATATCTTTCAAAATACTAAAACATGGAAATTATTTGAAAAACCATTGAAAACGGAGTTAAAACACCTGCATAAGATATCAAAGTGATCCATACAAATGGTCAAAAACCAGTGTTATCAGCCGCCTAAAAAGTTATGATGAACAAGCAAGTTCGTTAATGCTCATAATCCATGCCGCAAGTATACTTTCGTATCTTGAAGCGGAATTGCTCGTCTACCCTAGGTCAAGCATATAGATCCAGTACTTTCGTAGCTCTAAATATACCTAAGTTCAATTGCAAGATGATCAATCAAGCAAAAATGCATTAATAAAAAGGATGGAACGAAGAACCCTAATCGGTATCCTAGTCTAAAAACCTAATAAATAATTGAACCATAAAATCCCCTTTGAAACCCTATACCCAAAAAAATAACTACTCAGCCATATGTGAGATAAACATAGTCAATAATTGAAAAACAAACAGTAAGAAAAAAGGATGAAGAAAGGCTTCTCTATCGAATAACACGAGTCGAGAATCGTTTGCTCCATACCGAAGAACAAGAGTAAAAGTTGCTAGGAATTCTTCTCTGCCTTAAAAAACGAAGAAAAAGAGTGAAAGATATTGTGTCTAAGAGACCTAAAAACAAGTATTTATAGTCTTCACTTCATTGTAGACGTTTAGGGTTTCACTTGAAAAGACGGAATTAGCCTCGGGGAAGAAAACAGGTTGCTTTGGTCGAACAAAGAGTGGACTCTGGTGCGTGGTCTCAGCCCATGGATAAATGGTGCTTGGTTGTGGGCGGTGCCCTCCTGGCAGCGTCGGAATGCCGGTTGGCCACAGGTGCAGCTCCTCTGCCCGCAGTGAATCTGGTTTGATATAGCTTCAACTTCTTCTGGTATATTTGATGATCCAACCATTGGAATGGCTCCAAACCAATTGCATTTGAAAGCTGGTTATATCTTCTTTGTTATGTTCAAATTTGGTATTTATCAGTCGGTGAGAAAGTCTTCTTTGACTTCAAGACTTATGGCGGTCAAAGTTTATCCAAAAACGTACTTTTGTTCCGTAATGCACTATTTTATCCCAAGTTACCTGAAATGCTTTTCAATACTCTAAAACATGGAAATCACTTGAAAACCATTGAAAACGGAGTTAAAACACCTGAAAAATGTATTAAAGCGATCCATAAAAATTGTCAAAAACCGGTGTTATCATCCTTATTGCTAATTTGAATGAAGAGCTTAAAATCGCTTATCAAGCAGAAGAAGACTTCTAGAAGCAGCGAATTCGAAATTTGTGGATAAGTTAAGGGGATCAGAATACAAGTTATTTCCATGCCATCGCAAAAATTCGGAAAGCTATCAACATCTTCTTAGTCATTGAAAATGATGAAGGATTTCCTAAATTCGAAGAGACCCAGATTGTGGAGGTGGTGGTTTCATACTTTCAAAAGTTGTTTTCAACAGAGGAGAATATCATGCATCAAATTCTAGATGAATTTATTAAACCAAAAATATCAGACAAAACAACTCTCTAATTGATTTCGTATCCGACGGGGGAGGAAATACGACTTGCAGTCTATCCATTCATGCCGATAAGGCACCAGGACCATATGGGTTCTCAGCAAGTTTTTCCCACTCCAACTGGATCACTGTGGTGGCCTGAAATTGTTATCGAAATCCATGAGTTTTTCTGTACTGGTGTTCTACCTAAATCAAGCAACAAAACTTTCATCATACTGATTCCCGAGGGGCAAGGACCAAGGAAAGTTGCAGATTATAGGCCGATCGCTCTTTGCAACGTATACTTCAAAATCATCTCTAAAATGTTGACAAGACGTTTGCAACCGATTCTAGTTGAGCTCGGGTGAAGAAAAAACTTGTTTTGGTCGTAGCAGAGCTTGCCCGCGGGTGCATGGCTTCTGGCAGCGACGAACAACTGATTAGCCGTAGGTCAAGCTCCTCTAAGCTTGGCGAAACGAATCTTGGCCGTGGGTCGGGGCTCTTCTAATGCGGTGGACTTCTCTTCGGGGCAGCTTCATATGCCTTCAGTGCTTCGGTATATTTAAAAATCCAACCATTGGATCATCTTCAATCCAATTGCATTTGAAAGCTGGTTTATTGTGTCCAAATTTGGTGATTATCAGACGGTAAGAATGTATTCTTTGATTGCAAGACTTCTGACGGTCCGAGCTTATCCAAAAACGTACTTTTGTTCCGAAATATACTCTCTTATCCCAAGTTACCTGAAATATCTTTCAAAATACTAAAACATGGAAATTATTTGAAAACCATTGAAAACGGAGTTAAAACACCTGCATAAGATATCAAAGTGATCCATACAAATGGTCAAAAACCGGTGTTATCAGCCGCGTAAAAAGTTATGATGAACAAGCAAGTTCGTTAACGCTCATAATACATGCCGCAAGTATACTTTCGTATCTTGAAGCGGAATTGCTCGTCTACCCTAGGTCAAGCATATAGATCCAGTACTTTCGTAGCTCTAAATATACCTAAGTTCAATTGCAAGATGATCAATCAAGCAAAAACGCATTAATAAAAAGGATAGAACGAAGAACCCTAATCGGTATCCTAGTCTAAAAACCTAATAAATAATTGAACCATAAAAGCCCCTTTGAAACCCTATACCCAAGAAAAGAACTACTCAGCCATATGTGAGATAAATATAGTCAATAATTGAAAAACAAACAGTAAGAAAAAAGGATGAAGAAAGGCTTCTCTATCGAATAACACGAGTCGAGAATCGTTTGCTCCAAACCGAAGAACAAGAGTAAAAGTTGCTAGGAATTCTTCTCTGCCTTAAAAAAACGAAGAAAAGAGTGAAAATATTTTGTCTAAGAGACCTAAAAACAAGTATTTATAGTCTTCACTTCATTGTAGACGTTTAGGGTTTCACTTGAAAAGACGGAATTGGCCTCGGGGAAGAAAACAGGCTTGCTTTGGTCGAACAAAGAGTGGACTCTGGTGCGTGGTCTCAGCCCATGGATAAATGGTGCTTGGTTGTGGGCGGTGCCCTCCTGGCAGCGTCGGAATGCCGGTTGGCCACAGGTGCAGCTCCTCTGCCCGCAGTGAATCTGGTTTGATATAGCTTCAACTTCTTCTGGTATATTTGATGATCCAACCATTGGAATGGCTCCAAACCAATTGCATTTGAAAGCTGGTTATATCTTCTTTGTTATGTTCAAATTTGGTATTTATCAGTCGGTGAGAAGGTCTTCTTTGACTTCAAGACTTATGGCGGTCCAAGTTTATCCAAAAATGTACTTTTGTTCCGTAATGCACTATTTTATCCCAAGTTACCTGAAATGCTTTTCAATACTCTAAAACATGGAAATCACTTGAAAACCATTGAAAACGGAGTTAAAACACCTGAAAAATGTATTAAAGCGATCCATAAAAATTGTCAAAAACCGGTGTTATCTTCCTTATTGCTAATTTGAATGAAGAGCTTAAAATCGCTTATCAAGCAGAAGAAGACTTCTGGAAGCAGCGAATTCGAAATTTGTGGATAAGTTAAGGGGATCGGAATACAAGTTATTTCCATGCCATCGCAAAAATTCGGAAAGCTATCAACATCTTCTTAGTCATTGAAGATGATGAAGGAGTTCCTAAATTCGAAGAGACCCAGATTGTGGAGGTGGTGGTTTCATACTTTCAAAAGTTGTTTTCAACAGAGGAGAATCTCATGCATCAAATTCTAGATGAAGTTATTAAGCCAAAAATATCATACAAAACAAATCTCTGATTGATTTCGTATCCGACGGGGGAGGAAATACGACTTGCAGTCTATCCATTCATGCCGATAAGGCGCCAGGACCATATGGGTTCTCAGCAAGTTTTTCCCACTCCAACTGGATCACTGTGGTGGCCTGAAATTGTTATCGAAATCTTGGAGTTTTTCTCTACTGGTGTGCTACCTAAATCAAGCAACAAAACTTTCATCATACTGATTCCCGAGGGGCAAGGACCAAGGAAAGTTGCAGATTATAGGCCGATCGCTCTTTGCAACGTATACTTCAAAATCATCTCTAAAATGTTGACAAGACGTTTGCAACCGATTCTAGTTGAGCTCGGGTGAAGAAAAACCTTTTTTGGTCGTAGCAGAGCTTGCCCGCGGGTGCATGGCTTCTGGGAGCGACGAACAATTGATTAGCCGCGGGTCAAGCTCCTCTAAGCTTGGCGAAACGAATCTTGGCCGTGGGTCGGGGCTCTTCTAATGCGGTGGACTTCTCTTCGGGGCAGCTTCATATGCCTTCAGTGCTTCGGTATATTTAAAAATCCAACCATTGTATCATCTTCAATCCAATTGCATTTGAAAGCTGGTTTATTGTGTCCAAATTTGGTGATTATCAGACGGTAAGAATGTATTCTTTGATTGCAAGACTTCTGACGGTCCGAGCTTATCCAAAAACTTACTTTTGTTCCGAAATATACTCTCTTATCCCAAGTTACCTGAAATATCTTTCAAAATACTAAAACATGGAAATTATTTGAAAACCATTGAAAACGGAGTTAAAACAACTGCATAAGATATCAAAGTGATCCATACAAATGGTCAAAAACCGGTGTTATCAGCCGCGTAAAAAGTTATGATGAACAAGCAAGTTCGTTAACGCTCATAATCCATGCCGCAAGTATATTTTCGTATCTTGAAGCGGAATTGCTCGTCTACCCTAGGTTAAGCATATAGATCCAGTACTTTTGTAGCTCTAAATATACCTAAGTTCAATTGCAAGATGAACAATCAAGCAAAAACGGATTAATAAAAAGGATAGAACGAAGAACCCTAATCGGTATCCTAGTCTAAAAACCTAATAAGTAATAGAACCATAAAAGCCCCTTTGAAACCCTATACCCAAGAAGAGAACTACTCAGCCATATGTGAGATAAACATAGTCAATAATTGAAAAACAAACAGTAAGAAAAAAGGATGAAGAAAGGCTTCTCTATCGAAGAACACGAGTCGAGAATCGTTTGCTCCAAACCGAAGAACAAGAGTAAAAGTTGCTAGGAATTCGTCTCTGCCTTAAAAACGAAGAAAAAGAGTGAAAGATATTGTTTCTAAGAGACCTAAAAACAAGTATTTATAGTCTTCACTTCATTGTAGACGTTTAGGGTTTCACTTGAAAAGACGGAATTGGCCTCGGGGAAGAAAACAGGCTTGCTTTGGTCGAACAAAGAGTGGACTCTGGTGCGTGGTCTCAGCCCATGGATAAATGGTGCTTGGCCGTGGGCGGTGCCCTCCTGGCAGCGGCGGAATGCCGGTTGGCCGTGGGTGCAGCTCCTCTGCCCACAGTGAATCTGGTTTGAGATAACTTCAACTTCTTCTGGTATATTTGATGATCCAACCATTGGAATGTCTCCAAACCAATTGCATTTGAAAACTGGTTATGTCTTCTTTGTTATGTTCAAATTTGGTGTTGATCAGACGGTGAGAAGGTCTTCTTTGACTTCAAGACTTATGGCGGTTCAAATTTATCCAAAAACGTACTTTGGTTCCGAAATGCACTATTTTATCCCAAATTACCTGAAATACTTTTCAATACTCTAAAACATGGAAATCACTTGAAAACCATTGAAAACGGAGTTAAAACACCTGAAAAATGTATTAAAGCGATCCATAAAAATTATCAAAAACCGGTGTTATCATCCTTATTGCTAATTTGAATGAAGAGCTTAAAATCGCTTATCAAGCAGAAGAAGACTTCTGGAAGCAGCGAATTCGAAATTTGTGGATAAGTTAAGGGGATCGGAATACAAATTATTTCCATGCCATCGCAAAAATCCGGAAAGCTATCAACAGTTTCTCAGTCATTGAAGATGATGAAGGAGTTCCTAAATTCGAAGAGACCCAGATTGTGGAGGTGGTGGTTTCATACTTTCAAAAGTTGTTTTCAACAGAGGAGAATCTCATGCATCAAATTCTAGATGAAGTTATTAAGCCAAAAATATCAGACAAAACAAATCTCTTATTGATTTCGTATCCGACGGGGGAGGAAATACGACTTGCAGTCTATCCATTCATGCCGATAAGGCGCCAGGATCATATGGGTTCTCAGCAAGTTTTTCCCACTCCAACTGGATCACTGTGGTGGCCTGAAACTGTTATCGAAATCCAGAAGTTTTTCTCTACTGGTGTGCTACCTCAATCAAGCAACAAAACTTTCATCATACTGATTCCCGAGGTGCAAGGACCAAGGAAAGTGGCAGATTATAGGCCGATCACTCTTTGCAACGTATACTTCAAAATCATCTCTAAAATGTTGACAAGACGTTTGCAACCGATTCTAGTTAAGCTCGGGTGAAGAAAAAACTTGTTTTGGTCGTAGCAGAGATTGCCCGCGGGTGCATGGCTTCTGGCAGCGATGAACAGTTGATTAGCCGCGGGTCAAGCTCATCTAAGCTTGGCGAAACGAATCTTGGCCGCGGGTCGGGGCTCTTCTGCTGCGGTGGACTTCTCTTCGGGGCAGGTTCATATGCCTTCAGTGCTTCGGTATATTTAAAGATCCAACCATTGGATCATCTTCAATCCAATTGCATTTGAAAGCTGGTTTATTGTGTCCAAATTTGGTGATGATCAGACGGTAAGAATGTATTCTTTGATTGCAAGACTTCTGACGGTCCGAGCTTATCCAAAAACGTACTTTTGTTCCGAAATGTACTCTCTTATCCCATGTTACCTGAAATATCTTTCAAAATACTAAAACATGGAAATTATTTGAAAACCATTGAAAACGGAGTTAAAACACCTGCATAAGATATCAAAGTGATCCATACAAATGGTCAAAAACCGGTGTTATCAGCCGCGTAAAAAGTTATGATGAACAAGCAAGTTCGTTAACGCTCATAATCCATTCCGCAAGTATACATTCGTATCTTGAAGCGAAATTGCTCGTCTACCCTAGGTCAAGCATATAGATCCAGTACTTTCGTAGCTCTAAATATACCTAAGTTCAATTGCAAGATGATCAATCAAGCAAAAACGCATTAATAAAAAGGATAGAACGAAGAACCCTAATCGGTATCCTTGTCTAAAAACCTAATAAATAATTGAACCATAAAAGCCCCTTTGAAACCCTATACCCAATAAGAGAACTACTCAGCCATATGTGAGATAAACATAGTCAATAATTGAAAAACAAACAGTAAGATAAAAGGATGAAGAAAGGCTTCTCTATCGAAGAACACGAGTCGAGAATCGTTTGCTCCAAACCGAAGAACAAGAGTAAAAGTTGCTAGGAATTCTTCTCTGCCTTAAAAAACGAAGAAAAGAGTGAAAATATTTTGTCTAAGAGACCTAAAAACAAGTATTTATAGTCTTCACTTCATTGTAGACGTTTAGGGTTTCACTTGAAAAGACGGAATTGGCCTCGGGGAAGAAAACAGGCTTGCTTTGGTCGAACAAAGAGTGGACTCTGGTGCGTGGTCTCAGCCCATGGATAAATGGTGCTTGGTTGTGGGCGGTGCCCTCCTGGCAGCGTCGGAATGCCGGTTGGCCACAGGTGCAGCTCCTCTGCCCGCAGTGAATCTGGTTTGATATAGCTTCAACTTCTTCTGGTATATTTGATGATCCAACCATTGGAATGGCTCCAAACCAATTGCATTTGAAAGCTGGTTATATCTTCTTTGTTATGTTCAAATTTGGTATTTATCAGTCGGTGAGAAGGTCTTCTTTGACTTCAAGACTTATGGCGGTCCAAGTTTATCCAAAAATGTACTTTTGTTCCGTAATGCACTATTTTATCCCAAGTTACCTGAAATGCTTTTCAATACTCTAAAACATGGAAATCACTTGAAAACCATTGAAAATGGAGTTAAAACACCTGAAAAATGTATTAAAGCGATCCATAAAAATTGTCAAAAACCGGTGTTATCTTCCTTATTGCTAATTTGAATGAAGAGCTTAAAATCGCTTATCAAGCAGAAGAAGACTTCTGGAAGCAGCGAATTCGAAATTTGTGGATAAGTTAAGGGGATCGGAATACAAATTATTTCCATGCCATCGCAAAAATCCGGAAAGCTATCAACAGTTTCTCAGTCATTGAAGATGATGAAGGAGTTCCTAAATTCGAAGAGACCCAGATTGTGGAGGTGGTGGTTTCATACTTTCAAAAGTTGTTTTCAACAGAGGAGAATCTCATGCATCAAATTCTAGATGAAGTTATTAAGCCAAAAATATCAGACAAAACAAATCTCTTATTGATTTCGTATCCGACGGGGTAGGAAATACGACTTGCAGTCTATCCATTCATGCCGATAAGGCGCCAGGATCATATGGGTTCTCAGCAAGTTTTTCCCACTCCAACTGGATCACTGTGGTGGCCTGAAACTGTTATCGAAATCCAGAAGTTTTTCTCTACTGGTGTGCTACCTCAATCAAGCAACAAAACTTTCATCATACTGATTCCCGAGGTGCAAGGACCAAGGAAAGTGGCAGATTATAGGCCGATCACTCTTTGCAACGTATACTTCAAAATCATCTCTAAAATGTTGACAAGACGTTTGCAACCGATTCTAGTTAAGCTCGGGTGAAGAAAAAACTTGTTTTGGTCGTAGCAGAGATTGCCCGCGGGTGCATGGCTTCTGGCAGCGATGAACAGTTGATTAGCCGCGGGTCAAGCTCATCTAAGCTTGGCGAAACGAATCTTGGCCGCGGGTCGGGGCTCTTCTGCTGCGGTGGACTTCTCTTCGGGGCAGGTTCATATGCCTTCAGTGCTTCGGTATATTTAAAGATCCAACCATTGGATCATCTTCAATCCAATTGCATTTGAAAGCTGGTTTATTGTGTCCAAATTTGGTGATGATCAGACGGTAAGAATGTATTCTTTGATTGCAAGACTTCTGACGGTCTGAGCTTATCCAAAAACGTACTTTTGTTCCGAAATGTACTCTCTTATCCCATGTTACCTGAAATATCTTTCCAAATACTAAAACATGGAAATTATTTGAAAACCATTGAAAACGGAGTTAAAACACCTGCATAAGATATCAAAGTGATCCATACAAATGGTCAAAAACCGGTGTTATCAGCCGCGTAAAAAGTTATGATGAACAAGCAAGTTCGTTAACGCTCATAATCCATTCCGCAAGTATACATTCGTATCTTGAAGCGAAATTGCTCGTCTACCCTAGGTCAAGCATATAGATCCAGTACTTTCGTAGCTCTAAATATACCTAAGTTCAATTGCAAGATGATCAATCAAGCAAAAACGCATTAATAAAAAGGATAGAACGAAGAACCCTAATCGGTATCCTTGTCTAAACACCTAATAAATAATTGAACCATAAAAGCCCCTTTGAAACCCTATACCCAAGAAGAGAACTACTCAGCCATATGTGAGATAAACATAGTCAATAATTGAAAAACAAACAGTAAGAAAAAAGGATGAAGAAAGGCTTCTCTATCGAAGAACACGAGTCGAGAATCGTTTGCTCCAAACCGAAGAACAAGAGTAAAAGTTGCTAGGAATTCGTCTTTGCCTTAAAAACGAAGAAAAAGAGTGAAAGATATTGTGTCTAAGAGACCTAAAAACAAGTATTTATATTCTTCACTTCATTGTAGACGTTTAGGGTTTCACTTGAAAAGACGGAATTGGCCTCGGGGAAGAAAACATGCTTGCTTTGGTCGAACAAAGATTGGACTCTGGTGCGTGGTCTCGGCCCATGGATAAATGGTGCTTGGCCGTGGGCGGTGCCCTCCTGGCAGCAGCGGAATGCCGGTTTGCCGCGGGTGCAGCTCCTCTGCCCGCAGTGAATCTGGTTTCAGATAACTTCAACTTCTTCTGGTATATTTGATGATCCAACCATTGGAATGTCTCCAAACCAATTGCATTTGAAAGCTGGTTATGTCTTCTTTGTTATGTTCAAATTTGGTGTTGATCAGACGGTGAGAAGGTCTTCTTTGTATTCAAGACTTATGGCGGTACAAGTTTATCCAAAAACGTACTTTTGTTCCGAAATGCACTATTTTATCGCAAGTTACCTGAAATGCTTTTCAATACTCTAAAACATGGAAATCACTTGAAAACCATTGAAAACGGAGTTAAAACACCTGAAAAATGTATTAAAGCGATCCATAAAAATGTCAAAAACCGGTGTTATCATCCTTATTGCTAATTTGAATGAAGGGCTTAAAATCGGTTATCAAGCAGAAGAAGACTTCTGGAAGCAGCGAATTCGAAATTTGTGGATAAGTTAAGGGGATCGGAATACAAGTTATTTCCATGCCATCGCAAAAATTCGGAAAGCTATCAACAGCTTCTCAGTCATTGAAGATGATGAAGGAGTTCCTAAATTCGAAAAGACCCAGATTGTGGAGGTGGTGGTTTCATACTTTCAAAAGTTGTTTTCAACAGAGGAGAATCTCATGCATCAAATTCTAGATGAAGTTATTAAGCCAAAAATATCAGACAAAACAAATCTCTTATTGATTTCGTATCCGACGGGGGAGGTAATACGACTTGCAGTCTTCTCCATTCATTCATGCCGATAAGGCGCCAGGACCATATGGGTTCTGAGCAAGTTTTTCCCACTCCAACTGGATCACTGTGGTGGCCTGAAACTGTTATCGAAATCCAGAAGTTTTTCTCTACTGGTGTGCTACCTCAATCAAGCAACAAAACTTTCATCATACTGATTCCCGAGGTGCAAGGACCAAGGAAAGTGGCAGATTATAGGCCGATCACTCTTTGCAACGTATACTTCAAAATCATTTCTAAAATGTTGAAAAGACGTTTGCAACCGATTCTAGTTGGCTCGGGTGAAGAAAAAACTTGTTTTGGTCGTAGCAGAGCTTGCCCGCGGGTGCATGGCTTCTGGCAGCGACGAACAGTTGATTAACCGCGGGTCAAGCCCCTCTAAGCTTGGCGAAACGAATCTTTGCCGCGGGTCGGGGCTCTTCTGCTGCGGTGGACTTCTCTTCGGGGCAGCTTCATATGCCTTCAGTGCTTCGGTATATTTAAAGATCCAACCATTGGATCATCTTCAATCCAATTGCATTTGAAAGCTGGTTTATTGTGTCCAAATTTAGTGATGATCAGACGGTAAGAATGTATTCTTTGATTGCAAAACTTCTGACGGTCCGAGCTTATCCAAAAACGTACTTGAAGCGGAATTGCTCGTCTACCCTAGGTCAAGCATATAGATTCAGTACTTTCGTAGCTCTAAATATACCTAAGTTCAATTGAAAGATGATCAATCAAGCAAAAACGCATTAATAAAAAGGATAGAACGAAGAACCCTAATCGGTATCCTTGTCTAAAAACCTAATAAATAATTGAACCATAAAAGACCCTTTGAAACCCTATACCCAAGAAGAGAACTACTCAGCCATATGTGAGATAAACATAGTCAATAATTGAAAAACAAACAGTAAGAAAAAAGGATGAAGAAAGGCTTCTCTATCGAAGAACACGAGTCGAGAATCGTTTGCTCCAAACCGAAGAACAAGAGTAAAAGTTGCTAGGAATTCGTCTATGCCTTAAAAACGAAGAAAAAGAGTGAAAGATATTGTGTCTAAGAGACCTAAAAACAAGTATTTATAGTCTTCACTTCATTGTAGACGTTTAGGGTTTCACTTGAAAAGACGGAATTGGCCTCGGGGAAGAAAACAGGCTTGCTTTGGTCGAACAAAGATTGGACTCTGGTGCGTGGTCTCGGCCCATGGATAAATGGTGCTTGGCCGTGGGCGGTGCCCTCCTGGCAGCAGCGGAATGCCGGTTGGCCGCGGGTGCAGCTCCTCTGCCCGCAGTGAATCTGGTTTCAGATAACTTCAACTTCTTCTGGTATATTTGATGATCCAACCATTGGAATGTCTCCAAACCAATTGCATTTGAAAGCTGGTTATGTCTTCTTTGTTATGTTCAAATTTGGTGTTGATCAGACGGTGAGAAGGTCTTCTTTGTCTTCAAGACTTATGGCGGTCCAAGTTTATCCAAAAACGTACTTTTGTTCCGAAATGCACTATTTTATCCCAAGTTACCTGAAATGCTTTTCAATACTCTAAAACATGGAAATCACTTGAAAACCATTGAAAACGGAGTTAAAACACCTGAAAAATGTATTAAAGCGATCCATAAAAATTGTCAAAAACCGGTGTTATCATCCTTATTGCTAATTTGAATGAAGAGCTTAAAATCGCTTATCAAGCAGAAGAAGACTTCTGGAAGCAGCGAATTCGAAATTTGTGGATAAGTTAAGGGGATCGGAATACAAGTTATTTCCATGCCATCGCAAAAATTCGGAAAGCTATCAACAGCTTCTCAGTCATTGAAGATGATGAAGGAGTTCCTAAATTCGAAGAGACCCAGATTGTGGAGGTGGTGGTTTCATACTTTCAAAAGTTGTTTTCAACAGAGGAGATAATCTCATGCATCAAATTCTAGATGAAGTTATTAAGCCAAAAATATCAGACAAAACAAATCTCTGATTGATTTCGTATCCGACGCGGGAGGTAATACCACTTGCAGTCTTCTCCATTCATTCATGCCGATAAGGCGCCAGGACCATATGGGTTCTCAGCAAGTTTTTCCCACTCCAACTGGATCACTGTGGTGGCCTGAAACTGTTATCAAAATCCAGAAGTTTATCTCTACTGGTGTGCTACCTCAATCAAGCAACAAAACTTTCATCATATTGATTCCCGAGGTGCAAGGACCAAGGAAAGTGGCAGATTATAGGCCGATCACTCTTTGCAACGTATACTTCAAAATCATCTCTAAAATGTTGACAAGACGTTTGCAACCGATTCTAGTTGAGCTCGGGTGAAGAAAAAACTTGTTTTGGTCGTAGTAGAGCTTGCCCGCAGGTGCATGGCTTCTGGCAGCGACGAACAGTTGATTAGCCGCGGGTCAAGCTCCTCTAAGCTTGGCGAAACGAATCTTGGCCGCGGGTCGGGGCTCTTCTGCTGCGGTGGACTTCTCTTCGGGGCAGCTTCATATGCCTTCAGTGCTTCGGTATATTTAAAGATCCAACCATTGAATCATCTTCAATCCAATTGCATTTGAAAGCTGGTTTATTGTGTCCAAATTTGGTCATGATCAAACGGTAAGAATGTATTCTTTGATTGCAAGACTTATGACGGTCCGAGCTTATCCAAAAACGTACTTTTGTTCCGAAATGTACTCTCTTATCCCAAGTTACCTGAAATATCTTTCAAAATACTAAAACATGGAAATTATTTGAAAACCATTGAAAACGGAGTTAAAACACCTGCATAAGATATCAAAGTGATCCATACAAATGGTCAAAAACCGGTGTTATCAGCCGCGTAAAAAGTTATGATGAACAAGCAAGTTCGTTAACGCTCATAATCCATGCCGCAAGTATACTTTAGTATCTTGAAGCGGAATTGCTCATCTACCCTAGGTCAAGCATATAGATCCAGTACTTTCGTAGCTCTAAATATACCTAAGTTCAATTTCAAGATGATCAATCAAGAAAAAACGCATTAATAAAAAGGATAGAACGAAGAACCCTAATCGGTATCCTTGTCTAAAAACCTAATAAATAATTGAACCATAAAAGCCCCTTTGAAACCCTATACCCAATAAGAGAACTACTCAGCCATATGTGAGATAAACATAGTCAATAATTGAAAAACAAACAGTAAGATAAAAGGATGAAGAAAGGCTTCTCTATCGAAGAACACGAGTCGAGAATCGTTTGCTCCAAACCGAAGAACAAGAGTAAATGTTGCTAGGAATTCGTCTCTGCCTTAAAAAACGAAGAAAAAGAGTGAAAGATATTGTGTCTAAGAGACCTAAAAACAAGTATTTATAGTCTTCACTTCATTGTAGACGTTTAGGGTTTCACTTGAAAAGACGGAATTTGCCTCGGGGAAGAAAACAGGCTTGCTTTGGTCGAACAAAGATTGGACTCTGGTGCGTGGTCTCGGCCCATGGATAAATGGTGCTTGGCCGTGGGCGGTGCCCTCCTATCAGCAGCGGAATGCCGGTTGGCCGCGAGTGCAGCTCCTCTGCCCGCAGTGAATCTGGTTTCAGATAACTTCAACTTCTTCTGGTATATTTGATGATCCAACCATTGGAATGTCTCCAAACCAATTGCATTTGAAAGCTGGTTATGTCTTCTTTGTTATGTTCAAATTTGGTGTTGATCAGACGGTGAGAAGGTCTTCTTTGTCTTCAAGACTTATGGCGGTCCAAATTTATCCAAAAACGTACTTTTGTTCCGAAATGCACTATTTTATCCCAAGTTACCTGAAATGTTTTTCAATACTCTAAAACATGGAAATCACTTGAAAACCATTGAAAACGGAGTTAAAACACCTGAAAAATTTATTAAAGCGATCCATAAAAATTGTCAAAAACCGGTGTTATCATCCTTATTGCTAATTTGAATGAAGAGCTTAAAATCGCTTATCAAGCAGAAGAAGACTTCTGGTAGCAGAGAATTCGAAATTTGTGGATAAGTTAAGGGGATCGGAATACAAGTTATTTCCATGCCATCGCAAAAATCTGGAAAGCTATCAACAGCTTCTCAGTCATTGAAGATGATGAAGGAGTTCCTAAATTCGAAGAGACCCAGATTGTGGAGGTGGTGGTTTCATACTTTCAAAAGTTGTTTTCAACAGAGGAGAATCTCATGCATCAAATTCTAGATGAAGTTATTAAGCCAAAAATATCAGACAAAACAAATCTCTTATTGATTTCGTATCCGACGGGGGAGGTAATACGACTTGCAGTCTTCTCCATTCATTCATGCCGATAAGGCGCCAGGACCATATGGGTTCTCAGCAAGTTTTTCACCCTCCAACTGGATCACTGTGGTGGCGTGAAACTGTTATCGAAATCCAGAAGTTTTTCTCTACTGGTGTGCTACCTCAATCAAGCAACAAAAATTTCATCATACTGATTCCCGAGGTGCAAGGACCAAGGAAAGTGGCAGATTATAGGCCGATCACTCTTTGCAACGTATACTTCAAAATCATCTCTAAAATGTTGACAAGACGTTTGCAACCGATTCTAGTTGAGCTGGTGTCGGAGAATTAGTCTGGTTTTGTCCATGGGAGAGCAATAGCAGATAATATCCTCATCACTCACGAAATGCTACACTATCTCAAAAACTCAACCGCTAAAACGTTCTGCCCAATGGCTGTAAAGACCGACATGAGCAAGGCTTATGATCGCTTTAAATGGGACTTTATCAGGTTAGTTCTCACTTGATTTGGTTTCCACCATCACTGGATTGACTGGATTATGCAGTGTGTGAGCATTATAATGTATTCCTTCTTGATAAATGATGGTCTAAACGGCTTTGTGAAACCGACAAGAGGCATTAGACAGAGAGATCCTCTTTCTCCATACATTTTTATACTGTGCAGCGAAGTCTTGTCTGGCATGTGCTCTAATGCACAGGAAAATGGTTCCTTAAAGGGATTGAGAGTCGCAAGAGGAAGTCCAAGAATCAACCATTTACTATTTGCAGATGACACAATGTTTTTTGGAAACACTAGCGTGGAAAACACTGCAACCTTACTCGACATTCTCAAGAAATATGAAGAAGCTTCTAGTCAGTCAATAAATCTTGATAAATCCTCCATAAGCTTCTCACGGAAGACGCCACCTGACATCAGAGAAAGGGTTACAGGAGTGTTAAAAATCAACAAAGAAGGAGGAGTGGGGAAATATTTAGGGATGCTTGAACACATTGGGGAAGAAAGATATTTTCACGGGCATTGTTGATAGGATCCGACAAAAAGCCATAAGTTAGTCATCAAGATTCTTGTCAGGGGCAAAATTGGTTTTACTGAAGAGTATGCTAGCCTCGATGCCTTCTTATGCTATGAATTGTTTTAAATTTCACGGATCTCTTTGCAAGAGGATTCAATCTGCCCTAACACGTTTTTGGTGAGATACAAATATGGAGAAGAGGAAGTTAAGCTGCATGGGTTTCCTGGGAAAAGCTTTCTCAACACAAGAACAATGGAGGTTTGGATTTCCGTGATATCCCTTGTTTCAATGATTTTCTGCTTGCTAAACTAAGTTAGAGAATACTGAGCAATCCAAATAGCCTCCTGGCTAGAGTTCTATTTGGTAAGTATTGTCCTAACTTAGATTTTATGGTCTGCGACTGTCCTGCTTCTGCGTCACATTGATGGAGAATCATACTCATAGGTAGAGATCTTTTAAGAAAAAATATGGGATGGGCAATTGGCAATGGGAAGTATGT
This sequence comes from Eutrema japonicum, assembly GCA_030161315.1. Lineage (NCBI taxonomy): Eukaryota > Viridiplantae > Streptophyta > Magnoliopsida > Brassicales > Brassicaceae > Eutrema > Eutrema japonicum. Next base: position 19,710,824 of record BSQW01000012.1, on the reverse strand, counting down.
GGATGTTTGGAATGAATTTTGGTTATCAACTTCCTCTCAAAGGGCACCTTTCGATCCTTATTTGGCGGGCGATGAAGACCTAACGGTGGCTCATCTACTTGATGAGACAAGCAAGGACTGGGACAAAGTGAAAATCCAGAATTTTTTTCCCCTCTTAGAAATAGAGATCATGGCTATAAAACCAAGCCGATGTGGTGAAGAAGATAAAAGAATTTGGTTAAAAGACAAATCTGATGTGTACTCTATAAAGTCTGGATATTATGCTGCTCAAGATGAGTTAAATCAGCAACAGATTAAAAGCTCTCTGAATTGAAAGGCTGATATTTGGTCCCTGTCTACGGCCCCCAAGATAAAGACTTTCCTATGCCGAATTGCAAGTGGATCTTTGCCTGTGGGAGAAAGATTAGCCGAGAGAATCCCATAAGTTAGTTTACCTTGTCCCAGATGTGGAGATCCAGAATCTATTGTGCATATGCTATTTCGTTGTGACTTTGCAAAGAAATTCTGGGAAAAGGCCCCTTTCTCTTCTGAAATTGAGCATAAGAAACATCTCAGTTTTGAAGAGATGTGGAATGAGGTAAAAAAAAATGCAGTGTGATTGCCTCCCTCGAGTTTAACTAAAGCAACCCTTGCACTCTGGATCTGTTAAAACCTTTGGACAACACGAAATAATTTGATCTTTAGTGACAAAAAATTCTCGGTGCTAGAGGTTGTGATTAAGGCGGTTCGTGAAGCAAAACAATGGCAAGAGTGGAAGATGAGTAAAACCAAAGCATTCATGCATGTGGTGTCTATACCCATTGCAGAATCGCATACAGAAATTAAATGCCAAACGGATGCAGCTTGGAATGAAGATCAGAAGAAGGCGGGATTAGGCTGGACACTTTTGAATCCGAGTCACAATACTCTGCGCAACTTTTCCCAAGTCTCTCACTTCGTCAAATCCCCCTTAGTGGCTTAAGGGATGGCAATCCGTCCAGCTCTGTCTCATGTTGCTTCGAAAGAAATAAGGACTATCTCGGTTGAATTTGATTATTTACAATTGGTTAGAGCAATCAAATCAGGCTCTGGTATATCTGATCTTCATGGTATCCTCGAGGATATCACTTTTCTCACCAGAAAAATTGTTTTCACTTTTTTCAAATTTATCTCTCGTTTATCTAATGTTATAGCTGATTCCTTCGCAAAAAACGCTTTGTATGCTGGCTCAGCAATTTCAGGTTGATTAATCGAAGCATTTGGTTTAACAAAAAAGAAATCTTTGCAAATTTGTAACAATATTTGCTATACATTTTACATAGGAAAGATTAATGACAATTTAGAGTTGCAAACGTACGTCATAATTTTACCATAAATTTACTTCAATTTTTTTTGTTAAGTTAATATACAACAAATATAGCAAGATATAATTTCATTGCAAATCTGCAATAGCATTTGGTATACGTGTTTCGTTACAATAATTAAGAGTTACAAAATATGTCGCAATCATACGACAAATTTATTGTGAAACTTTTATTGCATTAATACGATAAATATAACAAAAAAAAATCAATTCATTGTAAAATTGGCGACGTATGTGCAACAAACACGAATTTGCAACACGCAAACAACAATATTATAAAACTTATCGCAATTTTATTGTAAATTTTATGTTTATAACAATATCTTAGCATATTGCAACAATTTTTCTTTGTTACAATTGCCTATTTTCTTTGTTACAATATGCCTATTTTCTTATATTGTTTATTCATCCTCTTCCTTTTTATTCATCGTATTTGTTGATAATCATACTAATGATACATCTTTTACCTCTTTTTTTTTGTTTTTTTAAAGAATTAATAAAAAACACCCTTGGATATTGTTTCTTATAATGTATTTCTTTTATTTTATTATTTTTTATAAGATTGTATTTTCTTATTTATGTACTTTTTGTGTAACCTTGGATATTGTTTTTCTCCTCTTAAAATACAAGTTAAATTAAGAGTTTACAAAATCACAATGTAAATTATCAGAGATAACTCTGGGAATAAAATTGTGAAAAGTGTATTCTTGATTTTCTGGAATGTTCTTCTTAGCCATAAGATCTGCTGCCTTATTGTGATCTCGTTTGACCCAACTGAATTTGGCGTCGTTAAACTTTTTCTTCCACACCCGAACTTCACGAATCCAGTTATGAACTATGAAATTCAATTTTCAACCATGTATTAGATCATCCAAGGATTTATTATCCCCCACAAAAATCACCTTCATGTAACCTTTACTCCAGCAATGTTGCATCGCAAAAATCAGAACTTAAATTTTACTTTCCAAAGCATTGGGTAGTGCTCTACCTCCACTACAAGAAAACAGGGGTATTTTCGACGGCCAAAACCGTCGAAAATCCGTCGGAAAAGGCCATTTCCGACGGATTTAAGCTGTCGGTTACAGTTCGTCGGAAATATGGTATCCGTCGGAATCCGTCGGAAATTTCCGACGGCTTGTTGCCGTCGGAAAGCCGTCAGACATTTCCGACGGATTTCCGACCGCGTCCGTTCCGACGGATATTCGACGGACTTCCGACGGATACTCCGACGGATATTCAGTCGTAAATGCCGTCGGAAATCCGTCGGAAATTTCCGACGGATTTCCGAAGGATAGATTACCAACAGCATTTCCGACGGATACTCCGATGGGTATGCAGTCGTAAATGCCGTCGGAAATCCGTCGGAAATTTCCGACGGATTTCCGACGGATATATTACCGACAGAATTTCCGACGGATGATTATCGAATGAATTTGTCGGAAGTCCGTCGTAAATCCGTCGGAAGATATTTCCGACGGATTTCCGACGGTAACTATTTTCGACGGAGTTACGACGGATAATTTGATCGGAAGTTGTCTCGGAAGTCCGTCGGTTCTTCGTCGGAAATAGGTTCCGAAGGATTTACGACGGTAACTATAACGCCCCGACCACCCATACCTGTGGGCCCCATGCCTTCTCTCGGCCCGTGGGCCCCATGCCTTCTCTCGGCCCGTGGGCCCCATGCCTTCTCTCGGCCCGTGGGCCCCATGCCTTATCTCGGCCCGTGGGCCCCACCCTTGTCCGACGGCCGGTGCGTTAATCCGTGAGGCTTGTAATACTTGTTTACTGACCCTGCAATCACCACGTGATCTTTCCCCGTGTTTTGTCCTCACTCACACGATACCGCGAATAACTTCCCGGAATGTCACCCATCCTTAAACTACTCCAGCTCAAGCACGCTTAACTCTGGAGTTCTTTCGGGCAAGTGATCGGAAAAGCTAAGTGCACTTTGGTGTCATAGGTAGCCAAATCAATTCTTATAAGCCTCTCCGCATATACAAGAAATCGGGATGTTACAGGAACTTATTCCGACGGTTTTCCGACGGAATTGGTATTTTGAATTTTATTTAATTATTTATTTTTTGGAAATTTATATATTAAAATTATAGAATTTTGAAATATAAATTAAAAATAGAAATAATAAATATATAAATTCATTAAACAAAATTAAAAAAAGTCATTACACATTAAAATAAATTGTTCAAAAAAAAAGCATTAAAAGCAAATATTTAGACGGTTGGAGAATCTCCGTCGTCGGGATTATTATCCCGAAACATATGCGGGAAGCATTTTTCCATCATCTTCTCCAAGCAGGAGAGCTTCTTGGTGGTAGTATGTTGCTCCGTCCGTAGCTCTTCAACCTGCTGGTCACGGTCTTTCACCGTTTGGGTGAGCCTCTCGATTTCTACCCGGTACTCCGAAGGATAACGAGGAAACGAGGAAGAAGATTCCTGGGTCGGAAGGGTGCCTAACCCAGCGAATCGACCTTTCACTTGCCGGGTTTGCTGCGAATAATTAAAACCGATAATAAATAAATAACGAAAAAAAAAAACGAAATGAAATTAAAACTTACCTCAAGTACAATCTGGTTTATCTCTTCCCGGGACAAAGAGTTCGAGGACGACGATCCTTCGATAGTGAGCTGCGATTATAGTTCACGGTCCAGCTTCGTCTTCTTGCTCTTCTCGACAACATCCCGCATCCCCAAGTCCTGTATCTGACCGGTTTTCTTGTTGGTGTGTCTATTCTCGATGAGTTGAAGATAATCGGGTTCGGAACCAGATGCTCTCGCCTGCGAAAATTTGTTAAGTTAAATAAATATAAAAAACAGAATTAACAATAAAAATTTTAAATTAAACTTACCATTTCCATCGCTTCCCGTTCGATGGTATTTGCGCCCGCGTTGTGGATGTAGACCCCTTTCCCGCCTCGTTTGCTATTTCGGTTATTCGACTGTTGTTCGGAGGTCTTTTTTGTCGCAGGCCTACTCCAGTACTCACAGAAGCCTTTCCAGACGTCGTCGTCAAGGTCCTTCGGCTTGTCTTTGTTCTGCTTCCACTTCTGTTTCCACTCGTACATGTGCTTCGAGTACGAGTTTGCGGCATACTTGTCGAATGTGTCAATGACTTCGCGCGTATGATGAGAGTCCCACGTGAACTCTTGCTACAATTTTTTAAAAAATATTGTTACATATCAAAAAGAAAAATTGACAAAATGAAATTCAAAATAAATAATATATCAATAAAGAACGTACCGCGAAAGTCCGGTGCCACACGTCTTTCTCCTCGGCAGGCATGTCCGAATACTTCTTGTACGGTTTGTCCAACATGTTGTGGAGCATCCGTAATATCGACTTGGTGATCTGAGTCGACAGCTTAAACATGAAAACATTATGAAAATATATAAATATGTTAAGTTTAAAAATCTAAATAAATTGAAATAATGTACATAAATTTTCTTACCAAGTGCCGTCCTCAAACTTCGGGTCGAGTCGAATGCAATGGCCCCGGTTAGGCTGCCGGACTAGCTCCTCGATCTCAAGGTGGCTCCGAGCAGCGGATTGCTGGGAATCAGGGATGTGAGTTCCCGAGCTCGTTGGTCCCGGAGGAGGCGTACACCGAGAACCCCGAGAACGGCGTCCTTGGTTGCCGCCTCCCAACTGAAGAACTTCGTCGTGATCCCTGCGGAAAACGGTAAAATTGTTAGTAAATTAACAATAAATTCAAAAGTTACAAATTTTTTTGAAATTTACGGAAAAAAATTTAGGAAAAATTCAAATTTTCTGGAAATTCAAATTTTCCGAAAAATTCAAAGTTTACTAAAAATTCAAATATTTCAAAAAATTTCAAAATTAGCTAAAATATTTTAAAATCAGTTTTAATATATAAAAATATTTAGAAAACGTTTTATTACTAAAAAAAATATTTAAAACAATTTTATTTCTAAAATAATATTTGAAAAAGGTTTTTATTATTAAAAAAAATATTTTAACATCAACTTAAATATATAGAAATATTTTAAAAACGTTTTTATTAGTTATAAAATATTATAAAAGATTTTAATATATACACATATTATAAAAACGTTTTTCAAATTAAAAAAAAATTTAACATCAACTTAAATATTATAAATGATTTTAATATATACACATATTATAAAAACGTTTTTATTACTAAAAAAAATTTTATAAACAATTTTAATATATACAAATATTATGAAAACGTTTTTATTACTTAACAAATATATTAAAAACGTTTTTAATATATAAAAATATTTTAAAAACGATTTTTATTACTTAAACAATATTCTAAACGTTTTTATTACTTAAACAATATTCTAAACGTTTTTATTACTTAAACAATATTTTAAAAACGATTTTAATATATACAAATATTTTTAAAAATTCAGACAATATCTAGATCTAACAATTCTAAATCAACAATCTAAACACATAAACCATAACACTAATATTATTCTAAATAACAAATTCTATTATAACCACTTAACAATTCACATAAATAAAATTCTAACAACCTAACTAATATATTCCCTAAAACTAAAATGATATAAAACAAAATTAAAGGAATTAATTAAACTTACATGGTTTTGTTGGAGAAGAATTGAGGAATTGAAGATAAAAACTGAAATTGTGAAGAAGAAGAAGATAAGAGGGAGAAGAAGAGATTTTCGTTTAGGGAAATTTTGAGAGAAGAGGAAGAAGAAGCGACGGAAGAGAGAGAGGAAGATGAGAGAAATAAGGAAAAAAACTTACGTTTCGTCGATTTAATTCGATGGCCGTCGGAAATCCGTCGGATTTTGAAAAATAATTTCATTTACGTGGTTGATATTCCCGCGGTCTCCTCGAAAATATCAATGTCCGTCGGAAATCCGTCGGAAATTTCCGACGGATTTCCGACGGATTGGAGAAGATAAGGATTCTCGATTAGTCAGTCAACAAGCACGTGTCTAATTTTTCATATCCGTCGGAAAGCCGTCGGAAATTTCCGACGGATAAGGTATATTCCTTGCATGTTTGTCGATTGGTCAGTCAACAAGCACGTTTCTATTTTTTCATATCCGTCGGAAATCCGTCGGAAATTTCCGACGGATTTCCGACGGATTTAGGGTATATTTGGGGTTTATGGTCTAGGGTTTCTTTATATGATTTAGGGACATGTTATTTACATGTTTCATTCAATAAATATATTAAGTTCATCAATATTAAAGAGTTTGCAGTAGTTTAAAAATTATACAACATCAAAACATATCGTTTCACATAAATCAACTATATCTTATACTATAACTTATACAAACACTTCCATCAAAATTTTTAAAATCTATATAACACATTTTCTTGATGTATATACAAGGTTAACCTATTTTATATACATCATACAAGTGTTTGTAAACTTTTGCCACAAAAAAAACCTATACCCTATACCCTAAACAAGATTTTTAAATATCCGTCGGAAATCCATCGGAAATTTCCGACGGATTGAGTTGAATCTGGGTTATATCCGAGGGATTGATTTTTCAGCCGATGCAACTGAATCCGTCGGAAATTTCCGACGGATTGAGTTGAATCTGGGTTATATCCGAGGGATTAATTTTTCAGCCGATGCAACTGAATCCGTCGGAAATCCGTCGGAAATTTCCGACGGATTTCCGACGGATTGAGTTGAATCTGGGTTATATCCGAGGGATTGATTTTTTAGCCGATGCAACTGAATCCGTCGGAAATCCGTCGGAAATTTCCGACGGATTTCCGACGGATTCAGTTGCATCGGCTAAAAAATCAATCCCTCGGATATAACCCAGGTTTTATCCGAGGCAGCTTAATCCGTCGGAAATCGGCTTTCCGACGGATATTTAAAAATCTTGTTTAGGGTATAGGGTATAGGTTTTTTTTTGTGGCAAAAGTTTACAAACACTTGTATGATGTATATAAAATAGGTTATATAGAATTTATATAGAAGTTATAATATTTTTTTTGTTGCAAAAGTCCGATTTTGTTACACTTAATCAAATGTCTAACTTTATAAAACTTCGATATAACTGATATATTACACATTACAATTCTAGTTCAAATATATGTACATATTTTACGGTGCAAATTTTATAATTAAAACTACTGTCAATCCGATGATGAGTAATCTGATTCTCCTGAATCGGAAGGTTCCCCAAATTCGTCAAATTCTTCTTCTGAATCCTCAAATACTCGATCGTCTGACTGTATGGTGAAATCAACGACAAGGTCGACCTCAAGGGAATGCTCGATTGAACCCAAACCTACGGAGCTTTGTTGGAGGGGTTCATGATCAGACATCCCATGAACTCTACCTCTCGGATTTATCGATGTGACTGTAACCCACGGGTCTTGCTTGTTTGTCACCCGCGGATAGGGAATGTAGCATACCTACACCATGTACAAATTTAACCACGGGAATGCAACAAAACTTAATTAAAAATTAACGTAAAAGAAATACAAACCTGGTCTGCTTGTGATGCAAGTACAAATGGCTCGTATCTCTGGAGTTTTCTTCTGCTATGTAATGATGTAACACCAAATTGGTCGTGTCGCACACCGCTTCCTACTAATGGGTCGTTCCAGTCGCATAAAAATGCAACACATCTTAGACCGAGCATTCCCGGGTACTGAACATCGAAAATCTCACGTACGACACCATAGTATACAAGATCACCTGACTGAGTTGATACACCGTAATCTGAAGTTGTCGCACTCCTATCATCCCGAAGAATCTTAAAAGCGTACCCCCGTGTGCTATACATCACATGTGACTGCACGGTTGCTAGTGGAAATCTCACAATTTCATCTAACCACGTGGGAAATGTTTGTCCGTTAGCCTTCTCTGTCGTCACCTGCACAATTAAAATAAAAATACTTCAAATAATTAAATCTTTCATTACATATGATGATTGCTAAAAACAAGGCAATTAAAAGACTTACATAATCTCTTAACCAACGTCCGAACTCTTCCTGTTTGAGCTCGATTAGCTCGTCCTCTGTTTTGTCAGGAAATGCAAAACGTTGATAAGCCATATACATCCTGTGAGATTGAAACAATTATCACGTTAGTACATATATATATATAATCAAAAACCCAATACGTAATTAATAATTATGTTCAATATATAATACCTCTCATATTCATCAACTCCGTCGCAGTTTGTGAGAATATACATATGCAAATGCTCTCGCTCTTGTGGTGAAAGTCTCCTCTTCTTGCCTTTTCCACTAAGTCGTCCAATCTGTAAAAATATATGAGGTACATCGACCGGATAGAAAGGTAGGACGCCTCCGTCATCATGTCGAGCTGCTCTACGACTCTTTGTTTTGACTTGTGATGGAAAGTAGGACTCGGCAAAATGTGAGGTTTCTTCATTGATGGTCTGTGCGACGATAGAACCCTCCACTCTACTCAAATTTTTCACCTTCTTCTTTAGATGTAACATATACCGTTCGAAAGGATACATCCAACGGTACTGAACCGGGCCCCCAAGCTCTGCTTCTCGAGGGAGATGAATTGTTAAATGTTCCATAACATCAAAGAATGAAGGAGGAAATATCTTCTCCAAATTGCAAAGGATTACAGGTATATTAGCCACAAGATTTCGGATACCGTCTGATGTAAGAGAGCGAGAACATATATATCGGAAAAAGGCACCAATCCCTGCAATATATGGATAACAAATGAATAATTAAATAATGAAGTATATATTGTATAAAGTAGTAAATAAATAATTTCATGATTGTACCTGCAATTGCTTCGTGGACATTATGTGGTAGAAGACATGCAAAGGCAAATGGAAGGAGGCGCTGCATCACCACATGACAATCATGACTCTTCATCCCAGTAAACTTCCCTTCTCCATGATCAACGCAGTTCCGAAGGTTAGATGCGTATCCGTCCGGGAATCTAACACTTTCGGTAATCCAGTCAAAAAACTCGGCCTTTGAAGGTTCATCGAAACGAAAAGCCGGGACCGGAGGCTTCCCGTTCTCTGTCACATGTAGTGCTCTACGAGAACAAATGTCTGGCAAGTCCAATCTAGACTTCAGATTGTCCTTCGTCTTCCCTTTGACATTGAGAACGGTGTTCATAATGTTGTCGAAAAAATTCTTCTCAATGTGCATGACATCCAGATTATGCCTCAAAAGATGGTTCTTCCAATAAGGCAAATCCCAGAAAATGCTCCTCTTGTGCCAATTATGAACGTTGCCACAACCATCAACAGGATGATGTCCGTTACCACCACAATCAACGGTCCTCTCTGCACCAAAATCTCTAAACTGAGTCAACAAATACTCACCATCTAACTCAGGAGGAGGACCGTCAAATACTTTCCGGTTCTTCCTAAACAATGTGGTGCTCCGACGATAAGGATGATCGCTAGGTAGGTATCGCCTATGACAATCAAACCAAGACGTTTTCCGTCCGTGCTTCAATTGGAACGCATCAGTGTTATCTTGACAGTACGGGCACGATAACCTTCCGTGCGTTGTCCATCCTGATAACATGCCATATGCTGGAAAATCGCTAATAGTCCACAAAAGTACCGACCGCATGATGAAATTTTGGTGACAAGAAACATCAAACGCTTCAATACCTTGGTCCCATAACATTCGCAGCTCATAAATCAATGGTTGCAAAAACACATCAAGTGATCTCTTCGGATGCTCTGGTCCAGGAACGAGAATGCTAAGGAACAAGAACTCCCTTCGCATGCACAAAGATGGCGGCAAATTGTAAGGTGTTACAATTACTGGCCACAAAGAATATTTTCTGCCGTGCTTCCCAAAAGGGCTGAAACCATCGGTACATAATCCAAGGTATACGTTCCTTGCCTCAAACGCAAAGCTGGGATAAATGGATTGAAAATGTTTCCATGCTCCTGCATCTGACGGATGGGCGATTTGTCCATCTGTTGTATGCTCTGCATGCCATCTCATTGCTCCTGCTGTGCGCTCTGACTGATATAACCTCTTCAATCTCTCTATTAACGGTAAATACCACATCCGTTTATATGGCACTGGCACTCTTCCACCTGTTTCCTTATACCGAGGTTTGCAACAAAAACGACATGTCGTACGATCTGCGTCCTCTCTCCAGTAGAGCATACAGTTGTCTATGCATACATCTATCATCTGATACGACAGTCCTAGACCTTGAACAAGTTTCTGTATCTCATAGTATGATGCCGGTGCAAGATTATCTTCTGGCAAAATTTCTTCCACAAAATCAGCGATTGTATCCACGCACTCCTCACTCAAATTGAAATCCGTCTTTATACCCATCATTCTTGTTGCAATTGATAAAGGGGAATGTTCACTTCTACACCCATCATATAACGGATGTTTAGCAGCGTCTAACATATCAAAGAATCTCCGAGCTTCTAAATTAGGTTCTTCTCCCCTATCTCCATACTCAGCAACCGATGGTATATTTTCACGAAATGCATCGTTCACCATCTGAACATGACCTACAGTACTTTGTTCTTCCATTGCGGGTTCTTCTAAGCTAGTGTTATCCCCAATATAATGTTCACTAGTACTAGCATAATTATCCACCATTGTATCATTTTCTCCATGATAATACCAAATCTTGTAACCCGACATAAAACCATGACAATACAAATGTGACCATACTTCATCTATCACGATAAATCTACGATTCCCACAATTGGTACAAGGGCAATAGATTTTACCGGTTTTTTTTGCTTTCTTCTGCATACCCGCAAATGCCATGAATTCCTGTAGACCTTTTTTGAATTCCTCCGTAACTAGGCACGTGTCCGGAATTTGATGAGGCTTGTCCATCCATGATCGAAAATAATTATAAGGATTTGAAGAAGACATTTTCGTAAGGAATTAGATAACAGAGATTTTTTTTGTTGTGATTATAAATGAAGGGTGGAAACGTTTTTATAAGGAAAATTTTGTCCATTTTCCGACGGATTTCCGACGGATTTCCGACGGATATAAAGTAGATATTATCGATGTCGGCAACCATGTCGGCAACCATGTCGGCATCTGTCGGCATCTGTCGGATATCCGTCGGAAATCCGTCGGAAATTCGTCGGCAATCCGTCGGAAATTTCCGACGGATGAACGTCGTCGAAAATCCGTCGGCAGTATGTCGGCAACATCAGAATGCGTCAAAAAGTCGTCGGAAATCTGTCGAAAAGTGTCCGACGGATTATTGTCGTCGGAAATCCGTCGGAATTTCCGACGGATTTCCGACGGGTTAATATTTCCGACGGAATTCCGACGGATTTCCGACGGATTTCCGACGGATGAGAAGTTAGTCGGAAATCCGTCGGAAAGTCATCGGAAATTTCCGACGGAATTATTGCCGTCGGAATTTCCGTCGGATTTCCACCTGTTTTCTTGTAGTGCTCGTGCTTGCCCTGCTTTAGGAAAAGTGCCTCTATCATCTCTTACTAATCATAATGATTTTGAGTTTAAATTGTCTTGAAAAAAGGATGCATCATAATTACACTTAATCCATCCATTCGCCGGTCGAGACTAACAAGGTGAACCTGTTGTAGCCTGGTTATTAGTTGTATGAACATGAACTTTATCTTTGAGGTATTCTTCCGCGTTCATCCATTCCGTTGCATCAGATCGAGAAAATCCCAAATTAGTTCCCCAAGGAATATGATTCTGTTGGAAGATTAATGAATTTCGACTCCTCTATAGTCTCCATAAGATCCAATGAGGGAATTGTCTAGTATGTTTGAATCTGCTTGATATGTTAAAATTTAATGCTGCTTGAATCTTCTCATCTAAGTTAGCAGATGTATCAAAGAGTATTGGATTAGGAAGACCAGCCGCTCTCCAGGTTGCTTGATAATAATCACAGTCGAAGAAAAGTTGCTTAGTTTTTTCTTCACCTTTAAAGCACTGTTTACACCTTGAATTCTGATTTATATGTCTTCTTCGTAATGTTTCTCCTGTAGCTAGAAACCCCGAAATCATCTTCCATAAAACCTATTTGATTTTTGGTGTTGTTTGCAATTTCTATACCGCACTTTTGAGATGAAGATTACCAGGTGGATGCTCGATTGGATTCAAATCTGGCAGATGAATTGATAACCAATATCCCGACTTTACAGAATATAATTCATCTTCATTGTACTGCCATCCGAGAAGATCTCTATGCACCATATAACATACTTTGATGCTTCAAATTTTCTCAATATCTTCAACCACAACTATTTCTCGAATTTTGTCTTCATTCCAACCATTTCCCTGTTGATTAAGCAAATGGCTAACTTTACAACATCAGATAGCATCCCGTTAGACCGAGGCGGTCTAGGTGGGTGAGTAGGTAACCACGGATCCTCCCAGAAATCGATCTAATTGCCATATCCAATCATGTATCATAAGCCTTTTTCAGCAAATCTCTTCCCTGAATTAAGGACTTCCAACCAAAAGAACTCTTTTTCCTAGAATTTCATTTAACATATTTCCATCTGCAAAGTATATTCCTCGTAAAACTTTTGACATTAGACAGTCAGGGTTATGAAAGATTCTCCACACTTGTTTTCCAAGAAGGGCCAAGTTAAAATGTTCAAGATCTCGGAATCCCATTTCTCCCTCTTTCTTAGGTAAACTCATTCTTTTCCATGATAGCCAATGCATTCCTTTTTGTCCATCTCCCGAACTCCACCAAATTTAGCTAATAAAGCATTGATATCTTCACAAATTTCTTCTGGTACTTTGAAAACATTCATGGAGAAGATGGGCATTGTCTAATGCCTCGTTCTGGTTTGATGAATCCATGCGTAGAGCCATTAATTAGAACCGAGAAACTCACTGTGGACACGCAGCTCATAATCCACTGTATCCATTTAGGACCAAACCCCATATTCTTCATTGCTTCCTCCAAAAATTTTCATTCAAGTCGATAATATGCTTTTGTAATATCCGTCTTGATTGCCATATATGAATTAGCTTGCATCTTTCTGGATTTCAAACTGTGAAAAACTTCATGCACAATAATGATATTATCTGTAATCATTCTCCCTGGGATAAATGCAGCTTGGTTTTCTGAGATGATACCAGCTAAATGCTTGTTCAAACGGTTAACTAAAATCTTTGAGATGATTTTGTAGGCAACATTACGAAGAGATATCGGTCTGAAATCAGACATTGAAATCAGAGGATGTACCTTTGGGATAAGACATTTATTAGTGTGATTGTGAGCTGGATCCAATTCTCCTGTTGTAAAGAAATGAGAGACCTCCTGGAATATATCATCTCTAATATCCTCCCAAAACTTCTGATAAAAATCTCCTGTAAAAGCAGCTGGTCCCTGAGCTCGGTGTGGGCCAATATCAAAAACAGCCTTCTGAATCTCATCTTCAGTTACTTTTCGAGTCAAATCCTGATTGATATCATCAATTACCTTCCTCTGGAAGTCTGAAAACACATCATTTATCAGATTTATTTTAATCGGATATGAAGAAAATAACTATTGGAAATACTGCTCTGCCACTCCTCCAATGTTTTTAACTCCTCTTTGTACAACACCAGTGTTGTCTTGAATTGAAGTGAGGCTGTTCCTTGCCCTTCGAGTTTTTGTAATGGTGTGAAAATATCTTGTATTACGATCCCATGCCTTCAACCAAATTATTATGGTTCTTTGTCTCCAAAATATTTCATCATCAATATAAGCATGATTCAAATCTCTTCTGAGCTTAGCTCTTTCGGTAAGGTTTAGAGATCCAGTAGATATCGCCTTATCTAATATTCCTCTTATGACAGATATTCTCTCTTTTGCATTATACCGATGTCTTTTCTTCTACTTGGATGTTTTCTTTCTACAGTTAACTAACCTCTGCTTCAGTGGTATACGCATAATATGATTGCATTGAAATCCAACCCATCCTTGTAGTGCATATTCTTTGAATCCTTCTTTATTCAACAGTCGACTATCATATCTTAAAAAAATACCCTCTATTCCTCAATTGTATATGAAATAAAGATAACTAAAGGCCTATGATCTGATTCCAAAAATTCCAAAAACTTAGTCTCAGAATTGGGAAACATTGAGAACCATTCAGTATTGGCCATAGTACGATCCAAACAGCTTAAAACATGATGATCTCCTCTTTGTCCAACCCAAGAAAATCGATCCCCACTAAACTTTAGATCAGCCAAATCACAATTCCTAACAAATCTCTTAAAGTCCTCAAACGATCTTGCAGGACGTGTTATGCCCCCTTTTTCTCACTATTTTCTAGGATTTCATTGAAATCTCCAAGTAGAAACCAAGGTTTTCCCCTTCTAGTAATTCCAATCCGTTCTAATCTTTTCCAAGTGTTATTCATTAATCTGGGATTGGGATTGCCGTAAACAAAAAGACAAGTAGAAAAACTTCTCATTGATCTTAACTTCACAATCAATGACATTAGGGGATTGAAAGGAAACAACCAAATCAACATGTTGCTTCCAAAACAGAACTAAACCACCACTAAGACCTATTGGTGGAACCGAAACTAAATTCAGAAAACCTAGTTGACAACCTACATCACGAACATAATTATCTTGCTTCTTTGTTTCAGATATGCAAATGATGTCCGGGAGACACTTTCGATTTATCTCCTTTAGGCGTCGAACTGTCGAGTCAATCGAGTCAATGCCAGGACCTCGACTGTTCCAGCAGGTTGTTCTCATGGTGGAAGAGGTAGTTTAGGGCCCACCGCGCCTCCCACGAAATCATTATGGAGTCTGACTCTCCATGGCCACTACTTTCTCCTGATCCAAGAACAATGAATTTGTTTTCATTCTCAGATTCATCTCCTCCCGAGAACTTCCTCTTGTGATGACCCATATTGCCTAACTTTGTATCAATTGCCAGCATCATAGCGGATCCCTCAAATTCGAAATGACTTTGCAGAACTTCTCTCTCACCAATTGAGAGTTTCCCATATTCCAAATATCTCCCTGGTACATCACTTGTACTGTTAGCTAAGACAGGAACTGGGTTGAAAAGTTCACTCATTTCATACTCTCCAGCATCTGTCTTGGGAATCTCTTCATCTAAGCCAAACTCTCCAGCATCTTCCAAAGCAAAAACCTCATCAGCCGTCAACAAGTCTTCCTCTTCACTATGAATCCCTTCATCACGAAGTTCTTGTTGCATATCATCACCAAGAGGATTTTGATTGTTATGCCGGATGTTTCCATTATCTTGATTCTCTGCTTGAACTTCATCATCATTCAGTTCTCAAATTTGAACTTCTTGGTTCTGTCGGGTCCTGATGCTGATCTCCATCTTCATCATCGTCGGAGTGGTGATTCATTCCTCCATTCTGGATTAGACAATTACCATAATCATGAGTGAGTATGCCACATACCTCGCAGAACCCACACAGCCTTTCATAGCGGAATTTCAGTAGTGTGATGACACCTCTTGAGAGCTGGAAATTTCTTTGGAATCGCAAAGGATGTGTGACATCCCAGTTCACTCTCACCCTAATATATTCCACTCTTGCAGCCACTTCCGCATTGTAATCAACATCCATTAGCATCCCCATTGCTCTTCCAATGTGTGCAATGACGTCGTAATTCATGAACTGCAGCGGGATACCACAGATTTAAACCAAAAACAGGATGAAATCGAGCATAACACGATCCATCAGCGAAGGCCATCGTTGGAGGATGAGCATACGTTCGGCAAAAGCCCATGGACCACGCCTTCACACATTTTCCATCGAATCTTCAGAAGGGAAGACAAACTGGAAACGATGACCTGCAACGATGCGTCCATGAACCAACCCAGCATGTCCCCAAGTTCTCGGCAGAAATGCGATGACGGAACAAAGATTTTGCCTCCTTGGATTTGCAGGTCGACCGATTAGAACAAATCAGTTCTCATTCACGGCTTGATTGACCACATCCTCCAGTAACTGAAATGGCGCATCTTCAATCCCCAAATCAAGGTTTTGAATCGCTCTCCTCAAATTGTCCGCCATTTTCAACAAAGTTTTGTAGAAACGTAGTGGATAATAGATTGGTAGTGAGTAAATCGAAGAAACATGTGTCGATAAAGAGATCGAATCGTTCCATTTAGAGGAAAGAAATAGCGCCGATAGCATCGGAGATTGTGCATCACTTCGAAGCGTGGGGTTCAAAGTGGGAATAACTCCCCACGATTGAAGAAACTGCCACCATTTTCTCCACTCGCCAGGAAAATATTCAAAAACTATCACCGGAAAGGTGATGTATAGTCGGAGAGAGAACTGAAAAATAAACTGTCTGAATATCGCTTATTTGTCACCCTTTCTCTTATTTTTTATCTGTCTTTGTAACCTTAGATATTATATATGAATAAAATTAGATGTTAAAAAAAAAAAAATTAACACCTTTTACCGTTTAAATAAAGAGTCGTTAATCACACCCATAAGTAACGCTAAAAAACAAGGTATCATGCAAACACGTTCCTGTTATTAGGTTCACGACGATAAAAAAATATGTATTATTAGAAACGCTAAATAAAACGCTAAATAAGTGTGCCGTTAAAAAACAAAATGTGGTCATATTAGTTGGCACATATTGAAGTTCCTTCATGGATAAGATCCCTTCAATCATTTACAAAGAGAATCATGTTCTTCGCTAATTCTCGAATTAATATTGGCTGCAATCGTGATCGTGTGAAATATTTTGTTCCGTGGACGACTAAAACAGTTAAAGCCTTAAAAAAGAAAAGTCAGAAAATCAACTTATATGTTCAGAAAATCAAAACAAAACCGTGATTTTTTTCAATAGGAGTTAAAATGGTTCATATGCCTTGTTTTCCTTTTTTTTTTGTTCACAAAATATGCCTTATTTGCATAATATGTCTATCTATATCTACTTCCTTAATCCAATCATATTTACAATTTTTTGTGAGTTGCAAGAATCTGAATTATGTGCTAAACTCTCGACGACTTCCTTTTCTTGAAAGTTAGTGAAAGAATGTTGCTAAAAGTATTATCAAACGGCACAAAATCATAGTTTGTAAGAAGTAGGTCCATACATTGATGTTATTTGCTAATGATATAACTTCATTATTCAAAGTACTACGAAACTGTAAAAATATCATCTTTGTATGATTGATAACTATTTTTGTTAAAAATATCGAATTAAATTATAAAATACATAATATTTTATATTACGTACAACTGTATATCACTGTTAAATGATCAAGTTGTACCTGTTGATATATTAAAAAGTTAGATGAAAGTCTACTCGTATAACGGTATGATATATATTATCTTGATATTTGATTTGGTAAAACTTGTCCAAAACCAAAGGCTAAGGGTCATATTAAAAATCAAAAGAATGAGTATACTAATACTACCCTTCAAGAAACCATGTAGGAGACAAAAAGCTTCAAGAACCAAACTTGAACCTAGACATTATCAAGGCTAAGTACATTTAATCTGAAATGGCTCCATCTTTTCTACTTATGGGACCCACACTTGACAACCTCATTGGCCGAGAATCTGTTGGATTTAGTGGAAGTACTCTAATAAAATGCCAAGTCAACCGCTTTAATGTTGCTAAAATACACAAGTTGTTATCAACTATTGATAAAAAATAATATATATATATATATATATATATATAGTTGCTAGCTATTTTTATTCATTTAAAATTTAAATGAAAATTTTAAAGTAATAGCACTAAATAACTATTTTTTAGTTTTTATTTGCAAAATCGGCAAATATCATTTTTGTAAATATAAATGATTCATTTAATGCATATTATTAAGACATATCAAGATTTTTGATGTCGAAAAAACATATTAAAAAAGCATATTATTTTATCAAATATAGTTATATTATGTCATTTTTTAAAAATACGGATGATAAAAATTCATAATTTATTTACGAAAGTGAAACTGCACTTTCAGCCAAATTTTGACTATGTATATTTTTATCTATCAAATAAACCTTTTTAACAATTAAATTTTTTTTTTTGAGAGAGGGTTTTTCTAACAAATATTTTCTGAAGTCCACATATAATATTTTATTTCTTGCCCAAAAAAAAAAAGTGCACTTCTCCAACAAATACATAAATCCTTAAGAAACAAAAATAAGGAAATAAGGACCAATAGATATATATGTCACGTGAAAATTGCATAAAATTTCACATTGTAAATCTGGTCTAGGAAACAATTTCTTCAATTATCTAGGAAACTATAAAATAAATGAGATGCTTTACCGAAGATGTAATCGACGAGTACACGAGTGTACATTGTACAGCTGTAAATGACTAATTTGATTTAGAGAATATGACTGGTATAGCTGGAAATACAACGATTAAAATTTATAAATATGAATAAACGGAAGTATTTGGCTTATCTTTAAAAAAAGAAGAATTGATGACCTATCGAGCAATAAACAAAAAGTTTATTGTCTGACGTGATCAAACAAGATTCAGAAGTGATTTGGACAAGGTTTTTCAGAGTAAACTAGATTTAGTATTTCGATTCTTATGAGTGATTTTACAAGAAGAAAAAAACAAAGAATTACTAAGTGTTTGAGTCTAGAGCTAGTTACAGAAAAAGTCGTTGTTCAAGATTCTTTACTCTTTACCATCGTCCTTGTGTTATACTCCGAGATCGTGTTTAATTAACGTTGCCGTTTATTTCGCATGATTCGTCATGAATAGTCTTTAATTCGGAGGCTTCGGTCGTTACGTTTGAATGAGTCTTTGGCCTCGTCGGGGTTGACTAACAGATATGCATTTCATCCCCTTTGAACGTAAACTTTTACTCTGGTGGGCCTTTCATCTCGGATCGTCACCTCGTCTGCTCCTTTAACTCCGTCTGGCCTCTTTGATTATGTCGGGCATTTTCACCGTTAGTTTATTGGGCCCAATTTAATGGGCCGGGATTTTCACCTCCACAATGATCAAGAAGTATTAAACAATTAGATTATGTCCAGACACGGAACACAATATTTTAGTTTTAGTTACGAGCTAAAATAACTGTGTATAGTAAAAAAAAAATTTGTCAACGGCAGATTTTATTAAAATGTGAATAATATTAGATTTAATTAGGCTTTTATATATTTTGTTTAGAATGTATTTGATAAAAAAATAAAAGCTTAACTAAAATATCTTGTAATTTCTAAGTGACTTTAACTGCAATTGGCCTCTTTTCCAGCGAATAGAAGAATATAAATGCCATATGGTATCCTATTAGGATTAGGAAAACTTCTAGTTTTCTATTCTAAATGGAATCGGATTTTAGATTATTATAAATATGGGTTTTAATTGTTTGTAATTATTCATTTACACAATTAATAAAGAAACCTTAAACGGCTATTTGCCTCAATTTGATTTATCTCTAAGGTTTCGGTTTTTTCTAATTCTTTGTTCGTAAATTCTCAACATGTGGTATCAAAGCTCTAGGTTGCAAAAATCTGAACGATTGCCATAAGAAGTTCCCTCAAGTTCGATGTTACTAGATCTGGCAAAGGCGAGTCAAAGATCTTATTACACATCAGGGGATGAAAAAGTCTTTGTTGGAGAAAAACCAAAATCAATCACACATGATGATTGGGAAGAGATGCATAATCAGGCAGTTTCAATGGTTCGTGTGTGTATGCCAGACATGATTACACATCAGGTAATGAATCTCACAACTTGCAAACATATGTGGGATAAGTTAGAGAAGACGTATATATCGAAATCGTTGTTTGGCAAGTTTTATCTAAAGCAAAGGTTGTATAAGTTGAAGATGTCTGAAACCAAAGTTCTTGTTGCACACGTTAACAACTTCAATAAAATCATCGGTGATCAAGAGCGTGTGGATGTGAAGATTGAGGACGAAGGTAAAGCCATAATCTTGTTGTGTTCTTTTCCTCCTCAGTATAAGAATTTATTGAAAGCTCTTACAGTTGAGAAAACAACTATAAAGGTGGAGACCGTTTCTTCTTCGTTGATATCTCATTATGAACGGTGACAGAATACTACTGTGGTTAATAAATCTCAGGGTAATGGTTGTATGTATGTTACAATCAACAGAGGAGAAGTCAGAAAGAGAAGCAACCATATGGTAATAGCATGGACATATCAAAATCAAAGGTCGGAAAGAAATCAATCTATTTTGGATGTGGCAAAAAGGGTCACTACATGCAAGATTATCTTGCTAAGAAGCATAATGCATAAAGGAATTCGCAGGATGTGTCAAGTTCTGCAAATATGATTCAAAAGAATGAAGATTCAGCATGGGTAATTGACTACGATTTTTTGGATGTAAAATTACACATATTCTTATATTCTATATATGGGAGCTTCATTCAATACGACTTCAAAAAGAGAATGGTTTGAGATGTATAAGGTTGGAAATAGTGATTATGTTCAGTTGGCCAATGACATGGTGTATAATATCATTGGGGTTGGGCAAATCAAGTTTCGCATGCATGATGTCATCATTAAAACGTTGACTGATCTTAGGATGTTCAAGTGGTGAAAAAGAATTTGATCTCCATAAGTACACTTCATAAAAAAATTTAAATTCAGGGGTGATGAAGATGTAGACGTTGTGTAAAGAAGTTATGGTAGTGATGAAACGACATATGAGAGTTGGGTGTGTATACCGGTTGATAGGGAGCGTTATTGTAGGTGGAGCTGCAACTGCGGTGTCGGAATCTAAGAGCACAACACTATAGCATATGTGTATTGGACACATAGATGATCATGGCTTTAGTGAACTCCATAAAAGAGGTATTTTGGACGGGTTAAAGAGTTGTAAGATGGAGTTTTGCAAGTTTCGTGCTATGGAAAAACCGTCCAAGGTATCTTTCAAGACTGGACAACACACGACAAAGGTTTTTTTTAGACTATGTCCACTCTGATGTGTGGGGGCCAACTTGGAAACAATCATTGAGAGTATCTAGATACTTTGTCATCTCCATTGATGACTTCTCTAAGAAGGTGTGGGTCTACTTATTGAAGCAGAAATCTTAGGTATTCACGAACTGCAAGATTTGGAAGGCTGAAGTAGAATACCAGGTAGAGAGGAAGGTGAAGTATCTGAGATCAAATAATGGCATGGAGTATACTAATGGAAAATTTTAGAAGTTATGCGAGGAGCATGGTATTCAAAGGCAGTTTATAGTACAGAAAACACCACATGAAAACGGTGTTTGTGAAAGGATGAACCGTTCGATTGCAGAGAAGGCAAGTTGTTTGAGATTGAATGTAGGGATTCCAAAGCAATTATGGACAGATGTAATAAACAGAGCGGTATATCTCATCAATAGACAATGAAAGAGTTCTCTAGAAAGAAAAGTGGCTGAAGGGGTGTGGATTGGGATATACATTGATCGACCAAACTTGAAGATTTATGGATGTCCAATTTATATGCTTGTTCGAAGTGATAAAAGATCAAAGCTGAATTCAGAGTCTAAGAAGTTCATCTTGTTAGACTTTGAAAAAAGTATGAAAGGCTTCAAGTCATATGATCATGAGGCTAATAAGAGGGTGATTAGTCGAGATTTGGTATTGATGAGAAGTATATGGTGCAGCATGCGAGGTCAGAACATGTGCATGTGACTATTGAAATTGAGAGAGATTATGGAACAGCATAGGAAGAGTCTAGTCAGACAAGACCAGCAACATAAAGTGATAAGCGACCTGCTGAGGTGGAACAGAGGAGTTAACAAAAACGAGCAGAGGAGATCTTGGTTGCTAACATACCAAGACGCATACCCAAAATAACCAGGTAGATTCAAGTATGAAGACATGCTTAACTATTCTCTTGTGGTTGGTACATATGATCCATCTAACTTTCGAGAGGTTATAAGTAGTCTTGAGAAAGAAGGCTGGATTGGTGCTATGACAAGGAAGAATGAGAGTCTTGACAAGAAATATATGTGGGATCTTGTGCCTTTACAAAAAGACAATAGGATGCAAGTGAATATTTAAAGTGAAACTATGAGTGTCTGAGAAGGAAGCTGTAAATTCCAGACAAAATTATTGGCAAAAGGTTACTCACTTAAGAAAAGGGTTGATTATGACGAGATTTTCTCCCCACTTGTTAGGCACATTTCCGTACAAGTTATGTTGGAAATAGTAGGAAACTTGAACTTTCATCTTTAACAGCTGGATGTGAAGACAACATTCTTCCATAGATATTTAGAGGAAGAGATCTATATGGAGCAACCTGATAAGTGTATATTTTGCATTCTTTAATGGTTATTTTTCTTTGGTTTTATTCCCACTTTGAATTGCTTTTGGAATTTTTTCATGTATTTGAGTCTCTTTTATCTTTGTCATGCATTTTAGAGTCATAGATATGTTTCTTTGCCTTTGCATTGAATTTTTGGTCATTTTTAGGTGTTCTTGGAGCATGGAGATGTATGAAGACTTGGCATGGAGAAGAATATGAGGAAAATGAGCAAAAGTAAGAGGAGAACAAATGCAAGGATACTCATATTGGTCCCCAACCGATATGAGATACCGGTGATGCGAATCGGATTCGTCTCCGAAACTTCAGGTTTTCAATTTGTAAACCTTAAAGCCTGCAAGTGCACATATGTGCGTTGTAATACTTAAGGTATCGATCCACAGGGAGAGAATGTTGTTCTGCGAGTTCTTAGACACTGTATAGTAAATAAACTTAAAACAAATATATGTTTATAGGGTTTTGTCACTAACTCGAAGCTATGAATCTAAACTATACTAAATTAAGCGAGAAAATAAAAAAGCAAACGAGACTAAACTAAGCTAAACTAACCAAATAAATAAATATAATCTAAATGAACAGTAGCAAGCAATAATTATTTCGAAGTTGTAAATCAATTAACGATGCATTGGGCAATCGGAAATTCTTTAGGGTTCATGGCCGATTTTCACCGAGAATTTGCTAGGATTTCTAAAGCGAGTTTTTGTCGTCTTTGGGTTCTTGAACTTGGAACACGTACGCTATGTGTAGTCTACTCCCATAATCCTACATACCTACTCACTTCAGTACTCATACGGTAGCTTTCGTCTCCATCCGCGCAAGAAGTGAATGATACTCTCAAAGGTCGTATACGCCCACAATTCCTCCGTAAGTATACTTTCGAAATCTTACGACGAATTTGTTAGTCTACCCTAGGTCAAGCGATTAGATTCAGCACTCTCGCGGCTCTAAAACACCTAATATCAGTTTCTAAGACGGTTAGTCAAGCAACGCATTAACAACAAGGATAGAACGAAGAACCCTAATCAGTATCCTAGTCGAAAAACTCAATCAAAAATCGAACCATGAGAGTCCTTTGAACCCCTATACACAACAAGGAAATTACTCAGCCACAACCATGCAAGACAAAATCAAGCTTCTGAATTGCACAATCAATAGATAAGAAATCAAACAAAAGGGTTCAAGGAGAATTCCTATCTCCCTAAACAAAGAACAAAGAACCAGAGCAAAGGTTTGGTGCAAAACAAGTCTAAAAGTGTAACCAGAGGGGGCTGCGAAATTCTATCTTAAACACACATATTTATAGATCATCCAATCTTGATTCGTCGACCATATATTTTAGTTGAAGAGAAAACGAAGTGAGCTCGAAGATGGGCTTCGAACTTGAAGGTCTTGGGCCGTTTTTGGTCGACCGCGTGTGCGAGTCTTGGACCAGCGGCCAAATGGTGTTTCGCCACGGCTGGAGAGACTAAACCAGTGGCCAGGAGTGTCTTTGCTGCGGCCAGGAGTGCTGGATCCGCGGTGGTTGACCTATAGCAATGAAACTTCAATTCTTCTCTTGCTTCCCTCGCAAGACTGCAGCACATGCCTTCCATCAATTGAATGTATCTTGAGATTTAACCATTGTAATTCTTTGAAACCAACTGGGTATGAAAGGTCGTTCTCCCTTATATCTTGTGTCCAAATTTGGTCGTGATCAGAAGGTGAGAAGGTCTACATCCGATGTCAAACTTCTGACGGTCCAAAATGGTCCAAAATCTGGATCTTCTCCAATTTGCGTCGTTTTTACATGAGGAACCTGAAAAGAGTTTTCGAACTACAAATATAAAAATATCATAGTAAAAGTATATAAAACCAAGTTAAACACTTATTAAAGTGTTCTAAAAATAGATAGTATAATGGGTAAAAATACGGTGTTAGACTTTGTTTGTCCTAGACTTAGACTTTGTTTGTCCTCAAACAAAACCAAACCAAAGCTCGGAAATATCAAACAAAAATTATAGGGAACTAGAAATATCGGAGACCGTCCTTCTAAACCATAACCATCGAACTACATCAATCGCAATCTAGCCTAGAAAATTCTCACCATAAGTTTCCATAACACTAGTCCACGGTATCCGTCATACGAAATATAAACTTTCAAAATCCAAAAATCAGGTCAACTAGCTCTCTACATTCATTAAGTATTGGCGTGGACTTCTCATCAAAAGGATTAAACCAAGACAATCGATGCTAGGTATTAAAGGCATTTAGGGGTGAGGTTAAGAGTGTTTCGGGTTACCGTAATTTCACCAGAGGGTACGAGATATTATGCAAAACAGCAAGAGAGGAAGGACCTATTGATAACCACAGCTTCCAGTCACTTCTTCTTGCGTAAAAATGTTGCACTTTCTCCTTCTTTCTAAAACAGAAGTTTTATGTCGTTCCCCCTGACTTAGAATTTTTTTGTGGGCTCGGAGTGACAGATTACTCACAAATGAACCATGGATGCCTCATAAGTATTTCGACCAACCTAGACTCTTTTTAGGCTTTTGTTTCCTTTCCCTTTCGATTATTTTTGATTTTTTTTTATAAGGGGAAACGCCTTTATGATAATGAGTCTTAGAGGAACGAAAATTTACCATGTTTTTGAGTTTTCCAAGGCATAACCAAGCTCTTATCTTTGTTGAATTCGCCTCCACCAAGAGCGTATAGTTTCCGTCTTTAGTGACTGAAAACTATGTCATTCCTCCCTCTCCGGAGTTTTTGCACATATCTGAACATAAGACACAAAGAGAGTTGCATGAGGTTTTAACAATGGTTAAGTTGCGGGTAGGTTACCAACTAAAGATGAGCTGGCCATTCATGTACGACAAAGAGTGGTAAAAGGTAAAAGTACGTCATGAATGTATGATTCGTTATCTTTGCCTAAACCTTTGATGAGAAAACTAAGTCAAGATTAAAGTCCGAATAAAATAGACCTAGCATATTCCATCCTAAAGAATCTCTACGGTCTAAATTCCTCTGGGGATTTCGCATTAACAGAAACTTTAGCTACCGCCTAGTCTAGAACCAAATTACGAAAGAGCATGTTACTAGGAGATAGCGTTGAAGCACAATGGACGGTTATCGTCATGGATTCCTTTCATTATTCCCTAAAAATGTATCCTACTTTTTGAAAAACTTGAAAAATCTTCAATTTTTTTTTTTTTAAAGAAAGCGTGAAAAATGAAAAATGCAAAGGCTCATGAAAGAAAATGATGGTTAGTAAGGGATGGGATCCTCCCCCAGACTTAAATCACACTGTCCTCAGTGTTAAATGAGCCGAGTAAGGACGAAAAATAGATGGATGTAATCATTGAAAAAGTTCAAGGAGGAAGAAAACTTACATGGATGTGGTTGGAGAATGGATTTAGGAATTGAATGGTGGGGATTGAGGGTGGAAAATGATGTTGTCGCGATGGGAATGGGATTGGGGGATGGTTGGGAATAGTTTGTAATCAATCGTGGATCGACGGAAATCAATTGGGATCAACAGGAGGTTGGTCGCGGGTCGAAAGGATGCACCCGCGGTCACATGAAGCTTCGCCGTGGGTCGGTTGATCGTTACCGCGGCGAATGGAGAGCTGGTCGCGGCTCGGGGCTTTACACCCGCGTTCAACGGCTTCTTTTGCGGTCAAGTACTTCCTTGCGGTTAGTGCCGGACCCGAGCAGTTCCGAACCGTGTCTCCATATTTTTATTTTCGGTTTTTTTTTTAATTCTTTTGGGTTTTTTGATTTTTTTTAGAAAGCTGAAACTAAGAAAAAGAAAACGTTAGTAGAAAAAGAAGGAAAAACTAAAAAGAAAAACGTACCTAAAATGGGTTGCCTCCCATTGAGCGCTTTTGTTTAAAGTCGTTTAGCTCGACGTTGGTAGCTAGATGAGCCTAGTCGTAGAAGGACAGTGTCTTACAACAAGTCTTCTTTTATTTAACCTTGTAATCCTTCGTATATAACATATCACGCCATTCCCACTCGGGATTTCTGTCATAAAGTCCGAGATGGTGATCTCCTTCGGGATCACAATGGAAAATCATATTTGGAGCTTCCTTGGATTATGCTTCTTCTTCTTTGATATTCTCGGATGGTAGAGCCATGTTGAATGATGCATAGATGGTAGGCTCTAGATCAGTTTGTGTCTTGGTTGGAGCTTGAGTGCTGATGGAGAAGAAGTCTTGCTCGAGGAAGTAGGATCGGGATGCAAAACGTCAAAGTTGAGATGAACAGGGGCTGGCCACGTGTGGAGAAGGCGGAGCCACGACAAAAGGAGGCTTGGCCGCGGGTCGGTGATGCGCACCCGCGGTAGAAGGAAGGTTGGCCGCGGGTGGAGAAGGTGCGACCGCGGTGGACGGATCTCGGGCAGATTTGCTCGGTTCGTCATGTTTCTCGTCTCCACCTCGCATTTCCTGTGAAGAGTCTTGAGGAAAGAGTCTTGAGGGCCATTTAAGCTTCACCTTAGCTTTAATTGAGTCTCCATCATGTCTCATATGAGCAAGGGCAGAGGGTGCATCAAAAGGAATCCTTTTGTACGTCGAACTCGTTGGTTTGATGTTTTCTTCAAGTGTGACGGGTGCACCTTCTTCTAGAACATTTTCAACGTTCTTTGTAGCTCCTCCAGGGTCTAAAAGTGGTTCATCTCTGCTGCATGTGTTCATAAAATGAGAGTCACGAAATTCTATTACCTTGATCGAGCATGGAATGTCAAATCATTCGGGATCTTTCTCCTTCTAAAACGTCTTCAATGGCGGCTCGGGTGTATCTGTTAGTGTCTCATCCTTCACGAGGCCTGTCTCACACTCAACATGTTGAGGAGAAGAAGGAGGAGAGGGCTTTGGTTCGACGAGTGGATGCAACTTGTGGTCTTGTTTGTCGTCTTCAAAACTCTCGAATGAATCGATAGAGATAACATCGTCACTAGGAATAGAAACATGTCCTTCTTTTCCTTGATGTTTTGCTTCGTTGAAACCATCATTTTGTGCATAGATTCGTTGAGTTCTTGAAGAATATCCTCCATTTGTGCCTTGTAGACCATCGGCTTCTCATAATCTTCATCGATTTATTGAGGTTGATGGTTGAGCCAAGGGGTTTTAAGATCATAAGCTTTCGAAGCAAGGGATATGATCATTGTATCAGGTCGCTCCAAACGAAGGCTAATTTCCAAGATATCATTGTGCTGGTCCGAAGTTTGATGAGGAAGACCATAAGGACTTTGTTGTAAGTCGACAAACGGAGGCTCATCTTGGTAGTAATGAGGTTCGTAGCATCTTTGAGAGTAGTTGGTCGGTGCCGGTTTCCGATCCATGTAGTACGAATCATGGTAGTGGTGTGAATCGTGAGAGTAGTGAGCATAAGATGGGGTCGTAGGAATCCTGCTCGTAGTAGTCATCTCGCACTAGAGGCGAGTTCATTTTAAAAGCCTGAAACGAAGAAAAACAAAAACAAAATTCAAAAAGAAAAAAAAAATTGTCTTAGAGTCTATTTACTAACCTCTAAAGTGTGGCAGAACGAGTAGCGATTGCCTCCCCGGAAATGTCGCCAAAAACTTGATGTGAATCGGATTCGTCTCCGAAACTTCAGGTTTTAAATTTGTTAACCTTAAAGCCTGCAAATGCACAGATGTGCGTTGTAGTACTTAAGGTATCGATCCACATGGAGAGAATGCTATTCTGCGAGATCTTAGACACTGTATAGTAAATAAACCTAAAACGAATATATGTTTATATGGTTTTGTCACGAACTCGAAACTAGGAATCTAAACTATACTGAACTAGACTAAACTAAACTAAGCGAGAAAATAAGAAAGTGAACAAGACTAAACTAAGATAAACTAACCGAATAAATAAATCTAATCTAAGTGAACAGTAGCAAGCAATAATTATTTCGAAGTTGTAAATCAATGAACGAAGCGTTGGGCAATCGGGAATTCTTTAGTGTTCATGGCCGATTTTCACCGAGAATTCGCTAGGATTTCTAAAGCGATTTTTTGTCGTCTTTGGATTCTTGAACTTGGAACACGTACGCTGTGTTCTGAATTGCACAATCAATAGATAAGAAATCAAACAAAAGGGTTCAAGAAAAATTCATATCTCCCTAAACAAAGAACAAAGAACAAGAGCAAAAGTTTGGTACAAAACAAGTCTAAAAGTGTAACCAGAGGGGGCTGTGAAATTCTGTCTTAAACACACATATTTATAGGTCTTTCATTCTTGATTTCGTCGACCATATGGTTTAGTTGAAGAGAAACCAAAGTGGGCTCGAAGATGGGCTTCGAACTAGAAGATCTTGGGCTATTTTTGGTCGACCGTGTGTCCGAGGTTTGGACCAGCGGCCAAAGGGTATTTTGCCGCGGCTGGAGAGCCTAGACCCGCGGCCAGAAGTGTCTTCGCTGCGGCCAGGGGTGCTGGACCCGTGATGGTTGGCCTATAGCTTTGAAACTTTAATTCTTCTATGGCTTCGCTCGCAAGACTGCAGCACATGCCTTCAGTCAATTGGATGTATCTTGAGATCTAACCATTGGATTGCCTTGAAACCAACTGGGTATGAAAGGTGGTTCTCCCTTCTATCTCGTGATCAAACGGTGAGAAGGTCTCCATCCGATGCCAAACTTCTGACGGTCCAAAATTGTCCAAAATCTTGATCTTCTCCAATTTGCGTCGTTTTTACCTAAGGAACCTGAAAAGAGTGTTGGAACTACAAATATGCAAATATCATAGTAAAAGTATATAAAACCAAGTGAAAAACTTATTAAAGTGTTCTAAAAATAGATAGTAGAATGGGTAAAAATACGGTGTTATCAACCGACAAAAGAAGGAGACGAAGACCGGAGTCTCTCGAAACCCTCCACATCGGTTCCAGACCGATATGTAGAGTAAAAAGGATGTGTCTGAAATATCGACTCAGATGAAGGCCTTATCGATGTTCAATGAAGCTCACATTTTAATACCACATAGAACATTGAGTTAGATTTCCAATGGAAGTTGTTTTAAGGCATTTCTAGCTGTATTTCAAGAGTTATCGCCAATTTACTGGACACGTATCAACTCTGCCACGAAGGAGGAAGCATCCGAGCATGAAGGCTCCCTGGGGTTGATGACATCAGTAATTTGGCCGACACAGATGACCGATGTAGGCTTCATTTTGGGTTAAAGTCCGGGTTTAACACGAATGTTTAGGGTTGACCTGCCCCATTTTATTTTCTTATAAATACAACTTTAGGCATGTAAAAACTTGAGTTTTCTTCTCTCTAGAGTTGGATTTAGATCCAAACTCTTCTCTTGATATTTTTGGATTGATCTTCAACATTTTATGCCACTCTAGTGAAGGATTCTTCAACATCTATGTTTTATATTTATGTTTATGTCTTTTCTTTTGCCATTGTTCATGTTTAGTACTAGTTTTTAGTTGGATCATGGGTTATGATAGATTATGATGATTTAGGTTTAATTTATTACATCCTTCATTTAGGTTGTTCTTAATGTTAGTTTTGACTTTGCTAATCAAAATCTTATATTTAGGCATTTCATGCCCGAAAAAAGTTCGTCAAAATGCTTGAACCAGCCTTTTATGAGCTTTACATTCATAGCCAATGAGAGTTGATGATATGGATGATTAGTGAACTAATTGGAATTGATTCTTAAAGCTTATTCGTAATTTAATTACTATTGAGAAATTGATTAACTAAGTGATTAGTAAACAGATTAGTACCATGAAAGTGGATTAGCCATATTTGTGAATTCCATGTTCTAGGATGATGCTTAATTCAACCTTTGGCATTCTTGTTTGATTGTTAGTTTATTTTCATGATAGTTAAACTCATCGTCCAATGCTTTTCTTTTGTTTTACTTCTTGCACATTTTAGATTATAAACAATCAAAAACCCAAAAACAATTTCTATAGATTAGTTTGTTTCTCGAATCTTTAGTGTTGCAAACTTTATTTCTTGTGGGATTGATCATTAAATACTACCTCATTGTCACCATGCACTTATGGTTTGTTTAAGGCCTTATAAATCGTAAATATTAAGAACCGGATTGGGGATTCTCTCATTAGAAAGTTACCTCGTTGTCACCATGCACTTATGGTTTGTTTAAGGTCTTATAAATCGTAAATATTAAGAACCGGATTGGGGCTTCTCTCATTAGAAAGTGAATTTTGGCCTCATCACAACCGGATGGGTTTGTGAAACCACATGAAGAGAAGCTGGTGTGTACATTAAAGAAGTCTTTGTACGGGTTGAAGGAAGTTCCTAGGCAATAGTACAAACATTTTGACTCCTATATGCAAACGATTGGCACGATGTAACGTACCTTGACGGCCATTCTCCCATATTCATACTACTATATGTTGATGATATGCTCATTGTTGGGAGAAATATGGATGATATTGACGAGCTGAAAGGGTTATTGAGAAGAGAGTTTGAAATGAAGGATCTTGGGATTGCATAGAAGATTCTTGGGAAGGAGATTCACAGGAAAAAAATCTCTAAGAGATTATGGCTTTCTAAAAAGAGCTACGTAGAGAAGATTGTAGACAAGTTTGAAATCTCAAATGCAAAACTAGTGTCTACACCTTTGGTGATTCACTTATGGCTTTCAGCATCGGAATATCCTAAGTCTGATAAAGAGATCAGAGATATGACACAAGTTCCTTATGTTATCGCAGTTGAAAGTTTGATGTATGTTGTGGTACGCACTAGAACTAATTTGGCACAAGCCGTTAGTCAAGTCAGCAAGTACATGTCTAATCCTCTGAGAAATCCTAGAATGCTGTAAAATAGATTCTCAGGTATTTGAAGAGTACAACTGACTATGGGCTTATGTTTGGATGTCAAGAGTGTGGTTCAGTTGTGGGATATGTTGATTTAGATTATGCATGTGATCTAGACAACATAAGGTGTACTACGTGATATATGTTTACTCTTGCAGTAGGTCATATATGTTGTAGATCTGTGATGCAATATGTTGTTGCAATGTCTACCACAAAAGTTGAGTACATGGCACTGGGAGAAGCAGCCAATGAGGCACTATAGGTTAAAGAACTTGTAGCAAACTTGGTGTTGGTCAAGGTGGAGTTCAACTATACAGTGATAGCCATAGTGCATTTTTTCTGGCTAAAAATCAAGCGTATCATGCAAGATAAGATGCATTGATGTGAGGTTTCATAAGATCAAATAGTTATCTACTTCACGAGAAATCTTACTAGATAAGATGCATACGTCGAAAAATGCAGTTTTTATTTTGACCAAACCCGTTAATGCGAATAAATTCACGCATTGCTTAGATTTTCTCCATGTATTCCAGTGCCAGAGGAAAACAAAAACCCCTAGGAAACAAACAAGGGTCTGAAGTGATATTTAAGGAGATTTTTTCGTCGGTATTGATTGTTATTCTAGATGACTTAAATCTTATATGAAGAACTGCTATGAGACTCTTTTTGAGCAAGTAGAGAAATATCCATGCGGTACGATATCCTATTGGGATTACAAAAAAATTCAGTTTCCTATTCCTAGTTGAATTAGATTTTAAGGCATTATAAATATGAGTTTTAAGAGTTTATAATTATTTGTTCACATTATTGATAAAGAAACCATAGACAAATATTTATCTCAGTTTGATTTCTCTCTAAAGTTTTAATTTTTCTTTTAGTTCTTTGTTCATCTCGAGATAACTTCTCATTTAGAACGAACCTTATATTGTAAATATTTTTATAAACAACATATTACATAATCTTTTTGATTTTTGATTTTAATTTTAATTTTAGACTAGTCCGGTAATCTTTAAATATGAGCATCATAAAATTCTCCAACACTTCTCTAAATATCTTAGGATTTTTCACCCGGAATGATATCATTATTGAAAATTCAAATATATTTACCTTGAAATACATATACTGCTTTATATATTAAAAAAAAAACTCTTAATTGTAGTATATCTAACTGTTTGTTATATATTATTCCATCTGTTTCATAAAAAGTGTCATTTTGACATATTTCATACATATTAAAAAAATAAATAAAATACTATTTTGTCTATTATTAATAAATTAAACAAAATTATTCTTTCTAATTAATACATTATACAATAGGGTTAAAACTAAATTTTTAATAAAAATTTTGTATTAAAAATATAAAATGACACTGTTTATAAAATAAAAAAAATCTTAAAATGACACTCGTTGTGAAAGGGTGAAAGTATATATTATGTTCGTCGAAACGACCAAATGAATTATTATTTTGTGAGTGCATTTTGACTTTCTATTTGTAATTGTACTACTCCTTTTGACTTTCTATTTCGAAACAATTTAGGGTGGAGAAAAAAATTATTATTTTGTTGAGATCTGATTATTTTGCACCAATCAGACAAAAGAAGGTGAGATTTTTTTTCAGCTGTATCCAGCATTAATAATAATAATTCTTTCCATCTAAAATTTAAGAAGAATAATAATTTCTCTAAATTTTTTGATTCTTTCTATCTAAGTTGCAGATGCTCTACAAATGCTCTTCCCTCTACATTTCATATGAAACTTTTGGTAGAGCATTAACCTATAAAAAATTTAAAAAATTAAATTTTTTTATATAACTAGTTTATTTTGTTAAATAATATCAAAAATTATGTTTATATTAAAGTATAAATTTTATACTTTTAAAACCAATATTTACCAATTTTTTTATTAATTTTCAAATACAAATTTAAATAAAAATATAATATAATAAATCCAATTAAAATATGAAAAAAATTATTAAAAATATATTATAAAGATAACTATAGATATAGTGCTTACGAATAAATATATTAAATGATTTTATATATAATCTTAGTTCTGCCAATCACTTAAAATGTGTACATTAATCAGAGCATACAGCTTCAGCAGCATACTGCTTCTGCTACTTAATGCTACTGTTCTACTATCAGTTATACCAATCAAGACATAATATTGTGATCATTTATTTACAACAATAAAAACATATAAGGTGAGAAAAAATACCAAGAGATCAAAGAAAATAAGAAAAAATAAGATATATGCATACCTTGCTCTGATGGCTGCATCTGAGTCCACAGAAGCCGGGCTAACTATAAAGAATAAATAAAAAGGAGTCCAATCATCATCTTTCAAAGGAAGATTAGAGATAGTCCGCCGTTTAGGAGTGATATAGAATAAAACTTTTCCAGAGTGAGTGGACGTCTTCACAGCACCAAGCCAATAAAATTCATGCATATATAATGTAAGCTCGGAATCACGAGCCACCGCTAGAAAACCAAGTATTTTCCGCACAGAGTTCAGCGTCAATTGAGACAAGCAAATACCTAAATATGCGACATATCTAACTAAGTTATCGGGGAGAGGAAAATATGAGTCCGCAAGTGGTAAAATAAGTCTCGTAAACGCAGCAAAAGCACAAAGGAGTATTTTTCGAAGATTCACCGGAGATAGGAATCATGATTTCTACTTCATCATGGATATTGCAATTGTGACGAAATTCAGCTAGATCTTCAGGTGTAGGCTTGAAGGTAGTATTGGCCCAAGTATAGAAGGGTCGGACTGAGGAGCTTTCAGAAGCCATTGATGAGGCCGACGAACTAGAAGACAAAAGAGGAGATGACGGAGACAAAGATGAAAGGGAAAGTGAATCGTCAGGGCCAGATTTTCGTCTAAACTGAAGATATCGTGAAATGATATTCCGTAAAAGAAATATAACCTCTACATTTAAGGAATATGGGGGGGGGGGGGCTAAGAAAATCTCTGCCCAGTAAAATAAGCCCAGTAAACAATGGTAAAAGGCCCAGAGGAGTGAAAGACAGGCTCGAGGTGGAAAGCCGAACTGAAAGGCATGTCGGAGTCATTTATGGTCAAAGGAGAATACATGCTAAATTATTAGTCAACCCCGCAACAACAACATATTCATTCAAACCGGTGATTAAAGACGCATGAACGTAACGGCCGAATCCTTCAAATTAAAGACCATTCATGGCGAATCAAGCGGAGTAAATGGCGATGTTCAACACAGACGTGGAGTATAAATAGTTTGGCGTTAGAAGGAGGGAATATGCAAGTCTAACTCCAACACAAAAGATCCGCCATTGATGGAGACCACAGTGAAGCCCTGAGCAAGGTCACTAGTGACCTAACCACGATGGTAGAAGGGGCAATGGCCACAGTGACCTAAAATATGGAGAAAATAGCCTCCGATAATGCGGCATTAACCAGTTAATCGTTGAGATCCGCTCAGAGGTGGTGTGAATGCAAGCTCCGCCACCAACATATGTCTCACCAACCCCACCACCCACTTTACCACTTGGGAGCGATGGGAATAACACCTCACCCCAGGTTCGTCCAACTTGGTAACATGTCAATCTCATCTCCGCCATAATAGTGGCATCAGCCCAATACCTCTAGGAGGTGGGGATCGAGTCAATCCCACGGATCTTCCTCCACCACCTCCTCTTAATTCGAGTCTGCGGAACCCAGATCAAATAAATCTCCAGACCCCGGAGTCCGAGCGCAGGAATGGACAGGACAAGTTTGGTCCTCAAGTAGCAAGGACCCACGAACAGTTCATTGGCAACCTTAGAAGGGATCCATATCCCACGAGTATGTAATACTCTCACCAGGCTTTGGCAGAAACAAGAGAAGGACTACGAACTGTTGGTTCGAGGGTCTACAACGCCACTAGCACAACTCCCAAAATTGATCGGTGATTGAAGAAACCAAGCAAACGCCATTCTCATATCGGATCGAGAACACAACCATCAAAGACATGGAAAAACTCAGGCTCCCCGTCTACGGATCCAAAAGCGTATTTAACCGTGTTTAGGATCGTAGTCGGACGATCTCACTTTAACGAGTACGAAAAAGATGTCGGACTGTGCAAAATCTTTGCAGAGCACCTTGTAGGGCCAGCTCTCGATTGGTTTTCACGATTGGAATACCGGTCAATTGACAGTTTCTCCCAGCTCTCGGTCAATTTTCTGAAGCAATATTTTGTGTTTATCCAGAAGACTGCCTCGGGAGCAGAACTTTGGGCCAGGTACACAAAATTATTTAACTGACCCATCAGAAACAGTTATTTTGTTTTTTATGTTCCATCAGAAATCACATTAGATCGCGCAAAGCTCCTCGAAGGCACTCGGAAACTGATGAGATACCAAGTTCACCCCAGTCCGCAGCAGGAGACTCAAGAAACCCAATCCTTTATTCAAGTACCCTCATTCTGAGAGTATCGGACCAGCTCTCTGTATTCCGAGATAAGATGGCAAGATACACAACTCACAACATGAGAAAACCAAAGGTACACAAAATTATTAAACTGACCCATCAGAAACAGTTATTTTGTTTTTGTATGTTCCATCAGAAATCACATTAGATCGCGCAAAGCTCCTCGAAGGCACTCGGAAACTGGTGAGATACCAAGTTCACCCCAGTCCGCAGCAGGAGACTCAAGAAGCCCAATCCTTTCTTCAAGTACCCTCATTCGGCGAGTATCAGACCAGTTCTCTGTATTCCGAGATAAGATGGCAAGATACACAACTCACAACATGAGAAAAGCAAAGGTAACATTTGAAAAAAATTATGAAATTGATTGTACAGAACCTTCTCGCATAAGTCAAGGGCATGTTTGAAATTCTCTGGTGAAACCAGAACTAACAAACCTTTCCTCAGGCAAACAATCATCTATTTCGTGATAAGGAGTTGGTTTGCCGAATGATAATCCGCGCTAACATGGTTCAAATCCACATTCCTGAAAGGTCTCATCGACGACGTCTGATTGGAAGTAGCTCGAGGAACAAAGAGGTTTAAATAGGTGAAAGCCTTGGCCGGACGATCATGCTAGAATTACGGGATCTCCTCTGATCAATAATATAATTTTTATGGTATATTTACAAAATCAAAAGATAACAACATCTTGTTTCGGGAATTCAAATCCCTTTGGGGATATGCATGAATTACAGAATAAAATGAAGATTCCGTAAAAGCAATATCTCGGTTAAAGAAAATGAAGATTCCGTAAAACCAAGTATCTTGGTTAAAGACCTGAAAACAGAAAAGGGAAGGTCGGGAAAAACATCCCATCCTATACTACGATAAAAAGGAAAAGCGGATATACACATCTTTGGCCAGAACAACAAAACAAAAAGGAACACACCGAGTATCTTGAGTAAAAATGATCTATCATTGAAACTTCAAAAAAAAAAAAACAATACAGCGTCCAAAGCAATATACAAAATCCGTAGAATATGACATAAATCATCTCGAATTTAGGACGTCGAGATCATGCTGAATCGAGTCCTTCTTCCTCTCGCAGCTCCTCAGGGCCCTCCTAAAAAAACCTTCTTCCTTCAAAGTCATGGTTTGGGACAGGTGAAAGCTCGATCGATGTTGTGCAAAGAGAGTCTCACTTTTAACTAAAGAGAATTCCAAAGAATCTCGAAGTGTTTTGAGGTCGGACTCGGAAGCCTCGAGCTTCCTAACAGCGAGCTCCCTATTGGCATTTTGTTGTGTAACAAGCCCTCCGTGCTCGGAGCGTGGGACAAAATCCTTGCTCCAACCATCGAGGTAGACCTCAGATTCATAAAAGAATTATGCGGCACATGTGCATACAAGGATGGTTCATACATTGAAAAGAAGGTAAGCTACTCATTGCTACCACCTCATTGTAACTCTTGCCACAAATGGCGACATGTTGAGGAGTGTATGTAGAAAAAATGTTGCAGGTAAAACAGGAAAACATGGACTAACTTCTCAATCAAAAACAATGGTGGGGGGTCAGACATCAAAGATTAATGTTTCGGAAAAGTAGATTGTTTAGAATTTGTTAACTATATGGAAATCACAAATGTGATTGTCCCGACATGTAGATCTAATTTGGTTGGCATTAAGAATGTCCTTGAAACAGCGATAGTTAATTCAGTGGGAGCATTGAATCTTTTGAGCTATGTGTTCAAGCTAGCACGGTCGGGGTTTGGAACTATAGAGACACCTAAAGTGCATGAATTCACTGAGAATGATGAATATGATAGTGGGATTGATAAAGTTGTAGGGACTATGATTATTGTGTTTGAAATTGTAGATGAGGAGTAGGAACTGCTAGAGAGAGCAGATGTAGGAGCACCATAAGTAGATTCAAACAGAATGGTTTGTAGTACAAATACAAAAGACTGGATGACAATCTCCTCCAAAGAAGAATGACTCCAAAATGTCTTGACTACTATTGAGGAGAAGGGAATAGGTCCGGTCTCGCCTTTGAAAAGGTTTTAAGAAAAAATAGATATATAAAAAGATGAAATCAACGTTTTATTTTTCACTCAAAATAGATTTTGAAAATTATAAAAAAAACTATTTTGAAAATATATGTTTAACTTCCTAATTTTTTTTTTTTTTTAAAAAGAAATTCTTAATCATATTTTTTATTATTCATTATTTCTAATATCTTTTTTAATTCTATGAATATTAAAACGGTGAAATATTATATATTTTATATCTTACGCACTTGTGTGTAGTTGGTGTAGCTGGAAATACAACAATCAAATTTTGTAAATAGGAATTGTCGAAGGACTTTGGCTTATCTTTAATAACATAAGATTCGATGTGTTTTTGAGCAGTAAATGGAAAATGTATTTGATCGGAGTGAACTAAATGGATCAAGAAGCGATTTAGGCAATAATTGTGAAGTAAATTGAGTTATGTATTTCGTCCTCAAATATGTCTTTACAAGAACAAGAACAGAGAAAAACGATAAGTGTTGAGTGTATAGTGGTAATTGTTAAACTGACCCATCAGAAACAGTTATTTTGTTTTTTTTATGTTCCATCAGAAATCACATTAGATCGCGCAAAGCTCCTCGAAGGCACTCAGAAACTGGTGAGATACCAAGTTCACCCCAGTCCGCAGCAGGAAACTTAAGAAGCCCAATCCTTTCTTCAAGTACCCTCATTCGGCGAGTATCGGACCAGTTCTCTGTATTCCGAGATAAGATGGCGAGATACACAACTCACAACATGAGAAAACCAAAGGTACACAAAATTATTAAACTGACCCATCAGAAACAGTTATTTTGTTTTTCTTATGTTCCATCAAAAATCACATTAGATCGCGCAAAGCTCCTCGAAGGCACTCGGAAACTGGTGAGATACCAAGTTCACCCCAGTCTGCAACAGGAGACTCAATAAGCCCAATCATTTCTTCTAGTACCCTCATTCGGCGAGTATCAGACCAGTTCTCTGTATTCCGAGATAAGATGGCAAGATACACAACTCACAACATGAGAAAACCAAAGGTAACATTTGAAAAAA
The DNA here is from genome assembly GCA_030161315.1 of Eutrema japonicum. NCBI lineage: Eukaryota > Viridiplantae > Streptophyta > Magnoliopsida > Brassicales > Brassicaceae > Eutrema > Eutrema japonicum. Next base: position 19,671,969 of record BSQW01000012.1, on the reverse strand, counting down.
ATTATGAAATCGATTGTACAGAACCTTCTCGCATAAGTCAAGGGAATGTTTGAAATCCTTTGGTGAAACCAGAACTAACAAACCTTTCCTCAGGCAAACAATCATCTATTTCGTGATAAGGAGTCTGTTTGCCGAATGAGAATCCGCGCTAACATGGTTCAAATCCACATTCATGAAAGGTCTCATCGACGACGTCTGATTAGAAGTAGCTCGAGGAACAAAGAGGTTTAAATAGGTGAAAGCCTTGGCCGGACGATAATGCTAGAATTACGGGATCTCCTCTGATCAATAATATAATTTTTATGGTATATTTACAAAATCAAAAGATAACAACATCTTGTTTCGGGAATTCAAATCCCTTTGGGGATATGCATGAATTACAGAATAAAATAAAGATTCCGTAAAACCAAGTATCTCGGTTAAAGAAAATGAAGATTCCGTAAAACCAAGTATCTTGGTTAAAGACCTGAAAACATAAAAGGGAAGGTCGGGAAAAACATCCCATCCTATACTACGATAAAAAGGAAAAGTGGATATACACATCTTTGGCCAGAACAACAAAACAAAAAGGAACACACCGAGTATCTTGAGTAAAAAGGATCTATCATTGAAACTTCAAAAAAAAAATATAATACAGCGTCCAAAGCAATATACAAAATCCCTAGAATATGACATAAATCATCTCGAATTTAGGACGTTGAGATCATGCTGAATCGAGTCCTTCTTCCTCTCGCAGCTCCTCAGGGCCCTCCTAAGAAAACCTTCTTCCTTCAAAGTCATGGTTTGGGACAGGTGAAAGCTCGATCGATGTTGTGCAAAGAGAGTGTCACTTTTAACTAAAGAGAATTCCAAAGAATCTCGAAGTGTTCGGACTCGGAAGCCTCGAGCTTCCTAACAGCGAGCTCCCTATTGGCATTTTGTTGTGTAACAAGCCTGCCGTGCTCGGAGCGTGGGACAAAATCCTTGCTCCAACCATCGAGGTAGACCTCAGATTCATAAAAGAATTATGCGGCACATGTGCATACAAGGATGGTTCATACATTGAAAAGAAGGTAAGCTACTCGTTGCTACCACCTCATTGTAACTCTTGCCACAAATGGCGACATGTTGAGGAGTGTATGTAGAAAAAATGTTGCAGGTAAAACAGGAAAACATGGACTAACTTCTTAATCAGAAACAATGGTGGGGGATCAGACATCAAAGATTAATGTTTCGGAAAAGTAGATTGTTTAGAATCTGTTAACTATATGGAAATCACAAATGTGATTGTCCCGACATGTAGATATAATTTTGTTGGCATTAAGAATGTCCTTGAAACAAAGATAGTTAATTCAGTGGGAGCATTGAATCTTTTGAGCTATGTGTTCAAGCTAGCACGGTCGGGGTTTGAAACTATAGAGACACCTAAAGTGCATGAATTGGCTGATAATGATGAATAGGATAGTGGGATGGATAAAGTTGTAGGGACTATGATTATTGTGTTTGAAATTGTAGATGAGGAGTAGGAACTGCTAGAGAGAGCAGATGTAGGAGCACCACAAGTAGATTCAAACAGAATGGTTTGTAGTACAAATACAAAAGACTGGATGACAATCTCCTCCAAAGAAGAATGATTCCAAAATATCTTGACTACTAGTGAGGAGAAGGGAATAGGTCCGGTCTCGCCTTTGAAGAGGTTTTAAGAAAAAAATAGATATATAAAAAGATGAAATCAACGTTTTATTTTTCACTCGAAATAGATTTTTAAAATTATTAAAAAAAAAACTATTTTGAAAATATATGTTTAACTTCCTAAATTTGTTTAAAAAAAAAAGAAATTCTTAATCATATTTTTATTATTCATTATTTCTAATATCTTTTTAAATTCTATGAATATTAAAACGGTGAAATATTATATATTTTTATATCTTACGCACTTGTGTGTAGTTGGTGTAGCTGGAAATACAACAATCAAATTTTGTAAATAGGAATTGTCGAAGGACTTTGGCTTATCTTTGATAACATAAGATTCGATGTGCTTTTGAGCAGTAAATGGAAAATATATTTGATCGGAGTGAACTAAATGGATCAAGAAGCGATTTAGGCAAGAATTGTGAAGTAAATTGAGCTATGTATTTCGTCCTCAAATATGTCTTTACAAGAACAAGAACAGAGAAAAACGATAAGTGTTGAGTGTATAGTGGTAATTGTGGGAAGAAGTTGTTCTGTTTCTTGCAGATGGAAATACAACCGTCAAAATTTGTAATAGGAATTGTCGAAGGACTTTGGCTTATCTTTAATAACAAAAGATTTGATGGGATTTTGAGTAATAAACAGAAAGTGTATTGCTCGGAGTGAACTAAACGGATCAAGAAGAAATTTAGGCAAGGTATGCAAAGTAAATTGAGCTCTGTATTTCGTCCTTAAAAATGTTTTTACAAGAACAAGAACATATAAAAACAATAAGTGTTGAGTGTATAGTGGTAATCGTGGGGAGAAGAAGTTGTTATGTTCCTTTCCCTTGCTCTTGTTTTTATACTTTGAGTCTATGTTTAACATCGCCATTTATTCCGCTTAATTCGCCATGAATGGTTTTTAATACAAAGGATTCGGCTGTTAAGTTCATACGTCTTTAATCACTGGTTTGAATGAATCTTTGGTCGTTGCGGAGTTGACTAATAATTTAGCATTCATTCCACTTTGACCGTAAATCACTCTAACGTGCCTTTCAGTTTGGCTTTCCACTCCTCTGTGCCTTTTACCATTGTTTACAGGGTCGGAATTTTCACCCCCATATTAGTGTTAAATTATTTATTCAACAATTATTATTAGCCATAGTTTTATTAATTAAAGATATCGATCTATTTTTTATTGTCTGAAATATTATATATTATAATTTATGAGAACAATTACATGGACGATTCTACAACAGACAATTCTATCTGCCTACAATGATCCATGATCGACGGTTCTACTTGCACCATACTCGTGATGGACAACTTTACCCTTGACACGCTGAACCATGATGAATGACTCTACTTGCACCGCGCTAGAAATCTCATGTAAACATTTCTCCTTCAATTTGCATTTTCTTGAAATCGAACTTCATATATACTGGTGTAAAAACATTAATGAAACATTGGCCAACCACTGAACCGAAAGGGCTTCTACATATCAATATATTTAAATGGTTTTAAAAAATAAAACATTAGATGAATTCACGGACTTGTAGCAATATATATATATGCATCGATTTTTGAAGTAAAAATATGTTAGCTTAATTTTATTATTGATGTTAACTTTGCATATTTTATTTAATTAATGTTACCGAACGACCGTAGTTTAAATGGCACTGTTTTCTCTTAAGTGTACATTTAACTTCTTGTCCTGGAACCAGAGATTGGGGCGTATTCCAAACTTTCTAGGGACTTTAGCCACAAAAAATGTTATATACATATTTTCTTTCTTTAACAGAAAAAATGTCGTTTTAAACTTATTTTTTTGTTTTAAAAAGACCTCCGTTTTACATTTTCTATATGATTTTTCATACACAATTTTTGTTTTGACCCTTATTTCAAAATAATAATCTTTAAATTTAAATCATTTATATCTTATTATTGGTATATTAAAGAGGGATATATTCATATATTTTAAAAGTTTTTTAATCTGCGTGAAATGTGTGAAAATAACATTTTTTATAAAACAGATGGAAATGGAGTATAATAAATATTTTGAGCCACCATTTTAGTTTTTTTTTTAACACTGAACAAATTATGAGAATTAATACAAAGACAATTCTACAACGGACAACGTTTCCCGCTCCACAACGATCCGCTATTACGATGAACAAATTCACTTGCACCACATGCGATCACGATTAACGGCTCTGTAAGAATATTTCCGTTAGTGTGGCCGAAGTATTAACGGTCCAACTATTATAGTTTAAGTTTAATGTAAGGCTTAAAGTTTCCGGTATGTAACGGGATACGGTGATGGACCGAATCAAAGAAAAGATACCGGAATGGGTTTGATGTCAACCCTCTTACTCTACCCAATAAAGAATCTAATCTAAGGTTTATATGCATTTATATATATAATGGTTTAACTTATATAATTGTATATATATTAAAATATAGTTTATGTGTTATGTTTTAATGAATGGGTGTCTCATTGAAAAGACACAACTCCTCTTTTAACAGTGAGAATCACTTTGGGCCTCATATAAAAGAAAAGGGTAGAAGTTATTGCAATAAGTGAGTGACAGATTCTGGTTTTTCCAGAATTGAGACACTAAAAGAAAGAAGATAGAAACACATAAACATACAAGGAGAGATTAGAGATTGTGATCGGAATCTGAACACCCCGGCTCTGTCGAAGGGGAGATCGCAGTAAGGAAGGGAAGGAGAAGATCAAACAATCATCAAGGAATCATCATCATGTCTAACAAAGCAATGGATCAAGGTTAGACATTCATCCTTCTCATAACCGAAATCCCCATCAATATAAAACATGTTGATTCATTTGTTCTAGGGGAGATTATGGGATAGATTACAAGTGTGTAATCATTAAGGAAAAACGGATATGTGGTAGCAGAGCCACCCTAGAATCATTTGTTTCAATTTTTAAAGCATATTGATGGATAAAACCGAAAATCTCGTTTTTTTTTTTCATCAACGCATTGAATCTGAAAATGGTCTAAAAGTTATATCAATGTGAAGAGGATGAAATTATCTATCTATCGGTATAAAATTCATTAAAATCCATCAAGTAAATCAAAAGTTATAGGATTTTAAAGTTTTTTTTTTAAAAAAAAAAAAAAACAAAATGCGATGAACAGTCGCGATGAACAGTTGCGAAATTTTTTATTTTTTTTTTTTTTTTATTTTTTTTTTTTTTTTTTAAAGTAACTGCCACGACCCTATGGTCGATCGGGGAAAATAAAACCGTTTCCGCTGTACTTTCTGAAATGTGAAAGACTAAGCTATTATGAAAAAGTTATTACATGTATATATATATATAAAAACTATATATATAAAACTTTATAATAAAACTTATAAGAAGAGAGTTCACATTACGTATAACTTGTTAATCACCAAAGTGGTCTGGTTATATTTAATGTGAAGGTAAAAATAAAAATTCATAATTGATCATGATTAAAGGATGCTAAATGACATGAAAAGTTTTTATTGATTGATCAATTGCTTTATTAGTATACCCTAGGAGATCACCCAAAGGTGGATCATTGGGTGTATTAAATAACAACTAAAGTATTAATCACCCATGTTGCGGTTGATGGTGTGTATACCCAAAGGTAGCATTCCTATCCACTCTAACTATGGATTGATTAATTATTAAAGAAAATCTAAACAAGCATCAATTTAAGTGTATTTTTTTTTTTTTTAAGTATTGCCCAAAGGTTGCTTAAAAAAAAAAAAAAAAATGAAAGTGTTTAGATTATTTGTTGTCAATGAATCTATTAAAGTATCATAGAACTTATGGTAAGCATATATAAATTTTTTGCAGCTCCGTTTGCTTCTGCAAACTCTGTCGTAAAGTTCAATGGGCTCAACTATGAGGAATGGTCTGAACAGATTAAGTTCTCCTTGGGTGTAATGTCCCTTGATCAGGCTATACTCACGGATGAAGAGCCGGCAGCCATTACAGATACGAGCACCGAATTGGAAAAGTCTCGTCATGAGACTTGGGAGCGCTCTAACCGGCTGTGCCTGAATTTACTTAGGATGACGATGGCGGACAGTGTCAAGCCATCCATGCCTAAGACAGAGAAAGCAAGGGAATTCATCTTGAAAATTAAAGAACAATCACAATCGGATGTCGCTGACAAATCGATTGTAGGTAGTCTCATGAGTGAGCTAACTACAAAAAGATTCGATTGGTCTCAGACAATCCATGATCACGTCACTCACATGTCAAACTTGGCATCAAAGTTAACGTCCATGGGAATGGAAGTGCATGAGTCCTTCTTGGTACAGTTTATTATGAACTCTCTACCTATGGAGTATGGCCAGTTCCAGGTGAATTACAACACCATTAAGGATAAGTGGACTCTTCAAGAATTGAAGGCCATGCTGGTTCAGGAGGAAGGGAGATTAAAGAAACAGAAGGGCGACATTGCAATGTTTGCAGGACATGATAGTGCCATGGGAAACTCTAAGAAATCAAGCAAGGGCAAAAAGAAGGATAAGGCTGTCTTTAAGACTCCTGAAAGCAAAATCCGTAAAGCTTCTGTCAAGTGTTTCTTCTGCAAGAAGGAGGGGCACATGAAGAAAGACTGCCCTAAAAGGAAGGAATGGTTCGACAAGAAAGGTAACGAACATTTATATGTTTGTTCTGAAATGAATCTTGTAGAAGTGCCTAGAAATACTTGGTGGCTTGATTCTGGAGCTTCTACTCATGTATCTCATATTGAACAGGGATTCAGTTCGATCCAGCCTTTAAAAGGAACTGAAAGGTACTTGTTCATGGGAAACAGGATGAAGGCGCAAATAGAAGGCATTGGGACGTATAGATTGATCTTCGACACTGGTTGTTTTGTAGATCTTGAAAATTGTCTCTTTGTACCTGAGTGTGCTAGAAATCTTGTTTCAGTGAGTAGGTTGGATGATGTAGGTTTTAACTTTAAGATTGGTAATGGTGTGTTTTCGTTGTACCGTAACAGAACCTTTTATGGTAATGGTACATTGTGTGATTCACTTTATAAGTTCAATCTTGATAAAACCTTCTCTGAATCTTTGTTTAATATTGAGTATCAAGGAATTAAACGTAGTGCAACTAGTGAAAACTCAGCAATTTTGTGGCATAAAAGATTAGGTCACATATCCAAAGAAAGGATGATGAGGTTAATAAAGAAAGAATTATTACCTCAATTGGATTTTAGTGACTTGGATGTGTGTATCGAGTGCATTAAAGGAAAGCGAACCAAACACATCACAAAGAAACAAGCCACAAGAAGTAATGAACTCTTAGAGTTAATTCACACAGATATTTGTGGCCCTATAGATGCTCCGTCATGGAGTGGTGAGACGTATTTCATCACTTTTATTGATGATTACTCACGGTATGGATATACTTATTTGTTGCATGAAAAGGCTCAATCAGTGGACGTACTAAAAGTGTTCATTGATGAAGTGGAAAGGCAACTTGAAAAGAAAGTAAAAGTTGTGAGATCTGATAGAGGTGGTGAATATTATGGTCGATTCACCGAAAAAGGACAATGTCCAGGGCCATTTGCTAAATTTCTGGAAAGTAAGGGCATTTGTGCTCAGTACACAATGCCCGGAACACCTCAGCAGAACGGTGTAGCTGAAAGGCGTAACCGTACTTTAATAGAAATGGTTAGGAGTATGTTAAGTAATTGCAAACTACCAATGTCAATGTGGATATACGCATTAAAGACAGCGACATATATTTTAAACCGGGTTCCTAGTAAGGTGGTTCCAATGACTCCATTTGAACTATTTACGGGGAGGAAACCCAGTTTAAGACACTTACGTGTCTGGGGATGTCCAGCTGAAGTAAAGCCGTATAATCCGCATGAAAAGAAATTGGACTCTAGGACAGTCAGTGGGTTTTTCATTGGCTATCCGGAAAAGTCAAAGGGGTTTGTGTTTTACTGTCCTAACCATAGTACGAGAATTGTCGAGACTGGTAATGCTAGGTTCATTGAAAATGGTGAATCTAGTGGGAGTTCAGAATCTAGGGGAGTGAACATTAAAGAAACTCGGGTAGAAGATTCTTCACCCGTAGTTCCAACCCAAGTTGTTGTTCCTGTTGTCAGTGAACAGCCTAATATCGAAACAGAACAACAGAATGAAGAACATACGGACCCACTAGTTCAGGAAACCGAAAATGAACAAGTCGTCATTCAAGAACAGAACGTCATACCACAAAATCAATTAAGGCGATCTGTAAGGGAAAGGAGATCCGCCATTACAGATGACTATGTGGTTTATGATGTTGAGAATGAATGTGACCTTAGTCTTGATGAAGAACCGAAAACATTCAGAAAAGCCATGGAAAGTGAAAATTCTGAAAAGTGGTCGAATGCTTCAAATGAAGAAATGTCTTCTATGGAAGTGAACAAAGTGTGGGACCTAGTAGAGTTGCCTGATGGTTTCAAAACCGTTGGATGTAAATGGATCTATACGACCAAACGGAACTCTAGAGGTAACATAGAAAGGTACAAGGCTCGCCTTGTTGCTAAAGGGTTCACTCAAAAGGAAGGCATTGACTATACGGATACCTTCTCTCCAGTTTCAAAGAAGGATTCCTTAAGAATTGTCATGGGATTGGTAGCTCATTATGATTTGGAGCTTCACCAAATGGATGTCAAAACCGCCTTTCTTAATGGAGAGCTTGAGGAAGAAGTTTACATGGACCAACCGGAAGGTTATGTGGCTGCAGGAAAAGAAAATCTTGTGTGTAAGCTGAGGAAGTCAATATATGGATTGAAACAAGCCTCCCGACAATGGTATTTAAAGTTCAATGATACCATGTTGTCATACGGTTTCATAGAAGTTATCGTTGATCGATGTATTTATATGAAAGTCAGTGGGAGCAAGTTTATTATCCTAGTATTGTATGTTGACGATATATTGTTGGCTACAAATGATATGAGTATGTTGAGTGATGTAAAGAAATATCTCTCCAAGAACTTTGAAATGAAGGATATAGGTGAGGCAAACTATGTCATAGGGATTGAAATAATCCGGGATAGATCACAAGGATTGTTAAGTTTGTCTCAGAAAGGATACATAGATAAAGTCTTGAAGAGATATGGAATGAAAATGTGCAAGTTAAGCAAAGCTCCAGTTCAGAAAGGGGACAAATTCAATAAAGCTCAATGTCCAAAGAATGAACTAGAGAGAAAAGAAATGGAGATGATACCTTACTTGTCAGTGGTAGGAAGTTTGAATTACATTCAAACATGTACTCGACCAGACATCAGTTTCGCGGTTGGTGTCTTGGGTCGGTATCAAAGTAATCCTGGAATGGACCACTGGAAGGCTGCAAAGAAAGTTCTCAGGTACTTGCAAGGCACCAAAGAGTTTATGCTTACGTACAGGAGATCCGATAATCTTGAAGTTATCAGATACTCTGATTCAGACTATGCCGGGTGCGTCGATTCTCGAAAATCGACGTTTGGCTATCTGTTCCTATTAGCTGGAGGAGCAGTATCATGGAAGAGTGGAAAGCAGTCCGTCATTGCTACTTCCACCATGGAAGCAGAATTCGTGGCATGCTATGAGGCCACAATTCAAGCATTGTGGCTGCGGAACTTTGTCTCAGGACTTGGACTTATTGACAGTATTTCCAAACCACTGAGAATGTATTGTGATAATTCCGCAGCAGTCTTCTTCGCAAAGAATGACAAGTATTCGAAAGGTGCTAAGCACATGGAGATAAAATACTTGTCTGTAAAGGAAGAAGTGCAGAAACGCAGAGTAGCAATTGAGCATATAAGAACGGATATGATGGTAGCGGATCCGTTAACGAAAGGACTCCCTCCTGGTATCTTCATTGGCCATGTAGAAAGGATGGGAATAATTGATAAGGCCTTGCTGTATTGATATTATGCTATTGTAAAGATGCTAACTTAAGTAATTTGAATTCAATAAAGTTTATTTGTTTTTCTGCAAATTAATATGTTATCATTATGGTATGTACATGTAGGGTTAGGATAACATATGAGTTGAGAATAAGGTTATATCTCAACATAAAAGAATTTTTTGAGAATTAAGTAACCTCTCAAATATTAAAGAAGTAGTAAAGTTTGAATTGGTTGTGATGATGGAAGGGAACTTATCGCTGTAAAAGATAGGGGACCGCCTCATTCGATAAGTCCTGATTTTATGGTACTTAAAAAGGGGATAATTAAGCTTAATGAAAGGCGCGCTTTAAAGGAAGTTGAACCATTAAGTTAATACACGGCCAAGTGGGAGAATGTAAGAATATTTCCGTTAGTGTGGCCGAAGTATTAACGGTCCAACTATTATAGTTTAAGTTTAATGTAAGGCTTAAAGTTTCCGGTATGTAACGGGATACGGTGATGGACCGAATCAAAGAAAAGATACCGGAATGGGTTTGATGTCAACCCTCTTACTCTACCCAATAAAGAATCTAATCTAAGGTTTATATGCATTTATATATATAATGGTTTAACTTATATAATTGTATATATATTAAAATATAGTTTATGTGTTATGTTTTAATGAATGGGTGTCTCATTGAAAAGACACAACTCCTCTTTTAACAGTGAGAATCACTTTGGGCCTCATATAAAAGAAAAGGGTAGAAGTTATTGCAATAAGTGAGTGACAGATTCTGGTTTTTCCAGAATTGAGACACTAAAAGAAAGAAGATAGAAACACATAAACATAAAAGGAGAGATTAGAGATTGTGATCGGAATCTGAACACCCCGGCTCTGTCGAAGGGGAGATCGCAGTAAGGAAGGGAAGGAGAAGATCAAACAATCATCAAGGAATCATCATCATGTCTAACAAAGCAATGGATCAAGGTTAGACATTCATCCTTCTCATAACCGAAATCCCCATCAATATAAAACATGTTGATTCATTTGTTCTAGGGGAGATTATGGGATAGATTACAAGTGTGTAATCATTAAGGAAAAACTTATGGGATAGTTTTTTTTTTAACACTGAACAAATTATGAGAATTAATACAAAGACAATTCTACAACGGACAACGTTACCCGCTCCACAACGATCCGCTATTACGATGAACAAATTCACTTGCACCACATACGATCACGATTAACGGCTCTACTTGCACTAAGCTGAAATTTTTTTTATAATTTTACCTCTTTTAATTTGCAAAACTTGCGTTTTCAGGGAATCGAAATCGAGGACATGAACCATCATTTTAGTTTAACGTATAATTATTTTTTGGCGTCTATCTTCACACCGCATAAATTGCCAAAGTCAACCTTCCGCTTTTTAATTCCTCCCAATATCGTATTTTTCTTTATTAATAAACATATGTTGGCTGTCGCTGAATTTATCAAAATGTAACATGTTTATTGTTTACGCTTAGAAGAAAAATGAAAACCAAGCTGTGTGATCTCTTGAGAGTTGACCTCCAGATATTTCACAACTTATATAAACGACGCAGAATACCTCAATCCCTTAATCAAATTAGTAATCTACGATTCCTCCAAACAATAATATCATCCGTCTAAGGTTCAAATTAAACCTCATTAACTAATTACGAAACGAGTCATTTCTTCACTTCTAAATAATGTTTATTGGTAACACTTGCAGGCAACTAAATCTCAACCAATCATGGCCAGGACTAATCCGCCAGACGGAGGGTCCGATGCAAATGACAATACATTCGGTCGTCACAAAGTGGCAGTTCCCCCGAAAGAGGGTATGCTAAAGGAGTTCAAGTCTGTGGTTCAAGAAACTTTCTTCCACGATGCGCCTCTGAGGGATTTTAAGGACCAAACCGCATCTAAGAAGGTGTTGCTCGGGATCCAAGCTGTCTTCCCGATCATTGGATGGGCCAGAGAGTACAATCTTCGCAAACTTAGAGGAGATGTCATTTCTGGTCTCACCATTGCTAGTCTTTGTATCCCTCAGGTTTACTATTCAAGATTCTATGTTACTTTTTTTGGAGCATTTCTTCCTGTTATATCTATATATCATGTGTATGTTTCATGGATGACAGGATATTGGATATGCAAAGCTCGCAAATTTGGATCCAAAATATGGACTTTGTGAGTCTTGAAACACTTTCAACATAACGTTAGAGTTCATCACACAGATATTGTGTACTGAAAAAGTGAATGCATGGTTTTGTATGCAGACTCGAGCTTCGTGCCACCACTGGTGTACGCGGGCATGGGAAGTTCTAGAGATATTGCGATTGGACCAGTGGCTGTGGTGTCTCTTCTTCTTGGCACTCTGTGCCAGGCCGTGATCGACCCGAAGGAGAAGCCAGCAGAATATCTCCGCCTTGCCTTCACCGCCACTTTCTTTGCTGGCATTTTCGAAGCTGGCCTCGGTTTTCTCCGGTTGGGATTCCTGATAGACTTTCTTTCGCATGCGGCGGTGGTTGGGTTCATGGGAGGAGCAGCCATCACAATTTCTCTCCAACAACTTAAGGGCTTTCTTGGCATCAAGACGTTCACCAAGAAAACTGATATTGTTTCCGTTATGAAATCGGTTTTCGGGGCTTCTCGTCACGGGGTACCTTTTTCTAATGCTCTAACCCTTTCATCACCTTCCTCAATACTAATAGGAAAATCAATCTCTCATTCACTTTCGTTTTTTCATGACTCTTCCAGTGGAATTGGCAGACTATAGTAATTGGTGCCAGTTTCTTGACCTTCCTTCTTGTCGCCAAATACATTGTAACCTTTTTTAATTTTTATCTCCATTACATATGTCTGTGAATCTTTGTTATCTTCATCTCTAATATGAAATTTGATTACAGGGGAAGAAGAACAGGAAACTCTTTTGGGTTCCAGCAATTGCTCCTCTTATTTCCGTCATTGTCTCTACTTTCTTTGTCTTCATAACTCGTGCTGACAAACAAGGTGTCCAAATTGTAAGCTCACACACATTCGAAGCATGCGTTTTTATCATTGATGAATAATATTGAATGATATTTCATAGTTATGTTATAGTGTTTACGTGTTTGTGCTAGTGTCTTGGTTGGGTCACTACCCAAATTCAGACCCGGATAATTCATATGTTGAAAAGAAAAAGAATATTATATCATAGATTGGTCTTGTTAACTAAAAATATTTTATCGGAACCTATGAAGGTGAGGCATATAGATCAAGGAATAAATCCGATTTCGGCTAGTAAGATTTACTTCTCCGGAGAATATTTTACCGAAGGAATCCGAATTGGAGTCATTGCTGGTATGGTCGCCCTAACGGTAAGTACACATATAAATAAGTGAGAAAATCATTAGTCTTTTCTTTTCGTTTACGCCACTTTTAATCGGGATTATCTTTTCTTCAGGAAGCCGTAGCAATTGCAAGAACGTTTGCCGCAATGAAAGACTATCAGATCGATGGAAACAAAGAGATGATCGCATTGGGTACTATGAACGTTTTCGGTTCACTCACTTCCTGTTACATTGCCACGGGTACGCTGCCAAAAATATTGAGTTTTATCTAACTTAACGACTCAAAAGAACTCTTTAGTTTTTAAGAGAGTTTGATTAACCGTCAGATGAAATATTATATTTGTCAAAGTTTATAGTCTTTTAATTCAAACCCATTTAGAAATAAATCTTATACTTTAACGAAATGGTATTTATATATTTAAGAAATTTGCAGGTTCATTTTCGCGATCTGCCGTGAACTACATGGCGGGATGCCATACAGCCGTTTCAAACATTGTGATGGCCATAGTGGTAGCTCTAACGTTAGAGTTCATCACACCGCTCTTCAAGTACACTCCAAACGCAATTCTGGCGGCCATCATTATCTCGGCGGTCCTCGGTCTTATCGACATCGACGCAGCTGTCCTCATATGGAAGATAGATAAACTCGACTTCGCGGCTTGCATGGGAGCTTTCTTTGGAGTTGTCTTCATTTCCGTTGAGATCGGTCTCTTGATCTCTGTAAGATTGCTTATATATGAGTGAAATTAATAATAGATTGTTGTCTATACATAAAGCTTACTTATTTTTGGTTGTTGGTGAAACTATCTATATAGGTGGTGATATCATTTGCGAAAATATTGTTGCAAGTGACGAGACCACGAACCGCGATTTTAGGGAAGCTTCCGAGGACGAATGTGTATCGGAACACTCTACAGTATCCGGAGGCTACTAAGATTCCCGGAATCTTGATCATCCGTATTGATTCCGCCATCTACTTTTCCAACTCCAACTATGTACGAGAAAGGTAAATATTTCTAAATTCATTTCAAACGGAAATCCAATGTTTATAGAATTTTTTTATATAGTTCATATATATAATTTTTAACGAATATCATATAAATAGATGTTAAAAAAAAAGAATACTTTAATTTCCGGGTCACCGGGCGATCCAAGTTGATCCGAGTCCGCGGCTCAATAAATTAATACTCATTTTAATTTTAACGATTATCATATAAATAGATGTTAAAAAAAAGAATATCATGTAAATCTCTATAATATTATTTAAGAAGACATTTTTATAAATGAACTTTGTTTTGTAAGTTATTACATGAAATGTCATTACAAATAACAAAAAATAATTGAAATAGAAAATGATATAATAGTCTTTTAAAATTATTGATTATAATATGGAAAGTATATATTTTTTATTAAGAAGATTATTTATTATTTATTATATAATTTCTTAATTATTTTTAATACTATATATTTTAAAATAATAATCAATTCATATATATTCAAAAAAAAAAAAAATCTATTCAAAATCTTGCTATATTTTTCACTATAATTTATTATATTTTATTTGAATATATATCAAAACAAAAATTGTAAAATATTTTACTAATTTTATAAAAAGTTAGACACAAGAAAACTATTTTTTCTAAAGAGTTTGTAGACTAACCACAAAAACTAGAGTCATTTAACGGTACATATTAGTATTATGTTTTCAAGATTATAAGTTTTTTGCGGGTTACCCCGAATAATGTTTTAGTTCACTGCAAAACGGGTTAAATAGATAAATTATTATAATTGACAGTTTTATCTATAATCATTAGTTAGTCATATTGTAAAATTCAGATAAAAGCAATTTTCTTAAATTTCAAAACAATTTCTTTTTAAAAAATTACTTCGTGCTATAATTAGCGCGGGTTAAATCTTAATCTTCTATTAGTATATGAACAAGACATGCTTAATTAAATAGTTGACAACTAAAATTTAACCTTTTTAATCCATTTTTTTCATAGTTCTACATAAATAAAAGAGATTCGTAACTGAGCCAAATAGAAAAAGGAGATTCGTAATTGAATAAAGATTATATGTAAGCAATTATAAATTCATTAGTTTGGGTTAACCCGATCTGCCGGTTCAACTACCGATTTGCGGACTTTAGCCAGTTTTTTTTTTCTGGTTCTACTTCTAGCTAAGTTTTTGAGACTACGGGGTTTTAGTAGCAATCGTGTGACTGGAAGACTAGCCAATTTCTGGTTAGACCGGTTCGACCGTCTGGTCCAATCATGATTAAAAAACATTGCCGAAATCTGATTATTGACAAAAAGATGATAACACTTAAATCTGATTCAAATTAAAAAATTAATGTGTAAATCAATAACTCATTGTAAAAAGATTGTTTTGACTTGAATATAATTTTACATTCATTCAAAAAAAATATATTAATAACTCATTAATATCCCTTTATTTGTTCTATACAGATAGACAGATCTGAATTTGGATAGTAACACAATGACAATACTAATGTAAACTATTATATTACATATCGTGATCAAATGTTTTTTATTTTTATTAACCGGATGGAAAATTAAATGAGATGGACTAATCCACTTTGATAAACCTAACTATTAATAGGTAGAAGTAATGGAACAATTTAATTTTGGTGACAGGACATTAAGATGGTTGCGAGAAGAGGAAGAAAAAGTTAAAGAAGCGGACATGCCGGCAATCAAGTTTCTGATTATTGACATGTCACGTAAGAATAATTTTCTACCTACAACTATAGTCCCTTTGTTATAGTATAAGTGATGTTTAAGGTTTTTGCATACCTGTTAAATATTCATTTAATTTTTATTTTTTTTCATACTAAAAACATTATTTATTCTCTATTAAACACAATTCAACTAATAAAAAAATAATTTGCAGAATACAAATGATCAAAAATAATAAAAATTTATTTAAGTTTGTATTGAAAACTGAAAACATCACTTATTTAAAAACAAAAAAACCTTTAAAACATCAATTATTTAAGAACGGAGGGACTATTGATTATCTTCTTTAAATAATTTTTGAAAATATTATTGTAACAATTCTTATGAGCCTATTATGTAGGAGTATTACATTTTTTCTATGACACAAGCTTACTGATAATTTATATATATATATATACATGAGCAGCGGTTACCGATATCGATACCAGTGGTATCCACTCCATCGAAGAGCTTCACAAGAGTCTCGAGAAGAAACATATCCAGGTAACTTATTTTATTGGTTGCAATTAGATTGGTTGTTAAAATCGATTATTTTAAATTGGTTATATATAATGGGACTCATAGGCAAACGCAAATATATTAATTGGTATGTTTTAGATTTGTATATTAAAATCTAACTCAAATAGAAACATCAAAACTTTGGATGAAAATTCGACCCAAAAAAAAAAAAACTTGGATTTATTTAGTAATTTAACTGAGATTGACCAAAATAAAATGATACCTAATATACTATAAGCAGAGGCAGTGCTTAACATAACTAGAGTAAAAATACATCATTTAATTAGTGCTGTATATATGTACCGAAATTGTTGGTATAATGTCCTAGAGCTTTGTAGTAGTAGTTAATACGCGATCATGTTGAGACAATGTCAACGATTAATCTGATAGATTAACTGACTTGAAACTGAACAGTTGATTCTAACAAATCCCGGACCAGTGGTGATGGAGAAACTTCATGCTTCCAAGTTTACCGATGAGATTGGAGAGGAAAACATCTTCCTTAGCGTTGGCGACGCGGTTGCAGTTTGTTCTCCTAAATTGGCTGAGCAACAAGCTTAACAAGGAACTGAATCAAGAGCTCTGTTTTTTGTTTGTTGGTTTGATATGATATATGATAATATGTGTAATATATGGTTGTTGAGTTTGATTTATACATTGGTGACACGGAGACAAGGTCGAACGTTTAGGCCTTTTTTATTTATTTGATAATCTTTTGTAACATCCCGATTTCTGGTATATGCGGAGAGACTTATAAAAATTGATTTGGCTACCTATCTTACCAAAAGTGCACTTATCTTTTCGGTCACTTGTTCAGAGAGAATTTCAGAGTTAAGCGTGTTTGAGCTGGAAAAATTTAAGGATGAGTGACCTACCGGAAAGTGATTGGCAGTACTGTGCGAGTGAGGACAAAACACGGGGAAAGATCATGTGGTGATTGCAGGGTCAGTAAACAAGTCTTACGAGCCTCCCGGACTAGCGCACCGACCGTCGGACGAGGGTGGGCCCACGGGCCGAGAGAGGGCGTGGGATCCACATGTAGGGGCGGTCGGGGCGTTATAAGTGGTATCAGAGCCGAACCCAAAAACGTGTGTGGAGTCATGTGGGCTCACACCGTCAAGGGTAACGGTCCTGGTGCGCAACGAGGACGTTGCGCTCTGTGAGTGGAGGTGATTGTAACATCCCGATTTCTGGTATATGCGGAGAGACTTATAAGAATTGATTTGGCTACCTATATCACCAAAAGTGCACTTATCTTTTCGGTCACTTGTCCAGAGAGAGCTCCAGAGTTAAGCGTGCTTGAGTTGGAAAAATTTAAGGATGGGTGACCTACCGGGAAGTGATTCGCGGTACTGTGCGAGTGAGGACAAAACACGGGAAAATATCATGTGGTGATTGCAGGGTCAGTAAACAAGTCTTACGAGCCTCCCGGACTAGCGCACCGACCGTCGGACGAGGGTGGGCCCACGGGCAGAGAGAGGGCGTGGGATCCACATGTAGGGGCGGTCGGGGCGTTATAAGCGATAAGCGTGATCGGTAATTTGTGGGCCCCTATGGTCCATTCTCACTGGGTAATCCAAATTATTCATCCCCTTCCAGTTTCCTTATGTTTTGCAGGTAGTGATATAGAAACTGGATTTAATCTGCATTGGTGGCGGTTTTTGGGCGTCCTGGGATCCTACTAAGGGAGAAGACATGGTCTTAACCTGTGTGGTTAAAGACGCGTGTCCAGACGCACCGCGGTGCCCAGCGTTGCTGGAGGCGGGTGTCTCAATTGGTATCAGAGCCCAGGATAGGTCACTCTAGTCTCGACCTAGAGGGCCAAGCCATAGATTTTTCAAACGGTTACAAAGTTTTTAGGCCTAACGTTTTTAAAAGTTTCAAACCCAACAATACGATTTAAATTAGCGTTCTGTCTCTTTAACTTAGGTTGGCATATTTCTCACTCGTCTGCAGTAAGGAGCATTATCTTTCAGTTGGAGTTGTACTTCGGCCTTTCTTCAGGTTTTAGAATTCTTGGCGCGTTTAGCTTTCCCCTCATTTTTTTGTTCTTAAGCTTTATAGGCTTAGCCGATCATCTTTTCAATTTATTTCGGTCATCAAGTCATGTTTCCAAAGAAGCGTTTAAGTATTCGAGTTCTAACTTTGTTCCGAGAGTTGAAGTTACAATGTCGTAAGAACATGAGGGGTTACAACGGGGATCCTCTGCCATAGAATTCGGGACGAATTCTGGTTAAGGTGGGAAGAATTGTAACATCCTGGCCCAGCCAGGTTTTGGCCCAATAAGGCCCAATTTTATTTTCCTCTTTTTGTCGATCTTTAAATACACCAAGGGTGTATCCATCTCCCTATTCCTTTACCCTAGCCGCACGAGAGAGTGAGAGAGAGAGAGAGAGAGAGAGAGAGCTCTGCCGCTGTTGCCTCGTCCCGCCTTGCCGTGTCACCGCCGCCGCACCTCCTCCGCGTCTTCTTCTCCGTTCACACATCGTCCGTGTGTGGTGTGTCTGTGTCGAACACCACCACCTCTGTTTGTCATCGGCGAGCCACCGCCATGCAATGGGGACGCTGCCACCACCGTCAGGGATCCACCGCAGCACCGTTGTAGCAAGGAGAAGCTACCTAGGGCAAGTTTGAGACGTTTCTTGCGGCGCAAGCAACTGGTGTAACTGCGTCACGTCGACGATCACTGTTGCAGATCTGCTCCGCTCGTTACCGATCCACATCCCTATCGTCTCTGTTCGTCGTTAAGGCTAAGGTGAGAGTCTGAGGACACTTTTTCGTTTGTGGTTATAGTTATGTTATGCGTTTAGTTTGTGGTTAAACCGGTCCTTATATATATATAAATATAAGTATGTATATATGTGTGATTTGTATGTGTATGTGTGATTATATTCTATGGAGTGTTTGTGATGCATTTTCGAGTATTTGTGGGTGTGTAACGACTTAGCTATATATATATATATATATTTAGGGAATTTGTGAATTGTGTACTTGACTATAATTAAGTATTCGGGTTATACTCTTAGAACGGGATTGTTACATTATTGTGTTGGTTGATGAACAGAGATCTCTAAATGAACATTAATGACTTAAAGGAATTATTAACGGAATATTGTTGCGTGCTTGGTTGTTAAAAAGGGAATTTTGTGATGAACCTAGAATGAATGGTTAAAAGGAATCAAGATCAAAAACCGGTATTGCGTGATTAATTGAGGATTAAAATGGAAAATGTTAAGGTAAAGATAAATGTTCGGTTTAGAAATACCGGGGTGGTGTAGTAAGGTGGGGAGTCCCCTTACTGCACGGTTGTGTGTTTGGTCTAGGAGTGCTGGAGGCATCAAGACCATGACGGGCGGAAGAGCCAATGGGGCGGCCATTAGAACCGTGGGATATAGCGTTTGTCAGCGCGTAAAGCATCTAAGATGGGGCGGTCATTTGAACCATGATATGGGGCGGCCATTTGAACCGTGATATGGGACGGCCATTTAAACCGTGATATGGGGCGGTCATTTGAACCGTGTGTGTGTGCTGCGCAAGTTGGCGTGTTTAAGGCATCATGAAGTCTAGAACTCTCTCGTATGTTTGGTATGTGCTAGTCGTGTAACTAGGTTGCTTGCGGGTCGTGTTAGACATGGATTGGGCGTGTGTCGTAAGTATAAGCGTGATCGGTAATTTGTGGGCCCCTAGGATCCATTCTCACTGGGTAATCCAAATTACTCATTCCCTCCCAGTTCCCTTATGTTTTGCAGGTAGTGAGATAGAAGCTGAATTTAATCTGTATTGGTGGCGGTTTTTGGGCGTCCTGAGATCCTACTAAGGGAGAAGACATGATTTTAACCTGTGTGGTTAAAGACGTGTGTCCATACGCGCCTCAGTGCCCAGCGTTGCTGGAGGCGGGTGTCTCATCTTTCAAATGTTATTTTCTTTCGTGATTCTATGTTAGAATTGTGATTTTAATCATTTTTCTATAGTTTCATATTCAGCGGAAGTGTTGTTTGTTTATTAAACTAATGAATTTCTTGTTACAAAAAAAAACTAATGAATTTCTAAGAAAGAAAGTTCAACTAACTTTTTAGTTGAGATTTAGTTTGATTTAATCTAGAATCCTTGGGTTTGAATATTCCGAATAATATATCTCAAAAGAGATTACGAAAACAAGAGAAGGTCAGCAAAACAATCTGAATCTATCTAACATATCAGATATTATCTGCATCAACCTTATCTTAGCTAATCATATTTTTCAATTAACTAATTGGCAATTTTTTAATAGGATGAAATTTGTGTGACAAGCTGACAGCTAGATACTGTTCACAAAGCCGCTTACAGCTAGAAACTGTTCACAAAGCCGCTTAAGAGGGTAAATACACCCGAGATTGACATTAATATCTAATATATAAAGAGTGAAATAATCTTTCCAGCGGCGACACTTAGTCATATTAGAACAAATAAAAATTCAACATGTGTTAATCTATTAATCACTTATAAAATCTATTTAATTTGAATTTTTTGTTTTTTAAGAATTATTAAAGTATAAAAATATTAAATAATACATCAAATTCAAATTTAATTTACAAGCATCATAAATGTAAAAATATTAAATAATACAGTATTTTAGGTGTATTTTCTCATTTTTTGTGTAATTTAATCGTTATTTTAAAGTAACAAAGATAATTTATTCTCAATGCAAATGAAGAAATACCAAAAATGAAAACAATAAGCTAAGAAATTTTTAAACAACTAAAGAAGAAAAACTAAACATAGACAACCATAAGACACAAATGAACATTAAATATTTAATGAACAATCGAAAAAATAACAAATTATCAAAAACATAGACAAAAGTTGACAAAAACGTTGAAAAGGAAAACAGAAAAATGGAATCAATTAAAGATATGTGAAAACAAAAAATAAAATAGTAGATTGTGAAAATTAACAACTATTGCAACATTAATAGAGAGAAGTGTGAATGATGAATAAATATTATGAAAATATTACTAGAGTCATCTAGAAAAAAAGGTGACGAAAACGAAGATCGAGAGTTCAATTAAAAGTCTATAAACATGTTAGTTACATGAAATTCAAATTTAATTTACAAACATATATATATACATTAAATAATACCGTATTTTATATGCATATTCTCATTTTATTTTCGTGTAGTTTAATAGTTATTTTAAACTAACGAAGATAATTCATTTTCAATGCAAATGAAGAATAAGAAAAAGCAAGTTCAAAGACCAAAAATGAAAAAATATGTTAAAAAAGTTTCAAACAACTAAAGAAGAAAAACTAAACCTAAGACAATCATAAGACACAAATGAACATTCAATATTCAATGAACAATCGAAAGAATAACAAATTATCAAAAACATAAGAGAAAATGACAAAAACATAGAAAAAGACGAAAACAATGGAATCAATTAAAGATGTATTAAAACAAAAACTCAAAATTGTAAATTACAAAAATTAACAATTATTGCAACATTAGGACTTGAATGATAGAGAGAAGTGCGTAGAACAAGTAAAATATTCGGAAGAGATTACTAGAGTCATTGGGAAAAAAGGAGACGAAAGCGAAGATTAAAGCTCTGCTTGGCGTTAGACATTGAGAACTTTTAAGGTATTTAAGAGTTCTCAAAGCTATTTTTTAGCCAAACATACTTTTTTTTAAGTCTAAAGTTTCCAAAGCCAAACTTTACCATTTTTGTGTTGTTTTTAAAAAACTACGTGAGAGAGACTTTTCTCTAAAAAACTAAAAGAAATAAATAAATTTACTTTTTCTTTTTTTTTCCTCTTCCCCAAAATTATTCAAAACTCTTTATAGATTTATATATAATTTATCACTAATAAATTTTAATTGATTAAGAATTATCCCTATTTCTTGTTATTTCGAGATCCATTTTTTTTATGTTTTTCAAAGTTTCACTTAATATTTCTAAATTGAACAAATATTATATTTCAATTAAAAAAAAATCTACAAGTTTAAAAGTAACAGCCACATTTTAACAGCATAAGTTTCTAAAACCAAAAGTCTACAGTCAAAGCCAAAAGTAACAGCTCTTACCAAGCAGGCCCTAAAAGTGGAATTGAAAGTTTATAAACATGTTATTTGATTTAAAAAAAAACCATGTTATTTAAAACATAAAATAAAATAACGTGCGGGTTCTCTTCTAGTGATAGATAAAAGATATGAGTCTATGACCTAAAAAATAATATTATAGAAGATAAAAACACAATAATATTATAATGTAAATAGTTTTTTGTGCTAAAGTATAATGTAAAAAGTTATATGAATTAACAGAAAGTTTTGAACTTAACCATCTGTCTACGTAATGAAAACACAAATGAAAATATAAAAAATGGAAATTTTTTTTCTTTTCCCAAAATCATTTACAAACCAGATTAAAACATGTGTTTATATTTTAATAAAATTTTGTGAGCTTTTCATTTTAATCAATTTTTAGTTGTACATCTTAGTATATTTATTTATGAAAACAACTACATAATAAAACTTGATTTTTTTCAGGAATAAACCCATCAAATATTTTATTATTCAAATAACAATTTTTTTAATTTACAAATTATCTTTATTATAAATTTGTGTTCAACTTGATTTTTTACCAAATAATTCGTAAATTTTCAAGGGTCCATTTTTATTAATAATGTACAGTGATCTTTTATGAAGAAAAATGTGGTTTGATTCATGATTCATGATGTATGATGATTTATGGTCTTTATGTGCTGATAAATATGTATATAGTGGAACAAGATAAATATTGAAATAAGTTGTTACAAAGCCGGGAAATTGTTATTTAAATCGGGAAACACGATTGTGATAAGACTGAGCTATCCGATCGGATCCCGATAGAGATAGAAGATGGGCAATATTTACATGACCAGATTATCCGGTAATATTGATGATTGCATGTAGGCATGGGCATAAAAACCGGACTCGCAAAACCGGATCCAGACCGATCCAAAAAACAGGGTTCGGTTTATGTGCAAAAGCCGAACGGTTCCTGTATAAAATTAATTCAGTTTTCGGGTCGATTCGGGTATAATCCGAAACCCGATCGGATACCCGAAAATTTATAACATACCATATTATGTATATATCACATATAGATATGCATATATGATTTAGGACGGTAAATTCGGGTTTAGGCGGATAAATCGGGTTATTCGGGTAAATTTCATACAGAAACCGAACCAAAAGTTTTGTTTTCTCGGACAATTCATGTTTAGGCGGGTAAATCGGGCTATTCGGATAAATTTAATACATAAACCGAATTAAAAATCGTGTTTTCTCGGGTAATTCGGGGTTTTCGGGTTCAAATCCTCCCCGAACCGACCCAAACATTATTTTGGTTTCATAGTGGGTTTCAATAAAAATCCTAGAACCGACTGAATCCGACAAGACCCGAACTGAACCCGACCAAAATTTTTTCGGATCCTATACAGGTCCTAACCACTCCATCATCGGATACCCAAAAATCGAGAAACCCGACCTGACCCGAATAGTAGACCCAAACGTCCACGCCTAATTGCATGCCCGTTTTGGTTGTTAAGTGGAACTGGATTAAGAGTTTATAATGTTATGAGCATAAGATTATATGTATTGTTATATGTGTTTACGAGCATGACAATATGTGACCTGATTATATTGGTTTGATTGAGTTATTTGTTGATTATCATGTTTGTAGACATAAATAACCATCTTCAGTGGATAATTCGTTACTTATGTTTCTTCTTTTTTATGCATGTTAAGAGTAGTTATCGGAGTAGCTAGTGCGCGTGAGACTCACAATTTCGGGCATGTTAGATTAGGTATTCAAATTCCGTTTGATAAGACACTACTGCAGCCTTCAGAAAAATTGGACGCCTTTTGAAATAGTGTGAGAGCACTACAAGAAAAAGGCGTAATGATAGCACATTATATAATAGCTCAAATTCAGTAACTGCTATTAAAGTTGGTATTCTAGGTTGGGTTTGGGACTATATGATAGCATTTTAAAACGCTAAAAATAAAATTAAATAAGCGTGAAGCTAAAATCACATATTTTCGCCAATACTTAACCAAATTCACTTAAGCGCCAAAGCTAAAATTATTTTCTCCAACACTTAGTGAAAAAACATATGTAAAAGTCGAAGAAAAAAGTAGTCATCTTCATCTACTCCGCCACGAAACTCGATCAACGCTTGAACGAAGCTCACCGCTACCACGAACCCTGTCGCTGGCTACATTATTAACCTCGTTCGCCGGCTACATTCTTAACCTCGTTCGCCGGCCACATTCTTGACCTCGTTCGCCGGCTACATTCTCGACCTCGTTCACTGGCCATTATCTTTATCCTCAGTCGGCTTCGATCGGTGTCTTCTTAATTTCATGAGGAGGCAGTTTTCGGCCATAACCTCGAACTCCGTCGCAGTATCCGTCTGATTCCACCATCTTTCGACATCTCGTCAGCCGTTCTGTTTCCCAATTATGGTTCTCTTTCAAAGTTAGAGTACCTCGATTTCTATTTTCGAATTAGGGTTCCTTTCGATTTGTGAAAATATTTAGTTTGGTGATTTTAGGTTCAAACCTTTTAATTTGTTTTGCCAATTTATGTTAGATTGCCATAATAATTTCAGTTCTTTGTTTACAGGTGTAGTTGATTGCAATATTGGGCAATCGAAGAATTTTTTTTTTGTTGACATCACAATATCATCAATTTGTTTCGATAGGTTAGTCCCATCTATCAAATTCTTAGTCTTATGATTCGTGTAATTACTAATTAACTGTGGTTGTGATTGTTCGTGGATAAATTACAAATGTTCTATATATGTTGGAGCTTATTCATACGGAATTTTGATTTGTTGTGTTGTTGCTTGATTCATGCATATGGGTTTGAATTGTTGTGCCTACTGTTTTCATTTAGGTTAGAACATATAATGTTGGACGAGGCATGTATGCATATATATATATGCATGTATGTAGTTTGACTATATAGGTTAAGTTTCAGTGGTGGATTGGATACTTTAACAGTTTTTCTTTGTTTTTCCTTTCATTGGCATGAAATGAAGAACTGATTCTGCTTACGAGATTGGTGCTTGAAATTTTGTACGTGCGGTTGCTGCCGCGAGACACTGAAATTGTAATATGCCCATGCATCTACTGTCATAATGTAGATCGTCATTCAGGCAGTGATGTAGTTGATCATCTTGTAACAAGGGGAATGGATGAGGCTTACAAGCTGCGGAGGGATTGGTATCATATGGAGAAGTGAACTCAGGGGCTGAAGAAGAAAGCAAAGTAAATCAATGGAACGATGAGATTTTTGGGTTATATAAAGCTTATGAATACTTAGATGAAGAGTTGGCTAGTAAGGGTGACTTAGGCAAGGTTGCTAAGGGTGAGGACAAGAAAGAAGATGAGTTCCTTGCAAAGCTAGCAGATGCTGAAATACCATTATACCCAAGCTATGCAAACCATAACAAGCTATCAACTATTGTGTCACTTTTTAGAATTAAGACACAAAATAGTTGGTCCGACAAGAGCTTCAATGATCTGCTTGAGACATTGCCAAACATGTTACCGGAGGATAAAGTGCTTCACACATCATTGTACGATGTGAAGAAGTTTCTGAAGTCTTTTGATATGAGTTATCAAAAGATTCATGCGTGTGTAAATGACTGCTGCTTATTCAGAAAGAAGTACAAGAAGCTTGACACTTGTCCAAAATGCAAGACTTCAAGATGAAATATCAACATGCACATTGATGAAGTAAAGAAGGGTGTCCCACAAAAGTATTAAAGTACTTTCCGATAATCCCGCGTCTCAAGAGAATGTTCAGGTCTGAGGTAATAGCCAAGGACTTAAGGTGGTATTTTAGTAACAATAGCAGTGATGGAAAAATGCGTCACCCTATAGATTATGTGACATGGGATCAAATGAATGACAAATACCCGTCATTTGCCGCTGAACAAAGGAACATGCGGAACATGCAGCTTGGACTTTCCACTGATGGATTTAATCCGTTCAACATGAAGGATACCATGTATAGTTGTTGGCCAATTTTGCTAGTTACCTATAATATGGCTCCTCACCTATGTATGAAGAAGGATAACATCATGCTTACCTTGCTGATTCCTGGTCTGCAACAACCTGGAAATAGTATTGATGTCTACTTAGAACCCCTTATCGAGGATCTAAACCATTTGTGGAACAAGGGAGAGTTAATCTATGACGCCTTCAGTAAAACTACTTTCACGCTTAAGGCAATGCTCCTTTGGACTATTAGTGATTTTCCTGCGTATGGAAATCTTGCTGGCTGTAAAGTGATAACACCGGTTTTAAACCATTTTTATGGATCACTTTAATATCTTTTGCAGGTGTTTTAACTCCGTTTTCAATGGTTTTCAAGTGATTTCCATGTTTTAGAGTTTTGAGAGACATTTCAGGTAACTTGGGATAAAAGAGTGCATTCCGAAACAAAAGTATGTTTTTGGATAAACTTGGACCGTCAGAAGTCTTGCAGTCAAAGAAGACCTTCCCACCGTTTGATCATCACCAAATTTGGAGACAACAAAGAAGACACAACCAGCTTTCGAATGCAATTGGTTTTGAGACAATCCAATGGTTAGATCATCAAATATACCGAAGCACTGAAGGCAGATGAAGCTGCCTCGAACCAGAACCACCGCAGATAGAGAAGCTGCACCCGCGGCCAACGAGGAGTCCACCGCGGTAAGGGAATCTCCACCCGCGGCCAAGCACCATTTTGCCGTGGGTCGAGACCACGCACCCGCGGCCACTCCTTTTTCGACCAAAGCAAGCTCGTTTTCTTCCTCGAGGCCAATTCTGTCTTTTCAAGTTAAACCTTAAACGTCTACATAGAAGTGAGGACTATAAATACTTGTTTTTAGGTCTCTTAGCCAGAATCTCTTTCACACTTTTAGACAGAGACGAATGTTTCAGCAACTTTTACTCTTGTTCTTCGGTTTGGAGTAGAGGATTCTCGACTCGTGTTCTTCAATAGAGAAGCCTTTCTTCATCCCTTTTTCTTACTGTCTTCTTTTCATTTATTGATTATGTTTATCTCAGCTATGGCTGAGTAGTTCTCTTGTTGGGTATAGGATTTCGAAGGGGCTCTCATGGTTCGATTATTCCTTAGGTTTTTATACTAGTATACCGATTAGGGTTCTTCGTTCTATCCTTTTTATTAATGCGTTTTTGCTTGATTGATCACCTTGAAATTGAACTTAGGTATTTTTTGAGTTACGAAAGTACTTGATCTATATTCTTGAGCTAAGATAGACGAGCAATTCCGCTTCAAGATACGAAAGTATACTTGCGGCCTAGATTGTGAGCGTTAACGAACTTGCTTGTTTATCATAACTTATTGCGCGGCCGGAGACGAAAGCTATCGGTCGAGTATATAAGTTATCGGTGTGTAGGATGTACGAAAGTAGGCTACACACAGTATTCGTGTTCCAAGTTTAAGAACCAATAGACGACAAAAGTTGCTTTAGAAATCCTAGCAAATTCTTTATGAAAATCGGAAATGAACCTTAGAGAATTCTCGATTGCCCAACACTTCGTCTAATAGTTTACAACCTCGTTTTAATTATTCGCTTTACTTACTTATTGTTTTATTTCATTGCTTAATTTAGTTTAATTTTCTATCTATAAATCGTGACAAACAAAACCCATAAAAACCGATTAGGTCTAGACACAACTTAGAAATCGACAACGTTCATTCCATGTGGATTCGATCCCTAAATACTACTGCGTTTGATGTGCACTTGCAGCCTAGCTAAAAGGGTAAAACTTGTTAGTTCAATCCCGACCACATCAAGTTTTTGGCGCCGTTGCCGGAGATTTGAACGAAGAACCCTAATCGATACCCTAATCTAAAACTTAATGATGAATCGATCCATGAGAGCCCTTGAGATCCTTTTCCCCAACAAGAGAACTACTCGGATAAGATTAAAGAAAGCAGAAGTATAATTAAATTAAGAGCAGGAGGTTTGTGAAAGAGCCTCTCGAGTTTAAGAACTAAGTCCGGAGAGAACTTCTTCACCAATCTCGAAAGTAAGAACAAAAGCTTAAGAAAAATAGTGCAAAAAGTAAACTAATAGATGTTATATGGAGGCTACAAAATTGTGTCTGTAAAACATGTATTTATAGGTCTTGAACTCTTGCGTTGGTCATCCTTAGGGTTTGTTGGAAGATAAAACGAAGTGGGCTTGAAGTGTGCTTCGAACGAGCTGTTTTTGGGCCGAATCTGGCTGGCCGCGGGTGCGTGGGCTCAACCCACGGCCAAAGGTGGTTTCGCCGTGGCTGGAAAGCCTCTTCCCGTGGCCAGAAGTGTCTTCGCCACGGTTGGAAAGCCTGTACCCGCGGTGGATGGCCTATGAGGTTGAAACTTCAATTCTTCTCTTGCTTCTTTCGCGAGACTGCAGAACATACCTTCAATCAATTGCATGTATTTTGAGATCTAACCGTTGGATTGTCTTGAAACCAAGTGGATATGAAAGATTCTTATCCTCTATATTTTGTATCCAGATTTGGGAGTGATAAAACGGTGAGAAGTTCTTCATTGGATGTCGAACTTCTGAAGGTTCAAAATTGTCTAAAATTTGGTTTTTCTCCAATTTGCGTCGTTTTGCCTAATCAACCTGAAAAGAGTATTGAAACTAAATATATGAAAAAACTACGATAAAAAAATGTGAAAGCAAGTAAAACACTTATCAAAGTGTTCTAAAATAGATAGTAAAATAGGTAAAAATACGGTGTTATTACACCCCCAGACTTAAACTTTGTTTGTCCTCAAACAAAACAAAACCTAAGCTTGGAATGATCAAAAATATATCATAGGGAAATAGAAATCTCGGAGACCGTACTTCTAAATCATAACCATCGAACTATCCGTCATACGAAATATAAACTTTCAAAAAGCCAAAATTCAAGTAAACTAGCTTTCTAAATTAATTAAGTGCAAACATGAACTTCTCATCAAAAGGATCAAACCAAGACAATCAAAGTTAGGTATTAAAGGCTTTTAAAGGTGAGGTTAAAGGTGTTTTGGGTTACCGTAATTTCACCGGAGGATGCTAGATATTATGCAAAACAGCAAGAGAGGATGGAGCTGTTGACGTCCACAGTTTCCAGTCACTTCTTCTTACGTAAAAATGTTGCACTTCCTCCTTTCTCCAAAAACAGAAGTTTTATGTCATTCCCCCAGACTTAGAGTTTTCTATGGGCTCGGAATGACAAACTTCTCACAAACGAACCATGGATGCCTCATAAGAATTTCGGCCAACCTAGACTCTTTTTTTTTTTTGAAAGGGGAAACACCTTTTATTGAGATAGAGTTTTAGGGGCACAAAAATTTACCATGTTTTTGAGTTTTCCAAGGTAGAACCAAGATATCGTCTTTGTTGAATTCACCTCCACCGATCGCGTATAATCTCTGTCTTTATGACTAGAAACTGTGTCGTTTCTCCCTCTTCGGAGTTTTTGCACATATCTGCACATAAGACACAAAGAGAGAATGCATGAGGTCTGAACAATGTAAGGTTTGGGGTGGGGTATCAACTAAAGATGAGCTGGCCATTCAGGTACGACAAAGAGTGGTAAAAGGTAAAACAACGTCCTGAATGTATGATTCGTTATCTTTGCCTAAACCTATGATGAGAAAATTAAGTCAAACTAAAGTTCAAGTATAATAGAGCTAGAATATTCCATCGTAATGAATCTTTACGATCTAAATTCCTCTGGGGATTTCGTATTAACAGAAACTCTAGCTACCGCCTAGTGTAGAACCAAATTACGAAAACATGTTACGAGGAAATAGCGTAGAAGCACATTGGTCGGTTATTGTCATGGATTTCTTTCATCATTTCCTCAAAACGTATTCCTATTTTTATTGAAAAACTTGAAAATTTTTAAAGAAAATGCGAAAAATGCAAAATGCAAAGACTCGTGAAAGAAAATGTGATTATTAAGGGATGGAATCCTCCCCTAGACTTAAATCACACTGTCCCCAATGTGAAATAAATCGAGCAATGATGAGAAATAGATGCATTTAATAATTTAAAAATTTAAGGGAAAAAGAACCCTTACCTAGAACTGTTGGGGAATGGATGTAGGAATGGAATGGTGGTGGGTGGGGGATGAAAGATGGTGTTGTGATGATGGGGAATGGGTGTGGGGGTGATTAAGAATGGTTTGGGGTCATTTGCGAATCGAGGGAAATCGATTGCAAACAACATGGAGTTGGCCACAGGTCGGAGGTGCGCGATCGCGACCAAAGGGGAGCTCACCGCGGGTCGGTTGTTCGCGATTGCGGCGGAAGTAGGGCTGGCCGCGGCTCGGGGTGCTGCACCTGCGACCGGGCATTTTTTGCGGCCAAATGTCTCTTCGCGGTTCGTGTTGGACCGAGCAGTCTCGAACCGTGCTTTCATATTTTTGTCTTTTCATTTTTTTAATATTTGTTTGTGTGTTTTCGATTTTTTTGAAAGCTGAAACTAAGAAAAATAAAACGTTAATAGAAAAAGAAAGAAAAACTAAAAAAAAACGTACCGAAATGGGTTGCCTCCCATTGAGCGCTTTTGTTTAAAGTCATTTAGCTCGACGTCGGTAGTTAGGTGATCTCAGTCGAAGAAAGGTCTTGTTCGAAAACAAGTTTCCTTTGATTTAACCTTGTAATCCTTCGTATAAAACATATCACGCCATTTCCACTTGGGATTTTTGTCATTAAGGTTGAGAGGGTGATTTTCTCCGGGATCACAATAAAAAAATCAGACTTGGAGCTTCCTTGGAGTATGATTCTTCTTCTATGGTATTCTCGGGTGGTAGAGCCATGTTACACGATGCATAGATGGCAAGCTCTAGATCAGTTGGGGTCTTGGTTGAAGCTTGAGTGCTGATATGCTCAAATTAATACCCTAAAAGTACTAAGCAGTAGTTGCAGTATAGTAGGGGTAGAACACAAGGACTCACAGAGACACACAATAGATTATGAAGACGAGAATTAAGCTAAGCAATCAATAATATTGAAAACAAGACTTAAATTTAAACGGTTGTAAATTCAATCGGAGAAAGATAGGTTCAAGATTTTTCTCAGGAGATCAATGAATGCAGATAAACTAACTAGTCAGGACTCAGATTTAGCACGGTTCTTGAACTCAAATCACTAAAGTATAATTAACCAACTGTCGTTGCGAGAATTATCTAAATCTAAATCCTAGGAATTCCAAATCTCTTAGCGAATCCTAAAGTTTAAATCAGCTTTTAGATCAAGTTTGATTTGTTCACAAAACAACTAAACCAAATCTCTTTGCGTATAGTTATTTTGCTCACCTAAAGTTCTATCAGGTAATTAATCGCACTGTCGTGCATAATCAATTATCCTAAGATCTAAGTTCCAGATTCGTCAACCTAGAATTAGCTTTAAACACAACCTATGGTGAAGAACTAATTTAGATGGTGAATCCTAATCAACTAATCAATCTAGCATTCAGAGAAAACCCTTATGATAACCATGAACCTAAAGTGGATCTACTCAGACATGGAAATTGAAGCAATAAACATGTTTGAATAAATCATCAAATAAAACAGAAAGAGTAACAAGAGGGTTCGAGATCTTTTCTCGGACGAAGGGAGTTTCAGACTTGTCTTCCTCACCAAGCTCTCTCTCAAAACCAAAAGTAAAATAAGGCATAGCCGTCCAAGTGGCTGTAAAATCCTATTAAATAACATAAATCACGTTTTGGGGCTTCTTGTAAATAATAAAGAATTCTGGGCAATTTTGCAGTTCTTCAATTCTTCATTAAACTCGCAGGTCGTGTCTGCCTCGATGAGTATCGACCGATACTAGGCAGTATCGATCGATATTGATGCTTCAAATCGGGTACTCAGCTACACGAACATCTGCTTTGCTCCAAAATGCTCCAGAAAGCTCCAATATCTCCAATAATGCTCCTAACGTGCTAAAACCTGTAAAAGACTCTAAACCACTATGAAATAGTAGAAAGACTCTATAAAACGGACTTATATCATGGCCTAAAAGGGGTAAAAACCATGATATATCAACTCCCCCAGACATAGCCTTTACTTGCCCTCAAGCAAATAGAAGACTAAACCAGAGAAAGAGGTTTGAAAACATAAAAACTCACCTGTTCTTGAAACGTTGCAATGACCCTTTTCCCAAACACCCAAATGTCACATACCCAGCTTTTGATCTAACCACCATGTACTTCTCCGTAGACATTCTAAGCTTCCCAGAATACACACATTATTTCACAGCATCGTTCAATCAAACCATCCTCGCCAGTTTCATCGTTGTGAATTAATATCAAGAACCTTCTAGATTCTTTCCCATACAATATCATGACAAGGAACCACCCTTTTTCACACTTTTTAGTATTATTTCTCTCCCCCAGACTTATTTCTTATTATATCTTTTCTCTTTTTTTAGATATGCATAGACATATCAAGGTATGAGACGCGAGTATTGATGGTGTTTGCCACCAAATCCCCGGTTCTTTCCTCTCAATGTATCAAAGGATGTAGGCGAATAATGGCATCATAGGAAACTCCTAGCCTCGCTTCCAATCCTTTGTGTGATCATTCCTCACCAAGTAGAATAATGGGATCGCTGGAAATTTTCCTAACCCTCTACTCAGAAGAAAATCATTTCATATTTTAATGCATCTTATTTATTAACTTATAACAGGGAGAGAAATATCATAACTTCAAACACATGGGTTCCTTTGTCAGATACGAATGAGGAATCAAGCTCTTTGAATACTAACCACATCGATGAAGTGCAAAAATTTGGCTTAGGCTTTAAGGAACTTTGCTAGAAACATGAGTGTCTTCTAGTTAACTGATCAGTCTTTGGATTTTTCATTAGTCGATCTAGAGCTGATTCTGTAACAATGGTCACTTAGAAGCAAGGTCAGATCAATAGGTTCAAGAAAAATATCACAGTCTCAGACAAAGTTTTGACTCAATAAAACAACGAATGACTCAAAAACGACTGACCCTAATAAAAACAAAAACAAACAAACACAATGTCAGCGACTACCCCCCCTAGACTTGAACAACACTGTCCCCAGTGTTATCTAGCCTAGAGTTGGTGAAAGTAAACAAATGGATCAAATGGAAATATGAGAAACAAGAAGTTACCGTGCTGGAACATCGAGTATCGACCGACACACGGCTTGGTATCGAGCGATACCAGGCTTAAGTCGATATGATGAACTCCTCATCGCGTAGGGTGTCGACCGAAACTCAAAGGTATCGATCGACACTCAGGCGATTCCGAGTTTTTGCTTCTTGTTTATACTGACACAGACACACAAAAACAAAAAATACAAAGAAAAAGACTCAAAAGCAGACTTACCAGTGGGTTGCCTCCCACTAAGCGCTCGTTTAACGTCATTAACTTGACTGTAATGCCATTCAGGCTGTGGGTGCCTCATCCAAAGGCATTATCTGCCCTGTTAAAATCTCGGCTTTCGCCCAATAATGCTTCACCCTCTGTCCATTGACAGTAAATTCATCGCCTGTAGGACTAATCAGCACGACGGCACCATGTGGTCTGACCAACGAGAACGCAGTTTACCAGGAAACAATTGCAAACGAGAGTTATACAGAAGTACCTGGTCGTTCGGCTCGAAATGTCTGGAGATGATCTTCCTATCATGATAGGCCTTAGTTCTCTCCTTGTACAGCTTCGAGTTCTCGTAGGTGTGGTGCCTAATCTCATCCAACTCGCTCAGCTGAATCAATCTCCTCTCAGCTGCAGGCTTGATGTCAAAGTTCAGCAACTTCGTTGCCCATGCTGCTTTATGCTCGATCTCCACTGGAAGGTGACATGCTTTCCCATACAGCAAGTGAAATGGTGTAGTGCCCAGCGGTGTCTTGAAAGCAGTCCTATAAGCCCACAGCTTGTCATCCAGCTTCGTAGACCAATCCTTCCTAGAAGTACCCACTGCCTTCTCCAAAATTTCCTTGATCTGTCTGTTGGAGACCTCTACTTGCCCACTGGTTTAAGGGTGATATGGACTAGCCACACGATGGTTGACACCATGCTTCTTCAGCAACTTCTCAAAAACTTTGTTAATAAAGTGGTTGCCACCATCACTTATAACAGTACGAGGCACTCCAAATCGTGGGAAAATGATTGTCTTAAACAGCTTAAGGACCACCGCAGAGTTTTTGTTTGGACTAGCAATCGCCTCCACCCATTTGAACACATAGTCCACAACAACCAGGATGTATATGTTATCGTGTGACGAGGGAAAGAGACCCATAAAGTCAATGCCCCAGCAATCGAAAACTTCAACCTCAAGGATGAAATTCTGTGGCATCTCATGCGTCTTGCTGATCTTCCCTCTCCTCTGATAGGCATCACACTGTGAGACAAAGGCATGAGCATCCTTGAACATAGTAGGCCACCAGAAGCCTGCTTGAAGAACTTTGGACACTGTCTTGAAAGTAGCAAAGTGTCCTGCATACTCAGACCCATGACAATGAAAAAGAATCGCAGGCCCCTCAGATTCTGCAACGCATCTTATGTATATACCATCTGAGCAGTGTTTGTATAGGTAAGGCTCATCCCAGAAGAACCTCCTCATCTCGCACATAAACTTCTTCTTCACGTACTTTGTGGGATGCTTTGGCTCAATCTCTACAACAAGGTAGTTAGCAATGTCTGCGTACCATGGTCGTGTAGGACTAGATACAGCAGCTAGATAGGCATCATAAGAGTCGAAGTGCTCTGCAGGCAAAACAGGTCCAAATTGCGTCGGGTATCGACCGATACTAGGTGAGTATCGATCGATACCGAAAGTCTGCACTCGTGAGAATTGCATAATTTTGGGACAAACGTCTTGAAGCTGAGCTTCAATGAAGTAAATACCCTCCTCTGGCAAGAAATCATCAATAGGTACGACTTCATCGACCTTTAATCGCGATGAGTGGTCAGCAACGTCATTCTCAACTCCTTTCTTGTCCTTGATCTCGATGTCAAACCCTTGGAGCAAAAGAACCCATCGGCATAGAGGAGGCTTGAGGTCCTTATTTTTCAGCAGGTATTTGAGATCAGCATGGTCTGTGTGAACAATAACCTTGCTCCCAATCAAGTAGGACCGAAATTTCTCAAAAGAGAAAACGACTGCAAGTAACTCTTTCTCAGTGGTGCTGTAATTTCGCTGAGTATCATCCAATGTCCTGCTGGCATAATAAATAGTATGGAGTTTCTTGTCTTTCCTCTGGCCCAACACAGCTCCAACAGCAAAATCACTTGCATCGCACATAACCTCAAAAGGTAAACTCCAATCAGGCGGTTGGACAATAGGAGCACTCACCAATGCCTTCTTAATCTCCTCGAAGGCTGCAAGGCAATCCGATGTGAAATCAAACTTGACTTCCTTACATAACAGGGCCGTGAGTGGGCGTGCAAGCTTAGAGAAATCCTTGATGAATCTCCTGTAAAACCCAGCATGACCAAGGAAGTTTCGAATCTCGGATACAGATCGTGGAGGTTGCAGGCTCGTCATGACCTGAATCTTAGCTTTGTCAACTTCGATCCCTGCCTTAGAAACCTTGTGCCCAAGAACAATGCCATCTTGTACCATGAAGTGGCACTTCTCTCAGTTAAGAACCAAATGCTTCTCCTCGCATCGTTGAAGCACCTTGCACAAGTTATCCAGACAATCCTTGAATGACGATCCATACACAGAAAAGTCATCCATGAACACCTCCATAAACTCCTCAGTCATGTCTGTGAAAATTGACATCATGCATCGCTGAAAGGTCGCTGGAGCGTTACATAATCCAAATGGCATTCTTCTGTAGGCAAATGTGCCATAGGGACATGTAAAAGTCGTCTTTCCCTGGTCCTCCGGATGTATAGAAATCTGGAAAAAACCTGAGTACCCATCGAGAAAACAGTAGTATGGGTGACTCGCTAACCTCTCCAGCATCTGGTCAATGAGTGGCAATAGGAAGTGATCCTTCCTTGTAGCCGCATTCAGTTTCCTGTAGTCAATACACATTCTGTGACCAGTGATTGTCCTTGTAGGGATCAGATCATCCTTTTCGTTCTTCACCACAGTTAAACCTCCTTTCTTAGGCACAATGTGAACAGGACTAAACCAAGAACTATCTGAGATGGCATAGATAATCCCTGCTTCTAACAGCTTCATCACTTCCTTCCCGACCACTTCCTTCAGGTTCGGATTCAGCCTCCTCTGACACTCAATCAAAGACTTTGACTCATCCTCCAGGTGAATCCGATGCATGCACAAGTCTGGTGCTATACCTGAAATGTCAGCAAGAGAATAGCCAAGAGCTTTGCGATACTTGCGCAGCTTGCTCAGCAGTAAGGCAATCTCTGTGTTGTTAAAGGAAACATTAACGATTACAGGGTACGTGGAATTAGGACCAAGAAAACTATACCTCAGATTCGCTGGAAGTGGCTTTAGTTACACTTTAGGAGCATTCTCTGCACTCCAATATCCAAGCCTAGCAGCTTGCTTAGAACTGTCGACCAACTTTCTTTCTGGCCGCAGGGTATCGACCGATACTAGAGGGGTATCGATCGATACTGGTGATGCTGAATCGAGCATCTTCGAGTATCTAGCAGTATCATCACACGAATGGTCCTCTGAAGTGGCCGAACAGACCAATGCTCTCTTCAGTGGATCATCAGGGTGCATCTCTAGGAAATAGTCCTCAACTATGTCACTGAAGGTGTCCACATAGAATGTCTGCCCATCGATGGTTGGCCTCTTCATCATTTTTTTCATGTTAAAGGACATCACCAAGTCACTGATGTTGAGAGCTATCTGTCCATTCCTGCAGTCAATCAAGGCTCCAGTAGTTGCAAGGAATGGTCTGCCCAGGATAAGAGGATCCTTAGGCTCAGCATCGTACTTCAGGATGATGAAATCTGTTGGGATCAAGCAATTCCCAATCTTGATTGGGACATCCTCGAGCAGTCCCTCTGGAAGTTGCACTGAGCGATCAGCAAGTACCAGCGAAATCCTTGTAGACTGGAAATCTGTCATTCCCATTCGCTTGACAACTGAGTGTGGCATAAGGTTCACACTTGACCCAATATCACAGAGAGCACGCTTGAATCTCTCTGTGAAGATAGTGCAATCTAAAATAAAGCTCCCTGGATCTGGTAGCTTTTTGGGAATTCTGTTGAGTAGATACTCACTGCACTCAGCTGTAATCATCATGACACCTTCCTCAAGGTTTACATTGCTAGACACCATCTTCTTCACATACCTCCGGAAAGCTGGAGAAGTCTTAATAGCATCAACAAAAGGGAGCTCCACAACCAACTTATCCAGCATAGCCTTGCATCTGGTGTCCTCCCATTCTTTCTTTGTCATCTTAGGAGGCATAAGATAAGGCATATTGGGTTTATACACCCTCCCCTTGACAATCTCGGGCTCCTTCTCGATCTGCGGCTCAGCATCGATCGACACTGGAGAAGTATCGATCGACACACGGGATTTTGGGTCCTCTCGTGCAGGTGTCTGGACTGGTGTCGATCGATGCTGTCTGGTATCGATCGATACATGTGGGTCTTCAGAATTCCAATCATACTTTTCAGCAAGATAGACGAGATTCTCTGCAATTGGGCTGTTCTTCACTCCTGTAATCACCTCTTTTCCACTTCTCAAGGTGATGGCATTGATGTGAGCCCTTGGATTCTCAGTTTTTCATGGAAGGAAACCTTCCTGCCTCTGCACAGCTGCTGCAGTCTGAGCAACCTGAATTTCCAGCTTCCTCTGAGTCAGATTGATAGCTTCAATTTTTCCATTCAGATCAATGTACAGAGATTCAAACTTCCCATTGAAATCACCTTGCAGCTTCTCTTGTCCCCAGAGAAGTTGTTCCATTAAGGATTCCATCTTACTCTCTGTGGTTTTTGGAGAGATGGGTTGATACGAAGAGTTCCGATAATTGCGAGTGAAATCGCTGCTATGGGGTGGTTTCTGGGTAACTTGTTTTGCTCCGAAACCGGCTTGGTTCTCCTCAAACTTGTACCCACCTTGCTGATTGTTGTTGTTGAAGTTTCGGTTGTTGTTGTACCCAAATCGCTGACCCTGAAAACCAGAACCACCAACGTAGTTAACATCCTCCACTTCATCTTCATCAATATTTTCGACTCCATCAGCAAAGTGTACAGACTTCTTCGACTTCCCGATCAAAAAATCCAGCTTGGCCTAAACTTCAGCAATATGCGCTCTATCAACTCCTCCAGGTTGCTGCTTCCGCTCGAAATCAGCATTCTTAGTGCTATTACTAGACGCCAAGTTCTCAATTAACACAACCGCATCATCTGGATACCTGGTATTGAAGTTCCCATTACTCGCAACATCCAAACCCATCTGGTACCTACAATCGATCCCTCTGTAGAAAGTACCCAGCAGCTGAACCTTAGTGAAACCATGGTGCGGACAATCTCTCTGATACGACTTGAAACGAATCCAAGCGTCCTTGAGTTCCTCTGTCGGACCTTGAGAAAATTGAGATATCTTTTTCCTTAGCTCCTCAGATCTCGCATCATCATAGAAATTGTTCAGGAATGCATTCTTCGTCTCCTCTCATGTAGTTAGTGAACCAGGAGCCAACTGTTTCAGCCAATGAGCAGCATCCCCACTAAGAGAGTATGGGAAACGTTTGCAGAAAAGGTACTCATTGGGTACTCCATTGTACTTCACACCAGTGACAAAATCCTCGAACCTTTCGATATGATCCATGGGGTGTTCATGAGATAGGCCATGGAAAGGATTATGACTCACAAGAGCGTAATAGGCATGTTTAAGCTCAAAATCATGCCTCTGGAAAGTTGGGATGCGAATCGCAGCTCGATTGGCGTAGAATTGATCAAGTCTATTATGCTCACCAAGCGTTCTACCTCGATCAACCTCAGCATTCCCAACGTTGGCACGCCCAGCTGGCGCGACAATCTCACCAACAACAACAGGGGGGACAATGATGTTTCCAGTTTCATCAAGTCGCGGCCCTCTCTCATTGCACACTTGACCCTCTTGATCTCTAAAGACTCCAGTTTCATCAGCTCTTAATACCACTGGGTTTTTCATCTCTGATGTTTGCTTTGTCTTTCTGTTTGTGCGTTCCAAACGTGCTAGCTGCTCCAATGATAGTTCAACTAGCTGAGTGCTTTTGCTCCTTCTGGTTTCACGATTAGGCATACACCTGGAAACAAGAGTCAAGCACGTAAGTAACCAAAAATACGATGAGTATCGATCGACACTGGGTGGTGTCGATCGATATAGACAAAAGAAGACGACGAGTATCGACCGATACTAGGTAATATCGATCGATACCGACGAACTTAGTCAAAATTTGACAGCTAAAATCTAATGGCGAAATTGAGTACCCGGCAACGGCGCCAAATTTGATATGCTCAAATTAATACCCTAAAAGTACTAAGCAGTAGTTGCAATATAGTAGGGGTCGAACACAAGGACTCACAGAGACACACAATAGATTATGAAGACGAGAATTAAGCTAAGCAATCAATAATATTGAAAACAAGACTTAAATTTAAACGGTTGTAAATTCAATTGGAGAAAGATAGGTTCAAGGTTTTTCTTAGGAGATCAATGAATGCATATAAACTAACTAGTCAGGACTCAGATTTAGCACGGTTCTTGAACTCAAATCACTAAAGTATAATTAACCAACTGTCGTTGCGAAAATTATCTAAATCTAAATCCTAGGGATTCCAAATCTCTTTGCGAATCCTAAAGTATAAATCAGCTTTTAGATCAAGTTTGATTTGTTCAAAAAACAACTAAACCAAATCTCTTTGCGAATAGTTATTTTGCTCACCTAAAGTTCTATCAGGTAATTAATCGCACTGTCGTGCCTAATCAATTATCCTAAGATCTAAGTTCCATATTCGTCAACCTAGAATTAGCTTTGAACACAACCTATGGTGAAGAACTAATTTAGATGGTGAATCCTAATCAACTAATCAATCTAGCATTCAGAGAAAACCCTTATGAGAACCATGAACCTAAAGTGGATCTACTCAGACATGGAAATTGAAGCAATAAACATGTTTGAATAAATCATCAAATAAAACAGAAAGAGTAACAAGAGGGTTCGAGATCTTTTCTCGGACGAAGGGAGTTTCAGACTTGTCTTCCTCACCAAGCTCTCTCTCAAAACCAAAAGTAAAATAAGGCATAGCCGTCCAAGTGGCTGTAAAATCCTATTAAATAACATAAATCACATTTTGGGGCTTCTGGTAAATAATAAAGACTTCTGGGCAATTTTGCAGTTCTTTAATTCTTCATTAAACTCGCGGGTCGTGTCTGCCTCGATGAGTATCGACCGATACTATGCAGTATCAATCGTTACTGATGCTTCAAATCGGGTACTCAGCTACACGAACCTATGCTTTGCTCCAAAATGCTCCAGAAAGCTCTAATATCTCCAATAATGCTCCAAACGTGCTAAAACCTGTAAAAGACTCTAAACCACTATGAAATAGTAGAAAGACTCTATAAAACAGACTTATATCATGGCCTAAAAGGGGTAAAAACTATGATATATCAAGTGCTGATGGAGAAGGAAGCTTGCTCGAAGAAATAGGATCGAGACGCAAAACGTCGACGTTGAGATGAACAGGGGCTGGCCGTGGGTGGAGGGAGTGTGGCCACGGTGAAAGGAGGCTTGGCCGTGGGTCAGTGAAGCGCACCCGCGGTGGAAGAAGGCTTGGCCGCGGGTGGAGGAGGTGCAACCGCGGTGGAGGGATCTCGGTCGGGTTTGCTCGGTTCGTCATGTTTCTCGTCTCCACTTCGTCTTTCTTGTGAAGAGTCTTGAGGGCCATTTAAGCTTCACCTTAGCTTCAATTAAGTCTCCACCACATATCATATGAGAAAGGGTCGAATGTGCATCAAAAGGGATCCTTTGGTACGTCAAACTTGTCGGTATTGTATTTTATTCAAGTGTGACGGGTGCACCTTCTTCTAGAACATTTTCAACGTCCTTTGTAGCTCCTTCAGGGTTTAAAAATTTGTTCATCTCCGCTGCATTTGTTCATAAAATGATAGTTCCTTGCGGGAATCGCCGGATAGAAGGTATTCTTGTTGATCCTCGAGAAACACATATGTTGATTTGGATAGTCGATGAATGCTCCAACATCTATGCTCTCCGCTATGTTTTTCGGCATGAGATTCACATCAGATCCGGTATCACAAAGAGAATCACGAAATTCCATTCCCTTGATCAAGCAGGGAACAACAAATTTTTCGGGATCCTTCATCTTAGAAAGCGACTTCAATGGTTGCTCGGATGCATCTGTTAGTGTCTCATCCTTCACAAGGTCTGTCTCGCGGTCAACGTGGTGAGGAGTAGGAGTAGAAACAGGTCCTTCTTTTCCTTGATGATCTCTTTCGATGACATGAGCTTGATAATTCAAGGGACTTTCATTTGATGACTTCTTTCTAAACAATTTGAACGAGGGTTCTCCATCGAGTTCGGAAAGTACGTAGTACCCCTCATCTTCGTGCATAGATTCGTTGAGTTCTTGAAGAAGACTCGTGTTCTCCTTATCATCGAGATGCTCAAAGGTGACGCCTGGAAGGCAACACTGCTCGAAGTAAGGATGCGGCTCGTACCGTCTTTGAGAGTAGTTGGTCGGTGCCGGTTTCTGATCCATGTAGTACGAATCACGATAGTAGTGTGAATCGTGAGAGTAATGAGCATGCGATGGGTCGTAGTAACCCTGCTCGTAGTAGTGATCTCGCACCAGAGGCGAGTTCATGTTTCAAAGGCTGAAACGAAGAAAAACAAAAACAAAAATTAAAAAGAAAAAATTGTCATAGAGTCGATTTACTAACTTCTAAGCTGTGACCGAACGAATAGCAATTGCCTCCCCGACAACGGTGCCAAAAACTTGATGTTATCAGATTGTTTTTGAAACTTTGGGTTTTAAATTTTTGAATATAAAAGTCTGCAAGTGCACAGAAGTGCGTTGTAGAACTTAAAGTATCGATCCACATGGAGGGAAAGCTGTTCTGCGAGACCTTAGAAAGAAAGTTAGTAAGGAAGTCTAAAACGAAAATAAAGTTTATGGTGTGTCACGAAACGAGTGATAGAAATTTAAACTAATTTAAACGAGAAAATAAGAAAGCGAGCAAGTAAATAAACTAGTAAGCAAGCGAATAATTAAAAGCGAGGCTGTAAATAAATAAACTAAGCGTTGGGGAATCGGAAACTCTCTAGGGATCATGGCCGAAAAATAATAGGAATTGTGCTAGGATTTTTAATGCGACTTTTGTCGTCTTTTGGTTCTTGAACTTGGATCACGGACACTGTGTGTAGCCTACTTTTGTACATCTTACACACCGATAACTTTAGTACTCGACCGGTATCTTTCGTCTCCGACCGAGCAAAAAATTATGAGGATACACAAAGGTCGTTAACGCTCACAACCGCTCCATAAGTATGCTTTCGTATCTTGTGACGGTTTGGCTCGCCTACCCTAGGTCAAACATATAGATCCAGTACTTTTGTAGCTCTAAAAATATCTAAGATCACTTGCAAGGTAGCTAATCAAGCAAACATGCATTAAGAATAAGGATAGAACGAAGAACCCTTATCGATACCCTAATCTAAAACCTAATGATGAATCGATCCATGAGAGCCCCTTGAGATCCCTTTGCCCAACAAAAGAACTACTCGGACACGATTAAAGAAAGCAAAAGCATAATTAAATTAAGAGCAAGAGGTTGGTGAAGGAGCCTCTCGAGTTTAAGAACTAAGTCCGAAGAGAACTTCTTCACCAATCTCAAAAGTAAGAACAAAATCTTAAGAAAAGTAGTGCAAAAAGTAAACTAATCGATGTTCTA
The DNA here is from genome assembly GCA_030161315.1 of Eutrema japonicum. Taxonomy (NCBI): domain Eukaryota; kingdom Viridiplantae; phylum Streptophyta; class Magnoliopsida; order Brassicales; family Brassicaceae; genus Eutrema; species Eutrema japonicum. Next base: position 19,628,925 of record BSQW01000012.1, on the reverse strand, counting down.
TGGAGGCTACGAAATTGTGTCTGTAAAACATGTATTTATAGATCTTTAACTCTTGCTTTGGTCATTCTTAGGGTTTCTTTGAAGAGAAAACGAAGTGGGCTTGAAGTGGTTCGAACGAGCTATTTTTGGGCCGAATCTTGCTGGCCGCCGGTGCGTGGGCTCGACCCGCGGCCAAAGGTGGTTTTGCCGCGGCTGGAGATCCTCTTCCCGCGGACAGAAGTGTATTCACCATGGTTGGAGAGCTTGGACCCGCCGTGGTTGACCTATGAGGTTTAAACTTCAATTCTTCTCTTGTTGTTTTCACGAGACTGCATAACATGCCTTCAGTCAATTGGATGTATATTGAGATCTAACCGTTGGATTGTCTTGAAACCAAGTGGGTAAGAAAGGTGGTTCTCCCTTCTATCTGTGTCTAAATTTGGGTGTGATCATACCAGTGAGAAGGTTTCCATCGGTTGTCGAATTTCTGATGGTTCAAAATTGTCTAAAATATGGTTTTTCTCCAATTTGCGTCGTTTTGCGTAAGGAATCTGAAAAGAGTGTTGAAACTATAAATATGCAAAAACTACGATAAAAAGATGTAAAAAAAAATGAAACACTTATTAAAGTATTCTAAAATAGATAGTAAAATGGGTAAAAATACGGTGTTATCACTTGTTTGATTTCGTATTCTAATTTGTGTTCTAGACGACTTTGATTTTCAAACTTTTTATGTTGTACTTCTGACATTCTCCTTTATCTTTGTCTTTTGTTTTTAGGTGCAAGAATACTAGGAGAACTCCTAGAAAAACTGTATCGCAAATAGACAATATCGACAGACACGAGAGAGAACTCCGAAGACTCAAAAGAACGCTAAGGATGGCCGAAAACGACCGTCCGGAAGATCAACTAAACCGTGATCACGAGGATTATCGTGATGCTTTGGATCACGAAGATGACCGAGAGGCTGTCGATGGTTCAAACAACCAGCCACAACTCGATCCTGACACACCGGGATTTACCCGGCGTGCGGGGTTTACCCTTTACTAGGCTACAAGTGTACGAGACACGCACTAGTATTTAGGGATCGAATCCACAGAGAGACGTTGTTCAATTTCTAACGAGTTCTAACTTATGTCTAGCCAGGAAATATATTTTTATGGTTTTGTCACGTCGTAGCAAGAGAAATAAACTAAGTTAAGCAATGAAAATAAATCTAATCTAGGTGAACAGTAGCAAGCAATAATTATTTCGAGGTTGTGAATCAATTAAATGAAGCGTTGGGCAATAGGGAATTTTCTAGGGTTTATGGCTGATTTTTACAAGGAAATTTCTAGGATTTCTAAAACGACTTTTGTCGACTTTGGGTTCTTGAACTTGGAACACGTGCGCTGCATGTAGTCTACTCCCGTAATCCTACACACCTACTCACTTCAGTACTCGGATAGTAGCTTTCGTCTCCGCCCGCGCAAGAAGTGAATGATACTCTCAAAGGTCGTTTACGCACACAATTCTTCCGTAAGTATACTTTCGAAATCTTACGACGGATTTGCTCATCTACCCTAGGTCAAGCAATTAGATACAGCGCTCTCGTGGCTCTTAAATGCCTAATGTCAGTTGCTAAGACGGTTAGTCAAGCAACGCATTATCAACAAGGATAGAACGAATAACCCTAATCGGTATCCTAGACTAAAAACCTAATAAGAATCGAACTATAAATTCCCCTTCAAACCCCTTTCACCCAACAAGAGATTTACTCAGCCATATAGCTGAGGTAAACATATTCAATAAATTCAAAAGAAAACAGTGCATAAAAAGGGATGGAGAAAGCTTCTCTATTGAAGAACACCAATGAAGAATCCTTCTTCCAATACTTGAAAAACCAAGAACACAAGTTGTTAGGGGTTTACCTCTGCCAAAAAGCGTGAAAATGATCTAATGTAACTGTCTAAGAGGCATAAAATAAGTATTTATAGAGGTATTCTACGTTTAGGGTTTGGTGTGAAATGACGGTTTTAGCCTCGGGTAAGTGAAGTGATGATTCGGGCGAAGAATGGCTCGGCCGCGGGTGCGGCCATTCCAGGAGTGGCGAAATGCCTCTTGGCCACGGGTGGAGGCTCTCCAGGAATGGTGGATTGGCTGTTGGCCGCGGCTCCAGCTCTTCCAAGCGCGGTGGGTTCCTCTTCGGGGCAGTTTTATCTTCCTTCAGTGCTTCGGTATATTTAAGGATCCAACCATTGGATTGCCTCCAATATAATTGCCTTTGAAAGCGGGTTGTCTTTTCTTTGTTTTGTCCAAATTTGGGGATGATCAGACGGTGAAAAGGTCTCCATTAGCTGCAAGACTTCTTGACGGCCCAAGTTTATCTAAAAACGTACTTTTGCTCTGAAATGCACTTTTTCCGAGTTACATGAAACGTCTTTCAAATCTCTAAAATATGAAAATCATTTGAAAACCTTTGAAAACGGAGTTAAAACACCTGAAAAGAATATGAAAGTGATCCATAAAAATTGTCAAAAACCGGTGTTATCAACTCCCCCAGACTTAGATCTTTGTTTGTCCTCAAACAAAACAGAAATCTAAACTAGGAAAGAGGTTTTCGAAAATATATGAACTAACAAAATTCTCAGTGACCGTCCTTCTAAACCATAACCACGTAATGCATCAATCGTGCTTAGTCTAGAAAATTCTCACCGGAGTACTATAACGCTAATCCCCGGTATCCGTCATGCGAAAGTCTAACTACATAGATCCTAACTTTCGGTCAACTAGCTCTTAACATTATTAAGATTGCATGATTCTTACCAAAAATATTAGACAAGACAATCGATGCTAGGAATTTAAGGAAAACTTAGAGGTGAGGCTAAAAGTGTTTCGGGTTACCGTATTTTCTTCGGAGGATGCTTGATATTTACTGTTGGTACCCACAGTTTTCAGTCACACCTTGCTCGCATAAGTGTTGTTGCAAAACTCCTCCTTTGTCGGGACTCTTCTCCCTTTGATAGAACGTTTCTGTCGTTCCCCCGGACTTAGATTTTTCTTCGGGTAATGATTCGAACGGCTTCTTACTCCTCACATATTGAAACATAGCTGCCTTGGTAAAAATATAGACTACTCTAAGACTCTTAGGCTTTTATTTCCTTTCCTTTTGGGGGTTTTTTTTTTTTTAGAAAGGGGAAAACGCCTTTAAATGGGAGCCTTAATTAGAGAGTACGAAAATTACCAGTTACAAACGATTTCCAAGGCAACTTTTTAGCTTGATTTGTCGATACCTCCACAACTGAATCCGTCTACTCTCTCGTCTTTTCGAGCGATTGAAAAACTATGTCGTTTCTCCATCTCTGGTGTTTTTGCACATATCTGCACATAAGACAACAAGAGAGCTGCATGAGGTTTGAACAAATGTTAAGTTTCGGGTGGGATACCGGCTAAAGATGAACCGGCCATCTAGGACAACTAAGAGTGGTAAAAATAAAAAAGATGTCCTAGATGTATGACTCGTTGTCTCGCCTAAAGCAATTGATAAGAAAATTAAATATAGATTAAGTCCAAATAAAATGAGCTAGTATATCCAGTCAGAAAGAATTTCTATGGCTCGAAATCCTCTGGGGATGTCGCATTGAAAGTTCTCTAGCTACCGCCTAGTCTAGTACTAAACAACAAAAGAGCTAGCACGAGGAAATAGCGTAGAAGCACACTGGTCTATATCATCATAGATTTTGTTCTTATGTTCCTGAAAAATACTTAATAAAAATACTACAAGAGGTCTTACAAATTCAGCGAGAATTAAAAAGATCCAAAGAAAAGAAAAATAGATTAGTAATGGATAAACATCCTCCCCCAGACTTAAATCTCATTGTCCTCAATGTGAAAAAGTTGGTGAAAGGATGGTAAAATCATTACAATAAAAGATAAGGTGAAAGATATCGATTAAACCGTGGTGGTGAAGTGCATGGCTAGGCGTCGCCTGAGCCACCTGTCTCAAAGTCGGGCGTGTTGCCATCAAACTGGTTGTGCTCTACGAGGAAACACATCATGCGCATGTATCGTCTCTCTTGTCATGTTATCTTCTTCTCCATGGCTGCGTATTCTGGTCCATGTTCGTGACACGAACTCGCGGATGGTGCACATGCATGTGATTGTTGAAGTAGTCGAGCACGCTCTGACTCGGCATCTCGGTTGGCCTTGGCCACTAGTAACTGTCCAATCGTGTACGGTAGGAGTGGGGCTGTAGGTATGTATTCCATCTCCTCCGGTATCCATCTAGGTGCTGCTCCTTCTTGGAGTCTAGGGACAAATTTAGAAGGTAAGAAGACAAAGTAGGACTCACCGACATTAGTGCAATATTTGTAACCAAATCTGTCGGGATCGAGTGAAGCGCGAGAGATCGTGCGATCTTGAGAGAATTTCATCAAGTCGAACCAGCTTTCTTGGAGTGGAACCTCGTTCAAGAAATCGAAGTGCACGGCTTGTAGAATCGCTGTGATGATGCTTCCGAAGGCGGTAGTAGTGTCCTCGGGTTTTGTGGTGGGTGCGTCGTGTTTAACCTTCACCAAGTTCTTCGCGACGATACAAGCATAGCAAGCATAGCACGAGTCATTAGTGAAAGGTAATTAAAGGCTGACAAGCTCGCCTTTGAGGACACTCCCCACGTTCGCTCTCGAGAATATGGTGTGTGCTAAGAGCTTGTGTGTATAGCGGACATCGGATGCGTGAGTAAGGCGGATTTGGACCATCGGGTGTCGTAGACGCCTTGTCCCATTACACTCTATAGATCTTCATCAGGATTCTCGTCGGGGTGAATCTCATCGAGATATTGAAGCTTCAAAGCTTCACAAAGTTCTGGGATCGTTAGAGCATAAGAATATCCACGTTCGCTCTCGAGAATATGGTGTGCGCTAAGAGCTTGTGTGTATAGCGGACATCGGATGCGTGAGTAAGGCGGATTTGGACCATCGGGTGTCGTAGACGCCTTGTCCCATTACACTCTATGGATCTTCATCAGGATTCTCCTCGGGGTGAATCTCATCGAGATATTGAAGCTTCAAAGCTTCACAAAGTTCTGGGATCGTTAGAGCATAAGAATATCCGCGAATGGTAAAAGTAAGTGTACCGCTGTTCGCTCTCGCATTAGAGCGTCTCTTGTAGCACATGGTGACAGTCGATAAGAATTCATTAGTGAGATCTTCGTAGGTAGGGAGATTGAACTCCATGAAAGGTCAAAGGTTAAGTCCATCGAGATACCAAATCACGTCTTCCCTAATCCCGAGCGTGTCGAGAGTCGAGTAATCTATGCAAGGTGTTGATTTGATAACCATCTTGTTGAGCTTCTCAAGGTAATCGATATTCGGGTCCATAGTTTTTCCGATATATCGTACATTTGGTCTTCGTTCCGGATGTGGTGCTGGTTCACGTGGAGGGGAAAGAGTTGGATCACGTCGAGGAATCGGCACGCGAGTTCTAGTCGATCGTCGTCGACTTGCAAAGAACTCGCCAATATTTGTGTTGTCTTCCACGCTTGCGGTGTCTGATCCTCTTCGGTTCTCCTAGTGTTGAATTGAAAATGATATCCGGGAAGTCTCTCCTACGTACCCGCTCTTCTTAGAGCGCATCATGCGGGATCTCGGGTGGTCCATTTGTTCCAACAAAATAGAGAAACAACTCGGCAAAAGTGTGAATATGGTTGAAATTGAACGGTTTCAATGCACGAGGATACTAATCGAGTATCAAGAGACACATTCAATAAAACAAACGAGAAACATTGAGCATAATTCAAAAAAATCGAGACGATAATTGTAAATTTTGGGTTTGTGACGTACTTGCATAAAAATTTTTGAAGTATAGATTTTAAGTTCATCTTCATGCAATTTCAGTAGATTACCGTTTACTAATTATCAATATATCAAGACTTGTTCAAATTAATCAAAATTAATCTCCAAATTCATTTTTATTTAAGCTTGAAAATTTCAAGTTCCAAAAATCTCAAATCCATAATAATTAAGTGCTAAAACTGAAATTCTATCATTCTAGAAGTTCAATCTAGAGTTCTCCAACAATTTCTAGCAATCCTAGACATGAATCTAGTAAATTTAAGAAAACCCTTAGGGTTTAGCTCAATGAAAAAGTCGAGATTTAGGATCATACCTTGGTGGAATTGATGAGATTGAAGTGGAAATAAAATCTCTTTTGAAAAAGAGTTAGAATGGACCAAATAATTTTTGTAAAAGCTTTTGAATTGAAAAAGGTGTTCTTGCTCAAAATCTCCAAGTCATTTGGAAGAGAAGAAGAAAGAGAGATTGAATTTTGAAATTCTCTTTTTGTCTTTGAAAAATTGTTTTTATGGAAGAAGATATTTTTCTGTTTTCAAAAGCTTTTGTGACTTACCTTAGCGGGACACGGGAATTAAACCGGGTTTGGTTCAATTTCATGTTGGGAACATGTTCGGGATTGCACGGTTTAAAGTCGAGAACGGTTGGGAATGGTCGGGATGAAGTTCGGGACGGAATGAGGCTGGCCGCGGGTCGAGCACACGCGACTGCGGCCAACAGCTTCTTCGCCGCGGGTCGGCTAGCTCCAGCCGCGGGCGATCGTTTCTCGGCCGAGTGACCATCCAACGAAAGAGCGGTCGATGGCCTCCTCGCCGTGGGACGGCTCGTTCCAGCCGCGGCCGAGTGGCTTTCGTCTCGGGTCATTTTTCTCCTTCATTGCTTTGTCATTCTCCAAATTTTTTTCGAATGTCTTCTCCAAGTTTTTTTGTGTTTTCTGATTTTTTGAATGTTTTTGGTTTTTTTGGTTTTTATATAAAGTCTGAAATCATAAAAAGAAAAACGTCAATAGAAAAAGAAAGAAAAACGTACTGAATGGGTTGCCTCCCATCAAGCGCTTTTGGTTAAAGTCGTTAGCTCGACTTTTTGGTGAGACTAGGAGTGAGCAGTAGATGTCTCGGGAACAAATGTTCCTTTGGCATCGTCTTGCTTATGACGTGTTTCGCCTTTCTTCGGTATCTTATTTCCGCGTATTTTCGGAATTTTCACTTCTCGAAGAGCTTGTTTCGTCTTCTCAACCATTTTTTCCACTCGTTCTTCCTTGATATCTCTTAAATCTGGTGGAATATTGATCTTAACTTTTGCAAATGGTTTAGAAGTGAATGGTGGACTTACCTTTGGGAGTTCCGTCTTAGTCGACTCATCTTTTTCTTTTCCTTTAGGGAAAATCGACTTTTTCATCTTTTGTTCGTCCCTCGGGTTTAGAATTTCGTCCGGGACAGTAGGATAGAGCCTCCTTCGATCCACATTCAAAAAGACGGCTTTACGATTAGGGTGATCAAGGATGGCGCCAACGGTAGCTAAGAAGGGTGGACCAAAAATCAACGGTCTATCCTTGTCTCGTTCCATTTCGAGAACTTGAAAATTAGCGGGGACGATAATGTTTCCAATGAGTATTTGAAGATCATGGATCATTCTTTCGGGTTTCTTTTGTGATGAGTCCCCAAAAATTACGCTCACGGTAGATGACGTGAGATTCATTATACCGAGTTTCTCGGCAAATGTCTAAGACATCATGTTGACGTTGGCTCCGGAATCACACAAAAAATCTGCAAAATAAATTCTCAAAATCCAACAAGAAAAATAAAAACGTCTCGGATCATCGACTTTTCTAAACTTTTGAAGCGGGATTAGTTTCGGTACCTCGAATGGTGGTTTTCGGATCATCTTGGATTCGGTAACGACTCGTTCATAGAGTGGGATGAATTTTGGAACTTCTCTAGGCTTCATCTTAGCATCGACTTCCTTCTCGGGTATGGTGGAAATCGCGTTGCAAAATCTTTTCGGGTTATCTTCCACTCTTCCGGGTAATATTCCGCTCGGTCTCTTAGTGGAGTCCGCAGTTTGAGAGACTTGCATGTCCAACTTCTTGACATGGGTTGAAAGAAATTCAAATTTCCCATTCAAGTCGTTGTAGATACATTCGACCTTGACGCTAAAATCTTTCGTCGTCTTTTTGTTGCTTTGAGGGAGGAGTTGAATTGATTGCTCGAGCTTCGCTATTTGGGCAGTAAGTTGAGAGTTAGAGATACCTTGTTTTCGCGTGTTTCAATTGTTGTAAGGAGCGGCTTGAGCGTTGAAGGGCGGTCTTGGTTGGAAGTTCCCATTTCCTCTATAGTTCCCGTTTTGGAACCGGTTTTGGTATGGCCTCGATTGTTGTGGATAAGGCTGATCTTGAGGGTTCCCCATGTTCTGATTTTGGTAGGAAAGATTGTTGAAGTTGGCGTTTTGGAAAGCGTTGTTGAATCCATTGTTGAACCGGCCTTGGTATTGACCTTGTGTTCCCACATAGTTAACTTCTTCTTCTTGAGAATATGAACCGTTGTTGTCTGGTTCGTATAAGTGTCATCATCGACTCCAACAGTAGCTTTACAAGCATGTACTTGACGGTTTTGGTTGTTAAAAAGTCGGTTCATCATGACTTTTAGTTCGGAAATCTCTTTCGATTCTGACACGTTCGATCTAGTCGATCAATCGTAGTCGAGATAATTGTTGCTATCCGACATATGTTCTTCATAGAGAACTCTCCATTGCTGGCCGTGTCGAGAGAAAGTTGATATTTCGGTAGTAATCCTCGGTAGAAATTTTTGAGAACATTCGAACCGTAGAAACCGTGATGAGGGCAATCTCTCTCGTACTCCTTGAAACGTTCCCACGCCTCATAGAAAGAATCCACCGATTGTTGATGAAAACTTTTGATTTTGTTTCTTAGCGCGTTAGATCTCAACTTCGTGTAAAAGTGTTTAAATATGGCGGCTTTGCACTCTTCCTAATTATTAATAGATCATGCGGGCAAAGGTTTCAACCAACGGTGAGCTTTATCGGCCAAAGAAAAAGGAAAAAGATTATACTTCAAATAGTCAGCGGGAACTTGGTTACTTCTCGTCGTTCCGCATATCTCTTCGAACAACTCGATGTGTTCCATCGGATGCTCGGTTGCAACTCCATAAAACTGATTTTGCTTTACCAATGCAATGATTTGAGGTTTGATCTCAAAATTGTTTCCGTTCGGTATAGGAAGTTATATGGCTGCTCGGTTTTGGAAGTGTTGATACGCTGCATCAAAATCAGCAATAATGCGGTTACGCGTTCGTCTCCTCTGAGAATTAGCGGGCATTATTCTTTCGGGTTTCTTTTGTGATGAGTCCCCAAAAATTACGCTCACGGTAGATGACGTGAGATTCATTATACCGAGTTTCTCGGCAAATGTCTAAGACATCATGTTGACGTTGGCTCTGGAATCACACAAACAATCTGCAAAATAAATTCTCAAAATCCAACAAGAAAAATAAAAACGTCTCAGATCATCGACTTTTCTAAGCTTTTGAAGCGGGATTAGTTTCGGTACCTCGAATGGTGGTTTTCGGATCATCTTGGATTCGGTAACGACTCGTCCATAGAGTGGGACGAATTTTGGAACTTCTCTAGGATTCATCTTAGCATCGACTTCCTTCTCGGGTATGGTGGAAATCACGTTGCAAAATCTTTTCGGGTTATCTTCCACTCTTCCGGGTAAAATTCCGCTCGGTCTCTTAGTGGAGTCCGCAATTTGAGAGACTTCCATGTCCAACTTCTTGACATGGGTTGAAAGAAATTCAAATTTCCCATTCAAGTCGTTGTACATACATTCGACCTTGACGCTAAAATCTTTCGTCGTCTTTTTGTTTCTTTGAGCGAGGAGTTGAATTGACTGCTCGAGCTTCGCTATTTGGGCAGCAAGTTGAGAGTTAGAGATACCTTGTTTTTGCGTGTTTGAATTGTTGTAAGGAGCGGCTTGAGCGTTGAAGGGCGGTCTTGGTTGGAAGTTCCCATTTCCTCTATAGTTCCCGTTTTGGAACCGGTTTTGGTATGGCCTCGATTGTTGTGGAAAAGGCTGATCTTGAGGGTTCCCTATGTTCTGATTTTGGTAGGAAAGATTGTTGAAGTTGGCGTTTCGGAAAGCGTTGTTGAATCCATTGTTGAATCGGCCTTGGTATTGACCTTGTGCTCCCACATAGTTAACTTCTTCTTCTTGAGAATACGAACCGTTGTTGTCTGGTTCATAATAAGTGTCATCATCGACTCCAACAGTAGCTTCACAAGCATGTACTTGACGGTTTTGGTTGTTAAAAAGCCGGTTCATCATGACTTTTAGCTCGGAAATCTCTTTCGATTCCGACACGTTCGATCTAGTCGATCTATCGTAGTCGAGAGAATTGTTACTATCCGACATATGGTCTTCATGGAGAACTATCCATTGCTGGCCGTGTCGAGAGAAAGTTGATATTTCGGTAGTAATCCTCGGTAGAAAGTTTTGAGAACATTCGGACCGTAGAAAGCGTGATGAGGGCAATTTCTCTCGTACTCCTTGAAACGTTCCCACGCCTCATAGAAAGACTCCACCGATTGTTGATGAAAACTTTTGATTTTGTTTCTTAGCGAGTTAGATCTCAACTTCGTGTAAAAGTGTTTAAATATGGCGGCTTTGCACTCTTCCCAATTATTAATAGATCATGCGGGCAAAGATTTCAACCAACGGTGAGCTTTATCGGCCAAAGAAAAAGGAAAAAGCTTATACTTCAAATAGTCGACGGGAACTTGGTTAGTTCTCGTCGTTCCGCATATCTCTTCGAACAACTCGATGTGTTCCATCGGATGCACGGTTGCAACTCCATAAAACTGATTTTTCTTTACCAATGCAATGATTTGAGGTTTGATCTCAAAATTGCTTCCGTTCGGTATAGGAAGTTATATGGATGCTCGGTTTTGGAAGTGTTGATACGCTGCATCAAAATCAGCAATAATGCGGTTACGCGCTTGTCTCCTCTGAGAATTAGCGGGCAGTACGGGAGGGTTGGCGTTTACGCAATTAGGAAGAATCGGTGCATTCGCTTGAGCATCGTTCCTCGGTGCATCACGATCGACGGGAAGTTTTCGCCTCGGATTTTCAGTATTTTGGTTTTGGTTGTGGTTTTCTTCGGGATCAAGGTGTGGCTGGTCATTAGCACCATGGACAGCCTCTTGATCTTCTTCGTGATCTGAAAAATCACGGTCATCCTCGTGATCTAGTTGATCGCGGTTTAGTTGATCTTCAGAGTGGTCGTTTTCGGCCATCCTTAAGTTTCTTTTGAGTCTTCGGAGTTCTCTCTCGTGTTTGTCGATATCATCTAGTAGTGGTATGGTTCCCCTAGGAGTTCTTCTAGTGTGCATGCACCTTAGAACAAAAGACAAAGATAAAGGAGCAAGTCAAAAGAACAACAAAGAACTTGAAAATCAAAAGTGTATAGAGCAGAAATTAGAATACGAAATCAAACAAGCAATACTATCCCCGGCAACGGCGCCAAAAACTTGACACACCGGGATTTAAACGGCGTGTGGGTTTTACCATTTACTAGGCCGACACACGCAGTAGTACTTAGGGTTCAAATCAACGGGGAGACGTTGTTCAATTTCTAACGAGTTATAACTTATGTCTAGACGGGAAATACATTTTTATGGTTTTGTCACGTCGTAGCAAGATAAATAAACTAAGTTAAGCAATGAAAATAAATATAATCTTGGTGAACAGTAGCAATAAATAATTATTTCGAGGTTGTGAATCAATTAAACGAAGCATTGGGCAATCGGGAATTTTCTAGGGTTTATGACCGATTTTTACAAGGAAATTTCTAGGATTTCTAAAGCGACTTTTGTCTACTTTGGATTCTTGAACTTGGAACACGTGCGCTGCGTGTAGTCTACTCCCGTAATCCTGTACACCTACTCACTTCAGTACTCGGACGGTAGCTTTCGTCTCCGCCCGCGCAAGAAGTGAATGATACTCTCAAAGGTTGTTAACGCCCACAATTCATTCGTAAGTATACTTTCGAATCTTACGACGGATTTGCTCGTCTACCCTAGGTAAAGCGATTAGATACAGAACTCTCGTGGCTCTTAAACGCCTAATATCAGTTGCTAAGACGGTTAGTCAAGCAACGCATTAACAACAAGGATAGAACGAAGAACCCTAATCGGTATCCTAGACTAAAAACCTAATAAGAATCGAACCATAAATTTCCCTTCAAACCCCTTTCACCCAACAAGAGATTTACTCAGACATAGCTGAGGTAAAAATATTCAATAAATTCAAAAGAAAATAGTGCATAAAAAGGGATGGAGAAAGCTTCTCTATCGAAGAACACTGATGAAGAATCCTTCTTCCAATCCTTGAAAAACCAAGAACACAAGTTGCTAGAGGTTTGCCTTTGCCAAAAAGCATGAAAATTATCTAACGTAACTGTCTAAGAGGCATACAATAAGAATTTATAGAGGTATTCTACGTTTAGGGTTTGGTGTGAAATGACGGTTTTAGCCTCGGGTAAGTGAAGTGATGATTCGGGCGCAAAAGGGCTTCGCCTCGGGTGCGGCCTCTCTAGGAGTGGCGAAATGCCTCTTGGCCGCGGATGAAGGCTCTTCAGGAGTGGCGGATTGACAGTTGGCCGCGGCTCCAGCTCCTCCATGCACGGTGGGCTCCTCTTCCGGGCAGCTTCATCTGCCTTCAGTGCTTCAGGTATATTGAAGTGTCCAACCATTGGATTGCCTCCAATCCAATTGCATTTGAAAGCTGGTTGTCTCTACTTGTTTGTGTCCATATTTGGGGATGATCAGACGGTGAAAAGGTCTTCATTAGCTGCAAGATTTCTTGACGGTCCAAATTTATCCAAAAACGTACTTTTGCTCCGCAATGCACTCTTTTATTCCGAGTTACCTGAAACGTCTTTCAAATCTCTAAAATATGAAAATCACTTGAAAACCTTTAAAAATAGAGTTAAAACACCTGCAAAGAATATGAAAGTTATCCATAAAAATGGTAAAAAACCGGTGTTATCAGATCCCAAGAAAATTAAAATCGAAATGCTAAAAATACGAGATGACAACTTCCCGTCGATCGTGTTGCACCGTGGAACGATGGCCAAGCTAATCCAACGATTCGTCCTAATGGCGAGAACGCGAACCGTTATGTCTTACCCGGTAATCCTCTGTGGAGACAAGCGTGTAACCGCACCATTGCTGATTTTGATGCACCGTATCAGCATTTCCAAAATCAAACTATTTTGAGATAAAACCTCAAATCATTGCTTTGATAAAGCAAAACAAATTTCATGGAGTTACTACCGAGCACCCGATGAAGCACATCGAGTTGTTCGAAGAAATTTGCAGCAAGACGAGAACAAACCGAGTTCCTGTCGATTATGTGAAGTGTAAGCTTTTTCCTTTTTCTTTTGCCGATAAAGCTCACCATTGGTTGAAATTTTTGCCCACATGATCTGTCACTAATTGGGAAGAGTGCACATGCGCCTTCCTAGGCCATTTTTGCCCACATGATCTGTCACTAATTATGTCAAAGACATTTTCGGAGAAGTTTGGTATTAAAACTCTCACACCATCCACCGTGAGTGTAATATTTGGAGATTCATCCCAAAAGAAGCTCGAGCTAGTGATCCACGATCTTCAACTACTCATTGGGAACAAGATTGTTCCCGCTGATTTTCAAGTACTCGAAATGGATCGAGACGAGAATAAATCAATGATTTTTGGTCGACCGTTTTTAGCTACCGTTGGCGCCATCTTTGATCACGCCAATCGTCATGTTGTTTTCTAGAATGTGGATCGAAGGAAGTTCTATCCAACTGTCCCAGACGGAATTCCAATTCCGAAGGACAAGGACAATAAGAAAAAGTCGATTCTCCCTAAAGGAAGAGAGAAAAATGAGTCGACTAAGACAAGGGCTCCAAAGGGAACACAATTATTCGTTTCTAAACTGTTTGCTAAACTCAGAATCACCATTCCACCCGACTTAAGAGACACCAAAGAAGAGCGAGTATAAAGGATGATCGAAAAAACGAGACAAGCTCTCCAAAACGCGAAGGTTCCGAGAAAACGTGGAAAGAAGAAGGTGATACAAAAAATAGGCAAACCACATTTCAAACTCGATGACACCCAAGGAACGTTTGTTCCTAGGACATATTCTGTTTACGCCTAATTCCACCAAAAAGTCGATCTAACGAGTTTAACCAAAAGCGCTTGATGGGAGGCAACCCATTTGGTACGTTTTTCTTTCTTTTATTTTACCGTTATTTGTCTATTAACGTTTTTCTTTTTAGTATTTCAAGCTTTATATAAAAATCCAAAAACCCAAAAACATTCAAAAAACCAGAAAACACAAAAAAATGAAGAAGTCAATCAAAATGGACCGCAAAACGCTAAATGAACGAAGGAGAAAACGCTTCAAGAATTCCTATATAATTTAAGTGATACAATTAAAGCTTTTTCGATTATTTTATTAACTAATTTATGTATCGGATTCCATTCGCTTCACGGTTGGGAACTAATGATTGGTTATATATAAAAGATTTTTGGTTTGCTCATTATGAGCAAATTTTATCTGATCTAGTTTCTACCTTTCCAGTCATTCTTGATACGATTTTTAAAGATTGGATATTTTGTTATTTAAATCGTGTATCTCCGTCACTCTCTCCACTGCGAACACCGCCACCGGTAGCGTCCTCATCTCCACCACCGCCGGTTGCTTCATCTCCACCGTCGGTTGCTTCATCTCCACCACCGTCAAATTTTTCAACCACCGTACCTTCTCCGTCGCCGTCTCAGCCCACCTCCGTCGCCGTCTCAGCCTACCTCTCCTTCGGCTTCACTTCTTAGGATCGATGCTGTCAACTATGTATAAGTTTTTTTTTTTATGAAAATTGATAAGTTAACAGGTTAACGTAAATGTTATACAATATATTTAGTATCTTAACGTGTTACTCGTAAAGTTATCTCGCTATTAGTTTTAATGTATAAGTTATCACATTTCTTATCTTGAATAATATGTCATACCAACAAATGTATCATGTATTATAATCATGATAAGTGATAAGTTATCGGGTTAATGTAAATGTTATATAATATATTTAGTATCTTAGCGTGTTAACACATAAAATTATCTCGTTATTCAAGTTATCGATATACACTAATCTGTCATTCCAGCATGTATCATGTATTATATCATGATAGTTGATAAGTTAACAGTTAATTTAAATGTTATTTGATATACTCAATATCTTAACGCGCTAACTAATAAGTTATCTCATTATTCAAGTTATCGATATACAATAATACAGTAATACTTATCATGTAATTATACCAAAATAATTTAACCTCATTTTCCGACGTCGGAACTACTGACCCTAAGAGTAATTCTCATCAATGGCACTTAATGTAATTATACTAAATTAAAAAAGTAAAATACGAATAAAATATTACTGTTTCCACAAAAACTAATATCAAAATCATCACTGTTACTTACCTAATTTTGCAGTCAACCATTAATATATATTAATTTTACTCTAGATTTTATTGGTGGAGACACTACAAGAAAACAGGTGGAAATCCGACGGAAATTCCGACGGCAATAATTCCGTCGGAAATTTCCGACGACTTTCCGACGGATTTCCGACTAACTTCTCATCCGTCGGAAATCCGTCAGAATTCCGTCGGAAATATTAACCCGTCGGAAATCCGTCGGAAATTCCGACGGATTTCCGACGACAATAATCCGTCGGACACTTTTCGACAGTTTTCCGACGACTTTTTGACGCATTCTGATGTTGCCGACATACTGCCGACGGATTTCCGACGACGTTCATCCGTCGGAAATTTCCGACGGATTTCCGACGGATATCCGACAGATGCCGACATGGTTGCCGACATGGTTGCCGACATCGATAATATCTACTTTATATCCGTCGGAAATCCGTCGGAAAATGGACAAAATTTTCCTTATAAAAACGTTTCCACCCTTCATTTATAATCACAACAAAAAAAAATCTCTGTTATCTAATTCCTTACGAAAATGTCTTCTTCAAATCCTTATAATTATTTTCGATCATGGATGGGCAAGCCTCATCAAATTCCGGACACGGGCCTAGTTACGGAGGAATTCAAAAAAGGTCTACAGGAATTCATGGCATTTGCGGGTATGCAGAAGAAAGCAAAAAAAACCGGTAAAATCTATTGCCCTTGTACCAATTGTGGGAATCGTAGATTTATCGTGATAGATGAAGTATGGTCACATTTGTATTGTCATGGGTTTATGTCGGGTTACAAGATTTGGTATTATTTGGTATTATAACTTCTATATAAATTCTATATAACCTATTTTATATACATCATACAAGTGTTTGTAAACTTTTGCCACAAAAAAAAACCTATACCCTATACCCTAAACAAGATTTTTAAATATCCGTCGGAAAGCCGTCGGAACTTTCCGACGGATTTCCGACGGATTAAGCTGCCTCGGATAAAACCTGGGTTATATCCGAGGGATTGATTTTTCAGCCGATGCAACTGAATCCGTCGGAAATCCGTCGGTTTTCCGACGGATTGAGTTTCGGATATAACCCAGATTCAACTCAATCCGTCGGAAATCCGTCGGAAATTTCCTTATTGACTGACCAATCGACAAACATGCTTGTTGGAAACGTGCTTGTTGACTGACCAATCGACAAACATGCAAGGAATATACCTTATCCGTCGGAAATCCGTCGGAAATTTCCGACGGCTTTCCGACGGATATGAAAAATTAGACACGTGCTTGTTGACTGACTAATCGAGAATCCTTATCTTCTCCAATCCGTCGGAAATTTCCGACGGATTTCCGACGGACATTGATATTTTCGAGGAGACCGCGGGAATATCAACCGCGTAAATGAAATTATTTTTCAAAATCCGACGGATTTCTGACGGATTTCCGACGGCCATCGAATTATATCGACGAAACGTAAGTTTTTTTTCTTATTTCTCTCATCTTCCTCTCTCTCTTCCGTCGCTTCTTCTTCCTCTTCTCTCAAAATTTCCCTAAACGAAAATCTCTTCTTCTCCCTCTTATCTTCTTCTTCTTCACAATTTCAGTTTTTATCTTCAATTCCTCAATTCTTCTCCAACAAAACCATGTAAGTTTAATTAATTCCTTTAATTTTGTTTTATATCATTTTAGTTTTAGGGAATATATTAGTTAGGTTGTTAGAATTTTATTTATGTGAATTGTTAAGTGGTTATAATAGAATTTGTTATTTAGAATAATATTAGTGTTATGGTTTATGTGTTTAGATTGTTGATTTAGAATTGTTAGATCTAGATATTGTTTGAATTTTTAAAAATATTTGTATATATTAAAATCGTTTTTAAAATATTGTTTAAGTAATAAAAACGTTTAGAATATTGTTTAAGTAATAAAAATCGTTTTTAAAATATTTTTATATATTAAAAACGTTTTTAATATATTTGTTAAGTAATAAAAACGTTTTTATAATATGTGTATATATTAAAATCTTTTATAATATTTTATAACTAATAAAAACGTTTTTAAAATATTTCTATATATTTAAGTTGATGTTAAAATATTTTTTTAATAATAAAAACCTTTTTCAAATATTATTTTAGAAATAAAATTGTTTTAAATATTTTTTTTAGTAATAAAACGTTTTCTAAATATTTTTATATATTAAAACTGATTTTAAAATATTTTAGCAAATTTTGAAATTTTTTGAAATATTTGAATTTTTAGTAAACTTTGAATTTTTCGGAAAATTTGAATTTCCAGAAAATTTGAATTTTTCCTAAATTTTTTTCCGGAAATTTCAAAAAATTTTGTAACTTTTGAATTTATTGTTAATTTACTAACAATTTTACCGTTTTCCGCAGGGATCACGACGAAGTTCTTCAGTTGGGAGGCGGAAACCAAGGACGCCGTTCTCGGGGTTCTCGGTGTACGCCTCCTCCGGGACCAACGAGCTCGGGAACTCACATCCCTGATTCCCAGCAATCCGCTGCTCGGAGCCACCTTGAGATCGAGGAGCTAGTCCGGCAGCCTAACCGGGGCCATTGCATTCGACTCGACCCGAAGTTTGAGGACGGCACTTGGTAAGAAAATTTGTGTACATTATTTCAATTTATTTAGATTTTTAAATTTAACATATTTATATATTTTCATAATGTTTTCAGGTTTAAGCTGTCGACTCAGATCACCAAGTCGATATTACAGATGCTCCACAACATGTTGGACAAACCGTACAAGAAGTATTCGGACATGCCTGCCGAGGAGAAAGACGTGTGGCACCGGACTTTCGCGGTACGTTCTTTATTGATATATTATTTATTTTGAATTTCATTTTGTCAATTTTTCTTTTTGATATGTAACAAATTTTTTTTAAAAATTGTAGCAAGAGTTCACGTGGGACTCTCATCATACGCGCGAAGTCATTGACACATTCGACAAGTATGCCGCAAACTCGTACTCGAAGCACATGTACGAGTGGAAACAGAAGTGGAAGCAGAACAAAGACAAGCCGAAGGACCTTGACGACGACGTCTGGAAAGGCTTCTGTGAGTACTGGAGTAGGCCTGCGACAAAAAAGACCTCCGAGCAACAGTCGAAGAACCGAAATAGCCAACGAGGCGGGAAAGGGGGTCTACATCCACAACGCGGGCGCAAAGACCATCGAACGGGAAGCGATGGAAATGGTAAGTTTAATTTAAAATTTTTATTGTTAATTCTGTTTTTTATATTTATTTAACTTAACAAATTTTCGCAGGCGAGAGCATCTGGTTCCGAACCCGATTATCTTCAACTCATCGAGAATAGACACACCAACAAGAAAACCGGTCAGATACAGGACTTGGGGATGCGGGATGTTGTCGAGAAGAGCAAGAAGACGAAGCTGGACCGTGAACTATCATCGCAGCTCACTATCGAAGGATCGTCGTCCTCGAACTCTTTGTCCCGGGAAGAGATAAACCAGATTGTACTTGAGGTAAGTTTTAATTTCATTTCGTTTTTTTTTTTTCGTTATTTATTTATTATCGGTTTTAATTATTCGCAGCAAACCCGGCAAGTGAAAGGTCGATTCGCTGGGTTAGGCACCCTTCCGACCCAGGAATCTTCTTCCTCGTTTCCTCGTTATCCTTCGGAGTACCGGGTAGAAATCGAGAGGCTCACCCAAACGGTGAAAGACCGTGACCAGCAGGTTGAAGAGCTACGGACGGAGCAACAGACTACCACCAAGAAGCTCTCCTGCTTGGAGAAGATGATGGAAAAATGCTTCCCGCATATGTTTCGGGATAATAATCCCGACGACGGAGATTCTCCAACCGTCTAAATATTTGCTTTTAATGCTTTTTTTTTGAACAATTTATTTTAATGTGTAATGACTTTTTTTAATTTTGTTTAATGAATTTATATATTTATTATTTCTATTTTTAATTTATATTTCAAATTTCTATAATTTTAATATATAAATTTCCAAAAAATAAATAATTAAATAAAATTCAAAATACCAATTCCGTCGGAAAACCGTCGGAATAAGTTCCTGTAACATCCCGATTTCTTGTATATGCGGAGAGGCTTATAAGAATTGATTTGGCTACCTATGACACCAAAGTGCACTTAGCTTTTCCGATCACTTGCCCGAAAGAACTCCAGAGTTAAGCGTGCTTGAGCTGGAGTAGTTTAAGGATGGGTGACATTCCGGGAAGTTATTCGCGGTATCGTGTGAGTGAGGACAAAACACGGGGAAAGATCACGTGGCGATTGCAGGGTCAGTAAACAAGTATTACAAGCCTCACGGATTAACGCACCGGCCGTCGGACAAGGGTGGGGCCCACGGGCCGAGATAAGGCATGGGGCCCACGGGCCGAGAGAAGGCATGGGGCCCACGGGCCGAGAGAAGGCATGGGGCCCACATGTATGGGTGGTCGGGGCGTTATAGTTACCGTCGTAAATCCTTCGGAACCTATTTCCGACGAAGAACCGACGGACTTCCGAGACAACTTCCGATCAAATTATCCGTCGTAACTCCGTCGAAAATAGTTACCGTCGGAAATCCGTCGGAAATATCTTCCGACGGATTTACGACGGACTTCCGACAAATTCATTCGATAATCATCCGTCGGAAATTCTGTCGGTAATATATCCGTCGGAAATCCGTCGGAAATTTTTGACGGATTTCCGACGGCATTTACGACTGAATATCCGTCGGAGTATCTGTCGGAAGTCCGTCGAATATCCGTCGGAACGGACGCGGTCGGAAATCCGTCGGAAATGTCTGACGGCTTTCCGACGGCAACAAGCCGTCGGAAATTTCCGACGGATTCCGACAGATACCATATTTCCGACGAACTGTAACCGACAGCTTAAATCCGTCGGAAATACCCCTGTTTTCTTGTAGTGAGAGTATTTGTTTTCTCTGTGCTAGACTTTTAATTTCCCTCATAAAACATGCTATTGTTCTTTTTGTTTTTCTGGCATCTATCTATGGAGTTAATAAGAAGGGAAATTGCAGCCCCACACATAGTTGATCTTCTTTTAAATATGGACACACAAACTCAAAGAAAATAAATACGATGTTGCATGATTTAAAAGAAAAACTAATCTGATTAACCAGAAACATTAAAGTTAAAAACAGCATCGGTCTTCAAATAACAACCATAAAATATCCAATTCCGCAGAAGAAATATATGAAAACCCGAACAGTTGTAATTAATTAGAAAAAGCCGAAATGTAAGTTATAAAAGAAACAATAACGGCAACGACGGTAAGGGCTGAATCTGAGAGGTTGTTGGTGCCAGAACTCGAGGGAGACGGTGCAGTCATTGCCGGTGACTCAGCTAAAGATGGCGAATTTTTCGGTGACTCGGCTGAAGATGGCAAATACATAGGTGTTCCAGCCGATGGAGAAACTGCATCCATATTATCATTCGTACAATAAGATATATTAACAAAAGAAATGAAGGCATGCATACCTATGGTTTTCAACAAAAATCAAATTAGCTTAGAAATGTAAGGGTAAACTAATTAATACAAATTCAATGCGTGTAACACAATGAAAACTATGGTATATCGAAATTCTCATATAACATGAAATGATTGATTGGATTTGCGGGAAAAATCCAATAACAAAACTAACAAAAAATCAGTTTTGTTTTCTTAAAATTAAGTTTTTTTTTGTTGTTCTCAAAGTTTTAGAATCTGTAGTATAATGCGTTATTTGACCGAGAAAAAAAAAACAACATATAAAAAGTGTAGTTTATTTTTTAGTTATGGCATGTACTTTACTATTTATAAATTCTGGTGATCGTCAATGAAATATGAAATAGATCTGATTTACAGAAAATCTATAGTAAATAAACTAAAATAACAAACGTAAGACGCCACACTATTTGATCTCCAAAAAAAAATGGCACTCTATTTTTAATACATTTAAATCAATCCGTAAGGCCCAAAAAAAAAAAAAAAACAGAAATGCCTTCAATCTTAATTAATGAACATAATCGATTATTTATCTAAGAAAAAAAAGAATAAAATATGAAAATGACGAAACACGTACCAGGAGACATACCAGGAGTAGATTCACCCGGTGTAGACGCGCCTGGACTCATTACACCTGCAAGAAAAATTTAACTTCAGAAACATGAAAACATTATGCAAAAAAAACATTAGTAATGAGACAAAATAAAATAAAAATACTAATAATCACCGCAATGAGGAGCAGCAATAGGGATCTTGCAAGTCGTAGGCATGGCAAGAGCTCTAGTGTTATTCAATGGAATCCCCATGCTTTGACTACTCACTAAGCCGACGCAAATACACTTAGGGTTATATTTTAGAACAGATTCAATTCCGACACAACACGCTATCGCTGGCTTAGTGTCATTTGATCCGGGGGTAAGGTATAATAGACAATCCATCATGTCATATATTACGGTCGAGCAATCAGAATTTGACGGTCCTGGCGCCGGAGTTGCTACCGCCGAGGGAGACTTTGCCGGATTTGATTTGTTGCGGGCGTGGATGGGTGCAACGAGTGATGATGATGATAGTAATAGTACAAAGACGGAAAGAAGAAGAGCCTGCTTCATTATTACTATACTTTTTTCTTTGAAGTGCTTAGTGTTTATTGTTTTCTTTTTGTTAAGAGTTTATATGGGATAAGAGAAGACGAGGTTTATATAAAGAAGTGAAGCTCGGAAAGGAAAATGATAAGGATTTGTGTTTGTTTATTTTTTTAGTTGAAGTCCGATTCTTGTTCCTTATTTTCCGGGAAGTTAGAGATTATTTTGTTGAATAGGCGACTAGTTTGTTATAATCTTTGTTAGTTGTGGTCAAACTCAACAATCTTGTGAGGATTTGATTTTATTCTGATCGTTAATTGATATTTTTGGTCGAATAATCTTTCGTCCAGGAGGCGCATATTCTCTTAAAATATATTGTTGTATCTAATGTCAAATGTCATTTGTGTATATATTACTGACTCTATTTCACAAAAGTGTCATTTTAACACATTTCACACATATTAAATTTTTTATTAAAAGTTTAATATTGTTTCTTATTAATACACTAAACAATTTTTCTCTCAATTAATACACTAAAACAATAAGAGTAAAACTGGATTTTTATTAAAAATTATGTATTGAAAACATAAAACGACACTCTTTGTGAAACAAAAACAAAACCTTAAAATGACACTCTTTGTGAAATGGAGAGAGTATTAGTTTCTTAAGAACTTAATATGAAATTGGTGGTATTTCTCAAAAAACTAAGAGAAAATTTAATTTAATATTCCAAAAAATTATTTATTTTTAAAACTAATCCATATTTTAAAAAGTTTGAAACTAACTTCTTTATTAGGTAAAAAAACAAGTATATCTATCATGAATTTTGAGAATTTACAATTACAAAAAAATACTTTAAATTTTCAGAATAAAATAGATATTTTAAAGTAAATATTCAATAATAATTTTATTATATATATATATCTACTAGAATAAAATAAATTTATTTTAATTATAGTTTATATTTATATATAAACATATTTATTAGATATACACACGTTTAGAAAACAGCCCGTTTCGGACGGCCAAATCCGTCGGTATTCCGTCGGAAACGGCCATTACCGAAGGGAATCCGACGGATTTTGGCCGTCGGTTTTGTCTCCTCGGAAAATGAAATCCGTCGAAATTTTTCGACAGATTTCCGAGGCCAAATTTACCGACGGATTTCCGAGGCATAATCCGTCGGGGATAATTCCGAGGGATTTCCGAGGACTAGTCCGTCCGGAAGACTTCCGACGGAATTCCGAGGACCTAAAAGCCGAGGGAAATCCGAGTGATCGATCGATCTGCAATCCCTCAGAAATACCTCGAGAATACCGTCGGAAATCCCTCGGAATTTTCCGAAGGATTTCCGAGGGATCGACGATCGATCGATCTAAAAATGTGATCGATCGATCGCTCAGTCCGTCGGAAATTCCTCGGAATTTTCCGAGGGATTTCCGACGGTATTAAAAAATTTGTAATTTTTTAAAATAAAAGAATTTTATTTATTAAATTAAATAATTTTAAAAAACGAAATTGGAAAATTAATTATATAATTAAAAATATTACAAAATAACATAATTTTTAAAAGTTTTTGAAAGTTGAAAAATTACACCAAAAAAAAACGAAATTAAAACGTCGGTAAATCATCGAACATCAATTTGAACCACTCGTTCATCTTCTCGCTCTTCGTTTTCTGAGTCGAGAGCTCGCCCCCCAAAACCGTGACCTTCTAATGGAGCTCTTCGTTTTGCCGGATAAGATTTGGATCCATAGAAAAACCGGCCGCAGAAGATGTTCGTTGGGTCGTAAGCTTACCCAACCTCGGCCGACGACCTTTTTTAACGGGTACCTCCAACGAAAACAATAAAAAAAACATTACATTTTTTATTAACAAATAATTTTCTAAATTGAAATAATAATCTATATTTTTTACTTACCCCGAGAACTAGGTCGTTCATCTCGGCCAGAGAGATTTCGTTGGATCCGGAGAAGCCGTCCTGCGATCTCTGGATGAGAATCTAGTCTTGCACCTTCGTCACCTTTTCGATGATCTCCCTGACGGCTTCATCTTCAATTCGGCCCGTCTTCTTGTTGGTGTGCGTCCTCACCATCAGTTGCAGGTGATCGGGAATTTCGCCGTATTCCTCCGTCTACAAAATAAATATAACCGTTAATGATAATCGTTTTTTATAAAAAAAACCAACTAAAAACCGCAAAAATACTTACCATTTCGATTTCGGTTGTCTTGAAGTTCTTTGCCCCGTTGTTGTGGATAGCTTCTCCCTTCCCGTTTTGGCGATTCTTCCGATTCTTGGAGTCAGTCTGAGATAGAGATACGGTCTTCGGCTCTTGCCAATACGGGATGTAATCCGTATACACATCCACGTTCAAGCCTTTTGGCTTATCTTTCCCCTTTCTCCAAGCTGTCTTCCACTAGTTCATGTTGCGCGAGAATTGCGTCCTAACAACCTAATCTAATTCCACAAATTCCACAAAAATCAACCTAATCTAACAATATAATCTAACAACAATAAAAAAAAAAATTGGGACTTACATTTGTGGGTTTGAGAGAGAAGAAGGTCGGGGACCAGAAAGAGGTTTGAGAAAGAAGAAGACTGGGAAGAAGAGAGATTTCCGACTGGGAAGAAGAAAACTCGATCGGAAGAAGAAGAGAAGAAGAAGAATAGAAGAAGAAGAGAAGAAGAAGAAGAGAAGAAGAAAAGAAGACGCGGAAGAAGAAGAGAAGAAGAAGAAGAGAAGAAGAAAAAAGACTCGTAAGAAGAAGATAAGAAGAAGAAGAGAAGAAGGAAAAAAGAGAAGAAGAAAACAAGAGAGTAAGGAAGAGAGAAGGACTCGGCGGAGATTGAGAGAAGATATTTATAAAAATTTCCGACGGACGAAATTCCTCGGAAATCAAATTTAATTAACCGCTTCAATTTTTAGTATTTTTTGTTTGGCGGTTTAACTTTCTGGGTAAAATTTCAGGATCCGTCGGAAATCCCTCGGAAACCTTTGAGGGATTTCCGACGGGTTTAGGGTTTAGGTTTTAAATTTTAAATGTTTCAGAAATTTTAGTGTTTAATAACCATTAGTGTTACATACTAATAAGAAAAACCTTTGAAAACAAGTTATTTGTGATTTTGTAAAAATCGATCGATGAACACATAGATGTTCCGGGTTATGAACAAGTTATTTATAAGTGCATTCATAAAAACACATAGAACATCTAAAGACATTTACGGGTTTGCTCCGGGTTTTAATTAAAAAGTTTAAAATGTTTGATTCTTAAAAACATTTCAAAGAAACTAGTTTATATCTGTGAATCCTAGAACATCTAAAACACATAGAACATCTAAAACTGAACTGACTGAATCCGTCAGAAATCCCTCAGAAATTTCCGAGGGATTTCCGACGGATTCAGCTAGTTCAGTTTTAGCCGAGAGAATTTTGAATCCTCGGCTAAAACCGAAAACTCCCCGGCTAAAATCTTACCATCTCTCGGCTAAAACTGAACTGGCTGAATCCGTCGGAAATCCCTCAGAATTTTTCGAGGGATTTCCAACGGATTCAGTCAGTTCAGTTTTAACCGAGAGAATTTTGAATCCTCGGCAAAAACCGAAACCCCCCCCCCCCGGCTAAAACCTTACCATCTCTCGGCTAAAACTGAACGGGCTGAATCCGTCGAAAATCCCTAGGAAATTTTCGAGGGATTTCTGACGGATTCAGTCAGTTCAGATTTAGCCGAGAGAATTTTGAATCCTCGGTTAAAACCGAAAACCCCCCTGCTAAAACCGAAACCCCCCCCCCCCCCCCCCCCCCCCCCCCCCCCCCCGTTTTAACCGAGAGAAGGTAAGGTTTTAGCTGGGGGTTTTTGATTTTTGCCGAGGATTCAAAATTATATCGGCTAAACCATGAAACTGATTGAATTTTCCATGTTTTTCAGACGAAAAAACTAAGTGTTAAAAACACTTAGCAATTTTTTTGGGATTGATGAATATAGAAAAATATTTTGGGACACTTTAGTATTTATGAATAATTTCCGGAAAGAAAGTTAGGTTTTTATTTCATTAAAAGGTGAAAACATTACATAGAGATATAAAATATAATACATAAAATTCATTATTCCGAGTCCGATGAATAATCTGACGTAACAAATCCTAGAAAATACTTTTCTTGTGCCAATTATGTACTCGCCACAACCGTCAACGCGATAATACCCATTACTCCCATATGAAACTGTCTTCTCGGCACCAAAATCTTTGAACTGATTCATAATATAATTCACATCTAAATCAAGAGGTGGACCATCAAAAACTTTTTTGTTCTTTCTAAACAATGTTGTGCTTCGATGATATGGATGATCATGCGGTAGAAATCGTCGATGACAATCGAACCAAGAAGTCTTACGTCCGTTCTTCAATTAGAACGCATCAGTGGTATCTTGAAAATACGAACACGCCAACCTTCCATGCGTCGACCATCTAGATAGCATAACATATGCTGGGAAATCACTTATGGTCCACATAAGTACCGCACACATCATAAAATTCTGTTGCAGGGAAACATCGAACGCTTCAACACCATTTTTCCACAACATTTTCAACTCATAAATTAATGGTTGTAAGAAAATATCAAGGGATATCTTAGGATTCTCTAGACTGGGGACGAGGATCGTGAGGAACAAAAACTCTCGTTTCATGCACAAAGATGGCGGTAAATTGTACGGTGTGACGATTACTGGCCACAACGAATATTTTCCCCCATGCTTTCCAAAAGGGTTGAATCCATCCGTAGATAACATGAGGTATATGTTCCTTGGCTCACATGCAAAACTAGGATAAACCTCTTAAAAATGTTTCCATGCTTCTGCATTAGAAGGATGCGCTATCTCTCCCGTTGAATTATGTTCTGCATGCCATCTTATAGGCCCTGCCGTGCGCTCAGATTGATATAACCTCTTCAACCTATCAGCTAGGGTAAGATACCACATCCGTTTATGTGGAACATGTACTCTGCCTCCTGTATCCTGATAGCGAGGTTTGTGACAAAAACGATATTTCAACCGGTTTTCATCATTTCTCCAGTAGATCATACAGTTTTCGATTCATACATCTATCATCTGATAAGGTAATCCAAGACCAGCTACAAGCTTTTGAATCTCGTAGTATGAAGCCGGTGAAATATTATTTTCAGGTAAGACATCTCTCACAAAATCAGCTATCGCATCAACACAATCTTCGGCCAAGTTGAAATCCGTCTTTATAGTCATCAACCTGCTTGCAGTTGAAAAAGGCGATATTCCATCTCTACATCCTCTGTATAATGGCTGCTTAGACGCATCTAGCA
Organism: Eutrema japonicum; assembly: GCA_030161315.1. Classification (NCBI taxonomy): domain Eukaryota; kingdom Viridiplantae; phylum Streptophyta; class Magnoliopsida; order Brassicales; family Brassicaceae; genus Eutrema; species Eutrema japonicum. Next base: position 19,601,665 of record BSQW01000012.1, on the reverse strand, counting down.
TATCAAAAAACTTATGCACTTCTGAATTTGGTTCCTATATCCTGTTACCATCCTCAACATGATACGATGCTATATTTTCACGAAACGCATCATTTACCATCTGAGTTTAACCTGCGGTTACATCTACTTCCGGTGTTGGTTCCTCTAACCTAGTACCCGAAATACTACCAAACCTATCAAATGTGCTACCATAATATTGCACCATTGAATATGTTTCTCCGTGGGTATACCAATCTTGTAACTAGACATAAGTCCATTCCTATATAAGTGCTTTCTTACATCCCTAACTGAGACTAATCTATGATTTCAAAATTTAGTACAAGTACAATACATTTTACCGTATTCTGATGTCATGCTATTGTTTGACGCAAAGTTCATGAACTCCTCCACACCTTGTGCGAACTCATCCGTCAATTCCCCCGTAGCGGAATCACGCGGAAGTTTGTCCATCCACAATCTAAAATAAGACATTGTGTTATTTTGTTTTTATTTGTCTTTGTTGTGAATGTTGTGAATGAGGAGAGGAGTATTTATAGAAAAATGTTTGTTTGTTCTCTGAAACTATACACATGAATCTTAAAAATACCAGAGACAGGAAACACACGAATTAAAAATTGGAACAACCTAGGAACAAGGACATGTGAAGAAGAGGCAAGGAATGTTTACAAAGCGCACTCGATGTAAAAAAAATTGTAATCCAGCGGAAACGTTTACAAACGTATATAAAGCGCACTCGGAAAATTTTACAAACAAAGCAAAAAACGTATATACAAGGGGAGAAGTATTTACAAAGGAAAGTATATATATATATATATATATATATATATATATATATATATATATATATATATATATATATATATATATATATATATATATCCCTCGAAAATCTGTCGAAAATTAACCACCGATTTCTGACGGCTATAAATCTGTCGGAATATTCCGAGGGAATATAGGTTCGTCGACATTCCCTCGGAAATCCGTCGGAATATTCCAACCGATTTCCGAGGAAAGTTCATCCGTCGGAATAATACGACCTATTTCCAAGGAAACTAAATCCATCGGAATTCCCTCGATCTGCCCTCGGTACTCCGTCGGGATTTTCCTACGGTTTCAAACCCGTCAGAAAAGCCGTCGGAAATGCAGGTGTTTTCTTGTAGTGACAAATCTAAAGTATATTAAAGAAGAGACTCTTTTGTACACATGACATAACCACAATTAAAGTTGGCATTTGTCCTAATTATTAACTAGACTCTATCCCGTGCAACCGCACTGAATTGTTTTTTTTTTTGTTTATAAAATTTTGTAATATAATTTGTGTTTATTTTTGTGTTAAGATATAATTTATTTTTGTGGATTTAATTTTTGTAATATGAGAAACATATTTATTTTGAGTTTAGATATAATTTTTTTTGTAGATTTAATTTTTGTTATATGAGACACATATTTATTTTGTATTTTGATATAATTTGATTTTGTTGCTTTAATTTTCGTAACATGAGACACATAATTTGTGTTTAGATTTAAATTATATCATATAATTTGTTAACCGTTTTATGTTTGGTATATAATATATTATATAGTTTAAAAAAAAATTAATCCACAATGAAGGCATGCGACAAATTTTTATTTGTTTTTGTTTTTATTTTTTATATTTTTAAGGAAAATTATATTTTGGGTATGACATATATGATTCAAAATTAATGATTTTAGCTACCCAAATTTTCTGACCCGTTTTGTTATATATATTTTTCAGTTCTATATTTTATTTCAATTATATTTTTAATATCTAAATTATCCATTCGGATGTTTTATACAAAAAAACAATGTATAAACAATTAGCCATCGGGATGTTTTATACAAAAGAAAATGTATAAAAAATATATCCTAATAAATATATTTCAGTTCTATATTTTGTTAATAGGTGATTTGTGCATGACAATATATTTTTTATACATTGTTTTTTGTATTAAAACGTTATGTAGACCAAACACCAGGGCCCTAATGTGGATCATATGTAAATGGATCATGGATTATGGGTGACCCATGACCCATCTAATTATATGGGTCATGGGTCAAATGGGTGACCAATGAATCACAAAAATTTATTTAAGTAAATATTATTAATAATTTTGAAAATGAGAAAATTAAAAATGGTGAATAATATTATAATGTACTTGTATTATGATTCGACAATTTTTTTTTAATTATCGTGAATTGGTAATGAATTAGTTGAACTATGTCTTTGACGGGAAATGTGAAATTATGTTTTTAGCGGGGAAATACAGAATAACGTTTTGGCGGGAAACGAGTGATGTTTTTGGCAAGAAATTGCGTTTTTTAGCAAGAAAATGCGGAATCACGTTTTTGGCGGGAAAACGCGGAATCGCGTTTTTGGCGGGATAACGCAGAAGTGCTTTTTGGCGGAAAAACGCGGAATCGCGTTTTTGGTGGAAAAACGCGGAATCTCAACTTTGGCGAGAAAACGCGAAATCTCGTTTTTGGAAAGAAAACGCGGAATCGTATTTTTGGCGAGAAAACACGGAATTAAGTTTTTGGCGGGAAAATGTGAAATCACGTTTTTGGAGAAAAAATGTGAAATCGTGTTTTTGGGGGGAAAACAAGGAATCACGTTGTTGGCGTGAAAACGCAGTATCACGTTTTTGGCCGGAAAATAAGGAATCACGTTTTTGGCGAGAAACCCCGGAATCAATTTTTGGCGGAAAAATGATGGATTGTTTCTTTTTGAGAAAAAAAATGATGGTATGATAGGCAAAAAAAAATATGATGTCATAATAATATCATGATGATGATGTCATGATGATGGGTCTAATGGGTCACTCATTTGACCCATGACCCATTATAAATTTACCCATTTGACCTATGACCCATTTGACCCATGAACCCAGTAAGGTCAAAAAAATTGACATTAGGGTCATGGGTCTTGAGTCAAGTTGGATCGATTCATGACCCATTTTGACACCCTTAATAAACACTAACGAATATAGTTTAACTTTAATTTTAATAATTTTTTAATGATTATGTGATTTTGGTAATATATAGCAACGTTTGTTATCTATATAAAATGTAAACTGTTATAAAAACTATATGATATTGCCATATGGTGTATATTAGTATAATAGGAATATAAGTTAGTTAAGTATATATCGATGTAATCGTAATTGTAAACGTTGTTATTATGTGAATCTAGATTAGTACACAACTTTTTTTTATGAGTGTTAAAATGGGTTAATCTGTACTTTTAATATGCATCGGATTATCCCATTTTCTTGTATGTTTTGACAAACCAACCTGCAAAGGATAGCGATTATAAAAATATAATATTAACCCACCCCCTCATATTACCATATAATATAAATATTTACTAATTTAAAATATTTGAAATTTTAGCCTAATTGATTATGATAAAAAAATATAGTAACATATTGTGTGTATCATGTGCATTATTATGAGAATATTATTTAAATTTGAATATCTAAATTATTTATTATTTTTTGTAAAAATACAATAAATTTTGATTTTTGTATTTTTGTATTTTTGATAAGTAATATAACATATATTTAAGGAAATCTAAACTAATTTAAATTTATATTTAAATTTTCGGAATTAAATATAAATATAAAATAAAATATATTTTTATTAATATTTTATTAAATTGACTTGTTTGACAACATGAATAGTAGTTATCTAAGATAAGAATAGACTAATTTGAAAGTGTCATTGTTTGGTTACAAAATGTATACCTCTTTTTTTTACTTTAACATGTGAAGTTTATTGATGAAGAAAATAGTTTAGAAACAAAACAAACCAGAGAAACAAAACATAAAACAGAGCATCATTATTCTAAGAGAATGATTACTTAGGCACTCCTCAAGGCCTCTCGGTGAATACGATCATAAAGCCAGGAAGGACCACCCATGGCTAAATAAGATTGAAACCTTATATCTCTTGTAACGCTTTTCGCGATATCTCTTGCGATCAAATTAGTGTTAACTCGTTCCATTTCGAAAGCGCAATGATCAAAACTCGAACGGAGACGAATGATGTGTTCCAATAGAGGTCTGTATCGTGGCCATTGATTGGGCTTGTAGATTGCTTCAATTACCGGTTGACAATCTGAGCTGAATATGACATATGGATTTGTAAGTCTCGTAGGCTCTACATCGCCCAAATTATACTTCTCAATTCAGCCAGTATCCGATTTGGAGAGTTTGTAAAAGCCTCTAGAGCATGATGCTTGACAGATCCGGTATGATCCCTCGAAATCCAAGCCCATTCACTATGAAGTATCGAATTCCTCTAATTGGCATGGACATTGCATTTCACTATTCCTTTAGATAGAGGTGTCCATTTGTTCTCAAATTGTTGTATCTCCAGTCCTCTCTGATGCGTAACCTCGGGCATATTGACTGCACACCATTCTTTAGCTTCATCGATAGCTTTTTGTGCAATAATAGTCACCGGTTCATATACTCCTGCGTATAAGATCGAATTACGATTCTTCCAGATATTCCATATAACCCAAGGAATTGACATTCTCGTCTCGACAGTAATCGATTGTTCTTCCATCAAGTCCAGGAGTCTGGCTACATTTTCTTCCAGCGTGTTGTTCTGAGATTGCAGAGAAAATGGAATAACAGCACACCTCATAATATCGATAGCCACAGAGCATTGGAAGATAACATGATTTATTGTTTCATCTCCTCGCTGACATAATTTGCAGTGATTATCCACCTGCAATCCTCGAGATCTCAATCTATCTGACACCGCTAAAGCACCCGAAAATACTCTCCAGAAGAAAGTCTTTATCTTCGGCGTTGTTTTCATTTTTCAGCATCTTCGTTTGAGCTCAAGATAGATTTGTTCAGGCTGGGTTCTTGGCGGTTATGGGATTCTCGGGTGATTTGAAACAAACCAGTATCCGCTCTTCACTGAGTAAGATCCATTATCCGTGTATGCCCATATGAAACAATCTTCCACCCCACAAATCTGCATCTTCAAGATTCACTGTACATCTGCAGGTGGGAACAACTCATGAAGGGTGTTTATTCGCCATTTTCCATCAGAGGATATGAGCGATTTAACATCCAATTCCAGGTCATAAAGAATCTGCTTGTTCACCAATGTTCTGGGATGTGCATCCATTATCCATTTTTCTGTCCACACCTTTGTATTCACCCCATTACCTATTTATTTCATCAGACCTCTTATCAATAGTTCACACCCATGAAGTATATTTTTCCAAGCATAAGAAGGTCGGTAGCCTTTGCCACAATCCAAGAAATTCCTTGTTGCATAATATCGCCCCTTATATAACCTTGAAATAAGCGATTATGGTTTATTCAATAGTCTCCATGCTTCTTTAGCCAATAAGGCTTGACTGAAATCCTCAATATCTCGGAAACCCAGACCTCCATTATCTTTCGTTTTGCATAGTTTCTTCCAAGCGACCCACATGATTTTACGCTTTTCTTCACAAGAGTTCCACCAGAATTGTGTCATAGATGAGGTGATTTTTTTTATAGTGATGCTTTGTCAAACGGAAACAAGACATCGCATATACCGGAAGAGCCATGGCTACTGACTTAAGAAGCACCTCCTTTCCACCATGGGAAAGCGTTTTGGCGTACCATCCTTTGAGTCGTTTGCTAAGTTTCTCTCTGATAAAGTTCAAAAGATCACGTTTGGAGCCATTGAAACATTCTGGTAAACCCAAATAAGTACCAGCTCCACCTTCTTGGTCGATACCCAGAATTTCAGCGAAAATCTCTTCATGGTCGGATCAATATCGATGCCAAAAGTAACCGACGATTTTTGAAAATTAATTCCTTGTCCTGAGGCATCTCCATATAATTTTAAGCATCGTAAAAACTCTGTGCATTCAGCCAACGATGCCCGACATAAGAAGAGACTATCATCAGAGAACAACAAGTGCTGAATTAAAGGACATTTCCTTGTTAGTCTCATACATGTAATCCTACCCTCTTCCTCCGCTTTATTCATCACATGAACGAGGGCTTCAGCACAAAGAATAAAGAGGAAGGGAGACAATGGATCACCTTGACGAATGCCACGTTCCGGTACAATATGTCCATGCTCTTGTCCATTTAATAGTATATGAAACAAATCTGATACATGCCATTATCCACTCCATCCAACGTCTCTCAAATCCCATTTTTTGAAACAACTCCTCTAAGAAATTTCACTCGACTCTATCGTAGACTTTCGACATATCCGTTTTAATTGCCAAAAAAAATTCTCGAAAATTCGGATTAGTACGCAAACCATGAACCATCTCATGTGCAATGAGTAGATTATCCGAAATAAGTCTACCTGCAACAAAAGCTCCTTGCGTTTGCGATACCAGTTGAGGTAAGATCTTCTTCAATCGATTACACAAGATTTTGAGACAATCTTGTATGACACCGTGCATAAGCTGATTGGTCTTAAATATTTCATCTGATTCGGATTGGGTTTCTTAGGCAATAAAGAAATTTGTGTGTAATTCCATTTTGGTGGCATATTACCCGTTTCAAAGAACTTCTTCACCTATAACGTGACTTGTGCTCCTGTAATATTCTAGAATTTCTAAAAGAATTTACCCGTCATTCCATCGTAACCAGGAGCACTATCACTTTTGATCGATTTTACCGTCCGTCTGATTTTTGCATCTGTGATAGCTTTAATCATCTCCGAATTCATCCTAGGCGTCACACGTGAATCGAAACCTTGTAGTAATTCTGATGCCCCAGCATGCCGAGAAGATTGGAACAAACATTTGAAATATTCCACAACAATGTCCCCTTTTGCAGTTTCCGAGAACTGTTCAATCCCACTTCCGTCCAGCAACGTTGGGATTTTATTTTTCATCTTCCTCATTTGAAAAAAATCCATGAAAGAAACCAGTGTTTCTATCTCCATGTTCCAACCAATTATCCTTACTCTTTTGCTTCCAGAAAATTTCCTCATCTCGATATGCCTTGGATATTTCAACCTTGATATCTGACATCTTCTGCATATCCGGATAAGGCTTTAACTGTTTCAATCTCAAGCTCTCGACGTAGTTGACATAATCTCTCCTTTGAGTTGCCATTGGAGATTCTTTTCCATTTAGATAGTTCATTTTGAATTCAATCCGATACTAAGCTGTTCCCACACCTCTGATTTGAATTCCATCCTCTTCGAATGACTTATGTTGCTTGAGGGTTTGAACACCATCTTTTGTCAAAGTTGAATATGCCAGTTCTGGCCATACTTTTTGTAGCCAATGTGCTAAAAATCGGAAAGTGATCTGAACCCAATCTCTCCAAGTATTGTAGATGTGCTTACAGGAACAAGCAAAACCACTCTACATTACCAAAAGCTCTGTCTAGATGGCACTGTATCCAGATAGTATCCTTGATACCATTTGTCAGCGTTTCTCTCCATCCACCCCAAGATAGTTTGTGTGGCCCGAACTTGGAATCTCTTTGAGACGGCAATCTCTCACCATTGATCTGAATGGGTAGAAAGAAGACTCTTGTCGAGCAGGACCTCCCAAATTTTCTGATTTATTCATTAACTCATTAAAATCACCAGTCAAAAACCAAGATCCACTTCGGTTAAGGCCAATGTTAATGAGCTTTTCCCATACAAACTTTCTTCTACCTTGAACAGGGTCACCGTAGATAAAAGACATGTAATATGACAAAGTGCCCACTGTGACCCTAACATCAATCAATATGTCATCAGATGATAATATATCCACCACATACGGACTCCTCCAAAACAAAGCTAAACCGCCACTAAGATCCACTGGGTTCACCAAATGAACTTGGTCATAACCCAATGATCCTTGTAACTTCTATATGTGATCACTAGAGTTTTTAGTCTCTAGGAGAAACAAAAAGTCCGGGAAATGTTAACGACACATTTTCTCTAGGCGTCGAACCGTCAGGTTGCTCCTCAAACCCTGACAGTTCCAACTGAGCGTCGTCATTAATCAGGACTGGATGGTTTATGGTAAACCATCGAATCCACAACTTATTTGGAAATCTTAGACGAAACCTCCGAATTATCAATCACTTTACGTTTTGCAAGAAGTTCAATGTCTTTGTCTGTTTGGGAATCACCGTCAGTACCTGCAACATCACTTATGCTTGGTTTTTTTCGTGATCCAAGAGGAACTCTGCTTTTTACCCGATGATTTGCTTTTACCGCTTATGCCAGAGAGACTAGGTTCAACCACGCCTATGTGAAAGCCTGCAGTTTCATTAGGTGGTATGAAACTCCCATATCCTTCATTTTCCTCTGAAACTAGCATCTGATTTGGTTTCGAATGCTCATTTGCGCAGAGCTCGTTGTTCATATGAGCAATATTTTCGAGAGTGATAATGTTTGGAGCCGAGAGCTGACTAATTATATTCGTAACTGTAGTAGATACCTTAATGGACTTCGCAATATCAGCCAACTGGGTCTCAGGCTTTGAGTTTCCTGCATCTTTCTCCTTGCTTACAATCCTCGTAGACTTTTCAAGGCTATGATCGGATATTGGCGAAGTTGTTGGAGGTGCCTCAAGACGCCGGTACGAGCTTTGTGCTATTGGGTCAGTAGCGAGATCATCGAGAACCTTTTTCTTCCTATATTATTTCATTTGTCATTCTTCAAGATCCCCACTACACATGTATAATCTCATTTGCTCAAAAACTCTCGTATCAACAATGTTATGATTTGGTGTGAAACCCGGAGGAACTGTTGGTGCTAACAGTGGCATGATCGTTGCAGACAAATTGGTGTGATGTTGTCTCGGATAGTTACTTGACGAGCCAGCCATGTTACTCTTGAGACCAATACTACGACCTCTGTTTCTCTGTCCCTGAATCAAGGGACATCTTTGCCTTTCATGAGTAAGCCGGAGACAATGAAAGCATTTATTCCCAATCTGTTCATATTTATATCTCGACAATTGCCATACTGATATTCTCATATTTTACTCTTGTTAGCATGCATTTTACTTAGTGTTTTGAGTCATATTCATGCATAATCATAGTTTTCCTTAGTACTTTAGTCTTAATTTGAGTCTAGGTTGTTTGCATTAGTTCCTAGTGAATCTTGCACAAATTGGAGTGTTTTCTAGGTACTTGGAGGCCTTTTGGAGATGATTGGAGAGCTTGAAATGGAGCACACCCAGCAATGAAGCAAGAGAAGAAAACTGAGGAAAAAGACCATTCCTAGGCCACTGCACCGGCCGGCGTCCATCCTTCCCGTACGTCCGGTATTGAGGCAGGCTCTTGTACCGGCCTAGATCCTCCCCTTGTGCCGACTAATTTCCAGCCGGTATTCTTCATGCCTCGTCTTGTGCCGGTTAAAATCCTTCAACCATTCATCCGGTATTGTCTGTCCGGTATGGAGGTAGGGACGTGTGTCGGATGGGACTACTTCTTTGTGCCGGCTAAAACTCACCCGGAATGCACATTTCTTTGACCTATGCCGGCTAAGCGTCCTTCCTCCATCCATCCGGAATTGGTCCAGAGACCTGTACCGGCCCAGAGCTTTCCCCCCTTTGTGCCGGTGACCTTCATCCGGCGTACACCTTATTTGAGTTTGTGCCGGCTAAGCGTCCTACCTCCATCCATCTGGCGTGCCCATCCGGTATTGGTCCATGGACCTATACCGGCCCAGAGCCTCCTCCTTGTGCCGGCTACCTTCATCCGGTATAGGTCACCAATACATGCAAAAATCCAATTCCGACCGGGTCAAGATCTGGTTTGTTCCGGGTTGACCCGGTCCGCCCAGCAACAATTTTAAATATTGTTAACCTAATTTTCTTAGATCTTTCTTTTTCTTAGGCAAAAACACATCCTTTTGAGAGTTCTAAGGGATTTTTAAGAGAGATCTTCTATTATTTATGCAATTTAAAGCTTTGATTCATTGAATTCTATCATCTATCTCTTATTTCTTAATCATCTAATCATCTAACCATGAGATTTAACATGTTCTTCATGAGATTTGTTGGGTTCTTAATGATTAGTGTGTAGTCTCTTAGAATCTAGGGATGGACTTGATTTAGGGTGATCCAATGATTGATTTATGATGTTTAGGACTAGATTTATTGATGTTATTTCTGGCTAAGTGATCTTAATGCTAGATTGAGCTTGAAAGAGTCAATCTAGATCTTAGGGAATTTCACACCCACATGGTGTTTGATGAAATTCCCGATAGAACTTAGGAAGAGATAAACATGCTTATCCTATGAGAGTAGTTGTTTAAGGTGTTTATTGGTTGATTTTAATGTTTATTTTAATGCTTGCTAATCATCCTATCATAAATGAAAGTTTGTTCTTGATTTGGTGATTAGCAAAGTGATTAGTGCCATGAGAGGATTAGTCAATTTTAGTAATCTAAACCTAGGGATTAGCATTATGTGTGTTATTGAACATCATAGATTAGTCAATGGGTTGCTCTAATTCCATAACCTCATCCTTGGATTTGTCTTTATATAAATTTGTCAATCTCGTTTAGTGTTTATTCGATCTTGTTTATTTTGTTTAATTTGAATTGATATTTCTAGAGTAGAAACTAAAACCAACTTTGGCTTGCTTGAATTAAGTAGTTCTATGCATTCTTAGTGATTGAGACATTAAACCAATTTGGATTGATACCTTAAATAACACAATGATATGAGTGGGATTTGAGTAATTGATACGCACAAATCTACTATTAATTTGGCGCCATTGCCGATTGGGTTTAGATTTCAACATTAAGATTTTAGATCTTCTTGAGATTAAGCTTTCTTTTTCTTTTTGTTACTAATCTCTTGCACTTCTTATTTGCTACCTCTCTCTTATAGGTGTATGTATACACGTTCTAGAAGTCACGACAACTTAGTCGAGCCGATAGACGATATTCATCTATTGAACCGAGGTCAAAGAACAAGGAGATCAAGGGCAAGAGCTCAACCCGTTGAGCGGTTAGATATGGAAAACGGTGAAGAACCTCCAGTTGGTAACTACAAGGAGAATGTTGCTAATGCGGAACAACATGAGAACCGTGGTAATGGAAACCACGGAGCACAACAACACCCACCCGCCCAGCATGTTAGAGCACCAAACCATCTTCCACGGGCTCAAAACATCGTTGGAGCGGGTGATGCCGCCAATGCACACCAAAACCGCCAAGGCATTCAAGCCCCACCGGTTGAGAACAACAATTTCGAGGTGAAGTTCGGCTTGATCAACATGGTCCAAAACAACAAATTTCATGGGCTAGCTATGGAAGACCCGTTGGATCACATCGATCAATTCGATATGATTTGTGGTCTCACCAAGATCAATGGAGTATCCGATGATGGGTTCAAACTACTACGACTCTTCCCATTCTCACTCGGAGATAAAGCTCACCAATGGAAAAAGAGTCCTCCCCAAGGGTCCATAACATCATGGGACCAATGCAAAAGGGCATTCCTAGCGAAATTCTTCTCTCCTTATAGGACGGCTAATTTGAAAAACGAGATATCTAGCTTCACTCAAAGGGCGAATGAAAGCTTTAGTGAAGCTTGGGAACGTTTTAGAGGGTACACAATGCAATGTCCACACCACGGGTTCTCGGATGCATCTCTCTTGAGTACCTTGTATCGTGGTGCCTTGCCCAAGGTTAGGATGCTACTAGACATGGCCTCAAATGGAAACTTCTTAGCCAAAGACGTGGATGAAGCTATGGAGCTAGTGGAGATACTTGCTCAAAGCGACGGGACCTATGGAGATGATTACGACCGAGCTACATGGACCACTAGTGACTATGATTAGCAAAAATGGACTAAGGAGATGAAGGTTCTCAATTACAAAAATGGATAAAGAATCTTCTATGATTGACAAGAAAGCCTCTATGATTGACAAGCTTCTTAATACTTCTCAAAAATCGGTTCATCTTGTTGGGGATTATGAGGAACACCAAGGGTGCCAAGAGGAAGACGTGGACTTGAGCACACAAGAGCAAATCAACTATGTGGGTAACCAAGGTGGTTTCCAAAGGGGTGGATTCAACAACAACTACCGTAACCACCCTAACTTCTCTTACCGGATCCCGAATGTGGAAAACCCACAAGATCAAGTCTACCCGCAACAACAACAAGGAAACCAAGGAGCTCAAAAAAGAGCTTCACTTCTCAAAACCAAGGCCAAGCCTCCAACAACCAACAACAAGGCTATGTTCCCAAGAATAACTATCAAGGGAACCAAGGCTGGTTTCCAGCAAAGCAAACTTTTGCTCCACCCGGTTTCACGCAACAAGCTCACGGCAATACTTATGCACCTCAAGATTTTGATATGAAGAACATGCTTCAACAACTTCTTCAAGGTCAAGTCAATGGCGCAATGGATATAAGTAAAAAGATGGCGGAGATCCATAACAAAGTGGATTGCTCTTATAATGATCTCACGTCTAAGGTTGAGACATTGAATTCCAAAATCAAGCACCTCGAAGGCAAGAGTGCTTCTTCTTCTTCTCGTCCTCAAAGTACATTGCCGGGCAAACCCGAAACTAATCCCAAGGAATATTGAAATGCCATCACCCTTCGAAATGGAAAAGAGCTACCACCGCGAGAGGCCCCAAAGTTAGTCAATGAGGAGTTTGTAGTTCAAGGTGGGGAGGAAGTGCTTGAAACCGATGAAGTTGTGGTTAGATATGGTTTTGTGGGTAATGAAGACAAGGGTAAAGGAGTTGTTGCTCAAGAAAAGACCAAGGAGAAGCCCAAGAGGAAAGAGACTTTGTTCGTTCCACCGCCCTATGAGCCCAAGCTTCCATATCCGGGCTGCTTCAAGAAGCAATTGTTGGAGAAGTATAGAGCGGTCTTTGATAGGCAAATGGAGAAGGTAAAGATCACTATGCCTTTAGTTGATGTTTTCCTCCTCGTGCCTCAATACGCCAAGTTTCTCAAGGATGACATCAAAGATAGGACCAAGGAGATGGAGAGTATGGTCGTCCTCACACATGAATGTAGCGCTATTATCCAAAAGAAGGTGGTTACAAAGAAGCTTAGTGATCTGGGGAGTTTCACTTTGCCATGCACACTTGGAACATTGGTGTTCAAGAATTGTTTGTGTGATATTGAAGCTAGTGTTAGTCTAATGTCGTTCTCCATCGCCAAGAAGTTGGGTTTAACCAAATACAAAGCGTGTCATATCTCTTTAGTCCTCGCGGAAAGGAGTATAAGAATCCTGATAGGTCTACTTGAGGATTTGCCTGTCATGGTTTGAGACTTCATAGTGCCAATGGACTTTGTTGTCTTGGAGATGGATGAGGAACCCAAGGATCCCCTAATATACAGTAGGCCTTTCTTGGCCACCGCCGGTGCGATTATTGATGTGAGAAAGGGCAAGATCGACATCCACTTGGGTAAGGATGAGGTTCTTGAGTTTGATATACACGATGTGATAAAGAGGCCTACCATTGATGGCCAAGTCTTTTACATCGAAGTGATGGATGAGCTAGCGGATGAGCTCTTGGAAGAACTACATTTTGAGGACCATTTGCAAGTTGCTTTGACCAAAGATCATGGAGAGCATGGGTATCTACATGAAGCAAGTGAGGGTTACAAGATGCTCTTGGATTCACACAAGCCTAATGATCAAGAGAAAACGACATTTACATGCCCTTATGGCACCTTTGCTTATCGAAGGATGCCATTTGGGCTATGTAATGCGCCCGCAACCTTCCAAAGGTGAATGATGTCGATATTCTCGGATTTGATTGAAAATATGGTTGAAGTTTTTATGGATGACTTTTCCGTGTATGGTTCTTCGTTTAGTGTGTGTTTGTAAGGTACTCACTAGGTGCGAGGAAGCGAATCTCGTCTTGAATTGGGAGAAGTGCCACTTCATGGTTCGAGAAGGGATTGTTCTTGGGCACAAAATCACGGAGAAGGGTATTGAGGTAGACAAAGCAAAGATTGAGGTCATGATGAATTTGGAACCGTCAAATTTGGTGAAAGAGATCCGTAGCTTATTGGGACATGCGGGTTTCTATAGACAGTTCATAAAAGACTTCTCCAAGATAGCAAGACCTCTCACTAGGCTTCTATGGAAGGAGTCCACTTTTGTGTTTGATAAAGAATGCCTCGATGCATTTTTGGAGATCAAGAAGGCGCTTGTGAGTGCACCAATAGTCCAAGCACCAGATTGGGAGTTGCCCTTTGAAATCATGTGCGATGCAAGTGATTATGCGGTTGGAGCTGTCCTTGGTCAAAAGAAAGATAAGAAACTCCACGTGATCTATTACGCTAGTAGGACGCTTGATGACACACAAGGGATATATGCAACCACGGAAAAGGAGCTCCTGGCAGTTGTGTTTGCGTTTGAAAATTTTAGATCATATTTAGTTGGCTCAAAGATCATAGTCTACACGGATCATGCCGCACTAAGGCATATATACGCTAAGAAGGATACCAAACCGAGGCTTCTTAGATGGATCTTTCTCCTCCAAGAGTTCGATATGGAGATCATTGACAAGAAAGGCGTCGAAAATGGAATGGCGGATCACTTGTCAAAAATGCGAATTGAGGATCTCATTCTAATAGATGACTCTCTTTCCGAAGAGAGTCTTATGTTGATCGGTATCTTGAAGAAGGGTTATGAAGCGGTTAGAGTTGTTGAAGAAGCCAAGAGTTTGGAAGACGGGAAGTTACCTTGGTATGCGGATTTTGTTAACTATTTGGCTTGCGGGAAAGAATCGCCAAAGTTGGAAGGATACAAGCGAAAGAAGTTTTTACATGATGTTACCCGGTTCTATTGGGATGAACCGTTCCTCTACATGTTGTGCTCGGATGGCCTATACCGGAAATGTGTACTGGAAGAAGAAGTGAACGGGATCTTATTTCATTGCCATAGTTTGGATTATGGAGGACAAGCTCCCTTTAAGACCGCCACAAAAGTTCTTCACTCCGGGTTTTGTTGGCCAAGCTTGTTCAAGGACGCTCACGCCTTTGTCTCTACTTATGATGCGTGTCAACGAAAAGGAAAAATTAGTAGGAGGGACGAGATGCCTCAAAATCCGATTCTTCAAGTTGAGATCTTCGACGTATGGGGTATAGATTTCATGGGACCGTTTCCCTCGTCTTATGGAAACCAATACATTTTGGTTGCGGTTGATTATGTCTCTAAGTGGGTTCAAGCGGTTGCAAATCCAACGAACGATGCGAAGGTAGTCCTCAAGCTTTTCAAGACGATCATTTTTCCACGGTTTGGTGTGCCTCGGGTAGTGATAAGTTATGGCGGTTCTCACTTCATAAACAAAGTGTTCGAGAGCTTTCTTAAAAAGCATGGAGTGAAACACAAGGTCACCACGCCTTATCACCTCCAAACTAGCGGGCAAGTTAAAGTTTCTAACCGCCAAATCAAGGCGATATTGGAGATAACCGTGGGGAGTTCAAGGAAGGATTGGGCAAAGAAGCTTGATGATGATATTTGGGCTTATAGGACGGTTTTCAAAACTCCCATCGGAACTACCCCATTCAATCTTCTATATAGAAAGTCCTGTCATCTTCTGGTGGAGCTTGAATATAAGGCGTTGTGGGCCGAAAAGCTTCTCAACTTTGATCTCAAGACGGCTCAAGAAATGCGTTTGATCCAATTGCAAGAGCTTGATGAGATCCGACTTGAAGCTTATGAGAGCTCCAAGATCTACAAGGAAAGAACCAAAGCCTTTCATGACAAGAAAATTTTGCACAAGGATTTCAAGGAAGGAAATCAAGTGTTGCTTTTCAACTCAAGGCTCAAGTTGTTTCCCGGGAAGTTAAAGTCTAGATGGTCAGGTCCATTCACGATCAAGGAAGTGAGACCATATGAGACTATCGTGTTTTTGAACAAGAATGGAAAAGAGTTTGTGGCTAACGGGCAAAGACTCAAACCATATCTAGCTCATGAATCCATTGGGGAAGGGGTCTCATTCCCACTCGATGATGCTCTTCAAGTATAAAAAGGGTAACAACCGTCGAACTTAGTGATGCTAAACAAATGGCACTTGGGAGACACTCCCATGTTTATCCTTGTAAATATTTTTATGTTTATGTTTTTCATCTTTCCTAGTTCGTTTTGATCTTTTTGTTGAGTGTTTATAGGTTCTTGAGGGTCTTGGAAATCATGGTCACCAAGCAAAGGGAAATGGCCATTTCTGGGCCACCATACCGGTCCATGTCCAGCTGGTACCGTCCAAACGATATTGGGACAGGGACACGTACCGGAAAGGAGGTGCCGGCTCGTGACAAAAATACGTCTACCAAACAGCACAGCCGAGAGACATGTGCCGGATTGGATGTGTCGGCCCAAATCCAAATGATATTTCCAAACGGCATAGCCGAGGCACATGTGCCAGATGGGATGTGCCGCCCCAAATCCAAATGATGCTTCCCGAACGGCACGGACGAAAGATATGTGCCGGATGGGCGTGACGGACCAAAGACCAAACGGTATTGACCAAAATTCAAATTTTGGTCAAACTGGATCTAGTGACCAGCAGTCCGCCCGCTGTGCTGACCCAGCGACCCATACCCGCCATCCTTTGTGTTCTTCTTGGATGAGCACAAGCAAATCGAAAACCTCTCTCTCTTTCTCTCATTTTCTTTATTTCTCCATAGCTAGCTCATTTCTTGCTCAAATTTGTTGATTCAAGTTGCCTCAAGCTCGAAATTCCTCTCATTTTGTGAATCTAAAATCGACTTCATCACTTTTGCATTGAATCCCAAGGTATTTTTATCAAAGCTCATCTTTTTCATGAACATTAAAAGTTTAGCGTTTAGAAAAGAAATTCATGACTAGGTTTGAGAAGTGCATTTAGCTTGATTTTAGTCTTGGGATTTTGTAGGGATTGAATTATTTAATAGATTCTTGAACCAAATTGTACATTAGATGAGGAATTTCAAAATTTGAGTTCTTGGCTCCAAAAGCTTTAAACTTAGCATCTTTGAGAAATTTTTTTGAGATTGAAAGCATCTAGTCTAAACACTTGAATTTAATGCACTATTTTTGTTGGATTAAATTGCTTCTTTCTCATGGAACTTGTCTCATTTTAAACTTATAGCTTCCTTGAGAAAATGTAGGAATGATTGGAAGAACGAGAGCTACATCAAACACGGATGAGACTCAAGCTCAATCCACGGGCAAAGAAGTGGTTGTTGTAGCCAAGAGGCCCGCGGCCAATGCTAAAAAGTCAATTGTGGAAAAGAATTCCAAAGCAAAAAGAAAGCATGTTGCTTCTTCCAAAAAGCCCACGGCCAAGGGGAAGAAAAATAGTGAGGCTATAGAAGAAGAAGACACGGTTGATAAGACGGAACCTCCAAGCCAAGAGGAATGTTGTGAGAAGCTCATGACCATGGACTTTTAGCAAGGACGGTTTGTGGACGCCGTTGTGTTGGAAAAGATGGGGATTCTTGAAGATGTGGCAACCATTTTCGACAATATGGGACTTGGAAAATTCTTGCACATGAAGGAACAAGCTCACCAATTGCCCACATGCCAATTTCTTTCATCTCCAAGGGTAGCCTTCTATGATGAATTTGACAAGAAAGCGGATGCACAAACCGGGTTTGGGGTCCTTGAGTTCAAGGTGAATCACAAAGCCTATAGGATGAATTTTCACGAGATTTGCCAAGTCTTTGGTTTCAAATAAGAGGGAACCCAAGGCGGAGCATACTTTCACTACCCCAAAAGTAGCTAAAATACCTATGGGACACTATTGGCTACGGGAATTACCATCCGGGCGCAAAAAAAAACACTCACATCCGCAACCCGACAATAGATACGTGCACAAGGTGTTGGCACACATGTTCTTTGCCAATATAGAGTTTGGGACGGTTGCTCTAGATGAATTGGAATTGATGGCTTTTGGTTTGAAACCCCTTTTTAAGACTTTCCACAACGGAATTGAGTTCTTATTTTGATATTTGCATCTTGAGTCTCATGCATTCATGCATTCATATAAGGCATAGAAAAACACAAAAAATCGAAAAATTTTAAAATTCAAAAAGAAATCATCTACTTGCAGTTTCATAGTTAAGATCGAGTCTAGTTTGCATATATGTATCACATTCATATGCATTGGGAGCAATGATATAATTTCCTTGAGTATCACTTTAAGAGCTTGATTCAATGCCCTTGTTGCTAGTTGTTTGATGCTTTTGATCTAGTGTTTGAAATCAAGGATGAACCCAATTTTGATATCATGTTTCATTATTCGGGTCCTAGCTAAAGCAAGTTGTGAATTGAGTCCAATCCTACTTAAGTGAGAACCCTAATCTTGACATTTTAATTATCATGTTTATGCATCTCGTAGTGAATTCATGGATACTACATACATATTTGGGCTTTCTTATCCTTTTTACCACCCTCTTGTTAGCTCAAATAGCCGATTCCCATTGTCGGAACGGTTAACCATACCTTTAACTTACTCTCCTTTCAAGCAAATTCTTTAGTGTGCGAATGTAAGGCCTAATTTTTTGAGTAAGATTGGAAAAACATATTGAGTTTAGGGCGACAAGGATAGGGTTGAATGTAGATCTAGCCCGGCATCAAAGGCTAGACTAGGCTAGGCTAGCTAGGAAGGGAAGTTTTGGGATTTAGTATGAGTGAAAGCGTATGATCGATGAGATTGTGGTGGAAAAGAGAAGTGAGTCCAAAGGTAAACGAATGGTAAAAGGGGAATGCAATGTTGTGAAGTGGTTGGTGCAAATGTATAATGTTAGCTCTTAGCACTAGATTTAGCCTCAAAAAGTTCAATGAAAAAGAAAGAAGCCAAAAATGGGCTAAAACATCAAGTGATGAGAAAAGGTGGCAAGGTAAAGAAAAGGAAAGAAAATAAGAGCTAAGGAAACAACAAAAGAAAAGCACCAAGCCACAAGGTTCAATAAAGAAGAAGAAACTCCCCAAGTGAGAAAAGATGAAATGGAAGAAGGAGAAAAGCGTGTGGGGCATGAAGGCAAAAAGGCCTTGTAACCAAAAGAATGGTAGCTTAGGTATGGGACTTCACGGTTGGAGATGCTAGGGGTTAGAGACTTCTTAGGCATTGGGTAGATGCAAATTTATCCTTGTATGCATAGGTTGCCTTTTACTTTTAACATTTTGCTAAAGCTTGCTCATTCATGGAGAGATCCCTTGCGTTGGAGTAACCACATACAATTGAGATCATCTTAATCTCAAGACTTTTACCATAGCCAAATGAATTCACTTGCCTTGCATGAACATGATTAACTTGAAAAAATTAACGAATGTCAAATGATTGGATGATAAGAACACTTGTGTAGGTTGATGCTTGAGCTTGATTCATGTAGAGATAGATATGGCTAGCTCTTTTTGAGTAAACTTGTTTGATCGCATTTTAGAGCTACAAACTTGGACATTGAGTTTGAATTCTTATAGTGATACTTGTAGATTTGAGCTCCCACTTTCAACCCTCTGTCTCTCCTTGTTCTTGTTTGATTGCTTGAGGGCAAGCAAGGGAATAAGTTTGGGGTAGTTGATATTCTCATATTTTACTCTTGTTAGCATGCATTTTACTTCGTGTTTTGAGTCACATTCATGCATAATCATAGTAATCCTTAGTACTTTAGTCTTAATTTGAGTCTAGGTTGTTTGCATTAGGTCCTAGTGAGTCTTGCACAAATTGGAGTATTTTCTAGGTACTTGGAGGCCTTTTGGAGATGATTGGAGAGCTTGAAATGGAGCAAACCCAGAAATGAAGCAAGAGAAGAAAACTGGGGGGAAAGACAATTCCTAGGCCACTGCACCATCCGGCGTCCATCTTTCCCATCCGGCCGGTATTGAGGCAGGCTCTTGTACCGGCCTAGATCCTCCCCTTGTGCCGGCTAACTTCCAGCTGATATTCTTCACGCCTCGTCTTGTGTCGGCTAAAATCCTTCAGCCATTCATCCGGTGTTGTCCGTCCGGTATGGAGGCAGGGACGTGTGCCGGATGGGACAACTTCTTTGTGTCGGCTAAAACTCACCCGGCATGCACATTTCTTTGATCTATGCCGGCTAAGCGTCCTTCCTCCGTCCATCCGGTGTGCCCATCCGGTATTGGTCCAGAGACCTGTACCGGCCCAGAGCTATCCCCCTCTTTGTGCTGGTGACCTTCATCCGGCGTACACCTTCTTTGAGTTTGTGTCGGCTAAGCGTCCTTCCTCCATCTATCCGGCGTGCCCATCTAGTATTGGTCCAGGGACCTGTACCGGCCCATAGTCTCCTCCTTGTGCCGGCTACCTTCATCCGGTACAGGTAGCAGAAGATTGTTCAATTTAGATGCATCGAAATGGACTGTACTCAACTCATAGCAGAAGTAACGATGGAGAAGGTAAAATGCGTTATGTTCTCTATGCCAAGTAATAAATCTCCAGGCCTAAATGGATATAATTCAGAGTCTTACAAAGCAGCTTGGCCGATTATTGGTGCATAATTTGTCATTGCTGTCCAGTTTTTTTTCGTGAAAGGATTCCTACCGAAAGGAGTTAATTCGACAATCCTCGCTTTGATCACTAAGAAGATCTCAGCCATTGAAATGAAAGACTTCCGCCCCATCTCTTGTTGCAATGTAATCTATAAGGTTATTTCGAAGATTATGGCAAACAGGATGAAAGGAATTCTGCCCCATCTCATCGCTTTAAACCAATCTGCTTTCATAAAAGACCAGTTACTGATCGAGAATTTGCTCCTAGCAACTGAATTGGTTAAAGACTATCACAAGGACCCGAAGTGCAAAAATATTGGTCTTACTCATCTCAGTTTTGCAGATGACATTATGGTCCTAACAGATGGTAAAGTGAGATAGGTGGAAGGGATAGTAAGTGTATTTGAAGAGTTTGCATGGTTCTCAGGCCTTAAAATTAGTATGGAGAAGTCGATTATGTATCTTGTGGCAGTCACAAATAGCGTTAGGGAGGAGTTGACTACTCGATTCCACTTCGATTCAGGACTTTTGCCTGTTCGTTACTTGGGTCTCCCTCTCGTAACGAAGCAGATGACATCAAATGATTACTTACCGCTATTGGAAAAGATTCGAAAGAGAATTACCTCATGGACAACACGAGCTCTATCGATTGCAGGGAGACTGCAACTTATTGCCTCAGTACTCCCTAGCATTGCAAATTTTTGGCTATCGGCTTTTCGACTTCCACGGGATTGTATCCGAGAGATAGACAAGATTTGTTCACCTTTTTTATGGTCAGGGCCTGAGTTAAATCCTCGGAAGGAAAATATCGCTTGGGAAGAAGTATGTAGACCGAGAACAGAGGGTGGGCTTGGACTTCGCCATCTGAAATAGGTAAACACAGTTTGCTGCCTTAAGATGGTATGGCGGATCGTCTCTTCTAATCATTCGCTATGGGTTAATTGGATTCACACGTATTTGATTCGCAAAGAGTCGTTCTGGTCTATCCGAGAAAACATGAGTATGGGATCTTAGATGTGGAGGAAAATTCAGAAATATCGAGATCTTGCACGGAATTTCTGCAAAGTGGATGTTCGTAATGGAGAGAGGACTTCTTTCTGGTATGACATATGGTCGGATATGGGGAGACTTCTCGGCTTGACTGGCCAGCGAGAAACTATTGATATGGGTATTACGATTCACGCTCCGATCGCGATGTTGCTACCTCAGAGAAGACGTCGCCATCAAGTCGAGGTACTAAACAACATCGAGAATGTAATCGCGGATGTCAAAGCACGCTTTCAGCCAGCATCACTGGATATCTTTCTATGAAAAAACAAAGCAGACAACTTCAAACCAGTGTTCAACTCGAAGAATACATGGCTACTCACAAGGACAGCCTCAAATCCAATCGAGTGGTACAAGGGAATCTGGTTTCAACATCATACGCCGAAATTCGCGGTATATGCTTGGCTTGCAATTCACAATCGTTTAACAACGGAAGATCGAATGGTGCATTGGAATGCTGGGGTAAACTCTTTGTGTATCTTTTGCAATGACCCCATGGAATCTAGAACTCATCTATTTTTTGCATGTCGATTCACCGAGGAAGTGTGGATAAAGCTAGCAAAGGGCCTGCTCAAGCATCGATTCACAAAAGACTGGACTTCTCTGACTCAGCTGCTCGTGGACATTCAACTAGATCGAACTCACCAAGTTTTGTTTCGCTATGTTTTTCAAGCCGCAGTTCATTATCTCTGGAGATAGAGAAACAATAGGAGATGGCGAAGCCCCATCATCCACCGCTCGTCTCTATACACTCATTGACAAAGAAGTTTGTTGCAGGCTCCACTCAATTCGTGAACAAGGAGATAACAAGTTCAAAGATCCTCTTCAAATTTGGGTTGGTTCTCGAAGCTAAGAAGATCGACTCGATTTAAATCACCATCTGGTTTTAAATTCTCTCCAAAAACTCAGACAAAAGTTACACATTCGTTGTAAAAACGTTTTTTTGAACTTGAATATAATTTTACATTCTTTCAAAAAAAACAAAAAGATAAGATGCATCACGTTCATCAGTAATTAACATGACTTTGTCTATTCATGATACTCTATTGAAATCGAAAACCTGGTCACCAAAACTCACAAATGCATTGAGACTTGTATGGGCCGTAATTGTCTTATTCTGATGTTTCTTAATTGCTCTAAATAATTCATCAATCCAACCTTACACATAGTGTTTATTACTAGAGTAACCATACTAAACTAATCTTAGAATATTAGTAAATGTCATTTAGAGCCAAGTTTTCCTTTTTATTATGAATTTGCCATTTTTATTTTATTTTCGATTTTTTTTTAAACTGAAATAACTAATTGTTTTCTCTTTTTTGGTTCAAAAAAAAAAGTAAATGTAACAAACCAAAAAAAACAACAACTCTCCCAATTTCGTGTGCCGCTTGTGCAAAACTCCGAAATTTATTTGTTCACCGGCGCGGTGGCTCCGTCAGCACCGACGCCAGTATTTCTTTTTCAACTTTGTCTTTCTTATTAGTAGTAGTTTGATAAAGTCGTTGAAGTAGTATCCACGTCATTCGTGGCGGGCTCGTTTTTCTTTGTGATTGATGCCAACCATTTCATCGTCTTTGCACACTTCGTCACCGTTTTCGCACACTGCATTACATTGAGAAACTTCAAGGGAGACAATCCGCTCTTACTTAACCGAAACGGCATTGTCGAGCATTGACTTAAAACACAAGTAAGCCACTCGAAAGTCATAAATGCTATTTTATTCCCAATGATCGAATCCAAACGTTTTACAATAAAAACAACTTAAAACCAAAGTTCAATAATAACGTTCAAAATTGAAAAACAACGAATAAATAAATGTAGAAATGAAAGAATAAATAAACTCCCAAAGCCCCTGCACCACACCGTAATGTCTACTCCCACACTTCCTCGAACTCAGCTGAAAAGAAAAGAGGGGTGAGTAATTGGGATTACTCAGTGAGTGTAGGTCTTGTAGACCCACGAACTCTTCCACAATTCATACACATCACGACAAACGCAAGTCACAAGCTAAACCATCCAGCACAGCATGTCCGAAGACAACTCAAAAATATATAATGACCCCTAGACATATGTGCCAACACTCGCCACCAGCCGCACTGGGAACCACGATGTGTTTGACACCCCTGGGACATAAGCGTCTCCGCCCTGGTATCAATATACCAATCCATGTATCATCCGCCACCAGCCGCACTGTGAACCACGGTATGACACCCTTAGCAACACCCGCCACCAGCCGCACTGGGAACCACGGTGTGTCAATCATCCTGGATCCATGGTCAGCCATACGCCTCCCAGGTCCATCAAACATCACTGCGTCATCCGAGAAGGCCCCCGCCTTTTCCCTAGACCCCTTATCGCGGTTTAACCGCCTAACAAACCCTTTTCCCCTTGGCATATGCCCACATATATAATATCCCCAAACAATATCTTTAACACACGCATTATTCATATCATCATTCAACCGTATTCTACAACCTACACGTCTAAGTGTTTACGAACATCACCAAAACCACAAATCATATCTACTGATATATTTGTGTATATATATACATAATATTATCAATCGTCAAATAACTATGCGTAGAGTTATAGCTACCCGTAGGATGCACATTTTAACAAGTAACTACTCGTCACGACACGACACGAATGAAGAATAGAGAGAGTTCACGACCGGTCCTCACCTTTGCCACTTGAAGAAGAAGAATAACATATTTTATTTTTGCACATATTCGCTGTCTAGAGTTAACAACACATTTTCTAATGCAACTGACACTCAAAACGGTTTTTCTTCAACAGAGAGCCAGTTATATGAGTTCTGAACATCCCTGCAAAGTTTTGGGTCAAACGGACCTCGTTTGCCAAACCAAAATACACAACTTGTCAGATTGGTTTCAGGTGCGAGCTGCGAAGCACAGTCCTGGTAAAACAACCATATCTCCCAAACCGCAACATTAAACCGCAAGATATTTCACAGAGACTTAGGTTTAAGGGTTGTCAATCTCCTTACCAAAAATGAACTCGATCGTTTCACTGTAGAACCCAAAGCGCGATTTCTCTCTTACCTAGTCGCAGATTCGCACTGCACAGATCAGGTCTAAGAAAACAACCGTAACTTTGATATAAAAATGATGAACCGATTTCTGTTTTAGCTTGATACTAGAGTCAGGGAAGTCTTTATTGATTTTCAGATCCATCAAAGCACTTGTGCCCATCCGTTTCTATTCCTTACTGAAACTACTCAAATTAGATACTTGGACAGATTGCAGTGTACAAAGAAACGACGATAACTTTTGACACACACCTTCGAACGCTACGAACTTTATTTTTCTGGAAAGATAAGACTCGGGGCTTTCCAAGGATAGGTGTATCGTCGCCTGGGTTCACACAGATCGCTGGTAATCCATCTATCAAGGTGGCAGCGGCAGCAATTCAGTTTCATGGTGGCGACTAGGGTTCACGGGTAAGGAACAAAACGACCATGGCTTCGTCCCCGCCTCTCAACCTTGCCTCTTCTCTCAACTTTCTCTCCTTTTTATAGGGAAAAGAGGTGGGAATCCATAAGTTTTAAAATAGACTCACATGCTTATGAGCTTAATAATAGCTAAAATTAAAATGGCCCGTATCATCGGGTCCAGGATGTTACATCAAGTGTATCTCATTCTTCTAGAGTTTTGTCATCATCGATGATTTCCTTGAGGATACTTGTTACGAAGACAGTCTTGCGTGTCGAAGTGAAGTCGAACGGCTTTAAGTTAACCTGAAATTTAAAAATGCGGCTGACAATATCGAAATTACATTGTGGTGTTGAACTATGATTGTCAATGGCACCATTCTCGTCATCCTGTCTAGTAAACGATCATTACGAAAGGCAGAAAATGATGTATTTCATATTCTTTTAGTGAACAGTTGTTATACATGTTCATCCTCTTCCAGAATATCTGCAGTCTTCCTATAAGATACCTCTTTTAATAGTATAAACTAGATTTTAGTCTGTGCGTCCGCACGGAAATTTATTATTATTTTTTTTATGAAACTTTGTAATATAATTTGTGTTTAGATATAATTTGTTTTTGTAGATTTAATTTTTGTAATATGAGACACATATCTATTTTGTGTTTAGATATAATTTTTTTGTAGATTTAATTTTCGTAATATGAGACAAATTTATTTTGTGTTCAGATATAATTTTTTTGTAGATTTATTTTTTGTGTTAGATATAAACGGGAGTTCATACTATTGAGGAGAACTCCAACGTTGTTCATAACAGTAGACAACCCTCATTTTATTTCGTACATGTATTCATTTCAATTAAAAAAATCTTAATTCACACCGATAATAAGCAATGTATTATGCAATCATATAGAGTAATTTGGTTTATTGAAAGAAATTTTTGTGATAATACCCGAAGAAATGAGACTCTCTCAGACCATAACCAATTAGCTAAAGAGACGATCAAAAACATATAATCAGCTTTTTCAGAAGAAGAGAACATCCACAGACAAAACTTGATCCATCTAAAAAGATCAGAACGTTAGTTTCAAAATGAAGAAAGAAAGGTGAGATAAACATTGGTGAAATGTATATATTTATAAGTAGGGAAGCGTATATGAGGAAAAAATTAGGTTTATCTATTTTAAAAATAAAATCAATATCTTAATTGATTAAATGCAGATTTTATACCCAAATTACTGTTACGAATTTATTTTTCAAATATTTCTAATTTTTCAAAATTAATAGCAACAATAAAATTAATGGCAACGAATTAGGAAGCAAAATAGTTTAATAAAGATATATTTTATTATTGGCCAGCCAATAATTCTTTTAAACAATTCGCGTCCAATCCGAATCAGCCTTGAAAACCTTCATGAATAATATAGAGGAGAGCGTTATCTGTCCAGGGAAAGCTGAATCAGGCGATTCGGATATGTGGTTTGAGAGATATGGCCGATTTTCTAAAGAGTATCCTTCTGGCCGCGAGACCAGTCTCTCATACCGGTCCGGCACAAGAAATCTCCCTCAGTCGGCATGGAACTTTCTCCCCACCAGGGAGTTTACCGGCCATGTGCACCGGATCCAAGTGGCCCGGTATCAACATACAGGACATTCCATCCCGGCCAGGACACCACACCGGTGCCAAACTTTCACCCGAACCAGCCAAACTCGTCCGAAGTATCTCAAAGATGTGGCTAGACGGGGACATTAAAATCCGATTCAGCTTCAATTGCCTTCATAGAAGTTGTAGAGGAGGGAATCAGCTTTAAACAGGAGTTTGAATCGGGTTATTTGGACGTATGGATAGGGAGATAAGACGGATTAACTGAAGGTATGTCCGTCTAGCCGAGAGAAGATGACACCGTCCAAATAATCGGCAAAACGAAGGCCTTCCGATATGAATCAACTACAATGGCCTTCATAAGAGTTGTAGAGGGACGAGTTAGCTGTATACAGGAGTTGGATTCAGGTCATTCAGATATCAGGTTCAGGAGTTATGACCGATTCACTGAAAACGTATCAAAGTTTTGGCCGGGTCACTACCCGGTTTGTCCCGGATTGACCCGAGTCCGACCCAACTCAGCAAACACTTTTTATATTTTACAGATCTGATTTTTAGATCCCTCTCTCACTTTTTATGTTTTTCCCCTTTTTCTTCTCCCCTTTCTCTCTAGAACAAGACTAGGGTTCTTAGAATTTTTCCCAAGGATCTCTTTGATTTTATGCAATCTAGTATTAATTTATATCAATCTCATCCTTCTATCTCTTTTCTATCTTGATTATTCAACATTCATCTATGGATCTAAGCCCTATCTATATCGATTTTGACTTGGTTCTAATGGGTCTTGAGTAGTTCTTTAGAATCTAGGGATGGGGTAGATTAGGGTGATCCAAGGCTTGAATATCGATGTCATAGGTTAGATTTTCTCATATCCCTTCTTGTTTGGTGTTCCTAATGCTAGATCTAGCTTGAGAAAGTAGACCTAGATCATAAGGCATTTCATGCACACCAAGTGTTTGATGAAATGCATTGATGAACTATTCAAGAGATTTATGCTCCTAGCTGCTAGCTGCTCCAATGACAGTTCAACTAGCTGAGTGCTTTTGCTCTTTCTGGTTTCACGATTAGGCATACACCTAAAAACAAGAGTCAAGCACGTAAGTAACCAAAAACACGATGAATATCGATCGACACTGAGTGGTATCGATCGATATCAACCAATGACGCGTATCGACCGATACTAGGTAGTATCGATCGATACCGACGAGCTTAGTCGAAACTCGACAGCTAAAATCTAATGACGAAATTGGGTCCCCGGCAACGGCGCCAAATTTGATATGCTCAAATTAATACCCTAAAAGTACTAAAGCAGTTGCTGCAGTATATCAGGGGTCGAACACAAGAACTCAGAGAAACCGCACAATAAATTGTATAGTATCAAGTCAAGCTAAGCAGTTCAGATTAAACAAAAGGCAGTAGCAGTAAACGAGTTGTAAATCGATGGGAAAGAGATAGGTTCATGGGTATTTCTCAGGAAATCAATGAATGCAAAATAAACTAACTAATCAGGGTTCAGGTTACGCACGGTTCTCGAACTCAAATCACTAAAGTATAATTAACCAACTGTCATTGCGAAAACTATCTAAATCTAAACTTCAGAATCCCAAATTTCTATGCAAATTCCTAAGAATAAACCATCCTTAATTTCAAGTTTGATATGTTCACAAATCAATTAAACCAAATTTCTTTGCGAATAATCAATTTGCTCACCCTAAGTTCTATCAGGTAATTAATCCAGAATTAGCTTTGAGAACAACCTAAGGTGAAGAACTAATTCAGATTATGAACCCTAAATAACAAATCAACCTAGCATTCAAAGAAATCCCTTATGAGAATCCCTAAACCTAACAAGAGATCTACTCAGACATGGAAATTGAATCAATAAACATGTTTAAATAAATACTCAATAGAAAATAAGAAAGGGTAACAAAAGGGTTCGAAATATTCTCTCGACGAACAGAGTTTCAGACTTGTCTCCCTTCAAAAGCTCTCTCACAAATCCAGAATAAAAATAAAGCATAGCCCACAAAGTGGCTGTAAAATCCCTATAAATAACATAAATCACGAATTGGGGTATTCTTGTAAATATTAAAGACTTCTGGACCAAGTTGCAATTCTTCAACTCTTCATTAAAGTCGCGGGTCGTGTCTGCCTCGATGAGTGTTGATCGATACCAAGGAGGTATCGATCGATGCTTGACGTGAAATCGGGTACTCAGCAACACGAACTTCAGCTTTGCTCCAAAATGCTCCAGAAAGCTCCAATATCTCCAATTATGCTCCAAACGTGGTAAAACCTGTAAAAGACTTTAAAATACTACGAAATAGCAGAAAGACTCTATAAAACGGACTTATATCATGGCCTAAAAGGGGTAGAAACCATGATATATCACTAGCCTATGATGATAGTTGTCTATGGTGTATTTTTGGTTGATCTTGTTTATATATATAATCTCAATGCTTGCTAATCATTGATTCACAAATGAGAGTTTGCTAATGAATTAGTGATTAGCAAAGTGATTAATTGCTTGAAAGAGAATTAATCTAGATTAGGGTCTTATGCCTAGGGATTAGCTTGATTGAGTGTTTGGGAATCATGAATGAGACTTGGGTCACCTTATTTCAATAACCCCATCTTAGGATTCACTTTTGTTCATTTAATTGCATCTTGTTTATTGGATTTACTTAATTTCAATTTAGTTACCTAATTACAAAACCCCACTTTGATTGCTTAACTGATTTAGTTATATGCATTCCTTGTGTTTGAAACTCTACCCTTGGATTCGATCCTCTTATGCTCAATAGGCATTATGAGTAATTAATATATGTAAAATACTTGTATCAATTTGGCGCCGTTGCCAATTGGGTTTAGTTTTCGACATTAGGATTTTACTTTTTTTTAGACTAAGCCTTTTTCTTTCTTTTGTTTATTAATCTCTCCTTCTAGCTCTCTCTTGTAGGTGCATGAACTTGCATTCTAAAGGCAACAACAATCTTGTTGAGCCAAGAGACGACATCAACCTTCTATACTGCGGTCTTAGAGCAAGAAGAGATAGAGAACGGGTTGTGCACATTGCTAGGCTTGGTATGAAAAACGTGCAAGTAAACCGGATGGTGGTAATGACCACGTTGCTTATGCTCCACATCAAGGAACAAATGGTGGTAATGGAAACCACCACCCACCCGCCCGTAATGGTCCTAACATAGTTGGAGCGGGTGATGCGGCCAATGCTCATGTCAACCGCCAAGGCATTCGAGCACCACCGGTTGAGACCAATGACTTTGAGGTCAAAGCTAGCTTCATCAAAATAGTACAAAGCAACAAATTCCATGGGTTGGCGGTAGAGGATCCACTTGATCACTTGGATCACTTTGACCGGATTTGTGGCTTGACAAAGATGAATGGAGTCTTGGAGGATAGCTTTAAACTAAGGTTGTTCCCATTATCTCTTGGAGACAAGGCAAGGCAATGGGAAAAGAACCTTCCCCGCGGTTCCATCATTTCATAGGATCAATGCAAGACATCATTCCTTGCCAAGTTCTTCTCTCCCTCTAGAACGGCTAAGCTAAGGAATGAGATCTCAAGCTTCACTCAACGTGCAAATGAGAGCTTCAATGAAGCATGGGAGCGGTTTAGGGGCTATACATCGAAATGCCCTCATCATGGATTCTCTGATGCTTCCCTCTTGAGCACACTCTACCGCGGATCACTTCCTAAGATCCGTATGTTGCTTGATACTGCTTCTAATGGAAACTTCTTAGGCAAATACGTGAATGAAGCAATGGTGTTGGTTGAGAACCTTGCTTTGAGTGATGGTACATATGGTGATGAGTATGACCGGTCTACAAGAAGCACAAGTGATTTTGAGGAACAACAACGAACCAAAGCTATGAAGGCTCTAAGTGAGAAGTTGGATAAGCAAGCCATGATGATCGATAAGCTCCTCAATGCTTCCACTAAACCGGTTCACTTCGTTGGCGAAGAAATGGTGGATTTGAGCAACCAAGAAGAAGTGCATCATGTTGGAAACAATGGTGGCTATGAAAGAGGTTTCAACAACAACTATGGCAACCAAGGCCAAGCCCCACTTAATAACCAACAAAGCCATGCTCCCAAAAACAACTTCCAAGCGAACCAAAGTGGTTTTCAACAAAGCTTTGTCCCACAATCTCAAAGGCAACAACTACATGCCTCAAGAACTTGATGTGAAAAACGTTCTTCAACAACTTCTTCAAGGCCAAGCAAGTGGAGCATTGGATATAAGCAAGAAGATGGAGGAAATCAATACCAAGGTAGCTTGCTCATACAATGATCTCCACAAGAAACTTGAGGCATTGAGTTCCAAAGTGCAAGAAATGGAGACCAAGGGCAACAATGGAGACAAAGTACAACAAAGATCTTCAAATGGGAAAGCAACAAAGGAGTATTGCAATGCCATCTTCTCAAAGGTATCACGTCCCATTGAAGATCATGAAGCCCCAACTAAGGAGATTGAGCTTCTACTCTATGGATCACAAACCGTTTCACCTCCCCCTAGAAAAGCTCTCTTGAAGCTCAATGAGGACATTGAGGAACAAGGTGGGGGCGTGACCCTTGAGAAAGATGAGGACGTGACCATGGTTCAGGAACCAAAGGGTAGTGTTGCTTGCATTGATTCACCAAGAACAACTAGGATCGAGCCTAAGTCTCTCCCCAAGCTTGGTAATCCCGGTAAATTCTCTATACCTTGCTCTCTTGGAGATTTGGAGATTGAAGACGCTTTGTGTGACTCCGGGTCAAGTGTGAATGTAATGTCCCATGAGATGTTCAAGATTCTAGGTATAAGAACTGATGAGGACATCGGCTCTAGAACCGACCCAAATGAGATGCCCATCGTCCCCGAAGGTCCCATGACCCGTTCCAAGGCCAAACAGCTTAGAAGAAGATTCGGGACGGCCATACAAGCTTTCGTCAATTCCCCCGGACCAGACGATCCATTTCAAGTTCCAGCCGAGAGAAAGGAGCATGTATCGGATGATCGTCCGAACGACCTGATCGTCACTGAGGGAGGTAAGTTCTCTCGTCCAAGTGACCATGCTAAGACTAACAGGACGATTGGTTTTGACCATACAGCCCCGGAACCAGTTCTAGCCGAAGAACCTTACCCGGAGACGGCTTTAGCCGAGGCAAGGGAGTCAAGCCCATACGATCGTCCAAACGATCCAATCAGCACTGAGGGAGGTAAGTTCTCTCGACCAAATACATATTTTAAGACTAATGGGACAGGTAGTTTTCCTCTTAGAGATGCAGAACAGACAGCTGCTTCAGTCACAAGCCGCCTAGCCGGGAAGGACCAACAAGGGGCTAAAGAAGGTGTTGAAGCTAAGGAATTGCAAGAACTTGAAGATGATGGCTTCTCTGTTCCAGAAGACCTCCTAGAAGACTTCACCAAGCTGCTGCACGCACGGGACGCACCAACACCAGAATCACCTTCAAAGGCACCTTATACGCCACCTTGGGCCACTTCGCATCAATGTAAGTTGTTTACATTATACACTGTCTTTGCAGGTACTTCAAGCTCTCAAGACCAAGCCAACACGACATCAAACAAGTAGTTTAGAAGTCGCGGCCATACTTTCCTTTTTTTGATTAAATGAAACGTTGCACTTTGATTTTTAGCTAGGAATGCGGACTTGCCTTATTTGTTATTTTCGTTTGCTTTGGTTTTTATGTCTTTTTGCTTTATTTTTATTTGACCTAAGGGTCCCCTAGCTGACGAGCCCCTCTATAAGGTTCCCCTGCAGCTTGTATTTTTGGCTACCTTTTGATATTAATAAAAACGCCGCATTTTCCCTAGAGAAGCGATTTCTCTTTTTCCTCTTGTTCTTGTTCGTGTGATTCGATCAAGCTCAAGTCCTGCACCGTATCAGAGAGTCATCTCCCCTCTGTGTCGTGTAATCACTCCACCATCAGCCCACTCATCGACTCCACACGAGAGAAGCGATCGCCATCGTGTCAAGTCCATTCACCATCGACCATCTTTCGACCAAAGGAGAGGGCGACCGCCTGCCTTTCGTCCCATCGACTATCCCGGTTAAGACCTCACCACCGAGGCTTACACCATCTGGTATCAGAGCCAAAGGTTCCACCTTTGGTTTTCTATCCCCTTTGTTTCAAGTTATTTTCGTAGTTCTTATCGTTAAGTTGCTAGAATCTAGTCGTCTAAGAGAAGAAAAATACAAAAAAAATTATTAGGGTTTTGTTAGATCTAGTCTCGTGTCTTCCTATTAGATCCAAGAAAAGCAAAAAAAAAAAAAAAAAAAAATTTAGGAGTTTAGTTTTAAGTCGTTTAGGAAGTTTCATATCGCATATCGCAAGCAAAAAAAAAAAATCGGAAATTTACCGTATCAGATTTAGTGGTTTTGGAAATTTTCCCCGGGGGAATTTTGGAAATTTTCCCCGCGTGTCTAAAATTTACCAATTGTCTAGAACCCGTGTTAGATCACCTAGCAAATTCGGCAAGGAATTTAAAATAGTTAAGTATTTTTTTTCTCGGGAAATTTGCCTTATCGGTACGAGTAGTTTTGGAAAATTCCCCGGGGGAATTTTAGAAATTTTCCCCGAGATTTTAAGGCTTGCCGAATATTTAGTATCCTTGTTAGAACCTCTAGTAAATTCGGCAAAGTTTTTAAAATCGTTTAAGTAATTTTTCTGAATTTTACTTGTGAACCCATTCGATATTTGACGAAGCTGTTGTTTTTGAGTGTTTACGAGGTCTACAGGATTCGATATGGAAGACGAAGCCGACAACGGTCCCCAGGATGCCGTGATGCAGAAGCTTACGGCCATGAGAGAAGAGCTGAGGGGACTTGGCCAAAGACTAATCCAGCTCGAGCAGCCACAACAGGGACGAGCCGACGATGCTCAACAACCGGCAAGGAGGAATGTTCCTATGAACGACCGGCAGGATGCGATTCATGAAGAACGTGACAGCATGCCGGAGATGGAGGACGAGTTTCCCCTGGATCCCCGACGTCACCTAAACCAAAGGAGACGTGACCCCATTAGAGGACCCCGGCCAATAGAGCGTGAGCCCAATCACGACATGAAATTGTCACCTCCTACTTTTGCAGGAAAATCTAATCCGGAAGTGTACTTGGATTGGGAACGACGCATGGAGTACATTTACGAGTGCTATGGCTATGGAGAAGGCAAGAAGATAGCCTTGGCAGCCGCACAACTCACCGAAAATGCACTTGCATGGTGGGACAGGACTGTGGCCGAAAGGAGAAGGCAACTTTTTGGGCCGATCCAAACGTGGCATGACATGAAGTATCTCCTACGACTAAGGTATGTGCCTGATCATTATCACCGTGATTTGCAAAAACGTTTCAGGAAGCTAGCTCAAGGCAACCGGACCGTAGAGGAGTACTTTGAAGAATTTGAGAAACTTATGAACTCATTGGAGTTAGAAGAATCCGAAGAAGCTTTGATGGCTCAATTCATCGATGGACTTCAAGAACGTATAGCTAGGAAAGTGGAGAGGACTAGGTATAGTGGGCTTCATGAGCTACTACACCTCTCGGTGCAAATAGAGCAACAAATCAAAAGAAAGACTTCACTCTCCAACCGAACCAAGATCAATCCGCCTTGGCAAACAAGTAGCAGCAAGCCGGTCGACAAAGGCAAAGCTGTCGAGATCGACTCCCGATTCAAAGGCCGGACCAATGATTTCTCTAAGGCATCCCGGCCCGAACAAGGTAAGTTCCCTAACACTAGTCAAGCTAGAACTCGTGATATTACCTGTTTTAAATGTCAGGGAAGAGGACACTATGCCCGAGACTGCCCAAACCAAAGAGTCATGATCATTACGGCAAGTGGTGGATATGAATCTCAAGACGAGATCGAAGAAGAAGTAGATGGAGCTGATGACGACGTTGAGTATCCAGATACTGGTGAACTACTAGTAACTAGGCGAGTCCTTAGCATGCTGGTTCAACCCGAAGAAAAAGTTCAACGGGAAAACTTGTTCCACACCCGATGCACCATTAACAACAAGGTATGTAATCTTGTAATAGATGGAGGATCTTGTGCTAATGTGGCTAGCAAGTACATGGTAGACAGGTTAGGCTTGGAAAAGACTAAGCACCCCCGGCCCTACAAACTACAATGGCTCAATGACACCACGGAGCTCAGAGTGACGGAGCAAGTGAGTGTGCCCTTTAGCGTTGGTAAGTATCAAGACCAAGTGCTTTGCGACGTAGTTCCTATGCAAGCTGGCCATCTCCTGCTGGGGAGACCGTGGCAATTTGACCGTGCAACACTTCACAATGGCCGGACCAATTACTACTCATTCGTACACAAGGAGCGCAAATACAATTTAGCCCCTCTAAGTCAGACCGAAGTACAAGAGCTTCAAGCCAGGATGAGCAAGGAGACCAAGGTAAGTGTCTCTAATCTATACATCAATGCTGGTGGTTTAAACCGTGCTATGAGTGCCGAAGGCACTATATTACTAATGTTGTTTAAAGAGTGTCTAAGTACAGAAAACAGGGAAATATCATTGCCGCCGGAAGTAGATGCTTTATTAAGCAAATTTAAAGATCTCTTTCCCGAAGAGAACCCACCAGGCCTGCCCCCTCTACGAGGAATAGAGCACCAAATAGATCTTGTTCCAGGCTCTGCCTTACCGAATAAGGCCGCATACCGAATGAATCCCGAAGAGACTAAGGAATTGGAGAAACAAGTCCGGGATTTGCTAGACAAAGGTTACATCCGAGAGAGCCTAAGCCCATGTGCTGTTCCTGTGTTGTTAGTGCCAAAGAAAGATGGCACTTGGAGAATGTGTGTGGATTGCCGAGCTATCAACAATATCACCATCAAATACCGGCACCCTATCCCACGCTTAGACGACATGCTAGATGAACTAAGTGGTTCTACTATCTTCTCAAAGGTAGATTTAAAAAGTGGATACCACCAAGTCAGGATGCGTGAAGGAGATGAATGGAAAACAGCCTTCAAGACCATGCAAGGACTGTACGAGTGGCTAGTCATGCCTTTCGGCTTGACCAATGCACCGAGCACATTCATGCGACTAATGAACCAGGTTCTTCGTGCCTATATAAGTAAATTTGTGGTGGTCTATTTTGATGATATACTTATATATAGTAAGAACCTACAAGATCATCTCAAACATCTCGAACTAGTGCTTAAATCACTTCGCAAGGAAGGCCTTTATGCTAACCTTAAGAAGTGCACATTTTGTACTAACCAACTTGTGTTCTTAGGCTTTGTAGTAAGTGAACAGGGACTACAAGTGGACGAGGAGAAGATCAAGGCCATCAAAGATTGGCCCACACCGACGTCTATAGGACACGTCCGGAGCTTTCATGGCTTGGCAAGCTTCTATCGACGATTCGTGAGGGATTTCAGTACTGTTGCTGCCCCACTCACAGCTGTGATCAAGAAGAACGTGACATTTTCATGGGGAGCAGCTCAAGAAGCTGCCTTCAACGAGCTCAAAAATCGACTCACTCAAGCACCGGTTCTTGCCTTGCCCGATTTCGATGAAATGTTCGAAGTAGAATGTGATGCATCCGGCTTAGGAATCGGAGCTGTGCTACATCAAAGGAAAAGACCCGTAGCTTTCTTTAGTGAGAAACTAAGTGGAGCCACGCTGAACTATCCAACGTATGACAAGGAGCTCTACGCTCTTGTCCGGGCATTAGAGACTTGGCAACATTACTTGCTGTCCAAGGAGTTCATCATCCATACGGATCACGAGACTCTTAAGCATTTGAGAGGTCAGACTTCACTAAAGAGAAGACATGCAAAGTGGCTTGAGTTTGTGGAGACATTTCCCTACGTCATTAAGTACAAGAAGGGGAAAGAAAATGTAGTAGCCGATGCCTTGTCAAGAAGGCATGCTCTCATTTCAACAATGGAGGCCAAAGTGCTAGGATTCGAACACATCAAGGACCTCTACAAAGACGACCCTGATTTCAAAGAGTGCTACGCTAATCACGGCAAAGGAATATACGGTCAATTCTATCTCCAAAATGATTTTCTTTTTAGAGGTAAACGTTTGTGTATTCCGCAGGGATCAATGAGAGAGTTAGTGCTTAGTGAAGCACATGGAGGAGGATTGATGGGACACTTCGGTGTAGACAAGACCTTGGCCATAGTTAAAGATCATTTCTATTGGCCACACCTCAAGAAAGACGTGAAGAGATTTTGCTCGAGATGCATCCAATGCCGCAAAGCCAAATCTAGGTCACATACTCATGGTCTCTATCTCCCTTTACCTATTCCTAACGCCCCATGGGTAGATCTTTCGATTGATTTTGTGTTAGGCCTTCCCAAGATCCGACACCAAGATTGCATCTTTGTTGTTGTGGACCGGTTCTCTAAGATGGCACACTTCATCCCGTGTGACAAGACAAATGACGCGACCAACATTGCTAATTTGTTCTTCAAGGAGGTGGTGCGCTTGCATGGAATCCCGAGAACTATAGTATCCGATCGTGACACAAAGTTTTTGGCTCATTTTTGGAGGACCTTGTGGAGGAAGCTAGGAACCAAGCTCCTTTTCTCCACTACTTGTCACCCCCAAACAGATGGACAAACGGAAGTGGTAAACCGTACACTTGGCACTTTACTTAGAGCCACTCTTGGTAACAACATGAAAACATGGCTTGATTGCATTCCATTCATAGAATTTGCGTATAATAGGGCTATTCATTCGGCCACTAAGCTATCTCCTTTTGAAGTTGTCTATGGATTTAACCATCTATCTCCAGTAGATCTAGTGCCTCTTCCCCAAATAGAACAGGTCAATCAAGACGGGCTTAGGCGTGCCGAGCTCATCAAGGAATTACATGAGAAAGCTAAGGCAAATATTGAGAAGAAAACCGAAGGGTACAAGAGAAGCCATGACAAAGGCAGGAAGGAGCTCACCTTTGAACCAGGAGATTGGGTCTGGCTACATATGACCAAAGAAAGATTCGCAGACAAGCGTGCATCCAAGCTCGCTCCAAGAGGCGACGGCCCATTTAAAGTGCTAGCCAAAATCAACGACAATGCCTACAAGCTAGAGCTGCCAGGTGAGTTTAATATCTCACATACGTTCAACGTTGCTGATTTATCTTCTTTTGATACAGGAGATCCAGTTTTGTGGACAAAACCTCTTGAAGAGGGAGGGAATGATGAGGACATCGGCTCTAGAACCGACCCAAATGAGATGCCCATCGTCCCCGAAGGTCCCATGACCCGTTCCAAGGCCAAACAGCTTAGAAGAAGATTCGGGACGGCCATACAAGCTTTCGTCAACTCCCCCGGACCAGACGATCCATTTCAAGTTCCAGCCGAGAGAAAGGAGCATGTATCGGATGATCGTCCGAACGACCTGATCGTCACTGAGGGAGGTAAGTTCTCTCGTCCAAGTGACCATGCTAAGACTAACAGGACGATTGGTTTTGACCATACAGCCCCGGAACCAGTTCTAGCCGAAGGACCTTACCCGGAGACGGCTTTAGCCGAGGCAAGGGAGTCAAGCCCATACGATCGTCCAAACGATCCAATCAGCACTGAGGGAGGTAAGTTCTCTCGACCAAATACATATTTTAAGACTAATGGGACAGGTAGTTTTCCTCTTAGAGATGCAGAACAGACAGCTGCTTCAGTCACAAGCCGCCTAGCCGGGAAGGACCAACAAGGGGCTAAAGAAGGTGTTGAAGCTAAGGAATTGAAAGAACTTGAAGATGATGGCTTCTCTGTTCCAGAAGACCTCCTAGAAGACTTCACCAAGCTGCTGCACGCACGGGACGCACCAACACCAGAATCACCTTCAAAGGCACCTTATACGCCACCTTGGGCCACTTCGCATCAATGTAAGTTGTTTACATTATACACTGTCTTTGCAGGTACTTCAAGCTCTCAAGACCAAGCCAAAACGACATCAAACAAGTAGTTTAGAAGTCGCGGCCATACTTTCCTTTTTTTTGATTAAATGAAACGTTGCACTTTGATTTTTAGCTAGGAATGCGGACTTGCCTTATTTGTTATTTTCGTTTGCTTTGGTTTTTATGTCTTTTTGCTTTATTTTTATTTGAACTAAGGGTCCCCTAGCTGATGAGCCCCTTTATAAGGTTCCCCTGCAGCTTGTATTTTTGGTTACCTTTTGATATTAATAAAAACGCCGCATTTTCCCTAGAGAAGCGATTTCTCTTTTTCCTCTTGTTCTTGTTCGTGTGATTCGATCAAGCTCAAGTCCTGCACCGTATCAGAGAGTCATCTCCCCTTTGTGTCGTGTAATCACTCCACCATCAGCCCACTCATCGACTCCACACGAGAGAAGCGATCGCCATCGTGTCAAGTCCATTCACCATCGACCATCTTTCGACCAAAGGAGAGGGCGACCGCCTGCCTTTCGTCCCATCGACTATCCCGGTTAAGACCTCACCACCGAGGCTTACACCAAGAACCCTCGCCTATCATCCATCACCTATCACCTTTGGAGACGCTTCTTCAAAGAAGCCACTTGGTCTCCTCGAAGATTATCCACTCAAGGTTGGGAATTGCATAGTCCCAACGGACTTTGTGGTCATCGAAAGGAAGAAGACCAACAAGCTTCCACTACTCCTTGGAACTCCATTCCTACTCACTACTGGTGCTAGAATTTATTTCAAAGAGCAAAGGGTAGTTCTCTTGAATTTGGATGATAAGGTGTACTACCCAATGAGGACTTCTTCCAATAAACTTTGTGGTACAATCACCATGAAGGATGATGAGTTTCGAGAAGAAGAAGTGAGGTATGTCGGTAGATGTGATATATTTGAAGAAGCTCCACCCCCAAAGGTCTATGAAGAGGAAGAGAAGTCTCTTGAGAGAAAAGATTTGGGTTATGGTAATGACAAAGAAGCTTCGGAAGTTGACATGATCTCTTGTTTGGAACCGATCCCTCCCACCATAATGGAGAATGACGTTGAGGGTAGTAAGGGTTCAAAGAAGAAGACAAAAGCCAAGGCTAAAATGGGAAACGGATCAAGCACGCTTCATGGATTTAGGTCCGAGAAAGGCCAACCTTCTATGATGACTCTCACTCCATGGAAACACAAGGATGGAGTGATCGAGTACAAGATCAAATGCAAAGGTCGACCCAAGCTCTTTGCCTCAGTCAAAGCAATCCTCACACCCGAGCTCAAAGCAAAAGGAGAAGCCGGTCTTGAAGAGGTAATGAGCAAGGTGCTCAAGATCGAGCTCAAAGATCCGCCTTGGAGCGCTCACACTCCTCTCTCACCCGCCTAAAAGGGTAACCAAAGTCAAACTTAGTGACTTTAAACAAAGTGCTCTTGGGAGACACCCCAAGCTTATCATTGTACATACTTTCGTTTCTATGTCTTTTTATGTTTTCTTGTTCTTTTTCATGGGTTTGCTTAGTGTGAATAGGTTCTTGATGGTCTAATAGTCATGGATTTAAGGACAAAGGTGTGTATGATTGAGGTGATCACTCTCGTTCGCTCTATTCATTTTCAAGGTAATACTCCAAACTTTGTGAATATCATTTAGAATCATATCTTTTTCTTTCTTTCATACATTTTTTAACTCTTTCTTATGCTTCTATTACACAAGGGACTATGTAATTTAAATTTGGGGGAGGATCTATGTGTTATTTAACTTTCTGTCTTGTGATCTTATTTTGTCTTTTGCATCTTGAGTCTCATGCATATCATGCATTTTCAATAAATTTGAAATTTTTTGAACTTTTGTGCATTCCATATAGGATTGAATCTAGATGCATAGCATATTAGGTAGCTTTGCATGAGCATTAGGAGCAATGATAGATTTATCCTTGTAAAGTATCATATTTAGAGCTTGATTCAATGCCCTCGTTGCTTGTTGTTTGATGCTTTTGATCTCGTGTTGAAATCAAGGATGAACCATATTTCGATCTTGCGTTTCATTACTAGGGTCTTAGCTAAAGCAAGTCTTGATTTGATTTCATTCCTACCTAAGTGAAAACCATAATTTTGACATTGAAATTATCATGCTTGTGCATTGCATAGTGAATTCATGGTTACCATATACATACTTGGGCTCTCTTATCCTTTTCACCACTCTTTTGCTAGTCCAAGTAGCTGATTCCCATCATTGGAACGGTTCACCATACCTTTAACCTACCCTCCTTTCAAGCCAAAATCTTTAGTATGCGTATGTGATGCCTGATTTTTCGAGTAAGCTTGGAAAAAAGTGTTGAGTTTAGGGTGACAAGGATAGGATTGCATGTAGATCTAGCCAAACATCAAAGGCTAGACTAGGCTAGGCTCGTGGGAAAGGGAAGTTTTGGGTTTGGTGTGAACGAAAATGTGTGACTAATGGGATTGTGGATAAGAAGGAAGGGGTTCAAAAGAAGGAAGTGAAGGTGATAGGGGAATGCAATATTGTGATGTGGTTAGTGCAAGTTATCAAGAATAGCTCTTAGTGATAATTATAGCCTTATAGAAACAAAGGAAAAAGCCAAAAATTGGCTAAAGCATCAATTGGTAAATCATGGGGCAAGACAAAGAAAAAGAAAGAAAGAAGAGCTAAAGAAACAACAAAAAGAAGCACGAAACCACAAGATTCAATGGAGAAGAAGAAATTCCTCAAGTGAGAAAAGATGAAGTGGAAGAAGAAGTTCAAGTATGGGGCGTGAAGGCAAACAGGCCAAGTCAGAAAAGGGTAACTTAGGATGAAGACTTCATGGGTAGATATGCTAGGATTAGAGACGATTTAGGCATTGAGTAGATGTAAGTCTATCCTTGTATGCATAAATTGCCTTTTACTCTTAGAATTTTGCTAAAGCTTGCTCATTCATTTAGGGATCCCTTGCATTGGTGAAACCCCATACATTTGAGATAATCTTAGTCTCAAGACCTTTACCTTAGCCAAATGAATTCACTTGCCTTGCAAGAGCATGATTCACTTGAACCAAATAATGAATGTTAAAAGATTGGATGGTATTGATGCTTGTATAGGTTAAGGCTTGAATTTGATTCGTATAGGGAAGGATATGGCTAGCTCTTATTGAGTAGACTTGTTTGATCACATCTTAGAGCTAGTAACTTGGACATTGAGTTGAATTATTTTCATGGCACTTTTGGATTTGAGCTCCCATTTAAAGTCTTCTCCCTTTATTTATTCTTGTTTGCTTGAGGACAAGCAAAGGTTTAAGTTTGGGGGAATTGATATACTCATATATTACATGTTTTAGCATGCATTTCATTTATAGTTTTGTGTAGATAACATGCATAATCATGGTCTTGTCTTGCATTTAGGTCTCATTTATAGATTAGGGCATTTGCACTAGGCCTAGTGTGTTCTTGCATGTTTTGGAGTATTTCCTAGGTAATTGGAGGCAATTGGGCATATTTGGAGAGTTGGACCTAAGTGGAGTACAAAATCCATCCAAGACGCCAGAAATATGTATCTAGACGAAGGCCCTACGATCCGAATCAGCCTTGACAACCTTCATGAATATTGTAGAGAAGTGCGTTAGCTGTCCAGGGGAAGTTGAATCAGACGATTCGGATATGTGGTTTGAGAGATATGGCCGATTTTCTAAGGAATATCTGTCTGGCCGCGAAACCAGTCTCTCATACCGGCCCGGCACAAGAAATCTCCCTCAGCCGGCATGGAACTTTCTCCCCACCAGAGAGTTTACCGGCCATGTGCACCGGCTCCAAGTGGCCCGGTATCAACATACAGGACACTCCATCCCGGCCAGGACATAGCCGGTACACCCAGCCGGTGCCAAACTTTCACCCGAACCAGCCAAGCTCGTCCAAAATGTCTCAACGATGTGGCTAGACGGGGACCTTACAATCAGATTCAGCTTCAACTGCCTTCATAGAGGTTGTATAGGAGTGAATCAGCTTTATACATGAGTTTGAATTGGGTTATTTCGACACATGGATAGGGAGATAAGACGGATTTACTGAAGGTATGTCCGTCTGGCCGAGAGAAGATGACACCGTCCAAAGAACCGGCAAAACGAAAGCCTTCCGTTATGAATAAACTCTAATGGTCTTCATAATAGTTGTAGAGGGACGAGTTAGCTGTCTACAGGAGTTGGATTCAGGTCATTCGGATATCAGGTTCATGAGTTATGACCGATTCAATGAAGACGTATCTAAGTTTTGGCCGGGTCACTACCCGGTTTGTCCCGGGTTGACCCGGGTCCGACCTTACTCAGCAAACACCTTTTTATATTTTACAGATCTGATTTTTAGATCCCTCTCTCACTTTTTATGCTTTTCCCCCTTTTTCTCTCCTTTTTCTCTCTAGAACAAGACTAGGGTTCTTAGGATTTTTCCCAAGGATCTCTTTGATTTTATGCAATATAGTATTAATTTCTATCAATCTCATCCTTCTATCTCTTTTCTATCTTGATTATTCAACATTCATCTATGGATCTAAGCCCTATCTATATCGATTTTGGCTTAATTCTAATGGGTCTTGAGTAGTTCTTTAGAATCTAGGGATGGGGTAGATTAGGGTGATCCAAGGCTTGATTATTGATGTTCTAGGTTAGATTTTCTCATATCCCTTCTTGTTTGGTGTTCCTAATTCTAGATCTAGCTTGAGAAAGTAGACCTAGATCATAAAACATTTCATGCACACCAAGTGTTTGATGAAATGCCTTGATGATGCTTGCTAATCATTGATTCACAAATGAGAGTTTGCTAATAAATTAATGATTAGCAAAGTGATTAATTGCTTGAAAGAGAATTAGTCTAGATTTGGGTCTTATGCCTAGGTATTATCTTGATTGAGTGTTTGGACATCATGAATGAGACTTGGGTCACTTTATTTCAATAACCCCATCTTAGGATTCACTTTTGTTCATTGAATTGCATCTTGTTTATTGCATTTACTTAATTTCAATTTAGTTACCTAATTACAAAACCCCACTTTGATTGCTTAACTCATTTAGTTGTATGTATTCCTTGTGTTTGAAACTCTAC
Source organism: Eutrema japonicum (assembly GCA_030161315.1). Classification (NCBI taxonomy): domain Eukaryota; kingdom Viridiplantae; phylum Streptophyta; class Magnoliopsida; order Brassicales; family Brassicaceae; genus Eutrema; species Eutrema japonicum. The sequence continues at coordinate 19,558,154 of BSQW01000012.1, read as the reverse complement.
CCTTGGATTCGATCCTCTTATGCTCAATGGGCATTATGAGTAATTGATATAGGTAAAATACTTGTATCACATATATGACTTGTTGATTGCTGAGCTGGAAGGTAAAGACTCATTGACTGATGACATGGCATTTTAAGAAGGAAAGAGAGAAGTTGTTACCAAGCTAAGACGCTTATATACGTTTCTGAAATTTCTGTTAGCTTTTATCCAGAAAGTTCTGAGATCAATCGGGGATTGTTGAGAGGCTTGTTCTCAGCAATTGGGCGATTCTCGAGAATTTATTCTTGAGTTTCGTAAGATCAATTCATCTCGAAGAGTCTCCTTGGTGATTGATTTTGTAATTCTTTTTAAGTGAAATAAATACAAATGTTTCCCTTAACACGTATCTGTTGCAAATATCAGTAGTTAGAGGTAAGAACTTGTTTAAGCTTGAGTTCGTATTTTAGATGTTAGCTCAATTATGCTGATGGAATTGTCTGTTTTCGTATCATGTCATTTGAATTTTGCTTAAGTTTTTAATTTGTTTTTGTGTGTGATGAGATATATTGCTCATTGCAATGTGGTTATGGGGATTGTCAACCATCCTGGACATAGCTTTTCAATTTGACTCAATGCTACAACATCTGAGCTTTTTGTCTGTTTTGCTTCTCTCTTTCTTCAGGACACTACACACATAACCCTATACAATACAGGTTGTTACCTCACTTTCTAGAGAAAACCATATCAATTCACTTACAGAAAATCTGAAGCTTCGAGAAAGAGCTCGCATGGATGATGAGATCTTTGAGTTAATATGCGACCTTCATCGAATTTCATGTCTATATTTCATTGCAAATCTTTGTAGCTTTTATTTTTTTTTCTTTTTTTCAACGATAGATAAGTGGAAAACAATGTTTGTGTATAGTTTGGAGAGGATTTATATGGTTTTATATAGTTTTAAAATGATTTATATGGTTTTATAAAGATTTAACAAGATGTCTAGTGGAAGTTTCACTAAAATTCATTATGGTTTATATGGATTTATATGGATTTATATGATTTTAAGAAGATTTAACAAGATATCTGAGTGGGAGTTTTACCAACAATCCATTGGTTAGTTTAAAAAATACATTATTAAGATTTGTAACAATAATAGTCTTATATGGTTTCAAAAGACTTTAAAAGAATGTTTATAAAACCCGATGTTCATTTATATGATTTATACTAGAATGGTTTTCCAATAGGGTTCATTTGGTCGAGTGGATAAGGCATGTATCTGCTAAGTGCAGAAACACCAAGAGAGTTCAAAACTCTCGGGCGTCGACATTTTTTTCATAAAACTGATTTATAAGATTTTTATGAATTTATATGGTTATATATATAGTTTTAACGAGATTTATATAGTTTTATAAAGATTTAATTAGAAGTGTATTGGGAGTTTCACCAAAAAAACATATTTGTATGGATTTATATGGTTTTCTATACTTTTAAAAAGATTTAGATGATCTTATTAAATTTTATAAAGCCTTACAAAATTTTATAAAACTCTTATGAAAAAGGTTTTACAAGATGTTTGAGTGGGAGTTTCACCAACAATCCATTGGTTAGTATAAAAAATCCATTATTAAGCATTGTCAAAACGAGTAACAATAATAGTTTAATATGGTTTGAAGACTTTATAGAATGTTTATAAAACCGAAGTTCATTTATATGATTTATACTAGAACGGTTTCCCAATAGGGTTCCTTTGGTCGAGTGGATAAGGCATGTGTCTACTAAGTGCATAAACACCAAGAGAGTTCAAAACTCTCGGGCGTCGAAGTTGTTTTTCATAAAACTGATTTATAGGATTTTTATGAATTTATATGATTATATATATAGTTTTAACGAGATTTATATGCTTTTATAAAGATTTAATTAGAAATGTATTGGGAGTTTCACCAAAAAACATATTTGTATGGATTTATATGGTTTTCTATAATTTTAAAAGGAATTATATGGACCTTGTAAAATCTTTTAAAGCCTTACAAAACTATATAAAACCCTTAACAAATATTGGGAAAAACAGCAAACTGATATAAAAATAATTTAATTTATCATTAAGATAAATATTAATAAAGACAAAAATATTATACCCGGTAAAAGATCGGGATATTGATAAAAGAAGAAAGAGTGAAGATAGAGATTATATTTTATTGATGTTGTGAAGTTGTATTTACAATGGATCGAAAACGTTCGTATATATAGAGTTAAGAATATAAGTTACTGTGTATGCATAGTGACGGTGAGCTCCACAAATATTTACTCACGTTTATTTGTACGTATTCTTTTTCTGGCTTTTGTAATACTCCCTCTTGGAGACCAGTGTCACTATTATCTCTTGCGTTTGCCTCGTTAAAAACCTTTCCAGGAAAACCCAGTGGGAAAAACCATAGGAAGGTAAAAAGAGTACAACCACGCAAGCTTCCCCTCGAATGACTAGGATGTCATCTCATAAGTCTCGTTGATGATGCATTCCAATGTTATGGACATGTTTCCTGAACATAGTGCTGGGTAATGATTTTGTGAAGAGATCCGCTGCATTTTCACATGATCGGACATATCTCACTTCAATTTTTTTATTCTTCTCGAGTTCTTGAGTATATGAGAAGAACTTCGGAGGGTATGTTTGGTTCTGTCACTCTTGATATATCCTTCCTTCGTCTGGGCAACACATGCAGCATTATCTTCATATAAGATAGTTGGCTCCTTATTTACGCGAATTCCACTGCTTGATTGGATGTGGTGACTTATTGATCTCAGCCACACACATTCTCTACTTGCTTCATGGAGTGCGATGATTTCAGCATGATTTGAAGAATTGATCACAAGCGTCTTCTTTTGAGAACGCCAAGATATAGCGGTGCCTCTGATCGTGAACACATACCCTGTTTGTGATCGGGCTTTATGTGGATCTGACAAATATCCTGCATCTGCAAAACCAACCATTTGATTTTTTGAATTTTCAGGATAGAGTAAACCTAAATCAATAGTCCCTCGAAGATAACAAAATATATGTTTGATTCCATTCCAATATCTTTGCGTAGGGGAAGAACTGAATCTTTCCAAAAGATTAACAACAAATGATATGTCAGGTCGTGTACAATTGGCAAGGTACATAAGGGCTCCGATTGCACTTAGATATGGTACTTCAGGACCAAGTATCTCTTCATTTTCCTCATGCGGTCGGAATGGGTCATTTTCAACCTTAAGTGTTCTAACGACCATAGGAGTGATTAGAGGAGTTGCCTTATCCATGTTAAAGGGTACTTTTTTGCTATATGTGGATTGATGCACAAATATACCCTTTTTAAAATGCTCAATTTGTATGCCAAGAAAGTACTTTGTCTGTCCGAGATCTTTCATCTCAAATTCTCCTTTTAAATAATCTGATGCTTTCTGTATTTCCCCTTGAGTTCCGATAATGTTTAGATCATCAACATATACCGCGATAATTACAAATCTGGATTAGCTCAATCATGCTTTTCAACTTCCTTTCGTTTTCTAGGATTTTTATCCTTAGAACCAACAGGTCTACCACGCTTTAAGCGTGTTCTTGACTCATGTGTATCATCTGCTCTTTCATTTTCTTGTGGTATTTCAACACGAGCAGGGGCATTTGCAGCTGGTATATGTGATTTAGTTACCGTTTTAGTATCTGCAAATGCTTCAGGTAGATGATTTGCTATACTTTGTAAATGCATGATTCGTCGAACTTCTAGTTCCGACTGTTTAGTAGGAGGATCAAGGTGCAAAAAAGTTGGCACACTCCATTTGATATCCTTCTCTACTTGTTTATTTTCTCCCCTAGAACCGGGAATACTTTCTCATCAAAATGACAATCGGCAAAACGCGCCGTAAAGACGCCACCAGTCTGTGGTTCTAGGTATCGTATAATTGATGGAGAATCATAACCAACATAAATTCCCAACCTTCTTTATTGTCCCATCTTTGTACGTTGTGGTGGTGCTATAGGCACGTAAACTGCACAACCAAAAATTCTTAGATGGAAAATATTTGGTTCTCGACCAAATGCTAACTGTAGTGGGGAATACTTATGGTACGCACTTGGTCTTATCCGAATGAGTGCTTATGCATGCAAAATGGCATGTCCCCATACAGAGGTTAGAAGTGTTGATCTCATGATCAATGGTCTTGCAATGAGTTGCAGAAGTTTGATTAATGATTCAGCCAAACCATTTTGTGTGTGAACATGTGCTACAGAATGTTCAACTTCAATCCCCGTTACCATACAATAATCATTGAATGCTTGGGATGTGAATTCACCAGCGTTATCTAGTCTAACTCTTTAAATGGGATAATCATAAAATTGTGCTCGCAGTTTGATTATCTGAGTTAGAAATCTCGCAAATGCAATATTTCGAGATGATAATAGACAAACATGTGACCATCTGCTGGATGCGTCAATTAACACCATAAAATAGTGAAATCCACATGGTGGATGTATTGGTCCACAAATATCGTCTTGCATTCGTTCAAGGAACTTTGGTGATTCTTTATCAATTTTGGTTGGCGATGGCCTTATGATCAGTTTTCCAAGGGAACATGCAACATATGTCATTTTACTTATCTGATAAATCTCCTGGATTTTCATCGAATGACCATGTGAGCTCTTTACGATCTTTCGCATCATCGATGTGCCTGGGTGACCGAGGCGATCATGGCATAATATTAAATCCTCTGGATTTCTTTTGATCACAAGACGCGATTCTATTGCATCTATATAAGTATGATGCAAACCAGAAGGGAGTTCTGGGAATTTTTTCAATATAACCCTTTTTCCCAATTTATCAGAAGTTATGTACATATACTTCTTTCCATCCTCCGTCGCAGACTGAGTTTCATATCCTTGAAGGTATACGTCTTTGAAACTCAACAAATTCCTTTTAGAATTTGGAGAATACAAGGCGTTATTTATGGAAAATTTTGTTCCATTAGGCAACATAAAGTTGGCTTTGCATGTTCTCTCAATCAAGTCTGTAGGACCCGATATTGTGCCAACAATCATTTTTGTTGGTTATAACGCAGAGAAAAATCTCTTGTGTCTCAGAATAGTGTGCGTTGCTCCACTATCTGGTATACAAATTTCTCGAATATTTTCCTTGGATATTGTTTCATTCGTATTGTGATCCATTTCTGTAATCAACATAAACATCAATAAAGAAAACGAAAAAATCATTCATAGAAAACACATAATAATTATGCATTAGATTGTTTTAAAAAAACATTTATTTATTTTAAAACTGAAATTTAATAATTATACATGGCATTACTCGAGAATATTCAGTAGTCTCACTACAAGCATTTCAGTTATCCGCAAGAGCGGTCTCGTCGAAATCATTCGTAAAGTCGGGGGAGTCGAGGTACGATGTACCCTCAAAGTGTTCCATGAGGTTCACTTCCTTCCCTTTTCATTTAATGGACTCTTGATACAACTTACAAAGATGTGGAGGGGTTCGACATACATGGGCCCAATGCCCTTTTGACCCACATCTGTAACAGTTAGTCTCACGTTTATGGGTGGAATTCTCTTGGGTTTCTTTCCCTTTATGAGTGTATTCAGGTCGAACCCATTTGTACGATCCCCTCCCTTTTGGATTGTAAGTTCTTCCACGTCCGCGATTAAATCGACAACCACGACCCCGATAGGTTTGACTTTTTCTCTCGGGATTCCTCACATTTGTGGCATTCACTTCAGGGAATGCTCTGGTTCCCGTAGGTCGAGAGTTGTGGTTTTTTATGAGAAGTTCACAATTCTTTTCCGCTAATATAAGAGTCACAATTAGCTCAGAGAACCTTTTGTATCCGCGACTTTTATAAATTTCTTGCAGGATATGGTGTTCTTTGTGAAAAGTGAGGTAAGTCTTCTCGAGCATCTCTGCTTCGGAGACAGGCTTACCACAAAATTTCAATTGTGAGACTATTTTTAAAATAGCATAATTATATTCAGCCACTTTCTCAAAATCCTGAAATCTCAGGTTTTTCCACTCCTCTAAGGCATGAGGGAGAATTATTTCCCTGTGGTTGTCAAACCTTTCCTTAAGGGATTGCCACAGCTATACTGGGTCTTTTATGCCCGCATAATCATACGCCACATTCTTATCTAGATTTTTTCTTAAGAAAATTATCGATTTTCCCTTATCTTCGGCAGGAGAGTTGTTTCCCTCTTTTATTGTGTCGGATAATTGTTTCGACTCTAGATGGAGTTCCACATCGGTGGTACATGCTATGTAGTTCGCTCCAGTAATTTTGAGAGCTGGGATCTTAAGATTTTCAACACTTGCCATTTTTTTATTTCTAAAAATAAAATCATAAAAATATTATTAGTAATTTTATTCGAAACCGTTTACATGAATAACTAAAGCAATTACAAGAAAAAATAATGCATAGAAAACTAGCACAACAGTTGATGCAAACTCTTCGGGACTAAATTCTCCAACGAAAAGACAATAAATAGAAGCAAAAATTACAATTGAACTTAAAAACAACTACAAGCGAATCATTTTTCTTATGGAATGAAAAACCGAAAAATATTTGAGAAAAGGTAGAATGTTTGAGTGAAGAAAAATGAGTGAAAGATGATTATATTTATAGATTGAAAATAATGTTCATAGCCGTTTGAAAAAGTAAACAATTTTGAAAAAATTTATTTGTGACTGTTGGAATTAAAGAAAATCAATCTGGAAATTTAAATAATCAATCAGTTAAATTTATCAAATTTCGGATACAAGGTTTATGTACAGGCGGCCGAGCCTCCTTATATAATAACCATAATAAACAGATAATTAACGACAATATTGTGGTGACGTAATCATCCACATTTAAACAGTAAATAAATTTTGTGGTGTCTAGGACGTCCACTATATTATTAGTAGTAAATAATTTAGGTGGCATCTCAGACGTCCACTATAATATTAATAGTAAATAATAATGGTGGCGCCTAAGACGTCCACTATAATATTAACAGTATATAATAATGGTCATTTAGCAACTATGATATAAAATTAATAACGCGGCGACAAACCACTCTCTATAATATTTTGTAAATAGTGGTGCATTAAACAACCACTGTAAAATAATAAATTATTATAGAGCCGACATACCGCCAGCTGTAGTATGTTATATATTATGAATAAAATTTTAGTCATAACGCAGAGTGATCGTGCTGATAACGTGTTATAAAAATAATATAATTTATCATAAAGATAAATATTAATAAAGAAAAAATAGTATACCCGGTAAAAGATCGGGATACTGATAAAAGAAGAAAGACTGAAGAGAGAGATTATATTTGATTGATGTTGTGAAGTTGTATTTACAATCGATCGAAAACGTTCGTATATATAGAGTTAAAACGATAAGTTACTATGTATGCATAGTGACGGTGGGCTCCATAAATATTTACTCACGTTTATTTGTATGTATTCTTTTTCTGACTTTTGTAATACAAACAATATTATTAACAAATATAACGAATAGCTAAACAAAGAGTTTTTTTAATAAAAAAAATACATTGTGGCCAACAAGAAGTGGATTATTAGGAGTTGTAACACTCATTCCCAACAAGATGTGGATGAGCAGGAGCAATAACGCTTTTCTAAAATTGAAAATCATTACTAATTTGGATATTGTTATTCTCTTTCATGGTGATTTAGTTAGTTTTTTCCCAATAAGAGAAACATGTAACTTTATAACTCTGCTTCAAAATAAATGAATCTATGGCTCAAATGCCACTTTCTCTAAAACATTAATCTAGTGTGCCATCATTTAGTCTAATGCCACTCATTTAAGTGATATACTCATTATATCCTTAATGAAACTTATTAATAAATTAAAAAACAATTTCCAAAAAATTAAAAAAAAAATACAAATATAAAACAACTGGTACACATAGTACAACTAAGAGATATAAGACAACTAGTACAAATGGTACAACTAAAAGATATAAGACAACTGGTACAAAAGGTATAACTATTCTATATTTGTATTTTTCAAAACAATTCAGCGAAGTAGTTTAAATTTTGCCGAGAGAATTTCATAATTTGTACTATAAAAACCTCATAAATGACTATTAAAACTCTAAAATCATGTGGACAACTAGAACATAATAATTTATATCACGGGATAACTACAAAAACCCTAAAATCATGAAAAGACAACTATTAGGAACTTCGTACAACTGAACACGTAGAGACAACTATGTGCAACTACTTAATAAAAAAATAGTAATTAAATTAAATTAAACATATAAAGAAATCATATACTTAAGAAATGCAAACACCTCTTAAACTATAAATGACAAAATTTAAAATATGGATAACATGAATTTATTATTTTTCTTATTCATATTCTTGTTTCACATCAAACACACCTTATAATATAAGGAAAACATTGGTAATGTTAACATCTTATGATGGAAAAGAAACAAAATATATGATTTTGCACAATCTGTACTATGAAAACCTCTTAAATGACCATTAAAACTCCAAAATCATGTTGACAACTAGAACATAATAATTTATATCAAGGGGCAATTACAAAAACACTAAATTCATGAAAGGACAACTATTAGGAACTTCGTACAATTGGACACATAGGGATAACTATGTACAAAATTAACGGCGCACATGTTATTTTGACTGCCCATATGTCCCTTTTGTCGGCGCACTTGTCCCCCTTTTATTAATTTTTAATTGATTTTAATTGTAATTTTAATTTATATCCCATTTGTCCGAAATTCTACCAAACACACAAATTAATCAAACACAATATTACTTTGTTGTCCCAGTTGTCCGAAATTCTACCACACAGTATTATTTAGTTGTCCCACTTGTCCGAAATTACTGTAGGTTGTTCAATTAATATATAGGGGATACAAGTGTTATGTAGAGATCTACGATCCATGTTTCAATAAATATATCAAGATTGACATCAGTTTCTTTATTGTAAATCAGAAAAATAAATATGATGTATATAAAATTCATTAAAAAAAAATAATGTGTTATATATATAGAATTCATTGAAATCACACCGAAACGTTTCCAATTACTAAGATTTTAGAACATGAACACTACAGACAATGCAAGATTCATCCTTTTGTATTTAAACACTACAGTCAATTTCACATATTTTAGAACATGAACACACATATTTTAGAAATTGTGTTACAGACAATTTCACAAATTGTATGGTTTAATTTTGATCTCAGTTGAACTTAATAAACCTAGTTGTACCGAAAACGCAGCAGAGATTTTCCAATATCATAGAGACCTTCAACCACAAGACACACCGAGAAGCTTCGGTTCTCCACCACACGCATGAATCCAACTAAGCTAATTCCACAAATTCATAGCACAGTTATTTCGATGATGTCGTGATGGAGAGTCACCGAAAACGATGGAGGAGTTGTTGGATCCTCGGATTCAGCAGATCCACGGAGAGCAGATCTCTCGGCGAGGGTGGAGGAGCTCGATGTGGTAAGGATTGGAGGAGTGGCTAGCGATGGCCCAGAATCGACGGCTGCGTCAACGGAATCCGGCTGATTCCAGAGCTCGTAATCCGGGCGAGCCTGAATGGACATAAGCAAACCAAGGGAAGGTGATGATGGCGAGTGCTTGTAGAAGTAGACGGCGACGAATCTCGACGACGGCGGATTCGTCGAGATGAGATGTCAGCGGTTCAAAAAAAAAGAAGAGGAAAAGGTTGAAGAATGGAAAAGGTTGGATAGTATTCATGGGTCATTGGGTTTGGATGGGTAGAATTGTGGTTGAGTTGTAATATTAGAGATGTATAGGGATAGAGAAGGTATTTACCCACTTTTCAGATTTAATCAAAAATCTAAACTAAATTCGTTATTAAAAAATGGCATATGGGAACAATTTTTTCCAAAAAGTGGCATCTCAGCATGGCACTCAAAATAAATTTATAAGGATAGTTAAACAAAAATCAATTCATCATCTCAACAAGCTTCGTTTGAAATTGTAAGATCCATAGATCAACATTACCTTCTTCTGAGCTTTCTCTGAATTATCTAAACAATCTAGAAACGTTATGCTCATGAGAAACACAGGTTCAGTGAACTTCCATAGCTTCGTCCACGAGAAAAGAGGAGCCGAGTCGGATGTATTGTCTATGTCTTCTTCTAAGGTCAATACCTGATTCTCCGAAGGCTCCGTCAGAGATATTATTTGCTGGAGAATCGCTGGAGAAGGTTGCTCAACTCGATTTCCGACGAATTCAGTTTTGGCCGGAGAAAGCCCACGCTTCATTTAGTTTGAAAACTCACCACAAATAATATAATTATATATCTCGAAACATGAACCCAAAAGATTTAAGAATGCTTCCCATAAAAATTATTAATTAAGAAAAAGTTATCGGGTCTCTAAATTGCCGATTTACTCGTTCAATTACATCTTTCAAGTCCTCGGGTTTTTTCCCCAACAGAACTCATCCTATATGCCAAACATACGGCTCATTTGCAATACAAACGAGTTCCCCAAAATCATCCAAAGATTAACCAAATAACAATTATCAATTGCCTAAACATATTGAGTTTCAACAGTTACGCGTAATTCATCGAACCACCAAATCTGCTTTTCAATTACACCAACTCTGAAATTATCCTTTTCTACTCTTTAATTTCCTCATATTTCTTCAATTTCTTTGAGATTTGCTTCATTCTTATGATATAAGCTTTCCTCCGATAAAAATCGACGATGACCGTGAAGAGATGGGGAAGACTGACCTGGTGAGAGCCAACGAAATTGCAGCGACAGCCAGATCGCAATGACAGCGAGATCGCAGCGACGTATTTCATCTCCAAATTAAAAAACAAACAAAAGCAAATCGGATATTTCTGGTCACTCATGCTAGAAAACACAGGCTATCTCTGAGAGAATCCGACCTCAATTATAGAAACCAATAAAATCTGAAGAGAATCCGACGAGCGCTCCGATCAACACTTCATAAGAGAAGTAAGGGTATAATGGTCCAACTACCAATTAATTGATGGTATTTTTGAATGATTTTTTAGCTGATTGTAGTTTTGTAAAGTGGTTGTCAAAAGTTGTATTTCTTAAAATTTCCCTATTTAAAATGAAATTAAAAGAATAACAATAAATTGGAACATGATATAGATTTAAATTTGTTAAAATAGATAATGAAATTACTAAAAAGAATTGTAAAAAATCTACATTTCATGATTATTATATATTATTTAAAAAAATTTAGAAAGTGTTAAGATTTATGAGTTTTTAATTTAAAAATAAATTTATAAGTGGATTGATTTATTCCTGAAATTAGTTAATTTTAGAGGGATAAAAATTCTGATGGATAAAAACTCATATTTTCTAAGTGAAATTTATTTTCTATTTTTAGGGCTTATATTAACTCTATTTTCATCTTCCTTTTGCATTTTCCTAATTAGTTTTGATTATAGTAAATTGGTTTTTTAGTATTTGGTTAGTTGTTTGACAACTATTTTATTAGGTTTTCCATTTTTAATTTTATTTTTCTTAGTTAATATTAAGTGTGACAGCCCAACATCAATTCTTCCAAGGAAATAAATGTGGGCTCCAACTGGTTGACATAATAGAGGAATAAAAATGAGTTGAATCATTGATTTCACTGATTTACTCTAAAAGCTTACCATTTGAGTCAAAATTGCATTTCTCTAAATATTAATGGGGCCTACATAATAAGTTAAAAAATGGTTAATTTATCTGAAATTTGTTACCCCTCAAAATAGGTGAGTAACAATGAAAGAATATTTTTTTAAAAAATATATATATTTTAAAACATTTTAAAATAAAATAAATATAAATTTATTTAAATTTTCGTTATGTTATGTGGAAATATTTTTCAAATTTTTAAATTAAAATAAATATAAATTTATTTAAATATTTGTTATATTATGTGAGCTATAAAAAATATGTTGTGTAGAAAATCTTGGAAATAATCAAAACAATCAATATATTTTTTACAAAAAATATTATTAGATATTTAATTACATAAAATCAGCTCAAAGTTTGATAGATATTTAATTATTGCAAAATCAGCTAAATTAATAGATATTGTGCGTGATCAAATTGTTGAACATATATAGTCTGCAAGTCATCATGGTTTTCGTCATCAACGTTAAAATTTATTTTAAAAAATAATTTCTTTTTTTACTTTTTTTATTAATTGCAATAAAGAATTTATCTTCTAATAACAATTATTTTTAACTTTAATTTATTTAAAATATATTATTACAATTATTAAGTTTTAATGTCAAATTATATAACTTTTATGATATTGTTAAATATATCTTTAATATTAAATTTTACATATTTAATATTTTAGTGAGCAAAGAATGTTACACTTTGTTATTTGACATTATTGATGTAAACGATTTACTAACCGTTTATTTAATTTAAAATTGTTGATAAAATTCTTTAAGCGAGTAAAGAATTAAAATAGCTAAACACACCAAATTAAATATTTAAAATGAAATTAAAACAATAACAATAAATTAGAACACGATATAGCTTTAAATATGCGCAATGCACAGGTAGATTTCTAGTTGTTAAAATAGATCATGAAATTACTAAAAAGAATTGTAAAAAATCTACATTTCAAACAATACAGTTGATTTTTATATATTATTTTTAAAAAATTTAGAAAGTGTTAAGGTTTATGAGTTTTTAATTTAAAAATAAATTTATAAGTGAATTGATATATTCCTGAAATTAGTTAGTTTGAGACGGATAAAAATTCTGATGGATAAAAACTCATATTTTCTATGTGGAATTTAGTTTCTATTTTTAGGGCTTATATTAACTCTATTTTCATCTTCATTTTGCATTTTCCTAATTAGTTTTGATTATAGTAAATTGTTTTTTAGTATTTGGTTAGTTTTTTGACAACTATTTTATTAGTTTTTCATTTTTAATTTCATTTTGCTTAGTTAATATTAAGTGTGACAGCCCAACATCAATTCCTCCAAGGAAATAAACGTGGGCTCTAACTGGTTGACATAATAGAAGAATAAAAATGAGTTAAATCATTTATTTCACTGTTTTACTATAAAACCTTACCATTTGAGTCAAAATTTTATTTTCCTAAAAATTAATGGGACACACATAATAAGTTAAAAATGGTTAATTCCCCTGAAATTTGTTACCCATCAAAATAGGTGAGTAACAACGGAGAAATAATTTAAAAAACAAATATTTTTAAATTTTTAAATTAAAATAAATCTAAATTTATTTAAATTTTTGTTATGTTATGTGAGGTATAAAAAATATGTTGTTCAGAAAATCTTGGAAATAATCAAAACAATCAATATTTTAAAAAAAACAATTATTAGATATTTAATTACACAAAATCAGCTCAATTTTTGATATATATTTAATTATTGCAAAATCAGCTAAATTAATAGATATTGTTGGTGATCAAATTGCTGAACATATATGGTCTGCAAGTCATCGTGGTTTTCGTCATCAACGTTAAAATTTATTTTAAAAAATAATTTTTTTTTTACTTTTTTATTAATTGCAATAAAGAATTTATCTTCTAATAACAATTATTTTTAACTTTAATTTATTTAAAATATATTATTATAATTATTAAGTTTTAATGTCAAATTATATAACTTTTATGACATTGTTAAATATATCTTTAATATTAAATTTTATATTCCTCTTTATTTCTCTAAATAGTTACCATTTATCTTAACTATTTATTTTTCTGCAACTTATTCAACTTATTCAACTCAATACCATTATTCCGCTTATCATGATTTAACTTATTCAACTTATTCCTTTCGTTGACAACCAATCGGAGCCTTACTTGATCACCAGGGTAATGGCGAAATGAGTTGCTCAAGATCCGATCCTGGAACTCGTCGTCTCGTATGACAACACTATAATTTCAGAGCTTAACAATTTCTTTTTGGGTGTTAGATCAATTGTAATTTCAGATGAGAGAAAATAAAGAGAACTTTCTTGTGAGTGAGAGTGAGTGTGCTGTGACATTTGTTTATTGTTTTTAGTGAATTATGAGGATTCCTCGGTCATATGTAGGATTGCGGTTTGCACTTGACCTGTGACATATGTGTTCTTTATTTTCTGCAATTTTGACTTTCTCGTCATTTATATTTTCTTTGATCGAATCGGAAATAGTTCAAGTTAGAGATTCGCAATATACTTGTTCTCCAAAATATTCTATTCGAATATATCTATATATATATATATATATATATATATATATATATATTTTTTTTTTTTTTTTTTAATTATTCATGGAATAAAATTTTTTAAAAACAAATTCCTCTATCTGTTTTTTTATTCACAAATTATGGTTAATTTTGTTATAAAATACATTAGGCATGGTTAATATAATATAGCTTACCATCATTTTATCGTTATAGACATTATAATATTAACATAACCTGTTTATTCTATAGTTGTGTCTATTAATCTATTTAGTACGTAAACATATAAAAATAATCGTAAATTAACAAATTATTATTTACGTAGACGATATAAATTGTGAATTATAAACTCAAATATACAGTAAAATTTCTATAAATTAATAATGTCGGGACTTTGAGTTTTTGTTTCCAACAGTCTAAATATCTAGAACGGTTCGGAGATCCAAACCGGTGGTACCGAGTTTACATAAGTAACTTCAAATGGGTAGATACGAGCACTCCGTGCTAATTTGTCTCCTTTCGTGTTGTTTGCCCGTGTGATATGTGGGATAGAGAAAAAAATAAACACCTCCTTCCGTTTCATGAATTCTTCCAGATGCAATGCAATAGCTTGGCACTCCTCGGGTGTAAACACCATCTTCACCAATTCGGAATAGTCTATTGCAAAAGTTATCGTCGTTTTCTGGTTTGTAATCATACAATGCATGGCCCATATGAGAGAATTTATTATTTTAAAGAGATATTAATTAATCGATAAATTAATATATAGAAAGATATTATTTTATTAGTCATAATCTTCTAAAAATATTCTTCAAATGATGCTATACTAAGAAATTTAGATGAGTTTAATTGTTAAAATGATATGTATGAACTTGAGGTTATGATTAAAAATCTTAGATGTCACAATAGATTGTGTGTTTTTAGCCTACTGGACTATCCACGTAAAAATAATACATGTTTAAACATTAAAATTTAGAAGATATTGTGGCTACTAATGTTGACGATGAAAGTTGAAGACAATACTACAATATTTTGAAAAGTACTTACGCATAAGAAAATAATTATCGCGTTTAGAAATCTTTATAGTCTTTGTATGTATTTCAAGAAAAATAACATTATGCGTTTTTAATCTAATAAAAAAAAATGATTTACGGTTTCGCACACTTTTTGAGTTTCAGATTACAAAATAGACACTTTATGAGTTTAGACATACATTTGTTACTTTTTGAGACATAAAATGACATAAATACCCTTTTCTCATTCTTCCCAAAAACAATCAGATTTTTTATTATCATTCTTTTCCATACCTACATATTTTGTTTTACTTATTTTCTTCTCATAAAAAAAATTAATTTCACAATTTTTTTGCACTATAAACTATATTTTTTCTCTATACTTTGATACCAATTTCACAATATTTTACTTACATGTGGTTCGAACACATGAATAGAATACATGCATATCCATATAGTTACGTACACATGTTCCATATGGACGTGAATAGAACACATGCGTATCCACGCGTATATGGTACATGTGTACACATCGAAATAGATATGCATGCGTATCCACGCGGATATGGTATACGTGTTCGCAGCTATATGGATATGCATGCGTATCCACACGAATATGGTACACGTGTTCGCAGTTAAATGGTTACGCATGTATCTCTTGCTAATTTCGACGAACACTTTGAAAACCCATAGTTTGATAATTAATGAATCTGATAATTTTTTTGTTTCTATTTCTTAATCTGAGAAAAAATGATGAGATGAAGAAGAAAATGGAGAAGAAGAGAGAGTTTGAAGATAAAGTGGAAAAAGGTAAAATATAATTATCTCTTGGTATATGGATATAATAGTCAAAACACATCCATAAACTAGGCCGAAAATGTGCTATATCTTGTAGTTTCAATAAGTGTGTATGAATGTAATTATCTCTAAAAAAATAGAGATAATTTTTAAGAAGAAAAAAGCACATAACACTAGATTCATACTTTAGTAACTTGGCTTAGACATATATACATAAGTTTATATAATTATTAATTTATGATATGATTGGGACCATATATTTACATAGAAGTCTGTTAAATAAAATTATATTATTATCTTATCAAATTTTGCTAATTTTTATATTGGTCGCGGGACAAAAAAAGAATTATATTATGGTGTTTATTAATTTATAGAGGTTTTAATGTAGTCGTATCCAAACTCGATTCAAGTGGAGGTGGGTAGAGGTCCGACTGTCTAGCTGTCCAGAAATTCTGCGTTTTTACATAAGCAAATCTTACATATAAAGGTCCATATTAAAATGGGTAATTGCACCCACAACTAATACATAACATCAAAATTAACTCCCCCTTTTTGATCACTATTCACATACACTATTTACCATTAAAAGTATATCCTATCCCTAACATTTCTAAACAATTACACTATGCTCTTTCTCTTTCATCAGTTACTATTCCGACGGAAATGAAAGAAGATGAAGAAGAAGAAAGAGAAGAAGAAGAAGAAGAATAAAAATAGGCGGTGTTATCACGGCGGTTAACACCGGCGGTGTTATCACGGCGGTGTTATCACGGCGGTTAACACCGGCGGTGTTATCACGGCGGTGTTATCACGGCGGTTAACACCGGCGGCGACACGATAACACCTTCACCTTCGATGTTAACTAAATTAACGCGATAATTTATGATATGATAACTGGATTAACATGACAATTTAATAAAAATGAACATGATAACTGGGTTAACATGTTTATTTTTATGAAATTGTCATGTTAATCCAGTTATCATATCATGACAATTTCATAAAAATGAACATGATAACTGGGTTAACATGACAATGTTAACGATACTAATTATATGTTAATGATGCTAACAATGATAACTGGTTTAACATGACAATATTAACAATGCTAACATTGATAACTGGGTTAACATGACAATGTTAACGATGCTAACAATATGTGTTTTCTGGTAATGAACAATGCTCGTCGAGTTTTGATGAATAGTACCATCGACCTTTTGATGAACAGTGTTGTCGGAATATGCTGTCTGAAACTGAGTTTCAGACTAATGGCATTTCTGTAAATATTAAAAATCACAAAGGATATTTTGGGTTTAATCATTTTTTCTTTTTCTTACTTTCTTAATTTACAAAAAGTTAATAATACACACCTAATTAATTGGTCAACCTACCATATACACCTAAATCACCCTATTAAAATAAATACTCTAAAATAACGGCGTGTATTTAATAAAAAGGCGTGTATTTAATAAAAATTTCTCAACCAAAAAACTCAAATTTACTACATTATATTGATTAAGAATCCATATTATTAATGGGTGAAAGTGGTGGTGAATTAGAGGAATACATACAATAAGTGGAATACTGATGAGCGGAATAATAGTAGTTAAAGGAATAAGATAAATGAGAGCAATACATGCAGAGAAATTAATTATAAAAATAAATGGTAACCGGTCAGAGGAATACAGAGGAACACAAAAATTAATATAATATATATATATTAAATATAAAATCATATATTACTAATATTAATTTGTATAATTATGAAAGTATATATAATAAATAAATAAAACTAATAAATTTTTAATTTTTATTAAAAAGGTTAATTATCATAAATGAGAAAAAATATCATTTAAATTAAATTTAACGTTGGCGACGAGTTCCAAATTGTTTTGCTAACCACATGTTTTTAGGAATTTTGTTTTTTGGGTAACTCATGGATAAATCTCATATCCGTGGAGAGGCTCGTACTAATTTCCTGGGGGGAAAAGTATTGACGAATAGTCCGGTCCCGGGTTTTCAAACAGGGCGTAAGCAATGGTCCCATCTTCGTATGTCTAAACAACAAAGTTTTTAGTTCCTACTGGGAGTCGAACCTGAGATCCCTAAGAAGTCGCTCTCAACGAGCCTTACAAGTCTCCACATCCTCCTACCACTAGGCCACCACTGCCTGGTTAATATTTAGCAAATTTGATCACGAACAATTTTCATATAAGTCCCTCCTTCCGTTTCTTCTTCCACGCCAACACTTTGATCATCATTCGCATCATCATTGACATTATTATTCCCCAGGGGAGGTTATTTACCTTGGCAAGTGTAAGAAGAGAAAATGCTCAGGGTCCACATATTTTTAAAAAATTTAAAGACTTACAAGATTTAAATTTCATATATATGTAGGTTAAAAATTAGATTAAAAGGTCAATTTCAAGAAATTTGAAGGGCCATGCTGAATTTTTTTGGTTTTAGTACTAAGCAAGGGCCAAAATTTTATAATTAGCCCAGTGACTCTAAATTTATTGAGCCGTCCCTATGTTGTCCATCTAAATCAATTCTTGAATCTGCTTCCTCAAAATCAATGTCTTCAGTATTGTTCATGCGAATGAAATTATGAAGTTTCATTGTAGCAAATCTGACATGTCTTTGTACTGCGATGTTATACCTTAGAAATTCATTTAAAACTCTCCATTTTTTTTTGAACACCGAAAGTTTGTTTTATAACTCAACGAATGGATGCATGCCATCTGTTAAACATCTCTTTGCTATTCCTTGGCAGTTCACCATTCAAAACTCATGTAGATGATATTGTGTGCCAATATTACTTTGTTTTCTATATTGAGCTAGATATCCACTTATATTGGCATGTCCATAATCTACAAAATAATATTTATCTTATGGAGGCTTAGGAAACATAGGATCATCTCGGATAGTTGTTGTTAACACCCGTGCGTCAAAAGTTGATCTTGCCATACCAACAAAAAAAATGTGAAAAGCATGTGTAAGTCGCAAATGGCCAAAACATTGAGACTCACATTTCTTTTTTGATTAATAAATCAAAAGTATTCTCGTCTTGAAGTCACCATAACAGGTACATGCGTCCCGTCTAATGCTTTAATAAATCCACTAAAATAAGGTCAATATCGTGTATTTTCTTCGAATTGGTTTGATTGTGTTAGGCTTTGGTGATGAAAATCATGAGTATTAATTAGGCCCGCGACTTGGGTTAGTCAATTAGGAATGTGTTTTTCCTATTGGACTTTGGTTTAGGTTTAAAATCGTCTTAACTTTGTAATTGCCCTAATCTATATAAAGACAGGCATGTGTGAGGGTTTTCTGTATCCTGGAAATTCTAGAGAGAAACTAGAGAGATCTTTCTTGTTCTTAGAGAGATTGTGAGGAACCCTAATTCTTTGTAATCTGTGGTGATAGTGGATTACTGGAAAGCTCCAGGCCGAGACGTAGGATCACACACCGTGATCTGAACTCGTTAAATCTCTGTGTCTTTTACTTATTGCTCAATTCTGTGATTATCGAGACAGAGATCAAATCTCAACAAAGTGGTATCAGAGCCTAGGTTTCAGGTTTGGGAGCAATTGGACAGAGAAGTTCTGCAGGGATCTAGGTTTTAGATCTGGATTGATAGTTGGAATCAAGGCATCAATCAATTTAGGGTTTCAATCTGACAGCCCGGGAAAAAAAAAGTTGTATGTGGCGCGAAGAAGAAGATCGCGCATATCGCTCAAGTATCGATCGACACCCCTTCCTGGTATCGATCGATACGTCTGTTACGTGTTCGCAGAAAGATGAAGAAAAGTTTGGTATCAATCGACACTCCATCTTGTATCGATCGATACGGTAGCAGAAGCGTGTTAAGAATTTCGTTTGATCGAAGATGTCCTCAGAGAAGAAGCCGAAGGTGAAGATAGCCATCTTCGACGGACAAGGTGATTTCTATATGTGGAAGAGAAGGATGTTAGCTCACATGAATCTTCAGGGGTTGAAGGGCGAGCTAATAACACCGACCACTAAGCCAGATGAGCTGGTTATCAAGAAGGATGAATCAGCGGAAGATTTTGAGCAGAGACTTAAAGCAGAACGAGTCAAGAAGGAGGAGCGAGCAGACAATGCTATGGATATTTTGACACTCCATCTAGGAGATCATGTTCTCAGGAAAACAGAGGAGTGCACAACAGCACGTGATCTTTGGGAAGCACTAGAGAGGTTATACAACACTAAGACTCTACCGAGTCGGATTCATCTTTTGTATAAATTCTATACATTTAAGATGGATGGGTCTAAGTCAATCGATCAAAACATCGATGACTACTTGAAGACTGTTTCGGAGTTAGCTAGTGTAAATGTTACAGTTGCGGATGAAGTGCATGCAATTCTACTACTCAGTTCCTTGCCACCACAATATGACTCCATGAAGGAGACATTGAAGTATGGTAGAGAGCCCATCTCTATTGAATATGTGGTGAATGCAGCGAAATCAAAGGAAACTGAGCTTAAAGCTAAGGGAATATCGACTTCACAAAGCACTGGTGAAGCGTATGTGGCTCGTGGGAGACAGGAAAATAGGGATCAACGAAATTCTGGGAATCGAGGCAGAAGCATGTCGAAATAGGGAACAAAAGTCACATGCTGATTCTGCAAGAAGGAAGGACATGTGAAGGCTGATTGCTACGCTTGGAAGAAGCGGAAGGGCGGCAATGATAAAAATGTCACGGCAGCGGTTGTCATCGAAAAATCAGCAGGAATTGATGCGTTATCAGTCTCGAAAAATTGGCATCTAGAGAGGTGGGTGATTGATTCGGGTTGTTCATATCACATGACCTCAAGGAGAGACTGGTTTGATACATTTGAGGAGCTCAACTCTGGACAAGTGCTACTGGGGGACGACTATTCTGTGGAGGTTAAAGGAATAGGTTCCATCAATATAAAAGCATGTGGTGGCATGGTGAAGACATTGACGAATGTCAGGTATATTCCTAAGCTGAAGAGAAATTTAATATCTACAAGTACATTGGATAAGTTTGGGTTTGATCATGCTGGAGGCAAAGGAAAAACAAGGTTCTATAAGATTGGAAGATGGGTCTTCAAGGCACTTTATGCGGTTCTTTGTATTTGCTTGATGGAGAGACTGTGGTAGGACAGTCAAACATAAGTGTTACCAGGAAACCAGCCAAAGACGAGACAACTTTGTGGCATAGAAGGTTGGGACACATATGCATGAAGAATCTGATGATCTTGGTAAAAAGAGGCATCATTGACAAGAGAAGAATTGGGGAGATGGATTTCTGTGAGAGTTGTGTAATGGGGAAGACCAAGACACAATTCAGGAAAGTTCACTCAGATCTTTGGGGATCTCCATCGGTCACTCCAAGTATCTCTGGTAAGCAGTATTTCCTGTCTATCAGTGATGATTACACTAGAAAGGTGTGGGTGTTCTTCTTGTCTGTTAAGAGTGAAACTTTCACAAAGTTATGTGAATGGAAGAAACTGGATGAAAATCAGATAAACAAGAAAGTGAAATGTCTGAGAACAGACAATGGGTTAGAGTTTGTGAACAAAGACTTCGGCGGGTTTTGCAAGCAGCATGGGATTGAGAGGCACAGGACTTGTGCATATACTCCACAGCAAAATGGAGTTGCGGAACGCATGAACCGAACAATAATGGAGAAGGTGCGTTGTATACTGGATGAAAGTGGCTTAGGTGAAGAATTCTGGGCTGAAGGGGTTAGCATAGCTGTGTACCAAATTAATAGAAGCCCATCATCGGCCTTAGATGGCAGTATTCCTGAGGAACTTTGGCTGGGAAGAAAGTTGGGTTATGGACACATGAGAAGATTTGGGTCATTGGTCTATGTTCATGTAGGTCAAGGGAAGTTAAGACCAAGAGCTATGAAGGGAATTTTCATAAGCTATCATGAGGGGGTCAAAGGGTACAAGGTATTGCTCCTGGATGAATCAAGATGTGTGATTAGCAGGAATGTGGTCTTTGTGGAAGATAAAACATTCAAAGACTTGAGGAATAGAGTTTCTGTGGAAGAATCTGCGCAGAGGAGCCCGACTTCTGAAAGAGTATCGATCGATACCACCCCAAGTATCGATCGACACGGACACGAAAAAGAAAAGTCTCGTGAGCCTTCTGAGGTGGTATCGATCGATGTCATCCCGAGTATCGATCGACACCGAGGAGGACCAGATGCGACAACTTATGTTACTGAAGATAATGGGCAAGTTGGATCTTCAGGCGGAGCTGTTGGAGATCAGGAAACAGATGATGTACCTCTAGAAGATTGGGAGTTAGTTCGGAACAGGTTTAAACGAGTAACAAGGCGACTTGAATATCTTGGTGATTATGATTTAGCGAGTTTCGACTTAATCGCTGCTGGCAAGATAAGTTCTGAAGAACCTAGGGACTATCAGGAAGCTGTTGAAAGCAAGGATAAAGTTTTCTGGAATGGAGGTATGGTTGAAGAGAAGAGTTCTCTAGATAAGAACAAGACTTGGAGGTTGGTTAAAAGACCAAAAGGTAGAAAAGTGATTGGTTGCAAATGGGTTTACAGGTTGAAGCCGGGTATCCCAGGGGTAGAAGAACCGAGATATAAAGCTATATTGGTAGCCAAGGGTTATTCTCAGAAAGAAGGTATTGACTATCAAGAAGTGTTTGCTCCGGTTTTGAAGCATGTTTCTATCAGGTTTCTTCTATCGGTTACAGCAAATATGGATCTGGAATTAGAACAGCTTGATGTCAAGACTGCGTTTATTCATGGTTTACTTGAAGAGGAGATCTATATGGAGAAGCCTGAAGGTTTTGTGGTTAAAGGAAAAGAGGACCACGTTTGCTTGTTGGAAAATGCATTGTATGGACTTAAGCAAGCTCCAAGGCAATGGAACAAGTGCTTTGATCAATTTGTGGTAAGTCATGGATTCAAAAGGAGTGAGTTCGATCACTGTGTTTACATAAAGGAGAGCAAAGGTAATTGTTTCATCTACCTACTCATGTATGTTGATGACATGCTAATTGCTTCAAAGGATATGAAGGAGATACAGATTGTGAAAGATTTGTTGAGCAGTAGATTTGAGATGAAAGATCTAGGAGCTGCAAGAAGGATTCTTGGGATGGATATTGAGAGGGATCGTGAAGGTGGAGTTCTCATCTTGTATCAATCTGGTTACATCAAGAAGATTCTGCAGGTATTCAATATGGATGAAGCTAGATCAGTTTCTACACCTATTGGTTCGCACTTCAAGTTGTCTGCTGTGAAAGATGATGAAGCAGAGACAATTTTGGATGATATTGCATATTCAAATGCTATTGGGAGTATCATGTATGTGATGTTAGGAACTAGGTGTGATCTCGCGTATGCGGTTGGTTTGGTTAGTAGGTTCATGAGTGAGCCAAGCATGATACATTGGACTGCTGTGAAGTGGGTGCTAAGGTATTTGAAAGGTGCCAAGGATCGAAAGATTGTGTTCAGGAAGACAAAGGATTTTAAGGTTGAAGGTTTCTGTGATTCTGACTTTGCATCGGATCTGGACAGAAGTAGATTGATTTCAGGTTATGTCTTCACTGCTGGTGGGACGGCTATAAGCTGGAAATCGAGTCTTCAACATGTCGTCGCGCTGTCTACAACTGAGGCAGAGTATATGGCGTTGGTGGAAGCTGTGAAAGAAGCTATCTGGCTATAAGGTTTGACTGAGGACTTTGGATTCAAACAAGACACGGTAGAGATCTGGTGTGATTCTCAGAGTGCCTTGAGTTTAGCCAAGAAAACGTTCATCATGAGAGGACAAACCATATTAACAGGAGGATGCATTTCATCAGGGATATTGTTGCTTCTGGTGAAGTGAAGCTGTCGAATATCCCGACTGAGAGGAATCCGGCTGATATGTTGACAAAGGTACTTCCTGTGGATAAGTTTGAGAAGGTTTTGAGTTTTCTCAACTTAGAAGAGCACTAAGGTGCTGGATTGTCTGGAGCGGCACATGAATGCAAAGATAAAGAAGTTATACTCGGAAATGATTGTCATCAAGGTGGAGTTTTTTGGGCTTTGGTGATGAAAATCATGAGTATTAACTAGGCTCGCGACTTGGGTTAGTCAATTAGGAATATGATTTTCCTATTGGGCTTTGGTTTAGGTTTAAACACTCTTAACTTTGTAATTGCCCTAGTCTATATAAAGACAGGCATGTGTGAGGGTTTTCTGTATCCTGGAAATTTTAGAGAGAAACTAGAGAGATCTTTCTTGTTTTTAGAGAGATTGTGAGGAACCCTAATTCTTTGTAATCTGTGGTCATAGTGGATTACTGGAAAGCTTCAGGCCGAGACGTAGGATCACACACCGTGATCTGAACTCGTTAAATCTCTGTGTCTTTTACTTATTGCTCAATTCCGTGATTATCGAGACAGGGATCAAATCTCAACAGATTGAGCTTCAAGTTCTTGAGTTCTTCTTGGTCCTATGTAATCTACAGCCATTTGTTCCATTGGTTCAAGGACTTCATGAAACTTCCGACATATTGTCTCTTGTGCATGACCAAATCTTAAACCAAGATCACCTTGAGTATCATTTCGTCCACATAAGATGAGAAATATTGCAACGCTCTCATCAACAGACATATTTTGTGTCTTGTAAGCAATTGGGAGATAATAAATGGTAATTATATATAGAATCTAGACTAATTACGAATTAAGTGATACTTTTTTGGGAAACTATATACAACAATGACATTAAAATGACGAACCTAAAAGAAATTATTACTTTCACTCATAGTTCAGATTTCTTTTAACGCATATTCTGTTTTTATGATGGGTAGACATCTTTTTGTTATGTGTTTGAAATCTTTGATAAGATAATGTATTTATTGGGATATCAATCCAAGTCCCACATCGGAATTTTAGACAAATATGGTATAATATATAAGTAATGTCCAACTCTAATTAGTATAAGGCCTTTTGGGAAGGAACCCAAAAACAAATCCGTGCGGGATTTACCACTTGAGCCCAAAACGGACAATATCATACTATTGGGGAGTTGGATATGGACTTGAAATAAGGATTCAAACCCAACACTATCTATAAGGAATAAATGTATTTGTTGATTTTATCGAACTTTCTCTAAAGAAATATCCAAATAAAAATCCTAAACTTTTAAAATTCCAAATGAATGACATTTATAAGTTGTAAGAGAAACACAAAGTAAAATAACGTGTTAAAGATTATAACAGCAACGAATACCAAAAAAAAAAAAAAACTAAACCAACTAAATTAAACCAAACGTACCGACGGAAAGATCTTTTGAAATATATATTTGTAAACAACGTTCATTGTCTTCCGTTGTGGCTCCCCCTTTTGATCGGTTATCAATATCCGTAATCCCTTCCTCGGCGTAACCCTAGATACAACAACATAAAGTTGACCATGCGAAAAGACCGGTCTAGGTAAGAACAAACCAACCTTTTGCAAAGTTTGACTCTGGCTTTTATTTATCGTCATAGCAAACGCGATAGCAACGGAAAATTTCCTACAACGCATTCTGAAAGGAAACCTTGCTTTTGGTGGGGAAGCAAACATCCTAGGGATCAAAACCATCTTGCCTACTTTATCACCGCTTATAAGGCTAGCCTCGATCACATGTTTAGCTAATTGAGTTACAAGCAACCTCGTACCATTGCACAAACCGCCTCTATGGTCAATATTTCTAAGCAACATGATAGGAGCACTAATCTTTAACTTTATATAGTGGTTAGGCAACCCAAATACTTTAATACTGTTTAGGTACTCTTTAGTATAAACCATATCATCCATCTTACTTGTGTCTGAAGTATCAATACAACTAAAATACTCATGTTCATCACATGTCCATATAAAAACGGTTTAAATAAAAACAAAATATATAACGAAATTTAGCATTCACGAAATCATATTAACAATTACATGCGAGCTTGGACAACATAAATTCATTAATAATATCTACGTCCTGATTACGGGGACTCAATATAGCTCTCTCATGAAAAAGATTTGGGTCGCATGTTATTGCATATGATCGACCATAAACTTCTGCAACAATGTTTTCGATATGATCACCTTCATTAGTAATTAATAAATCTGATAGGATATCAATCTCAACTTCTCCCGTATTGGGCTCACTTATTTTCCCATTGCCGATATCCAATAACCATTTGGCGAAATCTGCCATTTCCTGATCCTCAGCACCACCAGATCCACGTAGAAGCCTCATTTTCGTTTTTAGCTCCATTACCTTGCATTCAAACCATAAAGGAGATGAATTCAAACTCGCCATCACAATCTCCACTTTAGTACCATCGACAAAGACAGGTAATATTTGTCTGAAATCTTCACCCAAAACAATCATTTTACCACCAAAAACCTTATTACACTTAAGTATATCATGCATTATCTGATCAGAGTGTTTTGAAACAATACCTACTCATCATCGGAGCTTTGTCCCATATAATAAGGCTAGCCGGAACTCTCTCCCCGTTTTATGGAAATTGTCTCTCTTTCTTGTCGGTTCTTATCTTTCTCGCAAGTGCGAACACGAAACCATTATATCAGAGCGTTGGGAAACAATCTCTTTGGTAATTTTGATACCACGAATGTTAAGTTTCATCTCTAAAGTATACATTATTTGCTTACATTAATTTTATGGATTATTCTAATTATTCATTCTTCTTAGCCGGAAATCTCTCCCTGTTTTGCCGGAATTGTCTATCTTTCTAGTCGGTTCTTATCTTTCTCGCAAGCGCGGACACGAAACCATAGTATCTGAGCGTAGGTAAACAATCAATTTGGTAACTTTAATACCATGTTAAGTTTCATCTCTAAGTTTATCATTATTTGTATACATTAAGTTTATGGATGACTTTAATTCTTCGTTCTCCCTAGCCGGAACTCTTTCCCCGTATTACGGGAATTGTCTATCTTTCTTGTCGGTTCTTATCCAAGCCAAAAACTTAATTTTCCCATAGAGATTCTCCGAGCCCATATCGTGAGAAAACGAAAACAGTGGCAAAGGTAGATGGAATGGCAAAATGCAAGAACCTTGGAAAAAAGGAGAGAAATATTAACAATAAAAAAATCACAAACGACATTCAAAAATTGACAACTGTAATCGAATAAAACGAAAGCACAGTAAATAACTGATAAGCAAATTCAACATATACGGAATTACCCCTCGAGATCATCACAATTTTCTTCAACAACAGAACACACCGAGCACCTACAAAACAATTTAAACCACATGCTAATTAAGATAAGCACTGACAAAAACTTCAAAAAAACATAAAGAAAGACCAATAAAAACACTACACCAAAGAACAAAACAGAATGAATAGATCAGAATTTAAGAAACATATACCTCGAACAAAAGGAATCAATACATACACACTCCAATGTCACGGCCAACACAAACAGAAAAATATAACGCCTGAGAGTTTGATCGTGCTCAGATGCACCAGTGAGCCACTGAACCATCAAAATAAAACAACAAAAACGAACAATCAGTAAGATACATTATACATGCGAGGATTATCAATAAGATTTGTGACTTTATCACAAATTTTTGTGATCAATAATCTATGTTTTATACTTTAATAGATTCTAACAAAAAAACTAAACCATATAGAGAGAAAAAGAGTAAAAGAGCAAAACAATAGTAGAGACAACATAAAGGTGTGGATGTAATGCCTACGTGAGCCTCTCACCGCCGAACCTGATTACGTTGTAGTCAACCATTTGCAAAGAAAACCCCAATAAGCAGAAACGAATTGATCAAAGGATTAAAGTTAAATCGAGAGTTGGAAGTTAATTGGTTCAAGACATAGACGGAACTCATGGAGAAATTAAAGGTAGGATCCTGACACAACAAAAAAAAATTCTTCTTAATGATTTTTACTTGCAGCCAAATTCTGAAGAGTTTTGTTATGGTTTTTTATTCTTCCTCTTCCTAGAGTTCTCTTCTTCTGCTTCGTTATTCTTTTTTCTTATTCTTCAACATCATCATCATCATCATCATCATCATCATCATCATCATCATCATCTTCATCATTATTTTCCATATAGTTTTCATCTTCACAAAAGTATATCTCTCTCTCTCTTTCTTTAACTCTTTTTCGAAGGTATATCATTTGTATGCTTATTAGTTTATGGTTATAATAGGGAAAACGATCTATTTCCCCACGAACTATGGTCATATCTCTCAAGATGTCCACCGAACTATGTCCTTTGTATATCTCCTAACAAAAGGAAAGTTAAGAACCTAAATCCCCCGGAAAAAAAGTTCGAGACTTAAATCCCCACGGATGTCGGTTTCCACGGTTTGTGAGCTAAACCCGAACCTAAACCATTAAACCCCTAAACCAAACCGAAAAAACCCTGATCCAAACTAAAAACCTTGACCCGACACACTACCCCGACCCGAATAGCCAGTTTCTCCAAAATTAACAATTCGATAATTTGCCTAGTTTGCAATCGAACTTGATTGGTGGATTGAAGTTCAATTTCTGGGTTGGATTTGATTAAATTTTTTTATTGGATTTGAGTTCAATTGCAGAGGAGTGGATACAAGAGATGGGTGCTAAATGTTTATTGACGATGGAGACATTCACTATGAAAGCTTTCGCTACTGCGAAAGAGAGGAAGAAAGCTGTTGGCATCTTTGAGTTTATGAAGAAGTACAAGTTCAAAATCGGCGTCAAAAAATTATCCAGAACGCCACTATCCGGAACACGCCGGCCACAAGGATTTGAGATTTCGTTGTCTGGAGAATTTGATTTTGATTTTGATTTTTCAGATTTTATCAATTGCAATTGAGTTATTAAATCTCTTTATGGGTTATTTGATTTTCGTTGCAATTGATCCCGAGACTACTAAAACTTGGATTTACCCAGGTTGAGGAGATTGTTACTGATCCAAATTTTGAAACCCAGCCTCATCCAAATCCTGAAATTGAAAACCAACAAAGATCCCCGAGAGAGAGATTGAAAAAAGAGGGAGGAAAAAGAATGAAGCCAGGAGGAGAGAGAAGGAGATTTCTCTGGAAGAATACGTTGATTTCTTCAACTCTGGAAAGTCCATCGACTTCACCATCCCCTACTGATCATCTCTTAAATCAAATTTATATAAATTGAGAAACATATTTGGATCACCATAATTTCTCAACTTTCTTCTTTAACATGTATTTGTCTCCAATTGGATCTTCGAATTGTCGTTGTTTAAGCTTGAATGCAATGCAAAGAATTTGAAAAAAAAATCGGGTGAAGAAGAAGACAAATCGGGTTGGATCATGTCGTTCACGGGTCGATTTTTCAAAGAAAAAGGAAAAATTCGGGTCTGGTTTTATTCGGGTATGGGTCATTAAACGGATCTAAATCGTAGTTTAGTAATCTAATCGGGTCGTAATCGGATCTAAATCGGTTAAGAGTCGGATTTTAGATGGTTAACAACGATTACAAAACAGTAAACCATCTTAAACCGAGTTCTATGGGGATTTTAGTTTTGAACTTTTTTCTATGGAAATTTAAGCCTCGAACTTTTTTTTTCGGGAGAATTTAGGTCTTTAACTTTTCTTTCGTGGAGAGATATATAGAAGGCATAGTTCGGTGGATATCTGGAGGAATATGGCATAGTTCATGGGGAGATAGATCGTTTTCCCTTTATAACAACAATACAACAACTTAAAATCAAGTATTTCCACAAGATTTTTGCATATCTTTTATGTATACTTATTAGTTTACAGTTATAACAACGATATAATAACTTGGAATCAAATGTTTCCACACAAAAAAATTGCATTTCCTTTTTAGTGAATTTCACAAAATGAGATTCTTTTCAAAATCCAAAATTTAATAACACCATGAAATACTAAAACGAAAGTCTTTAAATAGAAGCTAGAAGTTATAATGGATAAGTTGAACTTGTAGAAGAATAATTTCCAAGGATATTGAGCAAAATCTACTACGTAGCTCACCATTCTCTTAAAGAAACTGTAAATTTTGAAATTTTCAATACAATATTAAGATAGAAGCCCACTTAATCTTGATTGCTCTTCCCAGAAAAACGACTTTTAAGATATCGCAACTGTGCTAATACCTGTAGACAATGGCCATCAATGCTTTCGATGATGACCTGGATTTTTATAGAAACTATAGATCATATTAGAAAATAACTCTAAAAGCTTAGCGTAAAGCACAAAAGATCGACATATATTAGACGATGATCTTTGTTGTGATCTTATTCGTCTACTTCTATTACGTTATCCTTAGTCATCATATGGAGGAATCAAGAAACAAAACGAAATAAATGCATGATTACCTTTCCAATCAACGTTGCAAGGAAACACTCCAAAAAAAAATACTTAAGTTTCTTACGAATACTAATAGATCATAATAAATCTTATAACAACACACAAAAAAACTAAACCCACACACCAAGATAATTATGCTATACTATCAACTCCTTCTCGATCGTCAAATTAATAGACCATTTACTCTTCCTTGTGCTTGGAAAATAAGAGCCAATCACATTGGATTTTATCAAACACGATTATCGTTCCAACAAATGTTTCTTTTCAGCCTCTATGCTTACCCTCAAGCATTACAAATATGGTTTGGAACTGGTTTAGTACTGTCGAATTCAATACCTCTGAAATTTCCTTTGATCATAAACATGGATCTTCATGGGTTCTTTCTCTCTCTAGATTCCTAGTTTAGATCTCCATTGGTTCTTTCTTCTTCTTCTCCTTCATGGAAGATAAATTCCACAATAAATAGGTTTAGTATTGTCTCCTTAACTTTTTTCTCTCTCATGTGTTCTCTTAGTTTACCTTAAAGCGTCTTCGCCATCTCTTCATTCTCCTTCTTCATACTTAATCACACATCTCTTCACCGTCAAAACACCTTCATCAATTCACCCACTGTTTCTTTTTAGCTTATGTGCTTTTCCTCAAGCATTCCAAACAGGGTTTGGAACCGGTTTAGTATTTTCGAATTCAATATCTCTAAAATTTCTATGATCATACATCGATATGTTTCGTGGATCGTTGTCATTTCTGCTTAAGCAATGCTTATTTCTCTAAATATTATGTCATTTCAAGTATGCTCCTTATTAACAAAAGATTTACAGATTAATATTAGAAACTTAAGCAAATAAAATATATTTGTTGCGAAATCGCGATCAAAGATGTGCCAAAACGCATAATAGGGAGTCTATCAATTTTGGCTGATTAAGAAGCTTATATTAAAATTAATAAAAAAAATTAGAAATACATATAAAATTAAAAAAGAAAGACCATCATTACCAAAGAACAACACTTACATATTCCGGTAGGTTTTAAATTCCTTATTAACCAGAATTAAAAAAAATAAAAACGGAAGATACGAACTAACGGAGACAAAATATCGATCAATTACATGTTCCTAAAGGCTTTAATTCTCTCTCTCTCTCCTTCCTCTCTTTCTCCCCCCCCCCCTCTCCCTCTACCCCCTCTCCCTCCATATACATGTCCCTGGAGGCTTTAACTCTCTGTCTTCCTCTCCCTCTTTCTTCCTCCCTCCCGCCCTCTTTCTTCCCTCCCTCCCTCTCTCTCTCCCTCGATCTCTCTCTATCTCTCTGCCTCTCTCTCCCTCTTCCTCAAAAGTTTTGTAGTTAAACACAAAACTCACTGTGGAGCTGGGTAACCACTGTAGATAAACCCTTTCCCATCATGTGTCCATGTAATTCTACTAAATGTAACCTGAAGTACACAAAAAACAGATTCATGTCAAAAAAAAAAAA
Organism: Eutrema japonicum; assembly: GCA_030161315.1. Taxonomy (NCBI): domain Eukaryota; kingdom Viridiplantae; phylum Streptophyta; class Magnoliopsida; order Brassicales; family Brassicaceae; genus Eutrema; species Eutrema japonicum. The sequence goes on along the minus strand of BSQW01000012.1, from coordinate 19,526,308 downwards.
AATTGGTTTGATTTGTAAGAGTTCATATCAAAGTTGAAAACTAATTACGAAGTAATTCCATTCGAAGAAACCTTACCCAAGATAAAGTATCATGTTCTACTTTCTTATTATTAGCCAATCACTTTAATCGTTACCCAATCAATACCACTTGAGCTAAGCCCATAAGTGAAATGCTTAGTATCCGGTCCTCTATAGCTAAAGTGTTTAAAGACACTATTTCATCATCACTAAGAGTATTGCGATCAATCAAGATCTCTGTTTCAAAATCCAAATCATCTTGAAACCACATTTTTAAATCAAAAAGTCAAATGAGAATTTGGAGAGTAAAAAAGAATTTAAACTTAATACTCAAAAGTCGTAAACTATTTTTAAACCGATTTAGTGCAAGACATATATAAATTTAATTTGTATTTTTACTATTCTAATAAAAGAATGGAAAATCTTCAACATCAAATGAGTGTCATCCAAGTTTTGGAAACTATCAAAGTATACAATGCTATCACGTCCAAACAATCTCTCTTGTCCATGAAATTCACTTAGCAAAGTAATTTGTCGCGACTATATCCAAAGTAGGCAGCCAACTTCTAGGGTTACTATTTGCGGCTAATGAATTGTGACAAAAGTTGCTAAGTTTTCTTATTTTTCTTCTTTGGTTTCTTCTTCTTCGTTTTCTTCTTCATGCTCTAAGATAGTTTTAGTAATTCCATGCATATTAATAGGAAAAAAATTAACATGGTTTAGCTTGGCTTTCATTTCATTTTGGATCTGATTCTACAATTTAAACCGAACATAAGAATTTATAGTTTTTAGGGATCACATATCTGGTTTAGTTTGTGTTAGATAGAAATCATGAGCCATTTGACATATAATAACCATTTTTAGATTAATAAACTGGAGTGTTGTTCTAGAGTCTATATATATTTAAATAGAGAACAATCATATGGTCTCTTTGCTTTGTGTTTCCTTATTATAATATTTGGAACATACATACATAAAAACAAATCATCTAACTACTTTTTCTAAATTATGCTTGTTTATAGGTTCAAAGTTGTGCAGAACACACTTTCATACTAATCAGAATCATCCTCTTCCACTTCAGTCGCTCCCTCCATGCTCCTCTCCGGTTCCTCCTCCTCCTCATCAGCCAACGAAATGATTGGGAACAACATCAACGAAAACTCAAGATCCAAAAACTACAACAACAACAAATCCACCTATTCACCCAGCCTTCACTTCCCATTACATCCGACCATCACTGCACAACAACGCTCATGGTTCTTATGTTCCCTCTCTCTCCTCCACCCTATTTCATTTGCTAACTAATCTGTTTTTTCTATTGCTTTTTCCCACCACAAAGAAAAATAACCATGAGACGACAAGAAAAAGAAAAATCACTCATCATCAAGTTTAACTGCAAAACGACTAATGTGCAACACCAAATGAATTATTCTATGCGTTTAGAAGAAGTGTCCCGAGCTTTTCATGAAATTGCTAGAACTTTATCCCTGCATCCAATTAGCTATATCTGAATCTACTAACCGTTCTCTACCTAAATTAGGAACAACATTCAATTGGATATTAGCCCAACAAAAGTTTGAAGAAAAACAAAATCTCACTTGAATCCATAACATGGCTATGGAACCATATTATAAAAACCAACAACACTAATGACACACAAACCTTCCAATAAATTTCATGCCAACAATCTAAACAACATGGTTAATGAATATAAAAAAGCAAAATATAAAGTAGATCAGCACTTCATCTTCAAAACCAAGTTAGACCGTACACACAAAACCAAGTGTTTGAGGGTCATTCGAAAGGTCTTAAGAGGACTTATCAAATACATTATACATGCATGTAAGCTTATTCTACATTTTCTTTGTGATATGATCTAGTGGTTTAAAGATAAATTCATGGCTGGGAGCATTGGCACTTATAATTCTAACTATGTAAATTTTGTAAACACACTTGTGTGAAATAATAAACATCGTATCGCATGCTGAACAGGTCTTCTTGAGTTTTCTTCGTGGAAAAGAGAGAGGAACAATTAACTATATATATGTTTGACTTTTTTTTTTTGTCGTCTACATTAACCATTTGACTTTCAAAAACTGTTTTATTTTGTATTTTATATATTATTCATATATGCATATAAGTATTGTCAAATAGACTCTCATTTTGAGACATCGATCATTGTCTGCTTTCGATAATTCGTCCCTTTGAACTTTCTTCTCCACAGATGTCTCTACCTCAGGCCATGGATTCTTCTTCACTGTAAGTATTACGATTACTCTCTTCTAGTTTTTTTTTAGTCTTTGCTCAACTTTTTGCGCTCAATAATTTCCTTTTCCTGATAATTATATATATTGGACTGTGGACATTGACTAAATTTCTTGTCCTTGGTTTTAGAAAGCGTATTGAGCTTGTGAAGCTTGTGTTGACCTCAGATCTCTTAGACAGCTCATTGATAAGCTCAAATTATTATCCTATAAGTACTAAAGCTTTGTCGATTGTAATACTTAGGGGTCGAATCAACAGAGACTCAAAAAGACACACAATAGATTTTATAGATGAAAATTAAGCTAAGTGATCAATGAAATTGAAAGCAACTACGTAAATTAAACAAGTTGTGATTCGATTGGGAGAAAGATAGTTTCAGTGTATTTCTCAGGAAATCAATGAATGCAATTAAACTAACAAATTAGGGTTCAGTTTAAGCACGGTTCTTGAACTCAAATCACTGAAATATAATTAACCAACTCTCGTTGCTAGAATTATCTAAGTCTAAATCCTAGAATTCCAAATCTCTTTGCGAATCCTAAAGTCTAAATAAGCTTTTAGTTCAAGTTTGATTAGTTCACAAAACAACTAAACCAAATCTCTTTGCAAATAGTTATTTTGCTCACCTTAAATTCTATCAGGTTTCTCAATTGCACTATCGTGCCTAATAGAATAACCTAAGATCTAAATTCTATGTGATCAATCCAAAATTAGCTTTGAGAACAACCTAAGGCAAAGAACTAATTCAGATTATGAACCCTAATCAACAATTCAATCTAGCATTCAAAGAAATCCCTTATGAGAACCCTAAACCTAGCAGGAGATCTACTCAGACATGGAGATTGCAATAATAAACATGGCTGAATAAATACTTGAATAGATAATAAGAAAGAGTAACAAGAGGGTTCGAAATCTTCTCTCGGACGAACAGAGTTTCAGACTTGTCTCCCTTCCAAAGCTCTCTCACAAAACCAAAGTAAAAAATAAAGCATAGCAGCCAAAGTGGCTGAAAAACCTAATTATAAAGCTAAAAACACATTATGGGGCTTTGTTGTAAATTATAAAGTCTTTTGGACCAAGGTGCAAACTTAAAACTTGTAAAAAGTCATGTTTCCTTCTTCTCCCGAGCAGTATCGATCGATACATAAGTGGTATCGATCGATACACATTCTCTGTGTCGACTCTTCTGCTCGCAAGACTGGACTGGCTTCACGAAAACTGGCATAACTTTCGATCGCACCATTGGAATGGCCTCAAACCACTTCCAAATGAAAGCTAATCCATTGATCTATCTTGTGGCCAGAGTTGAGCTCAATCCATTGGTGGGAAGTTCTTCAAATAATGCCAAACTTCTGACGTCTCTGCATGACTTTGCATTTCCATATGCTCATTTTCACCCAAGACGGCTACTTTTCTCAAATTGTGCTCCAAACGTGCTAAAACCTGAAAAGACTCTAAAAGACTCCAAAATACTCCAAAATACTAGAAAGACTCTATAAATAAGACCTATATCATGGCTAAAAACGGGTAAAAACCATGATATATCAACTCCCCCAGACTTAGCCTTTGCTTGCCCTCAAGCAAACAGAAAACCAAACCAGAGAAAGAGATTTGAAAACACGGAGACTCACATGTTCCTGAACCATCGTAAAGACCATTTTCCTAAGCTTTCCAGATATCACCTAACCAGCTCCAGATCTTACCACCATGTACTTCTCCATAGACGTTCGTAGCTTTCCAGACTCCATACATTATCTCACAGCATTGTCCAATAAAGCCCTCATCGCCAGTTTCATCGCTGCATCCAATGTTCAAGAACCTTCTAGATTCTTTCCCATACAATATTTTGACATAGGAACCCCCCAATTTTCACACTTTTTGGTATTGTTTTCCTCTCCCCCAGACTTATTTCACATCATGTTTTCTTGCATATTCATATTAAGGTTTGAGACGCGAGTATCGATGGTGTTTGCCACCAAATCCCCGGTTCTTCCCTCTCTACGTATCAAAGGTGTAAGCGAATAATGGTATCACAGGAAATTTTCCTAACCTCGCTTTCAACGTTTGTGTGATCATTTCTTCCAAGTAGAATAATAGGATTGTTGGAAATTTTCCTAACCCTCTACTCAGAAGAAAATCATTTCATATTTTTATGCTTTTACTTATAACAAGGGAGAGAAAATACAATTACTTTCTACACATGGGTTCCTTTGTCAGATATGAATGATGAATCAAGCCCTGTAAACATCAACTGCATCGATGAAGTGCAAAAAATTTGGCTCAGGCTTTAGAAGAACTCTGCTGGAGACATGGGTGTTTTCTAGTCAACTGATCAGTATTTGGATTTTTCATTAGTCGATCTAGAACTGATCATGTAACACTGGTCACTCAAAAGCAAAATCAGAACAATAGATTCAAGCACATGATCATAATCTCCAACATATTTTGACTCGATAAAATAAATTTTTATTTTTTATTTATTTTTTATTTTATGACTCTAAGAAAAACAAAAACGCTGTCAACAACTACCTCCCCCAGACATAAACAACACTGTCCCCAGTGTTATCTAGCCTAAGGTTGGTGAAAGAAACAAAAGAACAAAGATAAATCATGAAGAACAAGAAGTTACCGTAATGGAACAGGGGTATCGACCGACACACAGCCTGGTATCGATCGATACCAGGCTTAAGTCGACACAGGAGGCTTCTCTTCAACGACAAAGTGTCATACCTGTGCGTGGGGTATCGACCGATACACTAGGTGTATCGATCGATGCAAGGGCGATTTGGTCGATGCAAGTTCTGTTTCTCCTCGTTTGCTCCAATCTGATTCACTCAAGACACAAAACACAAAAAACAAAAAATCACAAAAATAAAAGACTTATATACAGACTCACCAGTGGGTTGCCTCCCACCAAGCGTTTGTTTTACGTCACGAGCTTGACTTTGCGGACGATCAGTCAGGATAAGAACGAGAGCTTGCTCCAAAACAAGCTCCACAACTTGACATCGCCAGCTTCAGAGTTCTGCTCAACATGCTCTCCACAAACTCCTTTCCTTTCTATTTCAGCTCCAAAGTAATAATAACTATAGCCTTAGAGAATGGTTTTGAGGTTCCTTTGTACTTCACCTTATACTCTATCGAATCTCCATCACACTTTTGAGGGGTTAAGGTCACATGGGTAGCACTCTCGACTCTTTTGTTCTTCACATTCTTCTTTGCCTTAGCCTTTTTGATATCTTTCTTGGTGATGATAGAAGGACCATCTAAAACCTCTATGACAGTTGGCTCATCATAAGGCTCGTCCAAAAGATCAACCATCAACGTCTCTCATGTAACAACGGTGATGCAAGAGATATGTGTGGGAGCTCTTCTAGAAGGAATGGCTTTGTAGGAGACATGTTCGTCAATGTATGAGAACGAAATCCTCTTACTGGGCATGTCTATAACTGCACCAACCGTAGCCATGAACGGTCTTCCAAGAATCAAAGGCGTACTAGATCTTGTACTCATTTCCACAACCTGAAAATCAGCAGGAACCAGACAATATCCTACTTTAACCAGCAAATCAGGGATTGTACTGTATGGAACTGAGGTGGAAGAGTTCGCGAATGCGAGAGTCATCAGAGTATATCTAATATCACAAATTTTCAAACTCTCTGCAAGTGCCTTTGACATGACATTGACGCTCGACCCTAAATCAACAAGAGATTCCTTGAATTCAATTCCAGAGATAGAGGATGGAACTGAAAATTTTCCTGGGTCTTCCCTCTTAGTTAATTGCTTCATCGGTGGTGGTGTGCTTCTTGCCTTGATGAAGATTGCCTTGATCTCTTCCTCAGTTTCTCTGCAATCTCAGAAGTAACATTTCAAAGGGTCGATTTTCAAAAGCTTCTTCAAAAGATATAGTATGTGGAATTCTCCTCACCATCTTCTCAAAAGCGAGCAACTTCTCTGTAGTGATGGGATTCATGAGATGTCTAGGTGGTCTAGGATATGGCACCTTAGGCTTGTAGACACGTTCTTCTGTTATCTCTGGTTTTTTCACAATTTCCGGCTTAGTCTGCAAGGGGTTTCGATTGACATAAGTAGTGGTATCGACCTCAGAGAGGGTATCGATCGACACAGAAAGGGTATCGATCGATACTCGGGCGATTTCAGAATTCTCATCGTCATCTTCTACAGGGTTTTCGAAATTTCTGGCACTCCTTAAGGTGATTGCATTAACGTATTCATTCTGTGAATTAACCATATTTCCCTTGACAACTGCTGCAGTTTGAGATACTTGAGTTTCCAGCATCTTCTGATGATTACTGAGAGCCTCAATCTTTCCACTCAGATCAGTGTACATAGCATCCATCTTCCCATTGAAGTCCACTGTTATCTTCTGCTGTCCTTGAACAAGTTGTTCAAACATAGACTCAATCTTGCTCTCTGGGGTTTTAGCAGGCAGAGGTTTATAAGACGAACTCCCATAGTTCCTGGTATAGCCACTGATCTGGAATGGTTTCTGGACAAACTGATTCGACCCAAAATCAGCTCTACCAATATAGTTAACATCATCTACTTCATCTTCACCAGCAAAGTGGACCGATTTTTGGGTCCTTCCCATCAACAGATTGTGCACTAAATCTAACTTAGCATTCACCTTAGCAATCTGCGATCCATCCATGCTCCCAGTCTGCCTCATTCGCTCAAAGTCTGCATTCTTGGTACTATTGCTAGATGCCAAGTTCTGAATAAGCACATAAGCATCGTCAGGATACCTGGTGTTGAAATTTCCATTACTCGCAGCATCCAAAGCCATCTGGTACCTCCAATCAATCCCTCTGTAGAAAGTACCCAACAACTGAACCTTAGTAAACCCATGGTGCAGACAATCTCTCTGATATGACCTGAAACGAATCCAAGCAGCCTTGAGTGCCTCTGTCGGACCCTGAGAAAACTGAGAAATCTTGTTCCTGAGCTCTTCGGATCTCGCATCATCATAGAAATTATTCAGGAACGCATTCTTTGTCTACTCCCAAGTAGTCAGTGATCAAGGGGGCAACTGATTAAGCCAATAAGCTGCATCTCCACCAAGAGAGTATGGGAAAAGCTTACGGAAGAGGAATCATTGGACATTCCATTGTATTTGATGCTAGTGACCAAATCCTCAAATTTCTCAATGTGATCCATGGGGTGTTCATTGGAAAGACCGTGGAAAGGATGCTGACCCACAAGAGTGTAGTAAGCAGGCTTCAGCTCAAAGTTGTTTCTCTAAAAAGCAAGAGGGCGAATCGCAGAACGATTGGCGTAGAACTGATCAGGCCTGTTGTACTCACCAATTGTCCTACCACGATTAATCACAGCATTCCCTGCGACAATCTCTTCGACAACAACAGGAGATGGAATGATGTTCCCCTCTCTATCCAATCGTTGCCCTCGCGCATTTCACAATTGATCCTCTTGGTCTATGTAAGCACCAACTTCATCTTGAACCAAAACCACTGGGTTGTTGTTCATCTCTGCTGGTTTCTTTGCTTTTCTGTTTGCGCGTTCCAAAAGTGCTAGCTGATCGTTTGACAGATAAACTAGCGGAGTGTTCTTGTTCCTCATGGTTTCATGAATATGCATGCATCTGAAATGCAAGAGTCAAGAACGTAAGTAACAGAAAAATTCACGACAGGTATCGACCGATACCACTAGGGTGTCGATCGATACTGGTCGAACGTAGTCGAAATTTTCAAACTAAAATCTAATGGCGAATTGAATCCCCGGCAACGGCGCCAAATTTGATAAGCTCAAATTAATACCCTATAAGTACTAAAGTTTTGTCGATTGTAATACTTAGGGGTCGAATCCACAGAGACTCAAAAAGACACACAATAGATTGTACATATGAAAATTAAGCTAAGTGATCAATGGAATTGAAAGCAAATACGTAAATTAAACAAGTTGTGATTCGATTGGGAGAAAGATAGGTTCAGGGTATTTCTCAGGAAATCAATGAATGCAATTAAACTAACAAATCAGTGTTCAATTTAAGCACGGTTCTTGAACTCAAATCACTGTAATATAATTAACAAACTCTCGTTGCGAGAATTATCTAAGTATAAATCCTAGAATTTCAAATCTCTTTGTGAATCCTAAAGTCTAAACCAGCTTTTAATTCAAGTTTGATTTGTTCACAAAACAACTAAACCAAATCTATTTGCAAATAGTTATTTTGCTCACCTTAAATTCTATCAGGTTTCTCAATTGCACTCTCGTTCCTAATCGATTAACCTAAGATCTAAGTTCTAGGTGATCAATCCAGAATTAGCTTTGAGAACAACCTAAGGCAAAGAACTAATTCAGATTATGAACCCTAATCAACAATTCAACCTAGCATTCAAATAAATCCCTTATGAGAACCCTAAACCTAATAGGAGATCTACTCAGACATGGAGATTGCAACAATAACCATGGCTGAATAAATACTTAAATAGATAATATGAAAGAGTAAAAAGAGTGTTCGAAATCTTCTCTCAGACGAACATAGTTTCAGACTTGTCTCCCTTCCAAAGCTCTCTCACAAAACCAAAGTAAAAATAAAGCATAGCAGCCAAAGTGGCTGAAAAACCTAATTATAAAGCTAAAAACACGTTCTGGGCTTTGTTGTGAATAATAAAGTCTTCTGGACCAAGGTGCAAACTTAAAACTTGTAAAAAGTCACGTTTCCTTCTTCTCCCGAGCATTATCGATCGATTCATAAGTGGTATCGATCGACACACATTCTCTGTGTCGACTCTTCTGTTTGCCAGACTGGACTGTCCTTACGAAAACTGGCATAACTTTCGATCGCACCGTTGGAATGGCCTCAAACCACTTCCAAATGAAAGCTAATCCATTGATCTACCTGGTATCCAAAGTTTAGATCAATTCATTGGTGGGAAGTTTTTCAACGAATGCCAAATTTCTGACGTCTCTGCATGACTCTGCATTTCCATACGCTCAATTTCACCCAAGACGGCTCATTTTCTCCAATTGTGCTCCAAACGTGCTTAATCTTGGTTAAAAACGGATAAAAACCATGATATATCACTCATGGAGTAAGATCACGGAGATACACAAATTAAGCTCTCAGGACAAAGATTAAGCTCGAGGATTCAAATTTACCAAGAAGCCAAACTCACATTCGTGGTTTTCTCTTCACCACCGATTAGCATAAATAGATCTTATACTTCTGCATCTACTCTTGTTCCTGGTCCTGAGTCAAAAGTTACTGATCCATTTCACTTCCTCTGCTCCGAGACGACCCCCTCATTCTCCCTATTCCAACAATTGCTGTTGAGATTTTAATAAAAATCTCCCTCACCTCAAATCAGAGGTAATTTTGCATTCCACTCAAAATTAGCCTTTGATACCCTCTTCAGATAGAATTATCTGGTGTGTATGCTTAAACATAACTGTCTTGCAATTTCAGTCAATACCTTTTGATACTCTGTTCTGTCTAAAGTTTCCAAGTCAACAACTCTATGAATCTTAAAAGTTATCTGTTTCTTGTAGTTGCTGGGATCTAAGAAACCGGTGATCCGTCGCAACTCTCTTTATGTTGGATCAATTTGTTAATAAAGCCAATGGACTTATTAAATTGAATGAATGTGAATGAGAAATGTGTTATTGGGCTCATGGAAAAGCCTAAGTTTATTTGCTTAGTGGTTAAAGACTAAAGTGTTTTATCAGAAACTTTGGGGAATTATACCTCCTTTCTCTGGCTATATATTCATGCCTCTACTCTCATTCATATTACAGCAAAAAACATACTTTCACAAGCTTTTCTAAAAGCAAAGAAAGAAAAAAGTTTCCAGCAATCTCTCATTTTTTTTAAGTAAGTGTCTCGAGAGTATATCATAGTATTTAGTTCGATAGATCCGTTGTCGAGTGTTCGCGATAACGGATTCCATGGTTGTATCATGGGACTCATGAATCGAATATCATACAGTCACACTACGGGAGATTCTTTGAGTTAAGGAAAGAGAGTTCTCTCGCCTCCATTGTTTCGTTTAATTTCATCTTTTTTACATCGTTTTTAAACTCGTCTTTCCTTAACGTTTATTTTTATATTCATGATTAAATCGCTATCCTGTTATTGTGCGAATTTTTGGTCATACAATCTTAACACAAAGAAATCCGTTTTCAGTTTTATAAACATCAAACAAATTTTAAACGCGAGTAAAAAAACATTTTTAAACGATTTTTAAAACGAATCTTCTACTGCTTATGATACTCAAACGTTATCAAACGCTAATCTAGCGACTCTCAAACGTGTAGTACAAGCAATTTTATTTTAATGATTTTATAAAAAGATGTTCTACCGCTTTTGATACTCAAACGTTATCAAACGCTAATCTAGCGACTCTCAAACGTGTTGTAGAAGCAGCTTTACTTTAACGTCTTTTACAAACGTTATTAATTGCGATTAATAAACGCTCTTTGGGTTTGCGAACGCTGTAAAACGCTTCGACAATCGCCAAACGTTTTAACGTTTGCGAACGCTTAAACTAGCAAATCGTGTTCTCTGAAACCATTATCAAACGTGTTTTCTTAAACGCTCTGTAGAGGTTCGAATCAGAACGCTCTGAGAAGGTTTGATTCAGAACGCGCTTTTAGCTGTTCTAATTAGTTCGATAGCGGTTCTAAATTGCGATTTAATTCCGTATCAAAACTCTTGTGGTTTAATTATTTTTCTAATTAAATCGTTATTGATTAGAAGTTGTGTTTATTTTGTCTCCGCGGAATGACAAGCAATACCGAGAACAGCACCAAAGAGATTCTCTGTGCAAAGGCTTGATTCTAAGTCTCCTGATAGACCCATTGTACGCTATTTATAGTACGGTCAACACTTCAAAGAAACTTTGGGTTTCTTAGAGAAGAAGTATAAGTCTAAAGTCGCAGGTTGTAAGAAATTCGCAATTGCGAAATTTTTAGACTTTGAAATGGTTGATTCAAAACCCATCATGGAACTAGTGGAAGCGCTGCAATTGCTAACGCATGAGATAGCTGATGAAGGCATGTTTATCAGTGATAGTTTCACATTGAATTGCTTTATTGAGAAGCTTCACATTGAATTGCTTTATTGAGAAGCTTCCCAAGCACAAGCGGAATGCAATTTCCCTTGAAGACTTGATAGTCAGGATGCGGATCGAATCTCGAAACCGCAAGGCATATGGTGTTCAATGTGAGCACACTGCTAATGTTATTGTTCACAAGGACAAGGGGAGAAGGAAACAATTCTCTGAAAGCCTCTATTAGCTTTATAAAGCGAAAGGGTGCAATGAAGTTCTTGGGAAAGTGTCACATGCGTGACAAGGTTAGTCAATCAGTGATAGTTTCACATTGAATTGCTTTATTGAGGAGCTTCCCAAGCACAAGCGAAATACAATTTCCCTTGAAGACTTGATAGTCAGGATGCGGATCGAATCTCGAAACCGCAAGGCATATGGTGTTCAGTGTGAGCACACTGCTAATGTTATTGTTCACAAGGACAAGGGGAGAAGGAAACAATTCCCTGAAAGCCTCTATTAGCTTTATAAAGCGAAAGGGTGCAATGAAGTTCTTGGAAAAGTGTCACATGCGTGACAAGGTTAGTCATAAAGTTAGCGCAAGTCGTAGCAACATTAATTGACAACCGCAAAGACAAAGGGAAGGCTCTGGCCAACCTGACTCAAGATGACATGTGCGCTATGGTCACAGAGGTCAACACGGTTGAGGACAACCCGAAAGATTGGTGGTACGACATAGGTGCCACCACTCACATATGCATTGATAGAGGCATGTTTAGCACTTATCAAAAATGCAAGAGTGAGGAGCGGCTGTTAATGGGTAACACCGACTCGTCAAAGATTGAAGGTTGTGGCCAAGTGAAGCTCAAAATGACCTCGGGACATGAGATAACTCTCAAAAATGTCAAACATGTGCCAGACATGCGGAAGAATCTAATTTCTGGGATGCTTATTAGCGCCGCCGGATTTGTTGTCACTTTCGAGTCAGACAAACTTGTGCTCAAGAAACATGAGGTGTACTTGGGCAAGGGATATGTTACGGGAGGACTGGTCCAAATGAATGTAATGACACTCTTACCCAAAAATGTTGTAACATATGTTTCAATCAATAAGAATGATCCAGTTGCTTATTTGGTTGAATCTTTCAATATTTGTCATGAACGGTTAGGTCATGTGAATTATAAATATGTACAAAGATTAATTAATTTGAACCTAATTCCAAAATGTAAATCAAGTAAAGACAAATGTGAAGTATGCGTACATGCTAAATTCACAAAAACCTCATCCCCTCGTGTAGATAGAACAACTGAACTTTCAGTTTAATTCACACAGATTTGTGTGATTTAAAATTTGTTCAAACTCGAGGCGGTAAATAATATTTTGTGACTTTCATAGATGATAGTACAAAATATTGGTATGTCTATTCGCTAAGAAGCAAAGATGAAGCTTTGGAAAAATTCAAGGAGTATAAAAACGAGGTTGAAAATCAACTCGACAGAACTATAAAGATAGTTCGAAGTGATAGAGCAGGCGAATATGATGGACCATTCGATGTGTTCTGTAAAGAACATGGCATTATCCATCAAACAACCGATCCCTATTCACCTGAATCTAATGGATTTGCGGAACGAAAAAAACCAAACTCTTAAAGAGATGATGAATGCGATGTTGTAGGAATCTGGGTTACCCCATAACATGTGGGGGGGGGGGGGGGAAGCGTTGCTTACCACAAATTATATCCTCAACAAAATACCGCACAAAGTCACTGGTAAAACACCATATGAACTTTGAAAAGGTATTAATGTGCCTTCGTACAAATACCTGAAAGTGTGGAGGTGCCTAAAAAAAGTTGCAGTGCCACCTCCTAAAACTGTCACAATTGGACCTAAAATGGTGGATTATATTTTCATTGGATATGCACATAATAGTAGTGCGTATCAGTTTCTGGTTCATAAACCATACGTACTAAATATCCATTTTAATACAACCATGAAATCAAGGAATGCTTCTTTCTTTGAGCACGTGTTTCCGTGTAAAGATAAAAATTTGAACCGAACTCTTGAAGAAAGAGATGCAATTACCTCTGTAAATGAGGCAAGCACTTCTGGCACATTTTTAGATGATGCAAAAGAAGTTGAAGATGAACCTAGACGTATCAAAAGATCTCGTAAGGAAAAATCTTATGGTAAAGATTTCTTAATGGTCTTTTTTTTAGAGAATAAACCGAGAAATTTCACTGAAGCCATGTCTACACCAGACGCTCATTTTTGGAAGCAAGTTGTTCATAGTGAGATCGAATCCATTATGCAAAACAATACATATGAGATAACCGATCTACCACAAGGGTTCAAAGCCGTAGGGTGTAAATGGATTTTCAAAATATAGTTGAAAATCGATGGCTCAATCGATAAGTACAAGGCTAGGCTTGTGGTGCAAGAATTCCGGCAAAAAGAAGGCCTAGATTTCTTTGACACCTATTCTTCGGTAACGAGAATAACTTCAATTCGAATGCTGATCGGAATTGCAGCATTAAAAGATCTAGAAATCCATGAAATGGATGTGAAAACTGTCTTTCTAAATGGTGATTTACAAGAGGAGATTTATATGAAACAACCCGAAGTGTTTGTTATCCCAAGACAAGAACACAAGGTATATCGACTTATAAAGTCATTGTATGCAAGTTCCAAAACAATGGCATGAAAAATTTGACAACATAATGATGTCAAATGGTTTCAGCATTAATGAATGTGATAAGTGCATATACATCAAAAGTACTTTGCATGGATACGTTTTGCTATGTTTGTACGTTGATAGCAATAAAAACATGATCAGTCAAACTATGAACATGCTAAGTAGCAAGTTTGATATGAAATACATGGGATTAGCAGATGTAATTCTAGGGATTAAGATCACTAGAACTTCCGAATGAATAATCTTGTTTCAAGCTCATTATGCTGAAAAGATACTTTATAGATTCAAAATCTACTCAAGTGGGATTGCAAAAAAAACTCTTGTAGACCCTAGTCTTCACCTGACGAAAAATTCAGGTGAAGCAGTGTCACAAGTGGAGTATGCACGGGTAATCGGAAGTCTGATGTACTTAACGAATTTTACTAGACCCGATTTAGCGCACGCACACTACAAGAAAAAACAGTTTTTGTGACTACCATTTGCGACTACTTTTTTAGTCACAAAAAAGAGGGACCGTATTGTGACTAATTTGCGACTAATAAGCGACTACCCATAAAGCATATGCACAATAGTCCCAAATTACGGACTAAAAAATTAGTCATAAAAGAGTCGCTTATTTGCGACTGTTTAAGGACTTGTAAAAGTAGTCCCAAATTTGTGACTGGTTTGCTTCGGTTTAGCAACTCCACTCGATTTTTTTTAAATAAACATCAAATAATATACAAAAAATTCTAAACCCTAAACCATCAAATAATATACAAAACATCAAATAAATAAACATCAAATAATATACAAAAAAAAATTCAATACTTACAATTTTTTAAAATATTATAATTTTATAAACCTAAACTCTAAATTTTAAACCCTAAACCTCTAACCCTTAAACATAAACTCTAAATTTTAAATTGTAAAATATAAAACTTAAATCATAAACCTATAACCCTTAATCATAAACCTCTAACCATTAATCATAAACTCTAAATCATAAATCATAAACCTCTAACCCTTAATCATAAACTCCAAATCTAAAACCCAGTTTTTGTGACTAATTTGAGACTAATTTGCGACTAATTTTTAATAGTAATCACAAAATAGTCCCAAATTTGGGACTAATTTGCAACTCCATTTGATTTTTTTTTAGAAATCAATAAATTCTAAACTCAAACCACAAACCCTTAACCCTAAACCCTAAAACTCTAACCCTTAATCATAAACTTGATCTAAATCTTAAATTGTAAACTAGATCTTACAAATAAACATCAAATAATATACAAAAAAAATTCAACTCTTACATTTTTTTAAATATAATCATTTTATAAATCCTAAATTCTAAACCCTAAACCTCTAACCCTTAATCATAAACTCTAAATATTAAATTTTAAAATATAAATCTTAAATCACAAACCTCTAACCCATAATCATAAACTCTAAATCTTAAATCATAAACCTCTAACCCTTAATCATAAACTATAAATCTAAAACCCAGTTTTTGTGACAAATTTGGGACTAATTTGCGACTAAATTTCAGTAATAGTCACAAAATAGTCCCAAATCTGGGACTAATTTGCAACTCCACTTGATTTTTATTTAGAAAACAATAAATTCTAAACCCAAATCACAAACCCTTAACCCTAAACCCTAAACCTCTAACCCTTAGTCATAAACTTGATTTAAATATTAAATTGTAAACTAGATCTTACAAATAAACATCAAATAATATACAAAAAAAATCATCACTTACAATTTTTTAAAAAATAATCATTTTATAAATCCCAAATTATAAACCCTAAACCTCTAACCCTTAATCATAAACTCTAAATCTTAAATTGTAAAATATATATTACACATAAACATCAAATAATATACAAAAATATAACACTTACAAAACTTTCAATATAATCATAACATGTACTAAGTGTTATATGTGTTTTATAAGGAATGATTTTGAAAAATAAAATTCTCTAAAATTTTATTTATTTTTAAGTTTTAACATATTTTTGAATGGCTATATACACAAAATCATTATAAAATCATATTCAATTATTCTAGGTTCTTAAAGTTTAGGGTTTAGGGTAAATGTTTTTGATTGTCACAAAATAGTCCCAAATTTGGGACTGTTTAGCAACCCCAGTCAATTGTTTTTAATAGTAGTCACACAATAGTCCCAAATTTGTGACTAATTTGCGACAAAATGACAAAAATAATGAAAGCTTCTCATTTGCTAGTTCATTAAGACGAGGATCGAGATCCTCCACCGTTGATTGGTTTAATCCAATGGACCAAATTTTATTTTTATTTTTTTAATTGTTTTATCTTTCTCTCTCTTTATTTCCTGCGACTCTTCTTTTATTTTTTTTGGTCTAAATCCTGCGACTCTTCTTCTTCCTTTGCATCTAACTTTTTTTTTTCTCTCTGTATCTATGATCTATGATCTAACTCTCTTTTTTTTTTATTTTTCCAGATTCTCACCGCCGGCAAGGCTGTCGTGTAGTTGGTCCGAGGAGGCAGCGGTTTGTGGAAGCGAGGTTTCTTCTTCTTCTTTTTCCAGATCTAGCCGCCGGCGAAGCTTCCTTCTTCAATGGTTTCTTCTCCAGCCACCGGCGATGCTTCTTCTTCTCCAGCCACCGGCGATGCTTCTTCTTCTCCAGCCGCCGGCGATGCTTCCTCTTTTTCCAGATCCGACAAGTCTTCTTCTCCATCCGCCGACGATGAAGGAGATGAAGGAGATCGACAATGGTGATGAAGGCGATGAAGGAGAGGATGGAGAAGAGAAGGAGACATACGGGGTGTAACCTAGTGTCTGGCTCACCGACCTCGCCGCTGGTGGGCTCACCGGCGGTGTCGTCGTTTTTTTTTGTTTTTTTATTTTATTTTTAATTTTGTATAATTAATTTAATAAATAAAATATTTAATTTTGAGATTTTTTGTTTTGTTTTTTTATTTTATTTTTACAAGTAGTCCCAAATCCGTTTTAAAATTAGGAATGATATTAAGAGTCACATATTAGTCGCAAAAAAACGACTGTTTTGTGACTACTTCATTTAGCGACCAAATATTTGCGACTAATTTTTTTAGTCGCAAAAACTGTGTTTTCTTGTAGTGACAATCAATGTACTGAGTCGCTACACTAGTAATCCAGGACATAAACACTGGAAAGCCATAACAAGAGTATTGGGATATGTACGTCATACTAAAAGTTATGGGCTGCACTATGGTAAAGAACCAGCAGTTTTGGAAGGATATAGTGATGCCAACTGAATTTCAGACTCCAAAAACTCGAAATCCATGAGTGGATATCTCTTTACGCTTGGTGGTGCAGCAATGTCTTAGAAATCTTTCAAAAAAATTATGTTCACCAGATCGACCATGGAATATGAGTTCATAGCTTTAGATAAAGCTGCAGAGGAAGCAGAATGGCTTCGAAACTTTATGGAAGATATCCCGATGTGGGAAAAATCAGTGCCAGCATTACGTGTACATTATGATAGTCAGTCTGCTATCTCTTGGGCACTGAGTAACCTATATATTGGTAAATCTCGTCATATAAGAAGACGACATAAGACCATTAGACAATTGATCTCAACTGGTGTACTTACGATAGATTACATCAAGTCGGCTGATAACTTAGCTGATCCGTTCACCAAAAGTTTGTCGCGATATCAAATTGTAAAATCATCAAAAAGAATGGGTTTAAAGCCTATAGAAAAAGATGACGTTTGACGGACACCCCACCTATGTGACTGTAGATCCCAAGATCTAGGTTCGAAGGGAAAACGAAGTTGAACTGATTCAAAATTGAGCACTGTGAGACTATGTCTCTGCCCAGTTCCTAGGATGATAAAACAGTGCTACTTATGAATATTGAGGATAAGCGTTGGCTTTTAATGATTCCATAACTTTGTAATTGTGGAGTATGACATGATACTTCTGAAAGCAAGTTAATGGCTATATTCTCCAAGTTCACTCATGAAAAACCAGGCATGTTCAAGGCCAAAATGAACACAATAGAGAACTAATTTTTACGAGAAATGAAGATGGGTTATAGTTGTTTTCTCGGTTTAAATCAAAATCCGGGTGGTTCAAGACATCATGTTCACCTCCTGGCCAAGTAAACCCGACATTTATTAACAATGAGTGGTTCAAAGCTGAAAAATGCTACCTTCTCAGACACAGTGAATTTTTGTTTATACTCTCGAAAAGTCCGTTTGTCTAGTCAGTCTAGTGAGTCTAGTAAGTCTAGTCAGTAGAGTCAATCGAGTCTTCGTATGTTTATAATCATTTCTATTCATGTGGGGGATTTTTGGATCAATTTTTTAATAAAGCCAATGGGCTTATTATAAATTGAATGAATGTGAATGAGAAATAGGCCATTGGGCTCATGGAAAAGCCTAAGTTTATTTGCTTAGTGGTTAAAGACTAAAGTGTTTTATCCCACATCAGAAACTTTGGGGAATTAGACCTCATTTCTCTGGCTATATATTCATGCCTCTAGTCTCATTCATATTACAGCTAAAAACACACTTTCACAAACTTTTCTAAAAACAAAGAAAGAAGAAAGTTTCCAGCAATCTCTCACTTTTTTTTCAAGTAAGTGTCTCGAGAGTATATCGTAGTATTTAGTTCGATAGATCCGTTATCGAGTGTTCACGATAACGGATTCAATGGTTGTATCATGGGACTCATGAATCGAATATTTTATCGTCACACTACGAGAGATTCTCTGAGTTAAGGAAAGAGAGTTCTCTCGCCTCCATTGTTTCGTTTAATTTCGTCTTTTTTACATCGTGTTTAAACTCGTCTTTTCTTAACGTTTATTTGTATATTCATGATTAAATAGCTATCATGTTACTGTGCGAATTTTTGATCCTACACTTTACGATATGGCTTCTAGAAACTATCGACCCAAAACTACCACGTCCCTTGTGCATCACGTTTGGCTCGCCTTTTTTTTGGAGACGCTAAGCTGCAACAGATTCTAGAGAACTCCGTGAGCAATTCATGTTTCCTTCACGTGGTTGATGCTGCACAAACTCCTATCACAAAAGGTTTCAAGCCTTTTGGAACGTACTTGATCTGTAATGAATCCGAATGTGTTTGCATAGAGGACCCTGAGGCGGTCATGGAGTTGCTAAAGGGTTGTTAATTCATAAACCCTATTCAAAGATATATTAGACAAAACCTGACGTCCAGATTCTTTCACTTTTCCTTCAGCATATAATTAAGTTGTTTGATGGATAGTATAATACTATATACATCCAATTTTTCTCATTACTTCTATCGCCAAAGTTCCCCATCCACATCCAATCTCTAAACCATCTTTTCTATCTTTGCCTGAAATTCCCGCTGTAAATATTCAAGAAAAGAGAAAATGTCAGGTTCTTGTTCTAAATCAAGAAATGCACTTTCTATAGATGTCACCTTATCAATGAGAAGAGACATTTTTTCTCATTTGCGCAGTCATTAGAAGGGCTGGGCAAAATAACCGGAACCGAAATACCTGAACCGAAACCGAAACGAAATTGTCAAAATACCCATTGGATCCTACTATTGATATCCATGGGTATCGGGTAATACCCGGAACCGAACCAAAAATATATATAAGATTTTGGGGTATATTTTTGGTATTATGGGTATATTTTATTTATATTTTGTTTTTGTTTTTGGGTATATTTTTGAGTTTTCGGATATAATTTTCGGTTTTCGGGTATATTTTTGGTATTTCGAGTATATTTTCCTTAAACTTTTTTGGGTTTTCGGATATATTTTCGGGTATATTTTAGACATTTTGGGTCTATTTTATGCATTTCTGGTAATAAATACCCGGAACCGAAAAAGAACAAAAAATGTTCGGTATTTTCCGGTTCTGAATTCTCGGAACCGAACCGACCCGGAACCGACTGGTACCGAACTGGAACCGAACTGAAATCATTTCGGAACCGAATGGATCCTAAACCTCACTACCCAAAATACCCGGAACCGAATCAGAACCGAAAATGCCCAGGCATAGTCACCAGATCTTCATCATCTGACAAATCAGCAAAATATTAAAGTCAGAGTCACAATACAGTAGCAGAAAGAAAAAAGAAAAAAGTGAGGAGATCTCATTGTCACCTTGAATACGGTAGATGAAAAAGTCATGGTATCATCCAATAATCTATTATATAATAGGAGAGTTCTCTCTCAATCTAGGGTGTCCACCTCATCACTATCAAAATTTTTAACATTAACACATACTTAAAATATTCATTTAGTGTAAAAATACAAAATTTAGTGTAAATAAATAGAAAAAGTGATAATTCGATATTAATTATCAAAAATAATTTGTAATACTAATTGGATAAATAAATAATGAAATATTTTATTGAAAACGATATATTTTTAGATTTTCAACCAAAAAACTTGAATTGAAGATTTATCATATTTAATATGTTAGAATGTGATTATGAAATTAAGAATGTAAAATAGATTTTACTATATATAGTGCAAAAATAATTTATTCAATTTTGGTCCGAAAATATATAATTTTTTATAATGAAATTTACATCATTTGAGAGTCACAAAAATACTATAAATTTGTGGTAAATATAAGTTTTTATAATTAATTTTACAAAGCAAAACAATATGTAAAATAGGACAAAGATAAGAACAAATAAATTAAATTATGGATAAACGATAGAAGAAAAAATAAAAAATAGATTTAAAAAGGGACTAAATGATTATAAATTGTCATAACTAAATAAAAAAATGAGCGTTATGAGATTAAATTCAAAATAAAATTAAGGATAATTAGGTTTTTCAAAAATTTCTCTACAAATTTGTTCTAGAAAATGAGAAATTAAGTCAAGAATATCTTTTTTTGTTCTTTGTTTACATATACCATAGATGGAAGTCGAGTATTTATAAATAAATTTTATTGGAACCATATAAGAAAAGCCTGATATTTTTTACATGGCTTGAAATTTTAAAGTGTTATGATATTGTGTTTTTTAAAATATATATATATACATATATATATATATATATATAAATTTCAAAACTAAAATAGTAAAAAAAAAATGCTTGAGAATGTTCAAACACTACCGCAACAAAACTTACATTTAAAGAGTGATACAAGTTATTTTGTACCATATCGCGAGTGGAAATGCGATTCTACACCATACTTCAAGAGAAACACATGCTTGAGAATTCTTTTTTCGTATAAAATTCTAATAGTTTAATGGATTCGAAGAAATGAAATATTTAAAACATGCTATTTTTTGTGAAGAAATTAAAGTCGTGGATGAATTCCACAATTAATCATTTTTAATAAAAAAAAAATAGATTGCATGTCGTTGGTGTTGTTGTATGTGCCAAATATTATGATGAATAACACTCCAACAATTTTTTCTTTTTAAAGTATCTAAGCGCAAAAGGACATAAGATCATGCAATTTTTTAAAAAGATAACTTTTAGCAAAAGAGAATCAAATCAAAATCTATATCGAGCTATTTTGGTATTTAGTATGTTGAGTTAGTTCCAATTTGTGCGAAGTCAAATCAAGTCTATATCGAACTATGAGTTAGCTTCATTAGCAGAATCTGCCGCAATCGCAACAACCAATTCGCCGTCACAAGTCTCCTTTACGAAGTAAGCTGATTTCGTATTTACATCTCTTTGCTTTGGATGCGTTGGTATTTTTGGATTTGTCTTTTGAAATGCCTGGTAGTTTTTTTGGTCAGTTAATCCGCCTGCGGCAGACCTCTCGATCAGTTCTTCCGTGAGCTCGTCAAAAACCAGTATAATGTCTCACCGTCCATCTTTTCGTCAACGAGCTGGAAAAGAATATGTCGGTTCGAGCATGGTTTGATCTAGAGACTTCGCTGCTGGCTTGTCAAAAGCCTTGGCAACTCATGGGGAGACATTTATCGTTTGATTGAAAAATGAACTTGTTAAGGGCTGCTATTCGTCCGGTCAATCTATGCACTTCTCTCATGGTTTTTGGAGATGGAATGTCCATGAAGGCGTTAATTTGCTTCATATTAGTTTCGATACCTCGTTATGTTACTAAGTAGTCGAGGAATTCTCCCGTAAGGTACTCCAAAATAACATATTGATGGGTTTAGCTTCATGCTATATTGGTTGAGGATGTTAAAACATTCCCTGAGATGGGATACGTGGTCAGTTTCTTTTGCTGATTTGACTAGCATATCATCGATGTAAACTTCCATCGTTTTTCTAAGCTGATCTGCGAACATTATGTTTACTAGGCGTTGATAGGTCGCGCCTGCATTCTTCAGGCCAAAAGTCATTACTTTGTAGCAATAGATCCCTTGATATGTCATGAAGGCGGTTTTTTCTGGTCTTTGGGATTCATTTTTATCTGATTATATCTCGAAAATGCATCCATAAAGGATAACATCTGGTGACCAGCGGTAACTTCGACCAGGAGATCAATATGTGGAAGTGGAAAGCTGTTTTTGGACATGTCTTGTTTACATCTGTGAAATCGATGCAAACTCTCCTTTTCCGTTTTTCTTTTTGACCACCACATGGTTGGCTAACCAGTTGGGGTATTTTACTTCCTCTAGACCGACTTCTTAAAGTCGGCTCGATAAGGGAAGTAAAATACTTCAACTAGTTAGCCAACCCTGTGGTGTTCAAAAACTAATTTGGCCCTGTCTAGACCGAGCTTGCGTCGTTATTGGCTTGAATGAAGGATTGGCGTTTAGCTCGTGAGAGGTGATTTTGATGTCGATCCCCGGCATGTCCGAACTGGACCAAACGAATGTACTAATATTCTATTTAAGGAAGGTTACCGATGGAGACGCATCGGTGGGGATGAGTCTCGTCGATGCATACTTGAGTAACAAGTTCTCCGCGAGGTACTCCCACAGAAGGGTCTTTGTTATTTTTGACATGCACTACACCAAAACAGGGTTTTTGCTACTGCAAAAACAGTCGGAAATCAGTAGCAAAACACCATGTTACGACTGATTACCGACTGATTTCTGCAGTAGGTAAAGGTCTCGTCGCTAAAAAAATCAGTAGCAAAATTGCTACTGATTTATGACTGATATTAGGCGGTCACTATTCAGTCGCTAATAAGTAGCAAAATTTTACGACTGATTAGTGACTGAATTTTGCTACTACAGCCGTAGTCGGTAATCAGTTGTAAAATTTAGCTACTGAATTGCGACTGATTACCTACTACTTTAGCTACTGATTTTCTACTGGTTTGTGATTTTTTTACGACTTGTTTTAGCTATTCAGTAGCAAAATATAGCTACTGATTAGCGACTGATATATTGTTTAAATTAAAAAAAAATCAATTTATTAATATAAATGTAGACTAATTATATATAAAACATTCAAGTTTACAAAAGTAAAGTAAAACAAATGAATAACACAAATCCATACACCAAAAAACCAAAATTACAGTTAAACAAAAGTAACATAAGTTTCAAGTTCTAAATCAAAATGGAAAGGCAACTCCAACTAATAAGGAGTTGTTCCCATTTGCAAAACATAACATCAAGTGAGAAACAAGTGAGCTAAACCAGTGGAGTGGATGGATCATCAGAAGAGAGAAACAAGTGAGCTATACCAGTGGCGAGGAATCCCTTGTCGGTTTGTCTCAGCGTTCATTGGATGTGGTTGCTTCATCTCGCATGTTCTTGATACTCACTTGGATCTGAGCTCCATTATCTGTGGCTCCTTCTCCAAGTTCTCTCCTGTTACATTTCACCATATCACAATTTTAGAGTTCTCGATGAAACCAAAGTTTCTTTTTGCTAAAACGAAATGAAAAAAGAGGAGGAAATCAATGAGAGTAAATCAATGAGAGTAAAATAGCAGAATACATGTTGCTTTCAGAACACAGGCATTACACTTAAGTGCCAAATTCACAATAAAACATCACAGCAGAGCTACACTATTCAAAGCAAACCTAGTGGCAAAGAAAATTTCAACAAAAGAACCATCAGATATCATGTACATACCAAGAACAATAACAGATGTAGTCCCATCACCGACTTCTTCGTCCTGTGTGCGGCTCAACTCAATCATCGACTACAATCGAATCAACGCAGAGAGTGAAGAAAAATATATCAGAATAAAAAAGAGCAATGAGAAGACAACAAGAACGTTCAAGATGAGGAAGAAGTAAAACCTTAGCTGCAGGGTGAGCAACATCTAGTTCACGCAAAATAGCATTTCCATCATTGGTAACAACAATTCCTGTAAAAAGCCATAAACAAAGAGTTTAGCAGATAAAACAACCCATAATCATAGAAAAAGAGAAATGATACACGCAAAAATCCCCCACCCCATAAAAAGCTAAACCCACAATTATTTAGGGTTTATGTATAGCTAACTCAGAGAGCGAGGAACAATAGCTTTGACAAAGAGAGAGTAAATTGGATTACAAATCTGTGGAGACTGAATCTTTCAAAAGGCATAAACCCTGGCTAATCTTCGTCTCGTAGAAAATGTATAGAGAATAGAAACAGTCATAAGAAGATGCAAAACGGAGAAATCTACCTCCCCCAGCATCAAGAAGCATCTTTAACATAGAGCGAGGACCCAATGTGGTGTGGATGATATCAGCCACAGCCTGTAAAATTGAACCCAGAACCATGGTGAAACCATGATTCGTAGCAGAGAAAGCAAAGAGAGAGAGAGAAGCAAATATTACCTTGGAAGCCTGAATATTACCATGTTCAACCTTTGTTCCAGATTCACGCTTCAACAAATCCTCTGAACATTTCACGAAGCAGTAGCATTAACAAGTTGGAACAGGGAAGTAAGAGTGAAAAAAAAAACCAATACAGATTCAAAGAGACGAGATCTGTGGAAGAAGAAGGTACTCACTGAGAACGAGAACCGGGGAGTTCATATCTGCGATCTAAGCGTAGACGGAGAATCGGAGGAGAAGCTCAGCGACGGCGACGGAGCAAATTCGAAAAGCGGAAACTCAATAAAATAAGTGAATCATCCTCGCTGGTCCGGCGGGATCCGGCGAGACGAAAGTGGACGAGGAGAGAGAGCAGACAATACAAGACCGAGAAGACTAATCCATTTCATACGTGACTTCAAAAACTTTACTTTCCCCCTTCATCTCACTCACTCACTCACTCGATTAACCTAAGTTCAGATCTGTTGTCGATTCGAAAGAGAAGTGAGACGAGGAAGAGGAAGAGAAAGAGAACTGAGAGAAAAAGGAAGGAATAAGAAAGATCCAACGGTGTGAGAGCATCTCCAAAGGTTAGAACTCCAATTGGGGTTCTAACCATTATTTTTAATATTTATTTTGGAAAAATCTAAATTTAGAACCTCATTAATTTTGTTCTTTTCCAATGGTAGAACCCCACTTGGAATTCTAAAAAAAAAAAAAAATTCTAAACCATTGAACTTTATAACAAGAATCGATAGTAAGCATTCAAATGCACAACACAAAACATTTTATAAAAACACAATTTTTGGCTCCATATGCTTCCCATAGCACACTGCTGAAAAGTGTGGCTCCATATGCTTCCCATAACATGGATCCTACAATGTATTACAGATAAAAGAACTTTGCAATAAGTACAATGCAGACCTTAATATGGTTTACACTTTACAGAATCATATCAAGACGCATTACCTCAAGAGTTGAGCTTGTGCATCTTGTTTCTTCTTCAACTCTCTGCCAATGCAGAATCACATCAAGACGCATGACCTGCAATGCTCTTTTTGCTGTTCTAGTCCACTTTTCTTGAAGTGAGCAATGTTCAATTTCTTTTCTTGGAATTCAATCTCATCTGCATACAGGACAAAGCTACTCAAACAGAATACTTAAAAAGATAATCATCTATTTAAACCTGCAATTACGTTCTTTAAATCTCAGAACCAGAACACATCCATTTCGTTCAAAAACAAAACAACTTATGATTATGCTTAGTAAGCTTCAAGTAACAGAACCAGAATAAATAAGAAGACCTATTTGAAACAGAACCAAAACAAAGCAAAAACAAAACAACTTATGATTATTCTTACTAAGCTTCAAGTAACAGAACCAGAACCAGAACCAGAATAACAAATAAGACCTATTTGATACAGAACCAGAACAAAACAAAAATAAAACAACTTATGCTTACTAAGCTTCAAGCATTTGACAACATGTCAGTTATTAGCTTGTTCTTTAAAGACATTTCTATATCACTAAGTGGCTCTGTTTTTGCAAGTAGACTCTCCAACAACTTATACTTACAAAGCTTCTCTTTCAAAGCAAAGTCCTTCTGCTTTATCTCCCACATGCTCTGAAACTCCAACAACGACTTCCCATCTCCTTCCACACTGGCTGCATTGGTCACATTCCTTTTACCTTTAGCCTTTGATGCCTTAACACCAGGAGGACGACGCATTGCTTCATCCTCTCCATGGCTAAGTGGGTGTGAGCTTGAAGACTGTGTAGCACCCTCCTCTGTCCTTCTTCTTTTTGACATTCCAGTTCCTTCTTTTTGGCACCATTTCTGATCATGTCGAAGCTCTCTCCAAGCATGCTACAGGGTGAACTTCGACTTGTGATCATTGAAGTATATATCATTTGCCAGCTTCATAACATCATTGTCATTTTGGCCACTCGATCTCTGAGATGATGCAGCCTCATAGCATCCGACAAACTTGCAAACTGATTCATTTATCTTCGCCCACCTTTGCTTACAGTGACATGCCTCTCTCTTTTCCAGACCGGCAAGCTTTGGACTTGAGGAAAAGTAAGCTGCAATCCGTTTCCAAAATGCTTCAGCTTTTTGCTCATTCCCAACTATTGGATCCTTGCTTGTGTTTAGCCACGCACTTATGAGCACAACATCTTCTGTGGGAGTCCAATTCCTTCTTGGTCTACGGTCTTTGGCTATGCATTCACCTTGACTTGGAGCATCACACCATTGGGTACCAAAAACATGAACTTCTGATTCACCAAGGTTGTGGCTTCTTTGTTGACTAGTTAAGAGGTCCATGAAGCCTGAAGAGTCACAATATGGATTCGTAGAATCCATATCCTTCTTATGTGGGTGTTTAAAGGAGAAGGAAAGAGAAGACTGAAGGGGTTTGAGCTGTGTTAAGCAAATGGTTTAGGCTTTAATATATAAGGTTAGGGTTAAGTTAGACCAGCAAGCTTCTGTTTGTGTTGTTAGCATTCAATGTCAAACTAAAGTCTTTACCTAACCTAAAACTACCAAGCATTGATCACAAAATTACTTAAACATTAACCATTGATTCAATCCCTAATTCAAACCTAACACTACCAAGCATTGATTTGCTGTTTAATTCAAACCATCAATACCATCATAAAGATGTACATTGACACACATGCTTCTTCTCATTAATCAAAGGCAGAGCCAGACCATTCCCACATTACAAGTATCAACTATATGCTAGACTATATATATATAGTAAACTATATAACAGTAATGAATATGTACATATATGAACATATACTCTATTAAATACAAAATGTTAGAAACAAAGAACATGAAAGTAATGACGAACCTGCAACTTGTTGCGTTCCTGTTCTGTCAATTTGATATTGCTACATGATTTCAATACTTCAGAGAGCTTAAAGCTGCAAGCACTCTCAATTAGCTCAATCCTACGCTGATCAACAACCACAAAATAGCTTAGCAATGTCAAGGGAAATCACATAAGAAGGATAACAGGATCAAGAATACAGAACATAAATTCTCGTTAAAGAAAGACACGAACATCCACTTCTGATTTTGTTTCACTTTGATTCTCCATTAAACTTATCATTACCAAACTAAAACACACATAATTTCTGACAGCATCCAAACGGGAAGAAAAGATTTAGGGGAATGTTTTAAGATTGAGTAAAGCTTTACCATCTTGAGGCATGAGAGGATAATCAGAGGAACTTAGATTAATAAACCAATCCCAATCAATAACTTCGATTTGGGGATAAACTGGAGGACGAATTGGATGATTTTCGAGAGGTTAGGGTTAAACCCACAAGGAACAAGAGGAAAACGCCCAACACTGAAATCGCCGTTCGAGAACAAGAGCGCCGAGAGAGATTGCCGAAGAAGAAGCTTCAGCCGCAGTCGAAGATCGTTTCGTCGGGCTGGTTTCGTCGATTGAGAAACATGAGAGAGAGAGAGTTTCGTCGAATAATAGGGAGAGAGAGAGTAGGAATGACAAAAAAAAAACATTGACCAATCTATGGACGACACGTCAGCGTCTCTAAGGAGTTCCAAAAACTCTAAAATTAGAACCAGATCTAACAAATTTTACCCATTTTTATTTAAATTTTGACCAATTAATTTTTTAGATATTTCTTAGATCTCCCCGTTGGAGATGGTCTGAGATATGGGAGAAAGAAAAGTTTAAGGAATATCCAACTTGTTATATTGTGCCAGGTAATTGATCCAAGTGATATAATCTCATAGGTTCTTTTCTAGTGTATGTTAATTTTTTATAACCTAAATAAAATAATTTTTAATATGTTTTATTTATATTTAATTTTGAAAAATATTATATATCAATGAGGTATGATAAATAATATACTTTCATCATGATATATACTTTTGGAATTTACCAAAAAATATCTAAATACAATCTGCTGTTATCTCTTTAACATTTGCTTTTACATATTTAATATTTTACTAAAGTAACGTATTGGTTCTTGTATGTATCAAATTTGGTCGAAACTACTTAAAAGATTTAGTTTTAATATTCATTCAAAACTTCAATAAAAGGAAGTAATCTATTCAAAGACCAATATATAAGTTTCCAAAGAGAACTCAAAACTTTTGGTAGGGAATTGAACTACTAGAGTAGTATTTGATTCTTTGTCTTATAATAATGATAAAACTTTGAAAAAATTGGGAATAAAAATCTAGTTTTAGATTAGATAACGATGGATTTCGGATTATAAATGACAACACCTAATTGAGTGACATTCGATTTTGAATATATATATATCTCTGAATTTCTTAATTAATAAACATCATATTTGGTGACATTCGATTTTCAAATATTCAAGACTTAATTCTTCTTTTATGTATAATTTTAAAATTTTTATTTACACATTATAAGAGATAAATTTATTGTATATTCCATTGTTAATTTGCTAATTACAAAACAATATATTTCACATAACCTAAACCACAAACCTCAAACCCTATACCCTAAACCTTAAACCTAAACTCCAAACCCTAATTGTGAAATTACAATTACATTATTTCAAACTCTAAACCCTATTGAATAAGCAAACCCTAAACCATATAAAAGTAATCATACCCTAAACCCTATACCCTAAACCTAAACTCTATACTCCTATGCCCTAAACCTTAAACCTAAACCCCAAACCCAAACTACAAACCCTATACTCTAAACCTAAACTCCAAGCCCTAAACCATAAACTTTAAACCTTAATGATACAAATTAAATCATAAACCAAAAAAGCAAAACAATAATTTTAAAACTCTAAACCAATAATTTAATTATTATATATACTCAAAACTAAATTATATTTCACATACCCTAAACCCTAAACGCCAATGCCTTAAACCCTAAATCAAATATTCAAGATGTAAGGCATTGGCGTTTCTTTCCTTTTGATTTTATTTTGACATAAGGTGTAATTTCGGGATATAAACTGTTGTTGTTATTCATTACCGAATATCCCACTTGGCTCAGATGGTAAACTCCCTTATTTCTTCTTCGAGTGTGAGGGTTCGAAACCCATAATGAGTTTTTTCAAAAAAACACATTATATCAAAACGGCTTCATTGTTGTTGTTATTCATTAACGTATATCCCACTTGGCTCAGATGGTTAACTCCCTTGTTTCTACTTCGAGTGTGAGGGTTCGAAACCCATAATGGATTTTTTTTCAAAAAAACACATTATATCAAAACGGCGTCGTTCTGGTTTCATTTCGATAAACTGTATAATTTCGGGATATAAACTGTTGTTGTTAAACAATAACGTATGTCCCACTTGGCTCAGATGGTTAAACGTGTTGGTCTTGCTTCAAATGTGCGAGTTCGAATCCCAGAGAGGGTTTTTTTTAAAAACAAAACCAATCCATCAAAACGACGTCGTTTTTTTTTTTTTAAATCAGTAGCAAATTAGTCGCTAAAATTACTACTAATTAGCTACTGCATGTTTCTGACTACAATTTAGTCACTAATCCGTCGTAAAACTGCTACTAATTAACGACTAAAATTTTTAGTCACTAACCTACTGATTTGCGACTGTTTTAAAATAGTCGCACATCAGTCGGAAATCAGTAGCGAAACAATCGGTAAATTTACCGACTGCCTAATCAGTAGCAACAATCAGTAGCAAAAACCCTGTTTTGGTGTAGTGATGTCGGATCGGGCGATTTTTTGATTTGTTTGAAACCTCCAATGTAGTAGTTGCGTAAGGTCTTTTAGCTGCCTCATACATTTTGGGTTCCTTTGATGGACGGGAACTTCACGCATTGATGGTACATATAGGGAACTACTTTCAGCGTAGATCCATGGCCTGCTAAGAATGGCGTTGTAAGGCGCATGTCGGTCTACTACTACGAAGTCTATTGCTTTTTGTACTCATCATGCTGTTATTGGGAGTTGGATGGTTCCCAAAGAGTAACAAGTTTCTCCGGCGAAGCCGGTTAGTGGCGCCTGGTCAACCATTCGTTTAAATGCTTCGTAGAATATGACATCTACTGAATTACTAGTATCAATCATTACTCGAGACATATCGAATTCGCTTACGTCGAGTTGGATTACTAGTGCATCGTCATGTGGTTTGTCTAGCCGAAGCGTTTCACTTTCCAAAAAGGAAATCTCATGGTCGGCTCCATCTAGAGGTTGTGCCGGACTGGCGTTAGATTCAACTTTGCGTTGATGTGCCTTAATCAAATTAATTGTATCGCAGCAAAGCTGAGAGCTTCTGAAGATGAAGTATATTCTCTTTGGTTTTGTAGGCACTACGTCCCCCCCCCTCCTAAAGAACATAACTTAGTAAAGTAAGAGTTTGTTTCCTTTTTAGGATCGGCGGGGGGGGGGGGGGGGGGGGGGGGGGAGGGGGTCGCTACAAGAAATCAGCTAATTCGTAATGAAAAATTCCTTTGCAAACACATTATAATCCGTTGCAAAGTAGCCTTTGAAACGAACTTGCAACAGCAAAAAATCTGTTGCAAAATCGTCGTTGCTAAAATATTATGTTGCTAATTCGTTGCCACTCAGCAATAAATTTGCAACGAAAGATTAGCAACGGATTTTTGCAACGAGGGTGTTGCTAATATTTGCAACGGGTTAATTGCAACATATTTGCAGATATTTGTTACGAAATATTCCGTTGCAAATTTTCATTGCAAATTTGCTACTTTCTTGTAGTGGGATGACTACAGATTTCATCGAGCCTCCACATATATTGCGGTTTTTGAAAATCAGATTCGTTTTTTAGGGGCTGGAGGTGGA
Organism: Eutrema japonicum; assembly: GCA_030161315.1. NCBI lineage: Eukaryota > Viridiplantae > Streptophyta > Magnoliopsida > Brassicales > Brassicaceae > Eutrema > Eutrema japonicum. The sequence continues at coordinate 19,494,859 of BSQW01000012.1, read as the reverse complement.
GATCTAGAAGCTTCGTCGTTGACGGCTCGTTCCCTTTACTTGGGAGTGGGCTTTTTTGCGTCACTTTTGGGAGGCTTTTCTTGCTCTTCTGCCTCCTCTGGATCACCTTTGGCGGCTAGTAGGAGGAGCCTCGTTCGGAATTCCTCAATGGAATGACCTTTCTTTTTATGGAATTTGCAATACTTGCTCGGAACGAAGCTCGCGTTCTTTGCGTCAGGCATCTTAGGCAGGTTGTCCATAGCAAACGCGTGTTGACCCTCTCTTTGCGTTTTACCCTTAGGGTTCTTTTTGATAGGTTGGGAGCCTAGATCCTTCATGTACTATGCCTCAGGGACAACTGTTTCTTCCTTGAGGGAAGCAAACGAGGATCCGCGATGTAGTGCGTCGCCAAGCGAAACTGGAGCTCGAACTGTGAGTTCTTTTTGAAATTTGGATATCAACCATAGCCCATTTTTAAGGCTAAGAGAGCGACTTCTTTAGTCGGATTCGTTATTCAAGCTTCAATTTCTTTGAACTTGTTGATTTAGGATCATAAAGGTTCTTTGGGTCCATGTCTGATGTTCCAAAGGTCGGCTTTGGTTTCTCTTGTTTCGGTAAAGACCGAATATTGCTTTAAGAAAGTAGATGCGAGCATTGTAAAGTTGTCGATGGAATTTGCTTTCAGGGTTGCGAAACATTCTAGAGCTGGTCCAACTAGGTTTTCGGCGAAGAATTTGCAGTGCTCTGCTTCTTGTTCTTAGTCACTTAGATGAGCTCGAGTCATTGCAAGCCTAAAAGCTCGGGTGTGCGATCGCTGGTCGTTTTTACCGGTGTATTCCAAATATCTTACTTCTCCGATGTCACATAGTCGAGCGTCTATGATTCTTCAAATAAAAGGTGTATTTCGAGTCTCCTCGGTTACCCTATCGATATATGGGGCTGAGCTCGTTGCAAAATGGACTTGCAAACTCAAATGTTGGATTTCGTTGAACGTTCGATCGGCGTATATTTTGAATAATTTGCGATCTATCATGGCTCGCGGATGGGTTTGAATCTGATCGGCGGGCATTGGTTGATGTGTAGGGATCTCGTAGTGATTTTCTCGAGTGATGTACAGATTGGTATTACCGATCGATGCTTGCTCTTGTTCAAGAGGTATTTGGGGACAACGCGGTACGTTCGAGATTGTCTCGATCCTTGGTTGGGCGCATGAGCTTGATGCGATACATGGGGTATCTTTACATCTCCAGTTCGATTGCTCGTCCTGAGGAAGAGGTGGTGGATATTATAGGCGAGTGGCAGGATGTACCACTTGGGATCTTCCCGACCTATAAGGGTCAGTAGGGAGCGTCGGCGAGCGAATCAGTTTGATCTGTTACGGATGATTTTGAAACGGATCGGGGTCACGTATTGCTCGTTCGACAGCGTAGGGATCGGCGAGAAGTTCATGCGTGTGCGGGGAGTAGGGCTTATCTTGCGCCTCTCTCGTTCGAGTTCGAATTGTTGTCGTTGGACAATAAGTTCTAAGACATGATGATTTTCGGCGAGAGCAGACATTTCTCAGCGCATCTCCGCTACTTCTTCAAAATTAAGCTAACCCTGTGAGGTAATTTGAATCGGTGCAGTTCACATCTGAAACGGCCCGGCTGTTGGTGGATCTTCAGATCTCACTAGAACTCGTGGGTTATTTCTTTCCCTAACTGGCGGCTTCTGACAACATTCGTGCTTGTTGGATTTGGAGCCGTGAGGCATGGTCTAGCGATGTCGGCTCTTGTCGCAACTTGAGTGCTAGATGCTGTAGTGACTTGGCTTATCAGATTTTTTGGCGTTTGGATCTGTTAAGATCTGCTTTTAATGTTTTGACCTCATGGGTTTTTGTTGGCTTGAATCCATTTTCGTACTCTACGGGTCTATGATCGACTCTTAAGTAAGAAAATCTGATAATTTTCCACATATGGCGCCAAAATGTGGGTGTTAAATCCCACACTCAAAATCTGTGTATGGTTTTAGGAAATGGAATTATAACTATGGGCCATATTTATCTTGAACCGATCTTGGTATAAACGAGTATTGACGAAATTGGATTTGTATTGCTGAATCGAATGAAAACATATTTATCTCGAAGAGAAGAGTTACATAAAGAGAGCTCGAAGAACATAGTATTTTTAGGTTAAAAAAGAATCAAGTCCGTAAACCAAAGTCTTGAGTCTCCTTTTATAGTTTTCTTCGAGGTCTTAACTGCCACCGCATATCTCGGGATCCCTCGTATCACTCATTCTCCATGATCTTCGGAATGATTCCGAGCTGTTTGACGATATCTTTGACTGATTCAGCTGAGTTGATTGACTGATTATTTGTTAGCTCGGAGTTCGCCAGATTCAAAGGTAGAAGTGATATTTCGATGATGCCGCGAACTACGGCTGAAATTTGTATTTGGACCGACTACATTTTTGGCCCGATTATCCATTCTTTTTAAATCTGACTACTGGGCTTTTAAATCAGCCTTAATCATTGCATACTGTGCGGCTTACCACCTAATAATATAGTGGTAAGATATTGGATACTCCTCGAAAAATAAAAGGTTGATGAAACTAATTACTCAAGTAATTTTTTTTTTTCAGTCTGAATAACTATTATATTAATCACTGAGGTGTTACAACATCCAAAACGATACAACAAGACAGGATCCAAGAAAATCATCGAAAAAGAAAGATTATGGAACATTACTTACACCAATGCATTTCCATTATGACCAACAAAAACTTCCTTAAACCAGCTTAGATAACCTTTGGCTATATATGATTGCCATCGATCCTCCCTCGTAACACTTTGAGCAATGCGATTAGCTCCACTATTCGCTTCTTTGGTTTCAAGAACTACTTTCCATACTGGAATAGAAGCCAAAAAGATGATAAAACCGTAGCTTGAAACCTTAAGGATGGCCAAGCCGACGGTCTTGATACTACTCCAACCAACTCCTTCGATTCTGCAGCAAAAATGACTTTATAGCATTTCAAACTCTTCATGCTTTCTATAGCCCATTTTCAACTTTCCATATTAGCATCTATGGTGCTCTTGATTCCACAAAAGGAATGTCTACCATGTAGGAGAACATCTCCTTTTGCGTTTCTCAGAACCCAAGCTGCCCCCACTAATACTTTTCTCTTTATCCCATGAGGATCCTATGTTACATTTTACCCAGAATTGAGGCGGTGGAACCCATTTTTTCCTCAGTATCTGACTGCTTTCTTTAATCCTCTCTGTTTCAAACTTTTTTATTGCGTGAGCCTGAAACCACTGATTTGAATCCTCTTTGATCTTTCCTATAGAATCCAACACAAGTAATCTCAATCCTTCAAATATGAATTTGTTACGATTCTTCCAAAGTATCCACAATACCCAGGGAAACGATCTTCTAACTTCTAAAGGCACATCCACACACATTCCCATTTCCATCACAAAATAGAGATTCTGATAAACAGATTCTTGATCAAACCCAAACACATTCCCATTTCCATCACAAAATAGAGATTCTGATAAACAGATTCTTGATCAAACCCAAATTCGGGACAAGGAAAATTAGATAGGGCCCAAACCTGTCTTGCCAAAGAACAAGTGAATAGAACATGGTTAGCTTATTCACCTTCTAGTCCACAAATTTGACATCGAGAATCAATCTTCATTCCTCTCGCAGCAATCTTGTCGACTACTGGAATTGCACCACTAAGAACTCTCCAAAAGAAGTTCTTGATTTTGTTAGAGGTGTCCAAAGACCAGATTCTTTCTTTCAACGGGTTCAAGGAAGGCAATTCAATAGCTTTCCTGATTTCTTCTTTTTTGAACACTTGACAAGCAAACCAGTATCCAGATTTTACATCGTACTCTCCGCTTTTTTTATGCTCCCAACACCAATAATCATTAGAAGATACTACTGGTTTAATCTTATTAATCAGATCTATATCTCTCTGATAGAACAAATCATCAAGCTTGTCTCTGTCCCACCATTTTGAAGAGTGATCCAACAGATCTTCCACTAGTAGATCAATGTTCACTAGAATACTTTTCATTAAAGGAGCCCTCATAAACCCATCATTCAGCCATGGACTAGTCCATACTTTCAAAGAGCTTCCATTACCAACCATCTGTCTCAATCCTCTTTTCAATAAGTCTCGGCCATGCATGATGCTTCTCCAGGCAAATGATGGCCTTGAACCCAATTATGCTTGAAGGAAGAGATCTTCATCAAAGTAACGACTTTTCATAAAGAAAGAGAATAGGCAATTCAGTACCTGAAGAATTCTCCAAACCTGCTTAGCTAAGAGAGCCTGGTTGAAAATTTGGAGGTCTATAAAACCAAGACCACCTTGCTATTTAGTAAGACACATTTTATCCCAAGCAATCAAGTGGATCTTTCTCTTATCTTCAATGGAATTCCACCAATAATCTGACATATCACTAGTCAGCTTCTCACAAGTTTTTTTTGGTAGCTTAAAACAAGTCATGGCATAGACAGGCATAGCCATTGCCACAGATTTTAAGAGCACTTCCTTACCTCCCAGCGAGAGAGTTCTTGCGTACCAACCAGAAAATCTACCTTTCATCTTATCTTGAATATAGGCTAGCATCTCTATTTTGGATCCACTGAAGCATTCATGTAATCCGAGATAAGTTCCTGCTCCTCCTTCACTAAGAATGCCCAATCTTTCTTGAACCTTAACTTTCATCTCTTCTTCCACATTAGCACCAAAAGTTATAGAGGATTTTTCTAGATTAATTGTCTGACCTGTTACTCCTTCATAAGTAAGCAGAATCTCTTAAATTGTCATGCATTGAAACTCATCAGCCTTACACAAGAACAAACTATCATCTGCAAATAAGAGATGGTGGATGGCCGGGCTTGAAGGAGAGAACTGGATGCCATTAATCAACCCTGATTGTTCAGCTCTATTGAGAAGGTGAGTTAACCCTTCAGTACACAGCACAAAAAGGAACGGAGACAGTGGATCACCCTGTCTTAGACCTCTTTGAGGTTCTACTAAACCATGAGCCTGAGCATTAATCAAGACGGTGTAAGAGACATAAGTAACACAGAACATTACCAGAGTGGTCCACTTTGGATGAAAGCCGAGAGCAACGATTTCAGATAGCTCCATTCAACCCGATCATACGCTTTTGACATATCAGTCTTGATTGCCATGAACTCCTTAGAAATAGAGTAGTGAGTCCTCATGCCATGCACTGCTTCATGCGCAATCAAAATATTGTCAATAATCAGCCTCTCTGAAACAAAAGCTGATTGATTGGGAGACACAATATCCGGCAAATGCGGTTTGATTCTTGAAACCAAAATCTTGGATATCACTTTATAAATCACAGAGCAAAGACTAATAGGACACAAATCAGACATAAGAGGAGACTTCCTTTTTTTGGGAATAAGACAAAGCTGAGTGAAGTTCCACTCTTTCGGAAAAAACCAACCTCAAAGAATTTCAGCACTTCTTTTGTCACCTGGGGACCTATCACGTCCCAATAATGTTGATAAAAAATTCTAGTCATCCCATCAGCTCCATGAGCACTAGCACCTTTAATTGCAAAAACAGCTGCTTTTACTTCCTCCTTTGTTACTTCACTAACGAGTAAGTTGTTGAGATTATCTGAAATTCTCGGCTCAAACCCAGTGAAAATGTTCTGAGATAGGTTTGGCGAAGAAGAAGTAAAAAGCTTTCGCAAGTAATCCACTGCTACTTCACCTTTTGACGCCTCTGATCTTTGCATAATACCATTAGAGTCGAGAAACTTATTTAAACCATTTCTAGAGCGGTCTGCCTTAACAGATGCATGATAGAACTTAGTGTTTTTGTCACCTGCAACCACCCATTTATCTTTGCTTTTTTGTTGCCAAAAACTCTCCTCTTCCTTATACGCACATATCATCTCAGACTTTAATCTATTCATCTTGAAGAAAGAAGGAACCAGAAGCGAACCTTCTTTTTCCAATTCAAATTGAATTTGGTTAATCCTTTCCAAAGAATTAGCCACATTCTCTCTTTTCCATTTACTCAAAGATCTTCTACAACTTCTCAATCTGTCTGCAACACTAAACCCTTGATTTGGACCAGGGAAATTCCAAGCTTTAACAATTGCTTCTTTTACAAAAGGCTTGTGAAGCATCCTCCTATCAAATCTGAAAGATCCCTTGTATGTTTCTTGAGAAGACAACAATAAAACCAAAACCGGTTTGTGATCTGAACCTCTCTTATCCAAGAAGCGTTGGTTGGAGGCTGGAAACATTTTGAACCATTCCTTGTTTCCAAAACAACGATCTAACTTGCATTGAATCCAAATATCCCGGCGTCTTCCACTCCAGGTAAAACCATTTCCAGAACTAACCAATTCTAACATGTCACACCCATTGAGCATGTTAGAAAAGGGAACAAAAGAGTTATCAGCTCGTCTTGTGCCACCAAGATTTTTTTCATTACTAAGAATCCCGTTAAAATCACCCAGCATACACCATCACTCCTTCCTTTGAATACCAATACGCAACAATCTTTCCCAAACCAAGGGCCGAAGGGATGTATCTGGATTCCCATAAACGCAAGATATATAAAACGAAAAGGACCCCAACTGTACATGAAGATCCATTACATTCTTATCCACAAACTTAAAAACAACATCCACAACTTTTTTCCAAAATAAGGCAAGACCACCACACTTGCCAATCGGGTTCACCATATATACATAGTCATATCCTAGCCATTCCTGCATATCTACAAGAGTATTCCTCGCATTCATCGTCTCCATAAGAAAAAATATGTCTTGGAAATGGTTTTTGCGCATTTCCATGAGTCGAGGCACTGTCAGTTCTTGAGGCCGCCCCAATCCCTGGCAGTTCCAACTAAGAATGCTCATTGGGGTTTGGACAGTCCCTAATTTGGGACTATCACTTGAGTGTTTGGCTTTGCAGCTTTGGAAGCTCCTTCCAACTCTTCTGGTGCTTTTCTTTTTTCTGTATAACCTTTCGCCAATCCTTTTTTTTCTCCATCTCTTCATCTGGAATGTCAGGTCCTGCTCGTTTAAGTTTCCTCTTGCTTTTATTGGGACGTTTTGTTGGTTTAACCTGTTTCAGTTTAGTCCCGGACGGACCAGCCTGAGAAAGGCCTATCCTATAAACCGCTGGACTTAGCTGACAAGGTCCAGATTCACCATAGCATTCTTTGCTAGCTTTTTCAGATTCAGGAGAATGAAGATCACAATTCAATCTTGCAGTAGAAGCAGCTTGAATAGCTGAAGACATGAGTTTCTGGCCTTGCGGTCTGATCATTTCTGTTTGAGTAGTAGAATCCTGAGAATCGTACCCAAAAACGAGACCTTTACCTTTGTCAATATCTTGAGAGAAAATCGGAGCAGGCTCGAGATGTAAAACAGTTTTCTGGGTAAGAGGAGACAACTCAGCTTCAGCTACTGATTTTTTGACCCTTTCTTCTCTTATTCTTCTCTCTTCTCCATCAACCACTGATAAATATTGACGCATTGCTTCGAGTACTTCAGCAGCTATCCTCGGTCTACCCAAAGTTGGATGAATACCAACTTCTTCTCCCTCTTCTTCTTCTTCTTCTTCATTCGCGCCCTCTTCTTCTTCTTCTTCTTCTTCATTCGCGTCATCTTCTTCTTCTTCTTCTTCTTCATTCGCGCCCTCTTCTTCTTCGTCTTCTTCTTCATTCGCGTCATCTTCTTCTTCTTCTTCATTCGCGCCCTCTTCTTCTTATTCTTCATTCGCGTCCTCTTCTTCTTCTTCTTCTTCTTCTTCTTCAACTTCATTGTTCGTTTGTGATGCCTCAACAACCGCCGGAAGTAGAGTTCGCTCCATCTCTACTTCTTCTTCAACCTCATTGTTTGTTTGTGATGCCTCAACAATCGCCGGATCCGTACTCCTCTCCGCCGTATCTTTTGGAGCACTCTTTTTCTTTTTCCTCGTCCATCTTGTTTTAGGACCCATCTTTGGATCGGATCGGAAGCACGACTGAGATTTTCGGAGAATCGATCGAAAACGGACAGTAGTTTTCCCTAGTTTCACGAAGAGAAAGGAGATTGATCGATAGAGTTCCGTTATCAAAAATTAGGGTCCCGATTTGATTTGGGGAAAGGAAAGGAAATCGGTTAGATCTGAATTGTTTGGATGGGTCCCGGGTGAAATCCATGTAAAAAGGGTAAATCAAGGTAAATGATTTGGGTTTTAAGTAATTTACCAATTTTAAAGATTAAAAATAATTGCAAATAAAATTAAAATTAATAGAGGGAGATATAGGATTGGTTTTTTTCTGAGGGTGGTAAACGAGGTGATGTCTCGAGTAAATTATGTTGACAAAAGGTGTTTACGAGAGGATAAGACCAAAGGGAAAGTGTTTCTATCCACTCAAACAAGGGATACGGTGTACTTATCTTTCTAATTTGACAAAAAGTGGGTTTTTTATTACTCAAGTAATCATGGCGTTGGAAAAAAACACAGCAGTAATCATGGCATTTTCATCTTTAGTAAAACAGTAGTAATCTGCTACATTAAGATTTGTTTCCGAATCTACATTCAGCGAATCATATTTCGCCACCTCATCAATAGCCTGATTTTACAGTTGCATTATTAACGGTTTCCCTACCTCGGCGCGTTCGAGCGAACACCACTTCACGCGCCTCAATCATTCTGTTTTATCGACACACAAGTTCCCACTTTACATTCACACTCATTACTCTCTCCATTTCACTCTTTTTAAATCTCAAATATTTCTTCAAGAAAAAAGTTTATCCTTCTGTGAAGCATTTCCAGAATTCGCAATGTCGAAAGCGGTTTTGCTGGTGGCTCTCTGCTTCTTACCGGTCCTAGCCATGGCGGCCCGGCCGAATAAGAACCCGTTCGTCGTGAGAGGCCGTGTTTATTGCGATACTTGCCTTGCTGGTTTCGAAACTCCTGCCTCTACTTACATCCCTGGTACGGTAACGGAAATATTCTAGATCCAATTTCCTTTAAAACAAATCGAATTTTGCAAACTTCTTGTTCGTCTTTTGTGTTTTGAACTTGTTGATCTGGATCGGGTCTGGTCGTGTTATGGAGTATGAATCAGTTTAGGATAAATAATCTGATTTGGGAAAATAGAGAAAACCGAGTTATTATCATAGATGAGTGGCAGATCGGAGATAAAATATAGTTTTTTTGATCCACCAAGTGGATCTTATTCATGGTGAAGAAAAGGTTCAAAAAAAAAAGTGGATCTTGGTTTAGTGGCGTTCATGAATCTAGTTTGTTTAGGAGGGAGACAACATGTCTTCCGACGGGATGCATAGGCTTCGGCCCTAAATAACCTCGATTGACCTTAATAAACAAAACAAAATGTTTGATTTGAGTTAGGAGACTTCCTTTTTTTTTTAACTTCTAATTTTATTATGATGTACAAATGTAATCAACATGTAAAGCATTAGTTATTACATGAAGTACATATGAAGAATTTTCTGGAATATCCGATTTAGATAGCATGTCCGCCGTCGTGTTACTATCTCTTGGAACCCATTCAAACTTGATATCATCAAACCGGTTACTCGAGTCTCTGGCTTCTTGTATCCAATTATACGTTCTGAAGTTCAGTGTTTCGTTGTTAAGGAGCATTGTCAAGGTTTTACAATCTCCTTCAAAGATCACTCGTCTATATCCATGAACCCAACAACTTTGTATAGCTATTATTAACGCTTGAAATTCGCCTTCCAAAGCGTTGTGCGCAGCCTGATGATCAGCTTGTCCCGCTCTTAAAAATACACCCTTTTCATCGTAAAGTAACTAACCTGTTTTTGTATTCTTCCTTGTAGTAACATACGATCCGTCATAATTACATAGGAGCCTTCCTTTATTATTTATTTGGGGTTTCTGCAAAAAAAAAAAAAAACCTCTAAATGATAGTTTTTTCAAGTTTACCATCAATTCGCAAAAAAATGCAGATCAAAGTCAAGAAGTTGAATTTAACTTGTAGTATAACCCTTCTGTGTTTATTTAAAAAAAATTTACGATCACATACATTATAGTTTCTAAATTCTAGAATAGATTTGGATTCTTCGTTGATTTGATATATAATTTAACAAATTTGACCATGGTGATGGCGAGTTATATTGTGGTTTAATTCAATTTTGTGGATTTGATGTGCTTGGTAAATTTACAAAAAAAAAGGTAATTTGGTGGAGTTTTTTTGGCAGAAAATCCTATTTAATTTGCTGCTTATACACTGTATACTATATAGGATCAAGTAACCCTATCTCAAATCCTATTTTTTGATCCTATGTGATTGCCTATTTAATTTGCTGCACACTGTATACTAAAAATAGGGTTACTTGATCCTATGTGATTGCCTGCAGAGTTGTGAATATATTCATTCTTGAGAATCTGATCTACGTATTAGAGTTTCATCATCCGTTTTTCAATCTAGAAGAGATTTGAGATCTTTGGGTGATTAGTTTCGTTGTTGACGGTTAAGGCTGATTATCTTTCACTATGGATATAGGTGCGGTGGTTAGACTGGAGTGCAAAGACAGGAGTAAAATGGACTTAACATACACACACGATGCGAAAACTGACTCAACAGGATCATACAAGATCTTGGTTAGCGAGGACCACGAGGATCAGTTCTGTGATACAATGTTGGTTAGTAGCTCTCAGTTACGCTGCTCCAACGTCTCCCCTGGCCATGACCGTGCCCGTGTGACCCTCACACGTTTTAACGGCATCGCTACAGATGAACGTTTCGCCAACAATTTGGGATTTCTGAGAGATGCTGAACTACCAGGTTGTGCAGAAATCATGAAGCTATACCAAGAAACCGAGGACTAGTTTTTTTTTACCTATAGCAAAAGCTTGGCTTTTGCACTTCATTCAGTATGTTGTATCAAGGTTCCTATGACCTGTGGGAGTGAAATATAATTGCAGCTTGTTGTACTTACCGTCATGGTTTTATTACTATCGAAAAAGAAACAAAATGTGTAATGAATCTCATCAGAGGAGAAAACATACATAATCTCGAAAGAAATGGCAATTAGATATTTTCATGTGCGCTTGAAGTTACAAACATTGAATACTAATCAAGGGATAGATCCTTTCTCGGACTAATACCACGAGGTTGACCCTCGTCCTCAGAGACATCCTCAGAGCCAAGGTGAGCATTGTGAGAGGCAGCACCGGCAGAGACCGATAAGAAGCTGAGTGAGACTAGAGAAGCGGAAGCAATGTCCTCCAAGGCAGCAAGTCTTTTCTTGTCATCCTCTTTCATCCTCTCTGAATGCATGTTAATGTTGAAACCTGAGTCATCGTTTCCACCAAACGCTGACTCCATTTTTTCCATATCGAAGTTCTCCATGATCTGCTTGGTGTTTGGGTCATCTGAGTAAACAAATTTGACTTTGTTCCGTGTCTTCGGCTCTAAGAAGGGCCTCGCCACCTATAACAACGGTCACACTCATTACGGTTTAATCCAACATAACTTTAACTAAATCCTACATGTTTTAGTTTTACCTTCCAGAAGGGTTCAAAGAACTTTGGAGGATTATAGAGGATGGCCAAAGATAATCGCTCAGGGTAGTGTTCTTGTAATACATGAGCGGTTTCTCTTGTAGTTTTTAACGATACATTCGCCAGGCTATACCCGTTAAAATCGATCATCCACACCATCTGTTCCTCTCCTGGTCGCAAATTTTGGATCGCGTTCTCCATACAATACACAAGGTATCTAATCTGGCCTTTCACCGACTTAGAATTCTGAACAACTCAAGGTAAAACTAGATATGAGATCAAAGTAGACCAAGCCAAAAACTCTCTGCATTGCATTGACGATTTGAACAAACCTCAACACTCGGTCACATAATAAGAACAGGTCGCCCAAGTTTGTCGACACAACTTGATCTATATATCTTCCCTGTCTCTGCTTCATCAGCTATTTCCTCCTACAAAAACTTAGCCTATTAGTCATATATACCAAGAAGATCACAAGAATGTTTTGTTCAATAGTTACCCAACAGATTTCCTCAGGTTTGTATTGAACTCTCCACTTCAAGGTTTCTTTAAGCATCTTGGCAGCTTTCTTGACATGCCAATTACGCGCTCTTAGATACCTCAAAACCGCATCATCCGAACAAAAACTCGAGAGTTTATCCGGCAATGGCCCTAACAGCTTTCTTACATCCTCTACCTGAAGTCAAATTTACAAAATAAAAACTCACACAGATCTGATTTGAACGAAGCCTTCAGTAAATCACCAAGTTGGAGTTACCTTTGCCTTCTCTTCTTCAGTAGGAACAGGTTTCACAAACCCATTAGGGATTGGATTAGGGTTCATAACTTAGGAAATTTACTTCTTTATTCCCTACATTATTGTTAAATTTTCAGTACCAATACTTGAAAAAAACAACAACTTTTATATTAAGTTCCGAAATTTCAGAAGATCAACAACACACACAACTGTCATTAAGAATCTAAAACTAAGTAGCATCCAAGTTGAGCTAAGAAAATTAGCGGTCGGGAAATCAGAAATTTCGATCTTAAACTCGCCGACCACAATCGTAAATGTCGGGTCGGGAGGATCTTTGTCAACACAAAAGTACAGACTTCAAATTCAAATGAAAATGCCCATTAAATCACAAACCTGGTGACATGGAAGAAAGAATCGAAGCTAGAAAGCGACGAAATGGGAACTGACCTTTGAAAAAGTATTGGGAACCGAAGCAGAGAGAAAGGCTCAGAAAAGCGTCGGAGTTTGAAGTCAAACAAACAAACAAAATTGGTGTCTATGTGAAGCTATAAAACGACGAAATGGATATTCGACTATTTTATTTTATAAATAAATTATATAAAAATTATAGAGATCTGATCTTACACGTGAGCAAAAATGGGATACTGATACTAATGTATTTTATTTTGAGATAATTACTTTGCACTTTTTCAAACTCAATATCCAACAAAGACACTTTTAAAAAAGTTAATTTAAAAAAAAAAAATATACGTCAGCAAAAGCGATTCTGAGAGCGATTAGGGTTTTGAGAAATTCGCCGCACGCAAACTCTCCCAGATTGATGTCGACACCGGAGAAGGAAGATCCGCCTCCTCTAGTCGATAAAATTGTAGTGGACTCATCTCTGAATCGATCGAACAAAGCATCATTGGTGAATGTGGTCAGAAACATGCTGTCTTTATCAAAACATATCGTGACAGTGGATGAAGAAGATGGTGCATCCATAGTCGAAATTCCAGACGAGATCATTTATAAATCAGTGCCTCTGTGGGAAGATCTCTTGGAGGGTAGATTTCTATCAACAACTCCTCATGTGGCAAAAGTCCATGTTATCGTCAACAAGATCTGGTCCCTTTGAGATAAAAATGTTCGAATATATGTATTTTTTAAGAGCTGGACGACGGTAAAGTTTTGAATAAAGGATGCATCTAAGAGATTGAGAATTTTGAGGAGGGGGATGTGGAATATTGCTGACATCCCAATTATCGTCTAAAAATGGTCTCCAATACAAGAAGAGGCAAATCCTGAAATAAAATCAGTACCGATGTGGATCACCCTCAAGAATGTCCCACACAGGATATACTATTGGGAGGGACTTGGTTTTCTTTCAAGTGATGTTGGTATACCTAAACGGCTCCATCATGAGACTGAACTTTGTTCAAACTTTGAGGAGGCTAAATTTTCGTAGAAGTTAATATGACGAAGAAGTTACCAAAAGTTTCTCGTTTCAAATCTCTGAGTATGGGCATTGATGCAAATGTTGAGTTCATCTATCGATCCTTGGTTACCCAACATATGCAATCTTTGCTTGCAATGGGGACATGATGAGAAGGTTTGCGTGATCAATGGAGGTGGTAAAAAAGTGATTCTGAAAGCATCAAAGATTTCGGGGAGGAGATGAACTGTTAATGTATCAGACAAGACTAAAAAGAAAGGAGCTGAGTTACTTGAGAAAGCATAATCGATGGTTAGTCCAAAGGAAGTAGAGACACACTTGAATGTTGAAGAAGAATCTCTCTCGAAAGAAGGAAAACATAAGGTAGCATTGCCCAATGCTATATCTGAAAAGGAGACGACTGGAGAGAACTCAATTCTCAATCTTCGGGATGAAATTCAAGACCTTGATGAAACATGGTCAAAGGTTTCTCCTGCAAAAACATGAAGACCTGGTGGGGAAAAAGTCGTTTAGGCAACGGTTGGATCACCCTCTCGGTTTTCAGTCTTAATAGAGGAGAATCGAGAAGAAACATAGAGAGTGGTGGAATTGGATGGGGAAAACGAAGACGGGGAAATATCTCAGCAAAGGAAAACATGTGTGAATGTTAGAGTAAAACTAGATGATAAATCTTCTCGGATTCAACTACCTCGGTCATCTAAAAGTACGAATAGATTATTGTCGGATTTTGTTACCTTAAACACCAAGTACTTTCCTCCTAGTGTTACATGTAAAAAGAAACCCAAGAAGAAATAATTTATGTCGGGTTTCTTTTGGAATGTTCGCTGCTTAATTAAATCAACAAAACATTCCGTAGTGAAGAAGTGGGTGGATAGTGGGTCGTTTTAGTTTGATTGTTTGTTGGAAACTAGAGTAAAGGAGAATAAATGTCAGAGGATTTGTGATTTGATTTTTTTGTGATTGGGCAATACTGTCAAATTACGAGTTCAATCGACTAGGACGCATTTGGGTGGTGTGGAGGCAGAATGTTCGCTTAACACCATATTTCAAAAGTGGTCAAGTAATAACATGTTCCGTGAAGTTAGAGGATGGAGAAGATGAATTTTTTGCTCCTTCATATATGCTTCTAACTTTTTGGAAGAGAGAAAGGTGCTGTGGAGAGATTTAAAAAATCATCAGGATTCTCCGATCCTCAGAAGTAGACCATGAATTATTTTCGGGGATTTTAATGAAACGCTAGATGTGGAAGAGCACTCATGTTCTTTGAACTTTCCGATAGTAACTCATGGAATGAGAGATTTCCAAATTGTGATGAAGTATTGTTCCCTAGTGGATTTACAATCCCATGGCCCGTTGTTTACATGGAACAACAAGAGAGAAGATGGTCTCATTTCAAAGAAGCTGGAACGGGTTTTAATCAATGACCACTGGTTACAGAGTTTTTCACAATCATACTCAGTTTTTGCAGTTGGGGGCTGCTCAGATAATCTTATATGTCAGATTCAAATTAAGATTGATTTGGTGAAGCCACGTAAGCCATTCAAGTTTGTAAATGTTGTGGCATAGCTGAAGGACTACCTTCCAACAATTAAAAGATATTGGTAGGAAACAGACCCGACTTTCCTCTCTACATCTTCACTCTTCAGATTCTCAAAAAAATTAAAGGCATTAAAACCAGAGATTCGAGCTTTGGCCAAAAACAAGCTGGGAAATCTGCCAAAGAGAGCACATGAAGCGTACTCTCGACTGTGTGAGCTACAAGAGGGGAGTACACTACAAGAAATCAGTCGATTCCTAACGGTCATATCGGTCGGAAAACTGTTGGAAAATGGCTTTTCGGACTAATTTTCGACCGATTTGAACCGTCGGGACTATCGCGTCGGAAACCAAAATCCGTTGGAATTCGATCGGGAATTTTCGACAAATTTACGACGACCGATTTACCGACCAGATTCCGACATATTTTAGTAGTCTGAAAATTCCCGACGATTTATGGACGGTACCAAAATACCGACCGATTCCCGATGGTAATAATCGTCGGATATTTCTCAACGATATTCAGACTGAAATCCGAGAGGAATAATCCCGACCGAGGTCCGACGGTCAACTATCCCGACCAATTTCCGACGTGACATTTCCCGACCATATTCCGACTGAAATCCGAGGGGCATAATCTCGACCAATTCCCGACGGTCATCTATCCAGACCGTTTTCTGACGGGTTATTAAAAAATCTGTAATTTTTAAATTAATAAAAAATAATGATTTTTATTAAATTAAATTAATAAATAGAAAATAAAAATTAAAAATAATAATTGTTTTGAAAGTAAATTGTGCATATTTAATAATTATTTTGAAATAAAATAAAATTGTTTTCAAAATACAAAAACAGAAAAACTAATTTCCCGTTCCCGATCCCGAAGTTCCCCATCTGCCCTTTCCCGTTCCCGGAAAATTTGGAAACTTCGATTTCATCCAATCCGACATCTCAGCGAATTTTGAATTTGTCTCTGTAAGCTCATTTTGCGTAACACCTAATTTTATTTCGGTGTCCGCTTTCGCCGCATCCAAAGCTGCTACTTTTGTCTTCAGCTCTTCATTCTGCTGGACGAGATCTTCAAAGTAATCGTGAAAGCCCGATGTAGCCCCAGAGCATATCCGGGACCTTATCCAAACTCCCGTTTTTTAGCAAGAGGAAATTCCTATAGAAAGTAAAAATAATTAGAACATTATATTATTAAATTATAATTTAAAAACTAAATGAAAACAAACAAAAAAATTTACGCTGATAACGAGACGGTTGATCTCTTTCCGCGTCACCTCGAAGGAAGAGGAAGAGTCGCCTTGTGATTGTTGGGTCAACTCGAGCTTATTCTTCTTCACGTTCTCGTATATCTCACTCATGAGTGGATCCTGAATAACCCCGGTTGTCTTGTTCGTGTGGCACGTCCTCATCAACTCCAAGTGATCCAGACGCACACCCCCGGTCACATTGTTCTACAAAAAAAGACGAAAATTAAATATTAATAAATAATATAACAAATTAAATATAGAAAACATTGTAAACAATAAAAGATTACCATTTGTATTTCTCGGGTCCGGATGCTGCTCGATCCCGAGTTGTGGACGTACTGTCCCTTACCATATCAATCACTCTTTTGGTTTTTTGAATTAGTATTCGAGGTTTTTTCACTGTCGGGTTTTTCCCAATATGGTTTGTAGTCCTCCCAAACGTCGAGGTTCAAGCCTTTCGGTTTGTCTGCCCCTTTCCTCCACTTTTGCTTCCACTCGTTCATGTTTCTTTTGAATTGAGTAGCCGCCTCCTTCATAAACGCCGTTTGCACGTTGGTCATGTCGGAATGATACCATGTAAACTCTTGCTGTGAAAACGGAAATTAAAACGTATCAAAAATATAAATATGAAAAACAATATGTAATTTAAAACTTACCGCAAATTGTCTAAACCAAATTTGCTTCTCGTCATACGGTATATCAAAAAACTTCTTGTACAGTTTGTCGAGGATCGAATGCAACATCCTCAGAACGGACTTGCTAATCTCGTTGTTCGATATACCAAACTTATAAAAAAAGATAAACTATTAATAATTTCACACGATTTCAAAAAATAAAAAAGGTTCATTTACCACGTCGATCTTCCGCGGAGTCGTGGATCTAGCCTGACGAGTAAGTCCCTCCCCGATTGTTGGACTAACTCCTCGGTGCTCATGATTTGAGGAAGAGCTTCACTATGCGATTCCGGGACCTGATAAAGCCCCAAAATTTGTCTTGGACTAGGGGGCCCCATTGGTGAACCGTCTTATTGACGTGGTTGTGTCCCTGGAGACGAACCACCGCTATGTTGAAATGGTTGCGGCCCTAGAGATGAACAACCGCGGAGAATTTTATCGAAATTCTTGTACGACGTCGAAAAAAAAACACAAACTTTGTTAGTTTTTTTTAAATTATTTATAAATATTTAGAAAATACTAAAACTATTACCAAAACCCGAATTGTTTTTAGGAAAATTCTAATATTACCAAAAGATCGATTTTTTTAATGAAAAATTATAAAAATCACTTGTAAAATGCTATAAATATATTCTAAAACATTCTAAATTTACTAAAACCCTATTCTATTATAGAGAACCCTTTTTGAATTTACACAAAAATATTCTAATATTTTTTCAAAATATTACAACATAAAATCTACAAAAAATAATTTTCAAAATAATCTAACCAAAATTTATAACCTAAACACTATCTAACGACCTAAAATATACACAAATCAAACCTTAAATCTAATTACACAAATCTAACCTATAATCTAACAAAATGTTCCAAAATCAAAGGAATGGTGAAGAAGGCTTACATGGTGAAGGAAGATGGCGGAGGCGGAGGCGCCATTCCGGCGAGGAAGGTCGGCGGCGGCGGCGGGGGCGACCTAAGAAAGAAGCAAGAAATTAAAGAAGAGGAAGATAAGATGAAGAGAAGAGAGAAGAGAGAAGAGAGAAGAGAGAAGAGAGAAGAGAGAAGAGAGAAGAAGCTTACTGATAACACCAGTTTTTGAACGTTTTTATGGATCACTTTCATATTCTTTTGCAGGTGTTTTAACTCCGTTTTCAAAGGTTTTCAAGTAATTTTCATATTTTAGAGATTTGAAAGACGTTTCAGGTAACTCGGAATAAAAGAGTGCATTTCGGATAAAAAGTACGTTTTTGGATAAATTTGGACCGTCAAGAAGTCTTGCAGCTAATAGAGACCTTTTCACCGTCTAATCATCCCCAAATTTGGATACAACAAATTAGAGACAACCAGCTTTCAAATGCAATTGGATTGGAGGCAATCCAATGGTTGGATCCTTAAATACACCGAAGCACTGAAGGCAGATGAAGCTGCCCGAAGACGAAGCCATCGCGCCTGGAGGAGCTGGACCCGTGGCCAAGTACCAGTTCGCTGCGGCCAGAGGCGACAGACCCGCGGCCAGCACCTTGCGCGACCAATAGACTTGTTTCTTCACCCGATGCCAAAATCGTGTTTTCCCCATCAAACCTTAAACGAGATTAGCTCTATAAATACTTATTTTATGTTTCTTAGACAAACACGTTATATTATTCTCACGCTTGAAGGCAGAAGCGAAGCTCTTGTGACTTGTGCACTTGTTTTCTTTGGTTTGGAGCAAAGAATTCTCGATTCATGTTCTTCGATAGAGAAGGTTTCTTCATCCCTTTTTACTTACTGTTTTTATTTGATTTATTGAATATGATTACCTCAACTATGGCTGAGTAATCGTCTTGTTGGGCATAGGGGTTTGAACGAGAGCTTATGGTTTGATTCTTATTAGGTTCTTAGTCTAGGATACCGATTAGGGTTCTTCGTTCTATCCTTGTTGTTAATGCGTTTCTTGACTAGCCGTCTTAGCAATCGATATTAGGTATTTGATGGCTAGTGTTTCCCCTGTCCAAGTTTCTTCTTGACACCTGGTGGTGACACCGGTCCACGGTTGGCCGGTGTGGAGGTTTGTCTTCAACACCGGACAATCTTCAAGGGGTGTAGGCAACCGATATTCTCCCTGTCCAAGGATTGGTTCAAAACCAGTTCATGTCACCGGCTGGTGGACTAGGGAACTCCTTTGGCCAGTGTTCTTAGCTGTTGAAAAACCGGTTGGTTGCACCGGTCGAAGCTGGGCCGGTGTTCTTTGAGCAGGACTCGTTTGGTCGCCAGACAGACATGTCTTTTCTACATCTGCTGTATTTTTCTAACTACTACTCCAAACGACTTAGAACCACCTCCAGACGACAGCTAACTCAATTGTCTACTACGTTCATGAAGACCTCCAAAGCTAAATCCGAATGGAAACTCTTCGTCCGGCCAGATCTTTCAGGCACTTCAGGTGGCTTTGGCTGGTTTGGGCGAGAACGGATTTGGATCGACCAATCCAGTATTAGATCGATCGATCTGAAGTGTCATGCCTTAGAATTTGCTCCAAATGACTCTGTCTTGGTCCTTTATATTCATCTAAACTTCACTAAGCCTCTCCAACTCCAAAGGGTACCTAAAAGACTCCAAAATGCAACAAAACATGCAAGAGCCAATCTAAAACTTACTAGACCTTAAATATGAATGCAAAACCAAAGAAAACTATGTAAATGCAAGTGAATGTCATGGAAACCTATCTAAAATGCATGCTAAAATGAGATAAAATACGAGTATGTCAACTCCCCCAAAACTTATTCCTTTGTTTGTCCTTAAGCAAACAAACAAGAACAAGATGAGAGAGATGTTTGAAAATAGGAGCTTAAATCCAAAAGCATCACAAGAAGAAATCGAATTTAACGTCCAAGTTTGTAATTCTAAAATGCCCCAAGTGAGTCTACTCCAAAAGAGTTAGCCATTTCTATTTCCACATGCATCAAGTCCAAGTCCCAACCTACACAAGCATTTTTATCCTTCAACCCTTTGACATTCATTAATGGTTTATGTGAATCATGCTAATGCAAAATTAAACGAACTCATTTGGCTAGTGGATAAGGTTTTGAGATGAAGATGATCTCAATCACATGTGCGGATATTCCAATGCAAGGATCTCTCTAGGAATGAGCAAACTTTAGCAAAATGCTTAAGGTAAAAGGCAGCATATGCATACATGGGTGAATTCTCATCTACCCAATGCCTAAGATGTCTCTAACCTTAGTCTATCTAACCCATGAAGCTCCAAACCTAAGCTACCCATTTTCACAAGGCATTTTGCCTTCATGTCCCACATGTTTTCTTGTTTCTCCACTTCACCTTTTTCTCACTTAGGGGGATATCTTCTTCTCCATTGAACTTGTGGCTTGGTGCTCTTCCTTTTAGTTACTTTAACTCTTATTTTTATTTCTTTCTCTTACCTCATTTCTCATCACTTGTCCTTTGCCAATTTTTGGCTTCTTTGGTTTTCACTTTACACTTTGAAGCTAAATCTAACACTAAGAGCTAAACTTATACAATGTCACAAACCACTTCACATTTTGCATTCCTCTTTTCCTTCTTCCCATCTTTTCCTTTTCGTTCCTACTTTCTTTTCCACCAAATCCCCTCGTTAGTCTTTTCTTATCCGTTCCCAACAAGCACCCCAAGGGTTCCCATCCTAGCTAACTTGTTCCTAAACTAGCTCCTTGATGTTGGAGCTAGATCTACATGAGAACCCATCCTTGTCGCCCTAAACCTAACACTTTTTGCCAAGTTTGCTAAAAAAATAGGCCTCTCCATCACTCACAAAAGTTATTAGCTAGAAAAAGAAGTTTAGTTCAAGGTGTGGGGAACCATTCCAAAAGTGGGATATGGCTACTTGGATCCACAAGGGTGGTAAAAAGGAAAAAGAAGATCCAAGTATGTATATAGGTATCCACGAGTTCATTCAAAAATGCACAAACATGATAATTGCACGTCAAGATTAAAGTTCTTATTAATAGGGTTGAATTCAATTCACAACTTGCTTCAATCAAGACAAGAACAATGATGCATGGGATCTAAAGATGGTGCATCCTTACTTTCAAACTCACTTGAATGCATTGCGTTGAACCAATTTCTTAAAGTGATACCCTACAAGGAATGTACATTACCCCCAATGCAATATGCAATGCACCCTATATGCAAACTAGACTCAATCCTACACATGAAATTCAACTAGATGATTCCTTTTTGTGTTTCAAAATTTTCAAATTTTTCGATTTTTTGTGTTTTTATATTTCATAAGTGAATGCATGAGACTCAAGGGATGAAAAATCGAAAATAAGAATAAAGAACACAATGTTAGATACCGGTCCCTCCCCCAAACTTAAATCACACCGTCTCGGTGTGAAAGAAATTCAAGAGAGAGACCAAAAACAAAAGCAAAATGCAAAGACTCAAAAGAAAAGAGTTACTTACAATGGAGGAGTGGTACCACGGAAATGGAGGGAATGGAGAGAATGCTTGCTTGGTGAAATGAAACACCGATTGATCCAAGGGTGGAGAGCTTTCCAACATCAAACACCGTTGTTGCTTTGCCATGACCTTCCTACCATCAAGAACCTTGAAACCACTTAACAAAAACATTAAAAATCACTTAAAAAGATAGAAAATATTTACAAAGATAGGCATGGGAATGTCTCCTAAGTGCGCTTTGTTTAACGTCACTAAACTCGACGTTTGTTACCCTTTTAGGCGGGTGGAGAAGGGGTGTTAGCACTCTTCGGTGGGTCCTTGAGCTCGAGAGTGATGACCTTGCTCATGACCTCTTGAAAACCGGATTGCCCCTTCTCTTTAAGCTCTGGTGTGAGGATTGCTTTAACCTTGGCAAAAGGCTTAGATCTTCCCTTACATTTCACCTTGTACTCAATGGCTCCATCATCATACCTCCAAGGTATGAGTGTCATTGTGTGAGAAGATGGTTCAAGGGTGGGATGGTGGTTATCATTGGGTTCCTTCTTCTTGGTCTTAGTGCCTTCACCCTTCTCTTGGCCCGTGGTACTTTCTTTCTCTCTCTCCATTGTGGTAGAGAAAAGCGATTCCAAGCTATCTCCATCCAATGCGAAAGCTTCTTCAACATTACCGTAACCCAAATCATTCTTGTCATGGGATTCTTTCTTCTTCCTACGAGCTTTTGGGGGTGAAGCTTTTTCTATCTTCTCACAACTACCCATGTCTTTTACTTTCTCAGCATTTCTCTCTTGATCATCATTCTCCTTAATCTCAAATTAGGGAAGGAAGAGAGAGCTTAGGCATATTCCATCTAGATAAAATTCATCGTCAATAGCATATACAAAAGTTGTTTCCCCGTTGTTCTTCTAAAAAAAAATGTTTTCTTCATGAATCCATTGGGTGGAGGCTAAAGCATACCTTGGAGTTATGCCCACGTCTCTAACTTCCTCTTCTTGTTTGGAGTCTCCAATTTGCTCATTAATACTCTTGGGTGTCTTTTCTTCATCAATCTCAACATTAACAATTGGTAAAACCCTCACATCCTTTGGTTTCTCGGATAGCAAATAGAGTTTGACCAATTTTGGTTATAAGGTCTCCAAATGGAAGGCTAATGCTCAATCTTATTGGTGATCTCATCATGCAAGCCCTTTAATTTGTCATTCATTGTTCCCATCTTCTTTCCAAACTTGATATCATTCATTTGTTGACCTTCTAGGATTTGATGGAGTACCTCTCTTTGTTCCTCCTCTTGGTTAGAGATTTGAGCATATTCATAGTTCTCTTTGTAGCCTTGTTGATTTACTTGAACTTCATGGTTAGACCATTGATTGAGAAGCCTACTCTTTTGAACGTAATTCCCATTATTAACCACAAAATTGACTTCATCTCGGCGTTGCTCATGAACCAAACGAACTCAACTTTGTTGCACACTTATGAGCTTTTCCATAATATCCAATTTATCTTGCAAGCCTTTCAATTCGGAGTCTTGACATGATCCTTCTAGAGGGGTTGTATCATGCCACTCATTGTATCTTTGATACACTCAAATATTGCATGTTTTAGCATACATTTCACTTAGAGCTTTGTGTTATTTACATGCATAATAATGGTTTTGTCTTGCATTTAGATCTCATTTAGAGATTAGGATATATTGCATTAGGTCTAGTGAGTTCTTGCATGTTTTGGAGTACTTTCTAGGTGATTGGAGGCAATTTAGGCATATTTGGAGAGTTGGACCAAAGTAGAGTGCAAGGTCCATCCGATACATCGGAAAGATATGGCCGGAAGGAGGCCCTCCGATCTGAATCGGCTTGGATGAGCTTCATTAATGTTGTAGAGGGGTGAGTTAGATGTTTACCAGAGATATGTCCGCCTGCCGAGTAAGCTTCGACTTACACCGACGCCACGGAGCGATGCAACTGATCGGTGGAGGTCCAGGCCCTTTACATCGACCCAGCCCCTTCTTTCATCGACCTGTTACCTCGATGCTTCACCTTAGGACAGTTACATCGACTCCACATGTCGATGCAATTGTTCGATGCAGTACCAGCCGAAACGACTCAAAGATCAGGCCAAATGAAGACCTTACCGTGTCCAGTTTAATCTGAGGTCTTCATGAAAGTCATAGACAATTGAGCTGACGTTCGTTTAGTGGTGGTTTCATGTCATTTATATCTTCCGTTCAAGAGATATGGTAAATATAGCAATGACATATCTGTCAGGTATCCAAACGAGTTTTGCTCCAAATACGATGGCTGAAAGATCAACCCAGACGAAGGGTTTACACTCAGATTCAGTTTTAGAGTTATTTATAGAAGTTGTAGAGGAAGGAGTTAGCTATCTGATGGAGTTAGATTCAGATCATTCGGATGTCAGGTTCAGGAGTTATGGCCGATTCACTGAAGGCGTATCCAAGTTTCGGCCGGGTCAATACCCTGTTTGTCCCGGGTTGACCCGGTCTGACCCAGCTCAAGAAAACACGTTTAAATATTGTTGAAACCCATTTTTTAGATCTATCTCCTTTTTATCCTTTTTCTCTCCTTTTCTCTCAAGAACAAAAACCTCTCTTTTTAGGGTTTTTATGAATTTTCCCAAGGATCTTTTGATTTATGAAAGTTTGAGTTTAGTTCTTGTGTTCTTTCTCTAATCTTTCATCTTCCTAATCTCTAATCATGATTAACATCACCTCTTTCCCAAGATTTGGTGTGTTCTTCATGATTAGTGAGTAGTCTTTTAGGATTTGAGAATTTGGTAGATTTAGGGTGATTTGATGGATGATTAATGATGTCTAGGATTATATTATATGATTTCCCTTCTTGATTAGTGGGTTTAAAGCTAGATCTAGCTTGAGAAAGTGGATCTAGATCATAAGGCATTTCATGCACACAAGGTTTTCGATGAAATGCCTTGATGTACTAATCAAGAGATATTCATTTTCTAGCCTAAGAGATTAGTTGTCTAGAGTGATTATTTGGTTGATCTTGAATGTTTAGACTTAAAACTTGCTAATTAGTGATTCAAAAATGAGAATTTGATCTTGAATTAGTGATTAGCAAAATAATTAATGCCTTGAGAAAAGATTAGTTAAGATTAGTGATCTTTGCCTAGGGATTAGCCTTCATTAAGCATTGGACATCATTAATTAGCCATTGGATTGCCTTATCTCAATTACCTTATCCTTGAATTCGCCTTTTATCATTGTTTTATTCACCGTTTAGTGTCTTTTGCTCTTGTCACTTGTCTTTTAATTAATAGTTCACTAGTTTAATAACCAAAACCGCTTTGTTTGCTTGAATTAAAGAGTGTCTTGTACTCTTGTTGCATTGAACTAGACCCTATATTGGATTGACACCTAAAACACTACAATGACATGTGTATTTAGGATTGATTCTTGAGTAGGATAAAATTTTATTTATCAATTGGCGCCGTTGCCAATTTGGGGTTCTAGTTTAGTCAATAGGATTTAGATTCTTTTTGAGATCAAGCTTTTTATTTACATTATGTTAATGAACATCACTAATAGCATGCATCTTATCGAGATGATAAATTTTCTCTTGTACATTGTCACTAACTTGTCTTCCCAAGTTCTCTTGTGCTTTCAAAGGTACCGAATGAAAAAAGGAGCAATGGCAAGACAAGATCACTTGAAGTATTGGATATGGACGATCAAAGAGGGTACCAAGTCCAAAGGAAAAGTGATGGAGAGACAAGGTCACTTGAGGTGTCGGAGATGGACTACCAAAGGAACATTCTTCAAGCTCCAAAACCTCAAGAAATGCCACATCTTCAAGAAATACCACGACCTCAAGTGTTGGCATCAAGTCCGACCCAAGATCAAATGGACAAGCCAACAGTTGGAAGTTTTGAAACTCCTTGTTGTCGTGGATCGAGATATGGGATCCACCCTCCTCCAATTGAAGCCAAGGCCTATGAGATCAAAGCAAGCTTGGTTAGGTTGATTCAAGAGTCTAAGTTCTTGGGGACGAAAGTGGAAAACCCCTATGATCACTTGGATTCCTTTGATAGGTTGTGTGACACGTTTAGAACCGGAGGAGTGCCCCACGATAGCATCAAGCTCATCTTGTTCCCGTTTTCTCTTGGAAGAAAAGCAAGCCAATGGGAGAGAACATTGCCATCTCACTTGGTAAACTCTTGGGATTATTGCAAGAAGATTTTCCTCAACAAGTTCTACTCCACACAAAGAACGGTCCAAACTAGGAAGGACATCTTGAGTTTCAAACAAGGCATGCATGAGACCTTTCATGAGGCGTGGGGAAGACTCAAGGGATACACTCGAGATTGTCCCCATCATGGGTTCAAGAAAGGAGCCATTCTTAGCATCTTCTATTGGGGAGTTCACCAAGATCACAAATGGAATTTAGATGCGGCTAGCAATGGGCGTTTTACAAACCTCACCGTGAAACAAGGAGAGCTACTAGTGGAGAACTTTACCCAAAGTGAAGAGAACAATGGAGAGGACTACTATAGGTCTATACTAGGAAGTGGAAGGCACGAAGACCAAGGTAGATAGGAGATTAAAGCTCTACATGAAAAATGGACAAGCAACTTACCATGATTGAGATGCAATCTACACTTATAAACAAGCTTCTCATTGCTACTAAAAGGTCGGTTCATTTTGTTGAAGGCTTAAGTGGCAACCAAAGGTGTGCCCCTCGAAACCATGCTCCTCTTATTCCTCCACAAAGTTTTGCACGAGGTTTGGTTCCTCAAGGGCAACATAGCTTTTCCATGCCACAAGATGTGGATCTTAATGGGGTGTTTAAACAAACTCTCGAAGGTTAAGTCGAAACCTCAACCAAGATAGATTGTGCCTACAATGATCTCAACTCAAGGCTTGAAACCATGACTTCTAGGCTTAAACATTTGGAGGATCAAGATGCTCAAGGAATCCCCCTCTCTAGTAAACCCATGGAGGAACTCAAGGGTAAAGTCGATGAAAGCCAATGTGAGTATTACAAAGTTATCTTCTCGGATTAAGATAGTGAAGAGGCTTTAAGAGAGGTTGAGAGAATTCTCCATGGCTCCAAAGACAAATTTCATGTTGAGAAAGTGGCGTTTGTGGGTAGTTATGAGATGATGGATGTTTCTTCACCCCCAAAAGGTTGTAAAAAGAAGAAATACTCTCAAGGGGAAGCAAAAGCTTTGGTTTATGGTAATGTTGAAGAAGCTTTAGCATTGCATGGAGCTTGCTTGGAATCTATTTTCTCTACCGTAATGGGGAGAGAGAAAGTATGTACCAAGGGTGAAGGCACTATGACCAAGAAGAAGAAACCCAATGATAACCACCCTCCCACCCTTGTCCCACCTTCTCACACAATGACACTCATCCCTTGGAGGCACAATGATGGAGCCGTTGAGTACAAGGTGAAGTGTATGGGAAGATCTAAACCCTTTGCCAAGGTTAAAGCATTCCTCACCACCGAGCTTAAAGAGAAAGGGGAAGCCGGTCTTCAAGAGGTCATGAACAAGGTGCTCAAGCTTGAGCTCAAGGACCCACCATGGAATGCTCATACTCCTCTCTCACCCGTCTAAAAGGGTAACCAAAGTCAAACTTAGTGACTTTAAACAAAGTGCTCTTGGGAGACACCCCAAGTTTATCATTGTACATACTTTCTTTTCATGTCTTTCTATGCTTTCTTGTTCTTTTTGATCTTTTGTTGGGTGGTTGCAAAGTTTTTGATGGTAGCAATGTCGTGGCAAGGCACATTGGTGTAGATGTGGAAAAATCTTCATTCATCTGCATTCATCTAGTCTCACTCCTCATTTGTAAGTAAATCTTTCCCTTTGAGTCTATTTGCATTTTTATCTTTCGTTTTTGGTCTCTCTCTTGATCTTCTTTCACACCGAGACGTTGTGATTTAAGTTTGGGGGAGGGACCGGTGTCTAATCATGTGTTTTGTGATCTTATTTTATCTTTTGCATCTTGAGTCTCATGCATATCATGCATTTTCAATAAATTTGAAAAAATTTGAACTTTTTTGCATTCCATATAGGATTGAGTCCAGATGCATAGCATATAAGGTAGTTTTGCATGAGCACTAGGAGCAATGATAGATTTTCCTTGTAAAGTACCATATTAAGAGCTTAGTCTAATGTCATTGTTGTTAGTTGCTTGATGCTTTGATCTCGTGTAGAAATTAAGAACGAACCATGCCTTGATCTCATGTCTTATTGTTCTTGCCTTGATTGAAGCAAATCTTGACTTGAATTCAACCCCATCTAAGTGATTACCTTAATTTTGACTTGTAATTATTGTGTTTATGCATTTTTGGATGGATTCGTGGATCACTTCATACATACTTGGATAATCTTTTCCCTTTCACCACTCTTGTTTATCCAAGTAGCCATATTCCATCATTGGAATGGTTTTCCCTACCCTAACCTCAACCTTCTTTCTAGCCATTGATATTCGTGTGTGATTGGTGAGGCCTTCTTTCGAGCAAACTTGGCAAAACGTGTTAGGTTTAGGGCGACAAGGAGGAATTCTCATGTAGATTTAGCTCCATCATCACAGAGTTAATCTAGGAAGAGGCTAGATAGGTTGGCGGTTCTTGGTTTAAGTTTGGGGGAACGGTTTGGAAATTTGGTGAATGGATGTGTTTGGAATAGATTGTGGAATGGGAAAGATGAATAAGGAGAAGGGAAAAGGGGATCAAATTTATAGATTGGTTGGGGCAAAATTATAAGATTAGCTCTGAGAATAAGATAGCCTCAAGAGATCCAAAGAAAAACAAGAAAGCCGAAAAGGCCAAAGCATCAAAGAAGAAAAAGAGGCGTGAACAAAAATGAAGAAAAAGGAGAGCTAAGTCACAACAAAGAAGCACCAAACCATGAGAACAAGGAAGAAGAAGTTGATCCCCGAATGAGAAGAAGGTGAAGTGAAAGGACAAGAAGCATGTGTGGGTTTAAGAAGGCAAATGCCTTAAGATGAAAAGGGTAGCTTAGGATGTGGGCACAAACGGGTTAGAAGGCTTTAGGCTAGAGACACTCTAGGCATTTGGGTAGATGAGAATTCTCCCTTGTATGCATATGTTGCCTTTTACCTTTAGCATTTTGCTAAAGTTTGCTTTTTCCATGAGAGTTCCTTGTACTTAATTACCCATGCATGATAATGAGATCATCTTTATCTCATAACCTAACCCTTAGCCAAACGAATTCATTTGATCTTGCATAAACATGATTCACGCCTATTACACTTAATCAATGTCAAGAGGTTGGAAGATATGAAAGTTTGTGTAGGTTGAGGTTCGAATGTAAGTCATGCAAGGACAAGTATGGCTAGTCACTTTTGAGTAAGTTTGTTTGATCGCATCAAGAAGTTTGCAACTTGGATATTGGGCTTGGATTATTTTTATGGCACTTTTGGATTTGAACTCCCATTTTTAGTCTTCTCCCTTTCTTTATTATTGTTTGCTTGAGGACAAACAAAGTTTTAAGTTTGGGGAAATTGATATACTCATATATTGCATGTTTTAGCATACATTTCACTTAGAGCTTTGTGTCATTTACATGCATAATCATGGTTTTGTGTTGCATTTATGTCTCATTTAGAGATTAGGACATATTTCATTAGGTCTAGTGAGTTCTTGCATGTTTTGGAGTACTTTCTAGGTGATTGGAGGCAATTTAGGCATATTTGGAGAGTTGGACCAAATTAGAGTGCAAGGTCCATCCGATACACCGGAAAGATATGGACGGAAGGAGGCCTTCCGTTCTGAATAGGCTTGGATGAACATCATCAATGTTGTAGAGGGGTGAGTTAGCTGTCTACCAAAGTTGGATTCAGGCCATTCGGACGTTTGGTTCGGGAGTTACTGCCATTTTACCAGAGATATGTCCGCCAGCCGAGTAAGCTTTGACTTACACCGATGCCACGGAGCGATGCAACTGATCGGTGGAGGTCCATGCCCTTAACATCAACCCAGCCCCTTCTTACATCGACCTGGTAGCTTGATGCTTCACCTCAGGACAGTTACATCGACTCCACAGGTCGATGCAACTGATCGATGCAACACCAACCGAAGTGACTCAAAGATCAGGCCAAATGAAGACCTTCCCTTGCCCAGTTTAATCTGAGGTTTCATGAAAGTCCTATACAATTGAGCTGAAGTTTTCTTAGTGGTGGTTTCATATCATTTAGATATGCCGTTCAAGAGATATGGTAAATATAGTAATGACATGTATGTCAGGCATCCAAACGAGTTATGCTCCAAATACGATGCCTGAAAGATCAACCCAGACGAAGGGTTTACACTCGGATTCAGATTTAGAGTTCTTTATAGAAGTTGTAGAGGAAGGAGTTAGCTGTCTGATGGAATTGGATTCAGATCATTCGGATGTCAGATGCAAGAGTTATGGCCGATTCACTGAAGGAGTATCCAAGTTTCGGCCGGGTCAATACCCGGTTTGTCTCGGGTTGACCCGGTCCGACCCAGCTCAAGAAAACACTTTTAAATATTGTTGAGACCCATTTTTTAGATCTATCTCCTTTTTATCCTTTTTTCTCTCCTTCTCTCAAGAACAAAAACCTCTCTTTTTAAGGTTTTTGGGATTTTTCCCAAGGATCTTTTGATTTATGAAAGTTTGAGTTTAGTTCTTGTGTTCTTTCTCTAATCTTTCATCTTTCTAATCTCTAATCATGATTAACATCACCTCTTTCACAAGATTTGGTGTGTTCTTCATGATTAGTGAGTAGTCTTTTAGGATTTGAGAATTTGGTAGATTTAGGGTGATTTGATGGATGATGAATGATGTCTAGGATTAGATTATATGATTTCCCTTTTTGATTAGTGGGTTTAAAGCTAGATCTAACTTGAGAAAGTGGATCTAGATCATAAGGCATTTCATGCACACAAGGTGTTCGATGAAATGCCTTGATGAACTAATCAAGAGATATTCATTTTCTAGCCTAAGAGATTAGTTGCCTAGAGTGATTATTTGGTTGATCTTGAATGTTTAGACTTAAAGCTTGCTAATTAGTGATTCACAAATGAGAATTTGATCTTGAATTAGTAATTAGCAAAATAATTAATGCCTTGAGAAAGGATTAGTTAAGATTAGTGATCTTTGCCTAGGGATTAGTCTTCATTAAGCATTGGACATCATTAATTAGCCATTGGACCCCAATAGAAAATGCTAAGAATAGCTTCTTTCTTGAACCCATGATGAGGACAATCTCGAGTGTATCCTCTAAGTCTCTCCCATGCCTCATGAAAGGTCTCATGGATGCCTTGTTTGAAGTTCAAAATGTCCTTCCTAGTTTGGACCGTTCTTTGTATGGGATAGAACCATAGAAGAAAGAGCCTCTTGTAATCATCCCAAGAACTAACCAAGTGAGATGGTAATGCTCTCTCCCATTGGCTTGCTTTTTCTCCAAGAGAAAATGGAAATAAGATGAGCTTGATACTATCTTGGGGCACTCCTCCACTTCTAAATGTGTTACACAACCTCTCAAAGGAATCCAAATGGTCATAAGGGCTCTCCACTTTCGTCCCCAAGAACCTAGAGTCTTGAATCAATCTAACCAAGCTTGCTTTGATCTCATTGGCCTTGGCTTCAATTGGAGGAGGGTGGATTCCATACCTCAATCCACAACAACAAAAAGTGTCAAAGCTTCCAACTGTTGGCTTGTTCTTTGGAGCTTGGGTCGGAGTTGATGCAAATTCTTGAGGTTGTGACATTTCTTGATGTTTTGGAGCTTGGAGAATGCTTCTTTGGTCGTCCATATCCAACATTTCAAGTGATCTTGCCTTTCCATCTCTCTTCTTTTGGACTTGGTATCTTTGAAAGCTCAAGAGAATCAAGGAAGACAAGTTAGTAACAATGAACAAAAGAAAATTCATCATCTCAACGAGATGCGGGCTCTTAGTGATATGCATTAACATAGTGTAAACAAAAGCTTAGTCTCAAGCAAAATCTAAATTCTAATGGTTATTGCTATTGCCTCCCCGGCAACGGCGCCAAATTGATGTAGGATAATTGTGTGTATCCAAATCAATTACCCAAACACTCCATCATTGTAGTATTTAGGGATCAATCCAAGGGAGTCAATTGATCCCTATAAATATACTTTCCATATATGGATCACCATAAATGTACTTGCCATAAACGGATCACCATAAATGCTCTTTCCATTTTCAGGAAAGAACAGTTTCTTGGCCAGGAAAAAATATCTGTAATTTGCGGAGTTTACCTCGTAATTTTAATCGGGAAATTGTTCTAAAAAGTTGGATTCGAGATCTTTCCAACAATAACAAGATCGCCTCCTGGTTCACCAGGAAATCACGTCATAAGGTGGCTGGTTGCGAACGGCTTCTCCTACTCTCCTTCTCTCTCCTTAGGCGCATCTGGCTCTCTCCGGCGGTTATGGGCGGTGGCTGGAATTTGGCATGGCTTCGCCGGTGATGAAACTCTCCGTCTCTCTTCCTTTCCCCGAGCTCCTTATATAGGGGAAAAGAATGGATCTAGGTTTAGGGTTTTAAGGAATAATGGCAAGATTGAGCTTGGTTTTGGGCTTAGGGGTTTCCTGCTGGGTTTAGTACAATGGGTTGAAAATAGAAATAGACTTTAGGAATTTGGGCTGCTGGAAAAAAAAGGAAAAGAGGAATTGAGCCAAAACCCTTTTCTTGGGATGTCACATTCTCACCACTCAATTTCTCACAAAACTGAATCTTTCTAACTCTAACACGACCACAAAAACCAAAGTGGTGGTAGTGGGGTGGTTCTCTTCTGTGGTGAGGGTAGGCCCTGTTGGTCAAGGCCAGGGATCGTCTCCCCACGGAAGCAAAATTGCAACATTTAATCCATTTGGCCACCGGGGCTTTCACATGGTCTCTCCGGGCCCCAGGATTAGTCGGTGTTGGGGGGATGATGCGCGGACCCTCGGTGCAATAGGATTTGCCACCCTGCATCGGTCGGAGTCGGCGGTCCCCTAGTTCAGCCGGATCACCTGAGTTATCAAAAAAAAAAAGCACGACCACAAACCCTTCTCCTCTAATCGATTCTCTGCAACTCCATAACTCTCAATTCATACTCGAACCTTAAACCCGATTCAATAGAGCCTCATGAATCATGATCCATTCTCATTCTAAAATGAATTAATTGAAAGTAATATATTGAAGAAATCGCACCTAGATTCCCCAAATCCAAATAAACTCTAATTTATATTCTTTTCCCCTAAATCGACTAAAAATATCCTGTGAAATCTTCTACCAAAACTGTTCGGGTGAAATATTCTGCCAAAACCGAAACTCGATTGAATCCGGTGACATTTAGATTCGTTCAGATCTTCTCCGCAAATTTTATATGGTGTGATTGATGGTTACGGCGAAGAAGAAGAAGAATAAGAAGGTTGAGTCGGTATTATTTTGGGTAGGGTCTACTCAAAATTGGTGTAATCGATTTATGGTTGGTTTATAAACATTAACCGAAACAAATCGTGGTCTATGTGTAATTTAGTTTCGAAATATGATTCTGTTTCTATACATGTTTTCAAATTTCAGACTATAAGGATATAGTTTTTAACTTTCAAATCATGGGGAACGAAGACGAAGTTATAATTTTGTGTGGATATGTTACTATATACTACTTTTTAAAGGGAAATATATCGTTTTATCCATT
Source organism: Eutrema japonicum (assembly GCA_030161315.1). Lineage (NCBI taxonomy): Eukaryota > Viridiplantae > Streptophyta > Magnoliopsida > Brassicales > Brassicaceae > Eutrema > Eutrema japonicum. The sequence goes on along the minus strand of BSQW01000012.1, from coordinate 19,461,591 downwards.
ATTTGCAACCGCATGTCTTTTTGACTTTTGTAACAACTATTTTAATTTTGCTATTTTATTACCAATATTTGTTCTTTTAACAAAAGTCACTACCAATTTTTTTTTTGTTATCAAAAGTATGTTTCAATAGCAATGACTAAATTTGTCCAATTTGTACGTTTAACACAATGATAACTTACAATTATTTCAAAATTCCTTAGAGTAAATTTGTCAACTTAATAAGCGTCAGATAATCCAATTTCACAGTGGACGGAACCGTAAATCGTCAAGCTTAAATCTCCGGTGTTTAGCGACTTTAATTTAATCAATCTAATTTTGATTTCGATTGAGTTTTTATTTTCAAAGTTTGATAGTTTTGTTTGAGAGAAGAGGTTTAGCTTTGAATATATGATTCGGGGTTTATTTGGCGGGTATTGATTAGGAAGTTAGTTTAGTTTAATTTTGATTCTAAATTTCATGTTTTACTAAATTTAAAGAAAAAAACCATCAAAATTTAAACCCGCGGTAAATTTTGGTATGCCTTTAAATTAATTTTCAAATTTGGTGTGGTTTTTTTTAATTAAAATTAGCAGAGAATCCACGCTACCCGCAAGTTTTATTTTATTTTGTGTTATATATAATTATTTACAAATGTGCAAGTTGTCTTTTTTTTTGTTTTGGGTCTAAATGTTAAATTTTATGCCAATTTTAAGATTTGCGACATCGGTTATAGAGATAATTTAGAAAGTAGAAAGACCGAACACTACAAATAAAGGAAACGAACAACATGAAACAAAGAAACGAACATCGAAACAAGCAAGTTTTACAAACATCACGGGATACCAAGAGGATCCTCGACGAAAAAACACTGATTCTGAACACGAAGCTCAGACATTTGCATTTGCAGTTCTAAGGAACTCAATTCCTCATCGTCGTTGCCACGAGCAGCTCCCACCCGATACCAGCCCTCAAATCCCGCTAGAAGGAACACCTACAGCTTCTCCGAGGACAAACATAAAAACGAAACTGCTTCAACGAACCACTCCACAACCGGCGGAAAGGGAGTTTCTTTGGGCAGGCAGAGAAGCCGCTTCCGGCTGCCATTCCCGAGCTTGCGAAAGCTGCATGAATCATCTCCCACGGATATGAAAATAAACGCCAAAACAGATTCGCCGCCTCTATTCGTCACTGAGTCACCACCGGAGCCATTAAGAGAGCACGCCCTAACCGAAACTTTGAACTGCTCCTAGAACCCTCGAACAAAACCGGAGAAAAAGAAAAACACATCAGAGAAAAAGCCTAAATCTCATATCTGATGGGACCAACCTAGAGAACAATGGAGAATGCCACAAAACCGGCCCAAAGAGAGGAAGAGAAACCTGAAGCATCGCCGCCGGAGACCCAGTCCTCGAGGACCCCAAAAGATCCGCCGACCATATCCAGGCGATAACTCCTCCTCCACGATCCCCCGAGCCTGAACCCAGAGAGATGCCAATAAGACACACACCGTCTTTGGATCGACCCACAACACAAGGACGCCGGAATCCACCCAGTCGCCATCCCCGATGAGATTCAAAAGCCGAAAAACCCCACCGCTGAAAAAACGAGCTAAGCCGGAGGGAAAGCCACAAAACGAAGAGAACAAAAAAAAGGAAGCCTCCCCCGGCGACGGCATGGAGCGCCGGCCACCGGGAAAGCGGCGTCGCTGATGGTGAAAAGCTGAGGCGGCGTCAGTTTTTGAGAGAGGTAATATGGCGAACTAGGGAGGAGAGAGAAAAAGCTTTTAATTTGTTCATGCGTCGGTGCAAGTTGTCTTGCTTTGCTTGATTTGTGTTTCGAAGATCCTGATAAGAAGCAAATCACATATATTAATGATAAGGAGATACATACATCGCTCATAAAGGTGCACAATATAGTAGTGCTCCGGTATCAAAAACATGAGAAAACCTCTTATATTTTGAATCAGTTGATTTGCTTGCTTCGCTTGTTCTGCTTTTTCAATAAGATCCAGATAAGGAACAAATATCATATATCATATACATTTTATGATGGAGAACATTTACTGATAGATATACATCTCTTATATACACACAGTACAATAATAGATTAATTTTTTTCGCTAAATGATAGAATAATAATCTCGTAAATTTTTTGTTATTCCTAAAGATCTAGAACACACTGATAAACTAAATCGTCACTTTAGTAAAGCAAAAATTTCTCACACACTACAAGAATACAAGCGATTTCCGACGGTCTTTTCCGTCGGAAATCCGTCGGACTATTCTGACGGAAATGGTTCGTCGGAAAAGGATCGGAAAATTCCGACGGATTACCGACGGCAGCGTTTACGACGGATATTCCGATGGATGTTAGGTCGGAACAAAACGTCGGAACGCCGTCGGAAACCCGTCGGATATATTTCCGACTGGATTCTGACGGGTCATATTTCCGACGGCTATTCCAACGGATATTAGGTCGAAATTAAACGTCGGAAATCCGTCTGAAATATTTTCGACGAGATTCCGACGGGTATTATTTCCGACGACTTTTCCGACAGAAGTTTGTCGAAAAAATATGTCGGAATGCAGACGGATTACGTTCTGACTGCTTTCCGACGGATATTGGATTTGAGTATTTTTTGAAATTATTCAATTAATTCGAATTTAATAATTATAAATAAATAATTTAAATGAAAAAATTAAAAAAAAATTAATTAATTAATAAAAACTCATTATCAGAAAAAAAAATTCATTACACAAACTAATTTAATGTTCAAAAAAAAAACATTTTTAAACGGTTGGAGAGTTGTTGGGATCGTCGGGGTTGTTAGGACGAAAGAGATGAGATTCCGACGGCTTTTTCGACAGAAGATTGTCGAAAAAATATGTCAGAATTCCGACGGATTACGTTCCGACTGCTTTCCTACAGATATTGGATTTGAGTTTTTTTTGAAATTATTTAATTAATTCTAATTTAATAATTATAAATAAATAATTTAATTAAAAAAATTTAAAAAAAATAATAATAATTAATAAAAACTCATTATCAAAAAAAAAAAAAATTCATTACACAAACTAATTTAATGTTAAAAAAAACATTAATTTTAAACGGTTGGAGAGTTGTTGGGATCGTCGGGATTGTTAGGACGAAAGAGATGGGGGAAGGCGCTCTGCATGATCTTCTTAAGCTCGGTGAGCTGGGTCTGGGTTGAGGTGTGTGCGGACTTTAGCTCGTCGACCTCCTCGTCACGGTCTTTCACCGTTTGGGTGAGCCTCTCGATCTCGACTCCGTACCCCGAAGGAAACCGAGGAAAGGAAGAAGAAGATTCCTAGGTCGGAAGTCTCCCTAACCCAGCGAATCGACATTTGACTTTTCGAGTTTCCTATGAAAATAAAACATCAAAATAATGTTAGTAATGAAATTTGGAAAAAAAAAAGATAATTGAAAACAATTAGAAACTTACATTGAGGACAATGTCGTTGATCTCTTCCCGTAGTAACTCGTTCAAGGACGACGACCCATCGAGAGTGAGCTGCAAGATTCCAATTTCTTGTTCCCGATCCACCTTCTTCTTCTTGCACTTCTCAACGAGCTTACGCATGCCGGGATCCTGTATCACACCAGTTTTTTTGTTGGTGTGCCTCTGCTCGATCAGTTTGAGGTAGTCGGGAGCTACGCCGTCTCTCTTCTCCTGTAAAATTTTGTTAAATAAATAATAATAGAAACGAAATTAATAATCAAAAATTGAAATTAGACTTACCATTTCCATTGCATCCCGTTTGTCGGTCTTTGCGCCGCAGTTGTGAATGTACATCCCCTTCCCTCCTCGTTCGCTCTTCCAGTTCTTTGTGTTTGTTTCGGAGAGCTTCTTCATCTTCGGCTTGCTCCAATAATCGCATAAGCCCTTCCATACGTCGTCGCCGAGGTCCTTCAGCTTGTCCTTGCCGTGCTTCCACTTCTGCTTCCACGCGTACATGTGGTTCGAGTACGAAAGCGCGACATACTTGTCGAATTGGGCAAGTACTTCCCTCGTAAGGGAATGGTGCCAAGTGAAATCTTTCTACATTTTTTTTAAAAAAACCGTAATGTTAGTATTCAAAATTAAAATTGACAAAATAAACTAAAAAAAGAATACAAATCAAAAATTTACTTACCGCGAAACTACGGTGCCACAAGTCCTTCTCGTCTTTCGGCATTTCCGAGTACTTCTCGTGCGATTTGTCCAACAAGTTGTGGAGCATCCGCAAGATCGACTTGGTTATCTCAGGCGACAACTTAAACCTGAAAAAATTTTAAAAAAGAATTTAGTTCGTTTAATTAGATTCAAAATCTTTAAAAATTGCAATAATAATCAAAATTCACTTACCAAGTCCCTTCGTCGAACTTCGGGTCGAGGTTGATGAAATGGCTCCAATTGGGTGGGCTGTTGGACTAGTTGCTCGATGCTAATATGGCTCCGAGTTACGGATTGCTGTGACTCCGGGACTTGAGTTCCTGAGCTCGATGTGTCACGAGGCGTAGCCCGAGAACACCGGGAACGGCGTCATTGGGAGCCGCCACCCAACTGTATTGCGTCCTCGTTATTCATTCGGGAACAACGTAAAATCGTTAGTACATTGAAATCTAAAAATTCCGAAAATTCAAGAAGTTTTCCCGAAAAATTCAAAATTCCCGGAAAATTTCAAAATTTCCGGAAAAATTAAAAATTCCCGGAAAATTTCAAAATTTCTCGAAAACAAAGAAATTTTCTGAAAAATTCAAAATTTCCCGAAGAATTCAAAATTTCCGGAAAATTTTAAAATTTCCCAAAAAATTAATATGTTTTGAAAAAACGTGTTTTACATATTATAAAAACGTTATTAATTAGTACAAATTTCTAAAAACGTTTTATACAAATTTTATATTTTTAAAAACGTTTTTATATTATTCTAATAATATCTATACAAAATTGTTTTTACAAAATTTTGAACTACTAAAAAATAACGTTTTTAATTAGTTATAAATTCTAGAAAATTTTATTATAATTTTCTATATATATAGTTTTTAAAAAACGTTTTTAATTAATTTACATTTTATAAATTTTCTAAATACTAACAAAATCTAAAAACCCTAAATCAAATACGTTTATAACCTAACTCTAAACTCTAAAATTACAAATAATTGTTTTCTAACAATCTAAATATGAAACCCTAACAATTCTAATCTCATAAACACTAAAATCTAACAAACAAACTAAGAATTATTCGATTCTAACAACCTAACAATAGTAAACCATATAAACTATTCAAACTAACAAAATTTAAAAAAACTAACAAGATTTTAGAGACTTGCATGCTTGGATCCATGGAGGGATGAAGAATTGAGGGTTGAGATGAAGATTTTAGAGATTTTATGAAGAAATCGCAAGAGAGAGAGAGAAACGAGATGAACTCGTCGCAAGAGAGAGAGAAAGAAGAGAAAAATGAGAAGAAAGAAGTCGGTTGGTAAAAACTTATATCGATTTCCGTCGGTACCCAAAATTGTTTTCGTTTAGGTGATCAAAATTCCCGCGGTCTCGAAAAACCCAAAGTCCGTCGGAAATCCGTTAGAAATTTCCGACGGATTTCCGACGGATAAGGGAATATACGGTATATTCCCTGCATGTGTTGCTAATGGCTAGTCAACATACACGCGTCATTACTCCAAGATCCGTCGGAAAATCTGTCGGAAATTTTCGACGGATTTTCGACGGATTTAGGGTATATTTGGGGTTTAGGGTTTAGGGTATGGTTATTTGAGTTAGAGACCCCTAATGTACATGTTTCAATAAAAAAATAAGAAATTCATAAATGTTAAAGACTTTGCATGAGTTTATAACTTATACAACATCAAAACTTATACATTTCACATTAATCAACTATACCTTATATAAACAGTTCCATCTAATTTTCTAAATTCTATATAACACATTTATATAGAAATATGACAAGTTCAAACTATTGTATATACATCATACAAGTGTTTGTAACCAATTTATAAAAAAAAACCTATACCCTATACCCTGAACCACATTTTTGAACAGCCATCGGAAATCCGTCGGAAATTTCCGATTGATTTCCGACGGATATGAGTGGTATAACATGATGTAAAAGAGGTAAACGTGTTTAATAAAAAACCAAAAAATGCTAAGTAAACATCCGTCGGAAATTTCTGACGGAAATATACTTCCTTCGGTTAAACTAGTTTCGGACTGTTTGAACCTTCGGCTAAAACTGAATCCGTCAAAAATTTCTGACGGATTTCCGAGGGATTTATACTTCCTTTGGCTAAAACTAGTTTCAGACTGTCTGAACATTCGGCTAAATATTTATCTTGCAAGCCTTTCAATTCAGAGTTTTGACATGATCCTTCTAGAGGGGTTGTATCATGCCACTCATTGTATCTTTCATGACTCTTAGCCAAGTTCTCAACAAGTAGCTCTCCTTGTTCCACGGTGAGGTTTGCAAAACACCCCTTGCTAGCTGAATCCAATGTCCATTTATGCTCTTTATCAACTCCCCAATAGAAAATGTTAAGAATAGCTTCTTTCTTGAACCCATGATGAGGACAATCTCAAGTGTATCCTCTAAGTCTCTCCCATGCCTCATGAAAGGTCTCATGGATGCCTTGTTTGAAGTTCAAAATGTCCTTCCTAGTTTGGACCGTTCTTTGTATGGGATAGAACCATAGAAGAAAGAGCCTCTTGCAATCATCCTAAGAACTAACCAAGTGAGATGGTAATGCTCTCTCCCATTGGCTTGCTTTTTCTCCACGAGAAAGTGGAAATAAGATGAGCTTGATACTATCTTGGGGCACTCCTCCACTTCTAAATGTGTTCCATAACCTCTCAAAGGAATCCAAATGGTCATAAGGGTTCTCCACTTTCGTCCCCAAGAACCTATAGTCTTGAATCAATCTAACCAAGCTTGCTTTGATCTCATAGGCCTTGGATTCAATTGGAAGAGGGTGGATTTCATACCTCAATCCACGACAACAAGAAGTGTCAAAGCTTTCAAATGTTGGCTTGTTCTTTGGAGCTTGGGTCGGAGTTGATGCAAATCCTTGAAGTTGTGACATTTCTTGAGGTTTTGGAGCTTGAAGAATGCTTCTTTGGTCGTCCATCTCCAACACTTCAAGTGATCTTGCCTTTCCATTTCTCTTCTTTTGGACTTGGTATCTTTGAAAGCTCAAGAGAATCAAGGAAGACAAGTTAGTAACAATGAACAAAAGAAAATTCATTATCTCAACGAGATGCAGGCTCTTAGTGATATGCATTAACATAGTGTAAACAAAAGCTTAGCCTCAAGCAAAATCTAAATCCTAATGGTTATTGCTATTGCCTCCCCGGCAACGGCGCCAAATTGATGTAGGATAATTGTTTGTATCGAAATCAATTACCCAAACACTCCATCATTGTAGTATTTATGGATCAATCCAAGGGAGGCAATTGATCCCCATAAATATACTTTCCATATATGGATCACAATAAATGTACATGCCATAAACGGATCACCATAAATGCTCTTTCCATTTTCAGGAAAGAACAGTTTCTTGGCCAGGAAAAAATATCTGTAATTTGCGGAGTTTACCTCGTAATTTGAATCGGGAAATTGTTCTAAAAAGTTGGATTCGAGATCTTTCCAACAGTAACAAGATCGCCTCCTGGTTCACCAGGAAATCCCGTCGTAAGGTGGTTGGTTACGAACGGCTTCTCCTACTCTCCTTCTCTCTCCTCCGGCTGATCTGGCTCTCTCCGGCGGTTATGGGCGGTGGCTGGAATTCGGCATGGCTTCGCCGGTGATGAAATTCTCTGTCTCTCTTCCTTTCCACGAGCTCCTTATATAGGGGAAGAGAATAGATCTAGGTTTAGGGTTTTAAGGAATAATGGCAAGATTGAGCTTGATTTTGGGCTTAGGGGTTTCCTGCTGGGTTTAGTACAATGGGTTGGAAATAGAAATAGACTTTAGGAATTCGGGCTGCTGGAAAAAAAAAGGAAAAGAGGAATTGAGCCAAAACCCTTTTCTTGGGATGTCACATTCTCACCACTCAATTCCTCACAAAACTGAATCTTTCTAACTCTAATTCTACCAGCAAGTTTTATTTTATATTTTTGTTATATATAATTATTTACAAAGGTGCAAGTTGTCCTTTTTTGTTTTGGGTCTAAATGTTAAATTTTATACCAATTGTAAGATTTGCGACATCGGTTACAGAGATAACTTAGAAAGTAGAAAGACCGAACACTACAAATAAAGGCAAAGAACAACATGAAACAAAGAAACAAACATCGAAACAAGCAAGTTTGACACACATCACGTGATACCAAGAGGATCCTCGACGAAGAAACACCGATTCTGAACACGAAGCTCAGACATTTGCATTTTCAGTTCTAAGGAACTCAATTGCTCATCGTCATTGCCACGAGCAGCTCCCACCCAATACCAGCCCTCAAACCCCGCTAGAAGGAACATCTACAGCCGCTTCAACGAACTACTCCACAACCGGCGGAAAGGGAGCTTATTCGGGCAGGCAGAGAAGCCGTTTCCGGCCGCCATTCCCGAGCTTGCAAAAGCTGCATGAATCATCTCCCACAGAAATGAAAATAGACGCCAAAACAGATTCGCCGCATCTATTCGTCACTGAGTCACCACCGGAGCCGTTAAGAGAGCACGCCCTAACCGCAAATTTGAATTGCTCCTAGAACCCTCGAACAAAACCGGAGAAAAATAAAAACACATCGGAGAAAAAGCCTAAATGTCATATCCGCTGGGACCAACCTAGAGAACAACGGAGAATGCCACAAAACCGGCCCAAAGAGAGGAAGAGAAACCTGAAGCATCGCCGCCGGAGACCCAGTCCTCGAGGACCCCAAAAGATCCGCCGACCATATCCAGGCGATAACTCCTCCTCCACGATCCCCCGAGCCTGAACCCAGAGAGATGCCAATAAGACACACACCGTCTTTGGATCGACCCACAACACAAGGACGCCGGAATCCACCCAGTCGCCATCCCCGATGAGATTCAAAAGCCGAAAAAACCCCGCCGCTGAAAAAACGAGCTAAGCCGGAGGGAAAGCCACAAAACGAAGAGAACAAAAAAAAGGCGAAAGATCCAGTCCTCGAGGACCCCGAAAGATCCGCCGACCAGATCCAGGCGAGATTATAACACCACGAACACGACAGAATAATGACGTAGTCTACTTCCATATAACCTACGCCCTACAATCAATTCACTCGACCAGTAGCTTCCGTCTTTAGCCGCGCGTAAGATTGTCCTATGGGAAAAGACGATTTTTGGCCTTGGGTGAAGAACGGATCGTCTTGGGCAAAAATAGGCTTGGCCGCGGGTCCGTCTACTCTGGCCACGGCGAACTGGCTTCTGGCCGCGGGTGGAGTGGCTTCAGGGGCGGCAGAATGGTGCTTGGCCGCGGCTGGGAGCCCCCCAGGCGCAGTGAGCTGCTTCTTCGGGCAGTGATATTCTCATATTTTACTCTTTTTAGCATGCATTTATCTTAGCATTTTAATTCTCATGCATGTGGTTTGATAGTTTTTCTTAGTGTTTTGGTTCAATCTAGAGTTTAGCTAGTTTTCACTAGGTCCTAGAGAGTCCTGAATGTTTTGGAGTGTTTTATAGGTGCTTGGAGTCATTTTGGAGAAGTTTGGAGTAATGGAGCAAAATGACCATTCCGAAGTGTCTGAAATAATTGGAAGGACGAAGGATCCCAGATCTGATTCAGATTCAATCGTCTTCATGACAGTTGTAGCAAAGTGAGTTAGCTGACTACAGGAGGTGGTTTCAGGTCATTCGGATATGTGGTTCGTGAGATATTGCCGATTTACTGATAGTATGTCCGTCTGGCCGCCGAACGTTCGACCAACACCGGCCCACTTCCAACCGGTGTCCTTGCCCGGTGTAATCCATACCGATCAGCCACAGCCTGGTATCACCGTCCGGTGCTGAACCTCAGAAATGACATGGGAAATACCGTTGTCTTCTGGAGGTGGTGGAAAGTCATTCTGATCGGTGGTTTGAAAGATACATCAGATTTAGCAGGGACATGTCTGTCTGGCGCCCAAACGAGTTATGCTCAAAGAAGCAATATCAAGCAAAGTCACTCCATACCGAACCTCACCCATATGGTACACCCATCCGTTATGGAGCCCAGATGTGACCACGACCCATATTTGACCGGGTCAATACCCGGTTTGTCCCGGGTTGATCCGGTTCGCCCAAGACCTCTTTAAATACTCTAAAACCTAATTTTCTTGTTAAGTCTTCTTCTCCCAAGGGTTAGGCACGGCCCAATCTCTCTTTTGGAGGGATTTTGATTGCTCTTCATAACAAATGCCACTCTAGAGAAGATTTCTTCACCTCTATCTTTTATTTATGCAATTTTCTTATTTTTATGTCTTTTTCTCTTTTGTTCTTCATGTTCTTTAGATTTTAAACTTTTTGTTGGATCATCGTTTGCTTGATTTGGATGGTTTGATGAATTATTTGTGTTGCTAATGTTCTTAATCCTTGCTTTCTTTCTTTATTTAGTGTCATTAATACTAGATTTAGCTTGAGAAACTTAAATCTATATCAAAGGGAAAATAAGGGATTTACACCAAGTGTTTGATGAAACTCCCAAAGAACAAAATAAGGGATTTACATATCTTAGCTCATGAGAATGGATGTCTAAGGTGTATTTTGGTTAATCGAACTTGTAATTAATGCTTGCTAATCATCAAATCACAAATGAGATTTTGATTCTTGATTAAGTGATTAAGTGATTAACAAAGGGATTAAGACCATGAGAGTGGATTAGTCTTATTTAAGTGTTCTAGGCCTAAGGAATGGCATAGATTGTGTGCATTAGTGTCATGAATGATGATGATTTGGATTGTATCTTGTTATATCCTTCACATAGGTTGATCTTAAGGCTAGTGTAGATTGAGAGATCAAAATTAGAGCTTAAGCATTTCACGCCCGAGAGGGCGTTCGAAGAAATTCTTGAACCAAGACTTTTGTGAGCTTTTCACATCCTTGCCAATGAGAGTTAATGTCAACGGTGATTAGTGAACTAATTGGGATTGTCTATTGATGCTCATTGATTATCTAATTGCAAACAAGAGTTTATGTCAATTATGTGATTAATGAAGTGATTAGTGCCATGAGAATGAATTAGTGATATTTATGAATTCCATGTTCTAGGATAGTGTTTAATTCAATATGTGTCATTATTATTTGATTGTTAATAATTTGTTTGATAGTCTAATCCATTATCCAACGCTTCTATCTTTTGTTGTCTTTCTTGCATTTTACTTTCTTAATCTAAAAATATAAAAACTCAAAACAATTGTTCTAGCTTAAGAAGTTATGCATTCCTAGTGCATTAATCGTAACCCCTATGGATTGATACCTCTTATGCTATAATGACAAGCATAGAAGAATTGATATGAACTTAACAAAAATCCTCTATCAATTTGGCGTTGTTGTCATTGGGGGTTTAGCATTGATCATTGAGATTTTGAATCTTCTTGAGACTATGGCTTTTTTATTTTCTTTTGTTGCTAATCTTTTCACTTTTCTTGTGATTTTCATGAAGGGAGTGAAAATGAGGAAGCAACCGTCAAGCTAGTGACGTTAAACGCGCCCCTGGGGACTTCCCCAAGCCTATCCCTCGTCAAGCTTGAGACACAAAACAATCACGAATAAAGAGGACCACGATCCTCACCAAAAAAGGATGGCAAATTTGGGTCGGATCGGTCTAAGAATGGTCTCTTGGGTCCAAGGTCGTAGTGTGTTGAAAGGAGGGTTTAATCGTATGTTTGAGGGAATCTAAACAAGGAGATATCACATGAAATTCGTATCGGAGAAATAAGCACCATGTGTTTTTGCATATTTTTTTTTTTTGGAGAAATAAACAAGGAGAGCTCGGAGAAATACTGTCCAAATGCTATAGCCACAACTTGTCACACTCCTCTCCTCCTCGATCCAATTCCAAGGTATGATTCTCACTCCATTTCATTGTACATTCGCCTTTTTGCATATTTTTGCTCTCGCTTGACTTTTGTTGCAGCGAGACGGTGCAATTCAAGTTTGGGGGAGGGGTTTGTGTCATTTGACCTTGTGTTTTGTTTTCTTATTTTTCTCTTTGCATACTTAAGTCTCATTCATAGAAAAACCACTAAAATTTGGAAATTTTGAACATAAATAGAAGCACGTAGTTGCATTTCGCATTATTAAGATTGAGTCTAGACGCATATAGGTTTGCGCTCACTTGCATTGGGAGAAATGTCCATGTGGAATTTAAATTTAAGAGCATGAATTAATGCCCTCGTTAGGATTTTTTTGATGCATTTGAGCGATCACGAAGTTAAGGATGATATATGCTTTGATCTTGCGGGTTGAATGTCTATGTTTTGGTTGACGCATGCTTTGATTTGATCCCGACTCTATCTAGTGAACTCTAATCTTGACTTGAATTATCATGCTTGTACATTGAAGAGTGGACTCAAATAGCCGATTCCCACTTTTGGAACGGTTAACCGCACCCTAAACCAAACCTTCCTTCAAACCTTCATCTCTTGTGTGTGTCGCGAGGCCTAATTTCGAATGAACTTAGCAAAAAGTGTTGAGTTTGGAAGGACAAGGAGAAGCTTTCATGTAGAACTAGCTCACACATCAATGAACTAGACATAGGCTAGGATAGATAGGTTGGGAGTTTGGAGTGTTGTTGAAAAGAAAAAGAGAATGTGGAGAAACCAAAAGATATGGAGAAAGGAATGGGGGAAAAACAAAAGTTGGATTGGTTTGAAACAAGGAAGTTATTTAGCTAAAAGTGTGGAATTGTAAGGATCTCTAAGTGTGAAAGAAAGAAAAGAGCCAAAATGGCTAAGGCATCCAAAGGATGAAATGGAGACAAGTCGTGCAAGCAAAAGAGGAGCTAAAGGAAAAGAAAAGATGAGAAGCCAATCCAATCAAGTTTGAAGAAGAAGTCCCCCAAGTGAAAAGTGATGAGAAGTGCGGGTTTGAGAAGGCAAAAATGCTTTGAGATAAGGGTAGCTTAGGAATGGATCTTGCACTACAAGAAAATTGTCCATTTCCAACGAAAATTTACGACCGTTTTAAATCAATGTAACTTTACATCGAAATTACGACCACTTTACGACGAAATATGTGTTCGATGTAAAATCGTCGTAAATATGTGTCGTCATAATATCGATATATAATTACGACCGGTTTACGACGACATTACGACAACAATATAAATCGTCGTAATATCGATGTAACTTTACATCGATATTACGACGAATATGGCTTCTGCATATTACGTTGATATTACGACGATTTGACGTCTCATGTTCCCAGTTAGGTAGACCACGTTTTTTAATAGGTCCATCTACTAAATTTACGTCGAATTTACATCGTAAAATTCGTTGTAAATCCGTTGGAAAATGGTTGGTAATTCTGAAAAAATTTCTATAAATACAACCTAACTTCAAACGAAAGAATAGAAAAAAAACATAAACAAAAAAAAAACACTAGAAATGTCTATATACGAACTACGAAAATGGATGTATACGCAAAAGGATTCAAAGGGAGATTTGACGGAAGAATTCAAAGAGGGGCTTGAAATATTCATGTATCAGGCCGGAAATATGCAAACAACCCTGGAAAGTGGTAAGATGTTCTGTCCTTGTCGTAAATGCAAGAATACGAGATATATGTTTATTGAGACGGTGTGGAAACATTTACTAAATAGAGGGTTTATGCCGCAATATTATGTTTGGTATCAACATGGAGAGGGTTTTGAAAGAACTCAAGCAACGGATAGTAGTAGTAATTATCAAGGTCAAGTAGAATCAAATTATCAAGGTAGTTATGATCATGGTCAACATCAATTTGATCAGGGTGCAGATCATGATAGGATGCATGCCATGGTTAATGATGCATTTCATGAAACAAATGCTGATAATAGTACTGTTGAGGAACCCAACGTAGATGCGAAGCGATTTTATGATATGCTAGACGCTGCAAACCAGCCACTCTACGATGGATGTAGAGAAGGTCAGTCTAAATTGTCGTTAGCTGCTAGAATGATGACAATTAAAACTGATCATAACTTAGTTGAGGTTTGCATGGATGATTGGGCTGATCTTATTAAAGAGTATTTGCCAGAGGATAATTTGGCTGCCGAAACATACTATGAGATACAAAAGTAGGTGTTTAGTCTTGGGTTACCTTCTGAGATGATAGATGTATGTGTTGACAATTGTATGCTTTTTTGGAAAGATGATGATAAGCTACATGAATGTCGATTTTTCCAAAAACCGAGATTTAGGCCGCAAACAACTGGGCGTACTAAGATACCATACCAACGGATGTGGTATCTTCCTATAACTGATAGGTTAAAACGATTGTATCAATCTGAAAGGACAGCTGCATCGATGAGGTGGCATGCAGAACATTCACACAGAGAAGGATAAGTGACTCACCCGTCAGATGCAAAAGCTTGGAAACACTTTAACACGGCACACCCTGATTTTGCTAACTCTAAGCGAAATATGTATCTTGGTCTTTGCACTGATGGATTTAGTCCATTCGGTATGTCTGGTAGGCAATATTCTTTGTGGCCAGTTATCGTAACTTCTTATAACCTTCCCCCAGATATGTGCATGCAAAGGGAATTTCTTTTCCTGAATATTTTAGTTCCTGGTCCCAATCATCCGAAGCGGTCCCTTGATGTGTTTTTGCAGCCTCTCATTCATGAGTTGAAACAGTTGTGGTATACAGGAGTGCGGATATATGATTGTTCGAGGAAAAAAAATTTACGATGCGAGCGGTGCTTATGTGGACAATAAGCGACTTTCCTGCATACGGAATGCTATCAGGTTGGATGACGCATGGGAGGTTATCTTGTCCTTATTGCCTCGATCGGACAAATGCGTTTCAACTGGAACATGGTCGAAAAACATGCTGGTTTGATTGTCACCGCCGGTTTCTACCAATCAATCATCCATATAGGAGAAACAGGCGGTTGTTTAGGAAGAATAAAATCGTGCGTGTCCCCCCACCAGTGTATCTATCTTGGGAAGATCTAGAAACACAAATAGATCATTTTGGGTGACTAGAAACTGTGAATCGTGGGGAAAATTGGCACACTACAGCTAATATGCCTCATGGATACGGGGTTAATCACAATTGGCACAAGAAAAGCATTTTTTGGGATCTTCCGTACTGGAAAAATCATCTACTGAGACACAATCTTGATGTCATGCACATTGAGAAAAACCTTTTTGATAACATCATGCATACAGTGCTAAACGTGAAAGGAAGAACCAAAGACAGCGGAAAGTCAAGGTTAGACTTGCCAGATATTTGCAACAGAAATGAGTTGCATATAATGAGCAATGAAAAATCACCAGTTCCTATATTTCGATTGGGTGCAGAACAAAAGGCATCGTTGTTCAATTGGGTTTCATCTGACGTGAAGTTTCCTGATGGGTATGTATCCAATCTTGCTAAATCTGTTGAGAAAGGACAAAAGTTTTCAGGGATGAAGAGTCATGACTGCCACGTGTTTATGCAACGTTTGCTTCCTTTCGCATTTGCCGAACTCCTTCCAGAAAATGTTCATGAAGCAATTGGGGGTAAGATACTTCATCACATATAAAATTGTTGAGATTAATTATATATATATATATATATATATATATATATATATATATGTTACAATGTATATAATTTTGTCTTTGCAGGCATCGGAGCGTTTTTCCGGGATCTTAGTACACGGACGTTGTCAGAAGATGTAATTGCACAACTGGATGCTAATATTCCAATCTTGTTGTGCAATTTGGAGAAGATATTTCCCCCTGCGTTTTTTGATGTTATGGAACATCTTCCCATTCATCTCCCCCATGAAGCAGAACTAGGAGGCCCTGTTCAGTTTAGGTGGATGTACCCATTCGAGCGCTTCATGAAACATTTAAAGGGAAAGGAAAAAAATCTAGCAAGGGTTGAAGGATCAATTGTTGCGGGAAGTTTGACAGAAGAAACTTCACACTTCACTTCATATTATTTCGCTACAAAAGTCCGCACACGCAAACGGGCTCCCCGACGATACGATGATGGCGGTGTGGGACGAATTTATGCAGTAGAGGGTGTCCTAGACATATTCTCACCAATCGGTCATCTTAGTGGAAAATTGAAGGAAGTTTGGTGGGATAACGAGCATGACAGGCACAGCGCACATACGTACATCCTCCTAAACTGTGATGAAGTGAGTCCTTACGAAAGGTAATAACAAAACTATTTAATTAATCAGTCATTAATAATTAATTAATATAATTATAATTAATGTGTTAATTTTTATGTCTATATATGTATTTTGCAGCTTATTTGTTACCCAGGTACGAGAATGCATTGAAGGAGTTTCAGATGATGAAATAAACGACCGTAAAGATCGTCACTTTGTTGAGTGGTTGAAGACGCAAGTAAGTTAATATAGTTATAAATATTTCATATAATTATATCGGCTTTCAATCTAACATGCACACTTATCATAGGTTGATCATGGCGATCCCGCATATCCATTTTGGTTTCATGAGTTCTCCTAGACCCATCGGGAAGATAACGACCGCACCCATGTATTTTACCCGTGGTTATGTGTTTCATAAATACAAGTATGGCGTTCGTCGGGCAATTACCAACTACGGAGTATGTGTTAGGGGTGAAATAGATTTTCTAGATTCATAAAGACAAACCACCATAAGTGAAAGATACATAGAATTGGACATCCTTATATTACGAAGGATTTACATAGATCTCCAATTCTATGAATCATTCACCTATGGTAGTTGAAGACTGTCTTTACTTGAAAACAAGATCCCACAGGATTCTTTGTTGGCAAGATCATCAAGAAGTGGGAACACAATGATCAGCGTAAAAACTCAAGGAAACGTGGGTATGTATATATTTATTGTGTATTTTTATTTTTTGAGTTACCATTGAAGGTGTGGAATGTATTTATAGAAATTTCCTAGAAATTACCAACAGATTTGCAACAAAAATTTACAACGGTTTTACATCGAATAGCATTACAACGATTTTACATCGAATATACGATGAAATTACGTCGACAAAATTCGATGTAAATAATTAGGTGACCTATAAGAAATGTGTTTTACCAAACTCTCAGAGTCGACGTGAAATCGTCGTGATACCGATGTCACTATTTTCATCGTAACATCGTCGTAATTCTACGACGATGTTACGACGATTTAGGTTTCATTTACATGTTTGGTTTATCAACGTATATCATGTTTTACATAACATCTAATCATAGTATAAACATGATAATCCATCGTATAATCATCGTTATTGAATATGTTGTTAAATATTAGAAGTATTAGATGCACAAATAAACTTCGTTCTTACTTCCAAGTGTATTGTGATTTAGGGTTTAGTGTATAGATTTATTTTATTACAACGAAATTACGATAGATTCGTCGTAAAATCATTGTAATATTACAACGATTTTACGACGATTCCGTCGTAATTTCTAAAATTTGGGGTTTAGGGTTTGATTTACATGTTTGGCTTTTTTATCTTATATCTTTTTTTACGTAAGTTCTTATCATAGTATGTTTTTACAAAATTATTTATATTATTTAAGTCACGCATGTTACGAATATACTTATAAGAACGAATGATATACATTATTATGTAAGATAAGGAGATCGACGATGATATAGATTCAATCGTCGTTATTGAATCTATTGTTAAATATTAGAAGTATTCGATACACAAATATACTTCGTTCTTACTTCCAGGATATGTGTATTGTGATTTAGGGTTTAGGGTATATATTTATTTTATTACAACGAAATTACGACGGATTCGTCGTGAAATCGTTGTTACCTAAAATTTAGGGTTTAGGGTTTGATTTACATGTTTGGTTTTTTTTATTTTATATCTTGTTTTACGTAAGTTCTAATCATAGTATAAACAAGTTTATGTTTTTACAAAATCATTTACATTATTTAAGTCATGCATGTTACGAATATACTTATATATAAGAACGAATGCTATACATTATTATGTAAGATAAGGAAATCGACGACGATATAGGTTCAATCATCGTTATTGAATCTGTTGTTAAATATTAGAACTATTAGATGCACAAATATACTTCGTTCTTACTTCCAGGATATGTGTATTGTGATTTAGGGTTTAGGGTATAGATTTAATTTATTACAACGAAATTACGACGGATTCGTCGTAAATTCGTTGTAAAATTACAACGATGTTACGACGAATCCGTCGTAATTTCGTTGTAAAACTAAATATTTAATTTATCGCGTGGGGGAAAATTTTGATAGGTTGAATTTTTGGTTTTAACATTACGACGATTTTACGACGGAATCGTCGTAAATTACCAACGATTTTACGACGACCACAAAATCTATATATACATGACCAGATTTTTCCTCCCTCAAAATCTGACACAAACTCACTCTCTCTCTAAAACGCTCTCACCTCTCTCTACCTACGAAAAAAGGTTAAAAAATTATTTTTTGGTTTTTTAAATTATATTATTGTTTGTGAGAATTTTGAATTGTTAGATAGGATTGTAATTTTTATTAGTTAGGATTGGAATTATTAGTTAGAATTGGAATTATATTATACTGGAATTGAGTTATTTTAAAATATTTTTTAGATATGGCGCCACGTAAGACACACTATCGGCAGTTTCTTGAGACAGGACCGAGTGCTAATTCGCAACTCCCGTCATCTTCTGCGACACCGTCTGCTGTTCCGGATTTTTTTCCGAACCAGCGCCGCCTCCAGAAGCAAGTGCTCGACCGCCGTTGTTGTATGCGGGATTGACGGTCGAAGATATTTTACAGTCGTCGGGCATAATTCTTTAGACCGGTTAGATCCGCGACGGCTCCCGAATACATTTTGGTACGTAACTACAAATTTTTTTTTTTTTAATAACATTATGAATTTGTTTTTTTTTTACTAATAATTTTTGTTTTATTTCTCAGGTTTAAGAAAGATAACAAAGTTGGACGGAGTGTGGCTGACACCATTAAAGCCTATTTCATGGAGCCTCACCGCAATTGGTCTTCGGTTCCGGAAGACGTTGTCGAGACATGGTTTAAATGTTTCGCGGTATTTTTTTTTTTTTTAAATTCATTATTATTTTGAAGAATTTTTTATCTTTAATCGTTTCTAATTTTATTTTTATTTTTTTGTATAGCAAAAATGGCATTGGGACGTTGCGATCAACGAGACGGTGAAGACGGAATTCAAAAAGAAGGGAAAATTGCGTCTCAACAATACCATCTCCGATTGGAAGAGGAAGTGGGAGGTTAAAGGCGATCATGGGAAGCCGCCATACATGTCTTCCGATGTTTGGATCGGCTTGATGGCATACTGGAGAGATCCGCATGCGCAGCAAGTGGCCGCTAAGTGTTCGGCTTCTCGGAACACTATGGGTCCAGACGGTCTTCCAGCGCTTATGCCTCATACGTCGGGTCAAACATCTTTTGCGGGAAGACGCCTTCAAATGGTAATAATTTTTTCGGTTATAATTTTATTTATGTAATTTTAATTTGTTATTAATTTATATTACCCATCAACCGTTTGATTTCTTTTTTAATGTCTTTTTTGTTAGGCAAATGGAGGCGAACTTCCTCCAATGACCCGAGTTTTTGCGGAAACTCACAAGAAGAAAGATGGATCTTTTGTAGATCCTCGAGCAGAGGCGATCTACAATGACGCGCATGCAAGGATCGACGAGCGTCAAACTCAGCTTTCTCAGCAGCTATCACCAGGTGGTAGTTCGGTCCAATCCACTGCAACTTTGACGGTTGCCTAGATGGACGAGATATACGCAGAGGTAATTTAACGTTTTTTTTTACAAAAGTTAACGTTTCCTTATACAATTTATTAATTGTTACGTTTCTTTTTTAAAGGTTGCCCCGAAGAGAAAGGGTAGAGTTTTAGGGATGGGATCGATCGCAGATAGTGCTGCCGCCTCGTCCGGTCGTCAGCTTTTCGACGATCCGGTTATTTTGCGGACCGAGTTAAACACCGCCAACTCCGAGATCAACACTTTGCGGGCGAAACAGGTGGTATACGATGAGAATATCCAAGGATATGATAAAACAATCCAAGGATACACCACTCTCTTCGATATTATTGCCCTGACTAACCCGACTTTGGCGGCTGCACTGAGGCAGCAGGAAGGATCGACATCGGGCCAGCAGAGTGATCCGCTCGCGCAAGAACGAGCGAATATGGAGCAGAATGGATCGGACGACGAGCTTTTTGATAATTTACGTTTTCCAGTTGGACAATAGTTTGTATTAAGAATTTTATTTTGTATTTTAAATTTTATTTTCTATTATGAATTTATTTATAAAATTTTAATTTATAAATATAATTTTATAAATTTTTTTTTAATTTTATTTAATTTATATATATATATATATATATATATATATATATGTATTACATCGAGTTTACATCGACTCAACATTTACATCGATTTTACATCGTTCAATAATTTACGATGAATTTACGTCGAATATTTTACATCGATTTACAAACGCATTTACAGCTACCTATTACGACAAATTTACGACGAATTGTCAAAACAAAAATTGTATAATTCGATGTAATGTTTCATCCTATTACGACGAATTTACGACAGATTGTCGGAAAACAATTTGTATAATTCGATGTAAATTCGATGTAATGTTTCATCGTGATATCGATGTAAATTTACATCTATTTTACGACGAATAATATACGACGGGTTTACGACGATTTTTAGTCCTCCTTAATGTTACTACCAATTTACGACGATTTCCGATTAACGGCGATCATATTACGACGAATTGTTAATCGTCACTAATCCTTCGTAAATCATGTTTTACGACCAATTTACGACGATTATGTTAGTTGTAAAAGGGCAGTTTTCTTGTAGTGTTGATGGGTTTAGCGATAGGAGTGGGGGTTCATATTGAGGCATTGGGTAGATGAAAGTGATCCTTGTATGCATCAGTTGTTCTTTACTCTTAGCATTTTGCCAAAGTTCATTCTTTCGTGAGAGACTCCTTTGCTTCGGAATACCCGCATGATTGAGATCACTTTTATCTCAAGACCTTTTCCTAAGCCAAATGAGTTCACTTGATTTGCATAAGCATGATCCACCATTGAACTTAATGAATGTTAAAGAGTTGTGGGTTTAGGAATGCTTGTGAATGCTAAGGCTTAGACAAAATTCGTGTAGCAACGAGTATGGCTAAATCCTTTAAAGTAGAGATTGTTTGTGCATCGTATATCTACTCTCAAGGGCATTAATTCGAACTGTTTTGTTCATATTATCGGACTTGATCTCTCACTTCAACCTCTCTCGCTTTTTGTTCTTATTTGTTTGCTTGAGGGCAAGCAAATGAGTAAGTTTGGGGGAGTTGATATTCTCATATTTTACTCTTTTTAGCATGCATTTATCTTAGCATTTTAATTCTCATGCATGTGTTTTGATAGTTTTTCTTAGTGTTTTGGTTCAATCTAGAGTTTAGATAGTGTTCACTAGGTATTAGAGAGTCTTGCATATTTTGGAGTATTTTATAGGTGCTTGGAGTCATTTTCGAGAAGTTAGGAGTAATGGAGCAAAAGGACCATTCCAAAGCCTCTGAAATAACTGGCAGGACTAAGGATCCCAGATATGATTAAGCTTCAATGGTATTCATGACAGTTGTAGACAAGTGAGTTAGCTAACTACATGAGGTGGTTTCAGGTCATTCGGATAAGTGGTTCGTGAGATATGGCAGATTTACTGAGAGTATGTCTGTCTGGCCGCCAAACATTCGACCAACATCGGCCCACTTCCAACCGGTGTCCTTGCCCGGTGTAATCCATACCGACCAGCCACGGCCCGGCATCACCGTCCGGTGCTGAACCTCAGCATGTACAGGGGAAATACCGGCCCACAGCACTGGCCAATATCCACCCGGTGTCACAAGTCCAAATTCATTTTCATCGAAGCTAGCCGAAGTGACTGAAAGATCAGGACAAATAAAGAACCTACACTTGGATTTAGCTTCGAAAGTCTTTATAGAAGTTGTAGATAACTGAGTTAGCTATCTTCTGGAGTGGTGGAAAGTCATTCTGATCGGTGGTTTGAAAGATACATCAGATTTAGTAGGGACATGTCTGTCTGGCGTCCAAACGAGTTATGCTCAAAGAAGCAATATGAAGCAAAGTCACTCCATACCGACCCTCACCCATCTGGTACACCCATCCTGTATGGAGCCCAAATGTGACCACAATGCAGATTTGATTGGGTCAATACCCGGTTTGTCCTGGGTTGACCCGGTTTGCCCAAGACCTCTTTAAATACTCTAAACCCTAATTTTCTTGTTAAGCCTTCTTCTCCCAAGGGTTGGGCACGGCCCAAGCTCTTTTTTGGAGGGATTTTGATTGCTCTTCATAACAAATACCACTCTAGAGAAGATTTCTTCACCTATATCTTTTATTTATGAAATTTTCTTATTTTTATGTCTTTTTCTCTTTTGTTCTCCATGTTCTTTAGATTTTAGACTTTTTGTTGGATCATGGTTTGCTTAATTTGGATGGTTTGATGATTGATTTGTGTTGCTTATATTCTTAATCCTTGCTTTCTTTCTTTGTTTAGTGTCATCAATACTAGATTTTGCTTGAGAAACTTAAATCTAGATCAAAGGGAAAATCATGCACACCAAGTGTTTGATGAAACTCCCAAAGAACAAAATAAGAGATTTACATATCTTAGCTCATGAGAATGGATGTCTAAGGTGTATTTTGATTAATAGAACTTGTATTTAATGCTTGTTAATCATCAAATCACAAATGAGAATTTGATTATTGATTAAGTGATTAACAAAGGGATTAAGACCATGAGAGTGGGTTAGTCTTATTTAAGTGTTCTAGGCCTAAGGAATGGCATAGATTGTGTGCATTAGTGTCATGAATGATGATGATTTGGATTACATCTTGTTAGATCCTTCACATAGGTTGATCTTAAGGCTAGTTTAGATTGAGAGATCAAAATTAGAGCTTAAGCATTTCACGCCCGAGAGATGTTCGATGAAATGCTTGAACCAAGCCTTTTGTGAGCTTTTCACATCCTTGCCAATGAGAGTTGATGTCAAGGGTGATTAGTGAACTAATTCGGATTTTTTATTGATGCTCATTGATTATCTAATTGCAAACGAGAGTTTATGTCAATTATGTGATTAATGAAGTGATTAGTGCCATGAGAATGAATTAGTCATATTTATGAATTCCATGTTCTATGATAGTGTTTAATTCAATATTTGTCATCATTATTTGATTGTTAATCATTTCTTTGATAGTCTAATCCATGATCCAACGCTTCTATCTTTTGTTGTCTTTCTTGCATTTTACTTTCTTAATCTAAAAATATAAAAACTCAAAACAATTGTTCTAGCTTAAGAAGTTTTATGCATTCCTAGTGCATTAATCGTAACCCCTATGGATTGATACCTCTTATGCTATAATGACAAGCATAGAGGAATTGATATGAACTTAACAAAAATCCTCTATCAATTTGGCGCCGTTGCCATTGGGGGTTTAGCATTGATCATTGAGATTTTGAATATTCTTGAGACTATGGCTTATTTATTTTCTTTTGTTGCTAATCTTTTCACTTTTCTTGTGATTTTCATGAAGGGATTGAAAATGAGGAAGCAACCGTCAAGCTAGTGACGTTAAACGCACACTTGGGGACTTCCCCAAGCCTATCCATCGTCGAGGTTGAGACACAAAACAATCATGAATAAAGAGGACCACGATCCTCACCAATAAAGGATGGCAAATTTGGATCGGATCGGTCTAAGAATGGTCTCTTGGGTCCAAGGTCGTGGTGTGTAATGAAATGAGGGTTTAATAGTATGTCTGAGGGAATCTAAACAAGGAGATATCACATGAAAATAGTATCGGGGAAATAAGCACCATGTGTTTTTGTATATTTTCTTTTTTGGAAAAATAAACAAGGAGAGCTCGGAGAAATACTGTCCAAATGCTATAGCCACAACTTGTCACACTCCTCTCCTCCTCGATCCAATTCCAAGGTATGATTCTCACTCCATTTCATTGTACATTCGCCTTTTTGCATATTTTTGCTCTCTCTTGACTTTTGTTGCAGCGAGACGGTGCGATTCAAGTTTGGGGGAGAGATTTGTGTCATTTGACCTTGTGTTTTGTTTTCATATTTTTCTCTTTGCATACTTGAGTCTCATTCATAGAAAAACCACAAAAATTTGAAAATTTTGATCATAAAAAAAAAAGTGTTGTTGCATTTCGCATGATTAAGATTGAGTCTAGACGCATATACGTTTGCACTCACTTGCATTGGGAGAAATTTCCATGTGGAATGTAAACTTAAGAGCTTGAATTAATGCCCTCGTTAGGAGTTCTTTGATGCATTTGAGCGATCACGAAGTTAAGGATGATCTATGCTTTGTTCTTGCGGGTTGAGTGTTTATGTTTTGGTTGACGCATGCTTTGATTTGATCCCGACTCTATCTAGTGAACTCTAATCTTGACTTGAATTATCATGTTTGTACATTGAAGAGTGGAATCATAGATACCATATACATGTTTGAGCTATCTTTTCCCTTTTCACCACTCTTGTTAGCTTAAATAGCCGATTCCCACCTTTGGCATGGTTAACCGCACCCTAAACCAAACCTTCCTTCAAACCTTCATCTCTTGTGTGTGTCGCGATGCCTAATTTCGAATGAACTTAGCAAAAAGTGTTGAGTTTGGAACGACAAGGAGAAGCTTTCATGTAGAACTAGCTCACACATCAATGAGCTAGACATAGGCTAGGATAGATAGGTTGGGAGTTTAGGGTGTTGTTGACAAGAAAAAGAGAATGTGGAGAAAGCGAAAGATATGGAGAAAGGAATGGGGAAAAACAAAAGTTGGATTGGTTTGAAACAAGGAAGTTATTTAGCTCAAAGTGTGGAATTGTAAGGATCTCTAAGTGTGAAAGAAAGAAAAGAGCCAAAATGGCTAAGGCATCCAAAGGATGAAATGGAAACAAGTCGTGCAAGGAAAAGAGGAGATAAAGGAAAAGAAAAGATGAGAAGCCAATCCAATCAAGTTTGAAGAAGAAGTTCCCCAAGTGAAAAGTAATGAGAAGTGCGAGTTTGAGAAGGCAAAAACGCTTTGAGATAAGGGTAGCTTAGGAATGGATCTTGATGGGTTTAGAGATAGGAGTGGGGGGTTCAAATTGAGGCATTGGGTAGATGAAAGTCATCCTTGTATGCATCAGTTCTTCTTTACTCTTAGCATTTTCCCAAAGTTCATTCTTTCGTGAGAGACTCCTTCGCTTTGGAATACCCGCATGATTGAGATCACTTTTATCTCAAGACCTTTCCCTAAGCCAAATGAGTTCACTTGATTTGCATAAGCATGATCCACCATTGAACTTAATGAAATTTAAATATTTGTGGGTTTAGGAATGCTTGTGAATGCTAAGGCTTAGACCAAATTCGTGTAGCAACGAGTATGGCTAAATCCTTTAAAGTAGAGATTGTTTGTGCATCGTATATCTACTCTCAAGGGCATTAATTCGAACTGCTTTGTTCATATTCTCGGACTTGATCTCTCACTTCAACCTCTCTCTCTCTTCTTGTTCTTATTTGTTTGCTTGAGGGCAAGCAAAAGAGTAAGTTTGGGGGAGTTGATATTCTCATATTTTACTCTTTTTAGTATGCATTTATCTTATCATTTTAATTCTCATGCATGTGTTTTGATAGTTTTTCTTAGTGTTTTAGTTCAATCTAGAGTTTAGCTAGTTTTCACTAGGTCCTAGAGAGTCTTGCATGTTTTGGAGTGTTTTATAGGTGCTTGGAGTCATTTTGGAGAAGTTTGGAGTAATGGAGCAAAATGACCATTCCCAAGCGTCTGAAATAACTGGCAGGACAAAGGATCCCAGGTATGATCTTCATGACAGTTGTAGCCAAGTGTGTTAGCTGACTACAGGAGGTGGTTTCAGT
This sequence comes from Eutrema japonicum, assembly GCA_030161315.1. NCBI lineage: Eukaryota > Viridiplantae > Streptophyta > Magnoliopsida > Brassicales > Brassicaceae > Eutrema > Eutrema japonicum. The sequence goes on along the minus strand of BSQW01000012.1, from coordinate 19,435,520 downwards.
TCATTCGGATATGTGGTTCATGCGATATAGCTAATTTACTGAGAGTATGTCTGTCTGGCCGCCTAACGTCCGTCCAACACCGGCCCACTTCCAACCGGTGTCCTTGCCCGGTGTAATCCATACCGACCAGCCACGGCCCAGTATCACCATCCGGTGCTGAACCTTAGCATGGACAGGGGAAATACCTGCCCACAGCACCGGCCAATGTCCACCCGGTGTCACAAGTCCAAATTCATCTTCATCGAATCCAGCCGAAGTGACTGAAAAGTCAGGACAAATGAAGAACCTACACTTGGATTTAACTTCGAAAGTCTTCATAGAAGTTGTAGATAACTGATTTAGCTGTCTTCTGGAGGATGTGGAAAGTCATTCTGATCGGTGTTTTGAAAGATACATCAGATTTAGCAGCGATATGTCTGTATGGCACCCAAACGAGTTATGCTCAAAGAAGCAATATCAAGCATTGGCACAACATACCGACCCTCACCCATCCAGTACACCCATCCGGTATGGAGCCCAGATGTTACCACGACCCAGATTTGACCGGGTAAGTACCCGGTTTGTCTCGAGTCGATCCGATTCGTCCAAGACCTCTTTAAATACTCTAAAACCTAATTTTCTTGTTAATTCATCTTCTCCCAAGGGTTGGGCACGGCCCAAGCTCTCCTTTGGAGGGATTTTGATTGATCTTCATAACAAATGCTACTCTAGAGAAGATTTCTTTACCTCTATATTTTATTTATGCAATTTCCTTATTTTTATGTCTTTTTCTCTTTTGTTCTTCATGTTCTTTAGATTTTAGACTTTTTGTTGGATCATGGTTTGCTTGATTTGGATGGTTTGATGATTGATTTTTGTTGATTATGTTCTTAATCTTTGCTTTCCTTCTTTATTTAGTGTCTTTAATGCTAGATTTAGGTTGAGAAACTTAAATCTAGATCCAAGAAAAAATCATGCACACCAAATGTTTGATGAAATTTCCAAAGAACAAAAATAAGGGATTTACATATCTTAGCTCATGAGAATAGATGTCTAAGGTGTATTTTGGTTAAAAGAACTTGTAATTAATGCTTGTTAATTATCAAATTACAAATGAGAATTTGATTCTTGATTAAGTGATTAACAAAGAGATTAAGACCATGAGAGTGGATTAGTCTTATTTAAGTATTCTAGGCCTAAGGAATGGCATAGATTGTGTGCATTAGTGTCATGAATGATGATGATTTGGATTGCATATTGTTAGATCCTTCACATAGGTTGATATTAAGGCTAGTTTAGATTAAGAGATCAAAATTAGAGCTTAAACATTTCACGTCCGAGAGGTGTTCGATGAAATGCTTGAACCAAGCCTTTTGTGAGCTTTTCACATCCTTGCCAATGAGAGTTGATGTCAAGGGTGATTAGTGAACTAATTCGGATTTTTTATTGATGCTCATTGATTATCTAATTGCAAACGAGAGTTTATGTCAATTATGTGATTAATGAAGTGATTAGTGCCATGAGAATGAATTAGTCATATTTATGAATTCCATGTTCTAGGATAGTGTTTAATTCAATATTTGTCATCATTATTTGATTGTTAATCATTTCTTTGATAGTCTAATCCATGATCCAACACTTCTCTCTTTTGTTGTCTTTCTTGCATTTTACTTTCTTAATCTAAAAATATAAAAACTCAAAACAATTGCTCTAGCTTACGAAGTTTTATGCATTCCTAGTGCATTAATCTTAACCCCTATGGATTGATACCTCTTATGCTACAATGACTAGAATATAGGAATTGATATGAACTTAACAAAAATCATCTATCAATTTGCTACCAAGGGTTATGTAATGCTCCCGCAACCTTTCAACGGTGTATGATGTCAATCTTTTCGGATTTGATTGAAAACATGGTCAAAGTTTTTATGGATGATTTTTCGTGTATGGCTCTTTGTTTGATGTGTGTTTGTCGAATCTATGTAAGGTACTTACTAGGTGCGAGGAAGCAAATCTTGTCTTGAATTGGGAGAAGTGCCACTTCATGGTTTGAGAAGGGATTGTTCTTGGGCACAAAATCTCGGAGAAGGGTATCGAGGTAGACAAAGCAAAGATTGAGGTCATGATGAATTTGGAACCTCCGATTTCGGTCATGTGTATTCGAAGCTTCTTGGGGGCATGCGGGTTTCTACCGACGGTTTATCAAATGCCGACCACCTGTGCCAGCTTGTCTCCACCCGGCATGAAGCTTCAGGACATCCCATGCCGGCCCAGCTTTGACCGGTACCACTGTCCGGTGTCAAATCCAAGCTAGACCAGGAAGAATACCGGCCATCCCTACTGGACCCTCTTGGCCCGGCATGAAGACTCTCGGCTCAAGCATTCCATACCGGTCTCCCACACCTCTTGGCGACCGTTCTGCATGCAGCTTCAGGACGAAATTACACCGGCCCGCTCTTGTCTGGCATGACATCCCGGTATTCATCAAGGAAAAAGACAGACGAAATACCAGTCTTCCACGCTGCCCTGTCTCAGCCCGACACATAAGCTCTCGTCGAAGACCCGCCATACCGGTCCGCAGTACCGGACCCCCGTCGCCCGGTGCAGAACCTTAGATCCAGTTTCGGCCGGGTCAACATGATATGCATGGTTTTTACCGCTTTCTAACGTATGTTTTAATGTTTCTTTCAATTGTTTTATCGAGTCAAAGTCCGGTTTAGAGTCTTTTAGTCTTCTATTTAGATATCTCAGGTAAAAAGGCGTTCAAGGATGAAATTGGAGTTACGAGGGCAAAAACGCACGAAACCATGAAGAAAGAGCCAGCATCGGTCGATACCGGTGGAACAGGTCGATGACACCCCTACCCGAGAGGTTGGCATCGACCGATGATGGTGAAGGTGACAATGGGCCGGTCGATGCTACCCCCACCCGAGGGGTCAGCATCGACCGATGCTGAAAAAGACGGGTCGATGCTACCCCTACCCGAGGGGTCAGCTTCGACCGATGCTGAAGAAGACGGGTCGATGCTACCCCTACCCGAGAGGTCAGCATCGACCGATGCTAAGATGGTATCGACCGATACCAGCCCACGAGAAGAAGAAAGGAAACTTCGGTTTTCCTTATTTTGCACTGGGAACTTCCTGTTTTGACCTAATTCGACCTAGACCTATATATACTCTATTTTTAGCCTCTTGGAGGCAGCCACCTTTTGTTCTATTCAGACTTTTTTGCTATTAAATCATTGTAAGCTTTGAAGAAGAATCTCTGCATCTATTGAGAAGAATTCTAAACCCTTTCTCTCTTTATTTATATTATGATTTCTTCATCTCCTTGCTTGTTCTTCGTTACTATGTCTGAGTAGTTCCATAGTTAGGTTAGGGCCTTCAAGGGGATCCATGAGTAATTTAATTAGACACAAATATGGATTTATCTTTTGTGGTTTTCGCTTATTGTTTTGTTTATTTCTAAGACTTGATCTGACCACTAGGTCTATGAACTAGGGCAGTCTAAGAGTGCGGAAGTGTCTTAGGTTGCTAGAAAGAACATAAGTGAGCGAATTGTCCTTAGCCTGCAGAAGTTGATGTTAAGGCGATTCGTGAACATATTGAACCTGTTCGTTAATGTTGATCTAGAATTCTATGCCAACGGAAGTTAGGATTTTAGGGAGCTAGATTTAGTAACCATGAGCACAGAAGTGGATTGGTTAGATATTTATGTTTGAGTTTGAAACTTGCTTTTAATTATTCCCTGAATAGTTGTCTGATTTATGATCTCTGGATTCCTGCGAATAAACCCTTGACCTAACGCCTTTCCTTTATTGAATTTACATTGTTTAAATTGCTCTTGAAACTTTTAGAAAACAAACCATATTTATGTCCTAGCTTAATTTCATAATTGTGAGAATAGTAGTGTAACCTTGGTCTCTGTGGATTCGATCCTAAAGTACTGCATTGAAAACCGTTATGATTGCGGTAGTGTAAACTTTAGTTTTAATTGACGGAGTGAAAACGCTTAAATCAATTTGGCGCCGTTGCTGGGGATCAAATAGCGTTACCTTCAATTCTGAATTTGAAATTTAGTCTAAGATTTACTAATACATTTTACTTTATACTCTGATGTATTTCAGGAATCTTATCGAGATCGATTACTAATCAAGAAACAAGGGTAGTCGATCCCAACTCGGTAGGGAAGCTCAGGGACGATCACCCATGAGACGTGAACCCACTGGTGATTACGTCCCGATGCCAGATTTTTACACAAATTAGCCATCCCTACTCTACTCTTACGAAGACCAGAGTTTGAGCAATGAAGGGTACGTCCATCAATGCCACCAACCGAGAGCCCATGCACCACATCGAGCTCACGGTCTCATCACCACTGAGTCTCTGGAAACAATGATGCACAAGCTGCTGAAAAACCAGCAGGAATCCTCGTTCGAGCTTGATGCGAAACTGGAATACATCAAAAGGGATCTTGGTGGAAAGTGTGATGCTATCTACGCCCAAGTACAAAAACTTGAAGAGAAAGTGAAGCAACTGGGGGAGATACAGCTGCGACAGGCCCACGAGATCGAGAAAAACCAAATTATCATCGATCATGTCAACGAATCCATGAATCTCATGGAAGACAGCTTTGAAAGGAAATTCATGAGCTTGAGAGAAAGCCTCTCAACCACTGCTACAGGCCTGGAGATCGTTGCAAGTAAAACACACAGGGTTGAGCGGAGAGTGAAGGAGATTGGCAGCCAAGGGAGGGAAGCCTATTCATCTATCCATGTCCTCCATGAGGGGCAGAAACAGACAGCAGTAGCAGTCAAGGACGTTCATTTTAAAATGGATGGAAGGTACAATGACCTTCTTGGAAAAACTATGGGTTTTATGGACAAGTCCTCCAACTTTTCTGGTGAGATCAAGACGCTTCAGAAACGTCTATCCAGTGTCGAAGACACGGTCAATCTCCACCTTGGGAGAGATTTAGAGGGAACAAAGCATGAACCGACCAGCAGTTGTCATGTTGTAACTTTCCTTGCTGAGGGAGAGGTGTCCCATGGAATTCAAAGAGATATGAATAATCAGTGCATGATGATACGACAAACTGCGAGAATCCCAGGAAGGAAGCCGCACGAGGGGATCATGATCGCAAGGCGGACTCTGGCTTCAGAACTTGAGGATTGGGAAACTCGATCCATTAGCGAGGAAATATTAGATGACTTCCATTCTATTGTGAAGGAAATTCCGCTCCACATGTCGTTCGACCAGGCTTGTAAAAAGCACCCAGCAATGAAAGAACTGTTTTGGTACAGCAGAGAAAACAAGTACGAAATCGAAGACTTGTTCGACGAAGTTAGGAAGAAGCTATCTAGGCCCAGAACGCTGCACAAGCTCGAAGAACCAGGGTGCTTCATCGTTCCATGCGAGATTTTCGGTTCCTACTTTGACAATGCTCTGTGTGATTCGGGAGCTGCTATCAACCTCATGTCTGAGATGGACGCAAGGCGTCTGAGGATCAACAACATGAGACCCTCAAGGATGCGAATCGGACTCGCATATGGGTCAACCACCACCACGATCGGCAAAATCGAAAATCTCCCTCTGAAATTTGGAAATTGCATTGTCCCAGTCGATTTTCAAGTGACAAAAACCCATGGGATGAAAGACGAACCTATAATCCTTGGGAGGCCATTCTTAGCAACAGCTGGGGCCGTCATGGATTGGCCGAACAGGAGAATGTGTCTCGCAAACATCGACAAAGAAATCTTCTACCTAGTGGCACCTCCCGGTTTCACATCAAAACGCATTCGTTACACAGTCGAAGGAAAAAGCTAATACAAGAAGCATGAAGACCTCGGTGACTCTCCAAGCACAGATGAAGACAAGAGGGCCTTAAGGAGGAGACCAAAACGAGCTAGGGGGAATGCGAACCCCGCATATACACCATCCGCCTAAGACACTCAAGAAGTCGAGCTAGCGACTTAAAACAAGCGCTTGGTGGGAGGCAACCCACCAGTACGTATTTATCTAATTGTTCTAAGCTTTCTAGACATTAAGTTAATAAATTTACTTTTCACCTTCTTAGTGCATAGAAAAAAAAAAGGATGGATCGATCGATGCTAAGAAAGTATCGATCGATGCTATGGTATGCCGAGAGTTCAGCATCGATCGATGCTAGGCGAGCATCGACCAATGCTACCCCTACCCGAGAGGTCAGCATCGACCGATGCTACAACCAGTATCGATCGATGCCCGCCCAGGTAAGTAAACCGACTTCTCATCCGGTTTAATCCTGTTTATTTCACTAAAAACAGACCGGTTTTCCTTATCTTCTTCTTCTCCCACGATTTTTCTCTTTCTCTCTCTCCTCCATCGATTTTCTCTCTTCTTTTTCTCAAGAACACAAATCTTCTACCTCTTATAACTTCTTTGATTCTCAACAGAATTGGACGATTTTGGTGTCTATCCCCATTGGTTTTCTGTGCTCTACAAACTCCCCCAACCCATAATTTTCGATTAGCAAAGATATGAGCTCTGAATTCCCCTTTTACAGTCACGATTGTGGTAAGAAAAAAATGACCCATGGCTTCTTGCTTTGTCTCATGATTCCATGAGTAATTTTCCTGTGCAATTAGGCCTTCATATACTGTAGAAAACAGATTCGTCACCCTCTTGCTATGGTAGATAGGAATTTGTCAAAAATTACAAAACCTAGGGTTTTTGGGATTATGTGAATTTCGAATTTGCATTGCCTCTTGTGCGTGTTAGATGCATTCTTTGACTAGATTATTTACTTTTTAGAGTTCTATCACTTTCCACATGCATGAACACTTAATCCTCATCATTGAGCATATCTATGGTTCGTCGAGTCCATATGCTGGAATTTTCATGAAACTAATCTGTTATGCTGGATTATTATGGCTGTTTCATATTGATATATGCGATCGGTTATTCCATAACAACATCATGATGTGATTGTTTGCTGTTTTTGGGTCATTGGCGCTCACTTTGCAAATCTCTTGATGTTCACTTTCCAGGACGATGAGAAGGACTAGTAGGCAAGGAAAGGAAAAAGCTAAGACAGATGCAAAGGAGGACATGGAAAGATGTAAGGGAATCGCCAAGCAGACTAGGTACAAGGCACCTTGGCCTCGACCGGACAAATGTACATTTCCAGTTCCCGCGATGACCAAGACATAAATACAGCGGGACACAGCCTACCAGAATCGGACGATGTCCAGTACATGGGGAAAGTATGAGAGTGTGTTCTACAATGGCCTGTTGAACGTGGAGCTGCGTCCCACGCCTTTTGTCAAAACCCAATAGTTGGTCGAAATGAGGATCAGGACAGGCATCGACCTTCTGGTTGAGCGCGTTGGTTTAGGGCGGTTAATCTGCCTCAGGGAAACTGCTGATCCTGAGTTGACACGCCAATTCTTGGCGTCAGTAAAGATACAGTATGATAACCCGAGGAAATCAGTTGCTAGTGAGGGAACGCTCTGGTTCTTCACACACGGCATTGCCCGTCATATTGAGTTACCGGCTCTCAGCGAGCTATACGGTTTTGAGGCTAACCACGAGGAAGTCTCTTTTGAGGAATTTACCAACGCTCAGAGTTTTTGGGATCGGATAGCTAGTGGAAACTACAACAGCAAGAACGCCAAGCAGTCAAGCATTCGTAGTCCCGCGCTCAGGTTATTTGCGAAGATCCTTAACCACATCCTCTTTGGTAGGGACGAGACTGGAGCAATGCGAACCGATGAGCTCATTATGCTTTACTACGGGGTTGCACCAGCTGTATACTATAGGCTTCCCCTACTCTTCGAGAAGAAACACAAAGTAAACCTAGGAGCCATCCTTCCTCAGAGTTGGGTTGGGAAGAAGTTTAGAGGTCTCTCGGGCAGCGGGAAGAAGGAGTACGTTGGAGCCCTCCTCACACCCATCTTCTCTCACCACAACTTACATCACGAGCCGTCAAACGACAAAGGCTGCAGGGACTACCAATCCTTACGGGCCAGCCACATCCTTCTACCGGAACTGGTTTACCAATTTCAAGGCAAGGATGGGGAACTACTACACTTTCAGTTGCCCGATCAGGAGGAAACCACATTGGAGGATAGAGAGAACATCGATTGGATGCCACCAGTGCACAAGCTGATACCCGCCCCTCCCGGCAGTCAGCCCGGACAAAGGGGAGCGTCAGCAAGGGCACCTCGCTCCTCCGCCAGGGCATCTATGTCTAGCAGACCAGCGGATTTCCCTAAGGACAGCCGCGATGACGTACCTAATCAGGTGGAGTACCTTCTACCACGTGACTTCAGTGCGTACGACCTTGGCCCACGGTGCGTGTTCGAGACTGACGATGAAGCGAAGTGGGAATACGTCAGCACAGGGATACAGACGAACAATGCCATGTTACAGAAGATTTGGGGAGAACTGTCTAGGATACCAGTCCCCAGACGACCTTCCTGTTTCAGGGCATCGGCCACAACCGATGATCGTGATGATGAGCCAGCTGCTGGCATGCACGACTTTGACCCTGCGTACGACGTTGCTGGACGCAGAGATGACATTGCTAGTGGTTCACAACCACACGATGCGAGACTACCCAGGAGGAGACGCCATGGTGGGCAGGACGCGAGCGGTAGTTCGGAGAAACGCTGATCTCAGTACCATTTCCTACCTTTAGTTTTTATTTTTCCTTTTATTTTATTTTACTTGAGTCTGTTTCACCTTCTTCCTAATTTATTTTCACACCAGGACGGTGTGAAGTAAGTCTGGGGGAAGGTACCTATCATTACTAACGCTATGTTTCTTTCTTTTGTCTTTCTCTTGTGTCATTTTTATGTTTTCTTGAGTTTATTATATTTTATTGAGTCAAAACTTGTTGGAGATTAAGATCACCACTTTTGAATTTTAATATGATTTGCATCTAAGTGAGCATTGTTATATATTTATCTCCGGACAAGACTAATGGAAAATCGAAAGGCCAAACAATTATTCAGAGGCAACCATATTTCCAGGAAATTTTCAAAATTTGAGCTAGTTTCTGCGCTCTTCCTTTTACCTCATCATCGTAATTGGTGTTTTCAGAGCTTGATTTCCCGCTGATATCCGAGAAGACAACCCGTGTTAAAGTATGGTACCCATCTCTGATATACTCATATATTGCATGTTTTAGCAAGCATTTCACTTAGAGTTTTGCGTAGTTTACATGCATAGTCATGGTCTTATCTTGCATTTAAGTCCCAATTAGAGATTAGGACATTTTTATTAGGTTTAGTGTGTTCTTGCATGTTCTGGAGTGTTTCCTAGGTAATTGGAGGCAATTGGACATATTTGGAGAGTTGGACCTAAGAGAAATGCAAAGTCCATCCGAGATGCCGGAAAGATGTGTCTGGACGAAAGCTCTCCGGTATGAATCAGCCTTGACGACCTTCATGAATGTTATATCTGGGTGAGTTAGCTGTCTAGGGGAAGTTGAATCAGGCGATTTGGACGTGTGGTTCGAGAGCTACCGCGATTTTACCGAAGTCACCTCTACCTAGCCGAGAAGCCATGTCTCCCTCGGATTTCCCCTCAGCACCGGCCCGGCACAAGAATCTCCCTCAGCCTGGCATAAAATTTTCCCTCAGGCAGGAGATTTGCCGGCTCTGTGTACTGGCTCCACTTGGCCCGATATTCTCCCTCAGACTTTCCCCCTCGATGGTTTCCCCTCAGCACCAGCCCGACACAAGATTTCTCCCTCAGCCGGCATGAAACTTTCACCCGGGCAGGGACTTTGCCGGCTCTGTCTCCCGGCTCCATCTTGACCGGCATCGCCTTCCCACACCGAAGACTCCTCATCCCGGCTCCGTGTCCTGGCTCCGTCTTGACCGGCATCGCCTTCCCTCACCGAAGACTCCTCATCCCGGCTCCATCTTGCCCGGGATGGAAAACACGACCCGAAATCCGCCCGGGTCAATACCCGGTTTGTTTCGGGTTGACCCGGTTACCTACTTTTCATTTTAAATACCCTTAAACCTAATTTTAGAAAAAACAAAGCTTTTCTTAAGTCTATAACCCTCACCTTTGAGAGAGAACTTGATATTTGTAAGAAGGATCATTTGTTTTATGCAATTTAGTGTTGATTTCTATTAATCTCTTCCATCTATCTTCTTTCTATCTTGATTATCCAACACTCATCCTTGGATTCAACCTCTTTTCATATCGATTTTGGGTTGTTCTTGATGAGTCTTGAGTAGTCTTTTAGGATCTTGAGATGGGGTAGCTTAGGGTGATCCAAGGCATGGTTTATGGTGTTTAGGGATAGATTATCTTATTTCCTTCCTTGAATAGTGTCCTTAATGCTAGATCTAGCTTGATGAAGTAGATCTAGATCACAAGGCATTTCATGCACACCAAGTGTTTGATGAAATGCCTTGATGAACTATTCAAGGGATTTATGCTCCTAACCTAAGAGATTAGGTGTTTAGGGCATTTATTTGGTTGATCTTGTTATTATTCTTAATGCTTTCTAATTGTTAATCCAAAAATAAGAATTTGCTAATGGATTTGATAATTAACATAGTGATTAGTTGTTTGAAAAAAACTAATCAAGATTAGAGATCTATTGCCTAGGGATAGCTTGTTTGAGTGAAAGAACACCATGAATTTTGCTAGGGTCACCTTAATTCGATAACCCTATCTCTAGATTCGCTTTCGTTATTTGATTTACATCTTGTTTATTTATTGCATTGCTTAATTCGAATTGGATACTTGGCAACAAACCACATTTGTTTAGCTTAACTTACTATAAGCACCTTGCATTCTTAGTGATTAGAATAATCCCAATTATGGATTGATAACCTCCTTACTACATCGTATTGAGGGTATTGATACCTCTTAGAGACTAAAAAGTCTGGTATCAATTTGGCGTCGTTGCCATATTGGTATTTGTTTTAACATTGAGATTTAGGCTCTTTGTGAGATTAAGTTTTATTTTCTACCAAAGTTACTAATCTTCTTTGCTTCCTATTGCTCTTTCTCTCTATAGGTGCATGCATACATTTTCCCGTGGCAATACTAACCTAGCAGAACCGAGGGACGACATTGATCAATTTTATAGAGGATCAACAGCAAGACGAAACCGAGTGAGAGTTCAAGAAGAGGTTGGTCACGACATGGAGCACTTTGAGAATGTTCCACTTGGGAACATCAACGAACCCATTCCCCACCAAAGGAACGGTGGGAATGGGAATGGAAACGGCAACAATCAAGGAGGTGGTGGCAATGGAAACCATCACCGTCCCAACCATCCACCAAGAGCTAGAAACGTTGGAGAGTGTGATGACGCTAATGCTCACCAAAACCGGCAAGGCATTCAAGCTCCACCGGTAGAGAACAACAACTTCGAAGTGAAACCGGGAGTTATCAACATGGTTCAAGCCAAAAAGTTTCACGGTTTGTCTATGGAGGATCCCTTAGACCACATAGACCAATTTGACCGGATATGTGGTCTCACAAAGATCAATGGAGTATCCGAAGACGGTTTCAAGCTTCGTCTCTTCCCGTTCTCTTTGGGTGACAAGGCTCACCAATGGGAGAAAAGCTTGCCTCAAGGATCTATTACTTCATGGGATGATTGCAAAAGGGCGTTTCTAGCCAAATTCTTCTCACCGGCTAGAACCGTCAAACTTCGCAATGAGATTTCAAGCTTCACACAACGGTCTATTGAGTCTTTCAACGAGGCTTGGGAGAGATTTAGAGGCTACACTTCTCAATGCCCACATCATGGCTTCTCCAACGCCTCACTTCTTAGTACTCTCTACCGAGGTGCTTTACCTAAGATTCGAATGCTACTTGACACAGCTTCGAATGGTAATTTCGTAGCTAAGGACGTAGAGGAGGCAATGGAGCTAGTGAAGAACTTGGCTCAAAGTGATGGCACCTATGGCGACGATTATAACTGTGCCACAAGGACCACGAGTGACTTTGATGAGAACAAGAGAGCCAAGTAAATGAAAGCCTTGAATGAGAAGTTGGATAAACAAGCCTCCATGATAGGTCTTCAAAAGAGTCTCAAAAGGCGGTCCATTTCATTGGTGACTACGAGAACAATCAAGCTTACTATCAAGAGTAAGCCGTGGAAACACAAGAGGAAGTGAACTACGTGGGGAACCAAGGTAACTTCTAAAGACAAGGGTTCAACCAAACCTATAGGAATCCGCAACACCAACTCTACCCTGAACAATTTACTCAAGCTCAAGGAGTTCCACAACAACAATTCCAATCTCAAGGTCTACCTTCTAACTCCAACCAACAAGGGTACGTCCCGAGGAACCAATTCCAAGGAAACCAAAGTGGATTCATCCCAAAATCCCCACCCGGTCAACAACAAGGGTTTCACTACAGGAAAAGTGCATATTCGTAGCGCGCAATATCCGCTATGGTTGAAATACATAGCGTTTTTAGAGACGCTGTGTATACTCCCGTTATAAAAAACACTGCACTTTTTATAACGTTATTAAGAAATGCAATTATATCGTAGATTTAATATAGTGCTCTTTTTTATGCAATAAATATATTTATAATAGCGTGTTTTTTTTTGTTATAAAAGTTTTATTCATAGCGTTGTTGAGTTGTTATTTTATGCAATTATATATTTTACAATAACAATTGTAGTTTGTCATTAATTGTTTTACTCATAGCATTTTTGTAATTTTACTATAGCATTCGAAATATATAATAGTTTTTATAATTTATTCCAATAATTTATATTTAAATTAAGATTTGCTGGGTTTTTTTGTTTGTTGATAAATTGACATTATAAAAAAAAATGCCAAATTTTATTATATTAATTTCATATATGAAACAATGATACAAAATACCACTATTACAAAGTAAAAGTACATGATCAAAAGATAAGTAAGTTCATACAACACTTGTATTTAAAATTATGAATTCTCCCTTCACTCCTGGACCTCCAATCTTTGAAATACCTGCACAGGAGGGAAACTGAGTTTTCCAATATGATCTTCGCCGGAAAAGCCAAAGATTCCCATAGCCTAGCGAAGAAGTTGATTGGAATGAAAACAGGAACACAAAGCAGCTAATAAATCATACGAGCCATCAATTGAAGAATTCAAGCATATCCATTGACCCACTACTTAAAGAAAAATAAGAGCTCCAGGATATCTCTTACTTGATAAACATGAAAGGAATCAAATGCCCCAAATGCAAAGCTTCTGCAGAGTGGTGAAGATAAATAAGAAACTAGCACTCCCTGCTACATTAAAAAGCATAAAGGCACAATCACAGCTGAGCAAAAGCAAACATCAACACACAAACAGAAACTCAAGAGATAAAAAAATTAAGTACGACCCATCATAATTGACGGAAGAGTGGCAGGTGAATACCCTTCTTTGGTGCATTTACTTAGGCTTGCAACAATGATCGAAACCTTGACATGTCTCTATGGCTGCTTTTCCCACATGAAAATGAAGAAAGCTTGTATAAATTAATAAATCTAAAACAATGATTGTAACTGTATCCTTTTAAAAACACAATTTCTTGCTTACCTGTTTAGCTTCTTTAACTAAACTTCTAAGATTAGGGGTTAAGACATCATCTGAAGGAAAAACAATAAACACATTGATCAAGCTTCTTTTCCAAAATGCCAAACAACATCTACAAATCATAAACTGTTCAATGACCCGAGAAGATCCTTTAAAGCCACATACGCGTGTAGAATCCAAGAGAAAATATTGCAAATCCTTTAAAACCTCTCCATGATACTCCCTTCTGCAATTTTTTCTCTAAATCTCAGTTGATGGTTTATCAAGGTCACGCGAAAAAGATGAACACAAGAACAAAAGAAGCAGGCGAGTGTTACCTTTAAGATATTGGAGCCTAGGAAGATTCCAATAATGTTCTTGATCCTCTGAAACAAAAAAATTCAGGGATTCTGACAAGCAAATCGAACAGCAGAAACTATAAAAACTAAATCGAGCAGTAGAGATCCTAAAAAGTTTTTCGCCGCCTCATCTTATTATTAACGATTACCATGTTTGAGGAGCTGCATCGTTAATCCCCGGGGGAGAGTTTTCCACTTGTCAGGTGGCATGTTCAGCTTCATAACTCTCCTCCCGTAGACACAACCACCACCGTCGACAACTTAGAACCCATTCTCGAAGCTTTGCCCATATGTGTTCGGAACCCTAACGATTTTTAGAGAGTTAATGGAGCCAAAATTGAAGCAACTATATCTATGTAAAAGGGGAATTTACCTGCTGCAAGTCCGATTGAGAGGAGAGGATTGACAGGAGAGAGTCCGGAGAAATATGGGAGAAGGAGCGGTGAAGGAGAAGAGACGGGGAGGCGACGCACGGCGCCGATGCTGGAGGTTGAAGAACGCAGCGACCAGCTTAGTGAGACGAGGAAGAGAAGACGAGAAAGAGAAGACTAGGAAGAGAAGGGATTGAGAATTGGAAGATTAATCTAACAGAGAGAAAGAAAACCAAAGGAATGAACGAATGAGATTTGGCCACCTCATTAATTTTAGTGATCACTTCTCATTGACTGTCTATTTTTATTTAGTTTTTAATGAATAATATTTTATATTTTATAGTTTATGAGTAATTTACTTTTAAACTAACTTAAATTTTTGTATTTTAAATTTTTTAAGGAATTTATAATGATAGATTTTCTATTTATTTTATGAAACAATATTTTTTGTATTATTTCTTATAATGATAGATTTTCATATCATAAATAAAACGATTTTTAATATGTTTTATTTATATTTAATTTGGAAAATATTGTATATTAATGAGGTTATGATAAATTATTTACTTTCATAATGATATGTAATTTTGGAGTTTACAAAAAAAAATAAAACAAAAACTATTTTGCAAAGGTTGTGTGACACTAAATTATAGATGAAATACTTAGTAACTTATTATTAGTTTGTAGGGTTTGTAAGATTGTAATCATTTTGCAATGATTTTACAATCATTTCCAATCATTGGCAATCATTTTCATTTGTTAATTGACAACATAACCTAAACCATAAATCAATATAACATAAACCCCAAATCAACATAACCTAAACCCCTAAACCCTAAATTAAATATTCAGCACTTAATTCTTTTTAATTTTATCTTAAAAATTATTTTATATATATTATGTTATACATATGAGATAAAACTTTTTATTGTATATTCTATTATTAATTGGGAAACTACAAATAAATTATATTTCACACAATAAACTCTATACTCCAATGCCCTAAACCCTAAATCTATTCGAGACTTAATTCTTCTTTTTTTTTCAAAAAACTTATATATTTCAAATCTTATACCTTATACCCTATATGTTCTAAACTCTAAATCAATTATCATAATTGTTATATGTAGGTTTAAAATAGTATTCGTTTTTTGTAATTCTTTTGATATTCGTTTTCAGATATTGTTATTTCTGAGCTGTTGTCTGAATAGTCAATATATTAAAAAAAGTTATATTTATTGTAAAATCAAGAGAAATTACATAATGTCAATGTACTTTATGTAATTCAAACTCCAAGGCAATAAGCATGTGTTTGTTGTAACACTGGAATTCTCCAGCGCTAGAGAGCTTGGCGTCTTGTTGATGAGAAGGATATGAAAATCTTTTCAACTGCCCAAATGCAATTCTCCTGTCCACTTCACCTGAAAGATAGATTAAGTTTAAAGATTTCAGCTTCTTTATTTCTCAAATGTGCATATCAATTCATCATAACATATCAGAAAATCAAATACGAGAAAAAAGGTTTCCTTTGGGTATATAACAGACCTGCAACATCCACAAACACGTCACGTTTATATCCTTTATGCCTATCCTTGCAGAACAAAAACAACAAGATTCCAAAGAGGATAACTGTAACTCTGGCAAAATCTCCAGCAATAATGCCAGTTTTTGACTTTCTTGAATCACCTATCACCACAGATTAAATGTTATCAGAACAGAACTAAGATTCTTTCATACTTTTGAATCGGTTGAAAATAAAGTAATGGAGTTACCTAAATGAGCGACCTCAAATACACAAGGGTGAGGTTGACCACCACCACAATTCAAGTTGTTTGCCATGAAACTATTGTCGATAAACCATATCATATTATTGCTAAATTAAATGAAATGATAAAACAAAGATTCACCTAAAGTAGTCGAACGTACTTGTATTTTGGGATCTCAAATAGACTTTGGGGAATCTGGCCACTGAGATTATTGGAATCAAGCAGTCTGTAAAACGTAGTTTTCAAACAATGTGATTAAGACAAGGAAATACTTCAAAAAAGATGGAAAGCATAAACACAGAGAACAAAGTAACTTACAGATTTATCATGTTTGGAAGACATGTGACTGTGAGTGACTCCGGGATAGTCCCATTAAGTTTGTTCCTACTCAAGGTCATGCTTGGCCAATAACCGGTGTATAAAAAGACATAATCCTTTTCTCTGTCTTAAAATAGCTAAAATTAAGAGCTTCTAGTATACATAAATTAGATAATAAGGATAGATTCCACTATCGAAACGAAGAGACTTGGCAGAGAAAAAGAGTCAAAGGGGGATGCTAGAACACGAACATGCTCAGTTTCCTACAACGATTAGTGACCAATTTTCTCAAACCACATGAACAAGTCAGATTTAGGAACCGGAACAGGAACGAGACTTGATCAGAGACGATGGCTTCGCATTTGAAAGACCTAGGAGAGCAGCGGATCCCGATCTCCTTCAATTTCGAGCTTTGGCTCCAGAAACTAACCCGATTTCTCGATTCACCCAACTGAAACCCCATAAATGTCAACAATTTCTTAAGCACTCAACTGAAATTGAAACCCTATTCGAGTCAATAAGATTTCAAATCGAGAACAAAAGCTTACTCCTCCCCATGGGTTGTCGTTGTCTTGCCGGCGGTCGAGACTGGAGAAGAGAGAAGAGCGATCGAGACAGAGAGAAGAATAGATCGATATTGAGAGAAGAGAGAAGAGAGAAGAGAGAAGAGAGATCGAGAGAGGGATCGAGTGAAAGAAGAGCCAAGGGAGAGCAAAAAAGGGAATTTTTGTGAAACCCCTAATTTTTTTGTGTTCATATCAAATTTTTGGTTAAGAGAAACGAGAAATGCCTAAGTGTTTTCTTCTAGAGTAAATTATGGAGCCAAGACAAAAAAATAAGCGGGCAAAAAAATTAAGTATCCCGCTTCCATCTAACATAGCACTAATGGAATGACACATGCAATTAAAGAGGAGGACATGAGCAAAAAATTAAGAAGGTGTAACACTCTTATACGCGACCACTTTCTCATAGCATTGGCAATTTACAAACACTATGAAAGAGTAGCGTATATAACATTTATTGCAGAGTTTGTAAAAACGCTATGTTTTAGTGCTATCAATACTTCAATTTCCTGTAGTGTTTGTTCCCCAAGGTCAAGCACCTACGTCTAAACCGCAAGAGTTTGACTTGGCCTCCATGTTTCAACAACTAATCAAGGGCCAAACGGAAACTACTAACAAGGTCATATTCTCTTACAATGATCTTAATAGCAAGGTTGAGGCATTGAGCTCAAGGGTGAAATCAATAGAGCAACGGAGTGCCTCCCCTTCCTCAAATCATGCTCAAGGCTCTTCAAATGGGAAGGCAATACTAACCTCTAAAGAGTCATGCAACACCTTGCCAATTCTTGAAGAGCAAGATCACATAATTGAGGAGTTCCTCGGGTTAGTCTCTAGCCTCAATGAGGACATTGAGCAACAAGGTGGGGAGGTGACCCTTGGGCATGAGAATGATATGGTGTTGGTTGAAGAAAAGATTAACAAGGTTGAGGAGTCCATCAAGGACGTGGCTAGAGTGAAAAACGTAGGATACTTGTTGGGTCAAAAAGAGAGCCCATTCGCACTTTACCTCCCCCATATGAGCCTCCACTTCCATTTCCCGTTCGTTTCCTCAATAAGGCACAAGATAAAATGCCTCTAAGCACAACAAGGTTCGAGCCTAAGACTCTCCCAAAGCTTGGAAACCCCAGGAAATTCTCAATATCTTGCACCCTTGGAAGCTTGGAAATTGATGATGCTTTGTGTGACTCGGGCTCAACCGTGAAAGTCATGACCATGGAGATGGCCAAAAGTCTTGGGATATATAAGTTGAACGATTACCCCTCCACCATCACATTTGGAGACTCTTCTACAAAGAAACCTCTTTGCTTGGTTGAAGACTTTCCTCTCAAGTTTGGAGAGTGCCTTGCACCAACGGACTTCGTTGTAATGGAGATGGCACCAAACAAAAAGCTCTCTCTACTTCTCGGGACCCCATTCCTCATCACAACCGGTGCAAGTTTGGCCTTCATAAACAAGAGGGTTGTTCTCAAGAACGTAGACAACGAGAATTCCTACACAATGATGCCCTTTTCTACCGCCATTTGTGGGACCATTGTTTGTGGAGACAATGAAGCCCAAGCCCAAAAGGTTGAATATGTGGGCATTTGTGAGACGGTGAGTCAATGAATAGTTGAAGAAGCCCTAGCTCTAGATAAAAGTTGCTCGAATTCCCTCTTTCACACCACAACGGAGAGTGAGGGTGAAAGTGCTAAGGTTGATAAGAAGAAGACAAAGCCTAGGTCCGAGGAGAGGAAACCGAGCATGCTCAAGGGGATTGAACCCTTGCTAGACCAACCTTCGATCGTGACTCTCATCCCATGGAAATATGAAGAAGGGATGATTGAGTACAAGGTCAAATATAGAGGGTGTCCCAAGCCCTTTGCCAAGGCCATAGCAACCCCCACACCAAAGGTTAGAGAGGGAGATCAAACCGGTCTTCAAAGCTTAATGGGTAAAGTTCTCAAACTCGAGTTTAAGGAACCGCCAAGGAGTGCTTGCACTCCTCCATTACCCGCCTAAAAGGGTAACAAAAGTCAAACTTCGTGACTCTAAACAAAGTTCTCTTGGGAGACACCCCAAGCTTATCCTTGTATATACATTTCCTTTTAAGCTCTTCTTTCGCTGTTAGTTCTTTTTGATGGGTTTTCTTAATGCAAGTAGGTTTTTGATGGTCTTATGGGCATGGACTTATGGTCTTATGGGCATGGACTTATGGACTAAGGTGCATAGGATGAGGTGATGGAGTATGGCGTCCCTTGATCCCTTTCGTCCCCTCCATCCTTTTCCAGGGTAACTTTCAAACTTTGTACATAGATTTTAGAATCATATCTTCTTTCCTTTTTTCATGCATTGTTTAACTCTTCCTTAAACTTCTCTTACACAAGGGACTGTGTAATTTAAGTTTGGGAAAGGGTTTGTGTGTTATCTAACATCTTTTTTGGTGTTCTTATTTTGCCTTTTGCACCTTGAGTCTCATGCATATCATGCATTTTCAATAAATTTGAAAAAATTTGAACTTTTGTGCATTCCATATAGGATTGAGTCTAGATGCATAGCATATAAGGTAGCTTTGCATGAGCATTAGGAGCAATGATAGATTTGTCCTTGTAAAGTACCATATTAAGAGCCTAGTCCAATGCCAATGTCGCTAGTTACTTGATGCTTTGATCTCGTGTAGAAATTAAGAACGAACCATGCCTTGATATCATGTCTTATTGTTCTTGCTTTGATTGAAACAAACTTTGACTTGAATTCAACCTCATCTAAGTGATAGCCATAAATTTGACTTGTAAATATTATGTTTGTGCAATCCAGAATGAATTCGTGGATCACCTATACATACTTGGATATTATTTCTCCTTTTTACCACTCTTGCTTATCCAAGTAGCCATATCCCATCATTGGAATGGTTTCCCCTACCCTAACCTTAGCCTTCTTTCAAGCCATTGTTATTAGTGTGTGAATTGTGAGGCCTTTCTTTCGAACAAACTTGGCAAAACGTGTTAGGCTTAGGGCGACAAGAGGGAATTCTCATGTAGATTTAGCTCCAACATCTCGGAGTTAATCTAGGAATAGGCTAGTTAAGATGGCGGTTCTTGGTTCAAGTTTGGGGGAGCGATTTTAGACTTGGTGAACGTTTGAGAATGGATTGTGGAATGGAAAAGAAGAAAAGGAGAAAGGAAAAAGGGGATCGGGTTTGTGTAGATTGGTTGGTGCAAAAATCATAAGACTAGCTCTAAAGAATAAGATAGCCTCAAAAGATAGAAGGAAAAAGAAGAAAGCCAAAAAGGCCAAAGCATCGAAGAATAAGAAGAAAAGAAGAGCTAGATCACAACAAAGGAGTACCAAACCATGTAAGAACAAGGAAGAAGAAGTGATCCCCGAATGAGAAGAAGGTGAAATGAAAAGACAAGACGCATGTGGGATTGAGAAGGCAAAATGCCTTAAGATAAAAAGGGTAGCTTATGATATGGGCATAACGGGTTAGAAGCTTTAGGTTAGAGACACTGTATTTGGGTAGATGAGAATTCTTCCTTGTATGCATAGGTTGCCTTTTACATTTAGCATTTTGCTAAAGCTTTTTCATTTCATGAGAATATCCTTGTACCTAATTACCCAAGCACGATAATGAGATCACCTTCATCTCATAACCTTACCCTTAGCCAAACGAATTCATTTGATTCACACCTATTACACTTAATTAATGTCAAGAGGTTGGAAGATATGAAAGTTTGTGTAGGTTGAGGTTCGAATGTAATTCATGCAAGGATAAGTATGGCTGGTCACTTTTGAGTAAGTTGTTTGATTGCATCAAGAAATTTGCAACTTGGACATTGGGCTCGAATTTTTTATGGCACTTTTGGATTTGAGCTCCCATTTCTAGTCTTCTCCCTTTCTTTATTCTTGTTTGCTTGAGGACAAGCAAAGGTTTAAGTTTGGGGGAATTGATATACTCATATATTGCATGTTTTAGCAAGCATTTCACTTAGAGTTTTACGTAGTTTACATGCATAGTCATGGTCTTGTCTTGAATTTAACTCCCAATTAGAGATAATGACATTTTAATTAGGTTTAGTGTGTTCTTGCATGTTTTGGAGTGTTTCCTAGGTAATTGGAGGCAATTGGACATATTTGGAGAGTTGGACCTAAGAGAAGTGCAAAGTCTATCCAAGACGTCGGAAAGATGTGTTTGGACAAAAGCCCTCCGATCTGAATCAGCCTTGATGACCTTCATGAATGTTGTAGAGAGGTGAGTTAGCTATCCAGGGGATGTTGTATCAGGTGATTTAGACGTTTGGTTCGAGAGCTACCGCGAGTTTACTGAAGTCACCTCTACCTAGCCGAGAAGCCATATCTCCCTCGGATTTCCCCTCAGCACCGGCCTGGCACAAGAATCTCCCTCAGCCCGGCATAAAATTTTCCCTCAGGCAGGAGATTTGCCGGCTCTGTGTACCGGCTCCACTTGGCCCGGTATTCTCCCTCAGACTTTCCCCCTCGATGGTTTCCCCTCAGCACTGGCCCGACACAAGATTTCTCCCTCAGTCGGCATGAAACTTTCACCCGGGCAGGGACTTTGCCGGCTCCGTGTCCCGGCTCCATCTTGACCGGCATCGCCTTCCTTCACCGAAGACTCCTCATTCCGGCTCCGTGTCCCGGCTCCGTCTTGACCGGCATCGCCTTCCCTCACCGAAGACTCTTCATCCCGGCTCTGTGTCCCGGCTCCATCTTGACCGGGATGGAAAACACGACCCGAAATCTGCCCGGGTCAATACCCGGTTTGTTCCGGGTTGATCCGGTTACCTACTTTTCATTTTAAATATCCTTAAACCTAATTTTAGAAAAAACAAAGCTTTTCTTAAGTCTAAAACCCTCACCTTTGAGAGAGAACTTGAGATTTGTAAGAAGGATCCTTTGTTTTATGCAATTTAGTGTTGATTTCTATCAATCTCTTCCATCTATCTTCTTTCTATCTTGATTATCCAATACTCATCCATGGATTCAACCTCTTTCCATATTGATTTTGGGTTGTTCTTGATGGGTCTTGAGTAGTCTTTTAGGATCTTAAGATGGGGTAGATTAGGGTGATCCAAGGCATGGTTAATGGTGTTTAGGGACATATTATCTTATTTCCTTCCTTGAATAGTGTCCTTAATGCTAGATCTAGCTTGATGAAGTAGATCTAGATCACAATGCATTTCATGCACACCAAGTGTTTGATGAAATGCATTGATGAACTATTCAAGGGATTTATGCTCATAACCTAAGAGATTAGTTGTTTAGGGCATTTATTTGGTTGATCTTGTTATTATTCTTAATGCTTGCTAATTGTTAATCCACAAATGAGAATTTACTAATGGATTTGATAATTAACATAGTGATTAGTTGCTTGAAAAATAACTAATCAAGATAGAGATCTATTTCCTAGGGATAGCTTGTTTGAGTGAAAGAACACCATGAATTGTGCTAGGGTCACCTTAATTCGATAACCATATCTCTAGATTCGCTTTCGTTATTTGATTTACATCTTGTTTAGTTATTGCATTGCTTAATTCGAATTGGATACTTAATAACAAACCACACTTGTTTAGCTTAACTTACTATAAGCACCTTGCATTCTTAGTGATTAGAATAACCCCGATTATGGATTGATAACCTCCTTACTACATCGTATTGAGGGTATTGATACCTCTTAGAGACTAAAACGTCGTGTATCAATCTCCCTCATTTTTAATTGAAAGCAGAAAAGATGAAATGATTTTTTTTTAGTAAAGGGTTAGGAAAATTTCCAACGATCCCATTATTTTACTTCGAAGGAGATGATCACACTAAGGTTGGAAACGAGGTTAGGAAAATTTCCGAAGATACCACTATTCGCCTACGCCTTAGATTGAAAGGGTGGCACCAAAATGAACCGGGGATTCGGTGGCTAAAACCATCAATACTCGCGTTCCATCAGCCATTAGCCCTATGAAAAAGAAATGAAGAACGTATAAGTATGGGGGAGGGGAAAGGTACCAAGGGTTGTGTTGTTGTCTTATCGCAATATCGAAAGGAAAATAGTCTATAAGGTTCTTGGCACCATGATCTTTGATGAGACCCAGCGATGATAATTTTGAGATTGTTCTGTGAGATTATGTGTTGAAGCTGGGAGGATGCGCATACTTGCAGAGAAGTACATGGTAGTCCAATCAGGAGCTAGTCTAGCAATACGTGGATTAATAAGGTGACGGTCATTGCGGAATTTTAAAGGTAGTGTGAATCTCCGAGTTTTCAAACTTTTCTTCCTTGCTAGCCTTCTGTTTGCTTGCGGTCAAGCAAAAGACTAAGTCTGGGGGAATTGATATGCTTGGTTTTTACCGCTTTCTAGCGTATATTTTAATGTTTCTTTCAATTGTTTTATCGAGTCAAAGTCTGGTTTAGTGTCTTTTAGTCTTCTATTTAGATATCTCATGTAAAAAGGCGTTCAAGGATAAAATTGGAGTTACGAGGGCAAAAACGCACGAAACCGTGAAGAAAGAGCCAGCATCGGTCGATACCGGTGGAACAGGTAGATGCCACCCCTACCCGAGAGGTTGGCATCGACCGATGCTGGTGAAGGTATCGATGGGCCGGTCGATGCTACCCCCACCCGTGGGGTCAGCATCGACCGATGCTGAAGAAGACGGGTCTATGCTACCCTTACCCGAGGGGTCAGCATCGACTGATGCTGAATAAGACGGGTCGATGCTACCCCTACCCGAGAGGTCAGCATCGACCGATGCTAAGATGGTATCGACCGATACCAGCCCACGAGAAGAAGAAAGTAAACTTATGTTTTCCTTATTTTACCCTGGGAACTTCCTATTTTGACCTAATTCGACCTAGACCTATATATACTCTATTTTTAGCCTTTGGAGGCAGCCACCTTTTGTTCTATTCAGACCTTTTTGCTATTGAATCATTGTAAGCTTTGGAGAAGAATCTCTGCATCTATTGAGAAGAATTCTAAACCCTTTCTCTCTTTATTTATATTATGATTTCTTCATCTCCTTGCTTGTTCTTCGTTACTATGTCTGAGTAGTTCCATAGTTAGGTTAGGGCCTTCAAGGGGATCCATGATTCATTGAATTAGACACAAATAGGGATTTATCTTTTATGGTTTTCGCTTATTGTTGTGTTTATTTCTTAGACTTAAGCTGACCGCTAGGTCTATGAACTAGGGCAATCTAAGAGTGCGGAAGTTTCTTAGGTTGCTAGAAAGAACATAAGTGAGCGAATTGTCATTAGCCTGCGGAAGTTGATGTTAAGGCGATTCGTGAACATATTGAACCAACGGAAGCTAAATTTAGTAACCATGAGCACGGAAGTGGGTTGGTTAGATATTTATGTTTGAGTTTGAAACTTGCTTTTAATTATTCCCTGAATAGTTGTCTGATTTATGATCTATGGATTCCTGCGAATAAACCCTTGACCTAACGCCTTTCCTTTATTGAATTTACATCGTTTAAATTTCTCTGGTTACTTTTCTAAAACAAACCATATTTATGTCTTAGCTTAATTTCATAATTGTGAGAATAGTAGTGTAACCTTGGTCTCTGTGGATTCGATCCTAAAGTACTGCATTGACAACCGTTATGATTGCGGTAGTGTGAACTTTAGTTTTAATTGACGGAGTGAAAACGCTTAAATCAATTTGGCGACGTTGCCGGGGATCAATAGCGTTACCTTCAACTCTGATGTATTTCAGGAAACAATGGCAGTCGATCCCAACTCGGTCGGGAAGCTCAGGGACGATCACCCATGAGACGTGAACCTACTCGTGATTACGTCTCGATGCCAGATTTTTACACAAATCAGCCATCCCCACTCTACTCTTACGAAGACCGGAGTTTGAGAAATGAAGGGTACGTCCATCAATGCCACCAACCGAGAGCCCATGCACCACCTCGAGCTCACGGTCTCATCACCAGTGAGTCTCTGGAAACAATGATGCAATTCTCTTTGTGACTTATGTTCAGATATGTACAGAAACACCGGAGAGGGAGGAACGACACATCTTTCAGTCACTAAAGACGAAGACTATACGCGATCGGTGGTGGTGAATTCAACAAAGATGCGAGCTTGGTTATGCCTTGGAAAAACTCAAAATCATGGTAAATTTTTGTGCCCCTAAGATTTTACTTCAATAAAAGGTGTTTTCCCCTTTCGAAAAAAAAAATCAAAAATAAGTGAAAGGGAAAGGAAACAAGAGCCTCAAAAGAGTCTTGGTTGGTCGAAATACTTATGAGGCATCCATGGTTCGTTTGTGAGAAATCTGTCATTCCGATCCCACAGAAAATTCTAAGTCTGGGGGAATGACAGAAAACTTCTGTTTTCGGAAGGAGAAAGTGCAACATTTTTACGCAAGAAGAAGTGACTGGAGGATGTGGTTATCAATATGTCCTTCCTCTCTTGCTGTTTTGCATAATATATCGCACCCTCTGGTAAAATTACAGTAATCTGAAACACTCTTAACATCACCTCTAAATGCCTTAAATACCTAGCATCGATTGTCTTGGTTTAATCATTTTGTTGAGAAACCTACGCCTATACTTAATGAATGTAGAGAGCTAGTTGACATGATTTTTGGATTTTGAAAGTTTATATTTCGTATGATGGATACCGTGGACTAGTGTTACGGGAACTTCTAGTGAGAATTTTCTAAGCTAGATTGCGATTGATGTAGTTCGACGATTATGGTTTAGAAGGACGGTCTCTGAAATTTCTAACTCCCTATGATTTTCGTTTGATCATTTCGAAGCTTGAGCTTTGTCTTGTTTGAGGACAAACAAGGTTTAAGTCTGGGGGTGTGATAACACCGTATTTTTATCCGTTTTACTATATATTTTAGAACACTTTAATAAGTGTTCCACTTGGTTTTCTATGCTTTTATTACGGGTTTCGCATGTTTGCGGTTTTTAAGACTCTTTCCAGGTAACTCGGGATAAAAGAGTTCATTTCAGAACAAAAGTACGTTTTTGGATAAACTTGGATAGTTAAGAAGTCTTTCAGATTATGAAGACCTTTACACCGTCCGATCATCCCCAATTTTGGATACAACAAAGTAGAGACAACCAGCTTTCAAATGCAAGTGGATTGGAGACAATCCAACCGTTGGATCCTTAATTATACCCGAAGCACTGAAGACAAATGAAGCTGCCCTGAAGAAGCAGTTCACCGCGCTTGGAGGACTCCCAGTCGCTGCCAAGCATCAGTTTGCCACCCCTGCAGCCATTCCACCCGCGGCCAGGGTCCATTTCGCCATGGCCAGGAAGGACGCACCCGCGGCCAAGCCCAGTTCCGCCCAAGATGATCCGTTTCTTCACCCGAGGCAAAAACCGTCTTTTCCCGTCAAACCCTAACTCGACCAAAACGAGTTGAAGACCTATTTATACTTATTTTACAGACTCAATTAGAGGGAGAGACCAGAGAGATTAGTTTAGAGATTTTTGTCGCTTTCTTTTGGTTTTTGCAAGATTTTTGTTCGTTACTTTCGAGATTGGTGGAGAGGTGCTCACCGGACTTCGTTCTTAAAATCGTGAGGCTCCTTCATCAATCTCCTGCAATTTATTTAATCATGTTTTTCATCTCATCTATGTGTGAGTAGTTTTATTGTTGGGTTTAAAGAGAATATCAAAAGGGAATTTTATGTTCGATAAAGATTTTGGTCAGTAAACTCTAGCTGATTTCTAGAGCTCTTTCTTATGGATCGTTGTTAATGCATGAATCTAGTGGGAACTAGAGGCTGATTCTATGTGTTTAGAACCACGAGAGTGCTGAATCTAAAAATCCGAAAAGTTCATCCATAAGAGCGTGTGCGTCGTAAGATTTCAAAAGTATACTTACAAAGTGCCGTGAACATATAAACTAGTAGGCTCATCACGATTCTTCCGTGCGGCCAGAGACGAAAGCTACTTTTCAAGTGTATAGCTACGTTGGTGCGTATGTTATACGGGAGTAGACTACGCCATTTTCTGTTCAGTTCGTGGAGTTGAAATCTAGAAACACCGGTTACTAAAGAACTAGGGACCTTGTAATTGAATCGAGCATCCCCTGAGATATATCTCTCTTGACCCAGAAACGTTTTAGCATCGTTACAAACCGTTTCCTTAGTGTATATTAGCAATTAGATTCTCCTAGTTTAGGATAGCCATCGATTTTCTTAGTCTAGGATTAGTACTAATTTTCTGTTTTTTTGTTCTTTACAATTTTGTGGCAAAAACCAATATAAAACTCATATTCGTTCTAGGTTTATTTACTATACAATGTCTAAGGTCTCATAGAATAGCACCCTCTCCATGTGGATCGATACCTCAAGTACTACAATGCACATATGTGCACTTGCGGGATTTAAGGTTTACAAATTTAAAACATGAAGTTTCGGAGACGAATCTGATACCCATCACCAACCACCGCGGGTCCAGGACTCATGACCGCGGCGAAGAAACTCCTGGCCACGGTTTGAGGCTCTCCAACCACGGTGAAACCACCTTTAGCCGCGGGTCCAGCTCACGCACACGTGGTTAGCCTAGACGGCCCAAAAACACTCCGTTTGAAGCCCGCTTAAAGTCCACTTTGTTTTCTCTTCAAGGAAACCATGAAGGACCACTAACGAAAAAGTTGGAGACCTATAAATATGTGATCTTAGAGACCTTATTTCGTGTGCCTCATTGTGCCCCACTTGGATGTCCCTTTGGGAGCCACCATCACGATTTTTAGGGTTTTATTTTCTTTGTTCTTCGTTCTTTGTTTAGGGAGATAGAGATTTTTTTTGAACCCTATTTTCTATTATGTTCTATATATTATGAAATCTTAGTTTATGTATTTGCAATTTTTTTTAGCTTTAATGTTTTTTTCGAGATTGGTAGAGAAATTCTCTCCAGACGTAGTTCTTTAAATCGAGAGACTTCTTCAAGTACGTAGAGAACTTCTTCTTCCATCCCTTGCTTATTGTTTAATTATGTCTTTGCTTTTAATTATGTTTGAGTAATTCGTCGTTGAGTTTAAGGGCTCCATCGAAGGAAATCGACAATGTTCGATAAGGATCTTCGCAAATTAAACTTAGCCGAATTCTAGAACTCTTTCTTATTGATCGTTGTTAACGCGAAATCTAGTGTTAGAGATTAGAATGTCATCTTAGATGTTAAGAACCACAAAAGGTGCTGAATCTAAACACATGAATCGTTCATTTATAAGAGCGTGTCGCGTCGTAAGATACGAAAGTATATTTACGGAGTGCCGTGAACAACACGATTTTCTATGCGGCCAGAGACGAAAGTTATTGGTCGAGTATATATATTATTGGTGTGTAGGATGTACGAAATTAGGCTACGCCGTTTATCCTGTTCAGTTCATGGAGTTATTAGAATCAATGTTACTAAGAGATTTGTTAACAAGTTTTGAATCGATCATATCCAATAGATATGCCCGTCAACTCAACATAAGTCTTTGTTATTTTAGTAGCGTCTTTTTTTCTTTCTTTTCATTCATCTAGAAATTTGACAACCTATCCAAAAACCTTATTTTCTTCTTAGACTTCCTTACTAATTATGGTTCTAAGGTTCTGTAGGTAAGCGAGGATTTCCTATGGATCGATACCTTAAGTACTACATCGCACAGCTGTGCACTTGCAGTTACCTAGGGTTATAAATATTATTACATGAAGCTATGCTAAACCCTAGCAGCATCAAGTTTTTGGCGCCGTTGCCGGGGAATCCAATCATCTTCACCTACACAATCTCGGAGGTTAGTAAATCGACTCTATGACAACATTTTATTTTTAATTTTTGGTTTTGTTTTTCTTCGTTTTAGATTTCTAAAACTCCGATTTGCACTCTAATCGGTACAAGTTACCGATCGACCCAATACTCTCAAGGACGTTTGTGAGTATGTTTAAAACCGAGAAGATTCTTTTGCATTTCCGATGATCAACTCACGACCTCAAGCTTACCGTCCTAAAAAGGATCCTTCTTCGACTAAGCTCATCTTGCTACCAACGTCAAGCTAACCAACGTGAAACAAAAGCCCTCAATGGGAGGCAGCCCATTTTTGGTACGTTTGTCTTTTTATTTCATTTCTTTTTCTATTAACGCTTTCTTTTTCTTAGTTTCAGGCTTTTATAAAATTTAAAAATTCACAAAAAAAAAAAAAAAATCAAAAAATCAAAAAACGAAAAGGCAGGATCTCGGTTCAAGATTGCTCGGCTCATCACGAACTGAACAAAAAATCACCTTGGCCGCAAAAGAGCCTGGCTTTGCATGCGCCCCTCCGACCCACGCTAAGACGTCCCTCGACCACGCCTGTGTCGTCTACACCTGCGGCCAAGCCTCATTCGGCAACGCCTCCATCCTCTCGACCCGCGGTCACATCCCTTCGACCCGCGGCCAGCCTTCTGTCATTTGTAATTGAGTTCCATTGATCCGCAAACGATCCCCATCTGTTCCCGACCATCCCCACACTCATTCACCATCACCACATAACCAATTTCCATCCCCATCCACCACCATTCCATTCCCACATCTATCCCCCACCACCTCCAGGTAAGTTTCCTTTTTTCCCTTAAACTTTTTCAATTGTTACATACTTTATATCTCGTCCTTGCTCAATTTATTTAACACTGAGGACATTGTGATTTAAGTCTGGGAGAGGATTCCATCCCTTAATAATCACCTTTTCTTTCATGAGTCTTTGCATTTTTTGCGTTTTCATTAATTTTTTAACTTTTTTCAATATGTGTAGGAATACGTTTTGAGGGAATGATAAAAAAAATCCATGATGATAACAGACCAATGTGCTTATACGCTATTTTCTCGTAACATGTTTTCGTAATTTGGTTGTAGACTAGGCGGTAGCTAGAGTTTCTGTTAATGCAAAATCTATAGAGGAGTTTAGACCGTAGAGATTCTTTATGATGGAATATACTAGCTCTATTATACTTGGACTTTAACTTGATTTAATTTTCTCATCAAATCTTTTAGGCGAGACAACGAATCAGACATCTAGGACCTCTTTTCCTTTTTACCACTCTTAGTTGTCCTAGATGGCCAGTTCATCTTTAGCTGGTACCACACCCCCAGACCTTAGACATAATCTTCGAACCTCATGCTTGCCTCTCTCGTTGTCGTATGTGCAGATATGTGCAAAAATTTTGGAGAGGGAGGAACCACACAGTTTTCAGTCACTCGAAAAGACAGAAGACTAGATTGACTAGGTTAAGGAGGTATAAACAATTTAAGGTTAAATTTTGCCATGGAAATCTCTCAATAATGGTAATTTATGTCGTCGCTAAGACTCCCGTTCTAAATGCGTTTCCCCTTTCAAAAAAAAATCGAAAGGAAAGGAAACAAAATCATAAGAGTCTTTGGGTAGTCGATATTTTTATACTAAGGCAACCATGTTTCGTATGTGAGGAGTAACAAGCCGTTCAAATCATTACCCGGAGAAAAATCTAAGTATGGGGGAATGACATAAAAGTTCTGAAGAAGGAGAAGTTTGCAACAACGCTTATGTGAGTAGGAAGTTACTAGAAACTGTGGTGGTCAACAACTAAATCCTCTCTTGTTTTTTTGCATAATATCTAGCATCCTCCGATGAAAATACGGTAACCTGGAACACTTTTAACCTCACCTCTAAAAGCCCTTAATTTCTAGCCACGATTGTCTTGGTTAGTACTTTTTGATGAGAATTTCACTTGTGCACTTAATGAATTTAGAGAGCTAGTTGACCTGAATTTTGGATTTTGAAAGTTTTTATTTCATATGACGGACACCGTGTTATGGGAACTTCTAGTGAGAATTTTCTAGGCCAGGTTGCGTTCTATGTAGTTCGATGGTTATGGTTTAGAAGGACGGTCTCCGAGATTTCTAGTTCCCTATGATTTTTGTTTGATCTTTCCGAGCTTTGGTTTTTTTTGTTTGAGGACAAACAAAGTCTAAGTCTGGGGGAGTTGATAACACCGTATTTTTACCCGTTTTACAGCTTATTTTAGAACACTATAATAAATGTTTCATTCGCTTTTGCATGTTTTTATCATAGTTTTCGCATATTTGTGGTTTCAATACTCTTTTCAGGTTTCTTATGCAAAACGACGCAAATTGTAGAAAACCCAGATTTTGGACAATTTTAAACCGTCAGAAGTTTTAATATCCGTTGGAGACATTTTCACCGTCTGATCACGTCCAAATTTTGATACATGATATAAGGAAGAACCACCGTTCATACCCAGTTGTTTCAAGACAATCCAACGGTTAGTTCTCAAGATACATCCAATTGACTGAAGGCATGTTCTGCAATCTCGTGAAAAAAGCAAGAGAAGAATTGAAATTTCAACCACATAGGCCAACCACCACGGGTCCAGGACTCCTGACCGCAGCGAAGGCACTCCTGGCCGTGGGTCGAGGCTCTGCAGCCATGGCGATACCACCTTTGGCCGCCGGTCCAGCTCACGCACACGCGGCCAGCATAGATCGGCCCAAAAACACTCTGTTTGAAGCCCGGTTAAAGCCCACTTCGTTTTCTCTTCAAGGAAACCCTAAGGACCACTAAAGAAAAAGTTGAAGACCTATAAATATGTGATCTTAGAGACCTTATTTCGTGTTCCTCATTGTGCCCCACTTGGGTGTCCCTTTGGGAGCCACCATCACGATTTTCTAGGGTTTTTTCGTTCTTCGTTCTTTGTTTAGAGAGATAAAGATGTCTCTTGAACCCTCTTTTCTATTATATTCTTTATATTATGAAATCTTAGTTTATGTTATGCAATCTTAGTTTATAGCTTTGCAATTTTTTTACCTTTACTTTTCGTTTCGAAATTGGTAGAGAAGTTCTCTCCAGTCTTAGTTCTTAAAATGAAGATACCTCTTCAAGTCCGGAGAGAACTTCTTCTTACATCTCTTTCTTATTGTTTAATTATGTATTTTCTTTTAATTATGTTTGAGTAATTCGTCGTCGAGTTTAAGGGCTCCATCGAAGGAAATCGACTATGTTCGATAAGGATCCTCGCGAGATAAACTTAGCCGAATTCTAGAACTATTTCCTATAGATCGTTGTTAACGCGAAGTATAGTGTTACAGATTAGAATCTCATCTTAGGTATTAAGAACCACAAAAGGTGTTGAATCTAAACATCTGAATCGTTCATTTATAAGAGTGTGTCGCGTCGTAAGATACGAAAGTATACTTACGGAGTGCCGTGAACAGCACGATTTTCTGTGCGGCCAGAGACGAAAGCTACAGGTCGAGTATAAATATTGTTGGTGCGTAGGATGTACGAAAGTAGGATAAGCCGTTTATTTTGTTCAGTTCGTGGAGTTATTAGAATCAATGTTACTAAGAGCTTTGTTAACGTGTTTTGAATCGATCATATCCAATAGATATGCCCGTCAACTCAACATAAGTCTTTATTATTTTAGTAGCGTCTTTTTTCTTTCTTTTCATTCATCTAGAAATCGTGATAACCTATCCAAAAACTTTATTTTCTCTTAGACTTCCTTACTAATTCTGGTTCTAAGGTTCTGTAGGTAAGCGAAGATTCCCTGTGGATTGATACCTTAAGTACTACATCGCACAGTTGTGCACTTGCAGTTACCTAGGGTTATAAATATTATTACATGAAGCTATGTTAAACCCTAGCAGCATCAAGTTTTTGGCGCCGTTGCCGGGGAATCCAATCGTCTTCACCTACACAATCTCGGAGGTTAGTAAATCGATTCTAAGACAACTTTTATTTTTAATTTTTGGTTTTTTTTTCTTTGTTTCAGATTTCTGAAACTCCGGTGCGAGATCACGATTTTCACTCTAATCGGTGCAAGTTACCGATCGACCAAATACTCTCAAGAACGTTTCAGAATATGTTTACAACCGAGATGATTCTTTTGCCTCTCCCATGATCAACTCACGACCTCAAGCTTATCGTCCTAAAAAGGATCCTTCTTCGACTAAGCTCATCTTGCTACCAACGTTGAGCTAACCGACGTGAAACAAAAGCGCTCAATGGGAGGCAACCCATTTTTGATACGTTTATCTTTTTAGTTTCATTTATTTTTCTATTAACGCTTTATTTTTCTTAGTTTCAGGCTTTTATAAAATTCAAAAAATCTCAAAAAAAAAAAAATCAAAAAAATCAAAAAATCAAAAAAAGAAAAGAAAAAAAATAGGATCTCGGTTCAAGATTGCTCGACTCATCACGAACCGAGCAAAACATCACCTTGGCCGCAAAAGAGCCTGGCTTCGCATGCGCCCCTTCGATCCACACTGAGACGTCCCTCGACCACGCCTGTGTTGTCTACACCCGCGGCCAAGCCTCCTTCGACCGCACCTGCATCCTCTTGACCCGCGGTGAAGCACCACTCGACCGCGGTCACATCCCTTCGACCCGCGGCCAGCCTTCTGTCATTTGCAATCGAGTTCTCTCAATCTGCAAACGATCCCCATCTATTCCTGACTATCCCCACACCCATTCACCATCACCACATAACCAATTTCCACCCCCATCCACCACCATTCCATTCCCACATCCATCCCCCACCACCTCCATATAAGTTTTCTTTTTCCCTTAAATCTTTTCAAATATTACATACTCTATTTTTCATTCTTGCTCAATTTATTTAACACTGAGGACACTATGATTTAAGTATGAGGGAGGATTCCATCCCTTACTAATCACCTTTTCTTTCATGAGTCTTTGCATTATTGCATTTTTTGCGTTTTCTTTAAATTTTTCAAGTTTTTTCAATATGTGTAGGAATATGTTTTGAGGGAATGAGGAAAGAAATCCATGAAGATAACAGACAAATGTGATTCAACGCTATTTTCTCGTAACATGTTTTCGTAATTTGGTTCTAGACTAGGCAATAGCTAGAGTTTCTGTTAATGCAAAATCTCTAGAGGAGTTTAGACCGTAGATATTCTTTAGGATGGAATATACTAACTCTATTATACTTGAACTTTAACTTGATTTAATTTTCTCATCAAATGTTTTTGGCGAGGAAACGAATCAGACATCTAGGACATCTTTTCCTTTTTACCACTATTTGTTGTCCTAGATGGCCAGTTCACCTTTAGTTGGTACCACAACCCAAACCTTAGCCATCATCTTTGAACCACATGTTTGCCTCTCTTGTTGTCGTTTGTGCAGATATGTGCAAAAACGCCGGAGAGGAAGGAACCACACAGTTTTCAGTCACTCGAGAAGAAGGAAGACTAGATGGATTCGGTTAAGGAGGTATCACCAATTTAAGCTTAAAAGTTGCCATGGAAATCTCTCAATAATGGTAATTTTCTTCCTCCCTAAGATTCCTATTCCAATGGCGTTTCCTCTTTAAAAAAAAAAACATTAAAAAAAACAAATAATCGAAAGGAAACGAAACGAAAGCCTAACAGTCTTATGGTTGTCGATATTTTTATACCAAGGCAACCATGTTTCGTATGTGAGGAGTAAGAAGCCGTTCCAATCATTACCTGGAGAAAAATCTAAGTCTAGGGGAACGACAGAAAAGTTCCGAAGAAGGAGAAGTTTAGAACAACGCTTATGCGAGTAGGAAGTGAATAGAAACTGTGGTGGTCAACAGCTCCATCCTCTCTTTCTGCTTTGCATAATATCTAGCATCCTCTGGTGGAAATACGGTAACCCAAAACACTTTAAACCTCACCTCTAAAAGCCCTTAATGCCTAGCCACGATTGTCTTGGTTGGTACTTTTTGATGAGAATTTCATATGTGAACTTAATGAATTTACACAGCTAGTTGACCTGAATTTTGGATTTTGAAAGTTTATATTTCGTATGACGGACACCGTTGACTAGTCTTACGGGAACTTCTAATGAGAATTTTCTAGGCCATGTTACGTTCTTTGTAGTTCGATGGTTATTGTTTAGAAGTAAGGTCTCCGAGATATCTAGTTCCCTGTGAGTTTTGTTTGATCTTTCCGAGCTTTGGTTTTGTTTAGTTTGAGGACAAACAAAGTATAAGTCTGGGGGAGTTGATAACACTGTATTTTTACCCGTTTTACCGCTTATTTTAGGACACTTTAATAAGTATTTCATTTGCTTTTACATGTTTTTATCGTAGTTTTCGCATATTTGTAGTTTCAAGACTCTTTTTAGGTTACTTAGGCAAAATGACGCAAATTGGAGAAAAACTATATTTTGGACCGTCAGAAGTTCGACATCCGATTGAGAGCTTCTCACCATCTGATTACGCCCAAATTTGGATACAAGATAGAAGGGAGAACAACCTTTCATTTCCAATTGGTTTCAAAACAATCCAACGGTTAGATCTCAAGATACATCTAATAATGGATTGGAGGTATGTTCTGCAGTCCCGCGAAAGAAACAAGAGAATAATTGAAGTTTCAACCTCATAGGCCAACCACCGCGGGTCCAGTACTCATGACCGCGGTAAAGACACTCCTGGCAGTAGGTCGAGTCTCTCCAGTCGCGGCGAAACCACCTTTGGCCGCAGGTCCAGCTCACGCACACGATACCTTAAGTACTACATCGCACTGCTATGCACTTGCAGTTAACTAGGGTTATAAATTTTATTACATGAAGCTATGCTAAACCCTAGCAGCATCAGTAAGCCACAAAGTGAAGGAGGATTAGGCTTGCGGCCCTTAAAAGATGTGAACATAGTTTTTTGCTTAAAGCTTATTTGGAGAATCGTCTCCTCTCTATCTTCTTTGTGGGTTAAGTGGATCAAAACTTATCTGATACGACAACACTCTTTCTAGTCGATCAAGGAAAATACAAACTCGGGATCTTGGATGTGGAAAAAGTTGTTGAAGTAAAGGGATTGAGCGAAAGATTTCTACAAAGAGACCATCGGGAATGGACAGACCTCTTTCTGGTTTGAGAACTGGTCAGACATGGGTTATCTAATGGATATTACGGGTCCACGCGGAGTCATAGACATGGGCATCTCTTTGTATGCAACGGTCGCAGAAGCTTGGGCAAACCACCGCCCAAGCAGGCATCGTGTGGATTTTTTAAACAATATAGAAAAGGCGTTGGCAACAAAATGACGAGAAGCATGTTTAAACGCTGAAGATGCTGGTCTTTGTAGAAGAAAGGGTGATTTGTTCAAACCTGTTTTTGATTCAAAACACACCTGGTTACTCGTTCGCCAAGCATTAAGCAAACTGGAATGGTGTAAGGGAGTGTGGTTTCCTCACGCAACACCAAAATACTTGTTCTGTTTTTGGTTCGTGATCCATAATCGCTTATCTATGGGAGATCGTATGGTTAATTGGAACTCGGGAGCAAGTACATCCTGCACGCTTTGTCAACATCCAATGGAGACGCGCGACCACATTTTCTTTGCTTGTAGGTATTCAAAGGAGATCTGGACGGATTTGGCTAGGGGAATACTCAAAACCAGATTCACCACAAATTGGCAACAACTCTTTCACATGATCACGGATACCAGGTTTGGTAGCATGGAACTATTCCTACTCCATTATCTTTTTCAAACAGCGATCTATAGCATATGAAAAGAGAGGAATGCAAGGAGACATGGCGAAATTCCTACTCCCTCGCAGCATCTCATCAAGTTTATGTACAAGCAAGTCTGAAACCGTATCTTATCAATATGAAGGTCAGGGGATCACAAATACGACGACGGTCTTCAAGTGTGTTTTTCTACAAGAAACTAATACCTTTCTATTAATTTTTCTCAAACTCTCAAACTAAACACACACTTGATGTAAAAACTGTTTTTTTAGAGATTAAATACAATTTTATATTCAATTAAAAAAAAATACCTTAACCTGAGACAACACTTCTCTACATGCATGGTAATCCTTTCTCTTATACGACTCCATAAATATATCTATCTAAACACTGCTCAAATTCTTCTATTCGCTGTATCTTCTCTTTTTCATCTTCGTCGTTCGAAAAAATTTGCCCTAAAACGTTGAATCAATGTAAAACATCATTTTAATAAAAACTAGATTCTAATTCGCACGTCAGCGTAAAGTTTTTTTAGAGTAAATTTTGAAATATACAAAATGTACGGTTTTTGTAGACTAAATTTTGAAAAATACAATATGGGAATGAGAAATAAAATCTAATTTCGGTGTTATTGATTCAAATATGTTGAATTTTTGATTCTTAGGTTTTTATTGAGAAGATAATATTTTGTTGATTTGTTGTGCACTATGTGTTTGTGTTTATACCATATTTCTAACTGTGCTATGCGAAATTAGATTCTAATATGCGTTGTGTGCTGGACAATAACTTGTTTTGTGAAATTTGTATTGAGTAAAAAACGTAACGTAGACCAAACACTAACAAAATTAGTTTGACTTAATTTTTAATGAAAAGAATCATGATTATGTAATTTTGTAACCTTAAATGATAGCAATTTTTTTTATTTAACAAAAAAGTAAATTGTTATAAAAGTTATATGATGTTACCATATGGTGTATATTAGTAGAATATGAGTATAAGTTAGTTATATATATATATCGATATAATCTTAATTGTAAACTTTTTTATTATGTGAATTTAGTTTACCACACAATCTATATATTTATGAGTGTTAAAATGGGATAATCCGTCCTTTTAATATGCCTCGAATCAGCTCAATATCTTGCATGTTTTGACAAACCTACCCGCAAAGGACCGCAATTATAAAAACATAACCCTAACATGCACCATCATATTACCATATAATATAAATATTTGCTAATTTGAATATTTAAAATTTTAAGCTTATTGATTAGGATAAAAAGATACAATAACATATTCATTTATCATTTGCGGTATTATGAGAATATTATATAAATTCAAATATTTGAATGAAATCTTAATTAATATCCGATTATTATTTTTTGTAAAAATACAATTAGAACTCACTTTGTGATTTTGGGTAAGTAATATATTTAAAGAAATCTAAAATAATACAAATTAATATTTAAATTTTCAAAATTAGATTGAAATATAAAATAAAATGCACTTTTTTAATATTACACCAAATATATCTATTAGGCAACTGATATAGACGTTATCCATATAAATTATAAATTTATCTGGATTTTTTTCTGTTTTGATACAAAGTATGCTTCCCTTTTAATAGTAGGGTGATTACATAATAAGCCATTTATGTGACTTTTTGTTACAAAACACACTTTCAACTATTGGTGTACTTATTTCACTGTTCTTTTTTAGAAAATCCGAAATTGTCCCTCGCATGGTCATGGATGCAATGTCGTGGATGGTCAAAAATCTGAGAAACAAATTATTACCCCACCTGATTTATTTTCTATTTTTTTATAATGTGAAAAACATAAAATAATTTCTTTGGTAACAATGAATGATAATTTTATTTTTCCTACATTTTAATATCCATTTTGTTATAGTTTTGATGTGAAAAATAAATCTAAGAAATATATATATATATATATATATATATATATGTGTATAAACATATGAAATTCAGATCTACATGGACATGAAAACGTGGACAATTATGTGTGGACAGATGGGAATCTCGTATTACTAGTGTGGATGATCATGTGTGGATGGTCATTTGTGGATGGTCATGTGTGGATGATCATGTGGGGATATAGTTCTTGATATTTGCAAGTAAATTACTTATGAGTGGTATATGACTTTGGAAACTTTTATGGTATCTCAAATCACTTCCATTTTTAGTTTAATTTTGATCTTTGGATAAAATCCCAGCCTAATTGGAATTTTTCGATTTGGTAGCGGAATACCATGGTGGCTAATTGGAGGGCATCGATCGGGTATTTCTTGTAGAATTTATCAACAAATTTTGTATTTTTTAGAATTTACAAATATATTCAAGAAAATGCAAATAATAACTACTACAAGTGTATGTCCACGATTCATTGAATTTAGTTAGTTAATCTAAATGAATAGATTATAGCGTGGACAAGTTTTCATTGACATACCTTCCCGTCTTTCCCAACGATTATACCATCATTTGAAACTTATCCACAAGTGAACACAACTCAAAAGGATTTAAAATCAAAACCCATATTTCTCATTTTGAGATAAAATCAATAAATTTGACCAAGTTTTCCACGATACATTGACCATTCTCGATAGTCCACAAATACTATAAATTTTACAAATATGTAATGAAATTACAAAAAGTTTATTAATATTTTTTCATTTAACCATCTTAATTTTTGGTTACAAAAAAAGTTTATTAATGATCAACGATTCATTATCCACAATATGTTGTCCACAAATCATTGTCCACGAATTTGATGTTCATAACACTTGTGAACTATATGTTGTACACGATATGTTGTACATGATATGTTGTTATTGACACTTAGTCCACAAACGAGTATTCATCGATGGAAGTGAACTATAGCTGTAAAGAGAATCGAAGGAGAAGATAAAAGGGAGAAAGAGGGCCCATTAGGCGCACGTTAGCATTCTGACTAACGTGTACACTATGAAAAGCACATCATCATCTCTTATCCATAAGGTCCATGGACCCATAAGGCCTCTTTGCTTTATTGATTTGAAACTATTGTGTTTGCTTCTACGCTCAATCTCACAACAATGGTCGCGTCTGCGCTATGTGTATATACATTGTGTTTACCAAGAACAAGACTCTCATGGTTTTGAGGTTTCTTTTAGAGTACGTAGTTTGAATCCACTCGAGGGGAGGGTTATTCTCAAAAAGAATATAGTCATATATTAAAGACTGTTTTCGGAGCCACGAAGACTAGGGTCCAAGTACGAACTTCTTGGCAAACAAAAAAAAGAAGTTTTGAAGTCGTTCTCTGAATTAGTCTTTTAATTATTGATTAATGAAGAATATGATACTCAGCTCCACTTAACTGGAATTGTGTTCCTGTCAAAAAAAAAAACTGGAATTGTGTTTTTTATATGGTTTCCATTAGGGCTGGAAATTCGGGTTAACCGAACCGATCGGGTCGGGTTATTCGGTTTTCTGGTTAGTTCGGTTTTTGAAAATCTTGCCGACATTAACCGAAAATTTTTTGGTTCGGTTCGGTTATCGGTTATCTAAGATATTTTAAATTTTACCGAAATAAACCGAAAATTTCGATATGGGCCAATTTTGTATTATTTTGTTGTGTAATAATTGGTCCATTATTAGTTGGGGTAAAATCAAAATTTTAAAAAGATTCAGATGTAAAAAAAAAAAATCCATCTCAACTAACCTAAAAATTGGTAAACAACAAAAAAACTTTGATCAAACCTACGACTATCAACGGCGGCGGCTCTTTAATGGTCTTCACCGGCTCGACAACGGTTCGACATGGTGACAGAGATTCAAACGGAGAAGCTCGGTCGAGGCAGAGAAGATGGGTTGAGACGGTGAAGACAACGGTGACTCAACAATGGTTGTTTTGAAAACATACTTTTTCGGGTTTAGGATCGAAGATATTAAGTTTAAAGGGAAATAACGAAGAAGAAGAACAAAGATGACAATCAAAGAAGATGAAGATCGAAGATGAAAATCGAAAAAGAAGAACAAGAACAAAAATGGAAGAAGGAATAGAAAAGGAGGGGTCACCCATTTGACCCATTTTGACACCTCTACTAACATTCCTATTCCCATGTATAATACAGTAGCTGTCATCATCGACGGGAAGATTTACATATTGTTTGTGTGATGACAAGGTGAGTGGGAGTGGGATGTGGAAGAGAGTCATGGTGTTGGATACAAAAACTCAAATGTGGGAGCCTACGTTGACAAAGCCAGACATGGAGCTAGGCTGCAGGTCGCTAATGGTGTTGTGGTAATGGAGGATAAGATTTACATGAGAGATTCTAAGAATAGCTTTGTTTATGGGCGAAAAGTGATAGAATATGGAAACAATATCTCGTCATCTCCTCTAATTGCTCATACAATCAATGTTAGATATTATTACCGTTGTATAGAGATTTTCCTTACTCTGTATATATTCTCAATACCCTGCATCAATAATACTCACCCAGTTACCATAGATTCATCATGGTATCAGAGCACAATAGGTCTTAACCTATTTTCCTTACCTCTCTTCCGCCGCCCCTTAGTCTTCTTCTTCTTTTGTGTCTTTTTCTCCATACTCGAGATCTCTCTCCATTGACTCTTCTGCAATTCATCTTTCTCTTTTACCCATCATTATCATGGCCTCTGACTCCACTGCTGAACGCACATATGTGTTCAACACACAGGATCCACAAAGCACGTTATTATCTGTTAACATGTCCAGTGTTATCAAGCTCACAAATCAGAATTATCTCATGTGGTGTCACCAAGTCCGTGCGTTGCTCGGAGGTCTTGAACTTCAACAGTTCATTGATGGCTCTCCCGACGATCCTGCTCCAACAACGGTCGTTAACGCCGTCTCGACTCCAAATCCGCGATACCCTCCTTGGAGACGTCAAGATCGTCTTCTGTATAGCGCGATCATTGGTACGATCTCGCAATCTGTTCAGTCCTTAGTCTCCACAGCAACTACAATGAAAGAAGTTTGGGACAGCCTTGCTACAGTGTTTGGTAATCCTACTCGCGGGCACATCCGCCAGCTCCGATTTCATATCAAGATGTGCGTCAAAGGGACGAAATCGATAAGCGAATACCTTCGCCTGATCAAAGCCAAGTCTGACGATCTTGCACTCTTTGGCAAGCCCATGGATCCAGAAGACATCCTTGCTGGGCTCGGCGAAGATTACAAGCCCGAGATTGACACCATTCATGGCCGAGACAACCCGATCTCTTTCACCGAGTCGTATGAACGCCTGGTGAATCGCGAAGCTATGCTTCTCTGCAATGAATCTCCCTCTGGTGTTCCTGTGGTGGCTAATGCCACTGATACTCGTCCGCATTAACAGCATCGATCAACACACTACAATCAAAACCGAAACACCACCTATTCTTCTTCGGCTCGTGTCTACGGTAACAACAACACCAACCAGCCTCTTTTTACAAAACCATATCAAGGAAGGTGTCAAGCGTGTTGTGTGCAAGGCCATAGTACAAAATTTTGCCCTGATTTTCGCATGATCCGAGGATCTTCCTCTGCTCCACCGTGGCAGCAACAGTCTTCGCAACTGTCTAGCTTTCAGCCGTGGCAGCAACCACCTGCTTACCCGTCATGGCAGCCTCGTGCTAATGCTGCTATGCTATCCGATCCTTCTACCTGGCTTGTCGACTCGGGTGCCTCGCATCACATGACGTCTGATTTGGGAAATCTCTCCGTTCACAATCCGTATGGTGGTGGTGATGATATGCTTCTTGGTGATGGCTTGGCATTACCAATTACGCACTCTGGTTCTTTTTCCTTTCCCTCTTATACACGTCCTTTTCACTTAAATAATGTTTTATGTGTACCCTCTCTTGATAAAAATCTAATCTCTGTTTTTCAACTATGTAAGACTAATGTTGTTGCTGTTACCTTTACCCTTACGTATTATCAGGTTCG
Source organism: Eutrema japonicum (assembly GCA_030161315.1). Lineage (NCBI taxonomy): Eukaryota > Viridiplantae > Streptophyta > Magnoliopsida > Brassicales > Brassicaceae > Eutrema > Eutrema japonicum. Next base: position 19,393,233 of record BSQW01000012.1, on the reverse strand, counting down.
GGATTTACAAACGGGGGCTATTCGTCTGGAAGGCAAGCCTAAGGATGGTACTTATGAGTGGCCCAAATCGTTGGCCCAAATCATCATCCTCGAAACCACCATCTTTCGCCTTTGCCTCCACTGTTAAAGCCAGTTTATCCGATTGGCATTCTCGTTTAGGACACCCTGCTTTATCTATTCTTCAAAAACTCGTTTCTCAATTTCATTTACATGTTTCCTCAAATGTTTTGATGGCTCAGCCATGTTCTGCTTGCTCTATTAATAAAATGCATAAGTTGCCTTTTTCAAAATCTACGCTCTCGTCTTCTCAACCTCTTGATATCGTATTTTCTGATGTTTGGACATCACCACTGATTTCTATTGATGGTTTTAAGTACTACGTTATTTTGTTGATCACTTAACTAGATACACATGGTTGTATCCTTTGAAACAAAAATCTCAAGTTTACAATATTTTTACGACGTTCAAAATTTTGGTTGAAAATCAATTTCAATCCAAGTTAATAACTCTCTATACTGATAATGGGGGTGAATACATTGGTCTTCGACCATTCCTCTCGAGTCACGGTATTTCACATATGACCAGCCCACCTCACACACCTGAGCATAATGGAATTGCTGAGCGACGTCATCGACATATCGTTGAGACGGGCTTAGCGCTTCTGTCTCATGCTTATATGCCAAAGTCTTATTGGACTTATGCTTTTGGTGCGGCTGTTTACCTTATTAACCTTATGCCAACACCGACTCTTGATTTTAAAAACCCTTTTCAAAGCTTATATCGTCATGCTCCGAATTATCAAAAATTACGTGTTTTCGGGTGTTTGTGCTTTCCATGGTTACGACCCTATGCATCTCATAAATTAGATGCTCGATCGACACCATGTGTTTTTCTTGGGTACTCCATCTCGCAAAGCGCCTATTTTTGTCTTGATAGAGCCACGTCTCGGATTTATACATCTCGACATATCATTTTTCACGAAACTGTTTTTCCCTTCTCAATTAATTCTCCTATAGAAATCTTTGATAATTCGGAACCAGAGGATTCTTCTCACCCGTTAGTCACCATCATCCCGCAGCCCACTCGTCAAGTGCCTCCTGTCGCTGCAATGCCCTCTTTGGAACATAGTTCCCCTGTTTTAACACCCTTCATTCAGTCTTCTTCTGTTTCAGGTTCTGAATCTTCACATTCTCCACCATCACTTCTTCCATCGGTTTTAAGTACTACGTTATTTTGTTGATCACTTAACTAGATACACATGGTTGTATCCTTTGAAACAAAAATCTCAAGTTTACAATATTTTTACGACGTTCAAAATTTTGGTTGAAAATCAATTTCAATCCAAGTTAAGAACTCTCTATACTGATAATGGGGGTGAATACATTGGTCTTCGACCATTCCTCTCGAGTCACGGTATTTCACATATGACCAGCCCACCTCACACACCTGAGCATAATGGAATTGCTGAGCGACGTCATCGACATATCGTTGAGACGGGCTTAGCGCTTCTGTCTCATGCTTCTATGCCAAAGTCTTATTGGACTTATGCTTTTGGTGCGGCTGTTTACCTTATTAACCTTATGCCAACACCGACTCTTGATTTTAAAAACCCTTTTCAAAGCTTATATCGTCATGCTCCGAATTATCAAAAATTACGTGTTTTCGGGTGTTTGTGCTTTCCATGGTTACGACCCTATGCATCTCATAAATTAGATGCTCGATCGACACCATGTGTTTTTCTTGGGTACTCCATCTCGCAAAGCGCCTATTTTTGTCTTGATAGAGCCACGTCTCGGATTTATACATCTCGACATATCATTTTTCACGAAACTGTTTTTCCCTTCTCAATTAATTCTCCTATAGAAATCTTTGATAATTCGGAACCAGAGGATTCTTCTCACCGTTAGTCACCATCATCCCGCAGCCCACTCGTCAAGTGCCTCCTGTCGCTGCAATGCCCTCTTTGGAACATAGTTCCCCTGTTTTAACACCCTTCATTCAGTCTTCTTCTGTTTCAGGTTCTGAATCTTCACATTCTCCACCATCACTTCTTCCATCGGTGGATCCCTCACCTACTCCATCTCCACCGCCAGCACCGGCTCCGATTCCATCTCCACCACCAGCACCGGCTCCGCCTCCCCCGACAGCACCAACACGAACATGCAACCGTACCCGGAAACCGGTTCAGAAGCTTAATCTCCATACCACCATTGGAACATAGTTCCCCTGTTTTAACACCCTTGATTCATTCTTCATCTGTTTCAGGTTCTGAATCTTCACATTCTCCACCATCACTTCTTCCATCGGTGGATCCCTTGCCTACTCCATCTCCACTGCCAGCACCGGCTCCGATTCCGTCTCCACCACCAGCACCGGCTCCGCCTCCCCCGATAGCACCAACACGAACAAGCAACCGTACCCAGAAACCGGTTCAGAAGCTTAATCTCCATACCACCATTGGAACATAGTTCCCCTGTTTTAACACCCTTGATTCAGTCTTCTTCTGTTTCAGGTTCTGAATCTTCACATTCTCCACCATCACTTCTTCCATCGGTGGATCCCTCGCCTACTCCATCTCCACCGCCAGCACCGGCTCCGATTCCGTCTCCACCACCAGCACCGTCTCCGCCTCCCCCGACAGCACCAACACGAACAAGCAACTGTACCCGGAAACCGGTTCAGAAGCTTAATCTCCATACCACCATTTCACAAGCCTCTGAAATCATCCCGCAAACAATTGTCAAAGCTCTGAAAAGTTCTCATTGGCGTCAAGCCATGAGTGATGAGATCAATTCACATATACGAAATCATAAATGGGATCTTGTTCGTTCAACTAATGCCTCTAATATTGTTGGTTGCAGGTGGGTGTTTACAATCAAACGACGACCCGATGGGACTATTGACAGATTTAAGGCTCGGCTAGTTGCTAAATGATACAATCAAAGGCCTGGCATTGACTACCATGACACATTTAGTCCGGTCGTCAAGCCTGCCACCATCCGTATAGTGCTTAGCACAGCCATGTCACGGGATTGGTCTATGCGACAACTTGATGTCAACAATGCCTTTCTCCAAGGTCATCTTCGAGACGAGGTGTACATGATCCAACTGCCTGGTTTTCAAGACAAATACAATCCTAAAGCGATCTGCAAACTCCACAAAGCAATCTACGGCCTTAAACAAGCTCTGCGAGCTTGGTACAACGAGCTGCGCACATTCCTTCTCCAATCCGGGTTTACGAACTCCGTTGCAGATGCATCCCTGTTCATCTATAAGCAGAACGATATCCTCCTCTACATGCTTGTCTATGTGGATGACATCATCCTCACGGGCAACATCCCACCTCACATTTCTCGATTTATTGATTCCCTTTCGAAACGCTTTTCTCTTAAAGATTTGGGTGATCTTTCCTATTTTTTAGGTATTGAAGTAACTCGTACCAAAAATGGAGTACATTTAACCCAACGTCGTTATATTGCAAATTTGCTACACAAAGCCAACATGACGGATGCTAAACCTGTGTCAACACCAATGGATGCAAACTCGTCGCTCACACTACTCTCGGGAACCGCCTTGGACAACGCAACTGAGTATCGCACAATTGTGGGAAGTCTTCAATATCTATCCCTCACAATGCCAGACATCTCATTCTCCGTCAACAAATTATCTCAATATATACATCGTCCAACCACTGAGCATTGGTCAGCCGTCAAACGTATTCTTCGCTACCTCTCCGGTACTATATCTCACGGCATCTATCTACAGGCCACCAACAGGCCAGACCTTCATGCCTTCACGGATGTAGATTGGGATAGCAATAAAGACAACTTTACCTCCACAAGTGCATATATTGTATATCTTGGAAGTCACCCCATTGCTTGGTCTTCAAAGAAACAAACCGGCGTTGCTCGTTCTTCAACCGAGGCCGAATACCGCTCATTAACCGCTACCACTTCTGAAATATGTTGGATTTCATCTCTTCTATCGGAACTGGGCATCAATGTCACTGCCAAACCTGTCATTTACTGCGGTAACATTGGTGCTACATACTTGGCAGCAAACCCTGTTTTCACTCTCGGATGAAGCACATAGCTTTGGATTACCACTTCGTACGCTAATTTGTTCAATCCGGACAGCTGCGAGTAACTCACATCACTTCTGCCGATCAGTTAGCAGATGCTCTCACGAAACCACTCTCCTGTGGGCGCTTCCAAACTCTCTCCGTCAAGATCGGACTCTTTTATGGCCGTCCGTCATGAAGGGGTGTGATAGAATATGGAAACAGTATCTCGCCATCTCCTCTAATTGCTCATACAATCAATGTTAGATATTCTTACCGTTGTATAGAGATCTCCCTTACTCTGTATATATTCTCAATACCCTGCATCAATAATACTCACCCAATTACCATAGATTCATCAAAAAGAAAGAAAATGGGAGAAAGACGAGATGCTGAATTCCGAAAGATGGGAGCAAGCATGTGTCGTTGACGACGTATTGTACTATTACGATGTTAACAAAAACAAGTTGAGAGCGTATGATCCAAAGCGGAGGTGTTGGAGAGAATTGTGAAAGGTTTGGGAGAATTGTTACCTAAGACTACTGGTTCATTGAGTAGGGATGTCAATCGGGCTACCCCGGCCCGGCCCGGCCCGGCCCGAAACCCGTAAAGCCTGCATATATTTGAGCCCGGTCCGGCCTGGTCCGAAAAAAAATTGGGCATATATTCCAAAGCTCGGCCCGGTCCGGACAGGGCTCTAGGGCTTTTCGGGCTTTTCGTTCTTTTCTTTACAAACACAAAAATTCACAATTCTCAGATGAATAATTAAAACAAAATATTTATCAAAATAAATATAAATTGAAATGTATTATATCAAATCCAATTAAATTTAAAAGAAAAAGTTTGACAAAAAAAAACAAAAAAAATTCAAATAAATTGTATTACCAAATAAAGCATAAAATCAAAACACTTCAAATCCTTCATCGTCTTCTAAATCCTCATCACCATCAAGAGGTACAGATAAAAAAAAGTAAAATAATATTAAGTTTTGACATGTATAAATCATATAGAAATGTCATTGAAAGTATATAGATAATGATTTTAAAAATATGAAGTAAATATGGATGAATGATAATGGTACATGAATCACGAAATGTATATAAAATATGTCAAATTATTATTTTTAGAAAGATAAATGTTTAAATAAAATCTCTAACTAATTAAAATGTAAAGTTCCGGGTTTTTCGGGCTAGTCCGAGTCCGGTCGGGCTAAGCCCGAAAAACACACTAGCCTGAATGGGCTTTAGCCCGAAAGGCCCGATTTTTTTCGGGCTTATATTTCTAGGCCCGAGCCCGCTATTTTTCAGGGTCGTGCCGAACCAGCCCTCGGGCTTTGGCCCTAATTGACACCCCTATCATTGAGTTACGGTGGGAAATTGGCTCTGTTCTTTCATAAGTATCATGACGGCCAGAAGAAAACAATCTATCTATACTATTAAAAGGGATATACATTTTGTAACTAAACAATAACACCTTCAAATTAGTCTTTTTGTTTTTTTTATAACTACTATTCATGTTGCCAAACAAGTCAATTTAATAAAATATTAGAAAAATGTATTTGATTCCACAAAATTTAAATATTAATTGAAATTAGTTTGGATTTCCTTAAATATAGGTTAGATTACTTATCAAAAAATACAAAAATCAGTTTTTATTGTATATTTATAAAAAAAACTAGATAAGTACACGCATATATGCGGGCTTGTAATTATAATTGTATAACCCGTGAAAAAAAAATTAAAAATGAAAAACAAAATTAGACCATCCGTGAAAATATATAATACAAAATTAATTTAGAAACGAAGTTTACGATTAAATAAATATATATCTTGAAGGAAACTTTTGGTAAATAATATGTAGTAAATAACTTTGTATATAATTATTGGACTTTTAATTTTTGGTGTTTAATTGACATACTACCAAATTGTGGTTTATATAGATGTGAGAAATTATAAATGTTTTCCTTTTAGGATTAGTAATTAATTGTTTCCTTAATATAAATGGAAAATTTGGAATATCTTAGAAAATCTATTTTTTATTTTATTAAAATACATACAAACTATTCATAAGTAAAAATTATTAAAACAATTTCAAAACAAAATTTATGTACGAAGAAGTAAATATTTATTTCAATTATGTTTATAAGTTCTCAAAGAAATGCTTATATAATTTAATATGTAAAATTTTAAAATCTTTATTTTTAATTTCAATACAATACAAAAATTAATAATTGATATTGTCAACAAAATATATAGTACATTCCCAGATTTTAAAAAATTATTTCCCTCCATTGTTTATTTAGAAATAATGAAATTCATTTTGAAATTTCATTTCCCTCCACCGATGACATAAAAAATTAGTTAAATCAGTAATATTGTTTGGAAGCAAGAATAGCAAAGGCAAAAAACTAAAAACAAAAAAAGATAATAATTACTAATTAGTATTGAATTAATGAGATGATGACATCTAAGCAAATTAATTAATTAACAAATGTGTTTGGCAATAGAGATACTAAGAGAGAAAAAAATGAATTAATAAATCAGTCAAATGCTAACTTTAATTGTGGTGCTACCATGTGTGTTTTTGTGCTTCCTCTTTAATATACTTTAGAATAAACAATATATTGACATCCTAAAAAAGAAAAGAAACAAAGAAACATTAAACCAACAAATATCTTAAAAGCTAAAGTTTAAAAAAAGAAGATGAAAGCTAAAGTTTTTAAAAAGGAGATACAAACTTTTCTATTTTTATTAAGGTTATTAAAAAAAGGAATACAACCCTATAAAAAAAAGAATTCTAATTATTCACCTCTATATAACCAATTTGATAGTTTCTCAATTTTACAACAAAAACAACTTCGTTATATACACTCACTACACATAAGCTACACCCGAGGTAATCTTCTGTGTAATCAAAATTATGATGTATGTTATGAAATATATTCGTTATATACACCCGTTTCACATATCTTCGTTATCTACACCCGAAATTATATAGTACGTTATCTAAAATAAAAGCTAAATTATGATGTACATTATCAAAATTATGTTAGAGGAAACTATGCTTCGTTATGTTAGGAAATTATGCTTCGTTATATACATAAGCAAGACTAATAGAAATCAAATATATTAGTACGTATTAATCGCTTGATAACTAAAAATCAAAGTTAAAAAAAAATTAAAATTTATTAATAAAAAAACTTAAAAATTCTGAAAAGTCAAAATTGAAAATTTAATCTTAAAACATAAAGTTACTATAAAAAAATTAAAAAGTTTAAAATTAAATTTATCCTAAAAATTAAAATTAATATATAAAAAAAAACATTCCTTAGTTTTTCCATTTAGATTTAAAAAAATTAATCATAATAGGAAAATAATTATAATTGATCACCTCTATATAAACCACAATTTGGTAGTGTGTCAATTACACACCAAAAAATTAAAAATCCAATAATCGTATCCAAAACTATTTATTGCATCCAATCATTTTTTTCTATTACAATTGTGGAAAAAGTCAATCTTCATGTCAAGGATCTTCAATTGATCCGATTTGAATTTCAACGGTCACTTGTTTTGTTTAATTTATCTATATATCTATATATCTATAATAAATATAATAATAAATAAATATAAAGGAGGATGATTCAAAGTTAGTAACTCGCAAGATTGCGACATGTGTGATAGTGAACTTTTTACGGTTCGCACAATTAACCCATTGTGCACAATACCACAATCTAATGGTATGTCATTGTAGCACTTAGGGATCGAATCCACAATGAGGCACGAGAACAACACACAGAGAATACGAGACACTTCTTAATCTAAGCTAATCAAATAAAGGTTTTCTAATGATCCTAATCAATTTAAAGACAAGATAATAAATAACCAAGCATATAACAAAGGTAATTAAAAGACTAACAAGTTTTGAACTAAAACGTAACGAAAACGATTTAAACAAGAATAAGCAAACGAACTTCGGGTAATGGTAATCGACTTGGACATTCTCTAGCTAAACCATGATACTCAAACAATGCTAATCCTTAGGCCTTAGATCACTAATTTAGACTAATCCACTTCCATGAAAATAATCACTTCACTAATCACTTAACTGAGAACAAACTTCCATTTGCAATTAAATGATCAACAAGCATTAATCTCAAGTCTAAATAGCCATTAAACACCCTAGACATCTATTTCCATAGGCTAGGAATGTAAAACACTTGCTAAGTTTGGTTGAGGAATTTCATCGAACACCTTCCGGGCATGAAATTCCTTAAGTTCTAAATCAACTTTGTCAAGGCTAATCTAGCATTAATCACACCTAACAAGTAAGGATTCTTCATAAACTAAGTCGTAAGCATCATGATTTAGCAAGAAAACATCTTAATCTACCATACCCAAAGTTCTAAAGAAACTACTCACAAACCATGATAATCTCAACAAATCTTATGTAGGAGGTGTTTAGATTCATGGTTAGATGATTAGAAATAGATAGATAGATGAAAACAAACAAGAACTTTCATAAAAACACCAAGAATCTCTTAAAAACTCCAAACTCTCTCTAAGAAGAGTGTTTTTGAGAAGTTAAAATGAGATATATCCTCAAACAACAAGGTTTTTGGCCTAAATATCAAAGCAGGTCGTAGGTTGCAGCGGTCTACAGTTGCCCGATGCAGCTGGCCGCTGTGGATTTCCGGTTTTGCTCCGTTTGCAGGTCAGGCGGACATGCGCTTACTAAAGTTGTCTTATCTCTCTAACCCCAGATCTGAATGACTTGACACTGGTTCCATTAGAACGCTAACTCACATATCTACAACTTTCATGAAGTACTCTGAAGCTAAATCCGAATGGAAACTGTCTTTCCGAGTCGATCTTTGAAGCACTTCGGACGGACTCTGCATTTTGCTCAGGAGGGAACCACAGCGGTCTGGCTCTCCCCGCTGCATGACCGCTGTGAATCTCTGTGTTTTTGACGGGAGGATCCGCAGCGGTCACTGTAGACCGCTGCCACACACCGCTGTGAGCTCCATGTAGCTCATTCGCGCGCCAGACGGACGTATGCTCAGTGAAATGGTGATAACTTCCGCAATACAGCTCAGAACTTGATGAAACAACGTCCGTTGGAAAGATGACTCAATTACCTACAAACTTTATCAAGTGTTCCAAAGCTTAATCTGAGCGCAAGAGCTTCTTCTGACCCAATCTTTAGAGCACATCGGATGGCTTCTGCATTTTTCTTGATTGTTTGGGTTTATTTTGCCCCATGATCTTGGTCCAAGCTCCAAAATGATTCCATAAGCTCCAAATGGTACCTAAAAGACTCCATAGCACACAAACATATGCAAAAACTAACCTAAGACTCATTAACTCTAAAATGGATGCAAACTAGACCAAAAACAATGAAATGAATGCACAAAGTCACAAAATGCTAACTAAAATGTATACTAAAATGGACTAAATTATGCAACTATCAACTCCCCCGAACTTGCCTTTTGCTTGTCCGCAAGCAAACAAACAAGAACAAGTCGAAGAAGAGGTTGGAATGCGAGAGATCATATCCGAGAATATTAACAAAATAATTTAATTCAATGCCCTTGAGAGTAGTTATGTGATGCACAAACAACCTCTAATTCAAAAAATTTAGCCATACTCGTCGCTATACGAATTGGTCTAAGCCTTAGCATCTACAAGTAATCATATCCTCTAACTCTTTAACATTCATTAAGTACAATGGTAAATCATGCTTAATAAAAATCAAGTGAACTCATTTGGCTTAGGGAAAAGGTTTTGAGATAAAAATGATCTCAATCATGTGGGTATTCCAATGCAATGGGATCTCTCACGAAAGAATGAACTTTGGCAAAATGCTAAGAGTAAAGAACAATTGATGCGTACAAGGATGACATCCGTCTACCCAATGCCCCAATATGAACTTCACTCCTATTTCTAAACCCATCAATATTCATTCTAAACTACCCATATCACAAGGCATTTTGCCTTCTTAGACCACATTTCTTTTCTAACTTAGGGGATTCTTTTCTTCTTATCTTTCAACAAATGGATTGGCTCTTCATCTTTTTCTTTTAGCTCTTTTTCATTTTCATAACTAGTCTCTCAATCATCATTTAGATGCCTTAGCCATATATATATTTTTTTCTTTTTTGGCTCTTTCTTTCTTCTACACACATAGAGACTTATACTTTCAACACCTAGAGCTATTCCACACTTTCATGCCAACCAATCCAAACTTTTTACTTTCCCCTATCATTTTTCCCAATCTTTTATTTTCTCCACACTTTCTTTTCTTTACATCAACACCCAAATCACCAACCTATCTATCAACTCCTTGTCGTTCCAAACTCAACACTTTTTGCTAAGTTCATTCAAAATTAGGCCTCACGACACACACAAGAGATGAAGGCTTGAAGGAAAGGCTTAGTTAAGGGTGTGGTTAACCGTTCCAAATATGGGAATCAGCTATTTGAGCTAACAAGAGAGTGGTAAAAAGGGGTAAGATAGCTCAAATATGTATATGACATCCATGAATTCAACTTTTCAATGTACAAGCATGATAATTTCAAGTCAAGATTAGAGTTCATGTAGATAGAATTAGATTCAATTCAAAGCATGCTTCAACCAAGACAAAAACATTCAAACCGCAAGATCAAAGCATGGATCATCCTTAACTTCGTGATCGCTCAAATGCATCAAAGAACTCCTAACGAGGGCATTAATTCAAGCTCTTAAGTTTATATTCTACATGGATAATTCTCCCAATGCAAGTGAATGCAAACCTATATGCATCTAGACTCAATCTTAAACATGCAAAATGCAACTAAATATTTTTTTTTATGGTTTTTATACGCACTTATATGAATGAATGAGACTCAAATATGCGAAAAGAAAAATAAGATCACAAAACACAATATCAAAAGACACAAATCCTTCCCCCGAACTTGAATTGCAACGTCTCGGTGCAACACAAATCAAAGAGAAGGTAAAAATATGCAAAAGTATGTACAATGAAATGGAGTTTGGATCATACCTTTGGATTGGAGAGGAGTGTGACGTGCTGTAGCTCTATCCATTCATGCATTAAGCACCATGACCTTGGACCCAAGAAAACTATAAACATCAAACAAAAACATCAAAAGGAACAAGAACGAATGAAAATATATACAAAGATAGTCATGGGAATGCCTCCTAAGAGCGCTTGTTTTACGTCGCTACGCTTGACGTTTCAAACCGTTTTAGGCTTGGAGAGAAGGAGTAGTGGAACTCCATGGCGGGTCTTCGAGCTTGAGTGTGAGAACCTTGCTCATGATCTCTTGAATTCCCGTTGGACCTTTTTCTTTGAGCTCGGGTGTGATGATTGCTCTAACCATGGCAAAAGGTTTTGACCTTCCCTGACACTTGATCTTGTACTCAACCACACCATCTTCATATCTCCACGGTGTCAAGGTCATAGTGGTGAGTTTGGGAAAAAATGATCTAACCTCATTAGGCTTGCTCGTCATGCCTTTGACAAGGGTGGGAGGGTGGGTATCATTGGGTTTCTTCTTTTTGGCCTTAGTGCCCTTACCCTTCTTTTGAACCTTTATACTCTCAACCTCATTTTCCATAGAGGTATGGAAAAGAGATTCCAAGCAAACACCATCCAGCGCTAAGGCTTCTTCAACATTACCATAACCCAAAGCTTTCTCTTCATGAGAATCTTTCTTCTTTTTACAAGCTTTTGGGGGTGAAACCAAATTCATCTTCTCACAACTTCCCACATACTCAACCTTTTTAACTTCCACTTCATCATCCTTACAAACAATGGTGCCACAAAGCTTGGTGGAAAAGGGCTTCATGGAATAGAAGACTTTGTCATTCACGTTCTTGAGAACGACCTTCTTGTTTTGGAAGTCCATGCTTGCACCGGTGGTATTGAGGAATGGAGTTCCAAGGAGGAGCGGGAGTTTGCTGGTTTGCTTCATCTTCATAACTATGAAATCGGTTGGAATGAGACAATTTCCGATCTTGAGAGGATAATCTTCAACAATGCCAAGTGGTTGCTTAGAAGAAGAATCTCCAAAAGTGATGTGTGATGGGTGGTGCTTCATGCTCTTGATTTCAAGACTCTTCACCAATTCAAGTGACATCACATTCACACTTGATCCCGAATCACACATGGCATCATCAACATTCAAATCACCAAGGGAGCAAGAGATGACAAATTTACCCGGATTTCCAAGCTTGGGAATCGATTTGGGCTCACGTTGAGGAGGTTCAATGCAAGAAGTCTCTTTCCTCACAATTGTCTTGGCCTCCACATCTTTTTTCTCAACTACTTCGTTGCTAGCAACCACTACGACTTCATCTTTGGATTCATGGAGAACTCTCTTGATCTCTCGTATAGCTTCTTCAATCTCGTCACTTGAGAGGAGAACATTGCAATACTCCATTGGGTTTGCATCGATTTTGCCCTTTAATTTCTCCATGGGTCTACTAGAATGGGAACCTCCTTGAGTGTGTTGTTGATCCAAGCGTTTGATTCTAGAGGATAGATCTTCAAATTTTGCGTTGAGATCGTTGTATGAGCAATCCACCTTATTGTGAATCTCGGTCATCTTCTTATTCAACTCATTTGCTCCAAGAGCTTGCCCCGTCAAGAGTTGTTGAAGCATACCCTTCATTTCGACATCTTGTTGTGTCGAGTTGCTTCCTTGCTCTTGTTGAAGTTGAGGTGCAAAATATGGTTTGCTTGGGTAACCACCTTGGTTTTCTTGGAATTGGTTTCTAGGAATAAACCCTTGTTGCGGGAAGTTGGAGTTGAAGTCTTTGTTGTAACCGTCTTGGTTTCCCACAAAGTGAACTTCCTCTTGGTAACCTTTGCAATCCCTTACATAGTTCACTCGCCTTTGTGTGGCTTCCAAGACCTTGTCTAACTTCTCATTTAGGGCTTTCATCTCTCTTCTTGTTCGTTCCTCATACTCTCCACTTCCTCTCAAAGCTATATCATAATCCTCACCATAATTCACATTGCTTTGGGCAAGATTCTCAACAAGCTCCATCCCATCATCAACTTCTTTTCCCAAGAAGTTGCCATTGCTTGCGGTATCAAGGAGCATCCTAAACTTGGGCAAAACTACTCGGTATAGAGTGCTTAAGAGCGATTCTTCGGAGAAGCCATGGTGTGGGCATTGCATTGTGTAGCCTTTGAATCGTTCCCACGCTTCACAAAAGCTCTCATTCCCTTTTTGAGTGAAGCTCGAGATCTCGTTTCTTAACCTTGATGTTCTTGTAGTAGAGAAGAACTTGGCAAGAAAGGCTTTCTTACATTGATCCCAAGAAGTGATGGATCCTTGAGGTAGGTTCTTTTCCCATTGGTGGGCTTTGTCTCCAAGAGAGCATGGAAACAATCGAAGCTTGAACCCATCTTCCGAGACTCCATTGATCTTGACCATTCCACAAATTCGATCGAATTGATCCAAGTGGTCTAAGGGATCCTCCACCGGTAAACCGTGGAACTTGTTTCCTTGCACCATGGAAATGAGACTCGCCTTGATCTCAAAATTATTACTCTCCACCGGTGGTGGATGTATACCGGCGCGATTTCCATGGGCGTTGGGAGCATCACCCGCTCCAATCAACCTCGGTGCTCTAATCCTTTGAGCAACCTCTTCTCGGTTCTCATTTGCATCTCTAACCGGTGGTGCTAGATTCATATTCATACCTCGCCTTTGAAAGTTCATGCACCTATAGAGAGAAGAGCAAACAAGGTGGAAAGATTAGTAAACAAAGAAAAATAAAACTTAGTCTCAAAAAGAGTCCTAATCCCTATGGCTATTGCTAAACCTCCCCGGCAACGGCGCCAAATTGATAGTGAACTTTTTACGGTTCGCACAATTAACCCATTGTGCACAATACCACAATCTAATGGTATGTCATTGTAGCACTTAGGGATCGAATCCACAAGGAGGCACGAGAACAACACACAGAGAATACGAGACACTTCTTAATCTAAGCTAATCAAATAAAGGTTTTCTAATGATCCTAATCAATTTAAAGACAAGATAATAAATAACCAAGCATATAACAAAGGTAATTAAAAGACTAACAAGTTTTGAACTAAAACGTAACGAAAACGATTTAAACAAGAATAAGCAAACGAACTTCGGGTAATGGTAATCGACTTGGACATTCTCTAGCTAAACCATGATACTCAAACAATGCTAATCCTTAGGCCTTAGATCACTAATTTAGACTAATCCACTTCCATGAAAATAATCACTTCACTAATCACTTAACTGAGAACAAACTTCCATTTGCAATTAAATGATCAACAAGCATTAATCTCAAGTCTAAATAGCCATTAAACACCCTAGACATCTATTTCCATAGGCTAGGAATGTAAAACACTTGCTAAGTTTGGTTGAGGAATTTCATCGAACACCTTCCGGGCATGAAATTCCTTAAGTTCTAAATCAACTTTGTCAAGGCTAATCTAGCATTAATCACACCTAACAAGTAAGGATTCTTCATAAACTAAGTCGTAAGCATCATGATTTAGCAAGAAAACATCTTAATCTACCATACCCAAAGTTCTAAAGAAACTACTCACAAACCATGATAATCTCAACAAATCTTATGTAGGAGGTGTTTAGATTCATGGTTAGATGATTAGAAATAGATAGATAGATGAAAACAAACAAGAACTTTCATAAAAACACCAAGAATCTCTTAAAAACTCCAAACTCTCTCTAAGAAGAGTGTTTTTGAGAAGTTAAAATGAGATATATCCTCAAACAACAAGGTTTTTGGCCTAAATATCAAAGCAGGTCGTAGGTTGCAGCGGTCTACAGTTGCCCGATGCAGCTGGCCGCTGTGGATTTCCGGTTTTGCTCCGTTTGCAGGTCAGGCGGACATGCGCTTACTAAAGTTGTCTTATCTCTCTAACCCCAGATCTGAATGACTTGACACTGGTTCCATTAGAACGCTAACTCACATATCTACAACTTTCATGAAGTACTCTGAAGCTAAATCCGAATGGAAACTGTCTTTCCGAGTCGATCTTTGAAGCACTTCGGACGGACTCTGCATTTTGCTCAGGAGGGAACCACAGCGGTCTGGCTCTCCCCGCTGCATGACCGCTGTGAATCTCTGTGTTTTTGATGGGAGGATCCGCAGCGGTCACTGTAGACCGCTGCCACACACCGCTGTGAGCTCCATGTAGCTCATTCGCGCGCCAGACGGACGTATGCTCAGTGAAATGGTGATAACTTCCGAAATACAGCTCAGAACTTGATGAAACAACGTCCGTTGGAAAGATGACTCAATTACCTACAAACTTTATCAAGTGTTCCAAAGCTTAATCTGAGCGCAAGAGCTTCTTCTGACCCAATCTTTAGAGCACATCGGATGGCTTCTGCATTTTTCTTGATTGTTTGGGTTTATTTTGCCCCATGATCTTGGTCCAAGCTCCAAAATGATTCCATAAGCTCCAAATGGTACCTAAAAGACTCCATAGCACACAAACATATGCAAAAACTAACCTAAGACTCATTAACTCTAAAATGGATGCAAACTAGACCAAAAACAATGAAATGAATGCACAAAGTCACAAAATGCTAACTAAAATGTATACTAAAATGGACTAAATTATGCAACTATCAATGTGTCGAGTTAATCCATTAGATTTAGGTATGTGTAAAAATTATCAATTAGATTTTGACACATAATATTAACAATAAAGGAAAAATATATAATCTAAACTTAATCCTAAAAGTAAAGTTATCACAAAGAAGGAAAATAAAAATTGCTTTTAGATTAAGGAAATTTATTTTAAAATTTTTTTTATTTAACAATAAAGAAAAATAGCATTTTTTGAAAACTTTCTGACCAAACTAGCACCCTAATAAAAAAAGCCCCATTTTTAGCATTCATTAAACTGGTAAAATACAATTTTGCCCAAAATATTTTAGATCTCGATTTCGAGAAATTTCCAGAAATTAGATCGAAAAATTTGGCGTCTAGCACGTCTCGGCGACTCTCGACGGAGCAACGCCGGTGTGGAAGGAGCAGGGGCGATTAAGACTCCTAGAGCGATGATTGAAGCATCGATCTCGAGAACCGAGATGTTGTAAGGGATTTGCTTAACAGATTTTGTGTAAGAGGAATTGAGCTTGGAACCCGAAGGGCCGGAGCCAAATTCGACTTTGCCTTCTTTAAGATCGGTGATGTTGATGAATCCTAGTTTTCGATGGTTTCTTAGAGTGTGGTGGAGAGAGTACGAGGAGGCGTAGATCGTTTTTAATGACGGAGAGTGGATGTTTCCCGGCGACATTGTTAGGGACGAGAAGGGTAATCGTCGTGCGGCTGTTGATTTATCTTATTGTAAGCCATCTTTAAAAGAATATGTGCATTTATCTTATTGTGATGATAAGGTAATCGTTTATGCAACTTCTGGTTCACATGTCCAATCAAAATTGGAGCTTTCATCTGAAGACGAATATAATTCATCAAAAGGGTCCACTTCTGCAAATTTGTTCTCCTCTCTCATGGCTAATATATAGTCATATGTTCTCATCCCCTGCAAATATTTGAGCACTTCTTGTCAATGAGTATTTTGTGTCTATTTCTATATATTAAGAGTTTTCAACATTTAGAAAATGCAGATTGTATATCAGTTATGTCTATTTCTATTTCTATTTCTATGTATTAAGAGTTTTCAACTATGGCTAATAATCTGATGTTTCATTTTTGCAGGTATAGAAATGGCAAAAGGTTTAATTTTGCTTTGGATTCGTTTTTATTGGAAAAAAGTAGACAATATGGCTAGAAGTTGATTTCTCTTCTCTTTCCCTGTGTTGTAGATACGAAGACTCTGAAAATAGCTACCAGAAATATCTAGAACTGAATCCAGGAGATTCAAATGCTGAGAAAGAGCTCTCTCAGCTTCATCAAGCTAAGAGTGCTTTGGAGACCGCATCGACTCTCTACGAATCAAAGGACATTGGGAAGGCTCTTGAGTTTGTTGATAAAGTTGTCCTTGTCTTCTCCCCAGCTTGCTCTAAGGTTCTCTTCTTTCTTTATTTTCTTGATGGTTATTTGCAATAAATTTTAGTACTCTCTGATCATGCAGTTTCTTATCGTTTATATATTTACGCTTTTTTCACTTCAGGCAAAGCTTCTTAAAGTCAAGCTCCATATGGTGTCTAAAGACTTCTCAGCTGCAATTTCCGAGACTGGTTATATTCTCAAGGAAGATGAAAATAACCTTGAGGCTTTGCTCCTTCGTGGCCGTGCCTACTACTATTTAGCAGATCATGATGTTGCCCAAAGGTTTGGCCTAACTTCAACCCAATTTCCAATCATAGAGAGTTTGGATCCATAACTGATATACCTGAGTAAACTCTCTGTTTCAGACATTACCAAAAATCTTGTCAATAAAGATGCAGATTGCATAAAACTACAATATTACTATTTTTTTGTTTATTGGGAAGACATTTTTTTTATATATAGTTTTCTGTTTTTGTTCATTTCGGAAAACTTTCCGAAATAAGTTATATATGTTTCCAAATACGTTTCATTTTCAAGAAAATATCAATTTTCATCATTTGTATCTTTCTTTATTTCTTTGTGTATCCAAAACAACAACACATTTGTTCTGATGCTTCATTTACGCATGGAAATCAACAGAAAATATCGTTTTTTAATATAGTTTTCTGTTTTTGTTTATTTCGGAAGACTTTCCAAAATAAGTTAGATATGTTCCTAAATACGTTTCATTTTCAAGAAATGATCATTTTTCATTATTTGAATCTTTCTTTATTTCTTTGTGTAGACAAAACAACAACACATTTGTTCTGATGCTTCATTTACGCATGGAAATCAACAGGAAATATCGTTTTCTGTTTTTGTTCATTTCGGAAGACTTTCCGAAATACGTTATATATGTTCCTAAATACGTTTTACTTTCAAGAAATGATCAGTTTTCATCATTTGAATCTTTCTTTATTTCTTTGTGTAGACAAAACAACAACACATTTGTTCTGATGCTTCATTTACGCATGGAAATCAACAGAAAATATCGTTTTCTGTTTTTGTTCATTTCGGAATACTTTCCGAAATACGTTATATATGTTCCTAAATACGTTTTATTTTCAAGAAATGATCAGTTTTCATCATTTGAATCTTTCTTTATTTCTTTGTGTAGACAAAACAATAACACATTTGTTCTGATGCTTCATTTACGCATGGAAATCAACAAGAAATATCGTTTTCTGTTTTTGTTCATTTCGGAAGACTTTCCGAAATACGTTATATATGTTCCTAAATATGTTTCATTTTAAGAAGAAGCTATAAATGGTTCATAAATGGTTCCTAAATACGTAGAATGTTGATTTAGGATGGCTTTCTTAAATACATTATATATGTTTCTAAATGGTTCCTAAATACTTTAAGAGGTTTACAAAGCATTACTAACAAAAAAACTGAAAAAAAATTAGGCATCTATGATGGACCATCGTCTCATTTACCACTATCAGGAGATTTTAATCAGAAATCTCCCTCTGTAGGGAAAAGTCGATTTTGCCCTTAATGAAGAATTGTAAAGAATAACTAGAATTGAATTGGTAAGAAAACAAAGAAATGCACGGGGGCTCAGTGGTTGCGAGCTCCTCGCGCGTCACCTGCGTGCGCGCGACCGGGGTTCGAATCCCCTCTGCGTGGTACAACTTGGTAATACCGGGTAATACTCGGGGTAATACTCGGGAGTATTACTAGGTAATACTAGGTAATACTCGGTAATACTAGGTAATACTCGGTAATACTAGGTAATACTCGGTAATACTCGGTAATACTCGGATACAGTAATACTGGGTAATACTGGCAGTGATACTCGGATACAGTAATACTAGGTAATACTAGGTTGTAATACTGGGTAATATTAGGGAATACTGGCGGTGATATTTCATTTAAAAAACTCAAGGGTATTTTCGTCGTTTCACTTAAAGAGAGTGGTATTGTGATTAAGTGAGGGGTGTTGTGATTAAAAGTTTCGACATAGTGGTATTATAGGTGAAAGTCCATCTATGATGCTAAGACCATACAGGATACCATAGATAAATTTTGTTCATTTTCCTTGTAGATTAGAAACATGAAAACATCATGTGGAAACACAAAAAAAAGAAACGAGGATATATGATGAACAACACAAGATAAACTTACTTTTAGTTTAGTCCTAAAAAAACCAGACTAAATGTTCTAAGATCATAAAGAAGAAGATTAAGTAACTATCCAACTAAATATTATTGATCAAACCAAAAACTATACAGTGTTCCATCCTCCTTTTACGATTTTTGACCAGTGCAAGAGATTTCTCTATCAATCTACTAATGATATATAAAATTGTATAAAACTATATGCAATTGTATAAAACTTGAAGGCTTGATTCGTTCCTTCTCCATCCACTCCAACAACTTGAACTTGCCCTTGTTACAGAAACCGCGGATTAAGGGTGAAAAAGTCATCACATTAGGCCGAGATTTTTGTTTAGGAAATTCGTCGAGCAGCTGGTGTGCAGCATCCAGATTCCTACTCTCGCACAGTCCTTTGATGAGTATATTCAAGCAACAAGCATCGATTTCCACACCATATAAAAAAGCCAACAAAAAACAATTAGAGGAGCCAATTTTTGAAAATTACAGCCAACCTTGGAGAGCACATTCCGGTCTCGCAAATTGGAAGCGAAAAATGAAAGCTACTCGATAAACGAAAACAGTATCGATCAGCTCAGTGATGTTTCTCTCGGAGAATCCGAACCGATCGACGAGGCATTTGTGCATCCTACATACATCGTTGACGCAGCCCCGTAGCCCCGTAATCTGAAGCTGTCGGAGAGTAAATGGAGAATCCCGGAGTCGGCAAAGAGAGTTACGGCGACGAAGCTTGAAACCCAGTAGATTTAGATCTGCTTTTTTTTTTAATTTCTTTTTCGCTTTTTAATTTTTAGGATTTTTTAATTGTAAATAATAATTGTGGATAGTTTAGTCTTTTTCCCTTTTAATGAATGCTAGTTTTGTGATTTTCACCCTTGAGTGCTAAATTATTGAACTTTAAGTTTTTGAGTGCTATTTTGTAGAATTGCCCTAAAAGTAAAGTTAGCAAAAGAAAATGAAAATAAAAGTTGCTTTTAGATTAAGCAAATTTATCTTAAAGGTTTTTTATAAAAAAAAAAAAATTCATGTTTATAATAAAGCAATTAAACAATAGATTGACATCCTAAAAAGAAAAGTAAACAATGAAAAATTAAACCAACAAATATCCTAAAAGCTAAAGTTTTTTTTAAAAAAAGAGGATAAAAACTAAATTTTTTTTTAAAAAGATACAAAATTTTCTATTTTGATTAAGAAAATTAAAAAGAGGAGTACAATCCTATAAGGAAAATGAATTCTAATTCCTCACATCTATATAACCAATTTGATAGTTTCTCAATTTTACAACCAAAAAAATTTCGTTATATACACCCGCTACACATAAGGTACACCCGAGGTAATCTTCTGTGTAATCAAAATTATGATGTATGTTATGAAATATCTTCGTTATATACACCCGTTTCACATATCTTATTTATCTACACCCGAAATAATGTTGTACGTTATCTAAAATAAAAGCTAAATTATGATGTACGTTATCAAAATTATGTTATAGGAAATTATGCTTCGTTATGTTAGGAAATTATGCTTCGTTATGTACATAAGCAAGACTAATAGAAATCAAATAGATTAGTACGTATTAATCGCTTGATAACTAAAACTCAAAGTAACATTGGTGCCTCTTGGCTGGCAGCACCCCCAGAACGGTGGAGCCTCTTGGATAGTGAGAGATTTCCGAGGAGAAGTCCTCTTCCATAGCCGACGCTCCTATGCCAGGATACTATCCTCACTAGAATCAGAACTGCTAAGTTTCCTATGGGCAGTGGAATGTTTGAGGGATATGCAGCAAAAAGATATTATCTTTGAATCATCCCACATACAAGCTAGAGAAGCTCTCCTTAATCCTCACCTTTTTCCTCAATTTCAAGGACTTCTCTCAACAATTCTTACATCCCTCTCCAGTTTTGGTTCATGGAGCCTAAATCACATATCCAGAGAAGGAAATAAAGTGGCCGAAGAAATCGCAGTCAGCGTCACAAGAGATCGTCGCTATCAGTCCTACATTGCAAAATCTGGACCAAGCTGGTTGCGAAATCTCACTGCGCTTGAGGCGTCCAATGGGTAACACTTTGTCCATCGGCGCATCTCTCCTGGCTTTCCTCTCTATTTATCTTCTCTCCTCATAATCAATTTCGCGAGGTGGCTGCATCTCTTAATCCCTGGGAATTGTTCTTGTTACAGATGCCTACTGGTGTCTGCTCTCCCTATCTTCCTAAAACTTCTCTTCATTTTTAGCTTTGTACTCATGTCAAACTCTTTCAAAATTTAATGAATGAATCAGCGTTAAAAAAAATTAAAACTCAAAGTTCAAAAAATTTAAAATTGATTAATAAAAAAACTTTAAAATTTTGAAAAGTCAAAGTTGAAAATTTAATCTTAAAAGATAAAATTACTAAAAAAAATAATTAAAAAGTTAAAAATTAAATTTATCCTAAAAGGTAAAATTAATATAAAAAGAAAAAACGTTCTTTAGTTTTTCCATTTAGATTAAGGAAATTAATCATAAAACGAAAATAATTATAATTTATCACCTCTATATAAACCACAAATTGGTAGTGTATCAGTTACACACCAAACAATTAAAAATCCAATAATCGTATCCAAAACTATTTATTGCATCTCTTCACCAATTTTTTCTTTCAAGATATATATTTATTTTATTGTAAACTTTGTTTCTAAATTTATGTATTATATATTTTCACGGGTGATCTAATTTTGATTTTGATTTTTTCGTCTTTAATTTTTTTAACGGGGTATAAAATATTAAATTACAAACTCGCATATAAGCGGGTACTTATCTAGTAGGTTATAATCAAATTTGTGTTCGTTAAGTTACCTCTCTCACACAATTTTTGGTTTGATGGCCATTGCAGTTTTATATAGTGTGTCAACGTGAAAAGGAAATACTCAATTTTATTTAGGGAAATTGCACTGAATAACCAACAAAAATATTATAATTAAGAAACTAACCAAAACAAGGGGACCAATATTCTATGTATATAATGTATTAATACCCTTTTATACTTTTTTGATTTTTATATATATATATTTTTTACATTTTTTTTCCTTTCTTGACGATCCCTCCGATATATGTTTTCTGCTTACGTCTGATTCGTCTCTCGCTTTCTGATGGAAGCTATTGTGGGAGCTATATTACTGCACGCTGGTAATGGTTGCGGTTCCATCTGAAAATAGTGTGGACGGAGATGGCGAAAGGGAGGAAGAAGAGGAAGAAGAAGAAGAAGAAGAAGAAAACGGGGATGTATTTTATGTGGTACCACGGAGGAGACCAGAAGTCGCCTCTTCTTCGAATGTTCATTTTCATCGCAGATTTGGAATCAACTAATGTGTCGTCTGCTAGGGAGTAGCTACACCACAAATTGGGGCAGTATTGTCAACCTTCTCCATAGTGGTGCCTACACAAAAACTACTATGTTTTTGATTAGGTATACGTTCCAAGCTTCCATCTATCACATCTGGCGCAAGAGAAACGGACGCAAACATGGAAATCCTCCTATCCCATATCCACAGATATACAAGCTCATCGACAAGAATGTACAAAACCGACTAACTTTGATCCTAAGAACAAGAGACAACGCTTACGATGACGGCATGATACTCTGGTTTATTAGAGATAGTTACTTGTACATATATACTTGTATACTTGTAAATAGGATTAGTATATAAGTACTCTTGATGTAAAGACTTTAGTAACTTAATACGAAATATCATTCTTTCTCTTTCATCTTAATATGGTATCAGAGCACAAAAATTGTTTCTCTCTCCGCGTAACAACATTTACTCTTTAACAAATTTTTGCTTCTTCCATGGCATCTTCTTCTTCCTCTTGAGCTTTGATTCCTCTTTTCTTGAGCTTTGATTGCATTTAATGAGTGCTTCTCGACGTGATATCATCATTTTCTTTTTCGCGAATCTTTTCCATCTCTTTTTCTAAGTTATTCAAACGATGATTTCATTGATCGTCGTCTCCATTTTATCCTTTCATTGACCTTGATTGTCTTCAACGTAAATTTTTCCAAGCAGAGCATGAAAGGGACCTGGATGCAAAGGCTTTGTCAAAATATCAGCATGCTGATCATGAGTTGGAACATGCAAGACCTTTAAGAAACCAAATTTCACCTGATCCCTAGTAGTGTGGCAATCGAGTTCAACATATTTCGTCTTCTCATGAAACACGGGGTTGTTAGCTATATGCATCACTGATTTATTGTCACAGAAAAGTTTAGCAGTAGTATGAACCTTGATGTTAAAAGCACTGAGAAGTTGTTGAATCCAAATGAGTTCACAAGTAGAAAAAGCCATACTTCGATATTCTGCTTCGGCTCACTGTTGGTTGTTTAATGGATCACCAAGTAATCAAGGATTTACCAAGGTAGATGAAATAGCCAGTCACTGAGCGATGTGTGTCAGGACAAGTAGCCCAATCCGCATCAAAAAATGCATTAAGGCAAATCTCAGAGTCTGCAACATAGAATAATCCATGTCCATGATTAGATTTTACATATCGAAGCACTCTATAAGCAGCTTGTAAGTGAGCATCAGTTGGAGCTGAGAGAAACTGACTCAACCTATTCACTGCATAAGTGATATCATGCCTAGTGATGGTCAAGTATAGCAAGCATCCAATAAGTGCTTTGTAGGAAGTTGCATAATCCAGTAAAGTTCCAAATTCTTTACTCAGAGGTATTGTTGGATCCATGGGAACAAAAGCAGGTTTACAATCCAGAAAACCCGTATCTGCCAAGATATCCAGAGCATATTTCCTTTGACACACATCAAAAACAGTAGAATTCCATGCAATCTCAAGTTCTAAGAAGAATTTTGGAACTCCTAAACCTTTAACTTTGAATGCGTTGCTCAAAACAGTCTTCAAATCTTGAATTGCAGCATCACTGTTTCCTGCTATTATAATATCATCCACATAAACCAGCAAAGCAACAAAGGTAGCACCAGATTGTTTTATAAACAATGTTGTATATGCCTTGGATTGTATGAAACCATCTTTGAGAATAACAACAGCAAAAATTGTACAACGGCCTAGAGGCCTGTTTTAATCCATATATAGACTTATGTAGCCGGCAGACTGGATTAGGAGGCAATGTCTCATTAGAACCATGAGTATAACCGAGAGGCAAACTCATGTAGATTTCTCCATCCAAGTCAATATGCAAAAATGCATTAGAGACATCCATTTGAGCAAGACTCCATCCTTTGATGGCTGGAAGAGTTAATAGGAGTTTCATTGTAGTTAATTTTGCAACTGGAGAGAAAGTATATGTAAAGTCAACTCTCTCTTGCTGAGTGAAACCCTGAACTACCAATCGAGCTTTATATCTATCTACAGATCCATCTACATTAAATTTGATGGTGTAAATCCATTTACATCCAACAATATTCTTTCCCGGAGGTAAAGACTGAATGCTCCAAGTCTTATTCATCCCCATAGCATGTAACTCTTCATCCATAGCTTTCCTCCGAACAATAGATGTCACAACTTACTTAAAAGTTTTCGGTTCTGTTTCAATAGAGATAGAAAGAACATAGGACTGATAGGAAGGATGAATATTATATTATGAAATAGCAGAGGAAATAGGATAAGGTGTATAAATTTTAGGTAATGGAGCAGAAATTTTTGTAAGGGAACAATGATAGTCAGATAAGTAACATGGAGCGTTGGACGTCCGTTTTGGTCTAGCATTCTATAGAGAGACTTGACAAGAATCTGAAGAAATAGTCTCTTGTATCATAGGTAAGGCACTAGATGATGGAGATGTATGAGATGCATGGAGTGTATATGTTCTACCTCTGATCCGTGGATTGACGAGTTGAGTCGGCGGAATTTCTTAACGATATGACAACTCAATCGCGACCTTCGACGGTGAATCCCGCTGACTCGATTCGTTAATCCACTGATCAATATGAGAATCTGTATTTCTTGCACAACACATATCATGATGGGTTAATGTTGGTATCCGATCAATTATCCTCTGGTGCAGATTTCCATTCTTGGCGCATATCCATTTGAATGGCGCTTAATGTTCGCAACAAACTTGGTTTTATTGACGGTACGGTTGCTAAACCCCGTGCTAATCATCCTGATTTTGGATCATGATCTAGGTGTAATGATATGGTAGCTACTTGGCTTATGAATTCAGTTTCTAAGAAAATTGGTCAGAGTCTACTGTTTATGTCTACTGCTGAGGTAATTTGGAAGAAATTGTTGTCTCGTTTCAAGCAAGAAGATGCACATAGGGTCTATGAAATAGAACAACGTCTTAGGTCGATTCAGCAGGGTCTGATGGATGTAATCACATATTACACACAACTTGTCACTTTTTGGGAAGAATATAAAAACTATGTGCAACTGCCTGTGTGCACTTTTGGACAGCTTGGTCATAATATGCAGAAGTGTTATGCAGAAGTTTATGCTGTTGCACACAATTTTTATCGTCCTCAACAGAGAACTGAATGTACACATTGTGGACAGCTTGGTCATATTATGCAGAAGTGTTTCAAGTTGTATGGATATCCTCCATGATTACGTGGCGATTACTTGGTGAAGATATTTCCGCCTTCCTTCTTTGATGTTATGGAACATCTACCAATTCATCTCCCTCGAGAAGTAGAACTTGGGGCCCGGTTCAGTATTGTTGGATGTATCCTTTCGAACGGTATATGTTTCATCTAAAGAAGAAGGTGAAAATTTTGAGCAAAGTGGAGGGTTCTATAGTCGCACAGAGCATCAATGAAAAAAATTCACATTTTGCCGAGTTCTACTTTCCATTACAAGTCAAAACGAAGAGTCGTAGACCAGCTCGACATGATGACGGAGGCGTAATACCTTTCTATCATGTCGATGTTCCCCCTATATTCTTAGAGATTGGACAACTTAGTGGAAAAGGCAAGAAGCAGAGACTTTCAGCATAGGAGCAGGATCATTGGCATATGTATATTCTCACAAATTACGACAGAGTTGAAGAATATGAGAGGTATTATGTTGAACCAAATTATTTATTACTTATTGGGTCTTTGATTATATATATGTTAACGTGATGATCGCTTCAATCTATCACATGATGTATATGGCTTATCAGCGTTTTGCATTTCCGAACAAAACAGAGGATGAGCTAATCGAACTCAAACAGGAAGAGTTCGGACGATAGTTAAGAGATTATGTAAGTGTTTTAATTGTCTTGTTTTTAACTATAATATATAATGAATGCTTTTATTATTATTATTTTTATTTGATTCGTGCAGGTCACGATAGAGTCGGCTAACGGACAAAGATTTCCCACGTGGTTAGAAGAAATTGCGTGCTTTCCACTAGCAACCGTGCAATCACATGTGATGTATAGCACACGAGGCTACGCTTTTAAGATTCTTCGAGATGATATGAGTGGGTTAATTTCATATTACGGTGTATCTACTGAGTCCGGTGATCTTGTATATTATGATGTCGTACGTGAGATTTTGGATGTTCACTATCCGGGAATGCTCGGCTTGTGATGCGTTGCATTTTTATGCGACTGATACGACCCATTAGTAGGAAGCGGTGTGCGACACGACCAATTTGGTGTTACATCATTACATAGCAGAAGGCGACTCCAGAAATACGAGCCATTCGTACTTGCTTTACAAGTAGACCAGGTTTGTTTTATTATTTTACGTTTATTTGTTATCATTTTTGCATTCCCGTGGTTAAATTTTTATATAAATTTATTACATGTTGTAGGTATGCTATATTACCTATCCTCGAGTGACAAACAAGCAAGACCCGTGGATTACAATCACATCGATAAACCCGAGAAGTAGGGTTCATGGGATGCCTGATCATGAACCCCTCCAGCAAAGCTCTGTAGGTTTAAGTTCGATCGAGCATTCCCTTGAGGTCGACCTTGTTGTTGATTTCATTGTATATGCCGACGCTCAGGTATTTGAGGATTCAGAGGAAAAATTTGACGAATTTGGGGAAACATCCGATTCAGTAGAATCTTATTACTCATCATCGGATTCGGAATAGTTATAAAGTGTTTTGCATTGTAAAATATGTGCGTGTACTAGATATTTGTTAATTGGAATATATTAGTTATGTGGATGTTTTATAAAGTTTGGCTTTTGATGTACTTAAATGTCACCCTTCCGAATTCCGGGAAAAAAAATGTTAAGTAACATCCGTCGGAAATTTTCCGACAGATTAGTATACATATGGTATTAAACATGTTTACCTCGTTTAAATCATGTTTTGCACATTCAATCTTCATATCCGCCGGATGATCAAAAATGTGATTTAGGGTATAGATTTTAGGTTTGTTTTTCTAGAAATTGTAGACAAACAATTCTATGATGTATATAAAATATATTCAATTTGTCAAATTTCAAAATAAAATTGTGTTATAGATTTTATAAAATTTGATAGAGGTGTTAGTATAAGTTATAATATAAGGTATATAGATGTTATATGAAATGTTTTAGTTTTATGTTGTAAAATTATTAAACTCATAAAAAGTCTTTAACATTGATGAATTACAAATTTTTTGAATGAAACATGTAGATTAGAGTTAGTTAAATCTTATTACTAAACCCTAAACCCAAATTATACCATAAATCCGTCGGAAATTTCCTCTTCTCTCTTTCTCTCTCCGATTCCTCTTTCCGGCGATTTCTCTCTCCGAATTTCTCTCCCTCTCTCCTTGATTCTTCTCCAAATTAAATCTTCCATCCTTTTTCACATGGATAATATGTAAGTTTGTTTTTCTCTAATTTCTTTTTTTATAATTTTTGTTTTTAGGTTGTTAGTTTTGGAATTAGATTTAGGTTGTTAATTTTTGAGTTAGATTGTTAGGGTTTTGATTTAGATTGTTAGGGTTTTGATTGTTAGGTTGAATTAGATTTAGGTTTTTTATAATTATAGAAAAACATTTTTGTAATTTTAGGAAAACGTTTTGGTAGTTTTTTAATTTATAATGTTAGTTTTATAATTTTATAAGTCAGAAAGTATAAATAAAAAACTTTTTTGTATAAATATTAAAATTATAACAAAAAACGTTTTAGCATAAATATTAGAATTATATAAAACGTTTTATTATAAAAAAACGTTTTTCAAATTTTTTGTTTTTTTATAAAAACGTTTTTATAAATTTTAGGTATTTATAAAAATTCTAAAAACATATTACATTTATTTTTTAATTTTAGGTTTTTATTTTGAAAATTCTAAAAACATATTACAAATTTTGAATTTTTTTGAAAATTTTGAAAATTTTGAAAATTTTATGACTTTTATGACTTTTATGACTTTTTATGAATTTTTTGAATTTTATGAATTTTTTTAGTGTACTAATATTTTTATGTTTTTCCTGCAGGAATAACGAGGACTCTCTCCGTTTGGGCTCCGAAAGACGCCGTTCTCGGGATTCTCGGGCTACGCCTCCTGGCAGATTGAGCTCGGGAACTCAAGTCCCGGAGTCCCAGCAATCCGCTGCTCGGAGCCGGATTAGGATCGAGGATCTTGTCTAGCAGCCCAACTGGGACCATTGCATCAATCTCGACCCGAAGTTAGAGGATAGAAGTTGATAAGTGACATTTAGATTATTATTTCAATTTATTTAGATTTTGAATTTTAAAGTACTTATTTCTTTTTTTAATGTTTTCAGGTTTAAGCTGTCGCCTAAGATCACAAAGGCGATATTGCGGATGCTCCACAACATGTTGGACAAACCGTACGAGAAATACTCGGACATGCCTGCCGAGTGGCACCGGAGTTTTTCGGTAAGCAATTTTTAGATTTTTCTTCTTTTTTAGTTCATTTTGTCAATTTTAATTTTGAAAAGTAACGTTATGTTTTTTTCTTAATGTAGCAAGAGTTCACGTGTCACCATTTAGATACGACAAAAGTTATTGCAACTTTCGATCGGTATGCCGCGCTTTCATACTCGAACCACATGTACGAGTGGAAGCAGAAGTGGAAGCATAACAAAGCCAAGCCGAAACCTTGAGGACGACGTCTAGAAGGACTTTTGCGAGTACTGGAGTAAGCCTGCAACAAAGAAGGTCTTTGAAAAACAGTCGAAGAACTGGAAGAGCGACCGAGGAGGGAAGGGGGTCTACATTCACAACGGGGACGCAAAGACAGTCGAACGCGAAGCGATGAAAATGGTAAGTTTAATTTCCATTTTTAATTACTAATTTTTTTTTTTATTATTATTTTACTTAAGAAAATTTTTACAGGCGAAAGAAGCCGGTGCCGCTCTAGATTACCTTAACCTCATCGAGAAGAGGCAACCCAACAAAAAAACGGGTGTGATCCAGGACTTGGGGATGCGGGAAGTTGTCGAGAAGAGCAAGAAGAAGAAGCTGGAATGTGAAGTTTCGATATCGCAGCTCACTCTCGATGGATCTGGGTCCTCGAACGAGTTATCCCGGAAAGAGATCAACGAGATTGTTCTCGCTGTAAGTTTTAATTTATTTTCATTAATAAATTTTATAAACTTTTGTAGGAAACTCGACAAGTCAAAGGTCAATTCGCTGGGTTAGGCGGACTTCCGACCCAGGAATCTTCTTCTTCGGTTCCTCGGTATGCTTCAGATTAAAAAGAAGAAATCGCGAGGCTCAGCGAAACGGTGAAAGACCGTGACGAGCAGGTCGGTGTGTTGCAGTTCGCACACCACGAGTTGCAGTTCGCACACCAGGAGTTGCAGTCCGCTCACAACTCAACCCGTCAAGAGCTCACCGATTTGCAGGCGACCATGAAGAATCTTCCGACCCAGGAATCTTCTTCTTCGGTTCCTCGGTATGCTTCGGATTAAAAAGAAGAAATTGCGAGGCTCAGCGAAACGGTGAAAGACCGTGACGAGCAGGTCGTTGTGTTGTAGTTCGCACACCAGGAGTTGCAGTCCGCTCACAACTCAACCCGTAAAGGGATCACCGATTTGCAGGCGACCATGAAGAATGCCTTCCCCGATCTCTTTCCGAACTAAAATTCATGCCTTTTTAATAACATTTTATGTTTTTAATAACATTTTATGTTTTACGAATTTATAAAATTTATAAATTATTTTAATTAATTAAATAATCAATATAATTAAAAAATTATAATTAATTAATTAATATAAAAAATAAAATAAAAAACCAAATTATAGAAATTCGTCGGAAATTCGTCATAATACAATATGTCGGAAGATTGTCGCTAATGTTTCCGATGACTATCCGACGGATTGCCGACAAAGGGCCGACGGAAATCTTTCAGAAATAAAGCCCGTCGGAAATATTTTTGACAGGACTCTGACAACGTTCCGACGCGTAGTTCCGACCGAACATCCGTCGGAAATCCGGCCGTCGGTAACCGTCAGAAATATTCCGACCAGTTTCCGACGACTGCAATCCGTCATAATTTTCCAATGGATTTCCGACCAAAATCAATTTATGATGAGCTGTAACCGACATACTTTTTCCCGTCGGAAAGGGTCTTTTCCGACAGAAACTGTCGTCGAAACACGTCTGTTTTCTTGTAGTGGAACAAGGCAACAATTAGATGCTTACATTCATTTTATCATTTATAGAATGTCTATTAATTAGTGTATAATGTGTATTTGTGTAGAATTTCTATTTTTTGTTTTCACATGCTGATTTATAAAATTAAAGCTTTTTCTATGGTGACAATGATGTTTTGATTGTTTTGTTACCGGCCACGCAGAAACTTAAAATCCTCAGTTGAATCTGCATTGGCGGACAAATT
Source organism: Eutrema japonicum (assembly GCA_030161315.1). Lineage (NCBI taxonomy): Eukaryota > Viridiplantae > Streptophyta > Magnoliopsida > Brassicales > Brassicaceae > Eutrema > Eutrema japonicum. The sequence continues at coordinate 19,362,222 of BSQW01000012.1, read as the reverse complement.
TTTTGTTTTCAACATTCTATTTGTATAGAATGTTGCCTTGTTAATGTAGACTACTTTCTATGTATTAAGAGTGTTCATCATTTTAGTGTTTTCAATATTAGGCACTAATTTCTATGTGTGTATAAAACGTCTATTTTTTTGTAATTTTGCTTTTGATAAAAAATGACAAAACGTATAGAATATCTATGTAAGATATCATATTATATTCATTCTCCTCCCCATATTGTACTCCTCTCATCTCCCCGTCTCTTCTACTTATCAAGTCTATACTATTTTACAAACTTGTTATTCTAATCAATGTAAGGATTTGTAACTTTCAATTCAAACCCTGATATGTAATATAGTTAAAAAGCGCCGGTTTATATAGAACACATAGACCGTCTATTTGGCTTTCATGGTGGAAGTTCTATATTTGGCTTTTGTTAATACGATTGTTAGTTTTATTACTTCGCAACACTACTTAGTACTTCGCCGTTGGAGAAAGACGGTGACTTTGACGTTGTGGGAGAGAGATGATCGGAAATTAATGGAGACTAATTTTTATGTGTGTATAGAACGTTTATTTTTTTTTTTGCAATTTTGGAAATTATTGATGAGACACTTAAACGATGAAATGTCTGGAAAAAAATAGACATGTTATGTTATTGATAAATTTGCTACATTTTTGATTAAAAAAATAGACTTGTTACGTTATTGGTGACACTATTCATGGTTGGAAATTTTTGTTTGTTAGTTTTAAATAATTGAACCGTGGAAAAAAAAATTTGTGTTTTTTTTTTTTGTAATTAGACAAAATTGAATCAATTTATAGGATGCAAATAACGGAAAAACAAAATTTATGGGGTAACAATATGTACTGTTAAATCTATGGGGTAACAATATATACTGTCAAAAAGCAAAATCGTCCGAAAAGTAACCCTTTTGTTACTTGCTTAATTTATGTTTATATGTGGCTATTTTTTTAATCCATTATTGAAAATTGGTTATTTGGCCAATTATCCCTTTTATTTAAGCAGTTGGATTAACATTTTTTTTTACTTTTCCTATAATAATATAATATTATATTATATAAATAAATTTTCGTTTTCTTTATAAGACCGGAGAACTAGTTTGAAAACCCTAGTCGATAGAAAGTTAGGTCACAAACCAAAGGTGGAGAAGTTTGAAAACCCTAGTCGATAGAGATTTTTTTTTTTTGTAATAAGAGTTTTCATATTAAAATGCAGGAGAAGAAAAATATTACAAGCCCATGCTAGTGTGTTTTGAGCAAATACCCAACATAGAAATAAACGAGCCATTTAATAGATCACAAATTTGAACAAGATGATAGGAGGGCCCAATAACCCAAGTCTATAAACCAAAGAAGGAGATGCGTTATCTCCTAGATGTAATAGCCATCAGATTAATGGCAGAAGGGAGGCTATATCGTGAACGACCTGAGAGAATCAAGGAATGGTGGAGAGCCATAGTTGGAGAAGAGATGATGCACGAGTCGGATTTGAATCACGGTATCTTAGCGCTCTATTTCGAATGAAAGAATCATTCAATCTAATCAAATTATCACTCGATCTGAACGTATGCCTATGGAGCCGGTGATTGCGTTCTGTCCATAGGAGGTAGATCGTGCTTTGCCAAGCGAGAAGGGTTAGCCACTTCTTTTCTCTCGAACCAGACATAGATTGTAGATCAGAGATAATACTTTCCTAAGAACGTTGAGGAAGCAAGTTACATCTTCCTGCAATTGAGGTCCAAACACTCCAACTGTAGGAGCATTCATAGTAGATGTGATTACGACTCTCCAAGTAGGAGTTGCATAGGATACAGCTTGTACCTGTTGAGTGGCCCCAAGTAGCAATACGATCTCTTGTCGGACAACGGTTGAGAATAAACATCCAGGTTAGAAAGTTATGTTTCGGAGTCCCTCCTGGATTCCTAACTATTTTTTTCCAAGGGACTGACGGGGAGGTAACTTGTAAGATGTCATGGAGGACTGACGATAGAGATTTTTGCTTTCCTCTTTAGCTCGGTGGTTCTTGATTTGAGCCTAAACTCTATTAGATGTCTTCCAAAGTTATGACAGAGAAGGAGCAATCACCCGAGTCTCCACCGTCTCGGATTACGTCACTTCCAGATGACATTATCGTGGATATTGTAGCACGTGTACCGAGATGCTATTATCCGAAAATCTGCCTCGTTTCCAAGAGTTTCCGATCAATCGTTGCATCGCCTGAGCTATACACCAGTCGATCCTTGTTAGGCTTCACCGAACAGTATTGTCTCTATGCTGTCCTCTATAACTACGACACCAAAGATTGATTATCCGGAAAGTCAACAACAGTAATCGCTTGGTCATTATCCGGTCGTTTCCTTGTATGCCTTGCAGTGTAAGCTATGTCCCAGTGGGTTCAAAGATATATGTGGTGGGTTCATCGAGTTCTTTAAGCATCGACTGTAGATCTCACATGGTGCAGCCCATCTCTCACATTGCTAAGCCCATGTATGATAAGGTCGCTGGAAACATTGACGGGAAGATTTACGTAATCAGAAATCATTGGTGTGATGACAAGAATGAGAGGGGGTGGTGGAAGAGAGAAGTAATGGTGTTGGATACAAAAACTCAAATGGTGATAAAGCCAGACATGGGGCTAGGTCACAAGTGGTCTGATGCTGTGGTGGAGGATAAGATTTACATGAGAGATTCTAAGAATAGCTTTGTTTATAGACCACATGAAAATAAATGGGAATTGGAAAAGCAGCTGAATTATAAAAACTGGAACCATGCGTGTGCCGTTGGCGACTTATTGTACTATTACGATGTTTACAAGAACAAGTTGAAAGCGTATGATCCAAAGCAGAGGTGTTGGAGAGTGGTGAACGGTTTGGAAAAATCGTTGCCTAGGCCAAATACAATATTGTGGTCGAACATGGTTAGTTACGATGGGAAATTGGCTATGTTCTTTCATAAATACATATATAATGCGGTCCGAAATGATTTAATATCGATTTGGTGTGCGGAGATTGCTTTGGAAAGACGCCAAGGAGGAGAGATTTGGGGTAAAGTGCTGTGGTATGATGCTGTGATTGATGGGAGTTTTGCCATGGTAAAATGTTTAGCTGTTACGGTTTGATGCAGACACTCTTGACAAGAGGCTCGGAAAATATATATTTGTTATTTTTTTTTAATTATTGGAAATGTCGTCTATTTTAGAATTTTACATTTAATCAAATTTTAACGAGACACTCATATGGATCATTTCCTCATAACTCTCACATCTTATTTTTTCCTACTATCATATGTTATTGTGTTGAATGCTTTAAGCTGCTCGTGTGAGTGTAGAGGAAGACCAAGGATGTGCTTTGCTTTACTTGGACTCGAGAAGGATCGAAGAGAATGGAGCCACATTGTATGTGTCAGCCACGCCGGCCACACCTTCCTTTACAAAATCATCCGGTGACTCGAGGTTTGTGTCAGCCTGTGGAATCGAGACAATTGAGTCAGTCATGGAATCAAGAGAACCAAAGAAGATGAATGAAAGAAAGAAAGACTGACCACACGGAACCATTGTTTTCCCGGCGGTGGCAGTGGAATCAGAGCCTTGACAAAATAGTCGTGGGCGTTAAATGCAGCATAGATGTCACGGCCACTCACACCGTCATGGAGCCTGCAAGAAGAATCACTTATTAATCTGAAATTCGACAACTCGTCTCACTACCAGTTAGAGGTGAGCAATTATTTTTAAGGGTATTATAGTTTGGGGCGGGAAGTTCGGGATGGGAATGGTCAGTACACACTAAGGAAGAAACTTTGGGACTTTGGTTGTCTTACGTGAAAGCTAGGAACTTGCTCTCAGGGTTGTCCCAATTATCTTCATGCCATGTAATCTCGCCCTTTAGACAAACATTGCACATTAGAGTAGCACTCAAAGTCGTGGAAAGATGTAAACAAGAGGAGGTTTAGTTACTTTGCTGAGGAAATTTTCGTGCTTGAGTACATGGTGTGAATGTCGGAACTTGATCACCTCCGAGAAAAACCTGAAATGGTTCTGCTTCTTTGCGTCGAGCTGGATTATTTTTAAAAAGAAGGCATGATTCCGGTTCAGGGGGAATCCATAATAAGCAGAGAAAGAAAAAACGTGAGATGTACGACTTGCCTCTTTCCACTGAAAATTGTTGAGAGCGGTATCATGTCCGTAGCTATTGTTATTACCATACCGGGTATGTCCATATTCGTCTCCCATTAGCATCATTGGTGTTCCCTGATCATTGATCACGGCCGGACTCATACGGATTTAAGAATTTTAACAATATTTAAACGGGCGTATGTAGGCAATACTTTTACCTGAGAAATCATCAAAGCTAAATGAAAATTCTTCATTTGCCGAGCACGTAAAGACTTGATGTGAGCATCACCAGTTTCCCCTGTCGAAAAACAGAGTACATAAATTTGAATGCTGGTATTAGAAATTATAGAGAGAACCGATCAACGCCTAAATGTTGTGAAATGTGAAGTGAGGTTCTAAATTTACCTTCAAAACCACAGTTCCAGCTATAATTATCATTACATCCATCATTTCCTCCTTCTCCATTGGCTTCATTGTGCTATAAATTACAGAAGAGACGTAAAAGCACAGACTCATCCAGGCTTTAACACCAATACATTGGAAATCAAAAGTACCTTAAAGTTGTATGTTACAAGATCTCGCAATGTGAATCCATCATGCGCAATGATGAAATTTACACTGTGGTAAGGCTTCCGCTGGTTAACCTATATAAGATAAGAGGGGAAGTGCGACGATGTCATGAAACCTACTTGGATTCTACTGCAGTTATGAATCTAAGCGTTACCTTCAAAAAATTAAGAGGTCATACAAAAACTAGTAACTTGAATGATTCTTACCTGGTAAAGATCGGAAGATCCTGAAACCCGAGTAGCAAAGCTTCCTTTCATACCACTGTCACCCTAAAAAAAATGTGGAACATTAGAGTGTTTCTGCAATAAGTCTTCTTTCTAAAGACCATTGTTGTATACCTTGATAAATTTTCTAACATCATCCCGGTACATCCCGTTCCACTCAGCCCACCTGACTTGGAAACATCCGTAGTTATATCAGGTTAGAGAACCTTGATAATCACAGAAATTTGGGGAACTACTAAGTATATTACTACAGGGCATCAACTTAAGCTAGTTGTGAAGCTAAAACTGTTACCTATCCCAATTTGGAAACTTCCCGACTAGATATAGTCCTCCACAATCCCAAGGCTCTGCAATTATCTTACATCTTGACAGAACAGAATCCTTGGCAATTGCCTGATGCAATAAGAAATTTCAAAATGAATATGTTTACGGCTACCAATATATATGATGATTGACAATACATTATCCACATACCCTTATGAGTGGGGGAGCACTGAGTGGAGATCCATCTGTTTCTCGGCAAAGAACACTAGCAAGATCAAATCGGAAACCATCCACGTGATATTCAGTGACCCTGCAGTTAGGTAAAGAGAAGAAAGCAGAACCGGGGACGATTAAATATGTGAAGAGAGAAAAACCAATGAACGATCCTTTCAAATCACTATCATGTGCAGAATAAACTTCAAGATATTTTTAGTCCATTATTTACAGTGGCTAAAATATATTTTGTCCATACCAGTGCCTTAAGCTATCTAGTATTAGTTCCATAACAACAGGATGGTTACAGTTCAGTGTATTCCCTGGAAACAGAAAACAAAAGAGACGTTGAGGATATATTACAGCTAACTGAAAACCGAACTTTCATTTGAAGTACGGAACTTTCAAAAGACAAGCCTGGAATAAACTTCAAAATAAATTACCACAGCCGGAAAAGTTAAGCAGTTGGTTGTTTGGATCAAGCATGTAATAAATCTGCAGATATATTTCACACTGTTCAGAGTTTAAAGATAAGAAAAGCAATAAACTAAAATGAGGGTCACTCTTCTTATGACTCGCCTTATTGTCTATGCCACGAAATGAAGTGGTATAAGGGTATTTGTCATCTGCTTCATTGGTGTGATTATAAACGACGTCCAAAATGACCTGCACAGAAGAAATTGTAAGAATACTTCTGAAGAATAATCAGTTACACAATACGTTCAACAAGGAACAAACTTCATCGACCAAAAAGATACTAGAAGCTCCAAGGAAAAGGGGGCAAGACAAAAGCATTGCATACCTCTATACCACCAGAATGTAATGCTTTGACCATTTCTTTAAACTCTTTCGAAGCTTTAATAGGGTCTCCCTCACCACTAGCATAACGGCTCATAGGAGCAAAAAAGTTAACTGTCGAGTAACCCCATGTATTAACCTAGCAAAAAACTCTTTCAGCTTGTGGAAGCACCGGGATTTTCATTCGTGAACAACTCAATATAAATTGAAAAGAGGGGAGTTTTATAGATGCCACGGGAACAAATGAGAGCTGCAAAAAATATTAGATACACAAATTGCATATTTGTGCTTACCATGTGATCTCTATGATTAGGACGCCTCTGAAACTCCAGTTCATCAAACTCAAAGACAGGCAACAACTCCACCGCATTTATACCCAGATCCAGAAGGTGTGGGATCTTTCAAAATAAGAAGAAATGAGTGAGATATAAAAGAAGCATTGCACGTAAACATGCAAGCAGATGAAACATATACTCAATATCTGTGATAATAAGCTGTTACACATTTAATGCTTTATTGGTATTAGCTCTTGTGCTCATCAGATGTAAGTATGGATGCACAGTAATTTCAGCATATCAACATACTTATGAGGTACGATATTATTACCTTCTCAATGACACCAAGGTAACTGCCCCCTATAGATGGATCCATCCCACTGGACTCATCAGCAGTAAAAGCACGAACATTCATTTCATAAATAACAAGATCCTTCTGCAAAACAGCAGGAGATGATAAGAAAATCGAAAGAAAGTAATACACCGCTCTTTTCATAAATGCTGCAGGAATACAAATTCCATTATCCAGAGCAAGAAAAATAACATATCAACAGAATCCTGCAACAACTAGCTGAAGGAGACATATACCTCAGGTATGTTAGGGAACTCGTAGTCATCTCCCCAGTTAAACGGCGAGCTCTCAAAGTCATAAGTTCCATAGAATGGAGCAAACTTTTGGCTACTATCTCCAAAACAGCGGCGGCCTTTAACTAGCTTCGCATAGGGATCCAAAAGCACAATGCTACTGTCAAACCGATGCCCTTGATTCCATTCTCCAGGACCATCAACACGGTAACCATAAAGAACATTTCTGAGAGGCAAATCCTATCATATTGTAAAAATATTCCACAGACATGAATAGCGAGAAGACAAAACGATTGCGTAAGAAAAGTTCCTCAGTGTACGATACTACCTCAACACAAATGTGCCAAGTATCCCCGGTCTTGTTTATGCTGGGATCCAAAACCAACTCGATCATACCATCATCATTCACATCACTAGAAAATATATCACCAAAGATTAACCAAGCAAAAACATAAACAAACTTCAGAATCTAACTAAACAATAAACTTTAAGCAAGAGCTATAAACTTATGAGTACCTCAATGGAAGCGATAAGCAGAGTGTCACAGAACTCGCGTTCTGAGAAAACAGAGCGAAATTGATTCCTTTGTCGATTTGAGACACACCAAGAGGAGATATCTCACCAGAGGAAACTTTGAAGGATTGTCTAGTTTCTGTCATTGGAGATGATTCTTCCTCTATCACACGTTCGTGTGCACGACGACAAGTGACCTTAAGTGTTGAACGATCCTTAATCTACCAACGATGAAACAATGAAGATCTTATAATTCGATTTTTTTTTTTTTTTTTTTTTTTGCTTTGGACGATTATGAACAAACAAGACGTGCCTTACGGGAGAAACCTCGACAAATCGGAGCTCCGGTCACCTTCCTGCTCAATTTCAATCTACGAGTGAAGAATCAGAACTCTAATTCGAATCATAATTTCGAATCAAAGAGACAATAAAGCGGCAAATTGACTAACCCCATGGGAATGAAGCCAGTGAAGGCATTACCGGAGGAGTAGAGCGCCGGAGGAAAATAGGAAGAAAGAGAATCACATGAAGAAGGAGAAGAAGGTGAGGCAAGCATCGCTCCTTTGCTTCAGTGATTCGGAATCTGCTTTTGAAATGAGATTCTATGTTCCTTCTTCTTCTTCCTTTTTATTGTTTTGTGTGCGTGTGTGAGTGTAGAAGGAGGAAAAGGTTTTTTCCTGATGGGACTTTGGGAGAAACAAAGAGAATCGTTCATTACGGTGTCTGCCACGTGAACGGAAGCGCGAGTCTCGTGTATAGCTTTCATTGTTTTTTTTGTTCCTGGTGATTTTCTCGTTTGTCATTTTCCGGGAAAATATATTTTGGCATGAGAAAGTAACCAAGAAGGTGGGGCTAAACTTATTTGACTGATAGCCACTTAATGTGCTAGTCATCTCCCATGAGTTATACCAATCAACCATTTAGTTCAGGAGGAATCGTCCCAAAAATTTTTAGATCTCAAACGAAAATCTCATGTGTCCCTTTTATAATTTCATTTTCGGTTATAATTATTTTTAATTTAAAAAATAGAAAAATTATCATAAAATCTACCCCAATTGAAAAATTTATAGCCTGTACTAGGGTTATATCCGCCCACGGAAAACCCATCCAATCCAATCGGGTCATACCCGAAAACTGATCAAATCCCTAGTTTTCCTTAATTTTACTCATTTCAAATCTCCCAACTTCTCAACTTCTCCTCTTAACTAGGGAAAACTAGGAATTTGATCAATGCCGAAGACGAGGGAAGGAATCACAGGTCGAAAAAGAAGTCGAGGAAGGAGGAAAGGGGTTAAGTATGATGTAGGGCAGTCGGAAATAGGACGAAAGGATCCGCCGCCGGCCGGCAATACGGAGGAAGCGCTTATGAACGACTCAGAAGTGGTGGTTCCTCCTCCGATCGTCGAGGGAACCGCCAAAGCGAATCCTGCAAAAGAAACTGAAGGAACTCAGACGGAAGGAGAAGAAGAGTCAAATGAAGGAGAATAATCAAATGAAGTAGATGAAGAAGACGAAGAGACGGAAGGAGGAGAAGAGGAAAAAAGCGAAGAAGAGGAAAACATCGAAGAAGAGAGTGACGAATAAGAAGAAGGAGAGGACGAAGAAGAAGGGGACCTTGAGAAACCGAGTGAAGGAGAGAGTGAAGAAGACGAAACAGAGAGTGAAGAAGAATAAGAGATGGAGGAAGATACAAACCGAGCCATCAATAATGATGAGCCCCTCCCAAACGTGTCCTCTGAGCCAAACAAGGATGGGGCTCGAGAAGGAGACGATTCCCATGACAGCTCCGATTCCCATTTGGTAAGTATTCCCTTTTAGTTAGGTAAAACTAGGAAATTTGAGTTTTGTGTATGCTCCTCTTGATGTCAATTGATATAGGTAGTCCATAGACTGAGTTTTGATGACTATAGTTATTGAAATTGGATTAGATGATGAATTTGGGTTATTTGTTTCTATGTAATGAAAATTGAATTGGTTTGTGTAGAAAATAAGCATTTGAAAGAAATTTTGTGTGCTCTTGGGCTCTCTTTATAGTAAGGAAATTGACACAATTACTCAAGAAAGCATGTCAATTTGTTGGGTTTAAAGTAAAACTGGAAATTGGTAAAACTAGACTGTCGTAAAACTGGAAAACATGGGAAAAATATATTGATGTATAACTGGAATAACTTGATAAAACGGATTATTGCAGAAATCCGGTGATGAAACAATGGCACTGCAACCTCTCAGAATGTACTTCCCAGCAACGGAGTACACGAACAAAATAAAGATTTCGACGAGGTGTCAAAGAATTTCTGTCAACTCTTGAGAAGTTGGAGCCTCCGCTTACGCGTCACGAGAGGAATTGTTTTCAAACGCATCCGCAGTTCAGACACATCTTCCACTTGCCGAAGGACAACAACCACAAGCTCCAGGGCATGTGGATGCTATTGCTTTGAACCGCCTGCATAGAGAAGAAAAAGGAAGCATGGTTCGTGGTGATTGGCGTTCCGGTCCCATACGGTCTGAGGGAGTACGCGTTGATCTCCGGATTAAACTGCAAAAACTTTTTGATGAATTATAATGAGTTGGGTGGCAAGACTTTTGTGAGGAGGCTGTTCGGGCAAAAAAAGTCAGATATGAAGATGTGAAAGGGAAACTAGAGGAGGGGATGCGACCTTCTCAAGATAGGCTGAGGATGATTGTATTGTACTTCCTTTGCAGCATTATCATTGCTCAGACGAAATGCGGAAACGATGCTACTCCGGTTGTGGATTTCTTCCAGAGAGCTGTTGATGATCTTGACTTGTGCAAGACTTTTCCTTGGGGGAGAATGTCTTTTGAGTACATGCTCAGTCAGATCTCTCACAAGATGGATAATTTTAAAGGAGTCGTCAATGAGAACAAATTATGGCCGATTCCCGGTTTATGTATCCCTTTGGAGGTATGTACAATTAAGTTGTGGTATTAGTAATTCTTGCAACTTTTTCATAATTTAACTTATCTCTTACTAATCTCAACTATATGTGTGTTGTTTTGCAGCTGCTAGCGTTTGAGGCAATTCCAGAGTTGGGGAGTATTTTCTGCGAGCCAATTCCAGAGGCAGACGATGAGTGTCCAAGGATGTGCAAGTATCAGTTCAAGAAGAGCAACATGAGAGGGTTTCCTCTTTCAAAAATCAATGAAGAACTTGGTAAAACTCAGGTCAGTTATCCTATGCATTTGAAATTTTTGGAGTTGTTTTTTGTTTCTAATCTTTAACATCATTGTTGACATTCTTCGCAGGACATTGATAGCATCCTGCCACCTCGTGGAGAAGCAGCTCTTCTTGATGAAATCTTCGAAGAAGACGACGTCGATGATCGCGACAATCCGGTTGTTCGCAGTTGGATGAAGCATATCAAGGAAGGACGTATAGTCTTCTTTGAGGATATGTACAACGCTGACGTGGCTGCCCGAGTGGAAGAGGAAAAGGAAGCTAAGAAAGAGGAAGCTGAGAATGAGGGACCTGCTGCCACTGGAACATCTGGAGAAGTGAGTGGTGCAAACGAGTTGTTAGAGCTTGTGCTAGGGATGTGATATAGGAAATATGTGACGAAGACAAAACCAAAACGAGGGAAACACGTGGAACCAATTCAGTGGCTTTGTCAAACAACCGACTTATTAAAAAACCTATAAAGAGCATTGTTTAGCTCATAGTTTATTTTTATTAGAGATTTTCAATTGTATCTTTCCTTTCTCTTTTCATCGAAAGAATTCTAGGGTTTGTTATCTCTTTGTTTGCTTGAGTTGTTTCTTCATCCTATACTCTAGCAGCTTGAGAATTGAATTCGTGTTTTCTGAACATTGATTCATTAGCGGGATCGAGTTAAACACAGTTTACCTCTATCAAAGGTATCAGAGAGTCAACAATTCTCAGAGATGACAGAGATAAGAGCACAAACTGCGCTTAAGGAGGCAATTCAGGAGGAACTGGGTTCGCATATTGATGTGATGCTTGCGAGGATAGCAACTTTGAAAGGGATAGTTTCTGAACAGAACACCAAACTTGCCGAACAGAACAACAAACTTGATAAGAACATCGCCGATATGTTCGAAGCAATCCGATTGATTTCAAATCCTAATGGTTCGTCGAGTAGTAACCCACCGCACAACAAGATTTCTACGGTTGTGACGTCGACCCCGGCATTCAACTTTGAACGGCAATACACCGCACAGGAACAACGAACGGGAGTTCATCAGAATTATGCGGGTTTGACAAGATTGGGGAAGGTTGATTTTCCCAGATTTTATGGTGATAATATCAAAAAATGGCTATTTAAAGTGGAACAATTTTTTTCGATTGATCTCACTCCGACTGAATTGAAGGTCAAGTTAGCTTCGATTCACTTCGACGGTCACGCCGCAACTTGGCATCAATCTATGATGCAATCTAAGTTTGGCGCATCTTTGTTAACTGACTGGCACAATTACAAAGGAACGCTTTGAAGACATCATGGAGGATCCTATTGCATAACTAAAACAATTGCAGGAAACATATGGCATCGTTGCTTATTATGAGAAGTTTGAGCTTTTAAAAACAAGGGTGAATTTGACCGAGGATTACCTGGTTAGTACGTATCTGGCTGGTTTGAGAATGGATACACAAATGCATGTATGAATGTTTCAGCCACACATTATTCGACAATGTCTCTTACTCGGGAGATTGTATGAGAAAGCTCACCCGAGAAAACCAATGGTGGCTGGTTGGACCACGCCGAAGCCTAATAATTTAAGTTCCCAAGCTAAGGGAATTCTTCCATACAAAAAGAACCAGAGTTTAGAGGTGGTGCCAACGAGTCTAAAGACCGACCTAAGGGGGATACACTCAACCTACAGAAATTTTTGTCTCATGCAGAGATGAGCGATAGACGAGCTAAAGGTTTGTGTTACTTATGTGATGAGAAGTATACACCTGGCCATTATCTGAAACATAAACAAAAACAGCTGTTTATCATGGAATCTACGGAAGAGAAAGAAGGAGATATAAGGGAGGAACAGTGGGAAGAAGCAGAGGACGGTGATCTGGCCCAGATTTCAGTCAATGCAATCGCTGGTATTTCAGATTATAGCACGATGCATGTTAAAGGATTATATGGGAAGCGACCATTATTTATTTTGATTGATTCTGGCTCCACCCACAATTTCGTGGACAAGAGTGTCGCTGAACGACTAGGTTGTTCCTTACTTCCTACAGGCAGGAGACGAGTCAAGGTGGCTGATGGACGTATGCTTGGGATCACAACAAAAATTGATCAATTTCAGTGGAAATTCCATGACACCGAGTTTACATCTGATGTATTGGTTATACCATTGGGCGGTTGTGACATGGTTCTAGGCATCCAATGGATGCAAACGTTAGGACGTATAACTTGAGATTTCTGAGATTATAGATGGGGTTTGTGTTTGAGAAGCAGAAGTTATTGCTCCATGGGATTAAACAAGGATCAATCCGAGAGGTTAAGGCGAACAAACTCAATAAGCTGCGGGAAGAACAAGTCCAACTAGCAAGGATATGTGCTAATGAGATCATCGAGGATCAGGAGGAGGTGACTTTGTGCGCAGTCGAACCAGAGTTAGTCGCTTAGCATCATGCCGTAACAGCTAGGCTACTCGCCGCGTTCAACGATATATTTGCTGAACCAACAGAGTTACCACCGTTTCGGGAGAATCACAATCATAAGATTCTATTGCTCGAAGGGTGAAATCCTATTAATCAACGACCTTACCGCTACGCACTGTATCAGAAGAATGAAATAGATAAAATTATCGAAGAATTGTTGGTAAGTGGCACAATACAAGCTAGTTCAAGCCCGTATGCATCTCCGGTTGTATTGGTGAAGAAAAAAGATGGAACTTGGCGATTATGTGTTGATTACCGAGGGTTAAATAGCTTGACAGTGAAAGATAGATTTCTGATTTCATTGATTGAAGATTTGATGGATGAATTGGGTGGATCTCAGGTGTATTCAAAGATAGATTTGCGGGCTGGTTATCATCAAGTGCGCATGGATCCGAATGATATTCATAAAACAGCTTTCAAAACTCATTATGGGTGTTATGAGTATTTGGTAATGCCTTTCGGCCTCACTAATGCTCATGCTACTTTTCAGAGTTTGATGAATTCCTTATTCAAAGAATTTCTGCGCCACTTTGTCCTCATATTTTTGATGACATATTGATTTACAGCCCATCAATTGAGTTGCATCTGGAACATCTTCATGTTGTGTTCTTGAGTGAATTCTGGAAAGAGTTATTTACCTTAAGATATATCATGGTTTTTACCCCTTTTAGGTCATGATATAAATCCGTTTTATAGTTTTTCTACTATTTTGTAGTGGTTTAGAGTCTTTTACAGGTTTTAGCACGTTTGGAGCATAATTGGAGATATTGGAGCTTTCTGGAGCATTTTGGATCAAAGCAGAAGGTCGTGTAGCTGAGTACCCGATTTGAAGTATCAGTGTCGATCGATACTGTCTGGTATCGGTCGACACTCATCGAAGCAGACGCGACCCGCGAGTTTAATGAAGAGTTGAAGAATTGCAAAATTTCCAGAAGTCTTTATTATTTACAAGAAGCCCCGAAACGTGATTTATGTTATTTAATAGGATTTTACAGCCACTTTCATGGCTATGCTTTATTTTATTCTGGTTTTGTGAGAGAGCTTTTGAAGGGAGACAAGTCTGAAACTTTGTTCATCCGAGAGAAGATTTCGAACCCTCTTGTTACTCTTTCTATTTTATTTGATGATTTATTCAAACATGTTTATTGCTTCAATTTCCATGTCTGAGTAGATCTCCTGTTAGGTTTAGGGTTCTCAAAAGGGTTTTCTCTGAATGCTAGGTTGATAAGTTATTAGGATTCACTATCTGAATTAGTTCTTCGCCATAGGTTGTTTCCAAAGCTAATTCTAGATTCATCACCTAGAACTTAGATCTTAGGATAATTGATTAGGCACTAGAGTGCGATTAATTACCTGACAGAACCTAGAGTGAGCAAAATAACTATTCGCAAAGAGATTTGATTTAGTTGTTTTGTGAACAAATCAAACTTGAACTAAAAGTTGGTTAGACTTTAGGATTCGCAAAGATATTTGGAATTCTAGGATTTAGATTTAGATAGTTTTCGCAACGAGAGTTGGTTAATTATACCTTAGTGATTTGAGTTCAAGAACCGCGATAAATCTGAATCCTGTTAGTTAGTTTATCTGCATTCATTGATTTCCTGAGAAATACCCTTAACCTATCTTTCTCCAATCGAATTTACAACCGTTTTGATTTACATTCTGTTTTCAATATCATTGATTGCTTAGCTTTATTCTCATCTTTATAATCTATTGTGTGTCTCTGTGAGTCCTTGTGTTCGACCCCTACTTTACTGCAACTACTGCTTAGTACTTTTAGGGTATTAATTTGAGCATATCAAATTTGGCGCCGTTGCCGGACACTCAATTCGCCATTAGATTTTAGTCTGAGAATTTCGACTAAGTTCGTCGGTATCGATCGATACTATCTAGTGTCGGTCGATACTCGTCGCTCTCTTTTTGTTGATATCGATCGACACCACCCAGTGTCGGTCGATACTCATCGTGTTACCGTGTACTAACGTTCTTAGTTCTTGTTTTCAGGTGTATGCCTATTCGTGAAACCAGAAGAAGCAAGAACACTCATCTAGTTGAACTGTCATTGGAGCAGCTAGCACTTTTGGAACGCACAAACAGAAAAGCAAAGAAGCCAGCAGAGATGAACAACCCCGTGGTTTTGGTTCGAGATGAAGCTGGTGCTTACAGAGACCAAGAGGGCCAGTTGTGCAATGCGAGAGGGCAACGTCTGGATGGAGAGGGGAACATCATTCCACCTGCTCCTGTTGTCGAGGAGATTGTCGCTGAGAACATCGCTGGGAACGTTGTGGTTAATCGTGGTAGAACGATTGGTGAGTACAACAGGCCTGATCAGTTTTATGCCAATCGATCAGCGATTCGTCCTCCTGTTTTTCAGATGAATGACTTTGAGCTGAAACCTGCATACTACACTCTTGTGGGTCAGCACCCTTTTCATGGTCTTTCCAGCGAACATCCCATGGACCATATTGAGAGGTTTGAGGATTTGGTCACTAGCATCAAGATCAATTGAGTGTCCTATGATTACCTCTTCTGTAAGCTCTTCCCATACTCTCTTGATGGAGACGCAACTTACTGGCTGAAGCAGTTACCTCCTGGATCACTGACTAACTGTGAAGAGACTAAGACTGCTTTCCTGAACAACTTCTATGATGATGCACGATCTGAGGATCTAAGGAACAAGATCTCCCAAGTTTTCTCAAGGACCTACTGAGGCGTTCAAGGCAGCTTGGACAAGATTCAGATCATACCAGAGAGATTGTCCACATCACGGGTACTCTGATGTTCAGCTGATGGGTTTCTTCTTCAGAGGGATTGACTGGGGGTATCAGATGGCTTTGGATGCTTCGAGCAATGGGAATTTCAATACTAGGTATCATGAAGATGCTTATGTGCTTATTGAGAACTTGGCGTCTAGCAATAACACCAAGAATGCTGATTTTGAGTGGAAGAAGCTAGCTGGTAGCATGGATAGTTCACAGATTTCTGAAGTTCAAGCCAAGCTAGATTTTCTGATCGGGTAGTCGAAGATGACTGTACACTTTGCTGATGGAGTCGATAATATTGATGAAGATGAAGTGGAGGATGTTAACTACGTTAGTGGTTCTGGTTTTCAGGGTCAGCGATTCGGATACAACAACAACCGAAACTTCAACAACAACACTCAGCAAGGTGGGTACAAGTTTGAGGGAAACCAATCTGGCTTTGGAGCAAAACAATTTGCTCAGAAACCACTCCAGAGCAACGATTTCACTCGCAATTATGGGAACTCTTCGTACCAACCCATCTCTCCAAAGTCCACAGAGAGTAAGATGGAATCCATGCTTGAACAGATCCTTCAGGGACAACAGAAGTTGCAAGGGGATTTCAATGGGAAGATTGACTCTCTGTACACTGATCTGAATGGGAAAATTGAGGCTATCAATCTTTCTCAGAGGAAGCTGGAAACTCAGGTTGCTCAGACAGCAGAAGCTGTAAAAAGGCAAGAAGGTTTTCTTCCAGGGAAGACTGATAATCCAAGAGCACACATCAATGCCATCACCTTGAGGAGTGGAAAAGAGGCGATTACAGGAGTGAAAAACAACCCAATCGCAGAGAACTTCGTCGATTATCCTGAAGATGACGACTGGGATTCTGAAAATCCCCGTGTATCGATCGATACCAGACAGTGTCGGTCGACACCAGTCCAGACACCTGCACGAGTAGATCCAGAATCTCTCGTATCGATCGATACTCCTTCTTTGTCGATCGATACTGAGGCGCAAGTCGAGAAGGAACCAGGGATTGTTAAGGAGAGGGCATACAAACCTACAATACCTTACCCTATGCTTCCTAAGATGACAAAGAAGGAATGGGAGGATGCCAGATGCAAAACTATGTTGGATAAGTTGGTTGTGGAACTCCCTTTTGTAGATGCTATTAAGACTTCTCCACCTTTCAGGAGGTATGTGAAGAAGATGGTGTCTAGCAATGTGAACCTTGAGGAGGGTGTCATGATGATTACAGTTGAATGCAGTGCGATTCTACTCAACAAAATTCCCAAGAAGCTACCAGACCCAGGGAGTTTTGTTATGGATTACACTATCTTCACAGAGATATTCGAGCGTTCTCTCTGCGATATTGGGTCGAGTGTGAACCTCATGCCACACTCAGTAGCTAAGAGAATGGGGATGACAGATTTTCAATCTACAAGGATTTCGCTGGTACTTGCTGATCGCTTAGTGCGACTTCCAGAGGGACTACTCGAAGATGTTTCAATCAAGATTGGGAATTGCTTAATCCCAACATATTTCATCGTCCTGAAGTACGATGCTGAGCCTAAGGATCCTCTTATCCTGGACATACCATTCCTTGCAACTGCTGGAGCCTTGATCGATTGCAAGAATGGACAGATAGCTCTCAACATCGGTGATTTGGTGATGTCCTTTAACATGGAAAAGATGATGAAGCGACCAACCATCGATGGACTGGCGTTCTATGTGGACACCTTTGGTGACATAGCGGAGGAGTACTTCCTAGAGATGCACCCTGAAGATCCACTGGAGAGAGCACTGGTGTACTCTGATATCTCAAAGGAATTGCTGGGAGATGTAGCTGCTGGATACGCCAAGATGCTCGATCTGACTGATGCAGTATCGATCGATACCGACAGTATCGATCGATACCAGACGTGTGCGTTAGAGGAGTTGGCCGAGACTCCTAAGAACGCTGGTGAGCTTGGTGATTGGAGTGAGGAGAAAGCTCCTAAGATTGAACTCAAGCCACTCCCAGCCGTATTGAGGTATGTTTTCCTTGGTCCTAATTCCACATACCCTGTGATTGTTAACGCTTCTTTAAACAACGCAGAGATTACCTTACTGCTGAGCAAGCTGCGCAAGTATCGCAAAGCTCTCGGCTATTCTCTTGATGATATTTCAGGTATAGCACCAGACCTGTGCACACATCAGATTCACCTGGAGGATGAGTCAAAGTCTTCGATTGAGTGCTAGAGGAGGCTGAATCCGAACCTGAAGGAAGTGGTCAGGAAGGAAGTGATGAAGCTATTGGAAGCAGGGATCATCTATCTCATCTTAGATAGTTCTTGGATTAGTCCAGTTCATGTTGTGCCTAAGAAAGGAGGTATAACTGTGGTGAAGAACGAGAAGGATGAGCTGATCCCTACGAGGACAATCACTGGTCACATGATGTGTATTGACTACAGGAAGCTGAACGCGGCTACAAGGAAGGATCATTTCCCCTTGCCATTCATCGACCATATGCTGGAGAGGTTAGCGAGTCACCCTTACTACTGTTTTCTCGATGGGTACTCAGGCTTTTTCCAGATTCCTATACATCCAAAGGAGCAGGGAAAGACAACTTTTACATGTCCTTATGGCACATTCGCATACAGAAGAATGCCATTTGGATTATGTAACGCTCCAGCGACTTTTCAGCGATGCATGATGTCAATTTTCACAGACATGATTGAGGAGTTTATGGATGATTTTTCTGTGTATGGATCGTCATTCAAGGATTGTCTGATAACTTATGCAAGGTGCTTCAGCGATGCGAGGAGAAGCATTTAGTTCTTAATTGGGAGAAGTGCCACTTCATGGTACAAGATGGCATTGTTCTTGGGCATACGGTTTCTAAGGCAGGGATCGAAGTTGACAAAGCTAAGATTCAAATCATGACAAGCCTGCAACCTCCACGATCTGTATCTGAGATTCGAAGCTTCCTTGGTCATGCTGGGTTTTACAGGAGGTTCATCAAGGATTTCTCTAAGCTTGCACGCCCACTCACAGTCATGTTGTGTAAGGAAGTCAAATTTGATTTTACACCTGATTGCCTTATAGCCTTCGAGGAGATTAAAAAGGCATTGGTGAGTTCTCCAATTGTCCAACCACCTGATTGGAGTTTACCATTTGAGGTTATGTGCGATGCGAGTGATTTTGATGTTGGAGCTGTGCTGGGTCAGAGGAAAGACAAGAAGCTCCATTCTATTTAGTATGCCAGCATGACGTTGGATGATGCTCAGCGAAATTATAACTCCACTGAGAAGGAGTTACTTGCAGTTGTCTTCTCTTTTGAGAAATTTCGGTCCTACTTGATTGGGAGCAAGGTTATTGTTCATACAGACCATGCTGCTTTCAAATACTTGCTGAAGAACAAGGACCTCAAGCCTCGTCTATGCCGATGGGTACCTTTGCTCCAAGGGTTCGATATCGAGATCAAGGACAAGAAGGGAGTTGAGAATGGAGTTGCTGACCACCTATCGCGAATAAAGATCGATGAAGTCGTGCGTATTGATGATTTCTTGCCAGAGGAGGGTATCTACTTCATTGAAGCTCAACTTCAGGATGCTTGTTCCGAAAATCTGCACTTTTTGCGAGCACAGACCTTCGGTATCGATCGATACTCATCTAGTATCGGTCGATACCCGACACGTTTCGGTCCTGTTTTGCCCGCAGAGCATTTCGACTCTTATGACGCCTATCTAGCTGCTGTATCTAGTCCTGCATGACCATGGTACGCTGACATTGCTAACTACATTGCTGTAGAGACTGAGCCAAAGCATCCCACAAAGTATGCGAAGAAGAAGTTTATGCGCGAGATGAGGCGATTTTTCTGGGATGATCCTTACCTATACAAGCACTGCTCAGATGGTATTTATAGAAGATGCGTTGCAGAGTCTGAGGTGCCTTCGATTCTTTTTCATTGTCATTGGTCTGAGTATGCTGGACACTTTGCTACTTTCAAGACAGTGTCCAAAGTTCTTCAAGCAGGCTTCTGGTGGCCTACTATGTTCAGAGTTGCGCATGCCTTTATCTCACAGTGTGATGCCTGTCAGAGGAGAAGTAAGATCAGCAAGAGGCATGAGATGCCACAGAATTTCATCCTTGAGGTTGAAGTTTTCGATTGATGGGGCATCGATTTTATGGGTCCCTTTCCCTCATCACACAAGAACAGATATATCCTGGTTGCTGTGGACTATGTGTCCAAATGGGTGGAAGCGATTGCTAGTCAAACCAATGACTCTGTGGTGGTTCTTAAGCTGTTTAAGACCCTCATTTTTCCACGATTTGGAGTGCCGCGTATTGTTATAAGTGATGGTGGCAGCCACTTTATTAACAAGGTTTTAGAGAAGTTGCTAAAGAAGCATGGTGTAAATCATCGTGTGGCTACTCCATATCACCCTCAGACCAGTGGGCAGGTCGTGATTTCCAACAGGCAAATCAAGGAGATTTTGGAGAAGACAGTAGGCATTTCTAGGAAGGATTGGTCTACGAAGCTGGATGACGCACTATGGGCTTACAGGACTGCTTTAAAAACACCGTTGGGTACTACACCGTTTCACTTGCTGTATGGGAAAGCATATCACCTTCCAGTGGAGACCGAGCACAAGGCAGCATGGGCGACAAAGTTGTTGAACTTCGACATCAAGCCTGCGGCTGAGAGGAGATTGATTCAGTTGAACGAGTTGGATGAGATTAGGTACCACGCCTACGAGAACTCGAAGTTGTACAATGAGAGAACTAAGGCCTATCATGATAAGAAGATCATCTCCAGACATTTCAAGCCAAACGACCAATTACTTCTATATAACTCTCGTTTGCAATTATTTCCTGGTAAATTGCGTTCTCGTTGGTCAGGGCCTTTCACAGTCAAGGAAGTTAGACCACATGGTGCTATTGTCCTGACAAGGAAGAGTTCACTGTCAATGGAAAAAGGGTGAAACACTATAGGGCGAAAGCCGAGATTCCAGAAGGACACATAATGCCTATGGAAGATGAACCCACTGCCTAAACGGCGGTATAGTCAAGCTAATGACGTTAAACAAGCGCTTGGTGGGAGGCAACCCACTGGTGAGTTTTGTTTTTGAGTCTTTTTCTTTTTCTTTTTCGTTTTGTGTTTGTGTCAGGATAACCAAAGAGCAAAACTCGGAACTGCCCGTGTGTCGATCGATACCCTACTTGTATCGGTCGACACCCTGCGCGAATGAGAAAAGTTCATCATGTCGACTTATGCTTGGTATCGATAGATACCAAGTTGGGTGTCGGTCGACACTCGTACCCCAGTACGGTAACTTCTTGTTTTTCACAGTTCCACTTAGTTCTTTTGCTTTCTTTCACCAACTCTAGGTTGGATAACACTAGGGACAGTGTTGTTCAAGTCTGGGGGAGGTAGTCGCTGACATTGTTTTTGTTTTCCTTAGAGTCAGTCGATTTTGAGTCATTTGTTGCTTTATTGAGTCAAAATATGTTGGAGACTGTGATCTTTTTCTTGAATCTATTGATCTGACCTTGCTTCTAAGTGACCATTATTACAGAATCAGTTCTAGATCGACTAATGAAAAATCCAAAGGCTGACCAGTTAACTAGAAGACACTCATGTTTCCAGCAAAGTTCTTTAAAGCCTGAGCCAAATTTTTGCACTTCATCGATGTGGTTAGTATCCATAGAGCTTGATTCCTCATTCATATCTGACAAAGTAACCCATGTGTTTAAAGTAATAGTATCTCTCTCCCCTGTTATAAGTTAAAAAAAAATAAGTGCATGAAAAGATGAGATGATTTTCTCCTGAGTAGAGGGTTAGGAATGTTTCCAGCGATCCCATTATTCTACTTGGTGAGGAATGATCACACAAAAGATTGGAAGCGAGGCTAGGATTTTCCTATGATGCCATTATTCGCCTACACCCTTTGATACATTGAGAGGGAAGAACCGGGGATTAGGTGGCAAACACCATCAATACTCGCGTCTCATACCTTGATGTGTATATGCAAATCTAAAAAATGAAGAGAACATAATAAGAAATAAGTCTGGGGGAGAGAAAATGATACCAAAAGTGTGAAAAAGGGTGGTTCCTTGTCATGATATTGTATGGGAAAGAATCTAGAAGGTTCTTGGTATTAATCACATCGATGAAACTGGCGAGGAAGGCTTGATTGAACGATGCTGTGAAATAATGTGTGTAGTATGGGAAGCTGTGAATGTCTACGGAGAAGTACATGGTGGTTAGATATGAAACTGGTTAGGTGATATGTGGAGCACTAAGGAAAATGGTCATTGCAATGTTTCATGAACAAGTGAGTCTCCGTGTTTTCAAACTTCTTTCTCTGGTTTAGTTTTCTGTTTTGCTTGAGGGCAAGCAAAGGCTAAGTCTGGGGGAGTTGATATATCATGGTTTTTACCCTTTTTAGGCCATGATATAAGTCCATTTTATAGAGTCTTTCTACTATTTTGTAGTGGTTTAGAGTTTTTACAGGTTTTAGCACGTTTGGAGCATAATTGGAGATATTGGAGCTTTCTGAAGCATTTTGGATCAAAGCAGAAGGTCGTGTAGCTGAGTACCCGATTTGAAGCATCAGTGTCGATCGATACTGCCTGGTATCGGTCGACACTCATCGAAGCAGACGCGACCCGCGATTTTAATGAAGAGTTGAAGAATTGTAAAATTGCCCAGAAGTTTTTATTATTTACAAGAAGCCCCGAAACGTGATTTAGGTTATTTAATAGGATTTTACAGCCACTTTCATGGCTATGCTTTATTTTATTCTGGTTTTGTGAGAGAGCTTTTGAAGGGAGACAAGTCTGAAACTATGTTCGTCCCAGAGAAGATTTCGAACCCTCTTGTTACTCTTTCTATTTTATTTGATGATTTATTCAAACATGTTTATTGCTTCAATTTCCATGTCTGAGTAGATCTCCTGTTAGGTTTAGGGTTCTCATAAGGGTTTTCTCTGAATGCTAGGTTGATTAGTTTTTAGGATTCACTATCTGAATTAGTTCTTCGCCATAGGTTGTTTCCAAAGCTAATTCTAGATTCATCACCTAGAACTTAGATTTTAGGATAATTGATTAGGCACGAGAATGCGATTAATTACCTGACAGAACCTAGGGTGAGCAAAATAACTATTCGCAAAGAGATTTGGTTTAGTTGTTTTGTGAACAAATCAAACTTGAACTAAAAGCTGGTTTAGACTTTAGGATTCGCAAAGAGATTTGGAATTCTAGGATTTAGATTTAGATAGTTTTCGCAACGAGAGTTGGTTAATTATACCTTAGTGATTTGAGTTCAAGAACCGCGCTAAATCTGAATCCTGATAGTTAGTTTATCTGCATTCATTGATTTCCTGAGAAATACCCTGAACCTATCTTTCTCTAATCGAATTTACAACCGTTTTGATTTACATTCTGTTTTCAATATCATTGATTGCTTAGCTTTATTCTCATCTTTATAATCTATTGTGTGTCTCTGTGAGTCCTTGTGTCCGACCCCTACTTTACTACAACTACTGCTTAGTACTTTTAGGGTATTAATTTGAGCATATCACCTTACAAGGAGTTTCTCTGAAAGTTTCTAGCGCCTATCACCCACAAAGTGATGGACAAACTGAGGTTGTTAATCGTTGTTTGGAGACGTATTTGCGATGCATGTGTAGTGATCGACCTCAATTGTGGAGCAAATGGTTACCTTTAGCCGAGTTTTGGTATAATACTACTTTCCACTCCGCAACTCAGATAACTCCGTATGAAGCAGTTTATGGCCACGCTCCTCCGCTTCATTTACCTTACATTCCTGGCGAATCTAAAGTTGCAGTGGTCGCTAAATGTCTGCAAGAAAGAGAGAATATGATCTTGATTCTCAAATTTCATCTCTTTCGGGCTCAGCATCGAATGCAACAAGTAGCTGATCAACATCGAACCGATTGACATTTCAACATTGGAGATTATGTTTATGTCAAACTTCAACCATATCGACAGAAGTCAGTGGTCATGAGGTCTAACCAAAAGCTGTCTCCAAAATATTTTGGTCCTTAAAAGATAATTGATCGTTGTGGTAAGGTTGCATATAAGTTGAAACTTCCGGACTCATCTCAAGTACACCCTGTGTTCCATGTTTCTCAACTCAAGATCTTGGTTGGCAACGTCCATACATCTACTCAATTACCATCCGTCATGCTCGACGTGTTGAGTAAAGAACCTGAAAAAATACTGGAGCGCAAGATGGTAAACAGACAGGGAGAGCGGCGACAATGGTGCTTGTTAAATGGACCAATCTTCCTGTGAAGGAAGCGACATGGGAGTATTTTTTTGAGCTCAAGAAGAAATTTCCGGCAATTGAACCTTGAGGACAAGATTCTTCGAAGAGGGGAGATTTGATATAGGAAATATGTGACGAAGACAAAAGGAAAACGAGGGAAACACGTGGAATCAATTCAGTGGCTTTGTCAAACAACCGACTTATTAACAAACCTATAAAGAGCATTGCTTAGCTCATAGTTTATTTTTATCAGAGATTTTCAATTGTATCTTTCCTTTCTCTTTTCATCGAAAGAATTCTAGGGTTTGTTATCTCTTTGTTTGCTTGAGTTGTTTCTTCATCCTATACTCTAGCAGCTTGAGAATTGAATTCGTGTTTTCTGAACATTGATTCATTAGCGAGTTCGAGTTAAACACAGTTTACCCTATCATGATGAAGAAATAAATGGACGAAGGGTTTAAGTTGATTAATAAGAAGATTGATGGGTTTGAGAACAGAATGAAGACGATGGAAACTTACATGTTGAAGAAGATAGATGAGGAGGTTGAAGCACTAGGAGAATACGAGAGAGAAAGAGAGACGGAGATCCGGGGGAGTGTGAAGGCTCCACAATGATTCGACCACCGCAGGGACACCTTGTTGGTATACCATCCATCAAACTGATTAAGAACATCATGTCGTATTCCTTCTTCGCCCTCTTCATGTCACTGTAATACGGATCAGATTCGAACTTGTCCATAGTCAATAGAGAGACGAAGGGTGAAATGAGATGAGCAAAGAAATGAGATGAGGGAAGAAGAGATAGAAATGGAGAGAGAACGAAAGTGGAGAAGTTTGATAGGATAGAGAACGAAAGAGAAAAGGAGAGAGAGAAATGGAGAGAGAGGTTTGAAAAAGAGAGAAAGGAAATCATATCTGAAAAAGAGAGGAAGAGCTTGAGTTATTGATTTTGGGCGCCAAAAATTTGGTGAAATTTTTAGTTTTGGCGCCCAAAAAATTGCACTTAGTTTTACCAAAGATAGTAGTTTTACGAAAGTTCCAAATAGTTTTACTTTGGCTGTTTTCAATTTATTTAGTTTTACCCACTCTTAAACTTTGATTTTGTAGTTTTACAATTGATTTTCCTTCATTAATCTATCATTCTAATTGTTGTGTGCATTAATATGTTTTAATTATACATTTTTGCAACTTTACCCTACTAACTTGGCTATTTTTGTTAAAGTGATCTTAAAAGTATAAGAACTTTGTTGGTAGGATTACTTCATATGAACCCAAAATTATCAATGTCGTAATTTCCCTTTTAGTTCACGTGAAAACATTTATTTGTGACGTTTACAACGCAAATTATTCTGTCGAGTAACTTTGAATTAGGTATTGTTTCACATTATCATCTTTAATCAGTTTTACCAAGTTTTACTAGTTTTACTAGAACCCACAGATCCAATATATAGTTTTACAGAACAAAACACCAGTTTTACATAGTTTTAAAACACAAACGGTTAAGATACAATCAAACATGGCTACCCAATCCAAAAAGCAACCATTGGAGTCCTTGTCTTGGCCGCCTTTTGTTTCGCGTCTTTGGTCGTCGTTCCCCACCCGATGGAAACCTCTTAGTTTTCCTTCTTCCCTTCTTCTTGACGCAATCTGGAGGTATGATCTGCAACTCTTTGATGTGATCTGGGACAATCCATTCAGACATATCCGACACTAAATAAATTGTCCTCTAATACGCCATCGCCCACGGCTCGGTCCAATAATACCTCGTGCACAATTCATGTAATTCTAATTGGATATCATGTCCTCCGATTTCATGATTTCTAGCCGCATTCTTTTTGAACGCAATGAAAGCGGCTATCGCGTGCACACAAGGATACTTTTCAATATCGAACACCCTGCAACTGCAACTTCTCGATATCAACTTCACCAAATAAGACTTCCCATCATTACCGATGAAATCGTATTCAAGCTCGAAACTGTTTAGCTCCGATACATTTAATTTCTCAACAACATGCCATGAATCGTGCAAGTAGTTGTCCAAAAAGGCACCAGTTTATTATCTGTCGAACCAGCCACGCCCTCCTTCCGATGATCATTAAACCAATTAGAAATCTTTTTGACGATGGTATCAATCATGGGTATTAATGAGTACTTCCTTGCATCCGTAAACATGTTGTTCAAAGATTCCACAGCGTTGCTCGTGTCTAGGTTGTATCTATCACTTGGAAAACAAGTCCTTGCCCATTTTTCTTTCACGGTACTCTCCTCAAGATACTTGGCCGTAGAAGGATATCTCGTCTTAAAAGACTCATAAGCACTGTCGAACTCAGCCACCGTGTATTTTCCTGCTACACTCCATGAATCTCCATGCGACTACGTCTCTGTTGATGTTAGAAGCATGGATTTTCACATTTTGGGACAAATGCCATACACAATACCCATGATGAGCCTGGGGATACACATTCTCTATGGCGTTGATGAGGCTTGCATTTCTGTCACTCATAAACACCAATTCGGAAGAGTCCGGTACAATGGATTTCAGCATCTCAAAAAACCAAGTCCAACTATCAATTTTCTCACCATCGAGTACACCAAATGCTATGGGATAATGGTGACGATTGGGATCCTGGGCTGAGGCAAAAACTAGTACACCACCAAATCCGTTCTTGATAAAAGTCGCATCCACAATTATCACTTTCCTCATCGCTCGGAACCCTTCGATGCTAGCTCCCAACGCTATGAATAGATACTTGAATTTCTCCATATCATCCAAAAACACCTTTGTTTTTGTACTGGGATTGACCTGATCTAACATGTACAAATAACGATACAGCATCTTGTAGTTTTCTTCTGGACTACCACGCAAATCACGGACAACTAAGCTTTTCCCTTTGAAAGCTGTGGAGTATGATATCCGCACACCTAAATCTGTCTGAACCATATCCATGATCATTTTTGGCTTCGGAGTTTCTATTTGTCCTGTATACTTTTCATTCAAAAAATATGCAACTAATTATGCTGAGCCTTTCCTCTTATTGTTACTTGTACTCTGACTAGCCCGAGAGCATGTATGCATCTTCGTGTTCGTTCTAATCGAGAAAATCTATGTGTTTGTAACCACTGTAGCTCTTAAAGCCCATTTACAGTTTTCTATAGGACATTTTAGCACTAATCGCGTCTTATCCGACTTTATTATCGACTAACCAAAACTGTTAGCAAATGCACCTCTATCCACCACCTCTTGCACTGCCTTCCTATTTCAAAATTCTTGACCCACACTCAGACCCAAACCGTCTTCCCATGCCTCTATAAACTGAGTAGCTTGTACAACAGGTGGAGGCTCAACATATCTATCACGCATATCCGATATATCCATACCGTTGTCCATACATTCATCACGTGATCTATAATCATCATCCTCTATCGCCTGATGTTGTTCTTTTGCTTGTTCTTTGCCTACGTACGGAGCAATGGCATTAGCTCCGATTTTCTCGTCATTTGATTGCGATACCTCAAAGTTCATACCAATAGAACTTTTCTCTACTCTAGACAGTTGCTCGGGCAGTTCCGATGTAGCGATGACCTCCACATACAAAAGACATCTACGGTTCTCTTTATCAATACACCATAGGTAAACAGACAGATCCTCGTCATCCGAAATAAATAACTGCTCCTCACCTCTTCCCACCACCAGTGGAAAATAACTCAATTCCAATTTAAACCTACTTTCATCTAACGAAACCTTCTTGAATATCCTAGCTTCCAGCTTCGACAAAGTTATCTCCCCCATTGATATCTTGAACATTAAACTATACATGCGATCTTGACATTTAAAATATATGTTGACGTTGTTGCTCATCGTATCCTGTAAAAAACAATACAAAAAGTCACTCAGTAATAGTAGTTATCGACAGTTATCCCAATTTTACACATAAATCATGGTTTTCAGTTTTACCAGTTTTACTATATTTAACAGTTTTACTAGTTTTACCTAGTTCTCCTATCGCAAGAACACAAATTGGGGATCTAATCTACTTCCAATTCACTAGGGTTCAACCACTAAAATACATTTGTTACCTCTTTATAGACCTAATCGACCAAAACACCCAATGTGCATAAATAATCAAACCAATTCAATCCTTAAATTTGCTAAACCCAAATCGAGCCACATTGCACTAAATTAGAGTTTGAAGAACTAACCTTTAAGTGTGAAACTCAGTGCAGGTCGACGGCGGCAACGAAACGGCGGTCCGACGGCGGTAGATAGGAAGAAAGTCGACGGCGCCGCGGAAGGGAGAAGAAGAAAGTCGACATACGGCGCCGCGGAGAGGTGGAAGGGAGAAGAGGGAAGGAGTTATCTTATAAGGGTATTTTGGGATTTCACTATTTCATTAAAGGGGAGAGGGATATGAAGATTTGGGAGGGATATAAGAAGTTTTTTTTCTTGAGCTAATGACTTTTTGGATTATGCCTCTTTAGTTCAGCCAAAAGAAGTTTATGATCTATCTATCTTATAAAAAGGGAGGGGGCTCTCCAGCGTCGACATTTGTCCCCTCTTTATTGGTCAATTTGTTTTTTAAAATAAATTCAAGATTAAAAAAACTTTAATAACTTGCAACTTCTATTCAACCACGTATCACCTTCTATCTAATTTAAAAATATATAAATAACCTTTTCAACTTACGTACAATAATTTTTTGTTAAAGAACTTACTTACAATAATTACGCATTTAAATAACTAAAACAAATTCATGCTATTTTATTGAATTTTAAAGTAAAAACAAATAACTAAAACAAGTCTACATTCATGCTATTCATATATCTAAAATGTATCTACGACAAAACGAAAAGACAAAATTAACTTAAAACATTTAATATATATAAAGAAAACAAATATAAATACCCACTCAATGGTTGTTATTCTATTCATATAACAAATTCTATCTAATTTCAAATGTATGTTAAATTGTTCTTAACTTAAAATATTTAATATATAAAGAAAATAAATATAAGTATCCACTCAATGGTTGTTATTATATTCATATAAAAAATTATATCTAAATTCAAATGTATCTTAAATTGTTCGTAACTTAAAAACATTTAATATATATAAAGAAAAAAAATATAAATACCCACTCAATGGTTGTTATTCTATCCATATAACAAATTATATTTAAATTCAAAGGTATGTTAAATTGTTCTTTTAAATACAAACTTAACATATGTATTATGTATATTATTGCAAGTGTTGATTCTTTTAAGTATGTTATTTATAGAATTCATCGGGAAAAAAGCCGATTCCTACCCGGACTATTTCAAATGGTACCGATTCATACCTGACAAATTTAAGTGTCCAATTTCATACCCAAACTCTTCAAAATTGGAAAATTCATACCTAGACAATTTTTTTTTTTGGCGAAAACTAACTTTGACTCAGAATCCATTAGTCAATCTCGTTAAATTATTAACGGTGATGAGTCAGATGCCACGTGTGTCCTGTTAGAACGCTTCCTCTAAACGAAGTCATTTTTTGATTAAAAAAAAATAAACCGTAGCATCGGAGACTTCAACCCAGAACCTCCGCGTTTAAAGCATTGCCTTCTACCAACTTAGCTCGATAAATTTTATAACTACGAACACCAATATTTTATATATTGACATTCCAAAATCTAAAAAGTTCATAAGAAGGATTATCTTCTCTACGCTCACATCCGCAATCTCAGAATCTCGTTGACCCATGATTTAAAGAAAATTGAGACTTAATTTTTATTGTGAACAAGAAGCTGAGGAAGAGTTTAAAACCTCCAAACTTCAAAATCTCGATTCTTTTGATGAAGACAAGAAACATAAGGGAAAGGCAGAAGGATAAACAAAGAAATCGATATATATTAACATGAAAACCTGTTCATTCCAAGATCTCACTAATCAAAGACTATTCCAAATAATCGAGCCACCAGAGATCTAGAAAGAAAACCCATCAATCTAAACATTCGTACGAGAATTAAGAGAAGAAAACAAAACCCTAAGAGCTTGTGAATTTGGTAACCGCCTTGGTGCCTTCGGAAACAGCGTGCTTAGCGAGCTCTCCGGGCAATACAAGCCCACCTCTTCTTCTTTATCTTGAGATTTGACGATTCCTCCACCCGACCATATCATCAATGACGGATCCTTCAAGATCTGACATGTTTCCTTCAACATGGCTTGATTCCGCCAGAGCTCTTTTCGTCCTCCAATCAAAAGATAATTAATTATGAACCCATATATGAACATCCCGATTTTTGATTTTTCCCCCAAATCGATTAATTTTTCTGAGATTCTTCAGCCGAGTGATGGCACGCCGGATTTCGTCTGATCGATTTTCTCCATGGAAGCGGAGATGACGGTGGTGCTGACCCAACTCGCCACCTGATCGATTTTGTCTATGGACATCGTGCTTACGTCGGAGGTGATAGAGGCATTGACGGTGTGGAGATTAAATAAAGATGCTATAAATATTTTATTTTATGATTTATTCCAAAAATCACATGTGGTGTAGTGGTATCATTAAACCTTCCCTAGGGTGGACCATGGTTAGATTCTCTTGTGTAACATTCAATAAGATATTTTTTTTAATGATTATCGATTTTGACACGTGGCATCCTAGTCATCGTCGTTAACGATTTAACGGGATTGACTAACAGATTATGAGTCAAAGTTGGTTTTCGCCAAAAATAAAATAGTTCATCTATGAATTTTTCCAATTTTGAAAAGTATGTGTATAAAATTGGACACTTAAATTTGTCAGGTATGAATCAGTACCATTTGGAATAGTCCGGGTTGGAATCGGCCTTTTTCCCGAATTCATCTTATGGATGCACAAGAAGAAAATTTGGCTAATTTTTGGCATGCAAAAAGTCTAACATATGACGAGTTTTCTACAATATTTGTTTAGGATAAAAAAACACGACAAAGAGAAAAGAGCACCGATAAGACATTTAACATTCATTCATCAGCATGTGAGCTATATTATCTACGAATGATGATAAATCATTGAAAAACTTATATGAGCTATGAAGTTATTCAAACCGTTAGAAGCATTACACATAAAAATTTTACGCTGACTTGATACTAAAAAAATATATCTTAGAAGAATAGAAGAATAAATCCATGAAATGTGGTCGTCTCCTTCGTGTTTGAAAACAATGATGTCCCCGATTCGAAGGTCATGTGCTATGGCGAAGTCTTTCCAGCCTCTGGTGAATCTCCAGCCGTCTATTTTCACTTCCCAAGTTTCATCTGAAGCGTCCGATATCAGTTTTGCAGTCTTCAAATCGTGTTTTCTTTCTATGTGCTTTGAAAAGAAGGCAACATGTATTGTCTGTAACCAACAATAGGCAAATATTAAAAAACCAGAACCTACTCTGAAAGAGGAACATAAACAGAGAGAGAGAGAGAGAGAGAGAGAGAGAGAGATAGAGAGAGGGTACGAGGTTAGTGTCGAAATCCAGAAGAAGAGGCTGGAAGAAATGTGGGTTCGTCGGAGATTGAAGTGGTGGATTCACCATCTCAAACAAAAACTCATAAGAAATCTTTGAAACTTCTTTTTTCTAGGCAGGAAGAAAAAACCAAACTTTGTTCTTGGATTCTTATATAAAATGTCGTGGGCTATAAAAACATATTTTGTTTCAAAGTTGTTTACTTTATATTAAAGGTTTATAGCTTTTCCAGAGTTTTTTTTTCTTCGTCATGGATTTCGAGGTAACGTGAATAGTAAAAACCTGTAGAATTTTTGTGCTTTCTTTGTATATTTTGGGTAAAGATATATATATAAAAAAGATCGTTTTGGTGTTATTTCAATAGTCATCTATTTTGATTTCTAAATAAATTACCACTTAAGATCATGCGGCTACAAAGAGAGATCATCTAACACGATTATTGTGTTCTGGCATTGAAATTACCAAAAGAATGTTTCAAGTTAAATGGAAAAAATAAAATTAGAGAACAATTTGACCATGTTCTTCTGGCTAAGATGTCGTATATGGTGGTTCAATCCTACAATGAGAACTCAGAAAGTTTTATTATCACGAAAGACTTACAAGAATGAAAGATAAGAGTGTTGTAGGAAACCCAACAAAATCAGACACAACTCAAGAAACAAACAACAAACGAAAATACATATAACTGATGACTAATAAAAGGAGTGCGTTTTGTTTTAATTGAAAACACACCAGGAAATCATGGATCTCACACACACTATCTCCCTTAGTATGATATATACGACCACCAAAAAATATCTTAGATAAAAAAAACCCGCGCGTAGAGCGGATATTCCCCTAGTACATATAAAAACTAAAAAAATCGGTTTGAAACAGTTCAGCTATATATTGATTTGGTCAGTTTGAGTCGGTTCAAATAATATAATTGAAAACCAACATTTATTTGTGTTCGGTTCAGATTTTTTTTTTTGGTTTTAATGTTAATTTTATTACCAAAAAGTGAAAAAATACATACTAATACTATTACAACTCATTATCTCCCGAAGGAGGATCACAAAATTGGAACATCAAAAAGAGGCTACAAAGGATGCGAGAAACAACCAAAATAACATTCAAGGAGAGATTGAGAAACACTCGAAGCTTGAGCCGGGAAGGAAATGAGACAATTCCGCATGATGCGGTCGATGCTAGCTTTGATAGAGGTAGTAGTAGAAGAAGTCACCGTGAATATTCTTGCGTTACGTTCTTTCCAAATAACGTATGAGGTAGCCTGGAGAAGAAGCGTGGCAATAGATTGGTAAGAAGCATGAGGTGAAGTCCTAATCTGAGCAACCCAAGATGAAATAGATTGCAAGAGGAAGGGAGGATTAGACCAGATTCTTGCTGCAAGGGATGAACAAAGCGAGCAAAAGAAAGCACACTAAAAAAAGAGATGAGTATGAGATTCTAAGCCGGCGGAACAGAGCACACAAGATCCGTGGACAGTCATTCCCCATGAAAGGAGCCTATCATGCGTTGGAAGGCGAGCAATGTACACCTGCCAGAGAAGAAAGGAAAACCGAGGAACCGCTTCCTTGAACTAAACCATCCTCGACCACGAGACAGAAGGAGATAATACTCTAAGTTGATCCCAAGTACCTTTACACGAGAAGGTGGAGGAGTAGTTACCCGAAGGAGATCTCCAAAGATAAGAATCAGAGCATGCTGATGGATCAGAAATCGGTAAGGAAGCCAGACAAATCAGCATCTGTTCAGAAGCATCAGATCGAGCACCTCGCAAGCACCAATTCCCATTCTGAATAGCCTCACAAACTCTTGCTTCTTTATGCAGCCGAAGCTGAGACGGGCCAGATTCACCCAAGAGAACAATAAGAGGCCCTAGATCAGTCTAAGAGCCAAACCAAAATTGAGCTTTAGCACCATCATTGACTTCACACTTGAGAAATTGAAGAAGAAGAGGCTTTAAACGTAGTAAGCTTTTAATGCTCCACGAGAACCGAGAGCTATCCAGAG
The DNA here is from genome assembly GCA_030161315.1 of Eutrema japonicum. Taxonomy (NCBI): domain Eukaryota; kingdom Viridiplantae; phylum Streptophyta; class Magnoliopsida; order Brassicales; family Brassicaceae; genus Eutrema; species Eutrema japonicum. The sequence goes on along the minus strand of BSQW01000012.1, from coordinate 19,328,508 downwards.
AGGACCAGAAACACTGCTTATCAAACAAATTTGCATTTATCTAAGCCACCCACAAGGAACCTGCCCTAGTGAACAAGTTCCAGATGAGTTTCAGGTGGAAGACACCCTCAAAATCGTCAAGCAATCTAATACCCAAACCTCCTTCAGACTTAGGCTTGCAAATGTCAGCCCAAGCCACTCTAGCACCTGCAGCCGAGGAAGTCTTGTTTTTTTAAAGGAAAGCTGAGCAAAGATAATCAACCTTCTCGTAGAATATTTTGGGAAGAACAAACACTTGACTCCAAAAATTAACACTACAAGAAATATGAACATTGTTAGCGCGGAAAAGTGCTATAATAAGGTTTTAATAGCGAATTAACAAACTCTAGGACATCGCGAGTTATAGTAGGTGCCACCCATATGATAGTACTATTTCTGTATGTTATGATAGGGTCTTATACCATAACAATATTTAAATGTTTTATTCTGTTTTCTCACATAACTTCATTATTTTGTAAAAATTATTTAATAACTCGTGTTTCTTGCTATAATATATGTTTCTACAATAGCATAACATTGATCAATATTTCCGTGTGTTTTCATGATATTGATCGATTGTTATATTAAAAGTTTGACACCAACCCTGTTTTGCAAAATATAAACATGAACCCTGTTTTATATAGAAATAATATTATTCATAACATAACTCTGAATCCCAATACAACATACATAACACAAGTCTAAATCTCAATCCAATATAACAGAAGTCTGAATCCAAAATACATAAGAAAATTCATAAGATCCATAACACAAGTCGGAGATTTCCCGTTGCTACGGCTGATCCATAACTGGACACATTCCTCTGCAATGTTGTCTTCCACACCATGTAACTTAGCTCTGCCCCAGAAGTACATCAACCATGCCTGCAGTAGCGTAACTAAAGGAATCAAGAAAACATTTTAACTGAAACTCATCATAAGCAAAGATCGACATTGTTTGGACTTGTAAGTTCCGTAGCCATATCTTGTAACTGATGTTGAGGTGTGGCTACTTGTCGATATGGCTATTTTTTAATGTGATGAAATAATGCAGGTTGATCACAGAAAGTCTGACAATGAGCGAAATACTTAGCAAACAAATATGCACAACAAAGCTGAGAGCAATTATTAAGAACTTACAACTCGATCTATCGGAAGTTCAACATGTATAATTTCACCAAAGTTGCCTGGACAATAGAATAAAGTTATTACCCACATAATAGATCCTAGGGATCAATAAGGGTTTCACACAAGAAGAAAACATATTAGGATTCTCTGTATACATAGTACGAAAGAAAACAATCATTTACCTTTGATGGATTTTTCAAATTGCTGTAGCTGAGATATGCCGTGTCATTAACCTCTGGACTGAGATCTCCAACAAAAGTGTTGATGACCTGCATCTCATGTAAACAAAAGCATTAAGCATCCAAACTTTTCTGAAACACGAAGATTATTGCTAAAAGGCAATCCACAAACAAAAAATACCTTCACATATCTAATTATCGTTTGGTTAACACTGCAAGACTTCCAACAAGATAAGCAAATGAGTTTAATTGTCCTTTCGTCTAAGGAAGGCACACTCACCTGTCGTATGATCTTGGCGTAGACATCAAATGTTCCTTTGTACTGAAAACAATCCGGCAGACAAATAGAGAAAATACCTTTACCTTGAACACCAGCATGTGAACATATCAAGTCCGCAAACATCTGAACCCAAAAATCAAAATTCAGTGGTGACTGGTGAAATAAAGACTAAAATGTCGAAAGTATTCTCCTTTAAACATCTCTCCCAAAAAATCAAAATTCAGACACATACCATGTTTGGTCCAAAGAATGCCATGAGACTAAGAAACTTTGGCGGTTTGAGCTTGCAATCGAGTCTGATAACAAACCACAACAGAAACACAAGTCCCTTATCGGTAAAACGTATATAACTTCCCGGAGGTTTAGAAATTAACACAAAAAAAAAACCAACATTGACAACGTCGAGAGGATTTAGAATAACTGCGGCCAAAAACGCAGCTCCGGCGGCAAAAAATGCAGCTCCGGCGGCCGAGAAAACTCTTTCCTATCCGTGAACCCTAGCTTTTCCTCCGATGAACCCTTCTCCAACTGAGGCAGAGAAGCTATTTGCGGTCCGAGGCTTCGAAATCCTCTAACATCTCTTATTTCAGTAGTTGAATCAATGGTCGAAAACTCACGACCTTCTATTTTCGATCTGATACAGCTACGATCCAGATCTAGATTCTCTAGAAAGAGGGATAAATAGAACATAAAGGTAGAAAATGAATCCGAAATAGCAAAAAAAGAATCAAAACGAAGAGATTCAGCCATCGGCGGCGACAGTGTAGGAGTAGATCTGATGAGGATAGAGGCAGGAGAAGAATCGCTCTTGAGAGATGTTCTTCCTTTTTTTCAATCGTTGAAAGAGTATATTTTTTTTGGGGTTTCCTCCAAACAATATAAAGAGAAAAGTTAGAATGAAGTTAATTGTGTTTTTGTTTGCTAAGTGTTGGCTCCAATGACGAAAATTAGGCTCCAAAAGTTAATTTTTTATTCCCGCTAAGTGAAGTTTTGGCTTAGCGTTTTTAAAATGCTGTAATAGAGTATCGTAATCTAACATACTTTCTTTAATAGCAGTTACAGAAATCGTGCTATCTGAATGTGCTATCAATACCCATTTTTCTTGTAGTGTAACTATTCCATAAATAACAGAGGAGATGAGACGAATCTTTCCTGCGAAGGAGCAAAAATTAACAGTCCAGCAATGCAGCTTGTTGGTAATTCTTTCCAAAAAGGTTTGCAGCGCAACAAAGTTCAACTTGGATGGAGAGAGCGGCAGACCTAGATATCGAGTTGGGAAGCTCCCCAATCTGATACCAGTCAAAGTACTCAAAGTTGAAGTATATGCCAAGGAGTAACCGGAGAAAAATAGCTCAGATTTATCGACATTCATATCAAGTCCTGACATAACCTTGAAATCTGAAAGGAGAGAAACCAAGTGGCAAACAGAATCCCGAAAACCATTTGAGAAGACCAGGAGGTCGTCAGCAAAAAGGAGATGAGTGAGCAATGGCCTCTCATATTTAGGATGAAGGGCAAATCTTCTTTCTCTAGCTGCCCCATCAAGCATTTGAGTAAGAACCTCCATAGCTAAAATGAAAAGATAGGAAAAACGAGGATCGCCCTGTCTCAATCCCTTTTTTTCTTCAAAAAAACCTGCAAGTTCTCCATTTATTAAGATAGAGAATCTGGTGGAGGATATACATTCACTTATCCAAACTCTGAACATGGGTGGAAATTGTTGAGCTTCGAGGATCTTGAAGATATAGTCAAGATCAAATGGAGCTTAAGTATTAGCTCAAGCTAAGAGAAGCTCAAGCGTGAAGGCTTCAAGAGAAGTTTATACTTAGCAGGTGAATGCTATAGTATATAATCCACTAGTATAGGTGTCTCTCTCTGATTGGTCACACATGTGAGGTTTGTTCACGTGTGAGGTGTTGTTGACCAACTCAATTAAAACGCTGAGTCTCATCCTCTTCTTGATTTGTAAGGTTGACTGATAGATTATTCAGGTCACAGAGAGAGAGAGAAGAGAACAACGAGAGATCGAGAGAGATACTTTCAAAAAGGCTTTTAGCCAGAGATTAGTGGATTCTGGAGGAGGTTCTCCGGCGAGAAGTAGGGTTGCGACCTGAACTCGTTAAACTCGACGTGTTCTTCCTTTTCTGCTTTCTTTTACTTCTTTCTCTAAGAGTGATTCAACCTCAATCGCAAGCCAAGGCGAGCTAATCATGAGTTAATTCTCACAGATCTTAAGGAGGAAGTCCCAACAGACAGTATCAAATGCCTTCCGAAGATCAACTTTGAGAAGAGAACTCACGGCGTTGAGAGGCTTTTGGTAATGATGAATCACTTCAGAAGCAAGCAACATGTTTTCCCCCAAACTTCTGCCTTTCAAAAACGCTGCTGGTTCGGAGAGATGCATAACTGAAGAAGAGGTTTTAATCTGTTGGCAATGATTTTGGAGATGATTTTGTACACCAAATTGCACAAACTAATAGGCCAAAAGTCAGAGAGATTTGAAGCTTCAAGAGTCTTTGGGATTAAAGCCATAGTCGTGTTATTCAGTTCCTTTAGGAGCTTTCCGGAGCTAAAAAGATTTCTGAACAGCATTCACTAAGTACTCCCCAACAATGCTCCAAGAAGACCTATATAATTCGACTGAATATCCATCCGGACCTGGGCTTTTGTTCAGTGGCATTGAGAAAAGAACAACATGAATCTCCTTTTCTAATACCGGTTTCTAGAGCTCCTCCGCCTAAGAGAAAGAGCAACGGAAAGGCAGAACATTCTTCAAGAATTCCAAAGAGCAAGGAGAAGTGACCAAGTCTGTCCGAGGCATGAATCTTTATTGCTGAAGTAGAAATAATTTTCCTTCCATCGAGATCTCGAAGGAAGTATATGTGATTATTTGAGTTTCGCTTAGTTATCATCTTATGATAAAAGGCCGTGTTGCGATCCCCTAGGTGAAGCCATTGAATACGAGATTTCTGACCAAAAAACTTCTCCTCAGCCTTAAGAAGGAAGTGCCACTTCTCCCTTTCTCGTTGCTCTTCAATTGCAAGGTCCACTGTTGGAGAAGTCAAAAGCCTTTGATGGAGGCGTGAGACTATTGCATCATGATCCTTAACCCTTTGAGAAATACCACTGAAACTGGATTTATTTAGACTCCTGAGAGATGGCTTAAGAAGCTTGAGGGCACGCAAAAGCTTGAACTGATTTGTTCCCTCAATAGAAGATGCTGCCCAGTTTGAACTGACAATCTCAGGGTAACCCGGATGGTCTATTAGATGGTGAAAAAACATGAAAGGTTTAGAAACCCTTTGCTCTAGAGAAGGCATATGAAAGAGGCAAGGTGCATGATCCGACTGCATGGGAGCTATGAGTTCATAGAAGGCAGAAGGAAAGCACACCGCCCAAGATTCATTGATGAGAGCATGGTCGATCTTCTTAGATACCGGATTGGTATCATTGTTATTCCACCACGAGAAAGCCAATATTATATAGGGACCTTCAAACAAATGAGCATCAACCAATGGCAAAGCAAAATCCTCCAAGCCCGAGATATCAACTTCTGAAACAGAAAAATTAGAGTGATGAGATGCTCGCAAAATATGATTGAAATCACCCACAACAGCCCAAGGAGACCTTGACACCGAAGTAGTATAATTTAATAGACACAACTCTTCCCAAAGCTCCGTGCACTGCTGTACCAAGTTAAAAGCATATGCAAAAATGTTATTTTCAGCTTCTAAGAAAATACCACAAGTAACAAGCTGAGCCGTCGACTTCTAAACCACCACAAAAATCCTCGGATCCCAAACTACTACCACTCTTGCCGTTTGATGATTGTCAAAGGTACCAAAAAATTTCCAACCCGGAGGGATATCTCTCTCCACTCTCCTTGAATGTATGGGTTGAATATGCGTTTCCAAAAAAGCTCCAAAAAGCTCCAAAAAGAGGCCTAAAGGAGGTGATCAACTCCCTGGCCATAACCTGCCTTTGAATACTATTTAAACCACGTATGTTCCAGACAAAAAACATAATAAAAGTTGTTAAAAGGTTTATATATATGTATTACATCGATTTTACAATGACTCAACATTTACATCGATTTTACATCGTTCAATAATTTACGACGAATTTACATCGATTTACCAACGCAGCTACAACTACCTATTACGACGGATTGTCGAAAATAAAATTGTATGATTCGATGTAAAATCGATGTAATATTTCAACGTCATATCGATGTAAACTCGATGTAATAATTTACGATGAATTTACATCGATTATTTTACATCGATTTACCAACGCAGTTACAGCTACATATTACGACGAATTGTCGAAAATAAAATTGTATAATTCGATGTAAAATCGATGTAATGTTTCATCGTCATATCGATGTAAACTCGATGTAATGTATTCGTCGTAAAATCAATGTAAATTTACATCGATTTTACGACGAATAATGTACGACGATTTTACGACGATTTTTAGTCGTCCTTAATTTTACGACCACTTTAATTACGATGAATTGTTAATCGTCGTAAACCCTGATTTACATCGAATTTACGACGATTCTGTTTGTTGTAAAATGGCAGTTTTCTTGTAGTGTTCCTCCGCCCCATTTATGAGGGAGATAAGCGCCTCTGTGCATAAAATAAACAAGAATGGAGATAGCGGGTACCCTTGGCGTAGTCCCCTTGACGATTTGATCCTTCATTTAGCTTCTCCGTTAATGATAACCTGGTAAGAGACGAAGGAGATGCAAAACATCAAAAGTTGGACCCATTTTTCCGCGAATCCAAGCTTCCGCATTAAGGCTTCTAGAAACTTCCACTCTACTCTATCGTAAGCTTTACTCATGTCAGTCTTAATGGCCATAAATTTTGACATACAACTAGGGTTTGTACGGAGAACATGTAAGTTTTCTTGCGCAAGCAGAGTATTATATGTAATAAGACGTCGAGCCATGAAGGCTGATTGGGTCTCCGATATTAGTCTTGGGAGTACTCTCTTTAGCCTTCTGCACATGATCTTAGAGATAATCTTGTAGCTTACGTTACATAGGCTAATTGGACAGAAATCAGACATCTCTCTAGGTCGATCCTTCTTGGGAACAAGACATATATTTCTCTCATTTAGTCTTTTGTCGAAACTTCCCGACATGAAGAACTCCTTCACTAGTTTTATAATATCTTGGTGCATGTAAAAAAGGGCCATTTTGATTTCTTCTTCTGTAGGTTCCGCCAGAAGAAGCCGATTTGAAGCCTTTGGGACTTTCTCGATAATAAACCGGAGAGTGTCTGTTGGATTTGAAGGTTGTGAAGAGGTCCTGAAAATAATGCGTCGCAACTCTTTCTATTTCCACTGCGCTCTCAGCCCATTGTCCGTTTTGGTCTTTTAGACATATAATACGGTTTCGTGCTCTTCTTTGTTTTGTAGTGGGGTAATAGAACTTCGTGTTTCTATCTCCCAACTTATGCCAAAGGTTTCGACTCTTTTGTTGCCAGAATAGTTCTTCCTCTCAAAAAGCAGTACAAAGTTGTCTTCGAAGCTATTCAATCTCTTCTAATGTAGTATCGTCGTCCGCTTGGGCCAAATCGATTTGAGTTTTTAAATCCTCAATAAGTCTTGTCGTGTTCGTGGGCAGAGTTTTCTTCCATTTAGAGATGTTACTTCGGCATGAGGTTATCCTTTGATGAAATTCCATACGGGTATAACCGTCAGAGGACCCCCATCCCGAGATCACTGCTTCTTTGAACCCGGGTTTTCATACCCATCTCTTATCAAAACGGAAGCGTTTTTATGTTCCGAGGGCCTGATTGTATACGAGCTGCGATAGGATGGTGATCCGAGCCCCACAATTTTAAGTACTCCATATTAGTGTGGGAAAAGCTATGATGCCATTCTTCATTTCCAACCGCTCTGTCTAACCGACATTTTACTTTTTCGGAACGACGTCGTCCTACCCAGGAGAGAGAGTTTCCTTTGTAAGGAAATTCTAACATGCCACAATTATCTAGCATGGTCCGAAACAGTATAAATGAGTTCTCTGGTCTCCTCCGTCCTCCTCTCTTCTCGTGATTCCCTGTGATCTCACTAAAGTCCCCCATCATTAGCCAAGCTCCGCGGCGGTTAAGACTAATCCGAATGAGTCTTTCCCAAACTTTTTCTCGGCACTCAACGACCGGATCGCCATGCAAAAAGGTCATGAAAATCGTTTTTCCCTCAAAATTTGATTCAACATCAATCACACGATTATCCGAATATAAAATAACAACCTTTGGATCATCCATATAAAATAAAGCTAGACTGCCGCTTCTGCCTCTCGGTTCAACGGTGAAAACATGGTCATATCCAAAAGAAACTTGCAAATCTTGCAGAAAATAACGATTGTTTTTTGTCTCCGATAAAAATAAAAACTAGGTAGAAAACAATAGTAAAGCTCTTCCATGTGTTCTTTTATCAGTTGAGCTCCCGCTCCCAGATAATTCCATGCTATCACCTTCATTATGATATCTCCATGTCGGACTGGCCACGATTGTTCTTCGTCGTCTTAGCGAGGTATTCCTCCTCGGGAGGGATTTTTTTTTTTTTTTGGCTTGGACTTGGGCTGGGCCCATATTTCTTCCCCTTGTTTCTTGGAGAAACACGGCCCTTTGCCAAGCTCCTCATTTTTTCCTTGCATCTTCTTTCTCGACTTTAATTTCCAGTGTCCCTGATACAGAGGAATAACAAGATTGATGTGTAGCAGGAGAAAGCTCACCGAAGATCGCAGGCTCCGCGAATTCATCCCTCTCTCCGCCATCCTGCTCAACTTCTTCAAAGGCCACTTCGTCTTCCTCCATCGGATATGGAATCGTTTTTTCCAAAACTTCAACGTTTTCGATCATCTGTTCCTCTCCCAGGAAGTCAGCGGATAGGAGTTCTTCATCCAACAAATCATCCTCATCAACCCAGTCGCCAATCTCCTCATCCTCATTCTTTAGCAACTCATCATCGACTTTTTCTTTTTTTTTCTCGGCGATAGCGTCCTCTCCGATCTCCGTTATATTCTCGAATCCAAAACCTTTATCCAATTGTTTGATATTTTCTTCTTCTCCAATGGTCCATAGTTCATCGTCTTCTTCCTCATCATCAAGAGTCATATCATACCAACTCCTTCGCGGTTTGGATATTTTCTCTTTCCTTAAATCTGAATTGAGCAATTGATTTGGGTTTTTCGTCGGCACAGGTGCTTCCGTCGGCACAGGTGCTTCCGTCGGCACAGGTGCTTCCGTCGGCACATGTGCTTCCGTCTCAAAGTTCATACTTTTCTTTGCCGAGCTTCCTGATTCAGAGCAGTCACCCAGGTCAATTGCTTTTCCCTTGCCTTTTGACATATCATCAGATTTCTGCTGCAGATGCAGACGAAACGGCCGGCTGCGTTGATGGTTTGGGGACGAGAAGGCATGTTTTGTAGTTTTACCGTTGTAAGGGAGCTCTGATATCGTCTTCTGAGAGTCTGAAGCTTGTGGGTAATGAGATACAACCGCAGGTTCATTAATCTGAAGTTTTCGGTAGTCTCTTGAAGGTGCAATCTCCTTGCTTTTATTTGATTCTTCCCTTTTTATGCTTGATACGAAAGAAACCTTGTATCGTCTCTTTCGATCAACTGCATCCCGAGGATATGAGGTTTCCCAATGCCGAAGATTTTTTTCAACTCGTGAGTCATGTTGACTTCCGTGTCTTTGCTCAGCAGGGGGCTCCATTCTTCTCCAGACGCTTTCTCGTTCACGGTGTGAACTCTCCCTACCACCGCGATGGGAGTTTTCCCTTGGAGCAGAAGAGATTTTGGGAGGGATACCCCTTTTTCACGGATGTTCTCCTCGGTCTGACGCCTCATACGAGAGGGATTGATGCTACTTTCGGCTTGTTCATGTGCTAATGGTAGTTACCTTTTCCTTTGGTAATCATCTCTTGTATGAAGCTCATGAACTCTAGCAGCCTCTCTTTCAAGCCTCTTTTCCTTTCTCTACTGGTCAGTGAGCTGAGGACAATATCTTTCTTCATGGGAGATGTGGAAGCATGTGAAACACCAACGGTGAAGTTTCTCATACTTCAAGCTAACTGTAACAATCTCACCTGTAGGTATTCTTGCTCTTTTTAAAATTTCAGATGCTCATCCACGTTTATAGTCACTTGGAACTTAGCAAGCTTTGCTTCTATGGCCCCAACTTCTCCAATGGTTCTTCCGAGTTCAGAGAAAGTTTCATCCATCCAGAAATGGGTAGGGATACCTGTTGTACGGACCCAGAAGGTCATGGTGTTTGGGAACACACATCCCCAACGTGAGGAGTCCATCTTTCCAAAGCAAAGGACCATTTGTTGAAATGGCATGGACGTTTGATGAGAATTTTCTAGAGATCTATCTCCGAGTCGAAGTCGAACAGAAACCGAGAGTTCCCTAGATCAACACCGTGCACTCTGCCCTCGACATCCCATATATTAGCTCTAGGGAGAAGAGTAATTAGAGCTTCAGTGCTTCTTCCTTCTTTTTGAACATTCTCTCCCACCAAGCTATGGTTGAACTGTGCTATCAGAGCTGAGTTGTCTACATGTGGTAAGTTAACCACATCTTCATCTTCGTCATTTCTTTGCCTCATGTGAGATCTGTTGTCGTTTTGAATTCTTGAGGAAGACATCTTATAGTTTGTTTAAGTAGAGGCATAGGTCTTGAATAGTGAGATATTAAGCTAGATGAGCAAATGGCTTGAAATACTTAGCATAAAACTAGAAAAATGTAGATTGTCTCCAAAGTTTGGTGAGAAACTTTCGTAAGGTTTGAAGGGACTTTAGTCTGAGGCGAAGAAGCTCTCCAGGGCGGAGGAAGTCAGACCAGAAAGAAAATGGCTTTTCATGTTGTTTGAAAGGTTCTTCATTCCTCTTAAAGTGCATGTCTTTTTGATATTTTTGTGTACTGGCAGGGTTTAGGAGGAGATTTTAACGGGGGAATGAGAGAAAAATTTGAAAGAAAAATAAAAAATTCTCGCCGGAGGAAGAAGCCATCGGTGGTGGCCTCCGTCCGTACAGAAAGAGGGTGGGGGAGTTGGGAACGGATGGATAAGATTTGCTGTTTTTAGTAAGAAAGAGTGGGTGAGATCTAGACTAGAAAGCAGAACATTTCTGGTTTAGGATTCTCGATAGTCGGGCTTGGGAGAGAATGTTTTTGTTTTATAGAGATATTTAATTCTTCTATTGAATTTGACTCTTCCATTGACATGCTTAACTACTATCTTTGGGTTTGTAATTGTAATTTTGTATTTTGGTTATTTCAAATATATATATACATAATATTTTGGTATATAATTATATTTCATGTATTTTGGATACTCAATCAGATTTCGATTCGGTTCTGGTTCGGTTAGAGTATTCAAAATATTTTGGTTTGATTCGGTTAATTATTCCTAATTCGATTTGGTTTAGTTTTTTTTGTTCAAACCCAAACTTTTTCATTAAACTAAACCGGACTCGAGAGCAAACAGACGCAAACATTGCTTTGCCAAAGCATCATCTACACGATTTGGTTTAGTTTGATTTGGTTCGATTCTTTGCTTTCAGGTAGGGGTGAACATTTCGGTTTAATTTTGGGTTCGGTTCGGTTGATTCGGGTTGAATAAAACTCTAGCCGAACTTAACCGAAATAAGTTTGATTCAGTTTGTGTTCGGTTTGGGTATAGTTTGGTTTGGTTTAGTTCGGTTCGGTTGTAATTTGGTTTGGTTTTAGTTAAGTTTTTTAAAAATCAACTTATAAAACAAGAATCCTAAAGTATCAGGGTTTGTAACTTTTTAGGTTTTTTCGTTTTTTAATCGATTACTTAGTTAATAGGGTTAGAGAATATATATTAATCATGTTGAAAAATTAAAAGAAAAAATAGAAGTTGAAAAGAAAAAAAATGTGGATTTATGACTTTTAGCCTAAAGGCTTTAGGTAAAGAACCGAAGATCCCACCATATATGTTTATATTTTAATATTTTAAATATTATTAATTAATTAATTAACAAAAACACATTAGTAAACCGAATCGTTTGGATTGAAAAAACTTTAACCGATTGGATTATATATAGAATATGATTTGGTTTGGGTAAGTTCTGTTGGTTCAGTTTGGTTCGTTTTTTTTTTCCTACCCCTACTTTCAGGTAATATGTCAGCCCGAAGATTACCACTCGTTTTAAAACCGGACTGGATACGTCGGTTGAACCGGTTCGACCACAACCCAGATGACAATCCGGTTTGGTTTAGTTTGGGCCTTTTTCACAATCCTCTCCATTCACACCAAAAAAAAACCCTTAAACCCCTTTCACTCTCTCTCAGTCTCCACCGTTCTTCTTCTCCAAATTCTCCGGCGGTATCACCTCCTCTCCTTCTCCATCTTTTTTTCTTCAACTTTGATATTTTCCGATTTGATTTTCGAGTTGTATGGTCCTGATTCATCGGTTTACATTTCTTTTTTTCCTCCAGATTGAAGTGATTGATACCAACAGCGAGGATGACGCTAGGGTTGTTATTGGGGATCGGAAGATCTTTCCGGCGAAAGAGAGCGTCTTCTCTTGATATTCTCTCTCCGAAACGAGCTCCCAGAGACTTCTACAAGGGGAAGAACTGTAAACCTCCTGGTTTCCACACCAGAAAAGGTTTCGATTTCATCAAAATCTCACTCGTGCTTATACTTAAAAACGCATAATACTTGCCACAATTCACCGATAATCTGGCTATTTTTACTGAATTGCATCTCTGTTTTGGAGTTTGATCTGAATCTGGAACAATTGAGAATCAATCCGTTTACATGAACACTTTCTTAAGCAGTTGATGATAGAAAGTTATTCTTGGTGATGATGGAAATAATACCAGATAATCCCGACTTGTTTGAATTTAAATGTTATCAGCTAAGTTCAGGAATTGACATGGCTTAAGATACTAGGTTCTTTAGGTAGAAAGCTAAGAGCTTGAAAGTCAATTTTGGCAAAATTTGATCATCATAGAATCATGGATTTGTGATATATAAAGTATTTGATGATACAAAGCTGAGAATCAATCTGTTTCCATGAGCACTTGTTTAGTAGTTGATGACTGAATGTTGTTCTTAGTAATAGAAATAGTGTAGGATGATTCTGAGTTGTTATAGTTAGATATGTGCAATCTTAGGAGAGCTATAATCAAGCTAAGTTCAGAAATTTATAGATTCTAGCTAAGAACTTGAAGTCGATTTTGGCAAATTGATCATCATGGAATCGTAGATGTGTAATAAACTGGATTTGCATTTGTTTCCAGATTTTCCCTTTACCTTTCTCTAAGTTTGTGACATGGTTTTGCAGGAGGATATGTTGTGCAGGCAGATAAATTGCCGAACTACGTAGTTCCTGATCTGACCGGCTTTAAGGTTTTCAATTCACCCTATACTCTTCTGTTTTCTTTTCTCTGATTCCTCTATCTGAGTAAGTAGCTTGCATCCTAATTTAACCAAACGTTCGTGAATCCCTTGAAAATCCTTAGGTTTGTGATCCTGATGATCTTGTTCGTAGTAAGTTTGTGTTAGGAACCTGAAATGAATGCTTACATAGACTCTTCTGTTCCTTTACTTTGATTCCTCTGCATAAATAGTTGAGTAAGTAACTTGCATCCTAATTAAACATGAGAACCAAACGTTTGTGAATCACTTGAGAGATTTTTTTACAAGTCTAACTGGCCGAAGCTACTTAGGCTCGTCACCCTGATGATCGTGTTGTTGGTTGTAAGTTTTGTGTTAGGAACCTGAAATGGAATGCGTACTTAATGCATTTAAGCAGCTTGTCTGTTTTAGCTTTGCTAATGAAACATTTGTCTTTTACAGCTGAAACCATATGTATCTCAGTGCCCGATAGAGGTTAATAAAACCTCCGAGTCAACTGAAGCTTCCAAGTGAAGAAGTCAGAAGAATTATCTTTTTGAGTCTAGCTTTCTTTAGCTGAAAGTATGCGTAATTCGTGTTCTATGATCCTTACTCCTTTTTATTTTTTCAAAGACTTCAAGCAAGTTATGGCAACATTTGGGTTAATGATAACCATATATAATCAAAGGTTTGCTTAAGAGGCAACGATTCTAATCTCCCAAAAGTTTCCCATATCAAAATAATGCGGAAAGAAAATTTGATAAGTCTTATCTTATTGATATCGAGTTTCTTGACAATGACCCAAGTGTTTTCATGGGAAGGCTGATGTTTCCAAGTTCATAATGAGGAAAATTGCTTCAGGTAACGAATTAACCTGATGATCTTTACCTAACACTCTTTCAGTTATCACAAAGCACCAAGAAATCCATTCCTAACATTATTGTTAAATTTAGGGCTGGGAAAAATAACCGGAACCGAAATACCCGAACCGGAATCGAACTGAAATATCAGAACTGGAACCGGAACCGAACCGAAATTGCCAAAATACCCATTTGATCCTACTCATTGATATCCATGGGTATCAGATAATATCCGGAACCGAACCAAAAATATTTCGGGTCCCCGAATACCCGAAATATAATTATATATCCAAAAATATTAAATATATATAAGATTTTTGGGTATATTTTCGGTATTATGAATATATTTTATTTAGTTTTTTTTTTCTTTTCAGGTATATTTTCAGGTTTTCGGATATAATTTTGGGTTTTCGGGTATATTTTTGCTATTCCGGATATATTTTCCTTATACTTTTTGGGGTTTTCGGGTATAATTTAGATATTTCGGGTAATAAATACCCGGAACCGATCCAGAACCGAAAAAGTTCGGATATTTTCCGGTTCTGAAATCTCGGAACCGAACCGACCCGGAACCGAACCAAAATTATTTCAGAACCGAATGGATCCTAAACCTCACTACCCGAAATACCCGGAACCGAACTGGAACCGAAAATGCTCAGACCTAGTTAAATTAACGAATTCAACAAACTTTCAACCACAATGAAAAACTTATATGAAGAAGAGTATTTGCATCAAACCATAACAGCTAGTAGACATTTCAGCGTGTAAAATATCCCATCATCAATCACAACATCACACCACTGCACCTTACCCCAAATCTCTCCTCCTTGGCGTCTTTCCAAAGCAATCTCCGCACACCAAATCACTATTGTTTTCTTCTGGACGCCATGATAGCTGTACAAGAACAGAGCCAATTTCCCACCGTAACTCACCGTCTTCGACCAAAATGAACCGCTCGTCTTAGGCAACAATTCTTCCAAACCTTTCACCACTCTCCAACCCCTCTGCTTTGGATCATACGCTCTCAACTTGTTCTTGTAAACATCGTAATAGTACAATAAGTTGTCAACAACACATGCACCCTCCCAATCTTCAGAATTCAACATCTCGTATTTCTCCCATTTTCTTTCTTTTGGCCCATAAACAAAGCTATTCTTAGAATTTCTCATGTAAATCTTATCCTCCGTTACCACAACACCAATTAGCGACCTCCAGCCTAGCTCCATGTCTGGCTTTGTCAATGTAGGTTCCCACATTAGAGTTTCTGTATCAAACACGGCCATGACTCTCTTCCACCATGCACTCCCACTCACCTTGTCATCAGACAAACAATCTCCTACGTAAATCTTCCCATCGATGATGATGTTGATTAACACAAGGGTAATTCTGCTGGAACAAATCGGCGAGAACAAGGAGTTCTTATCTCGGGTGGAGAAATGGTTTCTCAGAGATGATCTTGTATTGAGTCAGATCTTCAAAGAAAGATGAAGAATATGATGGTCTTAAAGCTAAAGGAATTGGAGGCGTCATGTTTTCATGAGGAATGTCTCTCAATGTTATATGCAACAAGATATACTATGATGTTGTATCGAAAGTCTTCCTAGCAAGGAGTGTTAGGCGGCGTGTTCTGTTTAGTTTAACGGCGGTACAAGATAAGTATGAGTTGTATGGTTGGCTACAAGGGTACAAGGTTTGTTATCTATGAGATTAAGGCAATGCTTTGATGGTGTATCAACCTAAGTTGAAGCATCATCATAACATGAAGAATGCTCCATATAGAGTGAGGACAAGGCTACTGAAAGAGAAGTTTATTGGTGGTTCTTCGGGTACAAATGGATCAGTTGGAGTGGCTGCAGGAAGAAAGAAGATGTGTCATAAGTTCTGGCATACTTTCTCAAGCAAGAAGCCATGGTAATTCATTATGATACATGGGAACGGGTAAGTGGATCAAAGATACGGGAAATAGTGGTTTTAATTCTGAATGGTGAAGCTGAGCTTAAAGAGACATAGTACATCCAAGAGGTTATGGTTCCAGGTGGAGTATTGTTGCTACAAGAAGAGCAATGCATACTCGTGGCAGACCTATGTTTATTGGAGGTTGTCTCGGATGTTTCAGGTCTTACAAATGACCTGATTGGAGTTAGCTCACAAGAGAAGGGTTAAAAGGTTATACACTCACTGTTGAATAGGATTCATGGAGGTTCAATGTGCGAAGATGAAAAGGAATCCAAGAACAGGTTGTTATCAACATGTATTCAGCTGAAACGGGTGGTAATTTGTGGGTAAAAGGGAGTCTACAGATTTGGTTTTGAAGCTGGTTGTTGGTAATTCCACTTAGAGGAAGTTACGGATTTTCTGAAAATTTCAGAGAAGACACAGGTGGTAGATGAGGTGAAGTTCATTGAAGTGGTTCAGTGGGTTCTCTAAATGAGATGCAGAGAGAGATAAGTGCATATGTTGCAAGATTTGTCTCAAGGCTGCTCACTTAAAGAAGGTGAAGATGTTATGTATCTAGCATGATAAACAACTCATCTCAAAGCTGGTGTTAGCAACGGAAAAGGAGTCCTAGAGAGGATACAAATGCAGATAATGAAAGTGCATTTGGAAGACAATAATTCAGGAGCTTTAGTTGTTTTGTTTGCATCATGAGGAGAATATGTAAGTATCTTCTCAAGGGAAGTCATTAGCAAGACCATCAAGTGAATGGTCTTCAAGTATCAAGTATTGATAAAGAAGATGGAGGCTGTTGTTAGAGTCTGGAAAGTAATGCAGGTTGTTATAACAATAGGAAACGTATTGCAACAGGAAACACATCAGGACTTCAAAAAAGGAATTGATGCGAAAGGGTTGTACAGAAGTGTCTCAGGTATATCACAAGGTTTTGATGATGTGAGACAAGGTTAAGATGTTGCTGGTAGTGGTTGAAATCTGCTGGTGATGTTCTGTATAGCAAGATGGTTGGACAAGACAATTGTTCAAGATTGGTTTGTTGTTTAACAAGCTGCTGTAACATGTAATCTCAGGTTTCTACACTGGTGTAAGCTGTTGATGAGATTGATTACAGGTTGAATCAAAGGGTTTCAGGTTTTGAAGCAAAGGTGGTTCTGTTTTCTGCAAGCGATTCAAGCAATGGTTAGTTCTTATCTCAGTGCACATGAGTTTGAACTCAAAGGCGAGCAAATGAATCTGGTTTTGCAGAGGTTTAAGTAGTCATCAGTCACTGCAACATGTGTTATGGCAGTGTCAAGGCCGTGACATGATATGTGTGATTGAAGGAAAGTTCATGAGCTGAACCATACTGGTCAAAGGTGAAAGCTTATGCGTCTTTCGGTGGTGTTGACGAGTCAAAGACTATGAAGTCATCAGGATGGTCATTTGAAGTTGATTTGAAGCACAAGACTGTGTCTAAGATTATTGCAACTCAAATGGACATGAAATGGATTACAGAGATGAAGTGTCAAGGTTAGAGCCAAGTGTTCAAAGGCTCTAGACAACTCACAAGAAAGGTATCAAGCTTGTATCTTCGGTTATGTTTTGGGAAGCAAGGGAAGGTGTTTAGATGGTGCATGGATCTCAAGCCAAGGTGGAGATTGTTGGTCTTATGCCTTGAGATTTCACCATGTGGGCTAGACACAAGGCTTTGGGCTTTTATTTTTTCACCAAGCCCATGTTGTGTCAAAAGTGTTTTTGCCTTCATGTGAAATGTGTGGTTGTGAGACAACATTATCCACACATCTTATCTTCTTCAAGACAAGAGAGAGAAACTAGATCTAAGATCTAAGAGTGGGAAGATCAAGATCAAGAGAGGAGAGAAATAGAGAAGAGCTTTGGTGATAGAGGGAAGGGTGGAGCCTTTTGGTCCTTCCCTAAAAGCTCACCTCCTCTTGGTCGGTTGTGTTTGGTTGTGGAGAGACAAGACGTGTCTCAGGAGAATCAACCAAACCGTGGTTCTTGGATAATGGTGCAAAGAAGAGGAAGATGCCATAAAGCTCTTTTTTGGTGAGCATCATTGAGTTTCTTGGGTGATGAAGAAGCATGTTGAGACATGAGAGTCTCTGTTGGAACAGAAGCCATATCTCTTTGGTGAGTGACACGAATCTGAAAAGGAAAAGGGTTGTAAGACCCATTCTGGTCCTGCTATGAAGCATCTCTCTCATTGCAACTCAAAGAACAAGAAGAACCAGTTTTGAAGCAGCTTCAAAGGGAGTCTATGAGGCGGTTTGCTAAGGTAGTTTGGTAAGGGCTTGTTAGTGACTAAGTATAGATCGGTTAGATCCTTAGTGTCACTATAAGCATGTTCTTGAGTTGGTTATGTAGTGTGAACCACTTGTATAGCTCGAAGTTATGTCATGTAACTGAGTGGGAGAGTGAGAGTGACGTGATGGATCATGTACTTTGATGATGGAACATCGTGGATGCAGTTGAGGGACAGAGTTTCTCTCACCTGAGACGTAGCTAATTTGGTGAACTCAGGGTGAACAAATGCTTTGTGTCATTCTATCACTTGCTTATATCGTTTGTTAAATTTGAGAATCACATGGTCGTGGCTGAGTTCGGGTATGCGAAACTCTGGTATCAGAGCGTGGTGGGCCCATAAGCCACATGTCCCAGGATCGTAACCTGGCTCTGAAGAAGAACGAGAAAAGCATTAAATATATATAATTAAGTTTTTAATTTCATCAAATATTGTTGTGGCATAATGGTTGTGGTCATACGGATTAAGTTTAGAGGTAGTGAGTTCAAATCCTCTTTTTGCATTATCTATGTTTTAAAAAATGTCTAAAACGACGTCGTTTTGATATACACGGTGATATACGGACTATAAAATCTATACATGGACGAAGGTCGTATAGCGGTTTGACCGGCGGGTGGAAGATTGACCTGCATTTTTCTGAGATGAAGGGTTAACTTACAAATATGATCCACATGAATTTTTTTTTTGTTGCAGAAATTCCTTTTTAAAAAAAAAATAACTCATTAAATAATAATAGGGAAAAATGCAAAAAATTACAAAAAAATGCAAGATCAACCTTGAAGTTAAAAAAATGCAAAAAACCTCCATCATATGGAAAACTGGCAAGGTGAACCTCTGCGTAAACAACATTTAACTTTTTTAACGGAAGTTTTCATTTTGTCTTAGAAAAAACGACATGACAAGCAAATCTCTTTAAATGATTGTGTTCATAGGGATTAACTTTAGTAGTAGTGAGATCAAATCCTGTTTTTTATTATCTATGTTTTAAAAAACGTCCAAAACGACGTCGTTTTGATAACATGATTGATACCAATGTCCCCATTGAAGAAGAACGAGAAAACATTAAATATATATAATTAAGTTTTTAATTTCATCAAATATTGTTGTGGCATAATGGTTGTGGTCATACGGATTAAGTTTAGAGGTAGTGATTTCAAATCCTATTTTTTCATTATCTATGTTTTAAAAAATGTCTAAAACGACGTCGTTTTAATATACACGGTGATATACGGACTATCGTTGAGTTTGATTCCCATAATAATGCTATAAAACATGTTGTGTGGTTTTTTTTTACGTTAAGATCTTTATTTTATTATTATAATTTTGAAATATACAAAACCGGTGGAACATGTTGTGTCGTTTTTACATGGCAAAAACGATATCACATTTACATGTCAAGTCGTTTTTTTCAAAGATAAAACAACTGTTTTTAAATTTCCATCAAAAAATAAACGCTGTTTACGCCGAGGTTCACGTTGCCGATTTTCCATATGATGGAGGTTTTTTTTTGCATTTTGTTAACTGCAAGGTTGATCTTGCATTTTTTTGTAATTTGGAGGTTTTTTGTTTTTGCATTTTTCCCATAATAATATAGAGATGTGCTTGTCACGTGCTTTAATTAACGCACCTCTCTCTCTCTATCGATTTAGGTTATTCTAAAGGGTTAAGAGTGAGTTTAGTAAATAATTAGAAAATAAACAAAAGGGGCAAAAAGTAATTTCCTTTGCTTAAACACTATTTAAAAATGTGTCAGACATGGTCACCTAATTTCCTAATTATTGAGAGCTATGCATAGATATTTGAGTGAGTTTAGTAAATAATTATGGTTGATTGATAAATTAGTTAAGTAGTAAAGTTGACTCAAAAATTAGAAAACTAAGAAAGAGAAAACAAATTTATTCTATAATTATCCTTTCAATATATATTAATTACAAAATGCCATTGATCACAATAATCTTTTTCCGACGTTAGGTAGCCGGTGACACTGTTCATCAACCGTTTCACGATATTGTTTATTCGAAATCGACAACACTATTCATCACCGGAAAGCATAAAAATAGTGTGCAATTTTAGTAGATAACTATTTGATTAACATGCTAACCGGTAAACAATAATATAATGTTAACGTGGTAACAATAATATCTGATACTCGTTACGTGCAAATAATAATATATGATACTTGTAACGTGCTAACAATAATATCTGGTATTTGTAACGTGTTATCATAATAAGTATCCGGAAAATATTTGTATTAACGTGCTAACATAATAATATTTGTATATACGTGCTGAGATAATAAAATACACATAATATTTATATAAATGTATAATTTATACATACTATTAACCAATAATAATGGTGAAGTCAACATGATAACAATGATAATAACAAGTTATAAAGAATCAACCCAAACTAAGGATGACTTTCCGTACACTCTCTGGTCCGGATTTCTCGGAGATAATAACATCAGAGTTTCATGCCATCTCCGTCGACGTTTCTTTACCGTACTCCGGCGCCAGAGTTGGTGGAGGAGAGAAATTCGGGAGCGCATGAAGTCCACGCCGCTATTCAGTGGCGTTATCGTAAACAATGGTGGCTTCCTACGTGTCGTAAGTGCCTAACCAAAGAGACACACGTCTACTCGGACCTCTATTCTCCGCCTCCCATTTTCCCCATGACCTTTGTCTCTTTCTTCGTAATTTTCTTGCGGCCGTAATAGTCATCGGAGCAGCAACAACATAGTCTACTTTCTTCGGTGCAAAAGGGAAAAGAGGGAGATAGGAAGAGCAACGATGCAAAACAATTTTGAGGATGTATGTCGGAAAGGTAGAGAGAGATACAAAGAATTATAACAAAAAAGGAGATAGGAAGAGAGAAGAGAATATAAGAAAATAAACAAAAGGGGCAAAAAGTAATTTCCTTTGCTTAAACACTATTTAAAAGTGTGTCAGACATGATCACCTAATTTCCTAATTATTGAGAGCTATGCATAGATATTACTCAAGGTTTAATCCCAAAATGTTACTTTATTGATGTTTTATTTGATAAGCCTCAACATTGCTATTTCCGAAAGAATAAGAGAGAGTTGGTTGTTCGAATAACACTTGTAGATTGTTGTAGTTGGAAATACAACAGTCAAAAATATTAAATGAGAATTGTTGAAGGACTTTGGTTTATCTTTAATAATAGAAGATTCGATGGGCTTTTGAGCAATAAACAAAAAGTGTATTGCTCGAACTAAATGGATCAAGAAGCGATTTAGACAAGAAAAATGAAGTAAATTGAGTTATTTATTTCGTTTTCGAGAGTGTTTTACAAGAACAAGAGCAGAGAAAAATGATAAGTGTCGAGTGTGTAGTGCAAATTGTGGGAAGAAGAAGTTGTTTTGTTCCTTGCCCTTGCTCTTGTTTTTATACTCTGAATCCGTGTTTAACATCGCAATTTACTCAGCATGATTCACCATGAGTGGTCTTTAATTAAGATGATTCGGCCGATACGTTTATGCATCTTTAATCACTGGTTTGAACGAGTCTTTGGTCATTGTGGGGTTAACTAACATTTTAGCATATATTCTTCTTTGATCGTAATCGACTCCAATGCACCTTTAAGTTCGACTTTGCACCTCCACTCTGTCTTTCACATCTCTGGACCTTTTACCATTGTTTACTGGGCCTATTTTATTGGGTTGAGATTTTCAGCCCCCACAATTGTGGTAAGCTTTGCTTCAAAGCTCCTTTTATATATGGCCAGCCCAGTTTGGGTTATATTCTCTTTTTAGAGAATCTTTAGGCTTATTTTCTGTGAGAGTTCAGTTGTCCCATTATAGGGATAAAATTAGTTTTGAGGGCACCCACATGTTGTATCTTATGTATGATGTATGATCTTTTTCATATGAATGAAATTCAGTTGTTGACAAAAAAAAACAAAAGAGAGAGTTGGGCAAAGCATATCAAAAAGAGGATTCAACAGATTGACGTGGCAGCGATGACTTGAAAGGAGCTGAGGGCATCCCCGGAAGACTCCTTTTTCGGTCTTGAAATGCATTATGGTTTGAAAAAAATACAAATAGTTTGAAACAACAATGAGAACATAAACACAACATAAGCTCAAAAACTTAAAACTCTTAAAATAATGAGAGCTAGATGCTCAAAATCGCTTTTCGACGCAGATGATCATGAAGCCAAGAAGAACCTCCCATGGCCAAATAGGATTGGAAACGCCGTCTCTCGTAACACTCTTTTATAGGGCTATGATTTTTACCTCCACAATTAGCCCTCCAATTCCTTTAATGCGGATATTAACTCTTTTTTAAGGAATTTCACTTTGCAGTAACTTCATTCTGAAAAAAAATCCAGCCTTTACGATTCAATTTCGCATTTATCTTTGTCTTCGTTTATCTCTGTTCGTCTTCCAGTTCGTCAACTTTATAAAGGGCCTCCGAAGACTCAGTTCAACCTTTCAATACTTGGGTCGAAACTACCTTCATGTCTACACCCGAGGATCTAGTTGAATTTTGTTGTAAATATACTATCATCGATGAAGTGGAAATCAGGGTTTCCCTCCTTGGAGAATCTCTGAAAAATACTCCTTCGGGCTTTTGTTGTCTTTACGAGACTTATTTTTCTACTTGCGGACTCCGATTTCCACTCCCAAATGTATTAATCAGATATCTCACGGATCTTGATATTTGCTTGTCCCAACTGACGCCGAACTCTGGGCGGCAGCTACTTGGTTTCCTAGCACTAGCATGTGACTTTGAGCTTCCGTTCTACATGCATGACTTCTACAGGCTTGGTGTCGTTAGAAGTTTACTCATGCCGGAACGGTATTCTTTTCCGCTGCTCCTAATCGGCGGGTTATTTCCAATCTTCATTTGAGAGGTGATGACTGGACCCCCTCCTATTTTTTTCTTCAGGGTTAGTCCGACTTATGTGGATTCGGATGCGGCCATCCTTCCATCGATATGGATCCGAAACACAGGTTCGTCTCCCGTCTCCTCTTTTCCTTCTTTAAAATGGCTTTAATATTAATCTATTTTTCTTCAGCCGAGAACAAGTCGTTGGATCTGATATATCATGGTTTTTACCCATTTTAGGCCATGATATAAGTCCGTTTTATAGAGTCTTTCTACTATTTTGTAGTGGTTTAGAGTCTTATACAGGTTTTAGCACGTTTGGAGCATAATTGGAGATATTGGAGCTTTCTGGAGTATTTTGGATCAAAGCAGAAGGTCGTGTAGCTGAGTACCCGATTTGAAGCATTAGTGTCGACCGATACTGCCTAGTATCGGTCGATACTCATCGAAGCAGACACGGACCGCGACTTTAATGAAGAGTTGAAGAATTGAAAAATTGCCCAGAAGTCTTTATTATTTACAAGAAGCCCTAAAACGTGATTTAGGTTATTTAATAGGATTTTACAGCCACTTTGATGGCTATGCTTTATTTTATTCTGGTTTTGTGAGAGAGCTTTTGAAGGGAGACAAGTCTGAAACTCTGTTCGTCCGAGAGAAGATTTCGAACCCTCTTGTTACTCTTTCTATTTTATTTGATGATTTATTCAAACATGTTTATTGATTCAATTTCCATGTCTGAGTAGATCTCTTGTTAGGTTTAGGGTTCTCATAAGGGTTTGCTCTGAATGCTAGGTTAATCAGTTATTAGGATTCACTATCTGAATAAGTTCTTCACCATATGTTGTTTTCAAAGCTAATTCTAGATTGATCACCTAGAACTTATATCTTAGGATAATTGATTAGGCACGAGAGTGCGATTAATTACCTGACAGAACGTAAAGTGAGCAAAATAACTATTCGCAAAGAGATTTGGTTTAGTTGTTTTGTGAACAAATCAAACTTGAACTAAAAGCTGGTTTAGACTTTAGGATTCACAAAGAGATTTGGAATTCTAGGATTTAGACTTAGATAGTTTTCGCAACGAGAGTTGGTTAATTATACCTTAGTGATTTGAGTTCAAGAACCGCGCTAAATCTGAATCCTGTTAGTTAGTTTATCTGCATTCTTTGATTTCCTGAGAAATACCCTGAACCTATCTTTCTCCAATCGAATTTACAACCGTTTTAATTTACATTCTGCTTTCAATATCATTGATCACTTAGCTTAATTCTCATCCATATAATCTATTGTGTGTTTCTGTGAGTCATTGTGTTCGACCCCTACTTTACTACAACTACTACTTTAGTACTTTTAGGGTATTAATTTGAGCATATCAAATCTGGCGCCGTTGCCGGGGACTCAATTCGCCATTAGATTTTAGTCTTAGAATTTCGACTAAGTTCGTTGGTATCGATCAATACTATCTAGTGTCGGTCGATACTTGTCGTTCTCTTTTTGTTGATATCGATCGACACCACCCAGTGTCGGTCGATACTAATCGTGTTATCGTGTACTAACGTTCTTGACTTTTGTTTTCAGGTGTATGCCTATTCGTGAAACCAGAAGGAGCAAGAACACTCAGCTAGTCGAACTGTCATTGGATCAGCTAGCACTTTTAGAACGCACAAACAGAAAAGCAAAGAAGCCAGCAGAGATGAACAACAATCCAGTGATTTTGGTTTAAGATGATGCTGGTGCTTACAGAGACCAGGAGGGTCAGTTGTGCAATGCGAGAGGACAACGTCTGGATGGAGAGGGGAACATCATTCCACCTGCTCCTGTTGTCGCTGGGAATGTCGCTGGGAATGTCGCTGGGAATGTTGTGGTTAATCGTGGTAGAACGATTGGTGAGTACAACAAGCCTGATCAGTTTTATGCCAATCGATCAGCGATTCGTCCTCCTGCTTTTCAGAGGAATGACTTTGAGCTGAAACCTGCATACTACACTCTTGTGGGTCAGCACCCTTTTCATGGTCTTTCCAATGAATATCCCATGGACCATATTGAGAGGTTTGAGGATTTGGTCACTAGCATCAAGAGCAATGGAGTGTCCTACGACTACCTTTTCTGCAAGCTCTTCCCGTACTCTCTTGGTGGAGATGCAACTTACTGGCTGAAGCAGTTACCTCCTGGTTCACTGACCAACTGGGAAGAGACTAAGACTGCTTTCCTAAATAACTGCTATGATGATGCACGATCCGAGGATCTGAGGAACAAGATCTCCCAATTTTCTCAAGGACCCACTGAAGCGTTCAAGGATGCTTGGACGAGATTCAGATCATACCAGAGAGACTGTCCACATCACGGATACTCTGATGTTCAGCTGATGGGATTCTTCTTCAGAGGAATTGATTGGAGGTATCAGATGGCTTTGGATGGTTCAAGCAATGGAAACTTCAACACCAAGTATCCTGATGATGCATATGTACTGATTGAGAACTTGGCGTCTAGCAATAGCACCAAGAATGCTGATTTTGAGCGGAAGAAGCTAGTTGGTAGCATGGATGGTTCACAGATTGCTGATGTTCAAGCCAAGTTAGATTCTATGCACAGTCTTCTGATGGGCAAGACAACGAAGGCCGTTCACTTTGATGAAGATGTTGAGGTATTCAACGAAGATGAAGTAGAGGATGTTAACTACATTGGTGGTTCTGGTTTTCAAGGTCAGAGGAATCCATTCAACAACAACCGAAACTTCAACAACAACTCTCATCAAGGAGGATCGAATCAGTTTGGTCAGAAATCATCTCAGAACAGTGGGTATACCAGAAACTATGGAAAGTTTGTCTTATCAGCCAATAACTGCCAAGCTCCCAAATAGCAAAATCGAGTCTATGTTTGAACAGCTGTCTGAGATCTCACCGTAGATCTCAATGGAAAGATAGATGCTGTGTACAAGGATCTGAGTGGAAGGATCAATGCTCTCGGTACTCATCAGAAGATGCTGGAAACGCAAGTAGCTCAAACTGCAGCAGCTGTCAAGGGAAAGACGACTCAGGCACAGAACGAACACGTCAATGCAATCACTTTGAGAGGTGTAAGAAATATCGAAAACCTTGTCGAAGATAATTTCGAACCTGATTCGTCAGTATCGATCGACACTATTGTTGATATCGATCGATACCAACTTGAAGAACCGACACATGAGCCTTGTGTCGATCGACACCAACCTTGTATCGATCGACACCCCTCGCAGGCTGAACCGGAGATTGTAAAGAAACCAGAGATGATGGAGGAACGTGTTTACAATCCTAAGATTCCGTATCCTAAACCACCTAGACATCTCATGAAACCCATCACTGCAGAGAAGTTGCTAACTTTTGAGAAGAAGGTCAGGAGGATTCCTCACACTATATCTTTTGAAGAAGCTTTTGAAAACCGGCCTTTTGAGTGTTACTTCCAAGATTGCAGAGAGACTGAGGAAGAGATTAAGGCACTTTTCATCAAGGCCAGAAGTACACCACCTCCACTGAAGCAGTTGACTAAGAGGGAAGACCCAGAAAATTTTTCGGTTCCATGCTCTATCTACGGAATTGAGTTCAAAGAATCTCTGGTTGATTCAGGATCTATCGTCAATGTCATGTCAAGGGCACTTGCAGAGAAGCTGAAAATAGATGACATAAGATCTACTCAGATGGCTCTCACATTCGCGAACTCTTCCACATCGGTTCCATACGGTACAATCCCCGTTTTGATGGTTAAAGTAGGAGACTGTCTGTTCCCTATCGACTTTCAGGTTGTGGAGATGCATGCATGGTCTAGCACACCTTTGATTCTTGGAAGACCGTTCATGGCCACGGCCGGTGCAGTTATGGAAACGCCCAGTAAGAGAATTTCATTCTCGTACATTGACGAACAAGTCTCCTACGAGGCCATCCCTTCTAGAAGAGCTCCCACACAGATATCTTGCATCCCCGTTGGTGCAGGAGAAACATTGATGGTTGATCTTTTGGAAGAACCTTATGATGAGCCAACTGTCATAGAAATTCTGGATCGCCCTCCTATCATCACCAAGGAAGTCATCAAAAAGATTAATGCAAAGAAAGAGGTGAAGAACAGACGAGTCGAGAGTGCTACACATGTAACCTTAATCCCTCAGAAGTGCGATGGATACTCGATCGAATATAAGGTGAAATGCAAAGGGACCTCAAGACCATTTTCTAAGTCTAGAGTTCTTCTTACTCCAGAGCTGAAAGAGAAATGACATGAAGTTGTGGAGCACATGTTGAGCAGAACTCTGAAGCTATAAATGTCAAGTTGTGGAGCCTGTTTTGCTGCAGGCTCTCATTCTTATCCGGACTGATCGTCCGTGCAGTCAAACTCGTGACGTAAAACAAGCGCTGAGTGGGAGGCAACCCACTGGTAAGTCTGTACATATGAGTCTTTTATTTTTCTAGTTTTGTTTTGTGTTTCGTTGTGTCACATGAATCAGATTCGGAGGTCCCGTATCGATTGATACCACTTGGTATCGATCGATACCCATCATTAAAAGTATACATTCTGGACCGACCTCCGTGTGGCAAGCAGATCATCCCATACCCTCAGTATCGACCGATACCCACTGGTATCGATCAATACTCCACGCACAGGTAAGTTTCCCTATAAACCCTACGGTTTTTACTTTCTTCTCCCACCGCCTCCATCGCTCGATACATATACCACAAGTCTCTCTCTCAAAATCGCAAATCTTCGTTTCTCAACGGATTTAAGTGATTTTTGAGTCTATTCTGCACGGATTTCCATCCTCTATCTCATTTTCTCACTCATTCTCGCGATCTACAAGGTATGAATCACGAATTTTCATCTTTTCAATCTGTGAACCAAGGTTTGATTTTCGAATTTTAGGCTCTTAAAACTTGTTTTGCTGGATGATTATCACTTGATTTATGTGTTCTAGGCCTAGTCGAATCTGACATTACACTTAATTACCCTTGGTTTGCACTTTTGGAATTTTTGGATTTGTGTTCTTCGTGTGATGTTCGATACCTGTATCAGCATCGATCGATACCACATTGGTATCGATCGATGCTGATTGTTTCATTTGGCCGGGGTTGCTGTGTTTGAGAGAGATGTTGGATTTATGCTGTGTTTTATGTTTGATAATGATGCAGATGGCACCTAAGAAGAGAGCACGCGCCGATACCACATCGAGCTCCAACCCACCTGAGAAAGAGTACCCGTTGGGTGCTCGAGTCGAATTCTTCCATAACGGGGTTTGGACTCTAGGATCGGTTATCGCCTGTCTTACTCAGAACTGCTACAAGGTTCAGGCCGCCAACTCCACCGACTTTACATTGGCTTTCAGTACGAACCTAAGCGACGCACCACTCGAGACTCCTACACCTTCATCGCCTTTGTCTCCTCACACCACAGTTCGGTTTCCATGGCCCAAGATCAGTGAGAAAGCCAGGATACGATTGATGGATGATTACGAGGGTTCGGATAAGGATATTACAAAGAGCAGAGCTTGCA
This sequence comes from Eutrema japonicum, assembly GCA_030161315.1. Lineage (NCBI taxonomy): Eukaryota > Viridiplantae > Streptophyta > Magnoliopsida > Brassicales > Brassicaceae > Eutrema > Eutrema japonicum. The sequence continues at coordinate 19,300,030 of BSQW01000012.1, read as the reverse complement.
CCCACATGCCTATTTCCAAGGAGTGGGAAGATTATGAATCGATCTTCTACAACGCATGGCAGGAGGTTGATGTACGCCCCACTCAGTTTATCGATACGCACACTATATATGCGTCATTTTGGTTTTGACAGGGAGATTGATGGACTTATCAGCAAGATCGGATTGGTGACGATGCCTGCGCGGCAATATGACCTATACCCTGACTTGGTTCGCCAGTTCCTTGGTTCTGTCCGCGTCTACTACACTGGAGCACCTCCAGTGACTGCACATCAGAGTAATCTGACTTTTCTGATTCGCGGTGTGCGATATAGAATATCTTTTCAGGAGCTCTGTGACATATATGGGTTTCACCGGGATTTGTTGAGATGCGATTTTCCTCGCAAGTTCATGGATATTGAGGCATTCTGGTCTCAATTTGGGCATGGGGTCTATGACAGTAAAACCACTACACAGATGGATGTGCGTCATCCCGTCCTGCGCTGCCTTGTGAGGATCCTGAGCAACACTTTGTTGTGTAAGATGGAGCCAAACAAGATGAGAGTTGCTGAGCTGATTGTTCTGTCTATTGGAATTGGAGATCTCATTTCTAATGAGGCATATGAGTGGCCTGAGATGGATCTCACGGTCCTGTATTCGCACACCATTTGGAGTCGCTGAAGGTCAAGCCTTTTACGGGACGTGGCAAGATTTCCAGGATTGCAGGTCGTAAGAAGACAGAGACGGTGGGCAGTCTACTCACTCCCATTTTCTTGCATTTAGGAATCAGCACCACCAGTTGTTCGATCGTAACTTCCCGCGAGCTTATGGACGAGGCGCATTTGGAGCATCTGCGTTGGCTGAAGCCTCACAGGCGTTGGGTTTTTAGCATCTCTGTTGGGGACTATCTAGTTCAAATCCCCAATACTGATATGACAGACATAGGCGGTGACCCTACTCAGCTGCTGTTCGCACCAGCTGATGATGACATGGAGCCTGCACCGGTCACTAGACGTCGAGGCTCTGCTACTAGAGCACAACCACCTGCACATGACCCTGCTGGGGGTCAACCGCGACACGAACCCTCTCCTATTGCTGCTGCGCTTTCTCTTCCTCCACTACCTGAGATGGAGATGGACCCTTTTCAGCGTTACGTGGTCGCGAGTTTGCAGACGATCTGGACCGTGATTTCTCGCTGCCGCTGCATGACTGACACGGACGCTGCTCCTTCGTCTCGGCATCCTGTCTCACCAAGATCACCGCGCACGCCCACTGACGTTGGACCATCTGGTACGGCTGGTGATGACTCTGACGCCACTGAGGAGGATTAATCTTCTTTCTATCTGATTATCACGTTTGCTGTTTCTTTTCCCTTTTCTTTTTATTTTCATTTGAAATTTTGTGTCTTTTTATGCTTTTGGACCTGTGGATTTATGCTTCTATGATATTTTGTTGCACCTAACTTGTGTTTGAGTGGTCTAACAGTGCTTACATTTAACACCTGGATCGTTTGACACATTTTTGGAGTTACATCTGACCTTAGACGTTGAAAACGAATTACCTGTGTCGACCAATACTTGGTATCGATCGATACCAAGTTGGGTGTCGGTCGACAATCGTACCCCAGTACGGTAACTTCTTGTTTTTCACAGTTCCACTTGGTTCTATTGCTTTCTTTCACCAACTCTAGGCTAGATAACACTGGGGACAGTGTTGTTCAAGTCTGGTGGAGGTAGTCGCTGACATTGTTTTTTTTTTCTTAGAGTCAGTCGTTTTTGAGTCAAAGTTTGTTTTATTGAGTCAAAACCTGTTGGAGACTGTGATTTTTTTCTTGAATCTATTGATATGACCTTGCTTCTAAGTGTATTTTGTTACAGAATCAGTTCTAGATCGACTAATGAAAAATCCAAAGGCTGACCGGTTAACTAGAAGACACCCATGTTTCCAGCAAAGGTCTTTAGAGCATAAGCCAAATTTTTGCACTTCATCGATGTGGTTAGTATTCATAGAGCTTGATTCCTCATTCATATCTCACGAAGGAACCCATGTGTTTTAAAGTAACAGTATCTCTCTCCCCTGTTATAAGTTAAAAATAAATAAGTGCATGAAAAGATGAGATGATTTTCTCCTGAGTAGAGGGTTAGGAAAATTTCCAGCGATCCCATTATTCTACTTGGTGAGGAATGATCACATAAAGGATTGGAAGCGAGGCTAGAATTTTCCTATGATGCCATTATTCGCCTACATCCTTTGATACATTGAGAGGGAAGAACCGGGGATTTGGTGGTAAACACCATCAATACTCTTGTCTCATACCTTGATGTGTATATGCCGATCTAAAAAGAGAAAAGAGAACATAATAAGAAATAAGTCTGGGGGAGAGAAAATGATACCAAAAGTGTGAAAAGGGTGGTTCCTTATCATGATATTGTATGTGAAAGAATCTAGAAGGTTCTTGATGTTAATCACAGCGATGAAACTGGCGAGGAAGGCTTGATTGAACTATGCTGTGAAATAATATGTGTAGTATGGGAAGCTGAGAATGTTTACGGAGAAGTACATGGTGGTTGGGTTTGAAACTGGTTATGTGATATGTGGAGCACTAAGGAAAATGGTCATTGCAATGTTTCAAGAACAGGTGAGTCTCTATGTTTTCAAACCTCTTTCTCTGGTTTAGTTTTCTGTTTTTCTTGAGGGCAAGCAAATGCTAAGTCTGGGGGAGTTGATATATCATGGTTTTTACCCCTTTTAGGCCATGATATAAATCCGTTTTATAGAGTCTTTCTACTATTTTGTAGTGGTTTAGAGTCTTATACAAGTTTTAGCACGTTTGGAGCATAATTGGAGATATTGGAGCATTCTGGAGTATTTTGGATCAAAGCAGAAGGTCGTGTAGCTGAGTACCCGATTTTAAGCATCAGTGTCGACCGATACTGCCTAGTATCAATCGATGCTCATCGAAGCAGACACGGACCGCGACTTTAATGAAGAGTTGAAGAATTGCAAAATTGCCCAGAAGTCTTTATTATTTACAAGAAGCCCCGAAACGTGATTTTGGTTATTTAATAGGATTTTACAGCCACTTTGATGGCTATGCTTTATTTTATTCTTGTTTTGTGAGAGAGCTTTTGAAGGGAGACAAGTCTGAAACTCTGTTCGTCCGAGAGAAGATTTCGAATCCTCTTGTTACTCTTTCTATTTTATTTGATGATTTATTCAAACATGTTTATTGCTTCAATTTCCATGTCTGAGTAGATCTCTTGTTAGGTTTAGGGTTCTCATAAGAGTTTTCTCTGAATGCTAGGTTAATTAGTTATTAGGATTCACTATCTGAATTAGTTCTTCACCATAGGTTGTTTTCAAAGCTAATTCTAGATTGATCACCTAGAACTTAGATCTTAGGATAATTGATTAGGCACGAGAGTGCGATTAATTACCTGACAGAACCTAAGGTGAGAAAAATAACTATTCGCAAAGAGATTTTGTTTAGTTGTTTTGTGAACAAATCAAACTTGAACTAAAAGCTAGTTTAGACTTTAGGATTCACAAAGAGATTTGGAATTCTAGGATTTAGACTTATATAGTTTTCGCAACGAGATTTGGTTAATTATACCTTAGTGATTTGAGTTCAAGAACCGCGCTAAATATGAATCTTGTTAGTTAGTTTATCTGCCTTCTTTGATTTCCTGAGAAATACCCTGAACCTATCTTTCTCCAATCGAATTTACAACCAATTTAATTAACAGTCTGCTTTCAATATTATTGATCACTTAGCTTAAATCTCATCCATATAATCTATTGTGTGTTTCTGTGAGTCCTTGTGTTCGACCCCTACTTTACTACAACTACTGCTTTAGTACTTTTAGGGTATTAATTTGAGCATATCAGGATCCGACTGACCGCTTTCTGAATCTCCTCAACTTTCTTATCGTGAAACGGTGCCTTTGGGGGCCTGTGATCCTTTCCCTTATTGAAAGGATGGTTCTAAAAGAGAGCCGAGCACTCGCCGCCTTGATTGGTGAGTGCTCGACTCTCTTTTAGCTCCTCAATTTTTTTTTTGACATGTGCTTATCTGATTTTCGTCGATGCAAATACTCCTCCTAAAGAGCAGTGTCTTTGTCGGAGGATCTAATCCTATTCTGCAAAAGGTTAGTGATTCAGTCTAGGTGGAAATAAAGTTTAGTTCCTACCTCTCCAGACTTCTTGGAACAAAGCGAGGTTCTTTTGTCGTTGGCGCTCAAAAATGAAAGGCTTCTCTTGAGGTTCCGACTCCGACGACCAAGCAAGGCGTCTCCTCGAAACGCACTCCAAGGCATTCAGTCAAGTAGAAAAATCTCTTTGGAGATTGCTCCCTCTCCTTCACAGGTTGGGTTTCCGGATAGAACATGATCTATGTCATCGGATAGACACGATGACACTTCAACCACTCCTTGTTCGAGAAGCAAGGATACTTCGCTGATTAAAGAGGTTTGGAACGTAATTGCCTCCACAACCAAATTTTGATGATATGTCAACCACTTCGGCTCCAACTTCTCGACGGGATGAGGGTGGCCTTACGAAGGAAGGGGGTCATGACTCACTCATTTGATCTCCTAGCAAAATGACGATGCTCCGTCCAGCGACTTGGAATGAAAATAGCTCCTATGTTGTTCCTTCTTTCCCCAGATTTGGCTGGGACCTTGACCCCGAGCAAAATAAAATTTCCACTTGTTTCTACTAACGAGTGGAACCACTTCTATTCTGATCTTCCCTGAGATCGTGAGCCTGCTGCCTTTGTGATGATCCAATTTGTTTCTGGGGATTCAAGACCCCTTGATTAAGTGGGTCTTTCGGATGGCGGTCTTGAGCAATATATCGCTACATCATAATTTTTATGAGGTTTGTTCGTATGACTGATCTTCCTTGGTTACTTCGTGAATTTAATTTTTAATTTTCATTCTGTGCAGGTTTGCACGGATGCCGCATAACTCTTTTATGAATCTGAGGCAACCTCGACAATTAGAGCAAAGATTTTGTTTCACGTTCCGAGCACGACGAGCTCGTTAGGCAACTAAGCATTTATAAGGAGCTCGCAACTAGGAAGTTTGAAGCTTCCGAGTCTGAACTCAAAACACTCCGAGACTCCCCGTAGTCTGCTTCGGCTAGGAATGACTCTCTCATTGCCCAATATCAAACAAGCATACATCTGTTCTATACCAGGACTTTGGAGGAAGAGGGTTTGGTTAGGAGGGTCCTAAGGAGCTGCCAGAGGAGGAAGGACTCGATTCAGCACGATTTTGATGCCCCAAATTTAGGTGGTTCTGCTGCTTCCCATGGTGAGACACTTTCTGATGCACATAAACCTGCCCATAAGGCGAACAAAGCAGAAACAAAATATCACTTCGGAAGAGAGTATATCATGTGTGTTTGGGGTATATATATATATATTTGTTTTTGAAGTTTCAATGATAGATCCTTTTTTTGTCACAAGACACCTGGTGTTTCCTCTTTTGCTTCATGGTTCTGGTCAAGGAGGTTTATATTCACTTTTCCTTTTACCGTAGTGTAGGATGGAGTGTTTTTCCTGACCTTCCCTTTTCTGCTTCTGGGTTTTTGACCGAGGCAATTGGATTTTCTTTTAAATCTTCATAATTAATGCGTATCCCTGGAAGGATTCCAGTTTCCGAAACAAGGATTCCATTACCCTTTAACTTTGTAAATGTACCGAAATAGCTGTCTTACTGATGTGAGGAGATCCCATAATTTCAGCATGACTGTCTGGCTAGCCCTGGGCGTTCGGATATCCGATCAGATTCGGTTCGGATCCATTCGGGTTTTCAGATTTTCGGGTTTAGGATTTATTATCCATTCGGGTATTTTAGAATTTCGGTTCGGGTTCGGTTCGGATCCATTCGGGGTTGGTTCGGTTTCGGATACCCGAAAAATATATATGAAATTTGGTTAAATTTAAATAAAATTTGGACAAAATTTAACAAATATAACTAAAAACTTCGTATATTTTGGTTATTTTGGGTCTCTCAATCATTTTGGTATAAAAATAGCTCATATCTTCGGATTTATAATTGTAATTTTGGGTTGTCAAGTCTAAAAAATAATAATATTTTGGGTATATAATTGTATTTTGGATATTTCGGGTATCTATTCGGTTCTCGGTTCGGTTCGGGTTTGGTTTCGGTTCTTCGTATATAGGAATTTATGATACGTTCGGGTATTTTATCAGTTTCGGTTCGGGTTCGGTTCCTCTTTTTTGGATCGGTTTCGGTTAATTTTTTCGGATTCGGATATTATGCCCATGGCTATGTCTGGCCATGGGTTTCATCTATTAAGACTCCTTTACGGCCTAAGTTACTTCTAACCAGACGTTGTTAATGGAGCCTTCGAGGAATTTGGACTCAAACTCTGTCTGCGTGGATTTTCCTTCGATCAATCAACCTCCGATCACGGAAAGGCGTGGCCATCAATTTGGCGAGAAATTTGTCCGTTATGGCTTGCAATTTCCCCATTTGTCTCTTTTGATGAATTTGAAGCCGGAGGACTTCAAACACGCCCTTGATTTATGCGAGAAGGTTCGTACATTTGTGTATATGATTTTTCCTACACAAGATTTACCTTTCGCTCCCTCACAATGTGAGTCGTATGTCCTGCCAGCTTATTTTGGTGTACAGAGAATTGGTCAAGTTTCATAAGGAGGTCCAGAAGAAGAGGGACAAACTGGATCGCTGGATGAGGGTACTTGAGGAGAGGATTGGGCTTCTCGAGTTGCTTTCCGCAAACTGGGATGAACTTGGTTTCGCACCAATCCCTGAGTGCATTCGAGGAGCCTTACGCGGTCCAATGTGATTTTCATGGTGGGCCTGATGGAAAATGAAATACGAAGGAAACAATTATGATATGATATTTTGATGGTTTACTTGAATTGGTACCTGGCGTTGGAGCCCACCTTTATCCTTATTTAATAAAGAGTTTTTTTTTGTTTATAGTAGATGTACTCGACTTTGCAAGTTGTTTACCTACCCATTTCGGGATCAAGCCACTCCATAGTTTGTTTTATCTCCCTTAGCTTTATGGCATATTTGTACTTAGCTGTTTTATGACTACCGTATGCGTTATGTATGACTCCGACTCCTTCCAAAGTCGGAACCTTGATGCGTTGGTGATGAGTTGAAGGCACTGCCCTCATTAGATTTAGCTAAGGTGCTCCCAAGATTGCGTTATAGGGAGTTTCATCATCCACTACAACAAAGTTAATCATTTTCATTACTTCGGCTGCTGAAACGATAACTTAATGGTTGCAATCAAGGTCACAATGTCGCCACTGAAAGTCGTGAGTGTTGACCTCGGACCTCGGAGGTCCGACTTCTCTATTCTCATTTGTTTTAGGGTCTTCAAGAATATGACATCTGTTGTACTTCCTATATCAACCAAAATTCGAGAGACTTCACACTTAGCTTTGAAATCAAGACTTATAGTTAGGATGTCATCCTCAGGAGCCTCTTTGTCAAAGCGGTCATTTTCGGAGAATGATAACTCTACTTCGGGAAATACCCCCCCCCCCCCCATGTTGGATTTTCCGTATATGCACGCCGTTAGTGCCTTTTTATCGATCCAATTATATCTCCATAGAATTTTGATCCTCCTATGATTAAGTTGATTCTTTTCTTCTTTTGGCTGTGCTCTGGTTCCGCGGGCTCGGAATCATATGGAGTATCATCATTTGACCTCGAAGGTTCAAGATTATCGATTTTGACCTCGCCAAGCTTGCCTTATGCGTACATGATCTACAAGTATGTCCTTTACCCTGTAGCATTTCACGGTTGAATGTTCATACCGTTGGTGATAGTCGCAGTATGCCTCCTTATCCATTCTTAGCGTGTCATTGGACCTCGTGAGTCTATCACATCCACTCCTATTTGATTCCTTCTGCACTGCATAAGTGTGCAATCCATCTGTCTAGCTTTTGTCTTTGTTCTCCCTATTTTAACTCCGGGGAGTAGTCAAGTTTCCAGTAGGTTGAGACTTCAAACTTCTATAGTGTTCTGCCAATGCATTGTGCTCTTCTTCCGCCATTGCAAAGCTCGCACCTCGATGAAGTGCGTCTTGGATTGTTGCTGGTTCGTTAACTACCCAATCATCCTTGAATTCGGACTCGTGTCATAACCCCATTTTTAAGGCTGCCAAAGCTGTCTCGTCGTGGACAACATGAAACTTGGCGATGACTTCCTTAAATTTGGTGATGTACGTTTGAAGTGAATCCCGGGGTCCTTGTGACAAGGGCTAGAGTTCTGCTCCCGAGACAGTCTTCTAGATGAATACCGAATATTGCTTTAGAAAAATGACTAAGAGCTGAGAAAACCAGTCAATAGACCGTTCTTCAAACCATAAAAACAAATCGAGACATGGTCATACAAGGTTCTCTGCGAAGAGTTTGCATAAACCAACATCTTTTCCGTACTCGTTAAAGTGAACTCGTCCGACTGCGATCCTAAACGCGGTTACATTCGACTTTGGATCCGTCTTTCCTTCATAGACAGGGAGCATGAGCTTTCCCACGTCTTTGACGGGTGTATTGATAACACATGTTTTTGACCATTTTCTTGGATCATTTAAATATCTTTTTCATGTGTTTTAACTACGTTTTCAATGGTTTTTAAGTGATTTATATGTTTTAGAGTTTTAAAAGACATTTCAGGTAACTTGGGATAAAAGAGTGCATTTCGGAACAAAAGTATGTTTTTGGATAAACTTGGACCGTCAGAAATCTTGTAATCAAAGAAGACCTTCTCACCGTCTGATCATCCCCAAATTTGTCACAACAAAGAAAAAACAACCAGCTTTCAAATGCAATTGAGTTGGAGACATTACAATGGTTGGATCTTCAAATAATCATGAAGCACTGAAAGCAGATGAAGCTGCCTTGAAACAGAAACGAGCCAAACAGAGAAGCCTTGGCGGCGGTCATAGAAGACACGCCCGCGGCCAAGAGGAGCACGGCCGCGGCCAAAAGAGACGCGCCTGTGGCCAAATGGGACGCCCCCGTGGTCAGAGAGAACGCACCCGCGGCCAGCCCCTGTGCGACCAATTCGACCCCGTTTCAATCTCGAGGCCATTTCCATCATTTAATCTCTTAGCCCTAAACGTCCCCAAAGAAGTGAAAACTATAAATACATGCTTTTAGGTTTTTTATGAGAAATCTCTTTCACACTTTAGACAGAGACAAAATTTTTAGCCGTTTTTATTCTTGTTCATCGATTTGGAGAGGAGGATTCTCGATTTGTGTTCTTCAATAAAGAAGCTTTTCTTCATATATTTCTCTTTACTATTTTCTTTGATTTATCATGATGTTTAGCTCAGCTATGTCTGAGTAGTGTTCTTGTTGGGTATATGGTTCTCAAGGGGCTCTCATGGATCGATTTATCATTAGGTTTTTATATTAGGATATCGATTAGGGTTCTTCGTTCTATCCTTGTTGTTAATGCATTTTTGCTTGATTGATCACCTTGTAACTGAACCTAGGTAAATTAGAGCCACGACGGTGCTGAATCTATATGCTTGAACTAGGGTAGGCGAGAGATTTCACTACAAGATACGAAAGCATACTTGTAGAGGGATTGTAAGCGTTAACGAACTTGTCTTTGTCATCATAATTTTCTGCGCGACCATCGATGAAAGCAACTGGTCGAGTATATAAGTTATAAGTGTGTAGTACGTACAAAAGTAGGCTATGCATAATTTTGGGTTTCAAGTTCAAAAACCAATAGACGACAAAAGTCGCTTTATAAATCCTAATTAATCGCTTATGATAATCGACCATGATCCTTTGAGTGTTCCCGATTGTCCAACGTTTTGTTTAATTTTTTACAACCTCGCTTTGCTTACTCATTTTTTTACTTGCTTGCTTTCTTATTTTCTCGATTAGTTTATTTAATTTCTAGCTACAAAATCGTGACACACTAAACCCCCTTTAAACCAATTAGGTCTAGACACAATTTAGAAATCAATAGAAATTGACGGCACTCAAATCTCTGTGGATTCGATCCCTTAAATACTATTATGTTTGATGTGCACTTGCAACTTTTCTTAAGGGTAAAACTTATCAAGTCAATTCCCGTCACATCATGTGTTCTCGATTCGATTCGAGAAAGGTGTTCGCTTGGTTTCTTCGACCACACAAATGATTTTGGGAGATGCGCTAGTGGCGTTGTGGATCCTCAAACTAACGGTTCGCAGTCCTTCTCTGGTTTCAGCCAAAGCCTACTGAAAATATTCCATACTTGCGGGATCTGGATCCCTCATAGGGTTGTCAATGGACTGGTATTGGCTCCCTGTCATTCGCATACCGAATTGGTTATGTCCGTTCCTATTCTCGGACTCCGGAGTCGGGAGAGTTCTCTGCTCTGGGTTTAGTGAATTGAGAAGACCAAGAGGGTGGAGGAAGATTCGCGTGATCGACTCGTCCCCCTCCTCTTTGAGGTATCAGCATGCTGCCTCTATTCTGGCCGAGATGGAATTGACTCGTTCCCATGTTAGACAAACACGGGGTGAGGTGTTATTACCATCACTTTCAAGTGGAAAAGTGGGCAGTGGTGTTGGTGAGCCACTTTCTGGTGGCGGAGCTTGCATTCTCACCACCTCTGAACTGAGCTCATTGATTGATTGGGTCAATGCCACATTTTCAAAAGCTACTTTCTCCAAATTTAGGGTCACTATGGCCATTGCCTCTCCCACCATCGCAGTTAGGTCGCTGGTGACCTTAGCCAAGGCTTCCTGAACGACAATGTGGTCTCCATCCATGGCGGATCTTATGTGTTGGAGTTAGACTTGCATATCCCCCTCATTCAAGTGCCAAAATATTGTGGCTGGAAATACAACAATCAAAATTTGTAATAGGAATTGTCGAAAGATTTTGGCTTATCTTTAATAACAGAACATTCGATGGGCTTTTGAGCAATAAACAGAAAGTGTATTGCTCGAAGCTAACTAAATGAATCAAGAAACGATTTAGACAAGAAAAGCGAAGTAAATTGAGTTATGTATTTTGTCCTCGAGAGTGTTTTACAAGAACAAGAACAAGAACAAAGAAAAATGATAAGTGTCGAGTGCAAATTATGGGAAGAAGATGTTGTTTTGTACTTTGCCCTTGGTCTTGTTTTTATAATCCGAGTTTGTGTTTAACATCACCATATACTCCACTTGATTTGCCATGAGTGGTATTTAATTGAGAGGATTCGGCCGTTACGTTCAAGCGTCTTTAATCACCAGTTTGGACGTGTCTTTGGTCGTTGCGGGATTGACTGACATTTTACCATTTATTTCCTTTTGACCGTAATCGACTCCGATATGTGATTTATGTGTTTTACCACTCAGTCAATTAAAACTAAAGCTCACACTACCGCAATCATAATGGTTGTCAATGCAGTACTTTAGGATCGAATCCACAGAGACCACTGTTACACTACGATTCTCACAATTATGAAACTAAGCTAAGACAACATTATATTTGGTTTTGGAAAGAGTAACTAACGCAATTTAAACGATGTAAATTCAATAAGGAAAAACGTTAGGTCAAGGGTTTGTTCTTGGGAATCCAGAGATCACAAATCAGACAACTATTCACGGAATAATTAAACACAAGTTTCAAACTCAAACATAAATATTAACCAATCCACTCTCGTGCTCATGGTTACTAAACCTAACAACCTAATCCACTCTCGTGCTCATGGAATTCTAGGTCAGCATTAAAGAGCAGGTTCAATATGTTCACGAATCGCCTTAGCATAAACTCTCGTAGGCTAAGGACAATTCGCTCGATTATGTTCTTTCTATGCAACCTAATCCACTCTCGTGCTCATAGGTTAAACTGTACCCTAATCCACTCTCGTTCTCATAGGGTAAGCTGCACCCTAGTTCATAGACCTAGCGGTTAGCTCAAGCCTAAGCAATAAACACAACAATAAGCGAAAACCACAAAAGATAAATCCCTATTTGTGTCTAATTCAATGATTCATGGATCCCTTCGAAACCCTAAACCTAACTATGGAACTACTCAGACATGGTAACGGAGAACAAGTAAGGAGATGAAAAACTCATAATATAAAAAGAGAGAAAGGGTTTAGAGTTCTTCTCAATAGATGCATAGATTCTTCTCCGAACCTTACAATAATCAAGAGCAAAAAGTCTGAATAAAAAAAATAGAGCGTAGCCGTCAAAGAGGCTAAAAATAGAGTATATATAGGTCCTAGGTCGAAACAGTCAGTTTCCGGGGTAAAACAGAAAATTTAGAAATTTCTCTTTTCTTCTCGCAGGCATGCATCAACCGATGCACTTCTTGCATTGGTCTATTCTCATTCCTCGGGTGGTGTTTTCATCGGTCGATGCACCTAGTGCATCGATCGATTCCGGTTCCTCGGGCAAGCCTGAACCGACCGATGCACTCTTTGCATCGGTCAATTTTGATTCCTCGGGTGGTGTTTGCATCGGTCGATGCACTCCTTGCATCTACCGATTCTGCCCTTTTCTTCACGGTTCCATGCGTTTTTGCCCACGTAACTCCAATTTCTTCCTTAGACGCCTTTTTACCTGAGATAACTAAATAAATGACTAAAAGACTCTAAAAATGAACTTTGACTCGATAAAACTTTTGGAAGGAATATTAAACGTGCGTTAGAAACCGACAAAAACCAAGCATATCAATTCCCCTAGACTTAGTCTATTACTTGTCCTCGAGCAAACAAAAAACTAAGCACGAAGAAAAAGTTTGAAAAACACGGAGACTCACACTTTCTTTAGAACTCTGCAGTGACCATTTCCTTAGTAATCCACATGTTGCAAACTAGCTCTGGATCAGACCGCCATGTACTTTTCTGCAAGCATCAAAGCCTCCCAGATGCAACTCAATGTCCCGCAGAATAATCCAAAGCTATCATCGATTGGTCATCAAAGATCATAGTGCCAAAAACATTCTAGACTCTTTCCCTTTCGATATCATGACGAGACAACAACACAACCTTTGTACTTTTCCCCTCCCCCAGACTTATTCTTTTCTCATTCCTTTTCCATAGGGTTAATGGCTGATGGAACGCGAGTATTGATGATGTTTGCCACCGAATCCCCCGTTAATTTTAGTGCCACCCTTTTATTCTAAGGTGTAGGAGAATAGTGGTATCTCTGGAATTTTTTCTAACCTCGCTTCCAACCTTAGTGTGATCATCTCTTTCGAAGTAAAATAATAGGATCGATCGAAATTTTCCTAGCCCTTTACTCGAAAGAAAATCATTTCATCTTTTCTGCTTTTTATTTTAAATTAGGGGAAGGAATACCAGAACTTTAACACGGGTTGTCTCGTCATATACGAATGAGGAGTCAAGTTCTGAAGACACCAATTACGATGATGAGGTAAAAAGAAGAGTGCAGGAATTAGCTCAAGCTTTTTTAATTTTTCTGGAAACACGGATGCCTCTGATTAGCCGGTTAGCCCGTAGATTTTCCATTAGTCTTATCGGAAGCTAAATCTGTAACAATGGTCACTTAGATGCAAAATCACATAAGAAGTTCAAAGGTCATAATCATAATCTCCAACAAGTTTTGACTCAATAAAACATAATAACTGAAAAATAAAAACATAAAAAGACTCAATGGACAAACAAAAGAAAAACAAAAGAAAGAAAACATCATTAGTAAAGATAAAGACCATCCCCTAGACTTACCTCACACCGTCTTGGTGTGTAGACAAACCAAGAGGAAGGCAAAACAGACTCAAGAAAGATAAAATAAAAGTAAAAAAATATATATCGGTGGGTTGCGTCCCACCAAGCGCTTGTTTTAAGTCGTTATAGCTTGACTTTGGCTTGGGTATCAGTCAGGAAGAGCGTGAGAGCTTGCCCCGAAACAAGTCCCACCATCAAACATCTCCAACTTCATAATTTTGCTCATCATCCCCTTTACAGCATCTTTTTCTTTCTCCTTCAACTCTGAAGTGAGAAGTGCTCTAACCTTTGAGAATGGCTTCGATGATCCCTTGCACTTTACCTTATACTCATTCGAATCTCCATCACACTTCTGAGGAATCAAAGTTATATAAGCATCTCTTTTGACTCTTTTTCTTTTTACCTTCCCTTGTGCCTTAGTCTTTATGATGTCGCTCTTGCTGATGATAGGAGGATCATCTAAGACTACTATGACTGTGTCCTCTTTATAAGGCTCTTTCCAAGTATCAACCACCATCGTCTCTCCTGTGACAACAGTGATGCAAGAGGCGTGTTTGGGAGCTCCTTTAGTGGGGATGGCTTTGTAGAATACCCTTTTGTCGATGATAGAGAGTGAGATTCTCTTATTGGGCATGTCTACAACTGCCCCCACTGTAGCCATGAATGGTCTTCCCAGAATCAAATGCATATCAGAACCTTCACTCATATCCACAACCTGGAAATCAGTAGGAACCAAACAATTTCCTACATTAACAAGAAAATCAGGGATGATACCATATGGGGTTGTGGTAGAGGAGTTGGCGAACGCAAGAGTCGTATGAGGAGGCTTCATATCGGCAATTCCCAACCTCTCTGCAACAACCTTCGACGTCAGATTTACGCTATACCCATAATCTACAAGAGATTCTTTAAATTCGACTCCGAAGATAGAACATGGAACAACGAACTTTCCGGGGTCTTCAATCTTAGACAACTGCTTCATTGGTGGTGGTATTCTCCTTGTCTTGATGAAGAGTGCTTTAATCTCTTATAGAGTCTCTTTGCAATTGTGGAAGAAATCTAACCAAGGTCGGTCTTCAAAGGCTTCTTCAAATGAGATCTCATGGGGAATCCTCCTTACCAACTTATCAAAACCACTCAGCTTATCTGCACTAATAGGCTTCATGAGGTGTCTGGGTGGCATAGGGTATGGTACTTTAGGAACATATGGTAGTGGGGTATTGGAAGAGTGTTTCTTCTGTGCTGCAACATCATGTGCTTCCAACTCATTCTTCAACTCTGGTATATTCTTCATTTCTCCTTGAGCAGTGATTACATTACAATGCTCTATGGAATTTTTCTCTACTTTTCCCAGAAGGTTTCTTGGCTGTCTCTTGATTTCATCAGCAGTCTGTGCTACTTGTGTGTCGAGTTTCTTCACATGTGTAGCAAAAGACTCATATTTGCTATGGATGGCCTCAATTTTGATGTTTACATCATGATACTTCTCATCCATCTTGACATTGATGTCTTTAGCAGACTGTTGTTGGTTGAGTAGGAGTTGCTACATAAGTACCTTAAGCGCATCTTGAGAGCCATTCGCAGAGCTCGCATGAACTTGGAATGGGGCTGGTGATGCTGTCTGGAAGGTGTTGAATGGTTATTTCTGCTGAAACTCATCTTGGAAATTGTTCTGACCTTGAAAGCCTTGAGAAAAACCTGAGACGCCAGCATTTTGCACAAATTTTTTTCCTTGGGATTGTTGAACTTGCTAGGGGTAGACTTGATCTTGGGGATTTTCGACATTGGTGCTTTTGTAAGACAAATTCGGATGGTTTCGGTAATTCTGGTTGAATCATCTGTTTTGCTCATACCCCTGTCCACTAACGAAGTTCACCTCCTGCAGCTCATCACTCTCATCTTTAGCTAATCCCCGACAAAAAACTGCATCTCCTGTCTCCTGGCAAGACTGCACACCTCTCTGATTTCCCTTCAGCAGCAAGTTCACTTTCGCAGTCAGCTCATCGATCTTCTGTGACTCCACACTGTTAACACGGTTAGACATGTCGTACTGAGGGCAGCGATTTCCAGAACTTGCAGCCAAGTTCTCTATCAACTGGTACGCTCCTTCCTTAGTTTTGGTCATGAAGTCTCCATTGCTCGCAGCATTAAGAGCGTGCTTGTAATCCCAGTCAACTCCATCGTAGAAGATGCTAAGAATCTGCTCATCTGAATACCCATGATGAGGGCATTCTCTACGATACTCTCTGAACCTCTCCCAGGCTTCGCAAAAAGATTCTCCTACATGCTGCTGGAAAATAGTGATTTTATTCCGCAATGAAGCTGTCTTAGATTTGGTATAGAAGTGATCCAGGAAATTAGCTCTGCATTGGTCCCAAGCAGTCAATGATCCAGGAGGTAGTAAATTGAGCCATCTCAAAGCTTTGTCCGCCAAAGAGAAATGAAATAACTTGCATTTGAGGTAATCAGCAGGTACCCCATTTGACTTAGTGGTGCTGAAAATCTCTTCGAAATTCTCAATGTGGTCCATTTGGGTGTCTGCAGGCAAACCATGGAACATGTGCTGCTTCACCAATGATTTAATCTGAGGTTTGATCTCATTATCTTGCCTCCTAATAGCTGGTAGGCGGATTGTAGCTCTGTTCTGGTAGAAGGCATGAGGCGTGTCTGAGTCCCCGATGGCAGGTTGTTGTTGCTGCTGCTGCATTTGCAATTGCAGTTGTTGTAACTGCTGCACTTTTTGTTGTAGCCTCTGAAGTTCAGCAACTGTAGCGTTTTGTTGGTTGTTGTTTGGATCGTCCATGATGACGGGATTTGACTTTGCTTTTCTGTTCGTTCGTTCTAACCTTGTTAGCTCTTCGTTGCTGAGCTCGCAAAGGTTTCCGGAGCCCTTGCTTCTGGTAACTCTACTCAGCTTTTCGCTTAGTCACCTAAAACACACAAGAAAATAAGATAGAATACGTTAGTAAATCTTAGACTAAATTTTAAATTCATAATTGAAGGTAATGCTATTGGTCCCCGGCAACGACGCCAAATTGATTTATGTGTTTTACCACTCAGTCAATTAAAACTAAATCTCACACTACTACAATCATAACGGTTGTCAATGTAGTACTTTAGGATCGAATCCACAGAGACAACAGTTACACTACAATTCTCACAATTATGAAACTAAGCTAAGACAACATTATATTTGGTTTTGGAAAGAATAACGAACGCAATTTAAACGATTTAAATTCAATAAGGGAAAACGTTAGGTCAAGGGTTTGTTATTTGAAATCCAGAGATCACAAATCAAACAACTATTCAGGTAATAATTAAACACAAGTTTCAAACTCAAACATAAATATTAACCAATCCACTCTCGTGCTCATTGTTACTAAACCTAACAACCTAATCCACTCTCGTGCTCATGGAATTCTAGGTCAGCATTAAAGAGCATGTTAAATATGTTCACGAATCGCCTTAGCATCAACTCTCGCAGGCTAAGGACGATTCGCTCGCTTATGTTCTTTCTATGCAACCTAATCCACTCTCGTGCTCATAGGTTAAACTGCACCATAATCCACTCTCGTGCTCATAGGGTAAGCTGCACTCTAGTTCATAGACCTAGCGGTTAGCTCAAGCCTAAGCAATAAACACAACAATAAGCGAAAACCACAAAAGATAAATCCCTATGTGTGTATAATTCAATGATTCATGGATCCCTTCGAAACCCTAAACCTAACTATGGAACTACTCAGACATGATAACGGAGAACAAGTAAGGAGATGGAAAACTCATAATATAAAAAAAGAGAAAGGGTTTAGAGTTCTTCTCAATAGATGCATAGATTCTTCTCCAAAGCTTACAATGATCAAGAGCAAAAAGTCTGAATAGAAAAAATAGAGCGTAGCCGTCAAAGAGGCTAAAAATAGAGTATATATAGGTCATATGTTGAATTATGTCAAAACAGGCAGTTTCCGGGGTAAAACATGAAATTCAAAAATTTTCTTTTTCTTCTCGCAGGCACGCATCGGTCGATTCCAGTTTCTCGGGCAAGCCTGAACCGACCGATGCACTCCTTGTATCGGTCGATTCTCATTCCTCGGGTGGTGTTTGCATCGGTCGGATCGATTCCGGTTCCTCGGGCAAGCCTGAACCGACTGATGCACTCCTTGCATTGGTCGATTTTGATTCCTCAGGTGGTGTGTACATCGGCCGATGCACTCCTTGCATCGACCGATTATGCCTTTTTTATCACGGTTGCATACGTTTTTGCCCACGTAACTCCAATTTCTTCCTTAGACGCTTTTTTACATGAGATAACTAAATAAAAGACTAAAAGACTCTAAAACGAAGTTTAACTCGATAAAACGTTTGGAAGCAATATTAAACGTGCGTTAGAAAACGACAAAAACCAAGCATATCAATATGCTTTTCAGTTCGGCTTTCCACCTCGACTCTGTCTTTCACTTCTATGAGCCTTTTACCATTGTTTACAGGATCAAAATTTTCACCCCCACAATTGTATTAAGCTTTGCTTCAAAGCTCCTTATATATATATGGCCTGCCCAGTTTAGGTTATATTCTCTTCTTAGATAATCTTTAGGCTTACTCTCTGTGAGAGTTCAGTTGTATTTTATGTATGATGTATGATATTCTTCCTATAAATGAAATTCAGTTGTCGACAAAAAATAAAAGAAAAGAGAGAGTTGGGCAAAGCATAGCAAAAAGAGGATTCAACAGGATGACGTGGCAGCAATGAGTTGAAAGGAGCTGAGGTGGCATCCACAGAATACTCCTTTTTTCGGTCTTGAAATGCATTATGGTTTGAAAAAAATACAAATAGTTTGAAGCAACAATGAGAATAGAAAAAGAGCATAAGCTCAATAATATAAAACTCCTAAAATAAGGAGAGCTAGATGCTCGAAATCGCTTTTCGACGCAGACGATCATGAAGCCACAAATGACTTCCCATGGTTAAATAGGATTGGGAACGCCAGTTGATGTGATGGGAATTGACTTGACAAGTTTTACCTTTAAGCAAACTTGTAAATACACAGCAAACGCAGTAGTATTTAAGGGATCAAATCCACAGTGATTTGAGTATCGTCGATTTCTATTGATTTTCAAGTTGTGTCTATAACTAATCGGTTTTTATGGATGTTTTTGTGTGTCATGATTTTGTAGCTAAAAAATTAAATAAACTAAGCGAGAAAATAAGAGAGCAAACAAGTAAGTAAACGAGTAAGCAAAACGAGGTTGTAAACAATTAAACAAAACGTTGGGTAATCGGAAACTCTATAGGGATCATGGTCGATTATCATAAGCGATTAATTAGGATTTTTAAAATGACTTTTGTCGTCTATTGATTCTTGAACTTGGAACACGAAATTTTGCATAGGCTACTGTCGTAGCACTATACACTTATAATTTAGCAACTTAACTAGTCAGCTTTCAGTGCTAGCCACGCAGAAAATTATGATGACAAAGACAAGTTCGTAAACGCTCACAATATTCTACAAGTATACTTTCGTATCTTGTAATGAAATTGTTCGCCTACCCTAGTTCAAGCATATAGAATCAACACTTTCGTGGCTCTAATCTACCTAGGTTCAGTTGCAAAGTGATCAATCAAGCAAATATGCATTAACAATAAAGATAGAACGAAGAACCCTAATCAATATCCTAATCTAAAAACTTATTGATAAATCGATCCATGAGAGCCCCTTGAGACCCCTATACCCAACAAGGAAACTACTCAGACATAGCTGAGCTAATCATCACAATAATTAAACGAAAACAATAAAGAGAAAGAGATGAAGAAAACTTTTCTATTGAAGAACACAAGTCGAGAATCCTCCTCTCCAAACCAATGAACAAGAATAAAAGCGGCTAAAAATCCGTCTCTGTCTAAAGAATGAAAGAGATACTAATAACAGACCTAAAAACATGTATTTATAGTATTCACTTCTTTGGGGACGTTTAGAGTTTAGAGATTAAATGACGGAAATGGCTTCGGGATTGAAACGGGAGTGATTTGGTCTCACATGGGATGGCCGCGGGTGCGTCCTCTCTGACCGAGACGACGACCCTCCTGGCCGCGGCCGTGCTCTTCATGGCCGCGGGCGCAGTTTCTCTGCCTACTTGTGTAAGTGTTGTTGCAAATTCCTCCTTCTTCGGAACTTTTCTGCCATTCCCCTAGACTTAGATTTTTCTTCGGGTAAAGATTCGAATGGCGTCTTACTCCTCACAAAGAAAATATGGTTGCCTTGGTATAAAAATATCGATCACCTAAGACTCTTTAGAATTTTGTTTCCTTTCCTTTCGTTTATTATTATTATTATTATTATTATTATTATTATTATTATTATTATTATTATTATTATTATTATCTTTAATTGTTCTTGATACTTCCTTAACTTAATCCATCCAATCTTCCCTCTTCTCGAGTGACTGAAAACTGTGTCGTTCCTCCCTTTCCGTCGTTTTGCACATATCTGCACATAAGACAACAAGAGAAGAATGCATAAGGTTCGAAAATGATGGTTAAGGTTCGGGGTAGGGTACCAGCTAAAGATGAACTGGCCATCTAGGACAATAAAGAATGGTAAAAGGAAAATATGTCATGGATATCTGATTCGTTGTCTCGCCTAAAATATTTGATGAGAAAATTAAATTTCGGTTAAGTTCAAATAGAGTGAGCTAGTATATCCTTTCAGAAAGAATCTCTATGGGTCGAAATCCTCTGAGGATGTCGCATTATAAGTACTCTAGCTACCGCCTAGTCTAGAACTAGACCACAAAAGAGATGGCACAAGGAGATAACGTAGAAGCACACAAGTCAAAATCATCATAGGTTTTGTTTCAACGTTCTTGAAAAATACTTAATAAAAATTGAAAAAGATTACAAGAAAAAATTTAAAAATAAAGTGAAAATTAGGATAGATAGATTCCAAGCAAAGAATATAAATCAGTAACATCCTCCCCATACCTAAATAAAATTGTCCCCAGTATGAAAAAGTTGGTGAAAAGATGAAAAATACATTAAAATAAAATAGCAAATATAGATAAAAGTTCATAAATAAAGATAAAAAAGATAAAGAGAAAAAGATCCATAGAACCGTAGTGGTGATGTGTGAGGCTGGTCGTGAATGATGAAGCGCGAGGCAAAACGTCACGTGAGCCATCAATCTCGGAGTCAGACATGTCGCCATCGAACTGGTGGTTCTCCTGAAGGAAGCGGATCACACGCTTGTATCGTCTCTCATATCGCTCGAGCTTTTTCTCAATGGCTGCGTATGTTGGTCCATGTGTGCGTGAGGAGCTCGTGGGAGCAGATGGTGCACGGGCTGGTGCTGGTAAGAATAGTCGAGAACGCTCTACAGATGCGTCTCTCTTGACCTTGGCCACTAAGAACTGACCGATAGTTTATGGTAGACGAGGGATATTAGGTACACACTATTTTGCGTCCGGTCGCCACTGAGGAGTTGCTCCGTCTCGAAGTCTAGGAACTTAATCAGAAGGTAAAAATACAAACTATGACTCACCGGTGTTTTGGCAGTACTTATAGACAAATCTATATGGATCGAGTGCTGCGCGAGAGATAGTATGCTCCCAAGAAAACTGCATGAGATCGAACCAAGTCTCGTGAAGTGGAGTCTCAGTCGAGAAGTGGAAGTCGACGGCTTCGTGTTTCACCATTACTAAATTCTTCGCAATAATGCAAGCGAAGCAAGAATAACATGGATGATTAGAGGTGAATGGTAGATCAAAAGTGACAAGCTCAGCTTTGCGGACACTCGCCGCATTTTCTCTCGAAAAGATGGTGTGTGCCAAGATCTTATGTATGAAACGAACATCGGAATGCATATGTAAAGAAGCCTTAGATCTTCCGTTGTCGTAGACGGCTTGTCCCATGAAACACTCTGGTTTAACCCTATAGTTCTACTGCAAGAGCACATCTAATCGAAGTAGTAATGTAGGGATCGAATCACAAGGACCAAGTGTAACACTACGAGAATGCAGAAAGAAAGTAAAGCTAAGACGAATGATAGTTGTTTGTAGTTTCGTAACTTCTAAAACTAAGAATGACAAATAAAACGATGTAAATTCAATAAGGAAAAGCGCTAGGTAATTCAATAAGGAAAAGCACTAGGTCTTTATGTAATTCACATGAATTCTAGACTCACTAAATAGATTGTCGAACAGGGAATGAATTAAGAACCATTCTTGAACTAAAATCATTAGACTAGCTTAATCTCTTCCCAGAGTATTAAATCCCTATGTATTAGATATATGAATACTAACTCCCGTTGAATTCAACAACCTAAACATGCATTATAAGCGAGTTTGATAAGCTTACAAAACACATAAACATCAACTCCCAATGGTTAAGGATATTTTGCTCATCTATGTTTTTTCAGACAATTTAACAAACGCTTTCGACGCGTAAATACACATAAAATCAGAAATTAGGTCGCGAGTCAAGTTCCAGAAATAAGATCAACAATAGATGAAGAAACCAATCGATAATTACCTATCTAACAAGTCTGATTCAGCGATTCATGAAATTCTTTTGAAACCCTACAAACCTAACTATGGATCTACTCATACATAATCAAAGTAGACAAGCAAAAAGATGAAGAAGAAATCATAATCCAATAGAATAATAAATTGGGGTTCAGAAATCTTCTCAAAAGTGTGAAAAGTCAGAGATTCGTCTCCCCAAAGCCTCACAAAGAAAAGCTCCAAAAGTCTCACTGAAAAGTAAAGCGTAACCTAAAAAGTGGCTAAAAATAGGTATAAATAGGTCTCCAGTCGTTTAGGGTCGAAATTAGGTGGATCTGGGCCGAAACAGGAAAAGTCAAATTTCCTTTTTGCTGTCTGGGTCAAATAGGTCGATATGGGTATCTTGAATCGGTCGAGTTGGTACCCGCAGATGGGTCTTCTCTGCACATGCTTCTTTTGCTCGCCAGGCTGTGATGTCTTCCCAAAAACTGGCATATAACTTTTGATCACACCGTTGGAATGACCTCAAACCACTTACAAATGAAATATAATCCATTTCTCTATGTTGTATCAAAATTTGAGCTTGATCCATGTGTGGTAAATCCTTCAACGAATGCCAAACGTCTGACGTCTTTGCATGATTCTGCATCTCCATATGCTCACTTGCACCCAAAACGGCTCCTATCTCCCAAAGTGACTCAAAACCTGAAAAGACTGGATAAAGGACTAAAAGACTCTAAAAACAAACTTTTACTCGATAAAAAACACAAAACAAGGTTTAGATCCGGTAAAACACGGTTTATCAACTCCCCCAGACTTAGTCTTTTTCTTACCCTCAAGCAAACATAAAACCAAGCAAGAAGAAGAGGTTTGAAAACACGGAGAATCACCTTCTTTATAGAACACAATGACCTTCCAACTTAGTAATCCACATATAGTCAAACCAACTCCAGATCAAACCACCATGTACTTCTCCTCATGAATCGCAGCTGTCCTAGATTCAACCCACAGTCTCACAGAATAATCCAAAAACCATCATTGTTGGGTCTCATCAAAATGTCATGGTGCCAAGAACCTTCTAGACTCTTTCCATTTCGATACCATGACAAGCCAACCTTTACAGCTTATGGTATTTTCCCTCTCCCCATACTTATTTTATTCTTCTTATTTTTTTATTTTTTATTTTATTTTTAGGATAAAGGTTCATGAGACTCGAGTACTGATGGATTCTTACCACCGAATCCCCGGTTCACTCCTTTTGGCATACTTTCATGAGACACGAGTATTGATGGTTTTTGCCACCGAATCCCGGTTCACTTCCGTGCCATTTATCATTTTCTGCATTGAAGAATGTATTTATAGAACATGGAGACGAAAACCATACTTTCACACATGTTTTCTTTGTCAGATACGAATGAGGAGTCAAGCTCTGAAGACACCAATCATGACGATGAGGTAAAAGGAAGAGCTCAGAAACTAGCTCAGGTTATATGAATTCTTCTAGAGACATGGACGTCTCTGATTAACTGGTCAACATTTGGATTTTTCATTAGTCTGATTCAAAATTAGTTCTGCAATAATCACTACAAGAAAAAACAGTTTTTGTGACTATCATTTGTGACTATTTTTTTAGTCACAAAAAGAGGGACAATATTGTGACTGATTTGCGACTAATAAGCGACTACAGATAAAGCAGATGCACAATAGCCCCAAATTACCAACTAAACAAATTAGTCACACAAGAGTCGCTTATTTGCGACTGTTTAAAGACTAGCAAAAGTAGTCCAAAATTTGTGACTGGTTTGCTTCGGTTTAGCAACTCCACTCGATTGTTTTTAAAATAAACATCAAATAATATACAAAAAAATTATAAACCCTAAATTCTAAACACTAAACCATCAAATAATATACAAAAACATCAAATAAATAAACATCAAATAATATACAAAAAAATTCAACACTTACAATTTTTAAAATATAATCATTTTATAAATCATAAATTATAAACCCTAAACCTCTAACCCTTAATCATAAACTCTAAATCTTAAATTTGTAAAATATATTTTTGAACAGCTATATATCCAAAATCATTGTAAAGTGATATTCAAACCTTTTATTTTCTTAAAGTTTAGGGTTCAGGGTAACATGTACACTAAATTGCAAACCCAGTTTTTGTGACCAATTTGGGACTAATTTGAGTCTAATTTTTAATAGTAGTCACAAAATAGTCCCAAATTTGGGACTAATTTGCAACTCCACATGATTTTTTTTATAGAAATCAATAAATTCTAAACTCAAACCACAAACCCTTAACCCTAAACTCTAAACTCTAAACTCTAACCATTAATCATAAACTTGATCTAAATCTTTAATTGTAAACAAAATTTTACACATAAACATCAAATAATATACACAAAAATTCAACACTTACAAATTTTTTTTAATATGATCATTTTATAAATCCTAAATTCTAAACCCTAAACCTCTAACCCTTAATCATAAACTCTAAATCTTAAATTGTAAACTAGATCTTACACATAAACATCAAATAATAAACAAAAAAAATATAATACTTATAAAAATTTCAATCTAATCATAATATCTACTAAGTGTTACATGTGTTTTATAAGTAATGGTTTTGAAAGATAAAAATTATCTCAAAAATTATTTATTTTTAAGTTTTAACATATTTTTGAACTGCTATATACACAAAATCATTGTAAAGTCATATTCAAACTTTCTAGGTTTTTAAAGTTTAGGGTTTAGGGTAAAGATTTATGATTGTCACAAAATAGTCCCAAATTTGCGACCGTTTAGCAACCCAGTCGATTTGTTTTAATATTAGTCACAAAATAGTCCCAAATTTGCGACCGTTTAGCAACCCCAGTCGATTTTTTTTAATAGTAGTCACAAAATAGTCCTAAATTTGCGACTAATTTGCGGCTAAAAGACAAAAATAATGAAAACTTCTCATTGGCTAATTCATTTAGACGAGGATTGAGATCCTCCACCGTTGATTGGTTTAATCCAACGGTGAGGATTTAATCTGCTTTATCTTTAAAAATAAAAAATTTGATATCTCTTCCTACGATCTTCTTCTTCTTTTTCCTTATCTTTCTCTCTCCCTCCTATGCTCTTCTTCTTCTTCCTTCTATTTTTGGATCGAATATACATAGATGCTCTCCCATGTAAAAGAAAATTGAATGTCACTCCACAATTATTCAAACAATTTCGCACTTTACTTAATCCAATGTCTGCAAAGCCATAGCTGGATACGCGTATAAACCGGTTTAGGAAGCGAGCCTAATTCAGGCAAGACCAATGCGATTTCCACACCTTGAAGCATCGTGGCTCTAACTTTCTTTGATGTGACCGTTGGGATGTTCTCCTATAACTAAAAGAGGAAGGTAAAGCATTTGATTTTGATTTTGATTTCTCCAGTTTTGACATCAATGTTAATTGTGACTTACGATAGATAATCATTCAAGAATATTGTCTTCCTTTGATTGAGCAGCTCTGTATATCAAGTACAGAGAAGCAAAACTAATGAAAGCTTCTCTTTTTTTTTCCAGATCCGATTTTGTCAATGAGAAGTTTCATCTCGGAGGAGGAGGAGGCAGTGATCGGTTGGAGAGGAATTGTAGATATGAGCCGCCATTCGTAGTAGAAGAAGATACAGGCACCGGCGAGGGAGAAGAAGATGCAGGCGGAGGAGCAGATGCGACGCAGAGGAGCAGATTCGTGGTGGTTGCTTCCCGGCGTCCTAAGCCAGATGGAGGAGCTCGCGATGCGAGGAGGAGCAGATGCGACGCAAGGTGGAGCAGATGCGAGGGAGAAGAAGATGCAGGCGGAGGAGCTCGCACGGCGAGACCGACGACGGCGAGATCTGTTTTTCTTTTTTTATTTTTATTTATTTTTATTTTTATTGTTTTTCTATTTTTGTAATTAATTAATTAATTTAATAAATAAAAATATATTTTTTTGAATTTTTTTTTTTAAAATTTTTTTTACAAGTAGTTGCAAATCAGTCTCTAAATTAGGACTGATATTGGGAGTCACATATTAGTCGCAAAAAATGACTGTTTTGTGACCACTTTATTTAGCGACCAAATATTTGCGACTACTTTTTTTAGTCCCAAAATGGTCGCAAATGACTCATTTGCGACCATTTTGGAACTATTTTGGTAGTCGCAAAAGCTGTGTTTTCTTGTAGTTAATTGCCACTCGATGAAAAGTTAGAACAATAAATCCAAGAGAAAGATCATAATCGCCAACAAATTTTGACTCAATAAAACGACTCAAGGAAAACGTCAAAATGACTCAAGAAAATAAAAGAAAAGAAACATCGTTTGTAACGACAAGTACCCTCCCCCAGACTTACTTCACACCGTCTCGGTGTGAAAATAAACCAAGAGGAATGTAAAACAGACTCAAAGAAAGAAAAGAAAACTCACCAGTGGGTTGTCTCCCACCAAGCGCTTGTTTATAGTCGTTAGCTTGACTTCGGTTTCAGATGTTAATCATGAGAATCAAAAGGCTGGGCCAATGCACCTTTGGTCCTTCTTCTGCTAAGGCAAGAAACAAAATGTGCAACATGGCACACGACTATCCAGGGCAAAGAGGCATAACTCACATCAAGAAAGTTTACTAAGAATATATCATATATCTTGGAATTTTCCTTGATGGTGAGATGCTCATGGGGATCAAATGCATTTGATGGAAAAATAAAGTTAACTTCATGTTTAAACGAGTTAATCACAAAATAGTCAACTTCATCTCCATCAATCATGTAAAACACAATATCCTCCTTCTTAGATTCCATCTCAACCTTAAGGTTCTCTATATCATTAAAGATCTTTTATACATCAAGCACATCCCCTAGGTAAGATTTTTCAAGAAGAGATCTAAATTCTTCAGGCATTGAAAACTTAAACTCGAGATTATGAACATTCAAAGCACGCAGATAATTAATATCAAAACATACTTCATGGTAATCTCTAGCAAGCTTTGCTACTCTTAAGGTATCTAGTCTTTGAGACTCACATATTAAATCATAGCATTCATTAATGAGCTTGGAAGTATGCGAACTAGAAGGTACATCTTCAATGCAAGGCAAGTGACTATCCTCATAATCATAGATTTCAAAGGTTGAGTCAAAAATACCTTCTAGTTGGCATGGTGGAACCCAATAAATTACCTCTTCAAATGAATGAGCTACTATTATCCCAGAAGTTGTGAGCTCCTTTCCTTCAAGTGTTGCCCGATGTGACATGAGGTTCAAACGGATCATAATCGCGAGAGCACCCCTCGTCAATGTTGGGTTTTCCTTGCAAAGCTCATCCAACTCCACTTTTTGTTCCAATGTGAGTACACTTTCATCAAATGGTGGCCCCACATATGGCTTATCTTGAATGTATTCATCAAATGTGGCATCCTTTTCTTGTGGCCAATCATTGTAGTATATGGCCATCAGCTATAAGCAACAAAAGAAAGAAAATAAAAAGTTAGTAAAAGTCAGTGTCTTAGTCTGAACTTTAGTTTAAGACTAGTAGGTAATACAATTGGTCTCCGGCAACGACGCCAAAACTTGAAACACTCAGATTGCACCCTATAGCTTTACTGCAAGAGCACATCTAATCGAAGTAGCAATGTAAGGATCGAATCCACAAGGACCAAGTGTAACACTACGAGAATGCATAAAGAAAGTAAATATAAGACGAATGATGGTTGTTTGTAGTTTCGTAACTTCTAAAACTAAGAATGACAAATAAAACGATCTAAATTCAATAAGAAAAAGCGCTAGGTAATTCAATCAGGAAAAGCACTAGGTCTTCAGGTAATTCGCAGGAATTCTAGACTCACTAAACATATTATCGAACAAGGAATGAATTAAGAACCGTTCTTGAACTCAAATCACTAGACTAGATCAACCTCTTCCCAAAGTATTAAATCCCTATGTATTAGATATATGAATACTAACTCTCGTTGAATTAAACAAGCTAAGCATACATTATAAGCGAGTTTGATAAGTTCACAAAACACAATAACATCAACTCTCGTTGGTTACGGATATTTTGCTCATCTATGTTTTTTCCAGGCAATTTAACAAACGTTTTCGATGCGTAAATACACTTAAGATCAGAAACTAGGTCGCGAGTCAATTTCCAGCAATAAGATCAATAATAGATGAAGAAACCAATCGATAATTCTCTATCTAACAAATCCGATTCATCTATTCATGAAATTCTTTTGAAACCCTAAAAACCTAACTATGGATCAACTCAGACATAATCAAAGTAGACAAGCAAAGAGATGAAGAAGAAATCATAATCTAATAGAATAATAAATTCGGGTTCATAAATCTTCTTAAAAGAGTGAAAAGTCAGAGATTCGTCTCCCAAAACCTTACAAAGAAATGTTCAAAAGTCTCATTGAAAAAATAAAACGTAACCTAAAAAGTGGCTAAAAATAGGACTTATTGCTAAGATGCTCTCTTCCGTCTAATTGCAATCTCAAATACTTCTCCTCTAATAATCAATTTTTGTAATAATTTTTTTTAACTCGAAAAAGTGGTAAAAACCCCAAATAAACCCAAAAAACCAATCAAAGTCTCCATAATTATAGATTCAACTACGATTTGGATCGGTAAAGTCGAGATCCGGTGTAATCGGGTCGGATTTAGCTATTATTATTTTATTTTTGGAATTTATTTTTTCATTCTTTACAAATTCGAAAAAGAGTTCTAGCGATCTCCTTCGTCTTCTTCAACGGGTTTTCTCCGTGAAATACTAGCACACCTAAGATGGGCGAAGCTCATCTTTGTGATAGTCAAAAGCTCGGGTACTCCATCATCGTAGTCAATTTTGAAGTCGAAGTCGAATCAAAGTCGCGATTCCGTCGAAACCCTAGGTAAATATGCCTCAGATGAATTGCTGAAATTAAACCCATAATTTCATCTAACCCTATGTTCTGATGGATTGTTGTTGTTAATTTTTGATCTTTATTCTCCTCCACTTCTTCTTCTCCTCATCATCAATGCCGCCTCGTACGAAGACAACGAAAAAAGCAGGAAAAACTGGAAAACCCGTTCCCGGCGGTTCTCCTTTGGCTTTAGCGAAATTGCGGAAAGCAGTGTTGAGTCGCGAAGAGCCAGTGAGAAAAGGGTAAGGAGTAGAAAGAGGAGAGAAAAGTGTAGAGAAGTCTTTGAATTCACATGATACCACATCGGCATCGGAGTCTGATACGGAGACTCAACACGGACGTCCGACTACACAACAAGCCGATTTCGCAATGAAGCGTTGTTTCCCTAATGTATCAGTATGTTTCGAAATCCTGATGTTTTTTTTATTTTAAATATATGTAATAGTGGGAGAGCTGAGTATTGGAAACAACTAAGTATTGGAAACAACTGAGTATTGGAACAACTAAGGAATATTGGAACTTCTAATGCATGAGAGCTCTGATGAGGATCAGGGTGAGGAAAACATTGAGGAGGATGAAGAGTCTAAAATCCAAGTTATACCACCAGAGAAAATGTTCCCTGAACCATGTGAGTATAACATGTCCATCAAGCTGTCAGGAAAGTGCTATGTTGATAAGGCAGTGAAAACGTTAAATGAATTGCTAAATGAAAGCGAGTTGAGGTGGTTAACGCACCCTCAGTTAAATCACTTCTTCCACATGTACTTGGAGGATTGCCATAAATCTATGGCTATGTGGATGCTCCTTCTACTCATGGTGTCATCAAGCAAGAGGAAGGAATTATGGTTTGTAGTGAATGGTGTTTCCATCCGGTATTCTCTGAGAGAGTTAGGGCTTATTTCTGGTTTGAAATACCGTAGCTACCCATATGATTACCAAAGTTTAGGCGGGGATAATGTTAAGTTTGTTGAGAATCATTTTGGGAAAGGGAAGAAGAAAGTAACACTGAAGGATATCGATGAAAAGCTGGAGTCATTGAGAGGGAAACCTAGTAAAGGTAGGTTGAATATTGATGTGCTTTACTTCTTAGCCAACATGATTGTTGGGAAGGTAAAGACAAGAGATGGAATCCCAGGTGTAGAGCCATTCTTTCTCAGAGCGGCGAGTGATCTTGTGTTGTGTAAAACGTTTTCTTGGGGATGATTTTCATATGATCAGAATATGAAAGACATCAGTAAGCTAGAGGAAAGTTTTGATGGGAAAGTACAAACAAAGTCATTTCTAGTTTCATTCTTCATATGGAGATAAATATGCACATTGAGTATTACTGGTAAAACTACCCTTTAACATGTGTTATATGTAGTTTCTGGCGTTTGAAGCAATTCCAGTTATTGGAAGCCAGCTCAGAGAAGCTGTTGTTGGAGCAAGTAGTAGCTGTCCAAGGATGTGCAAGAGCAAGTTCAATAAAGGTGATTTGAAAGGTTTTGCACTTTCGGAAATAAATATGAAACTTGATGTAACTAAGGTTAGTAATCAAAATTTATGTATCTCTAGGAGTTCTCCTAGTGTTCATGCACCTAAGAGCAAAGAAAGCAGAGATAAATGAGAATGTCAGAAAAACAACAAAAAAAGCTTGAAAATCAAAGTTGTCTAGAACAGAAAGTAGAACAAGAAATCAAACAAGAAACAATCAAATCCCCGGCAACGGTGCCAAAAACTTGATGTGACGGGAATTAACATGACAAGTTTTACCTTTAAGCAAAGCTGCAAGTGCACAGCAAACGCAATAGTATTTAAGGGGTCAAATCCACATAGATTTTAGTGTCGTTGATTTCTATTGATTTCTAAGTTGTGTCTAGACCTAATCGGTTTTATGGGGGTTTTTGTGTGTCACCATTTTGTAGCTAGGAATTAAATAAACTAAGCGAGAGAATAAGAGAGCAATCAAGTAAGTAAACGAGTAAGCAAAGCGAGGTTGTAAACAATTAAACGAAATGTTGGGCAATCAGAAACTCTCTAAGGATCATGGTCAATTATCATAAGCGATTAATTAGGATTTTTAAAGCGACTTTTGTCGTCTCTTGGTTCTTGAATTTGGAAAACAAAATTATGCATAGCCTACTGTCGTAGCACTACACACTTATAATTTAGCAACTTAACTAGTAAGCTTTCGGTGCTAGCCACACAGAAAATTATGATGACAAAGACAAGTTTGTAAACGCTTACAATACGCCATGAAGAGCACGGCCGCGGTCAGAAAAGATGTGCCCACAGCCAGGAGGGTAGTCGTCGCGGTCAGAGAGGACGCACCCGCAACCAGCCCAAGTGCGACCAAATCACTCCCGTTTCAATCCCGATGCCATTTCCGTCATTTAATCTCTAAACCCTAAACGTCCCCAAAGAAGTGAAGACTATAAATACATGCTTTTAGATCTGTTATTAGTACCTCTTTTATTCTTTAGACAGAGACGGATTTTTAGCTGCTTTTAATCTTGTTCATCGATTTCGAGAGGAGGATTCTCCACTTGTGTTCTTTAAAAGAAAAGATTTTCTTAATCTCTTTCTCTTTACTGTTTTCGTTTAATTATTGTGATGATTAGCTCAGCTATGTCTGAGTAGTTTCCTTGTTGGGTATAGGGGTCTCAAGGGGATCTCATGGATCGATTTATCAATAAGTTTTTAGATTAGGATATTGATTAGGGTTCTTCGTTCTATCCTTATTGTTAATGCATGTTTGCTTGATTGATCACCTTGCAACTGAACCTAGGTAGATTAGAGCCACGAAAGTGTTGAATCTACATGCTTGAACTAGGGTAGGCGAGCAATTTCACTACAAGATACGAAATCTGCCCTCGGCCGAGGGCTTCTCTGCTTGGCTCGTTTCTACTTCAAGGCAGCTTCATCTACCTTCAGTTATATTTGAAGATCTAACCATTGAAATGTATCCAAACTAATTTCATTTGAAAATTGGTTGTCTCTTCTTTGTTGTGTCCAAAATTGGGGATTATCAGATGGTGAAAAGGTCTTTTTTTATTGCAAGGCTTATGACGGTTCAAGTTTATCCAACAACATACTTTTGCTCTGAAATGCACTATTTTATCTCAAGTTACCTGAATTATCTTTTAAAACTCTAAAACATAGAAATCACTTGAAAACCATTGAAAACGAAGTTAAAATACCTGGAAAAGATATTAAAATTATCCATAAAAATTATCAAAACCGGTGTTATCACCAGTCTCTCGTAACACTCTTTGAGATATCTCAAACGATAGTGTTGGAGCTCTATTTTTCCAGTTTGAATTCACAATGATTGAAATTTTCCCAAAAGTGAATAATGAATTCACTTAAGGCTCGATATCGCGGCCTGGCTGATGGTTTTAAAATTATCTCCACTCCAGCGACCAAATTCGAAGCTATGATTATATATGAGAGTCGCAAATCTCGAGCACTTTGTAGTGTCCATATGATGATACGAAGTTCACCTATAAACCGATTCGGAGAATGTGTGAAAGCTTCTCTGGCGTGAAATAGCACCAAACATGTATCGTCACGCGCTAGCCAAGTGCCTCCACAGAAGAGTCCTTTTGGAATGACAATGATTGTTGTTTGTTTTCTCTTGTTTTTGTTATTCATATTGTTGCTTCTTTACATTTTTGAATTGTGAGAGAGAGCCTTAGTTTTGAGGCCATTCTCCTCAGAGAATTCGTAGGAGAATTCATTAGATTTTTAAGGA
This sequence comes from Eutrema japonicum, assembly GCA_030161315.1. Classification (NCBI taxonomy): domain Eukaryota; kingdom Viridiplantae; phylum Streptophyta; class Magnoliopsida; order Brassicales; family Brassicaceae; genus Eutrema; species Eutrema japonicum. The sequence continues at coordinate 19,267,204 of BSQW01000012.1, read as the reverse complement.
GTGTTGAGAAGATCTGATAATTCTAGAGTCTCGTAATTCGATGTTGTAATCGATTTTTTTTTGAATCGAATGTAAAATTTATTCAAATAAAAAAAACTCTTTTATATAGCAAGTGTGCCATCAATTTTGAGATTTTTTCGAATAAAACAGAAAGATTTTAAGAGACTATGTGACTAAGCTCGTGTGGAGAGCCATATCTCCATGCTGTCCTCGTATTTTTGATCCCCCAAAGCTCTGATTGACATAACCGGTTTCACACTTTCTTATCAATAAACTTGGCAAGCTGGTTCGATGAGCACATCACTTCTCCATGACGTTTTGAGTTTCTTTATTTCCAAAAATAATGGATTGTTGTTTGGAAGACATACCGTGTGAGAAAGGTGTGAAATCGTCCTTGGCTTGCATCCAATATGAGCGGTAAGAGAGCCATCCAGTCGGTGGAGAAGCTTGCTTTGAGAAGGTTCTTTGCTAAGTTTGTCCATACTTATGTGGAAAACTTGCAAGTGAAAACAAAAATGATTTCAAGTCTCCATAGGATCTTGACAAAAGATACAAGTAGAGCTAGCTCCGCTGTTCCATGTGGTCATACGGTCTCCTGTGGAAAGACGGTTGTGGATCGCTAGCCAAGTGAAAAAGGAGTATTTGGGGGTAGAGTGAGAGAACCACACCCCTTCATACCAACATGTCACTTGACTAGTTTCCCGCGTGAGATTCCATGTGCTTTCAGAGATGAACTTGTGTTTGAAACTGCCTTCTTTGTATGTCCAAAATGTAATGTCCTCAGCCTCGGTTCTCTTCGCTCATTGCTCTTCTAATGCATCTTCGATGGAGTTAATTATCTGACGGTGATGTCTTCTTCCCCGGTTACCCATAGCCCAATCAATTGTCGCATGAAAAGGAATACACATGTCAATAGGTCATCTCAGCCCTGTAAGATCATGTAATCTTCCCATGCTTGACCATAAATCAAACCAAAATGACGTGGTTTTCCCATTATGGACTTTTACTTGATGGAAGTGTCGTGCTGTATTTCTATACTTCAACAGTTTCCGCCACATCCAAGAACCCGAGCTTGTATTCTTTTTCACGGACCATGGAGTACCCTTCCGTATCAGATATGTTTTGATCCATTGAACCCACAATGAGTTCTTATTAGCCATAATTTTCCATATCAGCTTGAGACAACATACCACATTTACCTCCTTTAGAGATCGAATCCCCAACCCCCCCCCCCCCCCCCCCCCCCCCTTCATTCTTTGGCCTACATACTTGTTGCCATGATATCTTTACCTTCTTGAGATTTAAATATGGTCCCGACCATAAAAACGCTGAACACAAACTCTCTATATCCCGCATACATTCATGTGGGATCCTAAAGACCGAAAGCCAGAAGTTAGTGATACTTACAAGCACCGAGCTTATGAGCTAAAACCTACTATCCATTGAGAGGAGACAGGCAGTCCACGAACTGATATGAGAGTGTATCTTCTTCAACAAAGGAAGATAATCATTCTTTGTCATGCATTTTGTAACAAGAGATAGTCCAAGATACCGAACCGGGAGCTGTCTAGCATCAAAAGGATACCGGGTCTCCATTTCTAGTTGTCTCCTCGGCAACGGCGCCAAATTTGATAAGCTCAAATTAATATACTAAAAGTACTAAAGCTTTGTCGGTTGTAATACTTAGGGATCGAATCCACAGACTCACGAAAACACACAATAGATTTTATAGATGAGAATTAAGCTAAGTGATCAATGTAATTGAAAGCAATGCGTAAATTAAACTGGTTGTAAGTTCGATTGGAGAAAGATATGTTCAGGGTATTTCTCAGGAAATCAATGAATGCAGACAAACTAATTAATCAGGGTTCAGATTGCGCACAGTTCTTGAACTCAAATCACTAAGGTATAATTAACCAACTCTCGTTGCGAGAATTATCTAAGCCTAAAACCTCGAATTCCAAATCTCTTTGCGAATCCTAAAGTCTAAACCGGCTTTTAGTCCAAGTTTGATTTGTTCACAAAACAACTAAACCAAATCTCTTTGCGAATAGTTATTTTGCTCACCCTAAGTTCTATTAGGTAATTAATCGCACTCTCGTGCCCAATCAATTATCCTAAGATCTAAGTTCTAGGTGATCAATCTAGAATTAGCTTTGAAAACAACCTATGGCGAAGAACTAATTCGGATTATGAACCCTAACAACTAATCAACCTAGCATTCAAAGAAATCCTTTATGAGAACCCTATACCTGACAATAGATCTACTCAGACATGGAAATTGAAGCAATCTACTCAGACTTGTCTCCCTTCAAAAGCTCTCTCACAAAACCAAAGTAAAATAGAGCATAGCCATCAAAGTGGCTGTCAAATTCTAATAAATAACCTAAGTCACGTTTTGGGGATTCTTGTAAATAATAAAGTCTTCTGGGCAATTTTGCAATTCTTCAACTCTTCATTAAAGTCGCGGCCCGTGTCTTGCTGCAGTGAGTATCGCCGATACTCGTCAGTATCGATCGACAATGAGGCTTCAAATCGGGTACTCAGCTACACGAACGTCTGCTTTGCTCCAAAATGCTCCAGAAAGCTCCAATATCTCCAATTATGCTCCAAACGTGCTAAAACCTGTAAAAGATTATAAAAAACTACAAAATAGTAGAAAGACTCTATAAAACGGACTTATATCGTGGCTTAAACGGGGTAAAAACCATGATATATCAACTCCCCTAGACTTAGCATTTGCTTGCCCTCAAGCAAACATAAAACTAAACCAGAGAAAGAGGTTTGAAAACGTAGAGACTCACCTGTTCATGAAACATTGCAATGACCATTTTCCTTAGTGCTCCACATATCACCTAACCAGTTCCAAATCTAACCACCATGTACTTCTCCGTAGACATTCGCAGCTTCCCAGACTACACACATTATTTCACAGCATCGTTCAATCAAGCCATTCTCGCCAGTTTTATCGCTGTGATTAATATCAAGAACCTTCTATATTCTTTCCCATACAATATCATGATAAGGAACCACCCTTTTCACATTTTTGGTATCATTTTCTCTCCCCCAGACTTATTTTTTATTATGTTCTCTTCTCTTTTTTTTTTTAGATCTGCATATACACATTAATGTATGAGACGCGAGTATTGATGGTGTTTGCCACCTAATCCCCGGTTCTTCCCTCTCAATGTATCAAAGGGTGTAGGCGAATAATGGCATCATAGGAAAATCCTAGCCTCGCTTCCAATCCTTTGTGTGATCATTCCTCACCAAGTAGAATAATGGGATCGCTGGAAACATTCCTAACCCTCTACTCAGGAGAAAATCATCTCATCTTTTTATGCACTTATTTTTTTTTAACTTATAACAGGGGAGAGAGATACTATTACTTTTAAACGCATGGGTTCCTTTGTCATATATGAATGAGAAATCAAGCTCTACGAATACTAACCACGTCGATGAAGTGCAAAACTTTGGCTCAGGCTTTAAAGAACTTTGCTGGAAACATGAGTGTCTTCTAGTTAACTGGTCAGCCTTTGGATTTTTCATTAGTCGATCTAGAACTGATTCTGTAACAATGGTCACTTAGAGGTAGAGTCAGATCAAAAGATTCAAGAAAAAGATCACAGTCCCCAACCAAGTTTTGACTCAATAAAACAAATTTTGACTTAAAAACGACTGACCCTAAGAAAAACAAATATAATGTCAGCGACTACCTCCCACAGACTTGAATAACACTGTCCCCAGTGTTATCTAGCCTAAGGTTGGTGAAATAAACAAAAGAACAGAGTGGACTTGTGAAAAACGAAAATTTACCGAAGTGGGGTACGAGTGTCGACCGACACCCAACTTGGTATCGATCGATACCAAGTATTGGTCGACACAAGTGATTCGCTTTCAATTTGCGTGGGGTATCAACCGATACCAATAGGGTATCGATCGATACTCTGGCGATTTCATGTTTGTTCCTTGTTTATCCTGACACAAAACACAAAACACAAACGAAAAATGAAAAGAAAAAGACTTTTATACAAACTCACCAGTGGGTTGCCTCCCACCAAGCGCTCGTTTAATTTCATTAGCTTGAATGTAACGCCGTTAAGGCAGTGGGTGCATCATCCAGAGGCATTATGTGTCCTTTTGGAATCTCGGCTTTTGCCCAATAGTGTTTCACCCTTTGTCCATTGACAGTGAACTCTTCGCCTGAAGGATTTGTCAGGACAACCGCACCATGTGGTCTAACTTCCTTGACTGTGAAAGGAACTGACCAACGAGAACGCAATTTACCAGGAAACAAATGCAAACGAGAGTTATATAGAAGTACCTGATCATTTGGTTCAAAGTTTCTGGAGATGATTTTCTTGTCATGGTATGCCTTAGTCCTCTCCTTGTACAGCTTCGAGTTCTCATAGGCAAGATGCCTAATCTCATCATGCTCATTCAGCTTGATCAATCGTTTCTCAGCAGCAGACTTGATGTCGCAATTCAGCAACTTTGTAGCCCATGCTGCCTTATGCTCGATTTCATCTAGAAGATGGCATGCTTTTCCATACAACAAGTGAAACGGTGTAGTCCCAAGTGGTGTCTTGAAAGCAATTCTGTAAGCCCAAAGTGCGTCATCCAGCTTCACAGACCAATCCTTCCTAGTAACATTCACTGTGTTCTCCAGGATCTCTTTGATCTGCCTGTTGGAAACCTCAACTTGTCCACTGGTCTGAGGGTGATAAGGAGTAGCAATACGATGGTTCACACCATACTTCTTCAGCAACCTCTCGAAAATCTTGTTGATAAAGTGAGATCCACCATCACTTATCACAATTTGAGGTACTCCAAATCGAGGGAAAATGATGGTCTTAAACAGCTTAAGGACCACCGAAGAATCATTGGTTCTGCTAGCAATGGCTTCAACCCACTTAGACACATAATCTACAGCAACCAAGATGTATTTGTTTCCATATGACGAAGGAAAGGGACCCATAAAATCAATGCCCCAACAATCAAAAATCTCAACCTCAATGATGAAATTTTATGGCATCTCATGTCTCTTACTGATCTTCCCTCTCCTCTGACAGGCATCGCACTGCAAAATGAAAGCATGAGCATCCTTAAACATAATAGGCCACCAGAAGCCTGCTTGAAAAACCTTGGACACTGTCTCGAAAGTGGCAAAGTGTCCAGCATAGTCGGACTCATGGCAATGAAATAAAACATTAGGTACCTTTGATTCAACAATGCATCTCCTGTAAATACCATCAAAACAATGCTTGTACATGTAAGGTTCATCCCAAAAGAATCGCCTTATGTCACGCATGAACTTCTCCTTGTTATATTTCTTGAGGTGCTTTGGCTCTGCATCTGCAGCGAGGTAGTTGGCAATATCAGCATACCATGGTTGATCAGAATCAGCTGCAGCGACTAGGTACTCTTCAGAAACACCAAGATGTTCAACAGTCAAAACAGGCTCGAAAATCGCCGGGTATCGACCGACACCATAGGAGTGTCGATCGATACCGAGACCTGCAATTCGTGGGAATTGCAGTTTCTGCGAAACTCATCTGAAACTCAGTTTCAATGAAGTAAATGGATTCTTCTGGTAGTGGATCATCAATACGCACGTCCGCATCGATCTGAATTCTCAAAAGATGGTCAGCGACCCCGTTCTCTACTCCTTTCTTGTCCTTAACCTCAATGTTAAAACCTTGTAGCAAGAGAACCCATCGACAAAGGCGAGGATTAAAATCCTTGTTCTGCATCAGATATCTGAGAGCAGCATGATCAGTATGAACAATCACTTTGCTCCCAATCAAGTAGGATCAAAATTTCTCAAAGGAGAAAACAACTGCAAGTAGTTCCTTCTCTGTGGTGCTGTAATTCCTCTGAGCATCATCAAATGTCATGCTTGCATAGTAGATGACGTGCAGCTTCTTATCCTTTCTCTGACCCAGAACAGATCCAACAGCAAAATCACTAGTGTCGCATATGATCTCAAAAGGCAAAGTCCAATCAGGAGGTTGCACAATAGGAGCACTCATCAAAACCTTTTTAATCTCCTCAAAGGCTGCAAGACATTCTGGTGTGAAGTCGAATTTGATCTCCTTGCATAATAGAGCGGTGAGTGGGCATGCTAGCTTGGAAAAATTCTTGATGAACCTATTGTAAAACTCAGCGTGACCAAGGAAGCTTTGAATATCTTTCACAGAATTCGGTGGCTGGAGGCTTGTCATAACTTTAATCTTGGCTTTGTCAACTTCGATCCCAGCCTCAGAAACCTTGTGCCCAAGCACGATGCCATTCTGAACCATAAAGTGATAACTTCCAATTAAGGACCAAGTGTTTCTCTTCACACCTCTGTAGCACCTTGCACAAGTTAGCCAAACAGTCTTTGAACGATGATCCATACACTGAAAAATCATCCATGAACACCTCCATAAAATCCTCAATCATGTCTGTGAAGATAGACATCATGCATCTCTGAAAAGTGGATGGAGCGTTACACAATCCAAATGGCATTCTCATGTATGCGAATGTGCCATATGGACATGTAAAAGTCGTCTTCCCTTGGTCATCTGGTTATATCGGAATCTGGAAGAAACCTGAATACCCATTGAGAAAACAGTAGTAGGGATGACTAGCCAACCTCTCCAACATCTGGTCAATGAATGGCAATGGGAAATGATCCTTCCGGGTAGCAGCATTCAACTTCCTGCAGTCAATGCACATTCGATGTCCAGTGATAGTTCTAGTAGGAATCATCTCATCCTTTTTATTCTTCACCACGGTTATCCCTCATTTCATAGTAACAACGTGCACTGGACTGACCCAAGAGCTATCCGAAATAGCATAGATGACACCAGCTTTCAAAAGTTTCATCACCTCCTTTTTGACTACTTCATTCAGGTTCGGATTCAGCCTCCTTTGATGCTCAATTGAAGCCTTTGACTCGTCCTCAAGATGAATCCTATGCATGTACAGGTCCAGTGATATACCTGAAATGTCATCAAGAGAATAGCCAAGAGCTTTGCGATACTTGCGCAGCAGTAAGGCAATCTCTGTGTTGTTCAAAGAAGCATTAACAATTACTGGGTATGTAGAATTAGGACCAAGAAAACTATACCTTAGATTTGGTGGGAGTGGCTTTAGTTCCACCTTAGAAGCATTCTCTTCGCTCCAATATCCAAGCCCAGCAGCTTGCTTAGAACTTTCGGCCAACTCTCCTTCTAGTCGCAGGGTATCTACCGATACTAGGGGAGTATCGATCGATACTGGAGATGCTGAATCGAGCATCTTCGAGTATCCAGCAGTATCATCACACGATTGGGCCTCTGAAGTGGCTGAACAGACCAATGCTCTCTCCAATGGATCCTCAGGATGCATCTCCAGGAAGTACTCTTCAGCTATGTCACTGAAAGTGTCGACAAAGAAAGTCTGCCCACCGATGGTTGGTCTCTTCATCATATTATCCATATTGAAAGTCATGACCAAATCACCGATGTTGAGAGCGATCTTCCCATTCCTGCAATCAATCAAAGCACCAGCTGTTGCAAAGAATGGTCTGCCTAGGATAAGAGGATCCTTAGGCTCAGCATCATACTCCAGGACGATGAAATCAGTTGAGATCAAGAAATTCCCAATCTTAATCGGTACATCTTCGAGTAACCCCTCTAGAAGTCTAACTGAACGATCAACAAGTATCAGGGAGATCCTTGTGGTTGTGAAGTCTGTCTTCCCCATCCTTTTGGCAACTGAATATGGCATGAGATTGACACTTGAGCCAAGGTCACAAAGAGAACGCTCAAATCTGTCTGTAAATATTATACAATCAAACACAAAGCTCCCTGGATCTGGTAGATTCTTTGGGATCCTGTTGGTCAGGATTGCACTGCACTCATGAGTAATCATCAAGCATCCTTCTTCAAGGTTCACGTTGCTGGACACCATCCTCTTGACATATCTCCTGAAGGCTGGAGAAGTCTTGATGGCATCGATAAAAGGAAGTTCAACAATCAACTTATCCATAATTTCCTTCCATCTAGAGTCTTCTACCTCATTCTTAGTCTTCCCAGAAGCCCTGGGGTAAGGTATCCTCAGTGTGTAAACTCTCTCTGCAACCACATTAGGTGCTTCCTTCGAAACCTTAGGAGTTGATTCGACTGCAGGATCAGTATCGACCGATACACAGGGGTTTTGATTTGTCCCGTGAAAGTATCGTGATAGGTGTCGATCGATGCTGGCTAGTGTCGATCGATACTGGAGCGATTTCAGTATCCTCATCGTCAAGATCGACGAAAATATCTACAGTTTGGCCAATTTTCACTCCTGGATTGACCTCTTTTCCACTCCCCAAGGTGATTGCATTGATGTGAGCCCTTGGGTTCTCTCCTTTCCCTAGAAGATAACCTTCTTGTCTTTTCACAGCCTCTGAAGTCCGAGCTACCTGAAGTTCCAGCTTCTTCTGCTGAATATTAATAGCGTCGATCCTTCCACTCAAATCATTTTACAGGACATCAATCTTCCCATTGAAATCCATAGTGATCTTCTGTTGCCCTTGAATAAGCTGTTCAAACATAGACTCGATCTTGCTATTTGAGAGCTTCGCAGGTATAGGCTGATAAGATGAATTTCCATAGTTCCTGGTATACCCACTGTTCTGAGATGGTTTCTGGCCAAACTAATTCGAACCTCCCTGCTGAGAATTGTTGTTGAAGTTTCGGTTGTTGTTGAATTGATTCCTCTGACCTTGAAAACCAGAACCACCAATGTAGTTAACATCCTCCACTTCATCCTCATTGAACACCTCAACATCTTCAGCAAAATGAACGGCCTTCGTTGTTTTGCCCATCAGAAGTCTGTGCATATAATCTAACTTGGCTTGAACCTCAGCAATCTGTGAACCGTCCATGCTACCAGCTAGCATCTTGCGCTCAAAATCTGCATTCTTGGTGCTATTGCTAGACGCCAAGTTCCCAATCAGCACATAAGCATCATCAGGATACCAGGTGTTGAAGTTTCCATTGCTCGAAGCATCCAAAGCCATCTGATACCTCCAATCAATCCCTCTGAAGAAAAAACCCATCAGCTGAACATCAGAGTACCCGTGATGTGGACAATCTCTCTGTTATGATCTGAATCTCGTCCAAGCAACCCTGAACGCCTCAGTAGGTCCTTGGGAAAACTGGGAGATCTTGTTCCTCAGATCCTCGGATCGTGCATCATCATAGAAGCTGTTCAGGAAAGCAATCTTAGTCTCTTCCCAAGTAGTCAGTGATCCAGGAGGTAACTGCTTCAGCCAGTAAGTCGCATCTCCACCAACAGAGCATGGGAAGAGCTTGCAGAAGAGGTAATCATAGGACACTCCATTTCTCTTGATGCTAGTGACCAAGTCCTCAAACCTCTCAATATGGTCCATGGGATGTTCATTGGAAAGACCATTAAAAGGGTGCTGACCCACAAGAGTGTAGTATGCAGGTTTCAGCTCAAAGTCATTTCTCTGAAAAGCAAGAGGACGAATCGCTGATCGATTTGCATAAAACTGATCAGGCATGTTGTACTCACCAATCGTTCTACCACGATTAACCACAGCATTCCCTGCGTTCGCATTCCTAGCAACATTCCCAGCGACAATCTCCTCGACAACAGGAGCAGGTGGAATGATGGTCCCCTCTCCATCCAATCGTTGCCCTCGAGCATTGCACAATTGATACTCTTAGTCTCTGTAAGCACCAACTTCATCTTAAACCAAAACCACCGGATTGTTGTTCATCTCTGCTGGCTTCTTTGCTCTTCTGTTTGTGCGTTCTACAAGTGCTAGCTGCTCCAATGACAGTTCAACTAGCTGAGTGCTCTTGTTCCTTCTGGTTTCACGAATATGCATACACCTGAAAACAAAATTCAAGAACGTAAGTAACACGCTAACACATTGAGTATCGACCGACACTGGGTGGTGTCGATCGATATCAAAAAAGAAAGCGACGAGTATCGACCGACACTGGATAGTATCGAATGATACCGACGAACTTAGTCGAAATTCTCAAACTAAAATCTAATGGCGAATTGAGTTTCCGGCAACGGCGTCAAATTTGATAAGCTCAAATAAATACCCTAAAAGTACTAAACCTTTGTCGGTTGTAATACTTAGGGATCGAATCCACAGAGACTCACGGAAACACACAATAGATTGTATATATGAAAATTAAGCTAAGTGATCAATGTAATTGAAAGCAATACGTAAATTAAACTGGTTGTAAGTTCGATTGGAGAAAGATAGGTTCAGGGTATTTCTCAAGAAATCAATGAATGTAGACAAACTAATTAATCAGGGTTCAGGTTGCGCACGGTTCTTGAACTCAAATCACTAAGGTATAATTAACCAAATCTCGTTGCGAGAATTATCTAAGCCTAAAACCTAGAATTCCAAATCTCTTTGCGAATCCTAAAGTCTAAACCAGCTTTTTGTCCAAGTTTGATTTGTTCACAAAACAACTAAACCAAATCTTTTTGTGAATAGTTATTTTGCTCACCCTAAGTTCTATCAGGTAATTAATCGCACTCTCGTGCCTAATCAATTATCCTAAGATCTAAGTTCTAGGTGATCAATCCATAATTAGCTTTGAAAACAACATATGGCGAAGAACTAATTCAGATTATGAACCCTAACAACTAGTCAACCTAGGATTCAAATAAATCCTTTATGAGAACCCTAAACCTAACAAGAGATATACTCAGAAATGGAAATTGAAGCAATAAACATGTTTGAATAAATCATCAAATAAATAAATAGAAAGAGTAACAAGAGGGTTCGAAATCTTCTCTCGGACGAACAGAGTTTCAGACTTGTCTCCCTTCAAAAGCTCTCTCACAAAACTAAAGTAAAATAAAGCATAGCCATCAAAGTGGCTGTCAAATCCTAATAAATAACCTAAGTCACGTTTTGGGGCTTCTTGTAAATAATAAAGTCTTCTGGGCAATTTTGCAATTCTTCAACTCTTCATTAAAGTCAGGGCCCGTGTCTTGCTGCAGTGAGTATCGACCGATACTCGTCAGTATCGATCGATACTGAGGCTTCAAATCGGGTACTCAGCTACACGAACGTCTGCTTTGCTCCAAAATGCTCCAGAAAGCTCCAATATCTCTAATTATGCTCCAAACGTGCTAAAACCTGTAAAAGACTCTAAAATACTACAAAATAGTAGAAAGACTCTATAAAATGGACTTATATCATGGCTTAAACGGGGTAAAAACCATGATATATCAACTATATTGTTGACTTCTCAATGATTATTTTCAGCCCTGGAATTTTTGCAAAATCATCAAAAATTGTGACAATACCCTCAACCAATCTGATATTACCATTTTTAAACACCATGATATCATATGCGAAGCTTAAATGAGTGAGGCCAATGTTTTGACATTTCGGGTGATATCCCACTTGCCTTTCTCGTGCTGCCTTATCCAGAAGTTTAGATAGCACATTCATGCTGATGACAAAGAGATATGAAGAGAGAGCACATCCTTGTCTTAATCCCCTTTCACTCCGAAAGAATTCAGCTAGCTCTCCGTTGACTTGAACCGAGAATGAAGTTGTTGTAACGCACAATGATATACAATGAATAAACGTCTTCGGGAAATGCATCGCAGAGAGAGTATTCAATAGAAAACACCACTACATTGAATCAAAAGCCTTTGAAATATAAATTTTTATATCGCATCAAGGCGACACCGAATCCTTGTGGTAATGTTTTACCAATTCAGTAGCCAAGAGCAGATTTTCTATCAGAAGTCTATCCTTGACGAAAGCAGATTGGTTCAGAGCAATGAACTCGGGCAGAGTATCCCTTAATCTGTTTGCAATAATTTTTGAGATAACCTTGTACATCACGTTACAACAAGATATCGGTCTATAATCTTTCATCTCCTTCGCCCTCTGTTTTTTTGTCGAAATAAGGGCCAGAATTGTGGTATTCATACCTTTCGGTAGAAAATATTTCACGAAAAACGAGCGGACAGAAATGGTGAACTCTTTGCCAACCACGGGCCAAGAAGTTTAAAAAAAACTCCTACGTACATCCATCTGGGTCTGGTAATTTATTGTTTGGCATGTAAAAGAGTACCCCACTGATCTCCTCATCTATTACTTCTTTGGTAAGCATAACGCAGACCAATTCAGAGCATTTAAAAGGTAGAATTTCCTCAAGCGTATCCACATAAACTCCATAGTCCTCCGGTTTATATTGCATGAATTCCCAAAAAACAATTCAGCCTCTTGCTTTATGTTTTCAGTTCTAGTAGCTATATTACCATCTCGACATTTGATCTCTCTAATCGTGTTTCTTGCTTCTCTCACAGCTGATGCCTTGTGAAAAGATTTATTATTTCGATAACCAACGTTCAGCTAATGTAACTTGAATTTCTACTTCATAAACTTTTGCTCTAAAGCCGAGACAGTTTCCCATCTTTTATAATCTAAACTTTCGTCCTTCATAAGTTGTTGAGTTGGGTTCTATAAAGTTTTCTCTTGTTTTTCACAAAGCGTTTCATAAGCCTCATTTGCTCTCTTTACCAAGTTCCCTATCTTGTCTTTAGCAAGTGCACATATCTCCGGTTTTAAGGCTTTTAACTTCTTTGAAAATCTGTACATAGAAGGGGTGGATAAGAAAATATGTTATGTAGCATTCCAGAATCGATCCACCATTGTCATCGGGTAAAGGATAAAGTTTTTGGTCCTCCGAGATGGTTTTTGATCAGGGTTTTGTGTTGTCACGTCCCGTACTCGGTGAGTCGGAGTCGTCGAGTTCCTTGTCGGATAAGAAGTTTTTTTTTGTTTTTTATTTTCGTTGCATGTCGTTGATTTGGAGATCTTTAATCGGTAAACGTGACGAAACAGATCGGACACTTCGCCAAATTTCTAGGGTTAAAAATAATTCTCCATGTCCCACGGTGGGCGCCAATTGTAAGAACCAGATTTCACACATAGATGAAATCAGTTTAGGGTTTAGGAGAATTATTTTACTAGAATCATAGCTGGAACCGAGGTGGGTTGCCTACGTACCCTCTAAAGGGATCAAGCCGGTCGTAATTCTAATTACATAGAAAGTTGAAGATGATTATTATGAATAGGGGGTTCCCCTATTTATAAGTCTTGAAATCCTTAGCTCTTCCTTTTCCTTCTTGACTTTGTATTGACAATTATCCTTTTTCTTTGAAGCTGATAAGGATAATCTTATTTCTTCTCGGGATTTGCCTTTATCCAAATAAATGAAATCTTCTCTTTATTAATTAAAGGAAATTTCCCTTTAATTTCGTAGATCGATCTCGATGGGCCTTGAAGTCGTTTGTTGGGCTGATTTAAACTCAAACCGGGGAGTGCTAAATCCCCCTCTAACAATTAGCCCCCCCCCCCTCAGTTCGGCTAAGGAGTGTTCGAGTTCGGCGGATTTCCTTGGAGAATTCTTTATCCCGATTGGAGTTGAAATCAGCATCTGGTCGAATTTTATTTTAGACGTTGTTCGGCTTTGTTCATCCAAAAATTACTAAAGACGAGAGATTGAACTCGTCTTATCCTACGAGCGAAGTTGGTGCTCGGTCTTGGATAATTTGTGCGAGAAGTCGGCGAGCTGTGATTGCAAGATGCTGAATTGTAAGGTCGGCGTGTTGCGACTGCGAGTTGCCATACTGTGAGGTCGGTGAGCTGCGAGGTCGGTGAGCTGCGAGGTCGGAGAGCTGCGACTGCGAGATCGGCGAACTGCGAAGTCGATGAGCTGTGACTGCGATGTCGGTGAGCTGCGAGGTCGGCAAACTGCGATAGCTGCGATTGCGAGCTACCTAACCGCGAGGTCGACGAACTCTGACTGCGAGCTGCCTAACTGCGTGGTCGACTAACTCTGACCGCGGGCTGCCTAACTGCGCAGTAGGAGATATGTCTGATTGAGAGGTAGGCAGACGTCTCTTTTTTTCTTTGTTGACCGTGGTTTGGCTCCGACCCTGCGATATAATCTGGAAAAGAAAATCTCCTCGAATAATAAATAAAAATATTGTGATAAGGGGTACCCGGATTTTAGGGAGCTCGGTAGACGAGCTGTGATGTGTAGCGAACGGAGCTCGGAAGCTCATGTGAGATTATTAGCTCGGTTTCTGGTGATTGAATGTCGGGATCGAAGAGCTGCTTCAGGAAGAGCGTTTTTTTGGTTTTCTTTGATTTTATAGATGTGCCTCAGAAAAGGCTGGCGACGTACCCTTTTGAAGGGATCAAGGCATTCGTAGTTTGTGGCATAAGGGTTTTGCAAACTATGTGAGCTCGGCTTACGAGATTTGCGAACTATGAAAGCTTCGGCTTATTTTACTTAGTCGATCTTGACTGTAGTGAATTCGAGTTCGGCTTTTGTGAGGTCGTAAAATGATACGATCCTCTCGGGTTCATCGAGCACAAAATTGGGGCCGTAAACAATACGGTCTTAGCCGGGGTGTAGAGGATGAACTCGATTCTACGACCTATTTGAGATCCGCGATCGTGATGAGATCGGCTTACTAATTTGCGATTGTTGAGAAATCGGCTTATTAATTTGCGATTGTTGAGAAATCGGCTTATTAATTTGCGATTGTTGAGAAATCGGCTTAATATTGCGAGAGAAACGTTCGGCTTTACCTTGAAGCTTAGCATAAGAGTGCATTGGTAGCTCATCTTAAGATACTCCATGTCTTCTCAGATCGAATCCGAGTGTGCGAGACAGGCTCGGCTTATTTAGCTTGAATGATCTGAGAGTAAGTTAAATGCGAGACTGGTCTCGGCTTTATACATGGAAAGTGTTTTATCCATAGCACCATGAGGATGCGTGCGAGCAATAACTCGGCTTTATTCGACTTTATCAATCGTCTGGCCTGGACGTCGATGTGGGGACCGTGATGGTTTGAAGTGCGAACTATACGAGTTCGGCTTAAATTACTTAGTCGTTTCAGACTGTTGTGCGAACTGTAGAGTTCGGCTTAGGAGAGTACGAACTGCGTGAATTCGGCTTATGAGTGTACGAACTGTTTGAGTACGGCGAACTGCGATAGTCCAGCTTAAAAAATACGAACTGTGTGAGTTCGGCGAACTGCGATAGTTCGACTTAAAAAATACGAATTGTGTGAGTTCGGCGAACTGCGATAGTTCGGCTTAAAAAATACGAATTGTGAAAGCTATATAAGCTCGGCTTATGTGTGCGAACTATGGAGTTCAACTTTTGATGCGAACTATGGAGTTCGACTTTTGAACCGGGTGATAGGCTGAGCTGAAACTGACAGACTAAAATTGATGAGCTGAAGTCCTGGATCTGACGAACTGAAGTTTTGAATCGAATCTGACGAACTGAAATTCTGATGAACTGAAATTCTGATCTAAAACCGATGAACTGATATTCTGAAGCAAAATAGCCGAACTAATATTCTGAAATTCTGAACCGAATCTGGCGAACTGAAATTCTGAATCAAAATAGCCGAACTGATATTCTGAAATTCTGAACCGAAATAGCCGAACTGATATTCTGAAATTCTGATCTGAAACTGATGAACTGAACTGAAATCGGTAGATGAGCGTAGCTTGATAATCGAATGTAGCTTAGTAGGCAAGAGTGTCTTGATAATTGAGCGTAGTTCGGTAGAAGATGTAGCTCAGTAGGAGAGCGTATCGTAGCTCGGTATATGAGCGTCCTTTTTTTTTTTTTTTTAGACCCGGTTTGCGAACCGTAGTTCGGCTTAGAGGGACGGACCCTGTTATTGAGTTTGAACAGAACATGTTCGAAAAATAGATAGTTTTCCATAGGTGATACCTGGATTTTGGAAAGCTCGGTTGACGAGCTTAGAAAAGTTTGGTAGATTGTCCAAGACTTGAGATAGCTCGTCGAGTAATGATTTATCCGAGATGGATTGAAGAGCGAAAGATCTTGAATGCATGCCGTCACGATGGCTTGTGCACTACTGAAGCGTTCTAGTTAGCGTTTCGTTGCTGATGCGTAATTGTTGAGCTTGGTTGATGAGATCGGTCATCGTTCTTCCGTTTCTTTTTATTCCGGAGCCCTTGTTAGTGTTTCAAGTTGTTCGATCCCACTGAAAAGAATTCCATCGCGGTTTTTAATTTTTTTTTTCTTTTTCTCGCCTCTTCTTCCTGATGGGCTTGGGCCCTGCTTTTTTTGTTTTTTGTGGTCTTCGAGATCAAGCCCACTTCTTCTTCCTCTTTCTCTTTTTTTTTTTTTTCCACAGTTGAATCCGAGCTTGAAAATTTTTGTTCGAAATTTCTGGAGTCAAGGTTCTCGTGAAGTTGAAAAGAGAGCTTCAAATCGGAGGCCGAATAACTTTTTATCAAGATTCAAATCGGAGACCCAATAATTGATGCTAAAGGTGTTCAATTATTTTTCCAGGTGTGAGGCTTTGGTAGCTCGGAGGTCGGCGATGGAGAGAATCGCGGGGATTGCTCTATGAAATCGGGAAGTGGAAGATGCTTGTGTTCTTCGCCATGGTTTCCGGAGCGAGGAAGAGGAGGAGGTCTCGGGGGTTCTTCTTGAGCGATGGAGCCAACGGTGGAGACGGCTTAGGTCGGAAACGCAGCGACTAGCCAGAAGATGCAGGTCTTGGGCGGAGGTTCACCGGATCTGACTTTGACCGGAGCTGCCTATGTTTTTCCGTTGAGAAGCGATCGGCAAGACCTCGCCCAAGGTGGAGGTTATGAGGGGTATGGGCCTAAATCTATTGGGCCAGAATATGTGATTGATATTCTATGATATCGACTGGGCCGAAATTATGTTCAAGCCCAACAGGAGGAGAAGACCTGATTTCTTCCTAACGTGAACAATTGCTGGAAAGCCACTATTTTTAAAAATTTATTTCCATAAGCCATTTTTTTGTGTATTTTTAATAAATAATTAATTTTAAAACAAAAATGAAAGAAAAACCGAAAACCCCAAATCAAAATTAGAAAATTACAGATCCAACCACTTGGATCCGATGAAAAACCCACCCAGACCCAACAATCCAGATCCAAACCCAAATTCAGTTAATTTAAATTTGAAAAAAAAAAACCAAAAAACCTCCCACTTCCCCATGCTTACCCGCGAGACCATCGGTTTTCCTTGAGGAAAGTTTTGATCGATTCATTCCGACATTCCACCACGAAATCCGACAAGAGCTTAGCCACTCCGGTTCCCTCGCGTTCTGGTGTTCGATTTCGTCTGCAGATTTCCAGATTTCGTCGATTGGCAAGAAATCCCGAGCCCTCCCTCAAAAATCCCGAGTCCTCCCTCAAAAATCCCGAGTCCTCCCTCATAAATCCCGAGCCCTCCCTCAGACCCACGCGATTCTTCATATTCTTCCTCTCAGACTTCGCAATAGGTAACGGAATCAAAGCTAGTTTCGATGCCTTAGTTTTCGATTTTCGATGAGCGCCATTATGCCTAACTTCTCTCCTTTCGGTTTTGATATAAAATTGTTCTCGAATTAGTTTGGATTATTCACAAATGGTATGTGGATGTGTTGTCTAACTTATATCTAGTTTGGTTGTTTTAGGAATTACCTAGAAGCAATTATAGAAGGAGAAGCAATGGATTGTCATGAAACCAATCCGAAAGTGACGGTTAATGAAGGAGAAGAAGAAGAAGTTACTAAAGAGCAATTACTTGAAGAAAACGTGGATGGAAGGAGAGTAGAGGAAGAAAACGTGGATGAAAGGGAAGAAACAGTTGCTGACGACGAAGAAAACGTTGCTGAAAACGTTGAAGAAAACATTGCTATCGCAGGGGAAGACAATGTTGTGGAGGAAGAAGAGGAAAAAGAGGTAACTGAAACATCTTAGGTTTGAAATTGTGATGTAGGGACATCTCTGGCAAACTGGAACATTTTAGGTTTGAAACTGTGATGTAGGGACAAATGTGTCTAACTGGAACATCTTAGGTTTGAAATTGTGATGTTAGGACAACTCTGGCTAACTGGAACATCGAAACTGTGATGTAGGGACAACTCTGCCTAACTGGAACATCTTAGGTATGAAATTATGATGTAGGGACATCTATGGCTAACTGGAACATCTTAGTTCAACAGTGATGTAGGGACAACTCTGGCTAACTGGAACATCTGAGTTCAACTGTGGATAAATGATAGTAATAAGTATTTTTTGTTATTTGCAGGACTACGATAGTGATGCTGATGAAGATGATGATGATGAGAGCCAACCACTGCCGCCGGAGAAGATGTTTTTTGGTCCAAGCGAGTACAGCAAGACTTGCAAGGTCGGAAGTAGGTGTAAGCTGAAATCGACGGTGGAGTACATTGAGGATGGTCTTGATGAAGAGTTGGAATGGTTTCGAAATCATTCTCAATTCAAGCATCTGTTCCACATGCCTAAGGAGGCAAACCACATGCTTCAAGGCATGTGGATACTTCTCCTTCGGACAACATCTACGGAGAAGGAGAGAGAAGCCTGGTTTGTGGTGAACGGAGTGCCTATCAGGTACTCTTTGAGAGAGCAGGCCCTCCTTACTGGATTGGACTGCCACGATTACCCCGACAACTATAAGGCGTTGGGAGATTTGGAGTTTGCTGAGCGGATGTTTAGTAAGGACCTGAAGGTAACAATCAAAGATGTGGAGGAGAAGCTTGAGGAACTTAAAAAGAAGACCGAATGAGTGAAGAAGAAGACCTCAGCAGTGAGGAAGACCTTGGGAGACAGGTTGAAGCTCACTATCTTGTATTTCTTATGCAAGGTAGTGAAAGCCAAGTCTAAGTTTGATGGTAACATAGATTCGTGGCTGCTGAGTGTTGTTGATGATGTCCACGCTTGTGAGACATTTCCTTGGGGTCGGTTTACATTCGACGAAACCATGAAAGAGATACGACGCTTTGTGAAAAGCTTCAAAGGCGTCGTGAAACCAAAACAGCAAGCGGCGTTTGGTGGCTTTGTTCTTCCTCTCGAGGTTAATATTTAAGAGTAATTTATGATTTTAAATATTAGTTTAAAGATTTTAACACTGAGATAATATAACGATATGTGTAGATTATGGCATATGAGGCGATTCCAAATCTTGGACGAAGATTTCGGGAATCTGTACCCGTAGAGCAAGAATGTCCAAGGTGTTGTAAAAGTAAATTCTCAGAAAGTTTAATGAAAGGTCATCCTTTGGATGTCATCAATGAAGCGGTCGGTCTCAGCAAGGTAAGAGTTTGTGAACATAGTTAGTTAGTAATATTTGTAATCTTTTAGAGTTTCATTTGATGTTCGAATTATTAATCTTTACAGGACATCTCTAGCATCTTGGAACCAGATTCAGAGGAGAATTATCTGTTGGAGCGGATCATAGACGATGACTATGATGATGGGACAGGTTTCATCGATCCCATTGTTGAAAGTTGGAGAGAGCGTCTAACTGTTGAGAAGAAGAAGATATTTTGGAGAGATCTCTTTGATTTGGACGTGGCTTCGCGGAGTGATGCAGTCCCTGAGACTGCGAGAGTTGATGTTGGCCTTGACAGAGTTTCTCAGGTACCTGGGCATGTACCTGCACAGTCAGGAGAAGCCTTGGAGAGGAAGATGAAGAAATGGATGGAAAAAGCGATGGAGAAAGGGTTTGAGAAGATCACGGAGAAAATAACAGAGAAGGCTATGGACTTGGAGAAAGCGATGGATGGGAGACTGAAAGAGTTTGAGAATTTTGTCTCAACACATCGAGAGAGTCGATCTTATGAGACTCCATCCTATCAGCCAACTCGACCAATCATCGAGGAGACAAGTGAGTGTGGAGCTTATGAGACTCCATATGCAGCTGGTGTGGTTCTTTTCAGTGGAGTCCCTGACCCATCTCCACCAATCATCGAGGATATAAGTCAGTTTTTTTGGTTTACGATTTTGGGTTTGGTGATTTCCTTGTTGTGTTTAACTTTGTTTATTTTTTTATGCAGCTGAGGTAGAGGCTCATAAAGAGAAGAAAGGAAACGGAAAGAAAGACAATAAGAAGAGGAAGGCGAAGGATCCCAGTGTCACTCCAATACCAACCGGAGTGAAGAGAAGAAGGGGAGAGTCTGACTATCTAAGGCCACCGTGGGTTGATGAGAAGAAGCCTGAGCAGGAGCCTGAGCAGGAGCCTGAGAAGAAGCCTGCGAAGAAGCCTGCGAAGAAGTAGGGGTTTGTAGTAGTTTGGTTCTTTGGTTATGAACTGTTTGGGCGGAAACACACTACTTATCGTTTTTATGTTTTTCAGTTTTTGGAACAACTGGTTTATATAGGTTCAACTTATTTAAGTTCCTTCAGAACAACTGGTTTATATAGGTTCAACTGAATTGAGTTTTTTGGAACAACTGGTTTATATAGGTTCAACTTATTTAAGTTATGAAGGAACAACTGGTTTATATAAGTTCAACTTATTTAAGTTCTTTCGGAACAACTGGTTTATATAGATTCAACTTAAACATAAACATAAACATAAGGTTTTCAAAACATAAGGTTTTCAAGTCTTATAAAGCCACAGAAACATTAACATAAACATAAGATTCGTAATACAAAAGGACCTTCAGCCGCATAAACTAAAGTCACTTCCTTCTCCCCCGAAAGTTTCTCCTTCAGCATATGGATCTCGTGGTCCTTCTTGGCTAAGCTTTCCTTGATCTCATCAATTTCTTGACGCATTTGGGCAACGGCCATACGCATCTCACAACGGAGTTTGAAAGCACTGTGAGACGAAGCTCTCTGCTCATCTAGTCGGAGCTCTACTCTTGTAAACTGCTCTTGGATTGCATGATCCCACCACTGAAAAAGGTGGTCTCCACCATAACAAAGGTCTCTACCACCACTCGCTGTGCAATGGTAGTATCTTCTTCCTTCATCCCCCGGAGTTTTAGCCACGTCGACTCTCACTTGTTTACCGCACCAACACTTTGAAGGAATACCAAAATTAGCGTCCTCTCTTGCGTAGAGATCCTCGTAACTTTCTTCTGAGGAATCAGTCTCTCTTGCACTTATTGGCATTATCACTGTAACGGGAAAACATTTTGATTAATAGTTATACAGAAATCGAAACGAAATCCTATATACCCAGAAATCGAAACCTCCTTAATATCCAGAAATCGCGAAATCCAAAATCGAAATCCAAAATCGAAATCGCGAATCGAAAACCTCCTTAATACCTCATAAATCTAGAATCGAAATCTCCTTAATACCTCATAAATCTAGAATCGAAAGCTCCTCAATACCTAGAAAATCCAGAATCGCGAAAGCCAAAATCGCGAAACGTCCTTAATACCCAGAAATAGAAAACTTACCGATGTCGATTGTTGAACTCCACCTTCCAATTCCAGAAATTTGAGAACTTTTCCCTTTTTCTCTCAAACCCTAGAAATCGCGGAAATCGCCACTCCTCTCTCGCTCTCTCTAAAAGGAATAAACTAAAAATGGTGAGAAATGAGAAATGAGTGAGAGGAGTGTGCCGACAAAAAGGTATATTGATTAAAAATAAATAAAAAAATGAACCAATTGTGGAAAAGAAGGGAGGGAAGTTCCGAAAAAAGGAGGGAAGTTCCAGAATGTATTTATTAAAGTTGGTGTGGTTTAAACATCGTTGTCCCCTAGATGTACAGTTGTTCACCAAACATCATAGTTGTGTTTTTGGCGATATTTGCGTATTTTAAGTTGGACCTTAATATAAATGATTATGTTGTAGTTGTCCACGTGACTTCCCACATTTATGTATCATTTAGGAGGTTTTCATAAGACAATTTGCACGAAATCGAATTTTTGAACTCTTTTCCATCGTAAGAGGTGAGTATTAACAAAGTCTTCCTTATACTATAAGGAGTATTTGATGTGAGAACAAGCATATGTATTAGGAAAATGTTTAATTCATTTTTTATTGATTATAAATCGTTTCTTAAGGTATTACGAATCTTTTTACAACTTAATTTACCATTTTTATTATTAGTTGGATATTATATTAATAATTATGATTGTGTAAATATTTTGTTCGTAGTTGTACTAGTTGAACCCGGTTGTACAAATCCAAGTACAGACATGTTCTTATCTGTACTTAGTTTAACCTGGTTGTACAAATTCGAGAACTGCTGAAAAGACATGTTCTTATTTGTACTTAGTTAAACCTGGTTGTACAAATCCGATGCCATATAACAACATATATGTTCTTAGTAGTACTTAGTTAAATCTGGTTGTCAAGATCCGAGAAATACAGCAACATACATGTTCTTAGTTGTACTTAGTAACAGACATGTTCTTAGTTAAATTCGAGAATTACAAAGAAGAAAATATGTTTACTCATCAGGACTTTCGGGCTGCAACCACCTCTCCAAGTTAATGGCAGGGACAGACTTGTTTCTCCTCTTCCTGCTACCTTCTCCGGTAGATGGAAACCGCGTTTCCTGATTTCTTCCAGATCGTTTGGTGTATTGCGGCGGTAAGGCGAACAATTCTTCTATTTCAGCAGGAACCATCCAGTTAGAGTCATGCGGGACGACATAAATCGTTCTGTAATATGCCAACGCCCATGTATCAATCAAGTAATATTGAGAATAGAGATCATAGATTTGGATATTCGCGGTTCTCCCATCCTTCCTCATTAGGTTTCTCGTTACGGCTATTGCGTGGACACACGGATACTTGTCTATATCAAAACATCTGCAAGAACAACTTTTCATTTTCAGGTCCACCAAATAACTCTTCCCATCGCGTCCAATAACGTTGTATTCAAGCTGGAAGCCGTTTAGCTCAGTCACCACTAATTTCGATGCAATTGCACATCGTGTGTGCAGCTCGTTCTCCACAAAAGGCACCACTCTCTTGTGGTCCGATGCAGCACCAGCTTCTTTCCTATGTTTGTTAAACCATTCAGAAATGTTTTCAAGAATCGCATCAATCATAGGTAATAGAGAGTACTTCCTTGCTTCCCTAAACACATTGTTCATTGACTCTGCGGAATTGCTGGTGTCTATGTTGTACTTGTCTCCTGGGAATTTGCACCTTGCCCATTTATCCGGCTCTATGCTCTTATCGAGATATTCGGCGACTTTAGGATACCTACTCCTAAAATCAGCATACTCTCGGTTGAAATCACTCTCCGTATAAATATTAGCACAATCCCTGAATTTCATCGCGACATGATCCTTGTGTTGTTTCTTCACGTTTTGAGACAAATGCCAGATACAATGTCCATGATGTGCGCTCGGGTACACCTCAAAGACTGCCTTGATGATGCTTGCATGTCTGTCGCTTATAAAAACCATTCCAGAAACATCTGGTATAACTGTTTTCAGCATTTTGAAAAACCAGGTCCAGCTAGCATCTTTCTCACTATCAATTACACCAAACGCAATGGGGTAATGGTGATGATTGGGATCCTGAGCTGTTACGAAAACCAACATACCACCATATACAGACTTAAGAAAAGTTTCATCTACAACTATCACTTTCCTCATAGCCCTAAACCCTTCAATGCTAGCTCCCAAAGCAATGAATAGGTACTTGAACCTTTTCTCTGCATCCAATTCCACAGCTGTTACTGATCCAGGATTCACCTTCTCTAACATGTACAGATAGGAATACAACATCTTGTAGCTTTTTCAGGACTCCCTCGCACATCACTTACATGTTGTTTTTTTCCTCTCCAGGCCGTAGCGTAAGACAAATGCAAACTGAGTCTTCCTTGAACAATACTCATGAGATTTTTAGGACTCGGGGTGTCTAATAGACCTGGATAGTCTTCATGCAAAAGAGCTGCTACCATTCCTGGTGTGCATTTCTGTTTACAACTGTTTGTGCTCGCAACAGCTCAAGAGCAACTATGCATCTTTCTATGTACTCTGACACTGAAAAATTCTGATTTCTGAATTCTCGCAGCTCGTAAATACCATTTGCAACCTTGTGCAGCTTGACCACATCGTAGCATAAGTCGCTCCGTATCCGACTTAACCGTACGAATCCCAAAACAGTTCAAAACTGTTTGCAGCTCTATGAACCAGTTCTTGCACTGCCTCCTTTGAACAAAATTCTTGACCCTTTTCAAGACCCGTACCATCTTCCCATTCTTCAACATACTGAATATCTTGTACAGGAGGTGGCAGCTCAACATATTCATGCCTACCATCGAAACCGTCATCCACATGGTTATCCACTGGGCTATCCACAGCCTCAAAATCGTTACGTGAATCATTCTCACAACCTTCATTACCATCATTCATCGGCTCTTCATTGATATTCTCGTTATTTTGTTCTGATATTTCACCAGCTCTGAAAATAGTAAGGATTCCACCATTATCTGCATCATCAACTCTCCCATTTGAAGCCGGCTCCCCATAATTCTTACCAAATGAACTTCCTCGCCCCGCTCTTGAAATTTGATCGACCCACTGACTTTTTTCCAAATCATCATTGGATAACTCCACATGCATAACATGTCGAAGTCCCTTTTCATCCGATGTCGTCAAATAAACAAAAACGTCCTCGTCATCTACAATATATGACTCTCTCGCAGCATTAGATACGCTATAACTCAATTTCAGCATCCTCGGGGTTTCATCTAACGCAATCTTCCTACATATTTTCTCTACTAACATCGAATAAGTTATCTCTTCCATAGATGCGGTCTTAAACGATATAGCGTATACGGAATTTATTGAAACCCATTCATGCTCTTCTGTATAGTACCCTCCATAGTCAAAATAAACGTTTGTGTGCCTCTTCCTCATCGCCTCCTGGAAACAAGATAAAAAAACACAAATTACGAATTACACAATTTGTCATAGTTATTCCATTTGTTCCAGTTGTCCTAATATCTCTCAGTTATATACCATTTGAACCAGTTGTCCTACTATCTCTCAGTTATACCATATGTTCCAGTTGTCATAAGTCTGCAGATTTCCAGATTTGAGATCTATTATAAATCGGGGTTTCCTCTAGATTTACCACCATTCAACAGCTAAATTCGATAAATAACCTATGGAAATAGCTATTCTTACCATTAAACATGATTACAAACCAAATTGAACCAAATGTGCTACCAAAACAACCAAATTTCTTTTCAAATCCCTAAATCTAAAAAATCCCCAAATCCCCTAACAATGAACTCACCAAATCCGATGGACAAAGTAGAAGAAACCGACGACAACAAGAACGACGAACTCGCCGGAGGGGACGACGGATGTAATGACCTCGGTTTCAGCAACAATGGCGTCTCGGGGAGGAGGAGGGAAGGTGACGGAAGGTGACGGGAGGGGATGGTGAGTCGCGGGGTCTCGGGCTCTGTTTTTTTTTTCGTTTTTTTGTTTTTAACAAATATCATTAAAGGTAATTTTGGCATTACACATGCTTGGTGGCATGTAGAATGGTACATGGCATGGCAGAATTTTTTTTAAACAAAAGTGGCATATGAGAATGGCGCTCTTCTAACGTCGGTTAGGTTCTGTTGCAGAGGCGGCGTAAGTAGCGGCGGCAGTGGCGGAGCTCCTTTCTTTGGATTGGCTGCGGGAATTCTAAATTATTGTTGCGTTTTCCGCGAGGCTTGGCTCGGTGGTTCGTGGTGGTCCTCGATTTCTCGGAGTACACGAGAGAAGCTAACGGAGGGAAATTCTGAAATTCCGAAGTGAAAAAGCCGTAGTTTAAATCTTTGGTGTCGGGCATGATTGGAGTGATTCCGAAGCTCGAAGTGATTGTCTACTGGATTTTCTTGCTGTACATGATGATTCGGAGTCGTGATGTTTGTCATCGGGTAAAGGATAAAGTTTTTGGTCCTCCGAGATGGTTTTTGATCAGGGTTTTGTGTTGTCACGTCCCGTACTCGGTGAGTCGGAGTAGTCGAGTTCCTTATAGGATAAGAAGTTTTTTTTTTCTTTGCATGTCGTTGATTTGGAGATCTTTAATCGGTAAACGTGACGAAACAGATCGGACACTTCGCCAAATTTCTAGGGTTAAAAATAATTCTCCATGCTCCACGTTGGGCGCCAATTGTAAGAACTATATTTCACACATAGATGAAATCAGTTTAGGTTTTACGAGAATTATTTTACTAGAATCATAGTTGGACCCGAGGTGGGTTGCCTACGTATCCTCGAAAGAGATCAAGCCGGTCGTAGTTCTAATTACATAAAATGTTGAAGATGATTATTATGAATAGGGGTTCCCCTATTTATAAGTGTTGAAGTCCTTAGCTCTTCATTTTCCTTCTTGACTTTGTATTTGCAATTATCATTTTTCCTTAAAGCTGATAAGGATAATCTTCGTTCTTCTCGGGATTTGCCTTTATCCAAATAAATGAAATCTTCTCTTTATTAATTAAAGGAAATTTCCCTTTAATTTCGTAGATCGATCTCGATGGACTTTGAAGTCGTTTGTTGGGCTGATTTAAACTCAAACCGGGTTAAACCGAGGAGTGCTAAATCCTCCTCTAACACTTCCCATCTCTTAGTACACCAAGTAAACAAAGGTCC
Source organism: Eutrema japonicum (assembly GCA_030161315.1). Taxonomy (NCBI): domain Eukaryota; kingdom Viridiplantae; phylum Streptophyta; class Magnoliopsida; order Brassicales; family Brassicaceae; genus Eutrema; species Eutrema japonicum. The sequence continues at coordinate 19,240,768 of BSQW01000012.1, read as the reverse complement.
ATAAGAAGATAAATCTGTAAAAGAACAATATCTTACAGTGCTCTGAAAATCCCTCATCCCTTGCATAACATTTGATGAAGTTACAAAACCAGAATGCTCCTCTACATCAAGGTTTTTATTAAAATCCCCACAAAAAATCCACGGTTTGTTTATGATAATAAGATAGTCTTGGTGATCTCTTACATCATTCCACAATTCGTTTCTTTCAGCCTCAAAGCTCGATGCATATATAAAGGAGCAGAAAAATTCTTCTACCTTTTCCACCTATGCCTTCTTCATCTAGAATAGAGAACCGAGAAGGAGTACCCACAATGTTTTCATCCATCTTCTGTTTTTCTCATGACCTTTCAGTTTTTGTGGGACAGACTTTAGACCAAACTAGCCTCTTCCTCAATCTGAAGTGATTCTTTTCCCATCACCAAGATGTTTTAATTTCAAAGTTTCTCTTTTGCAGTTTTCTGACTTTCAAGATTAGCCTGCATTAGTAAGTTCTCCTCCACAATTACCAAGGCTAGCTTATCCACTTCTTATATTCTCCCATCATCACGTTTCTCTTCATTAACCACCTGCTATGTTTCCCCGACTTCATCCTTCTGCTTCTCTGTTTGGGTAACATGTTCATTTCCCTTCTTTGGGCTCACCTCTGATTCTACAATAGCTGAGACATTGTCTTTGGTGGGTCTTGTTAGTAGTTTCTTACTACATTCATTCACCACACATGCATTATCAAGATGTCCCCACTTATTACAAATGTTACATCTCGATGGCAGCCAAGGGTAGACAAATTTCACCACTGTGCCAATCCCCGACTTGGATTTGAAACGGTAAATCTTTGGTAATTCCTTTGTCATAACTGCCTCAACAAAAAATTGTGCTTCTTCAAAATTTAAACATAATTCTGTATCGGGATGAAGACGAACTTGTTTGCCCACTGCACTCGCTATGATGCCCAGCCCTTCCCATGAAAACATATTGTGGGGAACATCTTTCTAGCTAAGAACTTGAAGTCGATTTTGGCAAATTGATCATAATGGAATCGTAGATGTATAATAAACTGGAATTGCATTTGTTTCCAGATTTCCCCATTACTTTTCTCTAAGTTTGTGACATGGTTTTGCAGGAGGATATGTTGTGCAGCCAGATAAATTGCCGAACAATGTAGTTCCTGATCTGAACGGCTTTAAGGTTTTCATTTCACCCCAAACTCTTTTGTTGCTTTTTCTCTGATTCCTATATATAATTAGCTGAGTAAATAACTTGCATCCTAATTGAACATGAGAACTAAGCATTAGTGAATCCTTTTTACAAGTCTTAGGTTTGTGATCCTGATGGTCTTGTTCGTTGTAAGTTCTTATGTTAGGACTTATTGCATTAAGCTTGTTGTGTATTTTGGCTTCGCTAATGAAATTTGTATGTTAATGCAACTCTTCTGTTTTTTTTCTCTCTGATTCCTCTATCTGAGTAAGTAGCTTGCATCTTAGTCTAAACAAACATTAGTGAGTCTGTTAAAAAATCGTTTTACAAGTCCTAATGGTCAAAACTCGTTAGGTTTGTGATCCTGATGATCTTGTTCGTACTTCGTAGTAAGTTATGTGTTAAGAACCTGAAATGAATGCTTACTTAGACTCTTCTATTCTTTTACTTTGATTCCTCTACATAAATAGCTGAGTAAGTAGCTTACATCCTAATTTAACCAAACATTAGTGAGAGTTTCAATCCATAACATATATGAGCTAAACATTTCTTCATAATAAAACTCCCATCATCAATCACAACATTACACCACTGCACCTTACCCCAAATCTCTCCTCCTTGGCGTATTTCCAAAGCAATCTCCGTACACCAAATTTTCTCTTTTGGCTTCTTTCCAAAGCAATCATTTTTATGAAAGAAAAGAGCCAATTTCTCACCATAACTCACCGTGTTTGACCCCCATGAACCGCTCGTCTTAGGCACCAATCCTTCCAAACCTTTCACCACTCTCCAACACCTCTGCTTTAGATCATACGCTCTCAATTTGTTCTTGTAAACATCGTAATAGTACAATAAGTTGTCAGCAACACATGCACCCTCCCAATCTTCAGAATTCAGCATCTTCTCCAATTCCCATTTATTTTCCTTTGGCTCACAAACAAAGCTATTCACTTTATCTCTTGTGAGAAGTCAGACTTCAGTCAACTCTCGATTTGGGCCAACACTTGGGCTTAGTACAAGCTTTAGTATCAAGTTGGGCCCAAGTAAGTTTATAGGGTTTCTTTGTTATAAATACAAGTGTTTAACGATAGGAATACCTAATCCAGACTCCAGGGATTCCGAGCGCCTTAGAGGCGGCTCGTAGAGCTAGAGAGAGAATAGGGGTTTCTCTGGGGAATCTAATTCTGTTCTATGTTCTTTCTTGTTTGTTGGGTGTGAGAGATATATATTGTGAACCACATCGGAGGTGTTTTCCGATTGTTCTTCATAGTGGATGTTGTGGATCCAGGATCTACCCCAGACGTAGCGGTTAGAGGCCGTGAACTGGGTGAACAATTCTTATGTTCGTTAATTTGTGTATCGAAGATAGATTGGGACAAAGTGGATTAAAGTTTAAATCCTAACAAGTGGTATCATAGAGTCAGGCTATTCGTATCACATATTCGACGGGAACATCGAGATCTCACAGAATAGGAAGAACGGTTGAAAGAATTGGTGAAGTGTGTGCAATCACACGAGCGAATTTGATTGACTCTTAGTCACATTAATAATAAAATAATCTGAAAGAGAGAAAATCTAATTTTTTGAAGCTTCACGGGTTGAGATGATTTCTCGCCGGAGAGAAGCTCAACGGAAGGAGGTGAAGCAGATATGCGATCGAGAGGTGGAGCGACGCCGGAGACAGACAACCAGGAAGTCGGCGGTCGCCTGAGCCCGAAGTGAAGCAGTCTCCGAAGAAGAAGCTCGTCGCGAGCTTATGCGATTTCGAGAGGAGATGGCGGCGTTGCAAGTTGAGGTCGCCGGAGAAGTTGACCGGTTGAAGCGTCGAGGAAGCCGGCGAGAATCTCGAGCTTCTGGGTGGCGAAGAATCGCCGGAAAGTGCAGAGAGGGCGCCGGAGAAGAATGGCGTCGAAGGTTGGCGGCGAGGGCGCAGAACAGGCGGCGGTGGCGAGTCAAGTCGCTGCTTGATAACCGCCGGATAAGACAGTGGTGGCAGGTCAAGTCGCTAGCAAGGAGGCGCCGAGAAGGTGTCGCCGCAGGGGAAGTCGCCGAGGAAGAAGACGCGTGAGACGAGAAGAAGCAATTAGGGTTTCTTCTGTCTTGGCCCTTCTTGGGCCAAGTGTTGGGCCAGGGAGAGATGGGGGAGCTGGGCCGCATGAGAGGAAGAAGTTACTGGGCCGAGTTGTTGGGCCAAGAAAAGGAAAAAAAAAGACGGCCCAGGTGCTGAATTGTAAAATTGGGCCAAAATTGTGCACATGGCCCAAATTCGAATTAAATGAAGGTTTTGGGGGAAAATCTGCTGGGCCAACATTGTGCACAAGGCCGAATCCAAATTTTATAAAAGAGTTGGTGAAAATTTCAGTTGAGCCAATAATTAAAACAAGCTCAATTTTTAATTAAAGAAGAATTGTCTAAAATCGCATAAGAGAATATGCAAGGAGAATAGACAGGAGCTCAATGGACAAAATATCACAGAAGAGACAGAAATGTGCACAAGTTAGAGATTGGTTTAAAGTGGAGTTATTTCCAGGGGATTCTGGTTAAATTCATGATATTAGAATCAGAATCAGATTATTCAATCTCAAGGGTCAAACCGTGCGATTCACAAGGTACATTTGTGATGTTTTGGTTGGTTGTTTCTAGTTGCTCAGGGTCTGCAAAATTCAGGGAATTGAAGTCTTGGGAGAACACAAGAGATGGTGTTCAGGGTTCAAAATTTGCCATTGGAAAAAAATTCATGGGACTGAGGGACGCCTTAGAAGTTTGAATTGTCTGTGTGTTATTGGTTGGTTGAATATCGAGAAAGGCTTCAGGATTTAATTCAAGGAGAGTTGCAGGATGAGTATGGAACAAGATCAAAGAATCTGTTGGGTCAAAGACATATTGGTATGGTTAAGGTTTGAGAAGTTTTGGTTTGTAGGGTTAGTCTCAAGTTGATGGATAGAGATCCAGGAGTAGATGGAGATGTCTACAGGTTCAAGCATAATCAGGTTTCAACCGGGGTTAGAAGGAAAGCTTTAGAGCTTTATTGCTTGATGGTGGTGAAGACATCTGGATATCAGTTGCAAGTGTTAGCAATTGAAGAGTGATCCAAGAAAGGATCAGAATGCAGAGGATAAAAAAGCTGCATTGGGAAAAAAGAGAACAAGCAGAGTTATGGTTTACCTATTTGCATCTTAGAGAGGTCTGGTGGATGAATCTTTTGTAGGGTTCACTTGCAGGAGTTCAAGTGAGTTGGAGGCACACCTAAAGAAAGTTCATGAGTACAAGATGAAGATTCAATTTGATCTCTAAGGGATAAGATGCTAGTGCCAAGGATAGGTGGAGTTTGCATACATGTGATGTGATGCAGGGTATGTTTACAGCAAGGAAACAGCTTCAAGGGTTCTAGAGATGAAGTGCTAAGGGCTGTAACATGGTGTCTCGGACATTTCACAAGGTTGTGGATGTGAGACAGGTTTACCAAACAGTTCGAGTTTGTTGGTTGGATGGTTCTGCTGATGCAGAAGGGATTTGAACAGAAGGTTGAGCAAAGGTAATTGTATCGAGAGTCTTCTTAGCCAGGTGGAGTTAGGAGGGTTCTGCAGGCAATAGCAGCGGTGCAAAGTGATGTTCAAAAAGGTGTTCAGGTTCAGTGGTGTCTTGGTAAGTCAGAGACTGTTTCAGGGAAATGAAGCATTAATGACGTAGAGGTTTTCTGCAGTTGATTCAAGAGGAATTGGTTTGTCAGCAAGGTTCTGTAAAGCATGATGCATGAACATGGTTGTGTCGAAAGTTTGTTCAGCAGTATGGTTGGATGGCGTGTTCTGTTAGGAGTAACAGCGGTACAAAATGAGTTCAAGGCTGATATGTTTTGTCAGAGAAGGTGTTGAATCAAGGATTGTTTCAGGTTTGAAGCATGTATGATTCAGGGTTAGCTGCTTACAGTTCAAGGAGTGTTTGATTAAGCTCAGTGTACATGAGAAGAATCAAAGAACACCAAAGTGAATCAAGTTACATAAGGACATGTTTACATGAAGATCAAAGTGCCAAGTCTAGAGCCATGAGTCAAAGGTTCAAAGGGCAATTCACAAGGAGATTTCAAGCTGGGATCAAGGTGGAGATTCTAGAAGAAGCAAACAAGAAGAAAGACAGAGGAACAAAGATTTGTGGAGGAGCCGAGAGCTGTCTGAATCTGAAGGTGGAGATTGTGAGAAGTCAGACTTCAGTCAACTCCCGATTTGGGCCAACACTTGGGCTTAGTACAAGCCTTAGTATCAAGTTGGGCCCAAGTAAGTTTATAGGGTTTCTTTGTTATAAATACAAGTGTTTAACAATAGGAATACCTAATCCAGACTCCAGGGATTCCGAGCGCCATTGAGGCGGCTCGTAGAGCTAGAGAGAGAATAAGGGTTTTCTCTGGGGAATCTAGTTCTGTTCTTTGTTATTTCTTATTTGTTGGGTGTGAGAGAAATATATTGTGAACCACATCGAAGGTGTTTTCCGATTTTTCTTCATAGTGGATGTTGTGGATCTAGGATCCACCCCAGACGTAGCTGTTAGAGGCCGTGAACTGGGTGAACAATTCTCGTGGTCGTTAATTTGTGTATCGAAGATAGATTGGGACAAAGTGGAATAAAGTTTAAATCCTAACATCTCTCATGTAAATCTTATCCTCCATCACCACACCACCAATTAGCGACTTGTAGCCTAGCTCCATGTTTGGCTTTATCATCGTAGGCTCCCACATTTGAGTTTCTGTATCAAACACGGCCATGATTCTCTTCCACCACGCACTCCCTCTGGGCTCGTCACAATCTCCAATTACGTAAATCTTCCCGTCGATGATGCCAGCGGCCTTACGATATATGGGCTTATGTATGTAAGAGATGGGCTGCACCATGTGAGATCTACAGTCGATGCTTAAAGCACTCGATGGACCCATCACATATATCTTCGAATTCATCGAGACATAGCTTCCATAGGAAGGCATATGAGGAAGCGACCGGATAATGACCAAGCGATTATTGCTGTTGACTTTCTGTAGAAGCAAAATTATGGAAACAGAAATTACGATGAAAATACGAATGCACTTTGTAGAAGGACACTTTAAAAACGATTAAGGAAAAAGATGATTAAATGGAGGCGAGATGATCTCTTTCCTTAATTTAAAATATCTCCCGCAGTTTGGCGGTTTTATGAGATAATGAATCCCATATACTACAACTTGACCAATTGATTTATATTGACTCCTTTCTTTTCACACTTAAATAATTTAATAAAGCCCATTAATGGCTTATTAAAATTTGGTCCAACACTTTCATGCGTCTTCCCGAAAGCTTCGCTGGGACTACTTTACAATGACAGAGAATATATAAACGGTAATCATTGGTGTGGCAGTTATAGAGGACAACATAGAGACAGTCTTCGGTGCAGCCTAATGATATATCATGGTTTTTACCCGTTTTAGGCCATGATATAAGTCCTTTTTATAGAGTATTTCTAGTATTTTGGAGTCTCTTAGAGTCTTTTCGGGTTTTAAGTACGTTTGGAGCATTATTAGAGATATTGAAGCTTTTTGGAGCTTTTTGGAGCAAAGCAGAGATCATGTAGCTGAGACACCGAATTGATGCCTGAGTATCGATCGATACACTTATGGTATCGGTCGATACCCGTCGAAGAAACAGAAGGATCGCGACTAATTTGAAGGTTTGAGAAACTGCAGATTGCCCCAGAAGACTTTATTATTTACAAAGAAGCCCCAAAACGTATCTTAGATTATTTATTAGGTTTTTCAGCCACCTTTGTGGCTAAGTTGGATTTTGAAGTTCATTCGACGATTTTTATTTTTACTTTGGTTTTTGAGAGAGAGCTTTGTGAGGGAGACAAGTCTGAAACTTTGTTCGTCCGAGAGAAGATTTCGAACCCTCTTGTTACTCTTTTATTATTATTTATTTAAGGATTTACTCAGTCATGTTTATTGTTTCATTCTCTATGTCTGAGTACATCTCTGTTAGGTTTAGGGTTCTCATAAAGGATTACTTCGAATGCTAGGTTGATTTACTATTTAGGGTTCACCATCTGAATTAGTTCTTCACCATATGTTGTTCTCAAAGCTAATTCTAGGTTGACGAATCTGGAACTTAGATCTTAGGATAATCGATTTGGCACGAGAGTGCAATTGAGAAACCTGATAGAACTTAGGGTGAGCAAAATAACTATTCGCAAAGAGATTTGGTTTAGTTGTTTTGTGAACAAATCAAACTTGAACTAAAAGCTGGTTTAGACTTTTGGATTCGCAAAGAGATTTGGAATTCTAGGATTTAGACTTAGATAATTCTCGCAACTAGAGTTGGTTAATTATACTTTAGTGATTTGAGTTCAAGAACCGTGCATAACCTGAACCCTGATTAGTTAGTTTATTTACATTCGTTGATTTCCTGAGAAATACCCTGAACCTATTTTCCTTCCAATCGACTTACAACTTATTTAATTCGCGTATTTGCTTTCAATTCCATTGATCACTTAACTTAATTTTCATCTATACAATCTATTGTGTGTCTTCTTGAGTCTCTGTGGATTCAATCCCTAAGTATTACAATCGAAAAATCTTTAGTACTTTTTACGGTATTAATTTGAACTTATCACCTAACAAGGATCGACTCGTGTGTGTCTCAGACGATGCAACGATTGATCAGAAAATCGTGGAAACAAGGGAGATAGTTGGATAATAGCATCTCGGTACAGGTGCTACGATATCCATGATGATGTCATCTGGAAGTGACATAATCATGGATGGTGAATGCTGCTTCTTTGCCCTAACTTTGGAAGACATCTAATAGAGTCAAGGCTCAAATCAAGAATCATCGAGAAAGATAGAGGAAAGCACAAAGCCTTTAATTCATAATTTATCCATTAATGAAAATACCCTTCCCTTAATCGACTAATCCTATTTAATTATTCTGAATTAAAAAAACTGATTTTCGTATATTCAAAAGAAAATATGTCTTTTTATTTTGTTTTAATCCGAAAAGAATAATTTCATAATCGTAAAAAGTCAATTTTTAGAAACAGAAATATATATTTGTATCTATATTTATCGGATTATTAAAAAATGGCAAAATCGAGTTTCGATTAATCAAAAAAAAATATTCGATTATATCGAAAATTAAAATAACCAAAAAAGGGAAACGCCTAAACCCTAAATCTTTTTGCATATAAATACGTTGGTATTCCTCTCATTACGTTTTGTTCTAGAGTTTATAGGAGTGTTTTTTTGTTTTTGCGTTCTAATTTTGTTTTAGGGTTTTGTGCATATTTTTATTTCTTTGTTTTGTTTTCTAATTTGGTATGAAACCGATCATTTTTTTTTTTCATATCGTGTAGAAAGATGGCCAAGCGGAAGGAGTAGCTAACGATCAAATCCAAAACAGACAATTGACACGTTATATCGACTATCTTTTTGTTTTCTTCATATGAATCTCTTATCAATATAGTTAGTTTTTCTAACCTCCGTCTAAAAGATCATAGCAATATCAACAACCATGTCATCCGTTTTGTATTTAGATATAGCTTTAGTTTTCCTATTAAGAATATGTGTGTGTGGAAAGTCAATCACGCGAAAGATTTCGATCAAAAAGCCCAAGAACACGAATATAGAGGAGATAGTTCTGAATATTTGTTGTTCTGATTTTTTATATGTTTTGTTTTGGTAGTTTTATATTAATCTCGATCTAAAATTATTATCTAATAAGTCTATTGTATTTTCTTAGAAAAGCTTAACAAGATAGGAGATGAGGGGTATGATGTCAAACGTGGTGGAAAAAGGTAATGTAAATGTTTTCTTCTGTTTTGTTTTCCGTTTGTTGGTTCTTCTAATGTGTTATAAGATTAATTAGAAAAAGAAAATCTATCGAAGGTAATCTCCCATCTAATTGTTTTACACGTTTTTGTTATTTTTTTGAATACTAAAAAATATATATATGGATTACCTTTCGAGATTAATATATGAAGCTGATGAGGATCGAGATTATTGTTTTGGCGTAATCCAAAATAATGGCCTACGTATACGTACCCATCACGGTAAAGGACTACGAGATCGGAGAAGAAGAAGTCGATAAAGAAGGTCTAAAAAATAAAAGACTGTTCGTGATGATAATAATGTTTGTGTTGGTGTGAAAGTGATGAAGATAATTATGATAAAGATGGTGGTGACGATGAGGTAGAAGACAAATCGGAAGACAGAAACGGATGAGTTGTGAAGATACAACGATGAAGACGCAGAAGAAGAAGGTAATGATGAAGAAGAATACCATATAATAGTAGATCATGTCGAAGAAAATCATAGTTTTCTAACAAATTGCTCCATTCAGCCATGTCGAAGAAAATCATAGATTTCATGTAGTGTTGTTTCCTTTTTAGATTCTATAGATTTTTATGTTATACATTTGATTATATATTCATGGTAATATGTTGCTTTCTGTTTGGTTTTGTATTTTAGAAGCGAGTATTTTTTTTTTTACGACAAACAATTTCATTGATTTCAAATTGAGATTACAAAGTCATACAGAACTTTCGAGAAACAAATTATTACATAAGCATATATATGCGCCATATAGTGAAAAAGATACAACAAAAGAAGTGAATTTGACGATATTTTCCGTAGATAAGCCTTACTCACTAACGAAATAAGATCTGTTATTTCCTTTTCCGTATTCGATCTTAATCTAATGCGAATTATGTGCGTAAGTAGCATCTCTTGGCTAAACCTTTGAATTGCACACCGCATGACAAAACCCGATGCTTTCAACACTAGTCCTGGAACTTCGGCAATCTGATACCAACGATTCCGTATCAGAGCCTTCTGAAATATTTTGACTTTTTTGTTCTCCCGATTCGATATAATATAAAACCTTATTCCTTCTTCTAACAAAATGATTTTTCCAGTGATTCCGGGATCAAAAATCCAAGTGAAACCTCTATACCACGAGGTAGGAGGACAATCACCGGTTGATAACCGGACTTTCTGCCGGCAGAGAGAAAACTCATCGGAAACAAGTACTCTACTAAGAGACACATCGAAGTTAACCATCACTAGGGTAAACAAAGAAAGAAAGCGGTTCCATTTACCAAAGAAACTGCTATAAGCGAATTTGATTGAGCAAAGTGCGTAGATCCTTTTCTGGTTTTGATATTCTACCACCCATGTTTGAATCGGAACCCATGACGACAGATCCCAATGAAATTGTACCGGTGGTGTGTACACATTTACAATCACCACCACAAGGAGATGTAAAAACCACTATAGAATCAACAAATCAAAAGCCCATAAATTCACAAGAGACAAATTAAACATATCGGAGATGACCGGCGATTGCATCGAGGAAGGAGAGAAATTAACCCAATTTGATTCGGAAATCTCACTAGCAATCGAAGGATGTCACCGTCTCTGATAAGGATTTATTGGAATAAACTTATTTACAAACAAAAGAAAAATAGGATATTATCTTTTTATTTAATTTATTATTTCGATAATATTCGTTACGGATATTTAATTATTTCAGAACTTAAATTATCATTCATATATAACCCGTATAAACTAAAATTGTTACTGACCGTTTTGGAGAAGCCCAGAAGAATCAAGATAGTAAAAAAAATCCTAAGCTAGAAGAATGATTTTATGTTCTTAAAGAGATCACTAATACTCGCTTCTAAAAAAACTGACTTCCATCTAAGCGTTTTCTAGTTTTTTTAATCTTTGCTATAAAAAAAAAGTTTAAAAAAAGTTTAACGTAACCGCTTCTCTCCTAAAAAAGAGACGATAACAAAAGCGATTTCCATCTAAGAGTTTCTTCGACTTGTTTTCTCTCCGTAATAAAGTCGGTTAAATATTTATCGTACAAAAAAAGGAAAAAAACATTATTGTGTTAGTTGTAGATATACTCGATTCATATAAAAGATTAACAACCTTATTATAAAAAGAATAGTTCCTTGAATATGAATAGATTCGGTAAATTATTATTATACTAAGAAACAAAGAAAAAAAATGATAAACATTAAAATAATACAAAAATACCTTAATAAAAATATGATTAACATATATTAAAAAGTAAAATGTTCTTATTCGTAAGAAAATAAAATTTTAAAAATATGAATCATAAAATCAAAGTTTATCGAATTACAAAAAAAGAAAATAAACAATTGATTTATCATAAGAAAAACTGGAATCTTTGGTTTATCAAAATGTTACGTACGGATTTATCATAGTGAATCTAAAAATCATCGATGGCCGTATATATTATTTGGATTTATCACAAAATAAAATAAAAAGAAAAATAAAATATACCTAAAACAATAATCTCTAAAAAATTGTATATATGGGCCACTTATTTTTTTCGTCATTTAGGTTTTAGTTTAGTTCGTTTTAATTTTTTTTTGGTACATGAGATCTTGATTTTTTTATTATTGTTATTCGTTTGTTTTCGTTGTATTTAGTATGTAGCTGATCTTCTGGGTTTTTATCCCTAGGGTACGTGGAGAGTAATCAAACGGATGAAATAGTTAGCGAGGAAGAAGAACAACTGAAAGATAAAGACGAAGTAGAAGAGGAAGGGTAAGTAAGAATAAGAGAAAGAAGAAAAATCAGAAAAAGAAGATGAAGAAAGACATAAAGAAAAGAAGTCGAAGAAGACAAAGAGGATAAAGAAGAAGAAGTGGAAGTCAAAGACGTAGAAGAGGAAGATAAGAAAAAATGAAAGATAAAGAAGAAGACGAAGCTGATAAGAAGAATTCGGAAAATACAAGGACAAAGAAGTTTAAGATGAGGAAGGAGATCGGAAGATGAAGATGATAAAGTATGAGAATGTAAAGATGAGGAAGGAGGCTAAGAAAACTAGAAAAATAAGAAGATATAGAAGAATAATACGTTGAATTAGGAAGAAGATGGATTGCACGAAATAACAAAGAAGGATAATGATAAGAAAATGAGGAAGTTTAAGAAGAAGAACAAAACCGAAAACTGACGAAAAAGAAGTAGATGGAGAAGAAAACGGGAAGATGATGTAGACGAAGTATAAGAAAGTGAAGATGAGGAATAAGAATTCAAATAAGGCAAACAAATATGAAGAAGAATATGAGGAGTAAAAATTGGAAAAAAAAAGAGAAGAAGATGAAGAAGTTGGTGAATTGGAGGATGGTGAAATAGAAGTCAAAAAGACGATGAAAAAGAAGAAGGAAAATATAAGGAAGAAGAACAACTGATATATAAAGAATAGCAAGCATATATAATGACGAAGTAGAAGAGGAAGAAGACATAGACGAGGTAAGTAAGAATAAGAGAAAGAAGAAAAATCAGAAAAAATAAAGAAAGACATAAAAAAAAGTCGAAGAAGACAAAGAGGATAAAGAAGAAGAAGTAGAAGTCGAAGACGATGAAGAGGAAGAGGAAGATGAGAACAAAAATGAAAGATTAAAGAAGAGGAGGAAGAAGAAACTGATGAAGAATAATTAAAAAAATACTGAGGACAAAGAAGTTGAAGATGAGGAAGGAGAACATAAGAAGAAGATGACAAAGTATGATATTGTGAAGATGAGAAAGGAGGCTAAAAAAATTAGAAGAATAAGAAGACATAGGAGAATAATACGATGAATTAGAACGGAATAACGAAGAAGGATAAGGATAAGAACATGAGGAAGTTGAAGAAGAAAACCTAAAAATGAAGAAAAGAAAAAGTAGATGGAGAAGAAAACTGGAAGATGGTGTAAACGAAGTAGAAGAAGGTGAAGATGAGGAATAAAAATTCAAATAAGACAAAGAATATGTAGAAGAACAAGAGGAGTAAAAATCGGAAAAAAGAAGTTGAGGAATATGAGGATATTGACGATGAAAAAAAAGAACGAAAATACGAGTGGTAAATGTGGATTAGTGTTTACGATATTTGGGGATTGTGATATTTATTTTTTCTTAATTTATTATATCGTATCGATGGTTGCAAACTTTGATATCATCTAAAATTGCAAGTGAGTTAAAAGAACCGTGTTATATGTATTTAAAATATATGGGCATACAATCAAAAATAATATACATAATCATTCTGTTTTATCATTTTCGTAATTCCATATTCATTTAAAAGAAATATACAAGAAATATACAATTGGTTATAATGATAATTTTGGATCGAAAACTTAGATAGTTTTCATAAGAAAATTTAAAAAAACTCGAATGCATCGCACATGGTGAATTTGCAACTGAGATAAAAAAAAAATGAATAGGACTCGATGGTCCGTTTGTTGTATGCGTCTTAACCGACTGGTGGGTTAGAAAGAACAGTGGTATGTGATCTAAATTTATATATTTTATTGTATATTAGATTATTATTCCACTATTATGTGAATTTAATTACAAATACTTTTAGAGGAAGTGACTATTCAAAATCATGAATGAGAAGGTATTTCCCGTTTTATGACTGCTATGTTAATGTATGAAGTTTCAAAATTTCGGGCCAAGTAAGCAAATTATTTAATTTTATGAGCTAATTTTTGTTTTGAAATAACTTCTAACAAGACTAATGTATATATTTTTCCTTTTAATCAAAATTTAGAATTTGGGAGAAGATAAGGAACGAGGACACACGTGTAATAACTTCTCAAGTTAGAGATGCACAATAGTGATGTCGTCTTATTTTTATTTATGTTATGACTGATGTTTTCGTTATTGTTTTGGAATATTTTTATTTTGTTTGTGTTCGGAATTGTAGATTGTTTTATCTATTTATTATTCTAAAATTATTATATATTTATGAAGGAAATGATTCATTTTTGTTACTTATTATATATTTTAAAGGATTCATTTTTGATATTATAATATAAAATTACGTATAAGTAAAGAGAATTGTGTTATATTTATGCATAATCAACACTGATATACACAATCATTCGGTTTTATCGTTTTTATAGTGTTATAGTTAGTTAGAACAATTAGACAATTGATTATAATATCAATTTTGGATAATACACTAAAATCATTTTTGTTATTAAATTTAGAAAACATCAGCGCTTGGCGCGAGCCACCCCCTAGTGATCAGTAAGTACCTATAACAATAGTTTCAGACCTAAGAGCACATCCATTTGGGGTGTCTCAATGAGATATCCACCAATAAAAAAAAAGAAAAAAATGAAAAGAGAAGAGAGAGAAGGAGAATGGTGTCTCATTTGAGACACTAAAAAAAGTTGAAATATCATCTTGCTTACTTATCACGTTTTGATAGGTCTAACTTTTTTTTTTAATTTAATTATTAACTAAAAATAATAATTAATATTTTTATTTTGAGATATGTGGATGCTCTAAATGGTCTATGGTTCCTTCCACAATCTTAAATTGTCCGTCAAATTTTATAGCCCACTTATGATACACTTTAGTGGCCACTGTGAACTTAACAAGGATCCCTTCCAGTAAGGTATCTTGACCTTCCCCCTACCTCAAAAAAACTGAGTAAAACAGATTACAACCCTCTGCATTTTTAAAATGAGTAGCCGCGCATTTGAACGGGTAAATAAATATGGAAAATATGATACATTCATCTTAAAACGTAACTACATAAATAAACAACTATTCTTCTATCTTTTTTGCTTTTTTGATAACTCAAGGGTAAATCCGAGTCAAAACCCGACTAATCTCTTGGGGGAGGTGCCGCCCACGGATAAACCCTCTTTCCGGATATTCAAATGGGTCCCTAAAATATGGGCCAATATCCGTGTGGATGTCCATGAAATAGTGAAAGTGTTCCCAAAGACGCTCGAACCTGAGACCTCGACAATTGCACGCCAAGAAACCCCTGCCCTTCAAACCCTTGGGTCACCATCGCCCGAACCACTATTCCTCTATCGTTTCTTTACTTAATTTTTTTGTTTTTAATTTCAATTTAAGAACAAAAATAAATTAAAAACATTCCAACAAAAAAATCAACATCTGCATCATAAATCCTCATTAATTACAACAAGTTAATGGACAAATGAAAATGACAGCAAAACCCAAAATAGCAAATGTGATAAAGATGAAAAAGGTGAATGAAAAAAATTCTATATTCAATTCAATCACATACCAAATTAAAAAAATTAACCACCAATCACTTAATCGAAAAAATTCCCCAATAAACTATGTTAGCTGTTTCTTTCTCCCTTATTTCATGGTCAATTAGAAGTACATAAATAAACAAAGAATCTATTCGGAAAATGAGTTATTTAAAGTGGTTTTAAATTCAAAATCAGGACGAAAAAGTTATCCTAATGTTATAGCATCACCCCATCTATACAAATACATTCACTTATACTTATTAATTAGGCTTTTAGAAGAAAAAAAATCGAGAATCCAAACCGAAAAAGGGAATGCGGATCACAAAAGCAAATCAGAATCGCTAATCGAAAAGGAATTGATAAATAACTTTTTTGGTTTAGGAAAGTAATAAAAACTCTTCATTGTTATTTTTTTGGTTTAAAATTGATTACTTTTCCATCTTTTCTTCATTGTCGTTCCGAAGAATTTTGCAGCACCGTCTCTCTTTTTTCCTCCACGGTGGTATCTCTTCTTCTCCTTCGCTGGTAAGTTTCATTCCTCAATGATTTTCTTCACTTATTTCTTTCATATTTTTCTTTATTTTTTTTAAGCACTGCTTCTAAATTTTTGTTAACTTTATTTATTTATGATAGTGCTGATTTGATATGTTTTTTATTTTATTTTATTAAAAAATTAACTTTGGGAAAAATACCTGAAAAAATGTATGCATCTGTAGCTAGGCCTGTGCATATTATCCGAATCCGAAAATCCATACCCGAAAAACCGAAAAAATTCGGATTCGGTTTGGGTTCGGATCTTAAAAAATAACCGAATTGATCTTTACTGTGAGTAACTTCGGATTTCGCTTCGGTTCGGTTAATATCCGAAATCCGTTCGGATATCCTAACCAACCAAATATATAATATTTCGGTTATACTTCGGATCAGTTTTTTCGGATTTTTCGATTTTTTTGGTTTTTTCGGATAATTTTTGGTTTTTTGGTTGTATTCGGTTGCAATATAACCGAATAATCCGAATCCTAAATTTTTCATAAATCCGAAGTTTTCATAAATCCAAAATTTTTCATAAGTCCGAATTTTTTTTCGTTTTTAGGTTTTTTTCCCGGTTTTTCCGGATATTTTCCGGTTTTTTGGTTGTATTCGGTTACAATAAATCCGAATAATCTAATTTTTTCGGATTAATTTCGGATCTTGATTTCAATATCCGAACCGAACCGAGTCCGATTAAAACCGAGCCGAACCGAGCCGAACCGATCCGAAAAATACAAAATATCCGAATGGATATTAAATTCATGAATCCGAACATCCAAAAGATCCGATCGGTTCGGGTTCGGATATCTTAATGCCCAGGCCTATCTGTAGCACTAAAAAGACAAAAAAGATGATGCATTAGTGAAATCATAAAGAAAGTGTTATTCACAAGTTTCTTCTAAAATCATTTATGAAAGTAAAAATGTATTTGCTTCCATTAATTGATTCTGTTTGCATAGGACCACATACATCTATGTGAATCAATTGTAGTTTCTCTACTGATTTGTTATGTTCTTTGTCCATTATAATACCTTTATCTTCTTCAAATAATATCTTGTATCCATTTCTTACCAATTGCCTGACACTTAGTAGATTTATGTCGATCCTTGGCAGCAAAAGGACATTTGTTATTGTTCTTTGACCCAATTCTGTTTCCGCGATGATGCTACCTCTTCCATCACTTACAAGTATCTCACCACTAGCCACTTTGAGAGGAGTTCGGACTAATTTGTTTAATTCTGCGAAAAAAATATTTCTTCTTTAACCATGTGACTTGTTGCTCCACTATATTGACAATCCATGTACTTGAATTACTTGGTGTATGTGTTA
The DNA here is from genome assembly GCA_030161315.1 of Eutrema japonicum. Lineage (NCBI taxonomy): Eukaryota > Viridiplantae > Streptophyta > Magnoliopsida > Brassicales > Brassicaceae > Eutrema > Eutrema japonicum. The sequence goes on along the minus strand of BSQW01000012.1, from coordinate 19,223,665 downwards.
AGTTCTTTGATGTAATCTCTCGTAATCTCTATGTATATTGATTATGAATGAAGAAGGTATAACAATGGCGTATCTCTTTTCTTTACATACTCATGGCGTATGTAATAGAATACAGATACAGAAGCTCATCACGCTTCATCTACATACAACAATTAGCATAATCTCTTTGTGAACAGTAATTATGTATTTATACTAAAGCTAATCCCACTCTCTTCTCACGCGTTCTTCCCACGCTTTGGCTCATCCTTCTTCAATCTCTTCTCATTCAACGGCCTATCAGTATGTCTTGCTGTAAATGATAATTCTTCTATTGTAGCTTCTTCTTGGTGCATATAAGATTGCTGATTTTTCTTCATTATGCAGTCTCTAGCTATGTGCCCAAATAATCCACAGTTAAAACATTGTCGCCCTGTAAACACCATACCGCTCCATGATCGCCCAGTAACTCGTGCCCTTGCGTCTGCTCTGCGAGCTTCTTCTAAACTGATAACATCCTCAGAAGTGGCTGCTACAACACAGATCAATCAGGGTCGGGTTCTGAGAGCTAAAAACAGTAAAAGAACAGCCTTGGATGAGAAGAAAGCCAATGCACATAAGATGCGAGCTGTTCTTAAGGATATCACAAATGTTACCTGCGAGAATTCTTACACAAGTTGCTTCAATGCAGCTAAAATTCAGGTTGTTACATGCACAATGCTGCTTCTTAAATTGACAGGAAGTATGACTTTTTTTTCTTTTTGTTTTTGGGCTGAAATTTATGGTTTCTTTCCATTTAGGTGTAAAATATCAAGCAGATAAAGAAGGGAAGAGCAAGTTCTTCCAAGGTGGCATCATCTTCTGCTACTTCAGAAGTTACATATGCAAAGGTAGAAGTTGTGTCAAACTCAGCAGGAGTAAGCTTGTCTGGTTGTACAGGCACGAGCTTAACTTCTACAGGTGAACTTTACAAGTAGTCAGTTAAAAATTGTTGATGTGTGAGTGATTTATAACATTTTTGATGCCTTTTTTTCTTTCTTGTTGCAAATGGTTGACAGTTGAGACAAGTTGTATTGGAGGAAGTTCTACTGTGGTAAGAATCCCCAAATTCGTGGACATTGATTCAGATGCTAAGGATCCTCTACTCGCCTCTATGCACCTGAAATCTACAACAACCTGCGTGTTTCTGAGGTAATAATCCCTTGGATTTTGATATATTAGGACAATGCATATGATTTCTGACGACTGGTCTACTTAACAGCTTAAACGCAGACCATTTCCTGATTTTATGGAGAGAACGCAAAGAGATGTGACTCAAACAATGCGGGGAATTCTGGTTGATTGGCTTGTAGAGGTTAGTGTTCGATCCATTTTTTTCTTGTTGCTAACTTTTGAAGTCTTTTAAGTGTACTTCTCACAGGTCAACATTTTCAGGTCTCAGAGGAATACGCACTTTTACCTGACACTCTCTACCTCATAGTATATCTCATAGATTGGTATCTACATGGAAACTACATGGATAGACAAAGACTTCAATTGCTCGGCATCACTTGTATGCTCATTGCTTCGTGAGTTCCGGTCCTCATCACCCAATTAATAATCTCTTCCCAAATATCAAACAATGCTTGTCACAAAGGCAGCATCTAAAAGAGTTTGGTGTATCTTGAAACTTCTTAAAGAAAGTATGAGGAAATCTGTGCACCACGCATTGAAGAGTTATGCTTCATCACGGATAACGCTTACACAAGAGATCAGGTCCTAGAAATGGAGAGCCAAGTGCTCAAGCATTCTAGCTTTCAAATTTAAGCTCCCACTTCAAAAACATTCCTCAGGTAATCTCACTAGGCAGTGAAAATGCTTCATATGCTGTTCTTTGTACTCGTTAGTGATTCAAAGTTTCCATTTTTGCAGGAGATTTCTCCGAGCAGCTCATGCTTCTCACGTGGTAATTTGCTTTTTTTTTTTGAATTATTAGTAGGTTCTGGGCCAAGGTCCGTACATGACTCAGACCGGCCCGGAACCAAAACATTTTAAATGACCATGTGACCTAGATTTTGCATTTGGTACTTTTCTAGTTGAGCTAATACAATTGGATTGCTTCTTCTTTTTTTCTTTTCACTACAAATCTTTCTATGCTCATCTAACATTTAGCAGAATATTGATTTAATGATGTGCATAACCCAAGTCCGGAATTGGAGTTTCTGGCAAATTATCTCACGGAATTGACGTTAATAGACTATCAATTCTTGAAGTTCCTTCCTTCGGTTATCGCTGCTTCGGCTATTTTTCTTGCCAAGTGGACATTGAACCAATCAAACCACCCTTGGGTCTGTTCTCTTCTTCGTAAAGATACAGATCGCCTCTGTTCTGTTCCATGAATCTTGAATCTCACGCTTTTTCTTTTGTTTTGGGGTCCAGAATCCAACTCTTGAGCATTACACAGCGTACAAAGCCTCCGATCTCAAAGCATCTGCTCACGCCTTGCAAGATCTGCAGCTTAACACCAAAGGATGCCCCTTAAACTCTATACGCATGAAATATAGGCAAGACAAGGTAAAAACAAGTTAATCTCAGTTTGGTTTTGTTAAACCGTTTGGTTTAATCGATCGCATAATGTAACAGCGTTTGTGAGACACCCTAATCCCACAAAACTTATCCTAACTTGAATCACACTCACTTAACAACTTGTAAAAATATAACAAACTCATTAAATACGCAGTTAATGTCTGAAAATCTTATATTAAAAATAAAACCAGGAACTCAAACGTCTTAACGAGTAAAACCAGTTCTAAATCGGAAAAAGAGGATCAAGTTTTTATTAAAAGGTAATAGAATAAAACAAGCGCCCTTCGTCCCCGGAAAATAACACCACAACAACCGCCACAAGTATTACTCTTCTGTCTCACCTGAAAAAGGAAGAGAGGGGTGAGTATTTTGGGAATACTCAGTGAGGGTGTGCTTTTGGAGCACACAAGATTCTTAGACACATCATTTGAATTAGCAATAACGAGTATACGTAATATAGACATTAAACACATGTAACAACCAGCCTAACATAACTAACATTATTATATAACACTGTTTAAATATCCCTAAATGCAATCATTCATTTATTCACAATCAACCTAGCGAGTCTAGTTCACATTCCCAAGGAACCTCCGTCCAAGGTACTCATTCTCATTCCTCGACCCATACCGGGCTTGACAAATAATAGTAACGGTGCCACCACCCTATTCTGGGCTTGACAATGGCTCGTCAGCCCCTTCTCGATCACTACCACTTCACAATATTCAGTCCCTCGTTGTAGGCCGTCAAACAATTTCTCGATCACTACAACTTCACAATATTCAATTCCTCGTTGTAGGCCGTCAAACAATGAGTAACACTATACCTAAAAATTGTATACTTCATAACCATATCATCATTATCAATATTTACTCATTTCGATTCAACGTCAATCATCAATTATCAATCATCAATCATAACCATCAATCATGTGTAATCCCTATACCAGGCATACACTTATTACTATTCAACTAACACATCTTAGGAATCTACAAACTAGTCCTCACCTTTAAATCACGACGAAGCAACTCTGAATGATAGCGGTTGAAGGTCCAACTCTGCGTTTACAAGCAAAAATAATCAACTAGGGTTTTCCAGATTTTCCAGCTTAGACAGTTTCTTGTCCAACAAGACACAACTGTAACTTTCGCGTCATACCTTAAAAACGAAAACGAAAGGTAGATCTAGAAATAGGGATGCAAGATCTTCAGAAAGGTATGTAGATCGCAATCTGACTCCTTCTGGTTCGATAGAAAAACGGATCTCAATATGGCTATAGGAACTGCGAAAAATCAAGTTCTGGATTTGACAGAAAAACAGTGACTCTGCCTCAACTTGGAGATATATTTCCGGATGGATCTTACCTAAGAATCCAAAGAAGAAAGTGGATCTGGAAAGGTGGCTGCGAGATCTTTAGAACGGTATGTAGATCGTACTTTGGTTCTTCCTGGTTCGCTCAGAAAGTGGATCGCAAGTTGGCTCTAGAAAACTGTACAAAGTCAGATTATGAGATTGACAGAAAACAGTGATTTCGCCTCAACTTTGAGATCGATTTGCGGATGGAGTTTACCTTGGAATTCAGATCTGAAAACTGCTATGGCTTCCTTGCAGCGAGTTCTTTCCAGAGATGTGTGTATCGTCACGTAGCTCCTCCTGGTCTGATCGTAATTTCCCCGACAAGATGCTAGCCTGGAACCGTCTCTGCACTTCTTCTCCTTCGACGGCTGGCCTTTCTGAGGGGATTTCGGCAGAGCTTCGCTGTGGTTTCTCACTGTGACTCTCTGAAAAACGTGGCTCCTCCTTATATAGAGCATAGGGCGAGCTCATTAGGTCTAGGGTTTGAGGGGAATTGACCATTTTGCCCTTAATGAGAGTTAGGGTTTTATTTTCTTGGGCTTTACGGTTTTGGGCCGGATTTGGGATGTCACAATTCTCCCCTACTACAAAGGAATTCGTCCTCGAATTCAGTTCCATCAACTGTACCCCGCCCTCATCCTTAAAGAGCTCGGGATAATCTTTCGCCATTTTCCGTTCCGACTCCCATGTATCCTCTTGTATACCGCCCTTCTCCCAGTGTACAAGCACTTCTTGTATGGTTCTCCCGTTTTTCAAAGTTTCTCTCCTACTTAAAATTTCCAAAGGTTCGACCTGAACGGAGACGTTCTTTTCCAAGCCCTCTGGCGGACGGGAGATAATCAACTTGGTTCTCTAACTGCCTTCCGTAATACTGATATGTGGAACACGTCATAAAGCGGTTTCAATTCGTCGGGTAGGTCCAAATGGTAAGCCACATTTCCAATCCTCTCTACGATTTGATACGGTCCAAGGTATCTTGGCTTAAGCTTTTTCAACTTCCGGTTCTTATCTGCATTTCCTCGAAATGTCCTCATCTTTAGGTATACCGCATCGCCAACCGCAAATTCCAGATCTCGCCTCCTTTTATTCGCCCAACTCTTCTGACGATCGTGAGCCTCTTTCAACTTTTCTTTCAATAGCTCCACCTGTTCTATCGTTTCCTGAACAATTTTTGGCTCTAAGTCCCGACTCTCCCCTACTTCGGTCCAACACAAGGGGGTACGGCATGGCCGTCCATATAGAGCCTCATATGGTGCCATACCAATGCTCGCATGATAACTATTGTTGTAAGTGAATTCTGCCAACGGCAAATAACGTACCCAGCTCAGTTCCCAGTCTAATACGCATGCTCGAAACATACCTTCTAGCGTCTGGATGGTGCGTTCTGATTGCCCATCTGTCTGTGGGTGATAAGCTGTACTCAAATGAACCTTAGTCCATAGCGCCTTCTGAAACGCTTGCCAAAACTTTGATGTGAATCTTGGATCCCGATCCGAAACAATTCTCACAGGTACCCCATGCAACTTCACGATCTCTTCTAGGTATATCTCAACCAAACGATCCACACCAAATGTCATTTTAATGGCCAGAAAGTGAGCTGATTTCGTCAGTCTGTCCACAATTACCCAAACTGCATCCAAGCCTCCAGTCGTCTTCGGCAACCCGCAGAAAAAATCCATAGTGATCATATCCCATTTCCATTGGGGTAGAGGTAGCCCTTGCAACAACCCACCTGGCAATCTGCGCTCTGCTTTAACTAGTTGACATATCTCACATTTGGCTACATAAGATTCCATTTCCTTTTTCATATAACTCCAATGATAGTACCGTTTCAAGTCTCGGTACATCTTGGTGCACCCCGGATGTATAGAGAAACGTGACTGGTGAGCTTGTTCTAAGATCTCGTCTTTTAGGCCTCTGACATTGGGAACACATACCCGGTTACGGTATAAGATGGTTCTGTTAATCGCTCAACGGTACCTAACAATCTCATTGTTTACTGATTTTTGAAGAACAACATCATCTTTTTGTCCCTCGCGTATCCTCCACAACAAATCCGCTCTACCCACAACTTCCAACCCGCAGTTCTCTTCGTTCTCGACGGTAATGGCGTTCAAACTAAGATAAGCCAGCTCGGAGGTCAATTCCTGGACATCTCTAGTAATAGATACATCGTTCCTCCTTCTACTTAAGGCGTCAGCTACTTGATTAGCCTTTCCGTGGTTATAAGTGATATCCACATCGTAATCTGCTAGCAACTCCACCCATCATCTTTGTCTTAAGTTCAACTCTCCTTGCGTGAAAATATATTTTAAGCTTTTGTAGTCGGTAAATATCTGGATCTTTTCCCCATACAGATATGAACGCCATATCTTAAGTGCAAAAACCACTGCTGCTAATTCCAAATCATGAGTGGGATAATTAATCTCTTGCTTCTTTAACTGCCTTGATGCATATGCAATCACATGATCCCCTTGCATGAGCACACAACCTAAACATGTTCCTGATGCATCCGTGTACACTACATATGGCACCCCTGACCTTGGCAGTACCAATACCGGCGTTTCCGTCAAGCGTTCCTTTAACTTTTGGAAACTCTTCTCACACTCCTCTGTCCATTCGAACTTAACATCCTTCCCCGTGAGTTGCGTCATTGGTTTGGATACGCTTGAAAACCCTTTCACGAACTTCCTATAGTACCCGGCCAGGCCAAGGAAACTACGAATCTCAGTGGCACTCTTAGGTCTCGGCCAATCGGTAATCGCTGAAATTTTCTCGGGATCCACAGCCACTCCGGCTTCCGAAACAATATGACCAAGAACACCGATCTTCCTCTGCCAAAAACTACACTTACTCAACTTCGCATACAACTTCTGCTCTCGCAACTTTCCCAACACGGCCCTGAGGTGTTCAACATGCGTTTCAGGATCCTTCGAATATATCAGAATATCATCGATGAATATGATCACAAACTTGTCCAAGTATTCCCGAAATACGTTATTCATCAACTTCATGAATGCTGCGGGTGCGTTAGTCAGTCCGAAGGGCATTACCACAAACTCATAGTGCCCATAACGCGTTCGGAAGGCTGTTTTCCTTATGTCCTCCCCAGCTATCGCAATCTGGTGGTAACCGGACGCCAAGACTATCTTAGAAAACCACGAAGCTCCTTGTAGTTGGTCCAAAAGCTCATCAATTCGTGGAAGCGGGTACTTATTCTTGATCGTCACCTTATTCAGGCCTCGGTAGTCAATGCATAGTCTAAAACTTCCGTCCTTCTTCTTGACAAACAATACTGGCACTCCCCATGGCGAGCTACTAGGTCTAACGAATCCTTTGTCCATGAGATCTTCCAACTGTTTTTAAGCTCTGCCATCTCTGCAGGTGCTAGTCGATAAGGAGCTCTTGACACAGGCGCTGTCCCGTCTTCCAACTCAATAGTGAAAGCATCTCCTCGTGTTGATGGTGGTCCCCGTAGTGCCTCAAATACATCCACGTACTCTGCTGCTATTGGAATAGCATCCAATGATACCTCTGTATCCTCCTTTCTCCATAGAGATCGTTGCTAAAAACGCCTCACAACCTTTTCTAATTAGCTCTTCCGCCTTAATCATTGAAACCATAGGAATCCCACTTTGCCTCTTGACTCCTTGGTAAACCAGCTTTCCTTCAGCCTGTGTGAAGCTAACTTGAGTTCGACGACAATCCAACACAGCCTGATGGCGTTTTAGCCATGTCATGCCCAATATGACCTCGTATCGATTGAGTGGCATCTCAATTAAATCTGCGAGTAGTTCAAAGCCTTATATTATCACCGGAACATCCTTAAAGATTCCTTCGGATCTGCTGGCCTTCGGTCCGGCGGTCTCAACTGTCCTTGCTTTCTTAACGAACGTGCCTTTGAATTCCCAACACTTTGTCAATTTAGAGCTCACAAACCCGTTCGTAGCTCCCGTATCAAATAAAGTGTTAGCTGCAATCCCTCCCACCAAAACCGATCCTACACAGTTTCTACTATAAGCGACTCGACGCCAAGAAGGACTTGCATAAAATAATTAACCATTTAATTGAGTAACACCAATTGAGAAAAGTTTGAAAATGACTTACCATCGATCGGTTCTGCCTCCTCGCCGTCCACAGTCGTGTACTTGATAACACCATATTTTACATGTTTTTAAGGTTTAATTTCATAGGTTTTTAGTTCCAATTTGTATAGTTTTGAGATATTTTCATGCATTTAGGTCCAACTTGAGTCTCATTGCATTTTAGATGTCCTAGGTTGTCTTTGCATTCTTTTTGGCTTGTATGAGCAATTTTCAGGTGTTCTTGGAGTCATAGGAGTTGGAGGAGTGAAGATAGCCACACAAAAAAGTCATTGCAGAATACAGAGATGCAGGATCAGGTTGATACGTCATAAGTTTGGCAATGGATGAAGGACTTTTCACCGTTGGATTGAGCTCAAATTTTATCACGAGATATAGCAATGGATTAGCTTTCATTTGGAAGTGGTTTGAGGCAATTCCAACGGTGCGATCAGAAGTTATGCCAATTTCCGTGACGACGGTCCAGTCTGGCGCGCGAAGGAACTCATTGGAGCTCACAGCGGTGTAGCGCAGCGGTCTACAGTGACCGCTGCGGATTCATCCGACGAAAAAAACAGAGATTCACAGCGGTCATGCAGCGGGCAAGTCCTGACCGCTGTGAATCATCTGAAACCCAAAAAAAAACTCGACCCAAACTCTATTAAAAGCCAAAAAACCTAATTTTATTGTCAAGTTTTCTTCTTCTAAGAGTGGGGCTCGTCCCCAACTCTCTCTTCTTGATGTTTTGGGATTGTTCTTCATACAAATGCCATTCTAGAGAAGATTTCTTCACTCTATCTTTATATTATGCTTATTTGATTCTTGTTCTTCATTTCTATGTCTTTTTCTCTTGTGTTCTTCATGTTCTTGTGAGTTGACTTTTTGTTGGATTTTAGATAATGTTTGATTTGGATGGTTGATGGTTGATTGTTGATGTTTAGGCTTAGATAATCATTTGTTCTCATGTTAGGAGGGATCTTAATGCTAGAATCGAATTGACAACTCATTTCTAGAACTTAAGACATTTCTCGCCCGGAAGGTGTTCGATGAAATGTCTAGAAAACTTCTAAGCATGCAATTCAATTCTTAGCCAATGGAAATTGATGATTAAGGTGAATTGTTGACTTGTATGGACTAATGCTTAATGATTATGGATCATTTAGTTTTGAACGGAAGTTCTTGATAACTAGATGATTTGTAAATGGATTAGTATCATGTGAGTGAACCAGTCTACTTGTATGATCCATGTCATAAGAATGAATGTGCATTGAATGTTTAGGCATCATTAGTCAATTGTCTTGATGGTTAGATAATGGTTATTTAAGATGATCTTGGATGAGTCTTTCACTTAGGTTGGTTCGTAATGCTAGATTTGTCATGATAAACCGAAACCTAGTACTACACCTTAGATTAGTTAGATTTTTGGTCTCATCCCATGCATTAGGGATAGATTCGAGTAAGCGGTGTTAGTACTAGATTAGGATTGTTCATTCATTTCTAGATCTTAGGCATTTCACTCATGACCCGAGTTTAGTTGCTTGACCCGAACTTTTTGTGAGCTTTGCATATCCTAGCCAACGAAAGTTGATGTTTAGGGTGTTTAGTGAACAATTGGGATTGTTTCTTAATGTTGTTGATTATTTAATCACAAATGGAAATTTGTCAATGATTAGATAATTAACAAAGTGATTATTGCCATGGAAATGGATTAGTCATATTTGTGAATTCCATGTTCTAAGATAGTGATTAATGCTTCCAAATGATTCATTGTTTGATTGTTACCCATCTCATTGATAGCTTAGTTCTTGATCCAACACTTTGTCTTGTGTCTTTGTGTTTTGTTTTCCTTCTTGCATTTGTTTTCTTTTCCCATAAACATATAAAAACCAAAAACAAAGTTTGCTCTAGCTTAAGAAGTTTCTTGCATTCTTAGTGCCTCAATCTTAACCCCTTATGGATTGACATCTCAAGTACTACAATGACATGAGTACACTTGGGATAATTGACACGAAAATATCCTGTATCAATTTGGCGCCGTTGCCATTGGGGTTTAGCATTGATCATTAGGATTTGGATTCTTCTTGAGACTAGAGCTTTTTATTTTCTTTTGTTGCTAATCTTTTTCCCCTTTTCTTGTGATCTTGATCTCTTAGGTAACTAGGAGTAAAGGAGACATGCAAGGAGAGAAGGAGTAAGAGGACACAACCGTCAAGCTAGTGACGTTAAACGCGCCATTGGGGACCTCCCCAATCCTATCCCTCGTCAATGCTAGAGACATAAAACAAGCAATCCTATCCTTTACTTCTTGTTTTCTGCCTTTTATTGTTTGATAAATTTTGTTTTCATGTTTTTTGTAGGAGCAATAAGGGTGAATAAATGGGACGGATGGAATGGTCAAAGTCCGTGAGCTTCAACGCACAATGCTTCCTCCTCGTGAATCCACTCCACTCCAAGGGCGTCGGGATTCGCAGGAGAACGTTCGGGATCAAAACGAGAAAAATCGCAAGTCCGGACATGCTGGATCGGTCACGACGATCGGTTATAACCGATCGGAATTTGCCTCGATCGGTTATGCCGATCGGTTACAAAAATGCGACCTGTTACGACGCCTCGTCGATCGGTTTTATCGATCGGTTATAACCGATCGAAATTAGCCTCGATCGGTTTCATCGATCGGTTATAACCGATCGCGACACGTAGTCAAGGGAATGCTAAAACTCTTCATCTCCACAACTCCAAGGTACTTCACTTAACACCTTGTACATACTTTTTGATTTTGTTTTTTACTCTTCTTTGGACTCGTTTCACACCGAGACGGTGTGAATTAAGTCCGGGGGAGAGGTCTTTGTCATTTAACGTCATTTTCTTTGTCTTATTTTATATTTTTGAGTCTTGCATTGTACATATTCTATTGCATAGAAAAACCAAAAAAAATTCAAATTTTTTCAAAAATCCAAAAATATCATGTAGTTTGCATTGCACCATTGTTCATTCTAGAATTGAATTAGCTACTCATATCTAGATGACATAGGTTGCATTCATGTGCATGGGAGTTCATAAAACATGTATGATAAGCTTTCATTGTGATGCTCTCGATAATGGTTTTATACTGCTTAAACGATTTCAAAAGACTTGAAAACTTCGTACTTTGATCTCTCTACTCTTAACTATTTGTCTTGTAAATACTTGTTTAATTTGAAATCAACCCCTTGATAATTGGACTTAAATGAATATAATCTTCTTGCTTATGGGCTTGTGATACATAACCATGGTTCAAAGAAAACATTCGGGTTATCTTATCCACTTTTACCACTCTCTAATAACCCGAGTGGCCATTCTCATTTTTAGAATGGTTCCCTACCTTTCACCTTAACCGTTTTCTTTCCACCCCTCGTTGTTTGATTGAGTGAGGCCTTTTCTTGATATGCTATTGTGTGTAAAATCTTGTAAGTATCGGAAACGACAAAGGTTAGCTTTCATTTTTAGCTAGTCATTGTTGTTCAAAGAAAAGAGGCTAGCATTAAGATGGGGATCAATGGATTGAATGGTATTTGGTTTTGGGGAACATGAACGTATGAAATATGAGATGAGAAATGGTTGAAAAAGCAAACTCTAGAGAAGAGATTAAAAGAAAGACCCTAGGAAAAGAAAAGAAAATACACTCTCCATGTTTGAAAAAAAAAGAGAAAGAACAAAAAGTTTAGGGAGAGTGAAAAGAAAAGAAATGGGTCGAATAAAAATGTCTCTAGGAGTTTGGTGTTTGGAAAAGAAAAGGGGGTTAAAAAGGGAGTTTTGATTTAGCCAAAAGGGCTTTGGGGGTTTAATGAGCTTCAAGGAAGCAAGATAAGATGAGGAAATGGAATCACCATTTGGGTAGAATGCTTTGCTAGGAGGGTAGAACAATGTGAGCTTAACTTTGTATGCATAAATTGTTTCTAGTCTTCCTTGCTTTTGCATAACATATAGCATTCCTTTTTCTTGAGAGTAAGTCACCCAAAAAGAGAATGAACCTCCTTGCACTCACATTTACTAGTGCCAATTGCCTTTTCTTCCAAACCGATTGGACTTGATCACTTGCCCATTTGTGAGACCGCACCTTTAGAAAGATCAAATGAATGTGAGGGTTGGTTGAGAAGAGAACTTGTAGGCATGAGGCATTGTTGTTAAGAGAAAAGATTAGGAGTTGCGATAAGTCTAGAGAAGTTAGAGTCATAATTGAGATACGTTTTTGCAATGTCTTGGTATTATCTTGGGCATAGACTCTCCACTTTGATTGCTTTGACATGTCTTTTAGTTGTGAATTCCCACTCTTTAAAACCTCTCTTCCGGTTTGTCTTTTCTTGTTTGCTTGCGGACAAGCAAAAGGCAAGTCCGGGGGAGTTGATAACACCATATTTTACATGTTTTTAAGGTTTAATTTCATAGGTTTTTAGTTCCAATTTGTATAGTTTTGGGATATTTTCATGCATTTAGGTCCAACTTGAGTCTCATTGCATTTTAGATGTCCTAGGTTGTCTTTGCATTCTTTTTGGCTTGTATGAGCAATTTTCAGGTGTTCTTGGAGTCATAGGAGTTGGAGGAGTGAAGATAGCCACACAAAAAAGTCATTGCAGAATACAGAGATGCAGGATCAGGTTGATACGTCATAAGTTTGGCAATGGATGAAGGACTTTTCACCGTTGGATTGAGCTCAAATTGTATCACGAGATATAGCAATGGATTAGCTTTCATTTGGAAGTGGTTTGAGGCAATTCCAACGGTGCGATCAGAAGTTATGCCAATTTCCGTGACGACGGTCCAGTCTGGCGCGCGAAGGAACTCATTGGAGCTCACAGCGGTGTAGCGCAGCGGTCTACAGTGACCGCTGCGGATTCATCCGACGAAAAAAACAGAGATTCACAGCGGTCATGCAGCGGGCAAATCCTGACCGCTGTGAATCATCTGAAACCCAAAAAAAAACTCGACCCAAACTCTATTAAAAGCCAAAAAACCTAATTTTATTGTCAAGTTTTCTTCTTCTAAGAGTGGGGCTCGTCCCCAACTCTCTCTTCTTGATGTTTTGGGATTGTTCTTCATACAAATGCCATTCTAGAGAAGATTTCTTCACTCTATCTTTATATTATGCTTATTTGATTCTTGTTCTTCATTTCTATGTCTTTTTCTCTTGTGTTCTTCATGTTCTTGTGAGTTGACTTTTTGTTGGATTTTAGATAATGTTTGATTTGGATGGTTGATGGTTGATTGTTGATGTTTAGGCTTAGATAATCATTTGTTCTCATGTTAGGAGGGATCTTAATGCTAGAATCGAATTGACAACTCATTTCTAGAACTTAAGACATTTCTCGCCCGGAAGGTGTTCGATGAAATGTCTAGAAAACTTCTAAGCATGCAATTCAATTCTTAGCCAATGGAAATTGATGATTAAGGTGAATTGTTGACTTGTATGGACTAATGCTTAATGATTATGGATCATTTAGTTTTGAACGGAAGTTCTTGATAACTAGATGATTTGTAAATGGATTAGTATCATGTGAGTGAACCAGTCTACTTGTATGATCCATGTCATAAGAATGAATGTGCATTGAATGTTTAGGCATCATTAGTCAATTGTCTTGATGGTTAGATAATGGTTATTTAAGATGATCTTGGATGAGTCTTTCACTTAGGTTGGTTCGTAATGCTAGATTTGTCATGATAAACCGAAACCTAGTACTACACCTTAGATTAGTTAGATTTTTGGTCTCATCCCATGCATTAGGGATAGATTCGAGTAAGCGGTGTTAGTACTAGATTAGGATTGTTCATTCATTTCTAGATCTTAGGCATTTCACTCATGACCCGAGTTTAGTTGCTTGACCCGAACTTTTTGTGAGCTTTGCATATCCTAGCCAACGAAAGTTGATGTTTAGGGTGTTTAGTGAACAATTGGGATTGTTTCTTAATGTTGTTGATTATTTAATCACAAATGGAAATTTGTCAATGATTAGATAATTAACAAAGTGATTATTGCCATGGAAATGGATTAGTCATATTTGTGAATTCCATGTTCTAAGATAGTGATTAATGCTTCCAAATGATTCATTGTTTGATTGTTACCCATCTCATTGATAGCTTAGTTCTTGATCCAACACTTTGTCTTGTGTCTTTGTGTTTTGTTTTCCTTCTTGCATTTGTTTTCTTTTCCCATAAACATATAAAAACCAAAAACAAAGTTTGCTCTAGCTTAAGAAGTTTCTTGCATTCTTAGTGCCTCAATCTTAACCCCTTATGGATTGACATCTCAAGTACTACAATGACATGAGTACACTTGGGATAATTGACATGAAAATATCCCGTATCAGTACTCATAGTCCTCTACATACTCGTCTCCAGCAAGGTCCTCAACTTCCGCAACATACACTCGCGGTGCTAGAGCGGGTCGCTTCAGTGGTGGTGGCAGTTGGTCCCTATTCTGGTTCCCTTGTTGTCCTGCAGCTCTTACCTTGCAGTCCTTGGCAGAGTGACCGAGACGTCCGCACTGGCTGCACACAATCCTCGCACGAGGGCAAAATGGTTTGGGGTGGCCGACTTGTCTGCATCCATAATACACCCGATTATCGGTGCTACACGGTCCAACATGAGCTCTCCCACACTTACCACAAATCGGCAACCTTCCTGACCCCTGAATGACACCTCGATTATCCGAAAATTGTCGCGGAGCATCCACTGCTCTGGTTACCCTGGACTGAGCACCTCTTAGCAACCTCGCTTCATCCTCAATTCCTTTCTCCATTAGTACCGCTTTCTCGACCAGATTAATCACTGATGCATAGCTCAACAGCTGGCAACGATTACAGATGTCCACTCTCAATCCACCCATAAACTTTTTAACAAGCCGTTGTTCATGCATTTCTCTCCCAGCAAACCTCTTGAGGCGATTAAACTCTTGGGCGTAGCCTCTCACATTGCGGTTCCCCTGCTCCAGCTTCAGAAACTCTGCCTCTAGTCTGTCCTCAGCCTCTTGAGGAAAATACTTACGATTAAACTCATACGTGAACTCATCCCAATGCATCATGTACCCTTCTGGTAATCCTGCAGTCACTCCTTCCCACCATTCGTAAGCCTCATCCCTCAGGTACTGGACTGCCAGCTCAACCCTGTACCCAACGGGGCATGTGATCGACCCAAAGTTGCGTTCCATCAGCTTCCTTCAGCGGTCTGCTTTCACTGGATCAGTTCCACCACTTGTATGTCTCCATGCCAAAATCTCTCAAAAGCCTAAGCATCTCCTGGTAGCTGGGCATATGCGGTTCGTACCCATGTACTGGTGGTTGCATCCGCATTGGAGGTGGAGGAGGCAAGTCTGGCACACCATTCCCTTGCATTGGTTGCTGACCTGCGGCTACACCTGGAGCCACTCCCTGACCTACACCCTGAGATACACCCTGAGCTACACCAGCCACTGGGATACGCTCTAACAATGGTCCTAGAAGCTGCTGAAGTCCCTGTAGCACAGCCGCACTCACGGCGGCACCTATGGCCGCTAGATCCACTGCATGAACCACTGCAAGATCTGCTGCCTCTTGTCCTTCTGTAGCAACATTCTCATGCACAACAGGTAGTACTTCTCCCACTGGTTCAACTGCATTCCTGTTATGGTTCCCGTTTCCATTGTGTTGAGGTCTTGCCATCTGAAAAAAAAGAAACGCTCGGATCAGATCTTTCACCTTAGAGAACCAAAGAAAACTGACTTGAGCTAAGGTCGTTGCTCCCCTACGTTCTATCCCCAAAGAAAAATACAACCGGAAATATTAGAAAAATAAATTTCAAAACATTTGAAAACGAAGTAATATTTTTTTTTTTTTTTTTTTAGCAAAGTCCCAAAACGCCGCCCGGGTCGAGAACGGTTTGGCTAACCTTACGCTCTGATACCAAATTGAGACACCCTAATCCCACAAAACTTAACCTAACTTGAATCACACTCACTTAACAACTTTTAAAATATAACGAACTCATTAAATACGCAGTTAATGTCTGAAAATCTTTTATTAAAAATAAAACCAGGAACTCAAACGTCTTAACGAGTAAAACCAATTCTAAATCGGAAAAAGAGGATCAAGTTTTTATTAAAAGGTAATAGAATAAAAGAAGCGCCCTTGGTCCTCGGAAAATAACACCACAACGACCGCCACAAGTATTACTATACCCATTACAATCATTAACAATCCATCAAGTTGAGTAAACTATACCCATTACAATCATTAACAATCCATCAAGATGACATAGAGTCTCTATGGGAGAAATTCAGAAATTGGATTGTTAATGATTACATCAAACATACCTAAGTCTCTATGAAAAAAATTCAAAAATCGGCACTGTTTCAACACCCCCCCCCCCCACACCCCCAAAGTAATTGAGAAGTTCGTTATTCTCGCCGTCGTTATCGTATGGTTATATTGACGGCAGTCAGAGAATTTCTCTCTTGATTGTCCAACTAATCACATACCAATGACATCATTTGTTGATTGTTGGTGGTTAGGAACGTGACCTGTGGGAATGAGATGATAGAAGAGGCGGGTATGACCCTAGAACTTAAAATTGAAATAATAAGATCTGATTTGCACTCTCTCCTCTACAACGATTGACCCTTCTTAATGGGCCTATTATGTATATTTCGAAATTTTGGTTTTAAGTTTGGTTTTTTTGTTTTATGTGTGTGTGTGTTTTATTTTTGTTTTAATGTTTGTTGCTTATATGTAGGGTGAAGTGGCATAATGAGAAGAGAGCAAAATTAACTTTATATGTATAGATAACATTCAGAAAAATGTGCAATCAAATATTTACACTAAAAATAGCTACTACAAAAATCTAATAACAAAAATTGAAATAATTCCTAAATTTATTATACAGTAATTTTTATGATCTAGTTACCGAAATAAAAAGATGATCAATCGAAATTGAACGAGAACTTAACATGTAACTTCATTAAATTAATTCAAAAAGTCAACGTACTCTGATTTTTTTAGAAGAAGTTACGTGAAGGGGAAAAACAAAACAGAAGAAAGCGTTTGATTTAGTTTTAGTATGATAGCTAGGTCAACTTTGTTTTTTAGATGGGCCATAAAATATGAAATTTTATTTACTTTTTAATTTAGTTTATATCTGTATGGGCTTGTTTTATCTACTAACAATATATGTGTTTCTTTATATGTCACCTCAGCATCCATATGTCAATTTTTAATTGGTCATTTTTAACATTATTTTAATTATTATTTTTTAACAATTGGTTTTAATTACATAATTAAGATCATTAATGAATAAATTTTATTTATACATATTAAACAAAAAGCATATTGATAATTAGTTTCAACAAAAAATAAAATTTATTGATATCTACAACATTTTTAATATTTAATTTATATAAAAAACTTCAAAATAAGCTTAAATATCAAAATATGATAATTTATTTCAACTCTCGCTTTTTGATAGACACAAAAAAATTACAACTAAATACAAATACAAATTAAACACCACATAAAACAAAACTTTGAATCTAATAAAATTATTAAATAAGTATCGAGAAAAAAAAATCCACACCAAAACAGCAATCTGAATGAAATCATAGAAATCTTCTCTATGAAGATGCAGCAAAATTACTCGGCTACTACATGACACAAGCAGGACTGGCTCACTAATAAAGTGGATCATGTGCATATTATGAAAAAAATTATAATTTTAGGCATATAAACAATTTTTTTTTATAAATAACCCTTAAATATTTATAAATAAAACCTTCAAACATGATAAAATTTTGCAAAAATCAGGTGGTCAATGTGCATTTGCACCTTCAGCACTTGCCTAGAGTTGGGCCTGGACACAAGATACAAATGAAAAATATATTAAAAATCATAATAAATCAAGACTTGGATATGTATGTTATATTATCATATTTATCTACACTTGAAGACTTATTACTTAAAAATTGGAAATAAAAAGACTTAAAAATTAGAAACATATTTTACTCAATAATGAGGATTAGAATGGTACATCAACAATATTGGATATAATACTAAAAAAAAATAAAAAAAAATATAAAACGAAAAACACAATATTACTCGAGAAGACAAGAGCCATAAACCTAAAATTCGGTGCAACTAGCTCCATCCCAAAGCACAATATCTAATTCTAAGTAAGGATAAACCCAACATCCGCCACATATGCTTCAGAACCGAACTCTCAACCTCCTTTCGCAATAACTCTAAAACAAAACAACTCTTTTAGTGTATTTTATCTCTTTGGTGCCTTCGTTACGCTTTAATGTAACTACTTCAAATTCAAAGATGAACTTTGCGACAACAATTAACATATAATTAATACACTCTAATTGATATAAATTAAAATAAAAATGCATTATTAGAGATTTTTAATGTTTTCTACTATAAAAACGCAAAATAACAAACTTTTAAATAAAAAAATAATTGCATAAATTGATTGATTATGTATGAAATAAGGTTTTCTCACTTTTCATTAAGACACATCATCATACACATGTATGTCACATCATTTTGATATTTAATTTTTATAATTTAATTACTTAAAATCTAATATATATATATATATATATATATATATATATAAAGTAAGGTTTTCTCACTTTTCATGAAGAGACATCATCATACACATGCAGAGCCGGTCCTGAGTTTGTTAGGGCCACAAGCGGAAAAAAAAATGGCAGCCTCTGGTACTGTCTCTCTCCCCCTTCTGCAAATCTAGATCTTCAACCTGCAAATAAATTTTTTTTTTTTTTTTGGGCTGAAATCAATCCCCCAAATTAAGGACCACAAGCACCTGCTTTGCTTGCTTCCCCTCAAGGCCGGCTCTGCACACATGTATGCCATATCATTTTGATATATAATTTTCATAATTTAATTAGTTAAAATTTTGATATACATATTAACTATATATTTTATTAAATTATGCAAGAAATTTGAATGGTCATTTATATATTTATATCATTAAAACTTTAAAAAATCAACAAACTTTATTGAAAGAATAATAGATTTAAAATTTTGAGTTTTACTAATATATTACACACTTTATTATAGTTACAAAGTTAAAATTTTATATCGAAAATATATTTAGGGAATGAATATTATTTGATCCAAACTAATAGTAAACATTTTTCATAATTTAATTATTTAAAACTTTGATATACATATTAACTATACATTTTATTAAATTATCCAAGGAATTTGAAAGGTTATTTTTATATTTATATCATGAAAATTTAAAAAAATCAACAAAATTAATTGAATGAATAATAGATTTAAAATTTTAATTTTACTAATATATTACACACTTTATTATAGTTACAAGATTTAAGTTTTATATCAAAAAATGTTTAGTGAATGGATATTATTTGATCCAAACTAATAGTATACAATATATACAATATTAATTTAATATATCACAAATATATATAAAAAGTAAACTCATTATTTTTTAATAATGCATATTATAGTAATTTGTTAAATAAATTATATATAAGAAAATTGAGTTTTTATAAAAAATTACATAATTTAAAATAATAGAAAAGAAACTTTCAGTAATTTAGATATTTGAATAACATGATTTATTTGGGTTTTAAATATAGATAAGATATGAAAGTTCCAAACAAACATGATTATTTGTAAATAATATAGAAGTGATTGACAGTAGATATTGAAGTGATTGACTATCACTTACATTTTTATTTTAATGGAGGTGAAAATAAGAGAAACAATTAGTTAAGTTTCAAATAAAATATTATGCTTATAATCTACAAGCAATAGTTTGTTTTATTAAAAATGAATAAATAAAATTCTCATAAATAAATTAAACTTTTATAAAACTTAAAAAACAAAAACTAGCAGGTCACACACTTTTTTCTTATATAAAGTTGAATCTCACCGGGCTTATCCCTTATCAATAGCCTTATGTGTTAGCTAAATTTTCATTATTGTTGTAATTAAATTCATAATTAAATTCATAATTTTATCAAAATACATAATCTAACACATTGTCTTGAATAAGCAAATTCTAAAACGGTTAAATTTGAATTTGTGTGACATGCAATACATAAATAGATTTAAAATCAACAAAAGTTGATCAATTGTTAATTCTATTATTGCTGTAATGAGCTTACCCCTTATCAATAGCCTTATGTGTTGGCTAAATTTTCATCTTTCTCTCCAGTTATATATGGAAATCGTTTTCAAAAAAATAAAAGAAAATTAGACTTAGTAATCACAAACATATTGCACACATAAATAGGGTTAAAATCATACATGAAACACTCCAAAAATAATAACTTCACATGAAACAAAGTAAAAAAAAATTATGCAACTTTAAAATGTAAATATCTTCCTTTGAAAAACCCAACTAATTGCATAAAATTGATAACTAACGAAAAAAAGAAGTAAAAATGCGTACCATTCAATAAATAAACACATAGATGATCATAATATAAATAAAAATAAAAATAAAAAATAAATACACAGATCTTAAGCTGATAGATATAATTAAATTAACTACGAGACCAAATAAAATAAAATACCATTAGATTAAAAAATTGTTTACCACGTCCGCGCGGAGCACACCCATTGTGATTGAAATTGATAGTGAAATCTCACCGGCGATGAGGGAAGATATCGTAGAAGACAAGGGTTTTAGAGGAGTGGGTAATGTTTTTTTACAGGATACTCCTATTCACAAGAAGTCTCTCTCTCTCACTCTCTCTCTTGAAATGTTTAGATCAACGCTAGACCCCATATTTCTTATACTTTTTCAAATCGGCCCATATTATCTCAAATGTTCCCATTAACTCATACATCTACGATCACTTTGATAGTAAATTAGTTATAGAAATTAAATCATTTTTCAAATAAAATTAGATTCATTTTGTAGTCACCAACACTGGATCATCGAAGATGAATAATAGGAAATTCTGAACATTTTATTAGTATTCGGTTTTATGTAAAAATAGATAAAAATACAGGGATCTATTTCGAAGTATTTTTTTAATAAGTTCGGAGAATTCTAAATTCACAAAACTAACTTTCCTTTTATTAGTATTCGAAGTAACTTTCGGAGTATACAAAACTAACACAATTTCAAAGTATTTATTTTATTAGTATTAAGTTGGGTTAAAAAAATATACAACTCCCTAAACTTTAAAATGACAAAAACTTAACTTTTAAAAACCAACTAATTGAATAAATAGTCAACCAAAGAAAAAAAAATTGTGAATCACCCACTAAACAAATACATAAATAAACATAAAATTAGAAACAAAAACTTAAGAATAAACAATCCATATTTCTTAAGCTTATTAATGGATTTGTCTCCATTAATAATCATTATACCAATTTTGTTTTGTTTTAAATTGTGTTCACGTCCGCGCGTAGCGCGGATCACACACTAGTATATTTAAAATAAATAACTTTTGCTGGTTAACAAACAACAACAACAAAAACAGCATGGGCACACGATTTGTTTCCAATTTAAATTATTAACTTTAGTTATAAAAAATAGCATGGGGCACGTGCCCTTTATTTTTGTACATACATCTGCCCCTGTATATATATTAGTGTGTATTTCACGCTACGCGCGGACGTGAACACATTTTTTTTATAAAACATTTGGTATAATATTATCAAGTTTATTCTTAAGTTTATTTTTATTTATGTATTTATTTTGTGGTTGATCAACAATTTGATTTTTTTTTCTTTGGTTAACTATTTATTTAATTAGTTGGTTTTTAAAAATTAAGTTTTTGACATTTTAAAGTTTAGAAAATTGTATATTTTTAATCCAACTGAATACTAATAAAATAAATACTTTGAAATTGGGTTTGAGAGAGAGAGAGAGAGAAAGAGAGAGAGAGAGTTGCAATGATCGTGCAAGGCAACTTCTTGCTTCTCTATAAGGTTTTCCACAAGTTTTTGCTTATATTTTTCTTCACTTTTATTATTCAGATCGGTTTTATTTGCAGTCTGTTAATAAATGATTTGTTTTTTTCAAACCTTTAGAATGGTGTGGAATCTTTGCTTCATTTTTCACCGTTTTGAATTTATTTGTACTTTCTCCATGTTTTGATTTGAATAGTCTGTCTAGGTTTGACAATTTGAGTTTGATTCATAATTCTGCCATATTTTATTATGAGTAATAGTAATGCAGGGTCCTCAATAATCTGAAAATTAGTTTTTTAGTTTGGACATTGTTCACATGTATTGTTCACAAAGAAAATGTCATGTAAATCCCTCATATCTACTTATCTATATATCAAATTTAAGTTATCTTGATAATAAGAGTTATCGATGTGAGTTATCTTGATAATCGAATAAATATCTGTGATTAAATATGAGTTATTTTGATAATAAAAATTATCAATATGAATTATCTTGATAATCAAATAGATATCAATAAATATGAGTTATCTTGATAATCAAATATGAGTTTAATATATCTTATCGTGATAATAAAATAGTTATGTATTAAAAACACAACTTGTTTATTAGTAAGGGTAATTTTATCTAAATCATCACATTACTTTTTTTAAAACTAATTTTCAGTTATTGAAAGTTACTTACTTAATGTTTTAGTTGTCTGAGACTATACATTAATGACTATACATTAATATCACCCCTTTATTATTTAAAGGGAATTTTAGAATGTGTCACTCATGTCGGCGAAAATTGATCTCATTTACCACCATTTAATCTGAATGCCACTCTTAATATGATTTTTCAATTGTGCCTTTAATGAACTTAATCAACAATTAATTTTAAATAATTGTATTAAACTAAAATAAAAAAGAAAAAGAAAAGAAAATGAAAAAGAAAAAGAAAAAAAAAAGAAAAAAAAAAGAAAAAGAAAAAGAAAAAGAAAAAGAAGAAGAAGAAGAAAAAGAAAAAGAAAAAGAAAAAGAAAAAGAAAAAGAAAAAGAAAAAGAAAAAGAAAAAGAAAAAGAAAAAAAAAGAAAAGAAAAAGAAAAAGAAAAAGAAAAAGAAAAAGAAAAAGAAAAAGAAAAAGAAAAAGAAAAAGAAAAAGAAAAAGAAAAAGAAAAAGAAAAAGAAAAAGAAAAAGAAAAAGAAAAAGAAAAAGAAAAAGAAAAAGAAAAGAAAAGAAAATAATTACATAATTTTTTCTTCTTTCCCGATCCACTTTCTGCCATCGACCCCTAAGCTCAATCAGGCATCCCATCTCGCCGGCCCTTGCCTCCGGCTCCGTTTCTTGTTCGTAGCTCCTCGTCTTCCGCCATTGTTGAATCTTGAAAACTGAGTAAGCTTCTTAGCACATTGATTTGGGGATTTCACAATTTATGGATTGAATTTGAAAATTGCTTGTTTCGATACGCATATTGATTTGGTAACCAAGTTTTTTGGGACGATTAGGTATTTGCATTGGTAATTTGTCGATTTTAGTTGTTGAATCATAGTGATTCTTAAGTAGATTAGAATAAGAACCCGAGTTCACAAAATCTGGAAATATAGTAGAACTGGTACAAATGGTATAAGTGAACGATCTAGGACAACTGATACAAATGGTATAACTGAAAGATTGTTAATTGCGTATTTTTATTATATTTCCAGGAGGCAATGAGCACCAGCCACACAAACATATATTTTGATTATGGAGGATACTATTCAGAAAACGGAAAAGAATGTATTTCAAAAAATTTCATCTACGCTATATCTTTTAAGACCTCATATTTGGAGGAGATAACTTATTCGGCGTTAATTAGTAGATAAGATATGCACGAAGATTGCGATAGATGAAACTACGACGAAACTACGACGAAACTGAAATTGAGTTATGTTATGTTGGTAGTTAATCCTCACAGAGAGTCATATATTTTGGATGATGAAGACGTTTACGTTTATCTAACTACATTGGATAAAGAGAGACTTAGATCTATTTTGCATGTGGAGATAATCAAAGATTTGGAAATAAATCAGAGGGGCGAGCAACTTTCAAGAGCGGAGCAAGGAATTTTATTTGGTGTGAATTATGGGGAGATGGATTCAAATGGCAGAGCTTATGATGTAGTTAATTGTGGTATCCTTACTATTTACAGAGCGGATGAAGCAGGAGAACAACGTAAGGAGGCGATTATTGAAGAGACGATGGAGAATGATGAATCACGTGACGAATTTGCGGGTGTGGATAATGTATCACCTGACGCATTTGTGGCTGTGGATAACCATGGGGATAACGGTTTGGATGGTATGCATGAATATGTTGAGCTTCATGTAAGAGAAAGTTAGTATGTTGAAGAATGGGAAGATGGTACAGTCTTGAATTAGGTCAAGAATTTAGTTCTAAGAAGGCAGTGCAAAATTTGGTTGATAGAACTTCACAACATAACTGTTTTGGGCTCGCTATTGTTAACTCGAATACAAAGCGACTTATCTTACAATGACATCAAGCGAAACAAGGTTGTAAATAGTATCTACGAGTTGCAAAAATTAAGAAATCAGATTATTTCAGTGTTAGAGTATACAGAAAGATGCATACATGCTCTCGGGCTGTTGCGAGTACAAGCAACATTAAAAGGAAATGCACACCAATATTAGTAACATCTGTTTTTCATGATGTCTATCCAGGTGATAGATAGAATTTATGTTAAGCTCATATCAATTACTCTAAATACTAGGTAGTATAAGAGGTATCGAACAAAATAGGTTAAGATCAATGCACCAAGAATACATGAAACTTCCTAAGCTATAGCAAATGTTTTTGGGTTTTATATTTTTGAATCAAGAAAATGAAATGCAAGAAAGAAAACAAAGATAGAAGTGTTGGAAAATGAATTAACTATCAAGAAGATGATTAACGAACAAACAATGATGATAAAGATTGAATTAAACACTATCATAGAACATGGAATTCACAATTATGACTAATCCACTCTCGTGGCACTAATCACTTTGTTAATCACCAAATCAAGATCAAACTCTCGTTTGTGATAAAATGATTAACAAGCTTTAATCTCCAATTCCATTTAGTTCACTAATCACCCTAGACATCAGCTCTCATTGGCTAGGCATGAAAAGCTCACAAAAGGTTTGGTTCAAGCATTTCATCGAACACCTATCGGGCGTGAAATGCTTAAGCTCTAGTTTTGATATTTCAATCCAAAACTAGCTTTAAGATCAACCTAAATGAATGATCTAACAAGATGCAACCTAAATCATCATGATCTAACTATCAAGACAATTAACAATTGATGCTAATACACACAATCTATGCTATTCCTTAGGTTAAGATTACTAATTATGACTAATCCTCTCTCAAGACACTAATCACTTTGCTTATCACTAAATCAAGATCAAACTCTCATTTGTGATAAAATGATTAGCAAGCATTACGATCAACATTCAAATCAACCAATAAACACCTTAAGCAACTACTCTCATAGGTTAAGAATGTTTATCTCTTACTAAGCTTCTAGGGGAATTTCATCGAACACTTGGTGTGTATGATTTTTCCTTTGATCTAAATTGACTCTTTCAAGCCCAATCTAGCACTAGGATCACTTAGAAAGAAAGAAAAGCAAGGATTAAGAACATAAGCAACACAAATCAACCATCAATAATCAAGCATAATCCAAAAAACCAACAAAAATGTATAAGGTCTAAACATGAAGAACAAAAGAGAAAAATACATAAAAATAAGGAAATTGCATAAATAAAAGATAGAGTTGAAGAAATCTTCTCTAGAATGGCATAGATGTGAAGAACAATCCAAATCCCTTAAGAGAGAGAGTTAGGGTCGAACCCCCACTCTTACAAGAAGAAAACTTAGGTTTAGAAATGTCTAAAATTTGCATAAATACACAAAGTGTTCGAACCGGGTCGACCCGAGGCAAATCGGGTCGGATCTTGGACTGGGCAGAGTTGATATGTGTCCACTAAATCGGCGATAACTCCTGGAATATTCTCGAGTTAGAAATCTAACTCAATTTCGCATGACTTTTATCAAGAGCTCAAATTAAATTGGGCATGGGAAGGCCTTCATTTTTCCTGATTTTCGGACCGGCCGGATAGTGGGCGGTGTGAATGCTGCTGTGTTGGACCGTGTGGCTTCTGGCCGGTCGAGGATTTGTGAACGGGCCGGTCATTTCTCCTGTTCTAGCACTGGATGGATTAGACCGGATGGAAGGTCCGCAGTGTGGTTGCCCGGCACAAGGCACTAGTTTCTCGACCAGGCGGATACGTCTCCAGTCAAACCGTGGTAAATATCGAACCACTGGTCCGAATTGCTTGATTCAACTTCCCCGGACAGCTAACTAACCCCTCTACAACTTTGATGAAGGTCATCCAAGCTTATTAGGATCGAAAGGTCTCCGTCCAGCCACATCTTTCCAGCGTCACGGATGGACCTTGCATTCTACTTTGGCCAATTTCTCAAAATATCATCATTTGTCTCCAAATCACCTAAAAACACTCCAAATGCATGAAAAACTGAATAGGACCTAATGTATACACATATTACCCTAATTTAGACCTAAATGCCTTAAAAACTATACAAGACACATGCATGAGACACAAAACAATGACAAGAATGCATGCTAAGAGATGTAAAATATGGGAATATCACCAGGTCAACTCGACACCCCAGCCCTTAAAAATATCATCAACATTTTTCAAGAAAGACTTGGTTTGAATTTGTCCTACTCGACCGCCTTGAGAGGGAAAAAACTAGTTGTTAGTGATATGCGGGGCATTCCTAAAAAAATCTATAGGATATTGTATTCTTTTCTCTACATGTTACATAAGGTAAATCCTGATACAGTAACAAGTGTCAAATTGGATGCAGAGAAAAAAGAACCTATTCATCGCTTTGGGGGCTAATATTGAAGGGTTTAAAGCAATGAGGAAAGTGATAGTTGTTGACGCAACTTTTCTTAAGACTTCATATGGTGGTATGCTAGTTTTTTCCACAGCTTAGAACCCTAATCATCACCATTACCCCATTGCCTTTGGTGTAATTGATAGTGAGAAAGAAGCTAGATGGAAATGGTTTTTCGAAATGCTAAAAAACGTTATACCAGATGATTCTGAATTGGTTTTTATGAGTGACGGACATGCAAGCATCATCAAGGGAGTGTGTAAGGTGTACCCTAGGTCTCAGCATGGAAATTGTATTTGGAATTTGTCTCAAAACGTGGGAGGAAAAGTTCATAATGTCAACAAAGATCTATTGCGATGGAATTTAGGGATTGCGCTCATATTTATACTCCACATGAGTTAAACATAGATTATGGTGATTTTCGGAGTAGGTATCCAAAAGTTGTTGAGTATATGGATAAGAGTGTAGAGGTGGAAAAATGGGCAATGTGCTATTTTCAAGGAGACAAGTACAACATAGACACTAGCAATTCCGCCGAATCTCTAAACAATGTGTTTTCGAAAGTAAGGAAGTATGCCCTATTACCTATGATTGATGCGATTCTTGAAAATTTTTCTGAATGGTTTAACAAGCATCAGAATGAATCTACTGCTGCATCGTACACAAAGAAAGTGGTGCCTTATGTGGAGAACAAATTGCACCCACAATGTGCAATTGTAACGAACTTATTGGTGACTGAGCTAAACAGCTTTCAGCTTGAATACATCGCTATTGGACTCGATGGGAAGGCATATTTGGTGGACTTGTTAAAGAAAAGTTATTGTTGCAAATGTTTTGATATAGACAAGTATCCATGTGTCAATGCAATAGCCGCAAACAGGGCACTCATGAGCAAGGAAGGGAGAACATCGAATATCAAAATCTACGATATGTGCTCGAAATATTACTCGATTGAGACGTGGGCATTAGCATATTACATAACGATTTATCTAGTGCCACATGAGTCTACGTGGAATATTTCTAATGATATAAAAGAATTGTTCGTCTTGCCGCCGGATTACAAAAAAAAACCGGGAAGAATTCAAGAAAAACGATTTCCATTCACCAGAGAACGTCGCCGAATGACAAGTAACAAATTTGTGCCTGGCATAAACTTGGAGAGGTGGTTGCAGGGCGAAAGTAGCAAGAAAATTTATTTTGTGTGTTTGTATTTGTATTTCTCGGGTTTGTACTACCAGGTAAAACAAGGTACAACTAAGAACAACTATGTATTGGTATTCCCCGTATTTGTACAACTGTGTTCCTTAAGGTTAAACTAAGACCAATTCTGTACATTTTTTTCTCAATAAGAACAATTCGTGTTTTACCTATTGGTTTGTGTATGTATGTATTTGTGTGTTTGTTTGTGTATGTATTTGTCTGTTTGTTTGGCACAAACTTTGTAAAACTGTGTTCCTATGGTTTAACTACTACTAGCAACATCATGAAATTAATAATATAATAATAAAATTATATTCATGATTAATAATGAAATAAAATTATGTGAAATCACCCAATGAAGAACTATAAGGAAACAATTAAAAAATTTGATAACATGAATTTTTCATTTTCATAACAAGAATTCTTGTTTTCACATCAAACACCTCTTATAGTATAAGAAAAACTTTGTCAATGTTAATCACCTTACTATGCAAGAACTCCAAAATATATGATTTTGCACAACTTGTACTATGAAAGCATCGTATATTAAAATTAATAGTCAAAAATAATGTGTACAACCACAAAATAATAATTTATATTAAGGTTCAACTACAAAAACTCTAAAATCCCTAAAGTACAACTATTAGGATATTCGTACAACTGGATATTTAGGGACAACTATGTTTATAACATATGAATTTTTTATTAATATTTCGCTGCCAAATTTCCACTTTAACGCCGGCGGGATGAATTTTATTGATTTCCAAATTTAAAATATTTCTGATTTCCCCCAATTCCTAAATAATTTCATTCCTCATTTCATTTTCTTCATTTTTGGCTCAAGTATAGAGAGAGAGAGAGAGAGAGAGAGAGAGAGAGAGAGAGAGAGAGAGAGAGAGAGAGAGAGAGAGAGAGAGAGAGAGAGAGATAGATAGATAGCAAGATTCGCGTTTCCGATGTGGAGGCAAGCTCGAGAAAGGTTAGCGATCTCTGGGTTTTATTTGTAGGTTCGTGATATATGGATTTATAAATTTAAGGTTCATAGATCTAGGGTATGCGATTTTTAATTTATGGATTTTCGGCTGTTCGTGTCAAATTTTATAGTGATATGGGAACTTTCAGCTATAGTCAAAGCTCTTCATCCGGAGCAAGTTTTAGTAGTGGATGTTGCAGAGCTGATGGTGAATTTGGAATTTCGAATCGGTGTTCCTGTGGTGGACAAGTGATTTTGTAGACATCTGACACATAAACCGACCCAGGGAGGAGATTCTTTACCTGGCGGCTGCGTGAAGTGAGATATTCAGATTTGTGATTTTGTGATGCGATATCTTGGGCTTTATGTGTAGGATGGTGGCTATCACATTCAGAAATAGTGGGATCACACTGTTGAGGAGGAACTAACTATCCTACAGCTGCAGATTGAAGAGCAGATCAGAGAAGATTCAAAGCGTTGGCAGAATTGGGAGTGTCTTGACATGCGATGATGATACAAATTTGGAGACAATGCGTGTGCAGATACAGAAAAATGTTTATGAGATTGCAAAGCGGAAGGAGTTACTGCAGGGTCTTGCGGGTCTAATTAATTATGTTTGTTGCTGCATGTTTATATTTGTTTAAGTAGAAGAGAACTATGTTCTTTGTGTTCGTTGTACTCTCTTAATGCGGATGAAGATCCTTTAGTTTTCATTCTTTCCAAAAAATCTTCGTATTGTAATAGACTTCATATTGTAATAGACTTTGTATTTCACTACAACTGGCAAAATGTAGAATGGTCTTTGCATTGTAATCGACTTTGTATTGTAATAGACTTCATATTTTCCAACGACTCAAAAATGTAGCATTCAAAATAATTATAAGCTTAAATCCATCTTACAATATACAACTAGAAGTTTTAATCCATCAAATGACAACAACATAGTCAAAGACTAGAGCTAACTATGCCCAAAAACAATAGTAACTTTCAATCACAACAAATTCACACATAATCATACTCTTCAAGAAACATATCTTGGTTTTCATTGCCTCCATTTCGATCTCATATCCACGAACTACTATCTTCATGTCTTTGATGTCATTCTCAAAGCAATTGACCATGGCTTCACAAGTTCTTGTATCGAGTTCTAAGTTCTTTACTGTTTCCTTCATTTCAAACATATCCTCTACCATACACTCATCTCTCCATTTGAACAAATGGTAGTTGTCATTTTTCGAACCTTTTGGATAGCATTAAAATAGTCTTCCCAGATATTTGGACGTTCCAGAAGTTCTTATCAAAGAATTTTCTCCAGACCTACAAACATTGGGCATACCTCTGTGTCCTTATGGAACACCACAACTCATACTTACACCAAACCCTGCAAATTTAAACTTGAAATTCAATTTTCAATTTGCACAACACGAAATCGCTATCGAAATTCAATTCAATCCCTAAACCTACCTGAAATCGCTATCAACATTCAATTCAATCCAATCCAATCCCTAAACCTACATGAAATTGCTATCAAAATTCAATTCAATCCCTAAACCTACCTGAAATAGCTATTGAAATTCAATTCAATCCCTAAACCTACCTGAAATTGCTATCAAAATTTAATTCAATCCCTAAACCTACCTGAAATCGCCGTGGAAGAATTCGATGATGTGGCAATTCCGTACTGATTTCGAACCCTATCTCTCGATGATGTTCTTCCTAAATTTTGTGTTTGTTTGTTATCGATGATGTCGCAATTCCGTACAGCCCATACATTGCTCTCTTCATCTTATACACGTGATCTGGATGATTTGGATATTCAAATCATTTGGGCTGTGCAACATATACTTCCTCCTGAAGTATTCCGTTCAAAAATGCACTTTTTACATCTATTTGAAACAATTTGATATTCAGCTTGCATGCTATTCCAAACAGCAATCAGATTGAATATAATCGTTCTACTAGAGCGAATGTCTCATCGAAGTCTACTCCCTCAATCTGATAATATCCATGAGTCTACCTTTGTTTCGAACAATGTTTCCATCTTCATCGATTTTATTTTTGAAGATCCACTTTGTCCCAACGATGTTGATGCTCGTAGGTCTTGGAACCATATCCCACACTCCATGTCTTACAAATTTATCCATTTCCTCGTGTATTGCTCCAACCCAGAACTCATCATCCAGTGCGCCCCAGACATCCTTTGGTTCCACAAGTGACGCAAAGCATGTACGCTTTGCTAAGTCTTTGAAATCAATATGGATTTTGCGAGTTCTCATCCCTTAATTCAAATCCCCGATTACATCACTAGCAGAGTGATTACGATGTACTTGAAGTTTGTTAGAGGTGCCCTCCACACATTCTTCCTCCTTAACGTCATCAATTTATTCTTCAGAGTTTTCTGGAAAAATTATGTGTGACACACGATCTTCATGTGTTATCGTTTTAATACCAGGACCATTTCGATCGTCGAACACAACATTCACATATTCCACAATAGTACACTGGTTCTTGTTGTAGATTATATATGCCATGTTGTGAGTAGAATAACGCATGAAAATGCCTTCCTCGCTCCTGGAATCGAATTTTCCCAGATTGTTCTTGTTGTCCAAGATATAGCACACACATCCGAGCACATGAAAGTAACTGAGATTAGAGGTTTTTTCTTTCCAGATTTGATATGGTATCGTCTTGGTGCATGGTTTGACATACACCCTGTTGATTATGTAATAGGGTGTGTTGATTGCTTCTGCCCAAAATCTTGTGGGGACATTATTTCCGTGCATCATAGCTCTAGCCATTTCTTGAAGAGTTCGATTCTTTCGTTCAACCACACCGTTCTGTTGTGGAGTTCGAAAAGCTGAGAACTGATTTCTAATACCATTTGCATTGCAGAAATGTTTGAACATTTTGTTATGAAACTCTCCCCTATGATCACTTCGAATCTGAACAATGTTCCCCTTCGCATTTTGTACTTGCAATGCTTAGATATTGAATCTTTATGCTTCTTCTGATTTCTCTCTCAGAAATCTCACCCATGTGAATCTGGAGTAATCATCTACAAGTACAAAGATGTATCTTTTTCCTAATAAACTCTCTGTTTGAACTGCCCCCATCAAATCCATGTGGATTAACTCAAGAATCTTTTTCGAGCCAATGTCAGTAACCTGTTTGTGATGTACTTTGATCTGCTTCCCTTGACAGCATGCTTTCCAAACAGTATCCATTTAATTTTCAAGTTTAGGCACTCCACGCACAACTTCAGCTTTCACAATCCTCATCAGCCCATAAATATTCATGTCACTACAAGAAAACATGCGTTTTCCAACGGAATTTTACGTCAGAATTAAATCGATGTAATGTACCAACGATGATTTTACAGCGAAAAATATTTCCGATGTAAATTCGTCGTAAAATTTTCTCGTCGTAAATTTGTCGTAAAATAAGGAGGGTTGTGCATCGATTTTACGATGATTTCAAATTTTGTCTTAAAATCGATGTAAAATTACATCGAATTTACGACGAATAGTATTTTTGCATATTTTTTTGTAAAGTCGATGTAACTTTACATCGAATTTACAACGATCAATATTCGATGTATATTAACGACGATTTAACGTCGAATGTGAAAGTTAGGTATATCACGTTTTCTTATAGGTTCACCTAATAATTTACATCGAATCTGGTCGTCGTAAATTCGTCGTACGGTCGATGTAAAATCGTTGTAAAGTTATTTCGATGGTAAAACGATGTAAATTTCCGTTGCAAATCCGTTGGTAATTCTGAAAAAAATCTATAAATACATCATAATTTCAAACAAAATCCTACAAAAAATAAACAAACATCTAAAAAAACACTCTACAACCTTTTTTTGAAAAATGTCTATATACGATCTATGAAGATGGATGTATACGCAAAAGGATTCGGAGGGAGCGTTGACAAAAGAATTCAAAGAGAGGCTAGAAATATTCATGTATCGGGCCGGAAATATGCAAACAACCCTGGAAAGCGGTAAGATATTATGTCCTTGTCGTAAATGCAAGAATACGAGATATGTTCTTATTGAGACAGTGCAAAAGCATTTAATAAATAGAGGGTTTACGCTGCAATATTTTTTTGGTATCAACATGGAGAGGGTTTGAAAAGGAATCAAGCTGCTAGTAGTAGTAATTATCATGGTCATGTAGATTTTGATGAATCAAATAATCAGGATAGTTATCATCATCATGATCAACATCAATTTCATTAGGGTTAAGATCATGATAGGATGCATGGCATGGTTAATGATGCATTTCATAAAATAAATGCTGATAATAGTGTTGAGGAATCCAACGTAGATGCAAAACGATTTTATGATATTCTAGATGCTGCAAATCAGCCACTATACGATGGATGTAGAGAAAGACAGTCTAAATTTTCGTTAGCAGCTAGGATGATGACAATTAAAAGTTGTAGTAGCTTAGCTGATGTTTGCACGAATGATTGGGTTGATCTTATTAAAGAGTATTTGTTAGAGGATAATTTGGCTGCCGAAACATACTATGAGATACAAAAGTTTATTTTTAGTATTGGGTTGCCTTCTGATATGATAGATGTATGTGTTGACAATTGTATGCTTTTTTGGAAAGATGATGATAAGCTTCAAGAATGTCGATTTGCCAAAAACCGAGATGTAGGCTGCAAACTTCTGGACGTAGTAAGATACCGTACCAACATATGTAGTATCTTCCTATAACTGATAGGTTAAACCGATTGTATCAATATGAAAGGATAGCTGCATCGATGAGGTGGCATGCAAAACATGCACATACAAATGGGGAAGTGACTCACCCGTCAGATGCAAAAGCTTGGAAACACTTTAACACGGTACACCCAGACTTTGCTAAATCTAAGCGGAATTTCTATCTTGGTCTTTGCACTGACGG
This sequence comes from Eutrema japonicum, assembly GCA_030161315.1. NCBI lineage: Eukaryota > Viridiplantae > Streptophyta > Magnoliopsida > Brassicales > Brassicaceae > Eutrema > Eutrema japonicum. Next base: position 19,189,718 of record BSQW01000012.1, on the reverse strand, counting down.
ATTTAGTCCATTCGGTATGTCTGGTAGGCAGTATTCTTTGTGGCCGGTTATCTTAACACCTTATAACCTTCCCCCATATATGTGCATGTAAAGGGAAATTCTATTCTTGAATATTTTCATCTTTGGTCCCAATCATCCAAAGCGGTCCCTTGATGTGTTTTTGCAGCCTCTCATACATGAGTTGAATCAGTTGTGGTATACAGGAGTTCGTACATATGACTGTTAGAGGAAAAAAAATTTACGATGCGTGCGGTGCTTATGTGGACAATAAGCGACTTTCCTGCATACGAAATGCTATCAGGTTAGACGACGCATGGAAGGTTATCTTGTCCTTATTACCTCGATCGAACATATGCGTTTCAGCTGAAACATGGTCGAAAAACATGTTCGTTTGATTGTCACCGCCGGTTTCTACCAATCAACCATCCATATCGGAGAAACAAGCGGATGTTTAGGAAAAACAAAATTGTGTGTGTCCCCCCACCAGTGTATCTATCTGGAGAAGATCTAGAAGCGGAAATAGATCATTTTGGGGCACTAGAAACGGTGATTTGTGGGAGAAATTGGCACACTCCAGCTAATATGCCTGATGGATACGAGATGAATCACAATTGGCACAAGAAAAACATTTTTGGGAACTTCTGTACTGGAAATATCATATGCTGAGACACAATCTTTATGTCATGCACATTGAGAAAAACACTTTTGGTGACATCATGCATACATTGTTAAACATGAAAGGAAGAACCAAAGACAGCGGAAAGTCAAGGTTGGACTTACCCGATATTTGTAACATAAGTGAGTTGCATATAATGAGCAATGGGAAAACACTAATTCGTATATTTCGGTTGGGTACAGAAGAAAAGGCATCATTGTTCAATTGAGTTTCATCTGATGTGAAATTTCATGATGGGTACGTATCTAATTATTGCGGGAAGTTTGATAGAAGAAACTTCACACTTAACTTCATACTATTTCGTTACAAAAGTACGCACATGCAAGCGGGCTCCTCGACGGTATGATGATGGTGGTGTGGGACAAACTTATGCAGTAGAGGGTATCCCAAACATCTTATCACCAATCGGTCGTCTTAATGAAATATTGAAGGATGTTTGGTGGTCTAACGAGAATGACAAGAACAACGCACATACGTACATCCTTCTAAACTGCGAGGAAGTGAGTCCGTACGAGAGGTAACGTAACTAATCAACTTATCAATTATAGTTGATTAATTTCATTATATATTAATTAATTTCTATATCTATATGTATTTTGCAGCTTATTTGTTAGTCAGGTACGAGAATGCATTGAAGGTGTTTTAGATGATGAAATAAACGATCGTAAAGATCGTCACTTTGCTTCTTGGTTGAAGACGCAATCAAGTTATAATAGTTATAAATATTTCATTTAATTAGATCGATACTCAAACTAACATAGAAACTTATAGATATGCCTTATTACATAGGTGGATCATGGCGACCCAACATATCCAATATGGTTTCATGAGTTACTCCAAGGCCCCATCTCGAAGATAACGACCGCACCCATGTATTTCACCCGTGGTTATGTGTTTCATACTTACAAGTACGGCGTTCGTCAGACAACTACCAACTACGGAGTATGTGTTAGGGGTGAAATAGATTATCATGGGGGTGTTGCATGAAATAATAGAAATGGAGTACCCCGGCTTGGTTAGGATGAAATGCGTTCTCTTCAAATATGATTGGTTCGATCCAACAATCGGTCGAAGGGTGCGAATTAAACATTTTGGTGTGGTTGACGTCAACAAATCAAGTCGATACAACAAGTTTGAGCTATTTATCCTAGCACCATAAGCATAACAAGTTTCATTTGTTCCATATCCGCGAGTTCGAACCACTGTGATCTCATGGCTATCAGTTATTAAAGTAGCTACAAGGGGTAGAATTATTGGTCTTGCCGATCTTCCAATGCAAGAAGATTATTGTTGTGACATTACAAAACCGGAGATTACGGACAACGTTCTCTTAATTGATCCCCGAAACAGGCAACTTGAATATCTCCCTGACGACACAAAATAAGAAGGCGATTCCGATGGGTTTGAAGAGAACAGTGATGATGATGATGAACATGAAGATGATGAACCCAATGAAAAGATGATGAGTCTGATTTATTTATTATGTAATTGTTTAATTGATGTAATAAAAATAAGTGTTAATGGTCCAAAATAGTATAAAATGACAAAATTGCTAAAATAGTACAAATTTTGGAAAATTTGCTAGAATAGTCTTATACAAAAAAATTTGAAATTTTTTGGGTTTAGTGTTGGGTTGTTTAGGGTGTAGGGTTTAGTTTTAGGCTTTTTTGCAAAAATACCCTACAATTTGAAGTCAAAGCTAAAAATGCCCCCTTCCTCTCATCTTTTTCAGAATCCCACGAATTATCCTTTAAGAATTTGGGTATTCACGCAAATGCCATTCCTCAGACTGCTGTTAGAGTCTAACGTCTTTTTCAAAAGACAAAAAAAAATTTCAGATCTAACTTAATTACGGAAATGCCATTGTCATCAATTCTCAACCTCCACGACAACCACCATGTCGACGAGTTAATGCAGTAACTAACCCATTTTTTCGCCATTAAAGCACAAGAATAGAGCTCATACTTCCTTTTCGCGAGTTCTCCTCTCCGATTTCTCCCATTTTCCCTCGATTTTCCGATTCAAACTTGCTGAAATCATTTTTTATGGCATAAAAACGGCAAAACACGACTGGGCTTGCGGGAATTCGGTGATATTAGACGTTTTGGGCGCTCGACGAGGGTGAAAACAAACTCTAAACGGATATAGGTACGAATTTTTGCATATTGTCGATTTTCAGATCTGAGTTGTATACTCAGACTGCTTTAGAAGTCTGATGAAACCCACATGGTCAACGAGAGGGTAGTTTTGCAATTGACTTTTAAATACTCAGATTAAAATTGAAATCTGGTAATTTCCTTTGAAAACAAAAAAATCAAGAAAAATCCTCTAATCGAGGCATAGGGTAGTTTTGCAATTGACCGAAAACTTGACTTTTTTTTCAGACTTCATATCCAGTATGAAGGAAAAATGAGCGACTTTGACCGTAAGTTGACTGTTTTTTCAGACGGAATCAGAAGTCTGAAAAAAAAACAGGGTACTGGTAGTAACTGACCGAAATTTTTCAAAAGTTGACCAAAACGGGGGAAAATGTATCAGACTTATTTGACATTCTGAATAGGAGGGAAAAATTTTCAGATTTCTATGGTAGTCTGAAAATGATGAAATCTTTCAGACTGCTAAAGAAGTCTGATATCGAACATTTTGGTCAATGCAAAAAATACACCAATTTCTGTCAGACTTCTATCGCAGTCTGAAGGATTTCTTCAGACTGCCCTGGAAGTCTGGGAACAAAAGTCAAATTTCGGTCAATTGCAAAACTACCCCATAATTTTTTCAGACTGCAGGAGAAGTCTGACAAAATAGTCAAAATTTTGGTCAATTGCAGAAATACTTTTTTCTTTTTCTCAGACATCTAATGCAGTCTGACAAAAAAGTCAAAGTTTGGGTCAATTGCAAAAATACCATTTTTGTCAGACTGCGATAGAAGTCTGCTTTGATAACTTTGTAACATTCTAATTGCAAAAATACCCTCTTTTTCAGATTGCCATAGAGGTCTGCTGAATTTCGTTGATTTTAATTTTTTTTATATGTAGTTAGTTGTATATGTTCCTCCTGCGTTAGTTTTACATGCTTATGTTCGGTAATTATTTTTAAATAATTTTTTTAATAATTCTGGTAATGTAGCTAATAGAATGAGATTTCGCGAAGAAGTGTGATATTTCCATTAAGATCGCTAATGTTGTTTTTCCATGATTGTTTTTACAGATAATGGTGCATCTACCTATTAATTTTGGTGAATGGGTTGTGAGAGACCAGATTTGGCATTTTGTGGTGGATACTCTCAAAGGAGGGCGGTTTATCACTTTGGGCGATCGTTCTACATATTGTGAACTTGTTGAGATGGTACAAGATGATTATATGCTGGACAAGAAAACCGAGTTGGTGGAGTTATCATATCCGTTACCGGAACCACTCTTGCAACATATCGGTCTGGATAGCCCTCCTATTTATGTCACAAATGATAGGCAAGTAAGGAGCATGGTCGAGTTAGCTAGTGCGCATTTAATCCGTCTTTGCGTCTCGAGCCGATCCGGTTTGGCATATCAAGATGCGGGGAATCACAATGTAAAAGATGAAGATGAAGATGACGAAGACAAAGACTGGGAAGACAAAGATGTGGGCTCAGTATCAGATGATTCTATTTGTAGTGGTGGTGGTGATGATGGTGGTGGTGGTGATGGGCCATAGCAAGTTTTCAAGAAACACGCGGAGTCTTACTATGATGGTGTAGATTATAGCATGTATGGGAAAGTGGGAGATGAAGATGAAGATGATAAAGAAGATGAAGATAATAAGACTTACGAGTTGCAGCGTGTGGCTGAACGATTTGTTGGTCGAGGAAGAAATTGGTTCGACGACATCTTTCTCGGAAAGTGTTTTGATAGCAAGTAAGATCTTATATCAGAGCTGCGTTTGACGGCGATAATGAGGAAATACGCATTTACAGTAGATAAGTCTGACAAGAGCCTGTTTGTCGCTAAATGTATTTTGGAAGAATGCAACTGGAAGCTTCAAGCGGCTGTCAAGAACGAACCAAACAAATTTTGGGTGATGATCTACAATAGAGCCCACACATGTTCAACGCTGGACCGGAAGGCTAAGAAAAAACGTCATACTCCGCGTTATATTGGTTGGTTGGTTCTAGAATGCTTTGGAATAATTGAGAAGATTACACCAAAGCATGTCTTAGTATCAATGAACAAGCAGTATGTGATTAAGATGAGCTACACAACAGCATACAGAGCGTTGTTACATGCTCAAAAGTTGGTGAGAGGATCAGCGGAAGATGGCTATGAGAGACTGTCTGCTTTATTGCATGGAATCGAGCAAACCAACATGGGAACGCATACTGCTCTAGAACTAGATGAGGAGAATAGATTTAAATATCCATTTTTAACATTTGGAGCTTCCATAGAGGGATTTAAGTATCTTAGAAAAGTCATTGTGGTAGATGGTACGCATCTTATGGGGCCGTATGGAGGTGTTATGCTAGTGGCGTCCTCACAAGACGCCAATTTTCAAATATTTCCGTTGGCTTTTGGCATTGTAGACTCTGAGAATGATGCCTCGTGGGAGTGGTTTTTCACAAAGCTTAGAGACTGCATTTCAGACCAATATCCTCTGGTCATAGTCTCATATAGGTACACCTCCATCAAGAATGCTATTGAAAAGGTTCTTCCTTGGGAAAAGCGAGGGATTTGTTATTACCATCTACAAAATAACGTAGTCACAAAGTTCAGGGGAAAACATCTTTTGTACTTGGTGAAAACGCGGCGTACGCATATACGATGTATGATTTTAACCGATGCATGGCCTTCTTACGAGTGGTAAATCCTGACCTTGCTAGATACTTGGAGGAGGCGGATCCGAGTCTATGGTCACGCGTTCATTTCGATGGAGACAAGTATAATCTGAAAATACATTTTTCTTATCAGACTTCTTGTGTAGTCTGATTCATCTTTATCAGACTTCTATTGCAGTCTGATTTTTATCAGACTTCTATTGCAGTCTTGTTTTCACTTGCGTTAACCGCGTTCACTTTGTTGGAGAAAGGTGCAACATAAAGACGAGCAACATTGCCGAAACTATAAACTCCGTAGTCAAGAAGTCAAAAGGATATCCTATCTCTTTCCTTTTGGAGTTCATACAAGAGAAGCTAGGGACGTGGTTTTGTAAAAAGCGGCTAGATGCATTGAGTCTCACAACAAAATTTAGCCGAGGAGTTGAATATTTGATGGCTATTCATGAATATTATGCGAACTTCATGACGGCGGAATGCGTTGATGGGTATAGATTCGTTGTTAAGGGAGGACATAGGGATTGTGTGGTCGACTTGCACAACCGAACGTGTGAATGTAGTGTGTGGGATTACGAAAAGATACCTTGCTCACATGCAATCTGCGCTGCACCAGAACTTGAGATGCACCCATATACGCTGTCATGCCCATCATATGGTAGGGACTATCTGTTTCAGGCATACGCAATAAACATCCTTCCGAAGAACTGTACTATGAAAGCTCATGACACCGTACGTGTCCTTCCCCCGCATAATCCTCGTCCTCCTGGAAGACCTCATAAGTCGAGGTGGCAAACTTGGCTAGAAATTGCCAAGACAAAGGGCAATAAACAACGAAAGCTTCCCAAGCAATATACTTGTTCTAATTGCAAACAACCATGCCACAAAAAAACCAAATTGTGTAAGCTAAATCACCTTACACTCACCTGTTTTATAGTTGTTTTCATCTATGTAATGTATATGAGAAGCTGCTGTCTTTTTCGGTGGAGACAGGTAACCAAACCTGAGAAGGATTAGATCTGGTGGAAGCCTGATGTACTGAAGAATGCAATTTAGAAGTTTGATAGAGAAGTCTGAAGAAAGTCTAAGAGGAGTCTATTGGTGTCTTTTCAGTACAATATTTCGTTTCCAAGTCGTTTTTTAAGTTGTCTAAGTCTAAGAACTTGTTGTGTTAATCGTTGGTTGTTGTTGTTGGCTTAAACTTAATTTGTAATACTTATGTGTTTGCTGCATCTCATCAACTTAATCTTACCGTCGAAGGCACATGAGACGATGTAAGCGTCGAATTCCGGCAGCGACAACGAAGATGTCGGTTCAGTTTCTCCGAGAAAGAATCAGTGTTTTTTTTTGTTATTTGCTTCGGTAACTGTAAAAATGTGTCCTAAGCGGCGGTTAAAAAAACGGTTTTACCACATAAAAATACCGCTTTCGCAATCTGATGTCAGACTTCTTAACGCATACTGATATCAAACTCTTTTAGCAGTCTGATAGTGATGAGATAATTGAGCGAGAAGTCTGGAAATTTTGGGCGGCAAAATTCCCGCTTTTTTCTGCGGTTTTTTCTAATATTTTTTATTGCCTCTTAGAAGTAATTTTCAAATACTTCTACTGCCAGACTCGTTTTGCAGTTTGAAATTGTGATATTTTCAGGACCAGACTTGTGAAAGTTTTCATAAGTATAAGTTTTTCAGACTTCGAAAGAAGTCTAATAAATTCAGACTTCATAAACAGTCTGACATAGTAAAGAAGGACACAGATAAATTAAACCGACTTCATAATCAAATATCTCGTTCCATAGAAAAAATAGAAATTTTGGTTACAAATTGTCACATATTACAAGAAACCAAAACAGATAAACATGATCAGGCCGATAATAATAGCACCAGCAAACGTCAGACGCTTCAACTCGACGCCACACATTATCTGGCCACATGGCTTCTCTGTCAACCGCTCCTTCAATTGAGCTATCTCTGCCTTCGTTACCTTGATGTAATCGAGCAACGTGGACAAATACTTTTCGCTTTGAGTATTAGAAACGAACATGCCATCAATTAGTTGACCATGTTGGTCAACATACAACTTTACATCGTTAAACTCCTCAGTCATAGCCTCATCCCACCACTTCATTATATGGTAACCACCATCCTACACAGCCACATTTATACAATCATATTAAGATCCCAAATTATAATAAGTAGAAGAAAAAAGCAAACGAACCACATGACATATAGAGGCCATTACATCATAGTTACGACATTCGAAGAATATTCTTCACGGATTATCGGCAGTAGTGGATGTTCACATGACGGGCTCCAGACCGCAGAAGCATTTCTTGGGGAATCCGTAGGATGATCCGGATCGACGTCGACCTGTTGAACATGAACTACTCGACGTTGGAAGTTACTAAATCGCCCCATCCTGTGTACCAGAAAACAGTCGCAAAAATTAAAACAAGTCTAAAGCCAGACTTCTAATAAAGTATAATTTAAAATCAAGTAGAAATTTAGACTTCTAAAAGAGTCTAATTCGGAAAAGTCTAATTTCAGGCTTATTCTCAAGTCTAATTCGTACAAACTCAAATTTCAGACTTCTAACAGAGTCTAATTAAATGAAAGTATAATTTCAGACTTCTAATCGAGTCTAATTCAGATCAGGTCAGGTATCAGACTTCGTATCGAGTCTAATTAACTTTCAGACTTCTAATATAGTAATTTTCAAGTTTTTTTGGACTGAATACAACCAAGCATCAAAATACATACCAGACCTAGAACTTTTGTTTGACATAGAAAAATGGACTTCTATATTGTAGATCTAAAACGGAATTAATGAAAAACCCATCTGTTTGTTTAGATCTAGGCAAAGAACATGGAAAAATGGTCTTATTTAGTATAGATCTAAAAAATTTGCTGAAAAAGTAGAGTAGAAGGCGAAAAAATTGTTTCTAGGAAGCTTAACTCAGTTGCAAAGACGAAGTTGACGACGGCGAGGGCGGTGGCGGCGGCGGTGGCGGTGGCGATTCGACCTACAAGAAAATGGAGTTTTGATGAAAAGATGAAGAGAGATAGATGGAGGGACTGATAAGGTGACACGAAAAAGGAGAGGTAATTACCAGACTGAAGAAGCTGACGACGGCGGTGGCGGTGGCGACGAGGGTTTCCGGAGAGATGTTTGAGAGAGTTTAGAGAGAGAGATTCTTCCTGTTTTAGAGAGAGAGTCGATAATGACTTTTACAGATTAGAGTTGGTAACTTTAGTTTATATATGGGGTAAAATCACAAGTAGGGTAACTTATTTCAGGTTAATTCACTGGTTTCCATCAAGAAGTTTGATAAACCATGGACATGATCAGACTGAAATGGCAGTCTGATAAACCCTAAACTTGATAATTACTACTTAAATACCATCATATTATATAGAAAACTTATAAGAAACATCAAACTCGTTTAACTTAGTCACAAACTAACCAGTATACGTAAAAACCATTATAAATAAAAAATTTAGAAACTCTCAATCTAACCCTACAGAAAAGAACAAGATATCCAACTTCATATGTCGAACATAGACAAAACTCTTGTTTTCTTTGTTATTTGCACAATGCAATATATAACTCGATATTCACACTCTTTTATAGTTAATTACACTCCAAGGGCAAACTTTGAACCCTAATCCAACAAATATTGAGCCCGTAAATCGTAAACTCATACCTACATGGTGTTTAGATCCAAATTTATCTCATACTCACTCATTTTGACTAACTTTTATGTAATTTAAATTTATATGCATCTACAATTATTATGTTTAATTTATGTATCAAAAAATTGTATGAAAATATTTTTAATTATTTTTTTAATTTAAATTTTCATATTAAATACAATTCAGACTTCTCGGAGAAGTCTGAGAAACTGCAAACTTGTGTTTAGATCCAAATTCATCTCCAATGATTCAATTTGATTAAATTTTATGTACTTTTAATTTATATACAGCAGCAATGAGTTTGTGTAATTTATGTAGTAAAAATTTCTAAAAACTAAATTTTTAATATTTTTTAAATTTAAATTTTCAAATTAAATACATTTCAGACTTCTCTGAGAAGTATGAGAAACCCCGATTCTCTGAAAAGTCTGAGAAACCACGACAACCACCATCGTCGACGAGTTAATGCAGTAACTAACCCGTTTTTCCGCCATTAAAGCTCAAGAATAGAGCTCGTAAACACTTTTCACGACTTCTCTCTCCGATTTCTCCCATTTTCCCACTGATTTTCTGATTCATACGTACCAAAATCGGAAATTATGGCATAAAAACGGCAAAACACGACTGGGCTTGCGGGATTTCGGTGATATTAGATGTTCTGGGCGCTCGACGAGAGTGAAAACAAACTCTAAACGGATATAGGTACGAATTTTTGCATATCGTCGATTTTCAGATATGAGTTGTATAATTAGACTGCTTTAGAAGTCTGGTGAAACCCATATGGTCAACAAGAGGGTAGTTTTGCAATTGACTTTTAAAAAATCAGATTAAAATTGAAGTCTGGTAATCTCTGAGAAGTCTGAGAAATCCCGATTCTCTAAGACTTCTCCGATAAGCCGAGTAACCCTAAATCTAATATTTAGCACTTATGAGTGACAATATTAAAACATAACTTCTAGGAAGCATCAAATTCGTGAAATATATGCACATTACAACACATATGTGCAAATTTAAAATTTCAAATGTAAATTTGGTAAACCATGAATCTAACCCTAAAGTTATATGTAAATGTTTCCATTACAAAGCATGTTTTGAGGTTTACAACCTACTTTGCATTACATGTTTTTAATTTGATTCAATTTTACGAAATTTAATTTTAATACTTCAAAATCGTCTATATTTAATTTATGTTTAAGAAAATTTTAACAAAATAATTTTATACAATTTTTAAATTTAAATTTACTAATTAAATCTGTATCAGACTTCTTCGAGAAGTCTGATATTTATTGAGGTATATGCATAATTAACTAACCTTGTTTAATTTGATTCAATTTTATGAAATATTAATTTCTATACATCAAAATCGTCTATATTTAATTATTGTAGAAAAAAGTTTTAACAAATTTTTTTTTTAATTTTTAAATTTAAATTTACTATTTTAATCCGTATCAGACTTCTCGAAAACGTCGGAGAGAAGTCTGGTAAGAGAAATCAATCAGACTTCTATTAGAGTCTAAATGTCAGACCTCTATAGAAGTCTGACATGTCGCGAAGGTTAAAATAGTATAGAGGTTTCACGTTTTTTGTTTGGTCATAAGGGGGTAACTGTAATTTTCTACCCCCGAAAGTGTAGCGCAGCATTTGATTGAAAGGACGGTGTATTTTTGTCATAAAATAAAATGTTGGGGTAAAAACAGCAATTTGCCCTTAGTTTTAAGGGTGAAGGGTTTAGGGTCCTAAACCCTAAAAACTTTTCTCAAAAAGACTATTTTTACAATTTTTCCAAACTTTGTACTAATCTAACCATTAGTTTCTCATTTTGTACTGTTTCAAAAATTCTCTAAAAAAATAATCTATTTCATAACATAATCTCTCTCTCTCTCTCTCTCTAATCTACAATTAAGCTTATTTTATGTATGTACGGGTTAAAAAATCTTGAAATTTTGAAATATTTTGATCGGGCGCCAAATGAGATAAGATGGAAATGATCCTATATATGTAACGCATCCACGGATAACAAGTAACAATTAGGGTTTCAAAATTAGAATCGACGACATAAGCGTATATATAAGGTTTACGTATTTAGGGTATAGGGTTTGACTATTACGACAAAATTAAGATGATTAGGGCTCAACCGTCGTAATGTTGCAACAATATTACGACGGATAACTAGTCAAAAGTCAAAGTTATATTTAACGACTTTAGGGTATAAGGTTTGGGTAGTTAGGGTATAGGGTTTGAGGTTTACGACGGCATTACGACAATTAGGGCTTAGCCATCGTAAAATCGTTGCAACATTACGATGATATTATGAAGGATGTGCCCTAATCGACGTAATTTCATCGTAACACTCAAAAACCCTAAACCCTTATAAATACATAAATCATATACCCTAAAGTCATTGATTCTAGGGTTGATTATATGTTTTATAGAATTGGTTTTTTCGTTGATTTTGTTGTTACTAAGTTCTACTCATTTTATAAATTCTTTTGAGTTTTCACTAAAATCAATAACATTATATACTTATAAGAACAAATGTTATACATTGTCATGTAAGGTTTTTCATAAACTAGATTCAATATTCGTTATCGAATTTGTTGTTTACTATGAGAAATCTTGGATGCAAAAATATACTTCGTTAATACACCACGCATATGTGTATTATAATTTAGGGTTTATGGTATACATTTTTGTTATCACGATAATTTTACGACGGATCCGTCGTAATAGCGATGGTAAATTACAATGGATTTACATCGAATCCGTCATAATTTTGTTGTAACACTCAAAAACCCTAAACCCTAAATACCTAAACCATATATCCTAAAGTCGTTGATTCTAGGGTTGATTATATGTTGTATATGATTTATTTTCCTTCGTTTATCTTGTTTTTACGAAGTTCTACTCATTGTATAATTTTTTTTTGAGTTTTCGCTAAAATCAATAACATTATATACTTATAAGAACAAAGGTTATATATTATTCTGTAAGGTTTTTCATAAATCAGATTCAATTGTTGTTATTGAATTTGTTGTTTACTATGAGAAGTCTTGTTTGTTGTTAATTATTTTTATTTAACTAACTATTTTTTTTATCGCTTCTAATATTTTGGGTTTTTTCTTATAGCAAAAATGGCACTGGGAGGTTGTGATCAATGAAACCGTGAAGACGAAGTTTAAAGGCAAGGCAAAGTTACAGCTCTATAATACCGTCTCCGATTGGAAGAGGAAGTGGGAGGTGGATGGCGATGAGGCGAAGCCCCCTTACTTGTCTTCCGAAGTGTGGAGCGGCTTGAAGCAGTACTGGATACATCCGCATTCGCAGCAAGTGGATGTGAAGTGTTCGGCTTCTCCGAACACTGTCGGTCCAGACGGTATTCCGGTGGTTACACCTCATACGTCCGCTCAAACGCCTTTTGCGGGAAGGCGTATTCAGATGGTACATTTGAATTTCTTAATTTCTATTTTTGTGATTTTGTTATTAACTATAACCATTAACGATTTATGTTTTTTTCATATGTTTTTTTGTTAGGCAAACATAGGCGAACTTCCTCCAATGACCATAGTTTTTGAGGAAACTCACAAAAGGAAAGATGGTGGTGGTTTTGTGGATGCTCGGGCGGAGAAGATCTACAATGACGCTATGACAAAGATCGATGAGCGTCAAATTCGGTTCTCTCAGCAGTCTCAGCAGCTATCACTTGGCGGTAGCTCGGTCCAATCCACACCGGCCCTAACCACAGCCGAGATGGACACGATATTTGAGGAGGTAATAAATTTGTTTTTACCGGAATTATTTTGTATTTAATTTATTATTAAATTATTAGATTATACTCTTTTTTTAAAGGTTGTCCATAAGAAAAGGGCTGAATTTTAAGGATGGGATCGATCGAAGATAATCTTGTCGCCTCGTGTTCCTCACGTCTTTCTTTCGAGGATCTTGTTGTGTTGCGGAACGAGTTAAACATCGCCCACTCCGAGTTCAGCACTTTGCGAGCGAAACAAGTGGTAACAGATGATAAGATCCTAGGATACGACGCTCTATTCGATATTCTTGCTGCGAGTAACCCGATTTTGGCGACCGCAATGAGGCAGCGTCAAACGGGTACATCGACATTGGGCCAGGGGGATCAACGAACGAAAATGGCACGGAGAACCGAGGCAGCTTCGGACGCAGAGCTTTTCGAGCAATTCGATTTTAACCTAGGTGGAGATAATATTTAGTATTTCACATTGTAGTTTTATTATTTGTATTTCGAATTTTATTTTCTATATTGAATTTATGTATAAAACATTAATTTAAAATAAATTATATATTTATTAATTATTATTTTTAATTATTTTTAATTATAATTTTATTAATTATATAATTTATACATAGCATCCAAATTAAATAGAAATTACATCAACCTACAATTTACATCGATTCACCATCTATCTACACATTACGACGATTTTAAATCGATTGATAATTTACATCGATTTTACATCGATCTACAAATTACGATAAATTTACATCGATTGAGAATTTACGACGTATTTACATCGATTTACCGTCGAATATATTACGACGATTTACCAACGAATTTCCCGATACAAATATTGTATTATTCGATGTAAAATCGATGTAATTTTGCAACCATATACCAACGAGTTACCAACGATCTAGTTTTTGTCGTAATGTCGATGTAAATTTACATCGATTTTACGACGAATTATTAACGGCGATTTCACGACAATTCGTATTCGTCCCAGTGTTACCGACGAATTTAAGAAGATTCTCGAATAACGATGATCAATTTACGATGATTTGTCAATCGTCGCTAATCAGTCTCAAAGCCTGTTTTACATTGATTTTACATTGAATGTGTCCGTTGTAATACACATATCTTCTTGTAGTATGTGTCCGAGTCTATTTTGCCACATATCGAGTTGTGACTCTCCCGTAGACAGACACTGATATGAGGGCTTCCACCTATAACAATTATTTCCATATCTCACACTAGAGAGGATAACGCTACCCTTTTCATCAACTGATTCACAATAAGTTTTTGTAAACATCACTTTCAGACCTTCATCGCACAGCTGGCTAATGCTTATTAGGTTAGCAGTTAACCCTTCCACAAAATAAACGTTGATCATAGAAGGCTGATTCTCATCTTCAATTTTACCAACACCCTTGATTTTTCCTTTTGCTCCATCTCCAAAAGTAACTTTTCCAGCCTTGATCTCAGTGTAAGAGTCCATAATTCTCTGATTTCCAGTCATGTGTCTCGAACATTCACTGTCGAAATACCATGGCATGTTGTTTTGAGCTGTTGTAGAAGTTAAAGCAACATTGTTATGATGACATCTTCTTCTCTGATTTCACCGACTTCCTCGTAAGTTTCATCAATCTCTGTAAGAACCAGGTTGCACACAAATTCTTTTTGTGTAACACATACATCTGCAGTTTTACCAGATTCAGTTGCTTGTGTTCTTTGCATCAATATTATCTTGTTATCAGCTGATTGTCTGGAGTACATATGCTTCCTAGCTATCCACACCTTCCCATATAATCTTCTCTCGATGTGACAGTTGTTCCTGCTTCAAGCCTCCATGATTTTTTTTTTAAACTCAAGACAGTTTATCTAAAGTGACCAATCTTCTCACAAAAGAAACATGCTCTTCTTTGTCTAAGAACTTCCCTTTTTGTTTCCATCACCATGCATCTTGGAATATCAGCTTTACCCATCTCCACCAAAATATTCTTCTCTTCTTTTTCCCTATAATTTTTCCCTAGGAAGAAGTTATTCATGCTTTGATAGCTAAGCTCCACAGTACTTTGACACGGCTGATCATGACCATTAATTCCTAGTCCCCAATTATGCTTATCAGTTTTGACATATAAATATGTGTTTTAGAGACCTAATTTCGAAGCTTTTAGTCAGCCTAGAATATTTATTACTTTTGTGCTTGCTTTTACATCTCTTTTCTTAAGTTTTGATCTTTACTTTCGAGATTGGTGAAGAGGTTCTCTCCGGACTTAGTTATTAAAATCGAGAGACTCCTTCATCTATTTCCTGCTATTTATTTAATCATGTCTTTTAATTTGATTATGTGCAAGTAGTTTAATCGTTGGGTTTAAAGGGATTATCGAGGGGAATTCTATGTTTAATAAAGATTTCATATGGTAAAACCCTATCCGATTTCTAGAACTCTTTCTTAAAGATCATTGTTAATGCATTAATCTAGCGTCATGAACTAAGGGCTGATTCCTAGGTGTTAAAGAACTACCAAAAGTACTGAATCTAAACACATGAATCGTTCATCTATAAGAGTGTGTCGCGTCGTAAGATACGAAAGTATACTTACGGAGTGCTGTGAGTTAATAAGAACCAGCTCGAACATCATGACTTTCTGCGTGGCCGGAGACGAAAGTTACCGGTTGAGTATTTAAGTTATTGGTGCGTAAGATGTACGAAAATAGGTTACGCCATTTATTCTGTTCAGTTCGTGGAGTTACTAGAAACTTTGTTAGTAAGAGCTTAGGGGCCGTGTTTGAATCGAACATACCCTAAGATATCCCTGTCGACCCAACATACTTTTTATTATAGTTTACAAATCGTTTTCCCCGTTTTACTTTCAAGCCATCGATTTTCATTCTAAGTTTACAAGCAATTTTCTGTTTTTCGTTCTTTACAATTTTCGTGACAAAAGCCCTACAAAATCTTATTTTCGTTTTAGACTTCCTTGTTAATTCTTTGTCTAAGGTCTCACAGAAAAACATTCCCTCCTTGTGGATCGATACCTTAAGTCATACAACGCACATCTGTGCACTTGCATACTTTTAGGTTTATAAATTTAAAACCTGAAGTTTCGGAAATAATCTGACTGCATCAAGTTTTTGGTGCCGTTGCCGGGGAGGCAATCGCTATTGTTCTGTCACACCTTAGAGGTTAGTAAATCGACTCTAAAACAAACTTTTTCTTTTTAATTTTCGTTTTTGTTTTTCCTCGTTTCAGGCTTTAAAAGATGAACTCGCTTCTTAAGCGACATGACTATTACGAGCAGAGTTTCTACGACCCATCTTGTACTCACTACTCTCACGACTCACACACCAATTCTGACTCGTTCTACATGGATCGGAAACTGGCACCGACCAACTACTCTCGAGGATGCTACGAGCATCCTAACTCCCGAGACGAGCCTTTTGCGTCTCCTTTTGTCAACTCTCGACATAATTCTTACCATCAACAACATCAAGTCTTGAACCAGCACGATGAGAGCTTGGAATTCAGCGCTCGCTTGAAGCGACTCGAAGAAATCAACAACAAAACCATCGACTCCCAAGCTAAGTCTAGAGCCACTTTGAACGAGAGGATAGACTCGATGTCCGTCAAATTCAACAAGAAATTCGATGATCTTGTTGCCCATGTCAAAGTCCTTGAAGAGCAGACCCTTAAAGACACTGTACACTCAACGAGAGGATGGAACTCGTTGAATAATAACAAGGAAGACAAAAGTTTGATATCCAAAAGGCTAATGATAGGGGTACATACTTTGAACTACAACCTTGAAGATTTGGATAACTCCATCAATGGCGACAGAAACACCACCAACGACTACACCCTCGAGCTGTGGGAAGGAGTAGGAGAAGTTAGAGACAAGTCAAGAGAGCTCGATCTTACACTAGATCGACTTATTTATGCTATTGATTAAATAGAAGAGAAAGTGGAGAAACTTTCTTAAGATCATGGGGAGCATGAAGAAACACTTGATGTTCCTGCCCCTAACCTAGAAGAGAAGCCAAATGACTTCCTAGAACCAGAAAACATCGAATGAGGTGAAGAAGACCACAAATCGAGAGAATCCCCACGAATTTCCTCCACCGCGGTCGTGAGCTCCAGACCTGCGGCCAGCTGCCCTTTCACCGCGGGTGCATCCTCCTGACCCGCGGCCGACCTACCTTTCACTGTAGTTGCACCTTCTCCAGCCGCGGCCAGCTCTTGCTCGACTCCCTTTGGACCTCTTGTGTCCCGTTCACACATCTTCGAGCAAGCTGTCTTCTTCATTGATTCTCAAGCTTCAACAAACCCTTCAAGTGACTTGGAACCAGATTCTTATGCACCTTGCAACATGGTTTAATCTACTCAACCATCCGAGGAAATCGAGGTACAATACTCCGAAGAAGAAAACCCAAGGTTGTTCTTCCATGAATCTGATTTTAGTATGATGTATGGCTCGACCCTTGAAGCAACACCTCCAACAAGTCCAATACCCAAGGAACCGAAGTCACAAAGCATCTACCGAGAAAGATTGATCGAATTTAACAACTTCGTGAAATAAATCCTGATGTTCATGCCCTTCTCGGACGTATGGGGGAAAGGTTGTCTACAAGCCTTCTTCCACTACAGCAAGGAAAGTAGAGAAGACATTCGTACCTACTTCATGAGAGAAAGGCATTCATCCACACCATATGGTACATCTTATGCTATTCGTCTATTTCATCCCGAGAAACACAAAGGATACCCGAACAAGAATAGTCGGCATAAGCTAGAAAAATTCAATAGCGTGGTTCGAGATCTACCTCGAGGAACCACATTTTCTAGAGCGTGCATGGAAAATATGATTGATCACTTCTTTTGTGAAAGCAAATAATCCATCTCGGATATAGAGGATCTCTTCGCGAATGCTATGAACGGAAAACCTGTTCGAAGTCTCCATAAGATTCAAAAAGGGCAGTTTCTAATCACTTGCAACATCCGAAAAGTCGAGTTTGAAGACATTCTTTGCGACTCCGGAGCATGCCTTAATATCATGTCAACATCAACTGCCAAACGCCTCGGTATTAAGCACGTGCACTGTACCCGAACAAAAATTAGCATGGCTGATGAATCTTGTGCTACACCAAAGGGGATCGCCTATGTCATGCATGTAAGGATCGGAGAATGCATAGCTCCATTCGACTTCTAAATTGTCAAGACGATAAAAGTTGATTCTACACCGGTGATCCTAGGATGGCCTTTCTTGTCAACCGTCGGAGCCTTCATGGATTGGCCAAATTGACATGTTTCCTTTGCTAACATCGACAAATATGTTTTCTACGATGTTGTCCCGCTCCAGCTCAAGAAAGAAGGACATCTCAAATCGAAGGATCCCGACTCACTATGGAGGGATGATTCACATGACGAAGAAACCAAAAGGAGATCGAAGAAGACTTGTCAAAATACACTGTCCTTCTACGACTGAGCTCATCTTGTTACCAACGTCGAGCTAAACGACTTTAAACAAAAGTGCTCAATGGGAGGCAACCCATTTTTAGGTAAGTTTTTATTTTTAGTTTTTCTTTCTTTTTCTATTGACGTTATCTTTTTCTTAGTTTCAGCTTTCTAAAAAATTAAAAACCCAAAAAAATAATAAAAAAACCGAAAAGACAAAAAGAAGAAATCACGGTTCGGAACTGGTCGGTCCAGCACGAACCGCGAGGAAGTACTTGATCGCAAAAAGGTTCGACCGCGGGTGCAGTACCCCGAGCCGCGGCCAGCCCTACATCTGCCACGGTCACATCACCTTCACCCAAGGCGAAGCTCCCTTTTGCCGCGATCGCGCACCTCGGACCCACGACCAACTCCATGTCGATCCCGGTCGATTCATTTTTATCCCCGATCGATCCCAATCCATTCCCAATCACCCCCACACCCATTCCCATTTCCATCACCACAACACCATTTACCACCCCCATCCACTACCATTCCATTTCCACATCAATTCCTCACCACTTCCAAGTAAGTTTTCTTTTTCCCGAAACTTTTTCAATTATTACATACATCTATTTCTCGTCCTTGCTATATTTATTTCACACTGGGGACATTGTGATTTAAATCTGGGGGAGGATCCATCTCTTACTAATCATCTTTTCTTTCAAGAGTCTTTGCATTTTGCATTTCTCTTTAAATTTTTTCAAGTTTTTCAATAAAAGTAAGAATACATTTTGAGAGAATGATGAAAGAAATTCATGACGATAACCGACCAGTGTACTTCTGTGCTATTTCCTAGTAACATGCTCTTTCGTAACTTGGTTCTAGACTAGGTGGTAGCTATAGTTTCTATTAATTCGAAATCCCAAGAGGAATTTAGACCGTAAAGATTCTTTAGAATAGAATATACTAGCTCTATTATACTTGGACTTTAACTTGACTTAATTTTCCCATCATAGGTTTAGGCAAATATAACGAATCATACATTCATGACGTTCTTTTACCTTTTACCACTCTTTGTCGTACCTGAATAGCCAGCTCATTTTTAGTTGGTACCCCACCCAAAACTTAACCATTGTTCAAACCTCATTGATGCGTCGGAATCGCTCCCAACACGTGTTTTACACATTAGCTAGGTTGCAAGTGCACAACAAACGCAATAGTATTTAGGGATCGAATCCACGGGGTGATCATTTTCTATTTCTATTGATTTCTAAGTTGTGTCTAGACGTATATAAAGTTTTATGAGTTTTGTTTGTCACGATTGTAGCTAGAAAATTAAACTCAATTAAGCGATGAAATAAAACAGCAAGTACAATAAGAAAATAATTAAAATGAGGTTGTAAACAATTTGAACGAAGTGCTGGGCAACGGGTAATCTCTAGGGTTCATGGCCGATTTTTCACTAAGAATTTGCTAGGATTTCTAAAGCGATTTTTTGTCGTTTTTGGATTCTTGAACTTATAACAAGGACACTGTATGTAGTCTACTTTCGTATACCCTACACACCTACAACTTTAGTACTCGACCGGTAGCTTTCGTCTCCAGCCGCGCAAAAAGTTAGTGACTATACTCAAAAGTCGTTAACGCTCACAATCCCTCCACAAGTATGCTTTCGTATCTTGTGACAGTTTTGCTCGTCTACCCTAGGTCAATCATATGGATCTAGTACTTTCGTAATTCTAAAAATACCTAAGTTCAGTTACAAGGAGATCAATCAAGCAAAAATGCATTAAGAAAGAAGATAAAACAAAAAATCCTAATCGGTATCTTAGTCTAAAAGCCTAATGAGAAATTGAACCATGAGAGCCCCTTTGAAAACCTATACCCAACAAGAGAACTACTCAGCCTTAGCTGAGATAAACATAATCAATATATTGAAAACAAAACAGTAAATAAAAGGGGGTGAAGAAGGCTTCTCTATCGAAGAACACCGATCGAGAATCCTTGCTGCACACCGAAGAACAAGAGTAACAATTGCTTGGGATTCCTCTCTGCCTTAAGCGTAAAAATAATATGTGTGTCTCTATCTAAAAGACCTAAAAAGTACATATGGTCTTTGATGTGAAAAGACGGTTTTGGCCTCGGGTGAAGAAAAGACTTGTTTTCGTCGAGCATGCACTACAAGAAAACATGGTTTTACCGACTACAAATGGCGACTAAATAATTAGTCGCTAAAAGTTGCGACTAATTAGCCACCACTTTCCGACTATTTGACGACTAATACAATTTAGTCGTAATTGAGTCGCTGTTTTACGACCAAAGAACATAGTCGCTACAGCAGTCGCTATTTTACGACTAATTTACGACTACATTTCAGATGGGAAATAATAGTAGCCTAATAGTCGCCTAATAGTCGCTAATTTAGCGACTAATATGCGACTCTTACGCCGAGTCGTTTATTTATGACTAATGTTACGACTAATTTGCCGATGGGAAAGAGTAGTCGCATAATATTCGCCATTTTGGCGACTAATATGCGACTATTTCGGCGGGTCGCACAGTAGTCGGTAATCAGTTGTAAATTTTTTTTAACACTTACAAATTTTTTTAAAATATAATCATTTTATAAATCATAAATTCTTAACTCCAAACACAAACCCTAAACCCTAATCCTCTAACCATTAATCATAAACTTTAAATCTTGGATTATAAACTAGATCTTACACATAAATATCAAATAATATACACAAAAGTCAACACTTACAAATTTTTTAAATATAATCATTTTAATAATTTTAAACCCCAAACACAAACCCTTAACCCTAAACCTCTAACTTTTAATCATAAACTCTAAATCTTAAATTATAAACTAGATCTTACACATAAATATCAAACAATATACACAAAATCTAACTCTTAAAATTTTTAAAAATATAATCATTTTATAGATCCTAAATTCTAAACCCCAAACATCTAACCCTAAACCTCTAACCCTTAATCATAAACTATAAGTCTTAAATTGTAAACTCTTACACATAAACATCAAATAATATATAAAAAATCTAACATTTACAAATAATATACAAATAAAAATTTCAAAATGCAAGAAAAATAGACTGGCTTCTCATTGGTTACTCAATAATGAAGAAGATTATACTTTTTTTTAATTAATTCTTTGAAATCTAAATAATTTTTAAATACAAGGTAATTCACAGCAATGAAACAAATACATTACCATGAAATATAAAAACAAACCACGTACATTATATTGAATACATCCCGAACCATTAAGAGCATCTCCAATGGTCCTTCAAATTTCACATTTTCCTTCATTTTGAAGATAAAAATAAATAAATATTCTCCAATGGTGCTTCAATTTCACCTTCAAATATGAAGATTGAAGGAACACTATTCATTTCTTCATTTTTTGAAGGTGAACTTTTTTATTTACAAAATATGTTTTCAATTTTTTATTTTTATTTTGTTTTATACTCAAACAAAATTATATGTTTTCTTTTACACAATTAATTTTAAAACTATGTGTTTATCCAGTCATATTATAAAGTAAAAATGCAAATCACATATATAAAAACTCATTTCTCACTTCGAAGTGCATTAATTTATCATTTAAAGAAAAAATATATGTCTACTAGTACATGATAAAATTATACTGTTGTTTGTTCTTACATTATGTAATGTAATTTTATCTATATAATAAATGTTTAAATTATTTAAAATCGTAATTTTGTTGAATAATTGCTATAAATAAAATAAGTAGTTAAAAGTTTGTAAAACTGAAAAGTAAAGGGTCTTATTAACAATTAATAATAAAATGAAGATACAATATACTTGGAATATTATTTTTGAAGACAAAAATGAAGCAACCTGTTGGAGAAAACCCTTCTTCATTTTGAAGAAACTTCATTTTTGAAAGAAAATATGAAGAACCCAATGGAGATGCTCTAAATACACTTTCAAATACCACGTACAAACTCTTATTCTAATAACAGCCAAAAAATAATAACACTCAATTTTCAGAAAATAATAACTTTTTTTTTTCAGATCCGATCCTCACCGCCGGTGAGGCTGTCGCGGATATGCTCAACGAGGCGAGGATGGTGGTGCTTGGGAGCCAGACGGAGGCTGAGTTCACCTTGTAGCGGAGATGCTCTATGTACCTTGCAGCGAGGCGATGACGGTGGCGCTTAGGAGCCAGCTTGAGGAGTCCCCGAGTCTAACCGGAGGAGCAGGTTCGGCGAGATTTCGGCAGAGGATGGTTTTTGGATGGGTGATTTTGGATCGGGACCGTTGGGTGACGAGGTGGAGGAGGCGGGGAGGTCCGCTTGATTCTGCTGGGTTTCCCAGCGGATGGGTTTTCTCGGCGCCGGTGAGGGAGAAGAAGATCTGAAACGGTGCCGGCGAGGGAGAAGAAGATCTTCGATCTTCTTTTTTCATTTTGTTTTTTCAATTTTTTGTAATTAATTATTTTAATAAATAAAAATATTGTTAGTTTTTTTTTATTATTTTTTTACTAGTAGTCGCCAATTAGACGTTCAATTAGTCATAGAATAGTCGGTAAATAGTACTAAATCTTACGACTATTGCACTGTTCATGTGGTGTAGTCGTAAAGTAATCACCATTTGGCGACAAGTCACAAGAGCTTCGCTTCTGCCTTCAAGCGTGAAAATAAGTATTTATAGAGCTAATATCATTTAGGGTTTGACGGGAAATAACGGTTTTGGCCTCGGTGAAGAAACGAGTCGATATGGTCGCGCAGGGCGGGTGCGGGCACTCTGGGAGTGGCGAAATGCCTCTTGGCCGTGGGTGGAGACTCTCCGGGAGTGGCGAAATGCCTCTTGGCCGTGGGTGGAGACTCTCCAGGAGTGGCGAAATTCCTCCTGGCCGTGGGTATAACTCCTCCAGGCGCGGCGGGCTTCTCTTCGGAGCAGCTTCATCTGCCTTTAGTGCTTCAGGTATATTTAAGGATCCAACCATTGGATTGCCTCCAATCCAATTGCATTTGAACGCTGGTTGTCTCTGCTTTGTGGTGTCCAAATTTGGGGATGATCATACGCTGAAAAGTGCTCCATTAGCTTCAAGAATTCTTGACGGTCCAATTTTATCCAAAAACGTACTTTTGCTCCGAAATGCACTCTTTTATTCCGAGTTACCTGAAACGTCTTTCAAATCTCTAAAATATGAAAATCACTTGAGAACCTTTAAAACGTAGCTTTTTTTTTGTCAACAACCTAGAGACCTAGAACGGTTCAGACATCCAAACCGGAGGTATCGAGTTTACATAAGTAATATCCACTGGGTAGACACGAGCACTTCTTAATAACTTGTCTGCGCGTGGGATGAGCGAGATTGAGAAGAAAGAAAGCAACTCCTTACTCTTCACGAATTCCTCCAAGTGTAAAGCAAAAGCCGGCCAATCCACAGTCTGTTGCAAAAGCTATTTCCGTCTTCTGGTTTGCCGTCAAGCAATGCATAGCCCAGATGAGTCCCTCCAATTCTGCATGTAGGGGAGAGAGGCTTCTTCGGAGATTTCTTGTCCCATAATTGTCTCTTCGAGACCTTCCTGAAAGCAATGCCAACCTAATCCAAGAAAACGGAGTTAACACACCTGCAAAAGAATATGAAAGTGATCCATAAAAACGGTCAAAAACCGGTGTTATCAACTCCCCCAGACTTAGATCTTTGTTTGTCCTCAAACAAAACAGAAATCTAAACTCGGAAAGAGGTTTTCAAAAATATAGGAATTAACAAAATTCTCAGCGACCGTCCTTCTAAACCATAACCAACGTAATGCATCAATCAGACTTAGTCTAGAAAATTCTCACTTAAGTACTACAACGCTAATCCACGGTATCTGTTATGCGAAAGTCTAACCACATAGATCCTAACTTTCAGTCAACTAGCTCTTAACATTCATTAGAGAATGCGTGATTCTTACCAAAAATATTAGACAAGACAATCGATGCTAGGCATTTACGGGCAATTTAGAGGTGAGGCTAAAAGTGTTTCGGGTTACAGTATTATCTTCGGAGGATGCTAGATATTATGCAAAATAGCAAGAGAGTATAGAGCTGTTGGTACCCACAATTTTCAGTCACTCCTTGCTCGCATAAGTGTTGCTGCAAAACTCCTCCTTCGCCGGGACTCTTCTCCCTTCGACAGAACTTTTCTGTTGTTCCCCCGGACTTAGATTTTTCTCCGGGTAATGATTCGAACGGCTTCTTACTCCTCACATATTGAAACGCCTTTAACGGGAGCCTTAGAGAGTACAAAAATTACTGGTTACAAACAATTTCCAAGGCAACTTTTTAGCTTGATTTGTCGATACCTCCACAACCGAATATGTCTAGTCTCTCGTCTTCTCGAGTGACTGGAAAACTGTGTTGTTCCTCCCTCTCCGGCGTTTTTGTACATATCTGCACATAAGACAACAAGAGAGTTGCATGAGGTTTGAACAAAGGTTAAGTTTTGGGTGGGATGTCGGCTAAAGATGAACCGGCCATCTAGGAAAACAAAGAGCGGTAAAAATGAAAAAGATGTCCTAGATGTATGACTCGTTGTCTCGCCTAAAACAGTTGATAAGAATATTAAATATAGATTAGTCCAAATAAAATGAGCTAGTATATCATGTCATAAATAAGTTCTATGGCTCGAAATCCTCTAGGGATGTGGCATTGAAAGCACTCTAGCTACCACCTAGTCTAATACTAAACCACAAAAGAGCTAGCACAAGGAAATAGCGTAGAAGCACACTGGTCTATATCATCATAGATTTTGTTCTTATGTTCCTGAAAAATCCTTGCATGTTTTGGATCGTGTTTTAGGTGCTTCGGAGGAGATTCAAGGCCCGCGGAGAGAAAACGGAGGCTATACCGATGTCACACGTCAGAATGGCTCATCGGTATTGAAGGCGGAGAGGCTATACCGATGTCACTGATCGGTATAGCTGATCGGTATAGAATCCGGAGGAAAGCAGCCTCAGTACCGACGTACAACACCGAGGAGTGACGTCAGTATCGCTGCTTCAGGGGATTGTACCGACGTCACATCTCGGTACAACACCTCGGTACCACTTCCGTGGGAAATTCAAGGGAAAATCCCTTAACACCGAGCTACAATACCGAGGAGTTTCATCGGTATTCATCGATATAGAACCAAGGCATTTCACCTCAGTACCGACGTCACTGATCGGTATACCTCATCGGTACACAAACCCATGTTCAATACTGATAGTAGGATTTTTACTATTCAATTACTCAAATCCCACTCATGACATTGTAGTATTTGAGATATCGAACCAAGGAGGTTAAGATTGAAGCACTAGGAATACATTAATCTTCCTAAGCTAGAGCAAATGTTTTTAGGTTTTTATGTTTTTAAACTAAAGAAAACAAATGCAAGAAGGAAAACAAAGATAGAAATGTGGATCATGGAATGAACTATCAAATGAATGATTAACAATCAAACAATGAATCATTTGGAAGCATTAAACACTATCCTAAAACATGGGATTCACAATTATGAATAAACCACTCTCGTGGCATTAATCACTTTGTTAATCACCAAATCAAGATCAAACTCTCGTTTGTGATAAGATGGTTAACAAGCATTAAAATCCAATCCCATTTAGCTCACTAATCACCCTAGACATCAACTCTCGTTGGCTAGGCAATAAAAGCTCACAAAAGGTTCGGTTCAAGCAATTCATTTAAACTCGGGTTAGGAGTGAAATGCCTAAGTTCGAGACTCGAATCGATAAATCTAATCTAGCACTAACACCGTTTACTCGAATCTCTCCCTAATGCATGGGATGAGACCATAAATCCTAAGGTGTAGCTATAGATTGGTTTGTCACGCCAACTAGAGCTACGTAATCTAGGTGTAGTTCTAAACTTTGGTTTATCTTATCAAATCTAGCATTAAGAACCAACCTAAGTGAAGGATATAACAAGAATCAACCTAAATCATCATCATCTAATCATCATGACAATTAACTAATGATGCTAATACACACAATCAATGCTAATCCTTAGGTTAAGATCACTAATTTTGATTAATTCTCTTTCAAGCAACTAATCACTATGCTAATCACTCAATCCATTAGCAAACTCTCATTTGTGGATCAATGATTAGCAAGCATTAAGAATATAAACAAGATCAACCAAAATACACCCTAAGCAACTAATCACGTAGGCTAGGAGCATAAATCCCTTGAATAGTTCATCAAGGCATTTCATCAAACACTTGGTGTGCATGAAATGCCTTATGATCTAGATCTACTTTCTCAAGCTAGATCTAGCATTAGGAACACTAAACAAGAAAGGAAAGCAAGGATTAAGAACATGAGCATCAAGAATCAATCACCAAATCATCAAAATCAAGCTAAATCTAAGATCCAACAAAAAGGGGCCTAAGGCCTAAACATGAAGAACACAAGAGAAAAAGACATAAAGATAGATAAAATGCATTAATATAAAGATAAGGGTGAAAAAATCTTCTCTAGAGTGGCATTTGTATGAAGAACAATCAAAATCCCTCCAAAATCATAAGAAGAGTTTGGGATAAAACCCAACTCAGGAAAGAAGAAAGCTTGGATCTAAAAAAAAGGGTTTTCGATATTTAAATGGGGTTGGGTCGGACCGGGTCAACCCGGAACAAACCGGATTTTGACCCGGTCAAGTATTTGGTACGTCTTCAGTGAATTGGTCATAACTCATGAACCTGACATCCGAATGACCTGAATCCAACTTCTGTAGGCAGCTAACTCGTCCCTCTACAACTCTTATGAAGACCATTTGAGTTTATTCATACCGGAAGGCCTTCGGTTTGCCGGTTATTTGGACGGTATCATCTTCTCTCGGCCAGACGGACATACCTTCAGTAAATCCGTTTTATCTCCCTATCCATATGTCCAAATAATCCGAATCAAAATCATGTGTAAATCTGATCACTCCTCTACAACTTTGGTGAAGAACACCGAGGCTAATTCGGAGTGGAGACCCTTCAATACCGATGTCACAAATTGGTATTGTACATCGGTACTAAGGGAATTTTCCATCGGTTTCCACACCGAGCAGTTGCACCGACCAATGACCTCGCTATTGAATAAACCGTCTCGGCCAGGCGGACCTGTCTCTGGTAAATCATCCATATCTCTCACATCGCACGTCTGAATGACTTGATTCCAACTCCTGTGTACATCTAACTCGCTCCTCTACAACCTTTATGAAGATCATTGAAGCTGATTCAGATCGGAAGGCTTCCGTCCAGCCACATCGTTCCGGTGTGTCGGATGAGCTCTTCCTTCTCTTGATGCTCAACCACTCCAATCATCCCAAATATCTCCAAAACACCTAAAAACACTCCAAATGAATGCAAGAACTCACTAGGACCTAATGCAAATGTCCTAAACTCTAAATGAGACCTAAATGCAAGACAAAACCGTGATTATGCATGCAAATGGCACAAAACTCTAAGTAAATGTATGCTTAAACATGTAAAGTGCATGAATATCAAATACCGAGGTGTTGTACTGATGAGTGACATCGGTATTGACCCTCATAACACTTTTTACCCATTTCAACCGGGTTGGTACCCGGTTTGTCCCGGGTCGACCCGGTTCGTCACTATTCACTATTTAAGCCCAAAAACCTAGTTATTATGGGCTAAGTCTTTTCTTAAGAAAAAATACTCTCTAAGAGTGATTTGTAAGAGATTTATCATTTTGATTCATGAAATTTGAGTATTGTTTTCTTGATTGAATCTATCTATCTCTTATTTTCTAATCATCCAATTATCTTGATCATGGGTTTTAACTCTTCTTTAATTGGATTTGTTGGAACCATGATGATTAGTGAATATTTCTTAGAGTTTGAGGATGGGTTAGGGTTAGGATGATTCCAAGATTAATTTATGATGTTTAAGGTTAGATATTCTTATATCTCTTCCTGTTTAGTGTTCTTAAGGCTAGATCTAGCTTGAGAAAGTGGGTCTAGATCGTAAGACATTTCATGAACACTAAGTGTTTGATGAAATGCCTTGATGAACTAAATAAGAAATTTATGCTCCTAGCATATGATAATAGTTATCTAGGGTGTATCTTTGGTTGATCTTGTTTATATAAACTTAATGCTTGCTAATCAATGATCCACAAATGAGAGTTTGTTAATGGATTAAGTGATTAGCATAGTGATTAATTGTTTGAAAAGGAATTAGTCAAGTTAAAGGTCTTATGCCTAGGGATTAGCTTGCTTGTTCATTGAGCATCATGAATTGGAACTTGGGTCATCTAAAATCTATTACCCCATCCTTAGATTCGCTTATATCTCTTGCATTACACTTGTGTAGTTTTCTATCTCTCTTCGTTTATTTAAGTTGCTAGATTCATTACCTAAACAACAACCTTTTCATATTTGCTTAACTCAATTAGTACTTTGCATTCTTGGTGTTTGGAACTAAACCCATTGGATTCGATACCTCTTATACTATTTTTATATTGAGTAATTGGTCTCAAAGACTACCAAAAAGTCTACTAGCAGTCCTCAGTGAGAAAAATTTGTTGAAAAGATGGTAAGATTATTAGAATACAAGATAAGGTGAAAGAGATCGATTAAACCGTGGTGGTGAAGTGCATGGCTAGGCGTCGCCTGAGCCATCTGTCTCAGAGTCGGGCGTATTGCCATCGAACTGGTGGTACTCTTCGAGGAAACGCATCATGCGCATGTATTGTATCTCTTGTCGTGCTATCTTCTTTTCCATGGCTGCGTATTATGGTCCGTGTTCGTGAGACGAACTCACAGATGGTGCACGGGCCTGTGATTGTTGAAGGTGGTGGCACACGAGTTCTAGTCAAACGTTGTCGACTTGCCAAGAACTCGCCAAGATTTGTGTCATCTCTTACGCTTCGTGAATCCGAGCTCTCTTCGCTCTCCTCGGTTCGATTATTGGTCAATCTCCAGGATGATTCTCCTATGTAACCGCTCTTATTTGAGCGGGTTATTCTCATCCTCTTGTGGTCCATTGTTCCTATAAAATAGAAAACAATTCTCGAAAAAAGTATGAATATGGTTGTGATTGAAAATTTTCAGTAAGCGAAGATATTAATTCTAGTATCAATTCAATCAATGAAACGAGAAACATTGATCACAAGTTTAAACAAATCGAGTTCATGATCGTGAATTCCGGGTTTTTGACGTTCTTGCATAAAAATTTCTAGATATCAATTTTAAGTTCAACTTTATAAATATTTCAGAAGATTACCGTTTGCTAATTTACGATATAACTATACTTGTTCAAATTAATCAAAATTAATTTCCAAATTCGTTTTTATTTAAACTTGAAAATTCCAAATCACAAAAATCTCAAATCCAAGGGAATTAAGTGCTAACATTGAAGTTCTAATGATTCTAGAAGTTCAATCTAGAGTTCTCTAACAATTTCTAACCATCAAAGACATAGATCTAGTGAATTCAAGAAAAACACTAGGTTCTTCTTCACATGAAAAAGTAGAGATTTTGGTTCGTACATTGTTGGAATTGACGGTATCGATGAGTGAGGAATTGAAATCTTCTCCAAAAAAGAGTGAGAATGGACCGAATAATTTTGAAAAAGCTTTTGAATTGAAAATGTTGTTCTTGCTCAAAATCTCCAAGTCTTTTGGAAGAGAAGAAGAAAGAGAGCTTGAATCTTGAAATTCTCTTTTTGTTCTTTGAAAAATTGTTTTTAAGTAAAAAGAAGTTTTATGTTTTTCAAAAACTTTTGTGACTTACCTTAGCGGGACACGAGAATTAAACCAGGTTTGGTTCAATTTCACGTCGGGAACACGTTCGGGATCACACGGTTTAGTGTCGGGAACGGTTGGGAATGAACGGGACGGAATGAGGCTGGCCGCGGGTCGATCATGTGCGACCTCGGCCAAGGGCCTTCTCGCCACGGGACTGGCCAACGCCGGCGCGGTCGATGCCTCCTCCGCTGCAGGTTCGGCTCTTCCAGCGGGTTCGGTCAAGTGGCCTTCGCCTCGGGTCGTTTTCTCCTTCGTTCCTTCGTCGTTTCACGATCTATTTCGAATGTCTTCTCAATTTGTTTTGTGTTTTCTGTTTTTTTTAATATTTTTAGGTTTTTTGGTTTATATAAAGCCGGAAATCCTAAAAAGAAAAATGTCAATAGAAAAAAAAATAAAAATTAAATGAAAAACGTATCGAATGGGTTGCCTCCCATCAAGTGCTTTTGGTTAAAGTCGTTAGCTTGAATTTTTGGCGAGACTAGGCGTGATTAATAGATGTCTCAGGAACAGATGTTCCATTAGCATCGTCTTGTTTATGATGTGTTTCGCCTTTCTTCGATATCACTTTCTTCTTTCCGCGTTTTTTTTGGAATTTGTATTTCTCGAAGAGCTTGTTTCGTCTTCTCAACCATTTCTTCCCCTCGTTCTTCCATGGTATCTCTTAAATCTGGTGGAATATTGATCTTAACTTTTGCAAATTGTTTAGAAGTGAATGGTGGACTTACCTTTGGGGGTTCCGTCTTAGTCGACTCATCTTTCTCGTTTCCTTTAGGGAAAATTGAGTTTTTCATCCTTTGTTCGTCCCGCGGGTTTGGAATTTCGTCCGGGACAGGAGGATAGAGCCTCATTCGATCAACATTCAAGAAGACGGCTTGACGGTTGGCCTGATCAATGATGGCGCCAACGGTAGCTGAGAAGGGTCGACCAAAAATCAACGGTCTATCCTTGTCTCGTTCCATTTCGAGAACGTGAATATCAGCGGGAATGATCTTGTTTCCAATGAGTATTTGAAGATCATGGATCGCTCATTCGGGTTTCTTTTGTGATGAGTCCCCAAAAATTACGCTAACGGTAGCTGGCGTGAGATTCATTATTGATTTAGGGGTTTTACCACGTAGTCAATTAACTAAAGTGTACACTACCACAATCGTAACGGTTGTCAATGCAGTACTTTAGGATCGAATCCTTAGAGACCAAGATTACACTACAATTCTCAAAATTATGAAACTAAGCCAAGACAAGAATATGGTTGGTTTTGGAAAAGTAACGAAAACAATTAAAACGATGTAAATTCAATAAAGGAAAGGCGTTAGGTCAAGGGTTTATTCTCGGGAATCCAGAGATCACGAATCAGATAACTTTTCCGGGAGCAACTAAACACAAGTTTCAAACTCAAACATAAAAGTCTAACCAACCCACTTCCGTGGCATTGATTACTAAACCTAGCAATCTAAAATCCTAACTTCCGTTGGCATAGAATCCTATATCAGCATTAATGATCATGTTCAATATGTTCACGAATCGCCTTAACATCAACTTCCGCAGTCTAAGGACAATTCGCTCGCTTAAGTTCTTTCTAGCAACCTACGACACTTCCGTGTGATAGATTAAGCTCTAGCTCATAGACTAAGCGGTCAACTTAAGCCTAAGCAATAAACACAATAATAAGCGAAAACCACAAAAGATAAATTCCTATCTATGTCTAATTCAATGGTTCATGGAACCCCTTGAAACCCTAAACCTAACTATGAGACTACTCGGACATGACAATGGAGAACAAGCAAGAAGATAGAGAGAAACTCATAATAATAATGAAAGAGATGAAAGAGTTTAGAATTCTTCTCAATAGTTGCAGAGATTCTTTTTCTTGCTTACAAAATAAATAACCACAAAACTGAGTAGAATAGAGAGCCGTCAAGAGAGAGATCCCCTAAAAAGTGGCTGAAAATAAAGTATAAATAGGGTTCTGGGCGAATTAGGTCATAATAGGCAGTTTCCGGGGCAAAACATGAAAATCAGAAATTTCCTTTTCCTTCTCGCCGTCTTGCATCGATTGATGCACATGTTGCATCGATCGATTTGGGTTCTTCTGTGCATGATCCATCGATCGATGCACTCCTTGTATCGATCGATTCTGGCTCTTCGGAGGGGGTTGCATCGATCGATGCCAATTGTGCATCGATCGATTTTGGTTCTTCTGGGCATGCTCCATCGATCGATGCACTACTTGCATCGATCGATTCTGGTTCTTCTGTTGATGTTGCATCGATGGATGCCAACTGTGCATCGATCGATTTTGGCTCTTCGGTGCATGCTCCATCGATCGATTCTGCTCTTTTTGTACTGATCCATGCGTTTTTGTCCACGTAACTCTAATTTCTTCTGTAAACGCCTTTTTACCTGAGATAACTGAATAAAGGACTAAAAGACTCTAAAATGGACGTTGACTCGATAAAATACTCAAAAGAAACACCAAAACATGTGTTAGAAAATGATAAAAACCAAGCATATCAATTCCCCAAGACTTAGTCATTTGCTTGTCCTCAAGCAAACAGAAAACTAAGCAAAAAGAAAAGTTTTGAAAAACAAGGAGACTCACATTTCCTTTAGAACTTTGCAATGACTGTTACCTTAGTAATCCACGTATTGCCAAACTATCTCTAGATCGAACCACCATGTACTTCTCTGCAAGCATCGTAGCCTCCCAAATTCAACTCATTATTTCGCGGAATAATCAAAAGCCATCATTGATGGGTCTCATCAAAGATCATGGTGCCAAGAACCTTCTAGACTCTTTCCCTTTCGATATCGTGACAAGACAACAACACAACCTTTGGTACTTTTTCCATCCCCCAGACTTATTCTTTTCTCATTTTCTTTCTGTAGGGTTAAAGGTGGATGGAACGCGAGTATTGATTGTTTTTGCCACCGAATCCCCGGTTCATTTTAGTGCCACCCTTTTATTCTAAGGTGTAGGCGAATAGTGGTATCTCTTGAAATTTTTCTAACCTCGCTTCCGACCTTAGTGTGATCATCTCTTTCGAGGTAAAATAATGGGATCGATGGAAATTTTCCTAGCCCTTTACCCGAAAGAAAATCATTTCATCTTTTCTGCCTTTTATCTTAAGTAAGGGAGAGGAGTACCATATTTTTACATAGGTTATCTTGTCAGATACGAATGAGGAGTCAAGCTCTGAAGACGCCAGTCGCGATGATGAGGTAAAAGGAAGAGCTCAAAAACTAGCTCAAGCTTTTGAATTTTCCTGGAAACATGGATGCCTCTGTTTGACTGGCCAGCCTTTAGATTTTTCATTAGTCTGATATAATACTAGCCATGCGACAATGGTCACTTAGATGCAAAATTAGTTAAAAATTCAAAGGTTGTGATCACAATCTCCAACAAGTTTTGACTCAGTAAAACAAAATGACTCAAGGAAAATATCAAAATGACTCAAAAGGAAAAACAAAAGAAAGAAATAACGTTAGTAAACGAGAAAGACCCTCCCCTAGACTTAGTTCACAATGTCTCGGTGTGAAAACAAATCAAGAAGAAGGCCAAACAGACTCAAGAAAAATATAAAATGAAAGAAAATAAAACGTACCGGTGGGTTGCCTCCCATTAAGCGCTCGTTAGCTTGACTGGATAGCGTTTTAATCGTGAGATGGGTCACGAAGGGGAAAGATTTCCTCCCCATCAATTTCTACGTCAGCGAGGTATGGTTTTATGCGCTGACCATTAACCACAAACTCGTTTTCTGTAGTGCTCAGCAACACGTTTGGTCCGTACGTTCTCACCTCCTTGATTGTGAATGGTCCGGACCATCTCGATCTCAGCTTCCCTGGAAAAGGTTTGAGGCGAGAGTTGAAAAGAAATACCTGATCATTTGCAGCGAAGTTCTTGGGAATGATCTTCCTGTCATGATAGGTCTTGGTCTTCTCCTTGTAAATCTTCGAGCTCTCATAGGCCATAGATAAGATGGAATGGTGTCATGCCCAAAGGTATTTTGTAGGCAGTCCTGTACGCCCAAAGAGCGTCATCCAGCTTTGTAGCCCAATCTTTCCTTGTTGTTTTCATGGTCTTCTGTAGGAAGCCTTTGATCTCTATGTTTGAAATTTCGACCTGTCCACTCGTATGTAGGTGGTAAGGAGTGGCTACCTTATGCTTGACTACATGCTTCTTCAAAAGCCCTTCAAAGACCTTGTTGATGAAATGAGACCCATCATCACTTATCACCAATCTAGGCACACCAAACCTAGGAAAGATCACATATTTGAACATCTTTAAGACCACCTTGGCATCATTCGTTGGACTAGCCAGCGCTTCGACCCATTTAGACACATAGTCGACTGCAACGAGGATGTATTGATTTCCATAAGAGGATGGAAAAGGGACCACGAAATCAATACCTCACACATCGAACACTTCAACCTCCAAGATGAAATTTTATGGCATTTCGTTCCTCTTACTAATATTTCCCTGCCTCTGACATGAATCGCATTTCTAGATGAAGGCATGTGCATCGCAAAACATTGTTGGCCACCAGAAACCGCCTTGCAGAGCCTTGGACACTGTCTTGAACGTGGCAAAGTGTCCAGCGTATTTCGAACTATGACAATGGAAAAGAATGCCATGGATTTCTTCCTCCGAAACACATCTCCGAAAGACACCATCGGAGCACTGCTTGTATAAGTATGGCTTGTCCCAAAAATAACGTCTGATGTCTCTCAAGAACTTCTTCTTTTTGTTCCCAACAAAGTCACTTGGTTCCTTCTCTGCAGCCAGGTAGTTTGCTATCTCACCAAACCAGGGGATTTCAGGTAGCTCGGTGTGGTGTGCCAAAATGAAGTAGTTGTTGCCCCCAATATCGATCGCGTGCACGTTCTCCTCAGGTAGGCTCTCGTCTAAGGGAGTTTCTTCAACTACACGTAGTCTGGAAAAATGGTATGCAACACCATTCTCGACCCCCTTCTTGTCTTTAATCTCAAGATCAAATTCCTGCAGCAGAAGAATCCAACGCAAAAGCCTAGGTTTGGCATCCTTCTTTGTAAGTAGGTACCTCAGAGCAGCATGATCAATATGCACTATCACTTTAGACCCCACAAGATAAGATCTGAAATTCTCGAAAGCGAACACAATAGCAAGGAGCTTTTTCTCTGTTGTAGCATACTTGCACTGCTGATATTCCCATATTTTGTCCCTTTTATGCATTCATTTAGCTTAGGTTTTATCTCATATGCATATAGTTTCATTACATTTCTTATTTGTTTTGTCTCAATTAGAGTTTAAGATATTTTATTTGGTCATAGAGAGTCTTTGCATGCATTTGGAGTGTTTCTAGGTGTTTTGGAGACGATTGACGATGTTTGGAGTTATGGAGCATAAGAGAAGGAAGAGTCCAACCGGAGTGTCCGAAAGAACGGTTTGGACAAAGAGTTTCCAGTCCGATTCAGCCTCCATGGTCCGCATTTAAGATGTAGAGGAAGGAGTTAGCTGTCTATCGGAGTTGGATTCAGGCCATTCGGATATGTGGTTTGAGAGATATGGCGAATTGTCTAAGGAGTCTTCGTCTGGCCGCGAGACCATCATTCCATACCGGCTCTATGCACCGGCCCGGCACAGCTCACCTCCCAAGACCGGTACTGAGAGTTCCCCCGGGCAGGGAGTTTACTGGCCATGTGCACCGGTTCCAAGTGGCCCGGCATTATCCTCTCACCTAAGACATTCCTATACCGGCCAGGTGTACCAGCTCCATTTTGCCCGGCGTGGAAGCTCTCGCCGAAGTGTCTGAAATACCATGCTGGACGAAGGACGAAGGACGTACGCTCGGATTTAGCTTCTGAAGTCTTCATGAAAGTTGTAGCCAAGTGCGTTAGCTGACTACAGGAGGTAGTTACAGGTCTTTCTTCAACCTATCTTTATATTATCCTTATTTTATTCTTGTTGTTTATCGTTATGTCTCTTTTTCCTTTGTGTTCTTCATGTTTAGGCTTTAGACCCCTTTTTGTTGGATTTTGGATTTAGCTTGATTTTGATGATTTGGTGATTGATTCTTGATGCTTATGTTCTTAATCCTTGCTTTCCTTTCTTTCTAAGTGATCCTAGTGCTAGATTGGGCTTGAGAGAGTCAATCTAGATCATAGGGAAAATCATGCAGACCAAGTGTTCGATGAAGTTCTCCTAGAAGCTTAGTAAGAGATAAACATTCTTAACCTATGAAAGTAGTTGTTTAAGGTGTTTATTGGTTGATTTGAATGTTGATCTTAATGCTTGCTAATCATTTTATCACAAATGAGAGTTTGATCTTGATTTAGTGATTAGCAAAGTAATTAGTACCTCGAGGGAGGATTAGTCATAATTAGTGATCTTAACCTAAGGTTTAGCATTGATTGTGTGTATTAGCATCATTAGTTAATTGTCTTGATGATTAGATGATGATGATTTAGGTTGATCTTTGTTAAATCTTTCACTTAGGTTGGTTCTTAATGCTAGATTTGATAAGATAAACCAAAGTTTATAACTGCACCTAGATTATGTAGTTCTAGTGGGCATGACAAACCAATCTAAAGCTACACCCTAGGATTTATGGTTTTATCCCATGCATTAGGGAGAGATTCGAGTAAACGGTGTTAGTGCTAGATTAGATTTATCCATTCGAGTCTTGAACTTAGGCATTTCACTCATAACCCGAGTTTAAATGAATTGCTTGAACCGAACCTTTTGTGAGTTTTTCTTGCCTAGCTAACGAGAGTTGATGTCTAGGGTGATTAGTGAACTAAGTGGGATTGGAGATTAATGCTTGTTAATCATCTTATCACAAACGATGGTTTGTTCTTGATTGGTGATTAACAAGCAATCTTGATGATTAGTCAAAATTGTGAGTTCCATGTTCTAGGATAGTGTTTAATGAAATATTTGTCATCATTATTTGATTGTTAATCATTCATTTGATAGTTCATTCCATGATCCAACACTTGTATCTTTGTTTTATTTCTTACATTTTACATTCTTAATCTAAAAATATAAAACCCAAAAACATTTGCTATAGCTTAGAAAGATTCATGTATTCTTAGTGCTTCAATCTTAACTTCTTTGGTTCGATCCTCAAATACTACAATGACACGAGTAGGTTTGAGTAATTGATATGAAGCAAAATCCTTGTATCAATTTGGCGCCGTTGCCAATTGGGTTTAGCTTTCGACATTAGGATTTTACTTCTTTTTGACATTAAGCCTTTTTCTTTCTTTTGTTTACTAATCTCTCTTTCAAACTCTCTCTTGTAGGTGCATGAACTTGCGTTCTAGAGGCAACATCAACCTTGTTGAGCCAAGAGGCAACATCCACCTTCTACAACGTGGTCTTAGAGAAAGAAGAGATAGAGAACGGGTTGTGCACATTGTTAGGCTTGGTATGTAAAATGTGCAAGTGAACCCGGATGGTGGTAATGACCACGTTGCCTATGCCCCAAATAAAGGAGCAAATGGTGGTAATGGAAACCACCACCCACCCGCCCATAATGGTCATAACATAGTTGGAGTGGGTGATGCGGCTAATGCTCATGTCAACCGCCAAGGGATTCAAGCGCCACCGGTTGAGTCCAATGACTTTGAGGTCAAAGCTAGCTTCATCAACATGGTACAAAGCAACAAGTTCCATGGATTGGCAGTGGAGGATCCACTTGATCACTTGGATCACTTCGACCGGATTTGTGGTTTGACAAAGATGAATGGAGTCTCCGAGGATAGCTTCAAGCTAAGGTTGTTCCCATTCTCTCTTGGAGACAAAGTAAGGCAATGGGAAAAGGGCCTTCCCTAAGGTTCCATCACTCCTGGGAATCAATGCAAAACCGTATTCCTTGCCAAGTTCTTCTCCCACTCTAGGACGGCTAAGCTAAGGAATGAAATATCAAGCTTCTCCCAACGTCCTAATGAGAGCTTCAATGAAGCGTGGGAGTGGTTTAGGGCCTATACAATGCAATGCCCTCACCATGGATTAACGGATGCTTCCCTCTGAAGCACTCTATACCGCGGAGCATTGCCCAAGATACGTATGTTGCTTGATACCGCTTCGAATGGAAATTTTCTAGCCAAGTACGTGAATGAAGCAATGGAGTTGGTTGAGAACATTGCTTTGAGTGACGGAACATATGGTGATGAGTTTGATCGATCTACAAGATCCACAAACGATTTTGAAGAGCAACGACGAACGAAGGAGATGAAAGCTCTAAGTGACAAGTTGGACAGGCTTCTCACTACATCTCAAAAGGCGGTCCACTTTGTTGGAAATGGTGAGGCAAATCAAAGGTTCCAAGAACAAATGGTGGATTTGAGGAACCAAGAAGAAGTGCATTATGTTGGGAATAATGGTGATTATCAAAGAAGTTTCAACAACAGCTATGGCAACCAAGGTCAAGCCCCCATTAATCACCAACAAAGCTATGCTCCCAAGAACAACTTCCAAGGGAACCAAGGTGGCTTCCAACAAAGCCTTGTCCCACAAACTCAAGGCAACAACTTCATGCCTCAAGACCTTGATATGAAGAACATGCTTCAACAAATTATACAAGGATAAGCTAATGGAGCATTGGATATGAGCAAGAAGATGGAGGAAATAAATACCAAAGTAGCTTGCTCATACAATGATCTCCACAAGAAGCTTGAGGCATCGAGTTCAAAGGTTCAACAAATGGAGACCAAGGGAGCCAATGAAGACAAAGTGCAACAAAGCTCTTCAAACGGGAAAGCAATACAAACCTCAAAGGTGTATTGCAATGCCGTCTTCTCAAAGGAATCAAGTCCCATTGATGATCACGAAATCGCCATTAGGGAAATTGAGCTTCTACTTCACGGCTCACATGTTGAACACTTTCCCCCTAGAGACGCTCCCTTGAAACTCAATGTGGACATTGAGGAACTAGGTGAGAGGGTTACACTTGAGGAAGATGAGGACGTGACCTTGGTTGAAGAGAAGGGTAGTGTTGATTGCAAAGATTCACCATGCACAACTAGGATCGAGCCTAAGTCTCTCCCCAAGCTTGGTAATCCCGGTAAGTTCTCTATAGCTTGCTCTCTTGGAGATTTGAAGATTGAGGATGCTTTGTGTGATTTCGGGTCAAGTGTGAACGTCATGTCCCATGAGATGTTCAAGAGTCTAAGGATAAGAAACCTCACCTATCACCCATCACCTATCACATTTGGAGATACTTCTTCAAGGAAGCCACTTGGTCTCCTCGAAGACTATCCGCTTAAAGTTGGGGATTGCATAGTCCCAACGGACTTCGTGTTCATGGAAATGAAGAAGACCAACAAGCTGCCACTGCTCCTTGGAACTCCATTCCTACTTACTACCGGTGCTCGAATTGATTTCAAAGATCAAAAGGTAGTTCTCTTGAATGTGAATGAAATGGTGTATTACCCAATGAGGACTTCTTCCAACAAGCTTTGTGGTACAATTACCATAAAAGAT
Organism: Eutrema japonicum; assembly: GCA_030161315.1. NCBI lineage: Eukaryota > Viridiplantae > Streptophyta > Magnoliopsida > Brassicales > Brassicaceae > Eutrema > Eutrema japonicum. The sequence continues at coordinate 19,150,107 of BSQW01000012.1, read as the reverse complement.
GATGAATTTCGTGAAGAAGAAGTGAGGTATGTGGGTAGTTGTGTGATGGTTGAAGAAGATCCACCCCCAAAGGTCTATGAAGAGGAAGAGATGTCTCTTGAGAGAAACGATTTGGGTTATGGTAATGACAAGGAAGCTTCGGAAGTTGGCATGATCACTTATTTGAAACCGCTTCCTCCCACCACAATGAAGAATGATGTTGAGGGTAGTAAGGGTGCAAAGAAGAAGACAAAGGTCAAGGCTAAGATGGGAAACGGATCAATCAAGCTTGATGGGTCTAGGTCCGAGCCAAGCCAACCTTCTATGATGACTCTCACTCCATGGAAACACAAGGATGGAGTGATCGAGTACAAGATCAAATGCAAAGGTCGACCCAAGCTTTTTGCCTCGGTCAAAGCAATTCTCACACCCGAGCCCAAAGAAAAGGAGAAGCCGGTCTTGAAGAGGTAATGAGCAAGGTGCTCAAGCTCAAACTCAAAGATCCGCCTTGGAGTGCTCACACTCCTCTCTCACCCGCCTAAAAGGGTAACCAAAGTCAAACTTAGTGACTTTAAACAAAGTGCTCTTGGGAGACACCCCAAGCTTATCATTAATTGTACATACTTTCGTTTCTATGTCTTTTATGTTTTCTTGTTCTTTTTGATGTGTTTGCTTAGTGTGAATAGGTTCTTGATAGTCTAATGGTCATGAACTTAAGGACAAATGTGTGAAGGATTGAGGTGATCACTCTTGTTTCCTCCATTCATTTCCAAGGTAATACTCCAAACTTTGTAGATAGCATTTAGAATCATATCTTCTTTCTTTCTTTCATGCATTGTTTAGCTCTCTCTTAAGCTACTATTACACAAGGGACTGTGTAATTTAAGTTTGGGGGGGAGGGTTTGTGTGTTATATAACTTTTTTTTTGGTGATCTTATTTTTCCTTTTGCATCTTGAGTCTCATGCATATCATGCATTTTCAATAAATTTGAAATTTTTTTTAATAATGTGCATTCCATATAGGATTGAGTCTAGATGCATAGTATTTTAGGTAGCTTTGCATGAGCATTAGGAGCAATGATATAATTTTCCTTGTAAGTATCATTCTTAGAGCTTGATTCAATGTCCTCGTTGCTTGTTGTTTGATGCTTTTGATCTCGTGTTGAAATCAAGGATGAACTATGTTTTGATCTTTCGTTTCATTACTAGGATCTTAGCTAAAGCAAGTCTTAATTTGATTTCAATCCTACCTAAGTGAAAACCATAATTTTGACATTGAAATTATCATGCTTGTGCATTGCATAGTGAATTCATGGTTACCATATACATACTTGGACAAGTAGCAGATTCCCATCATTGGAACGGTTTACCATACCTTTAACCTACCCTCCTTTCAAGCCAAAATCTTTAGTGTGCGTATGTGAGGCCTAAATTTTCGAGTAAGCTTGGCAAAAAGCGTTGAGTTTAGGGGGACGAGGATAGGTTTGCATGTAGATCTAGCCGAACATCAAATGCTAGACTAGGTTAGGCTTGGGAAAAGGGAAGTTGTGGGTTTGATGTAAACATTGTGTGACTAATGGGGTTGTGAATAAGAAGGAAGTGAGTTCAAAAGAAGGAAGTGAAGGTGATAGGGGAATGCAATATTGTGATGTGTTTAGTGCAAGTTATCAAGAATAGCTCTTAGTGATAATTATAGCCTCATAGAAACAAAGGAAAAAGCCAAAAATTGGCTAAAGCATCAATTGGTAAATGATGAGGCAAGGCAAAGAAAAAGAAAGAAAAAAAGCTAAAGAAACAACAAAAAAAAGCACGAAACCACAAGATTCAATGGAGAAGAAGAAATTCCCCAAGTGAGAGGAAGGTGAAGAAAAAACACAAGAAGCATGTGCGGGTTTGAGAAGGCAAAATGCCTTGGGATGAAAAGGGTAGCTTAGGTTGTGTACACAACGGGTTAAAAAGCTTTAGGTTAGAGACACTCTAGGCATTTGGGTAGATGAGAATTCTCCCTTGTATGCATAGGTTGCCTTTTACCTTTAGCATTTTGCTAAAGTTTGTTCATTCCATGAGAGATCCTTGTACTTGATTACCCATGCATGATATTGAGATCACCTTCATCTCATAACCGAACCCTTAGCTAAACGAATTCGATTTGACCTTGCATAAACATGATTCATGGTTACACCACTAATTAATATTAAGGGATTGGAGAATATGATTGCTTGTGTAGATTGGGGTTTGGATTTGATACATGATGAAATAGGAATGGCTAACTCCTTTGGAGTAGACTCACTTGTGCATTTTAGAACTACAAGCTTGGACGTTGAACATGATTTCTTTTTGTGCTACTTGTGGATATGAGTTCCCACCTTCAAACCTCTCTCCCTACTTTTTCTTATTTGTTTTCTTGAGGGCAAGCAAATGAGTAAGTTTGGGGGAGTTGATATTCCCATATTTTGTCCCTTTTATGCATTCATTTAGCTTAGGTTTTATCTCATATGCATATAGTTTCATTACATTTCTTATTTGTTTTGTCTCAATTAGAGTTTAGGATGTTGCATTAGATCCTAGAGAGTCTTTGCATGCATTTGGAGTGTTTCTAGGTGTTTTGGAGACGGTTGATGATGTTTGGAGTTATGGAGCATAAGAGATGGAATAGTCCATCCGGAGTGTCCAAAAGAACGGTTCGTAAAAAGAGTTTCCAGTTCGATTCAACCTCAAGAGTCCGCATAGAAGACGTATAGGAAGGAGTTAGATGTCTATCAGAGTTGGATTCAGGCCATTCGGATATGTGGTTTGATAGATATGGCCGATTTTCTAAGGAGTCTGCATCTGACCGCGAGACCATCATTCCATACCGACTCTATGCACCGGCCCGACACAGCTCACCTTCCAAGACCGGTACTGAGAGTTCCCCCGGGCAGGGAGTTTACCGGCCATGTGCACCGGCTCCATGTGGCCCGGCATCATCCTCTCACCGAAGACATTCCCATACCGGCCAGGTGTACCGGCTCCATTTTGCCAGTCGTGGAAGCTCTCGCCTAAGTGTCTGAAATACCAGGCTGGACGAAGAACCTACACTCAGATTTAGCTTCTGAAGTTTTCATGAAGGTTGTCGCCAAGTGCGTTAGCTGACTACAACAAGTGGTTCCAGGTCATTAGGATACGTGGTTCGTTAGATATGACCACGTTACCGAGAGTATGTCCGTCTGGCCGAAGCCACCCGACATGCCTGAAAGACCTGGCTGGACGAATGATCTACAATCGGATTTAGAGTCGGTGGTCTCCACGACAGTTGTATCCCAGTGTATCAGCTATCCACAGGAGGTGGTTTGAGGCCATTCTGACATGTATCCCAGGAGATTTCACGGTTTTAGCGAAAGTTCTACACAAGACCAGATTTGACCCATTTCGACCGGATTGGTACCCGGTTTGTCCCGGTTTGTCCCGGGTTAACCCGGTCCGCCCCCTTTCTCTATAAAACTCCTAAAAGCCTAATTTTCATGTTAAGTTTTCTTTTTCCTAGAGTTGGGTTTTATCCCAAAATCTTCCTAAGATGATTTTGGATGGACCTTCATCATTCATGCCACTCTAGTGAAGGATTCTTCAACCTATCTGTATATTATCTGTATTTTATTATTGTTCTTTATCTTTATGTCTCTTATTCTCTTGTGTTCTTCCTTGTTCTTCATGTTTAGGCTTTAGACCCCTTTTTGTTGTATTTTGGATTATCTTGATTTTGATGATTTGGTGATTGATTCTTGATGCTTATGTTCTTAATCCTTGCTTTCCTTTCTTTCAAAGTGATCCTAGTGCTAAGATTGGGCTTGAGAGAGTCAATCTAGATCATAGGGAAAATCATGCACACCAAGTGTTCGATGGAATTCCCCTAGAAGCTTAGTAAGAGATAAACATTCTTAACCTATGAAAGTAGTTGCTTAAGGTGTTTATTAGTTGATTTGAATGTTGATCTTAATGCTTGCTAATCATTTTATCACAAATGAGAGTTTGATCTTGACTTAGTGATTAGCAAAGTGATTAGTACCTCGAGAGAGGATTAGTCATAATTAGTGATCTTAACCTAAGGTTTAGCATTGATTGTGTGTATTAGCATCATTAGTTAATTGTCTTGATGATTAGATGATAATGATTTAGGTTGATCTTTGTTAAATCTTTCACTTAGGTTGGTTCTTAATGCTAGATTTGATAAGATAAACCAAAGTTTAGAACTGCACCTAGATTAGGTAGTTCTAGTTGGCGTGACAAAACAATCTAGAGCTACACCCTAGGATTTATGGTCTCATCCCATGCATTAGGGAGAGATTCGAGTAAACGGTGTTAGTGCTAGATTAGATTTATCCATTCGAGTCTTGAACTTAGGCATTTCACTCCTAACCCGAATTTAAATGAATTGCTTGAACCGAACATTTTGTGAGCTTTTCTTGCCTAGCCAACGAGAGTTGATGTCTAGGGTGATTAGTGAACTAAGTGGGATTGGAGATTAATGCTTGTTAATAATCTTATCACAAACGATGGTTTGTTCTTTATTTGGTGATTAACAAAGTGATTAGTGCCACGAGAGTGGATTAGTCATAATTGTGAATTTCATGTTCTAGGATAGTGTTTAATGCAATCTTTGTCATCATTATTTGATTGTTAATCATTCATTTGATAGTTCATTTCATGATCCAACACTTGTATCTTTGTTTTATTTCTTACATTTTACATTCTTAATCTAAAAATATAAAACCCAAAAACATTTGCTATAGCTTAGGAAGATTCATGTATTCTTAGTGCTTCAATCTTAACCTCTTTGGTTCGATCCTCAAATACTACAATGATACGAGTAGGTTTGAGTAATTGATATGAACTTAACACAAAAACCTATTTATCAACTGCGCATCATCAAGAGTTATGCTGGCTTTGTAGATAACATGAAGTTTCTTGTCCCTTCGTTGTCCCAAAACAGCTCCTACCGCGAAATTGCTAGCATCAGTCATCACTTCGAAATGTAAGTCCCAGTCTGGTGGTTGGACAACTGGCGCGCTGACAAGTGCTCCCTTGATGGTCTGAAAGGCCTTTAGACAGTCGATGTCAAAATGGAACCTCACTTCCTTGCTTAACAAACGTGTCAAGGGTCTAGCGATTTTGGAAAAATCTTTAATGAACCTCCTGTAGAACACAGCATGTCCCAGAAAGCTTCTAATCCCCTTGACAGAATCTGGCATTTGTAGACTAGTCATCATATCGATCTTTGCCTTGTCCACTTAGATACCCTGCTCTGAAATCCGATGACCCAGGACTATCCCATCTCTGACCATAAAGTGGCACTTCTCCCAATTCAACACCAAATGCTTTTCCTCGCAGCGCTGTAAAACCCTACATAAATTAGAAAGACAGACAGAAAAGGAGGATCCATACACAGAGAAATCGTCCATGAAAACCTCCATTATGTCCTCAATTAAGTCGGTGAAAATCGACATCATGCATCGCTGGAAAGTTGATGGGGTATTTCATAAGCCAGGTATTTCATAAGCCAAATGGCATTCTGCGATAGGCAAAGGTGCCATAGGGACATGTGAATGTGGTCTTCTCCTGGTCATCTTGGTGAATGGGGATCTGAAAGAAACCAGAATACCCATATAGAAAACAGTAGTATGGGTGGTTAGCCAATCTCTCAAGCATCTGATCAATAAAAGGTAATGGAAAATGATCCTTACGAGTAGCAGCATTCCATCTCCTATAGTCAATACACATCATATGCCCTGTAACAATTCTAGTTGGTATCAACTCATTTTTCTCATTTTCAACAACTGTCACACCGCCTTTCTTAGGCACAAAATGGATTGGGCTCACCCAAGTACTATCAGAGATAGCGTATATGATGCCCGCCTCTAGAAGTTTCATTATCTCCTTCTTTACAACATCTTTTAGATTCGGGTTTAACCGTCTCTGTTGTTCAATTGAAGTAATCGTCTCTGTTATATCATGGTTTTTATCCCTTTTAGACCATGATATAGGTTCTATATATGGAGTCTTTCTAGTATTTTGGAGTCTTTTCGGGTATTTTACAGGTTTAGGTACGTTTGGAGTTAATTGGAGTTATTGAAGTATTTTGGAGCATTTTGGAGCATATGGAGATGTAGAGTCATAGAGAGACGTCAGAAGTTTTGCATTCGTTGAAGAACTTCCCACCTATGAATTGAACTCAAATTTGGACATAGGACAGATCAATGGAGTATTTTTCATTTGGAAGTGGTTTGAGGCCATTCCAACGGTGCGATAGAAAGTTATGCCAGTTTTCGTGAAGACAGTCTAGTCTAGCGAGCAGAAGAGTCAGCACAGAGGATGAGTATCGACCGATACTACCTAGTATCGACCGATACTAACTTCAGGAAGAAGGAAACGTGAATTTTTACAAGTTTGAAGTTTGCAACTTGGTCCAGAAGACTTTAATAATTACCAGAAGCCCCAAAACGTGTTTTAGCTTTATAATTAGGTTTTTCAGCCACTTTGGTGGCTATGCTTTTATTCTGAGTTTTATTCTACTTTGGTTTTTGGAGAGACAACTCTGAACTCCTGTTTCTTATTGCTTTCTTTGATGATCTATTCAATCATGTTGTTTTTATTCTCCATGTCTGAGTAGATCCACTTTAGGTTCAGGGTTCTCATAAGGGTTTTCTCTGAATGCTAGGTTGATTAGTTGATTAGGATTCACCATCTGAATTAGTTATTCACCTTAGGTTGTGTTCAAAGTTGTTCTAGATTAGCTACCTAGAACTTAGATCTTAGGATAATTGATTAGGCACGAGGGTGCGATTAATTACCTGGTAGAACTTAGGGTGAGCAAAATAACTATTCGCAAAGAGATTTGGTTTAGTTGTTTTGTGAACAAATCAAACTTAAACTAAAAGTTGGTTTAGACTTTAGGATTCGCAAAGATATTTGTAATTCTAGGATTTAGACTTAGATAGTTTTCGCAACGAGAGTTGGTTAACTATACTTTAGTGATTTGAGTTCAAGAACCGCGCTAAATCTAAATCCTGACTAGTTAGTTTATATGCATTCATTGATTACCTGAGAAATACCCTGAACCTATCTTTCTCCCAATTGAACTTACATCTGATTAATTTACGTATTGCTTTCAATTATATCTTTTGGTTTAGCTTAATTCGAATCTATCTGATCTATTGTGTGATTTCTTGAGCTTTTGTGGTTCGACCCCTACTTTACTACAACTACTGCTTTAGTACTTTTAGGGTATTAATTTGAGCATATCAAATTTGGCGACGTTGCAAGGGACTCAATTTCGCCATTAGATATTAGCTAAGAATTTCGTCTAAATCGTTGAGTATCAATCGACACCCTAGTGGTATCGGTCGATACCCATCGTGAATTTTGGTTACTTACGTTCTTGACTTTTGTGTTTCAGGTGCATGCATATTCGTGAAACCAGAAGGAACAAGAACACTCCGGTAGTTGACCTGTCAAATGAGCAGCTAGAAAATTTGGAACGTACAAACAGAAAAGCAAAAAGGCAAGCAGAGATGAACAATACAATGATTTTGATTTAGGATGCTGCTGAAGCTTTGAGAGACCAAGATGGTCAATTGTGCAATGAGAGAGGGCAGCGAATTGATGAAGCTGGAAATATCATTGTCCCTGCAGTTGCTGCGAATGCAGGGAATGTTGTGGCTGATCGCGGTAGGACTATTGGTGAGTACAACAGGCCTGATTAGTTTTATGCCAATCGATCAGCGATTCGTCCTCCACCATTTCAGAGGAATGACTTTGAGCTGAAACCTGCATACTTCACTATTGTGGGCCAGCACCCTTTTCATGGTCTTTCCAATGAACATCCGATGGATCACATAGAGAGGTTTGAGGATTTGGCTACAAGCATCAAGTGCAATGGAGTATCCTATGATTACCTCTTCTGTAAGCTCTTCCCATACTCTCTTAGTGGGGATGCAGCTTATTGGCTTAAGCAGTTGTCAACTGGATCGCTGACTACCTGGGATGAGACTAAGAATGCGTTCTTGAACAATTTCTATGATGATGCGAGATCCGAGGATCTTAGGAATAAGATCTCTATGTTTTATCAGGGACCGACTGAGGCATTTAAGGCTGCTTGGCTGAGATTCAGATCATATCAGAAGGATTGTCCACATCATGGGCTCACTAAGGTTCAGCTGATGGGTATTTTCTTCAGAGGGATTGATTGGAGGTACCAGATGACCCTGGATGCTGCGAACAATGGAAATTTTAACACCAGGTATCCCGACGATGCTTATGTGCTTATTGAGAACTTGGCATCTAGCAATAGCGCCAAGGGTGCTGATCTCGAGCGAAAAAGGCTGCACGGAGATGTTGATGGATCGCAGATTGCTAAATTGCATGCGAAGCTGGATTCGGTGCATAATTTATTGATGGGCAAGCTGCAAAAGGCCATTCATCTTGCGGAAAAGGATGAAGTGGAATATGTTAACTACATTAATGGAGTTGGATCTCAGGATCAAAGGTATCAACGCCCACCCACACCACCCAGAAGTTCTGAGAGCAAGATTGAATCTATGTTTGAAAAGCTTATTCAAGGACATCAGAAGCTAACTGTGGAATTCAATGGGAAGATTTATGTCCTGTACAATGATCTGAGTGGAAGGATCGACGCTATTAATATTCAGTAGAAGATGCTGGAAACTCAGGTAGCTCACACTGCAGCAACTGTCAAGGGACTGATGGTTCATTCACAGAACGAATACGTCACTGCTATCCCCTCGAGGAGTGGAAAAGAGGTACACCCAGGAGTGCAGAAGAGCTCAACTGCAGAGATTTTCGTCCATCATGCCAAGAATGACGATGAGATTTCGAATACCACTTCTGTGTCGACCGATACCCCCCTGTATCGATCGACACACATCCAAAGTTATGCCATGGACGATTCCAGAGCGAAAGCATCGATCGACACTACCCCTGTGTCGGTCGATACCAGTTCCGTTGCTGAAACGAAACTGGAGATGATTGAGGAACGTGTCGACAAGCCTAAGATACCATATCCTAGACCACCTAGAGATCTCATCAAACCCATCACTGCAGAGAAGTTGCTCGCTTTTGAGAAGATTGTAAGGAGGATTCCCCACACTATATCTTTTGAAGAAGCTTTTGAAAACCGTCCTTTGGAGTGTTACTTCCAAAATTGCAGAGAAACTGAGGAAGATATTAAGGCACTCTTCATCAAGGCCAGAAGTACACCACCTCCACTGTAGCAGCTGACTAAGAGGGAAGACCCAGGAAAATTCTCAATTCCATGCTATATCTCTGGAATTGAATTCAAAGAGTCTCTCGTTGACTCGGGGGCTAGCGTCAACATCATGTCAAGGGCAATTGCAGAGCGATTGGGAGCTGATATTCGACCTCCCAAGAGATCTATCATATTCGCGGATTGTTCCACCTCACTTCCATTTGGTACAATCCCTGATTTGCTGGTTAACATAGGAGATTGCCTGGTTCCTATTGATTTTCAGGTTTTGGAGATGAGTGCAAACTCTCGTACGCAGTTGATTCTTGGAAGACCGTTCATGGCTACGGTTGGTGCCATTGGGGATACACCAAGAAAGATAATCTCATTCTCGTACATTGACAAGGAGGTGTACTACAAAGCCATTCCTACTAGAGGAACTACCACACATATCTCTTGCATCACCATTGTTACAGGAGAGACGTTGGTAGTTGATCTTTTGGAAGAGCCTCCTGACGAGCCAACTGTCGTAGACCTTCTAGATAATTCTTCTGTCATCACCAAGAAAGACGTCAAATCATCTAAGGCAAAGAAGAAGGTGAAGAGCAAAGGAGTGAAGGGTGCTGCTTCTATGAATTTAATCCCTCAGAAGCGTAATGGAAATTCGATCGAATATAAGGTGAAATGCAAAGGGACCTCAAGACCGTTCTCTAAGGCTAGAGTTATTCTTACTCCGGAGCTAAAAGAGAAAGCTAAGGAGGTTGTGGAAAAGATGTTGAGCATAACACTGAAGCTGGAGATGTCAAGTTGTGGAGCATGTTTTGCTGCAAGCTCTCGTTCTTATCTTGACTGATCGTCCGTAAAGTCAAGCTCGTGTCGTAAAACAAGCGCTTGGTGGGAGGCAACCCACTGGTAAGTCTGTATATAAGTCTTTTGTTTTTGTTTTTGTTTTTGGTTTTCTGTTTTGTGTCTTGTATTTTGCGTGAATCAGTTACAGCGGATCGGTATCGACCGATACCACCTGGTATCGATCGACACCACATGCATCAATGACGATGAGAAAAAGTTTATGTGTCGGCCTAAAAGCCTGGTATCGCTCGATACCAGTGTTGTGTGTCGGTCGACACCCCTACCCCAATTCGGTAACTTCTCTGATTTTCACGTTTCACCTCGACTGTTATGTTTCTTTTACTCACTCTAGACTAGATAACACTGGGGACAGTGTTGTTCAAGTCTGGGGGAGGTAGTCGCTGACATTGTTTTTGTTTTTCTTGGAGTCAGTCGTTTTTGAGTCAAAATTTGTTTTATTGAGTCAAAACTTTGTTGGAGACTGTGATGTTTTTCTTGATTTTATTGTTCTAACTTTGCTTCTACGTGACAATTGTTACAGAATCAGTTCTAGATCGGACTAATGAAAAATCCAAAGGTTGGCCAGTTAACTAGAAGACACTCATGTTTCCAGCAAAGTTCTTTAAAGCTTGAGCCAAATTTTGGCACTTCATTGATGTGATTGATGTCCATAGAGCTTGATTTCTCATTCGTATCTGACAAAGGAACCCACGTGTTTAAAGTAATGGTATTTCCCTCCCTGTTACAAGTTAATAAGATGCATTAAAAGATGAGATTATTTTCTTCTGAGTAGAGGGTTAGGAAAATTTCCAGCGATCCCATTATTCTACTTCAGAAGAAATGATCACACAAAGGTGGAAGCGAGGTTAGGAAAATTTCCTGTGATACCATTATTTGCCTACACCTTTGATTACTTTTTGAGGGAAGAACCGGGGATTCGGTGGCAAACACCATCAATACTGGCGTCTCGAACCTTAATATGTATATGCGAGAGACATAATAAGAAATAAGTCTGGGGGAGAGAAAACAATACCAAAAAGTGTGAAATTGGATGGTTCTTTGTCACGATATTGTATGGAAAAGAATCTAGAAGGTTCTTGGTATTAATCATAGCGATGAAACTGGCGAGGAAGGTTTAATTGACGATGCTGTGAAATAATGTGTGTAGTCTGCGAATGTCTACGGAGAAGTACGTGGTGGTTAGATCTGAAACTGGTTAGGTGATATGTGGAGCACTAAGGAAAAGGGTCATTGCAATGTTTCATGAACAGGCGAGTCTCCGTGTTTTCAAACCACTTTCTCTGGTTTATTTTTATGTTTTGCTTGAGGGCAAGCAAAGGCTAAGTCTGGGGGAGTTGATATATCATGGTTTTTACCCCTTTTAGACCATAATATAGGTTCTATTTATGGAGTATTTCTAGTATTTTGGAGTCTTTTCGGGTCTTTTACAGGTTTAGGTATGTTTGGACCTTAATTGGAGATATTGAAGCATTCTGGAGCATTTTTGGAGCATATGGAGATGCAGAGTAATTGAGAGACGTCAGAGGTTTGGCATTCGTTGAAGAACTTCACACCGATGGATTGAGCTCAGATTTGGACACAATACAGATCAATGGAGTAGCTTTCATTTGGAAGTGGTTTGAGGCCATTCCAACGGTGCGATCGAACGTTATGCCAGTTTTCGTGAAGACAGTCTAGTCTGGCGAGCAGAAGAGTCGGCACAGAGGATGAGTATCGACCGATACTACCTAGTATCGACCGATAGCGACTTCAGGAAGAAGGAAACGTGATTTTTTACAAGTTTGAAGTTTGTAACTTGGTCCACAAGACTTTAATAATTACCAGAAGCCCCAAAACGTGTTTTAGCTTTATAATTAGGTTTTTCAGCCACTTTGGTGGCTATGCTTTTATTCTGAATTTTATTCTACTTTGGTTTTTGGAGAGACAACTCTGAACTCCTGTTTCTTATTGCTTTCTTTGATGATCTATTCAATCATGTTGTTTTCATTCTCCATGTCTGAGTAGATCCACTTTAGGTTCAGGGTTCTCATAAGGGTTTTCTCTGAATGCTAGGTTGATTAGGATTCGCCATCTGAATTAGTTCTTCACCTTAGGTTGTGTTCAAAGCTTGTTTTAGATTAGCTACCTAGAACTTAGATCTTAGGATAATTGATTAGGCACGAGAGTGCGATTAATTACCTGATAGAACTTAGGGTGAGCAAAATAACTATTCGCAAAGAGATTTTGTTTAGTTGTTTTGTGAACAAATCAAACTTGACCTAAAAGCTGGTTTAGACTTTAGGATTCACAAAGAGATTTGGAATTCTAGGATTTAGACTTAGATAGTTTTCGCAACGAGAGTTGGTTAACTATACTTTAGTGATTTGAGTTCAAGAACCGCGCTAAATCTAAATCCTGACTAGTTAGTTTATATGCATTCATTGATTTCCTGAGAAATACCATGAACCTATCTTTCTCCCAATTGAACTTACATCTGTTTAATTTACGTATTGCTTTCAATTATATCTTTTGGTTTAGCTTAATTCAAATCTATCTGATCTATTGTGTGATTTCTTGAGTCTTTGTGGTTCGACCCCTACTTTACTACAACTACTGCTTTAGTACTTTTAGGGTATTAATTTGAGCATATCATATTCATCCTCTAGATGTATTCTGTGCATGCAAAGGTCGGGTGAAATCCCTATGAGGTCATCTAGTAAGTAGCCTAAAGCTCTACGATACTTTCTAAGCTCACATAGAAGCAAAGCGGTTTCCACATTGTTCAACTCAGCGTTGATGATCATAGGGGTAGGAAACATTTTTGTCGATGTGGGCGAGTGATAGGCGTTGTCGTGGCCAATCCATGATTGCTCCGGTCGTAGCTAAGAATGGCCATCCAAGGATTATCGGGGCTGGATAGATATTCTCTTCTTTGAAAACGTAGAAGTCGACTAGGGCTATGAAATATCCGATTCTCATAGGTACGTCACACATGTGTGGTGTTGTAAGAGACTGATTGGTTATGTTGATCCTTTTTTGGGTTAGCTGGATATGTTGGATGTCGAGGCATTCGGCAGTTGATCTAGAGATGATGCTAAGGCAAGCTCCGGAGTCGCACAGGACGTCAGTGAAATCAGTACCTTGTATGTTTCACGAGATTAGAAATTGTCCTTGCTCTCGAGCTTGTAAAGTATCTCAATTGGTCTTCCTCGCTTTGCATAAGTGAAGAGATCTTCTATTTCCGATGTGGATTCAGTGCTGTCGCGGAAAAATGCCAGAGTTGGCATTCATTGAATGCTTTAGCAAATGATATTTTTTCGGGCAGGCTGCAAACTACTTGAAAGAATTTTTTGAGTTTCTCTGTGCCTATCTTATTCGGGTACCAATGTTGCGATGCGGACATAGGAGGTGCGGTCTCGAAGGCTGAATAAGATTAGCAGTAGGAGTATGTGGTATCATGGCACATGAAGAAATCAATGTATGACATATTCGCAGTCTTTGGTAAGTCCTTTTGGCGTGGTGGCGAGGGAGTTGTGCATTCGTCATGGGCTCGAGGTGTGCGAGATGCCAACTCCTTGTCTTTTGCGTTCTTAATCGTATTGACGGAGAGAGTGACGTTCTTGAGAAAGCATGGTTGGAATGTTCCTTTTGCGAAATTTTCTTGAAACGACGGGTTGGTTCGCCGGATTGAAAGACGTTTCGCATTTTTGAACCGGGGTGGGCTAAGGCGTTCTTCGAGTTTATCTTCCAAGTTTGAAGCGAATCTTTTACGCTTGAAGTGTCTTGGTTGATATTTTACTATCATTTTTTCCTCATTGGAAATGAAATATAAAGCTCGGTAGATTCGACTGTCAATGGCTTTCTGATTGCAAGTTCCCTTCGGAAGTCGGATCTGTGCCACAACGCCAATTTCAGTATACGCAATGCGACTAGATCATTCATGCCTTCTTCCTTTGAAAGTGCCATTTTGAAACGTTCCACGAGGTTCCGTAGCGATTTGTCGGGCCTTGAATTAGAGTCCAAAAATCAGCATTGTAGGCTCGTACAGCAGAAAAGTACTTTATGAGTCCGGCAGACAATCGTCGAAAATTGTGGATCGAGTTCCGGTCGAGTTCCGGTCGAGTTTTGATAACCAATCGAAGCGGCTCCCCTCAGGTGTTTCGAGATCGGCTCGGCTCATTGTCGCATGAAAAGCTGTGATGTAAGCTTTGGGATCTGTCGATCTGTCGTATAATGGGATCTTTCCAAGATGGTGGATAACCATTTTAGAAGAGGTTGTGCTGCACTTGTTAATGTGCGTTCTTGATTGGGGATTGGTCTGGCTTCGGGGTATTGCATCTCCCGACTTTTCCTCCTCATAAATAAAATCTGAGGCTCGGTGCAGGTCGTCCTGGAACGTCAGAGGAGCGCTCAGTGTGAGGTCTCTTCGGAAGTCCGATTTGTGGCATAGCCCCCTTTTTAGCGCGTTAATCGCAACTTGATCGTTCACATTCCCTTCCCTTGAGGCCGTACTTCGAATCGTTCTATGAAGCTCCGCAATGGTTCCATTGCTCCTTGGGCCAGGCTCCACAGGTCGGCGTCGGAGGTTCCTTGTTCTATAAGTTTTACATTGTTTTTATTTGCTTTTAAGTTATTTATTTGTTATTTTCGTCACTATTCACAGCCCTAAAACAAAACCTCATATTTTTCATCTTAGCTTAACTCGATTCTTAAAAACTCGTAGTGTGATTTTTTGGTCTCTAGTGAATTCGATCACTAAATACTACTACGTTTGTTGTGCACTTGCAGAAATATTTCAGAGATTAAAACTCTGTGTATCACTACATATTAAACGTAAAACGAAGAACGTTGTAATCCTAAATGACAAATGTTTTGCTCAAAGGTAATCGAGTAAAATAGTATTCAAGGAGCAATCTAAAGCATTGCATGAGATATTTTGGCACAACAATTGACTATTGTTTCTAGATTACAAAACGTGTTTAAAAACTAAAACAAAAATTTATGAAAAGACAAATTAACATTAGAGGACCTTGTGAAAACTCAAATATATATGCATAATCGAAAATGTGTGCACAATACATAATATATTGAAAAAGACAAAACCAGAACCTAAAGAGAAAAATTATTCTTGTTGATTAAAAAGAATAACAACAATTTGTAGGAGTTTAGTTTATTAATCACAAATACCATAACACAACTATGTTATTAGAACATAGATTTTCACAATAAGAGTTATGAAGCTTACCAGTGTCCATTCAACAAAGAGTATCCCTGTGTCATAAGTTCATATGGTCAAAAGGCAACGCAGCGACGGTAGGTGTGACGGGAGGGGAATGGTCTACGTGTTTTAACTTGTACACATGGATTGTTTTGATTGGTTTTGTAGAAAAAAAGTTTAAATGCCATGTGGCACTCTCTCCAGTGGTATTCAGCTGGAGAGAATTAGCCAACTTTTATATAGTAGACTAGTGTGTGATCCGCGCTATGCGCGGACGTGAACACAATTTTTTTTAAAAAAAATTGGTATAATATTATTTTAGTTTTATCAGTATGATTGTTAATGGATTTGTCTTTATTAGCTTAAGAAATGTGGATTGTTTATTCTTAAGTTTTTTTTTCCCTTCTTAATTTTATGTTTATTTATGTATTTGTTTAGTGGGTGATCCAGAATTTAATTTTTTTTTTCTTTGGCTGACTATTTATTCAATTAGTTGGTTTTTAAAAGTTAAGTTTATGGAATTGTATATTTTTTAACCCAACTGAATACTAATAAAAGAAATACTTTGAAATTGGGTTAGTTTTGTATACTCCGAAAGTTACTTCAAATACTAATAAAAAGAAAGTTAGTTTTGTAAATTTAGAATTCTCCGAACTTATTAAAAAGCATACTTCGAAATAGGTCCCTGTATTTTTATCTATTTTTACCTACAACCGAATACTAATAAAATGTTCAGAATTTACTATTATTCATCTTCGATGATCCAGTGTTGGTGACTACAAAAGGAATCTAAATTTATTTGAAAAGCAATTTAATTTCTATCACTAATTTACTATCAAAGTCATCGTAGATGTATTGGCTAATGAGAACATTTGAGATCATATGGGCCGATTTGGAAAAGTATAAGAAATATGGGATCGAGCGTCGATCTAAACATTTAGAGAGAGAGAGAGACTTCTTGTGAATATGATTATCTTGTAAAAAAACATTATCCACTCCTCTAAAACCCTCGTCTTCTCCGATATTTTCCCTCATCGCCGGTGAGATTTCACTTTCAATTTCAATCACAAAATATGTGATCCGCGCGGACGTGATAAATAATTTTTTAATCTAATGGTATTTTATTTTGTCTCGTAGTTAATTTAAGTATCTCTATCAGCATAAAATCTGTATATTTGTTTTTTGTTTTTTATTTAATTTATGATCATCTATGTGTTTATTTATTGGATAGTACGCATTTTTACCTCTCTTTTTTTTTGGTGATCAAATTTATGCAATTAGTTGGGTTCTTTAAATTAAGATAATTACATTTTAAATTTGCATAATAATTTTTTTATTTTGTTTCATGTGAAGTTATTATTTTTTAAGTGTTTCATGTATAATGTTAACCCTGTTTATGTGTACAATATGTTTGTGATTCCTAAGTCTATTTTTCTTTTATTTTGTTGAATAAGATTTACATATATAATTGGAAAGAAATATGGAAATTTAGCCAACACATAAGGCTATTGATAAGGGGTAAGCCGATTACACCAATAACAGAATTAACAATTGATCAAATTTTGTTGATTTTAAATCTATTCATGGATTGCATGTCACACAAATTCATATTTAACCGTTTTAGAATTTGCTTATTCAAGACAATGTGTTAGATTATATATTTTGATAAAATAATGAATTTAATTACATCAATAATGGAAATTTAGCCAACACATAAGGCTATTGATAAAGGGTAAGCCAGGTGAGATTCAACTTTATATAAGAAAAAAGTGTGTGACCCGCAAGTTTTTATTTTTTAAGTTTTATAATAGTTTAATTTATTTATGAGAATTTTTATATTCATTTTTATTAAAACTAACCATTGCTTGTAGATTGTAAGCCTGATATTTTATTTGAAACTTAACTAATTGTTTCTCTTATTTTCACCTCCATTAAAATCAAAATGTAAGTGATAATCAATCACTTCAATATCTACGGTCAATCATTTCTATATTATTTACTAATAATCAAAGTATGAGTTGTTTTGAGTGAATGAATCTTTGTTTATGACTGATTGTTTTGAATGTTCTGAAAACAATTTCTCATCATGTCAATTTCTAATCCTTCAACGATCGATTCCCAGTTTGCAATTTCTACATTGCCAAAAACAAAAAACCAAAAAATTATTCTGATATTAATTCCCTATACGAAATCGAATATGTTCCAGGAGATCTATTGCCTGAAACTACTCTTCCACTTGTAAATCTGTATGAGTACTTTCCCAAAAAGCCTGGTGTTTTCTAGATCAAAAATGTTCGACAGCTCTTGATCTTATTTTACCCCCATCTGACGAAGCGCTTTATCTCGAAGTCTCATCAGCTTCGCAAGCTCCAAGCACTACTTAAATTCCTCGACAAATCTCTCGGGAGGAGTTAAACAAGCGAATACCAGAATCATGGGTGACAAGCTACGAAAGGATGCATCAAGCATCCCAAACACCGGTCCAAACATCCGAAGTAAGCTTCCACTCACGCAACGATGGAACAACGGAGATCAAGTTTGACAAACCGAGATCATCTTCGTTTCGAAAGCAACTATCCACACAATTTGCTATCCAAATTGATGAATACGAATTCCAAGGTCCATACAGAGAACAGAATCCGAAACCAATCTCCTTCTGTCAAAACAGACAAATAGTATATCCCTTCAAAGACGAAGACGGTCATCAATATTTTGATGTATGTTCTTGCTCGGCCTGCATAGAAGATTCCTATGAATCTGATGACGAAATTCGCCAATGACGTAGAAAGAACAAAGATCCCCTATATAAGAGATACCTTGAAGGAGATCCTACAGTCCGTCCTCTCGGCGAAGGCAATGGGCGATACGAATACATAGTCCAATACTCTGACATAAAAGAGACATCTAAGCCAGAAATAATGATGATAGGAGCAGATAATTTTCCTCCACCATAAGATTTCATCAATGATAACATATCCCACTCTCCAAAAGTACTTTCCAAGGCGATCAGCTCCTCTGGACCAGATCAGCTAAGTCAAGGAAAAAAGGTTCTCAATTGGCAATCGGAAAATGCGATGGCTCAGAATCGACTGCTTACCACGATTAATCAAAAAATCGACCAGTTTGCAGAAGGATACAACAAAAGATTGAGCGTTCTTCAGAACTCAATCTCAGAGATCCATAATCGACTCAATACTCTCCATCAAGAAATGATGTCTATGGCTCAACACATGATGTTCAACACCTCTCAGTTTCAATGAAAAGAAGTTGAGATGACTAATCTCATATTTCAGTTAAATGACCTCCAACGGTGCCTCGAAAGTATGGTCCAACAACGAAATTCCTCCAACACATACCTTCCTCACCTCGGAAGCCTGTCATCAACGATGCCTATGCATCCAGGATATTATTCTCCGAGATTTCTTTCGGGCGAACAATATCAAAGACCAAGACACCCAGTCCCCGGATTCTTATCTTCCGACGAGGCGTTCACATCTCGATATGGTGTAACTCCTACAAACGATTTCAAACCATGACCCATGCGAGACAGAGCGAGGAGACAAAAGGAATCAGAATTTCGTGTCAACCAGACAAAAACCCGAACCATCGCCTCCTCTCATTCTAGTCAAGATTCTCTCGAACATGACAAAGGAAAAGGAAAGGATATAGGCATGATCGAATTTAAGATGTCTAATTTGCTGTATCACCTAGTTGAGCAAGACAAAGAGCCGAAAAGGTCAGAACATACTCTGACGCAAAAGCTTCCAACTAATGTCTCACATCCGACACCGACGATCAGTCGCTTCTCAGACTCAAGCTCCTCCTATTAATAAACTGATTCTGAAGAAAAATCCCTACCAAAACAATTTGCTATTGGAGAAGCATCAAAAAAGGAGCCAGACATAGACGAGGTATTCTCGGACAATGACGAGATGAATAACACGCCTTTTCAAGAACAAGAAAGGCCAGCAAGATAATTCGCCTCAAAAGTCATAACATTCACGTTCGACGATATTCCCTTCGAGAAATGGAATGACCGTCTTGACGAATTTCACGCATGAATGAGTTCCGAAGCCATCACTTCATCATCATACCTCGTCATACAACAGTTCACTGCACTATTTTTGGGTGCACTAAAAGAATGGTGGAATTCGCTTGGCGAATACAGACAACAGCAAGTCTATCAAAACAGCATACCATTGCTTCTTGGAAAAATTCATAGAGAATTTATAGGTACCCCAAGCCACCTCAAGGAGCAACTACAAGAAGAATACTTCACAGCGAAATGTTGTTCACTAAAGAAAAGAGATCTCGCAAAACATTTCGAACGTCAAACACGGAGGTACTATGTGCTAAACGGCCTCAATAACCCAAGCCTAAAACAAGTATACCTCTCCTCTATTGATGATTATCTGAGCCAGAAAACAAAGCTCAATATCAGAGACCAATGCCAAACAGTCGAGGAGATTTCTATCGGACAAATCCAACAATACGTCTTCAGAACACTCGACAAACTTTGCAAACAAAAGGAGTTCTGGAGAGAATTTATGGATAATTCGAAACATTTATCCAAAGAATGCGCAAGACCAGATCTATCAATCAAGTGTTCGAAGTCCAAGAAACATTGCTCGTGTGAAGATAGGGGCAAAACTCGTCGTTTCCAAAAATCAGCACATAAACCCAACTTTGGAAAATTCAGGCGCAAACGGTTTTTCAGAAAAAAGCAAACCTTCAGGAAGGAGACTAAATGCTTTTTGTGCCACAAAGATGGACATTTCGCCAAATTGTCCAAACAGTTCGAAGAAGAAGAAAAAATATCTCATCAACTCCATATCCATTCTTGCCGACGATATCGATCTCGACAATCATGATCTCGAATCGATGCTTTCTTATGACAGCGATGAAAAAGATGACATATGTGGCTACTCAGATTCCGATGTCTCTGAATCCTACGACGAAGAAGAAGAGTGCTGCTTCAAGATTACTCAAATGCCCGTCAAAAAGAGATACGAACACCGCATCTACCAGTGACAATCTTCGATCCTACAAGAAACGAAGATCCGGTCCATGCGATTGCTTTCATAGACACGGGAGCCCATACAACGATAATGAATCCCAAGATACTTTCATCATCCATGTGGCGCCAGTACCAACAAGAATTCAGAGTGGCGAATTCAGGGTTATTAGCGATCAAGCTCAAATCAAAGCCAATCACCATAGAGCTCTTTCCAGGATGTCAAATAACTACAGAAGTTATAGGTTCTTCCGCACCCGGAAAGGACATTATTCTGGGATGGGATTCGTATTATGCGCTAAAGAAGGGTTTCGACATTTCAATCGAGCCAAGAGGAATAAGATGGAAGACTCTATACAAAGCCCTTCACAACAATACCTCGACTATTCACAATTGAAGAACTTCCGTCCCCCGAATTCAGCAAAATCAAAGAAGAAATTACAGCAAATTCATGTGCAGACTCTCACACCGAGTTTCTTCAAATATGTAAAAACCCACTGTGGTTAAACCCGGAGTTCTTCGTGTCATTACCTTTCAAGGAAAACATCTACACAACGCCGACAAGAGCGAGTCACGCAGGAATGCCACCCGCATTGTTTAAACAAGCAAATGAAGAATGTGACAAACTAGTCAGCCAAATGGTTGTCTCATCGACAAATTCTCCATGGGCATGCAAGGCCTTTTACGTCAACAACAGAGCTGAACAAGCAAGAGAAAAGCTAAGACTGGTCATCGATTATAAACTACTGAATCAATACCTCCAAGATGTCAAATTCCCGTTACCAAACAAAAGGGCACTGTTTCAACATCTTCAAGGTGCAGCAATCTTCTCGAAGTTTGATTTAAAATCCGGATTCTGGCAAATCGGTATTTCACTAGAAGAACGGTACAAAACAGCTTTCTGTTTACCCAATCGTCATCTTCAGTAAAATGTCTTACCGTTCGGCCTCAAAACAGCGCCATCGTTATTCCAACAAGCCATGTTACGTATTTTCAAGCCTCTACTCCATACGGCCTTGATATACATTGATGACATCCTCTTGTTCTACTCGAACCACGAGGATCATATTCAAACTCTCCGACAGTTCCAGATCATAGTGAAGACACATGGAATAATGCTCTCAGCCCGAAAGATGATTATAGCCCAGGCCAACATCGAATTCGTTGGGATGCATATTACAAATGGACAATTTGCCCCACAAGCCCATCTAGCCACGACGCTTCTCGAGTTTCCAGACAGCGACCTCTCGAAAAGACAAGTCCAACATTTCCTTAGGGTAATCAATTACCTAAGCGACTTTATCCCGCAACTTTCGCTGCTGACACGTCCACTACAAAAGATGATGTCCAAGAATCCTCCTTTATGGACAAACAGACAAACATAAGCGGTCAAAAAGCTAAAGCTAGAAATACAAAAGCTGCCACCTTTAAAGATTCCATGCGAAGGAGCACGTGTTCTCCAGACAGAAGCAAGCAATAAGTATTGGGGTTCTGTCCTCCTCAAAGAAATAAATGGGAAACGTCAAATCTGCGGATACAAAAGCGGACACTTTAAAGACTCGGAGTTACATTATCACTCCACGTTCAAAGAAATCGTATCTGTCAAAAGGGCTATTGAAAAATTTGAGTTCCAACTGATTGGACACAAATTTCGCATAGAGATGGACATGTCATCTTTCCCAAAAATGCTACAGTTCAAGCAAAAGATGGTCTCACATCAACAATTATTACGGTGGAGTGAATGGTTTTCGAAGTACGACTTCAATTCCGTCTATTTAAAAGGCACGAAGAATGTTCTTGCCGACATGCTCAGCAGAAATCCTCTAAAAGAAATTCAAATGATGGCATGCTCCTCTGCATCCGAAAGAGAATACTACGATTTTGGAGCCAACATGCCTAAAGATGCTCATCAACTTGTCAACATGAAAATCATTCACGAACATCTCAAAGAAAGAGTTTTCAGGTACCAGTCGGTTATCCTATCAAAGTATGGCGTCAACGGTCACTACATCGCGCCATTAGGAATCCATCCAGACCATCCGTTCGCTCATCTCTACAGAATCGAAGATACTGAAATACCAGAAGAAGTTCTCTGTTTCCTTTGGTATCTCTGTTCGGTGTACACCATTGGCATCACTTTCGACATACAATGGCTATACCAATTCATCAACTCGCGCCAAGGACGCAAATATTGCCTCTCTACGTTCTTGACAAGGTTTGCACCATTAAGTTTATGGAGTGGTAAGCTGAGAAAATCAGCAAAAACGGTGAACATGTCGTTCAAGAAGCTAAAAGGACAAGGGTGTCTTAACCCTTTCTTCAATCCTTACACGATATACTTCTTCCATCGCCCCATTCAAGTCAACGTCAAAACCAACAAAATGCACGCGCTACCGACACTCATCCACCACGACGACTTCAAACGAGGTGTTCGGCCATAATTCAACGTCTATGATAACAAGGGATTTGAAGAATTCCAGACTCATGCATTTCGCCTCAACAATGCTAGACAAACATTCTTCATTCCATTCAGTCTAAATTGGAGCTACTATCCTATAGCTACCAGATGAGTCTAGACGAAGATCTACAGATTTTCGGAAGCATAACAACCCCGAAATAAATTCAACAAAAGATGATGATACCATAACCATCGCCAGCAGCAGACCCGCTGGAGCATTTCCAGGATGCACAGTCTCCAGATGACTCGATGAACATTGACGAAATTGGGAAAATGTTTGGTTTAAATAATAAAAACGAACCACAAGAAGACTTTGTTGAACCAGAAATCAAATACGAATGTCCAGGAGATTATTACGGCTGCTGCGACAAGCATATCATCGAGTTTGAAATAGATAATTGAAGACCTTTCTCTCAATGTATCTAATTATGTATAATTATGTGTAATGTAAGCGAATATGTAATCGCATAAATAATGTATAATATGTGTGAAGTAAGCGATGATGTAATCGCAATTATGTGTGTGATGTAAGCGATGATGTAATCGCATAAATAATGATGTAAGCGATGATGTAATCGCTGAGGTAAGCGCTTATGTCAGCGCAAAAATCCTCCACTATAAATATGTGTGTACCCCCTTGTGAAATATCAACTTAGAATTTCCCTTAAAACCTCTCTCAATGAGTTTCTAAATTCTCTCTAGTTTTTAGACTTCTTTACATCTTCATAAACTCTGATTTCTTTCTCTCAAAGTATGAGTTGCGATTCTGCTCAGTGTGCTTTTAATGAGTTTATCGTTTAACCAATACGACGGTTGTGGGGGGGAGATAAGGTTCCTAACAGTGGTTGAGCCATGGCTGGAGATGCCTACGAATGCTCCATTTACCTGGAACTTATCGAATCCCATGATTATCAACACGACTTAGTTTATACGGTTTCTCGTTTACTCATGTACCTTAGTACTTAAAACATAAGTTGTCGGCTTTGATATCTTATCCGTATTTAAAGACCAAATAAAACATGTTATCCAAATATCTAAAGTACTGAACGTTTCATTTTTATTATTTTAAATTATATACTTTTTTTAAATCGATTTTCTTATATATAATTTATTTAACAACGTTACTATAATATGCATTATTAAACGATAATGACTTTACTTTTTATTTATCAGATATTCTGTTTTAATATATATATATATTTGTGATATGTTAAATTAATATTGTATATATTGTATACTATTAGTTTGGATCAAATAATATACATTCACTAAATATCTTTTCGATATAAAATTTTAATCTTGTAACTATAATAAAGTATGTAATATATTAGTAAAACTAAAATTTGAAATCTATTATTCTTTCATTAAAGTTTGTTGATTTTTTTAAATTTTCATGATATGAATATGAAAATAACTTTTCAAATTCCTTGCATAATTTAATAAAATATATAGTTAATATGTATATCAAAGTTTTAACTAATTAAATTATGAAAATTAAATATCAAAATGATGTGGCATACATGTGGATGATATATGTTACATTAATATTGTATATATTTTCTACTATTAGTTTAGATCAAATAATACCCATTCACTAAACATCTTTTCGATATAAAACTTTAACTTTGTAACTATAATAAAGTGTGTAATATATTAGTAAAAAAAAAAAATTAAATATATTATTCTTTCAATATTTTTTGTTGATTTTTATAAGTTTTCATGATATAAATATGAAAATGACATTTCAAATTCCTTGCATAATTTAATAAAATGTATAGTTAATATATGTATATCAAAGTTTTAACTAATTAAATTATGAAAATTAAATATCAAAATGATGTGGCATACATGTGGATGATGATGTGTCTTCGCCACAAAAGAAAAAAACTAACTTTATATATATATATATATATTAGTAATTTTTTTTTAAATAACAGAAAAAGAGTAGTAAACATTTGATGAATTTTACTGTCTTTTTGGTAGTTTCGTACCTCCCAAAAGTGGAGGATTCTAACTAGCAGTTTCTTCTTAATAAAATTTTTTGTAAGCTCGTGAAAGTCAGAGAAAGAAGCCACTGTGTAGGAAAAAAAGAACCGGAAGAAGTCACTGGATAGGTAAGCTCTATGTATCTCTTAAAGAATATGTTTGATTTAGAAATTCGTGTAACCTAGTGCAACTTTATATGGTTATTTATAGTCGATATCAATATTTTTAGAAATAAGAAAATTTGGTAGACTAAATTTCAAGTTAATTTTCTTTTTAGAAGTTTTTTTGTAGGTTTTGAAATTCTTTTTTTTTTGACATATACAATTCTTTGTATGTTTAGATAGCTTTAAGACATCATTTTTTTGTGCAAACCATACTTTTCATTACTTAAACTTCCATAATACAACTATAGGGAACTATCCTTCCTCTTTGGCTACGATAATACAAATTAAAAACATTAAAACTTAAAACATATAGAACTTGATAACATGACAACGAATTCGAGGCTAAGCTCAAATGCGTTGATGGGATTTTCACTGTATGGAATTAGTCACTTTACCATGTTGAGGATGTCACCGGCGGTGCCGGAGAGGAAAGAGAGGAGGTCGCCTTCGCCAGATATAGACGATCTGAAAGGGGAGAGCTTTGACGGTGTTGAAACTGCATCAAGGTAGCCATAGTAGACAAAGGAAAACGCCGGAAAGTGGGAAAAATCTGAGAAAAGATCTCGCCGTGACAGAGGCCGCCGGGGGAAGGTGGAAAAAATGGTTCTTCGGGAGTTGTGTGACCGAGCCCGTGAGAGAGGAGAGCGACGCCGTTTAGGAGGAAGAGATGCTGGAGCTATATCGCCGATGGAGGAGAGTCATCTTGAAGAAACGCGATGGCTCCTTGGTCTTCGCGCTTGGGAGGACTTTAAATTAGGGCGTACATCTTCTCTTTACCTTTTTAGTTAAGCTTTTTGTTGTTTATTTTCTAAAGAGCTAGATATCAATCAAGTTCATTTCTTTTTAAGATAATTGTTTCCTTTGTTACTATAGTTTTTTATATTAATTTTTATTTTATTTTGACATATACGATTGGAGGTATCACTACAAGAAAACAGGGCTATTTCCGACGGTCAAATCCGTCGGAAATCCGTCGGAAATGGTCTTTTCCGACGGATTTCCGACGGATTTAAGCTGTCGGTTACAGTTCGTCGGAAATGTGGTTTCCGTCGGAATCCGTCGGAAATTTCCGACGGATTTGTTCCGTCGGAACGCCGTCAGACATTTCCGACGGATTTCCGACCGCGTAAGTTCCGACGGATATTCGACGGACTTCCGACGGATATTCAGTCGTAAATGCCGTCGGAACTCCGTCGGAAATTTCCGACGGATGTCCGACGGATATATTACCGACGGATTTCCGACGGATATTCGACGGCGTTACGACGGATAATTTGATCGGAAGTTGTCTCGGAAGTCCGTCGGTTCTTCGTCGGAAATAGGTTCCGAAGGATTTACGACGGTAACTATAACGCCCCGACCACCCATACCTGTGGGCCCCATGCCTGCTCTCGGCCCGTGGGCCCCATGCCTTATCTCGGCCCGTGGGCCCCATGCCTTATCTAGGCCCGTGGGCCCCACCCTTGTCCGACGGCCGGTGCGTTAATCCGGGAGGCTTGTAATACTTGTTTACTGACCCTGCAATCACCACGTGATCTTTCCCCGTGTTTTGTCCTCACTCACACGATACCGCGAATAACTTCCCGGAATGTCACCCATCCTTAGACTACTCCAGCTCAAGCACGCTTAACTCTGGAGTTCTTTCGGGCAAGTGATCGGAAAAGCTAAGTGCACTTTGGTGTCATAGCTAGCCAAATCAATTCTTATAAGCCTCTCCGCATATACAAGAAATCGGGATGTTACAGTAACTTATTCCGACGGTTTTCCGACAGAATTGGTATTTTGAATTTTATTTAATTATTTATTTTTTGGAAATTTATATATTAAAATTATAGAAATTTGAAATATAAATTAAAAATAGAAATAATAAATATATAAATTCATTAAACAAAATTAAAAAAGTCATTACACATTAAAATAAAGTGTTCAAAAAAAAGCATTAAAAGCAAATATTTAAACGGTTGGAGAATCTCCGTCGTCGGGATTATTATCCCGAAACATATGCGGGAAGCATTTTTCCATCATCTTCTCCAAGCAGGAGAGCTTCTTGGTGGTAGTCTGTTGCTCCGTCCGTAGCTCTTCAACCTACCGGTCACGGTCTATCACCGTTTGGGTGAGCCTCTCGATTTCTACCCGGTACTCCGAAGGATAACGAGGAAGCGAGGAAGAAGATTCCTGGGTCGGAAGGGTGCCTAACCCAGCGAATCGACCTTTCACTTGCCGGGTTTGCTGCGAATAATTAAAACCGATAATTAATAAATAACGAAAATAAAAAAAAAAACGAAATGAAATTAAAACTTACCTCAAGTACAATCTGGTTTATCTCTTCCCGGGACAAAGCGGTCGAGGACGTCGATCCTTCGAGACTGAGCTGCGATGCTGATAGTTCACGATCCAGCTTCGTCTTCTTGCTCTTCTCGACAACATCCCGCATCCCCAAGTCCTGTATCTGACCGGTTTTCTTGTTGGTGTGTCTATTCTCGATGAGTTGAAGATAATCGGGTTCGGAACCAGATGCTCTCGCCTGCGAAAATTTGTTAAGTTAAATAAATAAAAAAAACAGAATTCACAATAAAAAATTTAAATTAAACTTACCATTTCCATCGCTTCCCGTTCGATGGTCTTTGCGCCCGCGTTGTGGATGTAGACCCCTTTCCCGCCTCGTTGGCTAGTTCTGTTCTTCGACTGTTGCTCGGAGGTCTTTTTCGTCGCAGGCCTACTCCAGTACTCACATAAGCCTTTCCAGACGTCGTCGTCAAGGTCCTTCGGCTTGTCTTTGTTATGCTTCCACTTCTGTTTCCACTCGTACATGTGCTTCGAGTACGAGTTTGCGGCATACTTGTCGAAGGTGTCAATGACTTTGCGCGTATGATGAGAGTCCCACGTGAACTCTTGCTACAATTTTTTTAAAAAATTTGTTACATATCAAAAAGAAAAATTGACAAAATGAAATTCAAAATAAATAATATATCAATAAAGAAAGTACCGCGAAAGTCCGGTGCCACACGTCTTTCTCCTCGGCAGGCATGTCGGAATACTTCTCGTACGGTTTGTCCAACATGTTGTGGAGCATCCGTAACATCAAACGCTTCAATACCTTGGTCCCATAACATTCGCAGCTCATAAATCAATGGTTGCAAAAACACATCAAGTGATCTCTTCGGATGCTCTGGTCCAGGAACGAGAATGCTAAGGAACAAGAACTCCCTTCGCATGCACAAAGATGGCGGCAAATTGTAAGGTGTTACAATTACTGGCCACAAAGAATATTTTCTGCCGTGCTTCCCAAAAGGGCTGAAACCATCGGTACATAATCCAAGGTATACGTTCCTTGCCTCAAACGCAAAGCTGGGATAAATGGATTGAAAATGTTTCC
This sequence comes from Eutrema japonicum, assembly GCA_030161315.1. Classification (NCBI taxonomy): domain Eukaryota; kingdom Viridiplantae; phylum Streptophyta; class Magnoliopsida; order Brassicales; family Brassicaceae; genus Eutrema; species Eutrema japonicum. The sequence continues at coordinate 19,121,828 of BSQW01000012.1, read as the reverse complement.
ATGCTCCTGCATCTGACGGATGGGCGATTTGTCCATCTGTTGTATGCTCTGCATGCCATCTCATTGCTCCTGCTGTGCGCTCTGACTGATATAACCTTTTCAATCTCTCTATTAACGGTAAATACCACATCCGTTTATATGGCACTGGCACTCTTCCACCTGTTTCCTTATACCGAGGTTTGCGACAAAAACGACATGTCGTACGATCTGCGTCCTCTCTCCAGTAGAGCATACAGTTGTCTATGCATACATCTATCATTTGATACGGCAATCCTAGACCTTGAACAAGTTTCTGTATCTCATAGTATGATGCCGGTGCAAGATTATCTTCTGGCAAAATTTCTTTCACAAAATCAGCGATTGCATCCACGCACTCCTCACTCAAATTGAAATCCGTCTTTATACCCATCATCCTTGTTGCAGTTGATAAAGGGGAATGTTCACCTCTACACCCATCATATAACGGATGTTTAGCAGCGTCTAACATATCAAAAAATCTCCGAGCTTCTAAATTAGGTTCTTCTCCCCTATCTCCATACTCAGCAACCGATGGTATATTTTCACGATATGCATCGTTCACCATCTGAACATGACCTACCGTACTTTGTTCTTCCATTGCGGGTTCTTCTAAGCTAGTGTTATCCCCAATATAATGTTCACTAGTACTAGCATAATTATCCACCATTGTATCATTTTCTCCATGATAATACCAAATCTTGTAACCCGACATAAACCCATGACAATACAAGTGTGACCATACTTCATCTATCACGATAAATCTACGATTCCCACAATTGGTACAAGGGCAATAGATTTTACCGGTTTTTTTTGCTTTCTTCTGCATACCCGCAAATGCCATGAATTCCTGTAGACCTTTTTTGAATTCCTCCGTAACTAGGCCCGTGTCCGGAATTTGATGAGGCTTGTCCATCCATGATCGAAAATAATTATAAGGATTTGAAGAAGACATTTTCGTAAGGAATTAGATAACAGAGATTTTTTTTGGTTGTGCTTATAAATGAAGCGTGGAAACGTTTTTATAAGGAAAATTTTGTCCTTTTCCGACGGATTTCCGACGGATATAAAGCAGATATTATCGATGTCGGCAACCATGTCGGCAGCCATGTCGGCATCTGTCGGATATCCGTCGGACATCCGTCGGATATCCGTCGGAAATCCGTCGGAAATCCGCGACGGATGAACGTCGTCGGAAATCCGTCGGCAGTATGTCGGCAGCGTCAAAAAGTCGTCGGAAATCCGTCAGAAAGTGTCCGACGGATTATTGTCGTCGGAAATCCGTCGGAATTTCCGACGGATTTCCGACGGGTTAATATTTCCGACGGAATTCCGACGGATGTCCGACGGATGAGAAGTTAGTCGGAAATCCGTCGGAAATCCGTCGGAAATTTCCGACGGAATTATTGCCGTCGGAATTTCCGTCGGATTTCCACCTGTTTTCTTGTAGTGTATTGACATTCGTTAAGACATAATTTTTTTTTTTTTTGTTAGTTAAGTTTTTTTTGTTGATTTTTCACAAAGTTAGCCTAGCTATCAATTTAATTTCTTTTTAGATGATTTTTTTTCTTTGTTAATTAAGTATGAATTCATTACTAATAAAAGTATGGGCTGGGCAAATAAGTTCACGAAAACAGAACTTATATACAATCAAAAATTCAGCACGGAATGTTGATGATTAATCTAATATCTCAGCTATAGTTTCGGCGTATAAGGACTTAGAGGAGTTAATCATTCAACTAGATTTTAACCCGTGCGTTCGCACAGGAATTTTTTTTTGTTTGTTTTAGAAACTTTGCAATATAACTTGTGTTTATTTATGTGTTTAGATATAATAGGTTTTTATAGATTTAATTTTTGTACTATGTGACACATATTTATTTAAGGTTTATATATGATTTTTTGTAGATATAATTTTCATAATATGAGACACAACAATCCACGATTAGACATAGCGGGCGCACGAGTTTAGTTTTCGTAATTTGTTTAATTATTGTAACATGTTTAGAGGTCATGGGTGATTTTTGTGTTTAGATAACAATTGTTTTTGTATGGAATATTTTTTAATATGAGAAAATATATAAATTACATGTTCCCATATGTTATGTACTAATTTTTTTTAATATATTATGTTCTTAACTCGTTGAAAAAAAAATTGTTATGTTATAAAGTAATAAAATTTGTTGTCAAAACGATTAGTACATAACAAAATTTAAACGCACGGGAATTTTTATATTATTGTCAAAACGTTAGGCTGTATTGATGTGTCAAAACAAGTTGCATTGTTGCCTTAAAAAGAGAGAGAGAGTGTTGTGTTAAAACACATTACATCCATACAACACAATCCAATCAATGTCAAACAAAAGACAAACTCATAATGCTCAAGATAACGATCCACTATTTCCTCATCATCTTCATTGATGTCATCTCCATTTTCTGCTCTATTATCATCTCCATTTTCTGCTCCACTCACGTTTTCATCACCATTTGATACTTCCTTATTAATTTCATACACATTTTCTCTATCATTCTCAATGTTACCGTAACTGAAACAACAAACGAAAATTGCATATGAACGTCAGTGACACTACACAAAGAAAGAAATCAAAACACTATGATTTCGACAATTACCTAGGAACAATGGCAAGACACTACAAGAAAATACCCTTTTTGCAACGAACGATATCGTTGTAAAATCGTTGCAAAAGATGTTTTCAATCGAATTTGCGACGAAACAGAGATCGTCGTTAATTGATCGTCGCAAACCACAAATCGTCGTAAAATCGTCGGGAAAGTACGAGGGACAAAAATTCGTAACTAAATCGTCGGTAAATTATCGTAGTAAAATCATCGTAAATTTTACATTGAAATTATGACGAATATAAATACGTCGTAAAAACGATGGAAATTCAAAGGTAAATATTTCAATGTTAATTCAATGGCAAACAATTGTCGTCGTTAATTCGTTGCTAATTAATCGTCATAAAATCGTTGCTAATTAATCGTCGTAACATCGTCGCAAATAAATCGTCGTACAATCGTTGTAAATTAGCCACGATTTTATGACGATTAAATTAGCAACGAATTAACGAGGACTTTTGTTTACCATCGAATTAACGACGATTCATATATATATGATTTTTATTATTATTTTTGAAATTATAAAATGAAAATTTTAAAAATAATATACAATATAATTTTTTTTTTTAAATTATATTTTCTTACAAAAAACAAAAATTAGAATTCGAAATCCTAATTCTAAATAACTATATCGTAATCGTCGAGATTCAAATCGTCTTCGGGACGTCTCGACGAACCGGATGTGCCTGCTGCTTGTGCCGCTACCGCTGTCGCTGTCGCTGCCTCTGCCGCTGCCTTTGCCTCTGCTCGGCTTCTTCGCTTTTCCCGCAACATGGCCTGCATTGTCGGGTTCTCTTCTTCCAAGATGTCGAAGAGTGAGTCATTCTGCGTAGCATCCATTTCAACCCGCTGCTGAAGACTCGCAATCTTCGCCTGATAAGCTATAGACCGAGTAGCCTCGGTCTCAACCCGCTCCTGAAGACTCGTAATCGTGGCACGTAAGATGACTGGATCATCTTCTGGCGATCGTTGTCGCGGAGCATATGAAGAGGCGGCCGAGACATCTCGAATAGATCTCATCCCGATAACCTTCCCCTTTATCTTAGGGGTAACCTATATTTAAATTTACAATTAGAAATTTTTAAAAAATTAAAAACTAAAAATTAATAAGTACTAACTATTCTATATACCTGCTCGAAGATCCGGTCAATATCGGGTGTGGTCAACCCTCCAGACATGACCGACGAACCACCTGGAGATAGCTGTTGAGAGAGATGTGTCTCTCGTTCGGTGACCTTGGAGGTCACCTCATTGAAGATCTGCTCGGCCGTCTCTGAAACAAAGGAACCATCCTTCTTTCGGTGCGTCCGCTCAAAAACCTTGGTCATCGGAGGGAGTACACCTCCGTCTTCGGCAGCTTAGGGAAAAAAACTATGTTATTGACGAAGTAAATTACATAAATAAATTAATTTAAATAAATTTAATTACCATCTGTAGACGAACACCCGCAAAAGGTGTTTGCCCGGCTGTATGAGGCAAAGCCTTGAGTTTTCCGTCCGAACCAACGGTGTTGCGGGAAGCCAAACACTTCTCCAAAGTTATGATGGACTTCGGATCCAGCCAATACCGCACCAAGCCGTCCCATACGACTTTATCCATGTGAAGGGGCTTTGCTAAATCGCCAGAATTCTTCCATGATTTCTTCCATTCACCAACCACCCCTTGGATACGAAACTTCACCCTCTCGAGAAACAAAGCTTCAACCTCGCCATGAATCGAAAGATCCCAGTCATATTTTTGCTACATGAGAAACAAAAATAATTACATATTTTATAAAATAAAATTAAATATATATTTAAATATAATTAAAATAATTATGGGAAAAAATTATTTTTTCATACGTACCGCAAACATCTTGAACCATGTCTCCTTGACGTGTGGCGGGAGCAGGGTAAAATTGGTATGAGGCTCGATAAAATATGACTTGATGATTTCAGAAATGGTGCGTCCAACTTTGGATTCAACTCCAAACCTGAAACAAAAAATTGTAAAATTATAAACTGTTAGAAATAAATATAAATAAGTAATAATAAATGTAAAAATATATATATATATATATATATATATATATATATATATATATATATATATATATATATATATATATTACCATTCCCACCCGTCAGTATGATCCGGATCTAATCTCTTAAGCCTATGACGGCCCGGCAGTGCAAGCAAATCATGAACCGTCATGTGTGCATATGGGGCCGGGGCACGGCTTCCAGGTTGCGGAATCTGAGGTGGTTGTGGCGGCGGAGCACTCTGTGTGTGCGTCGCCGGGATGAAATCCGTCTCCATAGCCTCAGAAGACATGGGCAATCCGGTACCCGATGTATCACCAATCTCTCTCAAAAACTGATCGTAATGTGAACGCCGATGGCTCATCTGCATAAAATTGAAAAACAATTACTATCTATAAACACCCAGGCAGTATGCGATTTTTCCTAATTTGATTACGTTTCTACCGACCTAAATTGTTCCATTCCTATCTATACTAACTAAAATTAAAAACATAAAAAAAAAATTACCTCTTTTTCGCAAGGAATTTGGGAGGAGGAGAGTAAGAGGAAGAGAGAATGAAAATTGTCAAAAGAAGGAATGTGATATGAGCGTGTGTTTATATAGAATTAGTGGTAGTCGCCAAATCGTCGCAATTAGACCGTGGCTAAATCGTCGCTAATTTTGCAACGATTTTGTGAGGAATATTAATTTCTTATGTTTCCCACACGCGGGAGTTTAATTTACCGACATGCGGGAGTTTAATTTACCGACACGCGGTAAATTAAATTCATAATTTATGACGAATTAGTGACGAATCGTCGCCAAATCGTTGCAAATGTTGCAACGAATTAGTGAGGAAATTTGTAAAATCTGTTTTAGGGTTTAGGGTATAGGTACAAAAACTGTAAAGTCGATAGCAACATTCCATAAACAACTTTACATGTTTACCGTAAACCCAAAATCATGAAAGTATCTCTAAGTTCATAGAGATTGAAGAATGAGTAAAACAGAGAGTTTGCGTACATGTTAGATTATTAATACAATGATTCAGTTTGTGGATATTATTGTGATTGACCGAGTTTTCATTTCCGAACAATTCTCTAAAGTCAAGATCAATTTCATTGAGAGATGCATAATACAATTAGATGTTAATAGGTTAGCGTTTAGGGTTAAGGGAAAAGGGTTTAGGGTTTAGGGCATTATGACGAATCGTGGCTAAATCGTCACAAATTTTGCATCGATTTTGTGACATTCACAGTTTGCGACGAATTAGCGAGGAAATTTGTAAAATCTGTTTTAGGGTTTAGGGTATAGGGTATAGGTACAAAAACTGTAACGTCGATTGCAACATTCCAGAAACAACTTTACATGTTTACCGTAAACCCAAAATCATGAAAGTATCTATAAGTTCATAGAGATTGAAGAATGAGTAAAACAGAGAGTTTGTGTACATGTTAGATTATTAATACAATGATTCTGTTTGTGGATATTACTGTGATTGACCGAGTTTTCATTTCCGAACAATTCTATAAAGTCAAGATGAATTTCATGGAGAGATGCATAATAGAATAAGATGTTAATAGGTTCAGGTTTAGGGTTTAGGGCTTAAGGTTTAGGGTTTAGGACATTTCATGAATCGTGGCTAAAACGTCGCTTATTTTGCAACGATTTTGTGACAATCACAATTAGCGACGATTTGGCCACGATTCGTCATTATTCGTTATTAAATCGTCGCTAATTATGCAACGATTTTGTGACAATCACAGTTAGCGACGATTCCTTTGAAATCCCCTAAACCCCAAACTTCATCCCATTTCCGATCACCGCTCATTTCCCGCCGTAGTTGGGGCAATTAATAAATTAAAAGACACATAGACACATATATCTCGTAATTTATTAATCGCCGCACCTACGACGGAAAATGAGTGGATATCGGAGATGGGATCAAGTTTGGGGTTTATGGCATTTCATAGAAATCATATCACTTAAATTTCACAATAATTACTCGATCACAATATTATATTAATACATTAAATTCACAATAATTACTAGCTAGCGCGGTCACTCTGATTCATTTTCGGACGAAGACACATCCGTTTCTTGATCATCTGGTTCATCACTTTCTTCGAACTCATCTTCCTTATCTTCTTCCTTTGTATCGTCTGGGAGATATTCAACTTGCCTGTTTTGAGGATTTATCAAAAGGATGTCATCAGTGCTCTCATTTAGTTCTAGCATATCAGAGCAATGATCTTGCTGCATTGGTAGATCCTCAACCCCCACAATTCGACCCCTCGGAGAAACTTTTATAACTGATAACCATGAGATACGGGTGGTGCGAACTCGCGGATATGAAACAAAGCTGACTTGTTCTGCTTGTGATGCTAGGATAAATGGCTCATACTTATTATAATGTCGTGATTGGTTGACATCTATTGCCCCAAATTTGTTTTTACTGACGCCTCGATCAACTGTTGGATCAAACCAGTCCCATTTGAACATAACGCATTGAAAACCTAAGCAACCAGGGTACTCAACTTCAATTATGTCTTGCAACACTCCATAAACATCTATTGCGCCCCGCACACATACCCCGTAGTTGGCGGTAGCTCTTTGATTGCCGTATTTGAATGTATGAAATATATATCCACGTGTGCAATACATGGGTGCACTCGTTATCTTCGATATGGGGCCTTTTATTAACTCATGGAACCAGAGTGGATATGCGGTATCCCCATACTCGACCTATATCATTAATTAATTTAATTACAAAAGTAATCAAAATATGTATTAGGTTAATTGTCAAAGTTAGTAATTAATCAGATCACTTTAAATTCTTACGTACTTGCGTCTTCAACTACGGGGCAAAATGTTGATCTTTACGCTTGTTGATTTCATCGTCTGAGATTCCTTCAATGACTTTTCGGACTTATCTAACAAATTCACTGCATACAAAAATATTAACAATTGTAATTAAGATACATATCGTAATTGGTATAAAGCTAGCATATAATTTAGCCATATATATTTATATATGTTTATACACTTACGTCTCAAATTGACTAACTTCTTCGCAATTTAAGAGGATATACGTTTGTGCACTATGATGGTCTTTTTCATTGGCAAACCAAACTAACTTCACTCTTCCACATAATCGACCGATTGAAGAAAAGATATATGGGACACCTTCATTAGCATATGTTCGGCCTACACCTCCATCATCATATCGCCGTGCTGCCCTTTTCCGTGTGCGAACCTTCGAGCCAAAATAGTACCCCGTGAAGTGAGAAGTTTCTTCTGTTAAACTTCCTGCTACTATTGAGCCTTCAACTTTGGCTAGATTTTTAGCCTTCCGCTTCAAATGTCCCATAAATCGCTCGAATGGGTATATCCATCGATACTGCACAGGTCCCCCAAGTTCTGCTTCGTGAGGGAGATGAATAGGTAGATGTTCCATAACATCAAAGAAGGCTGGGGGAAATATTTTCTCCATGTTGCACAACAAATTAGGAATACTAGTATCAAGTTGTGCAATAACATCTTCTGACAAAGTATGGGTACAAAGATCCCGAAAAAATGCTTCGATGCCTACAATAACAATCACATGATATATAAGGTAATAATGTTAATTATTTTCCATTTCATATATATATATATTAATTATATATAAAAAATCTTAAATTCGCAATATGTGATTAATTTAAATTTATATACCTGCAATTGCTTCTTGTACATTTCCTAGTAGAAGTTCAGCAAATGCGAAAGGAAGTAGTCGTTGCATAAAGACGTGACAGTCATGACTCTTCATCCCGGAAAACTTTTGCCCTTTCTCAACACATTTAGCTAAATTAGATATGTACCCGTCCGGGAACTTCACATCAGATGTCGCCCATTTGAACAAAGCTGACTTTTCTTCCTCATCCAATCGAAATATGGGGAAATGTGCTTTCCCATTTCTTGTAATATGTAACTCATTCCGACAACAAAGATCAGGCAAGTCTAACTTTGACTTATCGCTGTCTTTAGTCCTTCCACTCACGTTTAACACTGTATGCATGATGTTATCAAAAAAGTTATTCTCTATGTGCATGACATCCAAATTGTGTCTAAGCAAATGATCCTTCCAATACGGAAGCTTCCAGAATATGCTTTTCTTATGCCAATTGTGATGCTCCACATATCCATCTGGCATATTAGCTGGAGTGTGCCAATTTCCACCACGATTGACTGTTTCCAATGCACCATAATGATCAATTTCTGCTTCTAGATCTTCTCCGGAAATATAAACCGGAGGAGGAACACGAACAGCTTTGTTCTTTCTAAACAACCGCTTATTTCTTCGATATGCATGGTGAATCGGTAGAAATCGGCGGTGACAATCAAACCAACTTGTTTTCTGACCATGTTTCAATTGAAACGCATCTGTCCGATTGAGACAATATGGACAATCTCCCATGCGTAGTCCAACCTGATAACATCCTGTAAGCAGGGAAGTCGCTTATTGTCCACATAAGCACCGCACACATTGTAAAAGAAATTTTCCTTGCAAAATCATATGTCCGAACCTCGGTATACCACAACTGCTCCAATTCCTCTATCAGAGGCTTCAAAAACATATCAAGGGAAATCTTCAGATGCTTCGGACCTAGTACTAAAATACTCAAGAATAAAAATTCCCTTTGCATGCACATATCTGGAGGAAGGTTGTAAGGCGTTAGGATTACTGGCCATAAAGAATATTGCCTACCAGACATACAAAATGGACTAAATCCATATGTGCAAAGACCAAGATACACATTACGTTTCTCTCTAGCAAAGTCTGGATGTACTGTCTTAAAGTGTTTCCACGCTTTTGCATCTGAAGGATGAGTAACCTCCCCATCTGTTTACAAATGATCTGCATGCCATCTCATCGATGCATCTGTCCTCTCAGACTGATACATTCTTTTTAATCTATCAGTTATAGGAAGGTACCACATCCGCTGGAACGGTACCTTACTCCGACCAGTAACTTGCGGCTTATATCTTAGCTTATGGCAAAATCGACATTCCTGCAACTTATCATCATCTTTCCAAAAAAGCATGCAATTGTCAACACAGACATCTATCATCTCAGAAGGCAACCCAAGACTATAAAGCAGCTTTTGTATCTCATAGTAAGTTTCAGCAGCTAAATTGTCCTCTGTCAAATACTCTTTAATCAAATCAGCCCAGTCATCCATGCAAACCTCAGCTAAGTTATGATCAATTTTAATAGTCATCATCCTAGCCGCCAACGACAATTTAGAATGTCCTTCTCTACATCCATCATAGAGTGGCTGATTTGCAGCATCTAGCATATCATAAAAAAATTTGCATCTAGATTGGGTTCCTCATCATGATGATCATGTGCAAATGTACTTACGGTTTCATGAAATGCATCCTTAACCATGTCATGAATCCTATCATTATCTTCACCATGCTGCTTCGCATGATCATCAAATTGATTAAAATTATTTGACTCATCAAAATTCGATGCTTGATAATTGCTACTACTACTAGCTGCATTTCCCCCATGACCCTCTCCATGATAATACCATATATAGTAATGCGTCATAAACCCTCTATTTAATATATGCGACCACACCTTCGAGATAATGATAAATTTCCTATTCAAGCATCTGGCACAAGGACAGTACAACTTACCACTGATAATCGTATTATGTATACTTCCTGCCTGATGCATGAATCCCTCCACCCCATCACTGAACTCCTTTGTTAACGATCCCTCCGAAACAAGATGATTATACATCCATCTTCTAATTTCAAATATTGACATTTTTGTTGGTCAGAAAGAAGTAAATGTTTCTGAATATGAAATTTTTATTATGAAGTTGGCCACTATATATAGATTTTTATTTTCGTTACCATCGATTTACCTACGATTTTACATCGATTTAACTTCGATTTGACAACGATTCTAAACATGTTTACATCGATTTTACAACGACTTTAAACATGTTTACCTAACCATACACCGTGAATTTAAACGTGCTCACCTAACTCATTAATCGTTGGGAAATCGATGTAATGTTTAACTTATAATAATCCATTATAATTCGTCGGTAATTTTACGACGATATTACAACGTTTTATAAAAATCTCGGTAAATCGTCGCTAAGTTACAACGATTTTACGACGATTTTGATAATCGTCGTAACTTCGTCGGTAATCGTCGGTAAATCGTCGCCAATTAGCAACGATTTTACAACGAAATATTTCGTGCCAATTTTGCGACGATTTACGACGACTTTAAAAATCGTCGTAAAAACGATTTCAATTTGCGACGAAATTATATCGTCGCAAAAAATCGATGTTAAAACAGTGTTTTCTTGTAGTGAGATCATACATCGAGATCACCCTCTCCTCCTCGATTTCACGAACCCAGAACTTCCTAACACGCCGTCGTCGTAGACAGGAACTGACTTCAGCTTAAACATAAAAATAAGGAAATGAAAATAAAATTATTAACCTCTCCAAATAAACACAACAAAATTCATAAAAATTGAATAAATAAAAACGAATGAGAACAATACCTACATGACGGCACTATTTTCTAAAAGAAACCAAAACGAAAAAGAAAAGATTATAACCCGTGCACATAACTGCACAAGATCTAAGAACATCATCATCACTTTCTAGCATTTAATCACACTTAATTTAAGGATATAGTTTCCTGCAATTCTTTTTATACAAAATCGGTTGGAGTTTTCTATTAAGAGCAAACTTTAAAATGCTAATATGTTATCCGGTATTCAAAAACTTGAGACCACTTTTAGATTACGCTAAATAGACCATAAAAAATTTGCAATGAACAAACAATTTTATAGAAAATGAAGAAATATTAAAGATAACAACTAAAAAATGTAGAAATATTAAACTGAACAACTAAAGAGAGAAGAAAACCTATAAAATAAAAGATTAAACAGAACAATTTAAACAAAAAAAAAGATTAAACAGAGTATAACCAAGAACGGATTAAATTTGATACATAGGTAAAATGCTTTACACAACTTTCCATTTTAAAATTTTGTAAATAACTGATTCGCATCAGAATATAGGAGTTTGATAATTTTTCCTGCAACAAAGAAAAAAAACATGTAAATACACATCATAATTACCCAAAATTTCATAATATAAAAACAGTAGTGCCAAATGAAATCATCTACAAAACGTAAACAATTGTGTATCAATGGTCGAAAGAGTCTCTATATATAGATGAATGAAGAGTGTTGGAGAAGTTTTTGTATGTTTATCTAAATGGAAGTTAAATATTAAATCAAAAATATTAAATCAAATCTTTTTTCGTATCAAATTTGGTTTGTTGGCTTAATTAGAAATTTTTTTATAAATTTTGTAGTAAGATTCCTAAAGCATAGATGAGAAATATTGCAATCTCCACAATTATTTGAGAAAATATAACAAATATAAAGTTAAGATTTAGATCAATTAAAATAAATGAATTTATACATTTAATTAAGTGAATATTCGAATTGTAGTGAATATTCGAATTGTAGTATATCACCATAAAATCGGGAACAAATTTTTGAAATTCATAACAGATTGAGAAAATATGGTAGTTAATCTCACAATTAACTATCCGTAATTAATTATATGAAATTTTAGTGATACATTTAGAATAATATTTGTTCACAATTAAAAAAAAAAATTTAAAATTTATTTTAGGAAATCTATATTAATGACAATTAAACAAAAATAGTAAATTCGAAATTATAACCAATTAATTATATATTTTATACCATATTTTGATTTATATGGAGCTTTGGTTTTAATTGAAAATCAAATCTGAACAAAAAATAATAATTTGATTTGATTTGATTTATATTTGATTTATTTCTTGCAAATCACGATCAAATCTTAACAAAAAAATTAATTTTGATGAATCTTAACACAAAATTTAGAATTGCTTTAGATTTAAAATCAAATTGTTGCAAAATAATTACATCATATTTTTTTAAATTATAATAATTACTTGTTTATGTGATCTAGTAATAGCTAAAACTTATTATAATTTTAATAATAATGAAAAGTAGGAAAAATGATTGTTTATATATTTCTAATGTTTTGAAGTTTCAATTCAAAATCATATTTAACTTTGGGAAAAAATGAAATGTGAAATTATTTTTGCACTTATTATTATCAAAAGTATTAAGTAAAAACATTTAGTATGTAATTTTATGAATACAAAATTAAAAGTTCAAAATATTTTTAATTTAGCTAGCTATTATTTTTACCTAAGGGAAGTCATTGTTTATTCAAAAAAAATTATATTTATTTGGTAACGTGATTAAAAGTGGAGATTAGGAAAAAAAGCAAAAATATATATGGGAAAATCAAATAAAGAAAAAGTTGTCATTTATGCATAATGTTAAATTACGTTAGAAATTCGTGTTTGGATATAGAGATAGTAGGAGAAAAATGGAATTAAATAAGTAGATTACATTAGAAAGATTTTTTAAAAATAAAATATTCCTGTTTGGAAACAGGGATAAAAAAGAAAGGAATAGTAGATATGCAGAATAGGAATACACTAAACTTAAAAAAAACAAATGTTACTCTGTTTTAATAGAATAGATTAGTTCGTTGGTTCATGGTCTAATTGATTGGTTAAGTTTATCCTGGTTTAGTCCGGTTATTGTAAATCCTTAGTTATATAAAAGGATGAGAAACAAAGTTCATTGAAACAATATCACAAACAGAGTCATCTTCTTCCGCGGGATCTCTGTGTGTGAGACTAGTTGATTCTTTAATATAGTGAAGTTTGTCGGATCTATTATGTCCCCTGAGACATAGTTCTCTACATCGAAGGTGAACTTAGTGTTCTTTCTTTCTGCAATTTCTTTGTGTTCATGCGAGTAAGAGTGATCGAGTGAGAGAGAGTGTGAAATCTTGAGAAATTGATTCATCGGAGAGTTGAGTTGCAATAAGAATTGTTGTTTTGGTGTAAGACGGATTCATCGTATCTTTCAACAGAATTAAAATTCTGGTTATAAACAAGCTATTTACTCACATTCATAAGAAAAATCTCTAAACCCAAATTCATACGAATTTTATCGATCTCGAACGATTAGAAATGAGAAGCGTTTGAAACCGAGAAACATGCCATTGTTAATGCATTTGGATTAGTCTTAGGACTTAGTCTCAGTTGTCAGAATGAGCTCCGTTGATGTAGGAGTTGTTGCTGTTTAATAGGTCAATTACTACTTCTAAGTTTGTAAAAGTTCTCCGAGAATGTAGGAGGCAATTGTCTTTGTAATTTGGCTATTTAAAGCCACTTCAGGAATAAGAACGAGTAAGCTTTTCGTTCTCATCATTCAGCTTTTTATCATTTGGTACCAACATATTGGTATCAGAGCCTCGTCTCATGTCTGAGTGGTGAGAAATTTCGTAAGAGCGTGAGTTAAAAGGGAGAGTGAAACATGTTAGAAGGGAGATTTCGAACATTTAATCTTGCTAATGGAAAATCTCTTCCATCCAAAGAGTGGTGGGATTTGATAGAGAAGGCTATACTGAGCCAGGTCGAGGTGAGAATCTCAACGGAACACAAAGACAAAAGTTAGCAGACAATAAGCTAAACGATCTGAAGGTGAAGAACTACATGTTCCAAGCGATCGACAAATCCATCTTGAAGACCATAATCCATAAGAAAACCGCCAAGCAATTATGGGAATCTCTAAAGACAAAGTATCAAGGAAGTGAGCGTGTGAAGCGATCACAACTTCAATGCCGAAGAAGAGACTTTGAAATTTTGGAGATGAAGGAAACAGAGAGTATCACAGATTATTTCTCGAGAGTGTTACTAATTGCAACCGATATGAGGAATTTTGGAGAAGATATGCAAGACGTCAAGATCGTCGAGAAGATCTTACGAACATTCTCGGAGAAGTTCACATATATTGTATGCTCAATCGAATAATCCAAAGACATATATAGTCTTTTGGCGGATGCTCTACAAAGTTCATTGTTGTGTCATGAACAGAAGATTAGAATACCTTCCAAAGGATCTAACAGTGAAGAAAAAATTCTGAAGATAACATCCGATGCGAGTGGAACAAGAGGAAGAGGAGGCTCTTTCGGAGGACGTGGCAGGGAGCGTGGAAGAGGAGGAGACTTTAATAAAGCATTGGTGGAATGATATAAGTGTCATAAGATAGGACATTTCCAATCTGAATGTCCTGCTTTCGATAGACAAGCAAACTATGTGGAGTTCAATGAAGAAGAGGAGCTCTTATTGATGGCACATGACAAGGGTCAATAATGGGAGATTTTTGGTTTCTTGACAGTGGATGTAGCAACCACATGACTAGAACGAAGAACTAGTTCCATGAGATTGATGAGAACTTTTGGCATTAAATGAAGCTTGTGAATAATGAACGAATGATAGTTCAAGGAAAGGGGAGTATCAAGATAAAGGTGAATGGCTTGACACAAGTTATTTCAGAGGTTTACTATGTTCCAGATTTGAGTAACAATCTATTGAGCATAAGCCATCTGCAAGAGAGGAATCTTGCGATTCTGATAAAAACAAATGGTATATGCAAAATCTATCATCCATCAAGGGAACTCATTATTGAGACTCAAATGAGCGCCAATCGGATGTTCGCGATTCTTGCACAAGAGATACAATCAGATTCTTGCTTCCAGGCGAAAACCACAAATGAAACATATCTATGGCATTGCAGATTTAGTCATTTGAACTACAAGAGTCTAAAAACGTTAAGTTCTAAAGGAATGGTGAAAGGTCTTCCTCATATTGAATCACACAAAAGAGTGTGCAAGAAATGTCTCGTTGGGAAGCAGAAGCGAGAATCATTCCCAAAGAAAAGCACATGGAGAGCCTCAAAGAATCTGCAATTGATACATGCTGATATATGCAGTCATATCACTCCAGCTTCCATCAGCCATAAGAGGTATCTCCTCACTTTCATTGACGATTACAGCAGAAAGATGTGGAGCTATCTGATTGCAGAGAAATCAGAGGCATTTCAAATGTTCAAAAATTACAAAGCAAACGTGGAGAAAGAATCAGGCATGTCACTTTGTTGCTTATGAACAGATAGAGGAGGAGAGTTCTATTCAAAGGAGTTTACAGAATTCTGGAAAACTCAAGGCATTAAACAACAACTAACAGCAGCCTACACACCCCAACAGAACAGAGTGGCTGAGAGGAGAAATCAGACCATCATGAATCTAGTTCGCAATACATTATCAGAAAAGAAGATGCCAAAAGAGTTTTGGGCAGAAGGAGTTAGGTGGATAAAATATGTTCTAAATCGCAGCCCCACTAATGCCTTGCAAGATCAAACACCAGAAGAAGGATGGAGTGGCATTAAACCCAATATGAAACACTTCAAGGTCTTTGGATGAAGCTATGAGACATCATAAATGGATAGAAACCATGAAAGCAGAGATCGATTCCATTGAGAAAAATCAGATGTGAGAGCTGTCTGCAATACACAAAGGTACAAAAACGATTAGTGTTAAATGGGTATTCAAGACCAAATATAACGAAGATGGAGAAATAGAAAAATTCAAATCCATGCTAGTTGCTAAAGGTTATGCACAGAGGTTTGGAGTATATTACAATAAGATTTATGCACCATTAGCAAGATGGAATACCATTCGAATCATCATTGCTACTGCAGCATACAAAAACTGGACCAATTACCAACTTGACGTGAAGAACGCATTTCTGCATGGGTAGCTCCATGAAGTTGTTTATATTGACCAGCCACAAGGCTTCATAAGGAAATGGAGTGAAGGGAAGGCTTACATACTGAGAAAGGCTCTATACGTTCTAAAGCAAGCACCGAGAGCTTGGTTTAGCACGATAGAAAGCTACTTCATTGGGGAAAGATTTGAGAAATGCGATTTTGAACATACTTTATTCATCAAGACAGAGCAACAAGGTCAGATTCTTATTGTGAGCCTATACGTCAATGATTTAATTTTTACTAGAAATTGTGAAAATTTGATTCTTAAGTTCAAGGAGTCGATGAAAAAGAACTTTGACATGACTGATCTCAGAAAGATGAGATACTTTCTTGGAGTAGAAATCCTGCAAAGAGAAGGAGTCTACATGTGTCAAAGGAAGTTTTCTAGAGAAGTTCTAGAAAATTTTGAGATGGATTCGAGCAATGGTGTGAACAATCTGATTGTTCCAGGGGCAAAAGTTTCAATGAAAGAGGGTGGAGCACTGTTGGATTCCACACTTTACAAGCAAATAATAGGAAGCTTGATGTATCTTACAGTCACTAGGCCGGATTTGACGTTTGTTGTGAGTCTTGCTAGTCGTTACATGGAAAATCCGACTGACGCACATTTTCAAGTGGTGAAAAGAATACTCAGATATGTGAAGAACACGGTAGAGCTTGGAATCATGTATAAGAGCTCCAAGTATATACAGACAGTGACTATGACGGAGATTTGAATGATCGAAAAAGTACATATGGGTTCGTGTTTCTAATAGATGGCGGAGCTGTCTCATGGAGTTCAAAGAAACAGCCCATTGTTTCTTTATCAACAACATAAGCATAGTATATTGATGTAGTCTCATGTGCAAAGCAAGGGATTAGGATGGCAAGAGTGATTGGGAAGATTGGAGAAAATCAAGAGGATTGCTTCACGATTAAGTGTGACAATAGTTCGACTATTCAACTGTCCAAAGCTGACTTTTCTTCCGCACTCAATCGAAATATGGGGACAGGTGCTTTCCCATTGCTTGTAATATGTAACTCATTCCGACAACAAAGATCAGGCAAGTCTAACCTTGACTTACCGCTGTGTTTAGTCCTTCCACGCACGTTTAACACTGTATGCATGATGTTATCAAAAAAGTTTTTCTCTATGTGCATGACATCCAAATTGTGTCGATCCTTCCAATACAGAAGCTTCCAGAATATGCTTTTCTTATGCCAATTGTGATGCTCCCCATATCCATCCGGCATATTAACTGGAGTGTGCCAATTTTCACCACGATTGACTGTTTCCAATGCACCATAATGATCAATTTCTGCTTCTAGATCTTCCCCGGAAATATAAACAGGAGGAGGAACACGAACAGCTTTGTTCTTTCTAAACAACCGCTTATTTCTTCGATATGCATGGTGAATCGGTAGAAATCGGCGGTGACAATCAAACCAACTTGTTTTCCGACCATGTTTCAATTGAAACGCATCTGTCCGATTGAGACAATATGGACAAGACAATCGTCCATGCGTAGTCCAACATGATAACATCCCGTAAGCAGGGAAGTCGCTTTTTGTCCACATAAGCACCGCACACATTGTATAAAACGTTTTCCTTGCAAAATCATATGTTCGAACCCCGGTATACCACAACTGCTCCAATTCCTCTATCAGAGGCTGCAAAAACACATCAAGGGAACGCTTCGGATGCTTCGGAACTGGTACTAAAATACTCAGGAATACAAAATTCCCTTTGCATGCACATATCTGGAGGAAGGTTGTAAGGCGTTAGGATTACTGGCCATAAATAATATTGCCTAACAGACATACCAAATGGACTAAATCCATATGTGCAAAGACCAAGATACACATTACTATTCTCTCTAGCAAAGTCTGGATGTACCGTCTTAAAGTGTTTCCACGCTTTTGCATCTGAAGGATGAGTAACCTCCCCATATGTTTGCAAATGATCTGCATGCCATTTCATCGATGCAGCTGTCCTCTCAGACTGATACATTCTTTTTAATCTATCAGTTATAGGAAGGTACCACATCCGCTGGAACGGTACCTTACTCTGACCAGTACCTTGCGGCTTATGTCTTAGCTTATGGCAAAATCGACATTCCTGCAACTTATCATCATCTTTCCAAAAACGCATGCAATTGTCAACACAAACATCTATCATCTCAGAAGGCAACCCAAGACTATAAACCAGCTTCTGTATCTCATAGTAAGTTTCAGCAGCTAAATTGTCCTCTGGCAAATACTCTTTAATCAAATCAGCCCAGTCATCCATGCAAACCTCAGCTAAGTCATGATCAGTTTTAATAGTCATCATCCTAGCCGCCAACGACAATTTAGAATGTCCTTCTCTACATCCATCGTAGAGTGGCTGATTTGCACCATCTAGCATATCATAAAAAACTTTTGCATCTAGATTGGGTTCCTCATCATGATGATCATGTGCAGATGTACTTACGGGTTTCATGAAATGCATCCGTAACCATGTCATGAATCCTATCATTATCTTCACCATGCTGCTCCGCATGATCATCAAATTGATTAAAATTATTTGACTCATCACAATTCGATGCTTGATAATTGCTACTACTACTAGCTGCATTTCCCCCATGACCCTCTCCATGATAATACCATATATAGTAATGCTGCATAAACCCTCTATTTAATATATGCGACCACACTTTCGAGATAATGATAAATTTCCTATTCAAGCATCTGGCACAAGGACAGTACATCTTACCACTAATAATCGTATTATGTATACTTCCTGCCTGATGCATGAATCCCTCCACCCCATCACTGAACTCTTTTGTTAGCGATCCCTCCGAATCAAGACGATTATATATCCATCTTCTAATTTCAAATTTTGACATTTTTTGTTGGTCAGAAAGAAGTAAATGTTTCTGAATATGAAATTTTTATTATGAAGTTTACCGTTATATATAGATTTTTATTTTCGTTACCATCGATTTACCTAAGATTTTACATCGATTTAACTTCTATTTTACAACGATTCTAAACATGTTTACATCGATTTTACAACGACTTTAAACATGTTTACCTAACCATACACCGTGAATTTAAACGTGCTCACCTAACTCATTAATCGTTGGGAAATCGATGTAAAGTTCAACTTATAATAATCCTTGCTAATTCGTCGGTAATTTTACGACGATATTACAACGTTTTATAAAAACCTCGGTAAATCGTCGCTAAGTTACAATGATTTTACGACGATTTTGATAATCGTCGTAACTTCGTCGGTAATCGTCGGTAAATCGTCGTCAATTAGCAACGATTTTACAACGAAATGTTTCGTGCAAATTTTGCGACGATTTTACGACGACTTTAAAAATCGTCGTAAAGTCGTCGTAAAAACGAATTCAATTTGCGACGAAATTAAATCATCGCAAAAAATCAATGCTAAAACAGTGTTTTCTTGTAGTGAGATCATACATCGAGATCACCCTATCCTCCTCGATTTCACAAACCCAGAACTTCCGAACACGCCGTCGTCGGAGACAGGAACTGACTTCAGCTTAAACATAAAGATAGGGAAATGAAAATAAAATTATTAACGTCTCCAAATAAACACAACAAAAATTCATAAAATTGAATAAATAAAAACGAATGAGAACAATACCTACATGACGGCACTATTTGCTAAAAGAAACCAAAACGAAAAAGAAAAGATTATAACCCGTGCACATAACTGCACAAGATCTAAGAACATCATCATCACTTTCTAGCATTTAATCACACTTAATTTAAGGATATAGTTTCTTACAATTATTTTTATACAAAATCGGTTGGAGTTTTCTATTAAGAGCAAACTTTAAAATGCTAATATGTTATCCGGTATTCAAAAATGTGAGACCACTTTTAGATTACGCTAAATAGACCATAAAAATTTTGCAATGAACAAACAATTTTATAGAAAATGAAGAAATATTAAAGATAACAACTAAACAAAATGTAGAAATATTAAACTGAACAACTAAAGAGAGAAGAAAACCTATAAAATAAAAGATTAAACAGAAAAATTTAAACAAAAAAAAAAAGATTAAACAGAGTTAACCAAGAATGGATTAAATTTGATACATAGGTAAAATGCTTTACACAACTTTTGATTTTGAAATTTTGTAAATACCTGATTCACATCAGAATATAGGAGTTTGATAATTTTTCCTGCAACAAAGAAAAAACATGTCAATACACATCATAATTACCCAAAATTTCATAATATAAAAATAGAAGTGCCAAATGAAATCATCTACAAAACGTAAAGAATTATGTATCAATGGTCGAAAGAGTCTCTATATATAGATGAATGAAGAGTGTTGGAGAAGTTTTTGTATGTTTATCTAAATGGAAGTTAAATATTAAATCAAATATTTTTCGTATCAAATTTGGTTTGTTGGCTTAATTAGAAATTTTTTATAAATTTTGTAGTAAGATTCCTAAAGCATATATGAGAAAGATTGCAATCTCCACAATTATTTGAGAAAATATAACAAATATAAAGTTAAAATTTAGATCAATTAAAATAAATGAATTTATACATTTAATTAAGTGAATATTCGAATTGTAGTATATCACCATAAAATCGGGAACAAATTTTTGAAATTCATAACAGATTGAGAAAATATGGTAGTTAATCACACAATTAACTATCCGTAATTAATTATACAAACTTTTAGTGACAAATTTAGAATAATATTTTTTCACGATTAAAAAAAAATATTTTTAAAATTTATTTTAGGAAATCTATATTAATGACAATTAAACAAAAATAGTAAATTCGAAATTAAAACCAATTAATTATATATTTTCCCCATATTTTGATTTATATGGAGCTTTGGTTTAAATAGAAAATCAGATCTTAACAAAAATAATAATTTGGTTTGATTTGATTTATATTTGATTTATTTCTTGCAAATCACGATCAAATCTTAACAAAAAAAATTAATTTTGATGAATCTTAACACAAAATTTATAATTGCTTTAGATTTAAAATCAAATTGTTGCAAAATAATTACATCAAATGTTTTTTTAAATTATAATAATTACTTGTTTATGTGATCTAGTAATAGCTAAAAATTATTATAATTTTAATAATAATGAAAAGTAGGAAAAAATGATTGTTTATATATTTCTAATGTTTTGAAGTTTCAATTCAAAATCATATTTAATTTTGGGAAAAAATGAAATGTGAAATTATTTTTGCACTTATTATTATCTAAAGTATTAAGTAAAAAAATTTAGTATGTAATTTTATGAATACAAAATTAAAAGTTCAAAAGGTTTTTAATTTAGCTTGCTATTGTTTTCGCCTAAGGGAAGTCATTGTTTATTCAAAAAAAAATTATATTTATTTGGTAACATGATTAAAAGTGGAGATTAGGAAAAAAAGCAAAAATATATATGGGAAAATCAAATAAAGAAAAAGTTGTCATTTATGCATAATGTTAAATTACGTTAGAAATTCGCGTTTGGATATAGAGATAGTAGGAGAAAAATGGAATTCAATAAGTAGATTACATTAGAACGATTTTTAAAAAATAAGATATTTCTGTTCGGAAACAGGGATAAAAAGAAAGGAATAGTAGATATGCGTAATAGGAATAGACTAAACTTAAAAAAAAACAAATGTTACTCTGTTTTAATAGAATAGATTAGTTCGTTGGTTCATGGTCTAATTGATTGGTTAAGTTTATCCTGTTTTAGTCCGGTTAATGTAAATCCTTAGTTATATAAAAGGATGAGAAACAAAGTTCATTGAAACAATATCACAAACAGAGTCATCTTCTTCCACGGGATCTATGTGTGTGAGACTAGTTGATTCTTTAATCTAGTGAAGTTTGTCGGATCTATTATATCCACTGAGACATAGTTCTCTACATCGAAGGTGAACTTAGTGTTCTTTCTTTCTGCAATTTCTTTGTGTTCATGCGAGTAAGAGTGATCGAGTGAGAGAGAGTGTGAAATCTTGAGAAATTGATTCATCGGAGAGTTGAGTTGCAATCAGAATTGTTGTTTTGGTGTAAGACGGATTCATCGTATCTTTCAACAGAATTAAAATTCTGGTTATAAACAAGCTATTTACTCACATTCATAACAAAAATCTCTAAACCCAAATTTCACACGAATTTTATCGATCTCGAACGATTAGAAATGAGAAGCATTTGAAACCGAGAAACATGCCATTGTTAGTGCATTGGGATTAGTCTTAGGACTTAGTCTCAGTTGTCAGAATAAGCTCCGTTGATGTAGGAGTTGTTGCTGTTTAATAGGTCAATTATTGCTTCTAAGTTTGTAAAAGTTCTCCGAGAATGGAGGAGGAAGTTGTTTTTGTAATTTGGCTATTTAAAGCCACTTCAGGAATAAGAACGAGTAAGCTTTTCGTTCTCATCATTCAGCTTTTTATCATTTGGTACCAACATATTGGTATCAGAGCCTCGTCTCATCTCAGAGTGGTGAGAAATTTCGTAAGAGCGTGAGTTAAAAGGGAGAGTGAAACATATCAGAAGGGAGATTTCGAACATTGGAGCTTGCTAATGGAAAATCTCTTCCATCCAAAGAGTGGTGGGATTTGATAGAGAAGGCTATACTGAGCCAGGTCGAGGTGAGATTCTCAACGGAACACAAAGACAAAAGTTAGCAGACAATAAGCTAAACTATCTGAAGGTGAAGAACTACATGTTCCAAGCGATCGACAAATCCATCTTGAAGACCATAATCCAGAAGGAAACTGCCAAGCAATTATGGGAATCTCTAAAGACAAAGTATCAAGGAAGTGAGCGTGTGAAGAGATCACAACTTCAATGCCTAAGAAGAGACTTTGAAATTTTAGAGATAAAGGAAACAGAGAGTATCACAGAGTATTTCTCGAGAGTGTTACTAATTGCAACCGATATGAGGAATCTTGGAGAAGATATGCAAGACGTCAAGATCGTCGAGAAGATCTTACGAACATTCTCAGAGAAGTTCACATATATTGTATGCTCAATCGAATAATCTAAAGACATAGATAGTCTTTTGACGGATGCTCTAAAAAGTTCATTGTTGTGTTATGAACAGAAGATTAGAATATATTCCAAATGATCTAACAGTGAATAAAATTTTTTGAAGATAACGTCCGATGAGAGTGGAATAAGAGGAAGAGGAGGCTCTTTCGGAGGACGTGGCAGGGAGCGTGGAAGAGGAGGACACTTTAATAAAGTATTGGTGGAATGATATAAGTGTCATAAGCTAGGAAATTTCCAATCTGAATGTCCTGCTTTCGAGAGACAAGCAAACTATGTGGAGTTCAATGAAGAAGAGGAGCTATTATTGATGGCACATGACAAGGGTCAATAATGGGAGATTTTTGGTTTCTTGACAGTGAATGCAGCATCAACATGACTAGAACGAAGAACTGGTTCCATGAGATTGATGAGAACTTTCGGCATTCAATGAAACTTGTGAATAATGCACGAATAATAGTTCAAGGAAAGGGGAGTATCAAGATAAAGGTGAATGGCTTGACACAAGTTATTTCAGAGGTTTACTATGTTCCAGATTTGAGCAACAATCTATTGAGAATAGGCCATCTGCAAGAGAGGAATCTTGTGATTCTGATAAAAAAAAAATGGTATATGCAAAATCTATCATCCATCAAGGGAACACATTATTGAGACTCAAATGAGCGCCAATCGGATGTTCGCGATTCTTGCACAAGAGATACAATCAGATTCTTGCTTCCAGGCGAAAACCACAAATGAAACACATCTATGGCATTGCAGATTTAGTCATTTGAACTACAAGAGTCTAAAAACGTTAAGTTCTAAAGGAATGGTGAAAGGTCTTCCTCATATTGAATCACACAAAAGAGTGTGCAAGAAATGTCTCGTTGGGAAGCAGAAGCGAGAATCATTCCCAAAGAAAAGCACATTGAGAGCCTCAAATAATCTGCAATTGATACATGCTGACATATGCGGTCAGATCATTCCAGCTTCCATCAGCCAGAAGAGGTATCTCCTCACTTTCATTGACGATTACAGCAGAAAGATGTGGAGCTATCTGATTGCAGAGAAATCAGAGGCATTAAAAATGTTCAAAAATTACAATGCAAACGTGGAGAAAGAATCAGGCATGTCACTTTGTTGCTTATGAACAGATAGAAGAGGAGAGTTTTGTTCAAAGGAGTTTACAGAATTCTGGAAAACTCAAGGCATTAAACAACAACTAACAGCAGCCTACACACCCCAACAGAACAGAGTGGCTGAGAGGAGAAATCAGACCATCATGAATCTAGTTCGCAACACATTATCAGAAAAGAAGATGCCAAAAGAGTTTTGGGAAGAAGGAGTTAGGTGGATAAAATATGTTCTAAATCGCAGCCCCATTAATTTCTTGCAAGATCAAACACCAGAAGAAGGATGGAGTGGCATTAAACCCAATATGAAACACTTCAAGGTCTTTGGATGCATCGGACATGTCCATATACCAGAAGAAAATTGAGTAAAACTAGACGACAAGAGTTGTAAGTGTGTGTTTCTTGGTGTTAGTGAAGAATCAAAGGCATATCGAATGTACACTCCCATTTCAAGAAAGATTATAGTTAGTAGAGACGTGGTTTTTGAACAAGAAGAAAAGTGGGATTGGGGAAGGAAAAATGCAGAAGGAGGAAGTGATTATTCAATCATTCTTACTTGGGAAAATGATGGAGAAAATATAATTATTGAGGATGAGTACTTGCAAGAAGACGAAAACAAGGATTCGAAAATGCAGATAACATTGGTGCTGAAACAGAAGCAGTAGAACCTGAAGATATTTTAGAGCAAGGAAGACCAGTACGAGTAAGTAGAACTCCAAACTACTTGCTTGACTATGACTGCGGACAAGTAATGTTGGATGAAGAAGAAACTGCCTATTTATGCGATGATTACATGCTTGACGATCAAGTTCTACATGTTGTCACCGCACTTAGAGATCCTACAACCTACGATGAAGCTATGAGACATCATAAATGGAGAGAAACCATGAAATCAGAGATCGATTCCATTGAGAAAAATCAGATGTGAGAGCTGTCTGCAATACACAAAGGTACAAAAATGATTAGTGTTAAATGGGTATTCAAGACCAAATATAACGAAGATGGAGAAATAGAAAAATTCAAAGCCAGGCTAGTTGCTAAAGGTTACGCACTGAGGTTTGGAGTATATTACAATAAGATTTATGTACCATTAGCAAGATGGAATATCATTCGAATCATCATTGCTACTGCAGCATACAAAAACTGGACCGATTACCAGCTTGATGTGATGAACGCATTTCTGCATGGGGAGCTCCATGAAGTTGTTTATGTTGACCAGCCACAAGGCTTCATAAGGAAATGGAGTGAAGGGAAGGCTTACATACTGAGAAAAGCTCTATACGTTCTAAAGCAAGCACTGAGAGCTTGGTTTAGCACGATAGAAAGCTACTTCATTGGGGAAGGATTTGAGAAATGCGATTTTGAACATACTTTATTCATCAAGACAGAGCACAAGGTCAGATTCTTATTGTGAGCCTATACGTCAATGATTTAATTTTTACTAGAAATTGTGAAAATCTGATTCTTAAGTTCAAGGAGTCGATGAAAAAGAACTTTGACATGACTGATCTCAGAAAGATGAGATACTTGATATATCATGGTTTTTACCCCATTTAGGCCATGATATAAGTCCTTTTTATAGAGTCTTTATAGTATTTTGGAGTCTTTTTAGAGTCTTTTACAGGTCATAGCACGTTTGGAGGATTATTGGAAGTATTGGAGCTTTCTGGAACAGTTTGTAGCAGAGCTAAAGATCGTGTCGCTGAGAACCTGAATTCACGTCGAGCATCGATCGATACCCCTTGGTATCGATCGACACTCAGCGCTGCAAGACACGACCCCGTAGTTTTCCAAGACTTGAGGAATTGCAAAAGCGCCCAGAAGTCTTTAATAATTACAAGAAGACCCCAAATCGTGATTTAGGTTATAAATAGGATTTTACAGCCATTGTTTAGGATGCTTTTATTTTCTGTGTTTAATTTTACTTTGGTTTTAGAGAGACAAGTCTGAATCTCCCTTCGTCCGAGATCAGATCTCTAAACCCTTCTTTCTATTCTATTGATGATTTATTCAAACATGTCTTTTGATTCAATTGCCATGTCTGAGTAGATCCACTTTAGGTTTAGGGTTTTCTCATAAAGGATTTCTTTGAATGCTAGGTTAATTATCTGTTTAGGATTCACCATCTGAATTAGTTCTTCACCTTAGGTTGTGTTCATAGCTAATTCTAGGTTGACGAATCTGGAACTTAGATCTTAGGATAATTGATTAGGCACGAGAGTGCGATTAATTACCTGATAGAACCTAGGTGAGCAAATTGATTATTCGCAAAGAGATTTGGTTTAATTGATTTGTGAACATATCAAACCTGATATTAAAGCTGATCTAGAATTTAGGATTCGCAAAGAGATTTGGAATTCCTAGGATTTAGATTTAGATAGTTTTCGCAACGAGAGTTGGTTAGCTATATTTTAGTGATTTGAGTTCAAGAACTGCGCTAAATCTGAATCCTGTTAGTTAGTTAGTCTGCATTCACTGATTTCCTGAGAAAAACCCTGAGCCTATATTTCCCAATTGATTTACAACTCTTTTAATTTCTGCACTGCTTTTAATTACAACTGTTTGGCTTAGCGTAATTCGACACTATAGAATCTATTGTGCGTTTCTGTGAGTCTTCTGTGGTTCGACCCCTAGCTATACTATTACAACTGCTTTAGTACTTTAGGGTATTAAATTGAGCATATCAATTTTGGCGCCGTTGCCGGGGACTCAATTTGCCATTAGATTTTAGTTTAGGATTTCGACTAAGTTCGACGGTATCGATCGATACTCTGTAGTATCGGTCGATACGCGTCGTCTTCTTTTGTTGGTATCGGTCGACACCACTTGGTATCGATCGATACTCAACGTATTTTTCTGGTTACTTACGTGCTTTGCCTAGTGTTTTGTTTGCAGGTGTATGCTTGTTCGTGAAACCAGAAGCAACAAGAGCACACAACTAGTTGAACTGTCACTGGAACAGCTAGCGTTTGTGGAACGCACAAACAGAAAGACCAAGCAAACATCAGGGATGAACAACCCAGTGGTTTTAAGAGCTGATGAAGTTGGAATTCTGAGAGACCAAGAGGGTCACGTGTGTAATGAGAGAGGGCAGCGACTTGATGAAGCTGGTAACATCGTTGTCCCTGCTGCGGTTGTTGAGATTGTCGCGCCAGCTGGGCGCGCCAACGCAGGGAATGCTGTGGTTAATCGTGGAAGGACGATTGGTGAATGCAACAGGCCTGACCAGTTTTTCGCCAATCGTTCAGCAATTCGTCCTCCTGCGTTTGAGAGGAATGACTTTGAGCTGAAGCCTACTTACTTCACTCTAGTGGGACAGCATCTCTTTCATGGTCTTCCTCATGAACATCCAATGGACCATGTAGAGAGGTTCGAGGACTTGGTCACTAGCATTAAGAGCAATGGAGTGTCCTACGACTATCTCTTCTGCAAGCTCTTCCCCTACTCTCTGGGTGGAGAAGCTACTTACTGGCTGAGGCAGCTATCTCCTGGATCGCTAACTAATTGGGAGGACACCAAGAGAGCCTTCCTGATTAACTTCTACGATGACGGAAGATCTGAAGATCTGAGGAATAAGATCTCCACTTTTTCTCAAGGACCTACTGAGGCGTTCAAGGCTGCTTGGACAAGATTCAGATCGTACCAGAGAGATTGTCCACATCATGGATACTCTGATGTGCAGCTGCTGGGTATCTTCTTCAGAGGAGTAGATTGGAGATATCAGATGGGTCTGGACTCTTCCAGCAATGGTAATTTCAACACCAGATATCCTGAGGATGCTATTGTGTTGATCGAGAACTTTGCCTCTAGTAGTAGCACCAAGAGCGCAGATTTCGAGCGCAAGAGGCTGGCTGGTAACATGGATGGGTCACAGATTGCTGAAGTGAAAGCTCAGCTGGATTCTATGCACAGTCTTCTGCTGGGAAGGACAACAAAGGCCGTCCACTTTGCTACTGAGAATGAGGTGGAAGATGTTAACTACATAGGTGGTTCTGGTTTTCAGGGTCAGCGATTCGGATACAACACCAATCGAAACTATGGTCACCAAGGAGGGTACCAATCCCCAGCACCCAAAACTCCTGAGAGTAAGATTGAGGCTATACTTGAACACCTGGTTCAAGGGCAGGAGAAGATGACAGCCACCTTCAATGGTAAGATGGACACCATGTACACCGATTTGAGTGGAAGGATCGAGGCACTAAATACGAGCCACAGGATGCTGGAGACGCAAGTAGCTCAGACTGCAGCAAATTCCAAGGGAAAGGCGGTTCAATCACACAATGCACACGTCAATGCCATCAGCTTACGTGCAGAAAATCTCGAAGCCATTCCTGAAATCGCACAAGCATCGATCGATACTCCCCAGTATCGATCGATACCAGCCCAGACGTCTGCTAGAATGGATTCGAAAACCCGTGTATCGATCGATACCCCATTAGTATCGGTCGATACCGGGGCGATTTCTGAGGAAACAGTTGAAACCTCGACTGTGGTGCCTAAGGTCGTTGCAGAACGAGTGTATGTAACCAGGATGCCTTATCCTATGGTTCCTAAGCTGACAAGGGAGGAATGGGAGATTGCTAGACTACAGTATATGCTGGATAACCCGAACGTGGAGCTTCTTTCTGATGAAGATGTACCTGTCAGAAACGATTCAAATCGCATGGCGTCGATCGATACCCTACCTGGTATCGATCGATACCCCTCGCAGAAAGAACCAGAAGCCAAGAAATCACGTGAGGTGATAGGAGAAAGAGTTCGCAATTCACTACAACCACGGAAATTGACACAGAGGGAAGACCCAGGGAAATTCGCAGTACCAAGCTCCATCTCAGGAGTTGATTTCAAAGAGTCTCTTGTCGACTCAGGGGCTAGTGTCAATGTCATCTCAAAGGCAATTGCAGAGCAGTTGGGGGCTACTATTCTATCTCCTAAGACATCTATCACGTTTGCAAACGATTCCACCTTACTTCCATATGGTGAAATCGCTGGTTTGCTAGTCCAAGTAGGAGACTGTCTGGTGCCTACTGATTTTCAGGTTGTGGAGATGGGTGCGATATCTCGTATGCCTATACTCCTGGGACGACCGTTCATGGCTACTGCAGGCGCGATCATAGACACACCTAATAAGAGACTATCTTTCTCTTACATTGACGGTGATGTCTACTATGATGTCATTCCACCTAGGAGTATTCCCACACGTGCCTCTAGCATCAAGGTTATCACAGGAGAGTCGCTAGCAATTGATCTTCTGGAAGAGCCTCCTGATGAGCCTACTGTCGCAGATGTTCCAGCTGAACCGCCCAACATCCCCAAGAAGAAGACTAAGGCAACAAAGAAGAAGAAGGCCAAGAACAAAAAGGTCGAGAATCCCCATGTCACTCTGATTCCTCAGAAGTGTGATGGGAATTCGATTGATTACAAGGTCAAATGCAAGGGAGCCTTGAAGCCATTCTCCAAGGCCAGAGTCCTTCTTACTTCTGAGCTGAAAGAGAAAGGGCAGGAATTTGTGGACATCATGCTAAGCAGAACTCTGAAGCTAGTAATGTCAAGTGATGGAGCCTGTTTTGGTGCAAGCTCTCACTCTTATCCAGCCTGAAGGGCGTTACAGTCAAGCTATTGACGTTAAACGAGCGCTTGGTGGGAGGCAACCCACTGGTGAGTGTGTTTTTGATTCATTTTTATTTTTATTTTCGTTTGTTTTGAGTCTGTGTCAGGATGAACAAGGAGCAACTCGAAATCGCCTAAGCATCGATCGATACCCCTATGGTATCGATCGACACCAATCGCGGATGAAAATTCACAAAGTCGATCTAAGCATGGTATCGATCGATACCATGCCGTGTGTCGATCGACACCGACTGTTCCAGAACGGTAATTTCTTGTTTCTCTTCATTCTATCCTTTTCTTTTGTTTCTTTCACTGACTCTAGGCTAGATAACACTGAGGACAGTGTTGTTCAAGTCTGGGGGAGGTGTCTACTGACATTGTTTTCGTTTTTCTTAGAGTCAGTCGTTTTATCAAGTCAAAACTGTTTTATTGAGTCAAAATTTGTTGGAGATGATGATCCTGTGCTTGAACCTATTGATGTGATTTTGTTTTTGAGTGCACAGTGTTACAGGATCAGTTCTAGATCGACTAATGAAAAATCCAAAGGCTGACCAGTTGACTAGAAAACATCCATGTCTCCAGCAGAGTTCTTCTGAAGCCTGAGCCAAATTTTTGCACTTCATCAATGTGGTTAGTGTTCATAGAGCTTGATTCATCATTCATATCTGATAAAGGAACCCATGTGTTTAGAGTTAAGGTATCTCTCTCCCCTGAAATAAGTTGATAGATTAAGTGCATAAAAGATTGAAATGATTTTCTTCTGAGTAGAGGGTTAGGAAAATTTCCAGCGATCCCATTATTCTACTTAAGAGGGGATGATCACACAAAGGATTGGAAGCGAGGCTAGGATTTTCCTATGATGCCATTATTCGCCTACATCCTTTGATACATAGAGAGGGAAGAACCGGGGATTTGGTGGCAAACACCATCAATACTCGCGTCTCCTACCTTGATATGTATATGCTAAGCTGAAAATAAAAAAATAATAAGGATATAATAAGAAATAAGTCTGGAGGAGAGAAATTGATACAAAAAAGTGTGAAAAAGGGTGGTTCCTTTGTCAAGATACTGTCTGGTAAAGAGTCTAGAAGGTTCTTAAATATTAGCTGCAGAGATGAAACTGGCGATGAAGGTTTTACTTGAACAATGCTGCGGGATAATGTGTGGAGTCTGGAAAAGCTACGAATGTCTACGGAGAAGTACATGGTGGTTAGATCGAAAGCTAATCAGGTGACATTTGGGTACTTGGGAAAAGAGTCTTTTCGATGGTTCAGGAAAAGGTGAGTCTCCGCGTTTTCAAACCTCTTTCTCTGTTTAGTCTTCTATTTGCTTGAGGGCAAGCAAAAGGCTAAGTCTGGGGGAGTTGATATATCATGGTTTTTACCCCATTTAGGCCATGATATAAGTCCTTTTTATAGAGTCTTTATAGTATTTTGGAGTCTTTTTAGAGTCTTTTACAGGTCATAGCACGTTTGGAGGATTATTGGAAGTATTGGAGCTTTCTGGAACAGTTTGTAGCAGAGCTAAAGATCGTGTCGCTGAGAACCTGAATTCACGTCGAGCATCGATCGATACCCCTTGGTATCGATCGACACTCAGCGCTGCAAGACACGACCCCGTAGTTTTCCAAGACTTGAGGAATTGCAAAAGCGCCCAGAAGTCTTTAATAATTACAAGAAGACCCCAAATCGTGATTTATGTTATAAATAGGATTTTACAGCCATTGTTTAGGATGCTTTTATTTTCTGTGTTTAATTTTACTTTGGTTTTAGAGAGACAAGTCTGAATCTCCCTTCGTCCGAGATCAGATCTCTAAACCCTTCTTTCTATTCTATTGATGATTTATTCAAACATGTCTTTTGATTCAATTGCCATGTCTGAGTAGATCCACTTTAGGTTTAGGGTTTTCTCATAAAGGATTTCTTTGAATGCTAGGTTAATTATCTGTTTAGGATTCACCATCTGAATTAGTTCTTCACCTTAGGTTGTGTTCATAGCTAATTCTAGGTTGACGAATCTGGAACTTAGATCTTAGGATAATTGATTAGGCACGAGAGTGCGATTAATTACCTGATAGAACCTAGGTGAGCAAATTGATTATTCGCAAAGAGATTTGGTTTAATTGATTTGTGAACATATCAAACCTGATATTAAAGCTGATCTAGAATTTAGGATTCGCAAAGAGATTTGGAATTCCTAGGATTTAGATTTAGATAGTTTTCGCAACGAGAGTTGGTTAGCTATATTTTAGTGATTTGAGTTCAAGAACTGCGCTAAATCTGAATCCTGTTAGTTAGTTAGTCTGCATTCACTGATTTCCTGAGAAAAACCCTGAGCCTATATTTCCCAATTGATTTACAACTCTTTTAATTTCTGCACTGCTTTTAATTACAACTGTTTGGCTTAGCGTAATTCGACACTATAGAATCTATTGTGCGTTTCTGTGAGTCTTCTGTGGTTCGACCCCTAGCTATACTATTACAACTGCTTTAGTACTTTAGGGTATTAAATTGAGCATATCAATACTTTCTTGGAGTAGAATTCCTGCAAAGAGAAGAAGGAGTCTACATGTGTCAAAGGAAGTTTGCTAGAGAAGTTCTAGAAAAATTTGAGATGGATTCGAGCAATGGTGTGAACAATCTGATTGTTCCAGGGGCAAAAGTTTCAAAGAAAGAGGGTGGAGCACTGTTGGATTTCACACATTACAAGCAAATAATAGGAAGCTTGATGTATCTTACAGTCACTAGGCCAGATTTGACGTTTGTTGTGAGTCTTGCTACTCGTTACATGAAAAATCCGACTGACGCACATTTTCAAGCGGTGAAAAGAATACTCAGATATGTGAAGAACACGGTAGAGCTTGGAATCATGTATAAGAGCTCCAAGTATATATAAACAGTGACTATGACGGAGATTTGAATGATCGAAAAAGTACATATGGGTTCGTGTTTCTAATAGATGGCGGAGCTGTCTCATGGAGTTCAAAGAAACATCCCATTGTTTCTTTATCAACAACATAAGCATAGTATATTGATGTAGTCTCATGTGCAACGCAAGGGATTCGGATGGCAAGAGTGATTGGGAAGATTGGAGAAAATCAAGAGGATTGCATCACGATTAAGTGTGACAATAATTCAACTATTCAACTGTCCAAAGCTGACTTTTCTTCCGCACCCAATCGAAATATGGGGACAGGTGCTTTCCCATTACTTGTAATATGTAACTCATTCCGACAACAAAGATCAGGCAAGTCTAACCTTGACTTACCGCTGTCTTTAGTCCTTCCACGTACGTTTAACACTGTATGCATGATGTTATCAAAAACGTGTTTCTCTATGTGCATGACATCCAAATTGTTTCTAAGCAAATGATCCTTCAAATACGGAAGCTTCCAGAATATGTTTTTCTTATGCCAATTGTGATTCTCCCCATATCCATCCGGCATATTAGCTGGAGTGTGCCAATTTCCACCACGATTGACTGTTTCCAATGCACCATAATGATCAATTTCTGCTTCTAGATCTTCCTCGGAAATATAAACAGGAGGAGGAACACGAACAGTTTTGTTCTTTCTAAACAACCGCTTATTTCTTCGATATGCAAGGTGAATCGGTAGAAATCGGCGGTGACAATCAAACCAACTTGTTTTCCGACCATGTTTCAATTGAAACGCATCTGTCCGATTGAGACAATATGGACAAGACAATCGCCCATGCGTAGTCCAACCTGATAACATCCCGTAAGCAGGGAAGTCGCTTATTGTCCACATAAGCACCGCACGCATTGTAAAAAAAAATTTCCTTGCAAAATCATATGTCCGAACCCCGGTATACCACAACTGCTCCAATTCCTCTATCAGAGGCTGCAAAAACACATCAAGGGAACGCTTCGGATGCTTCGGAACTGGTACTAAAATACTCAGGAATAAAAAATTCCCTTTGCATGCACATATCTGGAGGAAGGTTGTAAGGCGTTAGGATTACTGGCCATAAATAATATTGCCTAACAGACATACCAAATGGACTAAATCCATATGTGCAAAGACCAAGATACACATTACTATTCTCTCTAGCAAAGTCTGGATGTACCGTCTTAAAGTGTTTCCACGCTTTTGCATCTGAAGGATGAGTAACCTCCCCATATGTTTGCAAATGATCTGCATGCCATCTCATCGATGCAGCTGTCCTCTCAGACTGATACATTCTTTTTAATCTATCAGTTATAGGAAGGTACCACATCCGCTGGAACGGTACCTTACTCTGACCAGTACCTTGCGGCTTATGTCTTAGCTTATGGCAAAATCGACATTCATGCAACTTATCATCATCTTTCCAAAAACGCATGCAATTGTCAACACAAACATCTATCATCTCAGAAGGCAACCCAAGACTATAAACCAGCTTCTGTATCTCATAGTAAGTTTCAGCAGCTAAATTGTCCTCTGGCAAATACTCTTTAATCAAATCAGCCCAGTCATCCATGCAAACCTCAGCTAAGTCATGATCAGTTTTAATAGTCATCATCCTAGCCGCCAACGACAATTTAGAATGTCCTTCTCTACATCCATCGTAGAGTGGCTGATTTGCACCATCTAGCATATCATAAAAAACTTTTGCATCTAGATTGGGTTCCTCATCATGATGATCATGTGCAGATGTACTTACGGGTTTCATGAAATGCATCCGTAACCATGTCATGAATCCTATCATTATCTTCACCATGCTGCTCCGCATGATCATCAAATTGATTAAAATTATTTGACTCATCACAATTCGATGCTTGATAATTGCTACTACTACTAGCTGCATTTCCCCCATGACCCTCTCCATGATAATACCATATATAGTAATGCTGCATAAACCCTCTATTTAATATATGCGACCACACTTTCGAGATAATGATAAATTTCCTATTCAAGCATCTGGCACAAGGACAGTACATCTTACCACTAATAATCGTATTATGTATACTTCCTGCCTGATGCATGAATCCCTCCACCCCATCACTGAACTCTTTTGTTAGCGATCCCTCCGAATCAAGACGATTATATATCCATCTTCTAATTTCAAATTTTGACATTTTTTGTTGGTCAGAAAGAAGTAAATGTTTCTGAATATGAAATTTTTATTATGAAGTTTACCGTTATATATAGATTTTTATTTTCGTTACCATCGATTTACCTAAGATTTTACATCGATTTAACTTCTATTTTACAACGATTCTAAACATGTTTACATCGATTTTACAACGACTTTAAACATGTTTACCTAACCATACACCGTGAATTTAAACGTGCTCACCTAACTCATTAATCGTTGGGAAATCGATGTAAAGTTCAACTTATAATAATCCTTGCTAATTCGTCGGTAATTTTACGACGATATTACAACGTTTTATAAAAACCTCGGTAAATCGTCGCTAAGTTACAATGATTTTACGACGATTTTGATAATCGTCGTAACTTCGTCGGTAATCGTCGGTAAATCGTCGTCAATTAGCAACGATTTTACAACGAAATGTTTCGTGCAAATTTTGCGACGACTTTAAAAATCGTCGTAAAGTCGTCGTAAAAACGAATTCAATTTGCGACGAAATTAAATCATCGCAAAAAATCAATGCTAAAACAGTGTTTTCTTGTAGTGAGATCATACATCGAGATCACCCTATCCTCCTCGATTTCACAAACCCAGAACTTCCGAACACGCCGTCGTCGGAGACAGGAACTGACTTCAGCTTAAACATAAAGATAGGGAAATGAAAATAAAATTATTAACGTCTCCAAATAAACACAACAAAAATTCATAAAATTGAATAAATAAAAACGAATGAGAACAATACCTACATGACGGCACTATTTGCTAAAAGAAACCAAAACGAAAAAGAAAAGATTATAACCCGTGCACATAACTGCACAAGATCTAAGAACATCATCATCACTTTCTAGCATTTAATCACACTTAATTTAAGGATATAGTTTCTTACAATTATTTTTATACAAAATCGGTTGGAGTTTTCTATTAAGAGCAAACTTTAAAATGCTAATATGTTATCCGGTATTCAAAAATGTGAGACCACTTTTAGATTACGCTAAATAGACCATAAAAATTTTGCAATGAACAAACAATTTTATAGAAAATGAAGAAATATTAAAGATAACAACTAAACAAAATGTAGAAATATTAAACTGAACAACTAAAGAGAGAAGAAAACCTATAAAATAAAAGATTAAACAGAAAAATTTAAACAAAAAAAAAAAGATTAAACAGAGTTAACCAAGAATGGATTAAATTTGATACATAGGTAAAATGCTTTACACAACTTTTGATTTTGAAATTTTGTAAATACCTGATTCACATCAGAATATAGGAGTTTGATAATTTTTCCTGCAACAAAGAAAAAACATGTCAATACACATCATAATTACCCAAAATTTCATAATATAAAAATAGAAGTGCCAAATGAAATCATCTACAAAACGTAAAGAATTATGTATCAATGGTCGAAAGAGTCTCTATATATAGATGAATGAAGAGTGTTGGAGAAGTTTTTGTATGTTTATCTAAATGGAAGTTAAATATTAAATCAAATATTTTTCGTATCAAATTTGGTTTGTTGGCTTAATTAGAAATTTTTTATAAATTTTGTAGTAAGATTCCTAAAGCATATATGAGAAAGATTGCAATCTCCACAATTATTTGAGAAAATATAACAAATATAAAGTTAAAATTTAGATCAATTAAAATAAATGAATTTATACATTTAATTAAGTGAATATTCGAATTGTAGTATATCACCATAAAATCGGGAACAAATTTTTGAAATTCATAACAGATTGAGAAAATATGGTAGTTAATCACACAATTAACTATCCGTAATTAATTATACAAACTTTTAGTGACAAATTTAGAATAATATTTTTTCACGATTAAAAAAAAATATTTTTAAAATTTATTTTAGGAAATCTATATTAATGACAATTAAACAAAAATAGTAAATTCGAAATTAAAACCAATTAATTATATATTTTCCCCATATTTTGATTTATATGGAGCTTTGGTTTAAATTGAAAATCAGATCTTAACAAAAATAATAATTTGGTTTGATTTGATTTATATTTGATTTATTTCTTGCAAATCACGATCAAATCTTAACAAAAAAAATTAATTTTGATGAATCTTAACACAAAATTTATAATTGCTTTAGATTTAAAATCAAATTGTTGCAAAATAATTACATCAAATGTTTTTTTAAATTATAATAATTACTTGTTTATGTGATCTAGTAATAGCTAAAAATTATTATAATTTTAATAATAATGAAAAGTAGGAAAAAATGATTGTTTATATATTTCTAATGTTTTGAAGTTTCAATTCAAAATCATATTTAATTTTGGGAAAAAATGAAATGTGAAATTATTTTTGCACTTATTATTATCTAAAGTATTAAGTAAAAAAATTTAGTATGTAATTTTATGAATACAAAATTAAAAGTTCAAAAGGTTTTTAATTTAGCTTGCTATTGTTTTCGCCTAAGGGAAGTCATTGTTTATTCAAAAAAAAATTATATTTATTTGGTAACATGATTAAAAGTGGAGATTAGGAAAAAAAGCAAAAATATATATGGGAAAATCAAATAAAGAAAAAGTTGTCATTTATGCATAATGTTAAATTACGTTAGAAATTCGCGTTTGGATATAGAGATAGTAGGAGAAAAATGGAATTCAATAAGTAGATTACATTAGAACGATTTTTAAAAAATAAGATATTTCTGTTCGGAAACAGGGATAAAAAGAAAGGAATAGTAGATATGCGTAATAGGAATAGACTAAACTTAAAAAAAAACAAATGTTACTCTGTTTTAATAGAATAGATTAGTTCGTTGGTTCATGGTCTAATTGATTGGTTAAGTTTATCCTGTTTTAGTCCGGTTAATGTAAATCCTTAGTTATATAAAAGGATGAGAAACAAAGTTCATTGAAACAATATCACAAACAGAGTCATCTTCTTCCGCGGGATCTATGTGTGTGAGACTAGTTGATTCTTTAATCTAGTGAAGTTTGTCGGATCTATTATATCCACTGAGACATAGTTCTCTACATCGAAGGTGAACTTAGTGTTCTTTCTTTCTGCAATTTCTTTGTGTTCATGCGAGTAAGAGTGATCGAGTGAGAGAGAGTGTGAAATCTTGAGAAATTGATTCATCGGAGAGTTGAGTTGCAATCAGAATTGTTGTTTTGGTGTAAGACGGATTCATCGTATCTTTCAACATAATTAAAATTCTGGTTATAAACAAGCTATTTACTCACATTCATAACAAAAATCTCTAAACCCAAATTTCATACGAATTTTATCGATCTCGAACGATTAGAAATGAGAAGCGTTTGAAACAGAGAAACATGCCATTGTTAGTGCATTGGGATTAGTCTTAGGACTTAGTCTCAGTTGTCAGAATAAGCTCCGTTGATGTAGGAGTTGTTGCTGTTTAATAGGTCAATTATTGCTTCTAAGTTTGTAAAAGTTCTCCGAGAATGGAGGAGGAAGTTGTCTTGTAGTGAGATCATATTTCGTGCCAATAAAAATCATCGTAAAGTCGTCGTAAAAACGATTTCAATTTGCGACGAAATTAAATCATACATCGATGCTAAAACAGTGTTTTCTTGTAGTGAGATCATACATCGAGATCACCCTCTCCTCCTCGATTTCACAAACCCAGAACTTCCGAACACGCCGTCGTCGGAGACAGGAACTGACTTCAGCTTTAACATAAAAATAGGGAAATGAAAAAAAAATTATTAACGTCTCCAAATAAACACAACAAAAATTCATAAAAATTGAATAAATAAAAACGAATGAGAACAATACCTACATGACGGCACTATTTGCTAAAAGAAACCAAAACGAAAAATAAAAGATTATAACCCGTGCACATAACTGCACAAGATCTAAGAACATCATCATCACTTTCTAGCATTTAATCACACTTCATTTAAGGATATAGTTTCTTACAATTCTTTTTATACAAAATCGGTTGGAGTTTTCTATTAAGAGCAAACTTTAAAATGCTAATATGTTATCCGGTATTCAAAAACTTGAGACCACTTTTAGATTACGCTAAATAGACCATAAAAAATTTGCAATGAACAAACAATTTTATAGAAAATGAAGAAATATTAAAGATAACAACTAAACAAAATGTAGAAATATTAAACTGAACAACTAAAGAGAGAAGAAAACCTATAAAATAAAAGATTAAACAGAACAATTTAAACAAAAAAAAGATTAAACAGAGTATAACCAAGAACGGATTAAATTTGATACATAGGTAAAATGCTTTACACAACTTTTGATTTTGAAATTTTGTAAATACCTGATTCACATCAGAATATAGGAGTTTGATAATTTTTCCTGCAACAAAGAAAAAAACATGTCAATACACATCATAATTACCCAAAAGTTCATAATATAAAAATAGAAGTGCCAAATGAAATCATCTACAAAACGTAAAGAATTGTATATCAATGGTTGAAAGAGTCTCTATATATAGATGAATGAAGAGTGTTGGAGAAGTTTTTGTATGTTTATCTAAATGGAAGTTAAATATTAAAAAAATATATATTAAATCAAATCTTTTTCGTATCAAATTTGGTTTGTTGGCTTAATTAGAAATTTTTTTATAAATTTTGTAGTAAGATTCCTAAAGCATATATGAGAAAGATTGCAATCTCCACAATTATTTGAGAAAATATAACAAATATAAAGTTAGATTTAGATCAATTAAAATAAATAAATTTATACATTTAATTAAGTGAATATTCGAATTGTAGTATATCACCATAAAATCGGGAACAAATTTTTGAAATTCATAACAGATTGAGAAAATATGGTAGTTAATCCCACAATTAACTATCCGTAATTAATTATACAAAATTTTAGTGATAAATTTAGAATAATATTTGTTCACGATTATAAAAAAAAAATTAAATTTATTTTAGGAAATCTATATTAATGACAATTAAACAAAAATAGTAAATTCGAAATTAAATCCAATTAAGTATATATTTTATACCATATTTTGATTTCTATGGAGCTTTGGTTTTAATTGAAAATCAAATCTTAACAAAACTAATAAATTGATTTGATTTGATTTATATTTGATTTATTTCTTGCAAATCACGATCAAATCTTAACAAAAAAAAAATAATTTTGATGAATCTTAACACAAAATTTAGAATTGCTTTAGATTTAAAATCAAATTGTTGCAAAATAATTACATCATATTTTTTAATTATAATAATTACTTGTTTATGTGATCTAGTAATAGCTAAAAATTATTATAATTTTAATAATAATGAAAAGTAGGAAAAACTGATTGTTTATATATTTCTAATGTTTTGAAGTTTCAGTTCAAAATCATATTTAATTTTGGGAAAAAATGAAATGTGAAATTATTTTTGCACTTAATATTATCTAAACTATTAAGTAAAAAAATTTAGTATGTAATTTTATGAATACAAAATTAAAAGTTCAAAAGGTTTTTAATTTAGCTAGCTATTGTTTTCTCCTAAGGGAAGTTCATTGTTTATTCAAAAAACAATTATATTTATTTGGTAACATGATTAAAAGTGGAGATTAGGAAAAAAGCAAAAATATATATGGGAAAATCAAATAAAGAAAAAGTTGTCATTTATGCATAATGTTAAATTACGTTAGAAATTCGTGTTTGGATATAGAGATAGTAGGAGAAAAATGGAATTAAATAAGTAGATTACATTAGAAAGATTTTTTAAAAATAAAATATTTCTGTTTGGAAACAGGGATAAAAATAAAGGAATAGTAGATTTGCAGAATAGGAATACACTAAACTTTAAAAAAACAAATGTTACTCTGTTTTAATTGGATAGATTAGTTCGTTGGTTCATGGTCTAATTGATTGGTTAAGTTTATCCTGGTTTAGTCCGGTTATTGTAAATCCTTAGTTATATAAAAGGATGAGAAACAAAGTTTATTGAAACAATATCACAAAC
Organism: Eutrema japonicum; assembly: GCA_030161315.1. Classification (NCBI taxonomy): domain Eukaryota; kingdom Viridiplantae; phylum Streptophyta; class Magnoliopsida; order Brassicales; family Brassicaceae; genus Eutrema; species Eutrema japonicum. The sequence goes on along the minus strand of BSQW01000012.1, from coordinate 19,080,634 downwards.
AGAGTCATCTTCTTCCGCGGGATCTCTGTGTGTGAGACTAGTTGATTCTTTAATCTAGTGAAGTTTGTCGGATCTATTATGTCCCCTGAGACATAGTTCTCTACATCGAAGGTGAACTTAGTGTTCTTTCTTTCTGCAATTTCTTTGTGTTCATGCGAGTAAGAGTGATCGAGTGAGAGAGAGTGTGAAATCTTGAGAAATTGATTCATCGGAGAGTTGAGTTGCAATCAGAATTGTTGTTTTGGTGTAAGACGGATTCATCGTATCTTTCAACAGAATTAAAATTCTGGTTATAAACAAGCTATTTACTCACATTCATAACAAAAATCTCTAAACCCAAATTTCACACGAATTTTATCGATCTCGAACGATTAGAAATGAGAAGCATTTGAAACCGAGAAACATGCCATTGTTAGTGCATTGGGATTAGTCTTAGGACTTAGTCTCAGTTGTCAGAATAAGCTCCGTTGATGTAGGAGTTGTTGCTGTTTAATAGGTCAATTATTGCTTCTAAGTTTGTAAAAGTTCTCCGAGAATGGAGGAGGAAGTTGTCTTTGTAATTTGGCTATTTAAAGCCACTTCAGGAATAAGAACGAGTAAGCTTTTCGTTCTCATCATTCAGCTTTTTATCATTTGGTACCAACATATTGGTATCAGAGCCTCGTCTCATGTCAGAGTGGTGAGAAATTTCGTAAGAGCGTGAGTTAAAAGGGAGAGTGAAACATATCAGAAGGGAGATTTCGAACATTGGAGCTTGCTAATGGAAAATCTCTTCCATCCAAAGAGTGGTGGGATTTGATAGAGAAGGCTATACTGAGCCAGGTCGAGGTGAGATTCTCAACGGAACACAAAGACAAAAGTTAGCAGACAATAAGCTAAACGATCTGAAGGTGAAGAACTACATGTTCCAAGCGATCGACAAATCCATCTTGAAGACCATAATCCAGAAGGAAACTGCCAAGCAATTATGGGAATCTCTAAAGACAAAGTATCAAGGAAGTGAGCGTGTGAAGAGATCACAACTTCAATGCCTAAGAAGAGACTTTGAAATTTTGGAGATAAAGGAAACAGAGAGTATCACAGAGTATTTCTCGAGAGTGTTACTAATTGCAACCGATATGAGGAATCTTGGAGAAGATATGCAAGACGTCAAGATCGTCGAGAAGATCTTACGAACATTCTCAGAGAAGTTCACATATATTGTATGCTCAATCGAATAATCTAAAGACATAGATAGTCTTTTGACGGATGCTCTAAAAAGTTCATTGTTGTGTCATGAACAGAAGATTAGAATATATTCCAAATGATCTAACAGTGAATAAAATTTTTTGAAGATAACGTCCGATGCGAGTGGAATAAGAGGAAGAGGAGGCTCTTTCGGAGGACGTGGCAGGGAGCGTGGAAGAGGAGGACACTTTAATAAAGTATTGGTGGAATGATATAAGTGTCATAAGCTAGGACATTTCCAATCTGAATGTCCTGCTTTCGAGAGACAAGCAAACTATGTGGAGTTCAATGAAGAAGAGGAGCTATTATTGATGGCACATGACAAGGGTCAATAATGGGAGATTTTTGGTTTCTTGACAGTGAATGCAGCATCAACATGACTAGAACGAAGAACTGGTTCCATGAGATTGATGAGAACTTTCGGCATTCAATGAAACTTGTGAATAATGCACGAATAATAGTTCAAGGAAAGGGGAGTATCAAGATAAAGGTGAATGGCTTGACACAAGTTATTTCAGAGGTTTACTATGTTCCAGATTTGAGCAACAATCTATTGAGAATAGGCCATCTGCAAGAGAGGAATCTTGTGATTCTGATAAAAAAAAATGGTATATGCAAAATCTATCATCCATCAAGGGAACACATTATTGAGACTCAAATGAGCGCCAATCGGATGTTCGCGATTCTTGCACAAGAGATACAATCAGATTCTTGCTTCCAGGCGAAAACCACAAATGAAACACATCTATGGCATTGCAGATTTAGTCATTTGAACTACAAGAGTCTAAAAACGTTAAGTTCTACAGGAATGGTGAAAGGTCTTCCTCATATTGAATCACACAAAAGAGTGTGCAAGAAATGTCTCGTTGGGAAGCAGAAGCGAGAATCATTCCCAAAGAAAAGCACATGGAGAGCCTCAAATAATCTGCAATTGATACATGCTGACATATGCGGTCAGATCATTCCAGCTTCCATCAGCCAGAAGAGGTATCTCCTCACTTTCATTGACGATTACAGCAGAAAGATGTGGAGCTATCTGATTGCAGAGAAATCAGAGGCATTAAAAATGTTCAAAAATTACAATGCAAACGTGGAGAAAGAATCAGGCATGTCACTTTGTTGCTTATGAACAGATAGAAGAGGAGAGTTTTGTTCAAAGGAGTTTACAGAATTCTGGAAAACTCAAGGCATTAAACAACAACTAACAGCAGCCTACACACCCCAACAGAACAGAGTGGCTGAGAGGAGAAATCAGACCATCATGAATCTAGTTCGCAACACATTATCAGAAAAGAAGATGCCAAAAGAGTTTTGGGAAGAAGGAGTTAGGTGGATAAAATATGTTCTAAATCGCAGCCCCATTAATTTCTTGCAAGATCAAACACCAGAAGAAGGATGGAGTGGCATTAAACCCAATATGAAACACTTCAAGGTCTTTGGATGCATCGGACATGTCCATATACCAGAAGAAAATTGAGTAAAACTAGACGACAAGAGTTGTAAGTGTGTGTTTCTTGGTGTTAGTGAAGAATCAAAGGCATATCGAATGTACACTCCCATTTCAAGAAAGATTATAGTTAGTAGAGACGTGGTTTTTGAACAAAAAGAAAATTGGGATTGGGGAAGGAAAAATGCAGAAGGAGGAAGTGATTATTCAATCATTCTTACTTGGGAAAATGATGGAGAAAACATGATTAGTGAGGATGAGTACTTGCAAGAAGACGAAAACAAGGATTCGAAAATGCAGATAACATTGGTGCTGAAACAGAAGCAGTAGAACCTGAAGAGATTGTAGAGCAAGGAAGACCAGTACGAGTAAGTAGAACTCCAAACTACTTGCTTGACTATGACTGCGGACAAGTAATGTTGGATGAAGAAGAAACTGCCTATTTATGCGATGATTACATGCTTGACGATCACGTTCTACAAGTTGTCACCGCACTTAGAGATCCTACAACCTACGATGAAGCTATGAGACATCATAAATGGAGAGAAACCATGAAATCAGAGATCGATTCCATTGAGAAAAATCAGATGTGAGAGCTGTCTGCAATACACAAAGGTACAAAAATGATTAGTGTTAAATGGGTATTCAAGACCAAATATAACGAAGATGGAGAAATAGAAAAATTCAAAACCAGGCTAGTTGCTAAAGGTTATGCACAGAGGTTTGGAGTATATTACAATAAGATTTATGCACCATTAGCAAGATGGAATACCATTCGAATCATCATTGCTACTGCAGCATACAAAAACTGGACCAATTACCAGCTTGACGTGAAGAACGCATTTCTGCATGGGGAGCTCCATGAAGTTGTTTATATTGACCAGCCACACGGCTTCATAAGGAAATGGAGTGAAGGGAAGGCTTACATACTGAGAAATGCTCTATACGTTCTAAAGCAAGCACCGAGAGCTTGGTTTAGCACGATAGAAAGCTACTTCATTGGGGAAGGATTTGAGAAATGCGATTTTGAACATACTTTATTCATCAAGACAGAGCAACAAGGTCAGATTCTTATTGTGAGCCTATACGTCAATGATTTAATTTTTACTAGAAATTGTGAAAATCTGATTCTTAAGTTCAAGGAGTCGATGAAAAAGAACTTTGACATGACTGATCTCAGAAAGATGAGATACTTTCTTGGAGTAGAAATCCTGCAAAGAGAGAAGGAGTCTACATGTGTCAAAGGAAGTTTTCTAGAGAAGTTCTAGAAAATTTTGAGATGGATTCGAGCAATGGTGTGAACATTCTGATTGTTCCAGGGGCAAAAGTTTCAAAGAAAGAGGGTGGAGCACTGTTGGATTCCACACTTTACAAGCAAATAATAGGAAGCTTGATGTATCTTACAGTCACTAGGTCAGATTTGACGTTTGTTGTGAGTCTTTCTAGTCGTTACATGGAAAATCCGACTGACGCACATTTTCAAGTGGTGAAAAGAATACTCAGATATGTGAAGAACACGGTAGAGCTTGGAATCATGTATAAGAGCTCCAAGTATATACAGACAGTGACTATGACGGAGATTTGAATGATCGAAAAAGTACATATGGGTTCGTGTTTCTAATAGATGGCGGAGATGTCTCATGGAGTTCAAAGAAACAGCCCATTGTTTCTTTATCAACAACATAAGCATAGTATATTGATGTAGTCTCATGTGCAACGCAAGGGATTTGGATGGCAAGAGTGATAGGGAAGATTGGAGAAAATCAAGAGGATTGCATCACGATTAAGTGTGACAATAGTTCTACTATTCAACTGTCCAAAAATCCAGTACTTCACGGGCGCAGCAACCACATTGATGTACGGTTCCATTACTTAAGAGATTTAACTAAACAAGGCACAGTGAAACTGGTGCACTGTGGAACACAAGATCAACTAGCTGATATCATGACGAAACCGTTGAAGCTGGACACGTTCAAGAAACTAAAGGAGTCGCTGGGAATTGTTGAAGTGCCAAAGTAAACTGATATATGTGAGAATATCCCACATCGAAAATGGGAAGGGACATTGAATAGTATATAAGGGACTTGGTCCAATCCACTCATTAACAATTGATTTTGAGTTGGAAGCCCAGGAAACTTAACATGGTATCAGAGCCCGAACACACGCTGCCCAATCTGAACTGAAATCGTTCCGGTCCATCGAAAGAGGCCCGATCGATCTAACCCGAAATTAATCCTATGATGGGATATTGTCGAGATTAATGGCTAAACGGGCCATTATCTCGAGGGGGCGTGTGAGAATATCCAACATCGGAAGTTGGGAGGGACCTTAAATAGTATATAAGAGACTTGGGCCAATCCACTCATTGACAATTGATTTTGAGTTGGAAGCCCAAAAAACTTAATAATATACTTGTGAAAATCAGTTTAGGGAAGGAATTAGTTAGTGCATTGTACTTAGTCTTAGGACTTAGTCTCAGTTGTCAGAATAAGCTATGTTGATGTAGGAGTTGTTGATGTTTAATAGGTCAATTATTGCTTCTAAGTTTGTAAAAGTCCTCCGAGAATGTAGGAGGCAGTTGTCTTTGTAATTTGGCTATTTAAAGCCACTTCAAGAATAAGAACGAGTAAGATTTTCGTTCTCATCATTCAGCTTTTTATCATGTGTACCAACAGCCATAAGATCGAATCGAAGTCTGATTTTACACCTCTGATTCAGAAACAAGCCACATAGAAGATCGATTTTAAAGTAATCACCCAATCAAAAAGACAACCATAATAGAGAGAATATTATGTGAGTTTTAAGAATTTTGGTTTTCCAAAATATAAAAGGGTTAATTCATCAAAGTAATCTCGTACTATAGCAATATTACTAGAGTAACTTCTAGGGAGGGAGGTATTACTAGACTAACCTTAGAAGGTTAAATGTTTTTTATATCCATATGTTCTATTATATTACGACAATGTCATTTTGATTTATTTTATTTAAAAAAAAATAACCATTTTATTGAACTAGGCTCACCTAAGTACAACATGGATTGGGCTCACGTAAGTACAACATGGACTGGGCTCACCCAAGTACTATCAGAGAAAGAGTATAAGGAGGATTACTATACTAACATTTATTTCTATGTTTATTATTAGTTTGACCTACTTTTATTTTTATTACTAGACTAACCTAATTTTATTCGTATTACCGAACATACCCTTATGACCTTTGTTGAGAAAAACGCAATTACAAAACTGCCATTACTATTTATTTGTCAAAAAAAACAAAAGTCTACCGTTCTTTGACAGTAGACTTGTTTGATTTTGGTCAACTTAAAATTTGGTCCGTAGATTTGTTTGATGGATGGTAGATTTGTTTGAAAGATGGTAGATTTGTTTGAAAGATGGTAGATTTGTTAAATCTTGGTAGACTTATTTTGGTAGACTTATTTTAATGACGCGGTAGATATATTTATTTTTGGTAGATATATTATCTTTGATGGTAGATTTGTTTATGAGTTGGTAGACTTTACGACCAAACGGTTGACTAACGGTAAATGTTTAACTTTTTGGTAGATTTATTGACAATTGTGGTAGATTAATCTTACAAAACGGTAGAGTTATTTCTTTTGGTGGTAGAGTTAATCAGTGTGAAATATTTTCCGTGACGGTATATTTGTATTTGCAACAGTATATTTATTTTTGTTTGGTAGATTTATTTATAATGGCGGTAGATTTAAAACTGTGTAAAATCTTGGTGACTTCGTTTTTTAACGGTGGTAGATTTAATATTATAGTGACGGTAGATTTAAAAAAAAATTGGTAAATTTATTTGTAATGGTGGTAGATATAAAAACGTATAACATCTCGGTGGCTTCGCTTTGTTATGGTGGTAGATTTAATATTAATGATGGTAGATTTAAAATTATTTGGTAGATTTATTGTTAATGGCGGTAGATTTAGTAATTTTTTGGGTATTTACTCAGATAACCTTTAGTTGGTAGACTTATTATTTCGCGTTGTGGTATACTTTTAATGACGGTAGATTTATTGACATTGTTTGGTGGTATACATTTGACTTTTTCCAGAATGAGAAATAATGTTTTGGCCCTACACTAAAACTCAGATTTACAAAAAAACCAGACACCCAAATATGCTAAGTAGGAGAATTTTTTAGTGTTTGAAGGTGGATTTATTGTAATGATGGTAGATTTATTTTGTTATCCTCCTTTTTTTCCGGGTTAAGATTAACATTGAGTTTATGTCCTATTGGTTCTCTTAAACATACACCTTATGTCATATTTTTTAATTTTTTTGGTTTTCTTTTGTGTAATAACTATCTCTTAACTTACGGTCTTTTGATTCTTATTTGTGTTTATTCTGATACATTTAACTCAAATTACACTAAACCTTGAAAATTACAATGTCAAATGACACATCAAAAATTGTAGTAGTGCTTTTATGGAAGATGTTTATGGAATCACAATTAATCCTCGAGTCAAAAAAAAATATTAAGTGATGGGTCTGTGTCAAATATGACATATGAGCTTTGTAATTTTTTGGGTTTGTGCTCGTTTGTTTTCAGTATTGGTTTATAGAATAACTTTTGTTTTTCTTCTATATTATTGGATTGAGTCATGTGTTTTTGGTTAAAATTTCACACACCTTGGTTTTACATATTAAGCAAAGTGAAATTAAAGAAAATGAATATTAGCAAACATGGTAGAAAAAATAAAATGTTTGACACATGACTCAGCGTTTTGCAACAATAATTTGAAAACAATACCATCATCTAAAATCTAATTATCATTTGTACAAATGAATTCATATATAGATATACCATCAATTCAATAATAAATCTACCATGCTTTTAAAAAACAAATCTACCATCATTTCAAAAATAAATCTACCAAATCCAAATCTACAATCCGTAGAAGAACACATCAGAACGATGCCGCAAATCTCGCCGGAGACTTGTCTGCCGTTACGAATGCCATAAATCAGTCGAGAAGAATAACTTTTTCCTAGTTAACATACCATCAAACATACCATCTTTTCAATTCATAAACAAATATTCACAAAAATAAATCTACCATCAATTAGACCCATTAAAAAAGACACTAAAACGTAGCCGAGAATCTCGTCGGAGACCTGTCCGCCGTCGCGAAGCCCATAACCTATTAGAGAAGAACAAACAAATCTACCATCATTCATATATAAAGTTCAAATATGTGACTAACAAATCTACCATCATATAAAATGATAACTCTACAATCATTAACAAAAAAATTTACAATCAAATAGTTAATATAACTCTACCATCATGAACGAACTATTTCTCACCTCAAATTTCAGAACCGTTACCGAAATTTTCAGACGACAGTAATATCACCGGAGATGACGCCACCTACCTGTCCGAGAAAAGAAAGAATAAGTTAGCCGTTAACAATAAGTCTACCATTAGGTTAACAAAATCTAGCAAACAAATCTACCGTCATATATATACAAACTACCGTCATATAAAAACAAATCTACCATCATATATAAACAAATCTACCATCATATATATACAAACTATCTTCATAGAAAAACAAATCTACCGTGATATATAAAAAAATCTACCATGATATATAAACAAATCTACCATCATATATATACAAACTACCGTTATATATATACAAATCTACCGTGATATATAAACAAATCTACCGAACCACATACCTCTTACTAATAAATCTACCATCACGCGTTACAAAATCTACCACCAAAGAAATACAAAATTTAACATTCCTCACCGGAAAATCCAAACCGAAGACTCGAAAGAAAACTAGGTTAATGGAGAACAACAGTGCCACCACCACCGAGCCGTCGTCGAACCTTAGATCGGAAACATTTGCCTTGTGCCTCCGGCGACGAGTCATTCCAAGACTGTTTCGCCAAAAATCTTCTTGCCTCCGCCGCATCTCGCTTTCTCGGAGCTACTGCACCGCCGCCTAAACCTAATGAAACTCCTTAGATCCAAGCAGACACCCCAACGAGACCTAAAGAAGTCCTAATGAAACTCCTTAGATCCAAGCAGACACCCCAACCGTCTCTCCTCCTCACCGAGACAACCTTTGAAACTTCAATTAGCGTAAAAAGAGGAAGAAATCATACCTTGCCAATGCCGGAAGTCGGAGATGATGGTTGGAATATGGGTTTCTAGAAATCGTTCAACTGCCGCCGGAGAGAGAAACGAGAGAGGAATAAGAAATTGTGAGAGAGTTCGACATAAATTTAGGTTTTTATGTTTTGTTTTATTTAATATTATATTAATCAATTTTTTAATTAAAAAAAATTAAATTCATATAATGGTATTTTCGTAATATAATTGAACATATGGATAAAATGGATATTGACCAACTTTATAAGGTTAGTCTACTAAGACCTTGCTCCCTAGAAGTAACTCTAGTAATATTCCTTATGTACGAGGTTACTTTGATGAATTATTCCAAGTGTATATGATGCCTGCCTGTAGAAGCTTCATTATCTCCATCTTTACAACATCTTTTAGATTCAGGTTTAACCGTCTCTGATGTTTTATTGAAGTCATCGATTCATCCTCTAGATGTATCCTATGCATGCAAAGATCAGGTGAAATCCCTGTGAGATTTCAGGAATAACCCAAACAAAAACACTGCAACAGAAAAATCTATCACAATATTATAGATGGGATCGAATCCACAAGGACCAAGGTCACACTATAAATCTCACAAGGTGAAATTTAGCTAAGACGAGAATATGGTTAGATTTGCAAAAGTAATGAAAATAACTAAAAGCAATGTAAATTCAATAAGGAAAAAATGTTAGGCCAAGGGTTTCTTCGCATGAACTAGAGATCATGAAACAGAAAATTATTCAGAGAATATTTAACACAAGTCTTGAACTCAAACATAAATATTTAACCTATCCACTGTCGTGGTATTGATCACTAAATCTAACAACCTAAGATTCTAAGTTATCGTTTGAACTTAGAATTCTATATCAATATTAACGAATTAGTTTGATATGTTCACGAATCGCCTTAACATCAGCTTTCGTTGGCTAAGGACGATTCGCTCGCTTATGTTCTTTCAAGAAATCTATAACACTTTTGATGAATAGTTTAAACCCTAGATCAAAGACTAAGTGATCAATTTACCACAAGCAATGACCACAACAATAAGCAAAAACCACAAAAGATAGATCCCTATCTAAGTCTAATTCACTACAAGAAAACAATAGATTTGCAATGGAATTTGCGATGGATAATATCCGTCGCAAATTTGCGACGGATTTTCGAGTGATTTGCGAGGGATTTTCGAGTGCTTGACTAGTCGTCGCAAATCCGTCGCTAATTTTCGAGGGAAAGGGTCATCGCAAATTGCGACGCCTTTGCAACATATTTGCGACGAAAGTACGAGGGACCGTCTAGAGTCGCAAATTCATCGCAAATTTGCGACGGAAATGCGAGGGATTTACTAGAGCTTGTCTATAGTCGCAAATCCCTCGCAAATTTGCGAGGGACAATAAGTCGTCGCAAATCCGTTGCAAATTAGCAATGGAATTGTTAGGGATTCATTCCTTAATTCCGGCAAGGGAAAAATCGTAACACGTATCTAACGGTTTTTAAAGTGAATCTCAAAAAATCAGATTTTGAAAGTTATTTAATGATGTGCATTCATAAACCGCGAATATTTGGAAATGTCTCCGTATGATAAAACGTCATATATCTGTATATGTTGTTTATGAATATATATATATAGAAGTTCAACATTGCTCGTACCATCAAAATTATTATATTTTCGGAAAATATGCTTATGATCATGACTCTTATGAGATTATAAACCATGAGATTATAAACCGTAAACTTTATTATGATAATAAAACGTATACCCTAAACCCTAAACCTTAAAAACTAAATCTCATGAATTTGCAACGAATTTGCGATGGATCCTTCGCAAATCAAGGATCTATAACAAATCTGTTGCAAATTTGCAATGGAATTGCTAGGGATTCATTCCTTAATTCCGGCAAGGGAAAAATCGTGACATGTATCTAACGGTTTTAAAAGTGAATCTCAAAAAATCAGATTTCTAAAGTTATTTAATGATGTGCATTCATAAACCGCGAATATTTGGAAATGTCTCCGTATGATAAAACGTCATATATCCGTATATGTTGTTTATGAATATATATAGAAGTTCAACATTGCTCGTACCATCAAAATTATTATATTTTCGGAAAATATGCTTATGATCATGACTCTTATGAGATTATAAACCATGAGATTATAAACCGTAAACTTTATTATGATAATAAAACGTATACCCTAAACCCTACACCTTAAAAACTAAATCTCATGAATTTGCAACGGATTTGCGATGGATCCGTCGCAAATCCATCGCAAATCAAGGATCCATCGCAAATCCGTTGCAAATTTGCAATGGAATTGCTAGGGATTCATTCCTTAATTCCGGCAAGGGAAAAATCGTGACACGTGTCTAATGGTTTTAAAAGTGAATATCAAAAAATCAGATTTCTTAAGTTATTTAATGATGTGCATTCATAAACCGCGAATATTTGGAAATGTCTTCGTATGATAAAACGTCATATATCCGTATATGTTGTTTATGAATATATATAGAAGTTCAACATTGCTCGTACCATCAAAATTATTATATTTTCGGAAAATATGCTTATGATCATGACTCTTATGAGATTATAAACCATGAGATTATAAACCGTAAACTTTATTATGATAATAAAACGTATACCCTAAACCCTACACCTTAAAAACTAAATCTCATGAATTTGCAACGGATTTGCGATGGATCCGTCGCAAATCCATCGCAAATCAAGGATCCATCGCAAAACCGTTGCAAATTTGCAATGGAATTGCTAGGGATTCATTCCATAATTCCGGCAAGGGAAAAATCGTGACACGTGTCTAATGGTTTTAAAAGTGAATATCAAAAAATCAGATTTCTTAAGTTATTTAATGATGTGCATTCATAAACCGCGAATATTTGGAAATGTCTCTGTATGATAAAACGTCATATATCCGTATATGTTGTTTATGAATATATATAGAAGTTCAACATTGCTTGTACCATCAAAATTATTATATTTTCGGAAAATATGCTTATGATCATGACTCTTATGAGATTATAAACCATGAGATTATAAACCGTAAACTTTATTATGATAATAAAACGTATACCCTAAACCCTACACCTTAAAAACTAAATCTCATGAATTTGCAACGGATTTGCGATGGATCCGTCGCAAATCCATCGCAAATCAAGGATCCATCGCAAATCCGTTGCAAATTTGCAATGGAATTGCTAGGGATTCATTCCTTAATTCCGGCAATGGAAAAATCGTGACACGTGTCTAATGGTTTTAAAAGTGAATATCAAAAAATCAGATTTCTTAAGTTATTTAATGATGTGCATTCATAAACCGCGAATATTTGGTAATGTCTCCGTATGATAAAACGTCATATATCCGTATATGTTGTTTATGAATATATATAGAAGTTCAACATTGCTCGTACCATCAAAATTATTATATTTTCGGAAAATATGCTTATGATCATGACTCTTATGAGATTATAAACCATGAGATTATAAACCGTAAACTTTATTATGATAATAAAACGTATACCCTAAACCCTACACCTTAAAAACTAAATCTCATGAATTTGCAACGGATTTGCGATGGATCCGTCGCAAATCCATCGCAAATCAAGGATCCATCGCAAATCCGTTGCTAATTTGCAATGGAATTGCTAGGGATTCATTCCTTAATTCCGGCAAGGGAAAAATCGTGACACGTGTCTAATGGTTAATTTTAAAAGTGAATATCAAAAAATCAGATTTCTTAAGTTATTTAATGATGTGCATTCATAAACCGCGAATATTTGGAAATGTCTCCGTATGATAAAACGTCATATATCCGTATATGTTGTTTATGAATATATATAGAAGTTCAACATTGCTCGTACCATCAAAATTATTATATTTTCGGAAAATATGCTTATGATCATGACTCTTATGAGATTATAAACCATGAGATTATAAACCGTAAACTTTATTATGATAATAAAACGTATACCCTAAACCCTACACCTTAAAAACTAAATTTCATGAATTTGCAACGGATTTGCGATGGATCCGTCGCAAATCCATCACAAATCAAGGATCCGTCACAAATCCATTGCAAATTTGCGAGGGATTTGCGACGGACCCTAATTATAATAAAATAAAAACAAATCTGAAATTTGATAATATTATTATTATAATTTATAATTTATAATTTAATTTTAAAATATAACGAAAACACAAAATTTAAATAGAAATTTAAAATTTATGACTAAATTAAATATTAGATATTCAAAGAAAACTAAAATACATGATTGTTCTAAAATAAAACAAAAAAAAAATTAAAATAGATAATTGTTCTAAAATAATTTTTCCAATTCTCATTCCCGTAGAAGTGTTGATTCGGAATATTTTTTAAACCCTATAATCTTAATATTTTTTAAACCCTAAACTCTAAAACAAATTAAACAATATATCCACGATTTGCAATGGATTTGCGAGGGAGCCGTCGCAAATCCCTCGCAAATCCATCGCAAAATGAATTGTTTTGAATTTTTGGTTGGAAAATTTTCACGAAAATTTGGCCAAAATTAAACCGCCAATTTTTAGTGGGCCTCCCAAATCGCGATGGATTTGCGACGGATCCCTTGAAATTCCGTTGCAAATCCATTGCTTATTCTTCTTTATAGTATCGACTTCCTTTCTTCTCCCCTCACTCAAATGTGCAAAATCTTCACAAACTCCGGTGATGCCTCCTCCTCCTCCGGCGACTTCAGGGATAAACTCCAGCGTTCCCTCCTCCTCCTCCTTCCGTGAGCCCGGCAACTCCTCCTCCTCCTTCCGCGACCCCTACGACTCCTCCTCCTCCTCCTTCCGCGACTCATCCTCCTCCTCCTCCTCCTCCGGCGAGCCCTCCTCCTCCTTCAGGGACACGACTCTGGCGACCCCTCCTCCTTCTCCTCCTCTAAATTTTGGTTGATGAATGTAGATGTTGATTATTTTTTTTTGTGGTAAAATGTAAAGATTAAAATTATAGGAGATTAGATTAGATTAGTTGTTTGATTTTATTTTTTGTGTTAGTATTTTAGTGTTTGTGTTTAATTTTAGATTGAATGTAGATTGTGTTAGAATAATTATGTATTTTAATTTTTTGTTTTATTTTAGAACAATTATGTATTTTATTTTCTTTGAATATAATTTTTTAATTTAATCATAACATTTAAATTTTGGATTTCATTTTATTTTAAAATTAAATTATAAATTATAATCATATTATTATCAAATTTCATATTTTTATTTTATTTTATTATAATTAGAATCCATAGCAATTCCCTCACAAAATTGCAATGGAATTGCGAGGATTATAATTATAATCATAAAAGGATCCGTAGCAATTCCCTTGCAAATTTGCGACGGAAACTGTCCCTTGCAAATTTGCGACGGAAACTGTGCCTTGCAAATTTGCGACGGACACTGTCTGTTGCAAATTTGCGACGGAAACTGTCCCTCGCAAATTTGCGATGGATTTGCGAGGAATTTTGATTTGCGACGAGTGATTTGCGACGGATTGATGGTCCTCGCAAATCCGTCGCAAAACCTGATTTGCAACGGATTTGCAACGGATTTTGCGATCGCAAATCGCGTGTTTTCTTGTAGTGATTCAATGATTCATAGATCCCCTTGAAACCCTAAACCTTACTATGAAACTACTCAGACATGGAATCAGAGAACAACAAGGAGATAGAGAAAAACTCATAATCGATAAATAAGAAATCTAAAAAGGGTTCAAAAAATTTTCTCAAAAGATGCAGAGTCAGAGATTCGTCTCCCAAAGCTTACAAAGTTGCAAGAGCCAAAAATCTCAATAGAAAAGAAAGTCTAATCTAAAAAGTGGCTGAAAATAGGTATAGAGTCGTCCAGGGTCGAGATTAGGCAAATTTGGGTTGAAGCAAGAAAAGCCCAAAATTTCCTTTTTTCTTCATCGGGATCTGCCGTTTTATCTGCCAGATTTTATCGGCCAAACGGCCGATAAAAACACTTGGCAGGAACTTGACATTCGTGTTTCTTCAGTTTAGGATTTGGCATTTTATCGGCCACTTCTATCAGCCAAATGGCCGATAAAAACCCTCACAGGAAACTTGACGTCTACGGATTCACCATTTTATCGACCCATTCTTATCGGTTGGATGATCGATAGAAATTCCCACAGTAGCTGATACTCTTTGGCACGAGATTGGGCTTTTTGCCGGTCCCATCTATCAGCCATATGGCCGATTGAAATGCTTGGCAGAAGTGACGTCTTTGGATCTTCATCGGGTGATTCTATCGGCCACTTATATCGGTCAAGTGGCCGATAGAATGGCCTGGCAGTC
The DNA here is from genome assembly GCA_030161315.1 of Eutrema japonicum. Classification (NCBI taxonomy): domain Eukaryota; kingdom Viridiplantae; phylum Streptophyta; class Magnoliopsida; order Brassicales; family Brassicaceae; genus Eutrema; species Eutrema japonicum. The sequence continues at coordinate 19,065,477 of BSQW01000012.1, read as the reverse complement.
TCTTCTTCATGCTTTCCTTGCCTTTTTAGCCCCAATTCCCTCCATAGTCTCCAAACTCCATCCTGAAACACCTTTTGACCTTAAATGACTCTAAAGGACTCAAAGACTCGATAAAGACTCGAAAACCTTTTAAAACACTGGTTAGAATGCGTTAAAAGAACAACATATCAGATAAAAAGCGGACCTTCGAGAAGCGTACAGTATCAGAAGAGCAAACCACGCGGCGCCAAATCCGTGAGACATAGAGCAAGAACGACTCGGCGCAAGATAGAGTCGCTAGTAGATAGGTTTGGCACATCAAAAGCATTTAAGGCAACGTACAAGGAGCCAACTGACAATAGACTTTTCGGTATTTCTAGATATCAATTCTCTAGATACTAAGTAGTATAAGAGGTATCGAATCCAATGGGTTAAATTCCAAAATACCAAGAATACATAGAACTAGTTAAGTTAAGCAACAAGATTGGTTTATGTTTCAATTCTAGCAATCCTAATTCAATTCAAGCAAAACAAATAAGTAAACAAGTTAACAAGTACAAATTGAGATTGATAAATGATTAAAGCAAGCTCTAGAGTGAGGTTATTGACTTAGGTGACTTCATTGATTGATCATGGATGCTAATTAACACAAACAAGCATTTCTCCCTAGGCTTAGAATATCAAAACAAGACCAATCCACTTCCATGGTCTTAATCACTTTGTTAATTAACTAATCAAGAACAAATTTCCATTTGTGAAAAACTAATTAACAAGCATGAATATCTAATTCCAATGGCCATAATACTCTTTAGACAACTAATCCCTTAGGCTAAACAAGTAAAATCTCTTATCTAACTTGTATGGGCATTTCATTGAACACCTTATGTGCATGAAATGCCCTATGGTCTAAATTAGCTTTTCCAAGCTTAATCTAGCATTAAGAGCTTTAGATAAGAGAGGGAGAAGATGATCTAGGTCCTAAACATCCTTAACCATTCAAGAAGACACATAATCTACCTCACCCATTAGCTTGAAAATAAGCTACTCACTAATTATCATAAGACCCTCAAATATCATAAGAGAAGTTAAAGATCCCATGATTAAAATGATTAGGGAAATGAAAGATTAAAGAATGAAAGATGAAACTAGATTAATAAAACTTATATTGCATAAATAAAAACAAAGATCTTCTTAAAAATCCTTAGCAAATCACCAAAGGGTTTTTTTGCCTTAGAAAATAGGATAGATCCAAGAAAATTATGTTTAGAGAATTTATATTGTTGCTGGGCGGACCGGATCAACCCAGAACAAATCGGGTCTTGACCCGGCCGGGTCTGGGTCGTCAAAGGTTTCTGGCCGCATACCGGACGGGTGTGCCGGACGGGGGATCCAGTATTGGTGGTCTCCCTCGGGTGAGATGAAGACGCATACCGGACGGGGGATCGGCGTGGAACAGATCTCATCCGGCACTGGGCTCTGGTCGCATACCGGACGGGTGTGCCGGACGGGGGATCTGGTATTGGTGGTCTCCCTCGGGTGAGATAAAGATGCATACCGGACGGGGGGATCGGCGTGGAATGGGTCTCATCCGGCGCTGGGCTGTGGTCGCATACCGGACGGGTGTGCCAAACGGTGGATCTGGCATGTCCAACATGCTCTCGGTAAAACGGCCATATCTCACGAACCAGAAGTCCAAATGACCTGAACCAACTTCATGTAGTCAGATAACTCTCTTGGATACAACGTTTATGAAGGCCATTGAAGCTGAATCAGATCGGGGATCCTTCGTCCTGCCGGTTCTTTCAGACACTAGGGAATGGTCCTTTTGCTCCATTACTCTGAACTTTTCCAAAATGACTCCAAGCACCTATAAAACACTCCAAATGCATGCAAGGCTCACTAGCACCTAATGCAAATACATAATACTCTAATTTAAACCAAATTGCTATCAAAACTATGAAAGACGCATGCTGGTAACTAAAAATGCTAACTAAAATGCAAGCTAGATCATGTAAAATATATGAATATCACCAACTCAAACGACCCGCCCTGGAAATACGACATGTATACGATCCGGGACATGTAAAAGTTACATGCGCTCCCCAAAAGCATGGGACGGCTATTCATTCATACACATACTCACACATAGTCTCTTGGCCTAGTTTTCTCTCTTCTCTATTTTCTCTCTAAACACCTCTCCGATAATCCTTGAATCGGTTTTGATACTCCAACTCCCGTTACTCTTTGGCCGGAATCACCCTAAAGCTCTCACTTTTTTCACCTTCATCACCACAAATAGCTTCACAAATCCCAGATACTTTGCGGATCAATCCCTTTTCTCGGACCCCTTTCCCGTTTTCCGACTATCTCAAGACCCGACACCTAAACCGTGGTCTTTTACTCTCTCGTTTATTGACTTGAGCGTCAGAGCGTCCTCGGAAAACACCCACAAAATATGTTTTCTGAGACTCAACGCGTTGTTTCTTCTGTAGGTCGATTGCTTCCCCAAAAGGATGAAAAAACCTCGAAACAGTTACAATATTCTCTCATTTATTATAAATAAGCCATTCATGCATAAATTGTATTCAATTTTTTGATTGATTAATAAAATTGAGTGTTGTCTTTTTGTTCCTTGTTTTCGGTGGATCTAGAGATATCTCAACGAATCTAAGAAGACTTGATTTATTCGGGGATTCTCAGACTAAACGAATAATCTTGCGACTATCCTAGTTTTCCGGATATTCTTAGAATTAACGTGTAACATCCCGATTTCTTGTATATGCGGAGAGGCTTATAAGAATTGATTTGGCTACCTATGTCACCAAAGTGCACTTACCTTTTCCGATCACTTGCCCGAAAGAACTCCAGAGTTAAGCGTGCTTGAGCTGGAGTAGTCTAAGGATGGGTGACCTTCCGGGAAGTGATTCGCGGTATCGTGTGAGTGAGGACAAAACACGGGGAAAGGTCACGTGGTGATTGCAGGGTCAGTAAACAAGTATTACAAGCCTCCCGGACTAACGCACCGGCCGTCGGACAAGGGTGGGGCCCACGGACCGAGAGAGGCCATGGGGCCCACATGTAGGGGCTGTCGGGGCGTTATAAGTGGTATCAGAGCCGAACCCAAACACGTGTGTGGAGTCAGGTGGGCTCACACCGTCTAGGGTGACGATCCTGGTGCGCAACGAGGACGTTGCGCTCTATGAGTGGGGGTGATTGTAACATCCCGATTTCTTGTATATGCGGAGAGACTTATATGAATTGATTTGGCTACCTATGTCACCAAAGTGCACTTACCTTTTCCGATCACTTGCCCGAAAGAACTCCAGAGTTAAGCGTGCTTGAGCTGGAGTAGTCTAAGGATGGGTGACCTTCCGGGAAGTGATTCGCGGTATCGTGTGAGTGAGAACAAAACACGGGGAAAGGTCACGTGGTGATTGCAGGGTCAGTAAACAAGTATTACAAGCCTCCCGGACTAACGCACCGGCCGTCGGACAAGGGTGGGGCCCACGGTCCGAGAGAGGGCATGGGGCCCACAAGTAGGGGCGGTCGGGGCGTTATATAACGGATCTAGTTCTATCCATAAAAGTTTCCGCTACATCAATTGGTATCAGAGCCATGTTCTTTGATTGTTTAATCGAAGACCGATTCTGGATGTCATATTGATTGGTAGTCGCTACACTTTTGAGGACGAAAGTCCTTTTGTCAAGAGAGAAGACCATAAGATCTACACAGAGATCTATGGTGATCCAATCTATGATGTATATGAAGACGATGTCCTCGTTATCGACTTTGTCTTTGAAGAAAATATGAGACACAAAGAAATTTATGGTCATCTGTTTTATGATACGTATGATGAAGACATCCAAATATGAAGCCACGTCAATCCAGTGAAATACGGTGTGCTTCTGAGAGGTGCAGAAATTCATGTTCTATTACGTGAATACAAAGAGAGAGTGGAGATTCTGTCTCGTTATCTGAAGGAGCACATCAAGACAAATATTGAATTCCTTGTAACGTATTTTGCTAGAGGTTGGAAGATTAAAGTGATTAAGGTGCAAAATAATATTCTTTTATTTAAAGAATATTATCGATGGAAGGTTAGAAAAAAGGCAAAGAAATTATTGAATGTTTATAGCTTATCAAGTTTTGGAATCGAAGATCACGGCTAAGATTCGAGGACGAATCTTTTTGTCATCGGAGAGACTGATGCAACGAAGAATTAGAAATATTAAGATAAATATGTATTATTTCCTTTTTATGTTTTTAACAGTTTTCTTATTTTATGATTAGGTTTTAGGGTTTTCTAGGTTTTCTTATAAATAGCCTTTTAGGCCTATGGTTTTATTCAGTTATTATTGATATTAATATTTTATTAAAAGAGCTTTTTGATAAGCACTGAGAAGAGTATTCTCAATCTTTGCTTTCGGTTAGATCTATAGAGATCTCAACGAATCCAAAAAAGCTTGGTTTATTCTGGAATTCTTAGACTAAACGAATATCTTTGCATCTATCTAGCTTCCGCTACGTTAGTCTCCAAACGTGATGGTGGAGGGATAGTCTTCCATTATAGTAATCCCAAGACTCTTGGCCATTTCCAAGGATATCACGTTCACGGTTGATCCCGAATCACACAAGGCATCATCTATCTTCAAGTTTCCAAGAGAGCAAGTGATGGAGAACTTACCGGGATTCCCAAGCTTGGAGAGAGACTTAGGCTCAATCCTTGTTGTGCTTGGTGAATCAAAAACTGCCATAAGCTCTTCCACTTTTTCTCGGTTCTCAAGTATGCTTTTGATGAACTTTTGGTGTTGTGAAACTTGAGACAGGTCACTCACACTAGGCAAAGGCGCTCTAATCTTGTCCATGTTGGCCTTGAAGTTTAAGAGCACTTTCTTTTGTGCATTGGTGAGAATACGACCGGGAAATAGAAGTGGAGGCTCATATGGAGAAGGTCTAATGCAAAGAGCTTTCTTAACTTCCATTTGCGTTGGAATTGCTTGTTCTTCATTCAAAATCACGTCATCATCACTCCCGAAGGTCACCCCCCCCCCCACCTTATTCCTCAATGTCCTCATTGAGATTCAAGGGAACTTCTCTAGGGGGAAGGTCTTCGACTTGTGAACCATGGAGAAGAAGCTCTATTTCCCTAACAGTGGCTTGATGATCATCATTGGAGGATATAGTATTGCAATACTCCTTGGGGTTTTGTATTGCTTTCCTGGTTAAAGAACTTTGAGGATGAGGTGATGAAGAAGGGGCTCCTTTGCTTTCCATTTTTGCACCTTTGAGCTCAATGCCTCAAGCTTCTTGTGTAGGTCATTGTAGGAGTAAACCACTTTTGTATTAATTTCCTCCATCTTTTTCTCATATCGATTGCTCCATTAGCTTGGCCATCTAGAATTTGTTGGAGCACGGTCTTCATTTCAAGGTCTTGAGTCATGGCGTTGTTACCTTGAGCTTGTGGTGCGAAAGGAGCATTATTGGGGTAGCCTCCTTGGTTCCTTTGTTGAGCATAGTTGTTGTTGAAACCTCGTTGATAGCCACCATTGTTCCCGATGTAATGCACCTCTTCTTGGTTACTCAAATCGACCATTTCTTCACGCTCACCCACAAAGTGAACCGGGTTTTTAGAAGTGTTGAGGAGCTTGTCAAGCAAAGTGGCTTGCTTATCCAACTTGTCATTTAGAGCTTTCATATCCTTGGTCCTTCTTTGCTCCTCAAAGTCACTTGTGATCCTTGTAGACCAATCATAGTCATCACTATAGGTTCCATCACTTTGGGCAAGGTTATCTACCAACTCCATTGCTTCATTAACTTCTTTAGCCAAGAAATTACCATAGGAAGCGGTGTCTAGCAACATTCTTATCTTAGGAAGCGCTCCACGGTAGATTGTGCTCAATAGAGAAGCGTGATTGAATCCATGATGAGGCCATTGCATGGTGTAACTCCTAAACCTTTCCCACGCCTCATTGAAAGTCTCATTGGAGCGTTGAGTGAAGCTCGAGATCTCATTTCGTAGCTTGGCCGTCCTTGAAGGTGAGAAGAATTTTGCAAGGAAAGCCCTCTTGCATTCATCACATGTAGTGATAGACCCTTGAGGCAAATGTTTCTCCCATTGGTGTGCCTTGTCCCCAAGAGAGAATGGGAACAACCGTAACTTGAAGCCATCCTCGGAAACACCGTTCATCTTTGTCAATCCACAAATCCGGTCGAAGTGATCAAAGTGATCAAGTGGATCTTCCACCGCCAAGACATGGAACTTGTTGCTTTGCACCATGTTGATAAAGCTAGCTTTGACTTCAAAGTTGTTGTTCTCAACCGGTGGTGCTTGAATTCCTTGGCGGTTTGCATGAGCATTGGCGGCATCACCCGCTCCAACAATGTTTTGAGCTCGTTGAGGGTGGTTTTAAGCTCTAGCATTACGGGCGGGTGGTGGTGGGTGTGCTTGAGTTTGTGGGTTTCCATTTCCACCATTAGTTCGGTAGTTTCCATTACCACCATTCCCTTGTTGTTGCTCAAAAGAAACGTTATCATTGAAGTTACCAACCGGAGGTTCTTCAACGTTGTTCATACCCAACCTCTCGATGTGTTGAGCTCGTCTTCTTTCTCTCCTTTTTCTAAGTCCACATTCCAATAGATGTATGTCGTCGATTGGCTCAACAAGATTGTCTCCACCTCTAACCCTTGTGTTCATACACCTATATGAAAAGAGAAGACTAGAGAGAGAGAGATTAGCAAACAAAGAAAATAAAAGCTTAATCTCAAGAAAAATCTAAAATCTTAATGTTGAAAGCTAAACCCAATTGGCAACGGCGCCAAATTGATAATAGACTTTTCTGTCTTTCTAGATATCAATTCTCTAGATACTAAGTAGTATAAGAGGTATCGAATCCAATGAGTTAAGTTCCAAAACACCAAGAATACATAGAACTACTTAAGTTAAGCAACAAGATTGGTTTAGGTTTCAATTCTATCAATCCTAATTCAATTCAAGCAAAGCAAATAAGTAAACAAGTTAACCAGTACTAATCGAGATTGATAAATGATTAAAGCAAGCTCTAGAGTGAGGTTATTGACTTAGGTGACTTCATTGATTGATCAAGGATGCTAATTAACACAAATAAGCATTTCTCCCTAGGCTTAGAATATCAAACAAAGACTAATCCACTTCCATGGTCTTAATCACTTTGTTAATTAACTAATCAAGAACAAATTTCTATTTGTGAAAAACTAATTAACAAGCATGAATATCAAATTCCAATGGCCATAATACTCTTTAGACAACTAATCCCTTAGGCTAAACAAGTAAAATCTCTTATCTTACTTGTATGGGCATTTCATCGAACACCTTATGTGTATGAAATGCCCTATGGTCTAAATTAGCTTTTCCAACCTTAATCTAGAATTAAGAGCTTTAGATAAGAGAGGGAGAAGATGATCTAGGTCCTAAACATCCTTAACCATTCAAGAAGACACCTAATCTACCTCACCCATGAGCTTTAAAATAAGCTACTCACTAATCATCATAAGACCCTCAAATCTCATAAGAGAAGTTAAAGATCCCATGATTAAAATGGTTAGGGAAATGAAAGATTAAGGAAAGAAAGATGAAACTAGATTAATAAAACTTAGATTGCATAAATAAAAATCAAGATCTTCTTAAAAATCCTTAGCAAATCACCAAAGGGGTTTTTTGGCCTTAGAAAATAAGATAGATCCAAGAAAATTAGGTTTAAAGAATTTATATTGTTGCTGGGCGGGCCGGGTCTGGGTCGTCAAAGGTTTCTGGCCGCATACCGGACAGGTGTGCCGGACAGGGGATCCGGTATTGGTGGTCTCCCTCGGGTGAGATGAAGACGCATACCGGACGGGGGGATCGGCGTGGAACGGATCTCATCCGGCACTGGGCTCTGGTCGCATACCGGATGGGTGTGCCGGACGGGGGATCCGGTATTGGTGGTCTCCCTCGGGTGAGATGAAGACGCATACCGGACGGGGGGATCGGCGTAGAATGGGTCTCATCCGGCGCTGGTCGCATACCGGACGGGTGTGCCAGACGGTGGATCCGGCATGTCCTACATGTTCTCGATAAAACGGCAATATCTCACGAACCCTAAGTCCAAATGACTTGAAACCACTTCCTGTAGTCAGATCACTCTCCTAGATACAACGTTTATGAAGGCCATTGAAGCGGAATCAGATCGGGGATCCTTCGTCCTGCCGGTTCTTTCAGACACTAGGGAATGGTCATTTTGCTCAATTACTCTAAACTTCTCCAAAATGACTCCAAGCACCTATAAAACACTCCAAATGCATGCAAGGCTCACTAGGACCTAATGCAGATACCTAATACTCTAATTTAAACTAAAATGCTATCAAAACTATGAAAGACGCATGCTGTTAACTAAAAATGCTAACTAAAATGCAAGCTAGAACATGTAAAATATATGAATATCACCAACTCAGACAACCCGGCCTGGAAATACGCCCCGTATACGATCCAGGACATGTAAATTCTATAAAAGTCACATGCGCTCTGATACATGACTTTTTAGTCTTTAAGAGGTATCAATATCCCCTATACGATGTAGTATAAGAGGTTATCAATCCATAATTGGGATTTATCCTAATCACTGAGAATGCAAGGAATAATTGTAAGTTAAGCTAAACAAGTGTGTTGTGATTAAGTAACCAAATTAAGTCGAATAAGCAACTAAGCAAGATGTAAATCATTAAGCAAAAGTGAATCTAGAGATAGGGTTATCGATATAAGAAGTTCCAAGTTCAATTCATGATGTTCATTTACTCAAACAAGCTAATCCCTAGGCATAAGATCCTAAACTTGACTAATTCTCTTTCAAGCAATTAATCACTATGCTAATCACCTAACCCATTAGCAAATCATCATTTGTGGATCATTGATTAGTAAGCATTAAGTTTAAATCAACAAGATTAACCAAAAATACACTCTAGACAACTATTGTCATAGGCTAGGAATGTAAATCTCTTGGTGTGCATGAAATGCCTTATGATCTCAACCTACTTTTTCAAGCTAGATTTAGCCTTAAGAATATTAAACAAGAAAGGATATAAGAAGATCTAGCCCTAAACATCATGAATCAAGCCTAGGAACATCCTAATCTACCCCATCTCAAGATCCTAAAAGACTACTCAAGACCCATTAAGAACCCCTCAAAATCGATTTTGATAGAGGATGATTCCATGGATAGATGTTGAATAATCAATAAGAAAAGAAGATAGATGGAAGAGATTCAATGAGATAAACACTTAATTGCATAAATGAACAAAGATCTCTCTTACAAATCTTAAACTCTCTCCAAAGGTCTCTTGTTTTTGACTAACAAAAAGCATCCTCATAAAATTAGGGTTTTAGGATATTTATAATAAAAAGAGGCGAACCGGGTCAACCCGGAACAAACGGGGTTTTGACCCGGAAATTTTTGGGTCGAGGAGTCTATCATGGCCTGTGTCTAGCCGGGACAAGGGAGACCGGGATGAGGGACTTTTTAGCCGAAGCTTATGTGCCGGCTTGAATCTAGCCGGGACGGGGGCCGGGATATCTCCTGGTCGAGGGAAAGTTCTTGTGTCGGGCTAAGGGACCTTTTGTGCCGGCTAGAATCAGCTTGGGACGGTGCTGAGGAGTTTTTAGCCTAGAGATTTGTCCCGGTTGATTATAGTCGGGACGATAGGCCGGCATATCTCATGCCGACGGATTTTCTTGTACCGGGCTGAGGGGGATTTTTGTGCCGGCTAAAATCAGACCGGGACGAGCTGAGGAGGAAATCGTCGAGAGATTGGTCACGGGTTGATTATATCCAGGACGATAGGCCAGCATATCTCCTGCCGAGGGATTCTTCAGGTGTCGGGCTGAGGGGGATTTTTGTGCCGGCTAAAATCAGACCGGGACGGTGCTGAGGGATTTTTAATCGAGAGATTGGTCCCGGGTTGATTCAAGGCGGGAAATGGGCCGGTATATCTCCTGGTCGAGGAAAATTCTTGTGCCGGGCTGAGGGATTTTCTTGTCCCGGCTAAAATCAAAGCGGGATAATGGTGAGGGAATTTTAGCCGAGACAAGAGAAAGCTTCTCGGCCAGGCAGAGACGTCTTCAGTAAATCTGCGATAACTCCTTAACCAAATGTCCAAATGGCCTGAATCCAACTCCTCTAGACAGATGACTCACTCCCCTACAACTCCTATGAAGAGCTTCAAGGCCGATTCATATAGGAGGGTTTTCTTCCAGATACATCTTTCTGGCGTCTCGGATGGGCTTTACATTCCTCTTATGCTCCATAACTCCAAACATCATCAATTGCCTCCAATACACCTAAAAACACTCCAAATGTATGCAAAACTCATTAAGACCTAATGCAAACACCTATTACTCTAAATGAGACCTAAATGCAAGATTAGACCATAATTATGCATGTGAATTACACAAAACTCTAAATGAAATGCATGCTAAACATGCAATATATGAGCATATCACGCTCCCTAAAAGCATGGGACGGCTATTCATTCACACAGATACTCACACATAGTCTCTTGGCCTAGTTTTCTCTCTTCCTCTCTTCTCTCTAAACACTGAAAACCCTCTCCGATAATCCTTGAATCGGTTCTGATACTCCGACTCCGGTTACTCTTTGGCCGGAATCACCCTAAAACTCTCACCTTTTTCACCTTCATCACCACAAATAGCTTCATAAATCCCAGATACTTTGCGGATCTATCTCTTTTCTCGGACCCCTTTCCCGTTTTCCGACTATCTTCGGACCCGACACTGAAACCGTGGTCCTTTACTATCTCGTTTATTGAAGCGGCAGAGCGTCCTCGGAAAACACCTACAAATTGTGTTTCTCTTATGCTCCATAACTCCGAACATCATCAATTGCCTCCAAGACACCTAAAAACACTCCAAATGTATGCAAAACTCACTAAGACCTATTGCAAACACCTATTACTCTAAATGAGACCTGAATGCAAGACTAGACCATAATTATGCGTGTGAATTACACAAAACTCTAAATGAAATGCATGCTAAACAGGCAATATATGAGCATATCAATTCCCCCAAACTTAAACCGTTGCTTGTCCTCAAGCAAACAAGAATAATAAAAGGGAGAAGACTAGAATATGGGAGCTCAAATCCGAAAGTGCCATAAAAAGAATCCGAGCCCAATGTCCAAGTTGCAAACTTCTTGATCCGATCAAACAACTTACTCAAAAGTGACTAGCCATACTTATCCTTACATGACTTACATTCGAACCTCAACCTACACAAACTTTCAAATCCTCCAACCCCTTGACATTGATTAAGTGTAATACGCGTTAATCATGTTTATGCAAGATCAAATGAATTCGTTTGGCCAAGGGTTAGGTTATGAGATGAAGATGATCTCATTATCATGCATGGGTAATCAAGTATAAGGATCTCTCATGGAAAGAGCAAACCTTAGCAAAATGCTAAAGGTAAAAGGCAACCTATGCATACAAGGGAGAATTCTCATCTACCCAAATGCCTAGAGTGTCTCTAACCCAAAGCCTTCTAACCCGTTTGTGCCCACATCCTAAGCTACCCTTTTCATCTTAAGGCATTTGCCTTCTTTAACCCACACATGCTTCTTGTCCTTTCACTTCACCTTCTTCTTATTTGGGGATCAACTTCTTCTTCCTTGTTCTCATGGTTTGGTGCTTCTTTGTTGTGACTTAGCTCTCCTTTTTCTTCATTTTTGTTCACGCCTCTTTTTCTTCTTTGATGCTTTGGCCTTTTCGGCTTTCTTCTTTTCCTTTGGATCTCTTGAGGCTATCTTATTTTTAGAGCTAGTCTTATAATTTTGCACCAACCAATCTATAAATTCGATCCCCTTTTCCTTTCTCCTTATTCATCTTTCCCATTCCACAATCCATTCCAAACACATCCGTTCACCAAATTTCCAAACCGTTCCCCCAAACTTAAACCAAGAACCACCAACCTATTTAGCCTATTCTTAGATTAACTCCGTGATGATGGAGCTAAATCTACATGAGAATTCCTCCTTGTCGCCCTAAACCTAACACTTTTTGCCAAGTTTGCTCGAAAGAAGGCCTCACCAATCACACACGAATATCAATGGCTAGAAAGAAGGTTGAGGTTAGGGTAGGGGAAACCATTCCAATGATGGGACATTGCTACTTGGATAAACAAGAGTGGTGAAAGGGAAAAGATTATCCACAGTATGTATGAAGTGATCCACAGATTCATTCAAAAATGCATAAACACAATATTTACAAGTCAAAATTAAGGTTATCACTTAGATGGAGTTAAATTCAAGTCAAGGTTTGCTTCAATCAAGGTAAGAACAATAAGACATGAGATCAAGGCATGGTTCGTTCTTAATTTCTACACGAGATCAAAGCATCAAGTAACTAGCAACAATGGCATTGGACTAAGCTCTTAATATGGTACTTTACAAGGATAAATCTATCATTGCTCCTAATGCTCATGTAAAGCTACCTTATAGCTATGCATCTAGACTCAATCCTATATGGAATGCACAAAAGTTCAAATTTTTTAAATTTATTGAAAATGCATGATATGCAGGAGACTCAAGATGCAAAATACAAAATAAGACACCAAAAACGATGTTAGATAACACATAAACCCTCCCCCAAACTTAAATTACACAGTCCCTTGTGTAATAGAAGCTTAAGGAAGAGTTAAACAATGCATGAAAGAAGGAAAAAGATGTGATTCTAAATGCTATATACAAAGTTTGGAGTGTTGCCTTGGAAAAGGATGGAGGGGGCAAGAGGGATCATGGGACGCCATATTTCATCACCTCATCCTAAGCACTTTAGTCCATAAGTTCATGCCCATATGGCCATCGAAAACCTACTCGCACTAGGAAAACCCATCAAAAGGAACTAACAACGAAAGAAAATCATAAAAGGAAATATGTACAAGGATAAGCTTGGGGTATCTCCCAAGAGCACTTTGTTTAATGTCACTAAGTTCGAAGTTTGTTACCGTCCTCAACCTAGAGGAACATCATCGAGGGGGATCGAGCCTCCCTTTTTGACGATTTGGTTTGCTCGGTAGAGTTTAAGCCTTTGGCCATTCGCAATGAAATCTCGGCCCTCCTTGTTAACAAGCACCACGGCACCATATGGCCTTACTTCCTTAACCTCAAACGGACCCGACCACCTAGATTTGAGCTTCCCGAGAAAAAGCTTCAACCGGGAATTGAACACGAGTACTCGGTCTTCGGCCTTGAAGTCCTTGTGCACGATCCTCTTATCATGGAATGCCTTGGCTTTCTCCTTGTAGATTCTCGAGCTCTCATAGGCCTCAAGCCTAGTCTCTTCTAACTCTTGAAGTTGAATTAACCTCTTCTCTTGTGCAGTCTTGATGTCGAAGTTAAGAAGCTTTACCGCCCATTGGGCCTTGTATTCCAATTCAACCGGTAGATGGCATGACTTCCCATAAAGCAAGTTGAATGGTGTAGTCCCTATAGGTGTCTTAAAAGCGGTATGGTAAGCCCACAACGCATCATCTAACTTGTTGGCCCAATCCTTTCTCGAACTCCCAACCGTCTTCTCTAGTATGGCCTTGATTTGGCGGTTGGATACTTCCACTTGGCCACTCGTTTGAGGATGGTAAGGTGTTGATACCTTATGCTTCACACCATGCTTCTTAAGTAGACTTTCAAACACCTTATTGATGAAATGACTACCTCCATCACTAATGACCACTCTTGGAACTCCAAACCTTGGGAAAATGATGGACTTGAATAGTTTAATAACAACTTTGGCATCGTTGGTCGGACTTGCAATGGCCTCCACCCATTTAGAGACGTAATCAACTGCCACCAATATGTATTGGTTACCATATGATGACGGGAAAGGTCCCATAAAATCGGTGCCCCATACGTCAAACATCTCCACCACAAGGATTGGGTTTTGGGGCATTTCATCTCTCCTCCCAATATTCCCTTTCCTTTGGCACGCATCACATGTGGAGACAAAGAGGTGCGCATCCTTGAATAATGAAGGCCACCAAAAACCGGATTGCAAGACCTTTGTAGCGGTTTTGTAGGATGCATGATGACCACAATAGCTTGACCCGTGACAAAAATCCCCCTCAGCCCGGCATAAGAAGAATCCCTCGGCATGAGATATGCCGGCCTATCGTCCAGGCTATAATCAACCCGGGACCAATCTCTCGACGATTTCCTCCTCAGCTCATCCCGGTCTGATTTTAGCCAGCACAAAAATCTCCCCCAGCCCAGCACAAGAACTTTCCCTCGACCAGGAGATATCCCGGCCCCCGTCCCGGATAGATTCAAGCCGGCACACAAGCTTCGGCTAAAAAGTCCCTCATCCCGGTCTCCCTTGTCCCGGCTAGAAACAGGTCGGGATAGACTCCTCGACCAAAAAATTTCCGGGTCAAAACCCGGTTTGTTCCGGGTTGACCCGATTCCCCTCTTTTTATTATAAATATCCTAAATCCCTAATTTTATGATGATGCTTTTTGTTAGTCAAAAACAAGAGACCTTTGGAGAGAGTTTGAGATTTGTAAGAGAGATCTTTGTTCATTTATGCAATTAAGTGTTTATCTCATTGAATCTCTTCCATCTATCTTCTTTTCTTATTGATTATTCAACATCTATCCATGGAATCATCCTCTATCAAAATCGATTTTGAGGGGTTCTTAATGGGTCTTGAGTAGTCTTTTAGGATCTTGAGATGGGGTAAATTAGGATGTTCCTAGGCTTGATTCATGATGTTTAGGGCTAGATCTTCTTATATAATTTCTTGTTTAATGTTCTTAAGGCTAAATCTAGCTTGAAAAAGTAGGTTTAGATCATAAGGCATTTCATGCACACCAAGTGTTTGATGAAATGCCTTGATGAATTAAACAAGAGAATTACATTCCTAGCCTATGACAATAGTTGTCTAGGGTTTATTTTTGGTTGATCTTGTTGATTTAAACTTAATGCTTGCTAATCAATGATCCACAAATGATGATTTGCTAATGGGTTAGGTGATTAGCATAGTGATTCATTGCTTGAAAGAGAATTAGTCAAGTTTAGGATCTTATGCCTATGGATTATCTTGTTTGAGTAAATGAACATCATGAATTGAACTTGGAACTTCTTATATCGATAACCCTATCTGTAGATTCGCTTTTGCTTATTGATTTACATCTTGCTTAGTTGCTTATTCGACTTAATTTGGTTACTTAATCACAACACACTTGTTTAGCTTAACTTACAATTGTTCCTTGCATTCTCAGTGATTAGGATAAATCCCAATTATGGATTGATAACCTCTTATAATACATCGTATAGGGGATATTGATACCTCTTAAAGACTAAAAAGTCATGTATGAATTTGGCGCCGTTGCCATATTGGGATTTGTTTTAACATTAAGATTTAGGTTCTTAGTGAGCTTAAGTATTATTTTCTACTAAGTTACTAACCTTCTTCACTTCCCATTGCTTTTGCTCTCTCTAGGTGTATGCATACCCGTTCCCGTGGCAATACCAATCTCATACAACCAAGGGACGATATTGATCAACTTGAGAGGGGTTCAAGAGCAAGAAGGAACCGTGTGAGAGTTCAAGAAGAGGTTGGTAACGACATGGACCACTTTGAGAATGTTCCACTTGGGAACGTCAACGAACCCAATCCCCACCAAAGGAACGGTGGGAATGGGAATGGTCACGACAACAATCAAGGAGGTGCTGGCAATGGAAACCATCGCCGTCCCAACCATCCACCAAGAGCTAGAAACGTTGTTGGAGAGGGTGATGCCGCTAATGCTCACCAAAACCGCCAAGGCATTCAAGCTCCACCGGTGGAGAACAACAACTTCGAAGTAAAGTCGGGGGTTATCAACATGGTTCAAGCCAAAAAATTTCACGGCTTGTCCATGGAGGATCCCTCAGACCACATTGACCAATTTGACCGGATATGTGGTCTCACGAAGATCAATGGGGTCTCCGAAGACGGGTTCAAGCTTCGTCTCTTCCCGTTCTCTTTGGGTGACAAGGCTCACCAATGGGAAAAGACCTTACCTCAAGGATCTATCACCTCGTGGGATGATTGCAAACGTGCGTTCCTCGCCAAATTCTTCTCACCGGCTAGAACCGCCAAGCTTTGCAACGAGATCTCAAGCTTCACACAACGGTCCAATGAGTCTTTCAACGAGTCTTGGGAGAGATTTAGAAGCTACACTTCTCAATGCCCACATCACATCTTTAGCAACGCTTCTCTCCTAAGCACTCTCTACCGAGGTACTTTGCCTAAGATCCGTATGCTACTTGACACGGCGTCTAACGGAAACTTCTTGGCTAAAGACGTTGAGGAAGCAATGGAGCTTATCGAGAACTTGGCCCAAAGTGACGGTACCTATGGCGACGACTATGACCGCGCCACAAGGAGCACTAGCGACTTTGATGAGAACAAGCGGGCCAAAGACATGAAAGCTCTTAACAACAAATTGGACAAGAAAGCCAATTTGATTGATAAACTTCTAGTGTCTTCTCAAAAGACGGTCAACTTTGTGGATGCTTATGATGAGAACCAAGGTTAATATCAAGAAGAGAACGCGCACATGAACACCCAAGAGGAGGTGAACTACGTGGGGAACCAAGGGAACTACAAAAACCAAGGGAACTACCAAAACCAAGGGAACTACCAAAGACAAGGGTTCAACCAAAACTATAGGAACCACCCCAACTTCTCTTACCGGAACACAAATGTGGAGAATCCACAAGACCAAGTCTACCCTCCACAACCTAATCAAGCTCAAGGAGCCCCACAAAAGCAATTCCAACCTCAAGGCCAAGCTTCTAATACCAACCAACAAGGCTTTGTCCCAAGGAACCAATTCCAAGGGAACCAAGGTAGCTTTCAACCCAAAACTCCACCCGGTTTTCAAGGGCAACAACAAGGGTTTGTTCCCCAAGGTCAAGCAACTACGTCTAAACCGCAAGAGCTTGATTTGAGCTCCGTATTCCAACAATTACTCAAGGGACAAGCGGAGATCAATACGCGGGTGGATTGCTCTTACAACGACCTCAACACAAAGATTGAGGCTTTGAACTCCAAGGTAAAACACATGGAGAACAAAGGTGTTGCTTCTTCTTCCCGACCACAAGGTCAACTCCCGGAAAAATCCGAAGCTAATCCTAAGGAGTATGTAAATGCCATCACCTTGAGAAGTGGCACGGTTTTGCCTCCAAGAGAAGCTCCTTCTACTCTCAATGAGGACATAGAGAAGCAAAGTGGGGAGGTGGAACTTCAAGAAGATGACGAGTTGGTTAAAGATGAGGTAATGAGATAGCAAGACAAGGTTGAAGAAGTAGAGAAGGTTAAGCCTAGGTTTGTTGTTGCTCAAGAGAAACCGAAGAAGAATGTGTTTGTCCCTAAGCCATACGTTCCTAAGCTACCTTTTCCCGGGCAGTTCAAGAAGCAACTTATGGACAAGTATAAAGCCATCTTTGATAGGCAAATGGAGAAAGTAGAACTCACAAAGCCTTTGGTTGATGCCTTCTTGCTTGTCCCTCAATACGCCAAATTCTTGAAAGATGCCGTGAATGAGTTAGCAAAGGAAATGGAGTCCATGGTCATTCTAACTCACGAGTGTAGTGCCATCATACAAAAAAAAGATGGTACCAAATAAGCTAGGAGATCCGGGATCATTTACTCTACCTTGTGCACTTGGTCCTCTAGCTTTCAACCATTGTTTGTGTGATCTTGGAGCGAGTGTAAGCCTCATGCCGTTTTCGGTAGCTAAGAGACTACGCTTCACACGCTACAAGGCATGTAACATTTCCCTAATATTGGCGGATAGGAGCGTGAGGGTTCCTATTGGTTTGCTTGAGGATCTTCCTATCGTGGTGAAGGATTTCATTGTCCCCACGGATTTCGTGGTACTTGAAATGAATGAGGAACCGAAAGACCCTCTTATCTTTGGTAGGCCTTTCCTAGCAACCCCGGGGGCGATAATCGATGTAAGGGAAGGCAAAATAGACCTCTACTTGGGTAAAGGAGAAGTTCTTGAGTTCGATATCAACAAGGTAATGGAGAAACCCACCATAGATGGCCAATGTTTCTACATAGAGACCATGGATGAACTAGCCGACGAATTGCTTGAGGAAATGAGAGTAGAAGACGGTTTGGAAGTGGTTTTGACTAAGGAGTGTGGTGATCATGGGTTCTTGAGCAGGAGAGTCAAGGGTATGAGCTACTCATGGATTTGCACAAGCCGGTTGAAAAGGATACGCCATTTGTTGAGTTGGGTGTTCGTAGTACCGAGGTTCAAGATGGTTTAAGGGTTGTCACGGTTCAAGGGGAGTTTGTTCTAGCCGTTGAAGAGACTAGCAAGGGTAAGTCTAGTCTTGAGGAGGACGATTGGAGCGAACTCAAAGCACCAAAGGTGGACCAAAAGCAACTTCCCGTGGGATTAAGGTATGCGATCTTAGGTCCCAACGAGTCTTACCCGGTTATTGTGAATGAGAGTCTAGATGAGAACGAATTATCCTCCCTTCTTGTTGAACTTATGAAATATAGGAAAGCCATTGGCTATTCTTTGGATGATATCAAGGGTATTTCCCCTAGCTTATGCACTCATAGAATCCATCTAGAGGATGAATCAAGGACCTCTATTGAACATCAAAGAAGGTTGAATCCTAATTTGAAAGATGTTGTAAAGAGAGAGATTCTTAAGCTCTTAGACGCGGGCATTATCTACCAAATATCGGATAGTACTTGGGTCTCACCGGTTCATTGTGTGCCTAAGAAAGGGGGGATGAGAAGGATGAAATGATACCGACTAGGACAATAACCGGGCATTGAATGTGTATTGACTATAGGAAGTTGAATTCATCTACTCGTAAGGATCACTTTCTGCTACCTTTCATAGACCAAATGCTTGAACGTCTAGCTAATCATCCAATTTATTGCTTTCTAGACGGTTATTCGGGTTTATTTCAAATTCCCATACACCCGAATGACCAAGAGAAAATGACATTCACGTGCCCTTACGGCACCTTCGCATATCGAAGGATGCCGTTTGGGTTGTGTAATGCACCCGCGACATTCCAACGTTGCATGATGTCCATTTTCTCTGACCTTATTGAAGATATGGTAGAAGTCTTTATGGACGACTTCTCCGTATATGGGTCTTCTTTTTGTGTTTGCTTGTCCAACCTTTGTAGGGTCTTGCAACGGTGCGAAGACGCAAACTTGGTGCTAAATTGGGAGAAATGCCACTTCATGGTGCGAGAAGGCATCGTGCTTGGGCACAAGATCTCCGAGAAAGGGATTGAGGTAGACAAGGCCAAGCTCGAGATGATGGTTAGCTTGGAGCCGCCTAAGTTGGTCAAGGACATCCGGTCTTTCTTGGGTCATGCAGGGTTCTACCGAAGATTCATCAAAGACTTTTCGAAGATCGCGAGGCCTCTCACAAGGCTACTTTGCAAGGAGGTCGAGTTCGTGTTTGATGAGGAATGTATGGTAGCGTTCCTAGAAATCAAGAAGGCGTTGGTTAGTGCTCCTATTTTACAAGCACCGGATTGGGATCTTCCTTTCGAGATCATGTGTGATGCTAGTGACTACGTGGTTGAAGCGGTCTTGGGCCAAAGGAAAGACAAGAAGACCAATGTCATCTACTATGCAAGTAGGACCTTAGATGACACTCAAGGTCGGTATGCCACAACGGAAAAAGAGTTGCTAGATGTGGTGTTTGCAATGGAGAAATTTAGGTCTTATGTTGTGGGGTCAAAGGTGATTGTCTACACCGATCACGCGGCCCTAAGATACATTCATGCGAAGAAAGACACAAAGCTAAGGCTACTCCGTTGGATCTTGCTTCTACAAGAGTTTGACTTGGAGATAGTTGACAAGAAGGGGATAGAAAATGGGGTCGCGGATCACTTGACTAGAATGAGGATTGAAGACCTTGTCCCAATTGATGATAAGCTCCCCGAGGAGAGGCTCATTGTTGTTGGTGTCTTGAAGAAAGGGATTGAAGCCGTGCAAGGGCTAGAGAGTGCTAATGGGTTACAAGATGAGAAACTACCATGGTTTGCGGATCTAGTGAACTACTTAGTGTGCGGGAAGGAACCGCCTTTGGATGGGTATAAGAAGAAGAAGTTCTTCCACGACGTGTCGAGATACTATTGGGACGAGCCCTACTTATACAAGTTGTGCTCGGATGGTTTGTATAGGAAATGCGTGACGGAAGAAGAAGTCCAAGGGATCCTACTCCATTGTCACGGGTCAAGCAATGGTAGTCATCATGCATACTACAAAACCGCTACAAAGGTCTTGCAATCCGGTTTTTGGTGGCCTTCATTATTCAAGGATGCGCACCTCTTTGTCTCCACATGTGATGCGTGCCAAAGGAAAGGGAATATTGGGAGGAGAGATGAAATGCCCCAAAACCCAATCCTTGTGGTGGAGATGTTTGACGTATGGGGTATCGATTTTAT
This sequence comes from Eutrema japonicum, assembly GCA_030161315.1. Lineage (NCBI taxonomy): Eukaryota > Viridiplantae > Streptophyta > Magnoliopsida > Brassicales > Brassicaceae > Eutrema > Eutrema japonicum. The sequence goes on along the minus strand of BSQW01000012.1, from coordinate 19,045,000 downwards.
GGGACCTTTCTCGTCATCATATGGTAACAAATACATATTGGTGGCGGTTGATTACGTCTCTAAATGGGTGGAGGCCATTTCAAGTCCGACCAACGATGCCAAAGTTGTTCTTAAGCTATTCAAGTCCATAATTTTCCCAAGGTTTGGGGTTCCAAGAGTGGTCATTAGTGATGGAGGTAGTCATTTCATCCTTCTCATTTTTTACTACCGTAATCCCCCCTTTCTTAGGCACACAATGAACCGGTGAGACCCAAGTACTATCCGATATTGGGTAGATAATGTCTGCGTCTAAGAGTTTAAGAATCTCTCTCTTTACAACATCTTTCAAATTAGGATTCAACCTTCTTTGATGTTCAATAGAGGTCCTTGATTCATCCTCTAAATGGATTCTATGAGTGCATAAGCTAGGGGAAATACCCTTGATATCATCCAAAGAATAACCAATGGCTTTTCTATATTTCATAAGTTCAACAAGAAGGGAGGATAATTCGTTTTCATATAGACTCTCATTCACAATAACCGGGTAAGACTCGTTGGGACCTAAGAACGCATACCTTAATCCCGCGAGAAGTTGCTTTAGGTCCACCTTTGGAGCTTTGAGTTCGCTCCAATCGTCCTCCTCAAGACTAGACTTACCCTTGCTAGTCTCTTCAACGGCTAGAACAAACTCCCCTTGAACCGTGCCAGCCCTTAAACCATCTTGAACCTCAGTACTACGAACACCCAACTCAACAAATGGCATATCCTTTTCAACCGGCTTATGCAAATCCATGAGTAGCTCATACCCTTGACTCTCCTTGCTCAAGAACCCATGATCACCACGCTCCTTAGTCAAAACCACTTCCAAATCATCTTCTACTCTCATTTCCTCAAGCAATTCGTCGGCTAGTTCATCCATGGTCTCTATGTAGAAACATTGGCCATCTATGGTGGGTTTCTTCATTACCTTGTTGATATCGAACTCAAGGACTTCTCCTTTACCCAATTGGATGTCTATTTTGCCTTTCCTTACATCGATTATCGCCCTCGCGGTTGCTAGGAAAGGCCTACCAAAGATAAGAGGGTCTTTCGGTTCCTAATCCATTCCATGTACCACGAAATCCGTGGGGACAATGAAATCCTTCACCACGATAGGAAGATTCTCAAGAAAACCAATAGGAACCCTCACACTCCTATCCGCCAATATTAGGGAAATGTTGCATGCCTTGTAGCGTGTGAAGCCTAGTCTCTTGGCTACCGAAAACGGCATGAGGCTTACACTCACTCCAAGATCACACAAACAATGGTTGAAAGCTAGAGGAACAAGTGCACAAGGTAGAGTAAATGATCCCAGATCTCCTAGCTTGTTTGGTACCATCTTCTTTTGTATGATGGCACTTGACTAATTCTCTTTCAAGCAATTAATCACTATGCTAATCACCTAACCCATTAGCAAATCATCATTTGTGGGTCATTGATTAGCAAGCATTAAGTTTAAATCAACAAGATCAACCAAAAATACACCATAGACAACTATTGTCATAGGCTAGGAATGTAAATCTCTTGTTTAATTCATCAAGGCATTTCATCAAACACTTGGTGTGCATGAAATGCCTTATGATCTAAACCTGCTTTTTCAAGCTAGATTTAGCCTTAAGAACATTAAACAAGAAAGGATATAAGAAGATCTAGCCTAAACATCATGAATCAAGCCTAGGAACATCCTAATCTACCCCATCTCAATATCCTAAAAGACTACTCAAGACCCATTAAGAACCCCTCAAAATCGATTTTGATAGATAATTATTTCATGGATAGATGTTGAATAATCAATAAGAAAAGAAGATAGATGAAAGAGATTCAATGAGATAAACACTTAATTGCATAAATGAACAAAGATCTCTCTTACAAATCTCAAACTCTCTCCAAAGGTCTCTTGTTTTTTACTAACAAAAAGCATCCTCATAAAATTAGGGTTTTAGGATATTTATAATAAAAAGAGGGAAACCGGGTTAACCCGGAACAAACCGGGTTTTGACCCAAAAAATTTTGGGTCGAGGAGTCTATCCCGGCCTATGTCTAGCCGGGACAAGGGAGACCGGGATGAGGGACTTTTTAGCCGAAGTTTGTGTGACGGCTTGAATCTAGCCGGGACGGGGGCCGGGATATCTCCTGGTCTAGGGAAAGTTCTTGTGCCGGGCTGAGGGACTTTTTGTGCCGACTAGAATCAGCCCGGGACGAGCTGAGGAGGAAATCGTCGAGAGATTGGTCCCGGGTTGATTATAGTCGGGACGGTAGGCCGGCATATCTCCTGCCGATGGATTCTTCTTGTGCCGGGGTGAGGGGGATTTTTGTGCCGGCTAAAATCAGACCGGGAAGGTGCTGAGGGATTTTTAGCCGAGAGATTGGTCCCGGTTTGATTCAAGGTGGGATGATGGGCCGGCATATCTCCTGGTCGAGTAGAATTCTTGTGCCGGGCTGAGGGATTTTCTTGTCCCGGCTAAAATCAAAGCGGGATGATGGTGAGGAAATTTTAGCCGAGACAAGAGAAAGCTTCTCGGCCAGGCAGAGACGTCTTCAGTAAATCCGCGATAACTCCTTAACCAAATGTCTAAATGGCCTGAATCTAACTCGTCTAGACAGGTGACTCACTCCTCTACAGCTCCTATGAAGAGCTTCAAGGCCGATTCATAACGGAGGGTCTTCGTCCAGCTACATCTTTCCAGCGTCTCGGATGGGCTTTGCATTCCTCTTATGCTCCATAACTCCAAACATCATCAATTGCCTCCAAGACACCTAAAAACACTCCAAATGTATGCAAAACTCACTAAGACCTAATGCAAACACATATTACTCTAAATGAGACTTAAATGCAAGACTAAACCATAATTATGCATGTGAATTACACAAAACTCTATATGAAATGCATGCTAAACATGCAATATATGAGCATATCACGCTCCCTAAAAGCATGGGACGGCTATTCATTCACACACATACTCACACATAGTCTCTTGGCCTAGTTTTCTCTCTTCCTCTTTTCTCTCTAAACACTGAAAACCCTCTCCGATAATCCTTGAATCGGTTCTGATACTCCGACTCCGGTTACTCTTTGACCGGAAACCCTAAAACTCTCACCTTCATCACCACAAATAGCTTCACAAATCCCAGATACTTTGCGGATCTATCTCTTTTCTCGGACACCTTTCCCGTTTTCCGACTATCTCCGGACCCGACACCCAAACCGTGGTCCTTTACTCTCTCGTTTATTGAAGCGGCAGAGCGTCCTCGGAAAACACCCACAAATTGTGTTTTCCGAGACTTAACGCGTTGTTTCTTCTGTAGGTCGATTGCTTCCCCAAAAGGATGAAAAAACCTCGAAACAGTTACAATATTCTTTCATTCTTCTTCTTCTTCTTCATCACTCCTCTCCCTTTTCAGCAGTAGTGCAAATACCCCTTCCGCAGCAATGCAAACACAATGTCTCCCCTATTTTTCCTCTTGTTCTCTCCCAAAAACCAAATATGTAAACCCTTATAGTATAGTACGATCCATACTATTCGTATGAAGTAAAGATTATCGTAAATAATATAGTATGACACTATTCTATTATGTGTATATCTATATAGACTGGTGTGTTCTTCAGTAGTCACACTATTCACCTATTTTTTTAAAAAATGTCCGTTTTCAAAATTCAAACCATGGTATACACACACACAAAATCTGTGTTTTTTTAGTATTTCAAGATTTAATCAATTTTAAGTATAAGATTAAGAAAGTAAAAAAAAAAAATGGGGTAACTATATTTTAATTTTAAACATAACAATACATCTTACTTTTTTCTCTAACTCTCATACTCTTTCAACTACTTAGGGGGTATAATTGTCAAAATAGTTGTCTTTGGTTATTGGCTTTATTGTCAGATTATGGTGACTATATATATTCTTCTATACTTTCCCCAATATGGTTAGATGTGCAAATCACCCTTGTTTTTAATTTTTTTAAAATATACAAATAATTTTTAAATTTTAGTTCCAATCTATTTTAAAAAAAATTTATAAAAAATAAAAAATTTACATAACCCAAAAAGGATAAGTAGAATTTTATAAAGTAATTTAACAAACATATATTTTTTTAATTTTTTGTAGCTCTTAGATGGTTAATTATGTGACACAAAACACTTTTTATTGGAAAATAATACTTTAAAGAAAAACATGAACTTTAAATTTTGTAGTTTAAAAACTATTATCTAAATTAAAAAATATGGCCCATAATTTTTTTTTTAAAAATCGGTGGTCCCAGGCGATGGCCTATCCCGTCTTCCCTACGGATCGGGCCTGACTATATACATCTATAAACGTATGGTGGCAACATCCAATAAATTTAGGTTTTCTCGCATGAACAATGGAGAATCAAATAAGATTACTTTATTAATAACGTAAAATACAAAAAAACTTTCTGTAAAAATGTATCGGTTAAGTTCTTATATAGTTATTTTGATTTATATCAAATCAAATAGTTTTAAATGTTACAAGACCATTTAAAAATTATTATGAATAAACTGTAATAATTTATGTGTATGATATTAAAAGAAGAGTAATTTTTATCAAAAAGCATACTATATTTTGGAAATGATAATTTAATTCCTCAAACTTTGCAATTTTGCATATTAATTCTCCAACTTTTAAGTTGGCAAATTAATTCCTTAAATTTACGTTGACTTCGAAAAATTGGACTCATAAAAAATCAGCGTTAACGTCTCCGTTTTTTTAGTTAACATTGATTTTTCTCATAGCTAAATTTATAAAGTCAACGTTAACTTAAAGATTTAAATTGTGCACTCAATAGTTGGGGAATAAATATACCAATTTTAAATACTTGGGGAATTAAATGATAATTTTCCCAAAATTCTTTAACAAAAAAAATCGTTTCTAAATTTGGCGAAATGTATTGATGTTGAGGCAAAAAAATCACAAATTTATCACCTCATTTTTTTTTCAAATTTGGTTCTACATATGGTTATTTATATGCTAATTCTTGTTATACTCACATTCAGAACAACAAAATCTCTAAACCCAAATTGCATACGAACCTTATCGATCTCCGACGATTAGAAAGGAGAAGCATTCGAAACAGAGAAACATGCCAAACGATCGAATCAAAATCTAATTTTACAATTAAGTGCTCTTGGCCTAGTGGTAGTAGTCAAATTAGTTGGGATGGGTATGTGCCCTCCCCCTGGGTTCAAGTGCACTTGACCATCCGAGAACGTCTTAAATGACAAGAAAATTTAGAGCGCCCGCGGGACTCGTGGGATTAGTCTTTGGATCTAGTAAGCTCTAATTTTACACATCTGATTCTGAATCAAGCCACATAGAAGATCGATTTTAAAGTAGTCATCCAATCGAAGAGACAACCATAATAGAGATAAGATTATGTGAATTTTAAGAATTTTGGTTTTCCAAAATAGAAAATATGATTTTTTTTACAGACACCAGTACTAGCCATGGGCATAATATCCGGATCCGAAAAAATTATCCGAAACCGATCCGAAAAAGAGGAACCGAACCCGAACGGAAGCTGATAATGTGGAAGCCCCTTTAGTGGAATAACGTGGAAGCCCCTTTAGTTCAGTGGTTGACCAAAAGTTCATTAATGTTTGTACACCAGGAGGTCTGGGTTTCGATTCCCAGATGACACAATTTCTGCAAATTAATGGAGGCAATCTTATAAGGAAATCTTCAGCGTGGTGCAAGTAGAGTCGTTCATCGTGATTGCGAATCGTTGTGGAGCGGGTAACTTTGTCCGTTGTAGAATTGTCTTTGTAGTAATTCTCATAATTTGTTTAATGTTAAAAAAGAAGAAGAGAAATACCCTAAAATATCACAAATTTTATTTTATTCTAAAACTATCATCCTAAATTTAAAATTTCGAAAATAGCACAAATAATTATGTAAAAATACTTGTTTACCCTAAATTAATTTAAAATAAAATTAAACATTATGTTTGGATTCACTATTTCCAATTTAGCTCCATTAAAAATGATTTTAGGTCATTTTAATATTAAATTTATGTTATTATTATCAAAATTTGTGGTATTATTGTTATTTTCAACTAGTGATACTAAGTTTAGAACAAAAAAAAATTAAAAATGTGCTATTTTTGTTAATTGCCCTTTCTAAATTTGGCGAAATGTATTGATGTTGAGGGGGGAAAATCACAAATTTATCACCTCATTTGTTTTTGGGAGAATTGTAAATTTAGAGCAAAAAATGGGAACTATTGTCTCATTAGTACTTATTGGAAGATTATTGTCCCTTTAGTAGTATTTATATTAAGGGTAATCCAGTTTTACCTCTTAAAATAATAATAATCAATATTTTAAAAAATCAAAATTAAAATTAAAATAAAAAGGGCATTGATAACAAAAAAAAACAGTTTGCGACTTAAAAAAAGAAAACAAAAATCTTGAAGAAGATATCGTGAAAAACAAAATTGAAAAACGTGAGTTCAAAATAATTTCTAAAAAAAAAACCAAAGGATTACAACAACAAAAGAGGAAAAAACATTTTCAAAAATGGAAAAAAAAAAGATTACACGAAAAATAAGGAAAGAACGATTTAATAAAGGAAAACAAAAAAAATATGAAGATTTTCAGTTGTGTTGTCCTAGATTTTCTCTCAGATTTTGTTAACCGCTTGGTAGAATATGTATTCTACATTCAGTAGAATCAAGATAAAATAGTAGAACTTCTATTCTACAACAAAGTAGAATATAGAGAAAATGGTAGAACTTCTATTCTACAAAAAGTAGAATATAGAGAAAATTGTAGAATGCGAATTCTACAATTGGTAGAATAAATACAATATTGTAGATAACGGATTCTATAGGGACGGTAGAATGCAAAACAAATAGTAGAATACATATTCTATACTTGATAGATTTTAGAGCAAATACTAGAAACCAAATTCTACAATTAGTAGAACATGAAAATAAATATTTTAAAAAAAAAATTGTTTTTCCTAAGATAAATTAGACAATATATATTACTTACCTTATATGAATTTTCGGAATTTTTAAAGTAAATATAAATATTTATTTGACATTTTTTTTTATTTAATAAAAGATATATTAATCTAAAAGTGGCAAAACTCAAATAAGTATTAAGAAGACAATAGTTTCTATTTTTTGTTCTAAATTTACAATTATCCCTTCTACGTATGGTTATTTATTTACTAATTAAGCCCTATATTTTTACAATTATAACGAAAACGCCTCCCTTATGAACCCATTTTCACGGTATATAATTGGCAGATTTTGGATAACACAAAATCCACAAGTGTGTATCCTTCACAAAACCCAAAAACACACTCCACTTTCCGCCAGACACTCTCTCTCTCTCTCTCTCTCTCTCTCTCTCTCTCATCAGAACCCAGAAATGGGAGGAGTTTCTTTCCTCTCCACTGTTCCTTCCTTCACCAACACAAACAATCTTCAACATCCCACACTCTCTTCTTCTCATCGCTCTGTGAGTTTCTACCATTTCGCATTCTTTGCCTCTCCATTTCTTCTAACCCATTTACACTCTTATGCTAATATGATGATCATCAGGGCCTCATTCGATGTTGCAAGATCGATCCCCAAGTTTCCGGCGATAGTTTAGCTTTCCACCGGCGGGATATTCTCAAACTCGCCGGCACCGCCGTTGGAATGGTACCTTAACCTTGAATTTTGCAGAATTCTTGCTCTGAATCTTGATGCATCTCTGAAATTTGGATTTTATACAATTAATAGCCCTCAAATGGCTGCATGTTACTCAAGTTGATGTCTCTGTGTCACATTTTGCTTAAGAAATAAGTTGAATTGTTGGTATAATGTGATTGATGAGTTCTTGGCAGTGATGATCTCTCTTGTTAGGAATTAATAGGTAACGGCTTGATTAACCATGTGGGTGATGCAAAAGCTGCTGATTTGAATCAGCGAAGGCAACGATCCGAGTTCCAATGTGAGTTCTCAAACAGATTCATGTAAACAAAAATGAAGTAGCAAGAGGTTGTTTGACACTAAAGGTTTCATTTTTATTATGCAGCAAAGATCAAGCTTACGCTTTCGAAAGCGGTTAAGGGTAAACCGGAGCTTGTACCTTCCATACTTACTCTAGCTCTCAATGATGCCATGACTTATGATAAGGTCAGGCTTCGTAATTTCTCTTATCCATCTCTCTGGTGATCGCAAAACTCTTGACAAATAGCATTAATATGTGTAGGCTACAAAATCCGGGGGAGCCAATGGATCCATACGGTTCAGGTAGTTGTTGCTCTTGAAATGTTCTCTGCATTAGGCTTGGGGTTAAAAGAGAAATAAGAACATTATCAGAGTAGTCTTTACATGATGTCCTATGCAATCAAAAACCTTAGGCTTGATCTTATCTTTACGTGTAGCTCTGAGATAAGCAGACTAGAGAACGCAGGGCTTTCGGATGGGTTGGCTCTCATAGAGGAAGCGAAGAAGGAGATTGACACGTTCTCTAAGGGTGGACCTATTTCATATGCAGATCTCATTCAGTTGGCAGGTGATGATGAAATAGCATTTACTAAAACTTGTTCATGAACAGCTTACTTATCGTGAAACTGAAATCTTTTTGGGTTTGGTTCTGTAGGACAAGCAGCGGTCAAGTCTACCTTTTTAGCATCGGCAATCCGTAAATGCGGTGGAAATGAAGAAAAAGGGAACTTACTCTACACAGCATATGGTTCAAGTGGTCAGGTACACAATGCTATCTCATGTTGATGCTCTGCGTTTTGAGTCGCGGCACATTGTTCAAATGAAAACTGACTTCTGTGAATCTTTAGTGGGCTTTGTTTGATAGGCAATTCGGAAGGAGCGATGCAACAGAGCCGGATCCAGAAGGCAGGATCCCACTGTGGGGCAAAGCAACTGTGCAAGAGATGAAAGATAAGTTCATTGCCATCGGATTGGGTCCTCGACAGGTACATGATTTTTGGGTTTAAAGAAACAGTTATCGTATCAATCAAAGTTACTAACTTGTATTCGAATCGATGTTTGGGGATTTGTAGCTAGCTGTAATGTCTGCATTCTTGGGTCCTGATCAAGCTGCAACAGAACAGCTCCTAGCTAGCGACAAACAAGTTGCTCCATGGGTTCAAAAGTACCAACGTAGCCGTGAAACCGTATCTCAGACAGATTACGAGGTTTGTTTTTACTCGATTTAGCTAATCATATATTCTTCTACTTTAAAGTACTCAAGCTCATCTTGAACATGTTTTCAGGTTGATCTGATAACTGCATTGACAAAGCTGAGTGGCCTAGGACAGCAAATCAACTATGAGGCATACACATATCCTATCGAGCGGATCAATCTAAGCAAACTCAAGCTATGAGGATAGGGTTGATACGAGTTTAAGCCACTGTACACTATATGTATAACTTGAGCAAACTGCAATTTATTGCTGAGATAAATCATAAATCCAAGATCTTTCTTGGCATTCAAATGAACAATTAGATAAAAAGGCAAGCAATTGATAAGAAAGAAGGTGAATTCAATACAAACAGAGGAACCAAATATAAAGTCAGATCACAAGAAAATGATAAGAATCCACGATTTAAGAAGAGCAAACAAGGACAAGAATTAAAAGGCCTCAGAAGCTTCGGGATTAGGAGAAAAAGGAAAATCAGAAACCAACACACAAAGAAACTTCTCCAAGGAAAAACATATTAATGGAGAAAGTTTAAGATTCTTCTGAGACAACAATGAAGTCGCAAGAAGGCTTAGGATTGTTGCTGTTCTTCAGCAGGCTTTGGCGCTGCTGCTTCTTTGATGACATCATCATCGTCCTGATTCAACATTTGACAATCATATACTCAGAATCAGAATGTTAAACTTAAGCATTCGATTTCCAAATCTAGTCTTTAACAATGGCTTAATTAGTCTCATGGTTTCAGAAATCAAGCAACAAAACAAGAGTCACTAATATGGATTCAGAAACCTAAACCATTTGAATAGAAGGAAAGTGGAAGTGTAAACTAAAACCATTTGACTTGGGCTCATGGTTTCAGAAATCAAGCAAGCAGCAAAACAAGAGGGTCGAAGTAAAATCATACCTGCATATCAGAAGTCCAGAGAGTGAGGTTATCACGAAGAAGCTGCATGATCAAAGTGCTGTCCTTGTATGATTCTTCACCAAGAGTATCCAATTCAGCAATTGCTTCATCAAACGCCTAGTGAATCCAATTGATGAAACTCGTCAACACACAAACAATCAGAATTATTATCAATCGAAAGAAGATGATAGAAGCAAACCTGCTTAGCGAGATTGCAAGCACGGTCTGGAGAATTGAGAATCTCGTAGTAAAACACAGAGAAATTCAACGCAAGACCGAGACGAATCGGATGTGTTGGAGCCAATTCAGAATTAGCAATATCCTACAAAAAAAAACCAAAACAATTTTTATCAAAAAAAATCATCAAGTCGAATCGACCAAATCGGGAAAGCGGAAAACAAACCTGAGCAGCTTTGTAAGCAGTGAGTGTATGTTCTGCAGCGTCTTTCCTCTCTTGGCTAGTTTTAAACTCAGCCAAGTATCTATGATAATCTCCTTTCATCTTAAGGTAGAAAACCTTGGAATCCCCAGAAGTAGCAGCGGGAATAAGCATAGTATCGAGCAATTTGAGGATACCGTCGCAGATGTCAGAGAGCTCGGTCTCGATTTTGCTTCTGTAGTCACGGATCAGCGAGACGTGGTCGTCGTTGCCGCGGCTCTCTTCCTTCTGCTCGATCGAGGAGATGATTCGCCACGAGGCACGGCGAGCTCCGATCACGTTTTTGTAAGCGACGGAGAGGAGGTTGCGTTCTTCGACGGTGAGTTCTTCTTTGTCGACGGCTTTTGCGACTTTCTCCATGAATTCGACCATTTCTTCGTAACGCTCGGCTTGCTCAGCGAGTTTCGCCATGTAGACGAACTCTTCCCTGGCTGATGAAGATGCAGGTGGTTGTGTCGCCATTGTTGTTAGATCGAGAGGAACGGAGGAAGAAGAATGATTCAGATCTACGAGAGAGCGAACGAAGAAGATAGAAAGAGAAAGAGAAAGAGAAAGAGAAAGAGTTATTTTTTTTGAATAATGAAATGAGTGGGGAGCGACGATTACGTAGTGAGATGAAAGGAGAGCCGTTGGATGAATGTGAAAGGGGGAAAATGGGTAAAAGCTGGCAAAACACGGATTCAGTCAACAAAATAAAAGAAAAGGCGCTGGCTTTACAGATACCTTTTTGGTCAGTTTGAATTTTTCAAAAGATTTTTAAAAGGTATTTTTGGAAATTATTTGTTTAAAATGGGCTCAAACCCATGTTTAATTGGCCCATTTAATCAAATCCCTAAATTAAAAAATCCAAATTTTGAGTTGGGTTTTTTACGTTGGGTTTTGGTTATTTGATTTGAAAATTATTTATTTAAATTTTATTTACATAAAATTTGGATCAAGTTTTTTAGGTTTTAGATCAGGTTTAAGTTTTTTGGATCGTAAATAATTTGACCAAAATTAATTTATATATAATTTTATTTGGGTTGTTTAAATTTTGTATTAGGTTTGGTTATTAAATGTTTATAAAAAATTTAAAAATTACAATAATATCTAAAATAAATTATTAACGCCAATTATAATAAATAAATAATTTATAAAATCTAGAAATAAAACAAAACCATTATCCTTGATATTATAAAAATATAAAATCCAGAAATAAAACAAAAACATTATTCTTGATATTGTAAAAGACTTGAACTCCAACAAAAAAAAGTCAATAATAAACTAGAACTCTAGAATCGTTGGAAGAAACAAGATTGGATTTTATTTGTTAACTAGTGGGTTAGCGCGGTCTTTTATATTATTATTTTTTACGTAATTAGAAAAGATTTCGATAATAATAAAATTAGTATTTCGTAACAATTTTTTTTTTGTAATAATTTAGTATATCTAGGCATATATTCCTCTTTAGATGAGTCGCAGTATAAAAACTACTCAACCTCGTTGGAGTTATCGGCGTCAAGTCATATCGGCCGAAACATCCTACATTTGGACAACTAATGCCCATAGCTAAGTGCGACTCAAACTCTAACTAATTACCAAATACAGTCTACATATCTAGATCAATTCAATCCTTTGAAAACCCCTACATTTCATACGATGGAAAAGGAGAATAGCGTTCTAAGAGTTCAAACCCCACGTTAGAGAATAATTGATAAATATACTTCACTTTTCTCAAATATGGGTCGAATATCCATTCATATGACATTAATCTCATTTCAAAAAAAATTTGACGTGTTTCCCAGATACACTCATAATCTCTCTATATGTCTATTTGTCTTTCTCCCCCCCCCCCTCTTCTCTCACACTCATCAACGCGGAAAATTGAACCACAAAACACTAAACTCAGAGTTTAATCATTCGTCCTCTCAGTGATTGACTTGAAAATGTTATCATTTTGGGATACCACAGTTTGCCTATCATGACAAGCATTTTTGCATACCCATCAAAGACTCAAAGTTTCCATTCGGGCTTCTGAAAACTCATGCGAGTATTCCTTTGTTAGATGAATCCTCGTCCCCATTCCCGAACACTAATTTTTAAACATCAAAATGATTTGTTTTATTTATCCCATATAACTCACTTAAAATCAATTGACATATCCCAAAAATTTGTATTTACCAACGATTAATTAATAGTTTTTTCTAATTATAAATGTTTTAACTTTTAAGCAATTGATTTTAATTTTTTATACATTTTATTTGGAACTAATCTTTATTGATTGTTTCAAATTATATATTTCACAACATTTGTTGGATTTTATTTAGAAACAAAATTAATCCATAATTTATATTCACTAAACTCTATAGTTTTTTATACTATATAAATAAATTGATAACATTAAACTTATTAAATTGGAATTTCTTTAGATCAATAATATATAATTTATCTTTTCTTAAAATAATATCTTTTCAAATTCTAGGAAAAACTATTATATTAATATTAATGGATGATAATTATTATGAGAATTTAAGTATAATAACACAAAAATAAAAATTAAATAAATAACTTAAAATTAACAAATGAATTGAAACTAAGTGAGTGATGAGGTGTCACAAATATAGAGTAGGAGTATATGAGGTGGCAGCCTAAGAAGAGAGAACATTCTCCTTTATATATATAGATTTTACATGTATATTTATTAGTGTATATACTATATAAATAATTTATGTAAAAACAAGATTGGATTTTATTTTAGTTTTTTATTTATCTAAAGACCAATCCAAATAACTCAAACCCAAATTAGTAAAAATTATTAGATCCAAATAGGTTTTAATAGAAACTTATATTCAAACTAATTGAAGTTTTTTGGATTGGATTGGGTTACTTAGATTGGCCACCCCTAATGAAAACATCATCGATTGTCCAAATGGAACATTTCCTATATTGAGAAACACAAAGTGTTATGAATTAATTATATGGATGCCCATTATAAGGCTCATATTCTAGGAGGTTTAGAATATTCTCGGTTTCCTTATTCTTCTTATTCAGCTTGCTCTCCAAGTCTATGTAAACCTATATATACCTATCTTTATTCATAGAATAATACACAACAATTTCTTCTTTATATTTTATTCACAACACGTTATCAGCACGAAACCATAGCCGTTTGAGCTAACCCTAGAATTCGAGCCGTCACCTTGCACAGCAATTTTCCGACGAACCACAACGAATCTCGCGACAAGACACACATGCGTGGAAATTTCTTCGAGTCAGCTTTCCAGCGCCACCGACTTCGCTTAATTTGAGTCCACGGTCAGATAGATATCGTCGTTTTACTGTAACAGGTACAGTCTGCCCAAGCTCTCCAATCTGCCTCCTTGGGGGCGATTTTCCGGCGAAACACCGGGATTCTCACGGAGATTCAATCATAAATGGATAGATCTTTGAATCAGCTTTTCATAACCGCCGGCACCGCCTCAATTGAGTCATTCGTTCTGGAGTTATGGTCGAAACCAATAATATTTTAAACCTCCTAAAATATGGGCCTTATAATAGGCATTCATATAATTAATTCATAACACTCTCCCTTGGATGACCATTATACAAAAATGATCCTAATGTGTATAAGATACTGCCTCATTAAAAACCTTATTAGGAAAACCCAATGAAAAAAACCATAGTTAAGGGAAAAAGAGTGCATCGCGCTATTACTCCCCCCATGAGTACATTGTCACATGTGAGCACAGCAAAAAGAATATTTTACATGTACTCAGTATATTGTAGAAAAATATTTCCATTTACAACAGAAAATAGGGCTGGACAAAAAATCTGGATCCAAAAATCCGAACCGGTACCGAACCAAAAATACCCGAACCAAAAGGGTTTAAAATCCATCTAAATACCCGAACGGATTCTAAATTCATATACCCGAAGAACCGAACCCGAACCGGTACCGAACCCGAACCGGTACCGAACCGAGAACCGAATGGATATCCGAAATGGCCGAAGTGTAATTATATACCCAAATATATTAATTATATTTAGACTTTATTTAACCCAAATACCCAAAATTACAACTATAAACCCGAATATATTAATTATTGTTTTGGGTATTTCGGGTATTTTAGGTATATTTTTGATATTATCGGTATATTGAATACACATTTTTTTGAATTTTTCAGGTATTTTGGATACTTTTAGTTTGAAAGTATATTGGTTTTATTGAAATGAATATACATGTTTTTGTGTTTTGTCTCTGATTTCAGGTTCTTCTGATTTTTTTGGCCTACTGTGGATACTTTTGGATACTTTCGGATCTGGCTCCGAACCATATCCGAAAAAAATTCGGATCTTAAAGAAAATATCCTAACCGATCCGAACCCGATACAAATTTTTAAAATATACGATCGGTATCTAAATCCCTAAACCCGAAATATCCGAAACTCGAAATATCCGATCTGAACCCGATCCGAAGATCCGAAGATCCGAATGCCCATCCCTAACTGAAAGTCATGGAACACATGTAAGTACTGATTATTCTGCTTTCAGTTATTTGTGCTACGATTATGTATCTTACAATTATTATAAGCTTATTATCTAATTTGTAATTTGAAGTTGGCAGGCGTTAGATTACAAAAACAAAATCCTTACTATGGTACAGCTTCTTGGTTAAGTGTACATGACTTGAATATTAGTGGGGATCAAATATCATATGCTCACATATATGTTGGCAATCGAGTCAACAACAAGGATAATTTTATTCAAGTTGGTTGGATGGTAAACTTAATGTTTATGATATTTTTTTACCTTTTAAAAAATATTTTTATTTTATAAAATAACTTTAAAATGCTTTAATTCATATATAAATCCAAGTTTATTTGGTGATCGACGCACATGGAGTTATGGGTTTTGGAAGGTATATATATTAATACAAACCAAATTTCAAAATTTACTCTAAAGCCATCTCAATTTTGCTAATTAGTATTTTCTATGTTTTAAAATCTAAGTAATTTTGCTCGAGAAATATCGAAGAGTGTTAACAGAGACGAAAGATTCCAATCTTACCTATCTATTGGTGGCCTTGTTTGGCTACACGATCGCATACAACGAGACGCGAAGGGAAACATCTAATTTCAGCTCACGAAGAGAGTGGATGATGGATTGCAATTTTGTGGTTTTCTGATAGTCCGTTATAACATCTTTTAGTTTTTATTATTAGGCTTTGATGTTATAGGTATCAGGTTGTTTCTCTTTTAATTTGTTGTGCTGCTCAATATCAGATGATTAAAAACAAAAATCTAAGTAATTATTGACTAAAATTACATTGTATTAGTATCTACATCGATCAATCCATGAGAGTTCTTGGTTATGAGCATGACCAGATTATTCTCAGTCCTACAAATAACGGGAATCAGACTATTTTATATATTTTAGTTCCTAATCTAAAAACAACTATGGACCAAAGTTCCATAACTCTTTTGGGTTATCCCCAAAATACATTATAGACTAAATCTATTAGCAAAAATTTTGATTTAATTAATTATTTTTAGTGGTATTATTTTTTCTATAATGTTATCTAATATATACATGCCCTTTAAACAATTTGTTTTATCATATATATATATAAAGTTAACTTTGCTCTCTTCTCATGAAAATACATCATCTTCCACATCATTGCCACATCATATTTTTTATTTTATCTTTTTAATTTCAAATTTAATACACATTTTTTAATAAAAATTTAATACACATACTAATTATAAATTTAGTTTTAACATTATGAAAAGAATTTGAAAAGGCATTATTGATATCTAATCTATTAAAACATAGTGCTATTTTGTGTCCAAATAGGAAAAAATGAAAATAAATCTATTCTTATCTTGGATAACTTTTAAACTTTAGATTTTTGTGGATAAATATTCCCTGTTTCCAAACAGTTGAATTTTGTTCAATTAAAAATTCATTTAATTAACATGATTCAATTAAAGATTAATTTATTTAATTAATTAATCTCATTATATATATATATATATATATATATATATTAATTTTAATTCGTAATTATAAAAATTCAGAATATGCCAGAAATTAAATTAAATATTTAAAATTATAAATAAAATCGATTATTTCAAAAATAGGTAAATTAAATATTCCAAAAATAATTAAATTTTTTATTATTATTTTGTTACGAAAATAGTATTAGTTATTTTGAATTTTTGAATTTCGATTATGCCAAATAATTTAATAATCAATATTTTTTTAATGATACATATTCAAAATTAACAATTTTCATTGAAAGATAATATTAAATTTTGAATTTAATATAGATTTTCTGAGATTTCATCAACAGTTACAAACAAATTAGTCAAAATTAATAACAAAATATGATTTGCACAACAAAATAGTCTAAATTTAAATCTTATTAATACAATTAGATTTATAATTGAATATTTTTCAAACTGAAAAATGAATATATTATTAATTAGATTTGCACAACCATAAATTTGATCATGCATATGGACAACATTCGGTTACTAATACAGATTCAATATTTGTTATTTACATATATAAAATGATTAATATTTTAAGAATTACACAATTTTAGAAATTGTTAATTTAGAATTAAATTGGAAATGCAAATCTAATTAATCTTGGTAAAATTGTCCAGATTATGTTAATACTCTTTTATATTAATAAAGATTTATTAAAAAAAATTATTATCATAAAATCTAAACCAGAAATGGTTATTCTATTCAAATTCAAATTCTAAACCACAAGAATTTTACCAAAAATTATTATCATAAAATCTAAACCAGAAATGGTTATCATAAAATCTAAACTAGAAATGGTTATTCTATTCAAATTCAAAATTAAGAATTTTAGTACAAATAAAATTAAAACATATACATATTTTTGTTTCCAAACATGAAAACCTTCATATTATGCTATTCTTTACTTGGATAACTACTATTCAAGTTGCCAAACAAGTCAATTTAGTAAAATATTAATAAAAAATATTTTAATTTATATTTAAAAATAATTCCAAAAATTCAAATTTTAATTTAGATTAGTTTGGATTTCCTTAAATATATGTTAGATTAATTATCAAAAATCACAAAACCAGTTGTTTCTTTACAAAAATAATAAACCGGATATTAATTTAGATTTAATTTAAATATTCAAATTTAAATAATATTCTCATAATGACGGACATGATAAACGATATGTTATTGTATATTTATTTTATCATAATCAAGCAGCCTAAAATTTTAAATATTTGAAATTAGTAAATATTTTTATTATACGGTAATATAAACGGGCGGGTTAGAATTATGTTTTTATAATCGCGGTCATTCTCGGATTAATATGAATGGACGAGTTAGAATTATGTTTTTATAATTATGGTCATATTTAATATTAGAAAAAATTAAATCTACAAAAAACAAACTATATCTAAACACAAAAATAAATCTTTGTCACTTATTAGAAAAATTATATCTATAAAACAAATTATATCTAAATACAAAAAATTATATTACAAAATTTGGTAAACAAAAAAAATAAAAATTTCCGTGCGGACGCACGGGTAGAATCTAGTTCTAAATTAAACCAGAAAATTAAAAACTTCTATATATATATATATAAAGTTAAATTTGCTCTATTCTCATGAAGACACCTCATCTTCCACATCATTGCCACATCATATTTTTTTATTTAATCTTTTTAATTTCAAATTTAATACATATTTTTTATATAAAAATTTACTACACATACTAATTATAAATTTGGTTTTAACATTATGAAAAGAATTTGAAAAGGTAATATTCATGGTTCATTGAAATAATAACATTTTTAATAAACTTGGTTATCCTAATATATTTCAACTTTTATAAATATTTAATTAGGTTAAGTTGTATCGCAAATAGTATAAAAAACTAAAATATCAAACAAGTCCTAACAATTAAATAAATAAGTTAATATGTGACTAAATATATATATCTATATATATAAAATAAGGTTTTCTCACTTCTCATGAAGACACATCATCAACCACATGTATGCCACATCATTTTGTTATTTAATTTTCATAATTTAATTAGTTAAAATTTTGATATACATTTTATTAAATTATGCAAGGAATTTGAAATGTCATTTTCATATTTATATCATGAAAACTTTAAAAAATCAACAAAATTTATTTAAAAATAATAGATTTAAAAATTAGAATTCTACTAATATATTACATATTTTATTATAGTTACAAAGTTAAAGTTTTATATCAAAAAGATGTTTAGTGAATGGATATTATTTGATCCAAACTAATAGTATACCATATATACAACTAATAGTATACAATATATACAATATTAATGTAACATATATCATCCACATGTATGGCACATCATTTTGATATTTAATTTTCATAATTTAATTAGTTATAACTTTGATATACATATTAACTATACATTTTATTAAATTATGCAAGGAATTTGAAAGGTCATTTTCATATTCATATCATGAAAACTTATAAAAATCAACAAAATTTATTGAAAGAATAATAGATTTAAAATTTTATTTTTACTAATATATTACACACTTTATTATAGTTACAAGGTTAAAGTTTTATATCGAAAAGATGTTTAGTGAATGAATATTATTTGATCCAAACTAATAGTATACAATATTAATTTAACATATCACAAATATATAGAGATTTTTAAAAAAATATAAAAATTTAAAAATTAAACTCATTATCGTTTAATAATGCATATCATAGTAACTTTGTTAAATAAATTATATATAAGAAAATCAATTTTAAAAAAAATAAGTATATAATTTAAAATAATAAAAATGAAACGTTCAGTAATTTATATATTTGAAGAACATGATTTATTTGGTTTTTAAATATAGATAAAATATGAAAGTTCCAAAAAAACATTGATTATTTCTAAATAATATAGAAGTGATTGACCGTAGATATTGAAGTGATTGATTATCACTTACATTTTCATTTTAATGGAGGTGGAAATAAGAGAAACAATTAGTTAAGTTTTAAATAAAATATTAGGTTTACAATCAACACGCAATGGTTTGTTTTACTAAAAATGAATAAAATGTTCTCATAAATAAATTAAAATATTATAAAAATTAAAAAACAAAAAGTCGCGGATCACACATTTTTTTCTTATATAAAGTTGAATCTCACCGGATTTACCCCTTATCAATAGCCTTATGTGTTTAAATTCATTTTTTTCATTATTGCTGTAATTAAATTCATTATTTTATCAAAATACATAATCTAACACATTTTTTTAAATAAGCAAATTCTAAAACGGTTAAATCCTGAATTTGTGTGACATGCAATCCATGAATAAATATAAAATCAACAAAAATTGATCAATTGTTAATTCTATTGTTGCTGTAATGGGCTTACCCCTTATCAATAGCATTATTTGTTGGCTAAATGTCCATCTTTATCTCTAGTTATATATGGAAATCGTTTTCAAATAAATGAAAAAACAAAAGACTTAGGAATCACAAACATATTGCACACATAAATAGGGTTAAAAACATACATGAAACAATCCAAAAATAATAACTTCACATGAAACAAAATAAAAACAATTATTATGCAACTTTAAAATGTAAATATCTTCCTTTTAAAAAACCCAAATAATTGCATAAAAATGACCACCAAAGAACAAAAAAAGAGGTAAAAATGCGTATCATCCAATAAATAAACACATAGATGATCATAAATTAAATAAAAAACAAAAAACAAATACACAGATCTTACGCTGATAGAGATAATTAAATTAACTACGGGATCAAATAAAATAAAATACCATTAATTAGATTAAAAAAATTATTTACCACGCCCGTGCGGATCACACCCTTTGTGATTGAAATTGAAAGTGAAATCTCACCGGCGATGAGGGAAGATATTGAGTTTCTGGAACAAGTCGGTTTGTTTCTCAACTTCTTCTGGTTGGCTCGGCATGCTCCATAAAAGGCACATATGTCCTTGCTAGATCCTATACAGCTTGAGTAGTGAGTTTGATTGAACTCCGGTTCAACTACTTGTCTGATGACCGCATCAATTAACCTCTAACCATCAAAATGGTTTTTTTTTATCTCCTATAAGCCACTTAGAATCAACTGACGTATCCCAAAAGTTTGTCTTAAAGAACGATTAATTAACAATTTTTCTTCTAATTATAAATTTCTTAAGCAATTGTTAATAATTTTTTTATACATTTCATTTGGAATTAATCCTTATTGATTGTTTCAAATTATATTTCACAACCTTTGTTGGATTTTATTTAGCTAAACTCTATAGTTCTTCTTAAACTATATAAATAAATTGATAAAAATAAAAATTATTAAACTATGGTCAATTGACATGAGCTCTATCGAAGATTTGTTTACTGTTTGCTTGTGTTGGTATAAGAAATAGCGGATGTAGACTTAATGCATGGTTAGTAATCTATTTGAGGTAGAGATTATGACCCTAGTAATTGTTGATTATGAAAATCACACAAAGGACAAAACGGTAAATTTAATCTGGAATCTCGTTTATTGATATCGAACTCGGTAAATAGTACATGATAATTTTAAGATCGGTAAAAAAACTTAAAGAAACTAAGGAAACAAAGGTCGATATGCTCGAGCTCTCTATTTCCTCTGTCTTGCTTGTAGAAGATTGTGAATGAATGAGACGTGATCGAGCCCCTCCTATTTATATGAATTGATGTCGGTTGCGAACATGAAGATTTTCTTTTCCTAATTCCTTCAGAAATCGGAAAGTTTCCTGACTTGTCTTCGAGATCAGGAAATATTCCGTAAATCTCGGAGGTCGGATATTATTTTTAGACGGGCTGGGCCTTCTTTGGGCCCGGAAGTCGGTGTCGCGACGTTTTGGGCCTTTACCGGGCTTGGATGCTGATATATCATGGTTTTTACCCCATTTAAGCCATGATATAAGTTTGTTTTATATAGTCTTTCTACTATTTTGTAGTGGTTTAGGGTCTTTTACAGGTTTTAGCACGTTTGAAACATAATTGGAAATATTGGAACTTTCTGGAGCATTTTGGATCAAAGCAGAAGTTCGTGTAACTGAGTACCCGATTTGAAGCCTCAGTGTCGATCAATACTGCCTAGTATTGGTCGATACTCACTACAGCATACACAATCGCGACTTTAATGAAGAGTTGAAGAATTGCAAAATTGCCCAGAAAACTTTATTATTTACAAGAAGCCCCAAAACGTGACTTAGGTTATTTATTAGGATTTTACAGCCACTTTGATAGAGGGAGACAAGTCTGAAACTCTGTTCGTCCGAAAGAAGATTTCGAACCCTCTTGTTACTCTTTCTATTTTTATTTGATGATTTATTCAAACATTTTTATTGCTTCAATTTCCATATCTGAGTAGATCTCTTGTTAGGTTTAGGGTTCTCATAAGAGTTTTTCTCTGAATGCTGGGTTGATTAGTTATTAGGATTCAATATCTGAATTAGTTATTCGCCATAGGTTGTTTTCAAAGCTAATTCTAGATTGATCACCTAGAACTTAGATCTTAGGATAATTGATTAGGCACGAGAGTGCGATTAATTACCTGACAGAACCTAGGGTGAGAAAAATAACTATTCGCAAAGAGATTTGGTTTAGTTGTTTTGTGAACAAATCAAACTTGAACTAAAAGCTGGTTTAGACTTTAGGATTCGCAAAGAGATTTGGAATTCTAGGATTTAGACTTGGATAGTTTTCGCAACGAGAATTGGTTAATTATACCTTAGTGATTTGAGTTCAAGAACCGCGCTAAATCTGAATCCTGTTAGTTAGTTTATTTGCATTCATTGATTTCCTGAGAAATACCCTGAACCTATCTTTCTCCAATCGAATTTACAACTGTTTTAATTTACGTTTCTGCTTTCAATATCATTGATCACTTAGCTTAATTCTCATCTATATAATCTATTGTGTGTTTCCGTGAGTCCTTGTGTTCGACCCCTACTTTACTACAACTACTGCTTTAGTACTTATAGGGTATTAATTTGAGCATATCAAATTTGGTGCCGTTGCCGGGGACTCAATTCGCCATTAGGTTTTAGTCTGAGAATCTCGACTAAGTTCGTCGGTATCGATCGATACTATCTAGTGTCGGTCGATACTCGTCAATTTATTTTTCTTGATATCGATCGACACCACCCAGTGTCGGTCGATACTCATCGTGTTACCGTGTACTTATGTTCTTGACTTTTGTTTTCAGGTGTATGCCTATTCGTGAAACCAGAAGGAGCAAGAACACTCAGCTAGTTGAACTGTCATTGGAGCAGCTAGCACTTTTGGAACGCACAAACATAAAAGCAAAGAAGCCAGCACAGATGAACAACCTAGTGGTTTTGGTTCAAGATGATGCTGGTGCTTACAGAGACCAAGAGGGTCAGTTGTGTAATGAGATAGGACAACGTCTGGATGGAGAGGAGAACATCATTCCACATGCTCCTATTGTCACTGGGAATGTCGCTGGGAATGCGAATGCAGGGAACGTTGTGGTTAATCGTGGTAGAACGATTGGTGAGTACAACAGGCCTGATCAGTTTTATGCAAATAGATCAGCGATTCGTCCTCCTACTTTTTAGAGGAATGACTTTGAGCTGAAACTTGAATACTACACTCTCGTGGGTCAGCACCCTTTTCATGGTCTTTCCAATGAACATCCCATGGACCATATTGAGAGGTTTGAGGATTTGGTCACTAGCATCAAGACCAATGGAGTGCCCTATGATTACCTCTTCTGCAAGCTCTTCCCATACTTTCTTGGTGGAGACGCAACTTACTGGCTGAAGCAGTTACCTCCTGGATCGCTGACTACTTGGGAAGAGACTAAGACTGCTTTCCTGAAAAACTTCTATGATGATGCACGATCCGAGGATCTGAGGAACAAGATCTCCCAGTTTTCTCAAGGACCCACTGAGGCGTTCAAGTCTGCTTGGACGAGATTCAGATCATACCAGAGAGACTGTCCACATCACGGATACTCTGATGTTTAGCTGATGGGATTCTTCTTCAGAGGAATTGATTGGAGGTATCAGATGGCTTTGGATGCTTCAAGCAATGGAAACTTCAACACCAGGTATATTGATGATGCCTATATACTGATTGAGAACTTGGCGTCTAGCAATAGCACCAAGAATGCTGATTTTGAGCAGAAGAAGCTAGCTGGTAACGTGGATGATTCACAGATTGCTGAATTTCAAGCCAGGTTGGATTATATGCACAACCTTCTGATGGGCAAGCAAACGAAGGCCGTTCACTTTGCTGAAGATGTCGAGGTATTCAACGAGGATGAAATAGAGGATGTTAACTACATTGGTAGTTCTGGTTTTCAAGGTCAGAGGAATCAATTCAACAACAGCTCTCAGCAAGGAGGTTCGAATCAGTTTGGTTAGAAATCAACTCAGAATAGTGGGTATACCAGGAACTATGGAAGTTCATCTTATCAACCCATACCTGCTAAGCTCCCAGATAGCAAGATCGAGTCTATGTTTGAACAGCTGGTTCAAGGACAGCAGCAGCTCACAGTGAATCTAAATGGAAAGATAGATGTTGTGTACAAGGATCTGAGTGGAAGGATCGAGGCTCTCAGTACTCATCAAAAGATGCTGGAAACGCAAGTAGCTCAAACTGTAGCAGCTGTCAAGGGAAAGACGACTCAGGCACATAACGAATACGTCAATGCAATCACCTTGAGAGGTGCAGGAAATCTCGAAAACCTTGTCGAAGGTGATTCCGAACCTGATTTGTCAGTATCGATCGACACCACTGCTGATATCGATCGATACCAATCTGAAGAACCGACACATGAGCCTTGTGTCGATCAACACCAACCTTGTATCGATCGACACCCCTCGCAGGCTGAACCGGAGGCTGTAAAGAAACCAGAGATGATTGAGGAGAGTGTTTACAAGCCTAAGATTCCATATCCTAGACCACCTAGACATCTCATGAGACCCATCACTGCAGAGAAGCTGCTAGCTTTTGAGAAGAAGGTCAGGAGGATTCCCCACACTATATCTTTTGAAGAAGCTTTTGAAAACCGTCCTTTGGAATGTTACTTCCAATATTGCAGAGAGACTGAGGAAGAGATTAAGGAACTCTTTATCAAGGCCAGAAGTACACCACCTCCACTGAAGCAGTTGACTAAGAGGGAAGATTCAGAAAAATTTTCAGTTCCATGCTCTATCTCCGGAATTGAGTTCAAAGAATCTCTGGTTGATTCAGGGTCTAGCGTCAATGTCATGTCAAGGGCACTTGCAGAGAAGCTGAAAATAGATGACATAAGATCTACTCAGATGGCTCTCACATTCGCGAACTCTTCCACATCGGTTCCATACGGTACAATCCCTGATTTGATGGTTAAAATACGAGACTGTCTGGTTCCTACCAACTTTCAGGTTGTGGAGATGCATGCAAGGTCTAGTACGCCTTTGATTCTTGGAAGACCGTTCATGGCTATGGCTGGTGCAGTTATGGACACGCCCAGTAAGAGGATTTCATTCTCGTACATTGACGAACAGGTCTCCTACGAGGCCATCCCTTCTAGAAGAGCTCGCACACAGATATCTTGCATCCCCGTTGATGCAGGAGAAACATTGATGGTTGATCTTTTAGAAGAGCCTTATGATGAGCCAACTCTCATAGAAGTTCTGGATCGCCCTCCTATTATCACCAAGGAAGTCATCAAAAAGACTAAGGCAAAGAAGGAGGTAAAGAACAAAAGAGTCGAGAGTGCTACACATGTAACCTTAATCCCTCAGAAATGCGATGGAGATTCGATCGAATATAAGGTGAAATGCAAAGGGACCTCAAGACCATTTTATAAGGCTAGAGTTCTTCTTACTCCAGAGCTGAAAGAGAAAGGACAAGAGGTTGTGAAGAACATGTTGAGCAGAACTCTGAAGCTGGAGATGTCAAGTTGTGGAGCCTGTTTTGCTGCAAGCTCTCATTCTTATCCGGACTGATCATCCGTACAGTCAAGCTCGTGACGTAAAACAAGTGCTGAGTGGGAGGCAACCCACTGGTAAGTCTGTACATATGAGTCTTTTATTTTTCTAGTTTTGTTTTGTGTTTCGTTGTGTCACATGAATCAGATTCGGAGGTCCCGTATCGGTCGATACACGTCATTAAACGTATACATTCTGGACCGACCTCCGTGTGGCGAACAAATCATTCTATACCCTCAGTATCGATCGACACCCACTGGTATCGATCGATACTCCACGCGCAGGTAAGTTTCCCTATAAACCCTACGGTTTTTCCTTTCTTCTCCCACCGCCTCCATCGTTCGATACATATACCGAAACTCTCTCTCAAAATCACAAATCTTCGTTTCTCAACGGATTTGAGTGATTTTTTGGTCTATCCTGCTCGGATTTTTGTGCTCTATATCATTCTCTCACTCATTCTCACGATCTACAAGGTATGAAACACGAATTTTCACCTTTTCAATCCGTGAGCCAAGGTTGGATTTTCCATTTTTAGGCTTTTAGAACTTGTTTTGCTGGATGATTATCACTTGAATTATGTGTTCTAGGCCTAGTCGAATCTTGCATTACACTTAATTACCCTTGGTTTGCACTTTTGGAATTTTCAGATTTGTGTTCTTCGTGTGATGCTCAATACATGTATCAGCATCGATCTATACCACATTGGTATCGGTCAATGCTGACTATTTCACTTGGCCGGGATTGCTGTGTTTGAGAGAGATGTTGGATTTATGATGTGTTTTGTGTTTGTTGATGATGCAGATGGCACCTAAGAAGAGAGCACGCACTGATACCGCATCGAGCTCAAACCGACCTGAGAAAGAGTACCAGTTGGGTGCTCGAGTCGAGTTCTTACATGACGGGGTTTGGACTCTAGGATCGGTTATCGCCTGTCTTACTCAGAACCGCTACAAGTTTCAAACCGCAAATTCCACCGATTTTACAGTGGATTTCGGTACGAACCTACGCGACGCACCACTAGAGGCCCCTATACCTTCATCGCCATTGTCTCCTCACACCACTGTTCGGTTTCCATGGCCCAAGATCAGTGAGAAAGCTAGGATACGATTGAGGGATGATTACGAGGGTTCGGATATGGAGATTATATAGAGCAGAGCTTGCACCCACATGCCTATTTCCGAGGAGTGGGAGGATTATGACTCGATCTTCTACAACGCATGGCAGGAGGTTGATGTGCGCCCCACTCGGTTTATTGATACGCACACTATGCGTCATTTGGGTTTTGACAGGGAGATTGATGGACTGATCCGCAAGATCGGATTGGGGATGATGCATGCGTGGCAATATGACATGTACCCTGACTTGGTTCGCCAGTTCCTTGCTTCTGTCCGCGTCTACTACACTGGAGCACCTCCAGTGACTGCACAGCAGGGCATTCTGACTTTTCCGATTCGCGGTGTGCGATATAGGATATCTTTTCAGGAGCTCTGCGACATATATGGGTTTCACCGGGATTTCTCGAGGTGCGAGTGTCCTCGCAAGTTCATGTATATTGAGGCATTCTGCTCTCACTTTGGGCATGGGGTCTATGACAGTACGACCACTACACAGATGGATGTGCGCCATCCCGTCCTGCGCTGCCTTGTGAGGATACTGAGCAACACTTTGTTGTGTAAGATGAAGCCAAACAAGATGAGAGTTGCTGAGCTGATTGTTCTGTCTATTGGGATCGGAGATCTCATTTTTGATGAGGCATATGAGTGGCCTGAGATGGACCTCGCGGTCAACCTAGGTGCCGTATTCGCACACCATTTGGAGTCGTTGAAGGTTAAGCCTTTTACGGGACGCGGTAAGATTTCCAGGACTGCAGGTCGTAAGAAGACAGAGACGGTGGGCAATCTTCTCACTCCCATTTTCTTGCACCTAGGAATCAGCACCACCAGTTGTTCGATCGTGACTTCCCGCGAGCTTATGGACGAGGCGCACTTAGAGCACCTGCGTTGGCTGAAGCCTCACAGGCGTTGGGTTTTTAGCACTTCTGTTGGGGACTATCTGGTTCAGCTCCCCAACACTGATCTGATATACATAGGCGGTGACCTTGCTCAGCTGCTGTTTGCACCAGCTGATGATGACATGGAGCCTGCACCGGTCACTAGACGTCGAGGCTCTACTACTACCTGCACATGGCCCTGCTGGGGGTCAAGCGCGACACGAGCCCTCTCCTATTGCTGCTGCGCTTTCTCTTCCTCCACCACCTGAGATGGAGATGGACCCTTTTCAGCGGTACGTAGTCACGAGTTTGCAGACGATCTGGACCGCGATTTCTCGCTGCCGCTGCATGACTAACACGGACGCTGCTCCTTCGTCTCGGCATCTTATCTCACCACGATCACCGCGCACGCCCACTGACGTTGGACCATCTGGTACTGTTGGCGATGACTCTGACGCCACTGAGGAGGATTAGTCCTCTTTCTATATGATCATCTCGTTTGCTGTTTCTTTTCCCTTATCTTTTTATTTTCATTTGAACTTTTGTCTCTTTTATGCTTTTGGACTTGTTGGATTTATGCTTCTATGATATTTTGTTGCACCTAACTTGTGTTTGAGTGGTCTAACAGTGCTTACATTTAACACATGGATCGTTTGACAAATGTTTGGAGTTACATCTGACCTTAGACGTTGAAAATGAATTACCTGTGTCGACCAATACTTGGTATCGATCGATACCAAGTTGGGTGTCGGTCGACACTCGTACCCCAGTACGGTAACTTCTTGTTTTTCACAATTCTATTCTGTTCTTTTGTTTTCTTTTACTGACTCTAGGCTAGATAACACTGTGGACAGTGTTGTTTAAGTCTGGGGGAGGTTGTCGCTGACATTGTTTTTGTTTTTCTTAGAGTCAGTCGTTTTTGAGTAATTCGTTGTTTTATTGAGTCAAAATATGTTGGAGATTGTGATCTTTTTCTTGAATCTATTGATCTGGCCTTGCTTCTAAGTGACCATTGTTACAGAATCAGTTATAGATCGACTAATGAAAAATCCAAAGGCTGACCAGTTAACTAGAAGACACTCATGTTTCCAGCAAAGCTCTTTAAAGCCTGAGCCAAATTTTTGCACTTCATTGATGTGATTGATGTCCATAGAGCTTGATTCCTCATTCGTATCTGACAAAGGAACCCACGTGTTTAAAATAATGGTATTTCTCTCCCTGTTACAAGTTAATAAATAAGATGCATTAAAAGATGAGATGATTTTTTTCTGAGTAGAGGGTTAGGAAAATTTCCAACGATCCCATTATTCTACTTCAGAGGGAATGATAACACAAAGGTGGAAGCGAGGTTAGGAAAATTTCCTGTGATACCATTATTCGTCTACACCTTTGATTATTTTTAAGGGAAGAACCGGAGATTCAGTGGCAAATACTATCAATACTCGCGTCTCGAACCTTAATAAGCATATGCGAGAGTATAATAAGAAATAAGTCTGGGGGAGAGAAATAATACCAGAAGGTGTGAAATTGGATGGTTCCTTGTCATGATACTGTGTGGGAAAGAATCTAGAAGGTTCTTGGTAATAATCACAACAATGAAACTGGCGATGATGGTTTTATTGAGTAATGCTGTGAGATAATGTGTGTAGTGTGGGAAGCTGCGAATGTCTACGGAGAAGTACATGGTGGTTGGGTTTGAAACTGGTTATGTGATATGTGGAGCACTAAGGAAAATGGTCATTGCAATGTTTCAAGAACAGGTGAGTCTCTATGTTTTCAAACCTCTTTCTCTGGTTTAGTTTTCTGTGTTGCTTGAGGGCAAGCAAAGGCTAAGTCTGGGAGAGTTGATATATCAGGGTTTTTACCCCTTTTAAGCCATGATATAAGTCCGTTTTATAGAGTTTTTCTACTATTTTGTATTGGTTTAGGGTCTTTTACAGGTTTTAGCACGTTTGGAGCATAATTGGAAATATTGGAGCTTTCTAGAGCATTTTGAATCAAAGCAGAAGTTCGTGTAGCTGAGTACCCGATTTGAAGCCTCAGTGTCGATCGATACTGCCTAGTATCGGTCGATACTCACTACAGCAGACACGATCGCGACTTTAATGAAGAGTTGAAGAATTGCAAAATTGCCCAGAATACTTTATTATTTACAAGAAGCCCCAAAACGTGACTTAGGTTATTTATTAGGATTTTACAGCCACTTTGATGGCTATGCTTTTATTTTACTTTGGTTTTGTGAGAGAGCTTTTGAAGGGAGACAAGTCTGAAACTCTGTTCGTCCGAGAGAAGATTTAGAACCCTCTTGTTACTATTTCTATTTTTATTTGATGATTTATTCAAACATGTTTATTGCTTCAATTTCCATGTCTGAGTAGATCTCTTGTTAGGTTTAGGGTTCTCATAAGGGTTTTTCTCTGAATTTTAGGTTGATTAGTTATTAGGATTCACTATCTGAATTAGTTCTTCGCCATATGTTGTTTTCAAAGCTAATTCTAGATTGATCACCTAGAAATTAGATCTTAGGATAATTGATTAGGCACGAGAGTGCGATTAATTACCTGACAGAATCTAGGGTGAGCAAAATAACTATTCGCAAAGAGATTTGGTTTAGTTGTTTTGTGAACAAATCAAACTTGAACTAAAAGCTGGTTTAGACTTTATGATTCGCAAAGAGATTTGGAATTCTAGGATTTAGACTTGGATAGTTTTCGCAACGAGAGTTGGTTAATTATACCTTAGTGATTTGAGTTCAAGAACCGCGTTAAATCATAATCATGTTAGTTAGTTTATTTGCATTCATTGATTTCCTGAGAAATATCATGAACCTATCTTTCTCCAATCGAATTTACAACCGTTTTAATTTACGTTTCTGCTTTCAATATCATTTATCACTTAGCTTAATTCTCATCTATATAATCTATTGTGTGTTTCCGTGAGTCTTTGTGTTCGACCCCTACTTTACTACAACTACTGCTTTAGTACTTATAGGGTATTAATTTTAGCATATCAGATGCCAATCCGTGTTGAGCCATGGGCCCGATTTCTTCTCGGTCTAAACCGATCTAAACCGGAGAGTGCTCAACTCACCACTAACAATAAGCCCCCTCAGTTCGTCGAAGGAATTTCTTGAGTTTGGCAGAATTCATGAATTGGTTTAGATCGGTTATGAGCCGAGCTAGGTAAATTCGATGGTGGGATCTTCGTATTTCCGAACTCTAGACTGAAGCTTTTAGAGTTCGGCTTGCTGGTTCGATTTTAATGATTTTGATTTTAGACCGAGCTTTGGCTATTTTAACGATTGGTTTCTTCGGCTTTGGTAGGTTTCGTATCCGTGTGTTGCTTTTAATGATTTTGCGGAAATTAAAGAGTCGCCTCGAAATTCGGATCCATGCAATAGTTTCGAAGGCGTGTCGTTTTGGCACGGGAATCGAGGAGTCGTCATGATTGCTTTTTCTTTTATAAATATCGCTTGATTTTCGTAGAACCGGCTTCACTTCTGCTTTTCACAAGGTACGCCTACTTTCTCTCTCTAGCGCTCTCCCTTCTCTCTAGATTTTTATTTTGTTTTTAGAGTTTTCCGGTCAGCTGTTACCGTGACTTCACCGAAGATCCTTGAGTTTTCCGATCTATCTTCAAGATGTTCTTCCATGTTTTATTGTTTGGTTTATCTGTCTGATCGAGATGAGTTCAAGTTCCTATTCGTCTTCTGTGAATGACCGAGCTCCCATTCTTAGAGAAGACTGTGCTGATCTGGAGTTGTTTATTAGGTCGTCAGATCCTAATGATTCATCAGATGACGGGCTCAGTGGCGTTCGTCAAGAGTTAATTCGTCGCAACTCTCGTGCGAATCCTGCTGTTCCCTGCAGTTCCCGGGCTGTTACTCAAGTTCCGTTCGCCACGGTGGTAGATGTGCGTGAGATGGACGCTCAAGTTCGGCTCGATGACGGACATAACATCGGTGAGGATGCTCCGGGTCAGATTGAGACCGCTCTTGTTGCTCCACTGGCTGAGATCGGAGAAGAGGGACTCCGTCACTGTGAGGACGCTACTCCGAACTCGACTCGTAGGGTTGTCACACCGGCATGTGTGGGGACAACCCGATCTCAAAGGAAGACTATCATAGCTACTTTGGAGCGATGTAGGGCCTCTGATGATATCGTATTCCAAATTCCTAACGCTAGTCAAAGACCATGGGATGTGCCGGAAGGTTTTATTTGTGTGTATGAGGACTACTTCAGAAGCTGTGGTCTCAAGTTCCCTCTTCCCGAGCTGTTATACAGCTAGCGCCGACGTATCACCGTCTCTCAGCTTCAACCCGCCACGGTTATTAACCTTGCTGGCCTTCTGACTATTGGGGAAGAATGTAACATACCGATTAATGCGAAGGTCTTCGAGAGGCTGTTCCAGGTAAATATTACAAAGCAGAAACAGTGGTTGTTATCGGCAAACGCGAAGCCGGAATACGATCTCGTCACGGGAAACAAACCAAGCAAGGTCAACAACTGGGGATCTCGTTACTTTTATGTTTGGATTGACGAGCTCTATGTGTCACGACCTGATGGGACTTACCGGAGTCAATGGAGGGTTCCTATTGGTAGACATCGGTTTATTCTTTATTACGTTCATGGGTTTCCTTCCTGACTGTTTTTCGTCTCTTTATTTTAGGTCGTCATCTACCGAGCTTTCTCACAACGATCCCGGGCTTTACTTTTGAGCACGTGAAGCAGTTGAGTTTGGCTGGGAAGCATCGTTGGCTAGAAGCGTATCAGGAAAAGATCAACTTGAAAGCGAAGCGAGCGCTTAGAGCTTGGCTTCGGTATTTTTATCTCTCATATATATATTTTTTTATGTTTTGTGATATCGAACTCTTTTTTATGCAGCCAACCCAAACAACCGAAGGAGGAGGATGAAGATCGACGATATTCCCGACCTTGACTACGATATCGGCGAGCAACAAGATCCTGCCAGTGTTTCTCCGGTTGAGGTCGTCGATAGGGACCAGGCTCCGGGGGACCAACACCCTGTCGCAGAGGAGGATCAGGTTCCGGTTGATGGGACGAATACCGGGGCTGAACTGGAGGCCGAGAGACAAAAGAAAAGAAAAAGGAAGAGCGCGGCCCGTCGTTCATCGAAACGTGTCAATCGGGATCATGCTGACGATGTGAACGTGACGGTTGTTCATGGGGATGACGGTCAAGACGTGGGTGCCACCCTTCAGGTATCGATATGAACCGAGGCTGCTGAAGGCAGCCGCTCAGGTCGGTCAGCTGCTTCACAAAGGCAGCGTCCTTCTGGTCATTCGGCTCATTCTGTCAAGTTTGACTATGACAAGGATGAGCCGGTTGTGAATGATGAGGTGGCGTGTGCCGAATTCTATCGCCAGCTAACCTTCGACCATCAAGATCTGCCTCCGATTGAAGAACTCTTTAAATCCGAGGCGTATAAGAAGTTGGCTCGTACCACGGCTGATGTAAGTTGAGCTTATCCCTTATGATTTTCCGTATTCTCCTCCCCTTAAACTTATGTCTTCATCCTTTTTCAAATGGTAGCGCAGACGAACGACCTTGTTAATGCGTACGATCGCGAACTGAGTTCGGAACGTCGTGAGGTTCTCGACGTCAGCCTGGCTGCTAAAGATTTGCAGGCCGAGCTCGTTTTTGAACGAACTAGGTTGGATAATGCGGACCTAGCCATGGCCGAGCTCAAGGAAGAAATTGCCGCGCTAAAGGCGGCTAATGCCAAGCTGAAGATATCTAATACCGAGTTGAAGGCGTCTAACACTGAGCTCGTCGTGGATATGGATTATGTCGTTCGCACTCTGAAAAGAGAGTCGGGTCGTTTGAGGGCATCGCGTACGCATGAGATGATGAAGCGCAAGGAGGTGACCGAAAAATGTCAGGTTCGTCTTCAGAAGGTGAAAGATCATCTCGCCGTTACCGAGAAGATGAAGAGGCCATTCCTTATAGTTAACCAGCTTCACGGGGTTCTTGATACAAGATATTTTGGTATCTATAGAGTCAATTCTATAAATGCAATTGTAGCATAAGAGGTTACCGAACCTTATCGGGATTTATCCTAATCACTAAGAATGCAAGGCACTTAAAAGTAAGTTAAGCTAAACAAGTGTGTTTGATTAAATAACCAATTCCAATTAAGCAAAAAGCACTAAGCAGGATTGTAAATCAATAAACAAAAGCGGAACTAGAGATGAGGTTATTGATGTAAGGTGATCCAAGTCCAATTAGTGGTTCTCATTCACTCAAAGAAGCTAATTCCTAGGCATAAGATCCTTAATCTTGACTAATTCTCTTTCAAGCAACTAATCACTATGCTAATCACCTAATTCATTAACAAACTTTCATTTGTGAATCATTGATTAACAAGCATTAAGAATACAAACAAGATCAACCAAAAATACACCCTAGACAACTATTATCATAGGCTAGGAGCATAAATCTCTTGTCTAGTTCATCAAGGCATTTCATCAAACACTTGGTGTGCATGAAATGCCTTATGATCTAGATCCACTCTTGTCTAGTGTGCATCAAGCATTAGGGACACTAGATAAGAAGGAATATAAGATTATCTAACCCTAAACACCATTAATCAACCCTTGGATCATCCTAATCTACCCCATCTCAAGATCCTATAAGACTACTCAAGACCCATCAAGAACAACCCAAAATCGATATGGATAGGGGTTGAATCCATGGATGGATGTTGAATAATCAAGATAGAAAGAAGATATATAGAAGGGATTGATAAAACAAATACTAAATTGCATAAAACAAAGGATCCTTCTTACAAATCTCAAACTCTCTCAAAGGTAAGGGTTTTTGAACATAAGAAAAAGCATTACCAAATAAAATTAGGTTTTTAGAGTATTTATAATAAAAGAGGGGAATCGGATCAACCCGGAACAAACCGGATTTCAACCCGGTCAGAATTGGGTCGTCGTTCAATCACGGCCGGTGTATGTGCGGTGTAGTGGGCCGGCATTGGAAGTTGCTGCCGAGAGATGCAGCGCCGGGCGGTTTCTAGCCAATATGAGAAGCCGGGAAACTCCCTGCCGAGCTTAGCGTCCAACACCGGGCATCTGCATGGCGTTGTCCTGGGCCGGTGCAAGCATCTGTTCGTCTTGATGCCGGGCCAACTCCAGCCGGTGCGCACGTACGAGAAAGTCCCTGTCCGAAGCAAGATTCAGTACTGGGCGTGTGGACGGTCTTGTCCCGAGATGGTGCTGAGGGGAAATCCGAGGGAGACTAAGTTTCACACCGGGCGAGACGAAACTGGGACGTGCGGCCGGGAAACTTCCTGCCTGAGGGGAAATCTCATACCGGCTGAGGGAGAGTCTTGTCCTGGGCCGGTGCTGAGGGGAAATCCCAGGGAGACTAAGCTTCCACACGGGGCAAGACGAAGCCGAGACGTGCGGCCGGGAAACTTCCTGGCTGAGGGGAAATCTCATACCGGCTGAGGGAGAGTCTTGTCCCGGGCCGGTGCTGAGGAGAAATCCGAGGGAGAAATATTTCCGAGCTCTCATGTTTCTAATTGTCGCTTCGAGATCCCGAGCTAAGTGCGAACTCCTCCAAAGTATCTGAAAGCCTCCAAAGTACCTTATAAGGACTCCAAAACATGCAAGACTCTCTAGGACATATCATGAGACCTCTAAACTCTAAATGGGACAAAACGATTAAGAAAAGCTATGTAACCACATGCATATGAGATGAAACCTATGCTAAATGAATGCATGAAAGGGACAAAATACGAGGATATCAACTCCCCCAAACTTACTCCTTTGCTTGCCCTCAAGCAAACAAATAAGAACAAGTAGGGAGAGAGGTTTGAAAGCGGGAACTCAAATCCACAAGTACCATAAAAAGAAGTAAAATCAATGTCCAAGTTGCTAGTTCAAGGATGCGATCAAAAAGTCTACTAAAAAGGGGCTAGCCATATCCTTCCCTACATAACTCAAATTTCAAGCCTCAACCTACACAAACTTTCATATCATTCAACCCTTTGACGTTAATTAATGGTGTAACCAATGAATCATGTTTATATAAGGTCAAATGAATTCGTTTGGTTAAGGGTAAGGTTATGAGATGAAGGTGATCATGATGCATGGGTAATTAGGTACGAGGATCTCTCATGAAATGAACAAACTTTAGCAAAATGCTAAAGGTAAAAGGCAACCTATGCATACAAGGGAGAATTCTCATCTACCCAAATGCCTAGAGTATCTCTAACCTAAAGCTTCTAACCCGTTATGCCCACATCCTAAGCTACCCTTTTTTTTTATCTCAAGGCATTTTGCCCTTTCAAGCCTCCACATGCTTCTTGTGTCTTCATTTCACCTTTTCCTCACTCGGGGATCGCTTCTTCTTCCTTGTTCTTCATGGTTTGGTGCTTCTTTGTTGTGATCTAGCTCTTCTTTTCTTCTTTTTGGTTTACGCCTCCTTTTTGATGCTTTTGCCTTTTTGGCTTCATTCATTTTCCTTATATATTTTGAGGCTATCGTATTCTAAGAGCTAGTCTTATGATTTTTGGCACCAACCAATCAAAACAAATCTGATCCCCTTCTTCCTTTCTCCTTTTCGTCTTTTCCATTCCACAATCCAATCACATCCCACTACAAGAAATATGGGCATTGGTAGCACACTGAAAACGCTACTATAGGGTTATGGTAACGTTTTCATAAACGCTATGACAGCCGCAGCTATAATAGACTCCCCCCCATCGTAGCATTTTTAAAAATGCTACGATAGGAGGACCTATTATAGCGCGGATCACCTGCTATAGAATAATCTTTTCTACCATTTGATTCGTGCTATGATGTACCTTTTCATGACATTTTTTCGTGCTGTGAAATTTTTTATAATGACACATAATTAGTGCCGTGAAATTTTGTTCGTTACGTAGTTGTCAAATTGTGCACCTATTATAGCAATAATAAATTTTGCACCTATTATAGCAATAATAATTTACTCTAATAAAGCACAATTAAATCATAAAATAGCGTTGATTTTACATTAAAGATCCAAAGCAAACAAAGTCAATACATAAAAAACATGAACTCCAAAAGAGAACATGTAACCATCAAACCAAGTCAAAAACAAAACAATGGTACTTAAATTGGTTTCATGCCTTTAGTCTCGATGTGCAGCCTAATCTCGTGAGGATTGTCCTTGTTCTTGTTTTGGGCGTTTCATTGGAGCGGAGTTGATTGTGTTTTGGAGGTTTTGGCTAACTGTCCGGTACATTGGATCAATGTCTTCTTCGTCTTCTTCAATGCGTATCAAGTAGCCCAAGTGAGGAAGAGAGCGGCTATACTCTAGTTGTGTGTTCTCCTCCACATCACTTCATAGATCGTCATTTGCTTCTTGTTGTGGTTGTTGGAGGAGTTGTGGTTTGACTCCGTGATTGAGAAAAACTCATGCCTGAAAACATAAAGAAGATTGATCAAAAGATGTTCTAAGGGAAGTTGCTTCAAAAAAACGTTGCCTGGTAAATCAGACAACCTTTTCACAGAAATTAAGAACATTTCGGCCTTTGACTTAGCTCCACTTACAATCAAGTTGCTTGGGCTTAACCATACAGTCAAGCTTCGTCTCAGCGAGAGAAAGGCTCGATTCCGTCTCCAAGACGAGTATCTCTGGATTCGTTTTGTAATACGACGGCCACCCGGTTCCGCTCTCAAACTTTGTTGATGAGGTGCAAAAGATATTATCACTTTGATATGTTAACAATCATTCCATTGATCATCCGATACAAGTTTGAGAAAACTAGCTTCCTTAGCTCAACTTCTCTACATCTACAAGTACAATTTCACATTCCCACATAATAGCAGCTTACTCAAATAGAGGCGTGTCGCAACATACGCATTTGTACACTCATGGGGTCTTTGTGTTCCAATACTCCCTAATTGAGTAAAAGAAAAACAAAACTCATTGCAATGTATGAACAATGTGACTCCAGACAATATAAGGTCATTGTGAAAATGTTTAAAAGAGGCGAAAAAGAATTGGATGAGCAAACTTATTCATACCCGGTGAAAGCTCTCTCTGTTCCTTTCTGTCTGGTGATGTAATATTGTTCTGGTGTAAGCCGTTTCTTCCACTCATCTTCATTTAGAGAAGCAAAGTCACTCTTCTCAGCTTCTGCACATCATAGAATCTCTCAAATCTTAGGGATCGCTTACTAATTGATCTAAAGAGAGTCACATTGTTGTTAATATACGCTTGAAAATAAAAGCAACACTCTCAACATCAGGCAATACAAATGCAAATCATGGCTTGATTAAAAGATTCTGGTCTCTTCAACCAAATTGAGTGATCCAACGAAAATTCCTCTCTTTCCAAACATCATAATCATCAAACATAACCTTTGGATAAAGCAATATCGATTTCGATGGGGAAAAATCGTTACTTTCAGCAAATATATTTAACCTAAACACACACAAAATAAAGAAACCATATTTCGAAAATCACAATAGAAAACATGAATTGGGTCGACATGAGAATTGGGATTTATGGGGACATTATCGGAATAGAAGCAATAATGAACAAAGAGATTCAAGTTTCTGGGTTTTGAAAGAGAACGACAAGCGAATCCAGAGATACTCAGCTTGGAGACGGAATCAAGTCTCGCTACGCGGAAACCGAATCCAGGATAAAAAGAAAATCGGCCAACAAAACTCGATTTCACCGGCAGAAGGAATAAGAAGAGAAGAGGAGTAGATAAGACGAGTTCTTCGGAGAGACATGGGATGGATCGAGAGATGAACCACCGTGAGAGGGATCGAGAGAGAAAGAAGAGAGAAGACGAAGAGACGAATAGGAGAAGAGGAGAAAAAGAAGGAGAAGATTGATGTCCGTTGGATTGAATATCATCAAGGGTTTATATTAAAACAAAAGTAGAATCTTTGTGATAATAGATAAACAAATCAGAAGCTTTCATTTGGTAATATAGTTTTTTATTTAATTTTGATGTTTAAATCTAAAATCTAAGATTTATAGTTCATAATTTAGGATTTAGGAATTGGGGTTTTAAGATTTAAAAAATGAATATATTTGATTATAAGATTTATATTTTTTTTGTAATTAACAAATATGAAAAATATGTTTCAAACGTGAATCGTTAACACTATAATCCAATACTCTAAATCCTAAACCCTATACACTAATTCAAACTCAAAGAATTATTCTGTTTATACACTAATTCAAACCTTAAATCCTATACACTAAATCAAACCCTAAACCTTATACACTAAGTCTATTGTGGTATACATGAAACTCAAGAAAAACATGTATTTCAAACCCTAAATCCTATACACTAAATCAAACTCGAAGATTCTTCTAATTAATTTTTATTTTAAATTTTGTGTTGTGTATTGTTACCATAAACCTTAAACCTAAACCCCAAATATGTTTTTACAGTATGAAACAATAACTTTATTGTATTTTCTTTTGTTAATTGACAAATAGAATATGTTTCAAGTATGAATCATAAACCCTATATTCCAATGCCCTAAATCCTAAACCTTAAACCCCGAACCCCAAACCATATACCCTAAACTTAAACACCAAATCCTAAATTATAAACTCTAAACCTTAAACCTAAACCCCAAACCCCGAATCCCAAACCCTAAACCCTAAACCTAAACCCTAAACCCTAAACCCTAAATCATAAACTCTAAACCTTAAACCTAAATCCCAAACCCGAACCCAAACCCTATACCCTAAACCTAAACCCCAAACCCTAAAGCATAAACTCTAAACCTTAAAGTTTAAACTCCAATGCCCTAAACCCTAAATCAAATATTCAAGATTTATACTTTTCATTTTTGTTTAAAAAACAATATTTTTAGATTATGTTATACTTTTAATTCTCGTTTTGTCCCGTATGTGGATTTTCCAAACTCTACTTTAAACCTTCAAAGTACAACTCACTAGCACTTTAAACCTCGAATTTTTCCACTGTCACTTTAAACCATCAAACTAAAGAAACCCTCACTTCAAACCATCAAATTAGCTCCCGAGTTTGCGCCGCCAAAAAACTTAACGAAACAGTTTATTTTCAGTTAAAGAATAATGACGTGGCTTTAATTTTTTGTTTTAATTAAAAATTTATTTATTAATTAATTATTTATCATGATTAAAAATTCAGAAATAGGAATAAAAAAGGTCGTCATCTTCCTCCTTTTCTCGAGCGGATCTGAAAACAAAAGAACATCTGAGTGATATATTTAGCAAAACCAAAAAACATCCGAGTGATATGCATCATCAAAGAAATGAAATCAGTTACCCTAACGTATAATTTAACTACATGAAACATCGAATCAAACTACAATATCTCAATCAACATACTATATCACAGTTAACAAACAAATCGATTTCAATATTCTGAAGACGCATCGAATTAGCCAATTAGGATTTGATTGGAAAAAGTATGAGTCACGATCTCGAATTTGATTTGGTGCTTCATATATGGTTTCATTTGTTCTCTTAAAATTTTGATTGCTTTTTGATTTTGGGCTTCTAACGGAAAGTGGATCTAGAATCAAATACACAAAGCTTCTCTTTTCAAAGTTCTGAGATTTATCGCATTTACTTTCTTGGATTTGGGTGAAGTGGAAGAGGAACAAGTAAAATGGTATGAACAAAGAAGAAGAAGACAATCCATCAGCAATTGCGGCGGAGGGAGATGTGGAGCCGCCGTTTCTAGATGTTTTATTTTGTTTCCAGATCCGTTGCTGGTTGGAGGAGAGGAGGAAGACGAAGAACTTTTGTTTTTGTTTTTGTTTTTTTTTCATTTTTTCCATCTATTTCTCGATTTTTTATTAACTAAACATTAGGGTGAATTAGGAACTGTCCAGAGTGACTTTGGCGCAAAAACCATATAATTGGCTAAGTATTTTGCCTTCAAAATGATTTTCCAGCTATAGTAATCATTTTTGGGTTCCCGCATAATTAAATTCTTTCCCAGCACGAATTTAATGCCACGATAGAGTTGAGATCCGATTTTGGCACTTTTAGTAGCAGTTAGTGAATTAGTGCTACAATGAACTGCTACCAATGCCTATATTTCTTGTAGTGTCCGTTCACCAAGTTTTAAAAACCGTTCCCCCAAACTTGAATCAAAACCCGTCATCTTAACTAGCCTAATCCTAGATTAACTCCGTGATGATGGAGCTAAGTCTACATGAGAATTCACTCTTGTCGCCCTAAACCTAACACGTTTTGCCTAGTTTGTTCGAAAGAAAAGACCTCACAATCACACACTAATAGCAATGGCTTGAAAGAAGGTTATGGTTAGGGTAGGGGAAAC
Organism: Eutrema japonicum; assembly: GCA_030161315.1. Classification (NCBI taxonomy): domain Eukaryota; kingdom Viridiplantae; phylum Streptophyta; class Magnoliopsida; order Brassicales; family Brassicaceae; genus Eutrema; species Eutrema japonicum. The sequence goes on along the minus strand of BSQW01000012.1, from coordinate 19,004,152 downwards.
CATTCCAATGAGGGGATATGGCTACTTGGACAAACAATATTGGTAAAAAGGAATAAGAATGCCCAAGTATGTATATGTAAACCACGAATTCATTTAAAAATTGCACAAACACAATATTTACAAGTCAAATTAATGGTTATCACTTAGATGAGGGTTGGAATCAAGTCATCTTGCTTTAGCTAAGACCATAGTAATGAAATGCATGATCAAAACATGGTTCATCTTTGATTTCAAACTCGAGATCAAAAGCATCAAACAACAAGCAACGAGGGCATTTATTAAAGCTCTAAATATGGTACTCTACAAGGAATATTTCATCATAATCCCCATGCATATGCAATGAACTCTAAAATTGCAACCAAGACTCAATATACAAGTGCAAATGCATCCTAAATGACTTCTTTTTATCTTTTCATTTTCAAATTTTTTTAAATTTGTTTGGTTTTTCTATGCCTTAGATGTATGCATGAGACTCAAGATGCAAATTCAAAATAAAACAAAACAAATGTCATTAGATACCGGTCCCTTTCCCAAACTTAAATCACACCGTCTCGGTGTGAAATAAATCTAAGGAAGAGACTCAAAATAAAACAAATAAAAATTTCGAGACTCAAGTAAAAGAAAAACTATTTACAAGGTTTTGGAGTGATACCTCAAAAGCTTTCAGATGGGGAAGAAGACCCCATCGAGTATGAAGGATTGCTAGAGCATGGAGACGGTGTCTTCATCATCTTTCTCTTTGCCGCTTTCACCTCGTAGGAGGATGGAACGTACTCGTCGTCATGAATCTCCAACTCTCCTCCTTGTAGTTGAGGACGTTGGTTCAACGATGTAGACCATTCTCCAATCTCCGCTTGCTCCACCATGCTCGGCTCTCCTTGGCCGCGAGAGGAGCTAGCCTCTCCTTTCTTTCCTGTGAGATCTCTAACCGTGCCCTTCAAGTCCTTGACCGCCATTACCAACTTCCGGATTGTCTTATCTTGCCACTTGCACCAACGTTGAAGTAACCTCATTTGGTGGTTGGCATGTCTAGTGGCAATGTCCGGCATCTTCCCATCATAAGGATCAAAGCAATACCTCTCACTTCCATACGTTGGCCGAGTGGGAACCGAGTGTGTATCTTCATCTTCCTCATCCTCTTGGTCGTTGGAGGGATCATCTTCTTCCCTTAGCACTTTCCTCGCCTTCCTCTTTCTTTGGCTGATTATCTCTAGTGGTGGGTCGGTTGCCGGGTTGTAGAAGTGATCATTGGTTGGGTAGAAGTAGATCTCTTTCCTCCCTCGAAGTGTGGTAAGAGGAGCGTTAGGCAAAAGGACTTTGACCGTATTGGTCATGGTGAGCCTTAAGTTGTAGGCGAAAGTCTTGCCTATCTTGCCTTCGAAGAACTTGGTTCTTGATAGATACGCCTCATCCATAAACTCCACTTTCTTAGTCTCATCCACCAACTTAATCCCTTTAACCTTGAAGATCAAAGTTACCAAGCCGCCTATGAAGATTTTCGGCTCCTTGCTCTTTGTAGTGAGAGCCCAATCTTTGTAGCCAAGTAAGTGGTTCACTAGAATGGCGACTAGGCACGGGCGTGCACTCTCTCCAATGAAATGCCACTCATCTTGAGGAGTGTCAAGAAACGGTGCCAAGCCTAAAGCAAGCAACTCCATATCTTCTTCAGAAACCGTTCCAAACTCTTTCTTGGCAAAGAAGGTGTGAGCAAGTATCTTGTGGGCATAACGAATGGCGGGGTGGCGGATAAATGTGACCTTGATGTTCCCGGGACTATATTCTCCCACACCAATGACTTTCCACAAGTAGGTCAAGTTGAGGCCTCTCTTGGTTCCTTCTTCTTTGAACCCAAACACTTGACCTATCTCATGGAATGTCATCTTGTAAGCTTCTTTCCCCACCTTAAACTCAATGAAACCGTGGCCATCATCTTCATTGGCCTCTTTATCCACTCGTTCATAGAACATAGCTTCCAATGATGTAAGAAATTAGCAAGTTTGGTCTTTATGAGAGAGGTTAGCCAATTCAAAGATTCCACCAAAACTCATGTTGGTGAAAATCGATTTCACATCCTCAAGTATCCCCATCTTCTCAAGTACAATCTTATCCGGGAATTTTGTCTCCTCGAATTTAACCTCCTTGAGCTTCTTGGCATACTCACTATAGATGGGGACTCTTGGCTTGGGCTTGGGGACTTTTTTCTTCTTTTTCACTTGCCCCACGTCTTCCACATTGTCTCCCTCGTCATTAGCAAGTGTCTTCTTTTTCCTCTTTTCGGTGCCTTTAGCGCTTTCCGCTAGTGCTAACTCTCTCCTTTTAGTCGGTGGACCTTTCTTTTTGATTGGGTCACTTGTTTTCGCCATGGTACCTACATCGTCTCAAGGAATGTATAAGTTTCAAGAAACCAAGATACAACCTTTGTCATTACCAAGCAAAGGCAAACATGAGACAAAGAGGATAATGCTCAATTTGCAAAATTGAGTATACCCATTAAGTGCTACAAGAACCCAATCAAATCTCAAATTTTGAAACTTTTAAGCACAAACACCAAAAATCAAGTTCTTGGCCTAAAAATCCAAAATTCCTCAAATGCATGAAAAATTAACACATGAACTACACGCTCTAACCATTTTCGATCTTAATCCCAAGGTTTTTATGCAAGTGGAAACACTATCCAAACAAATTCATGAAATTTTCCCTTATGAACAAGTTCTTGAATTTTCATGAAACATATGAGTGAAATACCTTAGGGATGCAAGCTGTAAATGGAAACGGCGTTGGTAGATCCATAAAGAGGATGAAAAAATCGGAATTTAGCAACTTGAATCACAATTTTTTGTTGAGAATTGAGAAAGTTATGAGCAAAAGAAGTTTAAGAGTGAGAACAGGGGTCATGGCCGCGAAAATGGAGGAGGAAGAAGACTTACCTGACGGTCCATTGGATAATAGATCCAATCTAAGGACCGTTAGAAGAAGCTAAGGACCGATGGTCCAAAACCATCCCGGGCAATATGGAGCCGGGACACGGGGCCGGGAAACTTCCTGGCTGAGGGGAAATCTCATACCGGCTGAGGGAGAGTCTTGTCCCAGGCCGGTGCTGAGGGGAAATCCGAGGGAGAAATATTTCTGAGCTCTCATATTTCTAACCGTCGCTTCAAGATCCCGAACTAAGTGCGAACTCTTCCAAAGTATCTGAAAGCCTCCAAAGTACCTAATAAGGACTCCAAAACATGCAAGACTCTCTAGGACATATCATGAGACCTCTAAACTATAAATGGGAAAACAAAATTAAGAAAAGCTATGTAACCACATGCATATGAGATGAAACCTATGCTAAATGAATGCATGAAAGGGACAAAATACGAGGATATCAGTTCTCAATTTCTGTGACGTTCTTAAGAAAGATGGTCTTTCTATAGTGCCGGGTCGCATTGAGAAATTGAAGAAACTCAAGGCTGAGAAGTCGGCAGATTGCGATGCGATCACTCCCTGCGACTTGACGGAAGAGGACCTTTTGGTGTCGCCCTTTATCGAGACTGTCCATCCTGAAGTTTCTTTACCGGTTGGAGCGGAGGTTCCGGCCGGTCTTGATATGTTCGGCTCGAATCATCGGGCGATTTCGGGAGAACAGGCGAGTGTCATGAGGGAGGAAGCCTATTGATTGCCATGTCGGCATTTTTATCTCCTCCTTTGTTTTTTGTTCGGTGTTTTGCCCTAGGGGCTTTCTGTAATATTCCCTTTCGAACTTTTTATTATTTATGGCGTTTTACAATTTATATCGGTAATTTCTTCGTATGATTGATTTATCTTACCTATTTTTATTTCGCATTCGGCTATTTGTGAGTTCGTAATATTATACGAAACAACGAGTTCGGCTGGGCATATAGCCTCCATGCCGTAGGATAAGAAAAAGGGTGATTGTCCGGTGGATCTTCGGGGTGTAGTTCGGTGCGACCAGAGGACTCCATCGAGTTCGTCAGTTCAACGTCTTTTCTTCGTATCCAATCGTTTCTTGAGTGCGTCTATGATGGTTTTATTAGTTGCCACGGCTTGACCGTTGCCTTGTGGGTATCTCGGTGTGGAAAAACTTAGTTGGATCTTCCACTTACCGCAGAAATCGCTAAATAATGTCGAAATGAATTGTGATCCGTTGTCCGTTACAATTTTGTATGGTATTCCATGTCGGCATATGATGAACTTCCAGACAAAATTTTGGACGTCGAGAGCGTGTATTTTGGCGTATGACTCTGCTTCAACCCATTTGGTGAAGTAATCGGTCATGACGAGGATAAATTGCTTCTGTGTCGTAGAGCGTCGGAATGGGCCGATGATGTCCATTGACCATCGCATGAAGGGGTAAGGTGTCGTTGAAGTTGTTAGGAGTTCGGTAGGTAAATTGATCACCGGACCGTGTCGTTGACATTTGTCGCATTTAGCCACGAATTTTTCATAGTCTGTTAACTTGGTCGGCCAATAGTAGCCGACTTTCTTTATTTTTAGGGCTAGAGATCGGCCCCCAGCATGATTGCCGCCCGATCCTTCGTGTACTTTTCCCATGACCTCACCAGTATCGTCGTTTGGAATACAAATTAACAAGACTCATGTGGCACTCCATCGACATAATTCCCCCTTGTGAACAATGTAAGAGGCAGCTCGCATTTTAAGTCGTCGAGCTTCCCATATGTTTGGCGGGACTATTCCATCGTGAATGTACGTTTTGAGCTCGATAGTCCAATCCTTTGGCTCTTCTTCGTCCTCGGCCTCGATGTCCACCGGTACGTTCAATCCCTCGGATTTTTTGTCATTGTCGGATGTATTCCGGAGTTCGGGATCATCCGCGATGTTCGGCTCAAGCTCGGTGTTGAGTTTGGTACTTTGCGTTGCCATTTTCTTATCCTCCGTGGTTCGGGAACGGTGGCTGGTTGTTCTTCATAGTTTCGTTTGCGTGTCGCTATGTTGCATGTTTCCGATGTTTCGGTACTTGGTTTTATGATGCTCTCGACCGGGATGGTTCGTTTGAGATAGGGATCTGAGCTGGATGCAAGTGCGGCTAGTGCGTCGGCTGGTGCGTTATCGCCTCGTGGTATTTTCGTAAGGTTGAAAGTTTCAAACTTAGAGGCAAGTTACTTGACGAGTTTGAGGTATGCCTCCATCCGTTCGTTTTTAGCGTCGTATTCTCCGCTGTATTGGTTTGCAACGAGCTGGGAATCGCAGTATGCATGTATGTGGGTTACTCTGATGGCTTTGGCTAAGCGTATACCAGCGAGTAATGCTTCGTATTCGGCCTCGTTGTTTGAAGCATTGAATTCTAGACGGAATGACTGTTCCAAAAGTTCCCTGTTGGGGACTGGAGGCGTATGCCTACTCCCGACCCTCGATGAGATGACGATCCGTCTACGTGTAGGATCCATTTGTCAATGGCGGGGACGTCGGTATTTATCAACTCTTGCGGCAGTTCGATGAGAAAGTCGGCCAAGACTTGTGACTTGGCACTCGTCCGATTTTTGTATTCGATATCGTATTCGCTCAGTTCGATTGCCCATTTGGCGAGTCTACCGGACTGATTGGGGCTATGCAAGATGGTTCGCAAGGGTTGGTCGGTAAGAACGGCAATTGAGTGCGATTGGAAGTATGGACAAAGCTTTCTGGCTACAGTAATGACTGCAAGGGCGAGTTTCTCGAGCGTGGGGTATCTCGTTTCGGCTCCGTCCAAAGACTTGCCGATATAGAAGATCGGTTTTTGTTCACCTCGGTCTTCTCGAACAAGGACGACACTAACTGCAGAGTTTGAGACTGCGATGTATAGGTAAAGGGTTTCGCCGTTTTCGGGGTTTGCCATGATTGGAGGAGTCAAGAGATATTCCTTACGTTTGAATGCTTCCTCGCATTTCTCGTCCCATTCGAGGTTTTTGTTTCCCCGGAGAATTTGGTAGAAGGGTAGACATTTATCAGTTGATCGAGCGATAAAATGATTAAGGGCTGTAATGCGGTCGGTTAACCGCTGAACTTCATGTTTTGTTTTTGGGGAGGGAAGGTCTATGATTGCCGAGATCTATTTGGGGTTAACTTCGATTACTCTCTGTGTTATGATATAGCCGAGGAATTCTCCGGAGGTAACTCCAAACGTGCATTTGGTAGGGTTGAGTTTAATACCGTACTCGTTCAGTATATCAAAGCATGAGTTCAGATGACCGATGAGATCTTTGGCGATGAGTGATTTGACGAGCATGTCGTCAATGTATACTTCCATGGTTTTGCTGAGCTGGCTTGCGAACATTCGATTCACAAGGCGTTGGTAAGTTGCGCCGGCGTTTTTTAATCCGAATGGCATGACTTTGTAGCAATAAATACTGCGATCGGTGATGAAGGACGTCTTATCGCGATCGCTTTGATGCATGAGTATTTGGTTATATCCTGAAAAGGCATCCATGAAGGAGAGGAGTTCGTTCCCTGCGGTATCTTCGACTAATCTATCGATATGGGGTAGCGAGAAGCTATCTTTTGGGCAAGCTTTGTTGAGATATGTGAAGTCGACACAAATTCTCCATTTACCGTTCTTCTTTTTTACGACGACTGGGTTGGCTAACCAGTCCGGATACCGAACTTCTGTTATTGATCCTGCGCTGAGTAGTCGTTCGACCTCATCGTTGACGGCTTGAGCCTTCTCTGGGCCGAGCTTGCGTCGTTTTTGCTTAATTGGTTTGAAGGTCAGATCTATATTAACTTCATGACACGCTACTTTTGGGTTGATTCCGGGCATGTCTTTGATAGACCAGGCGAAAGTCGAGACATTTCTTTTGAGAGAGCGGACGAGATCGTTTTTGATTTCTACATCCAGTTCGGCCCCTATCCCTACGCATCTGTCAGGATTGAGCTCGTCAATGTTGATTTGGATGATGTTCTCTTGTCTTGGTATGTCGGGGATGATGTTCTCTTGTCTTGGTATGTCGGGATCTTTCACTCACTACAAGAAAACACAGTTTTTGCGACTACCAAAATAGTCCCAAAATAGTCGCAAATGAGTCATTTGCGACTATTTTGAGACTAAAAAAATTAGTCGCTAATATTTGGTCGCTAAATTGAATGGTCGCAAAACAGTCGCTCTTTTGCGACTAATATGTGGCTAACATATCAGTCTTAATTTAAAGACTGATTTTGCGATTACTTATTAAAAAAAACAAAAACAAAATAATTTTATTTATTAAATTAATTAATTACAGAAAATTAAAATAAAAGAAAAATATTAAAAAAAAGAAAAACGACGGTGAGCTTCTCGACGGAAAACTTGTCGACTCCAATTTCGATCCATCTCGGCTCCAATTCCCTCCAATCTCGGCTCCAATTCCTTCTGCACCGCCTTCCATGTGGTTCTCTTCATCGTCCGTGGTTCTCTTCACCGTCCGTCGTCCTTAGCTGTGGTAAGCTTCTCGATGCTTCGTCGGCTCTCCTTCTTCTTCTTATCTTATCGCCAATTAACGATCTGGTGAGAAGGAAGAAGAAAGATCTGTCCAGCCTCTCCTATCGCCACCGTCAGACTCCTCCAGAGCCGCTTGGTCGCATCGACGACCTCCGTGAATCCTCTTCAGATCTACAATTCCTCTCCGCTCACTGCCTCCTCCTCCTCCTCCATGATGAAGCTTCTCGTTGATAGCATCGGTGAGCATCTGAAAAAAAAAGATAGTTAGATCGAAGGAAGAAAAAAAAAGAGACTTAATTAGATGTCGAAGAGAACGAAGAAGAAAGAAAATGGTGGGAGGAGAGAGAAATAAATTCAATTAAAAAAAAATTAGATCCTCCACCGTTGGATTAAACCAATCAACGGTGGAGGATCTCAATCCTCGTCACAATGAATTAACCAATGAGAAACTTTCATTATTTTTGTCATTTTGTCGTAAATTAGTCACAAAAATGGGACTATTTTGTGACTACAAATGAAAACAATCGACTGAAGTTGCTAAACAGTCCCAAATTTGGGTCCATTTTGTGACAAAAAAAATTTTTTACCCTAAACCCTAAACTTTAAGAACCTAGAAGATTTGAATATGATTTTACAATGATTTTGTGTATCTAACATTTCAAAAATATATTAAAACTTAAAATAAGTAAATTTTGAGAGAGTTTTTATCTTTCAAAATCATTCCTTATAAAACACATGTAACACTTAGTAGATGTTATGATTATATTAAAAAAATTGTAAGTGTTATATTTTTTGTTTATTATTTGATGTTTATGTGTAAGATCTAGTTTACAATTTAAGATTTATAGTTTATGATTAAGGGTTATAGGTGTAGGGTTTAGAATTTAGGATTTATAAAAGGGATTATGAATGATCATATTTAAAAAAATTGTAAGTTATGAATTTTTATATTATTCGATGTTTATGTGTAAGATTTAGTTTAAAATTTTAGATTTAGATCAAGTTTATGATTAAGGGTTAGAGGTTTAGGATTTGTGGTTTGAGCTTAGAATTTATCGATTTTTATAAAAAAAAAAATCAAATGGAGTTGCAAATTAGTCCTAAATTTGGGACTATTTTGTGACTACTATTAAAAATTAGTCGCAAATTAGTCCCAAATTAGTCACAAAAACTGGGTTTGCAAATTAGTGTACATGTTACCTTAAACCCTAAACTTTAAGAACATATAAGGTTTGAATATCAATTTACAATAATTTTGGGTATATAGTTGTTCAAAAATATATTTTACAATTTAAGATTTAGATTTTATGATTAAGGGTTAGAGGTTTAGAGTTTAGAATTTAGGATTTATAAAATGATTATATTTAAAAAAATTGTAAGTGTTGATTTTTTTTGTATATTATTTTATGTTTATTTATTTGATGTTGTTTACAATTTAAGATTTAAATCAAGTTTATGATTAAGTGTTAGAGGTTTAGGGTTTAGGGTTAAGGGTTTGTGGTTTGAGTTTAGAATTTATTGATGTCTAAAAAAAACCGAGTGTAGTTGCAAATTAGTCACAAATTTGGGATTATTTTGTGACTACTATTAAAAATTAGTCGCAAATTAGTCCCAAATTGGTCACAAAAACGGGTTTGCAAATTAGTGTACATGTTACCCTAAACCCTAAATTTTAAGAACATATAAGGTTTGAATATCACTTTACAATGATTTTGGGTATATAGCTGTTCTAAAATATATTTTACAATTTAAGATTTAGAGTTTATGATTAAGGGTTAGAGGTTTAGGGTTTATATTTTAGGATTTATAAAATGATTATATTTTAAAAATTGTAAGTGTTGAATTTTTTTGAATATTATTTGATGTTTATTTTAAAAAAATCGAGTGCAGTTGCTAAATCGAAGCAAACCAGTCACAAATTTGGGACTACTTTTGCAAGTCCCTAAATAATCGCAATTATGTGACTATTGTCTAACTACCTTTTTTAGTCAATAACAGATAAGACAGGTTCTTCGGAGAGACATGGGATGGATCGAGAGATGAACCACCGTGAGAGGGATCGAGAGAGAAAGAAGAGAGAAGACGAAGAGACGAATAGGAGAAGAGGAGAAAAAGAAGGAGAAGATTGATGTCCGTTGGATTGAATATCATCAAGGGTTTATATTAAAACAAAAGTAGAATCTTTGTGACAATGGATTAACAAATCAGAAGCTTTCATTTGGTAATATAGTTTTTTATTTAATTTTGATGTTTAAATCTAAAATCTAAGATTTATAGTTCATAATTTAGGATTTAGGAATTGGGGTTTTAAGATTTAAAAAATGAATATATTTGATTATAAGATTTATATTTTTTTTGTAATTAACAAATATGAAAAATATGTTTCAAACGTGAATCGTTAACACTATAATCCAATACTCTAAATCCTAAACCCTATACACTAATTCAAACTCAAAGAATTATTCTGTTTATACACTAATTCAAACCTTAAATCCTATACACTAAATCAAACCCTAAACCTTATACACTAAGTCTATTGTGGTATACATGAAACTCAAGAAAAACATGTATTTCAAACCCTAAACCCTATACACTAAATCAAACTCGAAGATTCTTCTAATTAATTTTTATTTTAAATTTTGTGTTGTGTATTGTTACCATAAACCTTAAACCTAAACCCCAAATATGTTTTTACAGTATGAAACAATAACTTTATTGTATTTTCTTTTGTTAATTGACAAATAGAATATGTTTCAAGTATGAATCATAAACCCTATATTCCAATGCCCTAAATCCTAAACCTTAAACCCCGAACCCCAAACCATATACCCTAAACTTAAACACCAAATCCTAAATTATAAACTCTAAACCTTAAACCTAAACCCCAAACCCCGAATCCCAAACCCTAAACCCTAAACCTAAACCCTAAACCCTAAACCCTAAATCATAAACTCTAAACCTTAAACCTAAATCCCAAACCCGAACCCAAACCCTATACCCTAAACCTAAACCCCAAACCCTAAAGCATAAACTCTAAACCTTAAAGTTTAAACTCCAATGCCCTAAACCCTAAATCAAATATTCAAGATTTATACTTTTCATTTTTGTTTAAAAAACAATATTTTTAGATTATGTTATACTTTTAATTCTCGTTTTGTCCCGTATGTGGATTTTCCAAACTCTACTTTAAACCTTCAAAGTACAACTCACTAGCACTTTAAACCTCGAATTTTTCCACTGTCACTTTAAACCATCAAACTAAAGAAACCCTCACTTCAAACCATCAAATTAGCTCCCGAGTTTGCGCCGCCAAAAAACTTAACGAAACAGTTTATTTTCAGTTAAAGAATAATGACGTGGCTTTAATTTTTTGTTTTAATTAAAAATTTATTTATTAATTAATTATTTATCATGATTAAAAATTCAGAAATAGGAATAAAAAAGGTCGTCATCTTCCTCCTTTTCTCGAGCGGATCTGAAAACAAAAGAACATCTGAGTGATATATTTAGCAAAACCAAAAAACATCCGAGTGATATGCATCATCAAAGAAATGAAATCAGTTACCCTAACGTATAATTTAACTACATGAAACATCGAATCAAACTACAATATCTCAATCAACATACTATATCACAGTTAACAAACAAATCGATTTCAATATTCTGAAGACGCATCGAATTAGCCAATTAGGATTTGATTGGAAAAAGTATGAGTCACGATCTCGAATTTGATTTGGTGCTTCATATATGGTTTCATTTGTTCTCTTAAAATTTTGATTGCTTTTTGATTTTGGGCTTCTAACGGAAAGTGGATCTAGAATCAAATACACAAAGCTTCTCTTTTCAAAGTTCTGAGATTTATCGCATTTACTTTCTTGGATTTGGGTGAAGTGGAAGAGGAACAAGTAAAATGGTATGAACAAAGAAGAAGAAGACAATCCATCAGCAATTGCGGCGGAGGGAGATGTGGAGCCGCCGTTTCTAGATGTTTTATTTTGTTTCCAGATCCGTTGCTGGTTGGAGGAGAGGAGGAAGACGAAGAACTTTTGTTTTTGTTTTTGTTTTTTTTTCATTTTTTCCATCTATTTCTCGATTTTTTATTAACTAAACATTAGGGTGAATTAGGAACTGTCCAGAGTGACTTTGGCGCAAAAACCATATAATTGGCTAAGTATTTTGCCTTCAAAATGATTTTCCAGCTATAGTAATCATTTTTGGGTTCCCGCATAATTAAATTCTTTCCCAGCACGAATTTAATGCCACGATAGAGTTGAGATCCGATTTTGGCACTTTTAGTAGCAGTTAGTGAATTAGTGCTACAATGAACTGCTACCAATGCCTATATTTCTTGTAGTGTCCGTTCACCAAGTTTTAAAAACCGTTCCCCCAAACTTGAATCAAAACCCGTCATCTTAACTAGCCTAATCAACTCCGTGATGATGGAGCTAAGTCTACATGAGAATTCACTCTTGTCGCCCTAAACCTAACACGTTTTGCCTAGTTTGTTCGAAAGAAAAGACCTCACAATCACACACTAATAGCAATGGCTTGAAAGAAGGTTATGGTTAGGGTAGGGGAAACCATTCCAATGAGGGGATATGGCTACTTGGACAAACAATATTGGTAAAAAGGAATAAGAATGCCCAAGTATGTATATGTAAACCACGAATTCATTTAAAAATTGCACAAACACAATATTTACAAGTCAAATTAATGGTTATCACTTAGATGAGGGTTGGAATCAAGTCATCTTGCTTTAGCTAAGACCATAGTAATGAAATGCATGATCAAAACATGGTTCATCTTTGATTTCAAACTCGAGATCAAAAGCATCAAACAACAAGCAACGAGGGCATTTATTAAAGCTCTAAATATGGTACTCTACAAGGAATATTTCATCATAATCCCCATGCATATGCAATGAACTCTAAAATTGCAACCAAGACTCAATATACAAGTGCAAATGCATCCTAAATGACTTCTTTTTATCTTTTCATTTTCAAATTTTTTTGAATTTGTTTGGTTTTTCTATGCCTTAGATGTATGCATGAGACTCAAGATGCAAATTCAAAATAAAACAAAACAAATGTCATTAGATACCGGTCCCTTTCCCAAACTTAAATCACACCGTCTCGGTGTGAAATAAATCTAAGGAAGAGACTCAAAATAAAACAAATAAAAATTTCGAGACTCAAGTAAAAGAAAAACTATTTACAAGGTTTTGGAGTGATACCTCAAAAGCTTTCAGATGGGGAAGAAGACCCCATCGAGTATGAAGGATTGCTAGAGCATGGAGACGGTGTCTTCATCATCTTTCTCTTTGCCGCTTTCACCTCGTAGGAGGATGGAACGTACTCGTCGTCATGAATCTCCAACTCTCCTCCTTGTAGTTGAGGACGTTGGTTCAACGATGTAGACCATTCTCCAATCTCCGCTTGCTCCACCATGCTCGGCTCTCCTTGGCCGCGAGAGGAGCTAGCCTCTCCTTTCTTTCCTGTGAGATCTCTAACCGTGCCCTTCAAGTCCTTGACCGCCATTACCAACTTCCGGATTGTCTTATCTTGCCACTTGCACCAACGTTGAAGTAACCTCATTTGGTGGTTGGCATGTCTAGTGGCAATGTCCGGCATCTTCCCATCATAAGGATCAAAGCAATACCTCTCACTTCCATACGTTGGCCGAGTGGGAACCGAGTGTGTATCTTCATCTTCCTCATCCTCTTGGTCGTTGGAGGGATCATCTTCTTCCCTTAGCACTTTCCTCGCCTTCCTCTTTCTTTGGCTGATTATCTCTAGTGGTGGGTCGGTTGCCGGGTTGTAGAAGTGATCATTGGTTGGGTAGAAGTAGATCTCTTTCCTCCCTCGAAGTGTGGTAAGAGGAGCGTTAGGCAAAAGGACTTTGACCGTATTGGTCATGGTGAGCCTTAAGTTGTAGGCGAAAGTCTTGCCTATCTTGCCTTCGAAGAACTTGGTTCTTGATAGATACGCCTCATCCATAAACTCCACTTTCTTAGTCTCATCCACCAACTTAATCCCTTTAGCCTTGAAGATCAAAGTTACCAAACCGCCTATGAAGATTTTCGGCTCCTTGTTCTTTGTAGTGAGAGCCCAATCTTTGTAGCCAAGTAAGTGGTTCACTAGAATGGCGACTAGGCACGGGCGTGCACTCTCACCAATGAAACGCCACTCATCTTGAGGAGTGTCAAGAAACGGTGCCAAGCCTAAAGCAAGCAACTCCATATCTTCTTCTGAAACCGTTCCAAACTCTTTCTTGGCAAAGAAGGTGTGAGCAAGTATCTTGTGGGAATAACGAATGGCGGGGTGGCGGATGAATGTGACCTTGATGTTCCCGGGACTATATTCTCCCACACCAATGACTTTCCACAAGTAGGTCAAGTTGAGGCCTCTCTTGGTTCCTTCTTCTTTGAACCCAAACACTTGACCTATCTCATGGAATGTCATCTTGTAAGCTTCTTTCCCCACCTTAAACTCAATGAAACCGTGGCCATCATCTTCATTGGCCTCTTTATCCACTCGTTCATAGAACATAGCTTCCAATGATGTAAGAAATTAGCAAGCTTGGTCTTTATGAGAGAGGTTAGCCAATTCAAAGATTCCACCAAAACCCATGTTGGTGAAAATCGATTTCACATCCTCAAGTATCCCCATCTTCTCAAGTACAATCTTATCCGGGAATTTTTTCTCCTCGAATTTCACCTCCTTGAGCTTCTTGGCATACTCACTATAGATGGGGACTCTTGGCTTGGGCTTGGGGACTTTTTTCTTCTTTTTCACTTGCCCCACGTCTTCCACATTGTCTCCCTCGTCATTAGCAAGTGTCTTCTTTTTCCTCTTTTCGGTGCCTTTAGCGCTTTCCGCTAGTGCTAACTCTCTCCTTTTAGTCGGTGGACCTTTCTCTTTGATTGGGTCACTTGTTTTCGCCATGGTACCTACATCGTCTCAAGGAATGTATAAATTTCAAGAAACCAAGATACAACCTTTGTCATTACCAAGCAAAGGCAAACATGAGACAAAGAGAATAATGCTCAATTTGCAAAATTGAGTATACCCATTAAGTGCTACAAGAACCCAATCAAATCTCAAAGTTTGAAACTTTTAAGCACAAACACCAAAAATCAAGTTCTTGGCCTAAAAATCCAAAATTCCTCAAATGCATGAAAAATTAACACATGAACTACACGCTCTAACCATTTTCGAGCTTAATCCCAAGGTTTTTATGCAAGTGGAAACACTATCCAAACAAATTCATGAAATTTTCCCTTATGAACAAGTTCTTGAATTTTCATGAAAAATATGAGTGAAATACCTTAGGGATGCAAGCTGTAAATGGAAAAGGCGTTGGTAGATCCATAAAGAGGATGAAAAATTCGGAATTTAGCAACTTGAATCACAATTGGTTGTTGAGAATTGAGAAAGTTATGAGCAAAAGAAGTTTAAGAGTGAGAACAGGGGTCATGGCCGCGAAAATGGAGGAGGAAGAAGACTTACCTGACGGTCCATTGGATAATAGATCCAATCTAAGGACCGTTAGAAGAAGCTATGGACCGATGGTCCAAAACCATCCCGAGCAATATGGAGCCGGGACACGGGGCCGGGAAACTTCCTGGCTGAGGGGAAATCTCATACCGGCTGAGGGAGAGTCTTGTCCCAGGCCGGTGCTGAGGGGAAATCCGAGGGAGAAATATTTCTGAGCTCTCATATTTCTAACCGTCGCTTCAAGATCCCGAACTAAGTGCGAACTCCTCCAAAGTATCCGAAAGCCTCCAAAGTACCTAATAAGGACTCCAAAACATGCAAGGCTCTCTAGGACATATCATGAGACCTCTAAACTATAAATGGGAAAACAAAATTAAGAAAAGCTATGTAACCACATGCATATGAGATGAAACCTATGCTAAATGAATGCATGAAAGGGACAAAATACGAGGATATCAGTTCTCAATTTCTGTGACGTTCTTAAGAAAGATGGTCTTTCTATAGTGCCGGGTCGCATTGAGAAATTGAAGAAACTCAAGGCTGAGAAGTCGGCAGATTGCGATGCGATCACTCCCTGCGACTTGACGGAAGAGGACCTTTTGGTGTCGCCCTTTATCGAGACTGTCCATCCTGAAGTTTCTTTACCGGTTGGAGCGGAGGTTCCGGCCGGTCTTGATATGTTCGGCTCGAATCATCTGGCGATTTCGGGAGAACAGGCGAGTGTCATGAGGGAGGAAGCCTATTGATTGCCATGTCGGCATTTTTATCTCTTCCTTTGTTTTTTGTTCGGTGTTTTGCCCTAGGGGCTTTCTGTAATATTCCCTTTCGAACTTTTTATTATTTATGGCGTTTTACAATTTATATCGGTAATTTCTTCGTATGATTGATTTATCTTACCTATTTTTATTTCGCATTCGGCTATTTGTGAGTTCGTAATATTATACGAAACAACGAGTTCGGCTGGGCATATAGCCTCCATGCCGTAGGATAAGAAAAAGGGTGATTGTCCGGTGGATCTTCGGGGTGTAGTTCGGTGCGACCAGAGGACTCCATCGAGTTCGTCAGTCCAACGTCTTTTCTTCGTATCCAATCGTTTCTTGAGTGCGTCTATGATGGTTTTATTAGTTGCCACGGCTTGACCGTTGCCTTGTGGGTATCTCGGTGTGGAAAAACTTAGTTGGATCTTCCACTTACCGCAGAAATCGCTAAATAATGTCGAAATGAATTGTGATCCGTTGTCCGTTACAATTTTGTATGGTATTCCATGTCGGCATATGATGAACTTCCAGACAAAATTTTGGACGTCGAGAGCGTGTATTTTGGCGTATGACTCTGCTTCAACCCATTTGGTGAAGTAATCGGTCATGACGAGGATAAATTGCTTCTGTGTCGTAGAGCGTCGGAATGGGCCGATGATGTCCATTGACCATCGCATGAAGGGGTAAGGTGCCGTTGAAGTTGTTAGGAGTTCGGTAGGTAAATTGATCACCGGACCGTGTCGTTGACATTTGTCGCATTTAGCCACGAATTTTTCATAGTCTGTTAACTTGGTCGGCCAATAGTAGCCGACTTTCTTTATTTTTAGGGCTAGAGATCGGCCCCCAGCATGATTGCCGCCCGATCCTTCGTGTACTTTTCCCATGACCTCACCAGTATCGTCGTTTGGAATACAAATTAACAAGACTCATGTGGCACTCCATCGACATAATTCCCCCTTGTGAACAATGTAAGAGGCAGCTCGCATTTTAAGTCGTCGAGCTTCCCATATGTTTGGCGGGACTATTCCATCGTGAATGTACGTTTTGAGCTCGATAGTCCAATCCTTTGGCTCTTCTTCGTCTTCGGCCTCGATGTCCACCGGTACGTGCAATCCCTCGGATTTTTTGTCATTGTCGGATGTATTCCGGAGTTCGGGATCATCCGCGATGTTCGGCTCAAGCTCGGTGTTGAGTTTGGTACTTTGCGTTGCCATTTTCTTATCCTCCGTGGTTCGGGAATGGTGGCTGGTTGTTCTTCATAGTTTCGTTTGCGTGTCGCTATGTTGCATGTTTCCGATGTTTCGGTACTTGGTTTTATGATGCTCTCGACCGGGATGGTTCGTTTGAGATAGGGATCCGAGCTGGATGCAAGTGCGGCTAGTGCGTCGGCTGGTGCGTTATCGCCTCGTGGTATTTTCGTAAGGTTGAAAGTTTCAAACTTAGAGGCAAGTTACTTGACGAGTTTGAGGTATGCCTCCATCCGTTCGTTTTTAGCGTCGTATTCTCCGCTGTATTGGTTTGCAACGAGCTGGGAATCGCAGTATGCATGTATGTGGGTTACTCCGATGGCTTTGGCTAAGTGTAGACCAGCGAGTAATGCTTCGTATTCGGCCTCGTTGTTTGAAGCATTGAATTCTAGACGGAATGACTATTCCAAAAGTTCCCTGTTGGGGACTGGAGGCGTATGCCTACTCCCGACCCTCGATGAGATGACGATCCGTCTACGTGTAGGATCCATTTATCAATGGCGGGGACGTCGGTATTTATCAACTCTTGCGGCAGTTCGATGAGAAAGTCGGCCAAGACTTGTGACTTGGCACTCGTCCGATTTTTGTATTCGATATCGTATTCGCTCAGTTCGATTGCCCATTTGGCGAGTCTACCGGACTGATTGGGGCTATGCAAGATGGTTCGCAAGGGTTGGTCGGTAAGAACGGCAATTGAGTGCGATTGGAAGTATGGACAAAGCTTTCTGGCTACAGTAATGACTGCAAGGGCGAGTTTCTCGAGCGTGGGGTATCTCGTTTCGGCTCCGTCCAAAGACTTGCCGATATAGAAGATCGGTTTTTGTTCCCCTCGGTCTTCTCGAACAAGGACGACACTAACTGCAGAGTTTGAGACTGCGATGTATAGGTAAAGGGTTTCGCCGTCTTCGGGGTTTGCCATGATTGGAGGAGTCAAGAGATATTCCTTACGTTTGAGTGCTTCCTCGCATTTCTCGTCCCATTCGAGGTTTTTGTTTCCCCGGAGAATTTGGTAGAAGGGTAGACATTTATCAGTTGATCGAGCGATAAAATGATTAAGGGCTGTAATGCGGTCGGTTAACCGCTGAACTTCATGTTTTGTTTTTGGGGAGGGAAGGTCTATGATTGCCGAGATCTATTTGGGGTTAGCTTCGATTCCTCTCTGTGTTATGATATAGCCGAGGAATTCTCCGGAGGTAACTCCAAACGTGCATTTAGTAGGGTTGAGTTTCATACCGTACTTGTTCAGTATATCAAAGCATGAGTTCAGATGACCGATGAGATCTTTGGCGATGAGTGATTTGACGAGCATGTCGTCAATGTATACTTCCATGGTTTTGCTGAGCTGGCTTGCGAACATTCGATTCACAAGGCGTTGGTAAGTTGCGCCGGCGTTTTTTAATCCGAATGTCATGACTTTGTAGCAATAAATACTGCGATCGGTGATGAAGGACGTCTTATCGCGATCGCTTTGATGCATGAGTATTTGGTTATATCCTGAAAAGGCATCCATGAAGGAGAGGAGTTCGTTCCCTGCGGTATCTTCGACTAATCTATCGATATGGGGTAGCGAGAAGCTATCTTTTGGGCAAGCTTTGTTGAGATATGTGAAGTCGACACAAATTCTCCATTTACCGTTCTTCTTTTTTACGACGACTGGGTTGGCTAACCAGTCCGGATACTGAACTTCTGTTATTGATCCTGCGCTGAGTAGTCGTTCGACCTCATCGTTGACGGCTTAAGCCTTCTCTGGGCCGAGCTTGCGTCGTTTTTGCTTAATTGGTTTGAAGGTCAGATCTATATTAACTTCATGACACGCTACTTTTGGGTTGATTCCGGGCATGTCTTTGATAGACCAGGCGAAAGTCGAGACATTTCTTTTGAGAGAGCGGACGAGATCGTTTTTGATTTCTACATCCAGTTCGGCCCCTATCCCTACGCATCTGTCAGGATTGAGCTCGTCAATGTTGATTTGGATGATGTTCTCTTGTCTTGGTATGTCGGGGATGATGTTCTCTTGTCTTGGTATGTCGGGGATCTTTCACTCACTACAAGAAAACACAGTTTTTGCGACTACCAAAATAGTCCCAAAATAGTCGCAAATGAGTCATTTGCGACTATTTTGAGACTAAAAAAATTAGTCGCTAATATTTGGTCGCTAAATTGAATGGTCGCAAAACAGTCGCTCTTTTGCGACTAATATGTGGCTAACATATCAGTCTTAATTTAAAGACTGATTTTGCGATTACTTATTAAAAAAAAACAAAAACAAAATACAAAAACAAAATAATTTTATTTATTAAATTAATTAATTACAGAAAATTAAAATAAAAGAAAAATATTAAAAAAAAGAAAAACGACGGTGAGCTTCTCGACGGGAAACTTGTCGACTCCAATTTCGATCCATCTCGGCTCCAATTCCCTCCAATGTCGGCTCCAATTCCTTCTGCACCGCCTTCCATGTGGTTCTCTTCATCGTCCGTGGTTCTCTTCACCGTCCGTCGTACTTAGCTGTGGTAAGCTTCTCGATGCTTCGTCGGCTCTCCTTCTTCTTCTTCTTATCTTATCGCCAATTAACGATCTGGTGAGAAGGAAGAAGAAAGATCCGTCCAGCCTCTCCTATCGCCACCGTCAGACTCCTCCAGAGCCGCTTGGTCGCATCGACGACCTCCGTGAATCCTCTTCATATCTACAATTCCTCTCCGCTCACTGCCTCCTCCTCCTCCTCCATGATGAAGCTTCTCGTTGATAGCATCGGTGAGCATCTGAAAAAAAAGATATTTAGATCGAAGGAAGAAAAAAAAAAGAGACTTAATTAGATGTCGAAGAGAACGAAGAAGAAAAAAATGGTGGGAGGAGAGAGAAATAAATTCAATTAAAAAAAAATAGATCCTCCACCGTTGGATTAAACCAATCAACGGTGGAGGATCTCAATCCTCGTCACAATGAATTAACCAATGAGAAACTTTCATTATTTTTGTCATTTTGTCGTAAATTAGTCGCAAAAATGGGACTATTTTGTGACTACAAATGAAAACAATCGACTGAAGTTGCTAAACAGTCCCAAATTTGGGTCCATTTTGTGACAAAAATTTGTTTTTACCCTAAACCCTAAACTTTAAGAACCTAGAAGATTTGAATATGATTTTACAATGATTTTGTGTATCTAACATTTCAAAAATATATTAAAACTTAAAAATAAGTAAATTTTGAGAGAGTTTTTATCTTTCAAAATCATTCCTTATAAAACACATGTAACACTTAGTAGATGTTATGATTATATTAAAAAAATTGTAAGTGTTATATTTTTTGTTTATTATTTGATGTTTATGTGTAAGATCTAGTTTACAATTTAAGATTTATAGTTTATGATTAAGGGTTATAGGTCTAGGGTTTAGAATTTAGGATTTATAAAAGGGATTATGAATGATCATATTTAAAAAAATTGTAAGTTATGAATTTTTATATTATTCGATGTTTATGTGTAAGATTTAGTTTAAAATTTTAGATTTAGATCAAGTTTATGATTAAGGGTTAGAGGTTTAGGATTTGTGGTTTGAGCTTAGAATTTATCGATTTTTATAAAAAAAAATCAAATGGAGTTGCAAATTAGTCCTAAATTTGGGACTATTTTGTGACTACTATTAAAAATTAGTCGCAAATTAGTCCCAAATTAGTCACAAAAACTGGGTTTGCAAATTAGTGTACATGTTACCTTAAACCCTAAACTTTAAGAACATATAAGGTTTGAATATCAATTTACAATAATTTTGGGTATATAGTTGTTCAAAAATATATTTTACAATTTAAGATTTAGATTTTATGATTAAGGGTTAGAGGTTTAGAGTTTAGAATTTAGGATTTATAAAATGATTATATTTAAAAAAATTGTAAGTGTTGATTTTTTTTGTATATTATTTTATGTTTATTTATTTGATGTTGTTTACAATTTAAGATTTAAATCAAGTTTATGATTAAGTGTTAGAGGTTTAGGGTTTAGGGTTAAGGGTTTGTGGTTTGAGTTTAGAATTTATTGATGTCTAAAAAAAACCGAGTGTAGTTGCAAATTAGTCACAAATTTGTGATTATTTTGTGACTACTATTAAAAATTAGTCGCAAATTAGTCCCAAATTGGTCACAAAAACGGGTTTGCAAATTAGTGTACATGTTACCCTAAACCCTAAATTTTAAGAACATATAAGGTTTGAATATCACTTTACAATGATTTTGGGTATATAGCTGTTCTAAAATATATTTTACAATTTAAGATTTAGAGTTTATGATTAAGGGTTAGAGGTTTAGGCTTTATATTTTAGGATTTATAAAATGATTATATTTTAAAAATTGTAAGTGTTGAATTGTTTTGAATATTATTTGATGTTTATTTTAAAAAAATCGAGTGCAGTTGCTAAATCGAAGCAAACCAGTCACAAATTTGGGACTACTTTTGCAAGTCCTTAAATAATCGCAATTATGTGACTATTGTCTAACTACCTTTTTAGTCGGTAATTTGTGACTATTATGTCTCTGCATTATGAGTAGTCGCAAATCAGTCACAATATCGTCCCTCTTTTTTGCGACTAAAAAAAGTAGTCACAAAAATAGTCACAAAAACTGTGTTTTCTTGTAGTGACTGTCGTATTGATAACACATGTTCGGGATGCTGTCCGGAGTTTGCATTCGTTGATATAACAAGTTCGGGACATCAGCTGATCGCCTTTCCGTGTAAATACTCCGGATGGTGTTGGGAACTTCAGATATTGGTGGTAAGTGGAGACGACGGCTTTCATTGCATAGATCCAGGGTGTTCCGAGTATGACGTTGTAGATCGCTGGTCTGTCGAGGACCAAAAATTTGACCATTCTTATAAGTCCGCCGACGTAGATGGGTATCTTGACTGTTCCCGCGGTCATTGTCTGCTCTCATGTAAATCCAGTAAGCGGTTCGATATTTGTTTTGATCTCGGAGTCCGGGAAATCCATGTCTCTTAGTGTTTGTCTAAATATTACGTTAACCGAGCTGCCTGTGTCCACCAGGATTCTTCCGACTGCGACGTCTCCGATGAGTAAGTTAACAACTAGAGGGTCATTGTGCGACATATGGAGTCCCTCTGTATCGGCTTCGGAGAAGGTTACATGCATTCCGCCTGTTGTGACTCTATTCTGACGTCGTGCGGCGATTACTTCTCTGATGTGTTCTCTGATTTCTCGGACTGAATAATTGCAGGATTCTAGTGCCCCCATTATCATGTTCACCCGCTTCCGAACTTGAGGAATGTTACGATTTTCGTTATCGTCTTCGCGGTCTCGTTTTGGTTGTTCGGTAGTGTTGGTAATTGTTTGATATGGGTTCTTGATGGGGTTCGGTCGACGAGATCCTTAGTTATCGTTTCGGCGAAACCTGTTGCCGGGGCGGAATGCTCCTTCGACGGGGATTTCGCCTTTCCTGAATTTTAACAACAGGAAATCCTTAAGATGCATGCATTCTTCCGTGCTATGACCCTCTCCGTTGTGAAATTGACATAAGGGTCCGTCGTTGCTGGTCGGTTCGCTCGGATTTTTGGGGGGATTATCGGGTCAGATCCAGGTGTTCCATGTTTGTTGTGGCTGGATGCTACTAACTTGCTGAGCTGCAGGTCGTCTGTCGCAGTAATTTTGGCCCTCACGATTGTCTTCTCTTGGTTTGTCTTTTGGAGCGATTGGCTTGAAGATGGCGTGTTGTTTATCTTTTGCGGTTTCTTCTTCTTCTTAGAAGATGTAAATATGTGATTTGTGCAAGATATCCTCGAGAGTATTGGGCCAGTTGCGCTTGATTTCTTTGTGGAAATCAAACTTATACCATGTCGCCTTTTACAAGGCTTCGATTGCGGCTTCGTTGTCGATGTTGCAATGAGACACCACTGCTTTGAACTGGTTCATGAAATCTCGTAGTGGCTCGTCACTTTTTGCTCAAGTGCCCATAGATCGGCGTTCCGGTTTTTTTGCTTGATGAACATTGTGAAGCGCTTGAGAAATTTGGTCGAGAGTTTGGTATAGCTATCGACCGAGTATACGTCTAACTGGGAGAATTAGTCGAGTGCGGTTCCGCATAAATTTTCCACGAAGAGTTAGCATGTGGCGGCATCGTTTTCTTCTTCTGTTTGAAATCGGAAACGGTTCATCATTATGCCGAACGAGGTCATGAAGTGGAGCGGATCGGTATGTCCGTCGTACGCTGTGATTTTGATTTTGTCCAAGCACCGAACTGACGTGTTGATGATCCGATGAGTGAATGGTGTTTTTTTGTGTCTCTTGGATTACGTGATCGATCTCGGGTGCCGACCTTGTAGCTTGATGGAATTTTGATCTCATTTCCTGAAGTTGATTCTTGAAGTTGTCGAACTCCTGATCTAAAGATGCCTGGTCTGTTATGCGCGTTCCGTGACTATCGGTAGTTGGTATGATAAAGGGTTGGTTCGTCGTGCTTCCAGGTTGCTTTAATCCGGTGAAGAGATTGCGTTAAAGAGGAGGGGTCGATTCTTCAAATCGGGGAGGCCTCGGTGTTTGTCTGATTTCTCCGATTTGGTTTACCAATAAGGAATTGAACCTTTCGTCGTTCTTCTTAGTGAGTTTGGTAAGCTGTGCTGCCATTGCTTGCATGAGCGTGTATTGATCGTGCTGAGCGGTTGTGGTGGCTTCAGCATTGATCGCAGCTGGAGGTGGTAAGTTGTCGTTGAGGTCATTACGGATGTCGCTAGCGAGATCATCACGGTTGTCTTTGTTGAGATCATGTCGTTGTTGAGATCGTCACGGTTGTCGTTGTTGAGATCGTCACGGTTGTCGTTTTGTTCAAGGTTACGGTTATCCAACTGATCGTCCTGTAGTTCAGCCATTACCGAGCTATTCTCCGAGATTCGAATAAGTTAGGTTGCCTTTTTAATCCCCACATACGGCGCCAATTGTTGATTATGAAAATCACATAAGGGACAAAACGGTAAACTTAATCTGGAATCTCGTTTATTGATATCGAACTCGGTAAATAGTACATGATGATTTTAAGATCGGTAAAACAACTTAAGGAAACAAAGGAAACAAAGGTCGATATGCTCGAGCTCTCTATTTCCTCTGTCTCGCTTGTAGAAGATTGTGAATGAATGAGATGTGATCGAGCCCCTCCTATTTATATGAATTGATGTCGGTTGCGAACAGGAAGATTTCCTTTTCTTAATTCCTTCAGAAATCGGAAAGTCTTCTGACTTCTCTCCGAGATCAGGAAATATTCTGTAAATCTCGGAGGTCGATAATTATTTTTAGACGGGCTGGGCCTTCTTTGGGCCCGGAAGTCGGTGTCGCGACGTGTTGGACCTTTACCGGGCTTGAATAACGATTCGTGTTGAGCCATGGGCCCGATTTCTTCTCGGTCTAAACCGATCTAAACCGGGGAGTGCTCAACTCACCACTAACAGTAATGGCTTATTAATCTCGAATTATTCTTCCATCCCTGAAAGGTAGATTTTATGTTAGTCAGAAGTAATCAACCTAATTGATTCTGAAAACCATGAGAGCCCTTTTGCTAATGGAATGAAATCCACCGAGAGCAAATGCGCAATCACTCACTTTTACTACTTTTTGTAAACACAAAACTCCATACGGGTCGACATGTTATGTATTCTAAGGTTATTATGAGATTCTATCAATTTAAACATCGATAATATAATTCTATCATAGTTTTCATATCGAAAGCGAAACATTATAGATTTGTGTGATTTTGAGATCTCAATCCAAACAAGCTTTTAAGCTTGGATTCGGAACCAAAGGCCATAGAAGCTACAAACTAGGTTAAAGGTAAGTTGTTAATTACAGATTGATCAATGAACTTTTGAAACTTTGATCTTGAATACAACTTTATAGGGAAATTGGCTTTTAAATTCCTCAACTATTCAAAAATGTTAATTTCAGACCCGAATTTGTAACCGGTGCTAAAACATACGTCAACTTCGGAAATTTGGCTTTTTCGACCTGAATTTGTAACCGGTGCTAAAACATACATCAACTTCTTAATAATTTGAATACCATACTTAAACTTTTAATTTCGTGCTATAACATACATGAGATCAAACGCTGTTAAGGAGCTGTGATGCGGTCATCAAACCAAAAGACGAAGAATATGAGCCCAAGATGATGCAGCTCAACTGGAATATATTCTCACCTCAACTAGAGCAGTCCTCGAAGTGGAAACAGTCCAATCCGAGTTCAGATGAAGAAGTTATTCAACTTCCAAGTCAAGTGATTCCCAGCATACGCGATTCAGACATACATGCGTTCAAAGAATTCTTCCACCCAAACCCGAAGGAATCAAGTTACAAACCAAATTGTTCTGGAATCTTGATTCATCAGAGCAACCGTAAAAATTGGATTCACAATAACACTGATTCAGAGTTGAGAGATATGAATTTTACAAGTCAACCGATTTGCTTCATGCCCTACTGTGCATGATCGGTTGACTTGTAATAGTCATATCTCTCAACTCTGAATCGGTGTTGTTGTAAATCTAATTTTCTCGGCTATGATGAATCAAGATTCCAGAACAATTTGGTTTGTAGCTTGATTCCTTCGGGTTTGGTTGGAAGAATTATTTGAACGCACGTATGTCCGAATCGCGTATGCTGGGAATCACTTGACTTGGAAGTTGAATCACTTCTTCATCTGAACTCGGATTGGACTGATTCCACTTCGAAGACTGCTCTAGTTGAGGTGAGAATATAGTCCAGTTGAGCTGCATCATCTTGGGCTCGTAGTTTTCGTATTTTGGTTTGATGACCGCATCACGGCTCCTTAACAGCTTTTGATCTCATGTATATTATATCACGAAATTAAAAGTTTAAGTATGAGATTCAAATTATTACACCTGGAGTAATTCGTGAAGAGTAAGGAGTCGTGTTCTTTTTTCTCAATCTTACTCATCCCACGCACGAACAACACAAAGGCAGACAAGCTAGCAAATAGTGCTCGTGTCTACTCAGTAGATATTAATTTTGTAAACTCGGTACCATCGGTTTGGATTTCTGAACCGTTCTAGGTATTTAATCTGTTGACAAAAAAAAAAAAAAACAGATTCAAATTAGTAAAAAGTTGATGTACCTTTTAACACCGGTTACAAATTCGGATATGAAAAAATTTCCCCAACTTTATACATGTAAATAAGTGAAAAGAAAGGTAAGGAATCCAGATAAAGTAGACCGAGACATCATTTCTAATAAATGAGAGAAAGGCAGAAAACTACACAGATAAGTAAAAAAGCTTTAATATGAAGGGACCCCATCTCATTTGAATTCTTCCTCAATAGCTTGTCCTTTTACTTCTTCAATACTTTTGTTTCTTATACATCAACTTGACATCTCCAATTCTATACATACACATATACATACACACACATATATCTATATATATATATGAATCTAAGTAAAGACGGACATTAAAGACATGAACCGGCCCGGTTTAGATTAGAATAACACAAAGAAGCCACACATGTTCAAGCACCATACATAGATTAAAGACACAAGAGGCTACAAAACCATTCCTAGAAGCAACTTTTAGGTTGAGAGTTCGAACATAACAAGACCTGGTTCATGGAGATGGCGGCCAAACATGCGGTTCCGTGTCTATATTCACCCTATCCGCATAAAAATTATCGTCCCAACCGTGCTCAAACTCATCTTCATAGAACTCTCCCATTTCACCATCCTCAAGAAACTCCCAAGCCAAGTAATCAGACCCATCTGAGAGATAATCCGAGCAGCAATCCTCCCAATCGTTTATCATGTCGTAGAAACCGATCACGCGTGGACCCAACACTTTCATATCTGGAAACTTCTCTTTGAAGAACTTGTTATCGAGTTGCACGTCCCAGCAGCCTCTAAGTTCCAAGAACTCGAGAAAAATGCAGCACGATAAGATTTTGAGTACTCCTTCAGTGCTGACTCTGTGGTATGCGATTTCTAACCGCTTCAGCTTTGGCATTGTGTTGGCGATCGCATAAGCTTCATCGTCGTGAGAGACGACACTTGCTACATCCAACGGATGCATGTTTCTGCAGAACTCTATCAGGGATTTACAGTGTTTGCCTATGGCTTGTATCGCCTCTGGGCCTACTTTGCAGCAGTAGCTCAAGTCCAAGAACGTGAGAGATGAAAGCTTTTCAGCTACATTTACAACACCCGAATTGCTCAGACCACTTCTCGGCACCTTCAAGGTTTTAAGTGAACCAGCACTTACAAAAAGCAAGGAAACATAAAAATGTATAAGTCAGAAAATGATAGATAAAAAAGCAAAGAACTTAGAAATCATGTTGCTTCAATCTCTTGATTAATAACCACTTAAAGCTTCTCAAATCAATTCTAACATGCCAGATAAAGCAGATATCTGGGAAATTTAACCCCCAAGTGTGCAAAGTAGTCATTTTTAAGTCCAGTGACAGAGAGTTTTCGATTATATTACTGCTTCAATCTCAACTAAATACATTACTGAGAGGCTACAGTTTCAAAAACCAGCTCCAGATAATAAACCACAAAGCTAGATTACGCCTATAACTGAAAAGTTGCTTCTCAATTTGATCATAATATGCCAGATAATGTAACTCACTGTTGTGCAATGAAGGAGAAGATAGAATCACTTTGAAGGCCAGTGACGGAGAGTTTCCGCAAAGAACCAGAGCTCCTATGTATCAGCATCTGAAGCATTCGATCGAGATGATCCGCCTGGTGACAACGGTTACTCCACAGCTCAATGTCTATCTCTTGCCAGCAATAAGGTCCGGTTACAGCTCTGTTCCATGCTTTGCAAACCCTAGGAACCACTGTTAAGACCTCTTGAAGAGGTAAGTGGCTAAAGATCAGGCCAAGAGCGTCTGGGATTAGCTCATCCCAATGTCGAAACTCGCAATCTTCTTCCATCTACAAAAAAAAAACCATTACAGGAATGATCGTTTATACTAGACAATCACACAAATCTTCAAACCCTATGTATTTGAGAACCCCATAAACAGAAAGGCTGTAACATTTTTTCAATGAATCAATCACAAAGATTCTTCTTTTTTATCAAGATCCAAGCAGAGATGGGACATAAATGAAGAAAACTCAAAGATCCAACAAACCCAGATGAACAAAGCATGCCAAGGAACTAAATAAATACACAAAACGACAACAAAAAGTCTATGAGCATAAGCATCGATACAATCACTACTAAATTCTATAACTCAGTAGCTTCCACTGCAGAAAGATCAGAAAACAGAGATCTGAAAAAGAAAAAAAAAGCTAAAGAGCTCAAGAACCACTGATTTTGAAGCAGAGAAGTTACTAGAATTGGAAAGACAGCTACTAAAAAGAACAAAAAGGAAGACACTTTCTCTCACCCAAAACAAATCAACAAGTGATACTCACGCTTAGAAAACAAGACAATCTAAAGAAGAAAAAAAAAGAGAGACTTTATTCACCATAAATCTCTGCAGCTCCAAAATTTCTTCTCCAGGTTTGGATTAGAGAGAAAAAATTTCACCGTTTATCCGCCACAGAAGCTTGGGTAAGAGAGAGAGGAGAGAGAGGAGAGAGAGGAGAGAGAGATCTGACTCACCTAATCAAAGAGAGAATCAACAATTTACAACCAAACAACCAGAACAAAGCAACAACAGTAAAAACCCAGCGAGTAAATTCTATGACAATAAAAGGGTCCCTACAGAAGAAAATCAATTATTTAAAACCAGAGAAAAAAATAAAAAAGAAAGAAAGAAAAAACAGTAGAAATTGTACATTTCGCACCATTTAAATGGATGAACAGAATAACCAAAAACAGGTTTTTCTCTTTTTCACTTACTTTAATAGTTTAAGTAATTCATGAATAAGCAAGCAAAAGAGAAACCCTTTTTACACGATTCCGTACCTCATAACCCAATCTCTCTGATCAGAGAATCTACAAACCTTTTGTGTAATTCTCTAACCAATAATTTTTTTTTTTTTTTTTTAAGTCTTCTTTTTTACTTTCTTATATCTCTCGGGAAAACGCAAGATAGATAATAAAGTCAAGATTTTTTTTTAACTGTAACAGTGTGTGTGACATTATTGCAGAAATTTGAGACTAGGCAATGTGAAAAATACCGCCTCAAATTTCTTAGAAGAGTATAAGGATCATTGGAGTGATTTGAGGGATCATCAAAATTCTCCAATTATCCGGTAAAAATCGTGGATCTGTTTTGGAGATTATAAAGACATCCTAAAAAGAAAAAAATATTCAACATTTATAAATTCGTCAATATTAGGTCTATTTGGGCATCAACTAAGTTGTTAACGTTAGATATGGATTAACCTAATACATAATCTCTATCTTTGTATATAAGGCAACGCCTTCGTATTGTATTCAATAAGAAATCTTTTACAACCTATAAGGTTTCTTGACATGGTATTAGAGTATTAAACCTAATCTTGGTTTTCTGGTTATCGATCTCTAACTTCATTTGTTTTTCTTCTCTTTTGACCTAAGTTTCTCGATTATTCTACCGAAAACTTTCACTACAAGAAAACGGGCATTTTGCAACGAATTTTTGCGACGATTTTATTTCGTTGCAAATTGCAATCGTTTTTACGACGACTTTACGACGATTCTTAAAGACGTCGCAAAATTGGGACGAAAATTTTCGTTGTAAAATCGTCGCTAATTAGCGACGATTTTACAACGATTACCGACGACGTTACGACGATTATCAAAATCATCGTAAAATCGTTGTAACTTAGCGAAGATTTACCGAGGTTTATATAAAACGTTGTAATATTGTCGTAAAATTACCCACGAATTAGCAATGATTATTATAAGTTGAACTTTACATCGATTTCCCAACGATTAATCAGTTAGGTGAGCACGTTTTAAGTTCACGGTGTTCGGTTAGGTAAACATGTTTAATGTCGTTGTAAAGTCGATGTAAACATTTTTAGATTCGTTGTAAAATCGATGTGAAATCGATGTAAAATCGTAGGTAATTCGATGGTAATGAAAATAAAAATCTATATATAGTGGCCAACTTCATAATAAAAATTTCATATTCAAAAACATTTACTTCTTTCTGACCAACAAAAAATGTCAATATACGAAATTATAAGATGGATGTATAATCGCCTTGATTCAGAGGGATCGCTAACAAAGGAGTTCAGTGATGGGGTGGAGGGATTCATGCATCAGGCAGGAAGTATACATAATACGATTATCAGTGGTAAGATGTACTGTCCTTGTGCCAGATGCTTGAATAGGAAATTTATCATTATCTCGAAGGTGTGGTCGCATATATTAAATAGAGGGTTTATGCCGCATTACTATATATGGTATTATCATGGAGAGGGTCATGGGGGAAATGCAGCTAGTAGTAGTAACAATTACCAAGCATCGAATTTTGATGAGTCAAATAATTTTAATCAATTTGATGATCATGTGGAGCAGAATGGTGAAGATAATGATAGGATTCATGACATGGTTACGGATGCATTTCATGAAACCGTAAGTACATTTGCACATGATCATCATGATGAGGAACCCAATCTAGATGCAAATTTTTTTTATGATATGCTAGATGCTGCAAATCAGCCACTCTACGATGGATGTAGAGAAGGACATTCTAAATTGTCGTTGGCGGCTAGGATGATGACTATTAAAACTGATCATAACTTAGCTGAGGTTTGCATGGATGATTGGGCTGATTTGATTAAAGAGTATTTGCCAGAGGACAATTTAGCTGCTGAAACTTACTATGAGATACAGAAGCTGGTTTATAGTCTTGGGTTGCCTTCTGAGATGATAGATGTCTGTGTTGACAATTGCATGCTTTTTTGGAAAGATGATGATAAGTTGCAGGAATGTCGATTTTGCCATAAGCCAAGATATAAGCCGCAAGGTACTGGTCGGAGTAAGGTACCGTTCCAGCGGATGTGGTACCTTCCTATAACTGATATATTAAAAAGAATGTATCAGTCTGAGAGGACAGCTGCATCGATGAGATGGCATGAAGATCATTTGCAAACAGATGAGGAGGTTACTCATCCTTCAGATGCAAAAGCGTGGAAACACTTTAAGACGGTACATCCAGACTTTGTTAGACAAGTCCGAGAAGTCATTGAAGGAATCTCAGACGATGAAATCAACAGGCGTAAAGATCAACATTTTGCCCCGTGGTTGAAGACGCAAGTACATAAAATTTTAAGTGATCTAATTAATTACTAACTTGGACAATTAACCTAATACATATTTTGATTACTTTTTATATTAAATTAATTAATGATATAGGTCGAGTATGGGGATACCGCATATCCACTCTGGTTCCATGAGTTAATAAAAGGCCCCATATCGAAGATAACGAGTGTACCCATGTATTGCACACGCGGATATATATTTCATACATTCAAATACGGAAATCAAAGAGCTACTGCCAACTACGGGGTATGTGTGCGGGGCGAAATAGATTTTTATGGAGTGTTGCAAGACATAATTGAATTTGAGTACCCTGGTTGCTTAGGTTTGAAATGCGTTCTGTTCAAATGCGACTGGTTCGATCCAACAGTTGATCGAGGCGTCCGTAAAAACAAATTTGGGGCAGTAGATGTCAACCAATCACGACGTTACAATAAGTATGAGCCATTTATCCTAGCATCACAAGCAGAACAAGTCAGCTTTGTTCCATATCCGCGAGTTCGCACCACCCGTATCTCATGGTTATCATTTATAAAAGTTTCTCCGAGGGGTCGAATTGTGGGGGTTGATGAGGAACTACCAATGCAGCAAGATCATTGCTCTGATATGCCAGAACTAAATGAGAGCAATGAAGACATACTTTTGATAGATCCTCAAAACAGGCAAGTTGAATATCTCCCAGACGATACAGAGGAAGAAGATGAGGAAGATGAGTTCGAAGAAAGTGATGAACCAGATGATCAAGAAACGGATGTGTAGTACTCTTCGACCGAAAATGAATCAGAGTGACCGCGCTAGCTAGTAATTATTGTGAATTTAATGTATTAATATAATATTGTGATCGAGTAATTATTGTGAAATTTAAGTGATATGATTTCTATGAAATCCCCTAAACCCCAAACTATATTCCATCTCCGATCTCCACTCATTTTCCGCCGTAGGTGCGGCGATTAATAAATTACGAGACATATGTGTCTATGTGTCTTGTAATTTATTAATTACCTCAACAACGGCGGGAAATGAGTGGTGATCGGAAATGGGATTTAGTTTGGGGTTTACTGGATTTCAAAGGAATCGTCGCTAAATTGTTGCAACATTTGCGACGATTTAGCAACGAATTATTACTAATCATGGCTAAATCGTCGCAAAATATGAATGTTACAAAATCGATGCAAATTTGCGACGATTTAGCCGCAATTCGTCCATAAACCCTAAACCCTTTGCCCTAAACCCTAAACCCTAATTAACCTATTACCATCTCATTGTATTATGCATCTTTCAATGAAATTGATCGTGACTTTAGAGAATTGTTCGAAAATGAAAACTCGGTCAATCACAGTAATATCCACAAACTGAATCATTGTATTAATAATCTAACATGTACGCAAACTCTCTGTTTTACTTATTTTTCAATCTCGATGAATTTATTGATAATTTCATGATTTTGGATTTACGGTAAACATGTAAAGTTGTTTCTGGAATGTTGCAATCGACGTTACAGTTTTGTACCTATACCCTAAACCCTAAAACAGATTTTACAAATTTCCTCACTAATTCGTTACAACATTTGCGACAATTTAGCAACGAATTATGACTAATCGTGGCTAAATCGTCGCAAAATATGAATGTTACAAATCGATGCAAATTTGCGACGATTTAGCCATGATTCGTCCATAAACCCTAAACCCTTTTCCCTAAACCCTAAACCCTAATTAACCTATTACCATCTCATTGTATTATGCATCTTTCAATGAAATTGATCGTGACTTTAGATAATTGTTCGAAAATGAAAACTCGGTCAATCACAGTAATATCCACAAACTGAATCATTGTATTAATAATCTAACATGTGTGAAAATGAAAACTCGGGTTGCCCGTGTCTTCTGAGGCTACAGAGACGGATTTCGTCCCGGCGACGCAAACACAGAGTGCTCCGCCGCCACAACCACCTCAAATTCCGCAACCTGGAGGCTGTGCCCCGGCCCCATATGCACACATGACGTTTCTTGATTTGCTTGCACAGCCGGGCCGTCATAGGCTTACGAGATTAGATCCGGATCATATTGACCGGTCGGAATGGTAATATATATATTTATTTTTTACATTTATTATTACATATTTATATTTATTTCTAACAATTCATAATTTTACAATTTTTTGTTTCAGGTTTGGAGTTGAATCCAAAGTTGGACGCACCGTTTCTGAAATAATCAAGTCCTATTTTATCGAGCCTCATACCAATTTTACCCAGCTCCCGCCACACGTCAAGGAGACATGGTTCAAGATGTTTGCGGTACGTATGAAAAAATATTTTTTTCTCCCATAATTATTTTAATTATATTTAAATATATATTTAATTTAATTTTATAAAATATGTAATTATTTTTGTTTCTCATGCAGCAAAAATATCACTGGGATCTTTCGATTCATGGCGAGGTTGAAACTTTGTTTCTCGAGAGGGTGAAGTTTCGTATCCAAGGCGTGGTTGGTGAGAGGAAGAAAGCATGGAAGATTTCTGGCGATTTAGCAAAGCCCCTGCACATGGATAAAGCCGTTTGGGACGGCTTGGTGCGGTAGTGGCTGGATCCGAAGTCCATCATAACTGCTGAGAAGTGTTCGGCTTCCCGCAACACCGTTGGTTCGGACGGGAAACTGAAGGCTTTGCCTCATACAGCTGGGCAAACACCTTTTGCGGGTGTTCGTCTACAGATGGTAATTAAATTTATTTAAATTAATTTATTTATTTAATTTACTTCGTCAATAACATAGTTTTTTTCCTTAGGCCGCCGAAGACGGAGGTGTACTCCCTCCGATGACCAAGGTTTTTGAGCGGACGCACCGAAAGAAGGATGGTTCCTTTGTTTCCGAGACGGCCGAGCACATCTTCAATGAGGTGACTTCCAAGGTCACCGAACGAGAGACACAGCTCTCTCAACAGCTATCTCCAGGTGGTTCGTCGGTCATGTCTGGAGAGTTGACCACACCCGATATTGACAGGATCTTCGAGCAGGTATATAGAATAGTTAGTACTTATTAATTTTTAGTTTTTGATTTTTTAAAAATTTCTAATTGTAAATTTAAATATAGATTGCCCCTAAGAGAAAGGGGAAGGTTGTCGGGATGGGATCTATTCGAGATGTCTCGGCTGCTTCTTCATATGCTCCGCGACGACGATCGCCAGAAGATGATCCAGTCGTGTTACGTGCCACGATTACGAGTCTTCAGGAGCGGGTTGAGGCCGAGGCTACTCGGTCTACGGCATATCAGGCGAAGATTGCGAGTCTTTAGCAGCGGGTTGAACTGGATGCTACGCAGAATGACGAACTCTTCGACATCTTGGCAACAGGGAACCCGACAATGCATGCCATGTTACGGGAAAAGCGAAGACTCCGAGCAGAGGCAGAGGCAGCGGCAGAGGCAGCGGCAGCGGCAGAGGCAACGACAGAGGCAGCGACAGGCGCATCCGGTTCGTCGAGACGTCCCGAAGACGATGTGAATCTCGACGATTACGATATAGTTATTTAGATTTAGGATTTCGAATTCTAAATTTTGTTTTTTTTTTGTAACATATTATAATATTTTTTTTTCTAATAAAATATTATTATATATTATTTTTAAAATTTTCAAATTATAATTTCGAAATTAATAAAATTTCAAAAATAATAATAAAAATCATATATAGAATCGTCGTTAATTCGATGGTAAACAATAGTCGTCGTTGATTCGTTGCTAAATTAATCGTCATAAAATCGTGGCTAATTTACAACGATTGTACGACGATTTATTAGCGACGATGTTGCGACGATTATTTAGCAACAATTTTATGACGATTTATTAGCAACGAATTAACGACGATAATTTTTTGCCATCGAATTAACAATGAAATATTTCCCTTCGAATTTCCATCGTTTTTACGACGTATTTATATTCGTCGTAATTTCAATGTAATATTTACGACGATTTTACTACGAAAATTTACCGACGATTTAGCGACGAATTTTTGTCCCTCGTACTTTCCCGACGAATTTACGACGATTTGTGGTTTGCGACGATCAGTTAACGACGATCTCTTTTTCGTCGCAAATTCGATTCAAACCCTCTTTTGCAACGATTTAACAATGATATCGTTCGTTGCAAAAAGGATGTTTTCTTGTAGTGTTTTCTTCAATGTCGACAAAAAAATCTGAATCCGCGTTATCCTCAAAATCTATATCTCGTGTTGAGACAGCACGAAGAACGATATTACTGTATGATTTAACCTCCGGTGATAACCATGGAACACTCATCTCAAAGCATCTTATGCGCGGATCTAACTACAATGAATGGTCCGTCAGCCTCAAACTAGCCTTGAGAAAGAGGAAGAAGTTTGGCTTCGTTGACGGCTTGATTCCAACGCCAGACGACGATGATGAAGACTATGAGGATTGATGTGAAACAACCCCTTGGTGATATCTTGGATCAAACTCACCATCGATGAATCGTTGTGCTCATCTCTCTCACATTGCAACGATGTTTATAGTCTTTGGACTCAAATTCAAAAACGGTTTGCCGTGAAGAATGGACAACGAGTGCAAAGACTCAAAACGGAATTGGCGACTTGTAGACAATAAAGAACACCAAAGGAAAACTTATTAAACTATGAACGAGTTTGGCAGACTACCAAAAAGCCAAAGCGTTAAAAGAAATTCACCGAGAACGTGAAGAAGACAAATTGCATCAATTCCTTATGGGAATCAATGAAACGTAAGGTGTTGTGAAGTTAAATTTTCTCTCTCGATCACCTCTTCCTTCGCTTGAGGAGGCATACAACGTCTAGACTCAGGATGAGGAATCAAAGTCTCTTGCACGCTTACACCAGGAACGAGCAAGTGACATTAGCTTTGTTGTTCAAACACATATGAAACCTCGTGTGAATGGCGGTGTTGGTTCAGTCGTGTGCACACTGTGTGGTCGCAATGGTCATTTAGCTGAGAGTTGCTTCAAGAAAATTGGGTATCCACCGTGGTGGGGTGAGAGAACTCATAACAAGTAGAATTCTAATCTTCAAAATTCGATTTCAAACACGTCCTCAGGTATCTTCTCCGTACCTCCTACTTCACGTGGAAAGAACCACGATGCGACTCGCATTAACCATGATCTCGCGGTTGTCGATGGTTCGAGCTCTAACTCTGGAAATCTCTTCTCGTTCAACTCAGATGATCGCATTGGTTTTAGCAATTTGAATGATCAGTAGTGGCATACATTTGTGAACATGCTCAACGAACGAAAATCAGCCTCCAATGGTAATCCTCTGGTACGTATTTTCCCGAATCTTGGATTATTGATACTTGGGCATCAAATCATATGATCAGAAGCATTGACTTTCTGACTGATATTCGTGATATGGCACTGATGCTAATTAAGCCTTCGGATGGTCGATATACAACTTCAAATAAGCATGGCAAAGCTTATATGGGATCATCTCTCAGTCTTCATAATGTGTTCTTTGTTGATGGGTTGCATTGTCACATGATTTCAGTATCACAGTTGACTAGAGATAAGGGATGCATTTTTCATATTTCTGATCGCCTTTGTGTTGTTCAGGATCGCAACACACATACGATGATTGGAGCAGGTGAGCAGTTGAACGGGCTTTACTTTTTCAGAGGAGTGGATGTTGTGGCAGCGAATCAACTAACAGATTCTCCATCGTTGGAACTTTGGGACAGTCGGCTGGGGCATCCGTCTTCGAAAGCTTTAGTGATGTTACATTTGTCTGATTTAAGTAGTGGTGTTTTTGATATTAAGGCTTGTGAGATTTGTATTCGTGCAAAGCAAACAATAGATTTTTCCCCCTTAAGAAGCAATAAAACGAGCATAATTTTTGAGTTAATCCATTGTGATGTATGGGGTCCGTGTAGAACTAAATCTATTTGCAGATCAAAGTATTTCTCACAATTCTCGATGATTATTCGCGTGTTTTGTGGATCTATCTTCTTCTTTCCAAACAAGACGCGCCAATACATCTTCAAAATTTGGTTGCTCTCGTGGAAAGGCAATTCAACACTCAAGTCAAAACAGTTAAAAGTGATAATGGATCGGATTTTATTTGCCTTGATACAAAAGGGGATTATACATGAAACCTCTTGCATTGGGACACCACAACAAAATGGTAGGGTAGAACGTAAACATCGTCATATTATGAGATGTGATTAGAGAAAGGTTTGCTTTTGATATGGGGCAGTTCATGGTATGATATTTGGGCATTCCTTTGTTGACTAGGAGAATGACAGCGAATGACTATCTTCCATTGTTAGAGAGAATTTGTTATCGAATATGTTCATGGATAACTCGATTCTTATCAATCGCAGGAAGGCTACAACTCATAAACTTGGTTTTAATGAGCATCACAAATTTTTGGCTCAGCTTTTAGGCTCCCACGAGCTTGTATACGCGAGGTGGATAAACTATGTTCGGCCTTTCTCTGGTCGGGACTTGAACTGAATCCAAAGAGCGCAAATATGGCATGGGTAGAAGTATGTAAATCGAAGCAAGAAGGTGGACTGGGATTGAGATCGATAAAGGAGGTCAATACGGTTTGTTTTCTTAAGCTGATTTGGAGAATTGTCTCCGTTCAGCTGTCATTGTGGGTAAGGTGGATTAGTACAAACTTGATTCAAAAATAATCTTTCTGGTCAATCTGAGATACTACTTGCATCGGTTCATGAATGTAGAAGAAATTATTGAAATATAGAACTCTTGCAAGGAGCTTTCATAAAGTGAATGTTCGAAGTGGAGAATCAACGTTTTTCTGGTTTGATGTCTAGTCGGACTTAGGTTGTTTGAGCGAAAAGCTTGGTCCGTGAGGAGTGATTAACATGGGAATCCCACTTCACGCATCAGCTGATTCAGCCTGGAAAAATTGAAGAAGACGGAGGCATCAAACATAAGTTCTGAGGCAGATAGAGAATGACCTAGAAAGACAACGATTGGAATCCGTTCGTGATGCTGGCGATGTTTCTCTATGAAAAAGCACAAAGAATCTAATCAAACCTCATTTCAGCTCGAAGAACACATGGACCCTTACCCGAGAAGTAGCTCCTTTAGTCGATTGGCACAAAGGGGTATGGTTCAAGCATTCGACTCCAAAATACTCGGTATTCACATGGTTAGCGATACACAATCGCTTATGAACATGAGATCGTATGGTGAATTGGAATGTGGGTGCTAATCTTACATGCAACTTATGTAAAGACCCATTGGAGACAAGAGAACATCTGTTTTTCTCTTGTAGGTTCTCTGCCGAGACTTGGACGAATTTAGCGAAAGAACTTCTTGAAAGTAGATTCACAACATATTGGCAACACCTTCTTCCTCTCATCTCCGATGTAAATCTCTAGAAAATCACTATGTTCTTAACGCGATACGTTTTCCAAGCAACAATCCACTGTTTATGGAGAGAACAGAATGCTCGCCGTCACGAAGAAGCGCCCACCTCTTCTTCTTAACTCGTCAAATTCATTTGATAAGCAAGTCTGTAATCGACTAACTTCGATCCACAAACTCAACGACCATAAGTTTGAGGATGCCTTTCAAATTTAGTTTGCCTCTAGAAGTATATAAATAATTTTTCTTTTCCAATTCTTTAAACTTTCAAAAAGAAAATACGTTTGATGTAAGAACCTATTTTTTTTAGGTTTGAATTAATTTTACATTCGATTTAACCAAAAAAAAAAAACCAACACGTGACGGTTAAAAATACTGGAAAGTAGCGTACACGTGTCGGTAGAGGCTGTTGTGGGGTCTCTGCCGACGTTGACTTGTTGACTATTTCCACGAATTGCAAACATCTAGCTGAGTTAAAGCGTGATCAATAAAAGAAGAATATAATTGGGTCGGTCATGTGTGTTAATTCATTACTGCATGGTTCCTATTTGTTAATTCTAATATGATTGACATCTTAATTTTTTTTTTTGGTCGTTAGAAAATTCATTAAATGGATAAAAAGTTTCGAGACAGAGATCGTCGGAAATTGGTCAGTATATTTCTGGCGGATTACCAATAATCGTATTTCCGACGGATTTTCAACGGACGATTTCAGACAGATTTCCGACGGAATTAAATAATTTGGTTATTTAATAATAATCTAATTAATTAATTGAAAATTTTAAATATATTAAATAATAATCTAATTAATTAATGAAAATCAATTATAAATATAATTTTTTAATTAATAAATTCATTAAATAAAAAAATTCATAAAACAGAAAATGTGATAAAAACAAAAACATAGAAAATTTAGTTCGGAATGAGATGGGGAAGACGTTCTTCATGATCTTATTCATATCCGTGAGTTCTTCCCAGGTTGAATTGTGTGCGGACTCCAACTCCTCAACCTTCGCGTCACGGTCTTTCACCGTTTGGCTGAACATCTCGATTTTGTCCTTGTATTCTAAAGCATATCGAGGACCCGAAGAAGAAGATTCTTGGGTCGGAATCGGATTGCTCCGACTCTAGGACTTCAGTTCCCGAGGTCGATCCGCTACAAGGTGTACCCCGAGAATGATTGCGTCCCTGAGAGCCCAAACGGAGAGTCTCCTCGTTACTCCTGCACGAAAAACATAATAACGTTTGTACATTGAATTGCTAAATTCCAAAAATTTCAAAAAAAAAATCAAAAATTTCTATAACTTTCAAAAATTCAAAAATTTCCAAAATTTTTTAAAATTCATAAAATTTTCTAAAATTTCAAAAAAAACAAAAATTTCATAAAAATTCAATTTTTAAAATTTTCAAATGTTTCATTAAAATTCTAAAATTTTCATAATTTTCAAAAAATGTTTATAAAATTCTAAAACTTTCATAATTTATAAAATTATTAAAACGTTTTTAATAGCTAGATAATTTTTAAAAACGTTTCTAATCTTATAAAATTTAGAAAACGTTTTGAATTGGTAGATAATTCCCAAAATAACGTTTTTAAATTTCAAATATTTTGTTAAACGTTTTTAGGAGATCGAAAATTACAAAAATGTTTTTAAAAATCGAAAAAATTGTTAAACCGTTTTTCATCTCACAAAAACACATTTAACAAACCTAACAAGAATCAATCTCATTCGAATCATTTTTTTTTGAATTGAATGTAAAATTTTATTCAACCAAAAAACCTTTGTTACAATGACTGCTTCGTGATTTGAGTTTCTGAGGATATAGTAAATTTAATACAAATAAAAAACCTTATCTAGATCCAAACCAAATTTGCATCCCTTCTTCATATCTAGCATCGCCTAATCTTCGAATTGAAGTTAGTCGATTGCGAATTTGCTTGTCGAGGTAAAGTAGTAGATGCTTTGCGAGGGAGGGTGATTCTCCATGACGTCTTCCGTTCCTCTCTCTCCAGATCGAATGAATTGCAGCTTGAAAGGCGTATCTGATTAAGAAGAGCTTGATTGGGGCGAGCTCTGTTTCCAATCCTATTTTCTAACCACCTAAAACCTAAATTTACACTAAATATCATCCTATATCCAATAAACAACAATACATAACAATGAAATTAAATATACAAAAGGGATTTGAGAGACTTACATGTTTGGATCCATTAGAAATGAAGATTTGGATTTAGATTTGTGTTTATTAGAGATAGATGAGAGGGAGCTGAGAAGAAATCGGTAGAAGATGGAGAGAGAGTTGAGAGAATCGATCGGAAGAGAGAGAGAGATAAGAGATAAATGAGAAGAATTGTCTTGGATTTAGGATATATATCGATTTCCGACGGATATATCCGTCAGATTCCCCAAAAACTTCATTTAGGCGGTCAATCTTCCCGCGGTATATTCCATGTATGTGTTTCTATTGGGCAGTCAACCAACACATGTCGAAACACCCAAATCCGTCGGAAATTTCCGACGGATTTCCTACGGATTTAGGGTATATTTGGGGTTTAGGGTTACGTGATATGGTTTAAATATCCATAATCTACATTTTTATTCAAAAATATTGTTGGTTCATCAATGTTAAAGACTTTCTATGAGTTTATTAATTTTATAACATAAAACTTAAACATTTCACATAACATCTATTACACTTTATACTATAACTTATACTAACACTTCCATCAAATTTTATAAAATCTATAACACGCATTTATTTTCAAATTTGACAAGTTGAAGCTATTGTATATACATCATACAATTGTTTCTCTACAATTTCTTCAAAAAAAACCTAAACACTAAACCCTAAACCATATTTTTGGTCATTCGTCGAAAATCCGTCAGAAATTTCCGACGGATTTGCGAGATTAGAGTTGTAAAACCTGATTTAAACGAGAAAAACGTTGGTATATCAATGGAAAATTACATCAATAGAATTTTTTATTATGATATTCATTGTTAAACCGGCGTAATAGATTTGAGGGTAAATCGATGTAAAATTAATTCGATGTAAATTCTTCGTAAATCCTAAATCGATGTTAATTCGTCGTAAATCCTAATTCGATGTAAAATCGTCGTAAAACCTAAGTCGATGTAAATCCGTCGTAAATCATAGATTGTTGTAAATCCTAGGTCTATGTAATTTCGATGTTATGTATAAATTATATAATTAATAAAATTATAATTATAAATTACATAATTAATAATTGACAAAAATTATAATTAATAAATTACATAATTAATAATTGATAAAATTATAATTGATAAATTATATAATTAATAAATTTATAATTATAATATTAAATAAAATTTGAAATACAAATAATAAAACTACAATACGAAATACTAAGTATCTAGGTTAATATCGAATTTCCTCCGCGTCTGTAGCCGTCGCGATTCTCCGCTCCAATACTGTCCGCTGATCCGCATGCGGCTGCTCATCCTTTGGACCCGATGTCGATGCACCTGTCTGACACTGCCTTGTTGCGCTCGCCAAATTGGGGTTAGTCTCGGCAAGAAGATCGAATAGATAGTCGTATCCTTGGATATTCGATGTAAATTGTAGCCGTCGCGGTTCTCCGCTCCAATACCGTCCGCTGATCCGCATGCGGCTGCTCATCCCTTGGACCCGATGTCGATGCACCTGTCTGAAACTGCCTTGTTGCGCTCGCCAAAGTGGGGTTAGTCTCGGCAAGAAGATCGAATAGATAGTCGTATCCTTGGATATTCAATGTAAATTCCTCTTGTTTCGCCCGCAAAGTGTTGATCTTGGAGTGGGCGATGTTTAACTCGTTCCGCAACACAACCGGATCCTCGAAAGAATGGTGTGAGGAAGACGAGGTGACGGGATTATCTCGGATCGATCCCATCCCAAAAGTTCTGCCATTTTTCTTCGGGGCAACCTAAAAACAATAAACGTTAATTATAATAAATCAAATACAAAGTAATTCCGTTAAAAAACCAATTTAATTATTACTTATTCAAATATCTCGTCCATCTCGGCAGTGGTCAGAGCCGGTGTGGATTAGACCGAGCTACCGTCAGGTGATAGCTGCAAAGAGAGCTGAGTTTGACGCTCGGCGATCTTTGCCATAGTGTCATTGT
Source organism: Eutrema japonicum (assembly GCA_030161315.1). NCBI lineage: Eukaryota > Viridiplantae > Streptophyta > Magnoliopsida > Brassicales > Brassicaceae > Eutrema > Eutrema japonicum. The sequence goes on along the minus strand of BSQW01000012.1, from coordinate 18,961,523 downwards.
AGACCTTCTCCGCCCGAGTATCCACAAAACTGTCATCTTTCCTTTTGTGAGTTTCCTCGAAAACTCTAGTCATTGGAGGAAGTTCGCCTCCGTTTGCCTAACAAAACAACATATGAAAAAACGTTAACGGTTAATGGTTATAGTTGATAACAAAATCACAAAAATAGAAATTAAGAAATTAATCATGCATACTATCTGAAGACGCCTTCCTGCAAAAGGAGTTTGACCGGAAGTATGAGGCGTAATCGCCAGAAGACCGTCTGGACCGTCAGTATTCTGAGAAGCCGAACACTTAGCAGCCACTTCATGCGAATGCAGATCTATCCAGTACTGCTTCAAGCCGCTCCAAACTTCGGAACACATGTAAGGGGGCTTCGCCACATCACCATTCACCTCCCAAGTCCTCTTCCAACCTGAAACAGTATTATTGAGCCGCAATTTTTCCGTGTCTTTAAACTTCGTCTTCACTGTTTCATTGATCGTAAGCTCCCAGTGCCATTTTTGCTATAAGAAAAAAACTAAAAAAAATTAGAAACGATCAAAAATAGTCACTACAAGAAAACTGCCCATTCCAGATGGCCAAATCCGTCGGTATCACATCGGAAACAGCCATTCCCGACGGATCTGAGCCGTCGGATCTATCTCCTCAAAAATCAAAATCAGTCGGAAATTCTTCAGAAATTTCCGCCGGATTTCCGGAGGCTAAATTACCCGACGGATTTCCGAAGACTAGTTCGTCCGGGATAATTACGAGGGATTTCTGAGGACTAGTCAACCCACGGATTTCCGAGGACCAGTCCGTCCGTGATAATTCCGAGGGATTACCGAGGACCATTTCTTCCGGGATAATTCCGAGGGATTTCTGAGGACTAGTCCGTCCAGGTATTTCTGAGGACCAATCCGTACGGATAATTGCGACGGATTTCCGAGGGTCAACATACCGACGGATTAAGTTTCCTTGGCTAAAATTGAAATCTGTCGGAAATTTGTCAGAAAGTTTCGAGGGAATTCCGACGGATGTAAAAAAATCGATATTTAAAAAAACAATTATTTATTGAATTATTTATTTTTTAAATAATTTATAAAAAACGAAAATAAAAATAAATAATATTTAAAAATTTTATAAAATTTTGAAATATTATTAAAGGTTTTAGAAATTGTTGGAAAATTAAAAAAAAAACTAAATCAAAATAAATCAAGCGGGAAATCCGAGAATTTTGTTTTAAAGTAATCCGCAAATTTCCCGCTCTTCGTTTTCTGAGTCGAGAGCTCGTCCTCCAAAACCGTTACCTTCTCCTTGAGCTCTTCGTTTTGCCGGAGAATGTCTTCATCCATCGGAAAACAGGCCGAAGATGATGTGGTTTGGGTCGCAATCTTACCCAACCCTGGCCGACGAACTTTTTTAACGGGTATCTCCTACAAAAACAATACAAAACATTAGATCTTATTAAAAAATAATTATTTAAAATGAAATGATAATCTATAATTATTACTTACCCCGAGCACTAGGTCGTTGATCTTGACCCGAGTGAGGTCGCTGGAAGTGGTGATGCCGTCCTGCGATCTCTGGGTCAGGATCTCGTCTTGCACCTTCGTCACCTTCTCGACGATCTACATGACGACAGGATCTTGAATTTTGGCCGGAACTTCGATGTCTCCCTCCGTCTACAAAATAACTAAAATCGTTAGTTACTAATAAATATATTAAAAATGAGATTTGAAAATAAATACAAAACACCAAAATACTTACCATTTCGATTTTGGTTTTTTTGAAGCTCTTCGCCCCATTGTTGTGGACAGCGGGTCCCTTCCCTTCTCGGGGACTCTTCCGATTCTTGGAGTTAGTCTGAGAGAGAGTTTTGGTCTCGGGCTCTTCCCAGTACAGGATGTAGTCATTCACCACCTCCGCGTTCAAGCTTTTTGGCTTATCTCCACCCTTTCTCCAAAGTTTCTTCCACTCGTACATGTTGCGCGAGAATTGTGTGGCCGCCTCGTTTTAAATGACAACTTCCAATTAAATTCTTGCAACAAAAGAAATAGAATTAAAGATGTTAAAAAATCTAAAAATATAATCAAATAAATAATTAACTTATACACTACAAGAAAAACAGTTTTTGCGACTACAGTTTGCGACTATTTTTTTTTGTCGCAAAATTTTGCGACTAAATTGTGACCAATTTGCGACCCGTTTGTGACTCTTGTTAAAGCAGAGGCAAAATAGTCGCAAATTACCGACGAACCTATTTAGTCATAAAAGAGTCGCTTATTTGCGACTGTTTAACGACTGTTCGTCGACGAATTATTTGTAGTCGCAAAAGAGTCGGAAAGTACGACGAATTAGCGACTAATCTTTAAGTCGGAAAATATGGTCGAAAAAGTAGTCCCAAATTTGGGACTGCAAAATGTTGTCGCAAATGTGGTCCCAAATTAGCGACTAAGAAATGTAGTCGCAAAAGTAGTCCTATTTTTGCGACTGATTTGTAACCGAATATTTTGGAAAATGTGGTCGGAAAAAATTGGTATAAAACGTGGATAGAATGAGAGTTGTTGGTTTGGTACACCAAACTTTTGTGACTGATTGTTTTGGTCGCAAAAGAGTCACAAAATTTTCTATAAATATAGCAACCCACACTCCACATTTTACACAAACGAAAAACATATAAAAAAAAATGAGTGAGTAAAAAAAAAAACAATGTGGCATTCATCACGAGAGTGCATGTATAATAGAATCGATCCACACACAAATAATATCTCCAGTGAATTCTTGGCGGGGGTAGATCAGTTCATGAATTTTACTAATAGTCAGCCACTAGCGCAAAGTAGTGGAGGTAAATTTTACTGTCCTTGTTTAAAATGTCAAAATTCCAAATTTTTGCAAGGACGTACAATTTCGAAACATTTGCATAGTAGATGATTTATGCCAGGATATTATGTATGGTGTGAACATGGTGAAGATTATGATGTTGTTGGGGGAGGATCTAATAGTCATAATTATGATAATGTAGATTATACTAGTGGTAATCATCAACCAACAACATATGATAGGGGGAATGTATATGATGGGATGGTGAATGATGCATTTCATGGTACTACGCCATTTAATCATCATAGGTATCATCATGAACATGATGAAAGTGGATATGATCATGTTCATGAAGAGCCTACCCAAGATGCAAAACGGTTTTATGACATGTTAGATGCTGCAAATACTTCACTTTATGATGGTTGTCGTGAAGGTCAGTCAAAGTTATCTTTGGTTGCTCAGTTCATGGACATTAAGTCAGACCATAATATGGCTGAAAGCTATATGGACTCATGGTATGAATTATTTACGGAGTATTTACCAGAGGGTAATCAAGCACCTAGTTCGTACTACGAGACAGAAAGTTTGATGCGAAAGTTAGGATTGCTGTACCATACATTTGATGTATGTATAGATAATTGTATGCTCTTCTGGAAAGAAGATGAGAAGTTGGAGCATTGCAAGTTCTGTGCAAAACCAAGATATAAGGCTACTGAGGGACGAACTAAAATCCCATTTAGTCGTATGTGGTATTTACCTATCACTGACAGATTAAAGAGAATGTACCAATCAGAGAAGACTGCATCATCGATGAGATGGCATGCTGAGCATGATTCAAAAGACGGAGTAATGTGTCATCCATCTGATGCTGCGGAGTGGAAGAATTTCCAACAGTTGCATCCAACGTTTGCAGAAGAAACGCGAAACGTATATCTTGGGTTATGTACTGACGGTTTTAATCCTTTTGGTATGTCAAAAAATCACTCATTGTGGCTTGTGATCATGACTCCATACAACTTACTGCGAGATATGTGTATGAATACTGAGTATTTGTTTCTGACAATTTTTAATTCAGGACTAAATCATCCACGAGCCAGTCTTGATGTTTTCCTCCAACCAGTGATCGAAGAGTTAAAGGAGTTATGGTATAACGGAGTTGAGGCATATGATGTGTCATTAGATCAAAATTTCAACATGAAAGCTGTTCTGTTGTGGACTATAAGCGATTTTCCAGCATATGGTATGTTGTCGGGATGGACGACACATTGAAGACTATCGTGTCCTATTTGTATGGATGATACAAATGCTTTTTATCTTCTGGCTGGTAGGAAGATATGTTGGTTTGACTGTCACAGAAGATTTCTTCCTGTAAGTCATTCGTTACGGAAGAATAAAATAAACTTTTTGAAGGGAAATCACGCATTGAACGACTATCCACCACAATCTTTAACTGGCGAACAAGTTCTATTTGAGCGTATAAGGCATGCAGAACCACCCAAAACATCTGAAGTCGGTGGAAATGGTCATGAAAATAAAGTGGACGGCTATGGGGAGTGGCATAATTAGCATAAAGAAAGCATATTTTGGGATCTACCGTACTGGACCGATCTGACGCTACGACATAATCTTGATGTGATGCATATCGAGAAGAATTTTTTCGATAACATCATATATACTGTTATGAATGTTAAAGATAGATCAAAAGACACAGTAAAGTCAAGATTAGATATTGCAAAAAAAATTTCTCGGAAAGATTTGCATGTAGATGATCGAGGGAGAGCTCCATTTCCTATTTGGCGATTGCCTTCAAAAGCGAAAGAAAGCTTACTACAATGGGTCAAACATGAGGTTAGATTCCCCGATGGCTATGTAGCAGATTTAGCTAGTTGTGCAGACATCAACGGTGGAAAGCTCTCGGGAATGAAAAGTCACGACGGCTATGTATTTATGGAACGATTGCTTCCGTTTTTCTTTGCAGAACTTTTACCGCGTAACGTGCACCTTGCATTATCAGGTATATATATATATATATATAACTTATATGATTTTAATATTGTCGTAGGGATTGGACCATTTTTCCGTGACTTAAGTAGTAGATCATTGGATCAAACCCGCCTCAAAATTCTGAAGGATAACATTGTCATGATTTTGTGTAACTTGGAAAAAATCTTTCCACCTTACGAAGCGGAGATTGGTGGGCATGTGCAATATAGGTGGATGTATCCATTCGAAAGGTTTCTTAAAAGTTTAAAAGGGAAGGCGAAGAACAAAATATATCCAGCGGGATCAATAGTTCAGTCATACATAAATGACGAGATATCTTATTTTTCAGAACACTACTTTCCTTCGCACATTTCTACAGCTCGAAGAAGAAGGTATGGTTGTGAATATTTCTCCGAACACTAATTTCAATTTTCGCTTCAAATTATACGACCTAAAATGAAAGTGACTATTTTTGGTCGTCAATATATTATTATTTCTCAGGTCAAGTCGGTATGATGAAGGTGAAGTACCGGTATATCCTATACAAGTACCGGATATATTCACTCAAGTAGGTCGTCCAAGTGGCCAAAGTATTGAATTTTGGTTAACTGAGAAAGATTATAAATGCGCACATGCATATGTCTTGCGCAATTGTGACTATTTTCAGCCGCTTGAGAGGTACTTTATATACAGTTCATTAACTTAATTGTGATAATTAATTTTGTTAATTAAATATTTCTTATTGTTTTTGGCAAAACAGATTGTTGGACGCGCATATTCGATTTGAATATCCAGAACTCTCTGATGCGGAGGTGAAGTCGAAAGGAGATGAAGGTTTTCATATATGGGTTCGCCAATATGTACATATTTAATTTATTATCCATCTATTAATTATTAAAGAATATTTTATGAATTTATTTTTAATATATTTGCATATACATATATAGGTGAGTACAATGAAAAGTCAAGAAAATTTCCTCCTTGGGTTCATGAAATAGTGGAAGGTCCTGAAAATAAAGTCAAGTCATGGCCCATGTATTTTACAAGAGGGTATTTGTTTCACACGCGAGACCACGGACTCACGAAAAAAACAATGAATTATGGGGTATGTGTGCGAGGACAAAATTATTTTGAAGCATCTGAAGAGGATGATTTTTATGGGACTGTGGAAAATATCATAGAGCTCGAGTATCCAGGATTTCTAAATTTGAAAATCACACTTTTCTACTGTGAATGGTTTGACCCTACGATTGGCAAAGGCACTCGAATGCGAGAAGGAGACGTTGTTGATGTGCTATCATCAAGGAGATATCAAAATTACGAACCTTTTATTTTAGATAATTAAGTTTTGTTTTAATTAAGTATGTATATGATGTGTGTATATATATGTCTACTTCTAATTTTACACCTACTTAATGTACATGATCTCAAGCTGATCAAGTTTGTTATCTTCCATACCCATACATTAAACGACATCGGAAGGTGTGGCTCACAGTTCTCAAAGTAAATCCAAGGAAGGGTGTTCAGGGAAAGTTTAACGAAAAAGAGCCGGTTATATTGCAGCAAACAGTTGATGATGGCCTCACGGATACGATTGATGAAATCATAATTGATAGTTTAGTAGAGGGAAATCATCCTTATGAAGAAATTGATTTTGAGATCGAAGACCAGGAACCAGAGGACGAATTTCGTTGTAATTTATCATCTTCCGATGATGAAGATGGGGAACTTGAATAATACTTTAATTTATATCTCTGTATGTTTAATTTGTAATATAATTATCATGTATAATATCTGTGTACCATACATTATCATGTATAATATCTTTGTAATATAATTATCATGTATAATTATCGTGTCTTTATATATTAGTTAATGTAAGAAAATAACGAATGATCATAATGGCAAATTGGTTAAACACTTAAGCATATGGTTAGAGGTCAGTGGTTTGACATTCCGGAAAACCGATTTTCAACAATTTTTTTAGTGGTCACCAAAGGGTTTTAAAATATAGTAAGAACATATGGGTTAAGAACAGTCACAAAACAGTCGCAATTTGTGACCACTTTAAAACGGTTTTGCGACAATATTTTTTACAGTCACAAAGCTGTCTTAATTTACCCACTAATTTGCGACTAATTCATTAACAACACCTCAAATTGTGACCGATTTGCTACAATTTAGCTACTCCACTATACATTTTTTTAAAAATCATCATTATTGAATTGTAAATATGTTAATTTGAATGTTTTTTCATAGATTTGAAATTTGAAATATATGGAATCATGATAGCAGGTTAAAAAACTTATAAATTCCAATTTTTAAAACTTGTTGTTGTATATTGTCATAATATGTAGTAAGTTCATATGTGTTTTCATGAAATGATTTTGAAATATAGAAAACTTTCAAAATTTACACACCATATCTTAGTTTAATGTATATTTAGAGAATTAAAGTGTTAGAATTAGTTAAAGAATTATTATATAGTCTAAATTTATTAAGAATGATTGAAAATTTTAGGGTTTAGGGTATAGGGTTAAGAACAGTCACAAAACAGTCTCATTTTAGTGACGACTGTGGGACGTTCACAAAACAGTCGCATTTTAGTGACGACTGTAGGACTATTTTGCGACCATTTTGAAATTTTTAATTTTTTTGGTTTTATATCACGCAGCAATTAATCTTTCATTTTTTTGGATTTGCGACCAAGTTTGCGACCCTTTAGGGACCTCGCTATTAATTTCTTCCCTTCTATCGTCGAAATACCCTAGCCTCTCTCACTTTCTCCGAAACCCAGAAAACCTATCTCTTTCTCTCTTTCACTCTCTCACTCTCAATCTGCGAATCTCTTTCTCTATTTCTCTCAATCTCGATTTCTCTCAATCTATCTCTATTTCTCTCAATCTCGGTTTCTCTATTTCTCTCAATCTCGTAAATTCTTTCTCTCAAACTCTGAATTGCTCGTTGTTTGAAGATAATGGCTGGCAAGGCAAAAGTAATTAAAGGCCGACCTGGTAGAGGCCGCGGTGGTGGCCAATTATCCGCCGGTGGGAAATCAGTCGGAGCTGTCGGCTCGTCTTCTCACGCCTCCAACCGGTCCTCCGATGAGACAGATTTGGTTTCCCAGACATCTAGAGCAAGTCTTCCAGCGCAATATCTGGCGAGGACACAGCCCGAAGCCTCTAATCAACCGCCGCAAGGAGCTACTTCGCAGCCTTCTTACCATACACCTCCGACTTATCATATTCCCCAGCCACTAACTCCGGTTTATCAGATTCCAGCGACAAATGTTCCTTCTTATCAGATTCCCCAACAACAACCGCCGGTTCAGATTGAAGAGCATCAACATCCTCCTCCTAACGATCCAGAGCCACAACCGGACTTCCAACAGCTGTTAGATGATTTGTTGGCTCTTCCTGGCCGAGAACATCTAACAGTTTTGAGTCCACATCCTCTTCCCCACGTTGGGAACACATGGTAAATAGATAGTCTAGTATTAAATTGTTATTTGCTTTGATTGAGAGCTGATTGAAATAGATAGTCTAGTATTATGTAAGAATTTGGTTTGTGCTTAGGACAATTGATCAATGAACCTTCGTGCAAGAGATTTTGGGTTTCTTAAGTGGTTTTGTTCTAGGGATCTATTTCACATCGGTGTGATTATTTGGGAGTTTAGGTTTAATCTCTGGAAGATTAGTGTGATGAGATGCAGAGTTTCTGTTAGGGAATGTGGAGAAAATGAGGCAGTTTATGTGTTTGTTAAAATGTCTTGAGTGAAATTGATCTGTTTTGAGTTCTAAGTCGATCTGGGTAGTAAGGGATGGATCCAGAGTCTCTTTCTTTCTGAGAAATTAGTAGTTTCTTGTTTGGTTTATGTACGTTAGGGTTTTTATTTTGTTTTTAGAGTTTTCAGAGACAAGTAGGTGCTTGGCATTGTGAGCTGTTTTGGAGAATGCTTGATTCATATTGTGTATTTGTTGTGAATAAAAACACTAATTTTTGTGAATTGTGTATTTGTTTGAACATCTAACAACCTGATATTTATGTAACATGTTTAACCGTGACAAAGGGAAATTGTCTCGAGTCATCGCTGGCATATTTCGTAGGAAGTTTGATGGGCCTTACTATAGCTGGCGCAAAACGCCTTTACCCATTCAAGAAAGATTTTTCAGAACTTTCGCGGTAATCATTTCTTAACCTCTTTTGATGCTGTATTCTTGTGAATCATCTTGTCCTTTTGTATTATAGTGACATAGTAATGACTTAGATACAAACTAAACACCTGAAATTGTTTTGTGTAGCGGAAGTACAATTGGGATATCGGGATTACCGACCTTGTGAGAGCAGGATTCTTGAAGAGAGCCAAAAAACGGATGAAAGGCATTGTAAGTAAAGTTAAAACCAGTGGTGAGAGACCACCGTGGATTGACGAAACCCTTTGGGCTGAAATGTTGGCTCTTTGGGACACTCCGTACGTAGTTGAGAGGAGCTCTACTGCATCACAATGCCGTAACTCTGACCGTGGCGGTCTTGGTCCCCACAAACACATATCCGGGCATAAATCGTACTTGCAAATTCAACAAGAAATGGTAATTAAATCTGTTTTTGTATATTCCATTTCACATTATTAATTCTGTTTTTGTATCATTACAGGAGGAAGAACTAGGGCGTCCTGTCTCACTTGGAGAAGTGTTTATGAAAACACACACAAGGGCAGATGGAACATTTGTGGATCAGAAGGCCCAAAATATAGCTGAGGCTTATGAGAAGAACTTAGAAGATATGATGTCTCAAATGGATGTCGAAGGCGAAACTTCAGAGCTTTCGTCTCAACAATCAACTCAAAGGACCCTCACCATTGAAGAAAAGAATACAATATTTCTTAAGGTAATTCGTTTTTGTCTTCCTCTTCTTATAGCATATTAATGTCTTTGTTTTGTTGAGCATGAATACTTGATGTTTTTATGCTGCATTCATTTTTATGCTGCATATGCTGCATTCGTTTTTATGCTGGTCACTTTTTATGGTCAGTTTTTATGCATAGCAAACTGACCTTTTGTTGCTTTTGACTTTGCTGGTTCGATTGCTATGATGGTCTCTCTCTGTGTTTGTTTCCTTGGATCATGAATATTATTTTTATGTTGCTTAATGTGTGTGCTTCAAAGCTCATTGGCATTCGTTTTTATGCTGGTCACTTTTTATGGTCAGTTTTTATGCATAGAAAACTGACTTTTTGTTGCTTTTTACTTTGCTGGTTCGTTTCCTATGCTGGCCTCTCTCTGTGTTTGTTTTCTTTGATCATGAATATTATTCTTATGTTGCTTAATGTGTGTGCTTCAAAGCTCATTGGCATTCGTTTTGAGTTTGTGTGAGAGAGGTTGCTATCATGGGTTGCTGGTTCGTTGCTGTAAGAGTGAATGATCTCGTCTTTTTTTGTTGTTTTAGTCTACTGAAAAAGATGACAGGGGAAATCCTTATGGACTTGGCCAACTTGGAGAGTTGTTCAACAACGGGAAACGCAAGGAGAGTTATGCAAGCACTTCATCAATGCAACAACAACTTCAAACTGGTCATCAAAAGATCGCTGAACAAGAAGCGGAAAATGCTCGACGTGATGAGGAGCAACGACTTTCTCAAACTCGGATCTCAAGCTTGGAGTCATACCTCAAAACTATTGATCCCGCATTTGCATCGTTTGTGGCTTCTCAAGCAGCCACCACAGCCGCATCAACCACCGCAGCCGCAGCAACCACCGTAGAAGCCACCGCACCAGCCACCGCACCAGCCACCTTACCGGCAACCTTACCGGCCAGAAACAATTCACCAATCTCTCCAACTTTTAAATATTATGTTGTTTAAGATTTTGAATATTTTGTTATGTATAGTTTTTTGGTATATAAATGTGAAATTCGTTTTATTATTTTGTTTTTAGATCTTTTTAATTTTGAAATTGATCTGCGACCAGGACAAGAACAAAAAATTGTGGCAAAGTAGTTGCTAATATGTGACGCTTTTGCGACCACATATACAATTTATAAGTTTTTAGACTATCGAAGATTTGACTGAGTTCGTCTTAAAAATGTCGCAAATCTACGACAACAAAAAAGTCCCAAAGATGTCTCAATAATACGACTTCTAATTGTGTATGAAATTAGTCGCTAAAAAGTGTGGTCACTATCTAGTCGTTAATAAACGACCAATAACTGTAGTCTTAAATGAGTCGCTTATATACGACGATAATATGCAGTCACAACGTAGTCGTAAATTTGCGACCATTATGCGACGAATGTATTTTGCGACAAAATATTTGCGACCACTTGCGGTGGTCTTAGAATAGTCACAAATAGGGTATTTGCGACCGTTTTAGGACGTTTTAGGTGGTCGCAAAAACTGTGTTTCTTGTAGTGAGAATTTACAGCAAACGTTCGAAACCAAAAATTTTGTTCAGCTGACGGAACAGCCGAGAATTTGCGATACGGTTTGTCGAGGATTCCGTGCATCATCTTCAGAACCGACTTGCTAATGCCATTTCCGGATATTCCAAACCGATAAAAAAACAAACAAACGATTATTAAGAATCGGTAATTAATTTTTTTTTTTTATTAATTAGATAGAAAGAAAAGAAAAATATTACCAAGTAGATATCGGAATGCGGAACTTCGGATCGAGAACTGTGAGCAATTCTCGTCCCGTCTGTTGGACTAGCTCCTCAACGGTCAAGATCGGAGGAGGAGCTACACTCTCACTATCCGGCACAGGAGCCACATGAGTACTCATGCTCGGAGTTCCAGAAGTGCTCCTCCGCCCCAATTGCCTCGAACCGCCAGGACATTCTTGATCGAATTGACCGTAAGATCTACAAAAATAAAAACTGAAAAACTGAAACATTTAAAAAAACATCTAAATAATCATAAATATTTTTCTTAAAAATCAATAATTTTCTTAAAAAATACATTTATTAAAAATGCTTTGAAAAATACATTTATTAAAAATGTTTTGAAAAATACATTTATTAAAAACGTTTTTAATTAATAAATATAGAAAAATGGTTTGACAAAATATATGTATTAAAAACCTTTTTAATAAATAAATATATAATAATGTTTTTAAAAATACATTTATTAAAAATTTATTTATGAAAAACGTTTAAAAAAATATATTTATCAAAAACGTTTAAAACATATACTTAAAAAAACGTTTTTACAAAATATATGTATTAAAAACGTTTTAAAAAAATTCATAGATTAAAAATGTTTTTTGTAAATTCTATATATATATAAAGATTATCACAAATTCTACAAAAAATAGCAACCTAATTAAATCTAACAACCTAATTAACAATCACAAATAAAATCTAACAACCTAATTAACAATCTAACAACCTAATCTAATTCCACAACTTTTTCTAATTAAATCTAACAACCTAAATAAATCTAAAAAAAAAGACTTACATTTGGAGAGGCGGTGGCGGCGAGGAGATGAGAGGGCGAGAGGCGGCGGCAAGGAGGGGAGAGGATGAGAGGCGGCAGCGGCGAGGAGAGGAGAGGACGGGAGAAGAAGAGAGAAGAAGGAGGAGTTTCACGAAGAGGAAAGGAGAAGAGAGGAGAGGAAGAGAGAATAAGGAGGAGTTTCGCGGAGAGGAGAGGATAGGAGAGGAGAGGAAGAGAGAAGTAGAGAGAAGAAGAAAGAAGAAAATGAAAGAGAAGAAGAACGATCGAAGATATGATTAAAGATTTCCGACAGACGATTTCCCTCGGAAATCCGTCGAAAATCGAATTAATTAACTGCCTTAATTTTTGATCAATTTTTGTTTACCAGTTTAAATTTCTGGGTAAATATCAAGATCCGTCGGAAATCCCTCGGAATATTCCAATGTATTTCCGACAGACTTTGAAATTGCATGCATTCTCATTGGTCAGTCAACACGGTCTGATCTTGAAAAATATATGAATTCAACATAAATCCCTCGGAAATTTCCGAGGGATTTCTTACGGATCTTAATATTTTGATGTTTTACGCTTATAATGTTTTCGAGTGTAAAACAATAAAATATCAAGGTACGTCGGAAATCCCTCGAAAATTTCCAATGGATTTCTGATGGTTTTAGTGTATAAGGTTTAGATTTTCAAGATTTCATAAAATTTAGTATTTAATAGCGATTACTGTCACTTATTAATAAGGAAAACCTTTTAAAACCAATCAAAACACGTTATTTCGGATTTTGTAACAATCGATCTAACAACCAGTTCAAGGTTTCATAAAAACTCATAGAACATCTAAGAACACTTATGTGTTTGATTAGGGTTTCAATTAAAAAGTTCAAAATGTTTGATTCTTAAAAACATTTCACAGAAAGTAGTTTTAATTTGTTACTTATACATTTATCAAGACAAAATATGTTCAAAATCCAGCATATTTGAGGATAATTACCCTAAACCGTCTGAAATCCTTCGGAAATTTCTGCGAAAATTTCGACGGACCTTGATATTTTATTGTTTTACACTCGAAAAATTATATAATTACTGAGAATCCCCGGCTAAAACTGAATTCGCCCGGCTAAACTTAATCCCTCGAAAATCCCTCGAAAATTTCCGAGGGATTTCCGACGGATTAAGAATCCCCGGCTAAAACTGAATCCCCGACTAAAACTATATAATTACTGAGAATCCCCGACTAAAACTGAATACCCCGGCTAAACTTAATTCGTTGGAAATTCCTCAAAAATTTCTGAGGGATTTATGAAATGTTTAGATATATTTCCCGGGATTTCCATTCTAGCCAAGAAAAACTAAATTTTTTATTTCATCAAAAGGTGAAAAACATTACACGGATGCAAGAGGACCTTATATAATGGTCATATCAGCTTAGACTCAATGAAATAAAAGACTCGAAACAACATGACTTGTGAAAAGAAAAACTACAAGGCATTTAATCGCCAAAATTAACTCTGTTTCGAAATATATTAAAAACACATAAATAAATAAAATTTATTACATAATTAATTACTCCGAGTCCGATGAATAATCTGACGTAGCTGAATCGGAATCCTCGTCAATTTCGCCGATCTCTTCCTCAGAATCCTCAAATACCTCGTAATCTCCGTCCATGGTGAAATCAACCACGAGGTCAACTTCAAGAGAATGATCTATCGAACCTAAGTTACCAATTGCGTTTTTTTGCAAAAGGTCGTGCTCGGAAACACCATAAACTCTTCTCCATGGGTGTATCGACGTAACAATAGTCCAAGGGTCTTGCTTGGTCCTAACCCCGGGGTATCGAATGTAGGAAACCTGATCCGCTTGTGAAGCAAGAATGAAATGATCGTATTTCTGAAGTCGCCTTCGAAAGTGGACATATGTAACACCAAATGCGTCCTGACGTAGACATTCCACATGATTATATCAATCGCAGTAGAACGAAATGCACCTCAAGTCGATCTTTCGCGGATAATGGAACTCCAATACTTTGCGGAGGACACCGTAGTAGACAACTTCTCCAGATTGAGACGATATACCAGAATTACAAGTTTTCTTTGAGCTTCCTTCCCGATGAGCTTTAAAAACATACCCTCGGGTGCAATACATCAGATAGGACTGTACAATAAACGCCGGGACTTTCACCATCTCAACTAACCACGTCGGAAACGATTCCCCTTGTGCATTCATCTGACCAACCTGTAAAAATTGCATGTGGACAATGATTGACACAATGTTTATATAAGGAAGTTATACAATTTAATTATATAATAAAACATCATTTAACACTTACATAATATTTCAACCAATCACCAAAGTCATTCTGCTTGACGACAATAAGCTCATCCTCTGTGTAATTTGGATACCAATTGCATATTTGGGTCATGAACATCATGTGCATGAAAAAATGCATTAGAAAATAGCATTAGTAAACTGAATTTGTTAACTAATTAAAAAAAAAGGGTACCTCTCATATTCCAAAACATCGTCGCAATTTGTCAGAATATACATATGCAAGTGCCTTTGCTCCTCCTCTAATAGTTGCCAATCCTTGATTTTTCCACTTATTCGTCCAGGCTGAGTAAATATATCGGGGACATAGACATGATAACTAGTTATGTTCCCTGCATCATCATGCTGTGCTGGGCGTCTACTTTTTTTTTTGGACTTGCGCTGGAAAGTAATAGCCGGCAAAGTTGGAAGTTTCTTCATTAATGTTCTGCGCGACAATAGAACCCTCGACTCTAGCAAGATTTTTCACCTTCTTCTTTAGGTGGAACGAATACCGCTCAAAAGGGTAATGATGTGATCATGGACGACATTCACAACATGGAGCTTGAACCAAATGATGAGCTCGTAGCTGAGGGAAATTCCAAGGGAAAGTTAGCTGAGGGAACCGAGGGAAAGCTAGCTGAGGGAACCGAGGGAAAGCTAGCTGAGGGAAATTCCGAGGGACTTGTAACCGAGGAATCCTTGATCATTTTAACAGGTCCAATGACACGATCCAAGTCTAAGAAGCTCAAGGAAGCTGTTGCTAGAATACTTAGCCAAATCCAGGAGCAACCAAACTACTTGAACCAAATGGGAAATGGAGCTACATTAGTAATGATCCAAGCTCAAGAATGTTAGTGAGCTTGTGGTCTAGTTTTGTGCTCTTTTTCCCTGTCTCCGTTTTTGTCCCACTGGATTTTACGGAGATAGGTTTTTAACGAAACAAAACTAGATTACTTCCCCTTAGCTCACTCGCCAACTTGAAGCTTTCCCAGCCTATCTCATTTGCGAATTCTACAAGGCCTAACATCAGTCTCATTTTCGACAATGACTAAAGAATTAAGGCCCATCTGTTGTGTTGGCCCAGCTATTTCCTTTGTTTATTTCTCTTTGTTGTTTCTCCGACAAACCCTAGTTGCTTGTCTTTATCGCAAAACAACCTATCTTTTTTTTTATCAAAAACATTTCTTCTTCTTTTGGCGTAAGAGAATGATTCTCTTCTCCATCTTCTAGTGTGTAATATCCAGAGTTTCGATCTTCCTCTGGTGTGTAATATCCAGAGCAGATCGACGGTATATCAAAGGATTTCCATCCCCTATGTGTGACCCTTCGCTTTCCACATCCCTTGAAGTGTTCATACGCTTGCAAGGCTTATCCCCGTCTCATACCCATCATTAGAGTGTCGAATCTTAGGGAGTTTCTCATTATGTGGTATCAGAACAAGGCTCTATACTCTGGGTAATCTCTTTCCTATCTCCTACGCATATGTTTTAGTTTCTTATGTGTGTTTTGTGACTGTTCGTATCTGGTTTTGTTGTCGCAAGCTTTCATCTTGTGTTTTGGTGATTTTTCGTCTCTGTTCAGTTAGTTGTGTGTGTGTTGAGTCTGGTTAGATTTATTTCTGTGTGATTGTCGTAGCTAGCATCATGTTTAGTTGTGTTCTTCGATTAGTTTCCTCAAAAAATCAAAAAAGAAATTTTTTTTAGGGTTCATCTTTTGTTTGCAATCTGTTTTTGTTTCTGTCCCTTTAGTTTAAGGGTGTAGTTCGAGTTTTATGGTGTTAAGTATCGAGTTTAGTGTCTCAGTTTGTTGTGAGATTGAGTCTAGAAAGTCTGTTTGTTGTTTGGTTGCATCAATCGATTTTCTAAGAGCACCAGGATTCGTTTTTTGCAACTTGAATGTTTTAGCAACTCTGTTTATGTCTAAAAACAGTATTGAATCGATTTTTGCAAAGAACTAGTTACTGGTTTTTTGTTCTGTCTTGTTTCAGGTCGAAGATGAGTGAAGAGCAAGGAGAAAACAACAACAACCTATGGATGAAAGCTATGATGTCTCGTATGGCGCAGATGATGAATACAAAGATGGACGCCCTGCGTCAAGAACTACAACAGAATGTAGACAAGTTCATAGCGATAACCAGCAGAGAAGAGCTCGTCATATAGCACCTAGAAGAGAAGCGGATCAGCCAAGACAACACATATATGATGAAGCTGCAAGTTACTACAGCCTGGACAGTGATTCAACTCAAGATAGTCAAAGGCGAAACAGACGTGCTAGAGAAGGTAGAGCACAACAACGAGACAACTTTGGAGGTCTCAAACTCAGAATCCCACCATTTCATGGGAAAATAACCCTGATGCATATCTGGAGTGGGAAAAGAAGATAGAGCTCGTCTTCAATTGTCAACATTATGATGAAAGCAATAGAGTGAGAGTAGCAGCTACTGAGTTCTACGACCATGCCCTTAGCTGGTGGGATCAGCTTGTTACTTCTCGGAGACGTAATGGAGAAGATCTCGTGGAAAGTTGGACTGACATGAAGAGTATAATATATGAGGAAATGGTTTGTTCCTAGTCATCACCACCGTGAGCTGCACAACAAGCTCAGAAAACTGTCTCAAGGAAGCCGTAGTGTAGAAGACTATTATCAAGAGTTGGAAACCCTCTTGATCCGTGCTGATGTATCTGAAGTTCGTGAAGCAACTATGTCAAGGTTTCTAGGAGGTCTGAACCGTGACATACATGACAGATTAGAGATGCAGCACTACGTACTTTGAGTTAGAAGAAATGCTTCACAAAGCTATTCTGGTTGAACAACAACTAAAGAGAAGAAGCAGCTCTAAACCAAGCTATGGAGTCGGATCAGTTCACTCTAAACCTAGCTATGGAAGTGGATCAGCTGCTGTAAAACCAAGTTACCAAAGAGAAGAGAGGTCTAATGTCTTTCAACGTGAAGGGAAGCAAATCATGGCACCAAAACCAGAAACTGAGCCTTATGCAGCAAATCAAGAATACAAAGGCAAGGTAGAAACTACTACAAGGTCTCGTGATGGTAAATGCTTCAAGTGTCAAGGCAGGGGTCACTACGCCAATGAGTACATCAATAAGAAAGTGATGATCATGCTGGATAATGGCGATGTAGAGTCAGAAGATGAAGAACCTGAGCATAAGTCATTATCTGAGCATGAAGAACTACCTGCTCGTGGAGAGTTACTAGTAACCAGATGATCTCTAAGCTTGCAAACCAAGGATGAAGAGCAAGAACAGAGGAAAAACTTGTTCCATACAAGGTGTTTGGTTCAGGGTAAGATCTATAGCCTTATCATTGACGGTGGAAGCTGCACTAACGTAGCTAGTGAAACGATGGTTAAGAAGTTGGGGTTGAATGTGAGGAAGCATCCAAAGCCTTATAAACTGCAGTGGTTAAATGAAGAAGGTGAGATGAAAGTGAGCAGTCAGGTGTTAGTTCCCATCTCTATTGGGCAGTACGAGGATGAGATCATGTGTGACGTGCTCCCAATGGGTGCTGGACACATTCTGCTAATGAGACCTTGGCAATCAGATCGTAAGGTGATGCATGATGGCTTCACTAATCGCCATTCCTTTGTGTTCAAAGGCAGAAAAGCCATTCTGGTTCCACTAACTCCAAAGGAAGTTCATCAAGACCAGCTGAGTCTCAAGCTCAAATAAACAAAAATCTCCACCAAGAAACAATTCAACTTCTTTGCAAAGGTTGGTGAGGTAAAGAAAGCTCTATTTTCTAATCAACCTTTACTTCTATTTGTGTTTAAAGAAGCTCTTACCAGCTTGTCTAACCTTGCACCGGTGCTGCCGAGTGAAATGAAATCTCTATTGCAATAATATGAGGACGTGTTCCCTGAAGACAATCCCAAGGAGTTACCACCAATTAGAGGCATTGAGCATCAGATCTACTTCATGCATGGTGCTTCACTTCCAAACCGTCCAGCATACAAAACCAATCCTGTAGAGAATAAGGAGCTGCAACGACAAGTCAGTGAGCTCATGGAAAAAGGACATATCAGAGAGAGCATGAGTCCATGTGATGTACCAGTCCTGCTCGTACCTAAGAAGGATGGAAGCTGGCGCATGTGCGTCGATTGCAGAGCCATCAATAATATTACGGTGAAGTATCGAGACCCTATTCCTAGACTTGATGATATGTTAGATGAACTTCATGGCTCTAGCATATTTTCTAAAATTGATTTAAAGAGTGGACATCACCAGATTAGGATGAAAGAATGTGATGAATGGAAAACTGTTTTTAAAACTAAACATGGACTAAACATGGACTGTATGAATGGTTAGTAATGCCATTTGGGCTAACAAACGCACCTAGTACGTTCATGAGATTGATGAATCACATTATGAGATCATTTATAGGTGCTTTTGTTGTTGTGTACTTTGATGATATTCTGATTTATAGCAAAAACCATGAAGAGCATATAGATCATTTGCAATCTGTTTTGGATGTGCTTAGGAAGGAAAAGTTTTTTTGCTAATCTTAATAACTTGGTTTTTTTAGGTTTTGTTGTGAGTGCGGATGGAATTAAAGTGGATGAAGAGAAAGTCAACGCAATAAGAGAATGGCCTAGTCCAAAATCAGTAGGAGAAGTGCGAAGCTTTCACGGTCTTGCTGGATTTTATAGACGCTTTGTACGAGATTTTAGCACTATAGCTGCTCCGCTTACTGAAGTGATAAAAAAGGATGTTGGTTTTTGATGGGAAGCAGCTCAAGAAGAGGCATTCCAGGCTTTGAAAGACAAACTCACTCACGCTCCTCTCTTGTCTTTACCAAATTTTCTTAAAACTTTCGAAATTGAGTGTGACGCTTCTGGTGTAGGTATTGGTGCATTTCTAATGCAAGATAAGAACCCTATTGCGTTCTTTAGTGAGAAGCTTGGAGGAGCCACTCTCAATTATCCAACATACGACAAGGAGCTGTACGCCTTGGTGAGAGCTCTACAAACGTCGCATCACTACTTGTGGCCCAAGGAGTTTGTTATTCACACTGACCACAAATCCCTCAAGCATCTAAAAGGTCATCAAAAGCTTAATAAGAGGCACGCAGGGTGGGTTTAGTTCATTGAGACTTTTCCGTATGTCATCAAATACAAGAAAGGTAAGGATAATATATTTGCTGATGCACTATCTCGAAGGTACGCACTCCTTTCTACTCTTGATGCTAAACTGCTGAGATTTGAACAACTTAAACACTTGTATAATTCTGATTCTGATTTTCAAGAAGTGTTCAAATCGTGTGAAAAATTTGCTACTGGTCATTACTATCAAAATGAAGGATTTCTCTTTTATGATAATCGTCTTTGTGTTCCTAACTGTTATGTTCGAGATTCACTTGTCAGGAAAGCTCATGGAGGTGGCTTGATGGGGCATTTCGGGATTGCTAAGACACTGAAAGTGATGCAAAATCACTTCCATTGGCCTCACATGAAGAGAGACGTGGAGAGAATCTGCAGCAGATGTGCTACTTGTAAACAAGCTAAGTCTAAGGTTCAACCTCACGGTTTGTATACTCCTCTCCCTATCCCTTCTCATCCTTGAACTGATATCTCGATGGATTTTGTTTTAGGACTGCCTAGAACTAGAACAGGGAAGGATTCGATTTTTGTTGTAGTAGATCGTTTTTCAAAGATGTCTCATTTCATTGCTTGCCATAAAACTGATGATGCATCTCATATAGATAGCTTGTTCTTTAATGAGATTGTGCGTCTGCATGGCATGCCTAGAACCATAGTGTCTGATCGTGATACTAAGTTTCTTAGTTACTTATGGAAAACGTTATGGTCTAAGCTAGGTACTAAACTATTGTTTTCTACTACATGTCATCCACACACTGATGGTCAGACATAAGTTGTTAATAGAACTCTAGGAACACTTCTGCATTGTTTGATCAAAAATAATCTGAAAACTTTGGAAGAGTGTCTGCCTCATATATAATTTGCATACAATCATGTTGTGAATTCTGCTTCTAAGTTTTCTCCATTTCAGATTGTGTATGGTTTTAATCCTTTATCCCCGTTGGATTTAAGTCTTTTACCTGTGAGTGAAAGAATAAGCTTAGATGGAGAACAGAAGGCTGAACTTGTCAAGAATATTCATGAGAAAGCAAGGAAAAACATAGAGGAGAAGACGAGGCAGTACGCTAAGCACGCCAACAAGGGCAGACGCTAGATGATCTTTGAGGAAAGAGACCTCGTTTGGGTGCACTTGAGGAAGGAACGATTTCCAGATCAAAGGAAGTCCAAACTAATGCCTAGAGTCGATGGTCCATTCCAAATCACAAGGAATATCAGTGACAACGCTTACAAGCTTGATCTCCAACGTAAGTACAATATTAGTAACAGTTTCAATGTTTCTGACTCAGCTCATTTTCTTGCAGATGATCCAGATTTGAGGTCAAATCCTTTTCAAGAGGAGGGGGATGATGTGATCATGGATGACATTTACATCATGGAGATTGAACCAATTGATGAGCTCGTAGCTGAGGGAAATTTTGAGGGAAAGCTAGCTGAGGGAATCGAGGGAAAGCTAGCTGAGGAAAATTCCGAGGGACTTGTAACCGAGGAATCCTTGATCATTCCAACCGGTCCAATGAATCGATCCAAGTCTAAGAAGCTTAAGGAAGCTGTTGCTGGAATACTTAGCCAAATACATGAGCCCACTACAAAAAAAAACAAGCTAGAACTGACGGCCAAATCCGTCGGAATCCCGTCGGAAATGGCCATTTCCGAGGGATTTCCGACGTATTTTGGCTGTCGGTTCTATTTCGTTGGAAACAAATCCGTCTGAAATCCCTCGGAGATTTCTGACGGATTTCCGAGGGAGAAATTTACCGACGGCTTTTCCGAGGCACAATCCGTTGGGGATAATCCGACGGATTTCCGAGGTCAAATCCGACGCTAAAATCCATCGGAAATCCCTCGGAAAATTGCGAGGGATTTCCGACGAACTGAGGATCGATCGATCACAATTTTAGATCAATCGATCCTAAATCCGTCGGAAATCCCTCGCAATTTCCCGAGGGATTTCCAACGGATTTAGGATCGATCGATATAAAATTGTGATCGATTGATCCTCAATCCGTCGGAAATCCCTCGTAATTTTCCGAGGGATTTCCGAGGGATTGAGGATCGATCGATCACAAATTTTAGATCGATCGATGTTCAATCCGTCGGAAATCCCTCGAAAAATTGCGAGGGATTTCCGACGGATTGAAAAATTAAAACGAAAATATAAAAGTAATTTATTTAATTTGTAATTTATTTTTTAAATAAAATATTGATTAAATTAAATAATTTAAAACTTAAATAGAAAATTAATTATATAATTAAATTACAAAAAACATAAATTTTAAAAGTTTTTGAAAGTTGTAAAATTACAAAAAAAAATAATTTCAAATCAAAACGACGGATAATCATCGAACTTCGATGCGAACCACCCGTCCATCTTGTCTCTCTTCGTTTTTTGAGTCGAGAGCTCGTCCTCAAGAACCGTGACCTTCTTCTTGAGCTCTTCGTTTTGACGGATGAGTTCTGGATCCATTGAGAAACCGGCCGAAGAAGATGCACGTTGGGTCGCAAGATTACCCAACCCCGGCCGACGACCTTTTTTAACGGGTACCGCCTACGAAAACAATAAAAAAACATTAAAAGTTTTTATTAACAAATAATTATCTAAATTGAAATAATAATCTATATTTCTTACTTACCTCGAGGACTAGGTTGTTCATCTCGGCCCGAGTGATTTTGTTGGATCCGGTGTAGCCATCCTGCGATCTCTGGGTGAGAATATCGTCTTGCACCTTCGTCATCTTTTCGACCATCTCCCTGACGGCCCCATCGTCAATTCGGCCCGTCTTCTTGTTGGTGTGCGTCCTCACCATCACTTGCTGAAGATCGGAAACTTCACCGTATTCCTCCGTCTACAAAATAATTAAAACCGTTAAAGATAATCATTTTCTTATAAAAAAAAGAACTAAAAACCGCAAAAATACTTACCATTTCGATTTCGGTTGTTAAGAAATTCTTTGCCCCGTTGTTGTGGATAGCTTCTCCCTTCCCGCCTCGGCGACTCTTCCGGTTATGGGAGTTAGTATGAGATAGAGGTATGGTCTTCTCCTTTTGCCAATACGGGATGTATTCCGTATATACATCCTTGTTCAAGCCTTTTGGCTTATCTTTCCCCTTTTTCCAAGCTTTCTTCCACTCGTTCATGTGGCGCGAGAATTGCGTCCTAGCCTCCTTAAAAAATTCCGTCTCCACCGTCTTTGTGATCGTATGGTGCCAATTAAACTCTTGCTACAAAAAAGAAATAGAAATATAGATGTTAACAAAATCTCAAAATATATTACAAAAAATAAATAAAGATTTACGTACTTACCGCAAACGTACGAAACCACATGTTTTGTTCGTCTGCCGGAACCTCCGAAAATTTCGGGTATGGTTTGTCGAGGGTGCTGTGCAACATCTTGAGAACCGACTTGCTGATGCCATTCTCGGACATTCCAAACCTGAAAAAACAAATTAAATAACGGTTAAATCTAAAAAATAATTAATTAAGAATAAACAAAATTATTACCAAGTAGATCTCGGAATCCGGAGTTCCGGATCGAGAACTTTGAGTAGTTCTCGTCCCGGCTGTTGAACGAGCTCCTCGATGGTCATGATCCTCGGTTGAGCTACACTCACTGTGTCCGAAACAGTACTCTGGCTAGGACCTGCGTCAGTACCCCTCTGACGGTCTTGATCGAATCACCGTAAGACCTACAAAAAATAAACACTCGATCGATGAGAAAACATTTAACTAAACATAAATATTTTTCTAAAAAACCAAAATTTTGTTTCAAAAAATACTGAAATAAAAATTGTTTATTAAAAAAACAATTTCGCAAAACTATTTTAATAAATAAATATATAAAAAACGTTTAAAAAAAATATATTTATGAAAAACGTTTAAAAAAAATATAATTTATAAAAACGTTTAAAAAAATATAATTTATAAAAATGTTAAAAAATATAATTATAAAAATTGTTTAAAAAAATATATTTATAAAAAACGGTTTTTATAAATTATATGTAATAAAAACATTTTTCACAAAATAAAAAATATAATAACAAAAACCATTTTTTATAAAATATATTTTATATAAACATTATTTAATTAAATCTAATAATTCTAAAATTTTTAAAATACACTAATCTAAAATATGAACACATACTCAACATAATAAAATAAAAAATCACAAAAACCAACGTAATCTAACAACTTATTCTAACAACCTAATCTAATTAACAATCTAACAGCATAATCTAATTCCACAAATTCCAAAAAAAATCATCTTAATCTAATCTAACAACATCCTAATCTAAAAATTTATAATTATACAAACTTACATTTGTGGGTTTGAAGGAATGTCGGGGAGAGAGAGAAGTGTGGAAACAAGTAGAGAAGAAGAGGGAGATGAAGAACATAAGAGAAGAAGAAAACAAGAGAAGAGAAGAAGAGAGATTCACTACAAGAAAACATGCGATTACCAACGAAATTTTACATCGAATATTAGCCGTCGTAAATTTACATCGAGTTTACGACGACATTACGACTCATTTTAAATTCGAAGTAATTTCGTCGTAAATATTGGTCGTCGTAATATCGTTGTAACTGTACGTCGCAATTACGATGATATTACGACGAATTTTATATCGTCGTAATATCGATGTACAATTACATCGATATTACGACGATATATATTCGATGTAAATTACGACGAGTTTACGTCGATTGTGTCTAGGTAGGTGAGCACGTTTTTAAGCATGGTTACCTAATTATTTACATCTAATATATTCGTCGTAAATCCATCGTATATACGATGTAAAATCGTTGTAAATTTTATTTGGATGTAAATTCGATGTAAACTTTCGATGTAAATCCATTGGTAAATCCTAAAAATTTCTATAAATACTTGCGTACTTCGAACGAAAGTTATCAAAAAAAAAATCTCTTATAAAAAAAAAACACTTCAAAAACTATTTTTATAAAATGTCCATATACGAATTACGAAGATGGATGTATATGCAAAAGGATTCGGAGGGATCGTTGACGAAAGAATTCCAAGAGGGGCTTGAAATATTCATGTATCAGGCCGGAAATAAGCAAACAACCCTCGAAAGCGGTAAGATGTTCTGTCCTTGTCGTAAATGCAAGAATACGAGATATATTTTTATTGAGACGGTGTGGAAGCATTTACTAAATAGAGGGTTTATGCCGCAATATTATGTTTGGTATCAACATGGTGAGGGTTTTGAAAGGAGTACTACTGATCAAGCTGATTGTAGTAGTAATTATCAAGGTCATGTAGATTTTGATCAGGGTAGTAGTTATCATCATGGTCATGAAAATCAATTTGATCAGCAGGGTCAAGATCATGATAGGATGCATGAAATGGTCAATGATGCATTTCATGAAACAAATGTTGATAATAGTGTTGAGGAACCCAATGTAGATGCGAAGCGGTTTTATGATATGCTAGCCGCTGCAAATCAGCCACTCTACGATGGATGTAACAAAGGTCATTCTAAATTGTCGTTAGCAGCTAGGATGATGACAATTAAAACTGGTCATAACTTAACTGAGGCTTTCATGGATGATTGGGCTGATCTTATTAAAGAGTATTTGCCAGATGATAATTTGGCTGCCGAAACATACTATGAGATACAGAAGTTGGTGTTTAGTCTTGGGTTGCCTTCTGAGATGATAGATGTATGTGTTGACAATTGTATGCTGTTTTGGAAAGATAATGATAAGCTGCATGAATGTCAATTTTGCCAAAAGCCGAGATTCAGACCACAAACTTCTGGACGTAGTAAGATACCGTACCAACGGATGTGGTATCTTCCTATAACTGATAGGTTGAAACGATAGTATCAATCTGAAAGGACAGCTGGATCGATGAGGTGGCATGCATAACATTCGCAGAGAGAAGGAGAAGTGACTCACACGTCAGATGCAAAAGCTTGGAAACACTTTAACACGGTACACCCGGAATTTGCTAAATTTAAGCGAAATGTGTATCTTGGCCTCTGCACAGATGGATTTAGTCCATTCGGTATGTCTGGTAGGCAATATTCTTTATGGCCAGTAATCCTAACGCCATACAACATTCCTCCAGATATGTGCATGCAAAGAGAATTTTTATTCTTGAGTATATTAGTACCTGGTCCGAAGCATCTGAAGCGTTCCCTTGATGTGTTTTTGCAGCCTCACATACATGAGTTGAAACAGTTGTGGTCTACAGGAGTTCGTACATACGACTGTTCGAGGAAGAAAATTTTTACGATGCGTGCTGTGCTTATGTGGACAATAAGCGACTTCCCTGCATACGGGATGCTATCAGGTTGGACGACGCATGGGAGGTTATCTTGTCCGTATTGCCTCGATCGGACATATGCGTTTCAGCTGAAACATGGTCGAAAAACATGCTGGTTTGATTGTCACCGTTGGTTTCTACCAATCAACCATCCATATCGGAGAAACAAGTGATTGTTTAGGAAGAACAAAATCGTGCGTGTCCCCCACCAGTGTATCTATCTGGGGAAGATCTAGAAGCGCAAATAGATCATTTTGTGGAGCTAGAAACTGTAAATCGTGGGGGAAATTGGCACACTCCAGCTAATATGCCTGATGGATACGGGGAGAATCACAATTGGCACAAGAAAAGAATTTTTGGGAACTTCCGTACTGGAAAGATCATCTGCTGCGACACAATCTTGATGTCATGCATATTGAGAAATTTTTTTTGATAACATCATGCATACGGTGTTAAACATGAAAGGAAGAACCAAAGACAGCGGAAAGTCAAGGTTGGACTTGCCTGATATTTGCAACAGAAATGAGTTGCATATTATGAGCAATGGGAAATCACCAGTTCCTATATTTCGGTTGGGTGCCGAACAAAAGGCAGCGTTGTTCAATTGGGTTTCATCTGATGTGAAGTTTCCTGATGGGTATGTATCCAATCTGGCTAAATCTGTTGAGAAAGGACAAAAGTTTTCAGGGATGAAGAGTCATTACTGCCACGTGTTTATGCAACAATTACTTCCTTTCGCATTTGCCGAAATCATTCCAGGAAATGTTCATGAAGAAATTGGAGGTAAGACACATCATCAAATCACATATAATTTGTTCAAATATTGCACTATATAATTGTTGGGTGTTGCAGGCATCGGAGGGTTTTTCCGGGATCTTAGTACACGGACGTTGTCAGAAGATGTAATTGCACAGTTGGATGCTAAAATTCCAATATTGTTGTGCAATCTGGAGAAGATATTCCCGCCGACATTTTTTGATGTCATGGAACATCTTCCCATTAATCTCCCTCACGAAGCAGAACTAGGCGGGCCTGTTCAGTTTAGGTGGATGTACCCATTCGAGCGGTTCATGAAACATTTAAAGGGAAATGCTAAAAATCTAGCAAGGGTTGAAGGATCAATTATTGCGGGAAGTTTGACCGAAGAAACTTCACACTTCACTTCATACTATTTCGCTACGAAAGTTCGCACACGCAAACGGAAACCCCGACGATATGATGATGGTGGTGTGGGAAGAGCTTATGCAATAGAGGGTGTCCTAGACATCGTCTCACCAATCGGTCATCTTGGTGGAAAAGTGAAGGAAGTTTGGTGGTCTAACGAGAATGACAGGCACATCGCACATACGTACATCCTCCTAAATTGCGAGGAAGTGGAACCTTTGGAGAGGTAACGTGACAATTTAATTAGCCACACCTAATTTATTATATATATAGATAAAGGTGTTAATTTCAATGTATATATGTATTTTGCAGTTTATTTGTTAGTCAGGTACGAGAATGCATTGAAGGCATTTCAGATGATGAAATAAACGATCGTAAAGATCGTCACTTTGCTAAGTGGTTGAAGATGCAAGTAAGTATATGTAATAAAAAATTTTCATTAAGTATATATATTGATGCTCGATCTAACATTCCCAAATTTCATAGGTGGATCATGGTGACCCCGAATATCCAATATGGTTTCATGAGTTACTGCACCCATGTATTTCATCCGTGGTAATGTGTTTCATACATACAAATACGGCGTTCGGCGGGCAACTACCAACTACGGAGTTTGTGTTGGGGGTGAAATAGATTTTTATGGGGTGTTGCAGGAAATAATCGAAGTGGAGTACCCCGGATTTGTTAGTATGAAATGCGTTATCTTCAAATGTGATTGGTTCGATCCAACAGTCGGTCGAGGGGTTCGAATAAACAAATTTGGTGTGGTCGACGTCAACAAAGCACGGCGATACAACAAGTTTGAACCATTTATCCTAGCATCACAAGCAGAACAAGTAACGTTCGTGCCATATCCGCGAGTTCGAACCACTGGGCCCACATGGTTATCGGTAATTAAAATTGCTCCAAGGGGTAAAATTGTTGGTGTTGACGATCTTACAATGCAACAAGATTCTTGTTGTGAAATTACAGAACCAGAAATTATGGAGAACGTTCTTTTAATTGATCTCCGCAACAGGGAACTTGAATATCTACCTGACGACACAGGAGAAGAAGGCGATTCCGATGAGTTTGATGAGAGTGACGATGATTCGCAACCTGAAGATGATGAACCCAATGAAGATGATGAACCGAGCAGAGATGATGATTCTGATTGATTTATATAGGTAATTGCTCTTATTTTAATTTGTATAATATAACTAATTTAATTTTAGCTTATTTGAATTACGACGAAATTACGACGATTTGGCATTTACGACGAATTTTCGACGATTTGGCAGTGACGACGAATTTAAGACGTAATATCGTCGTAATGTCATCTTGGGTTAAGGATCAGACCGTTGTATTCCCACTTCTGATGATCTGGCCAACAAAGAACTCTGGGGGTCTAGTTCTCTACATTCATAAAGACCAACCACCATAAGTGAAAGATACATAGAATTGGACATTCTTATATTACGATTTACATAGATGTCCAATTCTATGAATCATTCACCTATGGTAGTTATGAAGACTGTCTTTACATGAAAACAAGATCCCACATGATTCTTTGTTGGCAAGATCATCAAGAAGTAAGAACACAATGATCAGCATAATAACCCAAGGAAACGTAGGTATGTATATATTTAGTGTGTATTTTTTTTTTGAGTTACCATTGAAGGTGTGGAAAGGTATTTATAGAAATTTTCTAGAAATTACCAACGGATTTGCAACGAAAATTTACAACGGTTTTACATCGAATAGCATTACAACGATTTTACATCGAATATACGACGACATTACGTCGAAAATATTTGATGTAAATAATTAGGTAAACTATAAGAAACCGTGTTTTACCAAACTCTCAGAGTCGACGTGAAATCGTCGTGATACCGATGTCACTATTTACACATCTTCGTAAAACTACGACGAATTGTCAATTACGACGAATTTACGTCGAATTGTTTTACGACGAGTTTACGATGAATATGTAGGGTTTAGGGTTTAGGGTTTTAAGGTTGAGTATAGGTTGTAAATTTTTGGCATATCATCAATTATATTGTTTTACATAAGTTCTCGATTCGTTGTTCGACAGAATACAAAAATTATTAACAATTTATACTTCATGCATGTTACGAAGAAAATTTAGAACGAATGTTATAGAGAAATAAGAAGATATAAGGAAATTTGATATTTGTCAGATTCAATCGTCATTATTGATTGTATTATGTACATTGAAAAGTTTATGATGTACAAATATATTTCGTTAATAAAAGACGGTTATGTATTTTAGGGTTTAGGGTTTACATTTTCTAATATTACGACGATGTTACGACGGATTCGTCGTAATTTTGATGGTACATTACGAAGATTGTACGACGGATCCGTCGTAACCGGGAATTACTTTTGCCGCGTGGAATGAAAAATTTACCGCGTTGGTAAATTATTCTGATTGGTTTCATGGGGTACAACGATTTTACGATGGATACGTCGTAAAATCGTCGTAATGTAACATCGAAATTACGACGGCCACAAAATCTATATATACTCGAGCCCAGATTCCCTCACAACTCACAATCTTCTTCTCTATCTAAAATTCGGAACTTTCTATCTCTAAAGAAGGCAAATTTTTTTTATTTTTTATTATAATTTAATTTTTATAAATATTTTAGATAAGTATTTATGATTGTTAATATTAGATAGGAATGGAATTATTAGATAGGATTGGAATTATATTGAATTATATTTTTGATAGTCGTTTATTTTTTTTAGATATGGGCCGACGTAGGACTCACTATTCCGCGTTTATGGGTGGCGCTTCGGGACCGAGTGTCAATTTGGATGCCCCATCATCGTCTGCCACACCGTCTGTGGTTCCAGTCTCCGGTCCCGCCCCACAGGCGCCTCTGCCAGCTGCACCTGCACCTGCACCTGCACCTCGACCCGCTTTGCTATATGCGGGATTGACGGTCGAGGACATTTTGCATTCGCCGGGTCATGATCGTTTACCCCGGTTAGATCTGCTCCGGCCACCGAATACTTCTTGGTATGTAAGATAAATTTTTGTTTTTTCATTAATATTTTTTTTTTACTTATAATTATATTTTTTATATTTCAGGTTTAAGGAGGACAACAAAGTCGGGCGGAGTGTGTCTAACACCATCAAAGCCTACTTCGAGGAGCCTCACCGCAATTGGTCTGCCGTTCTGGGCGACGTCGTTGATATGTGGTTCAAATGTTTCGCGGTAATAGTCGTTTTACTTTTTTATTTAATTATTTAATTTTATTTAATCGTTTCTAATTATTTTCTTGTTTTTATATACAAAATAGCACTGGGATTTTGCGATCAACGAGACGGTGAAGACGGAGTTTAAGGCGAAAGGAAAATTGCGGCTCAACAATACCGTCTCCGATTGGAAGCAGAAGTGGGAGGTTCAGGGCGATGCGGCGAAGCCCTCGTACATGTCTTCTGAAGTCTGGAACGACTTGAAGACATACTGGATGGATCCCCATTCGCAGCAAGTGGCTGCTAAGTGTTCGGCTTCTCGGAACACTGTCGGTCCAGACGGTAGTCCGGCGGTGTTGCCACATACTTCATGTCAGACGTCATTTGCGGGAAGGCGTCTTCAAATGGTATGATTTTTTCTAATATTTATTTTTCCTAGTTTGTAATTAATTAAATTTGATTTTTAACCGTTTTTTTTTCGAATGTCATTTTTTTAGGCAAACGGAGGCGAACTTCCTCCGATGACTAGAGTTTTTGAGGAAACTCACAAAAAGAAAGACGGTTCTTTTGTGGATCCTCAAGCGGAGCAGCTCTACAATACCACCCAAGCATGGATTGAGGAGCGTCAAACTCAGCTCTCTCAGCAGCTATCACCTGGAGGTATCTCGGTTCAGTCCAACGCGGCTTTGACCACAGCCCAAATGGACAAGATATTTGAAGAGGTAATAATATTCATATTATATTTTTACGTAATTATTTCGTATTTAATTTATTAATTTTAACGTTTTTTTAGGTTGCCCCGAAGAAGAAGGGCAGAGTTTTAGGGATGGGATCGATTCGAGGTAGTTTTGTTGCCTCTGCACATCATCCGCACGACGATCCGGTTGGGTTGAGGAACGAGTTGAACACCGCCCATACCGAGATCAACACTTTACGGGCGAAGCAAGCGGAATCCGAACAGAAGATCCTTGGATTAGATAAGACGATCCAAGGATACGATTCTCTGTTCGAGCTTCTTGCGGTGGATAATCCCGCATTGGTGAAGGCCCTGAAAGCGCAGCAAGCATCGACATCGGGACCAAGGGATGCGGATCAGGATGTGGATCCGCTCGCTGCACAGCGAGACGAATTGTTGCGGCGAACCGACGAAGAGCTTTTTAGACAGTTTGGTATTAATTTGGATTTTGTAATATGTAATTCAAACTTTAATTTGTATTTTATAATTATTTATTTTAATTTTAATTTTATTTTGAATTTTAATATTAATAATTTAAATTATTATTTAATTAATTATATTTATTAATTAAATTATTAAATATGCTAATTCGATGAACCGTCGTAAATTCGTCGTAAACCGTCCATCGTAACATCGTCGTAACACCTGCCGTCGTAAACTCGTCGTACTTAATCCGTCGTCAAATCGTCGTAGCTCATCCATCGTAATCGTCGTTACATCGTCGTAACATAAATCGTCGTAAAATCGTCGTAACACAAACCGTCGTATGATCGTCGTAACACCTCATTGGTATAATCGTCGTAAAATCGTCGTAACATAAGTCGTTGTAACATCGTCGTAACACAAACTGTCGTATGATCGTCGTAACACCTCATTGGTATAATTGTCGTAAAAGCGTCGTAATATTACGACAAATGTTTAACGACGATTTAACGACGATTTGTAAACGTCCCAACATTTACGACGATGTTACGACGTTTTGGGATTAACGACGAACGATTTACGACGAATTGACAATCGTCGATAAATTTTCCCAAATCTTTTTTTACATCGATTCTGTCCATTGTAAACGACCAGTTTTCTTGTAGTGATTATGCAGTCGGCTGAGATTGAGAGAGATGATCGATGGTTTCAGATATTTATAAAGATTTCCGACGGACTACCTCCCTCGGGAATCCGTCGGAAACCCATTTCAATTAACCGTTTCGATTTTTCTCTTTTTCGTTTGGCGGTTTAATTTCGCGGGTGAAATTTCAGGACCCGTCGGATTTCCGAGGGATTTCCGACGGATTCGACCACTATTAGTTTTTGCCGAGACAGTTCAGTTTTAGCCGGGGGGATTAACGGTTTTAGCTGGGGGGAAAAACATTTATGGACACTTTACTATATTAATTATGTTTAATTTCCGGGAAGAAAGATAGGTTTTTATTTCATAAAAAGGTGAAAATATTAATTATACATAGATAAGTAAAATATATTACATAAAATTCATTATTCGGAGTCCGATGAATAATCTGACGTAGCTGAATCGGAGTCCTCGTCAAATTCGCCGATCTCTTCCTCTGAATCCTCAAATACCTCGTAATTCTCGTCCATGGTGAAATCAACCACGAGATCAACTTCAAGAGAATGCTCGATCGGACCTAAGTTACCTATTGCGTTTTCCTGCAAATGATCGTGTTCTGACACACCATAATCTCTTCCCCTTGGGTGTATCGACGTAACAGTATTCCAAGGGTCTTGCTTGTTCCTAACTGGGGGTATCGAATGTAGGAAACCTGATCCGCTTGTGAAGCAAGAATGAAAGGATCGTATTTCTGAAGTCGCCTTCGAGAGTGGACAGATGTAACACCAAATGCGTCCTGGCGTAGACCTCCTACTGGATTATACCAATCACAATAGAACGCAATGCACCTCAAGTCGAGCATCCCTGGATAATGGACCTCCAATATTTCGCGGAGCACACCGTAGTAGACAACTTCTCCAGATTGAGTTGATATACCAGAATTACAAGTTGTCTTTGAGCTTCCTTCCCGATGAGCCTTAAAAACATACCCTCGGGTGCAATACATCGGATAAGACTGTGTAATAAACATCGGGCCTTTCATCATCTCAACTAACCAGGTCGGAAACTCATTCCCGAGAGCAGTCATCTGACGAACCTGTTAAAATTTCAAGTGGACAATAATCGACAAAATGTTTATATATAAAAATTATTATTCTAATTTAATTATATAATAATAAATCATCATTTAACACTTACATGATATTTCTACCAATCACCAAATTCATTCTGCTTGACGACATCAAGCTCATCCTCTGTGTAATTTGGATACCAATCGCGTATTTGGGTCGTGAACATCCTGTGCATGAACAAATGCATTAGAAAATTATAATAACATTAGTAAACTTTCTTAACCAATAAAAAAAATAACATTTAATTAGGTACCTCTCATATTCTGAAACGTCATCGCATTTTGTCAGAATATACATATGCAAGTGCCTTTGCTCCTCCTCTAATAGTCGCCGATCCTTGCTTTTTCCACTTAGTTGTCCAATCTGAGTAAATATATCCGGAACATAGACATGATAACTAACTCTGTTCCCTCTATCATCACGATGTGCGGGGCGTCTACTTTTTGTTTGGACTTGCGCTGGAAAGTAGTAGCTAGCAAAGTTGGAAGTTTCTTCATTAATGCTCTGTGCGACAATAGAACCCTCGACTCTAGAAAGATTTTTCACCTTCTTCTTTAGGTGGAACATATACCGCTCCAAAGGGTACATCCATCAGTATTGAACAGGCCCACCAAGTACTGCTTCTCGAGGGAGATGAATAGGAAGATGTTCCATAACATCAAAAAAGCAGGAGGAAATATTTTCTCGAGGTTGCAAAGGAGAACCGGGATGTTTTCCCCTAGATTTTGGATTCCGGCTGATGTAAGTGATCTCGTGCATAGATCCCGGAAGAAAGCACTGATCCCTGCATATATAGTACACATACAAAACTAAATAACTTCCGTATAATAATCACAAATATACAATCACCAACATACGTAATAGTGTAAATGTATATATACCTGCAATAGCTCCATGGACGTTTATAGGAAGAAGACATTCAAATGCAAATGGAAGGAGGCGCTGCACGACAACATGACAATCATGACTCTTCATCACAGAAAACTTCCCTTCTGAACTATCGACGCAATTAAGAAGGTTAGATGCATATCCATCTGGGTATTTGACACCGTGCTTAATCCAATCGAAGAACTCCTCCTTTGAAGACGCATCCAACAGGAAAACAGGGGGATGTGATTTCCCATTCGCCATTACATGCAACTCCTTACGGGAACAAATATATGGCAAGTCCAATCTGGCCTTCAAATTATCTTTCGTCTTTCCTTGCACATTTAGAACAGTGTTCATGATGTTGTCGAAAATTTTCTTTTCAATGTGCATCACATCTAGATTATGGCGCAGCAAATGGTCTTTCCAATATGGCAAATCCCAGAAAATACTTTTCTTGTGACAATTGTGGTACTCACCACAACCGTCAACGGGATAATGCCCATTATCCCCACTTGAAACTGTCTTCTCCGCACCAAAATATCTGAACTGATTCATAATATAATTCCATCTAACTCAGGAGGTGGACCATCGAAATTTTTTTGTTCTTTCTAAACAATGTTATGCTCCGACGATATGGATGATCATGCGGTAAAAATCGTCGATGACAATCGAACCAAGAAGTCTTACGTCTGTTCTTCAATTGGAACGCATCAATGTTATCTTGACAATACGGACACGCCAACCTTCCATGCGTCGACCATCCAGATAGCATACCGTATGCTGGGAAATCACTTATGGTCCACATAAGTACCGCACGCATCATAAAATTCTGTTGCAGGGAAACATCGAACGCTTCAACACCATATTTCCACAACTTTTTCAACTCATAAATTAATGGCTGTAAGAAAATATCAAGCGATCTCTTAGGATGCTCTGGACCTGGGACGAGGATCGTGAGGAACAAAAACTCATGTTTCATGCACATAGATGGCGGTAAATTGTACGGTGTGACGATTACTGGCCACAACGAATATTTCCTCCCATGCTTTCCAAAAGGGTTGAATCCATCCGTAGATAACCCGAGGTATACGTTTCTTGGTTCACACGCAAAACTAGGATAAACCTCTTGAAAATGTTTCCATACTTCTGCATTTGAAGGATGCACTATCTCTCCAGCTGAGTTATGTTGCGCATGCCATCTCATAGGCCCTGCCGTACGCTGGGATTGATATAACCTCTTCAACCTATCAGCTAGGAGAAGATACCTCATCCGTTTATGTGGAACATGTACTCTGCCTCATGTATCCTGATAGCGAGGTTTGTGACAAAAACGACACTTCACCCAGTTTTCATCCTTTCTCCAGTAGATCATACAGTTGTCGATGCACAGATCTAGTATCTGATATGGTAATCCAAGACCAGCTACAAGCTTCTGAATCTCGTAGTAAGAAGCCGGTGAAATATTATCTTCATGTAAGACATCTCTCACAAAATTAGCTACCGCATCAACACAATCTTCGGCCAAGTTGAAATCCGTTTTTATAGTCATCAACCTGCTTGCAGTTGAAAGAGGCGATATTCCATCTCTACATCCTCTGTATAATGGCTGCTTTGACGCATCTAGCATATTAAAAAACTTCTGCGCTTCTGAATTTGGTTCCTCTATCTTGTTACCATCCTCAACATGATACGATGCTATGTTTTCACGAAACGCATCATTCACCATCTGAGTGTAACCTGCGTTTACATCTACTTCCGGTGTTGGTTCCTCTAACCTAGTACCCGATGTACTACCAAACCTATCAAATGTGCTACCATAATATTGCACTATTAAAATCGGTTTCTCCGTGGGTATACCAAATCTTGTAACCAGGCATAAATCCATTCCTATATAAGTGCTTCCTTACATCCATAACTGAGACTAATCTATGATTTCGATATTTAGTACAAGGACAATACATTTTACCGTATTCTGATGTCATGCTATTGTTTGACGCAAAGTTCATGAACTCCTCCACACCTTGTGCGAACTCATCCGTCAATTCCCCTGTATCGGAATCACGCGGAGGTTTGTCCATCCATGATCTAAAATAAGACATTGTGTAATTTTGTTTTTGTTGTTGTGAATGATCGAGGGGATGAGTATTTATAGAGAAATGTTTGTTTGTTCTCTGCAACTATACACAAGAATCTTCAAAATATATAGAGACATGAAACACACGAATTAAACATTCGAACAACGGAAAGACATGTGAAAAAGGCATGGAATGTTTACAAAGCGCATAAAACAATTGTAATCCAGCGGAAACATTCCAAACCGTTTACAGAAAAGCAAGAAATGTATATACAATGGGAGAAGTACTTACAAAGCAAGAATATATATATATATATATATATTCCCTCAGAAATCGGTCGTAATATTCCGAGGGATTTCCGACGGCCTTTCCGAGGGATTAATTTTTCTCGGAAATCGGTCAGAATATTTCGATTGATTACAAGCCGTCGGAAATCCCTCGGAATATTCCGACCAATTTCCGAGTGAATACGGGCTCGTCGAGATTCCCTCGGAAATCTGTCGGAATATTCCGAGGGATTTCCGACGGCTATTAATCCATCAGAATATTCCGACCGATTTCTGAGGAAAATAAATCCCTCGGAATGCCCTTGTTATGCCGTCGGAAATCCTTCGAAAATTCGGGTGTTTTCTTGTAATGGCAACCAAACTACTTGAACCAAATGGGAAATGAAGCTACATTAGTGATGATCCAAGCTCAAGAAGGTTAATGAGCTTGTGGTCTAGTTTTGTGCTCTTTTTCCCTGTCTCCGGTTTTGTCCCACTGGGTTTTACGGAGATAGGTTTTTAACGAGGCAAAACTAGATCACTTCCCCTTAGCTCACTCGCCAACTTGAAGCCTTGCCAGCCTATCTTATTTGTGAATTTTACAAGGCCCAACATCAGCCTCATTTTCAACAACGACTAAAGAAATAAGGCTCATCTGTTGTGTTGGCCCATCTATTTCCTTT
Organism: Eutrema japonicum; assembly: GCA_030161315.1. NCBI lineage: Eukaryota > Viridiplantae > Streptophyta > Magnoliopsida > Brassicales > Brassicaceae > Eutrema > Eutrema japonicum. Next base: position 18,924,396 of record BSQW01000012.1, on the reverse strand, counting down.
TGTTTATTTCTCTTTGTTGTTTCTCCTATAAACCCTAGTTGCTTGTCTTTGTCGCAAAGCAACCTATCTTTTTTTTATTTTTTTATTATCAAAAACGTTTCTTCTTCTTTTGCCGTAAGAGAGTGATTCTCTTCTCCATCTTGTGGTGTGTAATATCCACAGCTTCGATCTTCCTTTGGTGTGTAATATCCAGAGCATATCGACGGTATATCAAAGGATTTCCATCCCCTTTGTTTGACCATTCGCTTTCCACCTCCCTTGAAGTGTTCATACGCTTGCAAGGCTTATCCCCGTCTCATACACAACGTTAGAGTGTCGAATCTTAGGGAGTTTCTCATTAGGTACATCCATCGGTATTGAACCGGCCCACCAAGTGCTGCTTCTTGAGGGAGATGAATTGGAAGATATTCCATAACATCAAAAAACGCAAGAGAAAATATTTTCTCGATATTGCAAAGGAGAACCGGTATGTTTTCCCCCAGATTTTGGATTCCGGCTAATGTAAGTGATCTCGTGCATAGATCCCGGAAGAAAGCACCGATCCCTGCATATATGGTAAACATATAAAAGTAAATAACTTACGTATAACGATCACAAATAAAAATATGGTAACATATGTAATAGTGTAAATGTATGTACCTGCAATAGCTCCGTGGACGTTCATAGGAAGAAGACCTTCAAATGCAAATGGAAGGAGGCGCTACACAATCATGACTCTTCATCCCAAAAAACTTCCCTTCTGAACTATCAACGCAATTACGAAGGTTAAATGCGTATCCGTATGGGAATTTGACACCGTGCTTAATCCAATCGAAGAACTCCTCCTTTGAAGTCGCATCCAACCAGAAAGCAGGGGGCAGTGATTTCCCATTCGCCATTACATGCAACTCCTTACAGGAACATATATCTGGCAAGTCCAATTTGGCCTTCAAATTATCTTTAGTTTTTACTTGCACATTTAGAACAGTGTTCATGATGTTGTCAAAAACAATCTTTTCAATGTGCATCACATCTAGATTATGGCGCAGCAAATGGTCCTTCTAATATGGCAAATCACAGAAACTACTATTCTTGTGCCAATTGTGGTACTCGCCAGAACCGTCAACGGGATAATGCCCATTACCCCCGCATGAAACTGTCCTCTCAGCACCAAAATCTCTCAATTGAGTCATAATATAATTTCCATCTAACTCAGGAGGTGGACCATCAAAAACGTTTTTGTTTTTTTAAACAATGTTGTGTTCTGACGATATAGATGATCATGTGGTAGATATCGTCGATGACAATCGAACCAAGAAGTCTTACGTCCGCTCTTCAATTGAAACGCATTAGTGTTATCTTGACAATACGGACACGCCAGCCTTCCATGCGTCGACCATCCAGATGCGTCGACCATCCAGATAACATATCGTATGATGGGAAATCACTTAATTATGGTTCAAATAAGTACCTCACGCATCAAAAAATTATGTTGCAGGGAAACATCAAACGCTTCAACACCATTTTTCTACAATATTCTCAACTCATAAATTAATGGATGCAAGAAAATAACAAGGGATCTCTTAGGATGCTCTGGACCGGGGACGAGGATCGTGAGGAACAAAAACTCTCGTTTCATGCACAAAGTTGGCGGTAAATTGTAAGGTGTGATGATTACTGGCCACAACGAATATTTCCTCCCATGCTTTCCAAAAAGGTTTAATCCTTCCGTAGATAACCCGAGGTATACGTTCCTTGGCTCACACGCAAAACTAGGATAAACCTCTTGAAAATGTTTCCATGCTTCTGCATCTGATATATGTTTTTCATGCCATCTCATAGGCTCTCACGTGCGCTCAGATTGATATAACTTCTTCAACCTATCTGCTAAGGACAAATACCACATCCGTTTATGTGGAACAGGTACTCTGCCGCCTGTATCCTGATACTGAGGTTTGTGACAAAAGCGACACTTCAACCGGTTTTCGTCCTTTCTCCAGTAGATCATACAATTGTCGATGCAGATATCTATCATCTTATACGATAATCCAAGACCATGAACAAGGTTATGAATCTCGTAGTATGAAGCCTGTGAAATATTATCTTCAAGTAAGATATCTCTAAAAAAATCAGCTATCGCATCAACACAATCATCGGCTAAGTTGAAATACGTCTTTATAGTCATCAACCTGCTTGCAGTTGATAGAGGCGATATTTCATCTCTACATCCTTTGTATAATGGCTGCTTAGACGCATCTAGCATATCAAAAAACGTATGCTCTTCTAAATTTGGTTCATCTATCCTGTTATAATCTTCAACAAGATACGATGGTATGTTTTCACGAAACGCATCATTCACCATCTGAGTGTAACCTGTGTTTACATCTAGTTCCGGTGTTGGTTCGTCTAACCTAGTACCCGAAGTACAACCAAACCTATCCGATGTGCTACCATAATTACCATAATATTGCACCATTGAATCAATTTCTCCATGGGTATACCAAATCTTGTAACCATGCATAAATTCAGTCCTATAAATGTGCTTCCTTACTTCCCTAAGAGAGACTAATCTATGATTCCGACATTTAGTACAAGAAAAATACATATTACCGTATTCCGATGTCATGTTATTGTTTGACGCAAAGTTCATAAACTCCTCCACACCTTGTGCGCACTCATCCGTCAATTTCCCCATCGCGGGATCACGCGGAAGTTTGTCCATCCACGTGTAATTTTTCTTTGTGTTTGTTGTGAATGTTGTGAATGAGGGGGAGAAATATTTATAGATAAATATTCAGCGATTTTCCGACGGATTTCTGATGGTTTTTAAATTTCAAACGGCTACTACAACGGATATATATCCGTCGGGAATCGGTCGGAAATTTCCGACGGCTATATATCCCTCGGATAACGGTCGGAAATTACCCACCGATTTCGGATGGCCTTGAAACGGTCGGAATGTTCCGACTGATTTCCGAGGGAATACTGGCGATTATAAATTCCTTCGAATTTTGTCGGAAATTCCTCCGACGGCCTTGAAACGGTCGGAATTTTCTGACCGATTTCAGAGGGAATTATATTTGCCGTTATTCCCTTGGCATTTTGTCGGAAAATTCTGACGGTTTAAAGGCCGTCGGAAATGTCGTCGGAAATGCACGTGTTTTCTTGTAGTGAGTTAGTTAAATAAACATAATTAATTGTGAAAAAAATTTACCGCAAGACAATTGAACCATGTCATGCAAATGTCGTCCGAGACAGCACTCTAATTGTAATGAGGCTCGACGAAAAAACTTTTAATGGTGCCAGACACACTCCGTTCGACACAGTTATCAAGACCAAACCTAAAAAATAAAACTATAATTATTAGTAAATAAAATAATATTATATACCAAAAGAATTTTTTTTGAGAAAACGTATCAAAATGTTCCCGATGGCTGTTGTGGATCTAAACGCTTTAAACTGGCACGACCTGGCTACAGAAAAAGATCTTCGACAGTGTATTGCGCATATGGTAACGGGGGTCGAGGTGATGGTGCAGGTGGAGGCTGTTGCGGTGTTGCGGACTTAGTCCCACAGAATCTAGAACAACGGTTTTGGTCGCAGAAGATGACGGGACGGCGTACTCGGTCCTGATTCTCCCTAGTCCCACATAAACTGAACATAATGAATTAATAAATTTAACAAATTACGACGTCTATTTCAATCCTAAAATTCGCATTCCAATCATCATAAACATAATTTCCAATAATAACTAATTTCCAATCCTAATTGACAAAAAGAAATTACCTTTTAGAGAGATGTTGGAGCTTGGAGAGAGAGAGAGAGAGAGAGAGAAAGATTATGAGAGAATGTGGTCGAAGGAAGAAATCTGAGCTCGTATATATAGAGTTTGTGGACGTCGTAAGTTCGATATAATTTACCATCGAAATTATGATGGATTCGTGGTAATCAATCGTAAAATTTTAACCGAAAATTCAATCAATATGAATTTTCCTACATGCGGAAAATTTAAGTTTTTGATTACTACTATTTTACGATGGATTCAATGTAATTCCGATGTAATTTACCATCGAAATTACGAAGGATTTGATGTAAATCCGTCGTAAAATTGTAACCAAAAATTCAACCAATATGAATTTTTCCACACACGGCAAATTTAATTTTTTGATTACAATGATTTTACGACGGATTCAATGTAATTCCGATGTAATTTTCCATCGAAATTACGACGGATTCATCGTAAAGTGGACGTAATCCAAAATAATATATTTGGTGGATAACATAAAAAAATCTTCATGTAAAAAGTGTTATAAGTATCAACGAAGTATATTTGTGCATCCAAGACTTCTCATAGTAAACAACAAATTCAATAACGACGATTGAATCTAATTTCTTGAAAACTTCATTATCTTACATCATAATGTATAACTCTTGTTTTTATAAGTATATCCATAACATGCATGAAGAATACTCCATCTGTTTCACAAAAAGTGTCGTTTTAGAGTTAATTTTTTGCTTCAAAAAGACTGCCGTTTTACAATTTCAATGCAAATTTTCAACTAATTCTCTAAATTGCCCTTGACCCAAAGCTAATAACCTTTGTATTTACATACTTTTGAATTAATTATGAGTGTATTAAAAATGGGTATATTAGTACAATTTTAAAGTTTCTTAATATGTGTGAAATATGTCAAAGTGACATTTTTTGTGAAACGGAGAAAGTATAATTTTATTGATTTTTGTGAAAACTCAAATTTTTGTATACAATGAGTAGAACTTAGTTAAAACAAGATAAACGATGAAAAACCAATCATATACAACATATAACCAACCCTATAATTAGATTCAAAATTTAGGGTTTGAGTATTACGACGACTAGGATTCATCCGTCATAATATCGTTGTAATATTACGACAATTTTACGAAAGATGAGCCCTATTCATCGAAATATCGTCGTTATTCTCAAACCCTATACCCTAAAGTACAATGCATAAAATTTTAAGTGATTAGGGAGATACTATACTTCTTCACGAGACATTCATGAGTATAAAGGCACGTTGATAATTTATGCAAGTTGAATAAAAGGACGGTCCAGGTCACTATGCGTTACATAGGATCTTTTTCCTCTTATCACATTTCAGCGCCAAAGTTAAAAATTGGCACTCAATCAAAATATTTCGAAATTTGATGATTTTTTTAACCCACAAATACACAAACACCAAAATTGAAAAGTTTCAATACCAGAAGAATTAAAGTACAATGCACAAAATTTTAAGTGTTTAGTGTATAGGGTTTGAGTATTACGACGATTAGGACTCATCCGTCGTAATATCGTTATAATATTACGAAGATTTTACGACGGATGAGTCCTAGTCGTCGTAATACTCAGACCCTAAAGTAAAATGCACAAAATTTAAAATGTTTAGTGTATAGAGTTTGAGTATTACGACGATATTACGACGATTAAGACTCATCCGTCGTAATATTGTTGTAATATTACGACGATTTTACGACGGATGAGTCCTAATCGTCGTAATGTCGTCGTAATACTAGAACCCTATACCCTAAAGTACAATGCACAAAATTTTAAGTGATTATGGAGATACTATACTTCCCACACAATTTGTTAAATCAGCCAAATGGAAACCCTAATTGTTACCAGATTGACGCCATTGTATAGCGGAGAGCTTTTACAGCTCTTTAATTAATGAAAAATTAAATCGTTTTTTTTTTAAATTTAATTTATGAAATATTTTTTTTTATTACACCAAACAATTACATAATAAATCAATGAGACTCATCATCTTCTTCATTGGGTTCATCATCTTCATTGGATTCATCATATTCATGTTCATCATCATCATCACTCTCTTCAAACTCATCGTAATCGCCTTCTTCCTCTGTGTCGGCAGGTACATATTCAAGTTGTCTGTTTCGGGGATCAATTAAAAGAACGTTATCCGTAATCTCCGGTTCTGTAATGTCGCATAAAGAATCTTTTTGCATTGGAAAATCGTCAACACCAACAATTCTACCCCTTGGAGCTACTTTAAAAACTGATAACCATGGGATCCCAGTGGTTCGAAGTCGCGGATATGGAATAAATGCTACTTATTCTGCTTGTGATGTTAGGATAAATGACTCAAACTTGTTGTATTATCGTGATTTGTTGACGTCAACCACACCAAATTTGTTAATCTGCACCCCTCGACCGACTGTTGGATCGAACCAATCATATTTGAAGAGAACGCATTTTATCCTAACTAAGCCAGGGTACTCCACTTCTATTATTTCTTCCAACACCCCATAATAATCTATTTCACCACTAACACATACTCCGTAGTTGGTAGTTGTCCGACGAACGCCGTACTTGTATGTATGAAACACATAACCACGGGTGAAATACATGGGTGCGGTCGTTATATTCGAGATGGGGTCTTGGGGTAACTCATTAAACCATATTGGATATGATGGCTCGCTATGATCCACCTATGTAAGGCATATCGATAAGTGTGCATGTTAGATAGAATATCGATCTAATTAAATGAAATATTTATAACTAATAACTTACTTGCGTCTTCAACCACGGAGCAAAGTGACGATCTTTACGATCGTTTATTTCATCATCTGAAACGCATTCAATGCATTCTCGTATCTGACTAACAAATAAGTTGCAATATATATATATATATATATATATATATATATAAATTAACAATGTTAATTATATTTATTAATATATAGTAAAATTAATCAATTATATATATATATATATATATATTTATAGTTATGTTACCTCTCGTAATGACTCACTTCCTCACATTTTAGGAGGATGTACGTATGTGCTTTGTACTTGTTATTCTTGTTAGACCACCAAACTTCCTTCAATTTTCCACTAAGACGACCGATTGGTGAGAAGATGTTTGGGACACCCTCTACTGCATAAGTTTGTCCCACACCACCATCATCATATCGCCGGGGAGCCCATTTGTGTGTGCGGATTATTTTAGCGAAATAGTATGAAGTAAAGTGTGAAGTTTATTCTGTCAAATTTCCCACAACAATTGATCCTTCAACCCTAGCTAGATTTTTGGCCTTTCCCTTTAAATGTTTCATGAAGCGCTCGAATGGGTATATCCACCTAAACTTAACAGGTCCGCCTAGTTCTGCTTCGTGAGGGAGAAGAATAGGAAAATGTTTCATAAAATCAGAAAACACCAGGGGGATATCTTCTCCAAATTGCACAACAATATTATAATATTAACATCCAACTGTGCAATTACATCTTCTAACAACGCATGTGTACTAAGATATCAGAAAAACGCTTGGATGCCTGCACAATCAAAATAATATGATTGATAAATTATATATTGTAATATTTGAATATATATAATTAATATCAATAGTTTTATTTGTGATGATGTATCTTACCTCCAATTTTATCATGAACATTTCATGAAAAGAGTTCGGCAAATGCGAAAGGAAGTAATCGTTGCATAAACACGTGGTTGTCATGACTCTTTAAACCTGAAAACTTTTGTCATTTCTCAACACATTTAGCAAGATTGGATACGTACCCATCAGAAAACTTCACGTCAGATGAAATCCAATTGAACAACGATGCCTTTTCTTTTGCACCTAACCGAAATATAGGAAATAGTGATTTACCATTGCTCATTATATGCAACTCACTTATGTTGCAAATATTGGGCAAGTCCAACCTTGAATTTCCGATGTCTTTGGTTCTTCCTTTCACGTTTAACATTGTATGCATGTTGTTATCAATTTTTTTTTCTCAATGTGCATGACATCAAGATTGTCTCTCAACAGATGATCTTTCCAGTACAGAAGTTCCCAAAAAATGTTTTTCTTGTGCCAATTGTAATTCACCCCGTATCCATCATGCATATTAGTAGGAGTGTGCCAATTTTCCCCTCAAATCAACGTTTCTTGTGCCCCAAAATGATCTATTTGCGCTTCAAGATCTTCCCCAAATAGATAAACTGGTGCGGGGGATACACACAATTTTGTTCTTCCTAACCAACAGCTTGTTTCTCCGATATGGATGGTTGATTGGTAGAAACCGGCGGTGACAATCAAACCAGCATGTTTTTTGACCATGTTTTAGCTAAAACGCATCTGTCGATCGAGGCAATAAGGACAAGATAACCTCACATGCGTCGTCCAACTTGATAGCATTTCGTATGCAGAGAAGTCGTTTATTGTCCACATAAGCACCGCACGCATCGTAAATTTTTATTTTGTCGAACAGTCATATGTACGAACTCCTGTATACCACAACTGATTCAACTCATGCATTAGAGGCTGAAAAAACACATCAAGGGACCGCTTTGGATAATTGGGACCATGGATTAAAATATTCGGGAATATTATTTCCCTTTGCATGCACATATATGCACATACATGGGGAAGGTTACACTACAAGAAAATAGCGTTTTGGCGACTATAGATGATGACTAAATAATTAGTCGCTAAAAGTTGTGACTACTTAGCGACTATTTGGCTACTATTTGGCGACTATTTGATGACTAATACAAATTGGTCGTAATTGAGGCGCTGTTTTACGACCAAAGAACATAGTCGCTATTTTACGACTAATTTACGACTACATTTCAGACGGAAAATAATAGTCGCCTAATAGTCGCTAAATTATTGACTAATATGCGACTATTTCGGCAGATCGCACAGTAGTCGCCTAATAGTCACTAAATTAGCGACTATTAGGCGACTATTTCGGGAGGTCGCACAATAGTCGCATAATAGTCGCTAAATTATATACATGTATATATATATATGTATAACTTATATACATGTATATATATAAATATATATATAACTTATATATACATGTGGCTCAATGCTCTATTATGATGTCGGAGATGCATAACCAAATCTAAGATGAATTTCAGTGTAATTTGTCGTTTCAATAACATAAATTGATATCACGATTTAGCCACTAAATATTCGTGGCTAGCTAAGTTATCAAATTGTCCGCCAAAGTTTAGCCACAAAAATAGTGAATAATGCAGCCACAAACACGATTTATGGCTTTTGCGTGACAACTTTTAATCATAGAAATAAAATCTTAAACCATTAAACAAAAATATAATCATTATGTATACATAAAAACAATATTTAAAACCATTTACATATATACTTTATATAAAATCAATATTTTTAAAAAATATTTACTTATAATTGTTTTTTAAATATAATCATTTCTTAATCCGAAATCATAATTTTAAAACTTAAAATCAAGAATTTAATTATATATACTGAAAACTAAAATCTAACAATTAAAAAAATCTAATCATTATATAAAAAATCATTTAAAGTAGAAGTTTAATAATTTATACTTTTGATATGTTTAAAGTTTACAGATTTACATAAAAAAGTTTATGAGATTTTTTACAGTTTTTAAAAATTCAATCTACAATGTTATTAAATAAGAAATAAAAGAAAAAAAATGAAAAGAAGAAAATATATGCTCAGGAAATCAAAATATATACATCACACAGATCGCAATCTTAATCGTTGATAACCCAATATCTAACGGACAAGAACACAAACACTTCCTTTTCTTCTCTATCTTCGTCTCCATGTTCTGCAGATTGAAAAAAATCATTTGATTTCTTCAAAGTCCATTCGATTTCTTCAAAGTAAAGAGATTTCATGGCTTTCTTCTCCGAAGCTTCTCATTCGTCGGCATTCTCCGAAGCTTCTCCTTCGTCGGCGTTCTCCGAAGCTTCTCCTTCGTCGGTGTTCTCCGAAGCTTCTCCTTCGTCGGCGTTCTCCTTTCTCCGAAGCTTCTCCTTTAGCGATTCTCAACTTGCAGCGCCGCCACCGCCGACCAATCCGCAACTCCTATGCAGACGTCCCTCATCCCACGGCGGTTCCATTTGGCCACTCGAAGCCTCTGCTTCTGGTCATCTCTGCGACGAAACCAGGAGACGCCTCCAGTTGTAGCCGCCGCGAACCCTTCTCGAAGCTTCTTCTTCGATCACGCTCCTTCTCGAAGGATCTCGTGCTGGGGACTCACCGTTGAGAACGGCGGAGAAAGCTGCGGATAGGAGCTCGCCGGCGGAGGAAGCTTCGATCTTCTTTTTTTTTTTGTAATTATTAATTTTAATAAATAAATAAAAAATTTTGGAATATTTTTTTTGTTTTTTTTAATTATTTTTTATAAATAGTCGCTAAATAGACGTTAAATTAGTCATATAATAGTCGGTAATTTATGCGACTATTTTATGACTATTACACTGTTCATGTGATGTAGTCGTAAAGTTGTCGCAATTTAGCGACTATTTTTACGACTACGCACTTTAGCGACTAAAGATTCACGACTACATGATTTAGTCGCTTTTTAGTCGTAATACATATTTTAGCGACTATTTATCGACTCTTGATGTAGTCGCTAAAACGATGTTTTCTTGTAGTGTTATAAGGCGTTACGATAACTGGCCACAAAGAATATTGCCGACCATACATATCAAATGGACTAAATCCAACAGTGAAAATACCAAGATAGACATTCCGCTTAGATTTATCAATGTCTGGGTGTACCGTGTTAAAGTGTTTCCAATCTTTTGCATCTGACGGGTGAGTCACTTCCCCATCTGTCTGTGAATGTTCTGCATGTCACCTCATCGATCCAGATGTCATTTCAGATTGATACAATCGTTTTAACCTATCAGTTATAGTAAGATACCACATCCGTTGGTATGGTATCTTACTACGCCCAGAAGTTTGCGGCCTAAATCTCGGTTTTTGGCAAAATCGACATTCTTGCAGCTTATCATCATCTTTCCAAAAAGCATATAATTTTCAACACATATATCTATCATCTCATAAGGCACCACAATGCTAAAAACCAACTTTTGTATCTCATAGTATGTTTCAGCAGCCAAATTATCATCTGGCAAATACTCTTTAATAAGATCAACCCAACCATTCATGTAAACCTCAGCTAAGTTATGATCAATTTTAATTGTCATCATCCTAACTATTAACGACAATTTAGACTGTCGTTCTCTACATCCATTGTAGAATGGCTAATTTGCAGCGTCTAACATATCATAAAATCGTTTTGCATCTACTTTGGGTTCCTCAACACTAATATCAGCATTTGTTTCATGAAATGTATCAGTAACCATGGCATGCATCCTATCATGATATGAACCCTGATCAAATTGATGTTGATCATGATGATAACTATCCTGATTGTTTGATTCATCAAAATCTACATGACCTTGATAATTAATACTACTAGCAGCTTGATTCCTTTCAAAACCCTCTCCATGTTGATACCAAACAAAATGTTGTGGAATAAACTCCCTATTTAGTAAATGCTTCCACACCGTCTCAATAAGAATATATCTTACTGCTTTCCAGGGTTATTTGCATATTTCTGGCCTGATACATGTATATTTCAAGCTCCTCTTTGAATTCTTTCGTCAACGCTCCCTCCGAATCTTTTTACGTATACATCTATCTTCGTATATCGTATATATATATATATTTTTTTAAAAGAGTGTAGATTGTTTTTTTAAGGTATTTGTTTTGTTTTTTTTGTAGAATTTCGTTTGAAGGTAGGATGTATTTATAGAAAAAATTTCAGATTTACCAACGATTTTGCAACAGAAATTTACAACGTCTTACCATCGAAATAACTTTATAACGATTTTACATCAAAATTACGACTACTTTACGACGACCAGAATTGATGTAAATTATTAGGTGAACCTATAAGAAAACGTGCTATATCAAACTTTCACATTTGACGTGAAATCGTCGTCAATTTACATCGATTATTGATCGACGTAAGGTCGATGTACATTACCATCGAATTTACAACGAAGTATGCAAAATGATATTCGTCGTAATTTCGATGTAATTTTACATCGAATTTACGATGATTTTTGACATCATCGTAAAATCGATGCAAAACCGTCATTATATTACGACGATTTTACGACAACAAATAATTTATACATTACGATGATTTTACGACAACGAAGAATTTATATCGAAAACATTTTTTGTTATAAAGTCGATGCAAATTCGTTGGTACTTTACATCGATTTAATTACGTCGTAAAATTCTGTTACAATGAGTCTATTTTCTTGTAGGGCATTAGGTATTTGCAATAGATTCTCACCGTTCCCATCTTTGACAGGGACATTAATATAAACTAATTGTGAAGATTAAACAACTTCTGGTCGGCAAAGCCACATCGGAATCACTCTTGACTAGAAAACAAATTGCTAAAGATCAGAGAAGAGGCCTACAATTGGATTAATTTGAGGGTAGAAAGTGGTCATACCTGCAGATTTTGGACAGATAGTTGGTCCCCATTCGGAAAGATGCTCGACTTTCTCCAAAATCATAGAAACTCACGATTTGGGATTCCTGCTGATGCAACGCTATCTCAGTTATGCTCACAGGGTGTCTGGAATCTACAACATGCGCGTTCAGATAGTCAATTAAGCCTACAAGTTTACCTTACTACCTTGTGCCTAACGAATGAAGAGGATTACTATGAATGGGATATTGAAGGGAAAATCAGTGCCATATATTCAATGGGCCAAACTTACAATTGCTTAAGAACATGATGTGGATGTACCTTGGAAAAATATCATTTGGAATTCTGGAGGAATACCTAAGCATAAATTTCCTTGCAGAATTAGCTTGCAGAATTCATGTCTATGCCATTTTACTTGGCAGCTTTCTTCTTCCTCAGAAGATCTTCCACTTGGAGATCGTTAATCTTAGCAGCAAGAATGAAGTCATTTTCCGTCAAACCACATGTTTCAAGAGAATCACACATCACTTATTCACCACTTACGACTTATAAAGTCCACTAAGGTACATGATGAGGGCATAGATATGATCAGAAATCAGAAGGATAATGAAAGATGTTTCATGCATTTGATAAGATTCATATCTTCATATCAACAACACGGACTATGATTCTCACCTATCACGTATGTCAGACTTACAATTAAATCTTTGGCGATACTTCGACATAATGATTCCGGCGATACCATGATACTCCGACTACGTCTTCTTCCTCGACTAAGACGACGTTTTGACTCACTTTGGTATCACTACAACAAAACAGGTATATTACAACGGCCATATTTGCTGTAAATTCAATGTAAAATGGAGTTTGGGACGGATTAGCGACGATTGACAAATCGTTGTAATATGATCGTCGTTATTCGAGAATCGTCAGAAAAATAGGGACAAATAAGAATCGTCGTAAACATCAATTTTACGAGATAGTTATGTCGTTGGTATATCGTTGGAAAATTACATCGGATTAACAACGAAAAATTAATTTTATTGTATTGTGAATATCGTTGGTAAATCGTCATAATATATTCGATGATAAATCGATAGAAAATGAAATCGATGTAAATTCGTCGTAAATCTGGAATCGAGGTATATTCGTCGTAAAATATGACTTGATGTTAGTTAACAACGATATCCCATCGACTTATTAATTTTATATTAATTATAAACATTTTTTGAATTTAATTTATAGATTATATAATTAATAAAATTCTAATATTAATAAATCAAAAATTAAAAATATATAATTTAAAAAACTAATTTCATTAAAAATAAAATTCGAAATACAAATAAAACCTATAAAATATCTAATTATCCGCAAGATTAATATCGAAATTTTTGAAAAGCTCGGCGTCCGTAGCTGCCGCGGTTATACGCTCCAATTCCGTACAAAATTCTGGCTAATCATCCCTCGGGCCCGATGTCGATGCTTGATTTGTCTGACGCTTCCTTATTTCGCTCGCATACACCGAGTTACTTGCAGCAAGAATCTCAAAGATTGCGTCGTATCCTTGGATCTTTGCATCATATACAATTATACATGTTGCTTCGCCCGCAAAGTGTTGATCTCGGAATGGGAAACATTTGACTCGGTCTGCAACACAACCGGATCCTCGAAAGTATGGCCTGAGGAAGATGAGGCCACATGATTATTGCGAATCGATCTCATCCCTATAATTCTGCCCTTTTTCCTCGGGCCACCTAATTAAAACAAACGTTAATTTTAATAATAAAATAATAATTAAAATACACACTAACTAATTCTATAAAAATATAACTTAATTATCTTACCTCTTCAAAAATCTGGTCTATCTCGGCTGTGGTCAAAGATGGGGTGGATTGGACCGAGCTACCGCTAGGTGATAGCTGTTGAGAGAGCTGAGTTTGACGCTGATAACACCGTATTTTAACCCGTTTTGCTATATATTTTAGAACACTTTAATAACTGTTCCGCTTGGTTTTATATGGTTTTATTACATGTTTCGTATGTTTGCGGTTTTAAGACTCTTTTCAGGTAACTCAGGATTATAAAGTGCATTTCAGAGCAAAAGTACGTTTTTGGATAAACTTGGACCGTCAAGAAGTTTTGCAATCAAAGAAGACCTTTTCATAGTCTGATCATCACCACATTTGGATACAACAAAGTAGATACAACCAGCTTTCAAATGCAATTGGATTGGGGACAATCCAATGGTTGGGTCCTAAAATATATCTGAAGCACTGAAGGCAGATGAAGTTGCCCCGAAGACGAAGCCGCCGCAGGTCAAGGAGCCGGAGCCGCAGCCAATTGATTTAAGCGTTTTCACTCACTCAATTAAAACTAAAGCTCACACTACCGCAATCATAACAGTTTTCAATGCAGTACTTTAGAATCGAATCCACAGAGACCAATGTTACACTACTATTCTCACAATTATGAAATTATGCTAAGATAGAAATATGGTTTGTTTTAGAAAAGTAACAAGAGCAATTTAAACGATTTAAATTCAATAAAGGAAAGGCGTTAGGTCGAGGGTTTATTCACAGGAATCCAGAGACCATAAATCATACAACTATTCAGAGAATAATTAAAAGCAAGTTTTAAACTCAAACATAAATATCTAACCAATCCACTTCCGTGCTCAGGTTACTAAATCTAGCAACCAAAAATCCTAACTTTTGTTGGCATAGAATTCTAGATCAGCATTAACGAGCTGGTTCAATATGTTCACGAATCGCCTTAACATCAACTTCCGCAGGCTAAGGACAATTCGCTCACTTATGTTCTTTCTAGCAACCTAAGACACTTCCGCACTCTTAGATTGTCCTAGTTCACAGACCTAGCGGTCAGCAATAAACACAACAATAAGCGAAAACCACAAAAGATAAATCTCTATCTGTGTTTAATTCAATGACTCATGGATCCCTTTGAAAGCCCTAACCTAACTATGAAACTACTCATACATAGTAACGAAGAACAAGCAGGGAGATGAAAAAATCATAATATAAATAAAGAGAGAAAGGGTTTAGAATTCTTCTCAATAGATGCAGAGATTCTTTTCCAAAGCTTACAATGATTCAATAGCAAAAAGTCTGAATAGAACAAAAAGGTGTCTACCTCCAAGAGGCTAAAAATAGAGTATATATAGGTCTAGGTCAAATTAGGTCAAAACAGGAAGTTCCCAGGGGAAAATAAGGAAAACAGAAGTTTCCTTTCTTCTTCTCGTCGACTGGTATCGGTCGATGCTGACCTCTCGGGTAGGGGTAGCATCGACCGGCCCATCGATCGACCTCCTCGGCATCGATCGATGCTGACCTCTCGGGTAGGGGTAGCATCGACCGGTGTACTTCAGCATCGGTCGATGCTGACCTCTCGGGTAGGGCTAGCATCGACCGGTTCCATCGACACCTTCACAATCATCGGTCGATGCCAGCCTCTCGGGTAGGGGTGGCATCGACCTATTCCACCGGTATCGACCGATGATGTCTCTTTCTTCACGGTTTCGTGCGTTTTTGCCCTCGTAACTCCATTTTCATCATTGATCACCTTTTTACCTGAGATATCTAAATAGAAGACTAAAAGACTCTAAAAACGGACTTTGACTCGATAAAAAAATTGGAAGAAACATTAAAACATGCGTTAGAAAGCGGTAAAAACCAAGCATATCACCAAGCACCATTCCGCCGCCCCTGAAGCCACTCCACCCGCGGCCAGAAGCCACTTCGCCGCGGCCAGAGAAGACGGAGCCACGACCAAGCCTGTTTTCGCCGAAGACGATCCGTTTCTTCACCCGAGGCTAAAAACGTCTTTTCCCGTCAAACCTTAAAATGACCTAAGCTTATTGAAAACCTATATATACTTGCTTTAGACAGCAATTTCGCAGAATCCAACCCTAGACACATTCTACACATTATTTTGCTTTCATTCTTGTATTCTTGCATCGAGATTTTTGGGATTGGTGAGGAGGTTTCTCACCAAGGTTAGTTCTTGTTCGTGAGGCTTCTTCACCAATCTTATGCTTAATTTAATTATGCCTTTTTCCAGTATGTGTGAGTAGTTTAGATTGTTGGGTTTAAAGAATTATCTAGATGAATTATATGTTCGATAAGGATTTCACTCGGTAAACCCTAGCCGATTTCTAGAGCTCTTCTTGTGGAAAGTTGTTAATGCATGAATCTAGTGTAACAAACTAGAGGTTCATAGGGGGAGTTTAGAACCACGGAAGTGTTGCATCTAATCACCAGCAAAGTTCATCCACAAGGCGTGCGCGTCGTAAGATTTCGAAAGTATACTTACAGAGTGCCGTGAACCTATGGACCTACTAACATATCACAATCTTACGCGCGGCCAGAGATAGAAGCTACTGGTCGAATGAATAGATTGTAGGGCATAGGTTATACGCAAGTAGACTACGTCATTATTATATCCTGTTTGTGGAGTTATAATCTAGAAACACCGGTTACTAATGAGCTAGGGGCCGTTTGATTGAATCGAGCATACCCCGAGATATTCCTCTCGACCCAGCAACGTTTTAGAATAACTTACAACCGTCTTTAGTAGTGTAATTTAGCAATAGAGTCCGTAGAAGTAGTTTAGTCATCGATTTCATTAGGTCTAGGTTAGTAGTCAATTCTCTTAGGTATTAGGTTAGTCTTAGAATTTCTTAGGATAGGTTCAGTTTCTGTTAGCATTACTTTAGTAGTTAAAATTCCCTTAGCTTAGGTAGTGGTCAATTTTCTTAGAATAGATTAGTAGAAGTTTTTCGTTTTTCGTTCTTTACAATTCTAGTTACAAAAACACTATAAAAATATATTCGTTCTAGGTTTATTTACTATACAGTGTCTAAGGTCTCATATAACAACACCACCTCCCTGTGGATCGATACCTCACGTACTACAACGCACATCTTTGCACTTGCAGGCTTTAAGGTTTACAAATTTAAAACCTGAAGTTTCGGAGACGAATCCGATACGCATCAAGTTTTTGGCGCCATTGCCAGGGAGAAATCTCTACAGCTGCTATCACACCTCAGAGGTTAGTAAAACGACTCTAGAACAAACTTTTGCTATTTGATTTTTGGTTTTGTTTTCTTCGTTTCAGGCTTTGAAACATGAACTCGCCTCTGGAGTGAGATTGCTACTACGAGCAGGGTTACTATGACCCATCTTGTGCTTACCACCGTCACGAATCACATGCTGTGTGTGACTCATTCTTCATGGATCAGAAACCGGCACCGACCAACTATTCTCAAGGGAGCCACGAACCTCCTTACTATCGAGACGAGCCTTTTGCGTCTCCCATTGTCGACTCTAGACAACTTTCATACCATCAACACCATCAATTCTTGGATAAGAACAATGAAATCTTGGAATTCAGTGCTCGTTTGAAGGGAATAGAAGACGCTATTAACAAAACCACCGAGTCCCAAGCCAAGTTCGGAGCCACTTTAAATGCGAGAATATATTCCATCTCCGTCGAATTCAACAAGAAGTTCGATGATCTTACCGCCCACATCAAAATCCTTGAAGAACATACCCTTAAAGATGCTACAAGACTAAACGAGAGGATGGAACTCGTTGAAGAGGAACAAGGAAGACAAAAGTTTGATATCCAAAAAGCTAATGATGGGGTACGTACTTTGAACTACAAACTTGATGATTTGGATAACTCCGTCAATGACAACAATAACACCACCTACAACTACACCCTCGAGCTGTGGGAAGGAGTAGGAGAAGTTGAGATCAAAACGTGAGAACTCGATCTTACAATAGACCGACTCATTTATGCTACCGACGAAGTAGAAGAGAAAGTGTAGAAACTATCCCAAGATCATGAGAAACATGATTCAACACTTGATGCCCATGTTCCTGACCTAGAGGGGAAGCAAAATGACACCCCAAGAACCAGAAAACACCAAAGTAGATGAAGAAGACAACGAACCTCTCACCACTGGCGCGAGCCTCCCAGCCGCGGCCAGCCCCTCCTCTGCCGAGCCTCCATCAACTGGACCCGCGGCCACGCCTCCCTCCGCCACGCCTGCACTCCTCGGACCCGCGGCCAGCTCCTGCTCGTCTCCCCTTGAACCGTTTGAATCCCGAGCACTCCCCTTTGAGCAAGCTGCATTCTCCATTGACACTCAAACCTCAGATGAGCCTTCAAGCGACCTGGAACCAGATTTATATGCACCTTGCAAGGTGATTCAAGCTCATGAAGAAGCTCATGAAGAAGTTTTATCCTCTTTGTCAACAACATTTCAATGGAGTCCACCAAGGAGGATCTACATGCCATATATGCCTTGCTCAACCTTTGAACCATCACCTCCATCAAGTCTAATACCGGAAGAGCCAAGGACAAAATGCATCACCCGAGAGAGATTGATCGAGTTTAATAGATTTGTGAAATCAATCCCGATGCACACCTCCTTCGAAGAAGTTCGGGAAAAGGGAACTACATACGCTTTCTTCCGCTACAGCAATGAGAGCAGGGAAGACATTCACGCCTATTTCATGAGAGCAAGACGCTCAACAAAAAACCCTATGCCGCTTTCCATGCTATCTGAATCTACCGTCCCGAGAAGTACCCAGAGTACCCGAATAAGATAAGCCGAGAGAAGTTATAGGAATTCAAAAACGTGGTTCATAATCTACCTAGAGGTACTATTTTTGCTAGAGCTTACATGGATCATATGATTGGTCATTTCTTTTGTGAAAGCAAGGATTCCATAACGGAGATAGAAGATCTTTTCGACAATGCCATGAACGGAAAGCCCGTTAGGAGTCTCCTGATATGCTTGATTTTTACCGTTTTCTAACACATGTTTTGATATTTCTTTTGAGTATTTTATCGAGTCAAAGTCCGTTTTTAGAGTCTTTTAGTCCTTTATTTAGTTATCTCAGGTAAGAAGGCGTTCACGGAAGAAATAGGAGTTACGTGGGCAAAAACGCATGAAACAGTACAAAAAGAGCAAGAATCGATCGATAGAAGGAGTGCATCGCTCGATGGAGCATGCCCCGAATAACCAAAATCGATCGATGCACAATTGGCATCAATCGATGCACAATTGACATCGATCGATCCACAATTGACATCGATCGATGCAACACCCTCCGAAGAGCCAAAATCGATCGATGCAAGGAGTGCATCGATCGATGGAGCATGCCCCGAAGAACCAAAATCGATCGATGCACAATTGGAGTCGATCGATGCAACACCCTCCGAAGAGCAAGAATCGATCGATGGAGCATGCCCAGAAGAACCAAAATCGATCGATGCAAGCCGGCGAGAAGGAAAATGAAATTTCTGATTTTCCTGTTTTACCTCGGAAACTGCCTATTCTGACCTAATTCCCCTAGAACCCTATTTATACTTTATTCTCAGCCACTTTTTAGGCTATCTCTCTTTTGACGGCTCTTTATTCTACCCATATTTTGGCTATTGATTTTGTAAGCAAGAAGAAGAATCTCTGCATCTATTGAGAAGAATTCTAAACTCTTTCATCTCTTTCATTATTATTATGAGTTTCTCTCTATCTCCTTGCTTGTTCTCCATTGCCATGTCCGAGTAGTCTCATAGTTAGGTTTAGGGTTTCAACGGGATCCATGAATCATTGAATTAGACACAAATAGGGATTTATCTTTTGTGGTTTTTGCTTAATGTTGTGTTTATTGCTTAGGCTTAAGTTGACCGCTTAGTCTCTCAACTAGGGCTTAATCTATACCACATAAGTGTCGTATGTTGCTAGAAAAAACATAAGAGAGCAAATTTTCCTTAGCCTGTGGAAGTTGATGTTAAGACGATTCATGAACATATTGAACCTACTCATTAATGCTGATCTAGAAATCTATGCCAACGGAAGGTAGGATTTTAGGTTGCTAGGTTTAGTAATCAATGCCACGGAAGTGGATTGGTTAGATATTTATGTTTGAGTTTGAAACTTGTGTTTAGTCATTCCCTGAATAGTTGTCTGATTCGTGATCTCTGGATTCCTGAGAATAAACCCTTGACCTAACGCTTTTTCTTTATTGAATTTACATCGTCTTAATTGCTTTCGTTACTTTTCCAAAACCAACCTTATTCTTGTCTTTGCTTAGTTTCATAATTGTGAGAATTGTAGTGTAACCTTGGTTTATGTGGATTTGATCCCAAAGTACTACATTGACATATTGTTATGATTGTAGTAGTGTGCACTTTAGTTAATTAATTGACTACGTGGTAAAACACCAAAATTAATTTGGCGCCGTTGCCGGGGACCAATAGCGTTACCTTCAATTCTGAATTTGAAATTTAGTATAAGATCTACTAATACATTCTACATTGATCACTTGTGCGTTTCAGGTGACTGACGAAAAATCTGAATAGAGTTACCATAAGCAGGGGCTCTGGAAGCCTTTGCGAGCTTAGCAACGAAGAGCTAGCATGGTTAGAACGAACGAACCGGAGGGCAAGGACAATTCATGTCATCATGGACGATCAGAACAACGACCAACAAAACGCTGCCGCTGCTGAACTGCAGAGGCTACAACAACAAGTGCAGCAGCTACAACAACAACAATAGCAGCAACAAAAACCTGGCATTAGAGACTTGGACACACCTCATGCCTTCTACCAAAACAGAGCTGTTATCCACCCACCAGCCATTACGAGGCAATATTATGAGATCAAACCTCAGATGATCGCATTGGTGAAGCAGCACATGTTCCATGGTTTACCTGCAGAGCATCCTATGGACCATATCAAAAAATTTGAAGAAATCTGCAGCACCACCAAGTGCAAAATCTTCAATTTTGAATGGGGTACCGTCCGATTACCTCAAGTGCAAACTCTTCAATTTCTCTTTGGCAGACAAGGCGCTAAGATGGCTTTAGTCAACGAAGTCACTTCCACCTGGGTCGTTCACTACATGGGAAGAATGCAGAGCTACTTTCTTGGATCACTTCTACACCAAGTCTAAGACGGCTTCGCTGTGAAATACAATCACTACCTTCTAGCAGCACGCATGAGAGTCTTTTTGCGAAACATGGGAGAGGTTCAGAGAATACCGCAGAGAGTGCCCTTACCATGGGTACTCGGATGAGCGGATACTAAGTATCTTCTACGATGGATTTAACTGAGACTATAAGAATGCTCTTAATGCTGCGAGCAATAGAGATTTCATGACTAAGACTAAGGAAGGGGCGTACTAGCTGATAGAGAACTTGGCTTCAAGTTCTGGAAATCGATGCCCTGAGTACGACATAACCAAACGTGTCAATGGCGCAGATTCGTAGAAGATTGATGAGCTGACTGCGAAACTGAACTTACTACTGAAGGGAAATCAGAGAGCTGTGCAGTCTTGCGAGAAGGCAGGAGATGAAATTTTCTGTCAAGGATTAGCTGAAGACGAGACTAATGAGCAACATGAGGTGAACTACGATAGTTGACAAGGGTACATGCAGAATAGAGGGTTCAACCAGAATTACATGAACCATCCGAACCTATCTTATAGAAGCACCAATGTCGAGAATCCCCATGATCAAGTCTACCCCCAGCAAGTTCCATACACCCAAGGAAAAATGTTTGTGCAAAACGCAGGCATCTCAGGATTCTCTCAAGGTTTATAAGGCCAGAACAACCGTTTAACTCTTTCTAGACGACAAAACATGCCCCATTCCAAGCTCCTGCAAGCGCCGCGAATGAATCTCAAGACGAGCTTAAGATTCTAATGCAACAACTCCTGGTCAATCAACAGCAATATACTAAGGAGATCAACGTCAAGGTTGATAACATGTACAACGATCTCAACAGCAAATATGAAGTTGTGTGCACTCATGTGAAGAACCTGGATACTCAGGTTGCTCAACCTGCCGAAGCGATCAAGAGACTCCAGGGAACTCTTCCCGGGAAGGTAGAGCATAATCCAAGGAATGAGTTTGTCAACTCCATTACTCTCAGAAGCAGGAAGGAGTTGGAACCGGCCGCACGAAAAAGGAAAGATGCTGATGTCGCTATTGATCTTGGAGATGTTGACAAGGAGACAACCAAAAAAGAGAAAGCTTTCGCGAGTACAGACGCTACATATGAGCCACATGTGCTACCACCTACACGCGTCTACACCCCAAGGATCCCTTACCCTACTCGTTCAAAGAAGTCGCGTAAAGACCTAGAAGAGGCCATGTGTAAGGAAATGCTAAATGATCTTGTGGTGAAGGTCCCTCTTGTTGATGCAATCCAAATGATACCTTCATTGAAGAAATATATGAAGAGCTTAATAACAAGTAAGGTTTCTACTGAAGATACTGTCATGATGGTCTCTAAAGATTTCAGTGATGCCCTCCAAAACAAGATGCCAAAGAAGCTAGACGATCCAGAAAAGTTCATTCTCTCTGTGTAGATCGGAGCAATGACTTTTGCTTGCTCTCTATGTGATCTTGGATCCAGCGTCAACCTAATGCCATACCCTGTAGCTAAGCGGCTCGGTTTCACAAAGTTCAAGCAAACTGAGATCTCTCTAGTGTTTGTTGATCGTTCTGTGAAGCTGCCTATTGGTGTTCTTGAGGATCTACATGTGCGAATTGGCAATGCATTTGTTCCCGCAGATTTTGTGGTGCTAGAGCTGGATGAAAAACCAAAGGATCCTCTCAATTTGGGAAGACCCTTCTTGTGTACAGCAGGAGCCATCATAGACGTGAGGAACGGGCGAATATATCTTCACCTGGGAGACATTGTCATGAAATTTGAGATGGATAAGATGCTGAAGAAGCCTATGTTGAACGAACATACATTCTCGATAGATGACTCACTAAAAGTCTCTGACGAAGTGATTGAAGAGATTCTAGTCGATGACCCGTTGGAGACCGTTTTGAAAAAAGCAGAGAATGAGCATAGGTTTATGAGTGACGATGCCACCGGTTATGCTAAGATGCTAAACTCAAGCCAAACAATGGAGAAGATGGTCGAGTACATCAGTTTACATGGAGCCGCATAGACGCTTCCAACAACAAGTCTTCTTGCGCCTCCTGCTGACCCGTGGAGCGAGCTGAAGGCCCCAAAAATCGAACTCAAAACACTCCCAATTGGGCTAAGGTACGCATTTCTTGGCCCTAACTCCACTTACCCTGTGATCATCAATGCTGAGTTGAACAATGTGGAAACTGCTTTGCTTCTATGTGAGCTTACAAAGTATTGTAGAGCTTTACGCTACTCACTAGATGACCTCACAGGGATTTCGCCTGACCTTTGCATGCATAAAATACATCTAGAGGACGAATCAAAGACTTCAATAGAACATCAGAGACGGTTAAACCCGAATCTAAAAGATGTTGTAAAGAAGGAGATAATGAAACTTCTAGAGGCGGGCATCATATACGCTATCTCTGATAGTACCTGGGTGAGCCCAGTCCATGTTGTGCCAAAGAAAGGCGGTGTGACAGTTGTTGAAAATGAGAAAAATGAGTTGATACCAACTAGAACTGTCACATGGCATAGGATGTGTATTGACTATAGGAGATTAAATGCTGCTACTCGTAAGGATAATTTTCCGTTACCTTTTATTTATCAGATGCTTGAGAGATTGGCTAACCACTCATACTACTGTTTTCTAGATGGGTATTCTGGTTTCTTTCAGATTCCCATCCACCCAGATGACCAGGAGAAGACTACATTCACATGTCCCTACCGCACCTTAGCTTATCGTAGAATGCCATTTGGCTTGTGCAATGCCCCAACAACTTTCCAGCGATGCATGATGTCGATTTTTACCAACTTGATTGAGGACATAATGGAGGTTTTCATGGACGATTTCTCTGTGTATGGATCCTCCTTTTATGTATGTCTTTCTAATTTATGCAGGGTATTACAGCGCTGCGAGGAAAAACATCTAGTGTTGAACTGGGAGAAGTACCACTTTATGGTCAGAGATGGGATAGTCCTAGGTCATCGGATTTCCGAGCAGGGTATCGAAGTGGACAAGGCAAAGATCGAGGTGATGACTAGTCTACAGCCGCCAGATTCTGTCAAGGGTATTAGAATCTTTATGGGACATGATGGGTTCTACCAAAAGGTTCATCAAGGATTTCTCCAAAATCGCTAGACCCTTGACACGTTTGTTATGCAAGGAGGTGAGATTCCATTTTGACAGCGACTGTCTAGAGGCCTTTCACACCATCAAGGGAGCACTTGTCAGTGCGCCAGTTGTCCAACCACCAGACTTGGAGTTACCTTTCGAAGTGATGACTGATGCTAGCGATTTTGCGGTAGGAGTTGTTTTGGGACAGCGAAGGGACAAGAAACTTCATGTTATTTACTACACCAGCAGAACTCTTGATGATGTGCAGTGAAAGTACGCTACAACCGAGAAAGAACTTCTTGCTATTGTGTTACGTTCGCTTTTGAGAAGTTCAGATCTTATCTTGTGGGGTCTAAGGTTATAGTGCATATTGATCATGCTGCTCTGAAATACCTACTTACAAAAAAGTATGCCAAACCTAGGATTTTGCGTTAGATTCTTCTGCTGCATGAATTTGATTTGTAAATTAAAGACAAGAAGGGGATCGAGAATGGTGTTGCAGACAATTTGTCTAGACTACGTGTAGTTGAAGAAACTCCCTTAGACGATAACCTACCTGAGGAGAACGTGTACGCGATCGATATTGGGTGCAACAACTACTTCACTTCTGCACACCACGCCGAGCTATCTGAAATTCTCTGGTTTGGTGAGATAGCAAACTACCTGGCTGCAGAGAAGGAACCAAGTAACTTTGTTGGGAACAAGAAGAAGAAGTTCTTGAGAGACATCAGACGTTATTTTTGGGACGAGCCATACTTATACAAGGAGTGCTCAGATGGTGTCTTTCGGAGGTGTGATTCGGAGGAAGAAATCCATGGTATTCTTTTCCATTGTCATAGTTCGAAATACGCTGGACACTTTGCCATGTTCAAGACAGTGTTTTAGGCTCTTCAAGCCGATTTCTGGTGGCCAACAATGTTTCGTGATGCACATGCTTTCATCTCCAAATGCGATTCATGTCAGAGGCAGGGAAATATTAGTAAGAGGAACGAAATGCCACAAAATTTCATCTTGTAGGTTGAAGTGTTCGATGTGTGGGGTATTGATTTCATGGACCCTTTTCCATCATCTTATGGAAATCAATAAATCCTCGTTGCAGTCGACTATGTGTCTAAATGGGTCAAAGCGCTGGCTAGCCCAACGAATGATGTAAAGGTGGTCTTAAAAATATTCAAATCTGTGATATTTCCTAGGTTCGGTGTGCCCAAAGTGGTGATAAGCGATGGTGGGTCTCATTTCATCAACAAGGTCTTTGAAGGGCTCTTGAAGAAGCATGGAGTCAAGTATAAGGTAGCCACTCCTTACCACCCGCAGACGAGTGGATAGGTCAAAATTTCCAACAGGGAGATCAAAGGCATCCTACAGAAGACCGTCAACACAACGAAGAAAGATTGGGCTACAAAGCTGGATGACGCTCTTTGGGCGTACATGATTGCCTACAAGACACCTTTGGGCACGACACCATTCCATCTTGTCTATGGAAAATCGTGCCACCTTCCTGTAGAGCTCGAGTACAAGGCATCATGGGCTGTAAAGTTGCTGAACTTTGACATAAAATCTGCCTCTGAAAGACGGACGATACAACTGCACGAGTTAGAAGAGATTCGTCACATGGCCTATGAGTGCTCGGAGATTTACAAGGAGAAGACCAAGACCTATCATGACAGGAAGATCATTCCCAGGAACTTCACTGCAAATGATCAGGTATTTCTTTTCAACTCTCTCCTCAAACTTTTTCCAGGGAAGCTGAGATCGAGATGGTCCGGACCCTTTACAATCAAGGAGGTGAGACCGTACGGAGCTGTGGTGTTGCTGAGCACTACAGGAAACGAGTTTGTGGTAATGGTCAGCCCCTAAAACCATACCTCGCTGACATAGAAATCGATGGGGACGAAAGCTTTCCCCTTGGTGACCCATCTCACGATTAAAAAGATATCCAGTCAAGATAACGACTATAAACAAGCGCTTGGTGGGAGGCAACCCACTGGTACGTTTTCTTTTCTTTCATTTTATATTTTTCTTGAGTCTGTTTTGGCTTCTTCTTGATTTATTTTCACACCGAGACGGTGTTTATTTCTTTTGTTTTATCTTTTGAGTCATTTTGATGTCTTCTTTTTGGTTATTCTGTTTTATTGAGTCAAAACTTGTTGGAGATTATGATCACAACCTTTGAATTTTTTCCTAATTTTGCATCTAAGTGACCATTGTCGCATGGCTCGTTTTAGATCAGACTAATGAATAATCTAAAGGTTGACCAGTCAAACAGAGGCATCCATGTTTCCAAGAAAATTCAAAAAGTTTGAGCTAGTTTATGAGCTATTCCTTTTACCTCATCATTGTGATTGGTGTCTTCAGAGCTTGACTCCTCATTTGTATTTGACAAGACGACATGTGTGGAAGTATGGTACTCCTCTCCCCTATTTAAAATAAAAAGCATAAAAGATAAAATAATTTTCTTTCGGGTAAAGGGTTAGGAAAATTTCCATCGATCCCATTATTTTACTTTGAAAGATATGATCACACTAAAGTTGGAAGCGAGGTTAGGAAAATTTCCAGATATAACACTATTCACCTACACCTTAAAAATAAAGGGTGGCACTTAAATGAACCGGGGATTCGGTGGCAAAAACCATCAATACTCGAGTTCCATCCGCCATTAACCCTACGGAAAGGAAATGAGAAAAGAATAAGTCTGGGGGAGGAAAAAGTACCAAAGATTTTGTTGTTGTCTTGTCACGATATCGAAAGGGAAAGAGTATAGAAGGTTCTGGGCACAATGATCTTTGATGAGACCAAGCGATGATGGCTTTTGATTTTTCCACGAAATAATGAGTTGAATCTGGGAGGCTGCGATGCTTGCAGAGAAGTACATGGTGGTTCGATCTAGAGCTAGTTTGGCAATACGTGGATTACTAAGGTGATGGCCATTGCAAAGTTCTAAAATAAATGTGAGTCTCCGTGTTTTTCAAACCGTTTATTTTTGCTTAGTTTTATGTTTGCTTGAGGACAAGCAAAAGACTAAGTCTGGGGGAATTGACATGCTTGGTTTTTACCGTTTTCTAACACATGTTTTGATGTTTCTTTTGAGTATTTTATCGAGTCAAAGTCCGTTTTTAGAGTCTTTTAGTCCTTTATTTAGTTATCTTAGGTAAAAAGGCGTTTACGGAAGAAATTGGAGTTACGTGGGCAAAAACGCATGGAACGGTACAAAAAGAGCAAGAATCAATCGATGCAAGGAGTGCATCGATCGATGGAGCATGCCCCGAAGAACCAAAATCGATCGATGCAACACCCTCCGAAGAGCCAGAATCGATCGATGCAAGGAGTGCATCGATCGATGGAGCATGCCCCGAAGAACCAAAATCGATAGATGTAACACCCTCCGAAGAGCCAGAATCGATCGATGCACAGCATGCCCAGAAGAACCAAAATCGATCGATGCAAGCAGGCGAGAAGGAAAAAGAAATTTCTGATTTTCCAGTTTTTCCAGTTTTTCCCCGAAAAACTGCCTATTCTGACCTAATTCGCCCTGAACCTTATTTATACTTTATTCTCAGCCACATTTTAGGCTGTCTCTCTTTTGACGGCTCTTTATTCTACTCATATTTTGGCTATTGATTTTGTATTGAGAAGAATTCTAAACCCTTTCATCTCTTTCATTATTATTATGAGTTTCTCTCTATCTCCTTGCTTGTACTCCATTGCCATGTCCAAGTAGTCTCATAGTTATGTTTAGGGTTTCAACGAGATCCATGAATCATTGATTTAGACACAAATAGGGATTTATCTTTTGTGGTTTTCGCTTAATGTTGTATTTATTGCTTCGGCTTAAGTTGACCGCTTAGTCTCTGAACTAGGGCTTAATCTATACCACGGAAGTGTCGTAGGTTGCTAGAAAGAACATAAGCGAGCGAATTGTCCTTAGCCTGTGGAAGTTGATGTTAAGACGATTCGTCAACATATTGAACTTGCTCATTAATGCTGATCGAGAATTCTATGCCAACGGAAGTTAGGATTTTAGGTTGCTAGGATTAGTAATCAATGCCATGGAAGTGGATTGGTTAGATATTTATGTTTGAGTTTGAAACTTGTGTTTAGTCATTCCCTGAATAGTTGTCTGATTCGTGATCTCCGGATTCCTGAGAATAAAACCTTTACCTAACGCTTTTCCTTTATTGAATTTACATCGTCTTAATTGCTTTCGTTACTTTTTCAAAACCAACCATATTCTTGCCTTAGCTTAGTTTCATAATTGTGAG
The DNA here is from genome assembly GCA_030161315.1 of Eutrema japonicum. Taxonomy (NCBI): domain Eukaryota; kingdom Viridiplantae; phylum Streptophyta; class Magnoliopsida; order Brassicales; family Brassicaceae; genus Eutrema; species Eutrema japonicum. Next base: position 18,895,760 of record BSQW01000012.1, on the reverse strand, counting down.
AATTGTAGTGTAACCTTGGTCTTTGTGGATTCGATCCTAAAGTACTACATTGACATACTGTTATGATTACAGTAGTGTGAACTTTAGTTAATTAATTGACTACGTGGTAAAACACCAAAATCATCTCCACAAAATCGAAGAACAAGGTCAGTTCCTTATCACTTGTAGCATCCGTGGAGTTGAATTTAAGAACGTTCTTTGTGATTCCGGAGCTTGCTTGAGCATCATGTCAAAATCGACCGTAAAGCGCATCGGTATTAAGCACGTAAACCGTACCCAGACAAAAATCAGCATGGCCGACGAGACTTGTACCACACCAAAAGGGATTGCCCGAGACATGCCAATAAGAATCGGAGATTGCATAGCCCCGTCGATTTTTACATCGTCCAAATAAAGAAGAAAGATGCAACACCGATAATTCTAGGATGGCCGTTCTTATGAAGCGTTGGAGCCATCATGGATTGGCCAAATCGACGTGTTTCATTCGCTAACATCGACAAAGACGTGTTCTACACTGCCATACCAATCAAAAAAGCAGAAGAGAGACGTTCTAGCACGATGGACCCCGAACTAGATCCTGATCCCGATCCACGAACAAGCGATGATTCACATAACTAGGAAACCAAAAGAAGATCAAAGAAGACTTGTCGTAAGACGCTGTCTTTCTACGACTAAGCTCACCACGATACCAACGTCGCTAAACGACTTTAAAAAAAGCGCTCAATGGGAGGCAACCCATTTTAGGTACGTTTTTCTTTCTAGTTTTTCTTTCTTTTTCTACAAACTTTTTCCTTTCTTAGTTTTCAGTTTTCTAAAAAACCCAAAAAACCCAAAAACAAAATAAAAAAACGGAAAAGACAAAAAGATGGAGACACGGTTCGGAACTGCTCTGTCCAGCACAAACCGCAAAGAAGGAATTGACCGCAAAAGAAGCTCGGCCGCGGCTACACAAGCCAGACCCGCGGCGAGCTAGCCCTTGGCCGCGGTCGCCATCAACGGACTCGCGGCCAACTTGCAATTGGCCGAGGATGCAGCCCTTTGACCCGCGGCCAGCCCCCTGACGATCCCGAATGATTTGTTTCGTTCCTCGATCGATTCCAAACCATTCTCAAACATCCCCACATCCATTCCCATCACCATATCATCATCTACCATTATTCCATTCCCAAATCCATTCCCCGACCGCATCCAAGTAAGTTTTCATTTTCCTTAAACTTTTTTAATTATTACATACATCTATTATTCGTCCTTACCAGATTTATTTCATACTGAGGACAATGTGATTTAAGTCTGGGGGAGGATTACATCCCTTACTAACCACCATTTCATTCATTTGTGTTTGCATTTTGTATTTTTCGACGTTTTTCTTAAAAATTTTAAGTTTTTCGAAAAGCGTAGGAATACTTTTTTAGGGAATAATGAAAGAAATCCATGAGGATAACCGACCATTGTGCTTCTACGCTATCTCCTAGTAACATTCTCTTTCGTAATTTGGTTCTAGACTAGGCGGTAGCTAGAGTTTTTGTTGATGCGAAATCCCTAGACGAATTTATACCGTAGAGATTCTCTAGGATGGAATATGTTAGCTCTATTTTATTTGGACTTAATCTTGACTTAACTTTCTCAACAAAGGTTTATGCAAAGATAACCAATCATACATTCATGACGTTCTTTCACCTTTTATCACTCTTTGTCGTACATGAATGCCCGCTCATCTTTAGTTGGTATCCCACCCGAAACTTAACCTTTGTTCAAACCTCATGCAACTCTCTTTGTGACTTATGTGCATATATGTGCAAAAACACCGGAGAGGGAGGAACGACACACCTTTCAGTCACTAAAGACGAAGACTATACGCGATCGCTGGTGGTGAATTCAACAAAGATGCGAGCTTGATTATGCCTTGGAAAAACTCAAAATCATGGTAAATTTTCGTCCCCCTAAGACTCTACTTCGATAAAAGGCGTTTTCCCCTTTCAAAAAAAAAAAAAGAAATCGAAAATAAGTGAAAGGGAAAGGAAACAAGAGCCTTAAAAGAGTCTAGATTGGTCGAAATACTTATGAGGTATCCATGGTTTGTTTGAGAGAAGTTTGTCCTTCTGAGCCCATAAAAAAATCCAAGTCTGGGGAATGAAATAAAACTTCTGATTTCGGAAGAAGGAGGAAGTGCAACGTTTTTACGCAAGAAGAAGTGACTGAAAGTTGTGGTGATCAATAGGTCCTTCTTCTCTTGCTATTTTGCATAATATATCGCACCATCCGGAGAAATTACGGTATCCCGAAACACTCTTAACCTCACATCTAAATGCCTTTAATACCTAGCCTCGATTCTCTTGGTTTAATCTTTTTGATGAGAAACCCACGCCTATGCTTAATGAATGTAGAAGAGGTAGTGGACATGATTTTTGGATTTTGAAAGTTTATATTTCGTATGACGGATACCGTGGACTAGTGTTATAGAAACTTCTAATGAGAATTTTCTAGGTTAGATTGCGATTGATGTAGTTCGATGGTTATGGTTTCGAAGGACGGTATCTAAGATTTCTAGTTCCCGATGATTTTCGTTTGTTCATTTCCAAGCTTGAGTTTTGTCTTGTTTGAGGACAAACAAGGTTTAAGTCTGGGGGTGTGATAACACCGTATTTTTACCTGTTTTGCTATATATTTTAGAACACTTTAATAATTTTTCCGCTTGGTTTTCTATGCTTTTATTACACGTTTCATATGTTTGCGGTTTTAAGACTCTTTCCAAGTAACTCGGGATTAAAGAGTGCATTTCGGAGCAAAAGTACGTCTTTGGATAAACTTGGACCGTCAAGAAGTCTTGCAATCAAAGAAGACCTTTTCACCGTTTGATCATCACCAAATTTGGATACAACAAAGTAGAGACAACCAGCTTTCAAATGCAATTGGATTGGGGAAATTTCAATGGTTGGATCCTAAAATATACCTGAAACACTGAAAGCAGATGAATCTGCCTCGAAGACGAAGCCGCCGCGGGTCAAGGAGCCGGAGCCACGGCAAAGCAAAATTCTGCCGCCCCTGAAGCCACTCCACCCGCGGCCATAAGCCACTTTGCTGCGACCAGAGAAGACGGAGCCGCGGCCAAGCCTGTTTTCACCCAAGACGATATTTTTCTTCATCCGAGGCCAAAACCGTCTTTTCTCGTCAAACCCTAAAATGATCTAAGCTTGTTGAAGACCTATATATACTTGTTTTAGACAGAAATTTTGCATAATCCAACCCTAGACACATTATTTTGCTTTCATTCTTGTATTTTTCCATCGAGATTTTTGGGATTGGTGAGGAGGTTTCTCACCGAGGTTAGTTCTTGTTCGTGAGGCTTCTTCACCAATCTTATGCTTAATTTAATTATGTCTTTTTCCAGTATGTGCGAGTAGTTTAGATTGTTGGGTTTAAAGGATTATGGAGGGGAATTCAATGTTCGATAAGGATTTCACTCGGTAACCCTATCCGATTTCTAGAGCTCTTCTTGTGGAAAGTTGTTAATGCATGAATCTAGTGTAACAAACTAGAGGCTGATAGGGGGAGCTTAGAACCACAGAAGTGTTGCATCTAATCACCAACAAATTTCATAAACAAGGCGTGCGCGTCGTAAGATTTCGGAAATATACTTACGAAGTGCCGTGAACCTATGGACCCACTAGCATATCACAATCTTACGTGCGGCTATAGACGGAATATACTGGACGAGTGAATAGATTGTAGGGTGTAGGTTATACGGAAGTAGACTACGTTATTATTCTATCCTGTTTGTGGAGTTATAATCTAGAAACACCGATTACTAATGAGCTAGGGGCCGTTTGATTGAATCGAGCATACCCTGAGATATTCCTCTCAACCCAGCAACGTTTTAGAATAACTTACAACCGTCTTTAGTAGTGTAGTTTAACAATAGAGTCCGTAAAAGTAGTTTAGTCATCAATTTCATTAGGTCCAGGTTAGTAGTCAATTCTCTTAGGTATTAGGTTAGTCTTAGAATTTCTTAGGATAGGTTTAGTTTCTTTTAGCATTAGTTTAGTAGTTAAAATTCCCTTAACTTCGGTAGTGGTCGATTTTCTTTGAATAGATTAGTAGAAGTTTTACTTTTTTCGTTCTTTACGATTCTAGTTACAAAAACCCTATAAAAATATATTCGTTATAGGTTTATTTACTATACAATATCTAAGGTCTCATAGAACAACACCCTCTCCCTGTGGATCGATACCTCAACTACTACAACGCAGATCTGTGCACTTGCAGGCTTTAAGGTTTACAAATTTGAAACCTGAAGTTTCAGAGACGAATCCGATACGCATCAAGTTTTTGGCGCCATTGCCGGGGAGAAATCGCTACAGCTTCTATCACACCTTAGAGGTTAGTAAAACGACTCTAGAACAAACTTTTGCTATTTGATTTTTGGTTTTGTTTTTCTTCGTTTCAGGCTTTGAAACATGAACTCGCCTCTAGAGCGAGATTGCTACTACGAGCAAGGTTACTATAACCCATCTTGCACTCACCACCGTCACGAATCACATGATGTGTGTGACTCGTTCTACATGGATCGGAAACCAGCACCGACCAACTACTCTCAAGGGAGCCACGAACCTCCTTACTACCGAGACGAGCCTTTTGCGTCTCCCGTTGTCGACTCTAGACAACGTTCATACCATCAACACCATAAATTCTCGGACCAGCACAATGAAATCTTGGAATTCAGCGCTCGTTTGAAGCGAATAGAAGAGCCATCGAGCAGAGCCACTTTAAATGCGAGAATAGATTCCATCTCCGTCGAATTGATCAACAAGAAGTTCGATGACCTTAGCGCCCACTTAAAAATCCTTGAAGAACAGACCCTTAAAGACGCTACAACACTAAACGAGAGGATAGAACTCATTGAAGAGGAACAAGGAAGACAAAAGTTCGATATCTGAAAAGCTAATGATGGGGTACGTACTTTGAACTACAAACTTGATGATTTGGATAACTCCGTCAATGACAATAGTAACACAACCTATAACTACACCCTCGAGCTTTGGGAAGGAGTAGGAGAAGTTGAGAACAAAACGAGAGAGCTCGATCTTACACTAGACCGACTCATATATGCTATCGGCGAAGTATAAGAGAAAGTGGAGAAACTATCCCAAGATCATGAGAAGCATGATTCAGCACTTGATGCCCATGTTCTTGACCTAGAGGGGAAGCCAAATGACCCCCAAGGACCAGAAAACACCAAAGGAGATGAAGAAGACGATGAACCGGTCAAGTCCCCACGTACTCCTCTCACCACTGGCGCGGGCCTCCCAGCCGCGGCCAGCCCCTCCTCCGCCGCGCCTCCACTCCTCGGACCCGCAGCCAGCTCCTGCTCGTCTCCCCTTGAAGCGTTTGAATCCCGAGCACTCCCCTTTGAGCAAGCTGCATTCTCCATTGACACTCAAACCTCAGATGAGCCTTCAAGCGACCTGGAACCAGATTTATATGTACTTTGCAAGGTGATTCAAGCTCATGAAGAAGCTACATCCTCTTCGTCAACAACACTTCAAAGGAGTCCACCAAGGAGGATCTACATGCTCTATATGCATTACTCAGCCTTTGAACCATCAACTCCACCAAGTCTAATACCGGAAAAGCCAATTAAATAATGCATCACCCGAGAGAGATTGATTGAGTTTAATAGATTTGTGAAATCAATCCCGATGCACACCTCCTTCAAAGAAGTTTGGTAAAAGGGACATTCATACGCTTTCTTCCGCTACAGCAATAAGAGCAGGGAAGAAATTCACGCCTATTTCATGAGAGCAAAACGCTCAACAACACCCTGTGCCGCTTCCCATGCTATCTGAATATACCGTCCCGAGAAGTACCGAGAGTACCCGAATAAGATAAGCCGAGAAAAGTTAGAGGAATTCAACAATGTGGTTCATAATCTACCTAGAGGTACTACTTTTGCTAGAGCTTACATCGATCATATGATTGGTCATTTCTTTTGTGAAAGCAAGGACTCCATAACAGAGATAGAAGATCTTTTCGACAATGCCATGAACGGAAAACCCGTTAGGAGTCTCCACAAAATTGAAGAACAAGGTCAGTTACTTATCACTTGTAGCATCCGTGGAGTTGAATTTAAGAACGTTCTTTGTGATTCCAGAGCTTGCGTGAGCATCATGTCAAAATCGACCGCAAAGCACATCGGTATTAAGCACGTACACCGTACCCGGACAAAAAATCAGCATGGCCGATGAGACTTGTACCACACCAAAAGGGATTGTCCGAGACATGCCAATAAGAATCGGAGATTGCATAGCCCCTGTCGATTTTTACATCGTCCAAACAACGAAGAAAGATGCAACACCGATAATTCTAGGACCGTCAAGAAGTCTTGCAATCAAAGAAGACATTTTCACCGTCTGATCATCACCAAATTTGGATACAACAAAGTAGAGACAACCAGCTTTCAAATGCAATTGGATTGGGGACAATCCAATGGTTGGATCCTTAAATATACTGAAGCACTGAAGGCAGATAAAGATGCCCCGAAGACGAAGCCACCGTGGGTCAAGGAGTCGGAGCCGCGGCCAAGCACCATTTCGCCGCCCCTGAAGTCAGTCCACCCGCAGCCAGAAGCCACTTCGCCGTGGCCAGAGAAGACGGAGCCGTGGCCAAGCCAGTTTTCGCCCAAGACGATCTGATTCTTCACCCGAGGCCAAAACCGTCTTTTCCCGTCAAACCCTAAAACGACCTAAGCTTGTTGAAGACCTAAATATACTTGTTTTAGACATCAATTTTGCAGAATCTAACCCTAGACACATTCTACACATTATTTTGCTTTCATTCTTGTATTCTTGCATCGAGATTTTCGGGATTGGTGAGGACGTTTCTCACCGAGGTTAGTTCTTGTTCGTGAGACTTCTTCACCAATCTTATTCTTAATATAATTATATCTTTTTCATGTATGTGCGAGTAGTTTAGATTGTTGGGTTTAAAGGATGTTCGATAAGGATTTCACTCGGTAAAACCTAGCCGATTTCTAGAGCTCTTCTTGTGGAAAGTAGTTAATGCATGAATCTAGTGTAACAAACTAGAGGCTGATAGGGAGAGTTTAGAACCACGTAAGTGTTGCATCTAATCGCCAGCAAAGTTCATCCACAAGGCGTGCGCGTCGTAAGATTTCAAAAGTATACTTACGGAGTGCCATGAACCTATGGACCCACTAGCATATCACAATCTTATGCGCGGCCAGAGATGGAAACTACTGGTCAAGTGAATATATTGTTGGGCGTAGGTTATACGGAAGTAGACTAAGTCATTATTCTGTCCTGTTTGTGGAGTTATAATCTAGAAACACCGGTTACTACTGAGCTAGGGGCCGTTTAATTGACTCGAGCATACTCGAGATATTCCTCTCGACCCAGCAACCTTTTAGAATAAGCTACAACCGTCTTTAGTAGTGTAGTTTAGCAATAGAGTCCGTAGAACTAGTTTAGTCATCGATTTCATTAGGTCTAGGTTAGTAGTCAATTCTCTTAGGTATTAGGTGAGTCTTATAATTTCTTAGGATAGTTTTAGTTTCTTTTAGTATTAGTTTAGTAGTTAAAATTCTCTTAGCTTAGGTAGTGGTCAATTTTCTTAGAATAGATTAGTAGAAGTTTTCCGTTTTTCGTTCTTTACAATTCTAGTTACAAAAACCCTATAAAATATATTTGTTCTAGGTTTATTTACTATACAGTGTCTAAGGTCTCATAGAACAGCACCCTCTCCTTGTGGATCGATACCTCAAGTACTACAACGCACATCTGTGCACTTGCACGCTTTAAGGTTTACAAATTTAAAACCTGAACTTTCGGAGACGAATCAGATACGCATCAGACGCTCAACGATCTTTTCCATTGCGTCATTATAGACCTTCTCCGCCCGAGAATCCACAAAAGCGCCACTCTTCTTTTTGTGAGTTACCTCAAAAACTCTGGTCATTGGAAGAAGTTCGTCTCCGTTTGACTAAACAAAACATACCAAAAAAAACTTAAACGGTTAATGGTTATAATTAATAACAAAATCACAAAAATAAAAATTAAGAAATTAATCATACAATCAGAAGGCGCCTTTCCGCAAAAGACGTTTGACCGGAAGTATGAGGCGTAACCGCCGGAAGACCATCTGGGCTGACATTGTTCCGAGAAGCCGAACACTTAGCAACCACACTCTGCGCATGCGGATCTATCCAGTAGCGCTTCAAGCCATTCCAAACTTTGGAAGACATGTAAACGGGATTCGCCTCATCGACATTCACCTCCCACTTGCTCTTCCAATCGGAGACGGTATTATTGAACCGTAATTTTGCCCTCTCTTTAAACTGCGTCTTCACTGTTTCATTAATTGCAAGCTCCCACTGCCATTTTTTGCTATAAGAAAAAAACCCAAAAAAAATTAGAAACAATCAAAAATAGTTAGTTAAATAAAAATAATTAATTGTAAAAAAAAAATTACCGCAAAACATTTAATGGTGTCAGACACACTCCGTCTGACACAGGTATCGAGACCAAATCTGAGAAATAAAATTATAATTATTAGTAAATAAAATAAAATTAATTACAAAGAAAAATAATTTTGAAATAACGTACCAAAAAGTTCATGGCGGCCGTTGCGTATATAACCGCTTTAAACCGTAACGATCCAGCTGCTGCAAAAGATATTCGACCGTGTATTGTGCATATGGCAACGCTGGTCGAGGTGTTGGTGCTGGTGCAGGTGGTGGCGGTGGTGCAGACAGAGTCCGGAACCGCGGTTTCTGTTGCAGAAGATGACGAGACCCCACTAGCCGTTACACTGGGTCCCGACTCACTTATGAACTGAATATAATGTGATATACGTGGCGCCATATCTAAAAAATATTATATAAGATTAATAACAAAATTAATGAATTTAAAAAATATAATTTCCATTCCAATCCTGAAATTTGCATTCCAATCATCCTAAACTATAATTTTCAATCCTATATAATTTTCAATCCTAATTTTCAATCATATATAATCAAATTGACAAAAAATTACTTTTTTAGAGAGAGGTTGCAGGTTTGAGAGAGAGAGAGAGAGAGAGAGAGAGATTGTGAGAATGAGCGACGAGAGAAGAAATATGGGGTAGTATATATAGAGTTTGTGGTTATTAAGGATACTCATCTATCAAGATCCCTATGATTACTCCCTACAATTATTCCCTATGATTTTTCTCTATGATTCTCTCATTTATTATATGATTATGTAGTTCTACTATATATAGCTATGTAATTCTCATCATATGAAATTACACATCACAATACAATATTCTTATATTCAATATGGTATCAGAGCGGGTTATACTCGAGTTTCGATCAAACGATCGAACTCATTTTTATCTTTATAATTCTTAAGCCTAAGATCTTCAACATTATTTTTCTTTTCAAAGTCTAAGTCATGGTGGATTCGCTTCCAAAAATCAAACTATAATGCTTCTTGTTTTGTTCCTTTCTTTAAAGTCATATAATTTCTTCTTTAAAAAAATAAAAACAAAAAAAAGAACAGAAAAGTAATTTTTTTTTGTCATTTTCTATAATTTTCTTTGCCTCACCGTCCACCAATGTCACTCTTGATCCAAGTTCATTCTACGTTTTAAGTTGTCCAAAAATTTATTTAAGCTAAATGCTTCATTCAGTCTTCACATCTCTTCTAAGTTATATGCTTCCAAATGATTAATATCGTTCCAACCTTCACAAATGTGTTATCCGAGGTGCTTTCATCTACTATTGAACATTGGCACGTTATGGTAGATCCATCCAACCGCATGGTTCAAGCGCAATGATTCTTCTTCCTTCCTATCAAATTTGTCAAAGATTCTATATCAAGCTAGTGTTTCCGTCTTCACTTCATCTCCGCCTTGAGCTTGAGGGGGCGTATTAAGGATACTCATCTATCAAGATCCCTATGATTACTCCCTATGATTTCTCTCTATGATTCTCTCATTTATTATATGATTATGTAGTTCTACTATATAAAGCTATGTAATTCTCATCATATAATATAGCACATCACAATACAGTTTTCTTATATTCAATAGGGGTCGTCGTAATTTCGATGTAATATTCTATCGAAATTACGACGACCTCGATGTAAATCCGTCATAATATTTTAACGGAAAATTTTAACCAATCGGACTTTTTCCGCACGCGGCAAATCGAATTTTTTATGGGGCATTTGACAAAATAGTAAAAAATGACAAACTAATTGCCAGAATAGTACATCGTTTGGAAAAATTGTAAGAATAATAATATTTTTGGGAAAACGTTTTTAGGGTTTAGGGCTTCACTTAGGGCTTAATAGTACATCGTTTAGGGCTTTGCTCTAAATCCATCACCCTAAACCGTACACCGTTAAAACTAAACCCTACACCCTAAAAATCCAACCCTAAACCCAAAACAGTTCATTTTGTTTTTTTGAAAAATACTATTTTGACAATTTTCCCAAACGATGTACTATTCTGGCAATTTGTTTGTCATTTTGTACTATTTTGGACCATTTCTACTTTTTTATTACGACGGCATTATGATGGATTCGTGGTAATGTCGTTGGTAGATAACATCAAAATTACGAAGGATTCGTCGTAATTCCGTTGGTAAATTACGTCGAAATTACGACCGATTCGTCGTAAATACGTTGCAAAGTTTTTGAAAAAATTTCATAGTGATGTTTTCTTCGTGTAAAAAGTATCAACGAAGTATATTTGTGCATCCAATACTTCTGATAGTAAATAAAAAAATTCAATAATGACGATTGAATCTAATTTCTTGAAAACTTCCTTATCTAACACAATAATATATAACCTTTGTTCTTATAAATATATCAATAACATGCATGAAGTATATAATGTTGTTGCTCTTTGTGAAAACTAAAATTTTTGTATACAATGAGTAGAACTTATGTAAAACAAGATAAACGATGAAAAACCAATCGTATACAACATATAGTCAACCCTAATCAGATTCAAAATTTTAATTTTTTACATTACAACGACTTTACGATGATTTAGACTCATCGGTCGTAAAATCGTCGTTATTTTGCAACGATATTATGACGAATGAGTCTAAATCGCCATAAGACTCAAACCCTATACCCTAACTCACAATGCACATAACATTAAGTGTTTAGGGTATATGGTTTAAGTATTACAATGCCTTTACGATGATTTAGATTCATCCGTCGTAATATCGTTGCAAAATTACGAAGATTTTACGACGGATGAGTCTACGTCGTATAGTCTTTGTAATGTACAAAAACAAAATTGTGAATCTGAGTATAGGGTTGATTATATGTGGTATAGGATTGGTTTGATAAAATTTGATTAAAATGTTTTGAGATTCATCCTACCTCTTAAGTGTAATGTATTTGTTGTAAAAAAATAACGCCGTTTTAGAACTTAGCAGAATTAAAATTATATAAAGAAATAAATATTACTTAAGGTCTTGAATTAATTGTTTTTTTATACAAAGCATTTGTATTATAAACCAATCAGACTCATCTGATGACATATCTTCATTGGGTTCATCATATTCAGGTTCATCATCATCACTCTCTTCAAACTCATCGGAATTGCCTTCTTCTTATGTGTGGTCAGGTAGATATTCAAATTGCCTGTTTCGGGGATCAGTTAAAAGAACGTCGTCCATAATCTCCGGTTCGGTAATATCACAACAAGAATCTTGTTGCATTGGAATATCGTCAACACCAACAATTCTACCCCTTGGAGCTACTTTAATAACCGATAATCATGGGATCCCAGTTGTTCGAACTCGCGGATATGGAACAAATGTTATTTGTTCTTTTTGTGATGCTAGAATAAATGGCTCAAACTTGTTGTATCATCGCGATTTGTTGACGTCAACCACACCAAATTTGTTAATTCGCACCCCTTGACCGATTGTTGGATCGAACCAATCACATTTAAAGAGAACGCATTTCATCCTAACCAAGCCGGGGTACCCCATTTCTATTATTTCCTGCAACACCCCATAATAATATATTTTACCCCTCACAAATACACCATAGTTGGTAGTTGCCCGTCGAACGCCGTACTTGTATGTATGAAACACATAACCACGGGTGAAATACATGGGTGCGGTTTTTATCTTCGAGATGGGGCCTTGGAGTAAGTCATGAAATCATATTGGATATGTTGGGTTTCCATGATCCACCTATATAAGGCATATCGATAATTCTGCATGTTAGATAGAGTATCGATCTAATTAAATGAAATATTTATAATTATTAACTTACTTGCGTCTTCAACCACAGAGCAAAGTGAAGATCTTTACACGCGTTTATTTCATTATCTATAAGGTCTTCAATGAATTCTCGTACCTAGCTAACAAATAAGCTGTAAAATACATTTGGAAATTAACACCATTAATTAATTAATTAATATACAATGAAATTAACCAACTATAATTGATAAGTGGATTAATTAGTTACGTTACCTCTCGTAAGAACTCACTTTCTTGCAGTTTAGGAGGATGTATGTATGTGCTCTATGATGGTGATTCTTGTTAGAACACCAAATTTTCTTCAATTTTCCACTAAGACGATCGATTGGTGAGAAGATGTCAGGGACCTGATAAATAGAATTTTATCCTACTTAAGAATCAATCCTAAATACACATGTCATTGTAGTGTTTTAGGTGTCAATCCAATCTAGGGTCTAGTTCAATGCAACAAGAATACAAGACACTCTTTAAATCAAGCAAACAAAGTGGTTTTGGTGATTAAGCTAGTGAACTATCAATTAAAATACAAGTGACAAGAGCTAAAGACACTAAAGAGTGAATAAAACAATGATAAAAGGCGAATTCAAGGATAAGGTAATTGAGATAGGGCAATCCAATGGCTAATTAATGATGTCCAATGCTTAATGAAGACTAATCGCTAGGCAAAAATCACTAGTCTTAACTAAGCCTCTCTCAAGGCATTAATTACTTTGCTAATTACTAATTCAAGATCAAATTCTCATTTGTGAATCACTAATTAGCAAGCTTTAAGTCTATCATTCAAGATAAACCAAATAATCACTCTAGACAACTAATCCCTTAGGCTAGAAATGAATATCTCTTGATTAGTTCATCAAGGCATTTCATCAAACACCTTGTGTGCATGAAATACCTTTTGATCTAAATCCACTTTCTCAAGCTAGATCTAGCTTTAAAACCACTAATCAAGAAGGGAAATCATATAATCTAATCCTAGACATCATTAATCATCCATCAAATTACCCTAAATCTACCAAATCCTCAAATCCTAAAAGACTACTCACTAGTCATGAAGAACACACCAAATATTGTGAAAGATGTGATGTTAATCATGATTAGGGAATAGGAAAGTGAAAAATTAGAGAAAGATGAAAAGATATAAACTCAAACTTGCATAAATCAAAGAGATCTTTGGGAAAAATATTAAGAACCCTAAAAAGACAAGTCTTTGTTTCTTGAGCTGGGTCGGACCGGGTCAACCCGGTTGAAAGTGGGTCGAGGTGAGAAGAGCACCAGTTGGTAAAACCGCGATATCTTCTAGAATACAATTCTGAATGGTCTCAAACCACCTCATGTAGATATCTAACTCACTGGGCTATTACTTCTATGAAGAACTCAGAAGCAGAATCGGAGTGGCAACTCTTCGTCTGGGTTGATCTTTCAGACGTCGTATTTGGAGCAGAACTCGTTTGGATGCCAGACAGACGTGTTTTTGCTATATTGCCATATCTCTTGAACAGCTGATCTGACTGACATGAAACCACCACTAAACGAAATTAATCTTGATTGTCTATGACTTTTATCAAGACCTTAGATTAAACTGGGCATGGGAAGATCTTTATTTGGCCTGATCTTTGAGTCACTTTGGCTGATGATGTAACTTGGATGTGTGAATGCTGCTGTGTTGGACCGTGTGGCTTCTGGCCAATTGAGGATTTTTCTTTGGGCCGGTTGAGATTCCTGTGCTGGGACCGCATGGATTTTACTGGATGGAAGGCCCGCGGTGTGGTTGGCCGATACAAGGTACTAGTTTCTCGACTAGGTGTATATGTCTCTAGTAAAACAGCCATATCTCTCAAACCAGACGTTCAAATGACTTGATTCCAGCTCCTGTGGACAGCTAACTCACTGGGCTACAACTTCCATGAAGGCTATGGAATCTGAATCAGATCGGGAGTCCTTCGTCCTTCCAGTTCTTTCAGACGCTACGGAATGGTCCTTTTTGCTCCATTTCTCTAAACTTCTCCAAAATGACTCCAAGCACCTATAAAACACTCCAAATTCATGCAAGACTCATAGGACCTAATTCAAACACCTAATACTCTAATTCAAACCAAAATGCTAAACAAAGTTATGATCATGCATACAAATGACTAAAAGTGTTAACTAAAATGCAGGCTAGAACATGTAAAATGCATGAATATCAACTCACCCAAACTTATTCATTTGCTTGTCCCCAAGAAAATAAACAAGAAAAGGAGAGAGAGAGAGCGATGAAGATGAGATATAGTCCAAAAATGTCAACAAAAGAAAACCATTCAGTGGTGATTCTAAAATGCACTTGAACAATCTCTACTCCCAAAGATTTAGCCATACTCATCACAATATGAATCAAGCTCAAGAGTTAGCCTACACAAGCGTTCATATCCCCAAATCCTTTAACATTCATTAAATGAAACCATGAATCACACATATGCACATCAAATGAACTCACTTGGCTAGGGGACAAGGGTTTTGAGATAAAAATGATCTCAATAAATGTGGCAATTCCATATCAAGGGGTCTCTCAACAAATGAATGAACTTTGGCAAAATGCTACGAGTAAAAAGCAATTGATGCATACAAGGATAGACTTTCATCTATCCAATGTCCTAAATGACTTAAACCCCTACCTCTAAGCCCCATGAAGATCACTCCTAAGCTACCCTTTCTCCAAGGCATTTTGCCTTTCATAGACCACATACCTCATCGATTTTTCTTCATTTAAGGGCTTGGGGAAAACTTCTTCTTCACCTTTGATCAACAAATGGCTTGGCTCATTCCCTTTCCTTCTTTAGCTCATCTTTTGCTTTTCTTATTTGGTCTCTTTCTTCATCATTTGGATGCACTAGCCATTTTTGGCTTCTTTTCTTCTTTTTGTAGCTAGAGACCATCTTTTCTTTATCACTTAGAGCTATACCATATATTCATTGCAAACCATTTCAATAATTAGATTTTCCCCTTCTTCTTCTCCAACTCTTTTCCTCGTTTCTACCTTTTCTTTTCATTGCACGCCCAAGATTTTCTCTTTTCATTCCATCCCAAACTCCCCATCTATCTAGCCTAACATATGCTTAGCTCGATGATGTGTGAGCTAAATCTACATGAAAACATTTCCTTGTCGCTCTAAACCCAACACTTTTTGCCAAGTCCATTCGAAAAAATATAGGCCTCACAACACTCACTAGAGAATTAGGCTTGAAATGAGGGTAAGTTAAGGGTGAGAATAACCGTCCCAAAGATGGGGATCGGCTACTTGGACTAACAAGAGTGGTAAAGAGGAAGAAAATAGCCCAAGTATGTCTATGGTATCCATGAGTCCATTTTTCAATGCATAAACATGATAATCACTAGTTAAATTAAGGGGTCAAATAGTTAGGATATGGTTCAATTGAAAGCTTGTTTCAACCAAGACGAAAGCATCAATACATATGATCCAAGTATGGTGAGTCCTTACTTTCAAGTTGTTCAAATGCATTTAACTACTAAAGCTTAAATTGACATTTTACAAAGACAATTTCATCATTGCACCCATGCGTATGAATGCAAATCTTATATGAACTCTAGACTCAATCTTAATATGAGAAGCAACTAGATGACTTATATGAATGCAAAATTTTCAAAATTTTGAGGTTTTTCTATGCATGGGACTCAAGTATGCAAATAGAAAAATAAGAAAACAAAACACAAGGTCAAATTACACAAACCCCTTGATATATCATGGTTTTTACCACGTTTAAGCCATGATATAAGTCCGTTTTATAGAGTATTTCTACTATTTTATAATGTTTTAGAGTCTTTTACAGGTTTTAGCACGTTTGGAGCATAATTGGAAATATTGGAGCTTTCTGGAGCATTTTGGATCAAAGCAGAAGGTCGTGTAGCTGAGTACCCGATTTGAAGCCTCGGTATCGATCGATACTGCCTAGTATCGGTCGATACTCACTACAGCAAGACGCGAGTCGCAACTTATGAAGATTTGAAGAATTGAAAAATGGCCCAGAAGACTTTATTATTTACAAAAAGCCCCAAAACGTGATTTAGGTTATTTAATAGGATTTTACAGCCACTTTGATGGCTATGCTTTATTTTAATTTGATTTTGTGAGAGATTTTTTGAAGGGAGACAAGTCTGAAACTCTGTTCGTCCGAGAGAAAATTTCGAACCCTCTTGTTACTCTTTCTATTTTATTTGATGATTTATTCAAACATGTTTATTGCTTCAATTTCCATGTCTGAGTAGATCTCTTGTTAGGTTTAGGGTTCTCATAAGGGTTTCCTCTGAATGCTAGGTTGATTAGTTGTTAGGATTCACTATCTGAATTAGTTCTTCACCATAGGTTGTTTTCAAAGCTAATTCTGGATTGATCACCTAGAACTTAGATCTTAGGGTAATTGATTAGGCACGAGAGTGTGATTAATTACCTAATAGAACATAGGGTGAGCAAAATAACTATTCGCAAAGAGCTTTGGTTTAATTATTTTGTGAACAAATCAAACTTGAACTAAAAGCTGGTTTAAACTTTAGGATTCGCAAAGAGATTTGGAATTCTTGGATTTAGATTTAGATAGTTATCGCAACGAGAGTTGGTTAATTATACCATAGTGATTTGAGTTCAAGAACCGTGCTAGATCTAAATCATGTTAGTTAGTTTATCTGCATTCATTGATTTCCAGAGAAATACCATAAACCTATCTTTCTCCAATCGAATTTACAACCGTTTTAATTTACGTTCTGCTTTCAATATCATTGATCACTTAGCTTAATTCTCATCTATATAATCTATTGTGTGTTTCCGTGAGTCCTTGTGTTCGACCCCTACTTTACTACAACCACTGCTTTAGTACTTTTAGGGTATTAATTTGAGCATATCAAATTTGGCACCGTCGTCGGGGACTCAATTCGCCATTAGATTTTAGTCTGAGAATTTCGACTAAGTTCGTCGGTATCGATCGATACTATCTAGTGTCGGTCGATACTCATCATTCTCTTTTTGTTGATATCGATCGACACCACCTAGTGTCGGTCGATACTCATCATGTTACCGAGTTACTTACGTTCTTGACTTTTGTTTTCAGGTGTATGCCTATTCGTGAAACCAGAAAGAGCAAGAACACTCAGCTAGTTGAATTGTCATTGGAGCAGCTAGCACTTTTGGAACGCATAAACAGAAAAGCAAAGAAGCCAGCAGATATTAACAGCCCAGTGGTTTTGGTTCAAGATGATGATGGTGCTTACAGAGACCAAGAGGGTCAGTTGTGCAATGAGAGAGGACAACGTCTGGATGGAGAGGGGAACATCATTCTACCTGCTCTTGTTGTCGCTGCGAATGTCGCAGGGAACGTTGTGGTTAATCGTGGTAGAACGATTGATGAGTGCAACAGACCTGATCAGTTTTACGCAAATCGATCAGCGATTCGTCCTCCTGCTTTTCAGAGGAATGACTTTGACCTGAAACATGCATACTACACTCTTGTGGGTCAGCACCCTTTTCATGGTCTTTCCAATGAACATCCCATGGACCATATTGAGAGGTTTGAGGATTTGGTCACTAGCATCAAGATCAATGGAGTGTCCTATGATTACCTCTTCTGCAAGCTCTTCCCATACTCTCTTGGTGGAGATGCAACTTACTGGCTGAAGCAGTTACTTCCTGGATCGCTGACTACTTGGGAAGAGAGTAAGACTGCTTTCCTGAATAACTTCTATGATGATGCACGATACGAGGATCTGAGGAACAAAGTCTCCCAGTTTTCTCAAGGACCCACTGAGGCGTTCAAGGCTGCTTGGACGAGATTCAGATCATACCAGAGAGACTGCCCACATCACGGATACTCTGATGTTCAGCTGATGGGGTTCTTCTTCAGAGGAATCGATTGGAGGTATCAGATGGCTTTGGATGCTTTGAGAAATGGAAACTTCAACACCAGGTATCCTGATGATGCCTATGTACTGATTGAGAACTTTGCGTCTAGCAATAGCACCAAGAATGCTGATTTTGAGCGGAAGAAGCTAGCTAGTAGCATGGATGGTTCACAGATTGCTGATGTCCAAGCCAAGTTAGATTATATGCACAGTCTTCTGATGGGCAAGACAACGAAGGTTGTTCACTTTGCTGAAGATGTTGAGGTATTCAACGAGGATAAAGTAGAGGATGTTAACTACATTGGTGGTTCTGGTGTTCAATGTCAGAGGAATCAATTCAACAACAACCGAAACTTCAACAACAACTCTCAGCAAGGAGGTTCGAATCAGTTTGGTCAGAAATCATCTCAGAACAGTGGGTATACCAGGAACTATGGAAGTTCAACTTATCAGCCCATATCTGCTAAGCTCCCATATAGCAAGATCGAGTCTATGTTTGAACAGCTTCTTCAAGGACATCAGAAGCTCACTGTGGATTTCAATGGGAAGATTGATGTCCTATATAATGATCTGAGTGGAAGGATCGACGCTATTAATATTCAGCAGAAGAAGCTGGAACTTCAGATAGCTCAGACTTCAGAGGCTGTGAAAAGGCAAGAAGGTTTTCTTCCAGGGAAAGTAGAGAACCCAAGGGCTCACATCAATGCAGTCACCTTGAGGAGTGGAAAAGAGGTCACTCCAGGAGTAAAAATTGGCCAAACTGCAGATATTTTCGTCGATCTTGACGATGAGGATACCGAAATCGCTCCACTATCGATCGACACTAGCCATCGATCGATACCTATCAAGATACTTTCACGGAACAAATCAAAACCGCGTGTGTCGGTCGATACTGATCCTGCAGTCGAATGGACTCCTAAGATTTCAAAGGAAGTGCCTAATGTAGTTGCAGAAAGACTTTACACACCGAGGATACCTTATCCCAGGGCTTCTGGGAAGACTAAGAAGGAAGTAGAAGACTCCAGATGCAAGGCAATTAGGGATAAGTTGATCGTTGAACTTCCTTTTATCGATTCCATCAAGACTTCTCCAGCCTTCAGGGGATATGTCAAGAGGATAGTGTCCAACAACGTGAACCTTGAAGAAGGATGCTTGATGATTACTCATGAGTGCATTGCAATCCTGACCAACAGGATCCCAAAGAAGCTGCTAGACCCAAGGAGTTTTGTGTTGGATTGTACGATATTCACAGACAGATCAGAGCGTTCTCTTTGTGACCTTGGCTCAAGTGTCAACCTCATGCCATATTCAGTTGCTAAATGGATGGGGATGACAGACTTCACAACCACGAGGATCTCCCTGATACTTGCCGATCATTCAGTCAGACTTCCAGAGGGGTTACTCAAAGATGTACCGATTAAGATTGGGAATTGCTTGATCCCAACTGATTTCATCGTCATGTAGTACGATACTGAGCCTACGGACACTCTTAACCTAGGCAGACCCTTCCTTGCAACAGCTGGTGCTTTAATTGATTGCAGGAATGGGAAGATCGCTCTCAACATCGGTGATTTGGTCATGACTTTTAATATGGATAAGATGATGAAGAGACCAACCATCGATGGGCAGAATTTCTTTGTCGACACCTTCAGTGACATCCTGAGGACCCACTAGAGAGAGCATTGGTCTGTTCAGCCACTCGAGAGGTTCATTCGTGTGATGATACAGCTGGATACTCTAAGATGCTCGATTCAGCATCGCCAGTAAAGATCGATACCCCCCTAGTATCGGTCGATATCCTGAGACTAGAAAGAGAGTTGGCCGAAAGTTCTAAGCAAGCTGCTGGACTTGGAGATTGGAGTGCAGAGAATGCTCCTAAGGTAGAACTAAAGCCACTCCCACCAAATATGAGGTATAGTTTTCTTGGTCCTAATTCTACATACCCAGTAATTGTTAATGCTTCTTTGAACAACATAGAGATTGCCTTACTGCTGAGCAAGCTGCGCAAATATCGCAAAGCTCTTGGCTATTCTCTGGATGACATTTCATGTATATCACAGACATGTGCATGCATAGGATTCATCTTGAGGACGAGTCAAAGACCTCAATTGAGCATCAGAGGAGGCTGAATCCGAATCTGATGGAAGTGGTCAAAAAGGAAGTGATGAAGCTTTTGAAAGCTGGTGTTATCTATGCTATTTCGGATAGCTCTTGGGTCAGTTCAGTGCACGTTGTTCCTAAGAAATGAGGGATAACCGTGGTGAAGAATGAAAACGATGAGATGATTCCTACTAGAACTATCACTGGACATCGAATGTGCATTGACTACAGGAAATTGAATGCAACTACACGGAAGGATCATTTCCCATTGCCATTCATTGACCAGATGTTGGAGAGGTTGGCTAGTCATCCTTACTACTGTTTTCTCGATGGGTATTCAGGTTTCTTCCAGATTCCGATACATCTAGATGACAAAGGGAAGATAACTTTTACATGTCCATATGGCACATTCGCATACAGGAGAATGCCATTTGGATTGTGTAACGCTCCAGCCACCTTTCAGAGATGCATGATGTCTATCTTCACAAACATGATTGAGGATTTTATGGAGGTGTTCATGGATGATTTTTTAGTGTATGGATAATCGTTCAAAGACTGTTTGGCTAACTTGTGCAAGGTGCTACAGAGGTGTGAAGAGAAACACTTGGTCCTTAATTGGGAAAAGTGTCACTTTATGGTTCAGGATGTCATCGTTCTTGGGCACAAGGTTTCTGAGGCTGGGATCGAAGTTGGCAAAGCCAAAATTCAGGTTATGACAAGCCAAAATTCAGGTTATGAAATGCCACAGAATTTCATTCTTGAAGTTGAGATTTTTTATTGTTGGGGCATTGATTTTATGGGTCCCTTTCCTTCGTCATATGGACACAAATACATCTTGGTTGTTGTGGATTATGTGTCTAAGTGGGTTGAAGCCATTGCTAGCAGAACCAATGATTCTTCGGTGGTCCTTAAGCTGTTTAAGACCATCATTTTCCCTCGATTTGGAGTACCTCGAATTGTGATAAGTGATGGTGGCTCTCACTTTATCATCAAGATTTTCGAGAGGTTGCTGAAGAAGTATGGTGTGAACCATCGTGTTGCTACTCCTTATCACCCTCAGACCAGTGGACAAGTTGAGGTTTCCAACAGGCAGATCAAAGAGATTCTAGAGAAGACAGTGAATGTTACCAGGAAGGATTGGTCGGTGAAGCTGGATGATGCACTTTGGGCTTCATGACTGCCTTCAAGACACCACTTGGGACTACACTGTTTCACTTGCTGTATGGAAAAGCATGCCATCTTCCAGTGGAAATCGAGCACAAGGCAGCATGGGCTACAAAGTTGATGAATTTCGACATCAAGTATGCCGCTGAGAAGCGATTGATCAAGCTGAATGAGCTCGATGAGATTAGGCATCTTGCCTATGAGAACTCGAAGCTGTACAAGGAGAAGATTAAGGCATACCATGACAAGAAGATCATCTCCAGACACTTTTAACCAAATGATCAGGTACTTCTGTATAACTCTCGTTTGCATTTGTTTCCTGGTAAATTGCGTTCTCGTTGGTCAGGTCCTTTCATAGTCAAGGAAGTTAGACCACATGGTGCGATTGTCCTGACAAATCCTTCAGGCGAAGAGTTCACTGTCAATGGACAAAGGGTTAAACACTATTGGACGAAAGCCGAGATTCCAGAAGGACACATAATTCATCTGGAGGATGCACCCACTGCCTGAACGGCGGTACAGTCAAGCTAATGACATTAAACGAGCGCTTGGTGGGAGGCAACCCATTGGTGAGTTTGTTTTCGAGTCTTTTTATTTTTCGTTTTGTGTTTGTGTCAGGATAAACAAGGAGCAAAAACACACGAAATCGCCCGGAGTATCGATCGATACCCTATTGGTATCGGTCGACACCCTGCGCGAATGAGAAATGTTCATCATGTCGACTTAAGCCTGGTATCGATCGTATCGATCGATACCAGGCCGTGTGTCGGTCGATACTCGATGTTCCAGAACGGTAACTTCTTGTTTTTCACAATTACATTTCGTTCTTTTTCTTTCTTTCACCAACTCTAGGCTAGATAACACTGGAGACAGTGTTGTTCAAGTCTGGGGGAGGTTGTCGCTGACATTGTTTTTGTTTTTCTTAGAGTCAGTCGTTTTCGAGTCAAAATCTGTTTTATTGAGTTAAAACTTTGTTGGAGACTATGATCTTTTTCTTGAATCTATTGATCTGACCTTGCTTCTAAGTGACCATTGTTACAGTATCAGTTCTAGATCGACTAATGAAAAATCCAAAGGCTGACCAGTTAACTAGAAGACACTCATGTTTCCAGCAAAGTTCTTTAAAGCCTGAGCCAAAGTTTTGGTGTTTCTCTCCCTGTTACAAGTTAATAAATAAGATGCATTAAAAGATGAAACGATTTTCTTCTGAGTAGAGGGTTAGGAAAATTTCCAGCGATCCCATTATTCTACTTCAGAGGAGATGATCACACAGAGGTGGAAGCGAGGTTAGGAAAATTTCTTGTGATACCATTATTCGCCTACACCTTTGATTACTTTTGAGGGAAGAACCGGGAATTCGGTGGTATACACCATCAATACTCGCGTCTCGAACCTTAATATGTACATGCAAGAGATATAATAAGAAATAAGTCTGGGGGAGAGAAATAATACCAGAAAGTGTGAAAAATGGTGGTTCTTTGTCATGATATTGTATGGGAAAGAATCTAGAAGGTTCTTGATATTAAGCACAGCGATGAAACTGGCGACGAAGGCTTGATTGAACGATGCTGTGAAATAATGTGTGTAGTTTGGGAAGTTGCGAATGGCTACGGAGAAGTACATGGTGGTTAGATCAAAAGTTGGTTAGGTGATATGTGGAGCACTAAGGAAAAGGGTCATTGCAATGTTTCAAGAACAGGTGAGTCTCTATATTTTCAAACCTCTTTCTCTGGTTTAGTCTTCTATTTGCTTGAGGGCAAGCAAAGGCTAAGTCATGATATAAGTCCGTTTTATAGAATCTTTCTTTTATTTTGTAGTGTTTTAGAGTCTTTTACAGGTTTTAGCATGTTTGGAGCATAATTGGAAATATTGGAGCTTTCTGGAGCATTTTGGATCAAAGCAGAAGGTCGTGTAGCTAAGTACCCAATTTGAAGCCTCAGTATCGATCGATACTGCCTAGTATCGGTCGATACTCACTACAGCAAGACGCGAGTCGCAACTTATAAAGAGTTGAAGAATTTCAAAATGGCCCAGAAGACTTTATTATTTACAAGAAGCCCCAAAACGTGATTTATGTTATTTAATAGGATTTTACAGCCATTTTGATGGCTATGCTTTATTTTACTTTGATTTTGTGAGAGAGTTTTTGAAGGGAGACAAGTCTGAAACTCTGTTCGTCCGAGAGAAGATTTCGAACCCTCTTGTTACTCTTTCTATTTTATTTGATGATTTATTTAAACATGTTTATTGCTTCAATTTCCATGTCTGAGTAGATCTCTTGTTAGGTTTAGGGTTCTCATAAGGGTTTTCTCTGAATGCTAGGTTGATTAGTTGTTAGGATTCACTATCTGAATTAGTTCTTCACCATAGGTTGTTTTCAAAGCTAATTCTGGATTGATCACCTAGAACTTAGATCTTAGGATAATTGATTAGGCACGAGAGTGCGATTAATTACCTGATAGAACCTAGGGTGAGCAAAATAACTATTCGCAAAGAGATTTGGTTTAGTTGTTTTGTGAACAAATCAAAATTGAACTAAAAGCTGGTTTAGACTATAGGATTCGCAAAGAGATTTGGAATTCTAGGATTTAGACTTAGATAGTTTTCGCAACGAGAGTTGGTTAATTATACCTTAGTGATTTGAGTTCAAGAACCGTGCTAAATCTGAATCCTCTAGTTAGTTTATCTGCATTCATTGATTTCCTGAGAAATACCATGAACCTATCTTTCTCCAATCGAATTTACAACCGTTTTAATTTACGTTCTGCTTTCAATATCATTGATCACTTAGCTTAATTCTCATCTATATAATCTATTGTGTGTTTCCGTGAGTCCTTGTGTTCGACCCCTATTTTACTACAACCACTGCTTTAGTACTTTTAGGGTATTAATTTGAGCATATCACCCCTCCCCCAAACTTGAATTGCACCTTCTCGGTGCAACAAAAGTCAAGAGAGAGCAAACATAATGCAAAACGATGAATGTACAATGCAATGGAGTGTAGTTCAAACCTTGGAATGGAGGGAGTGGTCGAAAGGCCAAGAGAAGCCATACTCATCACGTGGGTTCCTCACATCTTTTCTTAAAGCTCATGACCACTAGACCACCAAGAAACCTTGCAACCATTCAACAAAATATCAAAACGCCCAAGAAACACAAAATTTAAACTAGAAAGCAAAGATAATATGTACAATGGTAAACATGGGAATGTCTCCCAAGTGCACTTTGTTTAGAGTCACTAAGTTTGACTTTTGTTACCCTTTTAGGCGGGTGATGGAGGAGTGTGAGAACTCCATGGCGGATCTTTGAGCTCGAGCTTGAGCACCTTGCTCATGCCATCTTGAATACCGGCTTGCCCTTTCTCTTTGAGCTTGGTGGTGAGGAGTGCTTTAACATTGGCAAAGGGTTTAGATCTTCACTTACACTTCACCTTGTACTCAATGGCTACATCATCATACCTCCAAGGTATGAGTGTCATTGTGTGAGAAGATGGGTCAAGGGTGGGAGGGTGGTTATCACTGGGTTTCTTCTTCTTGGTCTTAGTGCCTTCCCCTTTGGTACTCTCTTTTCTCATTCTCCATAGTTGTAGAGAGAAGAGATTCCAAGCAAGCTTCATCCAATGCTAAAGCTTCTTCAACATTACCATAACCCAAAGCATTCTTGTCATGGGATTCTTTCTTCTTCTCATGAGCTTTTGGTGGTGAAGCTTTTTCTATCTTCTCACAACTACCCATGTCTCTTACTTTCTTAGCATTCCTCTCTTGCTCATCATTCTCCTTAATCTCAAATGAGGGAAAGAAGAAAGAGCTTAGGCATATTCCATATAGAGCAAATTCATCGTCAATAGCATTTCCAAAAGTTGGTTCCCTTGTGTTCTTCTCAAAACAACTCTCTTCTTCATGAATATGTGGGATGGAGGCTAAAGCATACCTTGGAGTTATGCCCACGTCCCTGACTTCCTCTTCTTGTTTGGAGTCTCCAATTTGCTCATTAAATCCGTCACATCCTTTGGTTTCTCGGATGGCAAAGAGAGGTTGGCCAATTTGGGTTCTAAGGCATCCAAATGGGAGGCTAGTTGCTCAATCTTATTGTTGATCTCATCATGAAAGCCCTTTAATTTGTCATTCATTGCTCCCATCATCTTGCCAAACTTGATATCATTCATTTTTTGAACTTCTAGGATTTGATTGAGCACCTCTCTTTGTTCCTCCTCTTGGATAGAGATTTGAACATACTCATGGCTCTCTTGGTAGCCTTGTTGATTACATTGAACTTCGTGGTTAGACCATTGATTTAGAAGCCTACTCCCTTGGTTTTAATTCTCCTTGTTGGCCACGAGATTGGATTCATCTCGGTGTTGCTCAAGACCCAAACAAACTCCTCTTTGTTGCGCGCTTATGAGCTTTTTCATTATATCCAATTTATCTTGCAAGCCTTTCAATTCGGAGTCTTTACATGATCCTTCTAGAGGGGTTGTATCATGCTTCTCAAAGTAGCTTTCTAGACTCTTCGCAAAGTTCTCAACAAGTAGCTCTCCTTGCTCCACGGTGACGTTTGCAAAACGCCCTTTGCTAGCGGCATCCAACGTCCATTTGTGCTCTTGGTGGACTCCCCAATAGAAGACGCTAAGAATGGCTCCTTTCTTGAACCCATGATGGGGACAATCTCGAGTGTATCCCTTGAGTCTTTCCCACGCCTCATGAAAGGTTTCATGCACGCCTTGCTTGAAACTCAAGATGTCCTTCCTAGATTGGACCGTTCTGTGTGTAGGGTAAAACTTATTAAGGAAGAGCTCTTTGCAATCATCCCAAGACTTCCCCAAGTGAGAAGGTAATGCTCTCTCCCATTGGCTTGCTCTTTCTCCAAGAGAAAACGGAAACAAGATGAGCTTGATGCTATCATGGGGCACTCCTCCGTTCTAAACGTGTCACACAACCTCTCAAAGGAATCCAAGTGATCATAAGGGTTTTCCACCTTTGTCCCCAAGAATCTAGACTCTTGAATCAACATAACAAAGATTGTCTTGATCTCATATGCTTCGGCTTCGATTGGTGGTGGGTGGATTCCATATCTTGATCCATGACAACATGGAGTGTCAAAACACCCAACCGTTGGTTTCTCCTTTGGAACTTGGATCGGATTTGATGCCAATTCTTGAGGTTGTGGCATTTCTTGAGGTTGTGGCATTTCTTGAGGTTGTGGGGCTTGAAGAATGTTCCTTTGGTAGTCCATCTCCAACACCTCAAGTGACCTTGTCTCCCCATCACTTTTCCTTTGGACTTGGTACCCTCTTTGATTGTATGTATCCAATACTTCAAGTGATCTTGTCTTTCCATTGCTCCTTTTTTTTATTTGGTACCTTTGAAAGCACAAGAGAACTAAGGAAGACAAGTTAGTGACAATGTACAAGAGAAAATTCATCATCTCGATGAGATGCATGCTCTTAGTGATGTGCATTAACATAATGTAAATAAAAACTTGATCTCAAAAAGAATCTAAATCCTATTGACTAAACTAGAACCCCAAATTGGCAACGGCGCCAATTGATAAATAGAATTTTACCCTACTTAAGAATCAATCCTAAATACACATGTCATTGTAGTGTTTTAGGTGTTAATCCAATCTAGGGTCTATTTCAATGCAACAAGAATAAAAGACACTCTTTAATTCAAGCAAACAAAGTAGTTTTGGTGATTAAGCTAGTGAACTATCAATTAAAAGACAAGTGACAAGAGCTAAAGACACTAAACGGTGAATAAAACAATGATAAAAGGCGAATTCAAGGATAAGGTAATTGAGATAGGGCAATCCAATGGCTAATTAATGATGTCCAATGCTTAATGAAAACTAATCACTAGGAAAAGATCACTAATCTTAACTAATACTCTCTCAAGGTATTAATTACTTTGTTAATTACTAATTCAAGATCAAATTCTCATTTGTGAATCACTAATTAGCAAGTTTTAAGTCTATCATTCAAGATCAACCAAATAATCACTCTAGACAATTAATCCTTTAGGCTATAAATGAATATCTCTTGATTAGTTCATCAAGGCATTTGATCAAACACATTGTGTGCATGAAATGCCTTTTGATCTAAATCCACTTTCTCAAACTAGATCTAGCTTTAAAATCACTAATCAAGAAGGGAAATCATATAATCTAATCCTAGACATCATTAATCATCCATCAAATTACCCTAAATCTACCAAATCCTCAAATCCTAAAAGACTACTCACTAGTCATGAAGAACACACCAAATATTGTGAAAGAGCTGATGTTAATCATGATTAGAAAATAGGAAAGTGAAAGATTATAGAAAGATGAAAAGATATAAACTCAAACTTGCATAAATCAAAGAGATCTTTGGGAAAAATACCAAGAACCCTAAAAAGACAAGTCTTTGTTCTAGAGAGAAAAAGATAAAAGGTAACATAGATCTAAAAAAATGGGTTTCAACAATATTTAAAAGGTGTTTCTTGAGCTGGGTCGGACCGAGTCAACCCGGGACAAACCGAATATTGACCCGGTTGAAAGTGGGTCGAGGTGAGAAGAGCACCGGTTGGTAAAACCGCGATATCTCCTGGAATATATTTCCGAATGGTCTCAAACCACCTTCTGTGGATAGTTAACTCACTGGGCTACAACTTCTATGAAGAACATAGAAGCTGAATCGGAGTGGAAACCCTTCGTCTGGTTTGATCTTTCAAACGTCGTATTTGGAGCAGAACTCGTTTGGATGCCAGACAGATGTGTCCTTGCTATATTTGCCATATCTCTTGAACGGCTGATCTGAATTACATGAAACCATCACTAAACGAAACTCAGCTAGATTGTCTATAACTTTCATCAAGACCTCAGATTAAACTTGGAAGGTCTTCATTTGTTTTGATCTTTGAGTCACTTTGGCTGATGCTGTAACTTGGATGTGTCAAAATGCTGCTGTGTTGGACCGTGTGGCTTCTGGCCGGTTGAGGATTTTTCTTTGGGCGGGTTGAGATTCCTGTGCTGGGACCGCACGGATTGGACCGGATGGAAGGCCCGCGGTGTGGTTGGCCGGTACAAGGCACTAGTTTCTAGACTATGCGGATATGTCTCCAGTCAAACAACCATATCTCTCAAACCACATGCCCGAATGACTTTATTCCAGCTCTTGTGAACAGCTAACTCACTGGGCTACAACTTCCTTGAAGGCTATGGAATCTGAATTAGATCGGGAGTCCTTCGTCCTTCCAGTTCTTTCAGACGCTAAGGAATGATCATTTTTGCTCCATCTCTCTAAACTTCTCCAAAATGACTCCAATCACCATTAAAACACTCCAAATGCATGCAAGACTCATAGGAACTAATGCAAACACCTAATACTCTAATTCAAACCAAAATGCTAAACAAAGTTATGATCATGCATGTAAATGACTAAAAGTGTTAACTAAAATACAAGCTAGAACATGTTAAATGCATGAATATCAGGACCCCATCTACTGCATAAGTTCGTCCTACACCACCATCATCATATCATCGGGTGCCCGTTTGTGTGTGCGGAGTTTTGTAGCGAAATAGTATGATGTTAAGTGTGAAGTTTCTTCTGTCAAACTTCCCGCAACAATTGATCTTTCAACCCTAGCTAGATCTTTGGCCTTTCCCTTAAAATATTTCATGAAGCGCTCGAATGGGTACATCCACCTAAACTGAACAGGTCCGCCTAGTTATGCTTCGTGAGAGAGATGAATGGGAAGATGTTCCATAACATCAAAAAACGCCGGGGGAAATTTCTTCTACAAATTGCACAACAATATTGGAAAATTAGCAGCCAGCTGTGCAATTACATCTTCTGACAACGTCCGTGTACTAAGATCCCGAAAAACGCTCTGATGCATGCATGTGAAAAATAATATGAATGATAAATTATATATTGTAATATTTGAACATATATAATCTCAACAATTTTATATGTACTGTATCTTATCTCCAATTGCTTCATGAACATTTCCTGGAAAGAGTTCGGCAAATGCGAAAGGAAGTAATTGTTGCATAAACACGTGGCAGTCATGACTCCTCATCCCTGAAAACTTTTGTCCTTTGCCAACACATTTAGCAAAATTATATACGTACCCATCAGGAAACTTCACGTTAGATGAAACATATTTGAACAACGCTGACTTTTCTTCTGCACCCAACCGAAATATAGGAACTGGTGATTTTCCATTGCTCATAATATGCAACTTACTTCTGTTGCAAATATCCAGCAAGTCCAAACCTTGACTTTCTGTTGTTTTTGGTTCTTCCTTGCACGTTCAATATTGTATGCATGATATTATCAAAAACGTTTTTCTCGAAGTGCATGACATCAAGATTGTGTCTCAGCAGATGATCTTTCCAGTACAGAAGTTCCAAAAAATGATTTTCTTGTGCCAATTGTGATTCACCCCGTATCCATCATGCATATTAGCTGGAGTGTGCCAATTCCTCCCCACAAATCACCGTTTCCTGTGCCCCAAAATGATATATTTTTGCTTCAAGATCTTCCCCGGATAGATACATTGGTGGGGGAACACACACAATTTTATTCTTACTAAACAGCCGCTTGTTTTTCCGATATGGATGGTTGATTGGTAGAAACCGGCGGTGACAACCAAACCAGCATGTTTTTCGACCATGTTTCAACTGAAACGCATATGTCCGATCGAGGCAATAAGGACAAAATAACATCCCATGCGTCGTCCAACCTGATAGCATTCCGTATGCAGAGAAGTCGCTTATTGTCTACATAAGCACCACATGCATCGCAAAACAAAAATTTCCTCGAACAATCATATGTATGAACTCCTGTATACCACAACTGGTTCAACTCATGTATGAGAGGCTTTATAAACACATAAATGGACCGCTTTGGATGATTGGGACCAAGAATTGAAATATTCAGAAATATAAATTCCCTTTGCATGCACATATCTAGGGCAACATTATAAGGCGTTACGATTACTGGCCACAAAGAATATTGCCTACCAGACATACCGAATTGACTAAATCCATTAGTGCAAAGACCAAGATAGACATTCTGCTTGTATTTAGCAACGACTGGGTGTACCGTGTTAAAGTGTTTCCAAGCTTTTGCATCTGATGGGTGAGTGACTTCTCCATCTGTCTGTGAATGTTCTGCATGCAACCTCATCGATGCAGCTGTCCTTTCAAACTGATACAATTATTTCAATATATCAGTTATAGGAATATACCACCTATGTTGGTACGGTGTCTTACTATGCCCAAAATTTTGTGGCTTAAATCTCGGTTTTTGACAAAATTGGCATTCCTGCAGCTTATCATCATCTTTCCAAAAAAGCATACAATTGTCAACACATACATCTATCATCTCAGAAGGAAACCCAAGACTAAAAACCAACTTATGTATCTCATAGTGTGTTTCGAAAGACAAATTATCATTTGGCAAATACTCTTTAATAAGATCAGCTCAATCATCCAAAAAAACCTCTGCTAAATTATGATCAGATTTAATTGTTATCATCATAGCTGCTAACGACAATTTAGACTTTCCTTCTCTACAACCCTCGTAGAGTGGTTGATTTGCAGCGTCTAGCATATCATAAAATCGTTTCGCATCTATGTTGGGTTCCTCAATACTATTATCAACATTTGTTTCATGAAATGCATCATTAACCATGGTATGCATCATATCATGATCTTGACCAAGATCAAATTGAAGCTGATCATGATCATAATCATACTGATTATTTGATTCATCAAAATCTACATGACCTTGATAATTACTACTATTAGCAGCATGATTCCTTTCAAAACCCTCTACATTTTGATTAGGCCTAGGCATTCGGGTCCACGGGTCAGGTTCTCGGTTCTTGGGTACCCGAAGTCAGAGAAGATAGGAACCGAATAGGACCCGACAAAAATTCGGTTCGGTTCGGGTCTTGTCGGGTTTGGGTCGGTTTTAGGATTTTAAATGAAACCCAGTATGGAACCGAAAAAAAAACCCGGACGGTTCGGGTCGGTTTTGAACCCGAATTACCCGAAATAAATGTACCCGAATAACCCGAAAACCAGAACTAAATGTACCCGAATAATCTGAAATAACCCGAAAAAACCCGAATAACCCGAAAATACCCGAATATATATAAATTATATTTTTTGGTGTAATTTTTCTGATACCCGATCAGGTTTTAGGGAACCGAAAGAAATTTAGGCAAGAACCGTTCGGGTTTTAGGGAAAAACCGAAACCGATCCGAACCCGAATTTTTTGGTAGGTTCGGGTCGGGTCTAGCAGGTCCGGGTTTTATGCCCAAGCCTAATTCTGATACTAAACAAAATATTGCATTGTAAACCCTCTATTTAGTAAATGCTTCCACACCGTCTCAATAAGAATATATCTCGTATTCTTGCATTTCCGACAAGGACATAACATCTTACCGCTTTCCATAGTTGTTTGCATGTTTCCGGCCTTATACACATGAATATTACAAATCCCTCTTTGAATTCTTTTGTCAATGCTCCATTCGAATAATTTTGCATATACATCCATTTTCGTTGATCGTATATAGATATTTTTTAAAAGATTGTAGAGTGTTTTTTAAGGTTTTTTTTTTGTTTTTGTAGAATTCGTTTGAAATTATGATGTATTTATAGAAAAAATTTCAGATTTACCAACGATTTTTTAACGGAAATTTAAAACGTTTTACCATTGAAATAACTTTACAACGGCTTTACAATAATATTACAACTACTCTACGACAACCAGATTCGATGTAAGCTATTAGGTGAACCTATAACAAAACGTGATATACCAAACTTTTACTTTCGACGTGATATCGTCGTTTATTAGTATCGATTATTGATCGTTGTAAATTCGATGTAAATTACCATCGAATTTACAACGAAATACTCAAAAATTATATTCGTCATAATTTCGCTGCAAAACCTTGCTTATTTTACGATGACAAAAATTTACGAAGAAATTACATCGAAAACAATTTTCGTTGTAAAGTCGTTGCAAATTCGACAGTACTTTATATCGATTTAACACCGTCGTAAAATTATGTTGCATTGAAGTTGTTTTCTTGTAGTGTATTAGTCTCCAATATTGATTTCTGGGCTAAAATTTAAAACAATTACTAGACTTTTATGTGCAAAGGGCGTGGCCCGTTAGATAGAGGGGGTTTCCCTAAACTATAGCCTTTGGGCTTGTAATATTTTTAGCTCTCTTGCATTAAATATGAAAGTCTTTTCTCAAAAAAAAATACTAATTGTGGAGATGATAATTTGGTGTCCAAGCACATTTGAAAAGGCAAACAACAATTTTGAAGACTAACATGGTTGATGTAAATCAAACCAAGGTTTAGTTACTTTTGGGACCACACTCAAGGGGGAACACAGCCACGACAAACAACAACCAAGCATGTGCCTCATTTCAGCCCATTTTGTATGTTTGTACTCCAAAGGGAAAGTATTATTTCACCGCAACAATCGCTATTCAAGGTGGCATCTCGACGTTTGAAGATGCAACTTTAGCAGTTTGCTTTTGCACATGAAACCCTAGTTTGTTGTCACTATAAATTGGTGCTTCATGTATTATAGAGAGAGAGAGAGAGAGAGAGAGAGAGAGAGAGAGAGAGAGAGAGAGAGAGAGAGAGAGAGAGAGAGAGAGAGAGAGAGAGAGAGAGAGAGAGAGAGAGAGTCTTGATAGATCATGGTGATAGTGAGAAGAGAGAAAACTTGTAATCATAAACTTGTTCATTGTCTTATCTCTCTCACATCTTCTTCTTATTCTTCTTTTGATACTATGTTTTCTTTCTATTTTTTATTGTTCATCTTTACAACTTCTTAAAACTGATTTAGATCTCGGTTTGTTAGATCTTCTCTTAAGGAAATTCGACGCCTTTAGGACCTAGGAGACATAACATAGTGGTATTAGAGCAAATAAAAGTTCATTTTTTGTGGTTCTGTAGATAGTTACCTCAAGCTTCGGCGAGAATAGAGGTTCAGAATTTTGACGGCCGTGGAGATTACACAATGTGGAAAGAGAAGCTCGAAGCTCATCTTGATATTTTGGGTGTGAGTGTTTCTCCCAAGGAGACTGAGATCATTGATAAAAAAACCTTAAAACGAAAAGAAAGGGATGAAGGAGACAAAGATGAGCTGGAAAACGTGAAGGTTTATAAGAGAAGAAAAGGAAAGAAAGAAGCACCATAGTCTTGAGTGTTATAGATGGGGTTTTGAGGAAGATCAAAATGAAGATGACTGCAACTTCTATGTTGAATGTTTTGGACAAACTATACATGTCTAAAGCTTTTTCAAACCGGGTTCCATCTTAAACATAAGCTAATACAGCTTCAAGATGTTATAAAATCTGTTTGTTGAAGGTAACATTGATGAGTTTCTTCATATTATAGCAGATTTAGAGAACAAGAATGTCATTATTTTAAATGAGGATCAAGCAATCCTTCTGCTGATGTCACTTCCTATACCGTTTGATCTGTTGAAAGATACTCTAAGATATGGATAAGGAAGAACTATATTAACTAGTTTCAGTAATATACTCAATAGAGTTGAAGTTTTGCTCGGTTAGGAGTATCAAGGGTAAAACTGAAGGTGTCTATGTGAAAGAAACAAATGAGACCAGAGTAAAGGGTAAGCAAAGGGATAAGGGAAACAAGATACATAGGGCAAGATCCAATTCCAAGAGTAAACGAGGGTGTTTGATCCATGGGCGGATTCAAACATTTATTTAGCATGATGCACATAATTTTTTACTATCTTATAGCTGAATGTTTTAAAGTTGCTAATTCAGCTGATCGTGACATGTCAAATTAATCAATCAGATTTTGACAAATGTATAAAAATTCCGAATTTTGTCACATAATATTAACAATAAAAGGTAAAGTTATTAAACAAAAAGAAAAGGAAAAATCATTGTTAGCTACACGATGTATACCATATCACATAACCACACATACATACTATATAAATGCATCTTTAACTACACGAAGTATATGGTTACCATGGTGACATGTACGAACTATCAGTGGTTATGTCGCCAACTACATATACAAAATAAATGCATCTTTAACTACACGAAGTATATAAATACATCTTTAACTACACGAAATATATGGTTACCCTAAACATCATTTGCGTAATCGGAATAGTGTAACCAACGACGGAATCCGATACCGTCGCCGTTCTCATGGCCTTCATCTTCCGATCAACTTCACAAGGAAGAACAATTCTCTATCCATCGTGGCTCATTCTGATTCCGATCTTCCATCCCGAACCGACTTCTCTCACCGCACGTTTCTCCTCGCGCCGCCACTCCTCTTCGCCGTTGCTTCAACCACCTTCACATCTCCTTCCCACCCACTCTTCTCTAGCTTAGCCATGCATGTAACCCAACCCTTGCCGCACAAACACATCTTTCCGGCAAGTTTGGGAGTCAGGCTAGAATCTTCCCACCCACTCTTCTCTAGCTTAGCCATGTAACCCAACCCTTGCCGCACAAACAAATCTTTCCGGCAAGTTTGGGAGTCGAGCCGCACAAACACATCTCCCAAACTTGTGCGACTCGAATAAACAACCGCAACCATCCACGCTATTCGGGCTCGTGATCTTCCCCAGAAAGCCTCGCCGTATCGGTTCAGTACCACTGTGCGCTGGAGGATCCGGTCCGGCGGCATATGAGGATTCATGGTCCCGCCGTGCGCCAAAGGATCCGGTTCCGGCGGCGTATGAGGATTCATGGTCTTCTCCCAAACTTGTGCGACTCGTCCAAAGAAAAGATGTGTTTGTGCGGCAAGGGTTGGGTTACGCGGCTAAGCTAGAGAAGAGTGGGTAGGAAGGAGATGTGGAGGTGGTTGAAGCAGCGGCGAGGAGAAACGTGCGGCAAGAGAAGGTGGTTCAAGATGGAAGATCGGAATCCAAATGAGCCACGATGGATAGAGAATTGTTCTTGCTAGTGAGGTTAATCGGAAGATGAAGGCCATGGGAACGACGACGGTACCGGATTCCGTCGTTGGTTACACTATTCCGATTACGCAAATGAGGCTTATGGTAACCATATACTTCGTGTAGTTAAAGATGCATTTATATACTTTGTGTAGTTAAATATGCATTTATTTTTTACATGTAGTTGGCGACATAACCACTGATAGTTCGTACATGTCACCATGGTAACCATATACTTCGTGTAGTTAAAGATGCATTTATATAGTCTGCATGTGTGGTCATGTGATAGGGTATACTTCGTGTAGCTAGCAATGATTTTTCCAAAAGAAAAATTAGAAAATGTAAAGTTATCCTAAAAATCAAAGTTAATTGAAAAAGGAATTTTTTAAAAAAAATCATAAAATTTATAGCGAATTCATAATCCTAAAAAGTAAAGTTATTAAACAAAAAGAAACAAATATAAAATTTTAATTTATCCTAAAATTCATAGTTAATTAAAAAAGAGAAAAAAATTAAAAAATCGAAAAAATTTATAGCAGATTCATAATCCTAAAAGGTAAAGTTACTAAACAAAAAAAGAAAAATATATATATATGAGTAGCTAAATAAAAAAAAAAGTAAATCTAATTCAAATATGAATGAAAAAGCTAAATATTTTGAAACAAGTGATTAAATTCAATCGAAAACTAAATAATAAATGAAAAATATAAGAGAATCAAAATAAATAAATAACTGAAACATTGTTAGACTTCTCTATTGGTTGGTAATTTCATATTGGCGTTTTCAAACTTATTTTATTTATTTTTCCTGGTGATCTAATTTTGTTCTCTACTCTTTTTTTTTATTTTTATTTTTTGCACGGGTTGTAAAATACTAAATTATAAGTGGTTTTGGTCCAAAATAATACAAAATGACAAAAATTGCTAGAATAGTACAAAGTTTGGAAAAATTGTAAAAATAGTATTTTTGGAAAAAAATTGCAACTGTTTTGGGTTTATGGTGGGTTGTTCACTAAAAACGTTTTCCAAAAAGATTATTTTTACAATTTTCCTAAACTTTGTACTATTTTAGCAATTAGTTTCTCATTTTGTACTATTTGAAAAAATTTCTAAAATTATTAACGTATACGCAGGGCCTAATATAGTAATAATAAGCTAATTTATCATAGAAACTATAGTATTAATAAAAATATGTCAATAACCAAGAAAAAGCATTAAAAAATCTTATGTGATAGAAAAACATTAATAAAAAAAATCCTACAAAGTTACTTTACGATGTGTTCAGGTTTTAATTTAATCTCAGGTGTCTGCAAGTGCATATATGTGTGTTGTGATACTTAGGGGTCGATCCACTGAACACCAAGTAACCGCACTTCGAATTTTTAAGATTATAATTGAGCTAAGATCAAATATATGGGTATTTATTTGGGAGATGTGAATATTGATGAAAATAGCAATTAGTAAACTTAAAGATGAGTAAATAATGAAATCAAATCAATACGAAAAAACATGGTGTAAAATTGGGCATTAGAGAATTGACAGGGTATCATGGATTAGCTAACAAGATAATCAAACATAGAATTTCGATGATGTTGTCAAGGAAGTTGTTGAAATACAAAACAACAGTCAAAGTAGAGACAAACTACAAACTACAAAGCAATTTGTAATATTAAAACCAAAAACGAAGATAAACCAAAGATGTTTACAAACTACAACCGGAGATTGGATGTCGTTCCTAATTGTTAAGCAAATATATATATATAACCGGCTCATAGGAAATCAGGGTCCAGTTCTAGCCCAATTTTTTTAAAAAAAAATTTAAAAATTACAATAATTAGATCATGTTTTGAAATTCTAAAATCTATAAAAATTTATATATTATTCGGCCCACTAAAATCAGTTAAAAGCGAAACCCTAGATAGCGAAAAGCAGGAGCATCTCCGCTATATAAATATATGGATAAACCCCTAATCTTAAAGATCAACCGATCTATCAATTTCGTCCTCTGCTCTTCTGGTATTTGTTTTCTGTAGTGTTGGTGAATATCGATTGATTCTCGTAGTTTGTTTTATAAATAAATTTGGTTCTCTCGATTTTGTGTTACAGGATTATTCCCTATCCTTTGGTTTATCTTGGTTTAGTAATTATATCAATTACGGTTCGTAATTCCGGTTCGTAATTCCGGTTCATGAAACACTTACACTATATGTAAGGCTCTTTGACCAAAGCAATATTCCTCTTGCTTTCTCTATTCTCTCTCATTCTCTTATCATCTTCATCATCATCTATGGTGTCTCCGAGATGATCTATTCTTCCTTCTGATCATTTTCTAGCCCAGATTCACCGATCTCTAGGTTTTCGGTAAAACTCTGGATCGGATTTTATCTCATTTAGTTTTCCTGTTTCATTTTGCGATTTTAGTTGCATCTGTTTACCCACTTCTCTAACCAAGAGTAAAATCAAAAGAATGGTGGAGGAGTTAAAACGGGTGCAGAGATCGAAATGGTTATCTTACCAACCCATTGCTATTTCTTTTGCTTTGGCGTCAAATGAATCGACCGAAACTTTTTCGTTTTTAATTTAGGGTTTTTAGATTTTTGGATGGCAAATGAAGAATTGATTAATTTATGCTTAACGCAGAATATTAGTGTTGACAAACAATCTCCGCTTATTATCTGATGCCTTGCCTACCAAAATTTGTTTTTGTTGTAAACTCGATTTTGAATAGTTTTGTTTTGTGTGGTTTTTTAATCGATGATGAGATACTAGCAGACGGGCGGTCTGAATTGATGCCGCGTAGATTGTCTGCCATCGCTACAATTTAGTAGCTTCTCTGAGTGTTCGTTTATAACATAACTTTTGATGGTAAACCTGTTGATTTTTGAGATGATGATTGCGATGATGAAGTTGCTTCTAAAACAACTTATGGAAGGGTGTCTAAAACAATTAATTAATACGTTTTATGTTGATTTAGTTTTTTAGACACACTTTCCTAATTTAATGTTTTGGACCCATCCAATGGAGACACCTATTGTAGGTGTCTTAAAAAATTATTTTTAATAATTTTGTAATTGTAAATAAAAATTATGTTAATAATGTTTTAAAACATAATACATAATATAAAGTCTACTACTGAATATTAATCATACATACGACGACAATATTTGAAAAAGAATTATAAAGAATAAACGGATAAAAACACTTAATTGTTATTTTGACTTCCGCCAAATTGTTGCCATATATGCTCAACCAAATCATTTTTCAATTGTTGATGCATTTTTATATCACGAAGTCGAACTCGCATGTCCATCATATTGGCGACATTTGTAGGCATCTCTGTAGAATACGTGAAATCCCCTTCTGAAGTTCGGTTTCCTTCTCTTAGTTCGAATTCTTCGGTGTCAAACTGAGTGTATCCACCTCGTTCGTCTTCTACTATCATATTGTGCAATATGATATATGCTCGCATAATCTTTCCTATTTTCACCTTATCCCAAAAAAGAGCAGGTTTTTTTACAATAGCAAATCGAGCTTGCAAAACTCCGAAAGCACGCTCAATATCTTTTCGGACAGCTTCTTGACGTTGAGCAAATAACTTTGCTTTGTCACCTTGGGGAAGTGAAATAGATTGGATAAAAGTAGCCCAATTGGGATAAATACCATCAGTGAGATAGTAACCCAAATGGTACTGGCGGCCGTTGACAAAGTAATTCACATTTGGAGCTATACCATTTAATATATCATTAAAAACTGGGGAGCGATGAAGAACATTGATATCGTTTAGGGTACCTGGTGCTCCAAAAAACGCGTGCCATATCCATAGATCTTGTGAAGCAACAGCCTCTAAAACGATAGTTGGTTTTCCAGATCCTCGTGTATATTGCCCTTTCCAAGCGGTTGGGCAATTTTTCCACTCCCAATGCATACAATCGATGCTTCCTAGCATCCCGGGAAATCCTCTTACCTGCCCAATATGAAGTAGCCGGTCAAGATCCTCTTGGGTGGGTCGTCTTAGGTACTCCTCTCCAAACACGTCTATTATTCCCTCAACGAAATGTTCCAAGCATGACAGCGCAGTACTTTGAGCGACGCGGAGGTATTCATCGTATGCATCAGACGCACCACCATATGCTAGAATACGAATTGCTGCTGTACACTTTTGTAGTCCAGATAGACCGAACCTTCCAGTAGCATCTCTTCTTAATTGAAAGAAACGAAATTTATTTGTGAGTCGATCCACAATATGCAAGAACAATGGCTTCTTCATTCTAAAGCGACGTCGGAAAATATGAGGCGGGTATGTTGGAGCTTCACCGAAATAATCGTCCCATAAGAGTTCGTGTCCTTGTTCGTGATTTCTATCAATATATTGACGTTTTTTTACTTTCCTTGGCCCCTGACGATCAACACAAAGATCATCGAATGCTTCATCGAAAGATTGATCAAAAGATTCCTCAAATGATTCTTCAAGCATGTCTTCAAATGTTTCGTCAATTGGATTATAGGAAGAAGATGCCATATTTGTTTGAGAATTTTTGGTTTTGGGAATAGAGAAAAATAAGAATGTTGGCAAGTATTTGGTGTGTTTGTGTAGCACGTCTTCGTCAATTGGCTTGTGTATATAGTAGTCTTGCCGACAGTTTGATGCATGTGAAAACATTTGTCTCGTGAGTAAACAGTTTGATGCATCTGAGTAAATAGTTTGATGCATGTGAAATAATTTGTCTTATCTTAGGTTTTATGCATGTGACAACATTTGTCTTGTTTTGGTTTTATGCATTTGATAATTAAAACAAGCATTTAACTCCATTACAAAAACACACCAGATACATTACACAAACAAGCATTTAACACAAGTACAAAAAACACACCAGATACATTACACAAACAAGCATTTAACACAAGTACAAAAAACACACCAGATACATAATTAAAAGCGAGATGACTGATTTCTTCTTCTCATATTCTTGAACTGGACATCACTTTACAATCTGAACAACCAACCATAACCATTAAACATACAATAAATCAATCTGAAACAAGCTGAAAGATTTACCTGACCCTTCCATTGATCTTCAGTCCTTGACCCTTCCATACCTGAATAGAGAATAACAATAACTTAGTGATCCAAAAAGAACATACACTGATCCAAAACAGGAAATAAACAACACAGTAATTACTAACTTATTAGCTTGACAATATGTCAGTTATGAGCTTGTTCTTTAAAGCTAATTCTATTTCAGAGAGTGGTTCTGATTTAGCCAAGAGACTGTCCAGCAATTTTTTGTCTGAAATCTTATCCTTGAGAGCTAAATCCTTCTGCTTTATCTCCCACATGGTCTGGAAGTTCAAGAGCTTCTCTTGTTGATCCACAGTCTTGCTGGCCATCCTTTTACCTGTGGCCTTTGTTACCTTCAAACCAGGAGGACGAACCATTACCGCATCCTCTGTACTGGTCACGGTCTGGGAACCTGAAGATTGTGCAGAACCTTCCTTACACTTTCTTTTTTTTCCACTTCCTTCACTTCCACCTTTACTGTAAGAGTTGGCACACCATTTCTGGTCATGCCGAAGCTCATTCCAAGCGTGCTCCATTGTGAATTTTACCTTCTGGTCACTGAAGAATATTTGGTGAGCCAACTTCAGATAATCATTGTCATTATAGCCACTTTTCTTCTGAACTTTTGCAGCCTCATATGCTCCACAAAACTTGCAGACTTGATCATTTATCTTCCTCCACCTTTGCTTACAGTGACTGGCCTCTCTCCTATCAGAAGCTGCAACCTTAGGACTAGCAGCAAACAATGCAGCAACACGTCCCCAAAAGGCTCCTGATTTCTGCTCATTTGCCACTACAGCGTCCTTACTGGTGTTTAACCAGGAGCTGATGAGGACAATATCATCTATGTGTGTCCATCTCTTTCTCTCTTTACGCTCCTCGGGTAGTTCTTGCTCTAGGTTTGGATCATCAGAACATTGGGAACTAAACAGTGGGACTTCTGATGATCCAAAGGGTTGAGGGTTTTGGTTACCTCCTTGGCTATTTAAAAGATCCATGAAATTGGCAGAATGACTATATGGATTAGTATAATCCATATCCTAAGTTTGTGTTTTTCGAAACTGAATGGAAGAGAAGAAAAAATGTTCTAATGGATGAACGAAGGAGAATAAGTTATGGTAAGAGTGGTTCTGGTGAAGGGTTCATTATATAGGAAATACCTAAAATCTGTCCAGCATTCATTACAACCACACCATTAACTCCACACTATAATAACAAGCTTTCATACAATAAGTATGATGTAGACACATACCACACTATAATAACAAGCTTTCATACAATAAGAATGATGTAGACACATACCTAAAAGCTTCATCTTCAGCAGCAATGCACAACAGAACCTGGTCGATTTAAACAAGAAACCATGCCATAATGTTAAGGACTAAGAAGAGGGAAAAACATATAAGAAGTGACATACAAAAACATACATATAAACCAATTTGATCCATAGCTTAAAAAAAATATTGATAAACTATGGATGCAAAAATACCGCAGGTGAATTTTTCTGCTTCATAACCTTGTATCAACCGGGTATACATGGTTGGAACCTGTATATCACAACATTCAGATACTAACCAACAATATAAAACTTTTATAAACTTGCTATATC
Source organism: Eutrema japonicum (assembly GCA_030161315.1). Classification (NCBI taxonomy): domain Eukaryota; kingdom Viridiplantae; phylum Streptophyta; class Magnoliopsida; order Brassicales; family Brassicaceae; genus Eutrema; species Eutrema japonicum. The sequence continues at coordinate 18,853,694 of BSQW01000012.1, read as the reverse complement.
ATGTTCAAGAAAGGGCTTAGGCAACAAGTAATTAAACAATTAACTTGAGGCAGGGACAGCTGAACCATGAAATAGTATTTTTACGGAATAAAATCAAAAACAAAAAGACTTACTCCAGTAAATACAGTTATGGCGTCGTCGGTCTTCTCATCATTCACAGGGTATGATTCACACCATCTGCGCCAGATTCCACTAACACTAAATTTGGGCAAAAACTCAACCTAGAAAGAGGAACGTAAACATCAATTTTGACACTGTTGAGTATTTACTAGTATATTCTTTACAATAATGTTGTCCAATACAAGTGTCCCGCAGGTGAATTTTTCTCTCATATTTGAAAGAATTGTGTTTGTAATAGGTAAGTAGAATTCAGAAAATACCAACTTTGTTTTGTGTGTTCAGGTTAGGATGATGCAAGGAACGCAGGGAATTGGGATGATGGGGACGCTTGGCTCAGGCTCCCAAATGCGGCCAAGTGGGATGGCTCAGCACCAGCAGAGACCGACTCAACCGTCTCTAAGGCCAGCTTCCTCCCCAAGTATTGATAAACTATGGATGCAAAAAGAGGACAGTTAAAATTCAGAGTCAAGAATATTCCGATCAAAAGTATATAAAAATACCATTGTGCTTCTTGTATGTTGTTTTGCACTGAGGACAAGATTGATTCCCATCCTTCCTCTCATATTCATAGCAAGGCCTACAAACCGGGAATGAACAGAAATCACACGCCACAAACGGATCTCCATCAACAGTCACTACAGATCTGGCAAATCTGCCCACCAACGTTCTTCATCGGCTTCCCCTACAATAAGTCGAATCAAGAAGCCAAAATTATAAACCTAACAACAATAAAAAATTGGGAAATCAGATCTCTCCAATACACAAGTAAACACCACATAGTCCACTCAAACCCGTCAATTTCAGTATCTAAAAAATTCAGGATTTATGGAGGATCACACAGATTATAGGGAAACAATATGATGATTAAGCAAGATCGAAACATACCGCGGTTTCTCCTTCGGATTCAATCGGATTCCAAAATTAACTACCCGCAAACAAAAAACTCAAAAGAAAAATACATTTCTCTCTCGGCATGTTGATTTTGTGTTTAGACCCGTGTCTTATATTAGACACGGTTCTAATTTTAAGATCCTAATTTTTTGATTAAATTTAATTTTTTTTTTTAAGACACCCTCTAAATATATGCATTGGAGGTGGTCTAAATATGTCTGGACATATGAGATTTTACAATCATTGATATGAGATCGGCGATTCTTCTGAGCTTTCTTCAATGTTTTCTTCAACTCCACTCGATTTCCCTCAGCTCGACTGATTTCTTCTCCGTCGCGTCTCTTTCCTGTCGCTAACTTCACCCCTCGGATCTAGAATCGGTTCTATAAGATCTAGATCTGGACTACATCAGAGTCGACGACAAAGAAAAAGAGAGGCCATAGACCATGTCCAAGTTCTAAGTTTTGTTGATTTTGAAACAGAAAATTTGTGCAGAGGAGAAAGCAGAGATGACAACGACGGCGCAATCTCCGGCAGGCCACAGTGTCGGAGTTTGAGGAGAACTTTGTCGGAGTTTTAATTAACAAAACCGTCATCGCTGCTCTGTGCTCACCGCCAATTCCGATGGTTTTTTCGGCGGCCCGGAGAAAAATATTTTTTTTTATTTTTATTTTGTGTAATTAATTTTTTAAATTTTTTAATATTTTTTTTTATAAGTAGTTGCAAATGAGACTGTAAATTAAGACTGATATTGGATTCTTTTTGGGAATCACAAAAACTCTTCGGCAAATGCAGAAGGAATTAATTGTTGCATAAACACATGCCAGTTATGGGGGACACACACAATTTTATTCTTTCTAAACAACAGCTTGTTTCTCCGTATAGATGGTTGATTGGTAGAAACCGGTGGTGACAATTAACCCAACATGTTTTTTCGACCATGTTTCAACTGAAATGCATCTGTCCGATCGAGGCAATAAATACAAAATAACATCTCATACGTCGTCCAACCTGATATCATTCCGTATGCAGGAAAGTCGCTTATTGTCCACATAAGCACCACACGCATCATACAAAATATTTTCCTCGAACAATCATATGTACGAACTCATGTATACAACAACAGGTTCAACTCATGTATTAGAGGCTTCATAAACAAATAAATGTATCGCTTTGGATGATTGGGACAAAAGATTAAAATATTCTGAAATATAAATTCCCTATCTAGGGGAAGATTATAAGGTGTTACGATGACTGGTCACAAAGAATATTGCCTACCAGACATACCGAATGGACTAAATCAATCAGTGCAAAGACCAAAATAGACATTACGCTTAGATTTAGCAACAACTAGGTGTACCGTGTTAAAGTGTTTCCAAGCTTTTGCATCTAACGGGTGAGTGACTTCCCCATCTGCCTGTGAATGTTATGCATGCCACCTCATCGATGCATCTGTCTTTTCAGACTGATACAATCGTTTCAATCTATCAATTATATGAATATACCACATATGTTGGTACGGTGTCTTACTACGCCCAAAATTTTGCGGCCTAAATCTCGGTTTTGGCATAATCGGCATTCCTGCAGTTTATCATCATCTTTCCAAAAAAGCATACAATTGTCAACACATATATCTATAATCTCATAAGGCAATCCAAGACTAAAAACCAACTTTTGTATCTCATAGTATGTTTCGAAAGCCAAATTATCATCTGGCAAATACTCTTTAATAAGATCAGCCCAATCATCCAGACAAACCTCAACTAAGTTATGATCAGTTTTAATTGTCCTCATCCTAGCTGCTAACGACAATTTAGACTTTTCTTCTCTACATCCATCGTAGAGTGGTTGATTTGCAGCCTCTAGCATATCATAAAATTGTTTTGCATCTATGTTGGGTTCCTCAATACTATTATCAACATTTGTTTCATGAAATGCATCACTAACCATGGTATGCATCATATCATGATCTTGACCCTGATCAAATTGATGCTGATCATGATCATAACCATCCTGATTATTTGATTCATCAAAATCTACATGATCTTGATAATTACAACTATTAGCAGCATGATTCCTTTCAAAACCCTCTACATTTTGATACTAAACAAAATATTGCATTGTAAACTCTCTATTTAGTAAATGCTTCCACATCGTGTCAATAAGAATATATCTCGTATTCATGCATTTCCGACAAGGACATAAAATTTTACCGCTTTCCATGGTTGTTTGCATGTTTCCGGCCTGATACATGAATATTACAAACCCCTCTTTAAATTCTTTTGTCAATGCTCCATTCGAATCATTTTGCATATACATCCATCTTCGTAGATCGTATATAGACATTTTTTAAAAAGATTGTAGAGTGTTTTTTTAAGGTTTTGTTTTTTTTTTGTAGAATTTCGTTTGAAGTTATGACGTATTTATAGAAAAAAATTCAGACTTACCAACGACTTTGCAACATAAATTTATAACGTTTTATCGTCGAAATAACTTTACAACGGTTTTACAACAATATTACAACTACTTTATGATTTAGTTGTTTTACCACTCAGTCAATTAAAACTAAAGCTCACACTACCGCAATCATAACGGTTGTCAATGTAGTACTTTATGATTGAATCCACAAAGACTACGGTTACACTACAATTCTCACAATTATGAAACTAAGCTAAGACAATATTATATTTGGTTTTGGAAAGAGTAACGAACGCAATTTAAACGATGTAAATTCAATAAGGGAAAACGTTAGGTCAAGGGTTTGTTCTTAGGAATCCAGAGATCACGAATCAGACAACTATTCAGAGAATAATTAAACATAAGTTTCAAACTCAAACATAAATATTAACCAATCCACTCTCGTGCTCATGGCTACTAAACCTAGCACCTAATCCACTCATGTGCTCATAGAATTCTAGGTCAGCATTAAGGAGCAGGTTCAATATGTTTCTGAATCGCCTTAGCATCAACTCTCGCAGGCTAAGGACGATTCACTCGCTTATGTTCTTTCTATGCAACCTAATCCACTCTCGTGCTCATAGGGTAAGCTGCACCCTAGTTCATAGGCCTAGCGGCTAGCTCAAGCCTAAGCAATAAACACAACAATAAGCAAAAACCACAAAAGATAAATTCCTATTTGTGTCTAATTCAATGATTCATGGATTCCTTCGAAACCCTAAACCTAACTATGGAACTACTCAGACATGGTAACGGAGAACAAGCAAGGTGATGAAAAATTCATAATATAAAAAGAGAGAAAGGGTTTAGAATTCTTCTCAATAGATGTAGAGATTCTTCTCCAAAGCTTACAATGATCAAGAGTAAAAGTATGAATAGAAAATAAAGCGTAGCCGTCAAAGAGGCTAAAAATAGAGTATACATAGGCCCTAGGTCGAATTAGGTCAAAACAGGCAGTTTCCGGGGCAAAACAGGAAATTCAGAAATTTTTTTTTTCTTCGCGCAGGCACGCATCGACCGATGCACTTCTTGCATCGGTCGATTCCAGTTTCTCGGGCAGGCCTGAACCGACCGATACACTCCTTGCATCGTTCGATTCTCATTCATCGGGTGGTGTTTGCATCGGTCGATGCACCTAGTGCATCGATCGATTCTGGTTCCTCGGGCAAGCCTGAACCACTACAAGAAAACAGGGTTTTCGCGACTACATAAACAGTCTTAATGTAGTCGCTAAAACTCTTTTTACGACTACATTACGACTAAGTCACATAGTCGCAAATGTTTAGTCGTAAAAACAAGTGGTCGCCAATCAGTCGTAACTTTACGACTGATTTGCGACTGTAGTGGGATTACAGAATTCAGTCGCACACCAGTCTCAAATCAGTCGTAAATATATGCGACCATGTACCGACTACTTTAACGACCAACATGCGACTATATATTGTGTCGTCTGGAAGTCGTTTGTCGTAGTTGTTAAAGAGTCGTGAAATTTTGTGACTAGTTCCCGACTAATATGCGTCTACATTTGCGACTGATTTGCGACTAATATATTCATCGAAATAGTGATTTGGTCATGTTTGCAATTGCTTTACGACTGTTTTGCGACCGATTTGTGACTATATAGCGACGAATTTACGACTACGTAGCGACTGATTTTATTGACAAAATTTAGAATGGTAATACTGTACCCAATTTGTATTACCTAGCATTTTGGAAATCATATTCAAACTAATACAAAGAAAACTCAAGTTGATATGAAAGAAACATTGGTACAGAAACATTAATATATCATCATACATTATTTTAGCATATCAAATACAAACCAATACAAAGAAAGCTCTAATGTTCTAATGTTCAAAAACAAGAAATAAATGACAGCCTAGGGTGTAGAATCATGCTGCCGACCAGATTGAGAAGCCATGAAGTCCAGAAAATTTGGATCAGTTTCACGAATATACCTTTCCACCAGTGAATAATGCTCGAACTTGTCTTTCTGGTTAGCTGCAAGTTGAGTAAGCTTGCTTTGTTGGCCAGCTGCAAGTTGGGTAAGCTCTGCCTCACGCCGAGCGTTAGAAGCAGCTTGTTCTTCTATTTGGCGTTGAGCTTCTTCCAACTTATCTTGCAGGGCTTGAAACGATAAAGAGCTGTCCTCGAACTTGAGTTAACCACCAACATGAGACTCTGCGAGGCTTCCTATTCCATATGGTCTACCTATTTCATCCGTGAAAGTTGACTGCATAAATAAAACATAGATTTATGAAACACAAAGGACATAAAACTAAATAAAACATAGATTTACCTGAATAAAGAGTTCGTTGTAGTCCTCTGTGGTTAGCTCTCGCTGTTGCGACCTACCGTCTGAAGTTTCAGGCCCGATCTCTTGCATCTTAGCTTGCAAGTTCTTCTCATAAGTTTGCGGGATCCTCTTAGCCTTCAGATCAACAAATGTCCCATCTGATTTTGTGTGAGTCTTCACAAAAACCTCACTGATACTAACCGGTCTTCCCAATTCCTCTTCCTGAAAATGTAACATATAAATTTGTTACATAATAGAAAGTTGCATAAGTATTAGATATAGAATTTACACTTACCATTTCTTGTTGGATTTGTTGATATGACTTCTGGCCTGATACGTGCTTGTGCACACCAAGGCCTTTACGGTCAGATTTCCGAGCAGCGGATGTGGTCTTACTCCTCTCTCAAGCTTCTTCAGTGTCCCAACAGTCTATCATTGTTGTCCAGAGAGTTGGATTAATCCAGTGTGGTCGCTGTCGAGAAGTCCTCGCAGTGCTTACCATATCCTTCATTCACCTTTGACAAATCCTCTCGAAATATTGTTGAACTACCCCTGAGATTAAGGGATCCAAGGTGTGGGTTTTCTACAAGAGAAGTATTTATGGTGTTAGTGGACAGAATAGAAAGAAAGACATATATGAATAGCATGGACAGAAGATAAATGCGTACCGCGAACTCGACGAAGTATCTTTCCTGTCTATCGCGAGGCACAACAGTCCAGCTGTAGTATAGACCATCAAACTTGTTTGTGAACACCTTGGTGATCTTCTTTGTCAGCTTTCCCTTGTCACGACCAAACCTAGACAGAGAAATAAATGTCGTGAACATTAAAAACATCACAATCTTATTACTTAATTGAAGTACAGAAAGACACTTAGAAGATCCATGAACATAGAAGTACACGTATATGAACAGAGAAGTACATGTACATAAAGACACTTAGCAAATCCATGAACAGAAAGACACTACAACAACAGAGTTAATCCAATGTTGTTTTAAACCTTATAAAGATTACTATAAGGTTAATCTAATGTTCTAGACTTCAGACTGATGTTGTTATAGACTTCAGACTTCAGAGTTACACAACAACATAGTTAGTACTTACACTAAAAACAAGTGATTAACAAGAGATACAAGCCTCAACAACAACACAAAAACCAAACCAAGCAAAACATGAAGTTAACGTTTAGATAGGAATGGAAATGTCAGTTTCTTCTTCAAACACAAGCATACAATGTCAGGTTTCAAATTCAAACAGAATCAAATGCAGTTTATAGATCAGGTTTCAAATCAGTTTATAAAACAGAAGCAACACAAAAACCAAACCAAGCAAAACAATAACTGTGTGTGTGCATGTGTATTGTATATATTGCCTATTACAAAACCTGAGAACTCTATTGTATATATATTGCACATAATAAGGATGTGTGTGTGTGATAGTTGGTAGAATACGAGTGAATTATATACAATGAGCAAGTTACCATTATTAAATATTTTGAACAGCATGAAGTCAGTTATTGATAGATACTACGAACCATAACCAGAGACACAAACCATAACTTGAGACACAAAATACTACACACATCATCACCAACCATAACCATAGACACAAAACACTACACACATCATCGGCAACCATCATCAAAGACAAAAAACACTACACACAGTCATACATGAATTTAGACAGGAATGGAAACACTTACCATGTGGTGTTTGGCAATTGAGGGCGTGTCGGAGATAGCACCGTTGTATACTCATGCCGGTTAGGCACCCTTAGCAGCGCCTCAAGCACCCTAAGTTGCTCATCCTGGAGGTCGGCTTGAAACTGTGCATTGTCGTCAATCTGATCAACTTCAAAGTGATTGCTATGACCGTCGGAGTTCTGCAGAGGAACACTCGAATTGGTAGATCTTGGAATCGTCTGCGGTTGAGGTTCAGATGATTGTCGATGGATTGTCTGACCTTGACATGGAGAACATTGGGGTTGTTGCTCTGAGGTGCTCTGGAAAAGTTGGGTCGGCGGTGGAAAGTCCCGGACATTGACGGTTGCTGCTGGCGTTGACGGTTGAGCGTGCACGGGGTTCATAGGAGGTGACGACAGATTTGGAAGAGATTGGGCCGCCGGCATGAAGGTGTACTGCGGCGGTAGAGGGTTCACTTGTCGTGACGAAGCTCCGGCTCTCTGAGAGACGTTGGGAAGCATCTTCCTCCGGCGTCCTCCACCGTTATTATCTGCCGGCATCGTGTGAAGAAGAGACTCTCAAAGAAGATGAAGATGAAAGGCGAAGAGAAATTCGAAGATCGAAGAAGATGAAGATGAAAGGCGAAGAAGACTGTAAGGGTTTTCGATTTCGATTGAAAGGAGACGAAGAAGACTGAAGGCTGAGGGAGTTAGGGTTTCGTAGGTTTTTTTTTTAATCTTTGCAGATCTAGTTAAGTATTATTATGTGTGACACATACTAATTAGTTACTCTAGCCCACTGGTTAATCTCTCACACTTCCTTTCCCCAGGGTTCGAGTCCTCTTGATGACAACAGTTTTTGTTTCTTAATAAATGCATATCTAGTTAAGAATTATTATGTGTGACATACCAATTAGTTACTCTTGCCCACAGGTAAATCTCTCACATTTCCTTTCCCCCCAGGGTTCGGGTCGTGTTGAGGACAAGAGGTTTTTTTTTATCTGAATAAATGCAGATCTAGTTAAAAATTATTCTGTGTGACACATACCAATTAATTACTCTAGCCCACTGGTAAATCTCACACACATGTTCCAGTCTCCCCCCCCCCCCCCCCCCCCCCCCCCCCCATGGTTCGTGGTGAGGACAATTTTTTTTTGTTTTTTTACTCAAAACGATAAATAAGTGAAAAAGTAAAATTACACCGAAATTGTGACATAAATGATATAGTTAATTAGTAGGGTTCTTTGTCATCTGATTTTCATCAGAAGACGACAAATTACACCAAAATTCATCTTCTGGTTCTTCATCTCCGACATCGTAATCCAGGTTTATTTGGTATCCTTGTACGAAATTGTCGAGTATGAGATCTTCAATTGTAGTCATCAATACAGCATCATCATTTTATGTTTGCAAAAGACTCGGTTCTTTTTTTTTCATATTCTCCTGAAACGTTTCCCCTCGGATTCACGTTTAGAACATTGAGCCACAACTGCTTCGGTTTCTTTATGTATGGGTACAAAATATAACAAACTTGATCCGCTTGCGAGGCTGTTTGCAATATAAAAATGTATATATAAGTTATACATCAGTAAATATATATATATTATATCGACATTAATAAGTACGTACCTAGAATAAATGGTTCGTATTTGTTGTATTTTCTCGATGAAAGAACGTCTACAACACCACCATTGCTCCTCCGAGTGCCTCTACCGATAACAGGGTCATACCAATTACACTTAAAAAGTGTGATTCTCAAATTGACCATCCCCTCGTACTCGAGTTCTATGATATCATTTAAGGTACCGTAGAAATCCGCTTCATCAGATGCATCAGTGTAATTTTGACCTTTAACACAGACCCCATAGTTACATGTCTTTCGTCCAGCACCGTGATTCTGCGTATGAAACAAATAGCCTCTGGTAAAATACATTGGCCAGGTTTTGACCTTATTCAAAGGTCCTTGCACTATCTCTTGAACCCAAGTAGGAAATGGATTAGTGGCGTTCCGGTAAGTAACCTGCATATATATATAAAATAGCGTAAATATATATAAATATAAATATATGCATAGTTATGAATATTTTTTAGACATACATATTATTTCACCCATAAATGATATTAGTCAGCTCTTTTCGCAGAGAGTTCTTTTTCGGAAAGTCCTGGATATTTTGCAGAAATTAATTCCTCGAATATTTTACACAAGACCAACATAAATATGAGAAATTAAACAAGGATTATATATATTAAAACGCAATATGGGAGAGATGCCAACTGATATACCTCTCAATTGACTGAAAATATTCACAAATTTGTAAAACATATGCATGTGCGCATTGATAGTCTCTCTCTGAGAGCCATATTTCATTCATTTCTCCACTTGGACGGCCTACGTGAGTAAATATAGAAGGTACTCCAGGGACATGATATGCGGGGACTTCACCTTCATCAAATCTTGTTAACCTGACCAAATGAGTGAAAAAGTAATTCACATTAAAATACATAGCATGTGTATACAAATTAAATGGCAAAGTGGACATGATGTGATTGATTTTAGCAGTTACCTTGATTTCGTTTGTATATTCGCAGCAAAGTAGTGCTCTGGGAAATAAGCAATCTCGTCATTGATATATGATTCAACAATCGATCATGCCGCATATCTTTTGTTCTTTGCTTTCCCTTTCAACTTTTTGAAAAACTGTTCAAAAGGATACATCCACATATACTGGACAGGGCCTCCTAATTCAACTTCGTAGGGGAGATGTATAGGCAGGTGCTCCATCACATCGAAAAATGAAGGTGGAAAGATCTTTTCTAAATTGCATAGGATTAAAACTATGTTATGTTTTAGAATTTGAACGCATCTTTTATGAAAAGTTCTTGAACATAAGTCCCGAAAAATGCTCCAACCCCTACAATATAAATTCAAACTGCATGAGGTTACTATATAAATTACTATAATCATATATATTTAAAGAAATAGTCGTAATTAATTAATATCTGATAAGGCAAGGTGGACATTCCAGTTTAGGAGTTCTGCAAAGATAAATGGAAGTAACCGCTCCATAAAAACATGGCAGTCATGACTCTTCATGCCTTAAAACTTTTGGTTGTTCATATCAACACAAGTAGCTAAGTCTGAAGAATAACCATCTGGGAATTTAACTGCATGTTTCACACATTCCAATAAACTTTTTCTAGCTTCTTCTGTCAAAGTGAAGGATGGGAAAGGAGCTTTACCATCACTATCAATATGTAAGTGTGTCCGAGAACAAAATTGTTCTATATCCAATCTTGACATGATGTTGTCTTTCGATTTACCCTTCACACTCATAAGAGTATACATGATGTTGTCAAAAAGTTCTTCTCTATATGCATCACATCAAGACAATGACGGAGATTGAGGTCCCTATAGTACGACATCTCCCAGAATATGCTTTCTTTGTGCCAGTTATGTTGCTTCCCATAACCCGGCTTCTTCTTTTCGTGACCGTTTCCACCGACGTCCTTTGTTTTCGATGGATTTACACCAGCCAACCGCTCATAATAAACTTGCTCACCGGTCAAAGACGGAGGTGGATACTCTCTCAAAGCGTCTTTTCCCTTTAGGAAGTCTTTTTTATTCCTCCTCAATGGATGACCATGATGAAGAAATCTTCGGTGACAATCAAACCAACACATCTTCCTTCCCTTAGGTAGATAAAAATACTTTCACTACAAGAAAACTGTCTATTTCCAACGAAATTTTACGACCGTTTTAAATCGATGTAACTTTACGTCGACTTTACGACGAATTTACGACGAAATATGTGTTCGATGTAAAATCGTCGTAAATATGTGTCGTCGTAATTTCGATGTAAATTTACGACTAGTTTACGACGACATTACGACGACAACTTAATTCGTCGTAATATCGTCGTAAAATTACATCGATATTACGACGAATATTTCTTCTGTATATTACGTTGATATTACGACGATTTGACGTCACATGTTCCCGGTTAGGTAGTCAACGTTTTTTAATGGGTCCACCTACTAAATTTACATCGAATTTACATCGTAAAATTCGTCGTAAATCCGTTGGAAAATCGTTGGTAATTCTGAAAAAATTTCTATAAATACAGCGTAACTTCAAACTAAAGAATCAAAAAATATATATATATATATATAAATGTCTATATACGAACTACGAAAATGGATGTATACGCAAAAGGATTCAGAGGGAGATTTGACGGAAGAATTCAAAGAAGGGCTTGAAATCTTCATGTATCAGGCGGGAAATATGCAAACAACCCTGGAAAGTGGTAAGATGTTCTGTCCTTGTCGTAAATGCAAGAATACGAGATATATGTTTATTGAGACGGTGTGGAAGCATTTACTAAATAAAGGGTTTATGCCGCAATATTATGTTTGGTATCAACATGGAGAGAGTTTTGAAAGAACTCAAGCAACGGATAGTAGTAGTAATTATCAAGGTCAAGTAGAATCAAATTATCAAGGTAGTTATGATCATGGTCAACATCAATTTGATCAGGGTGCAGATCATGATAGGATGCATGCCATGGTTAATGATGCATTTCATGAAACAAATGCTGATAATAGTACTGTTGAGGAACCCAACGTAGATGCGAAGCGATTTTATGATATGCTAGACGCTGCAAACCAACCACTCTACGATGGATGTAGAGAAGGTCAGTCTAAATTGTCGTTAGCTGCTAGGATGATAACAATTAAAACTGATCATAACTTAGCTGAGGTTTGCATGGATGATTGGGCTGATCTTATTAAAGAGTATTTGCCAGAGGATAATTTGGCTGCCGAAACATACTATGAGATACAGAAGTTGGTGTTTAGTCTTGGGTTGCCTTCTGAGATGATAGATGTATGTGTTGACAATTGTATGCTTTTTTGAAAAGATGATGATAAGCTGCAGGAATGTCGATTTTGCCAAAAACCAAGATTTAGGCCCCAAACAACTGAGCGTAAAAAGTTACCATACCAACGGATGTGGTATCTTCCTATAACTGATAGGTTGAAACGATTGTATCAATCTGAAAGGACAGCTGCATCGATGAGGTGGCATGCAGAACATTCACAGAGAGAAGGAGAAGTGACTCACCCGTCAGATGCAAAAGCTTGGAAACACTTTAACACGGTACACCCTGATTTTGCTAACTCTAAGCGAAATGTGTATCTTGGTCTTTGCACTGATGGATTTAGTCCATTCGGTATGTCTGGTAGGCAATATTCTTTGTGGCCAGTTATTGTAACTCCTTATAACCTTCCCCCAGATATGTGCATGCAAAGGGAATTTCTTTTCCTGAATATTTTAGTCCCTGGTCCCAATCATCCGAAGCGGTCCCTTGATGTATTTTTGCAGCCTCTCATTCATGAGTTGAAACAGTTGTGGTATATAGGAGTGCGGACATATGATTGTTCGAGGAAAAATTTTTTTACGATGTGTGCGGTGCTTATGTAGACAATAAGCGACTTCCCTGCATACGGAATGCTATCAGGTTGGACGACGCATGGGAGGTTATCTTATCCTTATTGCCTCGATCGGACAGATGCGTTTCAACTGAAACATGGTCGAAAAACATGCTGGTTTGATTGTCACCGCCGGTTTTTACCAATCAATCATCCATATAGGAGAAACAGGCGGTTGTTTAGGAAGAACAAAATCGTGCGTGTCCCCCCCCACCAGTGTATCTATCTGGGGAAGATCTAGAAGCGCAAATAGATCATTTTGGGGGACTAGAAACTGTGAATCGTGGGGAAAATTGGCACACTCCAGCTAATATGCCTGGTGGATAGGGGGTTAATCACAATTGGCACAAGAAAAGCATTTTTTGGGATCTTCCGTACTGGAAAATCATCTACTGAGACACAATCTTGATGTCACGCACATTGAGAAAAACTTTTTTGATAACATCATGCATACAGTGTTAAACGTGAAAGGAAGAACCAAAGACAGCGGAAAGTCAAGGTTGGACTTGCCAGATATTTGCAACAGAAATGAGTTGCATATAATGAGCAATGGAAAATCACCAGTTCCTATATTTCGGTTGGGTGCAGAACAAAAGGCATCGTTGTTCAATTGGGTTTCATCTGACGTGAAGTTTCCTGATGGGTATGTATCCAATCTTGCTAAATCTGTTGAGAAAGGAGAAAAGTTTTCAGGGATGAAGAGTCATGACTGCCACGTGTTTATGCAACGTTTACTTCCTTTCGCATTTGCCGAACTCCTTCCAGAAAATGTTCATGAAGCAATTGGAGGTAAGATATTTCATCACATATAAAATTATTGAGATTAATTATATATATATATATATATATATATATATGTTACAATGTATATAATTTTGTCTTTGCAGGCATCGGAGCGTTTTTCCGGGATCTTAGTACACGGACGTTGTCAGAAGATGTAATTGCACAACTGGCTGCTAATATTCCAATCTTGTTGTGCAATTTGGAGAAGATATTCCCCCCTGCGTTTTTTGATGTTATGGAACATCTTCCCATTCATCTCCCCCACGAAGCAGAACTAGGAGGCCCTGTTCAGTTTAGGTGGATGTACCCATTCGAGCGCTTCTTGAAACATTTAAAGGGAAAGGCAAAAAATCTAGCAAGGGTTGAAGGATCAATTGTTGCGGGAAGTTTGACAGAAGAAACTTCACACTTCACTTCATATTATTTCGCTCCAAAAGTCCGTACACGCAAACGGGCTCCCCCACGATACGATGATGGCGGTGTGGGACGAATTTATGCAGTAGAGGGTGTCCCAGATATATTCTCACCAATTGGTCGTCTTAGTGGAAAATTGAAGGAAGTTTGGTTGGATAACGAGCATGACAGGCACAGCGCACATACGTACATCCTCCTAAACTGTGATGAAGTGAGTCCTTTCGAAAGGTATAATAACAAAACTATTTAATTAATCAGTCATTAATAATTAATAATTAATATAATTATAATTAAATGTGTTAATTTTTATGTCTATATATGTATTTTGCAGCTTATTTGATACCCAGGTACGAGAATGCATTGAAAGGGTTTCAGATGATGAAATAAACGACCGTAAAGATCGTCACTTTGTTGAGTGGTTGAAGACGCAAGTAAGTTAATATAGTTATAAATATTTCATTTAATTATATTGGCTTTCAATCTAACTTTTACACTTATCATAGGTTGATCATGGCGATCCCGCATATCCATTTTGGTTTCATGAGTTACTCCTAGGCCCCATCGGGAAGATAACGACCGCACCCATGTATTTTACCCGTGGTTATGTGTTTCATACATACAAGTATGGCGTTCGTCGAGCAACTACCAACTACGGAGTATGTGTTAGGGGTGAAATAGATTTTTATGGGGTTTTGCAGGAAATAATTGAAGTGGAGTACCCCGGACTGGTTAGGTTGAAATGCGTTCTCTTCAAATGTGATTGGTTCGATCCAACAGTCGGTCGAGGGGTGCGAATTAACAAATTTGGTGTGGTTGATGTCAACAAAGCACGACGTTACAACAAGTTTGAGCCATTCATCCTAGCATCACAAGCAGAACAAGTAACGTTCGTTCCATACCCGCGAGTTCGAAGAACATCTGGGATCTCATGGTTATCGGTTATTAAAATAGCTCCAAGGGGTAAAATTGTTGGTGTTGATGAACTTCCAATGCAACAAGATTCTTGCCTTGATATTACAGAACCATAGATTACGGAGAACGTTCTTTTAATTGATCCACGAAACAGGCAACTTGAATATCTACCTAACGACACAGAAGAAGAAGGCGATTCCGACGAGTTTGAAGAAACTGACGATGATGATGGACCTGAAGATGATGAACCCAATCAAGATGATGAACCCAACGAAGATGATGATTCTGATTGAAAGCTTATATATATATATAGGTAATTTTCAGTTTGTTAGATGTTTAAGTTTTTGTTGTAAAATTATATATTAAACGAAATTACGACGTATTCGGCGATTAAATTCATGATTTTCCCCAAGAATTGCCTGATGCCAAAACAATTCATCCAGACCGCACCGAAACACAGACACCACTTCACTATTTCGGCGATTTCTCGGGTACCAGTGACGATAAAGGAAGGATCAATAGAAAGAAATCACAAGAAGGTTACCTTTGCTCGACGAAGGAATCGCGTTATTGCGGGGCCGTAGCTCCATCGCACCCAAAATCGCAAAATCAAGGAAAGATGAAATCGTAAACTTACAACGATTTTACGACGAATACGTCGTAATTTCGTCGTAATACCCAAAATATTTTAATTTACCCGCGTGGGGGAAATTTCGATAGGTTGAATTTTTGGTTACAGTTTTACGACGATTTTACGACGAATCCGTCGTAATATTGTATTCCCGCTTCTGATGATCTGGCCAACAAAGAATGTTGGAGATCAAGTTTTCTATATTCATAAAGACCAACCACCATAAGTGAAAGATACATAGAATTGGACATCCTTATATTACGAAGGATTTATATAGATGTCCAATTCTATGAATCATTCACCTATGGTAGTTGAAAACTGTCTTTACTTGAAAACAAGATCCTACAGGATTATTTGTTGGCCAGATCATCAAGAAGTGGGAACACAATGATCAGCGTAAAAACTCAAGGAAAAGGGGATATGTATATTTTTTTTTTGAGTTTGCATTGAAGGTGTGGAATGTATTTATAGAATTTTTTTAGGAATTACCAACGGATTTGCAACAAAAATTTACAACGAATTTACATCGAATAGCATTACAACGATTTTACATCGGATATGCGACGAAATTACGTCGACAAAATGCGATGTAAATAATTAGGTGACCTATAAAAAACCGTGTTTTACCAAACTTTACCGATGTCACTTATTTTACGACTTATTTACGACGATTTAGAAATTACCAACGGATTTACATCGATTATCATTACAACGATTTTACATCTATTAGCATTACAACTATTTTTAAATATTAGAAGTATTAGATGCACAAATATACTTCGTTCTTACGTCCAGGATATGTGTATTGTGATTTAGGGTTTAGGGTAGAGATTTTATCTATTACAACGAATTTACGACGGATTCGTCGTAAATTCGTTGTAATGTTACAACGATTTTACGACGATTCCGTCGTAAAATCGTTGTAATACCTAAAATATAGGGTTTAGGGTTTGATGTACTTGTTTAGTTTTTTTTTAGTTTTTTTTATCTTATATCTTGTTTTACGTAAGTTCTAATCATAGTTTAAACAAATTTATGTTTTTACAAAATCATTTACATTATTTAAGTCATGCATATATATGTTATGAATATACTTATAAGAACGAATGTTATACATTATTATGTAAGATAAGGAAATCGACGACAATATAGATTCAATCGTCGTTATTGAATCTATTGTTAAATATTAGAAGTATAAGATGCACAAATATACTTCGTTCTTACGTCCAGGATATGTGTATTGTGATTTAGGGTTTAGGGTATAGATTTTAGGTATTACAACGATTTTACGACGGATTCGTCGTAACATCGTCGTAAACTTACAACGCTTTTACGACGATTCCGTCGTAAAATCGTTGTAATACCTAAAATATAGGGTTTAGGGTTTGATGTACTTGTTTAGTTTTTTTTAGGTTTTTTTATCTTATATCTTATTTTACGTAAGTTTTAATCATAGTTTAAACAAATTTATGTTTTTACAAAATCATTTACATTATTTAAGTCATGCATATATATATTACGAATATACTTATAAGAACGAATGTTATACATTATTATGTAAGATAAGGAAATCGACGACAATATAGATTCAATCGTCGTTATTGAATCTATTGTTAAATATTAGAAGTATAAGATGCACAAATATACTTCGTTCTTACGTCCAGGATATGTGTATTGTGATTTACGGTTTAGGGTATAGATTTTAGGTATTACAACGATTTTACGACGGATTCGTCGTAACATCGTCGTAAACTTACAACGCTTTTACGACGATTCCGTCGTAAACTCGTCGTAATACCTAAAATATAGGGTTTAGGGTTTGATGTACTTGTTTAGTTTTTTTTTAGTTTTTTTTATCTTATATCTTGTTTTACGTAAGTTCTAATCATAGTATAAACAATTTTATGTTTTTACAAAATTATTTACATTATTTAAGTCATACATATATATGTTACGAATATACTTATAAGAACGAATGTTATACATTATTATGTAAGATAAGAAAATCGACGACAATATAGATTCAATCGTCGTTATTGAATCTATTGTTAAATATTAGAAGTATAAGATGCACAAATATACTTCGTTCTTACGTCCAGGATATGTGTATTGTGATTTAGGGTTTAGGGTATAGATTTTAGGTATTACAACGATTTTACGACGGATTCGTCGTAACATCGTCGTAAACTTACAACGATTTTACGACGATTCCGTCGTAAAATCGTTGTAATACCTAAAATATAGGGTTTAGGGTTTGATGTACTTGTTTAGTTTTTTTTTAGTTTTTTTTTATCTTATATCTTGTTTTACGTAAGTTCTAATCATAGTTTAAACAAATTTATGTTTTTACAAAATCATTTACATTATTTAAGTCATGCATATATATGTTATGAATATACTTATAAGAACGAATGTTATACATTATTATGTAAGATAAGGAAATCGACGACAATATAGATTCAATCGTCGTTATTGAATCTATTGTTAAATATTAGAAGTATAAGATGCACAAATATACTTCGTTCTTACGTCCAGGATATGTGTATTGTGATTTAGGGTTTAGGGTATAGATTTGAGGTATTACAACGATTTTACGACGGATTCGTCGTAACATCGTCGTAAACTTACAACGCTTTTACGACGATTCCGTCGTAAACTCGTTGTAATACCTAAAATATAGGGTTTAGGGTTTGATGTACTTGTTTAGTTTTTTTTAGGTTTTTTTATCTTATATCTTATTTTACGTAAGTTTTAATCATAGTTTAAACAAATTTATGTTTTTACAAAATCATTTACATTATTTAAGTCATGCATATATATATTACGAATATACTTATAAGAACGAATGTTATACATTATTATGTAAGATAAGGAAATCGACGACAATATAGATTCAATCGTCGTTATTGAATCTATTGTTAAATATTAGAAGTATAAGATGCACAAATATACTTCGTTCTTACGTCCAGGATATGTGTATTGTGATTTAGGGTTTAGGGTATAGATTTTAGGTATTACAACGATTTTACGACGGATTCGTCGTAACATCGTCGTAAACTTACAACGATTTTACGACGATTCCGTCGTAAAATCGTTGTAATACCTAAAATATAGGGTTTAGGGTTTGATGTACTTGTTTAGTTTTTTTTTAGTTTTTTTTTATCTTATATCTTGTTTTACGTAAGTTCTAATCATAGTTTAAACAAATTTATGTTTTTACAAAATCATTTACATTATTTAAGTCATGCATATATATGTTATGAATATACTTATAAGAACGAATGTTATACATTATTATGTAAGATAAGGAAATCGACGACAATATAGATTCAATCGTCGTTATTGAATCTATTGTTAAATATTAGAAGTATAAGATGCACAAATATACTTCGTTCTTACGTCCAGGATATGTGTATTGTGATTTAGGGTTTAGGGTATAGATTTGAGGTATTACAACGATTTTACGACGGATTCGTCGTAACATCGTCGTAAACTTACAACGCTTTTACGACGATTCCGTCGTAAACTCGTTGTAATACCTAAAATATAGGGTTTAGGGTTTGATGTACTTGTTTAGTTTTTTTTAGGTTTTTTTATCTTATATCTTATTTTACGTAAGTTTTAATCATAGTTTAAACAAATTTATGTTTTTACAAAATCATTTACATTATTTAAGTCATGCATATATATATTACGAATATACTTATAAGAACGAATGTTATACATTATTATGTAAGATAAGGAAATCGACGACAATATAGATTCAATCGTCGTTATTGAATCTATTGTTAAATATTAGAAGTATAAGATGCACAAATATACTTCGTTCTTACGTCCAGGATATGTGTATTGTGATTTACGGTTTAGGGTATAGATTTTAGGTATTACAACGATTTTACGACGGATTCGTCGTAACATCGTCGTAAACTTACAACGCTTTTACGACGATTCCGTCGTAAACTCGTCGTAATACCTAAAATATAGGGTTTAGGGTTTGATGTACTTGTTTAGTTTTTTTTTAGTTTTTTTTATCTTATATCTTGTTTTACGTAAGTTCTAATCATAGTATAAACAATTTTATGTTTTTACAAAATTATTTACATTATTTAAGTCATACATATATATGTTACGAATATACTTATAAGAACGAATGTTATACATTATTATGTAAGATAAGGAAATCGACGACAATATAGATTCAATCGTCGTTATTGAATCTATTGTTAAATATTAGAAGTATAAGATGCACAAATATACTTCGTTCTTACGTCCAGGATATGTGTATTGTGATTTAGGGTTTAGGGTATAGATTTTAGGTATTACAACGATTTTACGACGGATTCGTCGTAACATCGTCGTAAACTTACAACGCTTTTACGACGATTCCGTCGTAAAATCGTTGTAATACCTAAAATATAGGGTTTAGGGTTTGATGTACTTGTTTAGTTTTTTTTAGGTTTTTTTATCTTATATCTTATTTTACGTAAGTTTTAATCATAGTTTAAACAAATTTATGTTTTTACAAAATCATTTACATTATTTAAGTCATGCATATATATATTACGAATATACTTATAAGAACGAATGTTATACATTATTATGTAAGATAAGGAAATCGACGACAATATAGATTCAATCGTCGTTATTGAATCTATTGTTAAATATTAGAAGTATAAGATGCACAAATATACTTCGTTCTTACGTCCAGGATATGTGTATTGTGATTTAGGGTTTAGGGTATAGATTTTAGGTATTACAACGATTTTACGACGGATTCGTCGTAACATCGTCGTAAACTTACAACGCTTTTACGACGATTCCGTCGTAAACTCGTCGTAATACCTAAAATATAGGGTTTAGGGTTTGATGTACTTGTTTAGTTTTTTTTTAGTTTTTTTTATCTTATATCTTGTTTTACGTAAGTTCTAATCATAGTATAAATAATTTTATGTTTTTACAAAATTATTTACATTATTTAAGTCATACATATATATGTTACGAATATACTTATAAGAACGAATGTTATACATTATTATGTAAGATAAGGAAATCGACGACAATATAGATTCAATCGTCGTTATTGAATCTATTGTTAAATATTAGAAGTATAAGATGCACAAATATACTTCGTTCTTACGTCCAGGATATGTGTATTGTGATTTAGGGTTTAGGGTATAGATTTTAGGTATTACAACGATTTTACGACGGATTCGTCGTAACATCGTCGTAAACTTACAACGCTTTTACGACGATTCCGTCGTAAACTCGTTGTAATACCTCAATATTTAATTTACCGCGTGGAGGGAAATTTGCGATAGGTTGAATTTTTGGTTACAGTTTTACGACGATTTTACGACCAATTCGTCGTAAAATCGTCGTAAAGTGCCAACGATTTTACGACGACATTAAAATCTATATATACGCGAACGATTTTTTCCCCTGCCTCACAACTCTCAAATCTCTCTCTCTCTAGAAAATCTCTCAACTCTCTCTCTCTAAAATCTCTGCCCTCTCTCTAAAACAAAAGGTAACAATTTTTTTTTTATTTATAAATTATATTATCGTTTTAAGAATTTTGAATTGTTAGTTAGGATTGTAATATTTATTAGTTAGGATTGGAATTATTAGTTAGGAAAGGAATTATATGATACTAAAATTGAGTTATTATTAAATATTTTTTAGATATGGCGCCACGTAAGTCACACTATCGACAGTTTATCGAGACAGGACCTAGTGAAAATCAGCAACTCCCGTCATCTTCTGCGACACAGTCCGCTGTTCCGGATTCTTTTTCCGGACCAGCGCCGCCTCCAGATGCAGTTGCTCGACCGCTGTTGTTGTATGCAGGATTAACGGTCGAAGATATTTTGCAGTCGCCGGGGCATGATTCTTTAGACCGGCTAGATCCGCGACGGATCCCGAATACTTTTTGGTACATACCTAAAATTTTTTTTTTTTAATTACATTATGAATTTATTTTTTTTACTAATATTTTTTGTTTTATTTCTCAGGTTTAAGGAAGATAACAAAGTTGGACGGAGTGTGGCTGACACCATTAAAGCCTATTTCATGGAGCCTCACCGCAATTGGTCTTCGGTTCCGGAAGACGTTGTCGAGACATGGTTTAAATGTTTCGCGGTAAAATTTTTTTTTTTTAATTCAATATTATTTTGGAGAATTCTTTATCTTTAATATATCGTTTCTAATTATTATTTTTTTTTTATAGCAAAAATGGCATTGGGACGTTACGATCAACGAGACGGTGAAAGCGGAGTTCAAAAAGAAGGGAAAATTGCGGCTCAACAATACCATTTCCGATTGGAAGAGGAAGTGGGAGGTTAAAGGCGATCATGGAAAGCCGCCATACATGTCTTCCGATGTTTGGAACGGCTTGACGGCATACTGGAGAGATCCACATGCGCAGCAAGTGGCCGCTAAGTGTTCGGCTTCTCGAAACACTATGGGTCCAGACGGTCTTCCAGCGCTTATGCCTCATACGTCGGGTCAAACATCTTTTGCGGGAAGACGCCTTCAAATGGTAATAATTTTTTCCCTTATAATTTTATTTATGTAATTTTAATTTGTTATTAATTTATATTATCCATCAACGTTTTGATTTCTTTTTTAATGTCTTTTTTATTAGGCAAATGGAGGCGAACTTCCTCCAATGACCCGAGTTTTTGCGGAAACTCACAAGAAAAAAGACGGATCATTTGTAGATCCTCGAGCTGAGGCAATCTACAATGACGCACATGCAAGGATCGGCGAGCGTCAAACTCAGCTTTCTCAGCAGCTATCACCTGGCGGTAGTTCGGTCCAATCCACTGCGACTTTGACGGTTGCCCAGATGGACGACATATACGCAGAGGTACTTTTACGGTTTTTTTTTACAAATGTTAATGTTTTTTATACAATTTATTAAATTTTTCGTTTCTTTTTTAAAAGGTTGCCCCGAAGAAAAAGGGCAGAGTTTTAGGGATGGGATATCGTAGATAGTGCCGCCGCGTCGTCCCGTCGTCAGCTTTTCGACGATCCGGTTATTTTGCGGACGGAGTTAAACAACGCCAACTCCGAGATCAACAATTTGCGGGCGAAGCAGGTGATATACGATGAGAAGATCCAAGGATACGATCAAACGATCTTAGGATACAATAAAACAATCCAAGGATACAACACTCTCTTCGATATTATTGCCCTGCGTAACCCGGATTTGGCGGCTGCACTAAGGCAGCAGGGAGGATCGACATCGGGCCAGCCAACTGATCCGCTCGCGCAAGAACGAGCGAATATGGAGCAGAATGGATCAGACGACGAACTTTTTGATAATTTACGTTTTTCGGCTAGGAATTAGTTTGTAATAAAAATTTTATTTTGTATTTTAAATTTTATTTTATATTTTGAATTTATTTATAAAATTTAATTTTTAAATATAATATTTTAAATATAATTTTTTAATTTGTTTTTTAATTTTATTTAATTTATATAAAATAATTTAAATTACGACGAATTTACATCGAATATTTTACATCGATTTTACATCGTTCCATAATTTACATCGATTTTACATCAATAGTTTTACATCGATTTTACATCGTTCATAAGTTACGACGAATTTACATCGAATATTTTACATCGATTTACCAACGTATTTACATCTACATATTACGACGAATTTACGACGAATTCTTAAAAACAGAAATTTTATAATTCGTTGTAAATTCGATGTAATAATGTTTAATCATATTACGACGCATTTACGACGATTTGTCGGAAAAAAAATTGTATAATTCGATGTAAAATCGATGTAAATTTTTATCGTTATATCGATGTAAAATCGATGTAACTTATTCGTCGTAAAATCGATGTAACATATTCGTCGTACATTCGATGTAAATATACAACGATTTTACGACGAATATATTACTTCGCTTTTACGACGATTTTTTGTCCTCCTTAATATTACGACCAATTTACGACGATTTGCGATTAACAACGATCAAATTACGACAAATTGTTAATCGTCGCTAATCCGTCGTAAATCAAGTTTTACGACCGATTTACGACGATTCTGTTTGTTGTAAAAATGCAGTTTTCTTGTATTGTTTGTATCTTCCATGCAAACTGGACAAGACAATTTACCATGGGTTGTCCATCCGGATAACATGCTATACGCCGGAAAGTCACTTATCGTCCACATCAGCACTGCTCTTAGATTAAAATTTTGATTCAAGGACACATCGTATGCATCAACGCCATTAGACCACAACTCTTTTAACTCCTCAATAAGAGGTCGGAGGAAGATATCGAGACTAGCTCGCGGATGATTTGGCCCAGAATTCAGAATAGGAAGAAATAAATACTCAGTATTCATGCACATACCAGGGGATAAATTATATGGAGTCAAGATCACAGGAAACAACGAATGATTACGAGACATGTCAAATGGATTGAACCCATCCGTACATAATCCAAGATAAACGTTACGGGGTTCTTCGGCAAATCGGGGATTTTGCTCTTGAAAATATCTCCACTCCGCCGCATCAGAAGGATGCCCCATTTCTCCCTCCTTTGCTTGGTGCTCGGCATGCCATCTCATTGCCGCTGCAGTCTTCTCGCTTTGATACATTCTCTTTAATATGTCAGCAATAGGTAGATACCACATACGACTGTATGGTACTTTGGTTCTACGTCGGTCGTTCTTAGGCTTCCATCTTTGTGCACCACAAAACAGACATTTATCTTCCTTCTCGTCATCTTTCCAGAATATCATACAATTGTTAATACAAACATCAATTGTATGATATGGGAGACCTAAATTGCGCATCAATTTTTCTGTCTCGTAATGTGAACCAGTTGACTTGTTTCCTTCTGGTAAATAGTCTGTCAAAATTCCGCAAACCGAATCCACTAACTTTTCACTCATATTATATCCTGCCTTATTTTGCATGACTCGAGCAGCTAAGGATAACTGTGATTGACCTTCACGACAACCATCATATAATGGAGTATTCGCTCCTTCTAACAAGTCGTAGAATTTATTTGAATGGTTACGTACCGGTTCTTCTACATTATGATAACTACCATCCTGATGATAGTTATCAAAACTCACGTTATCACGAAATGCATCATTCACCATATCCACATATCTATCTTCTACTACATTACCCACTTCTTCACCCCCACTTAAATGCGTCGGATCAACATAACTCGTTCCTAAATCCATAGTGATTTCTTCTCCATGCTTATACCAAACATAATAATCTCCCATAAATCCTCTACTATATAGATGATTCCAAATTCTAGTCCCCAGGAGAAATTTGTCGTTCTTGCAAACACTACAAGGGCAGTAAAACTTACCCCCATTTCTCTGCGCTAGAGGCTGGTTATTTGCAAATGCCATGAATTGTTCCACCCCCGTGTTGAACTCTACCGAGAAATTTCCCGTCTCTTCATCGATTCGCTTATACATCCACTCCCGAACATTACTATAATTGTAATTTCCAGACATTATAAAAAAAACTGTTTCTCTTCTAAATTTCGTGTTTTTTTGTTTAAGAGAATGAGGAGATTGTGAGAATGACGAGAACGATGGTCTGAAGTTTCCATTTATAGACAATTTTGCGACTGATTTGCGACTACATAGCGACTGATGTGCGACTACGAGTTATAGTCGCAAAAAGTAGGTACAAGTAGGTGCAACAAGAATTAAACGTGTTAAATGCTGTTATTTTACGACCACAAAACGACTGTTTCGCGACCCGCCGAATAAGTCACAAAGTAGTCGCTACTTTTACGACTACTTTGCGACTACCGTTTTCTGACTCAACGGTAGTCGTAGATTGGTTGTAAATTCGCGACTAATATTTTTCGTCGCGAATTACCGACTATGATGCGACTCTTTTTATATAGTCGTAACCTAGTCGCACAATAGTCACTAATTAGTCGTTATAATTTACGAAAGTGTGTGTAGTCGCAAATTGTAGTCGCGAAAACCCTGTTTTCTTGTAGTGAACCGACTGATGTACTCCTTGCATTGGCGATTCTCATTGCTCAGGTGGTGTTTGCATCGATCGATGCACTCCTTGCATCGACCGATTCTGCCCTTTTCTTCACGGTTCCATGCGTTTTTGCCCGCGTAACTCCAATTTCTTCCTTAGACGCTTTTTTACCTGAGATAACTAAATAAAGGACTAAAAGACTCTAAAAACTAACTTTGACTCGATAAAACATTTGAAAGGAATATTAAACGTGCGTTATAAACCGACAAAAACCAAGCATATCACTTTACGACGACCATATTCGATGTAAACTATTATGTGAACCTATAAGAAAACGTGATATACCAAAATTTTACTTTCGACGTTATATCGTCGTTAATTAGTATCGATTATTGATTGTTGTAAATTCGATGTAAATTACCATCGAATTTACAACGAAATACTCAAAAACGATATTCATCGTAATGTCGCTGCAAAACCGTGCTTATTTTACGACGATTTTACGATGATAAAAATTTACGACGAAATTACATCGAAAACAATTTTTGTTGTAAAGTCGATGCAAATTCAGCAATACTTTACATCGATTTAATTCCATCGTAAAATTCTGTTGCAATGAGGTTGTTTTCTTGTAGTTTATTAGTCTCCAATATTGATTTATGGGCTAAAATTTAAAATAATTACTAGGCTTTTATGTGCTAAGGGTGTGGCCCGTTAGATAGAGGGGTTTCCTTAAACTATAGCCTTTGGGCTTGTAATATTTTTAGTTCTCTTGCAATAATATGAAAGCCTTTTCTCAAAAAAAAAATTCTAATTGTGGAGATGATAATTTGGTGTCCAAGCACATTTGAAAAGGCAAACAACAATTTTGAAGACTAACCATGATTGATGTAAATCAAACCAAGGTTAAGTTACTTTTGGGACCACACTCAAGGGGGAAACAGCCACGGCAAACAACAACCAAGCATGTGCCTCATTTCAGCCCATTTTGTATGTTTGTACTCAAAAGGGAAAGTATTGTTTCACCGCAACAATCGCTATTCAAGGCGGCATCTCGACGTTTGAAGATGCAACTTTAGCAGTTTGTTTTTGCACATGAAACCCTAGTTTGTTGTCACTATAAATTCGGTGCTTCATGTATTAGAGAGAGAGAAAGAGAGTAAGAGAGAGTCTTGATATATCATGGTGATAGTGAGAAGAGAAAAAACTTGTAAGCATAAACGTTTTCATTGTTTTTCCAGTATATGAAGTGGTATAGAGTGATGTATAAGTACTAGTAAAGGGTATTAGACGGGTCACTTGTAATTTCTTGTTGTAAACACTATCTGATTCTAGTGGATTTCGAAGAGAGTATCGACGAGACGTAGCGACCCACATTAACGGGTGTGAACTCGTTAAAGTTCTATGCGTGCTCTTGTCTTATCTCTCTCACAACTTCTTCTTATTCTTCTTTTGATACTCTGTTTTCTTTCTTTTATTTTATTGTTCATCTTTACAACTTCTTAAAACTGATTCAGATCTCGGTTTGTTAGATCTTCTCTTAAGGAAAGTCAACACCTTTAGGACCTAGGAGTCATAACAGAGTGGTATTAGAGCAAATAAAAGTTCGTTGTTTGTGGTTCTCTAGATAGTTACCTCAAGCTTCGGCGAGAAAAGAGGTTTAGAATTTTTACGGCCGTGGATATTACACAATGTGGAAAGAGAAGCTCGAAGCTCTTCTTGATATTTTGGGTGTGAGTGTTTCTCCCAAGGAGACTAAGATCATTGATAAGAAAAACCTTAAAATGAAAAGAAGGGGATGAAGGAGACAAAGATGAGCTGGAAAAACGTGACGGTTTATAAGAAAAGAAAAGGAAAGAAAGAAGCACCATAGTCTTGAGTGTTATAGATGGGGTTTTGAGGAAGATCAAAAAGAAGAAGACTGTAACTTCTATGTTGAATGCTTTGGACAAACTATACATGTCTAAAGCTTTTCCAAACCGGGTTCCATCTTAAATAGAAGCTAATACAACTTCAAGATGTTAGAAAATATGTTTGTTGAAGGTAACATTGATGAGTTTCTTCATATTATAGCATATTTAGAGAACAAGAATGTCATTATATTAAATGAGGATCAAGCAATCCTTCTGTTGATGTAACTTCCTATACCGTTTGATCTGTTGAAAGATACTCTAAGATATGGATAAGGAAGAACTATATTAACTCTAGATGAGCTAGTTTCAGTAATATACTCAAAAGAGTTGGATTTTGGCTCGGTTAGGAGTATCAAGGGTAAAACTGAAGGTGTCTATGTGAAAGAAAGAAATGAGACCAGCCAAAAGGGTAAGCAAAGGGATAAGGGAAACACACTACAAGAAAACTGCCTTTTTACAACAAACAGAATCGTCGTAAATCGGTCGTAAAACTTGATTTACGACGGATTAGCGACGATTAACAATTCGTCGTAATTTGATCGTCGTTAATCGCAAATCGTCGTAAATTGGTCGTAATATTACGGAGGACAAGAAATCGTCGTAAAATCGATGTAATATATTCGTCGTAAAATCGTTGTATATTTACATCGAATGTACGACGAATATGTTACATCGATTTTACGATGAATATGTTACATCGATTTTACATCGATATAACGATAAAAATTTACATCGATTTTACATCGAATTATACAATTTGTTTTCCGACAAATCGTCGTAAATGCGTCGTAATATGATTAAACTAACATCGAATTTACAACGAATTATAAAATTTCTGTTTTTAAGAATTCGTCGTAAATTCGTCGTAATACGTAGATGTAAATACGTTGGTAAATCGATGTAAAATATATGATGTAAATTCGTCGTAACTAATGAACGATGTAAAATCGATGTAAAACTATTGATGTAAAATCGATGTAAAATATTGAACGATGTAAAATCGATGTAAACTATTCGATGTAAATTCGTCGTAATTTAAATTATTTTATATAAATTAAATAAAATTAAAAAAAAAATTAAAAAATTATATTTAAAATATTATATTTAAAAATTAAATTTTATAAATAAATTCAAAATATAAAATAAAATTTAAAATACAAAATAAAATTTTTATTACAAACTAATTCCTAGCCGAAAAACGTAAATTATCAAAAAGTTCGTCGTCTGATCCATTCTGCTCCATATTCGCTCGTTCTTGCGCGAGCGGATCAGTTGGCTGGCCCGATGTCGATCCTCCCTGCTGCCTTAGTGCAGCCGCCAAATCCGGGTTACTCAGGGCAATAATATCGAAGAGAGTGTTGTATCCTTGGATTGTTTTATTGTATCCTAGGATCGTTTGATCGTATCCTTGGATCTACTCATCGTATATCACCTGCTTCTCCCGCAAATTGTTGATCTCGGAGTTGGCGTTGTTTAACTCCGTCCGCAAAATAACCGGATCGTCGAAAAGATGACGACGGGACGACGCGGCGGCACTATCTACGATCGATCCCATCCCTAAAACTCTGCCTTTTTTCTTCGGGGCAACCTTTTAAAAAAGAAACGAAAAATTTAATAAATTGTATAAAAAACATTAACATTTGTAAAAAAAAACCGTAAAAGTACCTCTGCGTATATGTCGTCCATCTGGGCAACCGTCAAAGTCGCAGTGGATTGGACCGAACTACCGCCAGGTGATAGCTGCTGAGAAAGCTGAGTTTGACGCTCGCCGATCCTTGCATGCGCGTCATTGTAGATTGCCTCAGCTCGAGGATCTACAAAAGATCCGTCTTTTTTCTTGTGAGTTTCCGCAAAAACTCGGGTCATTGGAGGAAGTTCGCCTCCATTTGCCTAACAAAAAAGACATTAAAAAGAAATCAAAACGTTGATGGATAATATAAATTAATAACAAATTAAAATTACATAAATAAAATTATAAGGGAAAAAATTATTACCATTTGAAGGCGTCTTCCCGCAAAAGATGTTTGACCCGACGTATGAGGCATAAGCGCTGGAAGACCGTCTGGACCCATAGTGTTTCGAGAAGCCGAACACTTAGCGGCCACTTGCTGCGCATGTGGATCTCTCCAGTATGCCGTCAAGCCGGTCCAAACATCGGAAGACATCTATGGAGGCTTTCCATGATCGCCTTTAACCTCCCACTTCCTCTTCCAATCGGAAATGGTATTGTTGAGCCGGAATTTTCCCTTCTTTTTGAATTCCGCTTTCACCGTCTCGTTGATCGTAACGTCCCAATGCCATTTTTGCTATAAAAAAAAAAATAATTAGAAACGATATATTAAAGATAAAGAATTCTCCAAAATAATATTGAATTAAAAAAAAAAAATTTTACCGCGAAACATTTAAACCATGTCTCGACAACGTCTTCCGGAACCGAAGACCAATTGCGGTGAGGCTCCATGAAATAGGCTTTAATGGTGTCAGCCACACTCCGTCCAACTTTGTTATCTCCCTTAAACCTGAGAAATAAAACAAAAAATATTAGTAAAAAAAACAAATTCATAATGTAATTAAAAAAAAAAAATTTTAGGTACGTACCAAAAAGTATTCGGGATCCGTCGCGGATCTAACCGGTCTAAAGAATCATGCCCCGGCGACTGCAAAATATCTTCGACCGTCAATCCTGCATACAACAACGGCGGTCGAGCAACTGCATCTGGAGGCGGCGCTGGTCCGGAAAAAGAATCCGGAACAGCGGACTGTGTCGCAGAAGATGACGGGAGTTGCTGATTTTCACTAGGTCCCGTCTCGATAAACTGTCGATAGTGTGACTTACGTGGCGCCATATCTAAAAAATATTTAATAATAACTTAATTTTAGTATCATATAATTCCATTCCTAACTAATAATTCCAATCCTAACTAATAAATATTACAATCCTAACTAACAATTCAAAATTCTTAAAACGATAATATAATTTATAAAAAAAATAAAAAATGTTACCTTTTGTTTTAGAGAGAGGGCAGAGATTTTAGAGAGAGAGAGTTGAGAGATTTTCTAGAGAGAGAGAGAGATTTGAGAGTTGTGAGCAGGGGAAAAAATCGTTCGTGTATATATAGATTTTAATGTCGTCGTAAAATCGTTGGCACTTTACGACGATTTTACGACGACTTGGTCGTAAAATCGTCGTAAACCCGTAACCAAAAATTCAACCTATCGCAAATTTCCCTCCACGCGGTAAATTAAATATTGAGGTATTACAACGAGTTTACGACGGAATCGTCGTAAAAGCGTTGTAAGTTTACGACGATGTTACGACGAATCCGTCGTAAAATCGTCGTAATACCTAAAATCTATACCCTAAACCCTAAATCACAATACATATATCCTGGACGTAAGAACGAAGTATATTTGTGCATCTTATACTTCTAATATTTAACAATAGATTCAATAACGACGATTGAATCTATATTGTCGTCGATTTCCTTATCTTACATAATAATGTATAACATTCGTTCTTATAAGTATATTCGTAACATATATATGCATGACTTAAATAATGTAAATGATTTTGTAAAAACATAAATTTGTTTAAACTATGATTAGAACTTACGTAAAACAAGATATAAGATAAAAAAAAACTAAAAAAAAACTAAACAAGTACATCAAACCCTAAACCCTATATTTTAGGTATTACAACGAATTTACGACGGAATCGTCGTAAAATCGTTGTAATTTTACAACGATTATACGACGAATCCGTCGTAAATTCGTTGTAATAGATAAAATCTATACCCTAAACCCGAAATCACAATACACATATCCTGGACGTAAGAACGAAGTATATTTGTGCATCTAATACTTCTAATATTTAACAATAGATTCAATAACGATGATTGAATCTATATCGTCGTCGATTTCCTTATTTTACATAATAATGTATAGCATTCGTTCTTATAAGTATATTCATAACATGCATGACTTAAATAATGTAAATGATTTTGTAAAAACATAAATTTGTTTAAACTATGATTAGAACTTACGTAAAACAAGATATAAGATAAAAAAACTTAAAAAAAACTAAACAAGTACATCAAACCCTAAACCCTATATTTTAGGTATTACAACGATTTTACGACGGAATCGTCGTAAAATCGTTGTAATAGATAAAATCTATACCCTAAACCCGAAATCACAATACACATATCCTGGACGTAAGAACGAAGTATATTTGTGCATCTAATACTTCTAATATTTAACAATAGATTCAAGTAAATCAAACCAAACAAGATATAAGATAAAGAACTTACGTTAAACAAGATGTAAAATCGTTGTAATGATAATCGATGTAAAATCGTTGTAATGCTAGTCGATGTAAAATCGTTGTAATGCTAATCGATGTAAAATAGTTGTAATTTTTATCGATGTAAAATCGTTGTAATGATAATCGATGTAAATCCGTTGGTAATTTCTAAATCGTCGTAAATAAGTCGTAAAATAAGTGACATCGGTAGAGTTTGGTAAAACACGGTTTTTTATAGGTCACCTAATTATTTACATCGCATTTTATCGACGTAATTTCGTCGCATATCCGATGTAAAATCGTTGTAATGCTATTCGATGTAAATTCGTTGTAAATTTTTGTTGCAAATCCGTTGGTAATTTCTAAAAAAATTCTATAAATACCTTCCACACCTTCAATGCAAACTCAAAAAAAAAATATACATATCCCCTTTTCCTTGAGTTTTTACGCTGATCATTGTGTTCCTACTTCTTGATTATCTGGCCAACAAATAATCCTGTAGGATCTTGTTTTCAAGTAAAGACAGTCTTCAACTACCATAGGTGAATGATTCATAGAATTGGACATATATATAAATCCTTCGTAATATAAGGATGTCCAATTCTATGTATCTTTCACTTATGGTGGTTGGTCTTTATGAATATAGAAAACTTGATCTCCAAAATTCTTTGTTGGTTACGACGGATTCGTCGTAAAATCGTTGGTCATTTACGACGATTTTACGACGAATTCATCTTTCCTTGATTTTGCGATTTTGGGTGCGATGGAGCTACGGCCCCGCAATAACGCGATTCCTTCGTCGAGCAAAGGTAACCTTCTTGTGATTTCTTTCTATTGATCCTTCCTTGATCGTCTCTGGTACCCGAGAAATCGCCGAAATAGTGAAGTGGTGTCTGTGTTTCGGTGCGGTCTGGATGAATTGTTTTGGCATCAGGCATTTCTTGGGGAAAATCATGAATTTAATCGCCGAATACGTCGTAATTTCGTTTAATATATAATTTTACAACAAAAACTTAAACATCTAACAAACCGAAAATTACCTATATATATATATAAGCTTTCAATCAGAATCATCATCTTCGTTGGGTTCATCATCTTGATTGGGTTCATCATCTTCAGGTCCATCATCATCGTCAGTTTCTTCAAACTCGTCGGAATCGCCTTCTTCTTCTGTGTCGTTAGGTAGATATTCAAGTTGCCTGTTTCGTGGATCAATTAAAAGAACGTTCTCCGTAATCTCTGGTTCTGTAATATCAAGGCAAGAATCTTGTTGCATTGGAAGATCATCAACACCAACAATTTTACCCCTTGGAGCTATTTTAATAACCGATAACCATGAGATCCCAGATGTTCTTCGAACTCGCTGATATGGAACGAACGTTACTTGTTCTGCTTGTGATGCTAGGATGAATGGCTCAAACTTGTTGTAACGTCGTGCTTTGTTGACGTCAACCACACCAAATTTGTTAATTCGCACCCCTCGACCGACTGTTGGATCGAACCAATCACATTTGAAGAGAACGCATTTCAACCTAACCAGTCCGGGGTACTCCACTTCAATTATTTCCTGCAAAACCCCATAAAAATCTATTTCACCCCTAACACATACTCCGTAGTTGGTAGTTGCTCGACGAACGCCATACTTGTATGTATGAAACACATAACCACGGGTAAAATACATGGGTGTGGTCGTTATCTTCCCGATGGGGCCTAGGAGTAACTCATGAAACCAAAATGGATATGCGGGATCGCCATGATCAACCTATGATAAGTGTAAGAGTTAGATTGAAAGCCGATATAATTAAATGAAATATTTATAACTATATTAACTTACTTGCGTCTTCAACCACTCAACAAAGTGACGATCTTTACGGTCGTTTATTTCATCATCTGAAACCCCTTCAATGCATTCTCGTACCTGGGTATCAAATAAGCTGCAAAATACATATATAGACATAAAAGTTAACACATTTAATTATAATTATATTAATTATTAATTATTAATGACTGATTAATTAAATAGTTTTGTTATTATACCTTTTGAAAGGACTGATCACTTCATCACAGTTTAGGAGGATGTACGTATGTGCGCTGTGCCTGTCATGCTCGTTATCCCACCAAACTTCCTTCAATTTTCCACTAAGACGACCAATTGGTGAGAATATATCTGGGACACCCTCTAGTGCATAAATTCGTCCCACACCGCCATCATCGTATCGTCGGGGAGCCCGTTTGCGTGTACGGACTTTTGGAGCGAAATAATATGAAGTGAAGTGTGAAGTTTCTTCTGTCAAACTTCCCGCAACAATTGATCCTTCAACCCTTGCTAGATTTTTTGCCTTTCCCTTTAAATGTTTCATGAAGCGCTCGAATGGGTACATCCACCTAAACTGAACAGGGCCTCCTAGTTCTACTTCGTGGGGGAGATGAATGGGAAGATGTTCCATAACATCAAAAACGCAGGGGGGAATATCTTCTCCAAATTGCACAACAAGATTGGAATATTAGCAGCCAGTTGTGCAATTACATCTTCTGACAACGTCCGTGTACTAAGATCCCGGAAAAACGCTCTGATGCCTGCAAAGATAAAATTATATACATTGTAACATATATATATATATATATATATATATATATATATAATTAATCTCAATAATTTTATATGTGATGAAATATCTTACCTCGAATTGCTTCATGAACATTTTCTGGAAGGAGTTCGGCAAATGCGAAAGGAAGTAAACGTTGCATAAACACGTGGCAGTCATGACTCTTCATCACTGAAAACTTTTCTCCTTTCTCAACAGATTTAGCAAGATTGGATACATACCCATCAGGAAACTTCACGTCAGATGAAACCCAATTGAACAACGATGCCTTTTGTTCTGCACCCAACCGAAATATAGGAACTGGTGATTTTCCATTGCTCATTATATGCAACTCATTTCTGTTGCAATTATCTGGCAAGTCCAACCTTGACTTTCCGCTGTCTTTGGTTCTTCCTTTCACGTTTAACACTGTATGCATGATGTTATCAAAAAAGTTTTTCTCAATGTGCATGACATCAAGATTGTGTCTCAGTAGATGATTTTTCCAGTACGGAAGATCCCAAAAAATGCTTTTCTTGTGCCAATTGTGATTAACCCCGTATCCATCAGGCATATTAGCTGGAGTGTGCCAATTTCCCCCACGATTCACAGTTTCTAGTCCCCCAAAATGATCTATTTGCGCTTCTAGATCTTCCCCAGATAGATACACTGGTGGGGGGACACGCACGATTTTGTTCTTCCTAAACAACCGCCTGTTTCTCCTATATGGATGATTGATTGGTAAAAACCGGCGGTGACAATCAAACCAGCATGTTTTTCGACCATGTTTCAGTTGAAACGCATCTGTCCGATCGAGGCAATAAGGACAAGATAACCTCCCATGCGTCGTCTAACCTGATAGCATTCCGTATGCAGGGAAGTCGCTTATTGTCCACATAAGCACCGCACGCATCGTAAAAATTTTTTTCCTCGAACAATCATATGTCCGCACTCCTGTATACCACAACTGTTTCAACTCATGAATGAGAGGCTGCAAAAATACATCAAGGGACCGCTTCGGATGATTGGGACCAGGGACTAAAATATTCAGGAAAAGAAATTCCCTTTGCATGCACATATCTGGGGGAAGGTTATAAGGAGTTACGATAACTGGCCACAAAGAATATTGCCTACCAGACATACCGAATGGACTAAATCCATCAGTGCAAAGACCAAGATACACATTTCGCTTAGAGTTAGCAAAATCAGGGTGTACCGTGTTAAAGTGTTTCCAAGCTTTTGCATCTGACGGGTGAGTCACTTCTCCTTCTCTCTGTGAATGTTCTGCATGCCACCTCATCGATGCAGCTGTCCTTTCAGATTGATACAATCGTTTCAACCTATCAGTTATAGGAAGATACCACATCCGTTGGTATGGTATCTTTTTACGCCCAGTTGTTTGGGGCCTAAATCTTGGTTTTTGGCAAAATCGACATTCCTACAGCTTATCATCATCTTTCCAAACAAGCATACAATTGTCAACACATACATCTATCATCTCAGAAGGCAACCCAAGACTAAACACCAACTTCTGTATCTCATAGTATGTTTCGGCAGCCAAATTATCCTCTGGCAAATACTCTTTAATAAGATCAGCCCAATCATCCATGCAAACCTCAGCTAAGTTATGATCAGTTTTAATTGTCATCATCCTAGCAGCTAACGACAATTTAGACTGACCTTCTCTACATCCATCGTAGAGTGGCTGGTTTGCAGCGTCTAGCATATCATAAAATCGCTTCGCATCTACGTTGGGTTCCTCAACAGTACTATTATCAGCATTTGTTTTATGAAATGCATCATTAACCATGGCATGCATCCTATCATGATCTGCACCCTGATCAAATTGATGTTGACCATGATCATAACTACCTTGATAATTTGATTCTACTTGACCTTGATAATTACTACTACTATCCGTTGCTTGAGTTCTTTCAAAACCCTCTCCATGTTGATACCAAACATAATATTGCGACATAAACCCTCTATTTAGTAAATGCTTCCACACCGTCTCAATAAACATATATCTCGTATTCTTGCATTTACGACAAGGACAGAACATCTTACCACTTTCCAGGGTTGTTTGCATATTTCCCGCCTGATACATGAATATTTCAAGCCCTTCTTTGAATTCTTCCGTCAAATCTCCCTCTGAATCCTTTTGCGTATACATCCATTTTCGTAGTTCGTATATAGACATTTATATATATATATATTTTTTTTCTGTTTGTTTTTTTTTTTGATTCTTTAGTTTGAAGTTACGCTGTATTTATAGAAATTTTTTCAGAATTACCAACGATTTTCCAACGGATTTACGACGAATTTTACGATGTAAATTCGATGTAAATTTAGTAGGTGAACCTATTAAAAAACGTGGTCTACCTAACCGGGAATATGTGACGTCAAATCGTCGTAATATCAACGTAATATACAGAAGAAATATTCGTCGTAATATCGATGTAATTTTACGACGATATTACGACGAATTAAGTTGTCGTCGTAATGTCGTCGTAAACTAGTCGTAAATTTACATCGAAATTACGACGACACATATTTACGACGATTTTACATCGAACACATATTTCGTCGTAAATTCGTCGTAAAGTCGACGTAAAGTTACATCGATTTAAAACGGTCGTAAATTTTCGTTGGAAATAGACAGTTTTCTTGTAGTGACAAGAGTAAATGAGGGTGTTTGATCCATGGGCGGATTCAAACATTTATTTCGCATGATGCGTATAATTTTTTACTATCTTATACTAATATAAAGCTGAATGTTTTAAAGTTGCTAACTCACCTGATCGTGACATGTCAAATTAATCAATCAGATTTTGACACATGTAGAAAAATTCTGAATTTTGTCACATAATATTAACAATAAAAGGTAAAATTCATAATCGATTCCAAATTATAAAAGGTAAAGTTACTAAACAAAAAAAATATAGAAAATGTAAAGTTATCCTAAAAACCAATGTTAATTGAAAAATGACTTTTAAAAAAAATCATAAAATTTATAGCGAATTCATAATCGTAAAAAGTAAAGTTACTAAACAAAAAGAAATAAATTTAAATTTTAAATTGATCATAAAAGTCATAGTTAATTAAAAAATGGAAAAAAATAAAAAATCGGAAAAATTTATAGCCGGTTCATAATCATAAAAGGTAAAGTTACTAAACAAAAAAAAAATATATATATGAGTAGCTAAAAAAAATGTAAATCTTATTCAAATATGAATGCTAAAAAGCTAAATATTTTGAAACAAGTGATTAAATTTAATCGAAAACGAAATAATAAGGGAAAAATATAAGAGAATCATAATAAATACATAACTGAAACATTTTTAC
The DNA here is from genome assembly GCA_030161315.1 of Eutrema japonicum. Classification (NCBI taxonomy): domain Eukaryota; kingdom Viridiplantae; phylum Streptophyta; class Magnoliopsida; order Brassicales; family Brassicaceae; genus Eutrema; species Eutrema japonicum. The sequence continues at coordinate 18,815,879 of BSQW01000012.1, read as the reverse complement.
ACTTCGCTATTGGTGGGTGATTTCATATTGGCGTTTTCAAACTTATTTTATTTATTTTTCTTGGTGATGTAATGTTGTTCTCTACTTTTTTTTTGATTTTTTTTTTATACGGGTTGTAAAATACTAAATTATAAACCCCGCGTATACGCGGGGCTTAATCTAGTAATAATAAGCTAATTTATCATAGAAACTATAGTATTAATAAAAATATGTCCATGACCAAGAAAAAAGCATAAAAAATCTTATGTGATAGAAAAACATTAATAAAAAAAATCCTACAAAGTTACTTTACGATCCTCCATTTCTTGGAACTGACGTGCTCATATTTTAATTTAATTCCAGGTGTTTGCAAGTGCACATATGTGCGTTATAATACTTTGGGGTCGATCCACTAAAAACTAAGTAACTGCACTTCAAATTTTTAAGATTAGAATTGAGCTAAGATATATTATATGGGTGTTTATTTGGGAGCTGTGAATAGTGAAGAAAATAGCAATTAGTAAACTTAAAGACGAGTAAATAATAAGATCAAATCAATCCGAAAAAGCATGGTGTAAAATTGGGCATTAGAGAATTCGCAGGGTATCATGGATTAGCTAACAAGATAATCAAACATATAATTTAGATGATGTTGTCAAGGAAGTTGTTGAAATACAAAACAATAGTCAAACTAGAGACAAACTACAAACTACAAAGCAATTTGTGTAAGTTGGGGAAACTCCGTAGAGACCTTTGTATTCATAGGTGAACTATATATACAGAGTATATGAGTCTACCATAATATTAGAGATATACACAAAGTAGATTTGTATCTATCGTATCTCTCCGTATTTATCCGTATCTTGAGTGTATCTTATCTAACACTCCCCCTCAGTCGATGCGGCAGAGGAACGAACGCTTAGACTGTTTCGGAAATCAAGGAATAAGGACGAGGAGAGTCCTTTCGTGAATACATCTGCATATTGCTGAGCTGAAGGGACATGAAGAACTCGAACTTCACCAATTGCCACTTTTTCGCGAACGAAATGTATATTAATTTCCACATGTTTCGTTCTTTGATGTTGAACTGGATTCGATGACAAGTAGATAGCAGAAATGTTGTCGCAATAGACCACCGTGGCACGTTGCAAGGGGATTTTCATTTCCATCAAGAGGTTACGAAGCCACGTCGTTTCTGCTACTGCATTTGCAACTCCTCGATACTCTGCCTCAGAACTAGATCGCGAGATGGTTGGCTGGCGCTTAGAAGACCATGAGACGAGATTGTCTCCGAGAAAGACACAATAACCAGAAGTAGAACGGCGAGTGGTTGGGCACCCAGCCCAACCTGCATCGGAATATGCTGTCAAACCAGAAGTATTGGACCGGTGAAGTCGTAGACCATGAGTAATGGTGCCTTTGACGTAACGGAGAATTCTTTTAAGTGCCAAAAAATGAGATTCCCGTGGATCATGCATGAACAAGCATATCTGTTGGACTGAAAAGGCAATGTCTGGTCTGGTAAACGTAAGGTACTGAAGGGCGCCCGCCAAACTGCGATAGAGAGTAGGATCAGAAACTGGTGCACCATCATTTGCAGCAAGCTTCATCTTTGTATCGGCTGGTGTGAGACATGGTTTGCATTCAGTCATCCTGGCACGATGAAGAATGTCTGCAGCATAATTTTGTTGATGGAGAAACAACCCTTTAGCATCGCGTTGGACCGAAATGCCAAGGAAATGATGAAGATTGCCAAGGTCCGTCATGTCGAATTCAGAGCTCAATTCGGAAAAGATGCGTGTCACAAGGCTGCTGTGGGAGGCTGTAAGGACGATGTCATCCACATATAGAAGCATATAGGCAATTTCAGAGCTGCGATGGAGAATGAAGAGAGAGGCATCTGAGTTGCTTGCTTGAAACCAATTGTTCTGGCAAATGTAACGAATCGGTTATACCAAGCTCGGGGAACCTGTTTAAGACCGTAGAGAGAGCGTTTGAGAAGACAAACATGATCTGGTTTCGATGGATCAACGAACCCGGGTGGTTGGTGCATGTAAACTGTTTCCTCAAGATCGCCGTGAAGAAATGCGTTTTTAACGTCGAGCTGATGCAGTGGCCAATCACGAGAGGTGGCAATGCTGAGAACAGTACGCATGATGGCTGGTTTGACCACCGGACTGAACGTCTCATCACAATCGATGCCAGGTTGTTGGGATTTCCCATTCGCCACAAGTCGAGCTTTGTAGCGAGAGAGTGTTCCATATGCATTAAATTTGTGCCTGAATAACCACATTGAACGAATAATGTTAGTATCAACAGGTCGTGGCACTAAACTCCATGTTCCACGTTTAATAAGAGCATCATATTCCTCAGTCATGGATGGATTCCAATTTGGATCCTTAGCAGCCTGAACATGTGACAAAGGTAATGGAGAAATTGTGGCATCAGAATGAAGACACAATGGAAGACGTGGTTTAACGATACCACTTTTGCTGCGAGTTATCATAGGATGATTGGTTTGAGATGGATGAGGAAGATTTTGAGGGGGAACAGTAGGTGAAGGAGGAGTAGGACGAGGTATAGGAGGAGGAGATGACAAAGGAGGAGGAGAAGGATGACTTACAACCGGAGATGGAAACATGGGGAATGGAAAGGAAGCTTCATCGAACATGACATGGCGGGAGAGTATGATCTTTCGAGTCGTCATGTCGAGGCAGCGATAGCCTCTATGATCTGTTGGATACCCGAGAAACGCACACGGAGTGGATCGCGGAGCCAGCTTGTGTTGAGTTGATGGGAGGAGATTTGGATAACACAAGCAGCCGAAAGTTCTGAGAATTCCAAAGCTTGAGCTTGTGGGTTTCAAAGAGCTCTCGCCACGCCTGATAGTTCAGCTTCGCCATATCAAGAGTGATGGGAATGTATGCTTTGATCTGTGATATGCCGAAAGGCTTGTCGTTGGAAGAAGGTGCAGCAGTAGCCATTGTGAAAAGAATTTAGATCGAAGAGAAGAAGGGATTAGAGAGAGAGAGAGATAAAAAGAAAAGAGAGCGGAGGTAGGATCAATCGCTTAGCTTTGTAAGCTAGAGAAAGCGTCTGATATCATGTAAGTTGGGGAAACTCCGTAGAGACCTTTGTATTCATAGGTGAACTATATATACAGAGTATATGAGTCTATCATAATATTAGAGATATACACAAATTAGATTTGTATCTATCATCTCTCTTCGTATTTATCCGTGTCTTGAGTGTATCTTATCTAACAATTTGTAATATTAAAACCAAAAACGGAGATAAACCAAAGATGTTTACAAACTACAACAATGTCCTAATAGTTAAGCAGATATATATATTATATTATTTGTGAAGTGATTTAGGATAAATAGTTATTCTAGATCAATCATTCCTCACCATCATCTAATTGTTTGTTTTAATTTTCAAAACTATATTTTATTTTCAAAGAAAAAGAGGAAAGTAATTCATGTGTCATATAATAGTTTGATCTGTTTTTTATGTTTTTTTTTTTGGATTTTGTTTGTGTTTCGAATGAAGGTAATTTTTTGTTTTAGTTTTGTTTTTTGGGAAATCTATACTATTAAAACATGGTTACATTTGTGTCAAAACAGGAAAAAATACAATTTAGTCTATTCCTATTCTGGATAACTACTATTCTCTTCATTTTATTCATGTTGCCAAACAAAATTTTTTTTTTAAATTCAAAAATTAATTATATTTGGCAAATCTTACCAAATCTTTAATTTTTTTTTGACGTTACCAAATCTTTAATTATTTACTATTTTCGAAATTATACCAAAATCTTACCAAATCTTTAATTATTTCCTATTTACGAAAACATATATATAATATCTTTACAAAAATATTCCTTAGTTTGGATCTTTTTTGGATTTAAAAATAATTCCGAAAATATAAATTTTTAATTTAGATTAGTTTAGATTTAATTAAATATAAATTATATTAATTATCAAAAATCACAAAAAATCAGTTGTTATTATATATTTACAAAAATAATAAACCGGATATTAATTTATATTTAATTTAAATATTCAAATTTAAATAATATTTTCATAATAACGGAGATGGTAAACAATATGTTATTGTATATTTTTATTATAATCAATCAGCATAAAATTTTAAATATTTCAAATCAGTAAATATTTATATTGTGCGGTATCATAAAAAGGCGGGTTAGAATTATGTTTTTATAATCACGGTCATATTTAATACTATAAAAAAATAAATCTACAAAAACAAATTATATCTAAAAACAAAAATAAATCTTTGTCACTTATTAGAAAAATTATTTCAAAATACCAAAAAACAAAACAAATTATATTACAAAATTTGGCTATTCTTTTTGTGGATATCTAGCAGTTGCCGAACAAGTCAATTTAATGCAATATTTCTAAAAAATATATTTTAATTTAGATTTAAAAATAATTCAGAAAACGTAAATTTTAATTTACCTATTTTCTTTATTTAGAGTATACAATAAAAACAAATTAAACATATTTTTGTTTAATCTCAAATAAACTTTGCATATCTTACCCGTACTATGCAAGATTTGGATTAAGGTATTAGTTAAGCTAATTGAAATCGGTTATGGAAATTTTTGCAAAATAAACGAATCCCGAAATGTTAAAAAAATATATATGGAAAATGTGATCAACAAATAAATTATTTATAAATGAAATATTCTCCAAAAAATCTCACATAATTAGTAGTCATAGATGAAGCTATGATGATTAGCTTACCTAAACGATTTGACCATCAAGCAATAATTATAAATAAAATATTCTCCACACGATTTGTTACAATTTATAAATACGAATTAAATTATTTCTAAAACTTGACATTCAAATTATTTTCTTTTTAAATTCTTTGTAACTTAGATAGATGCAAATCTTTAAAAAAATTTGTTTGGAACTTATCAATAAATTTCCGTTCCTAAATATCTTATTTACAATATATTAACTAATCTAATTAATCACAAATCTTTATCAATATCTTAATTTTAAAAGGATTTTCAACTATTGGAAATATTTTGTTGGTGATTATGATCAATTATTATATTCAAAACTAATATATCGCAAACCCTATAATTTAGTCTTCTTCTCCTATAAATATTGCAAATTCCCTTGGCCAATCTCACACCACAAATTCCATTCAAAGATCGATTACTCTTTCAAACGAATATTACTACTTTCTTAATAGATTATAATGATTTTGTTATATGTTGCAGGCTGTTTCAAGTCTCAATGCATACAAATATGAATAGCGGTTCCATGTAAATTGAAGGTACTACTGATTTCAAAACTTAAAAACTTAGATTCCAATCAGTGTTCATGAATGTTGCTTTTTGTTATAATTATGTTTGAAATATCAATATATGTCATTTTCAGTTGCATGTGGAGACCAACAACAAAGGAAGCTGGTGCTGCACCGCCTGGACAAATGAAGAGAGTAAAACAGTTTATTCGATTATAAAAATGATAAATTATATTACAAAGTTTCATAAACAAAAAAAAATCTACAAAAACAATACATATCTAAACACAAAATAAATATGTGTCTCATATTACAAAAATTAAATCTACAAAACAAATTATATCTAAACACAAAAATAAACACAAATTATATTACAAAGTTTCATAAAAAAGATAAAAAATTTCCGTGCGGACGCACGGATTATAATCTAGTATATATTTAAAATAGCCATCTTTTAATCGCTTCCCCATAACCCTATTCTTTTTATTTTCTATAAACCTAATCTTATAAACTGAGTAAAACCTTTTATCGGAGCATGAATATGAAAATGAATAATAAGCGTTTGAAGGATGATCTGTCTTTGCGATAATGACTTTGATGGCAATGATGTAAGACTCTCTCTCTCTCTTTGACCCCTAATCACCCAAACCTATTAATCAAAGCTTCTTCTTTTTCGGTGATTTATCTGTTTCTGTTTTCTTCAAATTTTGACTTCTTCATAATCATCCTAAATCGAAATTTGAAGGAACCATATAATTATTCAGCCTTGGGATTTCACTGACTGATTTTCCAATTTATCATTTGTCAAGGTCTATTTAATCTTCATTACTTTTCTGCTGGTGATCATCTTCGTTTGACTTATCATGGTGTACCTGGTCTGAATTGCAATTAACTACAAGAAAACATATCGATTCCCGGAGTCGCATAGTAAAGCTCTTCCTCAGATCATGAGCATCGAGCAGTTAGTCCAAGAACTGGGGTGGGACTTACTCGTCAGACTAGATCCACGACTCCGCGGAATATCGACATGGTAAATGAATTTTTTTTTTTTTTTGAAACCGTGTGAAATTATTAATAGTTTATCTTTTTTTGTAGGTTTGGTATATCGAACAACGGGATTAGCAAGTCCATTTTGAGGATGTTGCATTCGATCCTCGACAAACCGTACACGAAGTTTTCTGATATCCCGTATGACGAGAAGCAAATTTAGTTTAGACAATTTGCGATAAGTAGTAAATTACATTTTTTCTCATATTTATATGTTTTATTCATATTTTTGATACGTTTTAATATCTGTTTTCACATAAGAGTTTACATGGCATCATTCCGACACGACCACCGTGGAGACGGCGTTTTTGAAGGAGGCGGCTACTCAATTCAAAAGAAACATGAACGAGTGGAAGTAAAAGTGGAGGAAAGGGGCAGACAAACCGAAAGGCTTGAACCTCGACGTTTGGGAGGACTACAAACCATATTGGGAAAAGCCCGAGACAGAAAAAACATCGAAGACTAATTCGGGAAACCGAAATAGTGATCGATTCGGTAAGGGACAGTACGTCCACAACTCGGGATCGAGCAGCTTCCGGACCCGAGAAATACAAATGGTAATCTTTTGTTGTTTACATTGTTTTCTATATTTAATTGTTAAATTATTGATTAATATTTGATTTCCGTCGTTTTTTGTAGACCAATGAGGCCGGAGGTTTGCGTCCGGATCACTTGGAGTTGATGAGGACGTGCCACACGAGCAAGACAACCGGGGTTATTCAGGATCCACTCATGAGTGAGATCTACGAGAACATGAAGAAGAAGAAGAAGCTCGAGTCGATCCAACAATCACAAGGTGACGCGGGAAGAGATCAACCGTCTCGTTATCAACGTAAGTTTTTTTTCTAATTTACTTTTTACATTATAATTTTATTATCTTCTAATTTATTTTTACTTTCTATAGGAATTTGCCCTTCATAAAAAAAGACGGCGTCGCGGGGGTTTGGGTAAGGTCCTAGATATGGACTTCTCCGGAGCTACATCGGGTTTTCATGATTACTCTGAAGATCTCGTCCAGCAGAATGAAGAGCTGAAGACAAAAGTAGCAGCTTTGGAGGCGGCGAAAGCGGAAACCGAAATTAAGTTACAGAGACAAAGTCGGAATTCACTGAGATGTCGGATTAGATGAAATCGAAGTTCCCGGATTTCCCGGGAACGGGAAGGGGAAAGAGAACTTCGGGATTGGGAACGGGAAATTAGTTTTTTTTTTTGTTTTTGTATTTTGAAAACAATTTTATATTTCAAAACTATTATTATGCACAATTTAATTTCAAAACAATTTTATTTTTAATTTTAAATTTTTTTTTTTTGAATTATTAATTAATATAATATAATAAAAAATCATTATTTTTATTAATTTTAAAATTATAGTTTTTTAAAAAACCCGTCGGAAAACGGACGGGATTGTTGACCGTAGGGGATTGGTCGGGAATAAGCCCCTCGGAATTCAGTCGGAATATGGTCGGGATATTTGACCGTCGGAAATCGGTCGGGATATTTGACCGTCAGAAATCGGTCGGGATATTTGCCTGTCGGAAATCGGTCGGGATTATGCCTCTCAGATTTCAGTCGGATTATTGTCGGGAACTTTCCGACGTCTATTCCCATCGGGAATCGGTCGGTATTTTGGTACCGTCGGTAAATCGTCGGGAATTTCTCGACTACTAAAATCTGTCGGAATCTGGTCGGGAAATTGGTTATCGGGAATCCGTCGGAAATTCCTGACTGAATTCCGACGGATTTTGATTTCCGACGCCATAGTTCCGACGGTTCAAATCGGTCGGAAATTGATCGGGAAAGTCGTTTTCCGACCGATATGACTGTCAGAAATCGCATAATTTCTTGTAGTGATTGTCCTTTCTTCTTATTTGATTTTGATTTCGAGAATTTTATTTTCAGCACTGAGCTGCCTGAGATGTGTATATTTGGCTAATACATGACGATGTGTCTGAATCTTAACATCTTTTGTTTGCTTTTGTGAATCACAGTATGGAATCTAATGTTTCCTACATCTACCATGCCATGTATGCTTACATTGACAGAGACAATGTCAGTTTGAAATGTTTCGCAAGTGAATGTCTTTAGTCTACATAACCATATTTGTGTCTCCGAATCCATTCTGTCACTACAAGAAAACAGGCATTTTGCAACGAATTTTTGCGACGATTTTATTTCGTTGCAAATTGAAATCGTTTTTACGACGACTTTACGACGATTTTAAAAGTCGTCGTAAAATCGTCGCAAAATTGGGACGAAACTTTTGGTTGTAAAATCGTCGCTAATTGGCGACGATTTACCAACGATTACCAACGAAGTTACGACGATTATCAAAATCGTCGTAAAATCGTTGTAACTTAGCGACGATTTACCGAGGTTTATATAAAACGTTGTAATATCGTCATAAAATTACCGACGAATTAGCAAGGATTATTATAAGTTGAACTTTACATTGATTTCCCAACGATTAATGAGTTAGGTGAGCACGTTTAAGTTCACGGTGTACTGTTAGGTAAACATGTTTAAAGTCGTTGTAAAATCGATGTAAACATGTTTAGAGTCGTTGTAAAATCGATGTTAAATCGATGTAAAGTCGTAGGTAATTCGATGGTAACGAAAATAAAAATCTATATATAGTGGCCAACTTCATAATAAAAATTTCATATTCAGAAACATTTACTTCTTACTGACCAACAAAAAATGTCAATATACGAAATTAGAGATGGATGTATAATCGTCTTGATTCGGAGGGATCGCTAACAAAGGAGTTCAGTGATGGGGTGGATTTTCATTCATGCATCAGGCAGGAAGTATACATAATACGATTATCAGTGGTAAGATATACTGTCCTTGTGCCAGATGCTTGAATAGGAAATTTATCATTATCTCGAAGGTGTGGTCGCATATATTAAATAGAGGGTTTATGCCGCATTACTATATATGGTATTATCATGGAGAGGGTCATGGGGGAAATGCAGCTAGTAGTAGTAGCAATTATCAAGCATCGAATTTTGATGAGTCAAATAATTTTAATCAATTTGATGATCATGCGGAGCAACATGGTGAAGATAATGATAGGATTCATGACATGGTTACGGATGCATTTCATGAAACCTTAACTACATTTGCACATGATCATCATGATGAGGAACCCAGTCTAGATGCAATTTTTTTTAATGATATTCTAGATGCTGCAAATCAGCCACTCTACGATGGATGTAGAGAAGGACATTCTAAATTGTCGTTGGCGGCTAGGATGATGACTATTAAAACTGATCATAACTTAGCTAAGGTTTGCATGGATGAGTGGGCTGATTTGATTAAAGAGTATTTGCCAGAGGACAATTTAGCTGCTGAAACTTACTATGAGATACATAAGCTGGTTTATAGTCTTGGGTTGCCTTCTGAGATCATAGATGTCTGTGTTGACAATTGCATGCTTTTTTGGAAAGATGATGATAAGTTGCAGGAATGTAGATTTTGCCATAAGCCAAGATATAAGCCGCAAGGTACTGGTCGGAGTAAGGTACCGTTCCAGCGGATGTCGTACCTTCCTACAACTGATAGATTAAAAGAATTTATCAGTCTGAGAGGACAGCTGCATAGATGAGATGGCATGCAGATCATTTGCAAACAGATGGGGAGGTTACTCATCCTTCAGATGCAAAAGCGTGGAAACACTTTAAGACGGTACATCCAGACTTTGCTAGAGAGAAACGTAATGTGTATCTTGGTCTTTGCACAGATGGATTTAGTCCATTTGGTATGTCTAATAGGAAATATTATTTATGGCCAGTAATCCTAACGCCTTACAACATTCCTCCAGATATGTGCATGCAAAGGGAATTTTTATTCTTGAGTATTTTAGTACCAGGTCGGAAGCATCCGAAGTGTTCCCTTGATGTGTTTTTGCAGCCTCTGATAGAGGAATTGGAGCAGTTGTGGTATACCGGGGTTCGGACATATGATTTTGCAAGGAAAAAAAAATTTACAATGCGTGCGGTGCTTATGTGGACAATAAGCGACTTCCCTGCTTACGGGATGCTATCAGGTTGGACTACGCATGGGCGATTGTCTTGTCCATATTGTCTCAATCGGAAAGATGCGTTTCAATTGAAACATGGTCGGAAAACAAGTTGGTTTGATTGTCACCGCCGATTTCTACCGATTCACCATGCATATCGAAGAAATAAGCGGTTGTTTAGAAAGAACAAAGCTGTTCGTGTTCCTCCTCCTGTTTATATTTTCGGGGAAGATCTAGAAGCAGAAATTGATCATTATGGTGCATTGGAAACAGTCAATCGTGGTGGAAATTGGCACACTCCAGCTAATATGCCGGATGGATATGGGGAGCATCACAATTGGCATAAGAAAAGCATATTCTGGAAGCTTCCGTATTGGAAGGATCATTTGCTTAGACACAATTTGGATGTCATGCACATAGAGAAAAACGTTTTTGATAACATCATGCATACAATGTTAAACGTGCGTGGAAGGACAAAAGACAGCGGTAAGTCAAGGTTAGACTTGTCTGATCTTTGTTGTCGGAATGAGTTATATATTACAAGCAATGGGAAAGCACATGTCCCCATATTTCGATTGGGTGCGGAAGAAAAGTCAGCTTTGTTCAAATGAGCGACATCTGATGTGAAGTTCCCAGACGGGTATGTATCTAATTTAGCTAAATGTGTTGAGAAAGGGCAAAAGTTTTCCGGGATGAAGAGTCATGACTGTCACGTCTTTATGCAACGACTACTTCCTTTCGCATTTGCTGAACTTCTACCAGAAAATGTACACGAAGCAATTGCAGGTATATAAATTTAAATTAATCACATATTGCGAATTTAAGATTTTATATATATATATATATATATATATATATATGAAATGGAAAATTAACATTATTACCTTATATATCATGTGATTGTTATTGTAGGCGTTGGAGCATTTTTTCGGGATCTTTAAACCCGTACTTTGTCAGAAGATGTTATTGCACAACTTGATACTAGTATTCCTATTTTGTTGTGCAACATGGAGAAAATATTTCCCCCAGCCTTCTTTGATGTTATGGAACATCTACCTATTCATCTCCCTCACGAGGCAGAACTTGGGGGACCTGTGCAATATCGATGGTTGTACCCATTCGAGCGATTCATGGGACATTTGAAGAGGAAGGCTAAAAATCTAGCCAAAGTTGAAGGCTCAATAGTAGCAGGAAGTTTAACAGAAGAAACTTCTCACTTCATGGGGTACTATTTTGGCTCGAAGGTTCGCACACGGAAAAGGGCAGCACGGCGATATGATGATGGAGGTGTAGGCCGAACATATGCTAATGAAGGTGTCGCAGATATCTTTTCTTCAATCGGTCGATTATGTGGAAGAGTGAAGTTAGTTTGGTTTGCCAATGAAAAAGACCATCATAGTGCACAAACGTATATCTTCTTAAATTGCGAAGAAGTTAGTCAATTTGAGACGTAAGTGTATAAACATATATACATAGATATGGCTAAATTATATGCTAGCTTTATACCTACGATATGTATCTTAATTACAATTGTAAATACTTTTGTATGCAGTGAATTTGTTAGACAAGTCCGAGAAGTCATTGAAGGAATCTCAGACGATGAAATCAACAAGCGTAAAGATCAACATTTTGCCCCGTGGTTGAAGACGCAAGTACGTAAAAATTTAAAGTGATCTGATTAATTACTAACTTTGACAATTAACCTAATACATATTTTGATTACTTTTGTAATTAAATTAATTAATGATATAGGTCGAGTATGGGGATACTGCATATCCACTCTGGTTCCATGAGTTAATAAAAGGCCCCATATCGAAGATAACGAGTGCACCCATGTACTGCACACGCGGATATATATTTCATACATTCAAATACGGCAATCAAAGAACTACTGGCAACTACGGGGTATGTGTGCGGGGCGAAATAGTTTTTTATGGAGTGTTGCAAGACATAATTGAAGTTAAGTACCCCGGTTGCTTAGGTTTGAAATGCGTTATGTTCAAATGCGACTGGTTCGATCCAACAGTTGATCGAGGTGTCCGTAAAAATAAATTTGGGGCAGTAGATGTCAACCAATCACGACGTTACAATAAGTATGAGCCATTTATCCTAGCATCACAAGCAGAACAAGTCAGCTTTGTTCCATATCCGCGAGTTCGCACCACCCGTATCTCATGGTTATCAGTTATAAAAGTTTCTCCGAGGGGTCGAATTGTTGGGGTTGAGGATCTACCAATGCAGCAAGATCATTGATCTGATATGCCAGAACTAAATGAGAGCACTGATGACATCCTTTTGATAGATCCTCAAAACAGGCAAGTTGAATATCTCCTAGACGATACAGAGGAAGAAGATGAGGAAGATGAGTTCGAAGAAAGTGATGAACCAGATGATCAAGAAACGGATGTGTCTTCGTCCAAAAATGAATCAGAGTGACCGCGCTAGCTAGTAATAATTGTGAATTTAATGTATTAATATAATATTGTGATCGAGTAACTATTGTGAAATTTAAGTGATATGATTTCTATGAAATGCCCTAAACCCCAAACTTGATCCCATCTCCGATCTCCACTCATTTTCCGTCGTAGGTGCGGCGATTAATAAATTACGAGACATATGTGTCTATGTGTCTTGTAATTTATTAATTGTCCCAACTACGGCGGGAAATGAGCGGTGATCGGAAATGGGATGAAGTTTGGGGTTTAGGGGATTTTAAAGGAATCATCGCTAAATCGTCGCTAACTGTGATTGTCACAAAATCGTTGCAAATTTAGCGACGTTTAGCCACGAATTATGACGAATTGTGGCCAAATCGTCGCTAACTCTGAATCGTCACAAAATCGTTGCAAAATTAGCGACGATTTAGCCACGATTCATGAAATGCCCTAAACCCTAAACCTTAAGCCCTAAACCCTAAACCTGAACCTATTAACATCTTATTGTATTATGCATCTCTCAATGAAATTCATTTTGACTTTATAGAATTGTTCGGAAATGAAAACTCGGTCAATCACAGTAATATCCACAAACTGAATCATTGAATTAATAATCTAACATGTACGCAAACTCTCTGTTTTACTCATTCTCCAATCGATGTACTTATAGATAATTTCATGATTTTGGGTTTACGGTAAACATGTAAAGTTGTTTCTGAAATGTTACAATCGACGTTACATTTTTTGTACCTATACCCTAAACCCTAAAATAGATTTTACAAATTTCCTCACTAATTCGTTGCAACATTTGCGTCGAATCATCGCTAAATCGTCGCTAACTCTGAATCGTCCCAAAATCGTTGCAAAATTAGCGACGATTTAGCCACGATTCATGAAATGCCCTAAACCCTAAACCCTTTGCCCTAAACCCTAAACACTAACCTATTAACATCTCATTGTATTATGCATCTCTCAATGAAATTGATATTGACTTTAGAGAATTGTTCAGAAATGAAAACTCGGTCAATCACAGTAATATCCACAAACTGAATCAATGTATTAATAATCTAACATGTACGCAAACTCTCTGGTTTACTCATTCTTCAATCTCTATGAACTTATAGATAATTTTATGATTTTGGGTTTACGGTAAACATGTAAAGTTGTTTTTGGAATGTTGCAATCGACGTTACAGTTTTTGTACCTATACCCTAAACCCTAAAACAGATTTTACAAATTTCCTCACTAATTCGTTGCAACATTTGCGACGATTTGGCGACGATTAATTTAATTTACCGCGTGTCGGTTAATTAAACTCCCACGTGTGGGAAATACAAGAAATTAATATTCCTCACAAAATCGTTGCAAAATTAGCGACGAATTAGCCACGGTCTAGTTGCGACAATTTGGCGACGATTCGTCGCTAAATCGTCGCTAATTAGCGACAATTTAGGCACGACCACTAATTCTATATAAATACACGATCAGATCACATTCCATTCACTCACACATTTCTCTCTTCCTCTTGCTCTCCTCCTTCCGAATTCCTTGCGAAAAAGAGGTAATTTTTTTTTTTATGTTTTTAATTTTAGTTAGTATAGATAGGAATGGAACAATTTAGGTCGGTAGAAACGGAATCAAATTAGAAAAAATCGCAGACTGCCCGGGTGTTTATAGATAGTAATTTTTTTTCTTTTTTATGCAGATGGGCCATCGTCGTTCACATTACGCTCAGTTTTTGAGAGAGATTGGTGATACATCGGGTACCGGATTGCCCGTGTCTTCTGAGGCTACGGAGACGGATTTCATCCCGGCGACGCAAACACAGAGTGCTCCGCCGCCACAACCACCTCAGATTGCGCAACCTGGAGGCCGTCCCCCGGCCCCATATGCACACATGACGGTTCTTGATTTGCTTGCACAGCCGGGCCGTCATAGGCTTAAGAGATTAGATCCAAATCATACTGACGGGTCGGAATGGTAATATATATATATATATATATATATATTTTTTTATTTACATTTATTATTACATATTTATATTTATTTCTAACAATTTATAATTTTACAATTTTTTGTTTCAGGTTTGGAGTTGAATCCAAAGTTGGACTCACCGTTTCTGAAATCATCAAGTCATATTTTATCGAGCCTCATACCAATTTTACCCAACTCCCGCCACACGTCAAGGAGACATGGTTTAAGATGTTTGCGGTACGTATGAAAAAATAATTTTTTTTCCCATAATTATTTTAATTATATTTAAATATATATTTAATTTGATTTTATAAAATATGTAATTATTTTTGTTTCTCATGTAACAAAAATATGACTGGGATCTTTCGATTCATGGCGAGGTTGAAGCTTTGTTTCTCGAGAGGGTGAAGTTTCGTATCCAATGGGTGATTGGTGAATGGAAGAAAGCATTGAAGAAGGATGGCGATGAAGCAAAGCCCCTGCACATGGATAAAGTCGTATGGGACGGTTTGGTGCGGTATTGGCTGGATCCGAAGTCCATCATAACTTCGGAGAAGTGTTCGGCTTCCCGCAACACCGTTGGTTTGGACGGGAAACTCAAGGCTTTGCCTCATACAGCCGGGCAAACACCTTTTGCGGGTGTTCGTCTACAGACGGTAATTAAATTTATTTAAATTAATTTATTTATGTAATTTACTTCCTGAATAACATAGTTTTTTTCCTTAGGCTGCCGAAGACGGAGGTGTACTCCCTCCGGTGACGAAGGTTTTTGAGCGGAAGCACCGAAAGAAGGATGGTTCCTTTGTTTCAGAGACGGCCGAGCAGATATTCAATGAGGTGACTTCTAAAGTCACCGAACGAGAGACACAGCTCTCTCAACAGCTATCTCCAGGTGGTTCGTCGGTCATGTCTGGAGGGTTGACTACACCCGATATTGACCGGATCTTCGAGCAGGTATATAGAATAGTTAGTACTTATTAATTTTTTAAAATTTTCTAATTGTAAATTTAAATATAGGTCGCCCCTAAGAGAAAGGGGAAGGTTGTCGGGATGGGATCTATTCGAGATGTCTCGACCGCCTCTTCATATGCTTCGCGACGACGATCGCCAGAAGATGATCCAGTCGTCTTACGTGCCACGATTACGAGTCTTCATGAGTGGGTTTAGACCGAGGCTACTCGGTCTATGGCTTATCAGGCGAAGATTTCGAGTCTTCAGCAGCGGGTTGAAATGGATGCTACGCAGAATGACTCACTCTTCGACATCTTGGCAGAAGGGAACCCGACAATGTAGGCCATGTTGCGGGAAAAGCGAAGAAGCCGAGCAGAGGCAGAGGCAGCGACAGCGGCAGCGGCAGAAGCAGCAGGCACATCCGGTTCGTCGAGACGTCCCGAAGATGATTTGAATCTCGACGATTACGATATAGTTATTTAGATTTAGGATTTCGAATTCTAAATTTTTTTTTTTGTAAGAATATTTTTTTTTCTAATAAAATATTATTATATATTATTTTTAAAATTTTTATTTTATAATTTCGAAATTAATAAAATTTCAAAAATAATAATAGAAATCATATATATATGAATCGTCGTTAATTCGATGGTAAACAAAAGTCCTCGTTAATTCGTTGCTAATTTTATCGTCATAAAATTGTGGCTAATTTACAACGATTGTACGACGATTTATTAGCGACGATTTTACGACGATTAATTAGCAACGATTTTATGACGATTAATTAGCAACGAATTAACGACGACAATTCTTTGCCATGGAATTAACATTGAAATATTTACCTTCGAATTTCCATCGTTTTTACGACGTATTTATATTCGTCGTAATTTCAATGTAAAATTTACGACGATTTTACTACGATAATTTACCGATGATTTAGCTACGAATTTTTGTCCCTCGTACTTTTCCGACGATTTTACGACGATTTGTGGTTTACGACGATCAGTTAACGACGATCTCTGTTTCGTCGCAAATTCGATGGAAACCCTCTTTTGCAACGATTTCACAACGATCTCGTTCGTTGCAAAAAGGGTGTTTTCTTGTAGTGTGTGGGTGGATACTTTTTTGTTTGTTTGTTATGAATGTGGGTTTAACTGACATTTTCTTTAACGATTCAAATCTTGAAGAACGTGGTCTTGCTGGGAAGTTTATGGAGTACCAATTATAATTTCAAAAATATATCAGGTTATAGACCAAATGTAGTGTTTTTTATGTTTGATGGATCGATCTTCAAAACAAGTGTTGTGGGAGAGTGAAGTTGCAGTCTATTTTGGCACCCTTCTCTGGGTTTGATCACGAGGAGAAGGGAGATGTATTGTATGGTAAGTTCATTCAAGCTCATTCAGATTATACTCACCTGTTGACTGATGAATGTGTTGCAAGGAATATGGAATTGTATGTATTTTTCCTTTGTAATTCTCACAGTGTATGATGCACCTCTCTGATTTTATAAAAGCAAAGAAGATATGCTTGCTGAGGTGGATATACTAGATGGTGAGAAGGAGGAACTGTCCTAGGTTAGTGTTTTTGTTTCTAAGTTTGGTTTTATCTATCTATGTTTTCATTGAGAAGTAGACGCTTGAGGAATGTTTTAAATTTTATTTTATTTTATTTTTTTTGAATTACCGAGGTTCCGGACTCATAGGCCCGTACATCCCCGGAGCGGGGCCCAAACTATGTTAAAGTCACTCTTTCGAAGGAGACCCCTCCCAACGGGAATCGAATCCGTGGCCGGTAGGAGAGGCACATACACACTCCTCCTTAACCACTAGACCAACTCAACGTTAGTTAAATTTTATTTCTTTCTCTTGATACTTCTCCGTAGAGGATTTGGTTGATTGTCTTGAACGTTTGGGGAAGCGAATGTGTGTTAACATTTTTTGGTTGATTTATGTCAGAAGCGAATGTGTATTAGAAGTTTTTGGTTGATTCGTTAACCAAACCTTACCATTTTCTTGGTTTATTCTCTCTAATCAAAGACTCAAAGTTACTAATTCTTATGACTTGGTTTAATGACAATTATCTTGCCATACCTATTTCAGGTTTTTGAAGGCTTTGGAGATCTTACATATGGTAAATGTTTTGTTCCCTAGATGGTTGGAGTCAGAGTCATGATACCACTTCCCTAAAGAAATGATTTTGGAGATTTTTACGCTTATAAATCGGTGGGTATTGGCTATCATCAAACTATACACTGAAGCGGGGAAGGTTTGTAAGGGAGAGGCCATAGCGATATATAGACTGAAAATTCTTATCATGGACAAACGTAGGAAATCTTAGAGTAAAATGCTTAAATATTGTAGGCTTAGAAAGACCTGTGTTACTTTTTTTTTTTATAAAAGATGTTCACAACCTTTTAAGATGGTATTTTTTACTATATCTGTTTTTTTCTTTCATGGTTTGGATTATGGTTGGATTCGTTTTCTTACTTTTAAATTATTTGTGTGTTTTTTAGAAGCTGAATTAGGGTCTTGCAAATCCTATTGTTATGTATTAGAAGTGATAGTGTTTTTTAGCAGCATTTATTGTCATTCATATACAAAAATGATGAACCTTAAGCCAATGACTTGGAAGAAAATTATCTTACTTTCCTTGAACTAAACTTTTTATTTTGTCTTCATCGATACTTAATAAAATTTCTTTTCTGTTCTTTTACACTTTTATTGCAACAGATACATGTTTGTCATTTTCCCACAATTTAGAAGAAGAAAGAACGATATGTATATGAAACATTAATCTATAAAAACATAGGGATGTATTTATTAGTTTACAAATTAACTGAATTTAATATTGGTTTTTCCATGACCTAACATATAGAATACTTATATCAAATCCATAAAAAAATAAATTTAATAAATACCCCCAAAATAGAAATAATACCAAATTATATATTTTTATAACATTCTCTGACTAGGTATAGAAATTTGTGTCATTTTTTATAACCCAAAAATAACATATGTACATCGTGCATATAAAACTCTAAAAATTACAAATATTTACAAAGCAGCATCGCGTATTTGGAGTTTCTAAATCAAGATCTTAAAATTTGATTTAAAAATACGGAGATGTGAATTCAATCCGGATCTGCTTTCATAAATAGAAAAATATCTCAAAATAACACCAAAATAAAACTTATTGTAATAAATTGGGGTATTTTTTAAAAATGACTATATTAAATATGATATAATTTTTTTATGAAAACCAATTTGAAAAGATTTATATAAAAATTTTCTATTCAAATTTTTTTATTCATCTTAAAATGAAAAAAGAAGAATGAGTAGTTGTAGAAGAGCGTGACAAATCTTTAGGTTCACTGTAATTGTCTACATTTTGTTTAAATTTTTTAAATATAAGGCAAATAAGAAGAGGAAAAAGAAGACGAGAAAGAAGGAGAAGGATACGACAATGAAGATGAAGGTAATTCTTATGTCATCTAATCATTTCATCAATTCTTTTAATTGTCCTCTTTTTTTAGCTGTGTTTGTTCGTACGTTTAGATCAATCGTCATTGTTATATGATCATTTGTTCAGTTTTCCAAATTTGTTCTAATCTACACAGCACAACGAAGAGAATAAGAAGAAGAATAAGATGATTACAACTGTGATCTTGATAATTATACGGAAGACGAAGGTTTATGATCTCAGAACCATATTTTCTCTGTTTTTGATTTGCATCTTCACACTTTGATTTGCTCTATTTTTGTTTCTCTATGGTTTAGTTTGTTTGTTATCCTTTGATCTTGGAGAAATTACAATAATATAAAGTAAGAGAAGATGACCTTTTTAAAAGCAAGCCTCTGAAGTTTTGGAATCCCTTTGAGCAATCGAATGTCCACTTTCCAATCTATGCATTCATATCTATGGCTAACGCTATATTCGTCTCATACTCCATTTTAAGGTAACGTTCCTTAGAAACCTTACAATTACATAAACCAAAATAGACAGAGACCGAACAGTTTTGATAAGAAGATGGATAACAGTAAAGAATGAAGAAGATAATGGACAAGAAGATGAGGAAGTTGCAGAAGAAGAAGAAAATCGGAAGAAGAGGAATAAGAAGTTATAAAGGTTTAAGAAGAAAACCAGAAGATGAAGTAGACAAATTAGAAGAAGGTGAAGATGAGGAATAAAAACCAGAAGAATAAGAATTCAGAGACATAGGATATAAAGAAGTAAAAATAGAGGAGTAAACACAACAATATATATGTATAATGTTGTTTTTCAATTGAAATATTTGGAGACCAAAAAATAACCAAAAATTCAATGAGATTTTGTTTCAACTCAATGAATCTTAATTTTTTTCAGTATAACTTTGTATATGTACGAATCAAAGTTAGAATCAACGTAAATTAAAGTTGTAGCAGTGGCCATGAATGTTGAAGTTCGAATTAAAAAATGTCGATATTGAAGGCCTCTAATCACATAGAAATTGATTCTAATATGGTAACTAATGTTGAAAAGTAGATTGGATATATAATTATAGCTAACGCAAAAGGGTTCATTACAAGAAAACATGTCCATTTTCGACGAAATTTTCGACGGACTTATAATGTTGAATATTTAAAAAACTGGTAATGTAACGCTCTTCAACCAGAGAGGGAGAAAGAGATAGAGATCCAGTGAAAATACATGCGATATCATTTCAATGAGAATGAGAAGGAAAAAGAAGAGGAAGAAAAAAGTTCGGTAGAAGAAAATGAACAAAAACTGAAAGAAAAAGAAGAAGACGTCAAATGAGATATAGAAGAAGAAGAAGACGAGGAAAAAGATAGATCGAAAGATAAATAAGTAGATGAATGTATCAAAAAGACGAGGAAGAAGATAAAAACAAAGTCAAATAAAACCCGTAAGAAAAAGAAGAAGATGGATTACACAAAACAATGAAGAAGAAGAATGATAAGAAGATGAGGAAGTTGGTAGAAAAGAATAAAACTAGAAGAAGAGGAATAAAAATTTGGAAAAGTTAAAGAAGAAAACTGGGAGATGAAGAAAACGAAGTAGGAGAAGAAGAAAACTGGAAGATGATGTAAACAAAGTAGAAGAATATAAGATAAGGAAAGATACGAAGAAAAACCAGAAGAATAAGAACTCATATAAGACAAGGGATATGAAAAAGAGATGGAAGAAGAAGAGGAGTAAAAATTGGAAGAAAAAAAGGAAGAAGAAGTTGGGGAATAGAAAGATGATGAAGAAAAAGTCAAAGACTATAAAAAGGAAGAAGAAAACTACGAGGAAATATAAAAACCGAAAGATAAAGAAGAGGAAGCAGAGAAGATGGAGATGAGATAAGAATGAGTAATAGATAGAAGAAAAATCAGAAGAACAAGACGAAGAATAACCAAAAGAAAAAGAAAAAGAAGTCGGAGAAGAAAAAGACGATAAAGGAGAAGAAGTAGAAGTCAAAGACGATGAAGAGGAAGAAGAAAAGTGAAAGATAAAAAAGAAGACAAAGTCGATGAAGAAGAATTAAAAAAATACGAGGAAAAATACGTAAATGACAGGTAGGAGACCGGATGATGAAGATGACAAAGAATGAGAATGTGAAGATGAGGAAGGAGGATAAGAAAAAACATAAGAACAAGAAACCGAAGAAGACGAAGAAGGCAAATGCGATGAATTAGGAGAAGGAAGAAAAAGAAGACGACGAAGATGGTGAAAAAGAATAGGCCCAAGACAATAAAAAATAAAATACGAGGAAGAAATTAACCCGAAAGAGAAAAAGAGGAAGAAAAAACCGGAATAAAAAGGTGTTGAGAAGATGAAGACGAATAAGAAACAAGAAAACGAAGAAAAACTGAAAGAAAAAAAGTCGGAGAAGACGAAGACGATTAAAAAGAATTCGGAGAAGACGGAGACGGTGAAAAAAGGACGAAGAAGTCGAAGATGTAGAAGAAACATATTTTAGGATTTTGTTATTTTAAATTGGGGGTCACACATATATGATAACATGTTATTTATATATGATATTATAATGTAGTCGATCTGATATTTATATATTTTTATTGAAATTTTGATTTCAAATTTAGATATACAATTTAAATAAGTGGTTTTGTACCCGCACTTGGGAGAAAGGTAAAAACCGACAAGAAAGAGAGACATTGGCGGCAAAACGAGAAGAGAGTTCCAGCGAAGGAGAGAGAGCAATAATTAACCAGAGGGAGAAAGAGAACTGTCCGTAATTACAATGTGTAAGTCAAAGAAACATTATTCATTACGTTCTCAGCTATATGATTTCCATTTCATTGATGTAATGATGCAAGAAATAATGCATGATTATATAAGATAAGGATTGAGTACTTGTTAAAAGAAGATTTCAAACAAGTGGGATATTTTGTTGATGCTGATAAACATTTTGGAGTCTTATTATGACGTTGACATAAAATATTTTGATTCTAATCGATAAAATAGTAGGTGAGTGTTTTCAAAACTCTTGGTACTTATATGTTATACTTTCAATCGTATGATATATTCAGTTTCAAAAGAATACGAAAATATATACAAAATAACTAATTATTAACCTTCTTAGAAATGTGTTACTAATTTTAAGTTTATGGTGAAAAATAATCAAAATTTTCACTGATTTGGTGAAATTTTAAAATTTGAAAAGTCAATTGTTTATATTCATTACTATTAATAAAACAATTAATACTTTATAGATAATCTAATAAATAATTCTTCATATTCACTCAACAAATAATATAATTAGTAATTAGATGAAGAAGTTAGCCAATATTTCTACTGAGAGAGACTCAAGAGAGGCTAATGAAAACAATGATCTATGTACATTATCTATAATTATCGATAAAGGTGAAATCTATGGGCTGGCCTAAAAGTTGATGAGGTTATGCATGTGGAAAATCCGATAATGCAAGATTTTGATACAAAGTTGAAGATGATGAGGAAAACAATGAAGATGAAACAAAGAAACATCGGAAGAATAAAAATCCGGAGAAGATGAAGATGCTGAAGAATGAGAGGGAACAAGAAGAGGACGAAGAAAAACCGGAAGAAGAAAATGAAGACAAACCAGAAAAAATGTAAAAGAAGAAGTCATAGAAGATGAAGATGATAAAGAAGAATAAGAAGAAGTCAAAGACGATGAAGAAGGAAAACCGAAAGAAAAGACGAAGACAAAGCGAAAGAGAAAGAAGAAGAATAAGAAGTTAGAGAAGACACAGACGATAAAGAAGAAGAAGAAGAAGAAGAAGAAGAAGAAGAAGAAATCAAATACGATAAAAAGAAGAAGGTAAAGACGAGGAATAAAAAAGTTTTAAGTTTTTTTTGTTTGTAATAATTTGAATCGAGGATAGCACATATAAGATAACAGTTCATTTATATATGATAGTATAACAATGATCATAGAGGAAACATTATGTTGTTATTCAATTGAGATATTTAGAGACCCCAAAAAATATTCGAAAACTACATTTTTGTATCGTTTCATGAGACTTTGTTTAATTTCAATGACTTATAACATTATTAAGAATACAGTCTTAACATAATGATTTAGCTCTAAAATTGAGTTGACACACGTGCAACAACTTCTCAAGTAAGAGATGCATAATAATGATGTCGTATTATTTTTATTTATGTTATGACTAATGTTTTCGTTATTATTTGGGAATATTCTTATTTTGTTTGTGTTCGAAATTGTGGATTGTTTTATCTATTTATTATTTTAAAATTATTATATATTTATGGAGGATTCATTTTTGTTACTTATTATATATTTATGAAAGATTTATTTTCGTTATTATAATCTAAAATTACAAATAATTTAAGAGAATGATGTTATATTTATGCATAATCAACACCGATATACATAATCATTCGTTATATCTTTTTTATTGCGCTATATTCAATTAGAAATATTACACAATTGATTATAATATCAATTTCGGATCATACACTATAATCGTTTTCGTTATTAAATTTAGAAAACATCATGTCCGCGCTTGGTGAGGACCACTACCTAGGGTTATATAAAAATATTTTGATTTTATCAGTATCTTTTTAAGTATTTTATGGTTTTGTTTGATAATTTTGGTATTGTGTATTTGTAAACACATATTTGATTGGTGTACTGGACAACGTTGGGGAACTCATAACTGTTATTAACCCAAATGGAATATCTGTCATAACACTCCATTTTCGTATTAGAGACATTGAGTAAGTCTATTTTTACTGTTACATAATTATGTCTATTGGTGTCAAATATAACAATTTTATTTGTTAAACTGAAGGGATTTTACTCTCGAATGCATCGCACATGGTGAGTTTGCAACTGAGATAAAAGAAAAAATGTATAGGATTTAATGGTCCATTTGCAGTATGCGCCCTAACTGATTGGTGGGTTAGGAAGAACGGTGGTATGTGATATAATCTACATATCTTCCGTTGTATACAATAAAAAAAATACTAAAAGATATGTAGATTATATCACATACCACCGTTGGAAGTTAGAATTCTAGGTTGCTAGATATAATCATCTACACCAACGGAAGATATAAACCTAGCAACTTAAAATTCTAACTTCCGTTGGCATAGAATTCTAGGTCAGCATTAATGAGTAGGTTCAATATGTTCACGAATCACCTTAACATCAACTTCCGCAGGCTAAAGAAAATTTTCTGGCTTATGTTCTTTCTAGCAACCTACGACACTTCCGTGGTATAGATTAAGCTCTAGTTCAGAGACTAAGCGGTCAACTTAAACCTAAGCAATAAACACAACAATAAGCGAAAATCACAAAAGATAAATCCCTATTTGTATCTAATTCAATGATTCATGGATCCCGTTGAAACCATAAACCTAACTATGAGACTACTCGGACATGGCATTGGAGAACAAATAAGGAGATAGAGAGAAACTCATAATAATAAAGAAAGAGATTAAACGGTTTAGGATTCTTCTCAATAGATGCAGAGATTCTTCTTCTTGCTTACAAAATCAAAAGCCAAAATCTGAGTAGAATAGAGAGCAGTCAAAAGAGAGATAGCATAAAAAGTGGCTGAGAATAAAGTATAAATAGGGTTCTGGACGAATTAGGCTAGAATAGGCAGTTTCCAAGGCAAAATAGAAAATAAGAAATTTCCTTTTCCTTCTCGCCGGCTTGCATCGATCGATACACATATTGCATCGATCGATTTTGGACTTTCGGGGCGTGCTCCATAGATCGATGCACTCCTTGCATCGATCGATTCTGGCTCTTCGGAGGGTGATGCATCGATCGGCTCCACTTGTGCATCGATCAATTTTGGTTCTTATGGGCATGCTCCATCGATCGATGCACTTCTTGCATCGATCAATTCTGGTTCTTATGATGGTGTTGCATCGATCGATTTTGGACTTTCAGGGTGTGCTCTATCGATCGATGCACTCCTTGCATCGATCGATTCTTGTTCATTTTGTACTGTCCCATGCGTTTTTGCCCACGTAACTCCAATTTCTTCTGTAAACGCCTTTTTACCTGAGATAACTAAATAAATTACTAAAATACTCTAAAAACGCACTTTGAGTCGATAAAATACTCAAAAGAAACATCAAAAGATGTGTTAGAAAACGGTAAAAACCAAGCATATCAATTCCCCCCAGACTAAGTCTTTAACTTGTCCTCAAGCAAACATAAAACTAAGCAAAAAGAAAAGGTTTGAAAATCACGGAGACTCACGTTTCCTTTAGAACTCTGCAATGACCATTACCTTAATTAGTAATCTACGTATTGCCAAACTAGCTCTAGATCGAACCACCATGTACTACTCTGCAAGCATCGAAACCTCCCAAATTCAACTCATTATTTCGCGGAATAATCAAAAGCCATCATCGCTGGGTCTCATCAAAGATCATGGTGCCAAGAATCTTCTAGAATCTTTCCCTTTCGATATCGTGACAAGACAACAACACAATCTTTGGTACTCTTTACCTCCCCCATACTTATTCTTTTCTCATTTCCTTTCCGTAGGGTTAATGGCGGATGGAACACGAGTATTGATAGTTTTTGCCACCGAATCCTCGGCTCGTTTTAGTGCCACCCTTTTATTCTAAGGTGTAGGCGAATAGTGGTATCTCTGGAAATTTTCCTAACCTCGCTTCCAACCTTAGTGTGATCATCTCTTTCGAAGTAAAATAATGGGATCGATGGAAATTTTCCTAGCCCTTTACCCGAAAAAAATCATTTCATCTTTTCTACTTTTTTATTTTAAATAAGGGAGAGGAGTACTATACTTTTACACATGTCATCTTGTCCGATACGAATGAGGAGTCAAGCTCTGAAGACACCAATCACGATGAGAAGGTAAAAGGAAGAGCATAGAAACTAGCTCAAGCTTTTGAATTTTCCTGGAAACATGGATGCCTCTGATTGACTGGTCAGCCTTTAGATTTTTCATTAGTCTGATCTAAAACTAGCCCTGCGACAATGGTCACTTAGATGCAAAATTAGGTGTAAATTCAAAGGTTGTGATCATAATCTCGAACAAGTTTTGACTCAATAAAACAGAATACCTAAAAGAAAAGAAGACATCAAAATGACTCAAAAGAGAAAACAAAAGAAAGAAATAGCGTTAGTAACGATAAAGACCCTCCCCCATACTTAGTTCACACCGTCTCGGTGTGAAAATAAATCAAGAAGAAGGCAAAACAGACTCAAGAAAAATATAAAATGAAAGAAAAGAAAACGTACCGGTGGGTTGCCTCCCACCAAGCGTTTGTTTATAGTTGTTAGCTTGACCTGATAGCTTTTTAATATGAGATGGGCCACCAAGGCGAAAGCTTTCGTCCCCATCGATTTCTACGTCAGCGAGGTATGGTTTTAGGCGCTGACCATTAACCACAAACTCATTTCCTGTAGTGCTCAGAAACACCACAGCTCCGTATGGTCTCAACTCCTTGATTATGAATGGTTCGGACCATCTCGATCTCAGCTTCCTTGGAAAAAGTTTGAGGCGAGAGTTGAAAAGCCATACCTGATCATTTGCAGAGAAGTTCCTGGGAATAATTGATAAGCTCAAATTAATACCCTAAAAGTACTACAGATTTGTCGATTGTAATACTTAGGGATAGATAGAATGCACAGAGACTCTAGGAAACACACAATAGATTGAATAGATGAGAATTAAGCTAAGTGATCAATGGAATTGAAAACATATACGTAAATTAAACAAGTTGTAAGTTCGATTGGAGAAAGATAGGTTCAGGGTATTTCTCAGGAAATCAATGAATGCAGATAAACTAACTAATCAGGGTTTAGCTCTAAAGTGTTGAAAAGATAGTCTCTAGTTGTGAAAAGAAAGAAAATAAGCCAAAATGGCTAGGGCAAGTCATAAAGAAAAACAAAAATGAGAGAGACTAAAGAATCTAAAAGAAGAGCTAGGCCATGGAAAGTGAAGAAAGCCAAACCATTGGTTGAAGAAGAAACCCCCTAAATGCTTATGGAAAAAGAAAGATGAGAAAGAGATGTGGAATAAGAAGAGAAAAATGCCTTGAGAAGGGTAGCTAGGATTGGTTCCTTGTTGGTTTAGAATTAGGGTCGAATTCGCGTTGGGACATTGGGTAGATGGAAGTCTAGCCTTGTATGCATCGATTGCTTTTCACCCTTAGCATTTTGCCAAGGTCCATTCCTTCAAAGAGAGATCCCTTGTTCGGAAACCGCCTCATACATTGAGATCATCTTTGTCTCAAAACCGTATCCTTAGCCACATGAGTTTATTTGCATTGCATGAACATGATCCACTAGAAACTGCTAATTGAATGTCAAAGGATTAGATGATAGGAAGGCTTGTGTAGGTTGAGATTTAAGCTTGGTTCATGTAAGGATGGACATGGCTAGCCCCTTTTGAGTAGACATGTTTGATCGTACCTTAGAATTTGCACTTGGACCTGAACTCTTTTAGTGATGCTTTTGCTTGAGGACAAGCAAAGAAGTAAGTTTGGGGGAATTGATATCATCATATTTTACATCATTCTAGCATCCGTTTCACTTAGGTTTCGAGTCATTTGCATATAGTTCATGTTATTTCTTTAGCATTTTAGTCATTTTAGGAGTCTAATGTGTCCACAATTATTCCTAGAGAGTCCTTGCATGTTTTGGATCGTATTTCAGGTGCTAAAGAGGAGATTCGAGACCCGAGGAGAGAAGACAGATACCGTACCGGCGTCACTGGTCGGTACTGGTCCTCGGTATTGAAGGCAGAAGGGTTACACCGAGGTCACTGCTCGGTGCAACTCATCGGTATAGAAGACGGAGGAAGACAGCCCCAGTACTGACGTGCAACACCGAGGAGTGACGTCGGTATCGAAGCCTAAGGGGATTGTACCGAGGTCACTGCTCGGTGTAACTGCTCGGTGCTGTTCCCGGGGGAAACATCCCTTAATACCGAGCAACGATACCGAGGAGTGACCTCGGTATCCATTGAAGATCACCAAGCAATCTCCCCTCAATATCGACGCCACTGCTCGGTACTCCTCGTCGGTACACAAACTCAGGCTCAATACCGAGGTGTTGCACCGACGAGTGACCTCGGTATTGACCAATCCGAACTTTTTATCCATCTAAACCGGGTTGGTACCCGGTTATTCCCGGGTCGACCCGGTTCGTTACTATTTACTATTTATGCCCAAAAACCTAATTTTGAGGGCCTAAGTCTTTTCTTAAGCAAAAAAACCCTCTCTAAGAGTGATTTGTAAGAGATTGATCCTTTTGATTTATGCAATTTGAGTATTGTTTTCTTGATTGAATCCATCTATCTTCTACTTTCTAATCATTCAATCATCTTGATCATGAGTTTTAACTCTTCTTCTCTAGGATTTGTTGAACTCATGATGATTAGTGAGTAGTCTTTAGGATCTTGAGATAGGGTAGATTAGGGTGATCCAAAGTTTGATTAGTGGTGTTTAGGGTTAGATAATCTTGTATTCCTTCTTGTCTAGTGTCCCTAATGCTAGATTCAGCTTGAAATAGTGGATCTAGATCATAGGGCATTTCATGAACACCAAGTGTTTGATGAAATACCTTGATGAACTAGGCAAAAGATTTATGCTCATAACCTAAGACATTAGTTGTTTAGGGCTTATCTTTGGTTGATCTTGTTATGATTCTTAATGCTTGCTAGTTGTTAACCCACAAATGATGATTTGCTAATGGTCTTGATAATTAGCATAGTGATTAGTTGCTTGAAAGAGAACTAATCAAGTTTAGAGATCTTTTGCCTAGGAATTAGCTTCTTGAGTGAATGAACATCACTAATTAGACTTGGATCACCTTGTATCAATAACCTCATCTTTAGTTCCGCTTTTGTTTATTGATTTACATTTTGCTTAGTTTTTTATTTGCCTTAATTTAGTTACTTAATCACAACACACTTGTTTAGCTTAACTTACAATTTTTACTTGCATTCTTAGTGATTAGGATAAATCCCGATAAGGTTCGATAACCTCTTATGCTACAATTGCATTTAGAGAATTGACTCTAGAGATACCAAAATATCTTGTATCAATAGAATCGATGTAAAACAGGCTTTGGGACGGATTAGCGATGATTGCCAATTTATCGTAAACTGTTCGTCGTTACTCGATAATCGTCGTAAACTCGTCGGAAAAACTGTGACGTATAAAAATCATCGTACAAAATCCGTCATAAAGTTACATCGACATTACGACAAAAATAACCTCATTGGTATAGCGTTGGTATATGGTTGTAACATTACGATGATTTTACATCGAATTATCGAATTTTTGTATCGGCAATCCGTCGTAAAATCGTAGTAATATTTCATTGTAAATTCGTTGGTAAAGCGATGTAGAAATAAATCGATATAAATTCGTCGTAAATTGTTGATCGATGTAAATTCGTAGTAAATTGATGATCGATGTAAATTCGTCGTAAATTGTATCCTTGGATCGTCTTATCGTATCTTTGGATCTTCTTATCGTATACCACTTGCTTCGCTTGCAAAGTGCTGATCTCGGAGTTGGCGGTGTTTAACTCGTTCCGCAACTCAATCGGATCCTCGAAATGCTGACGTGAGGAAGACGAGGCGACGATACTATCTCGGATCGATCCTATCCGGAAACTCTGCCCTTTTTCTTAGGGGCAACCTTAAAAAAAGAAACGTTAAATTTAATAAATTGAATACAAAATAATTCCGTAAAAATATAATTTGATTATTATTACCTCTTCGTATATCTCGTCCATTTGGGCTGTGGTCAAAGCTGCAGTGGATTGGACCGAGGTACCAGAAGATAGCTGCTGAGAGAGCTGAGTTTGACGCTCGGCGATCTTTGCCATAGCGTCATTATAGACCTTCTCCGCTCGAGGATCCACAAAAGAGCCATCTTTCTTTTTGTGAGTTTCCTCAAAAACTCTGGTCATTGGAGGATGTTCGCCTTCGTTTGCTTAACAAAATGACATTCTAAAAAAGTTAAACGGTTAATGGTTAATTTTAATTAATAACAAAATAACAAAAATAGAAATTAACCGAAAAAAGCATACCATTTGAAAGCGCCTTCCCGCAAAAGGCGTTTGATCCGAAGTATGTGGCATAACCGCCGGAAGACCGTCTGGACCGACAGTGTTACGAGAAGCCAAACACTTACCGGCCACTATCTGCGAATGCAGATTAGTCCAGTAGGCCTTCAAGCCGTTCCACACTTCA
Source organism: Eutrema japonicum (assembly GCA_030161315.1). NCBI lineage: Eukaryota > Viridiplantae > Streptophyta > Magnoliopsida > Brassicales > Brassicaceae > Eutrema > Eutrema japonicum. The sequence continues at coordinate 18,785,475 of BSQW01000012.1, read as the reverse complement.
GAAGACATGTATGGGGGCTTCGCCTTATCGCCATCAACCTCCCACTTCCTCTTCCAATCGGAGACGGTATGATTGAGACGCAATTTTCCCTTCTTTTTAAAATGCGTCTTCACCATCTCGTTGATCCCAATGTTCCAGTGCCTTTTTGCTATAAAAAGACAAAAAAGAATTAGAAATGATTTTATAAAAATAATTAATTCTCAACAAAAAAATAATAGAAACGATTAAATTACCGCGAAACATTTGAACCACGTCTCGATTACGTCTTCCGGAACCGCAAACCAATTGTTGTGAGGCTCCTCGAAATAGTCTTTAATGGTGCCAGACACACTCTGTCCGACTTTGTTATCTAATGAACTATATTTATATTAATTAATATATAATGAACTATATATAATTAATTGATTAGTGGATAATTAAATAGTTACGTTACCTCTCGTAAGGACTCACTTCCTCACAGTTTAGGAGGATTTACGTATGTGCGATGTGCCTATCATTCTCGTTAGACAACCAAACTTCCTTCAATTTTCCACTAAGGTGACCGATTGGTGAGAAGATGTCTGGGACACCTTATACTTCATAAGTTCTTCCCACACCACCATCATCATATCGTCGGGGAGCCCGTTTGCATGTGCGGACTTTTTTAGCGAAATAGTATGAAGTGAAGTGTGAAGTTTCTTCTGTCAAACTTCCCGCAACAATTGATCCTTCAACCCTTGCTAGATTTTTTTGCCTTTCCCTTTAAATGTTTCATGAAGCGCTCGAATGGGTACATCCACCTAAACGGAACAGGCCCGTATAGTTCTGCTTCATGTGGGAGATGAATGGGAAGATGTTCCATAACATCAAAAAATGCTGGGGGAATATCTTCTCCAAATTGCACAACAATATTAAAATATTAGTAGCCAGCTGTGCAATTACATCTTCTGACAACGTCCATGTACTAAGATCCTGGAAAAACGCTCCGATGCCTGCACAATCAAAATTATATATTGTAATATTTGAACATATATAATTAATATAAAAAAATTTATATGTGATGATGAATCTTATCTCCAATTGTTTCATGAACATTTCCTGGAAAGAGTTCGGCAAATGCGAAAGGAAGTAATCGTTGCATAAACACGTGGCAGTCATGAGTCTTCATCCCTGAAAACTTTTGTCACTTCTCAACAGATTTAGCAAGATTGGATACGTACCTGATGTAAGATCAAAGGTATGATCTTACAAAACAATACAGATGGAGTCCTTGCAGCTGGCCTAACGGCTCTCTCTACTTAGACAAGAGATAGTTCGTTGTGAATAGAGGGTGGGGATTGAGCAACTGGCCTGATGGCTCTCTTTGCTTAATCCAAGGGATGAGGCGGATGAAGGAAGCAACCATGGGAATCGAAGTGACGCCACAAAGCTTATGGAATAGCTTTAATAAGTCGAAGAACACAAGAGGCAAGGGGCGGCCACGCAAGACTCAAGCTGTTCTAGGGTTAAGAAAAATTCTTTATTGATAATAAGCAAAAACGTGACCACAATAGCTGCTGTGGGACTTTATAAATAGTCAATAAGTCTTGACCTTCAAGGGTCGACACAAAAATCAGAAAAAGGAAAGTTCAAAACGACACACTATAAAAGGAAAAGGAAAAGAAACAAATCGAGAGTCTTAAACAAAATGTCTAAAGAAAAATAAATAGAAGGACTGAAGGCAAAACTTGCAAAACAAAGAAAAGGAAACACATTAGTTTAAAATTCAAAATTGACTCCTACCTGAATAAGGCAAGTCTTAGGTGCCTCTTTGTCCTCCTTGAGTTGTGTTGTTTTGGTCTTGGGCGATGATAAGTAAAGTTGGGTCAAGGCTGGTTTTTAAAAGGGGCCATTCTTCTTGACTTGTGCTTGGGCTTGATGTCTTCATCTTGGTGCTTCCTAAGGCCTGGTTAAGGTTGTCTTCTTGCCCACGATTTGATAGGTTGAGAGTATTCACCATCTTGCTAAGATCATCATGCTCTCCTCGCATCATCAAGCTCTCCACGGCTTCATCGAACTTCTCCCTCATGGTTCTGGTGCCGGATCTTGTCCTTGGTGGTTCATACATAGTGGGGATCTCGATGCATTTAGGTTGTTCCGAACTTGTGTCCTCATCATTCCCTTCCTCTTGAGAAGGTTCTCACCTCAGAACTTGTTCATCTGCATGGAAAGGAGCTAAATCAGACACGTTGAAGCTAGATGAAATGTTATACTCACCTGGTAGTTTTAAGTGGTAGGCATTATTGTTGATGCGCTCCAGCACTTTGAATGGTCCATCTCCTCGCGGTGCAAGCTTAGACTTCCGTTTATCGGGAAATCTCTCTGGTCTCATGTGGAACCAAACCCAATCTCTTGGTTCGAAGGTGAGCTCCTTGCGTCCTTTGTCAACTTGCTTCTTGTATTGCATTGTCTTCTTTTCGATATTCTCCTTAACCGTTTGGTGTAGCTTCCGAACCAGTTCTGCCTTGCTTTACCGTCTTGATGTGGATACACCAATGGTGGGAATGGCGAAAGATCTAAAGGTGTTTGAGGATTAAACCCGTAGGCAACTTCAAAAGGACAAACTTGGTGGTAGAGTGAGTGGCACGGTTATAAGAAAACTCAATAAATGGGAGACAATCTAACCAATTTTAAAATTTTTTACCAACCATTGCCCTTAAAATGGTAGAGAGGGTGCAGTTTACAACCTCAGTCTGACCATCCGTTTGGGGATGGCATGTGGTTGAGAAGAGTAACTTTGTTCCAAGCTTCCTCCACAACGTTCTCCAAAAATGGCTCAAGAACTTTGTATCACGATCTGATACTATGGAACGAGGTAGACCATGTAAGCGTACAACTTCCTTGAAGAACAAGTCAACAGTTTGGGTGGCGTCATTTGTCTTTGAGCAGGGGATAAAATGCGTCATCTTCGAGAACCGATCAACCACCACGAATATTGAGTCTTTGTTCCTGATCTTGGGTAAGCCTAAAACGAAATCCATAGAAAGATTTACCCATGGTAGGTTAGGAATTGGTAAAGGAATGTAAATACCATAGGGGTGTGACCTGGATTTGACTTTTAGACAAGTTACACATTTGGAGCAGAATCGCTCTACATCTCTTTTGATGCGTGGCCAAAAGAAGTGCTCCACCAGTATGCTCAATGTTTTATCCACTCCGAAGTGACCCATAAGGCCTCCGCCATGTGATTCTCGTATAAGCAAATCTCTCATTGAACCTTGTGGTATGCACAACCTCTTGTCTCTGAATAAAAACCCCTCGTGTTGATGAAATGAGCTGAAGGTTGCCTTGTTGCTGGCTTGAAAGATATCTCCAAAGTCGGGGTCTGCCTCATAATGGTCCTTAATATGTTCAAATCCCATAACCTTAGCCTACATAGTGGTGATGAGAGTGTAAAGTCTTGAAAATGCATCGACCACAATGTTTTCTTTCCCTTTTTTGTATTTGATGATGTAAGGGAAAGACTCGATAAATTCCAGCCATCTTGCGTGTCTCCGTTTGAGTGTTGTTTGGCCTTGTAAGTGCTTCAAAGTTTCATGTTCGGTGTGGATCACAAATTCTTTGGCCAGGAGATAATGCTGCCACGTCTCCAACGATCGCACCAATGCATAGAGCTCCTTGTCGTATGTTGCATAGTTGAGAGCTAATCCGTTAAGTTTCTCGCTGAAGTAAGCTATGGGACATCCTCCTTGAGTCAACACAGCTCTAATGCCTATTCCTGATGCATCACATTCAACTTCAAAGGATTTATCAAAATTCGGGAGTACTAATACCGGTGCATGAGTGAGACTAATTTTGAGAGATTGAAATGCGTCTTCGTGAGCTTGTCCCTAAGTAAAAGAGATATCCTTCTTGATAACCACCATGAGTGGGGCTGCGATGGTGCTGAAATCCTTGACAAATCTCCTATAGAAGCTGGCTAGTCCATGAAAACTCCTCACGTGGCCAATGCTGGTGGGAGTAGGCCATTCTTGAATCGCCTTAATCTTTTCTTGATCCACCTTTAATCCCTGTGAACTTACAACAAAACCTAGAAATACTAGCTGATCAGTGCAGAAAGTGCACTTCTTGAGGTTTGCATAAAAACTATTTTCGGAGTGCCTCTAATACTAGCTCAAGGTGCTTCAAGTGGTCTGAAAAACATTGACTCTAAATTAAAATATCGTCAAAGTATACCACTACAAACTTACTGATATACGCTCTTACGACGTGGTTCATACGGCGCATGAAAGTGCTCGGTGCGTTGGTGAGCCCAAGTGGCATAACCAACCACTCATATAAGCCTTGTTTCATTTTGAATGCTCTCTTCCATTCGTCACCCTCTTTCATTCGAACCTGGTTGTACCCACTCTTAAAGTCCACCTTTGAAAAGATTGTTGCACCGTTGAGCTCGTCCAGCATGTCATCTAACCGAGGAATGGGGTGGCGGTATTTGACGGTGATGTTATTGACTGTACGGCAGTTCACGCACATCCTCCATGTTCCGGCTTTCTTGGGCGCTAACAAGACATGAACTGCGCATGGACTAAGACTCTCTCGTATGTACCCCTTTGACATAAACTCTTGCACTTGCTTCTCGACCTCTTTTGTCTCCGCTGGGTTCATCTGGTATGCTGGTCTGTTTGGTAGAGCTGAGCCATGCACTAATTCAATATAATGCTTTATCCCACGTAAAGGAGGAAGACCATATGATATGTCTATGGGAAATATATCTTTGAACCGATCCAGGAGCGTAGTGATCTCGTGTGGCAACTCTGGTTCAACTAAATCTGTCAGTAACCCTTCCTTGAAAATCATTAGTAGCACCGTGCCTTGATGGTTTAAAGCTTTAGAGACAGTACTAGATGAAATATACAAGTTAGATTTACTTACCTTATAATCCTTAGCAAATTTGATTTGCATTTCATAGACTTGCGCTAGTGTGAGAGGTGCAAGCGTATATTTGCGCTTGTCAATAGTGAATGAGTAATGATTGGTGCGCCCGTTGTGTAATGTCTCCTTGTCAAACTTCCATGGCCGTCCAAGCAAGAGATGACCAGCTTGCATGGACACTACGTCGCATACTACTTGATCACAATATCTGCCAATGCTGAACAGGACAGTAACTTGTTCCGAGATTTTGAGCTTAGTCTTGTCATTAAGCCACGGTAGTTTGTATGGTCGGGGGTGCTTGCCCGTATTTAGACCTAGCTTATCAATCATAACCTTGCTGGCCACATTAGTACAAGATCCACCGTCGATAATTAAACTGTATACCTTGGCGTTTACGGTACATCGTGTGTGAAAAATGTTTTCCCTTTGCACCGCCTCTGGATCAACCAATGCACTTAGAACTCTTTGGATCACAAGTAGATCGCCAACATCTGGGTATTCAATCTCATCTTCTTGCTCAGCTTGCTCATCTTCTTGTTCATCTTGCGATTCATCTCTCCATTTGGGGAGAGTATCATAGCTCGCTGGTTGGGGCACTCTCTAGCCATATGTCCCCTTCCCTGCCACTTGAAACAAATTATGTCTCTTGTTCTAGATGTAGTTGGATACTTACTTGGTTCTGACAGAGTCACTTTTGATGTCTCGGGCAGGGACTTCTTGAATCTGGAATCTATCTACACAGCCTTTCCTTTGTCAAATGTTTTGGGAGGTGGCTGGTTCCAGGTCTGGTTCATCTTAGCTCGGTTAGTGGCAATGGTTTTACGCTTAATGTGTTATTCAACTTGAATTGCTAAATGAAGAAGCTCAGACATGTCATGATAAGGCTGTTTTCCACCTTTCTTGCTACACGATCGTGTAGACCATCTAGAAACTGTGCCATGAGCGTCTCCTCCGTTTCATCATTTTCCAACCTGATTCTGAGCTGTTCAAATTCCTCGAAATATTCCTTCACCGTCTTGTTACCCTGCACCAGCTTACGAAATCTCTTTTGTAAGCCTCGGTAGTTATATGGAGGCATATACCTTTTTCAAGTTGAATTTCATGGCTCCCCAAGATGTGATCTGCTCATAATGATGCCTTCTTCTCTCAGCAACGTCTCTGTCCCACCAAGACAATGCATGATCAGTGAGATGGGCTGCTGCTAATGCCACCTTCCGTTGATCATTGTATATGTAGTAATCAAATATATACTCCATCCTCCTTTCCCATTCAAGATACGCATCAGGATTCACCTTCCCTGAAAAAGTGGAAGCTATTAGTTTGATGTCCGTATTGCCTGGTATTGCCTGGTCTATTACCTTCATCATCTCTGATTCGGCCTCAGTGAATTGGATCTCGCATCCGATTATTCTGTGGTAAATCAGGATGGTCATTTCTTCTTTGATTGTTTGGCACGCAATCTTCTAATTCAGGCATGTCCTTGTCTCCTTGTTGGTGTTGCTGTTGTGGTTGCTGTTGCTGTGGCACAACAGGAACAGGTCGCACAGCTTCTCTCTGTGGCTACTCTAGTCGTCCCACTCTCTCTTCCATTCGCCCAAGCTGATTGGCCATGTCTTGCCTCATTGCTGCAATGGCTTGCAAGATAGTATCTTGAGCTGTTATGGCATCATCTTCCATGGTGCTGTGACTTAAACAAAAACAACAATAGATCAAACGCAACTAGTGTATAGAAGTGTCTAAAATAGAAAAGATGCACATTAGAAACTCTCTTTTTTTTATTTTTGACTTATGAATGCAAAACTAATCGACTAAACTAGATAATATGCTAACTAGAATGATGCAAAACTTCAACAATAATTCAGAACATATCGCACAAGTGAAGCTGATGCAAACTGATCAAGAATTCGAAACTAATGCAAGAAATATTTAGAACTCACACAAGACTAAACAAGATGCAACACAATCACTCTGACTTAAGATGCAACAAGCATAAACCACGATCTAAACCAACGCAAATCGTAGATAAAAGAGAAACAAAAGAAACTAAGCTATTCTTTTTAGGGTTTTCTTTTCTGGTGCAATTCAATCACAATTTCAAAACAGAATTTAGATTAGATGCCGGATGAACTATCAAACTATTTTGTCTTTTTTTGGTTTTTTTCGATTTATATGAATGATCAAACATAAACAAAATACCTAACAAAGCTGATAGACGACTTTTTTTTTTTTGATTTTCGATTTTAATGGTGCAAACTATAACGAAACAGAAAAAATTATGAAATAAACAAGATGAATCATAATTGATAGAACCTGGATTAGGAGCACTTATGCTCTGATACCAGATGATGTATGATCTTACAAAACGATACATATGGAGTCCTTACAGCTGGCCTAACGGCTCTCTCTACTTAGACAAGAGATGGTTCGTTGTGAATAGGGTGGGGATTGAGCAACAGGCCTGATGGCTCTCTTTGCTTAATCCAAGGGATGAGGTGGATGAAAGAAGCAACCAGGGAAATCGAAGCCACAAAGCTTATGGAATAGCTTTGATAAGTCGAAGAACACAAGAGGCAAGGGGCGGCCGCGCAAGACTAAAGTTTTTCTAGGGTTAAGAAAAGTTCTCTTTATTGATAATAAGCAAAAACGTGACTACAATAGCTGATGTGGGACTTTATAAATAGTCCATCAGCCTTGACCTTCTAGGGTCGACACAAAAATCAGAAAAAGGAAAGTTCAAAACGACAAAATCTAAAAGGAAAAGGAAAAGAAACAAATCGATAGTCTTAAACAAAATGTCTAAAGAAAAATAAATAAAAGGACTAAAGGCAAAACCTGCAAAACAAAGAAAAGGAAACACATTAGTTTAAAATTCAAACTTGACTCATACATGAATAAGGCAAGTCTTAGGCGCCTCCTTGTCCTCCTTGAGTTGTGTCGTTTTGGTCTTGGGCGTTGATGAGTAAAGTTGGGCCGAGGCTGGTCTTTAAAAGGGGCCATTCTTCTTGACTTCTGCTTGGGCTTGATGTCTTCATCTTGGTACTTCCTAAGGCCTGGTCCAGGTGATTTGGGTAAAGTTTTCACCCAACTAATACTTGCTGCAAGTGCATAGCAATCACGAATAGTATAGTACGGGATCGAATCCACATGAACTTGTAAACTGCACGACGAAAATATTAGAAGAATAATTAAGCTAAAACAAAATAAAAGAGAGGTTGTCGATGGTGATAAGCAAATAAAGTAAATAAGCAATAAAATCAGAGATAATTTAATAAAGAAAAGGTTAGGTCTTAGGGAAATCTCATGGAAAACATGCAACGATAAGATAGATGATTCGATAGGGATTTAAGTAAAAACCGTCTTGAACACAAAACACGAATTTATAGCCTTTCCAATGTCGTGGCTCCGACCACTATGTTTTACAAACCAATAGACTCAGCTTTTGGAAGGTTATTTCAAAATGAAAACATGCATTAAATCGATCAAGTAATGATAAAGTTCACTAGACTCCTTAACTCGACTTTTGTAAGGTTAAGACGCCTAGCTCATCAAATATTAGTTCCGGCAACATAACAAGCTTTTGGAGAGTATGCTAACCTAAGATCAGTTTACTAAATGTGCAGTAAAGTAATCATGCATTGAGAACAAATAAAGATGAAGAACCGTATGAACATCCATTTTAAACAATCACCATATCAATATCGAATTATGCACCCATGAATCCCCTTCAACCTAACAAACGAACTACTCACTCATGATGCACAAAACACAGCAATTATGAATTGAAATCATGATGAGAATACTTGTATTAAAAGAGTAAGGTTCAGAAAACTTTTCTATATCGAAGTACAAAGTCGAGATCTTCACCTTGAAGCTATTAGAATCCAAATCAATGAAAAACTTGTAAGAACTATGAAGAAATCGTGGCTGTGTTTATTCTAGGGCAGCTCTCTGCTTTGTGAGGCTAAAAACAAGTATATATAGCCCTAAAGTCGACATAGGGTTTCATTAGACCTAAAAAGGAAGTTTTTGGGTCGCAGGATCGGCCAAGCTTCTGGGCCGACCTCCTCGGCCGAGCTCAGGCCCAATTCGGACGCGTATTCAGTAAAATCGGTGTATTTTCCTGACCACTGCTCCAAATGACTTTAAAAAATTACATATGAAAGATGATTCAAAATTCTATCTTTCCACAAAATTTCATCTCAATCCATCAATGGGAAGGGATCCAATGAAGGTGAAACTTCTTATGCATATGTGCTGTCGAATTGGAGAAATCTGCCTTTCTTGAGCTTTAGGTGCTTGGCTGATCTTTTGGACTTGGAAACATGTCTTGTACATAGTAAACTCCTTTTTGCCTCCATTTTGCATATTTTTATGATTTCACCTATATAGACTTTAAAACTAAAAATACGAGAAAACTACCTCAAAAAGCACAAAACCGTATAAAAATGTTTAAATAAAATACTAAAATCCGCAATAAAAACAGTAAAATATAGAGTATATCAACTCCCCCCAGACTAAGCGTTTTGCTTGTCCTCAAGCAAACAAAGAAACTAAGAATAGAAAAGAGGTTTGAAAACGCGGAAATTCACAAATTCTTTAGAACGTCGTACTAACCTTCATTGTCGTAAACCAATTAGAAAAGTTTTGACGTTAGATAGAAACCACCATGTAATTCGCCGTTTGCTTCTCAACTTCCCAAGTCCGACCCACATTCTCATAAGGTTACGCGAATTCTCCAGTGCTAACTTCTTTAAAGTTAAAGGCGTGTGGTCTCATCGAGGGAGTATCGATCAAAGAACATGTAGACTTTCCTCAATCAAGTTTCCTTCTTACCTTGACAGTCTTAATTCCGGTTTCTTTCCTCTCCCTTTTTCTCTCTTCATTAGATCGATTTCTTCTTCTTCTTCTTCTTCTTCTTCTTCTTTTCTTTTTTTCTTTTTGTTCCACAGGATTAAGGAATGCGAGACGCGAGTATTGATGGTGTTTGCCAATGAATACCCGGTTATTATCCTTGGATAAGTTTCCATGAGACGCGAGTATTGATGGTGTTTGCCACCGAATCCCCAATTCACTTCTTTTGGCGTACTTCCATGAGACACGAGTATTGATGGTGTTTGCCACCGAATCCTCGGTTCACTTCTTTTGGCATACTTCCATGAGACATGAGTATTGATGGTGTTTGCCACCGAATCCCCAGTTCACTTCCACGCCATCCCTATCCTTTTTGCATTGAAGTACTTAACTGAAGGGAAGAGAGAGAGAAACCGTATTCACACAGACTTGTCATGGTAGGCTTGAAAAAGGTGTCTTGGTCGATGTATACAAAGCCCCAAGATGAGAAAAGTTAAGTTCATTAGGTTGAAGCCAGTGCTAAATCCTTCGGTTCCCTTAGAGAAATAGGCGTTTTTATGGTAGGTCGGTCCACTCACGGGTTTTCTATTAGTAAAAATCTGCGGTCAATTTCTGTTAAAACGCTCACTAAAAGTTGGTGTCACAGGGTTAGTTCCAAGAAAAGTTCATATAAAATGACTCAAGAAAAATAAAAATAACATCAAAGAAAAATAAAATGCGTTAGTAGATGATAAATCTCCCCCAGACTTACCTTGCACCGTCTCGGTGTGATATTGAGCGATAGAAGGGAGCGGACATACTCGATAAAATAAAAATAATAATAAATAGAAAATAAATAAAAGAAAATTTTGACGAAGGGACTTGGATCACAACGTTACGGAAACAGAAGATGAAGTCTCGTTATCATCAGATTCGTGAGAAAGCATCTCTGTCTCGTCGGAATCAGCTACGAACTCATCCTCTTGTGGCGTATGGCTTGTGGCGTCATCATCGGTAGCCTCGGTTAGAGACTACCTAGCCGTTGTCCACTTGCCCGGCTCCTTGAGTTGTTCGAGATTTCTTGAAGAAATGTGGTACAAACTTCTTGACCACCTTGACGAGCTTTGAGATCATCTCTCCTTGAGTGCGAACCTGGTCTTGGAGGAGTATCCTCTCCTCTCGTTCCTTTGCGATAATAGCATAGAACCATTGGTCCGTGCGGTTCCTCATTGGTGCGGTGATAGGCTGAACCAAAGGAGGAATACCGGATGATGATGCACATGAGATCGAGGGGCGTCGAGGCGCTACAATGTTGCTAGTGTTGCGTGCTGCTTTTGCTCGAGATTTGTAGAAAAAGCTAATCCCTACAATAGGATCTCCCGGTGTACGTATGAATCACATATTTTCAAGAGGGTTGAAAGAAGGGTTACCGTCTCGTAAACGAGGAAGGGTCTCGCATGGAAGAAGGATGCATTGTGCCTCCTTTGAAGAAGGTGGCGTGAATATATAAGCAAAAATCTTGGAATTTTCAAGCCAACCAGCGAGATAACCTTTCCTTTGAAGCCCGACGATGTCTAATTTGTTCTTATATTGAAGCGGTTCTTCAGTCCTAAAATCAACACCACAATGTAGGAGGATCGCAGTGATAATGCCTCCAAAGTTGTTGTAAGCATTGCGTTCCTTTGAAGCGTCATGCTTAATTGCGATGAAACGTCTAGCAATGATTGAGCCGAGATTTGCTGTTTCGGGCATGTCCACAAAAGGGGCGGTAAGAATGAAGAACTCATCTCGAAGGATCAAACTATGCTCATTCCGACTGAAAATTGTTTGCGCGATCATTCGATGCATATAGCGGACAGCGGGGTGCGTGATTCATGACTCCTTTGACGAGCCGGGGTCGAGTTCTTTGTCAGCAAATCCGTTCCAAATGCCATAAGAAGTGATGCTCCTCGTGAAAGTCTTCTTCTCATCACAAGCAAATCCAAATAGCTCGCTGATATGCTCAAATTAATACCCTAAAAGTACTAAAGCAGTAGTTGTAGTAAAGTAGGGGTCGAACACAAGGACTCAAGAAAATCGCTCAATAAACTACTTAGTGTCGAATCAAGCTACGCAATTCAGTTGAAACAAAAAACAATAAACAGTAAAATAGTTGTAAAATCGATGGAAGAATATAGGCCCAGGGTATTTCTCAGGATATCAATGAATGTAGATAACCAATCAGTCAGGATTCAGATTTAGCGCGGTTCTTGAACTCAAATCACTAAGCTATAATTAACCAACTTTCATTGCGAGAATTATCTAAATCTAAACTTCAGAATCCCAAATCTCTTTGCAAATTCCTAAGAATAAACCAGCCTTAATATCGAGTTTGATATGTTCACAATTCAATTAAACCAAATCTCTTTGCGAATAATCAATTTGCTCACCCTAGATTCTGTCAGATTACTCAATTGCACTGTCGTGCCTAATCGATTAACCTAAGATCTAAGTTCTAGATTCGTCAACCTAGAATTAGCTTTGAGAACAACCTATGGTGAAGAACTAATCCAGATGGTGAATCCTAACTAATCAATTACCAGCAATCATAGAAAACCCTTATGAGAACCCTAAACCTAAAGTGGATCTACTCAGACATGGAGAATGAAAACAACATGATTGAATAGATCATCAAAGAAATCAATAAAAAACAGGAGTTCAGAGTTGTCTCTCCAAAAACCAAAGCAAAATCAAGCGTAGCCAACAAAAGTGGCTGAAAAACCTAATTATAATGCTAAAACACGTTCTGGGGCTTATTTTAATAATTAAAGACTTCTGGACTAAGATGCAAACTCTCCAGACTTGTAAAAAGTCGACTTTCCTGTTTTCCCAAGCAGTATCGATCGACACTAGGTAGTATCGGTCGATACACATCCTCTGTGTCGACGCTTCTGCTCGCCAGACTGGATTGTCTTCACAAAAACTGGTATAACTTTTGATCGCACCGTTGGAATGGCCTCAAACCACTTCCAAATGAAATCCAATCCATTGATCTGTCTTGTGTCCACATTTGAGCTCAATCCATCGGTGGAAAGCTCTTCAACGAATGACAAACTTCTGACGTCTCTGCATGAATCTGCATCTCCATATACTCCAAAATGCTCTAGAATGCTTCAATATCTCCAATTAAGCTCCAAACGTACCTAAACATGTAAAAGACTCGAAAATACTCCAAACTACTAGAAAGACTCCATAAATAGGACATAGATCATGGTCTAAAAGGGGTAAAAACCATGATATATCATTCACAAAGATCACCGATGGTTATTGAGTAAGATTGCTCATTAATAGAGAACAAATCTTCTTTTGCCGTGAAGTTCTGTCCAACGGGAGATCCATAAGGCGTATCGAACGACGAATCTGCATACTCTATCGAGATTTGCGATCGTTTGAACTCCGAAAGACCTAGCTCTTCCGCCATTGCCAATGACATGACATTGATGTTAGCTCATGTATCGCACAAAGAGTCATAGATTTCAATACCATTGATGGTGCAAGGAACCACAAACTTTCCCGGACTATCATTCTTCTCGAGTGGCCTCATTTTCAGCCTCGTTTTGAAAGCTCTCTTCGATTCTCCTTCGTATGGCTTTTGTTCTTCGATTTTGTCTAACTCATCAGTCTTAGGAGGTGATGTAGAGGTTGGAACAAGCTCATTTTCATTTGAGGAGACAACATTGCAAAACGTTTTTGCACTTGCCTCGACTTGTTTCTTAACGGCTTCCATAGTTTGAGCAACTTGAACATTTAGCTTATGAATATGAGCAACGATTGAATCGTACTTGTTGTTGAGATTGTTGTAGATGTTATCCATCTTCTCATGGATCTCCTTGTTCGCTTGTTTATGCCCTTCGATGCATTGTTTCATCATTGCTTGGAGTTTATCTTCTTGTCGTACCGGTGCGGTAGCTTGAGGGAAAATGAATGGAGGCTTCACATGATAGACTCCCTTTTGATAGAATGGTTGCTTAGGCTGGTATTAGTTCCTTGTTTGACGTTTTGCTGAGGATGCACTTGATCTTGAGAGTTCTCCGCATTGTTGTTTCAGTAGGACATATTTTGGTGAGATCGATATCCTTGGTTGAATTCTCTATTTCCGAAATTTCCACCAATGTAGTTCACTTCGTCTTGGTTCTCCTCTGTACCATCCCCAATATATTCCATCATAGGGTCACCATTAGTATCCACCACGTCTTCAATAGCATGAACGGCTCTTTGAACTTTTAGTAGTTGAGAAACCATGTTCCAAAGCTCCGCGATTTGTGTTGATTCGCTTGACGTGTTGGTAGTACGAATGTTTCTATTGTACCCGGGGCAGCTATTTGCCTTACTAGCAGCAAGGTTCTCGATAATAATCTTAGCTTCCAATACCGATTTGGTCATGAAGCTTTCATTGCTCGCGGTATCGAGAGATAACTTGTACTTGTGATCGATCCCGTTGTAGAAGATGTTCCAAAGATTTCATTCGGAGAAACCAGGATTAGGGCAGTCTCTAGTGTACTACTTAAAACGTTACAAGGCCTCATAGAAAGATTCGGTAGGTCCTTGTTGAAAACACGAGATATTGCTTCTTATGGAGCTCAATTTTTGCTTGGTATAGAATTGGTTGAAGAAGGCAGCTTGTACTCGTTCCAAGTAGTAATTGACTGAGGGGTCAGTGACTTCATCCATCTTAATGCATTGTCATTCAAAGAGAAGGTGAACAACTTGCACATGAAATAATCAGCGGGAGCTCCATTTGATCGAGTTGTGCTACATATCTCCTCGAAAGTGTCAATGTGATCGAGTGGGTGCCCGGTGGGCAAGCCATGGAATTGATTTTGCTTCACCAATCCAATGATATGTGGCTTGATCTCGAAATCATGCTTTTGAGGATTAGGAGGACGAATTGGATTCTTATCCAAAAAGAAAGCATCGAAAGAGTAGAGATCACCGATGGTTTGATGATTTCGGTGTTGAGCGATCGGTGCTGGCCTTTGGTACTGTGCTGGTTGCTGAGGTTGATGCACTCCTTGGGGAGGGAATAGCTGAAGTAGTTGTCGCAACGCAGCTTGGTCAAAGGGGTGATGATCTTCCACTCGCGGTGGAGGTTGTCGTGCAGCACAACCGAGAGGGGCGTTCGGGTCAACGTCTCGAGCTGGAGGATCGTTGTTTGGGTCACCAAGGTTGGCGACATGAGGGTTAACGCCGTGGGGGTGCTGCAAGAGAGCAGCATTGGCGTTAGAAAGGGCAGCGGCTTACTCTTGAGCGAGCCGTTCTTCTTCGGTAAGGAGGGCTCGGTTTTCTAGCTCGGCCATCCTTTGTTGTTGTTTTTGTTTTCTAAGTCGTCTCTGAATTCTATCTATCTCCAATTCAGGTTCTAATAGATTTTCAGAAGTATAACTTCTAGTCATACACCTGAAAATCGAAAGAAAAACTCAAAGGAACAAATTATAAGTTTTTTAGAAAATTTATAAGAAAAAATAAAATGCAGATGATAAACGTTTTAGACTAGATTAAATTCAGAATTCGAAAGTAATATTATCTAATTCCCCGGAAATGGCGCCAGAAAACTTGATGTGGATAAAGTTTTCACTCAACTAATACTAGCTGCAAGTGCACATCTATCACGAATAGTATAGTACGGGATCAAATCCACATGGACTTGTAAACTGCACGATGAAAACGTTAGAAGAATAATCAAGCTAAAACAAAATAAAAGAGAGGTTGTCGATGGTGATTATCAAATAAAGTAAATAAGCAATAAAATCAGAGATAGGTCTTAGGGAAATCTCATGGAAAACATGCAACGATAAGATAGATGATTTGATAGGGATTTAAGTAAAAACCGTCTTGAACACAAAACACGAATTTATAGTCTTTCCACTGTCGTGGCTCCGACCACTATGTTTTACAAACCAATAGACTCAGCTTTTGGAAGGTTATTGCAGAATGAAAACAAGCATTAAATCGAGCAAGTAATCATAAAGTTCACTAGACTCCTTAACTCGACTTTTGGAAGGTTAAGACGCCTAGATCATCAAATACTAGTTCCGGCAACATAACAAGTTTTTGGAGAGTATGTTAACCTAGGGTAAATGTTTTTGATTCTACTCATAACATTTATAAGTAGTCACAAAAGAGTCTCAAATTTGCGACTCCACTCGATATTTTTTAATAGTAGTCATATAATGGACCCAAATTTGCGACTAATTTGCGACAAAATGGCAAAAATAATGAAAGCTTCTCATTGGCTAGTTCATTGAGACAAGGATTGAGATCCTCCACCATTGATTGGTTTAATCCAACATACCAAATCTTTTTTTTAATTGAGTTTATCTTTCTCTCTCTCTCTCTCTCTCCTTCCTGCGATTCTTCTTCTTCTTCCTTCTCTTCGACATCTAACTCTTTTTTTTTCTCTCTGTATCTTCTCCTTCGACATCTAACTCTTTTTTTCAGATGCTCACCGCTGGCGAGGCTGTTGTGTGGTTGGTCCGAGGAGGCAGCGGTTTGTGGAAGCAAGGTTTCTTCTCGGCGACGGTGATGTTAGGTTGCGGCGGCGGAAGCGAGGCTGTCTGTCAATGCTCCGATGCTCGGCGGCAGAAGCGAGGTTTCTTCTCGACATCGGTGGTGTTGGGCTGCGTGGTGGTTGCTCTGATGGGTTCGTGCCTCGCGTCGAGGGTGGTTCGTGGTGGTTGCTTCCCGGCGGCCTAAGCCAGACGGAGGAGCTCGCGAGTCAGGCTGAGCTCAGGATGCAGGCGGATGTGCAGTTCTTGGCCATGGAGGGTGATCGGCGTCGGCGAGGGAGAAGAAGATCGAAGATATATATATGTAAATATATTTCTTTTGTTTTTGTTTTTGTTTTTGTATTTAGATAAAAAAATTTATATATAAATCAATTTGGTTATTTATTCATTTTTAAAAAAAAAAATTTCTTTTTTTTTTACTCGTAGTCTCAAATCAGTCTCTAAATTAGGACTGATAGTGAGAGTCACATATTAGTCGCAAAAGAGCGACTGTTTTTGCGACCGATTTATTTATCGACCAAATATTTTCAACTATTTTTTTGGGACTGTTTTTGGGAGTCGTAAAAACTGTGTTTTCTTGTAATATAGAAACTTTGTTACTAAGAGCCTATGGACCGTGTTTGAATCGAACATACCCTAAGATATCCATGTCGACCCAACATCGTTTTTATTATAATTTACAAATCGCATTTTCTCTTTTTAGTTTATGCCATCGATTTTCATTCTCAATTTACCAGAAATTTTCTTTTTTCGTTTTTACAATTTTCGGGACAAAACCTTATTCTCGTTTTAGACTTCCTTGCTAATTCTCTGTTTAAGGTCTCACAGAAAAGCATTCCCTCCTTGTGGATCATTACCTTAAGTCCTACAACGCACATCCGTGCACTTGCAGATTTTTAGGTTTATAAATTTAAAACCTGAAGTTTCGGAAACAATCCGATAGCATCAAGTTTTTGGCGCCGTTGTCGGGGAGGCAACTGCTATTGTTCTGTCACACCTTAGAGGTTAGTAAATTGACTCTAAAACAAACTTTTTCTTTTTAATTTTCGTTTTTGTTTTTTTTCGTTTCAGGCTCTGAATCATGAACTCGCCCTCTAGAGCGAGATGACTACTACAAGCATGGTTTCTACGACCCATCTTATGCTCACTAATCTCATGACTCACACACCAATTGTGACACGTTCTACATGGATCGGAAAACGGCACAGACCAACTACTCTCGAGGACGCTACGAGCATCCTTATTCCTGAGAAGAGCCTTTTGCGTCTCCGTTCGTCAACAATCATCAAAACCCTCACCATATACCCCATAAATTCTCGGACCAGCACGTTTTCAACTCAAAGATTAGCATGCGTTTGGAGCGACTCAACGTGATGTTAAATCAATACCTTTACTGTCAAGTCGTGACCGAGGCAGCCATGAACAAGAAGATAGTCACAATCTATGCCGAGTTCAACGAGAAATTTGATGATCTTGTTGTCCACGTCATAATCCTCAAGGAACAAACTCTAAAGGATGTTGTTACTATCAAAGAAAGGACAAAAATCATGGAAGAGGAACAAACCAAGCAAAAATATGACATCATTCAAAATTCGATGGAGATTCGTGATTCGAAGCAAGAGATCAAGGAGACAAGTGAATTTGCCTCTTGGTACAGAGAAAGAACTGACGACGAACTCCAAGAAATCGGATCTCGCCTCAGCATACTAGAGTACAAAGCTAGAGAAACCGACGCTACGGTTAGTCACCTATCCGACTCTCAAAGGACGAGCAAGACTTGTTTAAAGAAACTTTCTAAAGATCATGAGGAGCATGAAGCAACGCTTGTAGTTCATGCCCCTGATCTAGAAGAGAAGCCAAATGATCCCTTAGAAAACAGAAAACACCTTTAAAAATGAAGAAGACGACGAGCATAGCAAATCCCCACAGATTTCTCCCACCGCGGTTTCAACCCTCCGACCCGTCGCCAGCTGCCCTTCCACCGCGGGCGCGTCCTACCGACCCATGGTCGACCTGCCTTTCACCGCAGGCACGCCTCCTCCACCCGCGGCCAGCTCCTACTCGATTTATTTCACACGGGGGAAAATGTGATATAAGTCTGGAGGAGGATTTCATCTCTTACTAATCACCTTTTTCATGAGTCTTTGCGTTGTGCATTTTTCTTTAAAAAATTTCAAGTTTTTCACTAAAGTTGGAATACGATTTAAGGGAATGATGAAAAAAATCTATGATAATAACCAACCAATGTGCTTATGCGCTATTTCTTAGTAACATGCTCTTTCGTAATTTTGTTCTAAAATTGGCGATAGCTAGAGTTTCTATTAATGCGAAATCTCCAGAGGAATTTAGACCGTAGAGTTTCCTTAGGATGGCATATACTAGCTCTATTATATTTGGACTTTAACTTGACTTAATTTTTATAGGTTTATGCAAAGATAACGAATCATACATTCAAGACGTTCTTTTACCTTTTTGATATTCATATATTTTACATGTTCTAGCATACATTTTACTTAGAGTTTTGTGCCATTTGCATGCATAATCACGGTTTTGTCTTGCATTTATGTCTCATTTAGAGTTGAGGATATTTGCATTAGATCCTAGTGATTTCTTGAATATTTTGGAGTCTATTTTAGGTGTTTTGGAGAACATTTGGGGACATGGAGTTGAAACCGTCCGGATATGGACAAGGAGAAGGAAGAGTTCACCCAAAGCATCTCAAAGATGTGGCTGGACGAGAACTTTTCGCCATAATTTAGCTTCAATGGTCTTCATAGAAGTTGTAGAGAAGTGAGTTAGCTATTCAGATAAGCTGGAATAATGTCATTTCAATCAGCGGTTCAGGAGATACGGGTGATTTATTAAAAACATGTCACTGTCGGAAAATGCAGAGGCAGTCCGAAGCAGCTGAAAGCTCATATCGGATGGAAGCCTTCCCATGCCCAGTTTAATCGGATCTCTTGATGAACATCATGCAAAATTGAGTTAGATTTCTAACGCGAGATGATTCAGCTCATTCCGAGTAATATTCCAGGAGTTATCGCCGATTTAGTGGACACATATAACCTCTACCCAGTCCAAGATCCGACCCGATTTGCCTCGGGTCGACCCGGTTCGAACACTTTGTGTATTTATACAAATTTTAGATATTTCTAAACCTAAATCTTCTTCTACCATGAGTTGGGCACGACCCAAACACATTTTTGATGGATTTTGATTGCTCTTCATACATATGCCACTCTAGAGAAGATTTCTTCACCCCTTATCTTTAATTTATGCATTTTATCTATCTTTATATCTTTTTCTCTTGTGTTCTTCATGTTCTTTAGGCTTTAGAACCTTTTGTTGGGTTTTTTGATTATGCTTGATTATTGATGGTTTGATGGTTGATTTGTGATGTTTATGTTCTTAATCCTTGCTTTCCTTTCTTGTTTAGTGTTCCTAATGCTAGATCTAGCTTGATACAGTGGATCTAGATCATAAGGCATTTCATGCACACCAAGTGTTTGATGAAATGCCTTGATGAACTATTCAAGAGATTTATGCCCCTAGCCTATGATATTAGTTGTCTAGGGTGTATTTTTGGTTGATCTTGTTTATATTCTTAATGCTTGCTAATCAATGATCCACAAATGAGAGTTTGCTAATGGATTAGGTGATTAGCATAGTGATTAGATGCTTGAAAGAGAATTAGTCAAGATTAGTGATCTTTACCTAAGGATTAGCATAGATTGTGTGCATTTGCATCATTTGTTAATTGTCTTGATGGTTAGATGATTATGATTTAGGTTGCATCTTGTTAGATCCTTCACTTAGGTTGATCTTAAAGCTAGTTTTAGATTGAGAAATCAAAACAATAGCTTAAGCATTTCACGCCCGATAGGTGTTCGATGAAATGCTTGAAGCAAACCTTTTGTGAGCTTTTCATGCCTAGCCAATGAGAGTTGATGTCTAGGGTGATTAGTGAACTAAGTGGGATTGGAGATTAAAGCTTGTTAATCATCTTATCACAAACGAGAGTTTGATCTTGATTTAGTGATTAACAAAGTGATTAGTGCCACGAGAGTGGATTAGTCATAATTGTGAATTCCATGTTCTAGGATAGTGTTTAATTCAATCTTTATCATCATTTTTTGTTCACTAATAATCTTCTTGATAGTTAATTCATTTTTCCAACACTTCTATCTTTTGTTTTCCTTTTTGCATTTCATTTTCTTGATTCAAAAATATAAACATCCAAAAATATTTGCTCTAGTTTAGGAAGATTCATGTATTCTTGGTGCAGTGATCTTAACCTCTTTGGTTCGATCCTCAAATACTACAATGACATGAGTAGGTTTGAGTAATTGATATGAGCTTAATAACACAAAATCTATATATCACTTTTACCTATTACCACTCTTTGCCGTACATGAATGGCCAGCTCATCTTTAGTTGGTACCTTTTTCAACCATCATGCATTCTCTCTTTGTGTCTTATGTGCAGATATATGCAAAAAAGTCGGAGAGGGAGGAACGACACTGTTTTCAGTCACTAAAGACGAAGACTATACGCAATCGGTGGAGGTAAAATCAACAAAGACGAGAGCTTGGTTTTGCCTTGGAAATCTCAAAATCAAGGTAAATTTCCGTGCCCCTAAGACTCTATCTTAATAAAAGGCGTTTCCCCCATTAAAAAAATAGAAAAAATCGAAATGGAAAGGAAACGAGAGCCTAAAGAGAGTCTAGGTTGGCCGAAATTCTTATGAGGCATCCATGGTTCGTTTGTAAGAAGTTTTTCATTCCAAACCCACATAAAATTCTAAGTATGGGGAAATCACATAAAACTTTTGTTTATGGAGAAAGGAGGAAGTGCAACATTTTTACGCAAGAAGAAGTGACTGGAAACTATGGTTCTCAATAGGTCATTCCTCTCTTGCTGTTTTGCATAATATCTCACACCCTCCGGTGAAATTACGGTAACCCGAAACATTTTTAACCTCACCTCTAAATGCCTTTAATACCTAGCATTGATTGTCTTGGTTTGATCTTTTTGATGATCACATTTTCACTTAATGAATTTAGAGAGTTATTTGATCGGAATTTTGGATTTTGAAAGTTTAGATTTCGTATGACGGATACCGTGGACTAGTGTTTCAGAAACTTATGCTAAGATTTTTCTTGTCTAGGTTGCGATTGATGTAGTTCGATGGTTATGGTTTAGAAGGACGGTCTCCGAGATTTTGAGTTCCCTATGATTTTGGTTTGATATTTCCGAGCTTTGGTTTTGTTTTGTTTGAGGACAAACAAAGTCTAAGTCTGGGGGAGTTGATAACACCGTATTTTTACCTGTTTTACTATCTATTTTAGAACACTTTAATAAGTGTTTCATTCGCTTTTATATGTTTTTATTACGGTTTTCGCATATTTATAGTTTCAAGACTCTTTTCAGGTTACTTAGGAAAAAGGGTTGCAAATTGGAGAAAACCAGATTTTCGGCTCAGAGTCAAACCGTCATAAGTTCAACTTCCAAAGAGGTTCTTCTCACCTTCTGATCCAGCCCAATTTTGGAGATATTCAAGAAGGACCACCTACCTTTCTATTCTAATGGATTTGAGGACAATTCAACGGGTCAATCAAAAAATACATGAAGATCAAGAAGTCCCAATTTACCACGGGGAAAAGCCACCGACCCGCGGCCAAGAGGCAGTTCACCGCGGGCATAAGCATTCCACCCGCGGGCAAGGTGTGTTTCACCGCGGAAAGAGACCATGGACCCGCGGCCAAGCCCTGTTTTGTCCTGTAAGCCCATTTGCAAGCCCGTTCAAATCCCGTCAAGGACAAATCCTAAAGACCTACGAAAGCATAGCTCAAGGCCTATAAAAATGTGCTTTTATAGACCAAACTCGTGTGTTACTTTGTAGTCTTCAATTTAGTATTATTTTGTGCTTGCTTTTACATCTCTTTTCTTAAGCTTTGTTCTTTACTTTCGAGATTGGTGAAGAGGTTGTCCCCGGACATAGTTCTTAAAATCGAGAGACTCCTTCATCAATTTCCTGTTATTTATTTAATCATGTCTTTTATTTCAATTATGTCAGACTTTATTAATCTTTGGGTTTAAAAGGATTATCGAGAGAAATTATATGTTCGATAAGGATTTCACAAGATAAAACCCTAGCTGATTTCTAGAACTCTTTCTTATAGATCGTTGTTAATGCATGAATCTAGTGTCATGAACTAGAGGCTGATTCCTATGTGTTAAAGAACCACTGAAAGTGCTGAATCTAAACACCTGAATCGTTCATCTATAAAAGTGTGTCACGTCGTAAGATACGAAAGTATACTTACGGACTACCGTGAGCTAATAAGAACCAGCTCGAACATCATGACTTTATGGGCGGCCGAAGACAAAGGCTACCGGTCGAGTATATAAGTTATTGGTACGTAAGATGTACGAAAGTAGGTTACGCCATTTATTCTATCCAATTTGTGGAGTTACTAGAAACTTTGTTACTAAGAGCTTAGGGACCGTGTTTGAATCGAACATACCCTATGATATTCCTGTCGACCCAACATCGTTTTTATTATAGTTTACTAATCATTTTTTCTTTTTTTTTTGGTTATGTCATCGATTTTCATTCTCAATTTACAAGTAATTTTCTGTTTTTCATTCTTACAATTTTTGTGAAAAAACCCTACAAAACCTTATTCTCATTTTAGACTTCCTTGCTAATTTCTCTTTCTAAGGTCTCACAGAATAGCATTCCCTCCCTATGGATCGATACCATAAGTCCTACAACGCACATATGTGCACTTGCAGACTTTTAGGTTTATAAATTTAAAACATGAAGTTTTGGAAACAATCTGATCGCATCACCGTGATGAAAGGAGGAAAATCGGAGGAGACGTCCCCAGCTCATATCGGCTCGGAAACCTGATGGAGGGAGAAGAGAACTTTCTCTAGGTACAACAGACGCAACTCTCCAACGAGCTGAGAAAGGCGAGCCGAAACCAATATGACGAGCCGCGATAGATGAGCCGGGCCCAAATCGAAGAGATGAACGAAATTCGAGCCTCTCTGGATCGGGCTGCTGCTGAAGTGAGAGTCGTTCAATCACAAGTGCATCATGCTATTAACGCGGCGCCGGAGATAGATTGCATGTTGGAAGAGACGCAAAGGACCCCTTTAACAGCTCGGATCACCGAGGTGAGAGTTTCCGACCCAGTTCTAAGCCAGGAACGATTAGAATCCCGTTCTACGAGGGGACGACAAACCCAAAGGCTCACATTACAGCTTCTTGCATAGCAATGGGCCGAGCCAACCTCAAGGAAAGTGAAAGAGACGCCAGATTCTGCCTCCTGTTCGTAGAGCATCTAAAAGGGGCCGCATTCGAATGGTTCTCAAGGCTCGACCGAAATTCCATCGAGAACTTTCAACAAATGGCTGATATGTTCTTAAAGTAGTATTCCATGTTCATTGACCGAGGAACTTCAGATGCTGACTTATGGACCCTCTCGTAACCACCGACAGAGACGCTGTAAAACTTCATGGGACGATTCAAGGAGGTGGTGTCTAAAGTTAAAGGCATGAGTGACAGAGCGGCCCTCACCGCATTAAAAATTCACTGTGGTACAAGTCGGATATCAGAAAAGAGGTTGCGATGAATACACCTCCGATGATAAAAGACGCCTTGCACCGAGCCTCGAACTTCATAGTCGACGAGGAGGAGATGAATATCCTATTCGAAAGGTGCGAAACGACATAGCCAGCGAGCCAAAACGTCATCTCTGCCCCAAATCCGCCGAACCTCATAAGGAACACTCAGAGCGGAGGATTCGTGCACCATGAAGGATCCAAATTCAATGGCGCACATAACTACCAAGTAGGAGCCGGTCGCGGGAAAACTCCGTTCAATATGTGGACAAGAAACTCCAGCAGTTTTGACGAAAAGGCCTACTGTGAACATCACCATTGTTACAGACATATGACGGCGAACCACCAGAGCCTAGGTGCAAGACTTGCGGTCAAACTTATGGCAGCAGAGTTCGGCGATGCCATTAGCCTCAAAGATTTCGAGCGCGAAGAGGAGAATGACCAACAAAATCAACCGAACCGAGGTGCTCAGATAGAACAAAACCGAGGCGATATCCCTAAACAAGGAAGGAGAGCTGATGAAGAAACGTAGCAAGGCCCTCAGAGAAGGATAAACATGATAATGGGAGGATCCCGGTACTGTGCGGACACTGTGTTTTCAATCAAAGCTTTACAGCGAGGATCATTATCCATCATCAATTGGTGGGAACCTCCTAATATTCCAAATCTTGTCATCTCATTCGCATAAAAACGAAACCACCGGGATTGATAGGTCGCATAATGATCCACTCGTTATCGAGCTGACCATCAAAGATTGCGATGTAGCAAAAGTATTGATAGACACAGGAATTTTCGTCGACTTTATCTTCCTAGAAACCCTCAAAAAGATGAATATCAACTTGTCGGATGTCATAGCTGATCCAAAACCCCTAGCTGGATTCTCAGGAGAAACGACGATGCTCTCGACACAATCAGACTGTTGTCCATGCTAAAGGCGTATTAAAAATCGTGGAAATCTTGATCGCGGATCACCCGGCGATATACAATGTAATATTGGGAACTTTGTGGATAAACTCCATGCGAGACGTTAGGGATGTCAATCGAGCATAGCCCGGCCCGGCCCAACACCCGTAAAACCCGCATATATTTGAGCCCGTCCCGGCCTGGCCCGAAAAAAAATCGGGCCTATATTCTAAAGCACGGACATGGCTCTAGGGCTTTTCGGGCTTTTTCGGGCTTTTCTTTACAAACACAAAAATTCACAATTCTCAAATGAAAAATAATTAAAACAAAATATTTATCAAAATAAATCTAAATTGAAATGTATTATATCAAATCCAATTAAATTTAAAAACAAAAGTTTGTCAAAAAAAAATTTCAAATAAATTGTATCACCAAATAAAACATAAAATCAAAATACTTCAAATCAGGTAGTAGAGTTTAGATTATAATCTCAATCATCATCTTCTAAATCCTCATCACCATCAAGAGTTATAGATAAAAAAGTAAAATAATATTAAGCTTTTAGAGGTATAAATCATATAGAAAGTAAAAGATAATGGTACCTTGATCACGAAATGTAAATCCATCCAACCAAGTGCATGTACAAATCAGTGCTTCAAAGTTTCTTGGTAAAAGACGATTTCTATATTTATCCAAGACATGCGCACCAATACTAAATGTAGATTATGATGCCACTGTAGTTATCGGAATGCTTAGAACATCACATGCCATACGAGATAACTCACCATAACGTTGTGACTAACACTTCCACCATTATAAAACATTCATGTCTTCATAAAAAGTCAATTCCAACATATCGTCTTCTAAGTATAGAGTCAATTTAAACTTTTCTTCTTCTATAATGGTACATTTTTCATACGCTTTGAAATCATATGATAAGCGAACCCAAATTTAATAAGACATACATAATCAAATAGTTCCGGGCTTTTCGGGCTAACCCAAAAGGGCCGATTGTTTTTTGGCTTTTATGTCTAGGCCCAAGCCTGCTGTTTTTCAGTGCCGGGCCAGGTCAGCCCTTAGGCTTTGCCCCTAATTGACACCCCTACGAGATGTTCCTTCCACGTTCCATCTTTGCGTCAAGTTTTAACCCTCGATGGAGTTAAGACGATATGGGGAAATCAGAAGGAATAGCGGGTATGTTTCTTAGCCGAGCACAAACTCAGGAATCTCGTGATCGACACAAAGGAGAACTGGAAGAAGGTGAAAACAAATCGGGAGTCTGAAAACGGGCCATCCAAACTCTTATAGAAACTACAAATCACGGAGGCTCGCGAAGAAGAATATGAGCCGACATGCGAGCATGTAGTCTCGGTTTGCATTGATGTCACTCATTCGAAGCGATGCGTAGAAGTTGGAGCTAAGCTGGACGAGGCGATCCGAGACGAGCTGATCTCCTTCTTGAAAGAAAATGTATAGACGTTCGCCTAGGCAGCATAAGACATGCCAGGCATCATCATAAATGTCACTTGCCACAAATTGAATGTAGATACGACATTCAAAACGGTGAAGCATGAAAGACGGAAGTTGGGACCTAAATGAGCCAAAGTTTTGAACGACGAAGTGGAGCGGCTACTGAAAGTTGGCTCGATTGCCGAAACAAAATACCCTGATTGGCTCGCTAATCTCGCTGTGGTAAAGAAGAAGAACGACAAATGGCGAGTGTGTGTCGATTTTACTGATCTTAACATAGCATGTCGGAAAGATAGTTTTCGTTGCCACATATCGATCGTTCGGTGGAAGCAACAACATGCAATAAGCTCCTCTCCTTTATGGACGATTTCTCCGGATACAACAAGATCTTGATGAACCCCGGCGATAGAGAAAATACTATATTCATAACAGATCAGGGGATAAACTGTTACAAGGGGATGCCTTTTGGGCTCAAAAACACTGGAGAAACTTATCAACGATTGGTCAAGAAGATGTTCGCGGAGCAGCTCGGGAAGACGATGGGAGTTTACATAGACGACAAGCTGGTCAAATCGCTTGACAAGACGAACCACATGACGCACTTGTGAGACTGTTTCAAGCAGCTGAACCTACACAACATGAAATTGAACCTGAAAAGTTCAGATTTGCCGTAACGTCTAGCGAGTTCATCGAATATCTAGTGACCCATCGACGTATATAAGGGAATCCGAAACAGATCAATGCTCTGATAGAAATGTTGTCACCCAAGACGAAGCGTGAGGTTCAATGACTCACAAGACGCGTCCAAACACTGAACCAATTCATTTCATGATCTACTTATAAGTGCTTGCCCTTCTACGATACCCTACGAGGCAACAAAAAGTTCGAATTGACCGATCGATGCGAAGAGGTGTTTGAGGTGTTGAAGAACTATTTTTCAAGCCCTCAAATACTCGCCAAACCCGTCGAAGGAGAGTCGTTGTTCCTTTACATCGCCGTTTCTACCACGTCAGTTAGCGGAATACTCGTCACAGAAGAACGAGGCGAGCAGAATGATATGCTTGGTTTTTACCATTTTCTAACACATGTTTTGGTGTTTCTTTTGAGTATTTTATCGAGTCAAAGTTCATTTTTGGAGTCTTTTAATTCTTTATTTAGTTATCTCAGGTAAAAAGGCGTTTAAGAAAGAAATTGGAGTTACTTGGGCAAACAATACATGGAACAGTGCATAAAAGAGCAAAATCGATCGATGCAACACCATCAGAGAAATCGAAATCGATCGATGCACTCCTTGCATCGATCGATGTGACATCACCAAAGAAGTTCAAATCGACCAATGCATGAGTGAAGCAGGTCGATGCACAATTGAAGTCGATCGATGCAACCCCATCAGAAGAACCAGAATCGATCGATGCAAGGAGTGCATCAATCGATGGAGCATGCCCAAAGAGTCCACAATCGAGCGATGCAATATGTGCATCGATCGATGCAAGTCGGCGAGAAGAAAATGAAATTTCTGATTTTCCTGTTTTGCCCCGAAAACTACCTACTTTGATCTAATCCGCCCAAAACCCTATATATACATTATTTTTAGCCACTTTTAGGCGATCTCTCTTTTTAACGCTTTATTTTCTATTCAGATTTTTGGTTTTGGAATTTGTAAGCTTTTGGGAAAAGAATCTCTACATCTCTTGAGAAGAATCCTGAACCCTCTCTCTTTTCTTAATTATTATTATGAGTTTTTTTCTATCTCGTTGCTTGTTCTCTGCTGCCATGTCTGAGTACTTTCATAGTTAGGTTTAGGGTTTCAACGGAATCCATGAATCATTGAATTAGACACAGATGGGGAATTATCTTTTGTGGTTTTCGCTTATTGTTGTGTTTATTGCTTAGGCTAGGTTGACCGCTTTGCCTTTGATCTAGGGTTTAATCTTTACCACGGAAGAGTCGTAGGTTGCTATAAAAAACATAAGCGAGGGAATTGTCCTTAGCCAATGGAAGTTGATGTTAAGGCGATTCGTGAACATATTGATCATATTCGTTAATGCTGGTCGAGAACTCTAGGTTCAACGGAAGTTAGGATTTTAGGTTGCTAGATTTAGTAATCAATTCCACGGAAGTGGATTGGTTAGATATTTATGTTTGAGTTTGAAACTTGTGTTTAATCGTTCCCTGAATAGTTGTCTGATTCATTATGTCTGGATTCTTGCGAATAAACCATTGACCTAACACTTTTTTCTTATTGAATTTATACCGCTTTTAGTTATTTTCATCACCGTGCAAATTAAACCTTATTCTCGTCTTAGCTTAATTTCATCTTGTGAGAATCGTAGTGTAACCTTGGTCTCTGTGGATTCGATTCTAAAGTACTACATTGAAATACTGTTATGATTTCAGTAATGTACATTTTAGTTATTAATTGACTTAGTAAAACACATAAATCACATAAGCCCATCTTTTACGTCGGCCAGACCTTCAAGGATGCATAAACGTGATATCCGCAAATGGAGAAGTTGGCACTCACGGTAGTCATGTCTGCTCGGAAGTTGAGACTGTATTTTCAATCAAATTCCATCGTGGTGATGGCCACATTTCTACTGTGAACCATCTTGCACTGTCCGAGCCAATCATGAAAGCTAGCAAAATGGATCGTAGAACTCAGCGACTATGATATCGAGTACCGGAACAGACCTGCGCGAAATCTCAAGTATTGGCAGACTTTTTAGTCGAACTCCCAGTGGAAGGAATAGAAGAACCAGTCCCTAGATCTGATTGGATGCTTCACGTCAACGGCTCATCCTCGAAGCAAGGTTCCGGAGTAGGAATTCGTCTAACATCGCCAACTGGCAAAATTTTAGAGCAATCATTCTGGCTGACATTCTCCGCGTCCAACAATGAAGCATTGTAGGAAGCCATGATTGTTGGTTTGAAGTTAGCACATGGAATCAAAATCCAGAAAATCCGTGCATTCTGCGATTCACAGCTGATCGCAAATTAGTTCAAGGAAAATATGAAGCAAGAGACGAAAGGATGGATGCCTACTTGAAAGTCGTCCAAGACTTGGCCAAACAATTCAAAGAGTTCGAGCTGACTCGAATACACCAAGGCGAGAATGCCCCAGCAGACGCTTTAGCAGCTCTAGCATCAACTTCCGATCCAGGTTTAAAGAGAGTCATTCTAGTCGAGTTCATCGAGCATCCAAGCATCGAAATAAACATAATTGTTCACTTGATCAACCCCATAGAAGAAGAACCAAACCAAGACAACCCACCCGACGAGAATGGCGTGGCCAAAATGGAAGAACATGCGCAACCAAAAGAAGCAGAATATGGTTGTGATCGAGAATGGATGGGAGCAATTCATGTCTACATCATGGATGGAGAGGTGCCACTCGAAAAATGGGCCGCTCGGAAACTTAATGCTCAAGAAGCTCGATACATCTTGTTGAACGGAGAAGTTTTCAAGTGGAGATTCTTGGGACAGAAAATGACATGCGTCGAAGGCCAGCAAGCAAGAAGGATTATGGAAGAAATCCATAGCGGCTCATGTGGGAACCATTCCAGCGAAAGATTCCTAGCAAGTAAAATAAAACCACAGCTACTATTGGCCAACCATGATAAAAGATTGCGAGAAATTCTCCATGAAGTGCGAAAAATGTCAACGACACGCCCCGACGATTCATCAACCAACTGAGTTGTTGTCGTCAATCCCCGCGCCCTACCGTTGCATATATCAATGTGGAAGCGATTCTTACTCATCTTGACGGACTACTTTTCCAAATGGGTTGAAGTCGATCCATATGCCAGCATAAAGGATGTCCAAGTGGAACACTTTATCTGGAAGAACATCAATTGCCGACCCGAGGTCACATACGAAATCGTCACGAACAACGGGTATCAATTTATTTCAACATGATTTGAGGCATTTTGCGGGAAGTGGAAGATATGGCTAAGAAAATCAATACCACTTTACTCACAAGGAAATGGCCAGGCAAAAGCAGCCAACAAAACTATCCTTGATGGTTTAAAGAAGCGACTCGACGCGAAGAAGGATCGTTGGGCCGACTAGGAGTCATGTGGTCTCATCAAACAACTCCACGCCGAGCTACAAGAGAAACACCTTTCGCCCTCGTCTACGGAACATAGTGTGTAATTCCTCCCGAAGTGGACTTTCCCGGAGTTCGACGCAAACTCCTCCCTGTACAAGAAGGCCTAAACCATCTTATGATTCTCGACGAGCTGGATATATTGAATGAACGGGTACTCATACGCATTCAGAACGGGTACTCATGCGCGACCAGGCACTCATACGCATTCAGAACTATCATAATGCAACAGCCAAGTACTACAATTCTAATGTCCTGAGCTGGAAGTTTAACGAAGGAGACCTGGTCCTTCGGAAAGTTTTCTAGAATACAGCATAACACAACACATGAAAGTTGGGAACTAATTGGGAAGGACCTTACAAAGTCACCAAAGTGGTCCGTCCGGGAGTGTACGAGCTAGCAAACATGACCGGCATTCCTGTATCGAAATCGTGGAACTCAATGTACCCGAAGAAATACTATCATTGATCTATTCTATCTATGAACTATGGGACGGCTTGATCCCTGAAAAGGGTAAGCATGCAACCAATCTTCGGAAATGTTCAGTTGTTCCCCCTCACAAGGGGGGGGGGGGGGGGGAGTGGGTGGGTATACACATATACTCCCATTTATTTGTAAACGCAATCTTTTGCAGACTTTAAGTCCTATCAATAAAAATTCTTGTAACATACTCTTATAAACCTCGTATGTTGCTGGCCTCAACAACGAACAATCACATCTTTTACGGATTCTCAACCACTATATCATGTACGGATTAGTGTTCTATTACATCCTTCATGGATTCAAGTGCGCTATATAAATTAAAGACATGTATATCTCTACCAAAGAAGGAAATGATATACCTCGACCGAACCACTCAAAGCTTTACTATCGAAACGGGCATGTAAGTCGAGACTACATCGCAAGTCCTAAAACTGAAGTAAAATCTGAAACCCAATAACTACACGTTTCTCAGCACACTGGTCTTCGACATCTCAACACATAATACTAAACATATCATTTAGTATGAGATACTTGAACATGTTTCATCATGTTTTATTAAAACCAAGACGGGTTCGTAAGTCGAGACTACATCGTATGCCCTAAAATCAGAGTGCAAACAATCATAACCCAACAACTGCTCGATGATCATTACCATTCTAACGCTAAACGCTTTGTCTGAGGCAATTACTTAAACCTTTACACGACAAAAGTTTAAAAACTGTAGGTTAACTAAAATCAAGAACCAAGTTTTCAAAGCGGATAAAGCCATCAACGCATCATGTTCAAAACAAAGCAAAAACCGAGATAAACTCTGTTATGTCGTAAGATTGCCAACGCCAAGCGTTCCAACATTAGAACCAGCAGGGCTGGTGACTCTAATAGCAGCCGCATTAGTTCTCAACGGTTTGTTGCCAAGACGAGTGTCAACAGAATCTGACGAAACAGGGGAAAGATGCAGCTCGTCTCTTAACCCGGTACCAATCCTCTCAAATTCCTCATCGGCTCTTACAAGATCAGTTCACCACTCAATCAACTTCTCCACCTCGGAGACGAGAGTCAGAGAATCTTCCTAGCGAAGGATGTCGATAAGTTGAAGATTGATGTCGACTTGCGCAAGGTCAAGTTCCTGCTCTTTAGCTTCTTTCAAATCCCAAATAATCTTTTCCACCTTGGCGAGATGCTCCTGAAACTTCTGAACCGTTTCACGCCTCGCCGTCTTTTGGGATTTCTTGATGTTAGCCTTGTGCAAACCCTCCTTCGTGCTAAACTGCCTCTAGAGAGAAGCTACCTCATCAGCTCTTTTTGTCCAGGACTCCTCCAACCGAACCACCGAGTTTGCAGATCGCTTGAGATCATCTTCAAGAGTTTTAATACAGTTCAATGAGACCGCATGCTCGGCCGCAAATCTCTTCTCGGCCTCGTCAAGCTTAGTCTTTAGTAATGTGGCGTCTTTCCTCGCGTCGTCGACTCGGTGCCCACCTTCCGAGTGTCCGATTTGTAAGCAGCCACCATCTCATTTATTGACACCACAAACTGCATGGGGAAAAAGGTGAATAAAGTCTGAAAAATCACTTAGAAGTTTCTATAAACTTGTAATCATACTTTGGTGTCGTGTTGTGCCATATTGGCATATACTTTCCCTTTTGCGAGCGTGTCGTCTATGTAGATGTATGCCAGGGCCATTATTCTTCAATTTTAATTAGATGGATGTAAACGCTATGCTAGCGTGAGCTTAGTAGATGGATGTAAACGATATGCGAGCGTGAGCTTAGTAGATGGATGTAAACGATATGCGAGAGTGAGCGTTTCTTTTTTCTCTCGATCTTTTTTCCTACAACAGCATTCTCCCTGTCACTTTCTGAAACAGAGCGCTTTCGGCTCGACGTCTCAGTATGCTTCTAATATATCATAGTTTTTACCCCGTTTAAGCCATGATATAAGTCCATTTTATATAGTCTTTCTACTATTTTGTAGTGGTTTAGAGTCTTTTACAGGTTTTAACACGTTTGGAGCATAATTGGAGATATTAAAGCTTTCTAGAGCATTTTGGATCAAAGCAGACGTTCGTGTAGCTGAGTACCCGATTTGAAGCATCAGTGTAGATCGATACTGACTAGTATCGGTCGATACTCACTACAGCAGACACGATCACGACTTTAATGAAGAGTTGAAGAATTGCAAAATTGCCAAGAAGACTTTATTATTTACAAGAAGCCTCAAAATGTGATTTAGATTATTTAATAGGATTTTACAGCCACTTTCATGGCTATGCTTTATTTTACTTTGGTTTTGTGAGAGAGCTTTTGAAGGGAGACAAGTCTGAAACTCTGTTCGTCCGAGAGAAGATTTTGAACCCTCTTGTTACTCTTTCTATTTTATTTGATGATTTATTCAAACATGTTCATTTCTTCAATTTCCATGTCTGAGTAGATCTCTTGTTAGGTTTAGGGTTCTCATAAGGGTTTTCTCTGAATGCTAGGTTGATTAGTTATTAGGATTCACTATCTGAATTAGTTCTTCTCCATAGATTGTTTTCAAAGCTAATTCTAGATTGATCACCTAGAACTTAGATCTTAGGATAATTGATTAGGCGCGAGAGTGCGATTAATTACCTGACAGAACCTAAGGTGAGAAAAATAACTATTCGCAAAGAGATTTGGTTTAGTTGTTTTGTGAACAAATCAAACTTGAACTAAAAGCTGGTTTAGACTTTAGGATTCGCAAAGAGATTTGGAATTCTAGGATTTAGACTTAGATAGTTTTCGCAACGAGAGTTGGTTAATTATACCTTAGGTATTTGAGTTCAAGAACCGCGCTAAATCTGAATCATGTTAGTCAGTTTATCTGCATTCATTGATTTCCTGAGAAATAGCCTGAACATATCTTTCTCCAATCGAATTTACAACCGTTTTAATTTACGTTTCTGCTTTCAATACCATTAATCACTTAGCTTAATTCTCATCTATATAATCTATTGTGTGTTTCCGTGAGTCCTTGTGTTCGACCTCTACTTTACTACAACTACTGCTTTAGTACTTATAGGGTATTAATTTGAGCATATCAGCTTCGTCAGCACAGAAGATGAAATTATGGTGGTCTGTGGTAGGACACATGGCTCGGAAGAACCGACATGATTTTTTCCAACAGCGAAATGGACAGCTCAACATCATTTTGGCTCGACAGTTGATCTCGTTTTCAATAACTTTCACATCGTCACAATCACTTCTGAGTCTGACGAGCTGTGGGGCTAACTGTTGGGGTCGGTTTTCAGCTAGCCGAGATCGACTGCTAAAAACGACTAAGTAAAAGAAATAGGCATAGCTAAACCGAGTTGAACCGAGCCAGGGAAGACTAGTATCGAACCGAGCCGGAGAAGACCAATATCGAACCGAGCCAGAGAAAGGCAAATCTCAAATCGACCCGAACCGAGCCGCCTCGGACAGACCCGAACTAACCCACCTCGGACCGACCCGAACTAACCCACCTCGGACCGACCCGACTCACCTCGGATCGAACTGGAGTTAAAAGAGGACGATCCCAAGATGGTGCGACGCGTCATGGGCCGAGCCGAATGCTTCATGGGCCAAAGCAAGAGCTTATGGGCCGAAGCAAGGTTTATCCGTCAAATATAATGGGCCAAAACGCGGGCCCATTAGACGATCCAAGTCACCATTCGCCCTAATAGTTGATTCGAGGCGGCGGCCGCACAGAGAAAATGAATCTTCCAAGAATATCCTCTGAGATTCTTGCCTAGGCAGTTTATCCATGGGCTGCAGATTTCAGTTTTTGGCTGAAATGCTTTCCGGGTAGAATAGGATATGGTGGGGCGATCTCCTTGATTAGGTTTGCATTGGGGTGAATTTCTTGAGTTTCCACAAGTCTTTACATCACTTCATTTTCATGGGGATGTGCTGATTCGATGACCACATCAAATATATTCAAGAACTCGGTATAATACTCATGGACAAAGCATGTTGACATACAACATCATTTTGTCAGAGAATTGGTTGAGGAAAAACGCGTTGAAATTGTACATGTCATCTCGGAGACACAACTTGCTGACATATTTACTAAACCACTTGATCTTAATACATTCATTCATTTGCAAAAAGCTATTGGTTTGTTTGAATGTTAGCATGTTTTGGCTTGGGAGGGGATCATATTTGATGCCATGATCTAGTTTCACGGCTTGTGCATTTAATCCCTATGTATAGATCACCTCCCAAAACCTCTCACTGGCATAACAGAAGAAGGAAGAAGCTGCTTTTCATACCTTTGAGATGTCAGATTTCTCTGGGAGTTTAGACAAGAGTCATAACAGAGTCAATGTACTGAAGAGGGAGAAAAAAGAAGAATGATGAAAAGAAAAAAAGGGAAAAGTAAAACATAACGAAAAGGATTCAGCTGTGAGACGAATTCAAAGGCCTGATGAGAAGGACACTCGAGGGATCACAGTGTCAAAAGATCAAAATGTGTTACAAATACTGTTCCTTGAATCGAGCACCATATCATAAATGGACTCTCGATGATGTGAACGTCTGATCTTATGCAAATTGAATGATGTGAACACTCGATCACTGTCTGGATCAGGCAAGAGATCAGAAGGTGATGCAACGAATGTGTCGTCGGTTCAGGTAGTAGACCTTATTTAGACTGAGGTAAATCGTTCTCTGGGTTCCTTCTATATATCTTTTGAAGTAAAAGTTTGAAATTCACGTTCCCCTAGACTCAGTTATCTCTGTCAGGAGAGAAGTACCTCTGAAGTTATGGCAATACGTAGACTGTCTTCATCTGATTTGTCAGTGAGTTGATCATTTTATCCAAAAATCGCAGTTGTTGTGACACTGAACAAGTTAGTGATTCACAAATTAATCAGCCTAAATTAAATCAAATGTGTGGTTTCTAATCTATGTGCTAAATTTCCTTCGTGGCGTACTTGTCAGTTCTTTGAACAAAATGCTTGAGCTTGACTTATGCGCTTGTGTCGATTCTAAATATGATGTTTTACTTTAAATTGAATGTTTTGAGTAATTGCACAACTAATCGTGTGTGTGACCGGTTTGCACTAATTGGTGTTTCAAGTTGGTTTGATTTAAGCAGGTTTGGTTTAGGTTTTACCCTTGAGAATGATCTGCTAGCTCTAAGTCGACTGGCTAAGTTAATGCAGAATCGTCTTCGAGGTAAGTAACTTTATGCTTTTGAGCATTCTCTTGCGTTGATATTTTTTTCTAAGAGTGTCCTCAAACATGGGAGAATACCACACCTTCATCGTATCTGCGTCAACTGAAACTGAGAATCTAGGACGAATAGGATTGATCATATGTGGTCTTGGGAATCGTGTTGATAGGGGGAGTAATCCAAGATGAATAGGATTGATCATATGTGGTCTAGGAATCATGTAGACAGGGGAATAATTAGGATGATCATATGGTCTTGGTCTACCCCTTTGTTTGATGAACTTGATGCTTATGTATGTGCATATAACATTGTTTTGGTTCTTATAATCTTTTCAGTATTTTATGATCACATGTATGTGGAAACTGCTTTGTTGTGCTTATGTGTTGGAGTGGCGTGACTTGCAGGTTGCTTGGAGTACACATTTAGATAAAAAGGGGGAGATTGTTAGGACTGGGGTTGGATAGATGAGCAACTGTCCAACACAATGAGGAATTAACGCGTGAAATCAAAAGAAACGCATCTGACGTGGCGGAAGACTATTGGAGATGGAGGCACCAGCTAGACGCACCAGCCGTATTGGAACAGAAAAACTCAATATCGACATAAACAAAGATTTGGAGATATCCTCAAGATTGGAAACAAGATATTCTCAACTAGATGAGTTGGAGAATATAAATTTAGTGTAAAAGCCGCTAGGGTTCATCATCGAAAAGCAGAGGCTTTTGGAAAGAACTAGTCGTCGAGGTTTTGGTGAGTGAATAAAGTGATATTGCATAGTTGTCGCTGTGTAGGTAAGGATTGGGTAGATTACGAATTGGTCAGTGACGAACCAGTGTGTTGGTGTCGTGTAAACCTGATTAAACAACTTGTAAGACGTTTGTTTAAACGATTTCTAATAAAGGAAATATAGTATTTGCATAATATCATCTATTGTTCCTAGCGATACGTGTTCCAAGTTTTACAGTAATCACAATATGATTTTAATGGATTTCAAGGAGAGTTTCGGCGAGATGTAGCAACCCTCATTAACGGTTGTGCACTCAATTAAGTTCTATGTGTGCTCTTGTCTTGTCTCTCTCACAAATTCTTCTTCTTCTTTTGATACTCTATTTTCTTTATGTTTTTTTATTGTTCAGCTCTGCAATTTCATTAAAGTGCTTGAGATCTTGATTTGTTGGGTCTTTTCCTCCGGAATGTTAACGCTTTTAGGGTTTAGAAGTCCTAACACTAATTTTTATAAGCTAAAAGCTGAATACTCCCTCTGTTTTACAAAGAGTGTCATTCTGACACATTTCACACATATTAAGAAAACTATTAAAAGTTCTATATTACCCCTTATTAATACATTAAACAGTTTTTCTCTCTCCAATTAATACATTAAAACAACATGGTTAAAACTGGAATTGTATTTAAAATTCTGCATTCAAAATGTAAAACGACATTCTTTATGAAACAAAAATAAAACCTTAAAACGACACTTTTTGTGAAACGGAGTGAGTATTAAATAATTAACTGATATAAACTATTTTTAACTAAATTAATGTGAATGGGAGATGTTGTAAATAATCTAATTAATTATTTAAATCTATTTATATATTTGTCATAGAAGCTTTCTAACGAAGATATGTCAGTCCGGTTTTATTGTAAATCACATGACAAAATTTATTTTTAATAATGTTTTTCAATAAATATAGTAAAGGGATTTTAATAAGTATCAATTATTTTCTGATACATTTTAATTGATGATATCCATATTTTTTTGTAGTGTCCTTTTTTTAATGTCAACAAGACTAGTCTTCTATAGTTATATCTCTATCTTTTATGTTTTTTCAAAGTCAATTCACGCGCTATTTGAAAGTCATTATAAGAAAAATATATTTTGCTCTTCATAACTTCTTTTAATCAACATTCTTCATAACTTAATCTACAAGATAATATGTGAACTATAAGAAACTATTTCCGGGAAAGACTTTGTATCATCAACGATTTAAAAGTAAAAGCTGGATGAAGTCATTCGAAATCTCCATCTGATTAGTTAATGATTTATGGCTAAGGCCGGGTCGTGGCGGCTAGACAAACCGGTTATAAAAATTGTTTTATCCAAAAAAACGTGTGTATGTATTTTTTTTTAATTGAATTGAATGTAAAATTTTATCAACCCAAAAAACGTTTTTACAATTTGAGTGTTATGGGAAATTTGAAACTAAGCTGAGATATAGGAACTTTCCAACGAGTATATTTGTCAACTTTTAGTCGAGAACCATACCTGAAGAGCTTCCTCGAATTTTATGTCCCCCAATTCTCGAATCGATGATAGTCGATTACGGACCTCTTTATCGATAAATTTGATCAATTTTTCTGAGGGGGTTGCGGCATCTCCGTGACGGCGACCGTTCATCTCCCTCCATATGGTGTGGATCGAAGCTTAGAATACACACCCTAGAAGAAACAGAGTTATACGATTGAGACTTGTATATGAGATTAGCTGAATGAGAGCTTGCCAATCGGATGTGAAACAATGGTTAAGCAGCTTCCTTGTTAATAGAGTCCATATTTCTGCACAGAATTTGAAAGAAAAAAATAAGTGCCGTCGAGTCACTAGTGGATCTTAGCAGAGAATACATGCTGGATTTGCACCAACGTTCCAAGTTAACATACGATCACCCGTTGCTGTCTATTGTAAATAGACAGCCATGTAAACATAGAGTATTTCAGAGTTGAGTATTAGAACTAAACTCTTTTACAGGCCCGGTTCTAGGCATGGGCTGGGAGTGCATTTGCACATAGCCCAAAAAAAAAAATTGTATGGCCAAAATATTTTTTGCACAGGACCCATTTTTTATTAAGCCGGCCCTGCTTCTTTATATCACTCCAGTGCAGGCGATGAATCACTTATGAGAGACCATTGTTAGAGGGGGGATTAGCACCCCCTAGTTTAACTCGGTTCGAACCGAGATCGGTTCAATCAATACCGGTTTACGATGGTTCGGATCGAGGATAAGTCGGCCCGAAAACATTGGGCCGAGCCCGAAATCTCGCTGAAAGCCCACCTCGGCTACCGATCTAGGCCCATCACAAGCCCAGTCCGTTACAACAGATAAAAACGGAATATTTCCCTTTCCCCGCCGATCTCGGAAAAGGAAATATTCTCTTCGGTTGATTCATCGAGATATCAGGAATTTATCCGTATCTCGGCGAGAAAACCGGAAGATTTCCTTTTCCTAATCGAACTCGGAAAAGGAGAAGTCCTCCTGTCAACCGCCTCAAAAACACTATAAATAAGGAGGCCATCGCCTCATTCTAGACATGAACAACTTCCGCAGAGACAGAGAATACAAAAGAGAGCTCATTACCGATCTCAAGTCTTTTGTCTTTGCCTTCTTACTTAAACTCTGTTGTAACCGCCGACTTAGATCAATAAACGAGATTCCGATTAAAAGTACTGTTTTACCCTTTTTGTGTGATTTACGGATCAACAATTGGCGCCGTCTGTGGGGAGTAATAGAACAGTACTTGCGGACATCGTTTGATTGAAGTTCGGCAATGGTTCTTCCAATCGATACCATCGCAGCCCTCGTCAACGGCTCAGAAACCGACGATCAAAACCCGCGGATCGACGAGCTCGATCCTGTCGATACCGAACTACAAACAACCGGAGGGAGACCCCCTCCGACCATACCCGTTGGAGAAGACGATCAGGTCAATCCATCTCGGACTCTTCCACAGCCTCCAGCTGCTTCGATATTCACGGATCCGACCGTCTTCATAGAAGCTATGACAGCGCAGTTCGCCGAAATTAACAAAAAGAACGAAGAGCGGATCGCGTCTCTCATAGCATCCCATTTTGAGCGCCGAAATCAGATCGGTATCCTCGATCCAAACCCGGTCACCCCCGCCAACGAAAACACGTTACGCCGAAATCTCTTGTCCGACTTAACCGAAGCTCAACCCCCAGGCACGATCGACCCGCCGACAAGGAGATCCTCCGCGACCGGTTCGGAAATCAACATCACGGACCAAGCCGCCATGAATTTGGAATTCGCCAAGTTCCAAGCCCAACTACAAGATATGCGGACCAAAGTCCATCAGGCTACGAGTTCGGCGCCGGAGATCGACCGAGTAATTCAAGAGTCACAGAGGACGCCGTTTACCGACAAAGTCGTCAACACTCCAGTCCGACGATTGGAAAGAGTCAAGATAACATCATACGACGGGTTTACCGATCCTAAACACTTCTTGACCTCATTTGTCATCACAATGAACCGATTTCGTTTCGGCTCAGAAACCGAGAAGGACGCAGCCATGTGCCAACTATTCGTGGAGAACTTATCCGGAGCCGCACTCGATTGGTTTTCAACGCTCGAGCCAAGTTCGGTAAACAGCTATAACGAGCTCACTACCAAATTCCTCAAACGCTTCACCATGTTTATCAAGCAGAAAACAAAAAACGCCGAACTTTGGGCCCTCGAGCAGAAGCAGGACGAGCCCCTACGCAACTTCATGGAACGTTTCAAAGCGGTTGTATCCCATTGCACGATCGACGACGAAGCCGCAATCGAGGCTCTTTACAAGGCCACCTGTTACGAATCGGACTTTCACAGGGAGATCAAACGCAATAATCCAAAGACATTGGAGGACATCCTGCACAGGGCGCATATCTTCATCATGGAG
This sequence comes from Eutrema japonicum, assembly GCA_030161315.1. Lineage (NCBI taxonomy): Eukaryota > Viridiplantae > Streptophyta > Magnoliopsida > Brassicales > Brassicaceae > Eutrema > Eutrema japonicum. Next base: position 18,744,768 of record BSQW01000012.1, on the reverse strand, counting down.
GAGGAGGAAAGATCCGAGAAAGATAGGCGATACGCAATGACGAAACAGCTCGCCACTAAGGACAAACTGTACGTTTCCCCGAAACAACCCGTCAATACGGTCCAAACTCAGCAATCCTGGTCAAACACTTGGGTTCGGTCGGATGAGCCAAAAGAGCCCGACACGACTGACTCCGCACCGTACTGCAATTTCCATAACCGGTATGGAAATCATTCGACCGAAGAGTGCCGACATCTACAGGAGTTCCTGATGATGAAGTACAAAAAGGGGGAAGTTCCAGTCGAAGGAGCCTTCCAACCCTCGAACAGACCGCACCGTAACGATAACGGTAGGAGACGTAACTCCAGACCAAACAAGGCTACCGAGCAGCCTAAAAATAAAACCGACGACGAACAGCCAAAACGGGATCGAGAGGACAACGTGGAAGCTCAGCAACCTCCGCAGGTTCGGAAACGTATCAACATGATCATGGGCGCGTTGGAAACATGCAACTACTCCATCCGAGCTCTGAAGACATACAGTAAGGAAGCAGTGGCCGCAAAACAGTCACATCAGACTACACCCTGCGGAACGCCGATCACCTTCTCTGAGGCCGACACGGAAGGACTTCATATGCCGCATAACGACCCGTTAGTCGTCGAGACACTCATCGGTGATGTCGTAGTCGGGCGAATTTTGATCGACACTGGGAGCTCGGTTAACGTGATTTTCAAGGATACGCTGAAAAATATGGATTTTCCCGACAACCAAATCAGACCGAACATCGAACCACTCACCGGATTCTCGAGCGAGCAAACCATGACAGCAGGAACGGTTAAAATTCCTATGTATACCGGGGGAATATGCCGAATGGTCAAGTTCTTGGTGTTAAACAAACCAGCGATCTACAACGTGATACTTGGCACGCCGTGGATATTCTCAATGCAAGCAGTCGTGTCAACGTATCACCAATGCGTCAAGTTCCCAACACCTTCCGGAATCTTCACCCTTAAAGGCGACCAAGTGATGTCCCGAACGTGTTTCATCAACGAATGCAAACTGAGGACCACTCCCCGCACCTGCGTGATCAATAAGAAGAAAAATCCAAACGATCCTGATTTACCGCGACGCGAAACGATCGTCCAAGTCAATATCGACGATTTCAATCCGAAGAGATGCGTAGGAATCGGAGCCGAGCTCTACTGGGACATCAAAGCAGATTTAAGCGAATTCCACGAACCCCCATTCCCCGTTCGTGGAATTCCATGAACCTCAAGCGGTACTACATCTAGGCCAACCCTCAAGCGCTAAAAAAAAAAAAAAAAAAAAAAAAAAAAAAAAGATCACCGAGCTACTACACATACGCTCGATTCTAATATGTCATATAAACTACGAATGGCTTGATCCTTCTTTCGAAGGTACGTAGGCAGCCCTCACAAGGCGCAGCTATAACATTAATAAAATTTTACCAAGGCATTCTACCGAACTCCAACAGTTCGTATTTTCTAAGCCAAACTTTATGTTTGCCGAACTCCAGCAGTTCGTATTTTCTAAGCCAAACTTTACGTTTGCCGAACTCCAACAGTTCGTATTCTCTAAGTCAAACTTTTAGTTCGCCGAACTCCAACAGTTCGTATTTTATAAATCAAACTTTTAGTTTGCCGAACTCCAACAGTTCGTATTTTCTAAGTCAAACTTTCAGTTTGCCGAACTCCAGCAGTTCATATTTTCTAAAGTCAAACTTTTCGTTTGCCGAACTCCAACGGTTCGTATTTTCTAAGCCAAACTTTTAGTTTGCCGAACTCCAACAGTTCGTATTTTCTAAGTCAAACTTTACGTTTGCCGAACTTCAACAGTTCGCATTTTCAACCACCAACGGTTACATATCAACGTCCTGGCCAGACGATCTGATAAAGCCGAGCTTAGCTCGCACGCATCCTCATGGTGCAATGGATAATACACTTTCCACATTTAAAGCCGAGATCAGTCTCGCACCAACTTCTCAGATTATCCGAGCCAAATAAGCCGAGCCCGTCTCGCACACTCGGATTCAATGTGAGAAACCTAGAGCATATTAAGATGAGCTGTTCACGTACTCTTAAAACTAAAACTCTAAGGTTAAAGCCGAACGTCCTTCCTCGCAAATCTAAGCCGACTTCTCAACAGTCGCAAAATTTAGTAAGCCGATTTCTCAACAGTCACAAAAATCAGTAAGCCGGTTTCTCAACAACCGCAAAATCGATAAGCCGATCTACAATATGGATTGCCGACCTCGAGCAGGTTCAGTCGAACTTGTCCTCTTCACCCGGCTAAGACCGTACTATTTACGGCACCACTGTGTACGACAAGTTTGAGAAGTTCGTATTCGGTACGACTTCAAATATATCAGAACTCGGCATAAGAATAACTTAAGAAATAACAAAGCATAACACTCAAAATAAAATACGAAGATCGATTCTTTCAAGAGCCCCTCGGGCAAAACCACAAAACGGATACCGGACTTTAAAGACCCTCCGGTCCAAGAGGTCTAGTTATAAGCCCATTCGGGCAAAAGAAAATTACATAAAGAAGGGAAAAGGCCTAAACACCTTGCCTCCGCATCGCTTCAGCTTGGTCCGCCGACATCGAAGCTCGATTAGTACCGAACTCATCAAGCCCTGGCGGTACTACGTTACCCATCGAGGGCGAAATTCCCGGGTGAACCGGATCAGTAAAGGGCGAGACGACTAGGTCTGCATCTTCCAGCTCGCGGAGGTCGATCGCCTCGTACTCTGCCGACTTCTCAGCCTTAAGCTTCTCGAGCTTTTCAATACGAGACGGCGGGACAACGATACCGTGCTTCGTCTTCAGATTCTGGCAGAAGCTGAGGATCCCATGGATCTGATTAACGGCCAGGAATGGTTTCTTTGCCCGATCAACCGCCGCCAGATGATCCTTAACTTTTTGAAGACGAACCTGGCATTTTTCAGTTACCGTTTTCCTCTTCAAGATTTGATGAGTGCGGCCAGCCCGCAACCTTGAAGTCTCAGTGAATAGCTTCGTCGCAAGGGCATCCTTTTCCAACCCCAGCTCGGCATTGGATCTCTTCAGCGCGGCTAGTTCGCGGGTCAGCTCGGCTACTGCACGATCGCCGGCTTCCACTCTATCCTCAGAGACTCGGAGCTCTTTGCGGAGTTCCACGGCTTGGACGCTCGCTTCGAAAGCCTTACGGCGCGAAGCTCCGAGTTCACGATCGTATGACCCGACGATCTCATTCGTCCGGGCAATCATCTGCCAAAAACAGCGAACATCAGAAAGAAGATTTGAAAGAAAGAAGAGACGAACTTGAAAAAGGCATTTACCTCGGCAGTAGACTGGGCCAATTTCTTGAACTCATCCGACTTGTACAGACGATCGACCGGGGGGAGGAATTCCGGGCCGAAGCTGACCTGCCGATACGTCTCGGCAAAATCCAGTGACTCGACCTCCGGTGCTGGAGCCCGATGCCTCTTCGAGACAGGAGAATCGTCCGACAGGACCACCGTCTCCTCTTCGGCTCGTTGGGGTTCAGAACCCCCATCATCACCTCCGACATTTTGGGGGCCGGTATTCCCATCATCACCTCCGACATTTTGGGGGCCGGTATTCCCTTCGTCGCCTTCAGTAGGCGTAGTGTCGACCCCAGCTGTGTGATCAGCCTTTTGCCGGGCTCCTTTTTTGTCTTCCTTCTCCTCTTCTTTTCGGCGGGAGAAGAGGTGCGCCCTTCAGCAGGAACTTGCTCCCCAGCAGGAACATCGTCCCTAACGATGCCATCATCAACAGTTGCCGGTTCGGCTTCAAGCGGAGGAGGAATTTCGGAATTCGTCTCCCGCTCGTCACCGTCGAGTTCGGCAGATAGATCAGGGATGTCATCAAACTTCATCTTCCGACGACGAGACGGTTTAGCTGAAAAAGGGGAAAAACGATAAGTAAATAAAAGAACACAGATAAAGGAGATTGCCGAACTGAGAAGAAAAATCTACCGAAATTTACCTCTAAGAACTCTTTTCGCTTTCAAGTTGAGCTTCTCTTGATAGGCTTCAGGCCACCGAACTTTCCCAGCCGCACTCAATTGCTTCGCATGAACAAAGGTGAATCCTGGTGTGGTGATAAGGGAGCTTGGAGGATGACGAGCTGAAAAAGAAAAAGAAAAATATAATTCAGGCAAAATTAGGCACTAAAACGAAATCAAGAACAAGTTATCTACCAATGGGAGTCCTCCATTGAGTTCGGTAACTCCCTCCCGGACACTCAACGGAAGATTCATCGATCTTCACGAAGAAGTATCGGGTGCCCCAATGGTTGACCTTGCTCGGTTTGTTCCCAGTAACAAGGTCGGCTTCCGGTTTTGCATTTGCCGATAGAAACCACGGCTTTGCCTTCGACAGGTTCACCCGGAACAACCTCTCAAAAACCTTCGCCGTGATAGGGATACCGCACTCCTCCCCGAGGGAAAGAAGACCCATAAGGTTTATCACCGTGGCCGGCATCAGTTGAGAGATCGCGACGTGCCGCCTCTTACAGTACTTATAAACGAGCTCCGGGATGGGAAACCGAAGCCCACAACTTCTAAAATGCTCCTCATAAACGCATATATAACCAGCAGGTGCGTCCCACGGGCGGTCGTTAGCTTTCGGGACCTTGAAGAGCAACTCGTTTGGAGCACCGCACTTCTCCAACGTAACTTGGATGGTCTCTGCAGTCGATCGAGACGATCCGATACTTGCGGGTTTCTCAACAACCCGCCTAGTAGCCGATACGGGATCATCATCCCCTATATCTGGCCGAACAGCCGGAGAGAAAGTCTGATTATCAAGACCAGCTGCATCCTCGTGCTCTGCAAGCCGAGCAGCAAATTCGGCATCTGCCCGAACTTGATCGAAAGATGCATCACCTCCCTCTTCAGGGAGATCTTCATCGAGGAGATGCGGAACTTCGACCGTAACCCTTGAGGTGCTCGGTCCGGCCGCAGCACGCTGAGAGTTGCGCCTAAACATCTCCCGTTCGACGTCACCCAGTCCGTCCGAGCTCGAATCAGAACTATTGACGAACATCCCAATGTCTGGGAACTCAGATGAAGGAGCTCGGTCTTCAACAGAAGGGGAAGAAGTCCTTGAAACCATGTCGATCAAACGAAAGAAGTTGATGAAGAACAAGACGAACAACTTGGATGCTAATGAAGAACAGCTTGAAGATCGCCCGGAAAGTTTGAAGATCTTCAAACAGATCGGAGAAATCACGGCGGAGGAGACGATCGGAGAAAGGAAAATAGGTAAAATCCTAGAGAGAAGGGAGAGCGTTTAGAGAGAGAAAGTACCTTTTTGAAGAAAATAAACAGAAGTGAAAAACGGAAGGGGATCCGAGCGACATTTATAGAGAAAAAGGTAATGATGACGGTTCCTCGAAACGCGCAACCAGAGAAGATAAATCGACACGCGACTCTTCGAATTCCACAGCGAGAGAAGACGAATCGACACGCGCCTCTTCGAATTCTGCGACAAGAGAAGACGAAACGACGCCCTCTTCTCAAGAAAAAATACCGAACTCGAATGTTCAGGGCCGATACCGAAAACTCACCGAATTCGAAAGTTCGTAAAATCGATTCAACCGTAAGAACCCCAATCTAAAGAGGATCCGTCCCATCAAGCCGAACTAAAGCAGTTCGCCGAACTCGTACAGTTCGTATCATCAAGCCGAACTTAAGCAGTTCGCCGAACTCGTACAGTTCGTATCATCAAGCCGAACTTAAGCAGTTCGCCGAACTCGTACAGTTCGTATCATCAAGCCGAACTTAAGCAGTTCGCCGAACTCGTACAGTTCGTATCATCAAGCCGAACTTAAGCAGTTCGCCGAACTCGTACAGTTCGTATCATCAAGCCGAACTTAAGCAGTTCGCCGAACTCGTACAGTTCGTATCATTAAGCCGAACTCGAAACAGAATCTGATCAGATCATACCGATCTCAGTTTTAACCGAGCTAAAGAATACTCCTCAAAAATTCGCCGAACTCATAAACTCCCTCGCCGAACTGAGGGGGGGACCAGTTGTTAGAGGGGGGATTAGCACCCCCTAGTTTAACTCGGTTCGAACCGAGATCGGTTCAATCAATACCGGTTTACGATGGTTCGGATCGAGGATAAGTCGGCCCGAAAACATTGGGCCGAGCCCGAAATCTCGCTGAAAGCCCACCTCGGCTACCGATCTAGGCCCATCACAAGCCCAGTCCGTTACAACAGATAAAAACGGAATATTTCCCTTTCCCCGCCGATCTCGGAAAAGGAAATATTCTCTTCGGTTGATTCATCGAGATATCAGGAATTTATCCGTATCTCGGCGAGAAAACCGGAAGATTTCCTTTTCCTAATCGAACTCGGAAAAGGAGAAGTCCTCCTGTCAACCGCCTCAAAAACACTATAAATAAGGAGGCCATCGCCTCATTCTAGACATGAACAACTTCCGCAGAGACAGAGAATACAAAAGAGAGCTCATTACCGATCTCAAGTCTTTTGTCTTTGCCTTCTTACTTAAACTCTGTTGTAACCGCCGACTTAGATCAATAAACGAGATTCCGATTAAAAGTACTGTTTTACCCTTTTTGTGTGATTTACGGATCAACAACCATGTGCTTCAAGTATTGAAACTTGGCTTGTATTTATCAACCTTGCTTTTCCAAAGCGGTGTATCGTCCATGCCAGGTTGAAAACGTGACTGCTACAGCAACACGACATCTTCAATTTGGTTCAGAATCAAATCGATGACTTCGTCTAGGTATATGTATTAAAAAAATATCTCGACGAGAATGATCAACAAAGAAGTACCTCTTTTTTTTCGAAGATGCTTTTTTCTAATTCGCCACTAATATTCAAATTCGTGACTTTGAAAAATTCTCGCTTTTGAGAAGATTTACGAAGTCATACGAATTAATTGAGTATAATGAAGTCCATCTTAACTGAACGACACCAAAATGTTCACAAGTTGTTAAGATGAACATATTTTTCTACGTCGAAGACTCTTCTTCAGATCAGACAATATGGTTTTCACACGCTCCCTCATTTTAGACCTCACGTTTTACAATTTAATTGGTATAAATACACATATACATACGAAGAACTTTTTCACCAACAACTACAACACAAAGATAGAAGAAAATGAAGAGAAATGTATGGTTGGATGCTTTATTTGTGGTTCTCTATTTGTTAATTGGTAGTGTCATCTTAAGCAACTTTAGTCAGCCATACCAAACCCGCAAACTTAGTAAGACACATCAATATTAATCATCCGATGTGCACCATATTTGTTTCCTTTTGCATGACTAACATCAATTTCTCTAGCAGTGCCTATACACACGCCACCTAGTGATTCAATACCGGGACCCCAATGTTGCTAGCAAGACGAAGGCGACCGGAAAAGAGCATTTAGAGCTGCCGTCTATGGGTAGTGGCAGTTAGATATACCAATTTTATAAGTTATTTAATTTATAAAAAAAAATCTTAGCATAGGTTTTTGGCTTTCATGTATAAAATAGCAAAAAACAGAATGCTTAGGGATTTTAGTGCGTCGAGATCGTGTTGATCTTGGAGAAGTGTGAGAGATTAGTTGATTTGGGTAGCAATTGAAGATTTATGCTTGAAATTGCCTAAGAAAATCTGATTATGATGAATTTATAAGTTACCTAAAAAAAATCTTGTAATAAAATTGTTTTTCAAGAATCATTTGTGTCAAGTATGTTCCAACTTCTAAATCTCTAGGTTCGTGCGTTTTCAATTTTTTATATATAATTTAATAGGGAAAATTGCAAAATAATACCCAAAGATATTTGTTTCACTTAAATGTAGGACCAAAAATTTGCACAATAACAAGATAGCGATTTAATAACGAATATATAAATAAACGTTAAGGAAAGACGAGTTTAAAAAACGATGTAAAAAAGACGAAATTAAAACGAAACAATGGAGGCGAGAGAACTCTCTTTCCTTAACTCAAAGAATATCCCGTAGTGCGATGGTATAATATTCGTATCATGAGTCCAAGGATACAACCATTGAATCCGTTATCGTGAACACTCGATAACGGATCTGTCGAACTAAATTCTACGATACTCTCGAATAAAAGACTTACTCTTACCGATGGAAAATTGATGAACTTTTTCTTTTGCAAGTGTGTTTTCTGTGTGTAATCGGATGCATTTCTCTCAAGCTTAGAAAGCTTTGCCTTTTTGGCAAGTTTAGCCTTGTGTAGCAAGCTTAGCCTTGCTTATCAAGCTTAGCCTTGATCGCCAAGTTTAGCCTTGGTTGACATGTTAAACCATGAGCCCAATGGCCCATTTCAATTCACACTTACACATTTTTTTATAAAGCCCACAAGCTTTAAAAAATTATTCCAACAATCCCCCACATGAATAGAAATGACTCTAAACATATGAAGACTGAACATACTAGACTTCACTAGACAAACTTGACTAGACTAGACTTGACTCGACTAGACTAGACAGACTTTTTGAGAGTATACGAAAATGTATCTGTATCTGAGAGGTAGCATTTTTCAGCTTTGAACCAATCATTTTTAATATCTGTCGGGTTTACTCGGCCAGGAGGTGAACATGATGTTTTGAACCACCCGGACTTTGATGTAAACCGAGACAACAAATATCGCGCAGCGACATTTTCTCGTAGAACTATGTTCTCTATTGTGTTCATTTTGGCCTTGAAGATTCCTGGTTTTTCGTGAGTGAACTTGGAGAATATAGCCTTACCTTCATTCTCCTAGAAACGGCCCTCATTTCACACTCACTAGGTGATCTGCCATTAACTTGCTTTCAGAAGTATATGTCATACTCCACTATTACAAAGTTATGGAATCATTAGGTAGCATTGTTTTATCATCCTAGGAACTAGGCAGAGACATAGTCTCACATTGCTCAATTTTTAATCAGTTCAACTTCGTTTTCCCTTTGAACCTAGATCTTGGGATCTCCAGTCACATAGGTGGGGTATCCGTCAAACGTCATCTTTGTCTATAGGCTTTAAACCCATTCCTTTTGATGATTTTAGAATTTGATCTCGCGGCAAACCTTTGGTGAACGGATCCGCTAAGTTATCAGCCGACTTGATGTAATATGTCGTAAGTACTCCAATTGAGATCAATTGTCTAATGGTCTTATGTCATCTTCTTATATGACGATATTTACCATTATATATGTTACCCAGTGCCCGAGAGATAGCCGACTGGCTAGCACAGTGTATACGCAAAGCTAGCACTGGTTTTTCCCACATCTGGATATCTTCCAGAAAGTTCTGAAGCCATTCTGCTTCCTCTGCAGCTTTATCTAAAGCTATGAACTCAGATTCCATGGTCGATCTGGCGAACATAGTTTGTTTGGAAGATTTCCAAGATACCGCTGCACCAGCAAGAGTAAAAACATATCCACTCATGGATTTTGAGTTTTTTGAGTCGGAAATCCAGTTGGCGTCACTATATCCTTCCAAAACTGCTGGTTCTTTACCATAGTGCAACCCATAACTTTTAATATGACGTACATAGTCAAATACTCTTGTTATGGCTTTTCAGTGTTTATGTCCTGGATTACTAGTGTAGCGACTCAGTACATTAACTGTGTGCACTAAATCAGGTCTAGTACAATTCGTTAAGTACATCAGACTTCCGATTAGACGTGCATACTCCACTTGTGACACTGCTTCACCTGAATTTTTCGTCAGGTGAAGACTAGGGTATATGGGAGTTTTTTCAATCCCACTTAAGTAGATTTTGAATCTATTAAGTATCTTTTCAGCAATATTAGCTTGAGACAAGATTATATCTTCGGAAGTTCTAGTGATCTTAATCCCTAGAATGACATCCGCTAATCCCATGTCTTTTATATCAAACTTGCTACTTAGCATGTTCTTAGTTTGACTGATCATGTTTTTATTACTACCAATAATGAGCATGTCATCAACGTACAAACAGAGCAAAACGTATCCGTGCGGAGTACTTTTGATGTATATGAACTTATCACATTCATTAATTATGAAACCATTTGACATCATTATGTTGTCAAATTTTTCATGCCATTGTTTTGGAGCTTGTTTAGGTCCATACAATGATTCCACAAGTCGACAGACTTTGTGTTCTTGTCCTAGGATAACAAACCCGTCGGGTTGTTTCATATAAATCTCCTCTTCTAAATCACCATTTTGAAAGATAATTTTCACATCCATTTCATGGATTTCTATGTCTCTTAATGTTGTAATTCCGATCAGCATTCGAATTGAAATTATTCTCATTACCGGAGAATAGGTGTCAAAGAAATTCATGCCTTCTTTTTGCCGGAATTCTTGCACCACAAGCCTAGCCTTGTACTTATCGATTGAGCCATCAGTTTTCAACTTTGTTTTGAAAATCCATTTACACCCTTGGGCTTTGAACCCTTGTGGTAGATTAGTTATCTCATATGTATTATTTTGCATAATGAATTCGATCTCACTATTAACGGTTTCCTTCCAAAAAGGAGTGTCTGGTGTAGACATGGTTTCAGTGAAATTTCTCGCTTCATTCTCTAAAACAAAGACCATTAAGAAATCTTCACCATAAGATTTTTCCTTACGAGATCTTTTGCTACGTCTAGGTTCATATTCAACCTCTTCTGCATCATCTAAAAATGTGCCAGGAGTGCTCGCCTCATTTAAAGAGGCAATTGAATCTCTTTTTTCACGAGTTCGTTTCAGATTTTCATCTTTACACGGAAACACGTGCTCAAAGAACGAAGCATTCCTTGATTCCATAGTTGTATTAACATGGATATCCGGTATGTCTGATTTATGAACCAGAAACCGATACACACTACTATTGTGTGCATATCCGATGAAAATACAATTCACCATCTTAGGTCCAATTGTGACCTTCTTAGGAAGTGGCACTGCAACTTTTGCCAAGCACCCCCACACTTTCAGGTATTTGTACGAAGGTACAATACCTTTCCAAAGTTCATATGGTGTTTTACTAGTGACTTTGTGCGGTATTTTGTTGAGGATATAATTTGTGGTAAGCAACGCTTCCCCCACATGTTCTGGAGTAACCCAGATTCCTGCAACATCGCCAAGTTTAGCCTTGGTTGACAAATCTAGTCATGAGCCCAATAACCCATTTCAATTCACACTTACACATTTTTTTATAAAACCCACAAGCTTTAAAAATTGTTCCAACAAAAAAAACGTACAAAAACAGTCATGTTAATTAATACTCAACATTTCAATTTACTGAAAATTAAACAATGGTGTCAAAAGCTGTTAAAAGACTAACATACTACAAAATAGCGTCGTTGACTCTGAATCTACAAAAAAAATCAAAAGATATCCGAGAATACTTTTGTTTTGCTTCATGATTTTCTCTTATTAAAAATATAAATTGATTGATTTTGTCGGGGCTTAAGAGAGAATTCATTGATGCTACACAAATGGAAACATTTTTATTTTTATTTTTTGAATTGAATGTAAAATTTATTCAACCAAAGAACCATACTTACAATCAGTGTTCAAGAAAGTGCTAGTCACTAATCGGGCGGTGATACAACGCTTAGCGCCTAGAATGCCTAGAACGCCTAGTCGAGGCCTAGGCAATTCTTAGACAGTTTAGATGTTTACAAGATAAATCAATATAGTATACATATTTTTATTGACATCAACATATGAAGTACCATATTTAACTCATAAATAATAAAATTTAAATATTATAAATCTTAAAATATATTCAAAATTCAAATTACACACAAAATAAAAGAAATCTTATAAATAAGAAAAACTAAAACATTACAAAATATCATATATTCGAATTAGACAAAAACATCCATTTAAAACATCAAAATGTATCATAAATGAGAATTAGACAAACACATTCATTCTATTCATAAACAAATACCATATAAACTTTTATAACCATGTATTTATGAAATCAAAATTTATAAATCTAATTATATGTAGTTAAAAAATCAAAAATTACACTGAACCAAAAAAAAATGTTAACTGATTAACAATTTTGTTGAACCGCCTAAGATTGCTTAGAGCCGCCTAGGACCGCCTAGGACCGCTTAGAACCACCTAGAACCGCCTAGGACCTCTTACAGCTGCCTAGAACCGCCTAGACGACCGCCTAGATCGCCTAATAATAATAACGCTTAATATCAACACCTCGAAAGTAATCGACACGGTCTATGGACGCCTAGGCGGCCGCTTAAACCGATTTCTAGAACACTGCTTACAATGAATGCATCTCGTTTCGAGGTTTGAAATGTTTTTCAGTCTATTAAATTAGACAATAGAAATTTAAGCAAAATCATGAATCTTCTCATCGGGTGTTAAACTTGCATTCCTTCTTCGTATCTTGCATCTCATAATTTTTGTATCGATGTTAGTCTGTTGCGAACTTGTTTGTTGATGTATTTGATTAGGCGGTTAGGGAGGGTGTGAGGCTCGCCATGCCGTCTTCCAGTTCTCTCTCTCTCTCTCCAAATGGAGGGTATTGTTGCTTGAAATGTGTATATAACGAGGAATAGAATGATTGTGTCATGCTCATTATCGATGAGAATATAAATGAGATCTTACCAGGTTTCCCTGGATTTCTTGCCAAATAATGTTTTGAGTTAGTCATGCCCAGATCTCCTCTGATAACTTGCATGTGAAAAACAAGTGGTCTCTGTTTTCCAATTCTTGACAGAAAACACATGAACCAGTTGCTCCAATATTCGAATTTAGAACTCTATCTCCGAAAAGTCGATTGTGCATCGTAAGCCATGAAATGAATGAGTATTTGGGCTTTGCATGAGGAAATCATACACCCTTATACAATTCACAAACAGTTTGCGCAACACGAATTTAATTCCACGTTAATTTGGAGCTGAAGGTTGCTTTGAATTTATCCTCTTTTTGTCTCTATAGAACCACATCAGCAATTTGCGAAGCCTTGTTGTCTTTAAGCTTGAATTGTATCCTCGATCATGTTTAGAATCTCCACTCTATGTCGACGTCTCCGATGAGTAATAAGGACTTTTCCAACCGATGAGTGAATGTCAATTCTCAGATCTATGCATCCCCTTATACATGTATGATTGATCATTTTTGCCATAGGAGACCAGACATCATACAAAAAAGATGTTAAATCACCACTATGGACTTCGACCTTTGTGAAAGAAGCCGCAAGCTCTCGGTAATAATTTTTCCACATCCATGAGCCTACTGTTGAGCTTTCTGTAACTGACCGGAGGGATCCCTTTCTGGTTTAAGAATTTACGAATGCAATCTACCCACAAAGATGAAGCAGAAGATAGGATCTGCCAGAGTTAGAGTAGCTTGAGACAGATTACCTTGTTTACATCTATGAGAGATTGTAAACCCAACCATTCTTCTTCCTTGGGTTTACAAACATCACACCAAGCAATTTTAGCCTTTCGTGGATTTAGTTTTGGTCAAGACCAAATAAATGCTGTGCAAAGCTTATCTATTTATCCAATGCACGCTTTCAGGAGTCTAAAAGCGGACATCCAAAAATTTGTCAAACTTTTACAGAAGCTATTAATTGGAGCCTTCCTACAAAAGATAGGCATCTTGTCGTCTAGTAACTAATTTGAGATCGAATCTTCTCCAATAATGACGTGTGATCATTGATTGTCATCCTCTTAGTCAAAAGTGGGAGACATAAGTAACATACTGGAAGAATCCCCGTCTCGAAAGGAAAATGCTCAAGAATCTCATCTTTTGTCGCTTCAGGAACTTTTGCCATATATAGCGTAGACTTCTCCATGCTTAAACACAGGCTAGATACCTTTGCAAACTCCTTGAACACCTCAAGAATACCATCAATTCATCGCTTTCCCCCATTTGAAAATGTCATTAGGTCATCATCAAAACAAAGATGGGTGAGCTTGACGTTTTGGCGATACATATGATATCCAAACTTCCTCTCCACTGTCGCCTTATCAAGCATTTTTTAAAGAACATTCATGCATATAACAAAAATATATGGAGATAATGCACAACATTGTCTTAGTCCTCGAGCTCTTATGAAAAAACCTCTAAGCTCACCATTTACTTGAACTGAGAACAAAGCCGTCGTAACACAAAGTCGGATCCAATGAATGAATTTATTTGGTATGTTTAACGCCTGCAATGTGGAAAGAAGAAAAAGCCATTGAACTGAATAGAAGGCTTTAGTAATATCTATCTTACCCGCACACCAAGCAGATACTGTTTCCTTATGATAATTCTTCACCAATTCAGATGCAACTAGAACATTCTCCATCAACAGACGATCTCTTACAAATTCCGATTGATTGGAAGCAATGAATTTCAGTAAGACCATTTTCAATATGTTGGCTAGCACCTTTGAGATCACTTTGTATAACACGTTGTAATCAGATATAGGCATGTAATCTTTCATCACCTTTTCCTCCTCTTTCTTGGGTATAAGAGCTAGATTAGTCGTGTTTATACCATTCAGCATAAATCCTTTATCAAAGAAAGAACTAATGACAACCATGTAATCTTTCCCCATAATTGGCCAAGACGCTTTGAAGAACTCACACGTGTATCCATCCGGTCACGGAGACTTATTAATTGTCATAGCAAACAATACATTTTTCACTTCCTCCTTTGTAACCATTTTCCTCAACATATCCCCATCAATCAGCTTCATCACACTTAAAACCCCAACAAATTTTGTAACTCCTCTTAAACAACTCCATTATAATTCTCCGGCATGTATGATAAGAAGTTATTGAAAAAACTTTCAGCATCATTTTTTATTTCTTCTTGGGTATTCACGATTGTCTCATCAGATCTTTGATCTCTCGAATTGAATTTTTTATTTCTCTAACCTTTGCAACTTGATGGAAATATCGATTCTTCCCATCTCCTATACCTCCAACCAATGCAACTTCGATTTTTGTTTTAGAAACCGTTCCTCAAGATCTGCTAATAAGAGCCACTTTCTATATGTATTAGCTTCCGCCTCCACGTTAACATGCGACGAATTAGACATTGTTCTCTCTTGGCCTTCGCACAACTCATCATTTGGACCACCATGTACTTCTCTGCAGGAGTTCGCAGCCTCCCGGATTCAACACATAATCTCATAGAACAATCCCAAAACTATCATCACTAGGTCTCATCAAAGATCATAATGCCAAGAACCTTCTAGACTCTTTCCCTTTTGATATCGCGACAAGACAACAGCACAACCTTTGGTACCTTTCCCCTCCCCCAGACTTATTCTTTCCTCATTTCTTTACCATAGGGCTAATGGCTGATGGAACGCGAGTATTGATGGTTTTAGCCACCGAATCCCCGGTTCATTTTAGTTCCACCCTTTCAATCTAAGGCGTAGGCGAATAGTGGTATCTTCGGAAATTTTCCTACCCTCGCTTCCAACCTTAGTGTGATCATCTCCTTCGAAGTAAAATAATGGGATCGTTGGAAAATTTCCTAGCCCTTTACTCGAAAGAAAATTATTTCATCTTTTCTACTTTTAATTAAAAATGAGGGAGATGGGTACCATACTTTAACACGGGTTGTCTTGTCTGATATGCTCAAATTAATACCCTAAAAGTACTAAAGCAGTAGTTGTAGTAAAGTAGGGGTCGAACACAAGGACTCACAGAAACACACAATAAATTATATGGATGATAATTAAGCTAAGTGATAAATGATATTGAAAGCATAATGTAAATTAAAACGGTTGTAAATTCGATTGGAGAAAGATAGATTCAGGGTATTTCTCAGGAAATCAGATTTAGCGTGGTTCTTGAACTCAAATCACTAAGGTATAATTAACCAACTCTCGTTGCAAAAACTATCTAAGTCTAAATCCTAGAATTCCAAATCTCTTTGCGAATCCTAAAGTCTAAACCAACTTTTAGTTCAAGTTTGATTTGTTCACAAAACAACTAAACCAAATCTCTTTGCGAATAGTTTTTTGCTCACCCTAGGTTCTGTCAGGTAATTAATCACACTCTCGTGCCTAATCAATTATCCTAAGATCTAAGTTCTAGGTGATAAATCTAGAATTAGCTTTGGAGACAACCTATGGCGAAGAACTAATTCAGATGGTGAATCCTAATAACTAATTAACCTATCATTCAGAGAAAACCCTTATGAGAACCCTAAACCTAACAAGAGATCTACTCAGACATGGAAATTGAAGCAATAAATATGTTTGAATAAATCATCAAATAAAATAGAAAGAGTAACAAGAGGGTTCGAAACCTTCTCTCTGACGAACATAGTTTCAGACTTGTCTCCCTTCAAAAGCTCTCTCACAAAACTAGAATAAAATAAAGCATAGCCATGAAAGTGGCTATAAAATCCTATTAAATAACCTAAATCACGTTTTAGGGCTTCTTGTAAATAATAAAGACTTATGGGCAATTTTGCAATTCTTCAACTCTTCATTTAAGTCGCGGTCCGTGTTTGATTCGATGAGTATCGACCGATACTAGGCAATATCGATCGACACTGATGCTTCAAATCGGGTACTCAGATACACGACCTTCTACTTTGATCCAAAATGCTCCAGAAATCTCCAATATCTCCAATTATGCTCCAAACGTGCTAAAACCTGTAAAAGACTCTAAACCACTACAAAATAGTAGAAAGACTCTATAAAACGGACTTATATCATGGCCTAAAAGGGGTAAAAACCATGATATATCAACTCCCCCAGACATAGCATTTGCTTGCGCTCAAGCAAAACAGAAAACTAAACCAGAGAAAGAGGTTTGAAAACACGGAGACTCACCTGTTCTTGAAACATTGCAATGACCATTTTCCTTAGTGCTCCACATATCACATAACCAGTTTCAAACCCAACCACCATGTACTTCTCCGTAGACATTCTCAGCTTCCCAGACTACACACATTATTTCACAGCATTACTCAATAAAGCCTTCCTCGCCAGTTTCATCGCTGAGATTAATACTAAGAACCTTCTAGATTCTTTCCCATACAATATCATGACAAGGAACCACCCATTTTTCACACTTTTGGTATCATTTTCTCTCCCCCAGACTTATTTCTCATTATATTCTCGCATATGCTTATTAAGGTTTGAGACGCGAGTATTGATGGTGTTTGCAACCGAATCCCCGGTTCTTCCATTAAAAAGTAATCAAAGGTGTAGGCGAATAATGGTATCACATGAAATTTTCCTAACCTCACTTCCACCTTTGTGTGATCATTCCCTCTGAAGTAGAATAATGGGATCGTTGGAAATTTTCCTAACCCTCTACTCAGAAGAAAATCATTTCATATTTTATTGCATCTTATTTATTAATTTGTAACAGGGAGAGAAATACAATTACTTTTAAACACGTGGGTTCCTTTGTCAGACACAAATGAGGAATCAAGCTCTATGGACATCAATCACATCAATAAAGTGCAAAAATTTGGCTCAGGCTTTAAAGAACTTTGCTGGAAACATGAGTGTCTTCTAGTTAACTGGTCAGCCTTTGGATTTTTCATTAGTCGATCTGTTTCTGATTCTATAACAATGGTCACTTAGAAGCAAGGTCAGATCAATAGATTCAAGAAAAAGATCACAGTCTCCAACAGATTTTAACTCAATAAAACAAAGAATGACTCAAAAACGACTGACTCTAAGAAAAAAAAAACAATGTCAGCATCTACCTCCCCCAGACTTGAACAACACTGTCCCCAGTGTTATATAGCCTAGAGTTGGTGAAAGAAAACAAAAGAACCAAGTGGAACTGTGAAAAACAAGAAGTTACCGTACTGGGGTACGAGTGTCGACCGACACCCAACTTGGCATCGATCGATACCAAGTATTGGTCGACATAATGAACTTTCCTCATTCGCGTAGGGTGTCGACCGATACCAATAGGGTATCAATCGACAGACTGGCGATTTCGTGTTTATGCTCTTTGGTTATCCTGACACAAACACAAAACGAAAAAGAAAAAGAAAAAGACTCAAAAACAAAACTCACCAGTGGGTTGCCTCCCACTCAGCGCATGTTTTACGACATGAACTTGACTGTACGAACGATCAGTCTGGATAAGAATGAGAGCCTGCAGCAAAACAGGCTCCACAGCTTGATATTTCTAGCTTCAGAGTTCTGCTTAACATGTGTTCCACAACTTCTTGTCCTTTCTCTTTCAGCTCTGAAGTAAGAAGAACTCTAGCCTTAGAAAATGGTCTTGAGGCCCCTTTGCATTTCACCTTATATTCGATCGAGTATCCATCGGACTTCTGAGGGATTAAGGTTACATGTGTAGCACTCTAAACTCTTCTGTTCTTCACCTCTTTCTCTGCCTTAGTCTTTTTGATGACTTCCTTGTTGATGATAGGAGGGCGATCCAGAATTTCTATGACAGTTGGCTCATCATAAGGTTCTTCCAAAAGATCAACCATCAATGTTTCTCCTGCACCCACGGGGATGCAAGATATCTGTGTGGGAGCTCTTCTAGAAGGGATGGCCTCGTAGGAGACATGTAAGTCAATGTACGAGAATGAAATTCTCTTACTGGACGTGTCCATAACTGCAACGGCCGTGGCCATGAACGGTCTTCCAAGAATCAAAGGTGTGCTAGACCTTGCATGCATCACCACAACCTGAAAGTCGGTAAGGACCAGACAGTCTCCTACTTTAACCATCGAATCGGGGATTGTACCGTATGGAACCGATGTGGAAGTGTTCGCGAATGTGAGGGCAATCTGAGTAGATCTTATGTCATCTATTTTCAGCTTCTCTGCAAGTGCCCTTGACACGACATTGATGCTAGATCCTGAATCAACCAGAGATTCTTTGAACTCAATTCCGGAGATAGAGTATGGAACCAAAAAATTTCCTGGGTCTTCCCTCTTAGTTACCTGCTTCATTGGAGGTGATGTACTTCTGGCCTTGATGAAAAGTGCCTTAATTTCTTCCTCAGTCTCTCTGCAATCTTGGAAGTAACACTCCAAAGGCCGGTTTTCAAAAGCTTCTTCAAAAGATATAGTGTGGGGAATCCTTCTGACCTTCTTCTCAAAAGCTAGCAACTTCTCTGCAGTGATGGGTTTCATGAGATGTCTAGGTGGTCTAGGATACAGAATCTTAGGCTTGTAAACACGTTCCTCCATCATCTCTGGTTTATTTACAATCTCCGGTTCAGCCTGCGAGGGGTGTCGATCGATACAAGGTTGGTGTCGATCGACACAAGGCTCATGTGTCGGTTCTTCAAGTTGGTATCGATCGATATCAGCAATAGTGTCGATCGATACTGACGAATCAGGTTCGAAATCATCTTCGACAAGGTTTTCGAGATTTCCTGCACCTCTCAAGGTGATTGCATTGACGTTTTCGTTTTGTGCCTGAGTCATCTTTCCCTTGACAGCTGCTGCAGTTTGAGCTACTTGCGTTTCCAGCATCTTCTGATGAGTACTGAGAGCCTCGATCCTTCCACTCAGATCCTTGTACACAGCATCTATCTTTCCATTGAGATCTACGGTGAGCTTCTGCTGTCCTTGAACCAGTTGTTCAAACATAGACTCGATTTTGCTATCTGAGAGCTTAGCAGGTATTGAATGATAAGACGAACTTCTATAGTTCCTGGTATACCCACTGTTCTGAGATGATTTCTGACCAAACTGATTCGGACCTCCTTGCTGAGAGTTATTGTTGAATTTATTCCTCTGACCTTGAAAACCAGAACCACCAATGTAGTCAACATCCTCTACTTCATCTTCGTTGAATATCTCAACATCTTCAGCAAAGTTAACGGCCTTCGTTGTCTTGCCTATCAGAAGATTGTGCATAGAATCTAACTTGGTTTGAACATCAGCAATCTGTGAACCATCAATGCTACCAGCCAGCTTCTTCCGCTCAAAATCAGCATTCTTGGTGCTATTAATAGACGCCAAGTTCTCAATCAGTACATAGGCATCATCAGGATACCTGGTGTTGAAGTTTCCATTGCTTGAAGCATCCAAAGCCATCTGATACCTCCAATCAATTCCTCTAAATAAAAATCCCATCAGCTGAACATCAGAGTATCCGTGATGTGGACAGTCTCTCTGGTATGATCTAAATCTCGTCCAAGCAGCCTTGAATGCTTCAGTAGGGCCTTGAGAAAATTGGGAGATCTTGTTCCTCAGATCCTCGGATCGTGCATCATTATAGAAGTTTTTTAGGAAATAAGTCTTAGTCTCTTCCCAGTTAGTCAGTGATCTAGGAGGTAACTGCTTCAGCCAGTAAGTTGCATCTCCACCAAGAGAGTATGGGAAGAGCTTGCAAAAGAGGTAGTCGTAGGACACTCCATTGCTCTTGATGCTAGTGACCAAATCCTCAAAGCTCTCAATATGGTCCATGGGATGTTCATTGGAAAGACCATGAAAAGGGTTCTGACCCACAAGAGTGTAGTATGCAGGTTTCAGCTCAAAGTCATTCCTCTGAAAAGAAGGAGGACGAATCGCTAATCGATTGGCATAAAACTGATCAGGCCTGTTGTACTCACAAATAGTTCTACCACGATTAACCACAACGTTCCCTGCATTCACAGCAATTGCATGGGCAATGATATTTTCAGCTTCATCAAGTCGATGTCCTCTCTCATTGCACAATTGACCCTCTTTGTCTCTCAAAGCTCTAGCAGCATCCTGAATAAAAATCATCGTATTGTTCATCTCTGCTAGCTTCTTTGCTTTCCTGTTTGCACGTTCCAAATTTGCTAACTGCTCGTTTGAAAGATCAACTAGCTGAGTGCTCTTGTTCCTCTGGGTTTCGCGAGTGGCGTACACCTGAAACACACTAGGCAAGGCACGTAACTAACAAAAAACACGTTGAGTATCGACCGACACTAGGTGGTGTCGATCGATATCAACCAAAAAGAGAACGACGAGTATCGACCGACACTAGATAGTATCGATCGATACCGACGAACTTAGTCGAAATTCTCAGACTAAAATCTAATGGGGAATTGAGTCCTCGGCAACGGCGCCAAATTTGATATGCTCAAATTAATACCCTAAAAGTACTAAAGCAGTAGTTGTAGTAAAGTAGGGGTCGAACACAAGGACTCACAGAAACACACAATAGATTATATGGATGAGAATTAAGCTAAGTGAACAATGATATTGAAAGCAGAATGTAAATTAAAATGGTTGTAAATTCGATTGGAGAAAGATAGGTTCAGGGTATTTCTCAGGAAATCAATGAATGCAGATAAACTAACTAACAGGATTCAGATTTAGCGCGGTTCTTGAACTCAAATCACTAAGGTATAATTAACCAACTCTCATTGCGAAAACTATCTAAGTCTAAATCCTAGAATTCCAAATCTCTTTGCGAATCCTAAAGTCTAAACCAGCTTTTAGTTCAAGTTTGATTTGTCACAAAACAACTAAACCAAATCTCTTTGCGAATAGTTATTTTACTCACCCTAGGTTCTGTCAGGTAATTAATCGCACTCTCGTGCCTAATCAATTATCCTAAGATCTAAGTTCTAGGTGATCAATCTAGAATTAGCTTTGGAGACAACCTATGGCGAAGAACTAATTCAGATTATGAATCCTAATAACTAATTAACCTAGCATTCAGAGAAAACCTTTATGAGAACCCTAAACCTAACAAGAGATCTACTCAGACATGGAAATTGAAGCAATAAACATGTTTGAATAAATCATCAAATAAAATAGAAAGAGTAACAAGATGGTTCAAAATCTTCTCTTGGACGAACAGAGTTTCAGACTTGTCTCCCTTCAAAAGCTCTCTCACAAAACCAGAATAAAATAAAGCATAGCCATGAAAGTGGCTGTTAAATCCTATTAAATAACCTAAATCACGTTTTGGGGCTTCTTATAAATAATAAGGACTTCTGGGTAATTTTGCAATTCTTCAACTCTTCATTTAAGTCGCGGTCCGTGTTTGCTTCGATGAGTATCGACCGATACTAGGCAGTATTGATCGACACTGATGCTTCAAATCGCGTACTCAGCTACACGACCTTCTGCTTTGATCCAAAATGCTCCAGAAAGCTCCAATATCTCAAATTATGCTCCAAACGTGCTAAAACTTGTAAAACACTCTAAACCACTACAAAATAGTAGAAAGACTCTATAAAACGGACTTATATCATGGCCTAAAAGGGGTAAAAACCATGATATATCAAACACCAATCACGATAATGAGATAAAAGGAAGAGCGCAGAAACTAGCTCAAATTTTGAAATTTTCCTGGAAATATGGTTGCCTCTGATTAGCTGTTTGGCCTTTCGATTTTCCATTAGTCTTATCAGGAGCTAAATGGTCACTTAGATGCAAAATCAAATTAAAAATTCAAAAGCAAAAGCAGTGATATCAATCTCCAACAAGGTTTGACTCAATAAAACTTAAGAGAAAGACAAAAGGAAGAAACATAGCGTTAGTAACGATAGATACCTTCCCCCAAACTTACTTCACACCATCCCGATGTGAAAATAAATTAGGAAGAAGGTAAAACATACTCAAGTAAAATAAAATAAAAGGGGAAATAAAAACTAAAGGTAGGAAATGATATTGAGATCAACGTTCCTCCGAACTACCGCTCGCATCCTGCCCACCCTGGCGTCTCCTCCTGGGTAGTCTCACATCGTGTGGTTGTGAACCACTAGCAATGTCATCTATGCGTCCAGCAACATCGTACGCATGGTCAAAGTTGTGCATGCCAGCAGCAGGCTCATAATCACGATCATCGGTTGTGGCCGATGCCCTGAAACAGGAAGGTCGTCCGGGGACTGGTATCCTAGACAGTGCTCCCCAAATTTTCTGTAACATCCCATTGTTCTTCTGTATCTCTGTGCTGACGTAATCCCACTTTGCTTCATCGTCGGTCTCGAACACGCACTGTGGGTCAAGGTCGTACGCACTGCAGTCACGTGGTAGAAGGTACTCTACCTGATTAGGTACGTCATCGCGACTGTCCTCAGGGAAATCCAGTGGTCTGCGAGACGTAGATGCCCTGGCGGAGGAGCGAGGTGCCCTCGCTGACGCTCCCCTGCGTCCGAGCTGAATGCCGGAAGGGGCGGGTATCAGCTTGTGCAGTGGTGGCATCCAATCGATGTTCTCTCTATCCTCCAATGTGGTTTCCTCCTGATCGGGTAAGTGAAAGTGTAGTAGTTCCCCATCCTTGCCCTGAAATTGGTAAACCAGTTTCGGAAGAAGGATGTGGCTGGCCCGTAAGGATTGGTAGTCCATGCAGCCTTTGTCGTCCAACAGCTCGTGCTGTATGTTTAGGTGAGAGAAGATGGGTGTGAGGAGGGCTCCAAAGTACTCCTTCTTCCCGCTGCCCGAGAGACCTCTAAACTTCTTCCCAACCTAACTATGAGCAAGGATGGCTCCTAGGTTGACTTCGTGTTTCTTCTCGAAGAGTATGGGAAGCCTATAGTATACATCCGGTGCAACCCCGTAGTAGAGCATAATGAGCTCATCGGTTCGCATGGCTCCAGTCTCGTCCCTACCAAAGAGGATGTGGCTAAGGATCTTCGCAAGTACCCTGAGCGCGGGACTACGAATGCATGACTGCTTGGCGTTCTTGCTGTTGTAGTTTCCACTAGCTATCCGCTACCAAAACCTCAGGGCGTTGGGAAACTCAGCAAAAGAGACTTCCTCGTTGTTAGCCTCGAAACCGTATAGCTCACAGAGAGCCGGTAGCTCAATATGGCGGGCAATGCTGTGTGTGAAGAACCAGAGCGTTCCCTCACTAGCAACTGGTTTCCTCGGGTCATCATACCATATCTCCACTGACGCCAAGAATTGGCGTGTCAACTCAAGATTAGCAGTTTCCCTGAGGCAGATTAACCACCCCAAACCAACGCGCTCAACAAGAAGGTCGATGTCCGTCCTGATCCCCATCGCGACCAACACCTGGGTACTGACAAAAGGCGTGGGACGCAGCTCCACGTTCAGCAGCCCATTGTAGAACACACTCTCATATTTTCCCCATGTACTAGACAGCGTCCGGTTCTCGTAGGCTGTGTCCCGCTGTATTTTTTATCTTGGTCATCGCGGGAACTGGAAATGCACATTGGTCCGGTCGAGGCCAAGGTGCCTTGCACCTAGTCGGATTGGCGATGCCCTTGCCTCTTTCCATGTCCTCCTTTGCATCTGTCTTAGCTTTTTCCTTTCCCTGCCTACTAGTCCTTCTCATCGTCCTTTGCTAATCGAAAATTCTGGGTTGGGGTTTTTGTAGAGCACAGAAAACCGATGGGGATAGACACCAAAATCGTCCAATTCCGTTGAGAATCAAAGAAGTTATAAGAGATTGAAGATTTGTGTTCTTGAGAAAAAGAAGAGAGAAAATGGATGGAGGAGAGAGAGAAAGGGAGAGAGAAATCATGGGAGAAAAAAAGATAAGGGAAAAACCGGTATGATTTTACTGAAATAAAAACCGGATTAAACCGGATGAGAAGTCGGTTTACTTACCTGGGCGGGCATCGATCGATAATGGTTGTAGCATCGGTCGATGCTAACCTCTCGGGTAGGGGTAGCATCGATCGATGCTCGCCTAGCATCGATCGATGCTGAACTCTCGGCATACCATAGCATCGATCGATGCTAGCTTATCATCGATCGATCCATCCTCCTTTTTTTTGTTATAGATTTACACTAAGAAGGCAAAAACTAAATTTATTAATTTAATGTCTAGAAAGCTTAGAACAATTAGATAAATACGTACCGGTGGTTTGCCTCCCACCAACCCACCAAGCGCTTGTTTTAAGTCGCTAGCTCGACTTCTTGAGTGTCTTAGGCGGATGGTGTATCTGCGGGGTTCGCATTCCCCCTAGCTCGTTTTGGTCTCCTCTTTAAGGCCCTCTTGTCTTCATCCGTGCTTGGATAGTCACCGAGGTCTTCATGCTTCTTGTATCCCCTTTTTCCTTCGACTGTGTAACGAATGTGTTTTGATGTGAAACCGGGAGGTGCCACTAGGTAGAGGATTTCTTTGTCGATATCTGCGAGACACAGTCTTCTGTTCGGCCAATCCATAACGGCCCCAGCTGTTGCTAAGAATGGCCTCCCAAGGATTAGAGGTTCATCTTCCATTCCGTGGGTTTTCGTCACTCAAAAATCGACTAGGACAATGCAATTTAAAAATTTCAGATGGAGATTCTCGATCTTGCCGATCGTGGTGGTGGTTGACCCATCCGCGAGTCCGATTTGCATCCTTGAGGGTCTCATGTTGTTGATCCTCAGACGCCTTGCATCCATCTCTGACATGAGGTTGATAGCAGCTCCCGAATCACACAGAGCATTGTCGAAGTAGTAACCGAAGATCTCGCACGGAACGACGAAGCACCCTGGATCTTCGAGCTTGTGCAGCATTCTGGGCCCAGATAGCTTCTTCCTAACTTCGTCGAACAGGTCTTCGATTTCGTACTTGTTTTCCCTGTTGTACCAAAATAGTTCTTTCATTGCTGGGTACTTTTTCCAAGCCTGGTCGAACAACATGTGGAGCGGGATTTTCTTCACAATAGAATGGAAATCATCTAACATTTCCTCGCTAATGGGTCGAGTTTCCCAATCCTCAAATTCTGAAGCCAGAGTCCGCCTTGCGATCGCGATCCCCTCGTGCGGCTTCCTTCCTCAGATTCTCGCAGTTTGTTGTATCATCATGCACTGATTATTCATTTCTCTCTGAATTCCAGGGGACACCTCTCCCTCAGCTAGGAAAGTCACAACATGGCAACTGCTGGTCGGTTCATGTTTTGTTCACTCTAAATCTCTCCTAAGGTGGAGATTGACCGTGTCCTCGGCACTGGATAGACGTTTCTGAAGCGTCTTGATCTCACTAGAAAAGTTGGACGACATGTCCATAAAACCCATAGTTTTCCGGAGAAGGTCATTGTACCTTCCATCCATTTCAATACGGATGTCCTTGACTGCTTCTGCTGTCTGTTTCTGCCCATCGTGGAGAACATGGATAGATGAATAGGCTTCTCTCCCTTGGCTGCCAATATCCTCCACTCTCCGCTCAACCATGTGTGTCTTACTCGCAACGATCTCCAGGCCCGTAGCAGTGGTTGAGAGGCTTTATCTCAAGCTCATGAATTTCCTTTCAAAGATGTCTTCCATGAGCTTCATGGATTCGTTGACATGATCGATGAAAATCTGGTTTTTCTCGATCTTGTGGGCCTGTCGCAGCTGTATCTCCTCCAGTTGCTTCACTTTCTCTTCAAGTTTTTGTACTTGGGCGTAGATAGCATCACACTTTCCACCAAGATCACTTTTGATATATTCCAGTTTCGCATCAAGCTCGAACGAGGATTCAGCAGCGTGTGCATCATTGCTTCCAGAGACTCACTGGGGATGAGACCGTGAGCTCGAGGTGGTGCATGGGCTCTCGGTTGGTGGCATTGATGGACGTACCCTTCATTGCTCAAACTCTGGTCTCCGTAAGAGTAGAATGGGGATGGCTGATTTGTGTAAAAATCTGGCATCGGGACGTAATCGCCAGCGGGTTCACATCTCATGGGTGATTGTCCCTGAGCTTCCCGACCGAGTTGGGATCGACTGCCATTGTTTCTTGGGTAGTAATCCATCTCGATAGGGTTCCTGAAATACATCATAATATAAAGTAAAATGTATTGGTAAATATTAGACTAAAATTCAAATTCAGAATCGAAGGTAACGTTATTGGTCCCCGGCAACGGTGCCAAATTGATTTAAGCGTTTTCACTCAGTAAATTAAAACTAAAGTTCACACTACCGCAATCATAGCGGTTGTCAATGCAGTACTTTAGGATCGAATCCACAGAGACCAAGGTTACACTACTATTCTCGTAATTATGAAATTAAGCTAAGACATAAATATGGTTTGTTTTAGAAGATTAACAAGAGCAATTTAAACGATGTAAATTCAATAAAGGAAAGACGTTAGGTCAAGGGTTTATTCGCAGAAATCCAGAGATCATAAATCAGACAACTATTTAGGGAATAATTAAAAGCAAGTTTCAAACTCAAACATAAATATCTAACCAATCCACTTCCGTGCTCATGGTTACTAAATCTAGCACCCTAAAATCCTAAATTCTGTTGGCATAGAATTCTAGATCAGCATTAACGAGCTGGTTCAATATGTTCATGAATCGCCTTAACATCAACTTCCGCAGGATAAGGACAATTCGCTCACTTATGTTCTTTCTAGCAACCTAAGACACTTCCGCACTCTTAGATTGCCCTAGTTCATAGACATAGCGGTCAGCTCAAGTCTAAGCAAGAAACACAATAATAAGCGAAAACCACAAAAGATAAATCCCTATCTGTGTCTAATTCAATGACTCATGGATCCCCTTGAAGACCCTAACCTAACTATGGAACTACTCAGACATAGTAACGAAGAACAAGTAAGGAGATGAAGAAATCATAATATAAATAAGAGAGAAAGGGTTTAGAATTCTTCTCAATAGATGCAGAGATTCTTCTCCAAAGTTTACAATGATTCAATAGCAAAAGTCTGAATAGAACAAAAAGGTGGCTGCCTCCATGAGGCTAAAAATAGAGTATATATAGGTCTAGGTCGAATTAGGTCAAAACAGGAAGTTCCCAGTGCAAAATAAGGAAAACAGAAGTTTCATTTCTTCTTCTCGTCGGCTGGTATCGGTCGATACCAGCTTAGCATCGGTCGATGCTGACCTCTCGGGTAGGGGTAGCATCGATTGGCCCATCGATCGTCCTCCTTGGCATCGGTCGATGCTGACCTCTCGGGTAGGGGTAGCATCGATCGGTCTTCTTCAGCATCGGTCGATGCTAACCTCTCGGGTAGGGGTAGCATCGACCGGTTCTATCGACACCTTCACCAGCATCGGTAGATGTCAACCTCTCGGGTAGAGGTGGCATCGACCTGTTCCACCGGTATCGACCGATGCTGTCTCTTTCTTCACGGGTTCGTGCGTTTTTGCCCTCGCAACTCCAATTTTATCCTTGAACGCCTTTTTACCTGAGATATCTAAATAGAAGACTAAAAGACTCTAAAAACGGACTTCGACTCGATAAAACAATTGGAAGACACAAAAAAACATGCGTTAGAAAATGGTAAAAACCAAGCATATCAGCGGCCTAAATCTCGGTTTTTGGCAAAATCGACATTCATGCAGCTTATCATTATCTTTCCAAAAAAACATACAATTGTCAACACATACATCTATTGTTTGAATCTGTTTGCACCCACTCAAGATTAACATGAAGCATACTAATTCGCAAAGAGTATGAAGGGCCGAGCCAAATCATGACAGTCCTAAAAATAGCTCCTCCCTTCGCCTCGTCTAGAAGAACAGAGGACTCACCAAGGTAATCCGACCTTGAGAGGACGAAAGCCAAGCCGAGGCCAAAGCAACAGCATCTTTCAACCGAACCAAGACCGATGCGGATCGGCTCACCTCGAAGACCTGCATAAGAAGAAAACTCTCCATCAGCTAAGAATCGCCGCATTACAATGAACTACGGTACGGCTTGATCCCTAAAAAGGGTACGTAGACAACCGATCTTCGGAAAGGTGCATCTTTCCCTCCTCTTTAAAAAGGGGGGGGGGGGAGTGGGTCCGTATACACATACTCCCATCATTTATAAATGCAATTTAACGTACTTTCCAAGTTTTATCAATATGTCTTTTACATTTACACTCGTCATTCTCGTAAGTTTTTGGCCACAACAAAGAGCTCCTACATCCTCCTCGGATTCTAACCACTATCATGTATGGATCACAGTTCTTTTACAATCCACCACGGATTAAAGCGCGCTATATAAATTTTAGGCGGATATATCCGGACCAAAAGAAGGAAAAGATATATCTTGACCAAACCACACGCATTTTTACTATCGAAACAGGGACGTAAGTCACAGCCTACATCGCAAACCCTAAGGCTGAAGTAAAATCTAAACCAAGTTATCATTCGCTTCATAGCACATTTGTCTCAAACATTTCGCTAAAAAGTTCGTTTCATAACACGCCACTTCATACGAAATTTGAAACACTTTGGGGCTCTACTTCGTCTACTCCAAACGACTCGGAAACTAGTCCCTACGAAAATAGTTAACCTTGCTCCTATTAATAATCACTTAAAACTTCACCAAAAACAGATAAAAACTGCATAGCATTGGATAAAGCCGTCCACACATAACATTTAGAAAGTACGTTCAAAACAAAGAAAAACACGTCCTTTAGGACCTTACAACAAAAGTAACTATACAATTCGATCTGCCTCGAAATCCTAAACACTTTCCACAGCATCAACGGGATCGATCGCGAGATCTCGAGTCGCGGCAGGATAAGTCGGCTCTTTGTTGCGCAAAGAATCCTCCGTACCCTCCGAGATTGGCAAAACTTTAAGCTCTTCTCTTAAGTAAGTTTCAATCCTATCAACTTCTTCATCAGCGCCAGTCAGCTCGGCTTTCCAAGACTGAAGCTTCTCAGCCTCCTCATCAAGAGATTTGACCTTTCTCGACTGAATGTCCTCGATGAGCAATAGGTTACAATTAACCACCGCCAACTCAAGCTCTCTGCCTTTAGCATCTTTCAGCTTTTCGACTCCCTCCCTCACTTTAGAAATTCGATCCTCGAATTTACGGGCCTTTTTGATCTCGGCAGCGTGCAAGACATCATTCTCCTCGATCTGCTGTTTCAAAGAAGCTATCTCGTTTTCCAGCTTCCCTCTTTGAACCTCGCATCGACTGGCAAGGCCCGCAGAGTTTGCAGCCTCCTCTCTCAGAGCAGTCTTCTCTCGCTCAAGTTCCGTAACTTGAGTCGAAAGAGAAATTAACATCTTCTCCACCTCGACCAATCTCTTCTTCTCTGACGAGGCATCTTTTCTTGCCTCATCAACTCGGCGCTTGTTGTGATGAGCTTCAGATTCATAAGTGGACACCATCTTGTTGATAGAGGCAATGAATTGCAAGAAAAGAAAAATCAATGAAATCCAAAACGCTTACCATCTTCACAAAGAATCGAATCCTACGTTGGTACAACGCATCGCCATATTCGCATACGTTTTCTTCTCGGTAAGCATGTCAAGAGGAGGAATTTTAGCCTCGGGCCTGTTAATTCCCGAGAGAAGAGTGGCTGACATAGCATAATCGTCAGTTATCGCCTTAAAAGATGGAGGATCGGCATTAGTACGATATGTATGCTGCTTCTTCTCGATGGCTTTCCCCTGCTCTTTTGGCAACAAGGGGCGCTTTTGACTCGACTTGTTCTCTTTCCTCAATCCGCCTCAGCAACCCGCCTCGCATCTTCCTCCGCTTCGACAGCTTTCCTTTCAGCCTCCTTCGCTTCGAGCTCCTTTTTTGCAAAAATCGACAATCTCGCCATACTCGTCAAAGTAACTTCGGATGTTAGAAGTTGTGGGCTCGTCGGAACAAAGTCGCAAATAGTCTGAGCCCTCTTCAGCCTCTCAAACGAGAAATCTTTTCTCCAATCGACTTTTTTGGCCGACAGAATCGTCCACACCTCAGGCAGATCGCTTTGACGTGGAGGAGTTGAAATGTGAATTACAAAGTCAAAAACACAAAGTTAATTAACGATGTTAGATTATACGCTGAACCACAAATATACGAAGTAACTACCAAGTTATTCCCAGGTCGTCATGACTACATGGAGGCAAGTCTGATCCACAGAGGTATCAGAAATTCAGACGAAGAAAAAGCGACTATCCCAGACATTCTTGCTTGAGAAACCACCGATGATTCGGAAATCAGCCTTGTCGGAGATATATACTTTTTCCGAGTTAGGAACCATTTGGATTTCCAGAATATTCAGAAGGTATTTAAGGTTCACCTCGATATCACATTCCGTGCATCTTGTCAGGATTCCAATCAGATGACGAAGTCCCCGAGGCGTGATTTGGCTCAGCGCGATTCCGTGCTTCCAAAGGTACCACATAACAAGCCTCGACACAGGGAACCATATAAAACATAAGTAAAAGAAGGCCTCGTAGACGGTGAAGCATCCTGGAGGAGGCTTATTAGGTCGGTCAGACGGACCAGGAATGAAAAACTCAACTCCTTCAGAAATTTTGAAGAGTCGCCTCAGCTCGGCGAGGGACTTCTCGTCGGACAGAGTTGATCCGGGAAGAACCTTTTCTTTTCTCCTCGGATGTTTTGACTTGGGCTTGTTCAAAGGACCCGCCTGACATTGTCCGCTCCAAGCCCTCGGCAATTCAAGCAGCTCGGCTGATAAACCCACCTCGGGGGACTTATTCGTCCCATCATCGTTCATAGAATAGAGGCCGAGTCTCGCGGAAGAATTTGTCGAACCATCCAAACTAGTTGGACAAGACATCACGCTTCGAAAATATTAATCAGGTACGGACCGACAAAGGCGAATCGGGGAATATGACGATGAGTCGGTCAATTCAAAAGCTCGTCACGCTTCAGATCGAATAAACTAAACAGCGCGGTGGAAAATCAGAATACCCTAACCGGAAAAACAAACGGAAGAAGAGAGAAGAAGAGAGAGGAGAGAGCTACCTGTTTTTCGGAAGATTGGCAAATGAGAAGAAGGAAAAGTACAAGAGATATATTTCGCTACTTATAGATTATTCGGTGCGTGGAAGCGCGTGACCTCGGGAATAAACAGAAACACTTGCAATTTCCGAGATGTCTAAGGAAAATGCATAAACAAGTGTATAAACATCAACCGGCAGAAGAAACTCTATAGAAAATATGTATAGCCCGAGATACACCGAGGCAAACAGATTATTCAACGTCCTATTGTATGTCCTCACTACAAACACGAAAAATGGCTCGGCGCCAACAAAAGAAATCATTCGCTTCGCCTCGTCACTAACTTTCAGTGGTTAGCTCGACGCTTCACTTAATCTTGGTCTCGACAATTTCTACCTCGTCATAATCACTTCTGAATCTGACGAGCTTAGGGGCTAACTGTTTGGTCAGTTTCCACCCACTCGAGATTAACTTGAAACATACCGATTCGCAAAGAGTATGAAGGGCCGAGCCAAATCATGATAGTCCTAAAAGTAGCTCCTCTCTTCGCCTCGTCTAGAAGAACATAAGACTTACCAAGGTAATTCTACCTTGAGAGGACGAAAGCCGAGCCGAGGCTAAAGCAACAACATCTTTCAACCGAACCGAGACCGCTGCGGATCGGCTGACCTCGAAAGACCGATCTCATGATAATACAAATGGGCATGAGATACAAACCTCTCATCAACTTGTGGGCCGAGTTGAAAGCCCAGATCATTGATTGCCCTAATAAGGTAATTCGATATCTCAGGAAGATATCTAAGTCGGTGGCCGCGTAAGAGAATAGGAAATATTCTAGGTTATGTCTGAGATTCTCGCCCACGAAACATGTATAAATAACAAGCACAGTCATTCACAGAGGGGACACGCTTTTACCCTAGCAGAAACACTTAGCAGAATCTTGTATTCAATCGCTTTCTAAACAACAAATAATAAAACCACAATCTTTGGATCTCTTACTGTGCTTTTACCAGAAACTTCGGTTCAATCTAAAAGTCTCGACAATTATTGATTATGTGAGTTTCGAATCTCACATCTATCATCTCAGAAGGCAACCTAAGACTAAAAACCAACTTTTGTATCTCATAGTATGTTTCGGCAACCAAATTATCCTCTGGCAAATACTCTTTTATAAGATCAGCCAAATCATACATGCAAACCTCATC
This sequence comes from Eutrema japonicum, assembly GCA_030161315.1. Taxonomy (NCBI): domain Eukaryota; kingdom Viridiplantae; phylum Streptophyta; class Magnoliopsida; order Brassicales; family Brassicaceae; genus Eutrema; species Eutrema japonicum. The sequence continues at coordinate 18,712,119 of BSQW01000012.1, read as the reverse complement.
TAAGTTATGATCAGTTTTGATTGTCATCATTCTAACTGCTAAGGACAATTTAGACTGCCCTTCTCTACATTCATCGTAGAGTGGCTGATTTGCAGCGTCTAGCATATCATAAAATCGTTTCGCATCTACGTTGGGTTTCTCAACACTATTATCAGCATTTGTTTCATGAAATGCATCAGTAATCATGGCATGCATCCTATCATGATCTTGATCCTGATCAAATTGATATTGATCATGATAACTATCCTAATTATTTGATTCATCAAAATCTACATGATCTTGATAATTACTACTACTAGCAGCTTGATTCCTTTCAAAACACTTTCCATGTTTATACAAAAACAAAAGTGTGGCGTAAAACCTATATTTAGTAAATACTTCCACACCGTCTCAATAAGCATATATCTCGTATTCTTGCATTTACGACAATGACAGAACATCTTACCGCTTTCCAGAGTTGTTTGCATATTTCTTGCCTGATACATGAATATTTCAAGCCCTTCTTTGAATTCTTTCGTAAACGCTTCCTCTGAATCCTTTTGTATATATATACATCCATCTTCGTAGATTGTATATAGATATTTTTTTTAAAAAGATTGTAGAGTGTTTTTTAAGGTTTGTTTTTTGTAGAATTTTGTTTGAAGTTAGGATGTATTTATAAAAAAAATTCCAAACTTACCAACGATTTTGCAACAGAAATTTACAACGTTTTACCATTGAAATAATTTGACTCCGAATTTACAACAATATTACAACGACTTTACGACAATCATATTCGATGTAGATTATTAGGTGAACCAATAAGAAAACTTCCTATACCAAACTTTTAAATTCGACGTGATATTATCGTTAATTTACATCGATTATTGATCGTTGTAAATTCGATGTAAATTACCATCGAATTTGCAACGAAATACTAAAAAATGATATTCGCCTTAATTTCGTTGTAAATTTACATCAAAATTATGACGAATTTTTTCATCGTCGTAATATCGATGCAAACCCGTCCTTATATTACGACGATCTTACAACGATAAAAATTTACGACGAATTTACATCGAACACATTTTTCGTTGTAAAGTCGATGTAAATTCGACAGTACTTAACATCGATTTTATTCCGTCGTAAAATTATATTGCAATGAGGTTTTTTTCTTGTAGTGAAACAAGAATATGATAAAGACGGCTATCCAAAAAACTATGATGTATTATTTTATTTTTGCTTTTTGGTTTGTTGCTTATGTTGTGTGATTTTAATAATGAAAAAAAGTTTTTGTACAGCTAAAAATTTTAGGTATACCTTAATGCGGTACAACCAGTATTACTTGGTACAATTATATTTCGATAAAACTGATATTACGTGGTACAATTGGATTATTACTTGATATGAATTTGAAATGAATTTAAAATAAGTTAAAAAAAATAGTCATAAAAACTAATTCATTTAACATGTGACGCAGTCAAAATGGAAACGTGGCGTCGTTATGCCGCCGCAATTCTAGACACAAGACAATTATATTAATAAATAATTCATAGATTTTTTACATAGTTGTCCCTAAAAATGGAGTTGTATTAGCATGCAAATAGTTCTACTTTTGAGATTTTAACTTGTAATTAGTAATACCTTGTTATAAATTAAATATTTTTGGTTGTACACTTGATTTAAGGTAATCAAAGTACATTTTCAATATTTCATGCAATAATACGTTTTAAAACACATTTTGTATCTTTTGCATAATAAGGTGGTTAAGATTAACAAAATCATCATATAAGTATAAGGTGATTGATGTGAAAACTAGAATATGATAAAGACCATTATCCAAAAAAAATATTTTGTGTAACTAATAAATGTTATTTCGATTTATTACTTGTGTATGAAAATCAAAGATGATGTTTAAAAAAAAAAAAAAATTTCGTTATCATTTAAAAGAGAAATGAACTTAGTTGTACCATTACAAAAACTAATTTACGTAGTTGTACAAAAGAAAGATTATCAAAGAAATACAAATACAAACGTAATTTAATACAAATGCAAACACAATTATTGTCTCGTGGATTCATTTATCGTAATCTTCATGCATATCCTATCTACTAATACCGAATAAGTTATCTCCTCCATCGATGATATCTTAAACGATATACCGTACACACGACTTTCTCTTGAAATTCAGTCCTCCTCTTCTCCGGTCTTCGAATAATATCCTCCATAATCAACATTAGAGCTGTCAAATGGGCCGTCCGTGCCCGTCCATGAAGACCATTTTTTTTTGGGCAGTAACTGGTCGGGCCTTAATGGACAATGGTCCAAAAACTGTCCATGTCCAGTAAGACCATGTCCAAATGGACTTGTCCATGGACACCCAATTGTATTAAACCTTTTTTGTCAAATTAAACTAGTGTGCTTATTTGATTAATTTCAATTTATAGGATTAAACTTTTATCAATAAAAACATGTTTTTTTAGTTAATATGACAATAGAAGTACTAGTTTTCAATTTTGAGAAAAACATTAACATTTGATACAATTTCTTAAGAAACATAATAAGATACAATTTTGAGAAAAACAGAGAGACTGAGGCAGAAAGAAACTCAAGACCGCAGAACACAGGGGTCTGAGAAGGGAAAAAAGAAAAATAAAACATGTTTACTAGACTGAACCATGCGATGCTACATACAAAGCACCTGACATGTTCTGACCAGACCCGTTTATATGTAGACAGGGAAGTTATAATAAGGAAATACGAGGAGACAAGTACTGACACAATTTCTTGTTTCTACTGGACTGAACCATGCGATGAATGTTAGCGATTCAGTCTACAAGATAGATCAGTAATACCAATTAAAACTAGTTCTACAAGCTAGTCTTAAGATTCTAAACTTAAGGACTCCTAGAGATTCGCACACCAGTCAGTGTTGAGTTTCTACATGCTAGTCTCATACAATTTTCTATATTTTCTTGAAACTCCGATTTACCTTACGATTGACACCAGAATCCGGCTTGAGCTCAGATGCAGCTGCAACGAACTCCTTTCCATACTTGGAAACAAATAGTATCTGAACCTGCTGCAGTTCCGTCAAGTCAGAACACCTCGGTGCAGCAAAACAAACACTTGATATCGCTTCTTTTAGATCAGAGGACACTCCCTACAATGATTGAACACATAATTCTCAGAAACAGAAAATGCAAGACTTTGAAGTTCAGAATTTCCTCAAGAACATGAAGGGGCAGATGATTTCAAAATTTTATCTTGTCATCTTGAGATGCAAACGCAGGAAGATAATGAGGGAGAAACGAAAAGTTATTGACGAGATTTTGACATACAAAATAGTTATATATATGTATATCCTTCTGAAATTCTTCAAAACCCAGAAATTAATTTCAAAATTCTTCAAAACCCAAACATACATTCCGATCCAAACATAATATAAGAAGAATAAGTAGTAGCAACTGACCTCGAATGCTTGAACAGTTGAACCTTAAACCCAGAACGAAGAAGCTAATTCGAAGCTGAAAGAATCCAAACCAAGAGAAGAGATCGAGCAAAGGGTCTTCTAAGAGATCGAGGTGGTCCCCCTGAGGAGATGGGCACGAAGAGTTTAATCTGATGCTAGGGTCTCGAAGACGACGAAAAGAGATAATTCTATTTTTTTTCCCCCAAATTGATTTAACCTAGATTTTTAAGTATTTGGGCATGTCCATTGTCCATACGGTCTAACCCGTTTTTGTCTTCTGTCCATGCGGTCTTCGCCCAATTGGACCGTTTCGTATTTGGGCATGACCATGGTCCGTCCGTAATAATATGGACTGGACTTGTCCACGGACAGCCCGCGCATTTGACAGCTCTAATCAAAATTTATTTTTGTTCTCATTGACTCATGAACAAGGAAACTACATTAGCACCTATTTACTTGTGTCAGTAATACTCAGTATTTAATACCAATTTGTTCTCAGGTTTCATTTATACCATTTTGTTCCCAATTGTCCTATATCTTTAAATTTGGTGAATTCGGGCCAAAACACTAATCTACCTACGATTCAACAACTACAATCTATTAATTACCAATGCAATGTCCTAATTGATCCAGAAAACATGATTACCAACCCAATGTCCATTAATTAACAACACCAAAATAACAATGTTTCAAATCCAATTGAAATCCCCATATTGAAAATCCAATTGAAAGCCCCAAATTACAAATCCAATTGAAATTCCCAAATCTAATAGCTTCTAGGGCAAAATCTACTAATAGAATCGAAGGATTTGAGATATAACACAATAATTGCAGAAGAATTAACCTGGATTTTGACTCTGAATATACAAATTCAAAAGATATCCGAGAATACTTTGTTTTGCCTCATGATTTTCTCTTATCCAAAATATAAATTGATTGGTTTTGTCGGGGTTTAAGAGATAATTCATTGATGCTACACAAATGGAAACATTTTTTAGTTATTTGAATGTAAAATTTATTCAACCAAAAAAACCATACTTACAATGAATGCATCTCATTTCGAGGTTTGAAAAAAAATCAAGCTATTAAATTAGACAATAGAAATTTAAGAAAAATCATGAATCTTCTCATCTGGCGCCAAACCACACTTGCATTCCTCCTTCGTATCTTGCATCTCCTAATCTTCGTATCGAAGTTAGTCCGTTGCGAACTTTTTTTGTCGATGTATTTGACTAGGCGGTTAGGAAGGTTGTAAGGCTCGCCATGCCATCTTCCATTTCTCTCTCTCTCCAAATGGAATGTCTTGTTGCTTGAAATGTGTATCTAACGAGGAATAGTCTGATCGTGTACTGCTCGTTGGCGATGAGAATAGCAATGATATCTTGCCAGGTTTCCGTGTATTTCTTGCCAAGTAATTTTCGAGTTAGTCCTGCCCAGATCTCCTCCGGTAACTTGCTCTTGAAAAACAAGTGGTCTCTGTTTTCCAAATCTTGACAGAAAACACATGAACCAATTGCTCCAACATTCTAATTTAGAACTTTATCTCCTGTGAAAAGCTGTTTGTGCATCGCAAGCCATGGTATGAATGAGTATTTGGGCATTGCATGAGGAAACCATACACCCTTATACGATTCAAAAACAGGTTGCGCAACGCGAATTTGATATCACATTAATTTGGAGCTGAATGTAGGCTTTGAATTTATCCTCTTTTTGTCGCCATAGAACCACATCAGCAATTTGTAAATTGCCTTGTTGTCTTTGAGCTTGTATTGTATCATCTTCCATATCTAGAATATCCACTCTATGTCGACGTCTCCGATGAGTAATAAGGACATTTCCAACCGATGAGTCCAAATGAAGCAGAAGATAGGATTCGCCAGAGTAGCTTGAGACAACTTACCTTGTTTACATCATTCAGAGATCGTAAACCCAACCCTATTTCTTCATTGGGTTTACAAACATCACACCAAGCAATTTTAGCCTTCCGTGGATTTAGTTATGGTCCTGATGATGCGAGCGTATTGTTAATCCAATTTCTCGGGTTTTAATTTATAACCTAAAAGTTCTGCAAGTCCACAGACGTGTGTTGTAGTATTTGAGGTATCGATCCACGGAGAGGGAAAGATGTTCTATGAGACCTTAGACATATAATTAGTAAGGAAGTCTAGAACAAGAATAAGTTTTATAGGGTTTTTGTCACGAAAATTGTAAAGAACGAAAAAACATAAAATTTTGAAAACTAGGTATGAAAATCGATGGCTTCAAAGTAAAGAAAAAATGATTTGCAAACAATAATAAAACGGTGTTGGGTCGACAATGATTACTTAGGGTATGCTCAATTCAATCACGACCCCTAAGCTCTTAGTAACACGATTCTAAATTTTTAATTCCGCGAATTGAGCAAAATAAATGGCGTAGTTTACTTTCGTGCATCCTATGCACCAACAATCTATATACTCGACCAATAGCTTTCGTCTCTGGCCGCGCAGAAAATCGAGTTGTTCGCACTGGTTCTTCTTAGTTCAAGGCACTCCGTAAGTATACTTCCGTATCTTACGACGCGACACGCTCTTATAGCTGAACGATTCGGGCATTCAGATTCAGCAATTTTGGCTGTTCTTTAACAACTAGGAATCAGCCTCTAGTTCATGACGCTAGATTCACGCATTAACAATGATCTATAAGAAAGAGCTCTAGAATTCGGCTAGGATTTTACCTTGGGAAATCCTTATCAAACATAGAATTCCCCAGAATAATCTTTTTAAACCCAACGATTAAACTACTCGCACATAATATAAGTTAAAGACATAATTAAATAAAACAGGAGATTGATAAATGAGGGTTCTCGATTTTAAGAACTAAGTCCGGAGAAAATCTCTTCACCAATCTCGAAGTGTAATCGAACAAAAAGTAAAGAGCGGAAAGTAAAGAGCAAAAAGTAATGCAAAAAGTAAACTAAAATTGTGTAAAAGCAAGCACACATTTTTGGTCTCTAAAACACATATGTATAGGTCTTGAGCTCTGCTTTCGTATGTCTTTAGGGTTTCTCCTTGACGGAAATTGAACGGGCCTTGAAATTGGGCTTACTGGACGAAACTGGCTTGGCCGCTGGTCCATGGAGTCTGGCCGCGGCGAAACACACCTTGGCCGCGGGTGGAGCTCTCCTGGCCGTGGGTGGAGGGCTTCTGTCCGAGGTGAACTGGGACGTCTTGATCTTGATGTATCTTCTGATTGAACCGTTGGATCGTCCTTAAATAAATTGGAATGGAAAGGTAGCTGGTCCTTATTGAATATCTCCAAAATTGGGCTGGATCGGACGGTGAGAAGAACCTATTTGGCATTTGAACTTCTGACGGTTTGACTCTGAGCCGAAAATCTGGTTTTTCTCCAATTTGCAATGCTTTTACCTAAGTATCTTGAAAAGAGTCTTGAAACTACAAATATGCAAAAACCATAATAAAAACATGTAAAAACAAATAAAATACTAATTAAATTATTCTAAAATAGATAGCAAAATGGGTAAAAATACGGTGTTATCACCTGACCAAATAAACGATGTGTAAAGCTTATCTATTTCTCCAATGCACGCTTTCGGGAGTCTAAAAGCGGACATCCTTCATCGATATCTTAATATCATTCTTCTTAAGAGATTTATTATGTTGCACAACCTTAGCCCATGAAACAGTTGGACTTGCCTCCGCAGAGACAACCTCTAGTACTGTCGGCGAGGCATGCATGCTCCTCCATCGGAAGAAGAAAGCGGCGACGGCGAGCTACCTGGAAAGAGACGAAAGACTAAACCCTAATCACCTCCACGTCAGCACTAGGACCAAGACTTCTAGTTTGGAAATATCTTTCTTCATTCATCATAAACATGCGTAAGTGTGTAGATGTCATCAACACTAATTGATTCTGCGGATTGGCCATCGAGGTGTCTGATATAAAGTTTGAATGGACTGATTTGCAAGCAAAATTGAATGAAAAGCTGGTGAATAATCTAGACAACTTTGTTAATCGAGTTCTGAGTTTTATAGTAAAGCCTGTGAAAATATGGTAACTGATTGTTGGTTATTTCTTTTAAAACTTGCTAAATTTTTGGTTACATGCTTAGTGATACTCCGTATCTACATTTGAAATGATGTTTCACATGCCATGTACTGTATAGCGTATATATAGCTTTAGAGGGAACATCTGCATCATGAAATAAAAGAGAAAGATTGCTCAAGCAGATATGTTGTGCATCGGTACCCAATCCAATCACTTTAGTCTTCATAAATGATTCTCCATAGATTTCCCGCTAATGATCATACATGTGAAACTGCATTATAGAAAATCCGTCAACATATAATGCAACTCAATCTGCAATAACTTGTAATTAGTAATATTATATTTCAAATTAAATAGTTGTAATTTTGGGATTATAACTTGTAATTAGTAATACCATGTTTTAAATTAAATAGTTTTGGTTGTACACAAGGCCGACTAGGCCTCGGCGTTCGGGTATCCGTTCGGATTCGGATCGGGTTGTTCGGCTTTTCGGGTTCTCGGGTTTAGAGATACTAGACCCATTCAGATATTTAAAAAATTTGGATCGGATTCGGTTCGGATCCTTCCGGGTTCGGTTTTCGTAGTTCGGGTTTGGTTTTTCGTGTTTAATCGGGTTTTTTCCAAGTTTTTCGGGTTTTCTCGGGTTTTTCGGATTAATACCCGAAAATGGACATAAATTGCCCGAACCCGAAATGTCTTCTCCTACCCAGTTTAGGAATAATTCACATGATTTAGTTTGTCTCTTGAAATCGATATCCTGCTTTCTAACATTTGTGGTGATTAACTTCATGATGGGTTATTCTGAAAAATACAAAACTTGATGAAAGACCAAATACAAAATAAGACCAAATACAAAGATTAAAACATAGATAAAATAACAAAGTATCAAATTCAACAAAATCAGTTCCAAAGTATAAAGTAGAAAGAAGAATATAAAATCAGATAGCAAGAATCTTCGGTTCCATAACATCTTATAGTCTTCTAACCTGGTACAGCAACACATATTACACAAAGCATTGACAAGTGACAGCAATGAAGTTTTAAACCGAAATATAGAGACCAATTTACCTTATAGCCGAGTCTCATTGTGAACATATTGAGTTAGTCTTCTTGAGTTCTTGGATTCCCAAACTCTGAAAAAGATAAATAGAGACATAAATATATAATGTTGAACTTAATTTTTGAAAAAGAAAAAAAAGACAAATGAGTTACTTTTCTCAATGTGGTCTTGCATTTCAAAATCATCAAACAATTGTTGAGTCGTGACCATTCTTGTTTCACTAAACTTAATTTTTTGTTTCATCCATTGTTCTGTACACATCAGAACCTCAATCATGTAGTGAGTTAAGCAACTCCTATGTGGATCTATGATCCTCCCACTAGTGCTAAAAGCACTTTCTGATGCAACAGATGATACTTGCATGGCAAAAACATCCCGAGCAATCTCTGCCAAGACATGATACTTGGCACTATTGAGTTTCCAATAACACAGAACATCATACTCAGTCCCTATTATGACTTTGGGATTCTCAACTGGTTCCTTCAGATATCTTTCAAATTCATCTCTTGGATCCTCAACTCCTATTTCTGCAACCATCTCTTTATACACGAAGTCCATCCTTTCATACCCAAATTCATCATCCCCCAAATCCATTTTGTCAAATACCTGATCTTAACAACTAAAAGATGATGTTTGAGTAGACTGAGATGATTGAACTGTTGACCCTTTACTGTATCTGCTACTATATTCCGTAAACAAGCTCCCAAGAAGAGTAAAAACATAATCATACATCTCCTTCCCTTCGAAACTGTCTTTCCCAAACAATTTATCAAAACAAAACTTCGCAAACTATAGTTTTTTCGTATGATCAAAGACAGTAGCCACAATCAACATCTTATTGATGTTCTTTATTCCTTCCCAATATTTATTAAACTTAGCCAACATATCTTCAGCCTTTGACTTCAAAGCTGAATCTATATTATGACTCAAAGATAGTAGATTATTTTCTATGGTGGCTATCTCACCATAACACTTATGCGAATTCAAAGAAGTAGAAGCAGAAACAACTAATGTAGAATTGTAGAAGATGACGAGGAATTTTGCTAACCTCTCAACAACATTCCAATCACTCCGAGAAGGAGGTCCAATCCTATTGGTTTTCTTCTCTGTATCAGTTTCAAAGAAGTAATCATTGTATAATTTATCCTCTGCCTCCATCTTATCAAATGCTAACCTATACATAATTGCCTTTTGCAACAGTAAATAGGTTGAATTCCAGCTTGTTTTCACATCAAGTGGCAAACTGCCCCTTGTCAACTTTCCTGAGTCAACTCTTAATTCAAACGACTCTAGCCTATTTGTAGAAGATCTAACATATGTCACTACATTTCTTATGGCACACACATTATCATCTATCTCAGCCAATCCTTCTTTAGAAATCAAATTTATTATATGAGCTGAGCATCTCATATGCATTAAATTTCCTTCTAAAACCAAAGCATCATTACACCCTAATGAATACACTCTGAAACCTTCTGAGAGATGATGTATTTGCAGTAGCATTGTGAACAGTTACACAAAACACCTTCTGTATACCCCACTCATCTAAACAATCTAGAAGAACATATGAAATGGTCTAACCTTTGTGATCTGAGACATACTTAAACCCTATGATCAGCTTCTTTAACCGCCAAAATGCATCAATGTAATGCGCAGTAATAGCCATATAACTTGCACATGCGAATAACAAGTAGCATTCAAAAAGAGAATCAAGTATTATTATTTACTTAACTACTAACAAATAAACTAATAACAAATTACATGTAGCTTGAGCTACCCATATTTCTGTTGTCAGAGAAACTCTCTGTTTGCTAGATAAAAACCAGCTCTTCAACTCTGCTTTCCTGTTGACATACATCTCAACGATGTCTCTTGTGGCTGTTCTTCTTGAGTGTGGTTTGTACAAGTTCACCTATATGCAGTCAAAAGACAAATGTGTTCAGATTCCTAAAGAAATTTCAGGTTGAAAAAAAATTCAGATTCCAAAAAAAATCCAGATTGGAAAAAATGATTACCTTGCTACGGAAGTGTTTCCAAGCCATGCCTTCAATGAAAGCAAGTGGCAATTCTCCTATCACTAGCATCTCATTCTATGCTTCCCTGAAAATACTCTCAGATACTTTGGCAGCCTTTAAGTTTACATCTTCATTGATAATAGTCTGACCTTTGTCTTGACCATCTTTCCATGTCTTATACGCCTTGCAGATAAGAAGATGATTCAAGAGGTGTGAAGTTCATGATTTGTTTTTACATCCAAAATGCTTCTGACAGTAGTTACAACAATATTTGTCACGATTGTCCTTCAATCTTGTGAAATGTTCCCATGCTGGAGACCTTGAGTTCATAACCTTTTTCGGTAGATTAGGCCTAGAAGTAGCTCCAGTTTCTGCAGGTGCATCCTTCCTTTTGTCTCGGCTTTCGGGAGTCAAAGTATCTTCTTCGATATTATCTGCATTTTTTTCTGTCTCATTGTTCTTGGGATCCTGAGATGATGAAGAATCCATTTGTAAACAAGAAAAGAACAAAGAGTAAGAAAAAATTCATGGCTCCCGAGACTTTTATCTACGGGAGAGCCACGGTTGAAACAAATGTGTATGCGTTTGGAGTTCTAATGCTCGAAGTAGTCTCGGGAAAGAAACCGAGTTATGTCTTGGTCAAGGAGAACCATAGCAATTACAACCAGTAAAGAACAAAGAGTAGAAATCAGTTTCTGAAATCAAACTCATTACTGTAGAAATCAGTTTCGGAAATCAAACTCAAAATCAAAATCAAGAGTCAAGAATAATAATGAAAATAGAATAAGAACAGTTTGTTTAATGATTACCTTTGACTGGCAAAACATCTTAACAAAATCGGGACAAAGTTAGCTAAAAATCAAAATCGGAACAAACCCATAATTGATTACCTTCGACTGGTTGATTGACGCCTCTGAAGGAGGAGACGGCGAGTTCCGATTATGGTGGGTTTCAATTTGCAGTTTGTTTAATGATGTTTTATGTATGACTTTAGGAATTAGGGATTCTTGGCGATGATCGGGAAGTGGAACCGGCAAAAAAGGTTTAGGGTAACTAGTTTTAATTCTAAAACCCGATCCCTCTGATGTATATGTAAATCGGATTGTTCGGTTTTTTGTTCGGATATCGGGTTTGACCCGATCCGATTCGAAACCCGACTTGCAATTACAATTGACATGTTCGGGTAATTAGGCATATCCGAACCCGATCCGATCCGGCTTGTTCGGTTTGGGTTTGGGTTCGGGTTTCGGATTCGTGGAATATGCACAGGCCTATGGCCGACCCTGAGTCCAAGTAAACCAAACATGGGCTTGCGGCCCTCATTTTATATAAAAGTTGTGGCCTTCAAATTCTTAAAAATCTTTTTAGACTAGTGGTAAAGTATAGGTGTTTAACACAACATGTCATGAGTTCAATTCTCATGAAATGTTTTGTTTTATTTTTTTTCTTTCAATAAACCAACTAAAACCGAAAACCAATATAATTATAAACCAACATAAACCTATATAAACCAATATAATTATCAAACAAGGCAATACAGCTAAACAATTAATATAACGAACAAATTCCTATTTAAAACCTAAATTCTTAAATCATATTCTTAATCATCGTCTTCTCCGACACGGTTTCACGACGAGTCGACGACAACACCATCGACATCATCTTCTCTCAGTCTCTGGTCTTCTTTTGTTTATTCCTCATGGTATGTCGATTTTCAATCTCTTACTTCCTATTTTTCTCCATAAATTTTGTTTTTTATATGATCGAGTGATTGGTTTTGTTTGATTGAAGTTCTAGATTTATACAATTAATTAAATTTTGGTTTTTTGTCTTATTAGATTAGAATAATAGAATTTAATTGTTATTTAGAGTTTGGGTTATTGCCATAATCTAAATTGCTTTGTTTGATCAATCTATCGTTGCTCACTTGTTCTTCTACTATATTCGGAGAGGTTTAATTTAATAGTCCATCATTGCTTTATCAAACCGCTTCTGAAAACAAATTTCTACACTACAAGAAAACACAGTTTTTGCGACCACCTAAAACGTCCTAAAACGGTCGCAAATACCCTATTTGTGACTATTCTAAGACTACCGCAAGTGGTCGCAAATATTTCGTCGCAAAATACATTCGTCGCATAATGGTCGCAAATTTACGACTACGTTGTGACTGCATATTATCGTCGTATATACGCGACTCATTTAAGACTATAGTTATTGGTCATTTATTAACGACTATATATTGACCACACATTTTAGCGACTAATTTCAGACACAATTAGAAGTCGTATTATTGAGACATCTTTGGGACTGTTTTGTTGTCGTAGATTTGCGACATTTTTAAGACGAACTCAGTCAAATCTTCGATGGTCGAAAAAACTTATATATTGTATATGTGGTCGCAAAATTGTCGCAAATTTACGACTATTTTGCGACCGCTTGTTTAGGAATTAGTCGCAAAAGCGTCACATATTAGCAACTACTTTGACACAATTTTTGTTCTTGTCCTGCTCGCAGATCAGTAAATTATTTTCAATTTCAAAATTAAAAAGATCTAAAAACAAAATAATAAATCAAATTTCACATTTATATACCAAAAAACTATACATAACAAAATATTCAAAACATTCAAAAGATTTATATATTCAAAATCTTGAACAACCTAATCTTAAAAAGTTGGAGAGAAGAGATTGGTGAATTGTTTCAGGCTGGTAAGGTGGCTGGTGTGGTGGCTTCTGCGGTGGTTGCTGCGGCTGCGGTGGTTGCTGCGGCTGCGGTGGTTGCTGCGGCTGTGGTGGCTGCTTGAGAAGCCACAAACGATGCAAACGCGGGATCAATAGTTTTGAGGTACGACTCCAAGCTTGAGATCCGAGTTTGAGACAGTCGTTGCTCCTCATCACGTCGAGTATTTTCCGCTTCTTGTTCAGCGATCTTTTGATGAGCAGTTTGAAGTTGTTGTTGCATCTCTGAAATTGATGACGTGCTTGCATAACTCTCCTTGCTATTCCCGTTGTTGAACAGCTCTCCAAGTTGGCCAAGTCCATAAGGATTTCCCCTGTCATCTTTTTCAGTAGACTAAAAGAACAAAAAAAGAAGAGATCATTCACTCTTACAGCAATGAACCAGCAACCCATGATAGCAACCTCTCTCACACAAACTCAAAACGAATGCCAATGAGCTATGAAACACACACATTAAGCAACATAAGAATAATAATCATGAACAAAGGAAACAAACACAGAGAGAGGCCAGCATAGGAAACGAACCAGCAAAGTAAAAAACAACAAAAAATCAGTTTGCTATGCATAAAAACTGACCAGCATTAAAACGAATGCCAATGAGCTTTGAAGCACACACATTAAGCAACATAAGAATAATATTCATGATCCAAGGAAACAAACACAAAGAGAGACCATCATAGCAAACGAACCAGCAAAGTCAAAAGCAACAAAAAATCAGTTTGCTGTGCATAAAAACTGAACAAAAAAAAGTGACTAGCATAAAAACGAATGCAGCACATGCAGCATAAAAACGAATGCAGCATAAAAACATCAAGTATTCATGCTCAACAAAACAAAGACATTAATCTGCTATAAGAAGAGGAAGAAAAAAATGAATTACCTTAAGAAATATTGTATTCTTTTCTTCAATGGTAAGGGTCCTTTGAGTTGATTGTTGAGACGAAATCTCTGAAGTTTCACCTTCGACATCCATTTGAGACACCATATCTTCTAAGTTCTTCTCATAAGCCTCAGCTATTTTTTTGGCCTTCTGATCCACAAATGTTCCATCTGCCCTTGTGTGTGTTTTCATAAACACTTCTCCAAGTGAGACTAGACGCCCTAGTTCTTCCTCTTATAATGATACAAAACCAGAATGAATAATGTGAAATGGAATATACAAAAACAGATTTAATTACCATTTCTTGTTGAATTTGCAAGTACGATTTCTGGCCGGATATGTGTTTGTGGGGACCAAGACCGCCACGATCAGAGTTACGGCATTGTGATGCAGTAGCGCTCCTCTATACTGCGTCCGGAGTGTCCCAATGAGCCAAAATTTCAGCCCAAAAGGTTTCGCCAATCCACGGTGGTCTCTCACCACTGGTTTTAACTTGACTTACAATGCCTTTCATCCGTTTTTTGGCTATCTTCAAGAATCCTGCTTTCACCAGGTCGGTAAGCCCGATATCCCAATTGTACTTCCGCTACACAACAATTTCAGGTGTTTAGTTTGTATCTAAGTCATTACTATGTCACTATAATACAAAAAGACAGGATGATTCACAAGAATACATCAACAAAAGAGGTTAAGAAATGATTACCGCGAAAGTTCTGAAATATCTTTCTTGAATGGGTATAGGCGTTTTGCGCCAGCTATAGTAAGGCCCATCAAACTTCCTACGAAATATGCCAGCTATGACTCGAGACAGTTTCCCTTTGTCACGGTTAAACCTGTTACATAAATATCAGGTTGTTAGATGTTCAAACAAATACACAATTCACAAAAATCAGTGTGTTTATTCACAACAAATACACAAATACACAAATACACAATCCGAATCAAGCATTCTCCAAAACAGCTCACAATGCCAAGCACCTACTTGTCTCTGAAAACTCTAAAAAAAACATCCACTAAAATAAAAACCCTAACTTACATAAACCAACCAAGAAACTGCTAATTTCTCATAAACAAAGAGACTCTCGATCCATCCCTTACTACCCAGATCGACTTAGAACTCAAAACAGATCAATTTCACTCAAGACATTTTAACAATCACATAAACTGCCTGATTTTCTCCACATTCCGTAACAGAAACTCTGCATCTCATCACACTAATCTTCCAGAGATTAAACCTAAACCCCCAAATAATCACACCGATGTGCAATAGATCCCTAGAACAAAACCACTAAAGAAACCCAAAATCTCTTGCACGAAGGCTCATTGATCAATTGTCCTAAGCACAAACCAAATTGTCCTAAGCATAATTCTTACCATGTGGTCTCAACCTGGGGAAGAGGATGTAGACTCAAAACTGTTAGATGTTCTCGGCCAGGAAGAGCCAACAAATCATCTAACAGCTGTTGGAAGTCCGGTTGTGGCTCTGGATCGTTAGGAGGAGGATGTTGATGCTCTTCAATCTGAACCGGCGGTTGTTGGGGAATATGATAAGGAGGAACAACTGTCGCTGGAATATGATAAACCTGAGTTAGTGGCTGGGGAATATGATAAGCCGGAGGTGTATGGTAAGAAGGCTGCGAAGTAGTTGGAGGCTACGAAGTATGTCGTTGCGGCGGTTGATTAGAGGCTTCGGGCTGTGTCGTCGCCGGATATTGCGCTGGAAGACTTGCTCTAGATGTCTGGGAAACTGAATCTGTTGCATCGGAGGACCGGTTGGAGGCGTGAGAAGACGAGCCGACAGCTCCGACTGATCCTCCACCGGCAGATAATTGGCCACCACCGCGGCCTCTACCAGGTCGGCCTTTAATTACTTTTGGTTTGCCAGCCATTATCTTCACAAACGAGAGAAAGAGATAGGTTGAGAGAAATAGAGAAACCGAGATTGAGAGAAATAGAGAAATAGAGAAAGAGATTCGCAGATTGAGAGTGAAAGAGAGAAAGAGAGAAAGAGAGAAAGAGAGAAAGAGAGAAAGAGAGAAAGAGAGAAAGAGATAGGTTGTCTGGGTTTCGGAGAAAGTGACAGAGGCTAGGGTATTTCGACGACAGAAGGGAAGAAATTAATAGCGAGGTCCCTAAAGGGTAGCAAAATTGGTCGCAAATCCAAAAAAATGAATGATTAATTGCCGCGTGATCTAAAACCTAAAAAATTAAAATTTTCAGAATGGTCGCAAAATAGTCCTACAGTCGTCACTAAAATGCGACTGTTTTGTGAACGTCCCACAGTCGTCACTAAAATGCGACTGTTTTGTGACTGTTCTTAACCCTTTACCCTAAACCCTAAACTTTTCAATCATTCTTAATAAAATTAGATTATACAATAATTCTTTAATTAATTCTAACACTTTAATTCTCTAAATAAACATTAAACTAAGATATGTTGTGTAAATTTTTATAGTTTCGTATATTTCAAAATCATTTCATGAAAACACATATGAACTTACTACATATTATGACAATATACAACAACAAATTTTATAAATTGGAATTTATAAGTTTTTTAACCTGCTATCATGATTCAATATATTTAAAATTTCAAATCTATGAAAAAACATTCAAATTAACATATTTACAATTCAATAATGATGATTTTTAAAAAAATGTATAGTGGAGTAGCTAAATTGAAGCAAATCGGTCACAATTTGAGGTGTTGTTAACGAATTCGTCGCAAATTAGTGGGTAAATTAAGACAAATTTGTGACTGCAAAAACTATTGTCGCAAAACCGTCTTAAAGTGGTCACATTTCCTTGCGACTGTTTTGTGACTGTTCTTAACCCATATGTTCTTACTACATTTTAAGACCCTTTTGTGACCACTTAAAAATTGTTGAAAATCGGTTTTCCGGAGTGTCGAACCACTGACCTGTAACCATGTGCTTAAGAGTTTAACCAATGTGCCATTACGATCATTCGTTATTTTCTTACATTAACTAATATATAAAGACACGATAATTATACATGATAATTCTATTACAAAGATATTATACATGATAATGTATGGTACACATATATTATACATGATAATTATACATAATAATTATATTACAAATTAAACATACAGAGATATAAATTAAAGTATTATTCAAGTTCCTCATCTTCATCATCGGAAGCTGATAAATTACAAAGAAATTCGTCCTCTGCTTCTTGGTCTTCGATCTCAAAATCAATTTCTTCATAAGGATGATTTCCCTCTACTAAACCATCAATTATGATTTCATCAATCGTATCCGTGAGGCAATCATCAACTGTTTGCTGTAATATAACCGGCTCTTTTTCGTTAAACTTTCCCTGAACACATTTCCTTTGATTTACTTTGAGAACTGTGAGCCACACCTTCCGAGGTCGTTTAATGTATGGGTATGGAAGATAACAAACTTGATCAGCTTGAGATCCTGTACATTAAGTAGGTGTAAAATTAGAAGTAGACATATATATACACACATCATATACATACTTATATAATTAAAACAAAACTTAATTAATTACCTAAAATAAATGGTTCGTAATTTTGATATCTCCTCGATGATAGCACATCAACAACGCCTCCTTCTCGCATTCGAGTGCCTTTGCCAATCGTAGGGTCAAACCATTCACAGTAGAAAAGTGTGATTTTCAAATTTAGAAATCCTGGATACTCGAGCTCTATGATATTTTCCACAGTCCCATAAAAATCATCCTCTTCAGATGCTTCAGAATAATTTTGTCCTCGCACACATACCCCATAATTCATTGTTTTTTTCGTGAGTCCGTGGTCTCGCGTGTGAAACAAATACCCTCTTGTAAAATACATGGGCCATGACTTGACTTTATTTTCAGGACCTTCCACTATTTCATGAACCCAAGGAGGAAAGTTTTCTTGACTTTTCATTGTACTCACCTATATATGTATATGCAAATATATTAAAAATAAATTCATAAAATATTCTTTAATAATTAATAGATGGAAAATAAATTAAATACGTACATATTGGCGAACCCATTTATGAAAATCTTCATCTCCTTTCGACTTCACCTCCGCATCAGATAGTTCTGGATATTCAAATCGAATCTGCGCGTCCAACAATCTGTTTTGCCAAAAACAATAAGAAATATTTAATTAACTAAATTAATTATCACAATAAAGTTAATGAACCGTATATAAAGTACCTCTCAAGCGGCTGAAAATAGTCACAATTGCGCAAGACATATGCATGTGCGCATTTATAATCTTTCTCAGTTAACCAAAATTCAGTACTTTGGCCACTTGGCCGACCTACTTGAGTGAATATATCCGGTACTTGTATAGGATATACCGGTACTTCACCTTCTTCATACCGACTTGACCTGAGAAATAATAATATATTGACGACCAAAATTAGTCACTTTCATTTTAGGTCATATAATTTAAAGCAAAAATTGAAATTACTGTTCGGAGAAATATTCACCACCTTACCTTCTTCTGCGAGCTGTAGAAATGTGCGAAGGAAAGTAGTGTTCTGAGAAATAAGATATCTCGTCATTTATGTATGATTGAATTATTGATCCCGCTGGATATCTTTTGTTCTTCGCCTTCCCTTTTAAACGTTTAAAAAACCTTTCGAAGGGATACATCCACCTATATTGCACAGGACCTCCAATCTCCGCTTCGTAAGGTAGGTGTATTGGTAGGTGCTCCATCACATCAAAGAAAGAAGGTGGGAAGATTTTTTCCAAGTTACACAAAATCATGACAATGTTATCCTTCAGAATTTTGAGGCGGGTTTGATCCAATGATCTACTACTTAAGTCACGGAAAAATGCTCCAATCCCTACGACAATATATTAAAATCATATAAGAGATATATATATATATATATATATATATATATATATATATATATAAGTGAAACATATATGATCATATATATATACCTGATAATGCAAGGTGCACGTTACGCGGTAAAAGTTCTGCAAAGACAAACGGAAGCAATCTTTCCATAAATACATGGCCGTCGTGACTTTTCATTCCCGAGAGCTTTCCACCGTTGATGTCTGCACAACTAGCTAAATCTGCTACATAGCCATCGGGGAATCTAACCTCATGTTTGACCCATTGTAGTAAGCTTTCTTTCGCTTTTGAAGTCAATCGCCAAATAGGAAATGGAGCTCTCCCTCGATCATCTACATGCAAATCTTTCCGAGAACAAAATTTTGCAATATCTAATCTTGACTTTACTGTGTCTTTTGATCTATCTTTAACATTCATAACAGTATACATGATGTTATCGAACAAATTCTTCTCGATATGCATCACATCAAGATTGTGTCGTAGCGTCAGATCGGTCCAGTACGGTAGCTCCCAAAATATGCTTTCTTTATGCCAATTATGCCACTCCCCATAGCCGTCCACTTTATTTTCATGACCATTTCCACCGACTTCAGATGTTTTGGGTGATTCTGCATGCCTTATACGCTCAAATAGAACTTGTTCGCCAGTTAAAGATTGTGGTGGGTAGTCGTTCAATGCGTGCTTTCCCTTCAAAAAGTTTATTTTATTCTTCCGTAACGAATGAATTACAGGAAGAAATCTTCTGTGACAGTCAAACCAACATATCTTCCTACCAGCCGGAAGATAAAAAGCATTTGTATCATCCATACAAATAGGACACGATAGTCTTCCATGTGTCGTCCATCCCGACAACATACCATATGCTGGAAAATCGCTTATAGTCCACAAAAGAACAGCTTTCAGGTTGAAATTTTGATCTAATGACACATCATATGCCTCAACTCCGTTATACCATAACTCATATAACTCTTCGATCAGTGGTTGGAGGAAAACATCAAGACTGGCTCTTGGATGATTTGGTCCCGAATTCAAACCGTCAGAAACAAATACTCAGTATTCATGCACATATCTGGCGGTAAGTTATATGGAGTCATGATCACAGGCCACAACGAGTGATTTTTTGACATACCAAAAGGATTAAAACCGTCAGTACATAACCCAAGATATACGTTTCGCGTTTCTTCTGCAAACGTTGGATGCAACTGTTGGAAATTCTTCCACTCCGCCGCATCAGATGGATGACACATTACTCCGTCTTTTGAATCATGCTCAGCATGCTATCTCATCGATGACGCAATCTTCTTTGATTGGTACATTCTCTTTAATCTGTCAGTGATAGGTAAATACCACATACGACTAAACGGGATTTTAGTTCGTCCCTCACTAGCCTTATATCTTGGTTTTGCACAGAACTTGCAATGCTCCAACTTCTCATCTTCTTTCCAGAAGAGCATATAATTATCTATACATACATCAAATGTATGGTACGGCAATCCTAGCTTTCGCATCAAACTTTCTGTCTCGTAGTATGAACTAGGTGCTTGATTACCCTCTGGTAAAACCTCCGTAAACAATTCTGACCATGAGTCCATACAGCTTTCGGCCATATTATGGTCTGACTTAATGTTCATGAACCGAGCAGCCAAAGATAACTTCGACAGACCTTCACGACAACCATCATAAAGTGAAGTATTTGCAGCATCTAACATGTCGTAAAACCGCTTTACCTCTTGGGTAGGTTCTTCATGTAGATGATCATATCCACTTTCATCATGTTCATGATGATACCCATGATGATTAAATGGCGTAGCACCATGAAATGCATCATTCACCATCCCAGCATATACATTCCCCCTATCATATGTTGTTGGTTGATGATTACCACTAGTATAATCTACATTATCATAATTATTACTATTCGATCCTCCCCCAACAACATCATAATCTTCACCATGTTCACACCATACATAATATCCTGGCATAAATCCTCTACTATGCAAATGTTTCGAAATTGTATGTCCTTGCAAAAATTTAGAATTTTGACATTTTAAACAAGGACAGTAAAATTTACCTCCACTACTTTGCGCTAGTGGCTGACTATTAGCAAAATTCATGAACTGATCTACCCCCGCCAAGAATTCACTCGAGATATTATTTGTGTGTGGATCGATTCTATTATAAATCCACTCTCGTGATGAATGCCACATTTTTTTTTTTGACTCACTCGTTTTTTTTTATGTTTTTTGTTTGTGTAAAATGTGGAGTGTGGGTTGCTATATTTATAGAAAATTTTGTGACTCTTTTGCGACCAAAACAATCAGTCATAAAAGTTTGGTGTACCAACCCAACAACTCTCATTCTTTCCACGTTTTATACCAACTTTTTCCGACCACATTTTCCAAAATATTCGGTTACAAATCAGTCGCAAAAATAGGACTACTTTTGCGACTACATTTCTTAGTCGCTAATTTAGGACGACATTTGCAACCACATTTTGCAGTCCCAAATTTGGGACTACTTTTGCGACTATATTTTCCGACTTAAAAATTAATCGCTAATTCGTCGTACTTTCCGACTCTTTTGCGACTACAAATAATTCGTCGACGAACAGTCGTTTAACAGTCGCAAATTAGCAACTCTTTTATGACTAAATAGGTTCTTCGGTAATTTATGACTATTTTGCCTCTGCTTTAACAAGAGTCGCAAAAGGGTCGCAAATTGGTCACAATTTAATCGCAAAATTTTGCGACCAAAAAAAGAGTCGCAAACTGTGGTTGCAAAAACTGTTTTTTCTTGTAGTGCTAGTAATGATTTTTCTGAAACATGGTAATCATTCTAATATTGATAGTAACGATTTATTTTTGGAGCTAAAGCTTTTAAGAGGAGTTTTACCAAAAGAGATTAAGAAGGTACTTGAGATACTAGATTATCTGAAAAATATGGAAAGATGTTATGCAAATACATGGACTGCATACCGCATAATAATGACGATTCTAGTTTCAGTTGCTCCTGCAGAAATTTTTTTTCAAAACTAAAGCTCATAAAGTCTTATCTATGATCGACTATGTCACAGGAAATACTGAATGGATTGTCGATGTTGTCGATTGAAAGGAGTATGGCTGAAAAACTTGATTACACATGCTTGATGAATGAGTTTGCAAGTATAAATGCGAGGATCATATTTCAAGAATAATGTACTGTTTTTTTTTTGTATTTTATAACTTTTGTTTAACACATTCATGAATCATGACTTCTTTTTTAAGTTTAAAAAAAATATTATTAAACAACCCATTTTTTCTCTAACTTGCGGCCCCTTATAACTTAGGGCCGGCACTTGTACACTTGATTTATGGTAATAAAAGTACATTTCCCACGTTTTCATGGGGAAAAATGTCATAAATCAATTTTTCGTAACTTTTGTATGAGTCGAAACTCACACAATCAATTTTTGTCGAGACTTTTAGAGGGAACCGAAGTTTCTGGAAAAACACAGTAGGAGATCCAAAGATGGTGGTTTTATTATCTGTTATTTAGAAAGCGATTTTGTACAAGATATTGCTAAGTGTTTCTACTGGGGTTAAAAACCTGTCTCTTCTATGAATGAATATGCTCATTATTTATACATGTTTCGTTTCCGAGAATCTCGGACAGAATCTAGAATATTTCCTTTTCTCTTGCACGACCACCGACTTAGGTTAATTCTTGAGATGGCAAGTAACCTTGTTAGAATAATCAATGATCTGGGCTTCGAACTTGGCCCGCAAGTTGATGAGAGGTTTTTATCTCGGCCCATTTGTTGATTTGATCAGTCTTTCGAGGTGAGCCGATCCGCAGGGGCCTCGGTTCGGTGGAAAGATGGCGTTGCTTTAGGCTCGGCTCAGCTTTCGTCCTTTCAAGGTAGAATTACCTTGGTGAGTCTTTTGTTCTTCAAGAAGAGGCGAAGAGAGGAGCTGTTTTATAGGACTGTCATGATTTGGCTCAGCCTTCCATACTCTTTGCGAATCGGTATGCTTCGTATTAATCTCGGGTGGACGAAAACCGACCCTAATATTTTGCCCTCTAGCTCGTCAGATTCAGGAGTGATTGTGACGAGGTAGGATTTACTGAGATAGAGATTAACCACTGGGCTGGAAAGATACCGAGCCGTGATTTCCAAGACGTCTTCCATTCACGATGATAGTGAATTTCATTAAATGAGTTTGATACACCTCGTTGCTTCGGAGTGATGTTACCGCTAATTTCGATTTGCAGGTCTCCTGCCAGTTGCATTCAAGCATTCTACTTTAAATATCTCAAAAGTCGTGAATGTTCCCTATTGGTTTTCGAGGTCACGCGCGCCCACGCGCCGAACGTCTATAAAAGACGAGATTTCTCTTCATTTCGTCTTATCACTCCAAAAATCTCCCAAACTCAGGTAGCTTTCTACCCCCTTTTCTTTTTTAATTTAATATTTCCGAAGTGATATGGCGGATTACGATATTCTAAACGGTTCGGTTGGTTCGACCGGCCATATTCCGTCCATTCATGATTCCGCATAGGGTGCGGAGGCAAATAAACCACCCGAGGCAGATGAAGGATACGGCCCTTGCGCTTCGGCTGCGAGGATCGGTATTGAGGAGGATGTATCGCCCGAGGTTAATATTATCTCCGAGGCGAATCTCCCTTCCGAGGTTCGAAAGGTCGCAAGTCGATGTCTTGACGTTGTTCCTTTTGGGGGTTGGTTCGCTCTTTCGTGGCCGATCCTTACAATGCGGTGACGACCGAGGAGATAAAAATTTAAGATGAGGACTTCCTTTGGGATCCCAACAAAAAGAAGGTGGAGATAAATTGACTAGTGAACATATATCAGCCGACGTCATTGAAGCAAAAACCTGCGAGAGGGTCCAAGAAGAAGCGAATCGTTCCTCTGGGTTCCACGCTCTCGACCGCGATGTCTTTGGAAGAATTGCGGGTGCGGTTCAATATTTCTGAGGTTGTTGAATTCGTAGTCCCCGTGCCGTCTGATCGAGCCAACGATCCTCCTCCGGACTGTTTCACGGTTTACGAGGCCTTTTTCAACTTATATTTTCTTTGGTTTTCGATTTCCGAAGTGATCCTTCGCTATTTATGGCATCACGACCTTGATTTAGCACAAATCAAAGTTCGGGGGCTCCGTCATCTCATAGTTATGAATGTGATGTCGAGGTGACTGTTGATCATCTACAAAATCTGCTGGATATCTGAAGGGTGCATAAATCTGCGTTTGCCAAGTTCTGTATTGGTTACAAGAAGACTAGGAGAATTATCACAGGATTCCTGAGCAAAGATAGCAGTTGGGAGGATCATTTCTTCTTCGTTCGTATTTCTGAGGCTTCTGTTGACAGTGATTGTCTTCACTTAGTCAAGACGAATTGGGGACCGATTGGTAGCCGACCCATAGATTTTGGCTCGATTTATCATTCGATTTAGTCTTTCTAACCTTATCTCCCTTTTTTTACAGATCGTGATTTCCTTCCACCGGTCCCGTCCGATCTAGACGGCGTATTTAACGTGCTGAGGGCGAGGAGAATCCACTGGGGAAAGCACTTCTCGCTTCAAAGAGTAGAGAGAGCCCGAGCCCTTGTTAGTGGGGCCTCGGTCAGGTTTTCTTTTTCATCTTCGGATGATTTGAGTACAACAATAATGGAGAAAATACACGTCCGTGAAAAGAGAGAGAGATAGAGATGAGAGAGAAAATGAGACGAGCTGATAGGGGGCGTGCACCGTCGATTCCCGAGGCAGTCGCTCCCGATCATGATACTATTAAAGCCGAGGCAGCTGCGTTTGGAGATTCCGAGGGGAACTCTATTATTTCTCTCTAGGTTCCTGTAACTGACGGGGGGAGGATTTTTGCCTCTTCTCTTCCTCCGATGTCTAGACCTTTTGCTTCAGTTTTAACAAAGCATGACGATAATCGAGGTCAAAAACGTCCCGCTCCAAGTGGTGGTCGGGACGAGGCTTCAAAGAACAAGAGAGCTGATACTTCTGCTTCCACTGATATCTTATTCTCTGAGACGATTGTTGACGATGTTGCTGCGTCCGCTGCCATCCTTGCGCAGATCAGTGGAACCGAAGTTCATCTCCCTTCCTTGGGTACCCTGATCAATGATAAGGCATATGCTGATATGTCGCTGCATGGCGTCCATGTACGAGCTGATTTTTTTTGTTAAATTTAGAATTTTTTTCCTCTTCTTTATACTGTTTGTATATTGCAGTGTGTTGCTTCTATCAACGAATTGGTTGCTGCTTACGAGTCGGGGGTTTGCCGAGACAAGCAGCTCATCGAAGATGTAAGGGGGAATGCTCTGGCGTTGAAAAATAAATGCGACGAGGCGGGGAAAAGACTTGCCTTTGCTTTGGCTAAAGTTTTGGATCTCGAGAACGAGAAGCCGACGCTGAAGGAGTAATCAGCTAAGGCGGCGGGCTATGCACTTGATTTGGATGAGGAGATAGCTCGAGGCAAAGGATGCATGTCATGATTATAACCACAAGAAAGCTCAAAAAGAGGCGAGGCGAGAATCAGCTCGGCTATTTCGAGATCGGGTCAACATAATTAGAGCGAGTGTGGACCGGTTGGAAGGTGTCAAGAGTAAAGAGCTTGATTTAGCCGAGGTTAACAGCAATCTGGAGCTTTTGGATATTCTTCGAAAAGATGGCCCGCCAACCCTGGAAGCCGAGGCAGGGAAGTTGATTGGCTGGATAGCCGATTTGGTCGGAGCGGATAGCAAGTTTTCCAAGGTCGTCTCCTGCTTGAAGGAAAGGTTGGTGATTTCTCCTGTCCTGGAGGATTCCGTAGATATTCTTCTCGGGAATGATCCGATCGAGCTCTTTGCTGCTAATGTTGGCATTACCGATCATGCGGGATCCAACGAACGCTTGTCTGGTATTGTTGATCACACGGTCGTAGATGGTGAAGTGAATACCTATATAGCGCCATTTATATTTCTTTTTTGTTGTTGTAAGTGTTGTTAGATTTGTACTATGTGTTAAGTGTTTGCTTTAAGAAATATACTATGTGTTAAGTGTTTGTTTTAAGAAATATAGTGACGAGTTGTTTTTCGTGTGGATTTTGTTTGATTTTGGATGTGCCGAGGCGCGTCCAAACCTCGTACTAAACATGTGTTTTTGAAACGATATGTTTAGTACTGTTGAGGCGTTAAAGACCCGTGTGATGTGAATCGTTTAGTTGATGGGTTTAGGTTTTGGTCGAGGTATATTTTTTCCTTTCTCTGGTCCAAATATACATGTCTTAGATTTATATAGCGCGCTTTAATCCGTGGTGGATTGTAAGAGAATTTTGATCCTTAATATCATGTGGGTTGATATCCGAAGAGGATGTATGAGCTCGTTGTTGGGGCCATCAACAGACGAGGATGAGTGCAAACGCAATGTATTGATAAAAAGTCGCGTTTACAAAAGGTGGGAGTATGTATATACGTACCCACTGCCCCCCCCCCCCCCGTTTGAGAGGGGAAGGGACAGCTAAAACTTTCAGAAGATCGGTTGCTTACGTACCCTTTGCAGGGATCAAGCCGTCTCGTAGTTCCATTTTTAGGAAGTCGTTGTTTTAGTGATAGTACCTCTTGAGATGCATTGCGTTCCATGATCTTGGGATTGTAACGTCAGACATGTTGCGAGCCCGTACACTCCTGGTCGAACCACCTTGGTGATTTTGTAAGGTCCTTCCCAGTTGGCGCAGAGCTTACCAGCGTTGTGTTCGGCTGTGTTCTGAAAAATATTCTGAAGGACTAGGTCTCCTACGTTGAATCTTCTGCTCCGAACGTTGGAGTTGTAGTATTTGGCCGTTGCTTGTTGGTAGTTTTGTATGCGGACAAGGGTTTAGTAAGTCCAAACCATCGAGGAGCATCAAGTAATTGAGTCCTTCTTGCCCGGGTAGGAGTTTGCGACGTATGCCGGGAATTTCGACCTCGGGGGAATCACGCATTTTGCTTCGTATACGAGGGCGAAAGGTGTTTCTCCTGTGGCGTGGTGCGGGGTAGTTCGATAAGACCAGAGCACGCCTTCTAGTTCGTCCGTCCATCTGCCCTTTTCTCATCAAGGTGCTTTTTCAGGCCATCAAGGTGTGTTTTGTTGGCTTCTTATAGATGTATGTTTCCTTGCGGGCGACGTGGTATTGACTTGTTTAGTCGTATCTTCTATTTTTCGCAGATGGCTTTGAACTTTGTTGAGATAAATTGAGAGCCGTTGTATGTGACGATTTCGTAGGAGGCTCCATGTTGGCATATGATGTTCTTCCACACGAAGTTTTCGACTTGACATCCTTGATGTTAGCATAGGAGTATGCTTTGGTCCATTTGGAGAAGTAACCTGTTAGGACTAACATGAATCTCTTTTGCTTTGACCAGTGAAGCGGGCCTACGATATCCATGGACCATCTCATGAATGAGTAGGGTGAGGAGATTGATGATAACAACTCTGTAGGTTGGTGAATCGTTGGGGGCATGTCGTTGACATTTGTCGCATTTCGTAGAGAATTTCTCACAATCTTTTACCATAGTTGGTCAATAGTAGTTGTGTCGTTTGATTTTGATGGCGAGGGCTCTTCCACCGGAATTGTTGCCACATGAGCCGCTATGGACTTCCTCCATTACCCTCCTTGCTTGCGATCCCTCGACGCATGTAATTAGTGGTCCTGAGCATCTCCATTTGTAAATGTCTCCGTTTAATAGGATATATCGGGCTGCCTGCGCCTTGAGTTTTTGGGCGGCCCACTTGTCTGGCGGTACCTCTCCGTCCATGACGTAAGAACGAATGGGTCCATCCATTCTTTATTGCAGCCGTACTTCCATTCGTGTTGCACGTCGACGTCCATATATGTTGCCTCGTTCTCGACAGGTAGTTTGTATGGTGCGTCGATTGTTTTAACGATTTCATATGAACCGATGCTTGGATTCTCGACGAATTCGACGGGAATAACTCTTTTGAGACCTGGGTCCGATGTTGATGCTAGAGCGGCTAGGGCGTTTGCTTGGGTATTCTCGCCGCGAGGGATTCAGGTGAGTATGAATTCGTTGAATTGTTTGCCAAATTCCTAGACAATCTTTCGATAGGCCTCCATCCTCTCGTCTCTGGCTTCGTATTCTCCATTGAACTGATTTGCCACGAGGTGGGAGTCACATAATACGTTTAAGTTTTGTACTTTTATTCCGTGAGCGAGTTTTAAACCGTCAATCAAGACTTCGTACTCTGCTTCGTTATTTGAAGCTGGGAATGTCAGTCGGAACGACTGCTCTAATATTTTGCCGGTCGGGGATGTTAGGCAAACTCCTACTCTGGACCCTTGTTTTGAGGACGAACCATCGACGTGGAGTATCCGGGTTGAATCGGGTGGCGGTTCCTCAATTCTTTCAGTTGGCAGTTCGACTATGAAGTCTGCGAGTACTTGTGACTTCACACATGTTCTAATCTCCCTGATATTCGATGTCATATTCGCTGAGTTTGACGGCCCACTTTGCTAATCTCTCTGATTAACTTGGACTATGTAGGATGGCTCGTAAAGGGAAGGTGGCCAGCACCACGATGGAATGCGACTAGAAGTATATCATAATTTTCTTGCTGACATATCCACTGCGAGTACCTAGTTTCCGCGTCGGTCAGAGTCTGGCTGACGTAGAAGATCAGCCTTTGCTCTCCTCGTTCCTCTCTAACGAGGACTCAACTGACTGCTGTTGTTGACACATCGATGTAAAGGAATAAGGGCTCGCCTTCGACGGGCTGGGCTAGGATTGGCGGGCTGGGCTATGATTGGCGGGCTGGCTAAGTACTGCTTTAACTTCTAAAAGGTGTCTTCGCATCTTTCCGTCCACTCGAATTTTTTATTGCCTCGTAAGGTGTCGTAGAACGGCAAACATTTTTTGGTAGAACATGAAATGAAGCGGTTTAAAGTGGCGACGCGTCCTGTCAGACGTTGAACCTCGCGTTTTGTCTTTGGCGATGCCATTTCGATCAGCGCACTTATCTACTTCGGGTTCGTCTCTATACCTCGGTGGGTAACGACGAATTCCTTGGAAGTCACGGCGAATCTTCATTTTGCCGGATTTAACTTCATGTTGTGCATATTAAGTTGTCAGAAACTTTGTATCAATATATTATATGGTATGTGATGAATGCGGTATTCTCTCTGTCGTCGGGTGCATTAGGATTTGATTGTATCCAGAGAAAGCATCCATGAAAGATAAGAGTTTATTGCCGGCGGTTGCTTCGACAAGTATGTTGATGTGATGCAATAGGAAACTGTCTTTGGGGCATGCGTTGTTAAAGTCGGTAAAGTCTACGCACACTCGCCATTTGTCGTTCTTTTTCTTCACTACGACTGGATTGGCGAGCCAATCAGGGTATTTTTCTTCGACGATTGAACCGACTTTCAACAGTTTTTCAACCTTGTCATTTACGGCCTTAGCTCGTTCTGGTCCCAGCTTTCTTCTCTTTTGCTTGACAGGTTTGAAAATAGGATCCGCGTTGAGTTCGTGGCGGGCGGTGTCGATGCTAATCTATGGCATGTCTTGTGCGGACCAGGCGAATGTATGCACGTTCTCTTTCAAGAATGAGATCGATTCAAAGTGAATTCACTCATTTAGTGTGGCTCTGATCTCATCGCATCTTTCTGGGTGGTCGTCGTCGATGCCCACCGAGGTCAAGGGCTCGCAGGTCGGTTCGGCCCTTTCCTGGCGAGCGTCCGTGATCTGTAATTACTATAAGAGCTTTGATAGGTCCTTCCCGGTCTCATGGTCTGTCTTTGGCCTTTTCGCGTTCGCATTTGTTACCGGGTTACGAAGCTTGTACTCGGCGAGGAAACAGACCCGAGATTCCTTCTGGTTACCCCATATAGTTTTAATGCCATCGGGGGTTGACAACTTGATGCAGAGGTGATAAGTGGAGGGAATAGCTCGCCTGGAATTTATCCATGGCTGCCCATGATAACATTGTATATTGACGGATGATCTGCGACGGAGAATTCCATGACCTTTGTCACGCCTTTGGCATGTACGGGGAGCCTGATCGTCCCTATGATCATCGTTGTATCACTGTTGAATCCGTTTAGGTGTCTCGGTTTGCTATTATTTCTGTCAGCTTGATGCCCATCTGTTTTAGAGTATTTCGGAAAATAGCGTCGGCTGAACTTCCTATATCGATCAGTATTCTCGCTACGTCATGATCTCGAATGGTCAGCTCAATAACGAGAGGGTCGTTATGCGGTTTATCGATGTCGACGGTTTCTTCTTCAGCGAAAGAGATGGTGATGTTTGGGAAATTAGTTGGTTCGGACCAATTAACACTGGTTTCGGCTCGACGCTGAAAGGATTTGATTGATGACACCGTGTCAGCGCAATATCGCGATCTTCCCATTATCATATTTATTCTTCTCCAGGGTGCCGATGGCGCTTCTTCCTCATTTCTTCGACCTCGATTATGGACATCTCCTTAAGTTTGTTATACCAGGGTTCCTCGGTTCGGCTCGTTTTGGTTATCGTCATCTCGTTCGAAATCTTTTAGAGTCACCGTATTTCCGAGCTATCCTGCCATGAATTTGGCTGCAAATTTTGCCCCCAAGCTTCGACAGTTTGCGGTGAGATGTATGTAGCATTGATGATGCTCGCAATAGGCCTTCTCGTTAAAGCTATTGGAATTCCTCGTCCATGTATTCCATGGCGCCTTGCCTCGTCTCGCTCCCACTTGATAGTTGTGGGCACCCTGGAGCTTCGATCCTTCATGATGTATAAATCATCCGCTCTGGGTATTTCTCCGAGGGTTTGATGGAAATGGTGCCGAGGCGGCGTTTCGGTTCGTTGGCCTTGCTGGTTCGAATCACTCCTCGAGAATCTTAATCTCTTCCTCATCAATGATAAAATCCAAGGCCCGATGTAAAGCATTTTGGATTGTATGAGGCGTATTCAAGTCGATTTCCCTTCGGAAATCCGATTTGTACCATAAAACTCCGTAGAGATTTAGTTGGTGCTTGTACCATGGTCCACAGGTCGGCATCAGACATTTTTCATTCCATGAATATGGAGTACTGCTTCAGGAACTCGGAATATAGCTGCTGAAAATTGTCGATCGAGTTTCTTTCCAGCCTTGCGGACCAATCAAGGGCAGCTCCCTTTAGATGTTCAATAAACAAGATATAGAATCCGGCATCCTTCTTGCTGTCTTTAAGCTTAGATCACCCATTGCTATCCGTAAGGCGGTGATATGGGCCTTCGGGTCGGTTGTTCCATCATAAAAAGGGATCCATATTTTTCCAGGATCGGATACGATCGCCTCGGTGAACCGAGCCGTGAAGGGTGTCCTTTGTGTTTCTTCCAGCATTTGATCGATCTCGGGTGCCACGCTGATTGCGTGATGTACCTTTGAACGGATAGTCTGCCTCTCGGTGTTGTTCCGAGCCAAGGAAGCTTTAATCTCGTTTAGTTCCATTATCTAGGCTCGCCTCGAATCCATCGATTCGTGATGGTTCTGATTCGATCTCCTCGTCTCCTCGGCACGTAGCATTTGCTCTATCCAGAGTAAAAGCCTTCTACCTCCGCCGGGTTGATGTCGGGATGATTCGAGCTAGGGACGTCTCCCTTCGGTCTTGCTCCTTCCAATGCCAAAATGAGTTCGTCGCTCGTGATTCGGCTCGAGATGTTGGTCTCTTCAATTTGGATTCCCCCATCGATGGCTATTTCGATTGCTCCGAGGTATGATCCTATAGGTTCGGTGGTTCGCTGTTCCGCCCTTTGATCCAGTTGAAACGGGTTTGACGAGAGTGGCCTCGTCACAGTGGGAGTCACCTCCCTGGATGGATGCAATGGTGGCAATCTTCCGCCCGCCGAGCTTGTGGGGGTGTCGAGAAGTCGAGTGCTGTCGGGTTGAGGCCGAGCCTCCTTGGGAGCAATCTTGGTGGGAGTCCCAAACTGTGGTAACCTGAATGCATATCTCTGGTCCGACCTTCCGACGCTAATATCTCGACCCTCTCTGATAAGGTTTTGTTTGTCTTGTCCTGCTCGTCAACCTTCTTCAGCAAAGAGGTGAGCATGCTCTTCAATTCGTCTAGAGGCGCCGAGGTTATCTTTGTTGTTGCAGGGGGAATGTCGCTGGGATCGGCTCTTTCGTTTCCATTACCGCTCCCCCCAGATCTGCAAATGTTGCTGTTACTCATGTCATCACTGGTTCTCTGTTGGTCTCCGGACATCTCTGTAGATCTCGTTCATGGTGTTTTGAGGGTAGGAAAACTTCAAACTCCTCACAGACGGCGCCAAATTGTGTGAGTCGAAACTCACACAATCAAATTTTGTCGAGATTTTTAGAGTGAACCGAAGTTTCTAGAAAAACACAGTAGGAGATCCAAAGATGGTGGTTTTATTATATGTTCTTTAGAAAGCGATTGCGTACAAGATATTGCTAAGTGTTTCTGCTATGGTTAAAAACATGTCTCTTCTATGAATGACTATGCTCATTATTTATACATGTTTCGTGTCTGAGAATCTCAGACATAATCTGGATATTTTATTTTCTCTTGCGCGGCCACGTTAGGTTCTTATTGAGATGTCAAGTAACCTTGTTAGAATAATCAATGATCTGGGCTTTGAACTCGGCCCGCAAGTTGATGAGAGGTTTGTATCTCGGCCCATTTGTTGATTTGATCAGTCTTTCGAGGTGAGCCGATCCGTAGTGGCCTCGGTTCGGTGGAAAGATGTCGTTGCTCTGGGCTCGGCTCGGCTTTCGTCCTTTCAAGGTAGAATTACCTTGGTGAGTCTTTTGTTCTTCGAGACGAGGCGAAGAGAGGAGCTGTTTTATAGGACTGTCATGATTTGGCTCGGCCCTCCAAACTCTTTGCGAATCGGTATGCTTAGTGTTAATCTCGGGTGGACGAAAACCAACCCCAACAACTTTCGCTTCATAAGATGATTAAGATTAACAGAGTGACCATAGAAGTATAAGGTTTTTGATGGGAAAGTTAGAATATGAGCAAATGATGTAAAAAATTATTTTCCAAAAATAGTAAAAATTAATCAAAGATGTAACTTTGTAACATAGAACCTACTAAAACATGTATTAGATATGTGAATGAGCATTTATCATTTCTGTATCGTTAAGTAAATATGTTTTTTTCTGTTTTTTTTTGTTTTTTTATATTTAAGTAATAAGAACACTGAACGAAAGGGCTTTGGGCTTTGGGCTTTGGCTCGAGCCTACGAAATGAGGTTCATAAATTATAAAATTTAAGCAAATAAAATTTTATTGTTGGTTATGTTATTGTATTTTTTATATATATTAAACATAGTTGTACCAAGGTTTACGTAATAAAACAAAACAGAGTGTCAAATACATACATGTATAAAAACAAAGACAATTTAAACTTGGCTACTATCCCTACTATTACTGCATTCAAACCAGATAGCGAAGCCTCCACCTTGGCCTTGCACCGACTTATTACTCGTCCATTGGCGACGTTCTCCAACCGAGGGATGCCTACTTACTTGAATTTTGCCCTTTCTTTTTTTGTAATATGGGGGTAAGGCACACAATTGTTGTATATGATCCGGAATAATCCAATGTGACTTATGCGGAACCGGATAGATCGTCATATAATACGCCGAGCACAATTTATTTACATAAATATCCTCTTTTATTCCTTCCCGCTTCATGAAAGCAATGGTAGCAACTATTGCATGGACACCAGGATACTTGTCTATATCAAAACACTTGGAACCGCAAGTTTTCTTTCTCAAGTTCACCAAATAAATCTTTCCATCGCGTCTAATGACACTGTATTCAAGCTGAAATAAGTTAAGCTCATTCACTGTTAGCTTCATCGCAATGGCTACCCTACCGTGCACTAGGTTCTCCACAAAGGGGACTAATTTATGTCCGTCCGATGCAGAAACAGACTCGTTCCTATGTTTGCTAAACCACTCAGCCAATTTTGCAACAATTGCAACAATCGCATCAATCATAGGTAATAATGAGTACTTTCTCGCTTCAAGAAAATATATTGTTCCTGGACTCTATACAATTACTGGTGTCGATGTTGTACATTTATCCTAGAAAATAACATCTTGCCCATTTTGCCTCATCTACACTAACATCCAGATATTTGGCTACATTAGGATACCTTATATGCAGTTCACTGTATGATTGTCGAAACTCAACATATGTATACAGCCTTGCGCATTCCCTGAATTTTTCAGCAACAAAATCTTTGTCCCTACTAACTTGCAATCTCACATTCTGGAATAAATGAAAGATGCAATACCCATATTTAGAGTTCGGGTACACCTCAGCTACTGCGTTGATGAAGCTTGCATTTCTGTCAGAAACAAAAACTAATTCAGGACTATTGGGTATCACGGTTTTCAACGTATTGAAAAACCACATCCAACTCGGTTTGTTTTCAGCATCAACTACATCAAAAGCAATGGGAGAATGGTGACGATTATGATCATGAGCTGTTGTAAAAATTAGCATACCACCATGTTCGGTCTTCAGAAAAGTTGCATCCACAATGATCACTTTCCTCATTGCTCGAAACACTTTAATGCAAGCTCCAAAAGCGATGAATAGGTACTTGAACCTTTTTTATCATCCAATACCACACTTGTTCTTGTATCCGGATTCACCTACTCTAACATGTACAAATATGAATACAAATTCTGATAACTTTTTTTTGGACTACCACACACAATAGTAACAGTTTTTTGTTTCCCTCTCCATGCGGTAGAGTATGACACTTTCACACTAGCGTTTCCTTGAAACAAAACGAAAATATTTTTAGGAGCTCTGATTTTCAATTGACCTGGATAAAATTAATTAACAATAGATGCAACTAATCATGGTGTGCCTTTTCTTTTTTTTGTTGCTTGTACTCGAAGTGTTAGGCTTCGTAGCTCGTAAATTCATTAACAATAGAGAGCATGTATGCATCTTCTTGTATATTCTAACTGATAAACAAGTTGCATTATTAGGCTTCGTAGCTCGTAAATACCAATTACAACCGTCTTCACCGCATTTTACCACGTATCGACTCTTATCACTTATATATAGTGATTCCAAAACAATTCTGATGTGAAGCTCTATAAACAAAATCTATCAATTCCTGCTTACTTGCAAATTATTGACCTACTTCCAGACTCATACCATCTTCCCATGCATCTACAAATTGTTGTTCTTTTTCTACAGAAAGTGGAAGGTTAGAAATTTCAAGCCTTCGGGAAATTTTCAGATTGTTATCTTCATCGTTATCCACATCTTCACATGATACATTCTCACCATTTGCGTTCTCTCCATCTACATTTTCACCATCTATATTCTGACAATCTACATTTTCACAATCTACATTGTCTATCGGCTCATGATGTTGTTCTGTTGAACAGTTTCCTGTGTAAATAGCAAGGACACCATCATTAATTCCATCATTAGCTCTACGATTAGAAAGTGGTTCGGCGTAATTCACACCAAATGAACTAACATGCTATACTCTTGAAAGTTGCTCGCCCATCTCAATTATTTCCAGATCTTTGATGACCTCTACATTCAAAACACTTATGTGTTGCTCTTTATCCAATGACGTCAGATAGACAGATACATCCTCATCATCCAAAATATAGAATTGTCTCTGAGTTTTCACTACTATTGGAATGTAACTCAGTTTCAGCTTCGTCGTAGATTCAGTTACCCCAACCTTCTTGCATATCCTATCCACTAACACCGAATAAGTTATCTCCTCCATACATGATGTCTTAAACATTACACCATACATGCAGCATTCTCTTGAAATACATTTATCCTCTTCTCCGGACTTTGAATAATATCCTCTATAATCAAAAAGTATGTTTGTGATCATTGTCTCCTGAAAAAAGAGTAAAAACTACATTAGCACCTCTTAACTTTACTCAGTAATACCAAGAGGTCTCAATTGTTCCACTTGCTTCAGTAATTCCAATAGGTCAGTTGTACCACTTGCCTCAGTAATACCGATAGGTCACAGTGATCATGTATCATCAAATTGGGTGAGCTCAGGGCAAAAACTATAATCTACCTACGATTCAAGGAATCCTACGATTCGCTATGATTCAACGACTACACTCCATTAATTACCAATGCACTCCATGGTTACCAACCTAATATCCATTAAAACCCCCGAAGAGAATAATGTTTCAAATCAATTTCAAATCTCCAAATTGTAAATTTAATGGAAATCCCCATGGTTTTTAGGGCATAATTTACTAACATAATCGAAGAACTAACCTCGTTTTTAAGCTTCAATGGTGGATGAGGAAGTGAAAGGGGGCGAGCTGTGGTGCGGGATCTGTACTGGCGAGAGAGATAAAAGGGTTTATGATTCGTTGAAATTTGGCGTTTCTGATTGGTTGAAATTTCTTTCGCAGCCCTTCTGATTCGCTGAAATTTGGTTAATCTCATGGGTCAGAATTTTTTTTGAAACTTTTTGATTGGTTGTAATTCTCTTAATTTTCATTGGTCGATTTTGTTTTTAATGTCATACTTATGAAATTAGAAGGATAAGATTGAGATATCATATTTCATTAAAAGAAAGAAGTATGAGAGAATAAAATGGGGTAGAGAAGAGTAGTTCTATAGTGGGAGGGACATATGAAAAATTCGCCCGAGTCAGACACTTCTTTACTCTCTTGTTGGAGAGGGGAGGATCGACAAGAATTAACGAGTGATAAAAGGAACAATGAAATACAAATATTTAAAAAAAAAAATGATTATGCATAAACTGACGAAACTAACCTTGTCAGACACGTGGTTGTGGAAACGAGGAGTTATGCGTTGTTTACAAACGTCTAAGATAGTATTTTTATTTTTTTACGTTCTATATAGAACACTTAAAATAGACTGCAAGAAAATAGAAATATCGTTTAGAAAGAAGCTACATGAAATAGAACAAAACAAAATATAAAGTGTAGCCAGTGTTGGTATTAATAAGCCACTTAAGGTCTATGTAACTTAAAATAGACTAAAAAAATAGAAATATCGTTTAGAAAAAAAGCTACATGAAATAGAACAAAACAAAATATATAGTGTATACAATGTTGGTATTGATAAGCCACCTAAGGACTATGTAAGGCAAAGATTGAAGAAGCAAGAGAAGTATTTGATTGTTACAAAAAAAAAAAAAAAAAAAAGAGAAGTATTTGAAGAATGAGATTGAAGAGCAGGGCCGGTCTTGAGCTATGTCAGATGAAACATTGACCTTGGTCCCATATTTTTAATTTTTTTTGGCCTAGATTTTTTCTTTTTTTTCTTCTAAATATTTTTTTTTTAAATTTTTTGGCCCCAAAAACAAAAACTTTAAAATTGGTCTTGAGCCCCAAAAATTTCAGGGCCAGCCCTGTTGAAGAGGAGCGTGCATTAAGCTCGTGGGTTTTGCTATCATATAAATAAGCCAATTACTGTTGTTGTATGAAGGTTTGTTAATCACAAGCGAACATGTGGTTCCGGCTTTCAATTCTTTATTAAGTTTGTAGGCAAATTTTACCGAAAGTATCCATAGCTCTATTGGTTTTTTTCTGTGATAAGAGGTGATGGATTCAAATATCATTACTTGCAAGGTTCAAACTTATTAGGCCTTTGTTTGTAGTCCTTAAAGACATGTAAGGTTTTATTAGCCAGTTGTGTGTGTCTTATACCCCTTTGGTTTCATTTATTTATGGCGTTTTCAACATTTGTGTATGAATAGGCTTTTTAATATCTTTAAAGAACCTGTTTTATGTATACTGTATTTGCTGTTAGATTTGTGAGACTTACGGCAACATAGGCATTTGCTCTATATGGATATTTCCTTTTCTATTGTCTCTGTATTTGGAAATTCTTGTGAGTGTGGATCTATGTCCACTCCAGATCATTTTGGGGTAACTACACTACATGAACTTTGCCATTGATGATACTTTCAAAGTAAAAGGCCGAGGGTAATCATCAAAAAGACAATGTGAAGTTTCAAACGCAGTACGAATATAGCATAATAGTAGCGCAGCATAAAACTATCTCATCGAGCTCAAGGATCCCGTAAATAAACCATGCGTATCAGATACATTCAAAAGCAAAGACGTCTCTCTCTATTAAGCTACCCCAAGGAAGAGAAGTCTCTGCTTTGATGTATTGTGCTAGAGTAAATCACTCTTCCCTGCCAAAAAGATTTTTGAGCAGTTAAATCAATTACATTCCCAACAACCTAATGAATTAACTATAGACGTTAGCTATGGGTGCCAAATAACACACTGTCTTAGTTTTATGTTCATGTCTAATGAAAATGGGAACCAAATTTGGGTAGAAAATGGTGATGCAAACAATATTGTGCATCGGTACCGAATATGCTCACTTAAGTTTTCAGAAAATGATTCTCCACAGTTAATGATCATACATGTGAAACCGCATAATAGAAAATCTGTCAACAGATAACTAAAATTTTCTCTAGCTAACAGGATTTGCAACAACACAATCAAGATGCTACCGCTTCCCATCAAACTCAATAAACTATCTATCATGAATCTACTAAAGTCTCAAAACATCTTCACAAATATCCTGAAATGTGATTCTAGATATCAATCAATCTCGGGATAGATGGGCCTGTTCGTTTGTCGGCCGCACGCAGCTGTTGTTGTTCGTTTGGCAGCCGCGCGGCCAGACGCTGCGATTGATCGCAACGCAACGCTGAATATTTTTAGCGTCCAAAATTTTTGAACGCATATCGCAGCGTCCAGCCGCAGGAGGCTGCGTCTGGTAAACGAACACCGTTTGGCCGCAGCCTCCTGCGGCTGGCAAACGAACAGACCCATAACCCAATCCACAAACCACATTACACAGCCAGAGGTTTCTAACAATAAATATAATATGATACTGAGAAGCTAAAAACGAGATAAAAGGAAAGAAGAATCATACCATTTGATAAGCCAGCCAAAGAGGAAATGCTGCATAATGGGGACTTTCTCGAGCACTTCGACTTTGTACATCTTAAGCAAACCGCTATTCACCTTCTTCCAGTTTTGTACACCGCTTATATCATCGAGCAACGGCGAGTGCTCAGCTAACAAACCTTTCTTCACCTTCTTCACAAACGCGATACAAGACAGGTACATGTATTCACTAGAGAAATTCTCCAGAATGTCGTCGTTATGAATCGATTTCGGTTTCATATACTTGTGATCAATCAACTGAGAGCTCCCAAATATGAAAGGCAGGAAATGGTAATCATCAAGTCCCCATACTCCATGAGATCCAGCAGGTTCTAAGCAATAAACCATCTGCAATTTTCGCATCAATTCAAGGTACTTGACAAAAACCCTAGCCACCACACCATGATAATCTTCCTCCTTGACGATCCCCATCCTCGCTAAGCAATACAGCCACGCCGCGAAATTCGTCTCGTGTCCTGTTCCGTAATCGATTCTACTCCCGTTCCCAAAGCTATCGAAGAAGTAAGGAACGATCTCGATCGTAGATCCTTTAAACTCATCGGGAAGAAACTCAAGGATAAGCGATTCGCCTTTCTCAGCGAGCCGCTCGTGCCATGACCTAAACGAGATGTTACCGTATCGAGACGACATTTGAACAGGAGGAATCTCGTCGATCCATTGCAACAAGGTCTCAAGGATTGAAACTATGGCGGCGACGGTAGGTGAGACATGGCAAGGATCTGAGATTTTGTGTCCAGTGATCGATTCCGATAGAGAAACAACGAATCCTAAGAAGTTCTTACAAGAGGCTGATTCCTGGAAACGGTGGATATCGTCGGGGGAGTGGATTCTCTTGACGGGACATTCGAATTGATACGGCGGAATGACGACGGGGACTTGTTCGGCGTGAGGAACGGGGGAGAGGATGATCGCTTGAGAGTTGTGTGGGAGGTTGATTGCCGGGGCTCGGATCGGGCGATAGTTCGGTGGTGGTGACATATCTGGTAGTGAAGCTAGAGGTGGCGGTTCGGAAATCGTTGGTCCGCCGCACTTAGTACAGCAGCCAGAGGGAGGAAAAGCGGAGGACGGAGGTTCGGAGGGAGATTTATCCTGCGTGTGTTGGTCCTTTGGATGTTCCATTTCGCAGTTTACAGAGACGTAACGATACTCAGGGGAGGCTCAAAGGAGCGACAGGCTGAAAAGCCAGAATTTGAGAAAAAATTTGCTCAAAAGTCATAAGTGTAATAATTAATTTTATTTTGATTTTGTTTTAAATCCGAAAACTGTGGAAATGATTTGGTTATCCTCATACATCTATAGTATTACAATCCAATTACAATTCTATCCATCCAAACCCGATAACCTATAAATACTCATCCAATTCACATTTATCTTCCTCAAATAATTACAATTTAAACTCTAAAAAAAATACAATTAAAAAAATACAATTAAAAAATACTTCACTTGGATCAAAGCGATAACGACGACGACTCCTCTGCTTTCAGCGATTGTAACAGCGACAGATCCGGCGAATTCCCCTCGGCTTCCTCCGAGAGCCGTCGCCTCCTCCTCTCCTGTGCCTCTGACAATTCTGATGATCTCATCGCCCATCTCGTTGCGCATCTCGACTCCTCCTTTCCCATCGATGAGCAGAAGCAAG
The DNA here is from genome assembly GCA_030161315.1 of Eutrema japonicum. NCBI lineage: Eukaryota > Viridiplantae > Streptophyta > Magnoliopsida > Brassicales > Brassicaceae > Eutrema > Eutrema japonicum. The sequence goes on along the minus strand of BSQW01000012.1, from coordinate 18,671,467 downwards.
CTGCCATGGAGATCAGGCTCTTAGCCAAGAACAAACCTGAGAATCGGATCAAAATCGGCAAAGCCGGCGCCATTAAGCCCCTCGTTTCTCTCATCTCTTCATCCGATCTTCAACTCCAGGAGTACGGAGTCACGGCCGTCCTCAATCTCTCCCTCTGCGATGACAACAAGGAGCTCATTGCTTCTTCCGGTGCGATCAAGCCGCTCGTCAGGGCCTTGAAAATGGGAACGCCCATGGCTAAAGAGAACACCGCCTGCGCTCTGCTCCGGTTATCGCAGCTCGAGGATAACAAAGTCGCAATTGGAAGATCGGGAGTGATCCCTCTCCTTGTGAGCCTTCTAGAAACCGGAGGATTCAGAGCGAAGAAGGACGCGTCGACGGCTCTATACTCGCTGTGCTCTGCTAAAGAGAACAAAATCAGAGCCGTGGAATCGGGGATTATGAAGCCACTGGTGGAACTGATGGCGGATTTCGGGTCGAACATGGTGGATAAATCGGCGTTCGTGATGAGTCTGCTAATGTCGGTGCCGGAATCTAAGCCGGCGATTGTGGAGGAAGGAGGAGTTCCGGTGCTGGTGGAGATCGTGGATAGGATAGTGCAAGAAGTTTTGTTCATTGTGCTGAAATTTTGATACGACTGATATAATTATATAAATTAAAATTATTCATAAAAATGTCAAACCCAAGGGAAATTTAGGGTGTGTTTGTTTGTTTCTTTGTTGGATTTCTCTGTTTCTTTGTTGGTATTTGTCTATGTACAACTGGACACGGAAGGAAAAATATGATCTATTTTGTAAGTGCACAATATAATTTTATGTTGCAGTTTCTGGGACAACTGAACAACTAGGTACAACTATGTGCGCGGTCAAATTAACATGTGCGCCGTCAAATGTGCCGTCAATTTTATACATAGTTGTACCAACGTGTCCAGTTGTCCAAAATTCCTCATAGTTGTCATTTGGCGATTTTAGCATTTTTCCAGTTGTTCCTTAATATAAATTATTATTTTGTAGTTGTCCACATAATTTTCGACTATTGCAGTTCATTTACAAGGTATTCATAATACATATTACGCAAAATCATATATTTCGGTCTTTTCCATCAAAAGATTGTTAACATTATCAAAGTCTTCCTTGTATCATAAGGGTGTGTTTGGTGTGAAACCAATAATATGTATTAGGAAAATGATAGTTTAATTTTATCCATGTTATTAATATTGTTCCTTATAGTTTAAGACGTGTTTGCATTTTTTAAGTATATACTTTCTTTTTATATGTTTAATTTAATTATTTTATTTTTTTGTAAATTAAGGAGTTACATATAGTTGTACCATTTGTACCAGTTGTCATCTGTCTCTTAGTTGTATCAGTTGTCCTCTTCTGTAGATTTGGTGATGAACTCAGGTTCTAATTATAATCTACCTAAGAATCACTACGATTCAACAACTAAACTAGACAAATTATCAATGCAAAGACCTAATCGTCACAGAAAACTTAGGTACCAATCCAATTTGCATACTGAATCAAACAATTTTCGTAAATTCAATCCTTAAATTGTGAAATCCCTAAATTACACTACACCAAAACCTAATAACTTTGCAAGCTTTTCTCAGCAATGGCGGAAGAGAGAAGAGGACGACGACAAGTGCAGAGGAGGACGACGCGGTGGCGACTACGGTCCACTGGCGAGATGGGTCGCGATTCGAGCGAGCTCAACTCAAGCTCGAGAGAAACGAGAGGAGCGAAAGTTTGTGCAAAAAAAAAGAAAAAAAAATCAGAAATTAAATAAAAATTATTTAGTCTCAATTAATTAAAAAACCTGAGATACCATAAATTTTTTCATTAAGGATAAAATGGGAATTTCACTCCTTTTATGGCACCTAGATCAATTTATGGCATACAAGATTTCACTTTTTCATTTTATGGCTTTTGAGCCATTAATCCGGCTCAAAGGTGAAAGAAGGAAGGGTTAATCAAGTTGCTTTGTATTGCAAAACCATTTATAGGGAGATTTTGTTTAATAATATAATGCTTCGGCAAAATACCCGGAACCGAAGAACCGAACCAATTATGAGGTACTGAACCCGAATCGAAACCTATAAAAATATGGCCTATTTGCAAAAATACCCTATAATTTGAAGTCAAAGCTAAAAATGCCCTCTTCCTCTCCTCTTTTTCAGAATCTCACGAATTACCCTTTAAGAATATGGGTATTCACGCAAATGCCATTTTTCAGACTGCTGTTAGAGTCTAACATTTTTTTCAAAAGACAAAAAAAAATTTCAGATCTAACTTAATTACGGAAATGTCATTGCCATCAATTCTAAACATCCACGACAACCACCATCGTCGACGAGTTAATGCAGTAACTAACCCATTTTTCGCCATTAAAGCCCAAAAATAGAACTCGGACTTCCTTTTCGCGAGTTCTCCTCTCCGATTTCTCCTATTTCCCCTCGATTTTCCGGTTCAAACTTACCGAAATAATTTTCTATGGCATAAAAACGGCAAAACACGACTGGGCTTGCGGGATTTCGGTGATATTAGATGTTCTGGGCGCTCGACGAGGGTGAAAACAAACTCTAAACGGATATAGGTACGAATTTTTGCATATCGTCGATTTTCAGATCTGAGTTGTATACTCAGACTGCTTTAGAAGTCTGATGAAACCCATATGGTCAACGAGAGGGTAGTTTTGCAATTGACTTTTAAATACTCAGATTAAAATTGAAGTCTGGTAATTTCCTTTGAAAACAAACAAAAATCAAGAAAAATCCTCTAACCGAGGCATAGGGTAGTTTTGCAATTGACCGAAAACTTGACTTTTTATTCAAACTTCATATCAATTATGAAGGAAAAATGAGCGACTTTGACCGGAAGTTGACAGTTTTTTCAGACGGAATCAGAAATCTGAAAAAAAACAGGGTACTGGTAGTAATTGACCGAAATTTTTCAAAAGTTGACCAAAATGAGGGAAAAAGTATCAAACTTCTTTGGCAGTCTGAATAGGAGGGAAAAAATTTCAGACTTCTGTGGCAGTCTGAAAATGATGAAATCTTTCACACTGCTAAAGAAGTCTGATATCGAAGATTTTGGTCAACGCAAAAAATACACCAATTTCTGTCAGACTTCTATCGCAGTCTGAAGGATTTCTTCAGACTGCCCTGGAAGTCTGGGAACGAAAGTCAAACTTCGGTCAATTGCAAAACTACCCCATAATTTTTTCAGACTGCAGGAGAAGTCTGACAAATTTCAGACTTCTCCGTGAAGTCTGACAAATAAGTCAAATTTTTGGTCAATTGCAGAAATACCTTTTTCTTTTTCTCAGACATATAATGCAGTCTGACAAAAAAGTCAAAGTTTGGGTCAATTGCAAAAATACCCTTTTTGTCATACTGCGATAGAAGTCTGGTTTGATAACTTTTCGTCAGACGGCATCCGCAGTCTGCTTTGTAACATTCTAATTGCAAAAATACCCTCTTTTCAGACTGCCATAGAGGTCTGACGTACTGTTTGTCAGACTTCTGTGGCAGTCTGGATTGACAAATTTTTTTAAACCGTTTTGTTTTGTATATTTGTGATGAATTTCGTTGATTTTAAAATTTTTATATGTGTGTTAGTTGTATATGTTCCTCCTGCGTTAGTTTTACATGCTTATGTTTGGTAATTTTTTTTAAATAATTTTTTAAATAATTCTGGCAATGTAGCTAATAGAATCAGACTTCGCGAAGAAGTTTGATATTTCCATTAAGATCGCTAATGTTGTTTTTACAGATAATGGTGCATCTACGTGTTAATTTTGGTGAATGGGTTGTGAGATACCAGATTTGGCATTTTGTGGTGGATACTCTCAAAGGAGGGCGGTTTATCACTTTGAGCGATCGTTCTACATATTGTGAACTTGTTAAGATGGTACAAGATGATTATATGCTGGACAAGAAAACCGAGTTGGTGGAGTTATCATATCCGTTACCGGAACCACTCTTGCAACAGATCGGTCCGGATAGCCCTCCTATTTATGTCACAAATGATAGGCAAGTAAGGAGCATGGTCGAGTTAGCTAGTGCGCATTTAATCCGTCTTTGTATCTCGAGCCGATCCGGTTTGGCATATCAAGATGCGGGGAATCACGATGTAAAAGATGAAGATGAATATGAAGATGAAGATGACGAAGACAAAGACTGGGAAGACGAAGATGTGGGCTCAGTATCAGATGATTCTATTTGTGGTGGTGGTGATGATGGTGGTGTTGGTGGTGGTGGTGATGGGCAAGAGCAAGTTTTCAAGAAACACGATGAGTTTTACTATGATGGTGTAGATTATAGCATGTATGAAAAAGTGGGAGATGAAGATGAAGATGAAGATGATAAAGAAGATGAAGATAATAAGACTTACGAGTTGTAGCGTGTGGCTGAACGATTTGCTGGTTGAGGAAGAAATTGGTCCGACGGCATCTTTCTCGGAAAGTGTTTTGATAGCAAGCAAGATCTTATATCAGAGATGCGTTTGACGGCGATAATGAGGAAATACGCATTTACAGTAGATAAGTCTGACAAGAGCCTGTTTGTCGCTAAATGTCTTGTGGAAGGATGCAACTGGAAGCTTCGAGCGGCTGTCAAGAACGAACCAAACACGTTTTGGGTGATGATCTACAATAGAGCCCACACATGTTCAACGCTGGACCGGAAGGCTAAGAAAAAACGTCATACTCCGCGTTATATTGGTTGGTTGTTTCTAGAATGCTTTGGAATAATTGAGAAGATTACACCAAAGCATGTCTTAGTATCAATGAACAAGCAGTATGTGATTACGATGAGCTACACAACCGCATACAGAGCGTTGTTACATGCTCAAACGTTGGTGAGAGGATCAGCGGAAGATGGCTATGAGAGACTGCATGCTTTATTGCATGGAATCGAGCAAACCAACCCGGGAACGCAGACTGCTCTAGAACAAGATGAGGAGAATAGATTTAAATATCTATTTCTAGAATTTGGAGCTTCCATAGAGGGATTTAAGTATCTTAGAAGAGTCATTGTGGTAGATGGTACGCATCTTACGGGGCCGTATAGAGGTGTTATGCTAGTGTCGGCCTCACAAGAAGCCAATTTCAAATATTTCCGTTGGCTTTTGGCATTGTAGACTCTGAGAATGATGCCTCGTGGGAGTGGTTTTTCACAAAGCTTAGAGACGGCATTTCAGACCAATATCCTCTGGTCATAGTCTCAGATAGGCACACATCCATCAAGAATGCTATTTAAAAGGTTCTTCCTTTGGCAAAGCTAGGGATTTGTTATTACCATCTACAACATAACGTAGTCACAAAGTTCAGGGGAAAACATCTTTTGTACTTGGTGAAAAACGCGGCGTATGCATATACGATGTACGATTTTTACCGATACATGGCCTCCTTACGAGCGGTAAATCCTGACCTTGCTAGATACTTGGAGGACGCGGATCCGAGTCTATGGTCACGCGTTCATTTCTATGGAGACAGGTATAATCTGAAAATGCATTTTTCTTATCAGACTTCTTGTGCAGTATGATTCTTCTTTATCAGACTTCTATTGCAATCTTGTTTTCACTTGCGTTAACCGCGTTCACTTTGTTGGAGAAAGATACAACATAAAGACGAGCAACATTGCCGAAACTATAAAATCCGTAGTCAAGAAGGCAAAAGGATATCCTATCTCTTTCCTTTTGGAGTTCATAAAAGAGAAGCTAGGGACGTGGTTTTGTAAAAGGCGGCTATATGCATTGAGTCTCACAACAAAATTTAGCCTAGGAGTTGAATATTTGATGGCTATTCGTAAATATTATGCGGACTTCATGGCGGCGGAACGCGTTGATGGGTATCGATTCGTTGTTAAGGGAGGACATAGGGATTGTGTGGTCGACTTGCACAACCGAACGTGTGAATGTGGTGTGTGGGATTACGAAAAGATACCTTGCTCACTTGCAATCTGCGCTGCACCAGAACTTGAGCTACACCCATATACGCTGCCATGCCCATCATACGGTAGGGACTATTTGTTTCAGGCATACGCAATGAACATCCTTCCGAAGAACTGTACTATGAAAGCTCCTGACACCGTACGTGTCCTTCCCCCCCGCATAATCCTCGTCCTCCTGGAAGACCTCAGAAGTCGAGGTGGCAAACTTGGTTAGAAATTGCCAAGACAAAGGGTAATAAACCACATAAGCTTCCCAAGCAACATACTTGTTCTAATTGCAAACAACAGGCCACAAAAAACCAAATTGTGTAAGGTAAATCACCTTACACTCACCTGTTTTATAGTTGTTTTCATTTATCTACTGTATATGAGAAGCTGCTATCTTTTTCGGTGGAGACAGGTAACCAAACCTGTGAAGGATTAGATCTGGTAGAAGTCTGATGTACTGACAAATGCAATTTAGAAGTCTGATAGAGAAGTCTGAAGAAAGTCTGAGAGGAGTCTGTTGGTGTCTTTCCAGTACAATATTTCGTTTCCAAGTCGGTTTTTAAGTTGTCTAAGTCTAAGAACTTTTTGTGTTAATCGTTGGTTGGTGTTGGCTTAAACTTAATATTTAGTACTTATGTGTTTACTGCATCTCGTCAAGTCTAAATAAGTCTTAAGAAAATTAGACCCTTTCCAAACTGCAATATAAATCTAATAACAGAAATTCATTACAAAAGATATAAAAAGAAGTCTGACACCAGACTTCTAAAGAAGTCTTAAACCAATTACCCTAGAAATACCCTACCTATGCCCAACACGTTTTTGACATCACAATTGGCATGGCACAAAAAATTCCCGCAGAAAGTAAGCCAAAAGATGGATGAGTTTTTCTTACATCTACAAAAGATAAATATATGCAAGAATCCATTGTTCTCGGGAATCCAAAAGTTAAAGAGGAACTCTACTTCACCTATTCGTAGACGTCTAGCAATTCATTCTCGGTGTTGGTACGAGCCTCTTCACCTGTTCGGCAGAGCTTAGTTAATATCTCATACGCAAGCTTCTCTCTGCAAGTCTTCAAGTTCTTATCACACAGCCACTTCGGAAACGGCATCCCAAGAGAATGGAACTCAATAAACTTCAAACAAAACACCCCACAATCACCTATCTAGATGTTATGGGGAAGTTCCGGGCTCCTTACGATTGTGTAGCTGTATCGCTCAAGGGGATAATTCCACCTATCATCTACTGGGGCCAAACAATGCATCACGAAGGGAAATATCTCACATATAGGTGCCACTGCCGCTCCTACCACCTCATCGGTTTTCCGTCCAATGATGATGTCGCATATGGTTACGTGCCTATCCGGGATAGAAATCATAATAGCTATCCAATGATTTCCCCCAACGTGCAAGGCAGTGTAGATGAATCAATTTCCAGCCCCCAAGTCTTGTTTGATTTCAGGAATAAGGGTTGTTCACCAGTATGGTAATCCCATACACCAGGTAGCAGCCTCCTTGCCGTGGGCATCACATTTTCTCCTTCGCCGCTCTTCACAAAATAATCATAATGTTTCTTCCACAAATTACCTAGCAGTGTGTCAATGAAGGTCAGCATCTCGGACCAGAACCATTCAGGGTGTTCGTGTTGTCGAAGCCTCATCAGATCAATCCCAGCATATATTTGCTGCATTCAGTCAACATTGTGTAAAAAATGTCAGACTTAAACAGAAGTCTAAAGAAACTCTAAAAGAGAGAACACCAATGTCAGACTGCAAAACAAGTCTGAGAAAAGAAATTCTTTCACCAGACTTGAAAAGAACTCTGACACCAGACCTCTAAAGAAGTCTAAAGGAAGTCTAAAAAAAACTCTAAAAGAGAGAATACCAATGTCAGACTGCAAAACAAGTCTGAGAAAAGAAATTCTTTCACCAGACTTGAAAAGAAGTCTGACACCAGGCCTCTAAAGAAGTCTGAAGGAAGTCTAAAAGAGATAACAACAATGTCAAACTGCAAATCAAGTCTGAGAACAGAAAATCATTAAACCCGACCAGATTATATACTAACCGTGTCATGCAGCCATTCCTTGGGGGTGCGCATATCGTAGTACCAAGCTAGGGATGTGTTCGCCTCCCTCTTCGGATAACTCCTACAGAATATATTACGCGTGTTAGACATCGAGCTAATTATTCTAGAATATATGTAGAGTGTGACGACATATGGCTGTTTTTTGACGTGATCATTAAGTGTCTTCACTTCCGTCCTGGTTGCCGAAGCACAAGGATCATATGTTGGTGTGATCTGCACTTGGGTTGAGCTCTTTCTCTCCTTCTTATCCTGCTCTTTCTGTTTAAGTTCTTGAGTCTTCGCCTTTACATAAGCTCCAGCAGCTGCCTGCTTAGTGTCTTGTTTTGACATATATGCAGCATCGAAGTTTACACCTGTGGCCGCCTTATCGACGATAAGAATACTCTGTTCGCTGCCCACGACACTACTCTGCATTTACAAAATAAAAAAAAACTACCTCCGTCAGACTGGAATAAAACTCTAAGACAAATAATCTAACACTATCCACGCCACCTACAGACTGCAATATAAATTCAAAAAACAATCAGACTTCTTTAGAAGTCTGACAGATATTAAAATAACACCTAAATCAGACTTAAATCTCAGTCTAATACCAGATAAACATGTTCACATCAAACACAACAACAAATCGAAATAACTAGTTTTTAGTTGCACATAGGTTCAGGTTTTTACAAACAACTATCATACTTATACTGCATATTAAGCAACGACTTTGTCCTTAAGTCTTCGACTACTTCTCCTTTCTTGAACATTTTTTGGTAGAGGGTTTGGGACACTAACCCCAACATCCACCACAGTCTGAATCTTGGCCTCAGACGGTTGGGCAGGGTTGTCTTCAGCCAGAGCTTCCTTTGCATCCTCTACCGCTGAAGCTTCTTTTTCAGGTCCTTTTTGGTCTGCAGCTTCAACAACCGCGGCAGGCTTAGGAGGCTTCACAACAATTTTTTTGGGTGTAATATTCTTCTGCGGAGCATTTTTGCGTTTCCCCGCCCCAGCCTCATCACCACCATCAACCTTACCACCATCATCAGACTTCTTCTCAACACCACCATCAGACTTCTCAACACCAGATTTCCTCCTCTTTTCTCCCCTTAACAACCTAACTTCCTTCTCAAGTTCAATCATCTTCTCATTCACCTGCTCAAAACCTTCTTTAACAAGACTAAAAAGTTCATTCATCTTCTCACCCACCGACTTGATCAAGTAAACAACCTCACCACCATCATCACCACTTGATTTTGCTCGCTTCTTATCAATATCAACATCCTCACCATCATCATCAACAACCTTCCTCTTAACACCCTTTCCCTTGGCCTTCTTCAGACCACCCTCAGACTTAACCACCGCAGACTTAATAAGGGGCACCTCTTTCTTGACAATGGCCAACACACCTTCAGACTTCCAATATTTAAAACTCCACCTCCAAGGGCGCTCAAACTCACCAAACATTGCTTCCACAATGTTCACAACTTTCTCATCATCCTCACCATCGTCCCACCGGGGTAACATGTCCTCAAACTCCTTGACGACGAAGTTGTTGACGTGGGTCTGCAAGTACAAGTCAACGAACAAAATGTATATTAGTATGTACAAAATAAATAAAATCTACCATACTGCATATCTCGTATGGTAAAAAGTTTCAGATTTCAAAAAAGGTCTGACTTCAATATTTCAGACTGCAAATTTAGTCTGGCAACAACTTTCTGACTGCAAATTAAGTCTGGGAAAAATTCAGACTTCAAAATTAGTTTGATAACTTATCAGACTGAATTTTCAGTCTGACATAGAGCAATCAAAGGTGAATTTTAAGGAAAAAATGCCAGTAAAATACCTGCTTGCGCAACTCTAAATCGACTTTCTTCCGATTCCTTGATCCTTTGTAAGCCAAGAGCGGTGGGGCTGGGTTATCTTGCAAGTGCATTCCATAAAGCGTAGCAATCCCGGGACATGCCCAATATACCAGACGTTCAAAACCTCAGCGAAGCCCTCAACCTGATAGTTTTTGTCATCTTGGAGTTTTTTGTTTGCCTCTGTTTTGACAGAGTCGACCAAGATTTTGAAGGCCAGTCTTCCCCATGGGTATGATTCTAACGCCCCTGGAGACAGCAGTAGCTTAGTCATGTCAGCCTTTGCGGAAACTGACCAGTGTTGAGCCTCAATGAAGCTCGTGTAGATGGCTAGGTAGCCCAACCAAATCCTATCTTGACGTTCCTAGCCTGGACATCTATTTCAAGCGTCCAGTAACTGAAAATAACTTGGCCCTACCTCGAAATCCAGCCCAAGAAGCTCCCACATTGCTCTTATATCTGCTGTATACTCAACCTCCGGGTACTCCAGATTCTCAACATAGTCGCAATTGAGTCTGGTTATCTGTTGAAACTCATGGAGGGAAAACCTCACCGGTTGAAGGCCAAGAAGACACCAAAGCTCATGCTTCTGATCTATCTCTAGTTGCATAGTATGCATGTAGTGCACCATCCTTGAACACCATACAAAGTTCAGATCATGCCACTTCACAAAAACCCCAAAGGCTGAGTTGCGAAGCTCTTCCCACTCATCATCATCCAGTGCTTCTTTGAGAGCGTCCATGAGAGCGTCCATGAGATCTCTCTTACCGCTGAAGTAGTGAATGATTTTATCTGGTTGAGGCTCATACCCGGTTGTGAACATCCTTGGAGGGAATTCACGTTCTGCCATTATGTCTAAAACCTGCATCAACCACAACCAGACTCCATTAGCAGTCTGAAAACTTAAAGTCAGACGTCATATGCAGTCTGACTACTCAAATTCATACTCTATTTGCAGTCTGAAAAAATATAGTCACACTCTATTTGCAGTCTGACGTAATCAGACGAATCCCAAAAATCCACATAACACAATACAACTCAAACCCAAAGATCTAAACATTATTGCTCAATTTGAATCTTTTACCCTCTATGGAAGACTTAAAGGAGCGGTGACAACGGCGAGGAGAGAGAAACCAGATCTGGAAATCAAAAAAGACAAGAGTTCAGCGCTGAGTTCTAGAAATCAGTATTGAGAAGGTGACGGTTTGCGGCGAAGAGAGGAGTAGAAGAATCTTACCGTCGAAGGCGACGAATTCCGACAACGACAACGAAGATGTGTCCTAAGCGGCGGTTCAGTTTCTCCGAGAGAGAATCGGTGTTTTTTTTTGTTATTTTCTTCGGTAATTGTAAAAATGAGGGGATAAAATAACCCTTTTATATGTGTCCTAAGCGGAGTTTAAAAAAAACGGTTTTACCACATAAAAATACCGCTTTCGCAATATGATGTCGCAGTCTGATATCAGACTTCTTAACGCAGTCTGATATCAGACTCTTTTAGCAGTCTGATAGTGCTGAGATAATTGAGCGAGAAGTCTGGAAATTTTGGGCGGCAAAATTCCCGCCTTTTTCTGCGGTTTTTTCTAATATTTTTAATTGCCGCTTAGAAGTATTTTTCAAATACTTCTACTGCCAGACTCGTTTTGCAGTCTGAAATGGTGATATTTTCACAACCATACTTGTGAAAGTTTTCAAAAGTTTAAGTTTTTCAGACTTCGAAAGAAGTTTAATAAATTCAGACTTCATAAACAGTGTGACATAGTGAAGAAGGACACAGATAAATTAAGCCGACTTCATAATCAAATATATCGTTCCATGAAAAAAAATACAAATTTTGGTTACAAATTGTCACATATTACAAGAAACCAAAACAGATAAACATGATCAGGACGATAATAATAATAGCACCAGCGACCGTCAGACTCTTCAACTCGACGCCACACATTATCTGGCCACATGGCTTCTCAGTCAACCGCTCCTTCAATTGAGCTATCTCTGCCTTCGTTACCTTGACGTCATCGAGCAATGTGGACAAATACTTGTCGCTTTGAGCATTAGAAACGAACATGACATCAATTAGTTGACCATGTTGGTCAACATACAGCTTTACATCGTTAAACTCCTCAGTCATAGCCTTATCCCACCACTTCATTATTTGGTAACCACCATCCTACACAGCCACATTTAAACAATCATATTAAGATCTCAAATTATAATAAGCAGAAAAAAACAAACGAACCACATGACATAGAGGCCATTACATCATAGTTACGACATCCGAAGAATCTTCTTCCCGAATTATCAGCAGTAGTGGATGTTCGCATGACGGGCTCCAGACCGCAGAAGCTTTTCTTGGGGAATCCGTAGGATGATCCGGATCGACGTCGACCTGTTGAACATGAAATACTCGACGTTGGAAGGTGACTGAATCGCCCCATCCTGTGTACCAGAAAACAGTCACAAAAATTAAAACAAGTCTAAAGCCAGACTTCTAATAAAGTCTAATTTAAAATCAAGTCAAAATTCAGACTTCTAAAAGAGTTTAATTCGGAAAAGTCTAATTTCAGATTTCTTCTCAAGTCTAATTCGTACAAACTCAAATTTCAGACTTCTAACAGAGTCTAATTAAATGAAAGTATAATTTCAGACTTCTAATCGAGTCTAATTCAGATCAGTTCAAGTATCAGACTTCGTATCGAGTCTAATTCACTTTCAGACTTCTAATATAGTAATTTTCAAGTAGATCTAAAACGGAACTAATTAGATCTAGGCAAAGAACCCATCTGTTTGTTTAGATCTAGGCAAAGAACATGGAAAATGGTCTTATTTCGTATAGATCTAAAAATTTTGCAGAAAAAGTAGAGTAGAAGGCGAAAAAGAGAGGTAATTACCAGACTGAAGAAGCTGACGGCGGCGGTGGCGGTGGCAGTGGTGACGAGGGTTTCCGTAGAGATGTTTGAGAGAGTTTAGAGAGAGAGAGAGAGAGAGATTCTTCCTGTTTTAGAGAGAGAGTCGATAATGACTTTTACAGATTAGGGTTGGTAACTTTAGTTTATATATGGGGTAAAATAACAAGTAGGGTAACTTATTTCAGGTTAATTCACAGGTTTCCATCAAGAAGTCTGATAAACCGTGGACATGATCAGACTGAAATGGCAGTCTGATAAACCCTAAACTTGATAATTACTACTTAAATACCATCATATTATATAGAAAACTTATAACAAACATCAAACTCGTTTAACTTAGTCACAAACTAACCAGTATATGTAAAAAAAAAATTATGAATTAAAAATTTAGAAACTCTCAATCTAACCCTACATATAAGAACATGATATCCAACTTCATATGTCGAACATAGACAAAACTCTTGTTTTCTTTGTTATTTGCACAATGCAATATATAACTCGATATTCACACTTTTTATAGTTAATTACACTCCAAGGGCAAACTTTGAACCCTAATTCAACAAATATTGAGCCCATAAACCGTAAACTCTTACCTATATGGTGTGTAGATCCAAATTTATCTCATACTCACTCGTTTTGACTAACTTTTATGTAATTTAAATTTATATACATCTCAATGATTATGTTTAATTTATGTATCAAAAATTTGTATGAAATTTTTTTTAATTATTTTTTTTTAATTTAAATTTTCATATTAATTACAATTCAGACTTCTCGGAGAAGTCTGAGAAACCGGAAACTTGTGTTTAGATCCAAATTAATCTCCAATGATTCAATTTGATTAAATTTTATGTACTTTTAATTTATATACAGCAACAATGATTGTGTGTAATTTATGTAGTAAAAATTTCTAAAAACTAAAATTTTAATATTTTTTAAATTTAAATTTTCAAATTAAATATGTTTCAGACTTCTCTGAGAAGTCTGAGAAACCCCGATTCTCTGAGAAGTCTGAGAAACCACGACAACCACCATCGTCGACGAGTTAATGCAGTAACTAACCCGTTTTTCCGCCATTAAAGCTCAAGAATAGAGCTCGTAAACACTTTTCGCGACTTCTCTCTCCGATTTCTCCCATTTTCCCACTGATTTTCCAATTCAAACGTACCGAAATCGGAAATTATGGCATAAAAACAGCAAAACACGACTGGGCTTACGGGATTTCGGTGATATTAGACGTTCTGGGCGCTCGACGAGGGTGAAAACAAACTCTAAACGGATATAGGTACGAATTTTTGCATAACGTCGATTTTCAGATCTGAGTTGTATACTCAGATTGATTTAGAAGTCTGATGAAACCCATATGGTCAACGATAGGGTAGTTTTGCAATTGACTTTTAAAAAATCAGATTAAAATTGAAGTCTGGTAATCTCTGAGAAGTCTGAGAAATCCCGAATCTCTCAGACTTCTTCGATAAGTCCGAGTAACCCTAAATCTAATATTTAGCACTTATGAGTGACAATATTAAAACATAACTTCTAAGAAGCATCAAATTCGTGAAATATATGCACATTACAACACATATGTGCAAATTTAAAATTTCAAATGTAAATTTGGTAAACAATGAATCTAACCCTAAAGTTATATGTAAATGTCTCCATTACAAAGCATGTTTTGAGGTTTACAACCTACTTTGCATTACATGTTTTTAATTTGATTCAATATTACGAAATTTAATTTTAATACTTCGAAATCGTCTATATTTAATTTATTTATAATAAATTTTTAACAAAATAATTTTTTACAATTTTTAAATTTAAATTTACTAATTAAATCTGTATCAGACTTCTTCGAGAAGTCTGATATTTATTGAGGTATAGGCATAATGAACTAACCTTGTTTAATTTGATTCAATTTTATGAAATATTAATTTTTATACATCAAAATCGTCTATATTTAATTATTGTAGAAAAAAGTTTTAACAAATTTGTTTTTATTTTATTTTTAAATTTAAATTTATTACTTTAATCTGTATCAGACTTCTCGAATACGTCTGAGAGAAGTCTGGTAAGAGAAATCAATCAGACTTCTATTAGAGTCTAAATCTCAGACCTCTATAGAAGTCTGACATGCCGCAAAGGTTAAAATGGTAATAGCGGTTTTGTGTTTTTTGTTTGGTCATAAGGGGTAACTGTAATTTTCCACCCCCGAAAGTGTAGCGCAACATTTGATTGAAAGGACAGTGTATTTTTGTCATAAAAACAAAATTTTGAGTTAAAAACAGCAATTTGCCCTTAAAATATATGATGGATCATAAACTTTTATACTCGAAAAACCGAAACCGAACCAGAACCGAACCGAGAACCTATCGGGTACCCAAAATATTCAAAATATAATTATATATCCATAAATATATTAGTTAATTTTTATGGTATTTCGGGTATATTTTTGATTTTACGGATATATTTTCTTTGGTTTTTTCGGGGTTTTGGGTGTATTTTTGGGTTTTCATGTATATTTTAAGCATTTCTGTTATATTTTCTTTAGTTTTTTTCTGGTTTTTGGGTATATTTTTTGGTTTTCGGATATATTTTTGGATTTTCGGGTATATTTTCGGTAATAAATACCGAACCGATTAAGATCCGGATTTTTGGGTTTCTACCGGTTCTTGAATCTCGCAACCGAAACTGACCCGAAACCCTATCGGTTCCTAAACGAGTCCAAAACCCTTCTACCCGAAAGACCCGGAACCAAACCAAATATCTGAATGCCCTGGCCTAGTTTGTAGATTCTTTTTTTATAACACTTACGAAGAAACTATTGAGGGTGTATTTAATCTAATATCTAGGAGGATTTATAAATATTTGAGTTTTAGTGAGTTTTAGATGATTTGAGTCAGATAGGTAAGTTGTTATGATTTTTTTTTTAAATTCTATGAAATTTCACCTAAAACCATGAAATTTGGATTTTTATTTCTAAATTAACTAAAAAAAACTACCAAAACATCTTAAAATTACTAAAAATTCCATAAAATTCACTATTTAAAATATTTCCTATAATAGTGAATTTGAAGGTTTATTTACAAACTAGGTGGTGATCCAAAATTAATGATCCAAAATTAACATCATACTTAATTTTGTAATTATTTTAACTAAACATTGAGTTATAATAAACTATCAAACAAATCATTTCAGTTCTCTTAGTTCATTTGTAGAATGCAATCTTTATAAAAACAAAACGATTTTTGAATAAATGCATAAAACAGTTACCAAATCCGTAAACTGGCCAAATTAAAATACTCAAGAACAATAGCGAAACAGAAATAATAATACAAATAAAAGTAAGACGACTTCTTGTTATTTATCTGCAATTTCTCTGCAACTTCTCTCTCTTACTAGAGTTCTCGTTTAAACACTGGCCAATAGAGCCCAACAAATTGTAAATATTTTTTCTTTGTTGATTAATATGATTTTACATTTCAACAAAAAAATTAAAAAAAGTAAGACGACATTACTACTAAACGATTTATAAGGAATATTAGACTATGCATCTTTAACTTGGGGAGTTGTTCCATGTGTTTCCTCCCTAATATTATTCCAAATCCTAAAAGTTTGTTTAAAATAAAAAATATTGGTGGAGCAGTTATAAAACTGGAAAACCCTCCTCTTTCATGATCTTGGATAGTCGTTTCTTTTAAACATATTTATAATTAGATGCATACAATAGTGGAATAATGAATTAATATACAATAAATAAAAAAATAAAATATCAAAAGATATGTAGATTATATCACATACCACCATTCTTCCTAACCCACCATTGAATCCTATACATTTTTCTTTTATCTCAGTTGCAAACTCCCCATGTGTGATGCATTCGAGAGTAAGACCCCTTCAGTTTAACAAATAAAATCGTTATATTTGACACTAATAGACATAATTATGTAACCGTAAAAATAGACTTACTCAATGTCTCTAATACGAAAATGGAGTGTTATGGCAGATATTTTATTCGGGTAAATAATAGTTATGAATTCCCCAACGTTGTCCAGTACACCAACCAAATCTGTGTTTACAAATACACAATACCAAAATTATCAACCAAAACCATAAAATACTTAAAAACATATTGAGAAAATCAAACTATTTTTATATAACCATGGAAACGGAGAATAACAAACAAAAAATATACTTGGCAAAGAAAACTCACCAACGAGATAACAGTCAGCATATATTTTTTGATAAACCAAACGGAATGGAACGAAGTCGATGAATGGATCATCTGTTAGTGGGCTGGCAGGTGAAATTATTGTGTCCGACGTCAGAATGATTTCGTAACCGTGCCTAGTGATCCTTTCGTTACTATTCCAGTTTGATGGATTCAACTGTGGAAAACGACTAAGTACAAAATTGGGCCTAGCAGAGCCTAGAGAATCGGAGGAGAGCCAGATCATTAAGACTTGGGCCGAGTCGAGGCAACATGAAGATGGTGTGACGCATCTTGGACCGAGCCGAAGTCTTCGTGGGCCGAGACAAGATCTTAACAGGCTGAGCTGAAGCCTTCGCGGGGGCCGAGACGAGTAATGGGCCGAGCCGCAAACCCAAGGATGATTTACATCATCGTTTGCCCTAGGAGATGATCTTGAATCACACAGAAGTCTGCTAGGCGGTTCACTAAAATGGAAGCAGATCTACGAGAATATTCTATGATATTCTCGCCTAGGCGGCTCACCAACATCTATAAAAAAGGAGACAAAGTCATTCGGAAAAGGGACGGGTTTTAACCTAGCAGAAGGACTTAGCAACTTCTATTGTACGCAAACGCTTTTCTAAACATCAATAGAAAACCATCTTTGGATATTTGTTCTTGTGTTTTTTTCATTAAATCTTCTGTTCACTTTAAAAGTCCCTTACAAGAATTAGTTGTGCGAGTTTCGACTCCTACAATTGGTATTTTATATATTGTACATTTGTGATGTAAGACTCGGATTCCACTAAGTGCTCACTCACGAGAATCAAATCTCAAATCTACGGATGGTTGATTGTAAGATGGAGAGTAACCGGTTGTTGCTTGATTCCACAAACAATTGGGCAAGAGGTTGAATCCCAAGGGATATTCCTCGCGAGGGAGACAAGTCTCTATACGAAATCTAGAAATATTGAATCTCACAATCTATATAGAACTCGCACGAACACAAGAGAACAAGGATTCCACCTATGAACTCCAATGAACAAAACACAAAGACAAACTTTGCAAAGCGAAACTTCTCGTTTATATTTTTCTAATAGATTAGGTGATTTTTACAATGACAAAAATGAGCCTTTTATAGTTCTTACATGATGATCTCTATATTAAATACATTGAAAAAAACTCACATTTAAAACAAAATATATAAATTAGGCTGTCAAAAGAGATAATCGTAAAGGATGTGAATGAGCTGATTATTGGAAGTTTGAGTACACCTTTATGCTCGTGATAGCTCAAATCTTCCAGCAGATATGCAGGCTTAAGAGGTGGGCGTTCTTTATGGGACTCTGATTGAACAGGAAGAACCAATGTGAAGAACGCGTATACATTCATTCGATTCTGTTTAAGGCAAGTTGGGTTTGATTGATATCTTCGGGCTGAATAAATGGCTCTGGATGGATCACATGATTTTAATGCATGAGGAGACACTAGAGGCGTTGAATCTTTGATGATACACTTGTTGGTCCATGGTAATGTCAAAGTTTCCATAAACAGCACCTCGTGGACCCGTTTAATGAATTTTATGGCATCGGGTGGATCCGGGTCGATCCGGTCCGGAGCTCCAATGTTTTGGGTCCATGAGAGACTCACTAGTACATTCCATGATGATTCATAAGTGGGCCGCATCATCAATGGGCTGTAGATTTCAGTTTTGGACTGAAATGCTTTCTCAGGTAGAATAGGATCCAATGGGGCGATCTCCTTGATTAGCCTTGCATTGGGGTGAATTTCTTGAGTTTCCACAAGTCTTGACATAACTTCATCTTCATGGGGATATGCTGATTTGATGACCACATCAGTTTGGGTTTTCAATATTTTGAATCATTTGATAGTTGGGTTTATTTTTGTAGTTTGTGATTTGGTAGGTAAAAACAATAGTTTTTCTAATTTATCTATTACGTTTAGTAGCAATAGGAGTCAAGTTCATAAACAACTTGATTATAAAAAGAACACTAACAACTACTAATGTTCGTAAGTAATACTTGAAGTATAACTAATAGTCACATGCATAAATATAACAAAACATATTTAAATACTTGATCGACATTCAGAAACATATAATCAAGATTAAGAAACATTTTTTTTTCTTGTCAAAGCCGATTAAAGTCGTGAGGGTGGATGTAATTTTTATTTTTATTTTATCGGTGTTTAGCTATATTTATTTGACGGATAGCATAAACAAATTGCGATATGGACATTAGTTGGAATACTATATTGTACATAGTATTTGGATATGGTTTTATGTTTAGGGGTGTCAAAATTGGTCAAATGGATCACTTATTACCGATGACCCTAATGGGTCATATGTAAAGGGTCATGGGTGACTCACAATCCATCTAATTACATGGGTGACTCATGATCTATCTAATTACATGGGTCATGTGTCAAATGGGTGACCCATGAATCACAAAAATTTATTTAAGTAAATATTATTAATAATTTTGAAAAATGAGAAAATTAAAAATGGTGAATAATATTATAATGTACTTATATTATGAATTGACAATTTTTTTTTAATTACCGTGAATTGGTAATGAATTCGTCGAACCATGTCTTTGACGGGAAATATGAAATTACGTTTTTGGCGGGAAAACGCGGAATCGCGTTTTAAGCGGAAAACGTGAAATTACGTTTTTGGCCCGAAAATGCGGAATCGCGTTTTTGGCGGGATAACACAGAATCACTTTTTGGTGGAAAAAGATGGATTGTTGCTTTTTGAGAAAAAATGATGGTATGATAGGTAATATTGTTACGATGTCATGATGATGTTATAATAATGTTATGATGATGTCATAATAATGTCATGATGATGTCATAATAATGTCATGATGATGTTATAAAAATGTCATGATGATGTTATAAAAATGTCATGATGATGGGTCCAACAGGTCACCCATTTGACACATGACCCATTACAAATTGACCCATTTAAACCATGATCCATTTGACCCATGACCCATTTGACCCATCAATCTATTAAGGTCAAAAAATTGGTCCATTAGAATCATAGATCATGGATCAAATTGACTCGACCCATGACCCATTTTGACACTCCTTATTGTTGACTTATATATCATACATATTGGATGTGGATGTTTTGCGTGTGTTGATAGTTTTTATTTTATTTTTTGGTATAGATGATGTTATATTATAGTTTGTATTTGTTTAATATTTGTAATAAGGGATCTGCGCGGACATACTTTATTCTAAAATTAATAATGAAAACCATATAAATTTATGATCCAAAAATAGCATTATAACCAATTGTTTTATATTTATTTTAACTAAATATTATGTTACAAAAAAAAAAAATACAACCGAATAGTTACGGTTCTCTTAGTTCACTTGTAATTCCAGATGATAATCATCCAAAACTGTAAGTATATAGTCAATCAAAACAAAATCAAAAGTGTCTTGTGCCCATTAAGGTTTGAATTTTCGAAGTACTTTAACTCGTATCTCACACACCCTAACCGACATATTTAACACAAAAACATCACAAAATGGAATTGCATCCAAAATAAAAATAATACTGGACACCATAGAGGCCATGAGATTCAACGACCAACACTATTAACTTATAACGTTATGACAAAACACATCGGTTTAACAAAAATATAATAAAAAACATATATTTATGTTTTTTTTTTTTTTTTTTTTTTTGTCAACAACCTTGATATCAAACCCTATTCGGAGAACCAAATCGGGGTATCAAGTTTACATAATTGAAATCTGATGGGTAGACTCGTGCACCTCGTGCTAACTTGTCTGCCACTATGTTGCTCGTGCGTGGGATTTGTGTGATAGAGAAAAAAGTGAAAAACTCCTTGCTCCTCGTGAACTCCTCCAACTGAAGCGTAAAAGCCGGCCACTCCTTCGGTGTAGACACCATCTTCACCAATTCTGAGCAGTCTGTAGCAAAGGCTATCGCCGTCTTGTGGTTTGCAATCATGCAATGCATCGCCCAGATGAGCGCTTCCAATTCCACGTGTAGCGGTGATAGACTTCTTCGTAGATTACGGGATCCCATAATCTTTCCTTCAATTCCTTCCTGAAAACAATACCATCCTAAACCAGAGAATTTATCCCCTTCCTTCCATGACCCGTCGATATAGCATGTAAGGCCGTTGTATTCATTTTGTTCATTTAGTCCCGTATTGAGACCCGGTTGTTGGGAAGGTATGTGAGGTTCACTATTTTGTGCCGCTTCCCAAGTTGCCATTTCTGTTTCCGCTGTCCTTAGAATCTCCTGTGGATTTCGATCCACATTTGAGAACACCTTGTCATTCCTTGCTTTCCAAATATTCCACACAATCCATGGAAACATTAAATTCCTTTCCTCTTCCGGGAGTCTCCAAAAGAGATGATCAAAATTTGTAAAAACCGAGGTCATCGGGAAAACTCCCGGGGCCGATGGAATATGGGAGAGTGCCCATGTTTGTAGCGCTGGTGGGCATTCAAACAATACATGGTTAATCGATTCCCCCTCCACACCACACCTAGCACATTGCGTGTCACAATTTATTCCTCTAGCGCGGAGGTTCGCTGTGACCGGCAGACACCCCGAGATTGCTTGCCATATAAAATGTTGCAATTTCGGTGGACAAGTCAATTTCCATGAATGTGCTTGTAAATTCTTTATATCTGGACCGTAGAAGTAGTTGTCGCCGTTGTCTGTGGTTTGTTGGGCAACCTGATATCCCGACTTTACCGTATATTTTCCTGATTTCGTATAGTGCCAACCAGGCTTATCTGGTCGATATATATTACTGATGTGTATTCCGTGTATAAGTGCCACATCTGCCGGTTCGATGATTGCGTTTATCAATTCCAGATTCCACGTTTGTGTTGCTGGATCAACCAAATGATTGACCCTGAGATTTGGGTAATAATTGTACCCTTTGCATGTTGCTGACCTCGGGGGAGAGGATGGTATCCATGGGTCATTCCATACTGATATGGTGCCTCCTGAACCAACTCTTTTAATAAGCCCTTTTGTAACCAGAGATCTAGCCGAAGTGATACTCCTCCATCCAAAGGACGGGGAGTACGACTTAATATGGTCTAAAGGGTCTGTGTTCCGATAGTACCGCCCCTTAAAAACCCGTGCGAATAGCGATTCCGGTTGTTCTATTAATCGCCATAGCTGTTTTGCTAGTAATGCTGTGTTGAATTCCTCTATTGATCGAAAACCAATTCCGCCGTCTAATTTATTCCGGCACATCTTCTTCCAAGCCATCCAATGCATTCCTTTCTGTTGACCGTCTGAGCTCCACCAGAATCGCGCTGCCGCACTGGTTAGTTTTGCAGTAATAGACTTGGGTAACCTAAAACATGACATGACAAAAGTCGGCATAGCCGTGGCTACCGATTTAAGTAGAACCTCTTTACCTCCTTTAGACAGGAGTCTGGATGTCCACCCGTTGACTCTATCATTGTGTCTTTCGACAACAAAGTTGAAAATCTTACATTTTGCCCCTCCGAGACTTTCCGGCAGACCCAGATAAGTACCCATCCCTCCCATATTTTGGATTCCTAGCAAATGTTTTAACTCGTCCTGTACCGCTTCTGGAACCGTGTATCCAAAATTTAATGAAGATTTTGAAAAATTAATTTGTTGCCCTGAGACCATCTCGTATTGCTTGAGTATATGTAATATAGTGTGAAACTCTTGTACCGTAGCCTTGCAGAAGAAAAGACTATCGTCCGCAAAGAGTAGGTGTGAAATCGCTGGACCTGCCCTCGCTACCTTTAGCCCCGTGAGCGATTTCTCCCTTTCTGCTTTCCGTATGTTGGCTATCAGGACCTCCGTGCAGAGAATGAACAAGTACGGAGATAAAGGGTCGCCTTGCCGCAATCCTCTGAAGGGCGTTATTTGTCCTTTGGGATTGCCGTTGGTGAGTACTTTATATTGTACCGATTGTATGCACCACATCATCCATGAAATCCACTTTTCCGCGAAACCAAATTTCCTCAATAGGTGTTCAATGAAAGTCCATTCAACTCGATCGTAAGCTTTGCTCATATCCGTCTTGATTGCCATGAACTTACTTTTGCAAGATTTATTGGTTCGTAGTCCGTGAAACATCTCCTGGGCAATCAAAATATTATCCGATATCAGTCGCCCAGATACGAAGGCTGATTGAGTCTCTGAAATCAGATCCGGAAGCAAATTCTTTAACCTCTGACATAACACTTTCGAGATGATCTTATACCCCACATTGCACAAACTTATAGGTCTTAATTCCGTCATACGTGTTGGTCTTCCCGTCTTTGGTATTAGACATATATTTGTCATGTTCAACCTTTGATCAAAAGATCCCGTTGCTAAGAAACCGTTAACCAGCTCTACTACATCTGCCTTTATTATATGCCATGATCGCTGAAAGAATAGAGCCGTCATTCCGTCCGGGCCCGGAGCCTTCTCTGGATGCATCATGAAAAGTGCTCGACGAACTTCCTCTTCCGTGGCCATTGCCGTTAGCATATCGTTATTTTGTTCCGAAACTAATGTTGGGATCTCCCTAAGGGCCTCCTCAAAATCTGTCGGTGAAGTGGATGTGAAAAGTTCCTCGAAATAGGTTACCGCAACTTGTTCGACATCTTTGTCCGAGGTAACCCAAGCTCCTGATTTATCGTGGAGTCCCGTGATTCGATTTCTCGCCCTGCGTTGCTTAACTTGCGCGTGGTAAAATTTTGTATTTCTGTCCCCCACCGTTGCCCATAAGGTTCGACTCTTCTGTTGCCAGAATAATTCCTCATCCAGGTAAGCCTCTTTCAGTTTCCTCGTGATATCCATGAGTTCCTCGTTTGTACTATTGTCATCGTTTTGGATTTCCTCTAATGCTTGTTGTAAATCTCTGATTTTTTCTTTGCCATATGGCAAATTATTTTTCCGCCATTTGGATATTTCTCTTCGGCAATTCTGTATTTTCTCTATAAAAGGAGTCCCGCTTCCCGCTGTGTTAATTTCCCAGCCCTTGGCTATTGTTTCCATAAGACCATCTCGACCAATCCACCTTTTATTGAACCGAAACTGACCCCGTTTCCTGGGTATTTTATCCTCTATAGTGGCGACAATCGGCCTATGATCCGATCCAACCATTGCTAAATATTCTACAAAGGAATGGGAAAATATCTCATGCCAATCCTCATTTGCTAGGGCTCTATCCAGTCGGCATCACACAATTTTCGAGTTTCGTCTTCCGCGCCAAGACAATGTATTACCCAAACATTGAAATTCCAGAAAACCGCAGTGTTGTATCATCAGGTTAAATGAGACAAAGGAGGAAGCGGGTCTTAAATTCCCTCCTTGTTTCTCGTTATTCCCCGTTATTTCATTTAGATCCCCTATTATAAACCAAGGATTCGCTCTTGTTAGACTCGTCCGTGTTAACCGTTCCCAAACTTGGTCTCTTTTCTTTGGTACCGGATCACCATATATAAATGATAAGAATACTTTTTTCCCTTGTATTGTTGCCTCGATATCAATTATTCGATTACTTGAGTATAAAACCGTAACATTGAACGAATCATCATAATATAAAGCTAGTCCTCCGCTCGCACCACACGGCTCAACCGTGAACAATTTATTATATCCGAAATGAAGCTGAAATTTTTGCATAAAAGAATACTCTTGTTTAGTTTCTGAGAGAAACAAAAATTCGGGTTTATGTTTCTTCCACACCTCTCTAAGATAACCTATTGTATACTTACTCCCAAGTCCCTGGCAATTCCAACTAAGAATTCTCATGGATTAATCTATATGTAAGGTTTAGGAAGCTTCCCCTCTAGGATTGAAGATCCAATTGGAAGCACGAGACCTGATCCATCCTCTAGACAGGCCGAAGGAATACCGCTATTGTTACGATTCGACTAAGGACCGGCTTGCTTATCTAAAGGTGATGATCGGATAATCCTTGACTTCGAAGGATTCGAGTCGAGAGATGCTAAGGCGTGGCTTTTACACCGAAAATCCTTAGGCCCAATCGATCGGGAATGCTAGGAAACGAGGCGGTGGCTACGCCGAAGGGAGAGTTCCGGAAATTGGATGATAAGGCGTGACGAAACGTCGAAGATCCTTATGCCCCAGCCTCGCGAAGAACAAACGCATTCAACGGATCGAAGATCACGTCGGGAAGTCGCGGAACACTTCGCCGGTTTGATCGATTGTTTCGAAGAAATAAATCCTTTCTAAGAAACGAAATTGAAGAGAGAATTCTCGACAAAGAAGAGAGAAAAATGATTGATAAAATTGATTGATTATTTTCGATTACAAGGGGGGAGTTTATATAGAAAACAAGAGAAGGGGAAGGGGTGAGTCAAAGTGCATTAACACTTGTCTCGAAAATGTGGAAAAACAAATTACAAGAATTTGACTAAAGACTGAAATTAAATGAAGGTTGAATTTCGAAAATAACTCATGGAATTCCACCGAAAATTCCACCAAGTATTTCCACCGAGAATTTCCACCGGGAAATTCCGCGGAGAATTTCCACCGAGAAAATTCACCGAAAAAGTCCGCGGAGTTTTCTTTCGGAAACGAACCGTTAGCGGAGTAAGCCGGTTGCCTCGTTAAAACCTCTTACGGAAAACCCAATGGGATAAAACCGTAACAGGAAAAAGAGTACAACACAACTTACTCAACGGGACGAACCTCAAGAAGAACTCGTTGATACGGAGTTGAGGATCGGATGTGTAAGTTGATCCGACTTGATCCGGATTTCGCCAAGTAAGCCCCGAACTGCTTCCTCCAATTTCTGTGCCTTTGCGCGGGTGATTGCTCCTTCCGGTACATGCAATGCCTCGGGTTGAACCTCCGTGTCCGGAATCATATCATCCTCCCTCTCTTGAAAAGGATTTGACCCCAAATCTATTTCATCTGCAAAATAAGGAATGATATCAGCAATATTGAAGCTTGAACTAACGGCGTACTTACCTTGGAGATCAAGTTTGTAGGAGTTGTCGTTGATCTTTTCCAAAACGGTGAACGGTCCATCGACTCGCGGCTTGAGTTTGGAATCCCTTTCGTTCGGGAACCGTTCCTTTCGAAGATAAATCCACACAAGATCGCCGGGTTCGAACGTCTTTTTCTTCCGTCCCTTGTTGGCGTGTTTGCGGTATTGTTCCGTCTTGTGTTCGATGTTCGCCTTCGCCTTTTCGTGCATCTGCTTAACTTTTTCAGCTCGTTTCTTTCCGTCCAAACTCACAAATTCACTCAAAGGAAGAGGAGTTAAATCAAGTGGAGTAAGCGGATTAAAACCGTAAACAATTTCGAATGGCGAAAACAAGGTAGTAGCATGTTGCGCATGATTGTATGCAAATTCTAAATGCGGCAAACATTCTTCCCATGCTCTAAGATTCTTTTTAACAACAGTTCGCAAGAGAGTGCCTAAAGTTCTATTGACTACTTCAGTTTGCCCATCGGTTTCAGGATGACAAGTTGTGGAAAAACAAAGTTTAGTGCCTAATTTCGACCACAAGGTCTTCCAAAAATAACTTAAAAACTTTGTGTCCCTATCCGAAACAATGGTTCTAGGCATGCCATGCAATCGAATTATTTCCCTAAAGAATAAATTAGCTATGTTCGATGCATCATCAGTTTTATGACATGGTATGAAATGTGCCATTTTCGAGAATCTATCAACAACCACGAAAATAGAATCACTACCTTTCCTAGTCTTAGGCAATCCTAAAACGAAATCCATAGAAATGTCCGTCCATGGTGCACTAGGAATGGGTAATGGAGTATACAGACCTTGGTTTTGGCGTTTGGACTTAGCGTACTTACAAGTCGTGCATCGGCTACAAATGCGTTCCACATCACGTTTGATATGCGGCCAATAGAAGTGATCTTGCACAATGTGAAGTGTTTTAGCTATTCCGAAGTGACCCATGAGTCCACCGCCGTGAGCTTCCCTAACAAGTAAATCTCGCAAAGAGGAATTAGGAATACAAAGACGGTTCTCGTAAAACAAGAAACCGTCGCTTTGAAAATATTTTCCACAAGCGAATTTAGAAGAGGAAAGAAAGACTTCCTGAAAGTCGAAGTCGGTTGCATAAGCGTCTTTGATCATTTCAAACCCGAGAACCTTAGCGTCGAGTGTAGAGATAAGCGTGTATCTCCGGGACAAGGCATCGGCGACCACGTTCTCTTTTCCTTGTTTATATTGAATAACGTACGGAAACGTTTCAATAAACTCAACCCAACGTGCGTGCCTCTTGTTAAGCTTTTGCTGGCTCTTCAAATGTTTGAGGGATTGATGATCGGTATGAATGATGAATTCCTTCGGCCATAGGTAATGTTGCCACGTTTGGAGTGCGCGGACTAGGGCGTAAAGCTCTTTGTCGTAAGTCGGGTAATTAAGTGTTGCACCTCCAAGTTTCTCGCTAAAGAATGCCACGGGCTTCTTATCCTGCATTAGGACAGCACCTACACCAACACCGGATGCATCACATTCAATTTCAAATGCCTTAGTAAAATCGGGTAAAACAAGTAAAGGGGCGTGAGTAAGTCGATTTTTGAGAAGTTGGAATGCGTCCTCTTGAGCTTGCTCCCAACGGAATCCCACGTCTTTCTTGATGACCTCGGTTAAAGGCGCGGCAATTGTACTGAAGTCACGGACGAATCGTCGATAAAATCCGGCTAAGCCGTGAAAGCTTCGCACATCGCCAACGGTTTTTGGAGTCGGCCAATCGCGGATGGCCTTGATCTTGTTCTCGTCAACCTGTATGCCCTGAGAACTCACAACAAAACCTAAAAAGACCACGTTATCTGAACAAAAAGAGCATTTCTTAAGATTGCCAAATAAACGTTCTTTCCTAAGCACTTCTAGCACTAACCGCAAATGTTCGGTATGTTCTTCTAAGGTCTTGCTATAAATTAAAATATCGTCGAAGTAAACGACCACAAACTGACCTATATATGACCTAAGAACATGGTTCATTAAACGCATAAAAGTACTAGGCGCATTAGTTAGACCAAACGGCATTACAAGCCATTCATACAAGCCGTGTTTAGTTTTAAAAGCAGTTTTCCATTCATCACCTTCATTCATGCGAATTTGGTGGTAACCACTTTTAAGATCTATTTTAGTGAACACGCTTGAACCATAAAGCTCGTCTAACATGTCGTCTAACCTGGGGATCGGATGGCGGTACTTTACCGTAATGTTATTGATTGCTCGGCAATCCACGCACATTCGCCATGTTCCGTCCTTCTTTGGTACGAGTAAAACGGGTACGGCACACGGGCTCATACTTTCCCGTATATGTCCCTTGGCCATCAGCTCGTCAACTTGACGCTGAAGTTCCTTTGTCTCAACAGGATTGGTTCGGTAAGCCGGACGGTTTGGAAGTGTCGCGCCGGGTACGAAATCGATTTGGTGTTCGATTCCGCGAATCGGGGGCAATCCAATCGGACCGTCTTCCGGGAAAACATCGGAAAAATCCTGCAAAAGAGATGAAATGCTGCTCGGGATTTCCGGCTCGGGATTAGTCATACTCGAAAGAGTTTCTCTAAAGACTAACAAAACAAACGGTTGCCTAGAAATAAGAGCATGTTTAAGTTCACTCGGTTTAATTAGCAATGATTCATTCACGAGTGGTTTATCAAATTTCTTGGATCCATCACTTTTGATTTTAAGAGAAGAAGTGGGTGAGGAATCACTTACAATGCCTTTACCATGATTTTGTTCGAGTTTGAGCTGGTCGAGAAATACCTCACGGGGAGATAAAGGTGCCAAAACGATTTTTCGACCTTTATGCTCGAACGAGTGTTTGTTGGTAAATCCGTCATGAACGGCTTTGCGGTCATACTGCCACGGACGTCCAAGTAAAATATGTCCAGCCTCCATAGGCAAGACGTCACACACGACCTCGTCCTCGTATCTTCCTATCGCCAACGGAACCGAAACTTGCCGGGTAACTTTGAGTTGGCGTTGGTTGTTCAACCACCGAAGATGATATGGTCGGGGATGTTTCTTCGTCTCCATACCTAACTTTTCTACCAGGGTAGTACTTGCCACGTTAGTGCAACTACCACCATCAATGATAAGAGAACATACCTTGTTTTGAATTTTGCATCGGGTATGAAACAAGTTCTCTCGTTGTTCGTTCTCAACGACCGGTTCTTGGGCAAGGAGGACTCGCCTTGCGACCAATAACTCGCCATCAACCGCATGCTCCTCGTATTCATCATAAATCAAGGCGGTTTCGGTTTCGGTTTCTTCCTCGTCGTCGGTAACGATGTCGCCATTGGCTAGGATCATCATTGCTCGCGAATTTGGGCACTTGTTCGCAAAATGACCTTTGCCTCTGCATTTAAAACATTCAATGTCACGGTTTCGAACAACATTGGATTCAACCTTACCTCGATAGTCGTTTCCGGATGAGCTCGGTTTAAGATCGGCCTTTGGCTTTGATTCGATCCGGGGAGGATACGTCGGTTTTTCTCCTCTCGGGTAACTCGGTTTAGAGTTGAATGCTGGGCGTGTGATGCCTTTGCGTTTGAGCTGCTGTTCGAACAAGATTGCTTTGTGTAACATCTCTTCGATGTTTCCGTAAGTTTCCATCTCGACACGGTCTTGTAGGTCGCGATTCATGCCGGCGAGGAACCTTGCCATTGTAGCATCTCTTTGCTCCTCAATATCGGCCTTTAGCATCAACCGTTCCATTTCTTGGAAATAATCTTCGACGCTCCTACTGCCTTGTGTCAATCGTCTCAACCTTTGATGAAGATCGCGGAAGTAGTGATTCGGTACGAATCGCCTATGCATCAAATGCTTCATTTCGTTCCACGTTTCCACCGGGTTTTCTCTATTTCTCCGACGGTTGGTCACGATTTGGTCCCACCAATCTATGGCGTAGTCGTGAAACTCCGTCGCGGCCAAACTTACCTTTTTTCTCTCGGAGAAACTTTGACAATCGAAAACGAGTTCGATTTTCTTTTCCCATTCTAGGAAGGTATCCGGGTCGTTCTTTCCATGAAACGCCGGGATCCGAAGTTTCATTCCACCTAAGTCATCGTTTTGCCTTCGGTTCGGTAGACGTTGTCGCGGGTTTTCATCGGACGATCCACTAGAGCCGTAGTACGGATTTTCCACCGGTTCGGGCCGTCGGGGTCGATCGCGTCTAGTTCTTGCCGGTTCTCGGCCAATGCTACGATCGGACTGATTTCCTCCGACTTGATTTCCGGGATTTTGTGCGGGGGTATGCACTTCCAACGCGGCCATACGATCACGCATTTCACGGAGTAGCTGGGCGATGCCGTCGACCTTATGATCCATTCCCTCGACCTTTCGGTCCATACCGTCGACCTTTCGGTTTATAGCTTCTTCCCGTGTTCTCCTTGACCGTGATGTCGCGGATTCAATTTCCTCGTCCATGGTACCTCGTAAGAAAAACAGAAACAAAAGTGAATGCCAAAATTCAATCAAAGAACAACAATTGATCTTTTAAAAATCTGAATTTCGATTTTGACAAACAAAGGTGATTAATTTTTTTTTTTTTTTTTTTTTGAATTATAATTTTAAAATTGCGGAAATAAATAAAAGGATATAGATATATATATTTTTTTTTTTTTTTTTTAACTATGAATTAATTA
This sequence comes from Eutrema japonicum, assembly GCA_030161315.1. NCBI lineage: Eukaryota > Viridiplantae > Streptophyta > Magnoliopsida > Brassicales > Brassicaceae > Eutrema > Eutrema japonicum. The sequence continues at coordinate 18,640,837 of BSQW01000012.1, read as the reverse complement.
AAACGAAAATTGCAGAAAATAAAAATAAGAAGATGAAGAGATAGAAATGATATCACCGATTTTTGAAGCAAGTGTCTCTGATACCACTTGTTACGATTCGACTAAGGACCGGCTTGCTTATCTAAAGGTGATGATCGGATAATCCTTGACTTCGAAGGATTCGAGTCGAGAGATGCTAAGGCGTGGCTTTTACACCGAAAATCCTTAGGCCCAATCGATCGGGAATGCTAGGAAACGAGGCGGTGGCTACGCCGAAGGGAGAGTTCCGGAAATTGGATGATAAGGCGTGACGAAACGTCGAAGATCCTTATGCCCCAGCCTCGCGAAGAACAAACGCATTCAACGGATCGAAGATCACGTCGGGAAGTCGCGGAACACTTCGCCGGTTTGATCGATTGTTTCGAAGAAATAAATCCTTTCTAAGAAACGAAATTGAAGAGAGAATTCTCGACAAAGAAGAGAGAAAAATGATTGATAAAATTGATTGATTGTTTTCGATTACAAGGGGGGAGTTTATATAGAAAACAAGAGAAGGGGAAGGGGTGAGTCAAAGTGCATTAACACTTGTCTCGAAAATGTGGAAAAACAAATTACAAGAATTTGACTAAAGACTGAAATTAAATGAAGGTTGAATTTCGAAAATAACTCATGGAATTCCACCGAAAATTCCACCAAGTATTTCCACCGAGAATTTCCACCGGGAAATTCCGCGGAGAATTTCCACCGAGAAAATTCACCGAAAAAGTCCGCGGAGTTTTCTTTCGGAAACGAACCGTTAGCGGAGTAAGCCGGTTGCCTCGTTAAAACCTCTTACGGAAAACCCAATGGGATAAAACCGTAACAGGAAAAAGAGTACAACACAACTTACTCAACGGGACGAACCTCAAGAAGAACTCGTTGATACGGAGTTGAGGATCGGATGTGTAAGTTGATCCGACTTGATCCGGATTTCGCCAAGTAAGCCCCGAACTGCTTCCTCCAATTTCTGTGCCTTTGCGCGGGTGATTGCTCCTTCCGGTACATGCAATGCCTCGGGTTGAACCTCCGTGTCCGGAATCATATCAGCTATCCTTCCCATTTAATTCCGCTCTCATAACGGGAGAAAAATTCTTTTTTAGTAAAAAATAGATCTCTAGATAGTTATTGGTAATAAAATTGAAAACTCCATTGGAACGATCCAAATATAAAAAGGAAAAGACCACCGACAAAAAGAATGAATATCATGCTAGCCATTAATATTAATATTCCATTTAACCAATTGTAAGAAATAAACAAAACCACACGAAAGTTTAAACCCACTGATATTCCCATATTTTACATCTCTTAACATGTATTCTTGTCATTATTTTGTGTCTCATGCATATGTCTTGTATAGTTTTTAAGGCATTTAGGTCTAAATTAGGGTAATAGGTGTATGCATTAGGTCATATTCAGTTTTGCATGCATTTGGAGTGTTTTAGGTCATTTAGAGACAATTGATGATATTTGGAGAAATTGGCCAAAGTAGAATGCAAAGTCCATCCCAGGCGCCGGATATATATAGCTGGAAGGAGACCTTCCGATCCAAATAAATTTGGATGACCTTAATGGAAGTTGTAGAGGAGTGAGTTAGCTATCCAGAGGAGTTTGAATCAGGTCATTCGGACATCTGGTTAGGGAGTTATTACGGTTTTAAGGAAGACGTATCTGCCTGGCTGAGAGACCAAAGACTACGTCTCACCCGACATGGAACATGACCATCAATACCGCCCCAATTATGACCGGTACTCACGTCCGGTGCTGCACCAACTCCCGACCCGGAGGAATACAGGCCTCCCATACCGGCCCCAATTTGCCCGGCGTAGAAGCTCTCGCCGAAGCCAGCCAAAATATCTGAAAGATCAGGCCAAATGAAGACCTTTCCATGCCCAGTTTAATATAAGGTCTTGATGAAAGTCATAGACAATCGAGCTGAATTTCGTTTAGTGGTGGTTTCATATTATTCAGATCAGCCGTTCAAGAGATATGGCAAATATAGCAAGGACACATCTGTCTGGCATCTAAACGAGTTCTGCTCCAAATACAACGTCTGAAAGATCAACCCAGACGAAGGGTTTCCACTCCGATTCAGCTTCTGTGTTCTTCATAGGAGTTGTAGCCCAGTGAGATATATATCCACAGGAGGTGGTTTGAGACTATTCGGACATGTAGTACAAGATATATCGCGGTTTTACCAACCGGTGCTCTTCTCACCTCGACCCACTTTCAACCGGGTCAATACCCGGTTTGTCCCGGGTTGACCCGATCCGACCCAGCTCAGCTCAAGAAACACATTTTAAATATTGTAAAAACCATTTTTTAGATCTATCTCCTTTTTAATGTTTTTTCTCCCTTTTTCTCTCTAGAACAAAGACTTGTCTTTTGAGGGTTCTTGGGATTTTTCCCAAAGATCTCTTTGATTTATGCAAGTTTGAGTTTATATCTTTTCATCTTTCTCTAATCTTTCACTTTCCTATTCCCTAATCATGATTAACATCACCTCTTTCACAAGATTTGGTGTGTTCTTCATGACTAGTGAGTAGTCTTTTAGGATTTGAGGATTTGGTAGATTTAGGGTAATTTGATGGATGATTAATGATGTCTAGGATTAGATTATATGATTTCCCTTATTGATTAGTGGTTTTTAAGCTAGATCTAGTTTGAGAAAGTGGATTTAGATCAAAAGGCATTTCATGCACACAAGGTGTTTGATGAAATGCCTTGATGAATTAATCAAGAGATATTCATTTCTAGCCTAAGGGATTAGTTGTCTAGAGTGATTATTTGGTTGATCTTGAATGATAGACTTAAAGCTTGCTAATTAGTGATTCAAAAATGAGAATTTGATCTTGAATTAGTAATTAGCAAAGTGATTAATGCCTTGAGAGAGGATTAGTTAAGATTAGTGATCTTTGCCTAGGGATTAGTCTTCATTAAGCATTGGACATCATTAATTGGCCATTGGATTGGCCTATCTCAATTACCTTATCCTTGAATTTGCCTTGTATCATTGTTTTATTCACCGTTTAGTGTCTTTAGCTCTTGTCACTTGTCTTTTAATTGATAGTTCACTAGCTTAATCACCAAAACCACTTTGTTTGCTTGAATTAAAGAGTGTCTTGTATTCTTGTTGCATTGAACTAGACCCTAGATTGGATTGACACCTAAAACACTACAATAACATGTGTATTTAGGATTGATTCTTAAGTAGGATAAAATTCTATTTATCAATTGGCGCCGTTGCCAATTTGGGGTTCTAGTTTAGTCAATAGGATTTAGATTCTTTTTGAGATCAAGCTTTTATTTACACTATGTTAATGCACATCACTAAGAGCATGCATCTCATCGAGATGATGAATTTTCTCTTGTACATTGTCACTAACTTGTCTTCCTTAGTTCTCTTGTGCTTTCAAATGTACCAAATCAAAAAAAATGAGCAATGGAAAGACAAGATCACTTGAAGTATTGGATACGGACGATCAAAAAGGGTACCAAGTCCAAAGGAAAAGTGATGGAGAGACAAGGTCACTTGAGGTGTTGGAGATGGACTACCAAAGGAACATTCTTCAAGCCACACAACCTCAAGAAATGCCACAACCTCAAGAATTGGCATCAAATCCGATCCAAGTTCCAAAGGAGAAACCAACGGTTGGGTGTTTTGACACTCCATGTTGTCATGGATCAAGATATGGAATTCACCAACCACCAATCGAAGCCGAGGCATATGAGATCAATACAAGCTTTGTTAGGTTGATTCAAGAGTCTAGATTCTTGGGGACAAAGGTGGAAAACCCTTATGATCACTTGGATTCTTTTGAGAGGTTGTGTGACACGTTTAGAACCGGAGGAGTGCCCCATGATAGCATCAAGCTCATATTGTTTCTGTTTTCTCTTGGAGAAAGAGCAAGCCAATGGGAGAGAGCATTACCTTCTCACTTGGTGAAGTCTTGGGATGATTGCAAAGAGCTCTTCCTTAATAAGTTTTACCCTACACAAAGAACGGTCCAAACTAGGAAGGACATCTTGAGTTTCAAGCAAGGCATGCATGAAACCTTTCATGAGGCATGGGAAAGACTCAAGGGATACATTCGATATTGTCCCCATCATGGGTTCAAGAAAGGAGCCATTTTTAGCGTCTTCTATTGGGGAGTTCACCAAGAGCACAAATGGACGTTGGATGCCGCTAGCAAAGGGCGTTTCGCAAACGTCACCGTGGAGCAAGGGGAGCTACTTGTTGAGAACTTTGCTAAGAGTCTAGAAAGCTACTTTGAGAAGCATGATACAACCCCTCTAGAAGGATCATTTCAAGACCCCGAATTGATCATAGGCTTGCAAGATAAATTGGATATAATGGAAAATCTCATAAGCGCGCAACAAAGAGGAGTTTGTTTGGGTCTTAAGCAACACCGAGATGAATCCAATCTCGTGGCCAACAAGGAGAATTACAACCAAGGGAGTAGGCTTCTAAATCAATGGTTTAACCATGAAGTTCAAGGAAATCAACAAGGCTACCAAGAGAGCCATGAGTATGTTCAAATCTCTATCCAAGAGGAGGAACAAAGAGAGGTGCTCAATCAAATCCCTATCTTAAGTTCATTTTATCACACAGAGACTTCTCCAAATCTTTGGTGGTGCGTCGCCACATCATCAACTAACTTTAGAAATACGGTATTTTGGATTCACTTTTATCACCGATAAACACGTGTCACGTCTTTATTGATGTCGAAAATAAGGAATGTAATATTGCGAGGGAATTGCAAGTAACTTGCTTGGGAGCCGTCGCAATTCCATAGCAAGTTTGAGAGGGATTTGCGACGGAGCCATCGCAAATCCGTCGCAAATCCATCGCAAATGCTGGAGATATTTTTTTTTAAAAAAATTATAGTACATAGGTTTTATGATTGCAATGAAATTTATGATGCATAGTTTAGGGTTTATAGTACATATGAAAAAATTATTTGGATTCATTTTCTGACATATAGAAGTGTTCACTATGCTTATCAGAGTCTTCTCCGCTATCGTTCTCCTCGACCTCGTCAAATCCGGCTGCATCTTCACTCGAATTATATCCAGGATGTCTTCTACTTCTCTGTTTTGTGGATCGATATGTATGATATCTTCTGTTGATTCGACTGTGATGGAGACTTCTCCGACTCTTTCATTTTGTATAGCCACATCGATGCCTAACTCAATTATACGGCCTCTTGGGTTCACTTTTATCACTGATAACCATGTCTCACGTCTTTGCTTAATCTGAGGATATGGAATGGAACACACTTGTTCTGCTTGCAATGCTAGGAAGAAGGTTTCGAACTTGGAAAATGTCGATTTGCATTAACATCGATCACCCCTAAGTTGTTTGCACGGACCCCTCGACCGACTGTTGGATCGTACCAATCACATTTGAATAAAATGCATTTAAAACCGATAATTCCTGGATATGTGACTTCTATAATTTCTTGCAAGACGCCGTAGTAGTCGTTTTCACATGGCACATGGATTCCATAATTTGCGGTTGACCTCCGAGAGCCATGCTTATATGTATGAAATGTGTATCCGCGAGTAGTGATCTTCACAATTGGTTCTTGAACAACCTCGTACAACCATAGTGGCAAAGGCTGGTTTATACATCCATTCATTACCTACATATATATTATTTGAATAACAAATTATGTTAAAAAATATTTGTGAATAGATAGATCATACACTACAAGAATATAGTGATATTGCAACATATATTTTGAAATGTTAGATTTTGTCAAAATTTTGCAACAAAATTTACAATATTTTTAAAATAAAAAATACACGCCGCGAATTTATTACAAATTCATTGCAAAATGGTGACAAATGTTTTCGTTGCGAATTTCGTTACCAATTTACAGTTTTTATATTACATGTAAAAATCTCTTCCAAAATTTGCAAAACATATTCAACTACCGAAAAACGTGACTTTTTTGCAAAAAACAATTAGAGTAAAAATACGTGACAAAGTATGTGACACTTTTGTCACTACATTTGCAACATCTTAATAGTTATTTTGCCACTTTTGTTTTGTGAGGTTTGAGAACTGGCCTCGGAATGATGCTCGCGGCAACAAGGATGAAAACTCTAGTTCTTCGAAGCTGTGGTAAAAATAGGATGGTCCGCGTTTTGGCGTGTGACTGCTGCTTTCTCGTATGGTTTTATTTCGGTGTTCGTTTCTTGCGGTGTTGTCTGTTATATTTTTGTCGTCGTCTTTCTAGTTTTCTTTTGGATGGATTAAGAATACATAAAACATACATTGATTGGCTTTCGTATTGGTTATTAAACTTTGAATTGATTCTCCAGTTTCTCTAGCAAGTCGGCTAGGTTTAATCTGAATTTTCAAAAAAAAATAACAAACAATAATGTTAAACGAAACTCAAAGATAAAACAAAAACAAAATTAAATCAAATTACCTATCTTAAACTGAATCAAAAGTAAAAAAAAAAAAACAGATGGACTTTAATTGTTTCAGTTACCTTCGTTCATTAGAGTACAAACCAGATTATACAGACTTCTCTCTGGCCGAAGAAGAAGCAGAGTATGTGAACTTACCCATGGAGACTAGGAACTATCTGTTCTTCACATGCCGAAACTCGAGCGAGATATGGAAAAAACTTACTCAAAACTTTTTGACTTCAAAGTTTACGACAAGTTGGGATGGCATACTTGCTCTTCTAGTTGATGAGATTCAAGATCAGTTACAGTTATTTCTCTGACGATACTCGTTTCAGATAACAACTCATTCTATATGGCGAGAAAGAAATGGAAAGAGACATGGAGAACCAGCCACTGACTCTATCCAACTCACAAAACGTATCGACAAGCAAATTCACAATAGATTGTTGTCAATTCGAAGTATAGGGGATGCGAGGTACGACAAAGCAATGGAACTTTGGTTTGCCACTCGATGAAAATTTATTAACTCGTGTAACATATTTCGAACATTGAAGCATTCGTTGTAAACATGGTTTTTTTGGTTGAATAAAATTTTACATTTATTCAAAAAAAAAATGCATCCAAACAAAATGTAATGCTGTGGAACTTTGCTGGTTATTTTAAACTTTTTGGTATTTATGTATTCTTGGATATTGTAATATTTGATTATTTAATAAAATTAGTTATTTTTGTTAGTTCTTATTTTTATTATTAAAATAGAAAAAATAATATAATAAATCATATGTGAAATAACAAATATAGACAAAGTATTTGTGATGTTGGATGTTGCAAAACGGACCTCAATTTAACTAATTTATTGGATGATGACTTGTCTTAACGAAATATTAATTGCATATCATATGATCATATTTATAACACATTTTGTTTTGGATATACGGTCACAATGTATATGCAACAAGTGTATATGGCAAAATAATTATTGTAAATTTGTAACGATATTTGCTATACATGTTATGTAGCAATGAATTGCGAGAATTAAAAGTTGCAAAAGTACGCCAAAAAGATACTGCAAAAATGTTGTTGCATTAATACAATAGATTAAGCAAGAAATCAATTCATTGTAAAATTTGTCATACTTATATTATAAATCCATATTTGCAACAAACATGAGTTTGCAACATTCAAACAGCAACAATATAAAATTTGTCATACTTATATTATAAATCCATATTTGCAACAATATATTAACATATTGCAATATCTTTTCTTTATTGTAATATCACAATTTTCTTGTAGTGATATATATATCTTATATAGTATTTTAACTATCCAGCAAAGTCACATTCTTTATACTTTTCATAATCTTTTTCAAGTAAACTGGGATAGGTTTCTCGGATCTGCATGTCGAATATGCTGCAATAATATTTTTTGAAAGTAATTAAACAACGAGTCGGATATATATTATATAAATATAAGTTAACTGCAGCTAATAAATACCTCTCAAACGGTTGAACGAATTAATCACAATTTCACAATATATAATTGTGAATTGCACGACAATGTTCATGGTCTTCTCACCTAACTTCTTTCAACTTTTCACCATCGTCATATCTTCTAGGAGCGGGTTTTTTCATTCTGACGGTTGGGCTAAAGTAGTATGACGTGAAGTGAGATGTTTCCTCGGTCAAACTACCTGCAACGATGGAACCCACCACTCTTAGAAGATTTTTGGCTTTTCCTTTCAAATGTCCCATGAATCGCTCGGACGGGTACATCCATCAAAACATGGATATTATTGAGTAATTGCGCTATATGCCATCATCTGTCAGTGTTCGAGTGCGTATATCCCTGAAAAATGCTCCAATGCATACCAATAATATAATTAATTATATAAGAAAATAATAATATTTATAAATATTATTAAAATATACATATTTGAATACTTGTTTACCTACAATTGCTTCGTGAACAACTGTCGGTAAGAGCTCGAGTAATACAAATGGTAGTAGTCGCTGTATAAATACATGGCAATCGTGGCTCTTCATACCGGAAAATTTATTGCCTTGCTCTATGCATCTTGAGAATTTGGACACATATCCATCAGGAAACTTTATTTCTTAACCAACCCAGTCAAACAACGCTCGTTTCGCATCCCTAGACAATTAAAAAGTCATAATCAGTATTTTTCCGTGCAGTGTAATATGCAACTCGCTTCTTACGCATATTTCGGCCAAGTCCAACCTTGATTTCATATTGTCTTTACTCTTTCTCTTTACATGCACATTCAAAATCGTATTCATGATGTTATCGAAAAAAAAAATTTCGATGTGCATCACATCAAGGTTATGTCGTAATAAGAGATCCTTCCAATATGGCAGTTCCCAAAAAATATTTTGTTTGTGCCAATTGTTAGAAACGTTATATCCATCAGGCATGTTTGCCTTCGTGTGCCAATTACCCCCATGTTTACATGTTTTTTGAGCACCGTAATAATCAATCTGCTCAAACAAATTATTCCCTGAAAGATAGATTGGGGTGGGGAACACGCACGACCTTGTTCTTCCTAAACAACTTCTTGTTCTTTCTAAACAACTTCTTGTTCTTTCAATGCGGATGATGCATGGGAAGAAACCGACGATAACAGTCAAACCAACATGGTTTCCTTCCATGCTTGAGCTGAAAGGCCTCTGGCTGAACAAGACAATATGGACAAGATAACCTTCCATGCATAGTCCACCCCAATACATTCCATACGCCGGGAATTCAATAATGGTCCACAATAGCACATCACGCATCTTGAAGTTCCTTTGCTGCGAATAATCGAATGTGCGAACACCTGTATACCACAACTGTTTCAACTCATGAATCAAAGGTTCGAGGAATACATCAAGGGATTGCTTCAGATGCTTAGGACCGCACACTAGAATACTCATGAACAAAAATTCCCGTTGCATGCACATTTCTGGAGAAAGATTGTATTGGGTCAATATGACAGGCCAAAGAGAATATTGTCTCCCAGACATACCAAATGGACTAAATCCATCGGTGCATAAGCCAAGATAGGCATTCCTGCTCTCGTTAGCAAAGTCTGAAAGTGTTTCCACGCCTTTGCATCTGACGAATGCGTAACCTCCCCATCTTCTGTGGTATGTTGTGCATACTATCTCATCGCCGCCGATGTCCTTTCTGATTGATATAACCGTTTCAATCTATCGGTGATTGGCAAGTAACACATACGTTGGTATGCGACGCGGGTCTTTCTAGTAGTTGGTTGATATCTCGGCTTCCCACTAAAAAGACATTCTTGCAACTTATCATCATCTTTCCAGAAAATCATGCAATTGTCAATGCATACATCAATCATTTCTGATGGTAACCCAAGACCCCAACCAACCTCTGTATTTCATAGTAACTCTCAGAGGAAAGATTATCTTCTGGCAAATACTCTTTAATTAGTTCAGCCCATGAATCCATGAAAATCTCATTTAGGTTATGATCACTTTTAATTGTCATCATCCTAGATGCCAATGACAGTTTAGACTGCCCTTCTCTACATCCATCGTTGATGGGCTGTTTCGCACCGTCTAACATATCATAAAACCGCTTTGCTTCTATGTTGGGTTCTTCCATAGTATTATCATCAGCAAATGCAGTTGTACTTTCATGAAATGCATCTGTAACCAAATCATGAAATCTATTTTCTTGTTGATACCCTTCATCAATATTTCCGAATAAATGATCATGCCATAGTTATAATTACCATAATTATAACTAGGTTGATCAACGCCATGACTCGTACTACTACTTCCTACATCAACAGTACTACAACCTTCCCCATGCGAAAACCAGCTATAATAATTTGGCTTAAATCCTCTATTATATAGATGCCTCTTCACAGTATCAATTTCCACATATTGGGTGTTCTTGCACTTTCTACAAGGACAGAAAATTTTACCGTCACGAGTCCCACATGGTTGGTTTGTCGCCTGGTACATGAATGCTCGTAACCCATCCCGAAACTCTTTTGTCACTTCACCCGTCTATAGATCTCTTTGATTGTACATCCATGATCGTAATGCGTATATTTCGTGCCCCGAATATATTTCTTAAACACCCACCACTCAAAATCTATTTCTCAATATATATATATATATATATATATATATATATTTTTTTTTTATGATCGAAGTTGTTTGTGAGCTCTAATCTCACGATTTTGTATTTATAGAATTTCAAAAAACTTTGCGAGGGATTTGCTATGGAAATTTGCAAGGGATTTGCTACGGAAAAGGAATTTGCGAGGGATTTGCTACGAATTTGCGACGACAAACTATCCTTCGTAATATCGTTGCAAAAGCATAGCAAAGTCGTCACAAATTTGCGAGGAATTATATCTGTCGCAAAGTTCCATTGCAATCGATTATTTTCTTGTAGTGGTGAGCTTGTCACTCTTAAATTGCCATTTACCGCCAATCCATGCTATGCCTGCTACGCTTGCATCATTGCGAAGAACTTAGTGAAGGTGAAACACAAGGTGCCAACCTCGAGATCCGAAGATCCTACCACTGCTTTTGGAAGTATCATCACATCAATCCTAGAAGCCGTTGACTTTTACTTCTCTACCGAGACTCCATTTCATGAGACTTGGTTCGACCTCATGCAGTTTTCCCGTGAGCATACTATCTCTCGACTATTCCTACCAGCAGCTGCAGAGGGCTCTCGACTATTCCTACCAGCACCAGCATGTGCCCCGTCTGCTCCCGTGAGCTCCTCACGTACACACGGACCAGCATACGCATCCATTGAGAAGAAGCTCGAGCGACAGGAGAGATGATACATGCGTGTGATCCGCTTTCTTGAGGAGAACCACCCGTTCGATGGTAGCATGTCTAACTCCAAGTCAGATGGCCCATGTGACGTTTAGCCTCACGCTTCATCATTCACGACCAGCCTCACACATCACCACTACGGTTCCATCGATTTTTTTTTCCTTATCTTTTTATCTTTATTTTTGAACTTTTATCTTTATTTGTTATTTTATTTTTATGTATATTCCATCCTTTCACCAATTTTTTTCACACTGGGGACAGTGTGATTTAAGTATGGGAGAGGATGTTTATCCGTTACTGATTTATTTTCTTTGTTTTGAATCTATCTATCTTATTTTTTGCTTTAATTTTAATTTTTTCGTGTAATCTTTTTCGATTTTTATTAAGTATTTTTCAGGAACATTGAAACAAAACCTATGATGATTTCGACATGTATGCTTCTACACTATCTCCTCGTGCTAGCTCTTTTGTGGTCTGGTACTAGACTAGGCGGTAGCTGGAGTACTTGCAATGCGACATCCCCATAGGATTTCGACCCATAGAGATTCTTTCTGACATGATATACTAGCTCAATCTATTTGAACTTAACCGAAATTTAATTGTTGAGAACCATCGTCTTGTTCGTGAAGTCAATGCTTGCACCGACGGTATCAAGGAACGGATTCCCGAGAAGGAGGGGAAGCCTTTTGGTTTTTGCCATCTCCATGACGATGAAATCCGTTGATACAAGACACTCTCCAACCTTGAGAGGATAGTCTTCAACAATGCACAATGGTTTCTTTGAAGATGAGTCTCCAAAAGTGATGGTGTAGGGATAGTCTTCCATTTTAGTAATCCCAAGACTCTTGGCTATTTCCAAGGATATGACGTTCATGCTCGATCCCGAGTCACACAAGGCATCATCTATCTTCAAGTTCCCAAGAGAACAAGTGATGGAGAACTTACCGGGATTCCCAAGCTTAGGAAGAGACTTAGGCTCAATCCTTGTTGTGCTTGGTGAATCAAAGACCGCCATAAGCTCTTCTACTTTTCCTCGGTTCTCAAGTATGCTTTTGATGAAATTTTGATGTTGTGGAACTTGAGACAAGTCAATCTCACTAGGTAAAGGCGCTCCAATCTTGTACATGTTGGACTTGAAGTTTAAGAGCACTTTATTTTGTGCATTGGTGAGAAAACGACCGGGAAATGGAAGTGGATGCTCATATGGAGAAGGTCTAATGCAAGGAGCTTTCTCAACTTCCATTTCCGTGGGAATTGCTTGTTCATCATTCAAAATTACATCATCATAACTCCCAAAGGTCACCCCCACCTTGTTCTTCAATGTCCTCATTGAGCTTCAAGGGAACATCTCTAGGGGGTGGTTCGTCGACTTGTGGACCATAAAGTAGAAGCTCAATTTCTCTAACAGCGGCTTGATGATTATCATTGGAAGATATAGCATTGCAATACTCCTTGGGGGTTTGTATTGCTTTTCCGGGTAAGGTACCTTGAGATTGAGATGAGGAGGGAGCACTCTTGCCTTCAATGTGCTTAACCTTGGAGCTCAATGTCTCAATCTTGGAGTTAAGTTCGTTGTAGGAGCAATCCATTTTGGTGTGGATCTCCGCCAACTTCTTGATCATGTCCATAGCTCCATTTGCTTGACCTTGGATGATTTGTTGAAGCATGGCTTTCAATTCAATGTCTTGAGTTGTGCTCGTGGAGCCTTGGCCTTGTTGTGTGAAACCGGGTGGTGGAAACGATTGCTTAGGTCGAAAACCACCTTGGTTCCCATTAAAAGTGTTCTTTGGAGCGAAAGCTTGTTGTTGGAAGTTCGAACCTTGAGCTTGGTTGGACGGCATAAAGGTCTTTTGTTGCGGGTAAACTTGGTCTTGAGGGTTGGGTTGCGATATGAGAAGTTTGGGTGGTTGTTGTTGAAACCGCCTCTTTGGTAGCCTTTATTTCCCATGTAATTCACCTCTTCTTGTGTATCCACGTCTCTTTCTTCCGCTTGGTAACCTTGTGTGTCCTCAAAGTTGCCAACAAAGTGAACCGGCTTTAGAGAAGCGCTAAGGAGCTTGTCAATCATCAAAGCTTGCTTGTCCATCTTCTCGGTGAGAATTCTTTAGACCACTTTTGTTCATCAAAATCGCTAGTCGTCCTCGTAGCTCGGTCATAATCATCCCCATAAGTTCCATCGCTTTGAGCTAAGTTTTCCACGAGCTCCATGGCCTCATCTACATCTTTGGCTAAGAAGTTCCCATTAGAAGCCGTGTCTAAGAGCATCCTTATCTTGGGTAAAGCACCGCGATAGAGGGTACTCAAAAGAGAGGCGTTGGAGAAGCCATGATGCTGGTATTGAGAGGTGTAGCTTCTAAACCGTTCCCAAGCTTCGTTGAAGGATTCATTTATGCGTTGTGTGAAACTCGAGATGTCGTTCCTCAACTTGGCGGTCCTTGAAGGAGAAAAGAACTTGGCAAGGAAAGCTCGCTTGCAATCGTCCCATGACGTAATTGAACCTTGAGAAAGACTCTTTTCCCATTGGTGAGCCTTATCTCCAAGAGAGAATGGGAAAAGTCTTAGCTTGAAATAGTCTTCCGAAACACCGTTCATCTTGGTAAACCCACATATCCTATCGAATTGATCGATATGATCCAATGGATCCTCCATATATAGGCCATAGAATTTGGTACTTTGTACCATGTTGATCAATCCCGGCTTTACCTCGAAGTTGTTGTTCTCAACCGGTGGGGCTTGAATCCCTTGACGGTTTTGATGATCTTTGGCGGCATCAACCGCACCAACCACATTTTGAGCCCATGGGGGATAGTTAGGGGCTCTCATTGGTCGGGCGGGTAGTTGTGGGACGTGGGGAGCTTGGCCACCTTGAGCGTGGTGGTTTCCATTGCCACCCATATCACCAATCGAAATATCATCAATGTTTTCCATACCCAAATCGGCAACCTCATGAACTCGGTCTCTTGCTCTCCTAGCTCTACGACCTCAGTCTAGAAGGTGGATGTCGTCTATTGGCTCAACTAGGTTATCTTTGCCTCAAGAACGCGTATGCATACACCTAGGATAGAGAGATAACAATAGAGAGTGAAGGAGATTAGTAACCGAAAATAAAAAGAAAGCTTAATCTCAATAAGATCTAAAATCTCAATGTTGAAAGCTAAACCCAATTGGTAACGGCGCCAAATTGATAGTAGACTTTTTCGGTCTTTCTAGATATCAATTCTCTAGATACTAAGTAGTATAAGAGGTATCAAATCCAATGTGTTAAGTTCGAAAACACCTAGAATACATAGAACTATTTAAGTTAAGCAACAATATTGGTTTGGTTTCAATTCTAGCAATCCTAATTCAATTCAAGCAAAGCAAATAAGTAAACAAGTACTAATCGAGATTTAACAAATGATAAAAGCAAGCTCTAGAGTGAGGTTATTGACTTAGGTGAATTCATTGATTGATCAAGGATGTTAAATAATACAAACAAGCATTTCTCTCTAGGCTTAGAATATCAAAACAAGACTAACCCACTTACATGGTCTTAATCACTTTGTTAATTAGCAAATCAAGAACAAATTTCCATTTGTGAAAAACTAATTAACAAGCATGAATATCTAATTCCAATGGCCATAATACTCTTTAGGCAACTAATTCCTTAGGCTAAATAAGTAAAATCTCTTATCTAACTTGTATGGACATATCATCAAACACCTTATGTGCATGAAATGCCCTAAGGTCTAAACTAGCCTTTTCAAGTTTAATCTAGAATTAAGAGTCTTAGATAAGAGAGAGAGAATATGATCTAGGCCCTAAACATTCTTAACCATCCAAGAAGACACCTAATCTACCTCACCCATGAGCTTTAAAGCAAACTACTCACTAATCATCATAGAATCCTCAAATCTCATAAGAGAAATTAATGATCCCATTATTAAGTGATTAGGGAAATGAAAGATTAAAGAAAGGAAGATGAAACTTGATTAATAAAACTTAGGTTGCATAAATAAAACCAAGATCTCTTCCAAATACTTAGAAAATCACCAAAAAAGGGGTTCTTTGCCTTAGAAAATATGATAGATCTAAGAAAATTAGGTTTAGGGGTATTTAAAGGAAAAGGGGGGGGGGGGGGGGGGGGGTGGACCGGGTCGACCCAGGATAAACCGGGTACCGACCCGGCTGGGTTTGGATTTGACTGGCCGAAGGCTCCACACCGGGTGAGGGCCAGTCGGTGTTGCCAGCCTATGGAATCCCGGCCTTGGGACGTCTTCATTCGGCTTCAGCATCAGGTGAGTACACCGGGTGGGAGCTGGTCGGTGGGACTCGTCCTGAAGCTCCACACCGGGTGAGGAACATCCGGTGCTGCCAGCCGATGGATCTTCGGTTTTCGGGACGAGTCTTCACGCTTCGGGTAAGGACCAGTCGAAGATTCCAGCCGGTGGAATTTATGTTCGTGTGATGGTCCAAGATTGGTGCTGCGGGATTTGCTCGGTCAGACCGACATCGCCTTAGTGCTTTTGCCATAACTCCTGATCCTGATATCCGAATGACCTGATTCAGATCGGAAAGCCTTCGTCCTGCCAATTCTTTCAGACTCTATGGAATGGTCCTTTTTGCTCCATTTCTCTAAATTTCTCCAAAATGATTCCAAACACCTACAAAACACTCCTAATGCATGCAAGACTCATAGGACATAATGCAAACACCTAATACTCTAATTCAAACCAAAATGCCTAACAAGGCTATGATCATGCATGCAAATGACTAAAAGTGTTAACTAAAATGCAAGCTAGAACATGTAAAATGCATGAATATCAGGGGTGGTGCGACAGGCCCTGAGAACTCCGGGGAATTCGTCTGCCCATCTTTGTTTCTTTGAATCGAGTCTCTTCTTGAGATTATTCAAGATTGTTTTGTTTGCGGCTTCGGCGTGACCGTTTCCCTGAGGGTACCTCGAGGTGGAGATAGTCAAACGTATTTTCCACTTGTTGCAGAAATTTCTGAAGCTTCGAGATATGAAAGGGGATCCGTTATCGGTTACAATTTCGTACGGAATCCCGTGTCGGCATATAATGTGTATCCAGACAAAGTCCTTTACTTCGACCTGTGTGGTTTGTTGGGAAGCCTCTGCCTCGATCCATTTGGTGAAATAGTCGGTAAGGACTAGTAGGAAACGAAGTTTCTTTTGTCCAGACTCCACAAGTGGTCCTACGACGTCAATGGACCATCGCAGAAACGGGTACGAGGCCGAGATTGAGGAGAGTGTCTTAGTCGGTTGATGAATGCTCGGGGCATGTCTTTGGCTTTTATCGCATTTTTTCGAATAGTTTTCGCAATCAGCGATAATAGTTGGCCAGAAGTAACCTTGTCATTTTATTATGACGGCGAGAGCACGGCCTCTGGAATGACTTCCGCACTGGCCGTCGTGCATCTCTACCATTATCGCGAGGGCTTCTATGCCGTGAACACATGCGAGGTACGGTTCAGAAAGGCTTCGTTTGTATAACTTTTCATTCATTATACAATACCGCGAGCTTTGTGCTTTTAGTTTTTGGGCTTTCCATTTTTCGGGTGGTACGGTTCCGTTTCGAATGTATTGGAGAATCGAAATTCTCCAATCGGGTTTTCGGATATACTCGTCCGACTCTGGGTCGCCAGTGACCATTTGAGTGACCTCGTCTGATGAGTCAGACTCGGATGGGAAGTCGGGACCGTGATCGCCTTCTTCCTCTTCGGGGTCGCTTTCATTGTCTGATGGTTGCATAACATCGACCTCATGTTCTTCTGTCTCAGGAAAAACCTGCTGAGTCAATGTGCTTGTGGGGGGCGTATTTATCTCATTTATTGTGAGAGCTTTGAGAGCGATCTCAATGCTTGATTTCTCAATTCCTTCTACGGGAATCACTCTTTTAACTAATGGATCAGAGTTCGACGCAAAAGCTGCGAGTGCATCTGCCGAGGTGTTTTCTCATCTCGGGATCCTAGTTAGTTCGAATTTGTCGAGTTGTTCTAATAGTTCGCGAACAACTTTGAGGAATGCTTCCATACGTTCATCTTTAGCTTCGAACTCGCCGTGAAACTGGCTCGTGACGAGTTGAGAATCGCTCAAGGCGTCAACTTCTCGAGCCCCGATCCCAAGAGCGTGTCTGAGACCGGCAATGAGGGCTTCGTATTATGCTTCATTATTGGAAGCGACGAAGCCGAGCCTGAATGATTGTTCCATTACCTCGGCTGTTGAAGAGGTTAGTTTAATGCCTACTCCGGATCCTTGCTTGGACGAGGATCCGTCAACGTGAAGTGTCCACTTCTTAGAAGGATTGGTCTCGTAAGCGACTACAAGCGCTAGCTCAATCATAAAGTCTGCTAGAACTTGTGCTCGATTATGTCTAGACGGGAAATATATTTTTATGGTTTTGTCACGTCATAGCAAGAGAAATAAACTAAGTTAAGCAATGAAAATAAATCTAATCTAGGTGAACAGTAGAAACAATAATTATTTCGAGGTTGTGAATCAATTAAACGAAGCGTTGGGCAATCGGGAATTTTCTAGGGTTTATGGCCGATTTTTACAAAGAAATTTCTAAGATTTCTAAAGCGACTTTTGTCGACTTTGGGTTCTTGAACTTGGAACACGTACGATGCGTGTAGTCTACTCCCGTAATCCTACACACCTACTAACTTCAGTACTCGGACGGTAGCTTTCGTCTCCGCCCGCGGAAGAAGTTAATGATACTCTCAAAGGTCGTTTACGCCCACAATTCCTCCGTAAGTATACTTTCGAAATCTTACGATGGATTTGCTCGTCTACAGGTCAAGCGATTAGATACAACACTCTCGTGGCTCTTAAATGCCTAATATCAGTTCCTAGGAAGGTTAGTCAAGCAACACATTAACGACAAGGATAGAACGAAGAACCCTAATCGGTATCCTAGACTAAAAACCTAATAAGAATCGAACCATAAATTCCCATTCAAACCCCTTTCAACCAAAAAGAGAATTACTCAGCCATAGCTGACGTAAACATATTCAATAAATTCAAAAGAAAACAGTGCATAAAAAGAGATGGAGAAAGCTTCTCTATTGAAGAACACCGATGAAGAATCCTTCTTCCAATCCTTGAAAAACCAAGAACACAAGTTGTTAGGGGTTTCCCTCTGCCAAAAAGCGTGAAAATAATCTAAAGAAACTGTCTAAGAGGCATAAAATAAGTATTTATAGAGGTATTTTACATTTAGGGTTTGGTGTGAAATGACGGTTTTAGCCTCGGGTAAGTGAAGTGATGATTCAGGCGAAGAAGGGCTCGGACGCGGGTGCGGCCCCTCCATGAGTGGCAAAATGCCTCTTTGCCACGGGTGGAGGCTCTCTAGGAGTGGCGGATCGGCAGTTGGCCACGGCTCCAGCTCCTCCAGGCGCGGTGGGCTCCTCTTCGGCTTCATCTGCCTTCAGTGCTTCGGTATATTTAAGGATCCAACCGTTGGATTGCCTCCAATCCAATTGCATTTGAAAGCTGGTTGTCTCTACTTTGTTGTCTCCAAATTTGGGGATGATCAGACGGTGAAAACGTCTCCATTAGCTGCAAGAATTCTTGACAGTCCAAATTTATCCAAAAACGTAATTTTGCTCCGAAATGCACTCTTTTATTTCGAGTTACCTGAAACGTCTTTCAAATCTCTAAAATATGAAAATCACTTGAAAACCTTTGAAAACGGAGTTAAAACATCTGCAAAGAATATGAAAGTGATCCATAAAAATGGTCAAAAACCGGTGTTATCACCAGGCCTAAGCCCCACCATACTGTATGTACTTTGGCTTCCTCGATCAGATCATGTATAGTCACCATCGCCTTCATCGTCGTCTTCTTTTACTTCTTACCACTAGAACAAATAAAACTTTGAAATTGCAGACTAATCCAGCCAAAATTACCAACCGAATTGTCCCAATTTTAAGCTTTCCCCTCTCAAAATGACAAAGACATGTTCATGAAAGGCTAAGAAGTCATATATAATTCAATCACAAAGGAACAACACGAAAATCCATCTTCAGCAATTAAACAAGAAACTATAAACAAGAAAGTTATCTACTCATCATTTCTTCAATTGAAGTTTTTGAAGAAAAAAAAGAAAATTGAACTAGGAAAAAAATAATTGCAAGCGGTGTCATTATGAATTAACGAAATTCGAGATGGGTATTGGCGAAATTTACAGCATGAGACAGAAGAATCCCAACAAAAATAAAAAAGCTCCGATTATAGGCTAAAAACTCCAAATGGCAAAGAAATTCATAGAGAATAGCAAAGAGAGAAGGAAGATGATAGATTAAGGGTTCCAATTACTTTTATGAAGAGGAGAATGAGGTCTAAAGGCAGGAGAGCTCGAGATTGGAGAAAGGAAGTAGAAGAGGAGATGGTCAAAAGTGGCTAAGTGTCGATGGAAGGAAGAAGTGAGAGCCTCTAGATGAGAAGGAGGATTTACGATTATCTAAATAATTCTTAATGTGATGTCGTTTCATCTTTATTAAACTTATGGATTTGTATTTAAGGTCCGAAACATTAAGGTTTTCTTTCCTTATCTATGAAAAGTATTAAGCAGCAATTATCCTTTCTTTATCTCCTTCGACATTTCTCTTCTTCACTCTCCTTCTCTACTCTTCTTCTAATCTTCTTCTAATCTTCTTCTTTTCTTCGTCACCATCTCCCTTGATCGGACCAGATCCTATCAATTGGTGCTTTCATTGAGAGTAAATGATGGCTCCCTTACCAATCGTTCCAGATCCGAAAACTAGCTCATCAGAACTCGAGACACCAAATCCCAAGTTGTTATCACCACCGGCATCTTGGGAACAACGCGTGGACAAGATCAACAAGGAGATACAGTGGTTAAAAGAAGCCATGACCCAAATCATTCGTCAACAGTTTTACGGAACCGCCGGAGATACGACACCAATGGGTTTTGCGACCCCAGTATCGGGTGTCCAGCTCCAAACCCTAGTCACGCCTGTGTCGGTGCCGAAGAGAGACAGAAGTTAAAGGGTTTCTCCCTCACCCACCTTGGAGGTTCCACTAAAGCAGTCAGACGGGATCTTACCGACGCCTTCGTGTGAGCTACGAATTGAGTCACCACGGGTCTAGCCGGAGTTCGGAAATAAGCCTATCGATTTTCCTATGTATGAAGGTCAAAACCCATATGATTGGTTGTTTCGATTCGAAAAGTGCTTTGTCATGAATCGAACACCCGAGTTTGAAAAGCTTGACCAGGGGTTAACTTGTTTGACTGGATCGGTGGAGATATTCTCAGGATCGTGAACGGATCTTAAGCTGGAAGGACTTTAAGGATAAATTTAAGGTACGGTTCAGACCTAGTAGAAGGTATTGTAAGGATATTTAGCTTCTTGAGTATTTTGATTTTAGGATCTATGAAACTTAAACGAACACAAGAAACTTGATCACCGAATTTCTAGTCTCTAACCAGTACGTCTCAGGTGGGAACTGTCTCCCACAACTTCCACTATCAATCAAAGGTTTACACAACGCTAACTCGCGATTTACGTGTTTCAGGTACAAATCACATATTAGAACAATAAAAGAAGAAGACTTGAATCACAACACACGACAAAGAAGACTCGAACTTCCTTCGTTGCTCTCTTGGATTCCCTCTTTTCTCTTCTCTCTCTTTGCTCCCTCTCTCTCTGTTTCTCTTGCTTGATATGATACCTCACAGCCTCTTTTTCTTCTGTGTTAGGTCTTTTGTCGGAACCCTCGCCTTATGTAACAAACAATAACGTGAACCATATATGCTATTGGGTTTTATGCTCCATCTCAACTTCTGACCCAACTGAATAATATTGATCCAAAGCCCATATCTTCACAATCTCCACCTTGGGTTTTGGTTTGCAGTCACGGGATTTACCACTTCTTGTGATGAAGAAGAGTCTCCACCTTGAGCTGAAGAATTCCTTGTCTCAAAACCATATGGAGTAGGTCCTCGAATCAGATTCTCACAGAATGTCACATTCTTTGACTTCTTCTTTTTAACTTCTACCTCAGCTCTTGGCACGTTCACTTCAACCTTAGAAACTGTGCCTTGAAGATAATATAAACCACCTTGGTATTTTCTAGATATTACATTCTTCCTGTCTTTGTATAACTGAACCTTGAAGTCACCTCCTTCATACCTGCAACCTGATTTTTCTAACATTCCATAGGAAATCAGATTTCTACTCACCTCCGGCATGTATTTCACATCCTTGAGTATCACTACAGAACCATCTGAATTCTGAATATGAATCTTTCTCATTCCTTTGATGTTACAATGAGTGTTATTAGCCATTAGAACTCTACCAGCATCGAACTCCTTGAAGTCAAACAAGACTTTTTTGTCTGGTGTACAATGGTATGAACAACCCGAGTCCATAACCCATTCTTTTATTGTATCTTGAGTGCTGACACTTAACATCATAGGTTCCTTCAAATCTGTTGCAACATTAGCAGAATCTGCATTTTTCTTTCTATGAGGGCATTCTCTTTTCCAATGCCCTTCATCTCCACAGACAAAACAACATTTGTTGTTTTTCTTTCCTCTGCTCTTAGACCTTCCTCTCCACTGATTTGAGCTTCCATTTCCATTCTCTGACCTCTTTTCTGATATGCCTCTAGTCACAACATATAACGCTTCTCCCTCTGATTTTATAAGCTTTTCACTTTCAGACAAGTCTCTCTCCTTAGACTTGGCAGCACTAGCTACTTCCTCTAACTGAATAGCTTCCTTACTATATTTCAGAGTTTCCTTTAAAGAATCGTACCTAGAGGGAAGGGAGTTGAGGAGCAATATTGCTTGAACCTCTTCTGGTATCTCGATGTTGAGATTGCTCAAATCTGCAATTAGCTTCAAGAAATCATCTACATTCTGATCAATTGACCTTGAGTCTTGCATTCTGAACGAATACATCTTAAGCTGAGAATGAACGCGATTAGACAAGGTCTTTGCCATGTAAAGCCTGTCAAGAGTAGCCCATGCTTGAGCTATTGTTACACACTTGTCTAGTTTTCTTAAGACATGATCTCCAATGCACATGAGGATAAAATTCAAAGCCTTCTCATCTCGCTCCAGTCTTGCAGCTTCATCTTGGCTCTTTTTCTTCATAGCCTCTGGATCCTTTTCATCCACCTCTTTGGATGCAGGTGCTTGCCTATGTTCCGTAAGAACATATTTCAGTCCTTGAACAGTTAAGTTCTCAAGCATCCTTTTCTTCCAGATCCCGAAATCACCAGATCCATCAAACATGTTCACCTCGATCCTTTGTGTCGTCGTCATTGAGTCTTCAATCAAATCTTTCTAACACTCGCAATCAAAACCACTTGTAAGGATTTTTAGCTTCTTGAGTGCAATGATTTTAGGATCTATGAAACTTAAACGGATACAAGAAACTTGAGCACCGAGTTCCTGGCCTCTAACCAGTACGTCTCGGGTGGGAACCGTCTCCCACAACTTCCACTATCAATCAAAGGTTTACACAACGCTAACTCGCGCTTTACGTGTTTCAAGTAATAATATTGATCCAAAGCCCATATCTTCACAGGTAGCTCTTCTGTCGATCACTTGATTTGTATCAACAATAAGGGAAGTGTGGATCATTACCGAGAACGATTTGAAGAACTATCTGTGGAACTGCCTCATGTGCCTGATGATGTATTGGAACCAGCTTTTCTAAAAGGGTTGAAGAGAAGTCTCAAAGATCAGGTGGTGAGATGTAGACCGGTAAACATGAATGACATAGTAGAAGTAGCACGACTCATAGAAGCTCAGGAGAGTGAGAGTTCTAGCTACCAAGTACGGACATTCCCACGCACAACGTCAGCACCAACACTGAGTCAGCCCTTCCGGAACTCTAATCATAATCAGAACTCTGCAGTACTAGCCAGAAAAAATTTCGAGGCAGGAAAATGAATGAGAAGGTCTAGAAATGGAGGAGAGAGTAGGAACTCAAATCCTTGCAGACATTGTGGGGAACGTTGGGTGCCTGGGCATAGATGCAAGTAGCATGTATATAAATTTCTAGAGGTAGATGATCAAGCGAAACAGGAGGGGTTTGATGTGAAAGAACAAGTGGAACAAGAAATGAATGGTGAACCAGAAGAGGAACAAGATCTGGTCACACTTTCATTACAATTAATGGTGGGTATAACCGCTGAACGGTCTATGAAGTTGAAAGGAATGATCGGGAATAAAGAGGTAAGCATATTGGTGGATTCTCATGCAACTAGTAATTTTATATCAGAAAGAGTAGTAGTGGAATTGAGATTATCGGTTACTAAAACCAGAGGTTTTTGTGTGCGTGTTGGGGATGGTCAAATCATAAGCGGAAGAGGTAAATGTGTAGGGGTGTTGCTAGCTATTCAAGGGGTTGAGATAATGGAGGAGTTCTTTCTCTTTGAACAAGGGACGACAGATGTGGTACTTGGATATTCATGGTTGGCCACACTAGGCGATACCAGGATCAATTGGATGTTAAGGAGACTGAGTTGGAAGATTCATGAATAGTGGGTCACTATTGTGGGGGATCCGACATTAAGCAGGGACCAAATCTCACTTAACTCATTGGAAAGAGTTGTTAGGAAGAAAGATATGGTGTTATTGTTGGACTTAACAGAACTTTTTAACACTCTGAAACAGCAGACGAAGCAGGTTTATACAGCAGAGGTTCATAATATGGTGGACAAATTTCCAGAGGTTTTTGAGATGCCAAAAGGGTTAGCCCCTAATCCGTAACAGAGAGCATTCTATTACTCCGGTAGAAGGAACTTCACCAGTTAACATACGGTCCTACATGTACTCTTTCGCTCAAAAGAATGAGATTGAGAAGCTTGTACATGAAATGTTGGAAGCTCAGATCATAAGACTGAGCATAAGCCCTTTCTCTAGCCCGGTTCTGCTGGTCAAAAAGAAGGATGGAGGGTGGCGTTTCTGCGTTGATTATAGAGCATTTAACAAGGCAACGGTTCCCAACAGGTACCCAATTGATAATGGATATTAAGTATCTAATACCAATTACCCAAATGCTATCGTTGTAGCACTTGGGGATTAATCAAAGGAGGCACAAAGAACAACACACTAGGAATGCAAAAAATTACTTAAGCTAAGCAAACCAAAGAGATTTGTGTTTTGATCTAGCAACCTAATTCAAATTGAAAGGAAACAAGGCAAGAAACTAAGCAAGATTAAGAAGTAAGATAAAGGCAAGCCTTTTGATGAGGTTATGGACTTTGAGGACTTCTATGATCAATCTATGATGTCAATGCACACAATCAAGCAATTTTCCTTAGCCTAGAACACTTAAACAAGACTAATCCACTCTCATAGTCTTAATCACTTTGCTAATTAATTTAATCAAGATCAAACTCTCATTTGTGAAAAGTTAATTACCAAGCATAAATCACAAGTTCTAATAGCCATAATACTTCTTGACAACTACTCTCATAGGCTAAGCTAGCAAAATCTCTTATTTAGTTCATTGGGGAATTTCATCAAACACCTTGTGTGCATGAAATTCCCTATGATCTAGATTAAATTTCTCAAGCCTAATCTAGCAATATGATCACTAAATAAGAAAGAAAAGAAGTAATCTAAACCCTAGACATCAAAGATTAATCACGAAATCCCCTAATCTACCTCACCCATAAGCTCTAAAAAGAACTACTCACTAATCATGAAGAACATTGATAAGCTCAAAATTAATATCCTAAAGTACTAACAGCTTTGCAGTTGCAATATGTAGGGGTCGAACCACATAGACTCAAGAATCACACAATAGATTATATAGATTCGAATTAAGCTAAGTAAATCAATAAAACATGAAGCAATAATGTAGTTTAAAGAGTTGTAAATTCAGTGGAGGAAAATAGGTTCAGGGTATTTCTCAGGAAATCAGAGAATGTTGATAAACCAATTAATCAGGATTCAGATTTTAGCACGGTTCTTGAACTCAAAACACTGAGCTATAACTAACCAACTTTCGTTGCGAGAATTATCTAAGTCTAAATCTCAGAATCCCAAATTTCTTTGCAAATCCTAAAGACTGAACTAGCATTAAGTTCAAGTTGGATTTGTTCACAAAACAATTAAACCAAATTTTTTTGATGATAGCTATTTTGCTCACCCTAGGTTCTATCAGATTACCAATCACACTTTCGTGTCTAATTGATTAACATAAGATCTAAGTTCTAGGTGATCAATCCAGAATTTAGCATTAAGAACAACCTATAGTGAAGAACTAATTTGATTTTGAATCCTAACTAACTGATTAACCTAGCACACAAAGAGATGTTTTATGAGAACCCTAAACCTAAAATGAGATATACTCAGACATGGAGATTAGGTAAAACAACATGATTGAATAGAACTCAAAAGTAATAATAAAGAGAATAAACAAAGGGTCCGAAATCTTCTCTCGGACGAACAGAGTTTCAGACTTGTCTCCTTCAAAAGCTCTCTCAACAAAATCAAAAGTAGAATAATGCTTCGCCAAAAAGTGGCTGAAAAACCTAATTATATGCTAAAACACGTTTTGGGGCTTCTTGTAGATAATAAAGACTTCTGGACCAAAGTGCAATTTCTTCAGATAAGGAAAAAGTTGTGTTTTCTTTCTTCAGGCAGTCGGTATCGACCGACACCAGGTGGTATCGCTCGACACAAGGACCTCAAATCTACCCTCAGAGCTACATGATCCTTGCTTAGCTTCAAAATGCTCCAGAATCTCCAATTTAGCTCCAAACGTACCTAAACCTGAAAAGACTCAAAAAGACTCCAAAAATACTAGAAAGACTCTATAAACGAGACCTATATCATGGTTTAAAATGGGTAAAAACCATGATATATCAACTCACCCAGACTTAGCCTTTGCTTGCCCTCAAGCAAACATAAAGCTAAACAAGAGAAAGAGGTTTGAAAAACACGGAGACTCACCTGTTCTTGAAACACTGCAATGACCATTTTTCTTAGTGCTCCACATATTACTTAACAAGTTCCAAATCTAACCACAATGTACTTCTCCGTAAACATTCGCAGCTTCCCAGACTCCACAGATAATTTCGCAGCATTATCCATCAAAACCTTCATCGCCAGTTTCATCGCTGTAATCAATTGCCATGAACCTTCTAGACTCTTTTCCATACAATATCATGACAAAAGAACCACCCAATTTTCACACTTTTTTGGTATTGTTTCCTCTCCCGCAGACTTATTTCACATCATGTTTTTTTTAGATTCGCATATACATATTAAGGTTTGAGACGCGAGTATTGATGGTGTTTGCCACCGAATCCCCGGTTCTTCCCCTCTCTATGTATCAAAGGTGTAGGCGAATAATGGTATTACATGAAATTTTCCTAACCTCGCTTCTAACCTTTGTGTGATCATTCCTTTCCAAGTAGAATAATGGGATCGCTGGAAATTTTCCTAGCCCTCTACTCAGAAGAAAATCATTTCATCTTTTCATGTTTTTTTTTTTAAACAAGGTAGAGGAATACCATTACTTTCTACACATGGGTTCCTTTGTCAGATATGAATGAGGAGTCAAGCTCTGTGAACATCAATCACATCGATGAAGTGCAAAGAATTAGCTCAGGCTTGAATGAACTCTGCTGGAAACATGAGTGTCTTCTAGTTAACTGGTCAACCATTGGATTTTTCATTAGTCCGATCTAGAACTGATTCTGTAACAATGGTCACTTAGAAGCAAGGTCAGGACAATAGATTCAAGAACTAGATCATAATCTCCAACAAGTTTTGACTCAATAAAACGATTTTTGACTCAAAAACGACTGACTCTAAGAAAAACAAACACACTATCAGCAACCACCTCTCCCAGACTTAAACAACACTGTCCCATGTGTTATCTAATCTAGAGTCGGTAAAAGAAATCTTAAGAGCTGAGTGGAGGCGTGAAAATCGAAGAAGTTACCAAATGGGGTTGGAGTGTTGACCGACACACATCACTGGTAAACTTACCTGGGTAAGTGGTATCGACCGACACTATAAGGGTGTCGCTCAATACATGGAACATTGGTCGATGCAATTTTGCATAGTTTGATCGGTTTGTCCCTGTCCCGTAATAAATACACAGCTCCTTTGTGCGCAAGTAGTGTCGATCGATACCATTACTGGTATCGCTCGACACAGCTCATTTGTAATTGATTCACGCAAAACACGAGACACAAAACCAAAAACACGCAAAACAAAAGAACTTATATACAGACTTACCAGTGGGTTACTTCCCACCAAGCGCTTGTTTTACGTCACTAGCTTGACTTTACGGATAATCAGGCTGTGGGTGCATCATCCAGAGGCATCATGTGCCCTACTGGAATCTTGGCTTTCAGCCAATAGTGTTTCACCCTTTGTCAATTGACAGTGAACTCTTTACCTTCAGGACTTATCAGGACAACTGCACCATGTGGTCTGACTTCCTTAATTGTGAAATGACCTGACCAACGAGAACGCAATTTTCCAGAAAACAATTGCAAACGAGAGTTATACAGAAGTACCTGGTCATTGGGTTCAAAGTGTCTGGAGATGATCTTCTTGTCGTGATACGCCTTAGTCCTCTCCTTGTACAGCTTCAAATTCTCATATGCGTGGAGCCTACTCTCATCCAGCTCATTCAACTGAATCAATCGCCTCTCAGCAGCAGACTTAATGTCAAAGTTCATCATCTTTGTAGTCCATGCTGCCTTATGCTCGATTTCCACTGGGAGGTGACATGCTTCCCCATAAAGCAAGTGAAACGGTGTAGTCCCAAGTGGTGTCTTTGATACAAGGATTTTGCTGTGTATCAATTACTTAAATGCCTAAGTAGCATATGAGGTATCGAATCCATGGGTATAAGTTCCAAGCACTAGGAATGCATACAACTTTCTAAGTTAAGCAAGCAAAAGAAGTTTTTTCGTTTCTAACAACCTAAATGATTCAAATTAAAGGCAAGAACACAAGTAAACAAAGCAAAAACGAGTTTAACAAATAGATAAAGGCAAGCCCTTGGATGAGGTTATTGATTTCGGATCCTTCCATGATCTATCTAGATGTCATTTCAAACAATCAATCAGGCCTAGAACACTTAAACAAGATTAAGCCACTCTCATGGTCTTAATCACTTTGTTAATCACCAAATCAAGAACAAACCATCGTTTGTAATAGGATGATTAATGATATATCATGATTTTTACCCCGTTTAAGCCATGATATAAGTCCGTTTTATAGAGTATTTCTATTATTTTGTAGTGGTTTAGAGTCTTTTACATGTTTTAGCACGTTTGGAGCATAATTGGAGATATTGGAGATTTCTGGAGCATTTTGGATCAAAGCAGACGTTCGTGTAGCTGAGTATCCGATTTGAAGCATCAGTATCGACCGATACTGCCTAGTATCGTTCGATACTCATCGAAGCAGACACGGACCGAGACTTTAATGAAGAGTTGAAGAATTGCAAAATTGCCCAGAAGTCTTTATTATTTACAAGAAGCCTCAAAACGTGATTTAGGTTATTTAATAGGATTTTACAGCCACTTTCATGGCTATGCTTTATTTTATTCTGTTTTTGTGAGAGAGGTTTTGAAGGGAGACAAGTCTGAAACTATGTTCGTCCGAGAGAAGATTTCGAACCCTCTTGTTACTCTTTCTATTTTATTTGATGATTTATTCAAACATGTTTATTGCTTCAATTTCCATGTCTGAGTAGATCTCTTGTTAGGTTTAGGGTTCTCATAAGGGTTTTCTCTGAATGCTAGGTTGATTAGTTATTAGGATTCATTATCTGAATTAGTTCTTCACCATAGGTTGTTTTGAAATCTAATTCTAGATTGATCACGTAGAATTTAGGATAATTGATTAGGCACGAGAGTGCGATTAATTACCTGACATAACCTAAGGTGAGCAAAATAACTATTCGTAAAGAGATTTGGTTTAGTTGTTTTGTGAACAAATCAAACTTGAACTAAAAGCTGGTTTAGACTTTAGGATTCGCAAAGAGATTTGGAATTCTAGGATATAGACTTAGATAATTCTCGCAACGAGAGTTGGTTAATTATACTTCAGTGATTTGAGTTCAAGAACCGTGCATAACCTGAATCCTGATTAGTTAGTTTATCTGAATTCATTGATTTCTTAAGAAATACCCTGAACCTATCTTTCTCCAATCGAATTTACAACCGTTTTAATTTACGTTCTGCTTTCAATACCATTAATCACTTAGCTTAATTCTCATCTATATAATCTATTGTGTGTTTCCGTGAGTCCTTGTGTTCGACCTCTACTTTACTAAAACTACTGCTTTAGTATTTATAGGGTATTAATTTGAGCATATCAATTTTGGCGCCATTGTCGGGGACTCAATTCGCTATTAGATTTTAGTCTGAGAATTTCGACTAAGCTCGTCGGTATCGATCGATATTATCTAGTGTCGGTCGATACTCGTCGATTTCTTTTTCTTGATATCGATCGACACCACCCAGTGTCGGTCGATACTCATCGTGTTACCGTATACTTATGTTCATGACTTTTGTTTTCAGGTGTATGCCTATTCGTGAAACCAGAAGGATCAAGAACACTCAGCTAGTTGAACTATCATTAGAGCAGCTAGCACTTTTGGAACGCACAAACAGAAAAGCAAAGAAGCCAGCAGAGATGAACAACCCAATGGTTTTGGTTCAAGGTGATGCTGGTGCTTACAGAGACCAAGAGGGTCAGTTGTGCAATGAGAGAGGACAACGTCTAGATGGAGAGGGGAACATAATTCCACCTGCTCTTGTTGTCGCAGGGAATGTCGCTGGGAACGCGAATGCAAGGAACGCTGTGGTTAATCATGGTAGAACGATTGGTGAGTATAATAGGCCTGGTCAATTTTATACAAATCTATCAGCGATTCGCCCTCCTGCTTTTCAATGGAATAACTTTGAGTTGAAACTTGTATACTACACTCTTGTGGGTCAGCACCCTTTTCATGGTCTTTCCAATGAACATCCCATGGACCATATTGAGAGGTTTGAGGATTTGGTCACTAGCATCAAGAGCAATGGAGTGTCCTATGATTACCTATTCTGCAAGCTCTTCCCACACTCTCTTGGTGGAGATGCAACTTACTGGCTGAAGCAGTTACCTCCTGGATCACTGACTACTAGGGAAGAGACTAAGACTGCTTTTCTGAACAACTTCTATGTTGATGCACGATCCGAGGATCTGAGGAACAAAATCTCCCAATTTTCTCAAGGACCCACTGAGGCGTTCAAGGCTGCTTGGACAAGATTAAGATCATAACAGAGAGACTGTCCACATCACGGATACTCTGATGTTCAGTTGATGGATTCTTCTTTAGAGGAATTGATTAAGGTATCAGATGGTTTTGGATGCTTCGAGCAATGGAAACTTCAACACCAGGTATCCTTATGATGCATATGTACTGATTGAGAACTTGGCGTCTAGCAATAGCACCAAGAATGCTGATTTTGAGCGGAAGAAACTAGTTGGTAGCATGGATGGTTCACAGATTGCTGATGTTCAAGCCAAGTTAGATTCTATGCACAGTCTTCTGATGGGAAAGACAACGAAGGCTGTTCACTTTGCTGAAGATGTTGAGGTTTTCAATGAGGATGAAGCAGAGGATGTTAACTACATTGGTGGTTCTGGCTTTCAAGGTCAGAGGAATCAATTCAACAACAACCGAAACTTTAACAACAACTCTCAGCAAGTAGGTTCGAATGAGTTTTTTCAGAAGTCGACTCAAAACTGTGGGTATACCAGGAACTATGGAAGTTCATCTTATCAGCCCTTACCTGCTAAGCTCCCAGATAGCAAGATCGAGTCTATGTTTGAACAGCTTCTTCAAGGACAGCAGAAGCTCACTGTGGATTTCAATGGGAAGATTGATATCCTATACAATGATCTGAGTGGAAGGATCAACGCTATTAATATTCAGCAGAAGAAGCTGGAACTTCAGATAGCTCAAACTTCAGAAGCTGTGAAAAGGCAAAAAGGTTTTCTTCCAGGGAAACTAGAGAACCCAAGGGCTCACATCAATGCAATCACCTTGAGGAGTGGAAAAGAGGTCACTCCAGGAGCAAAAATTGGGCAAACTGCAGATATTTTCGTCGATTTCGACGATGAGGATACCGAAATCGCTCCAGTATCGATTGACACTAGCCAGAATCGATCGACACCTATCAAAATACTTTCACGGGACAAATCCAAACCGCGTGTATCGATCGACACAACTTCAGTGTCGGTGATACTGATCCTGCAGTAGAATCGACTCCTAAGATTTCGAAGGAAGTACCTAATGTAATTGCAGAAAGAGTTTACACACCAAGGATACCTTATCCCAGGGCTTCTGGGAAGACTAAGAAGGAGGTAGAAGACTCTAGATGCAAGGCAATTATGGATAAGTTGATCGTCGAACTTCCTTTTATCGATGCCATCAAGACTTCTCCAGCCTTCAAGAGATATGTGAAGAGGATGGTGTCCAGCAACGTGAACCTTGAAGAAGGATGCTTGATGATTACTCATGAGTGCAGTGCAATCCTGACCAACAGGATCCCAAAGAAGCTGCCAGGCCCAGGGAGTTTTGTGTTGGATTGTACGATATTCACAGACAGATTTGACCGCTCTCTTTGTGACCTTGGCTCAAGTGTCAACCTCATGCCAAACTCAGTTGCTAAAAATATGGGGATGACAGACTTCACAGCCACAAGAATCTCCTTGATACTTGCTGATCTCTCAGTTAGACTTCCAGAGGGTTTACTCGAGGACGTTCCTATTAAGATTGGAAATTGCTTGATCCCAACTGATTTCATCGTTCTGGAGTATGATGCTGAGCCTAAGGATCCTCTTATCCTAGGCAGACCATTCCTTGCAACAGCTGGTGCTTTGATTGATTGCGGGAATGAGAAGATCGCTCTCAACATCGGTAATTTGGTCATGACTTTCACTATGGGTAAGATGATGAAGAGACCAACCATCGATGGGCAGAATTTCTTTGTAGACACTTTCAGTGACATAGCTGAAGAGTACTTCCTTGAGATGCATCCTGAGGATCCACTAGAGCGAGCGTTGGTCTGTTCAGCCACTTCAGAGATCCATTCGTGTGAAGATACTGCTGGATACTCAAAGATGCTCGATTCAGCATCGCCAGTATCGATCGATACCCCCTAGTATCGGTCGACCTGCGACTCGAAGGAGAGTTGGCCGAAAGCTCTAAGCAAGCTGCTGAGTTTGGAGATTGGAGTGCAGAGAATGCTCCTAAGGTGGAACTAAAACCACTCCCACCAAATCTGAAGTATAGTTTTCTTGGTCCTAAGTTTACATACCCAGTAATTGTTAATGCTTCTTTGAACAACACAGAGATTGCCTTGCGCAAATATCGC
Source organism: Eutrema japonicum (assembly GCA_030161315.1). Taxonomy (NCBI): domain Eukaryota; kingdom Viridiplantae; phylum Streptophyta; class Magnoliopsida; order Brassicales; family Brassicaceae; genus Eutrema; species Eutrema japonicum. The sequence continues at coordinate 18,608,179 of BSQW01000012.1, read as the reverse complement.
AAAGCTCGTGGCTATTCTCTTGATGACATTTCATGTATATCACCAGACCTGTGCATGCATAGGATTCATCTTGAGGACGAGTCAAAGACCTCAATTGAGCATCAGAGGAGGCTGAATCCGAATCTGATGGAAGTAGTCAAAAAGGAAGTGATAAAGCTTTTGAAAGCTGGCGTTATCTATGCTATTTCGGATAGCTCTTGGTCAGTCCAGTGCACGTTGTTCCTAAGAAAGGAGGGATAATCGTGGTGAAGAATGAAAAGGATGAGATGATTCCTACTAGAACTATCACTGGACATCGAATGTGCATTGACTACAGGAAGTTGAATGCAGCTACACGGAAGGATCATTTCCCATTACCATTCATCGACCAGATGTTGGAGAGGTTGGCTAATCATCCCTACTACTGTTTTCTCGATGGGTATTCAAGTTTCTACCAGATTACGATACATCCAGATGACCAAGGGAAGACAAGTTTTACATGTCCATATGGCACATTTTCATACAGGAGAATGCCATTTGGATTGTGTAACGCTCCAGCCACTTTTCAGAGATGCATGATGTCTATATTCACAGACATGATTGAGGATTTTATGGATGTGTTCATGGATGATTTCAAATATCTGATTCAGAACAAGGATCTCAAGCCTCGCCTTTGTCGTTGGGTTCTTTTGCTACAAGATTTCGACATCGAGGTTAAGGACGAGAAAGGAGTAGAGAACGGGGTCGCTGACCATCTCTCGAGGATTCGGATCGATGCAGACATCCCTATTGATGATCAACTACCAGAGGAATCCAATACTTCATTGAGACCGAGTTTCAGACGGGTTTCACAGAAACTCAGCAATTCCCACGAATTGTAGGTCTCGGTGTCGATCGACACTCCTATGGTGTCGGTCGATACCTGGCGATTTCCGAACCGGTTTTGACTGTTGAACACCTTGGTGTTTCTGAGGAGTATCTCGTGGCTGCAGCCGATTCTGATCAACCATGGTATGCTGATATCGCCAACTACCTCGCTGCAGATGCAGAACCAAATCATCTCAAGAAGTATAACAAGAAAAAGTTCATGCGTGACATAAGGCGATTCTTTTGGGATGAACCTTACCTGTACAAGCACTGTTCTGATGGTATTTACAGACGATGCATTGCTGACTCATAGGTACCTAATGTGTTGTTCCATTGCCATGGATCCGACTATGCTGGACACTTTGCTACTTTCAAGACAGTGTCCAATGTTCCTCAATCAGGCTTCTGGTGGCCTACTATGTTTAAGGATGCTCATGCTTTAATTTCGCAATGTGATGCCTGTCAGAGGAAAGGGAAGATCAGTAAGAGACATGAGATGTCACAGAATTTCATCTTTGAGGTTGAGATTTTCGATTGTTGGGCCATTGATTTTATGGGTCCCTTTCCTTCGTAATATGGACACAAATACATCTTGGTTGATGTGGATTATGTGTCTAAGTGGGTTGAACCCATTGCTAGCAGAATCAATGATTCTTCGGTGGTCCTTAAGCTGTTTAAGACCATCATTTTCCCCCGATTTGGAGTACCTCGAATTGTGATAAGTGATGGTGGCTCTCACTTTATCAACAAGATTTTCGAGAGGTTGCTGAAGAAGTATGGTGTGAACCATCATGTTGCTACTCCTTATCACCCTCAAACCAGTGGACAAGTTGAGGTTTCCAACATCCAGATCAAAGAGATTCTAGAGAAGACAGTGAATGTCAATGTCACCAGGAAGGATTGGTCTGTGAAGCTGGATGACGCACTTTGGGCTTACAGGACTGCTTTCAAGACACCACTTGGGACTACACCATTTCACTTGCTGTATGGAAAAGCATGCCATCTTCCAGTGGAAATCGAGCACAAGGCAGCATGGGCTACAAAGTTGATGAATTTCGACATCAAGTCTGCCGCTGAGAAGCGATTGATCAAGCTGAATGAGCTCGATGAGATTAGGCATCTTGCTTATGAGAACTCGAAGCTGTACAAGGAGAGGACTAAGGCATACCATGACAAGAAGATCATCTCCAGACACTTTGAACCAAATGATCAGGTACTTCTGTATAACTCTCGTTTGCATTTATTTCCTTGTAAATTGCGTTCTCGTTGGTCAGGTCCTTTCACAGTCAAGGAAGGTAGACCACATGGTGCGATTGTCCTGACAAATCCTTCAGGCGAAGAGTTCACTGTCAATGGAAAAAGGGTGAAACACTATTGGGCGAAAGTCGAGATTCCAGAAGGACACATAATGCCTCTAGAGGATGCACCCACTGCCTGAACGGCGGTACAGTCAAGCTCATGACATTAAACGAGCGCTTGGTGGGAGGCAACCCACTGGTGAGTTTTGTTTTTGAGTTTATTTTTCTTTTTCTTTTTTCGTTTTGTGTTTGTGTCAGGATAACCAAAGAGAAGAAACTCGGAACCGCCCGTGTGTCAATCGATACCCTACTGGTATCAGTCGACACCTTACGCGAATGAGAAAAGTTCATCATGTCGACCAATACTTGGTATCGATCGATACCAAGTTGGGTGTCGGTCGACACTCGTACTCGAGAATGATACCAAAATGTGAAAAAGGGTGGTTCCTTATCATGATATTGTATGAAAAAAAATAATCTAGAAGGTTCTTGGTATTAATCACATCGATGAAACTGGCGAGGGAGGCTTGATTGAACGATGTTGTGAAGTGTAGTCTGGAATGCTGAGAATGTCTACGGAGAAGTACCTGGTGGTTAGATCTAAAACTGGTTACGTAATATGTCGAGCACTAAGGAAAATGGTCATTGCAATGTTTTAAGAACAGGTGAGTCTCTATGTTTTCAAACCTCTTTTTCTGGTTTAATTTTTTGTTTTGCTTGAGGGCAAGCAAATGCTAAGTCTGGTGGAGTTGATATATCATGGTTTTTACCCCGTTTAAGCCATGATATAAGTCCGTTTTATAGAGTCTTTCTACTATTTTGAAGTGGTTTAGAGTCTTTTATAGGTTTTAGCACGTTTGGAGCATAATTGGAGATGTTGGAGCTTTCTGGAGCATTTTGGATCAAAGCAGACGTTCGTGTAGCTGAGTACCCGATTTGAAGCATCAGTGTCGACCGATACTACCTAGTATCAGTCGGTACTCATCGAAGCAGACACGAACCGCGACTTTAAAGAAGAGTTGAAGAATTGCAAAATTGCTCAGAAGTCTTTATTATTTACAAGAAGCCCCAAAACGTGATTTAGGTTATTTAATAGGATTTTACAGCCACTTTCATGGCTATGCTTTATTTTATTCTGGTTTTGTGAGAGAGCTTTTAAAGGGAGACAAGTCTGAAACTCTGTTCGTCCGAGAGAAGATTTCGAACCCTCTTGTTACTCTTTCTATTTTATTTGATGATTTATTCAAACATGTTTATTGCTTCAATTTCCATGTCTGAGTAGATCTCTTGTTAGGTTTAGGGTTCTCATAAGGGTTTTCTCTGAATGCTAGGTTGATTAGTTGTTTAGGGTTCATAATCTGAATTAGTTCTTCACCTTAGGTTGTTCTCAAAGCTAATTCTAGATTGATCACCTGGAACTTAGATCTTAGGATAATCGATTAGGCACGACAGTGCAATTGATTACCTGATAGAACTTAGGGTGAGCAAAATAACTATTCGCAAAGAGATTTGGTTTAGTTGTTTTGTGAACAAATTAAACTTGAACTAAAAGCTGGTTTAGACTTTAGGATTCGCAAAGAGATTTGGAATTCTAGGATTTAGACTTAGATAGTTTTCGCAACGAGAGTTGGTTAATTATACCTTAGTGATTTGATTTCAAGAACCGCGCTAAATGTGAATCATGTTAGTTAGTTTATCTGCATTCATTGATTTCCTGAGAAATACCCTGAACCTATCTTTCTCCAATCGAATTTACAACCGTTTAAATTTACGTTTCTGCTTTCAATACCATTAATCACTTAGCTTAATTCTCATCTATATAATCTATAGTGTGTTTCCGTGAGTCCTTGTGTTAGACCCCTACTTTACTACAACTACTGCTTTAGTACTTATAGGGTATTAATTTGAGCATATCAATTAACAAGCAATAAACATAGGTTCCTATGGCCCTAATACTCCTTTGACAACTACTCTCATAGGCTAAGAAAGCAAAATCCCTTATTTGGTTCTTTGGGGAATTTCATCGAACACCTTGTGTGCATGAATTCCCTAAGGTCTAGATTAACTATATCTAGCCTAATCTAGCATTATGAACACCAAATAAGAGAGGAAAGATGTAAACTAAGTCCTAGACATCAAGATCTACCACGAAATTCACCTAATCTACCTCATCCATGAGCTTAAAAAGATCTACTCACTAATAACGAAGAACACACCAAATCTTGTGAAAGAGGTGATGTTAATCATGATTAGGGAATAGGAATGTGAAAGATTAGATAGAGATGAAAATATATAACCTTAAACTTGCATAAATCAAAAGAATCCAAGGGAAAAACTCCAAGAACCCTAAAAAGACAAGGTCTTGTTCTAGAGAGAAAATGAGCGAGAAAAAGGGAGAAAAAGCATAAAAAGGGAGATAGATCTAAAAAAATGGGTTTTTAAAATATTTAAAAGGTTTTTCTTGAGCTGGGTCAGATTAGGTCAACCCGGGACAAACCGGGTATTGACCCAGCCAAAATTTGGATTTTTGGTCGAAAGTTTTGTGTTGCGTTTTCTCGGCCAGGCGGATACGCCTTCAGTGAATCAGCCACAACTCCTGAATCTGACATCTAAATGACCTGAAATCACCTCCAGAAGACTACTAGCTCATTTGGCTACAACTTCTATGAAGAATGCAGAAGCTGAATCGGAGTGAAAACCTTTCGTCTGGGTTGATCTTTCAAACGTCGTATTTGGAGCAGAACTCGTTTGGATGCTATACAGATATGTCCTTGCTATATTTGCCATATCTCTTGAACGGCTGATCTGAATGACATGAAACTACCACGAAATGAAATTCAGCTCGATTTTCTATGACTTTCATCAAGACATCAGATTAAACTGGGCACGGGAAGGTCTTCATTTGGCATGTTCTTTGAGTCACTTTGGCTGATGATGTAACTTGGATGTGTGAATGTTGCTGTGTTGGACCGTGTGGCTTCTAGCCGGTCGTGGATTTGTGAACGGGCCGGTTATCTCTCCTGTGCTAGGACCAGATGGATCAGACCGGATGGAAGGCCTGTGGTGTGGTTGCCGGTACAAGGCACTAGTTTCTCGACCAGGCGGATACATCTCCAGCCAAAGCATGGTAACTCTCGAACCACTAGTCCGAATGGCTTGATTTAACTTCCCCTGGACAGCTAACTCACCCCTCTACAACTTTTATGACGGTCATCCAAGCCGATTCGGATCGAAATATCTTCGTTCAGTCACAACTTTCCGGCGTCTTGGATGGACTTTGCACACCACTTTGGTCCAACCCTCCAAATATGCCCAATTGCCTCCAATTACCTAGAAAATACTCCAAAACATGCAAAAATGCACTAGACCTAATGCAAGTGTCATAATCTCTAAATGAGACCTAAATGCAAGTCAAAACCATGGTTATGCATATAAATGACACAAAACTCTAAGTAAGATGCATTCTAAAACATGCAATATATGAGCATATCAATTCCCCCAAACTTAAACATTTGCTTTTCCTCAAGCAAACAAGAATAAAGAAAGGGAGAAGACTAAAAATGGGAGCTCAAATCCAAAAGAGCCATAAAATAATTCAACTCAATGTCCAAGTTACTAGCCCTAAGTTGCGATCAAACAAGTCTACTCAAAAAGATCTAGTCATATCCTTCCCTATACGAATTAAATTCAAGCCTTAGCCTACACAAGTATTCATGTAATCCAATCCTTTAACATTCATTAATCGTTTCAAGTGAATCATGCTCATGCAAGGCAAGTGAATCCATTTGGCTAGGGTAAAGGTCTTGAGACTAAGATGATCTCAAATGTATGGGGTTCCACCAATGCAAGGGATCTCTCAATGAATGAGCAAGCTTTAGCAAAATGCTAAGAGAAAAAGGCAATATATGCATACAAGGATAGACTTACATCTACCCAATGCCCAAAACGTTTCTAACCCTAGCATATCTACCCATGAAGTCCCAATCCTAAGCTACCCTTATCCCACAAGGCCTTTTTGCCTTCATGTTCCATACTTGAACTTCTTCTTCCACTTCATCTTTTCTCACTTGAGGAATTTCTTCTTCTCCATTGAGTCTTCTGGTTTTGTTCTTCTCTTGTTGCTTCCTTAGCTCTTCTTTTCTTTCTTTTTTTTTCCTTGCCTCATCTTTTACCATTTGATGTTCTAGCCAATTCTATGGCTTTTTCTTTTTTCTATGAGGCTATGATATTTGCTAAGAGCTAATCTTGTTAACTTGCACTAACCACATTACAATATTGCATTCCTTTTTCACCTTCACTTTCTTCTTATCCACAATCCCATTAGTCACACCATTTCGTTCACACCAAACACAAAACTTCCCTTTCCCACGAGCCTAACCTAGTATAGCCTATGATGCTTGACTAGATCTACATGAAAACCTATCCTTGTCACCCTAAACTCAACACTTTGCCAAGCTTACTCGAAAAATTAGGCCTCATATACGCACACTAAATATTTTGGCTCGAAAGGAGGGTAGGTTAAAGGTATGGTAAACCGTTCCAATGATGGGAATCGGCTAATTGGACTAGCAAAAGAGTGGTGGAAAGGATAAGAAAGCTGATATATCATGGTTTTTACCCTTTTTAGACCATGATATAAGTCTGTTTTATAGAGTCTTTCTACTACTTTGTTGTGGTTTAGAGTCTTTTACAGGTTTTAGCACGTTCAGAGCATAATTGGAGATATTGGAGTTTTCTGGAGCATTTTAGAGCGAAGCTGAAGTCCGTGTAACTGAGTACCCGATTCGAAGCATCAGTGTCGATCGATACTGCCTAGTATCGGTCGATACTCACTACAGCAGACACGATCGCGACTTTAATGAAGAATTGAAGAATTGCAAAATTGCCCAGAAGACTTTATTATTTACAAGAAGCCACAAAACGTGATTTATGTTATTCAATAGGATTTTACAGCCACTTTAATGGCTATGCTTTATTTTGCTTTGGTTTTATGAGAGACTTTGGAAGGGAGACAAGTCTGAAACTATGTTCATCCGAGAGAAGATTTCGAACCCTCTTGTTACTCTTTCTTATTTATTCCGTCATGTTTATTGCTTCAATTTCCATGTCTGAGTAGATCTCCTGTTAGGTTTAGGGATTCTCATTAGGGATTTCTATGAATGCTAGGTTGATTAGCTGTTTAGGGTTCACCATCTGAATTAGTTCTTCACCATAGGTTGTTCCCATAGCTAATTCTGGATTGATCACCTAGGACTTAGATCTTAGGATAATTGATTAGGCACGAGAGTGCGATTAATTACCTGACAGAACCTTGGGTGAGCAAAATAACTATTCGCAAAGAGATTTGGTTTAGTTGTTTTGTGAACAAATCAAACTTGAACTAAAAGATGGTTTAGACTTTAGGATTCGCAATTTGGGATTCTAGGATTTAGACTTAGATAATTATCGCAGCGAGAATTGGTTAATTATATCTTAGTGATTTGAGTTCAAGAACCGTGCATAACCTGAACCATGATTAGTTAGTTTATCTGCATTCATTGATTTCCTTAGAAATTCCCTAGACCTATCTTTCTCCAATTGAATTTACAACAGTTTAATTTACGTATATGTTTTCAATTACATTGATCACTTAGCTTAATTCTCATATATACAATCTATTGTGTGTTTCTGTGAGTCTTTGTGGATTCGATCCCTAAGTATTACAACCGACACTGCTTTAGTACTCTTAGGGTATTAATTTGAGCATATCAAATTTGGCGCCGTTGCCGGGGACTCAATTCGCCATTAGATTTTCGTTTGAGAATTTCGACTAAGTTCGTCGGTATTGGACGATACTACTCAGTGTCAATCGACACTCGTCGTCCTCTTTTTGTTGATATCGATCAACACCACTTGGTATCAGTCGATACTCAACATATTACCGCATTACTAATGTTATTGACTTTTGCTTTCAGGTGTATGCCTATTCGTGAAACCAGAAGGAACAAGATCACTCAGCTAGTTGATCTGTCATTGGAACAGCTAGCACTTTTGGAACGCACAAACATAAGTGCAAAGAAGCCAGCAGAGATGAACAACAATCCAGTGATTTTAGTTCAAGATGAAGCTGGTGCTTACAAAGACCAAGAGGGTCAATTGTGCAATGCGCAAAGGCAACGTCTGGATGGAGAGGTGAACATCATCTTACCTACCCCTGTTGTCCCTGGGAATGTCACTGGGAATGCGAATGCAGGGAATGTTGTGGTTAATCGTGGTAGAATGATTGGTGAGTACAACATGCCTGATCAGTTTTATGCAAATCGATCAGCGATTTGACCTCCTGCTTTTCAGAGGAATGACTTTGAGCTGAAACCTGCATACTACACTCTTGTGGGTCAGCACCCTTTTCATGGTCTTTCCAATGAACATCCTATGGACCATATTGAGAGGTTTGAGGATTTGGTCACTAGCATTAAGAGCAATGGAGTGTTCTACGATTACCTTTTCTGCAAGCTCTTTCCATACTCTTTAGGTGGAGATGCGACTTACTGGCTGAAGCAGTTACCTCCTGGATCACTGACTACTTGGTAAGGTACTAAGACTGCTTTCCTGAATAACTTCTATGATGCCCGATCTGAAGATCTTAGGAACAAGATCTCCAAATTTTCTAGTGAGGCGTTCAAGGCTGCTTGGACGAGATTCAGATCATATCAGAGAGATTGTCCACATCACATATACTCTGATGTTCAGCTGATGGGGTTCTTCTATAGAGGAATCGATTGGAGGTACCAGCTGGCTTTGGATGCTTCGAGCAATGGAAATTTCAACATCAGGTATCCTGAAGAAGCTTATGTACTGATTGAGAACTTGGCGTCTAGCAATAGCACCAAGAATGCAGATTTTGAGCGCAAGAAGCATGCTGGTAGCATGGACGGATCACAGATCGCTGAAGTTCAAGCCAAGTTGGATTCTATGCACAGTCTTCTGATGGGCAAGACAACGAAAGCTGTTCACTTTGCTGAAGATGTTGAGGTTTTTAATGAGGATGAAGCAGAGGATGTTAACTATATTGGTGGTTATGGTTTTCAAGGTCAGAGGAATCAATTCAGCAACAACCGAAACTTCAACAACAACTCTTAGCAAGGAGGTTCGAATTAGTTTGTCCAGAAACCATCTTAGACCAGTGGGTACACCAGGAACTATGGGAATTCATTCTATCAACCTGTCTCTGCTAAGCTCCCAGATAGCAAGATCAAGTCTATGTTCGAACAACTTATTCAAGGACAGCAGAAGCTTACTGTGGATTTCAATGGGAAGATTGATGTCCTGTGCAATTATATGAGTGGAAGGATCGATACTATTAATCTCCAGCAGAAGAAGCTGGAACTTCAGGTAGCTCAGACTTCAGAGGCTGTGAAAAGGCAAAAAGGTTTTCTTCTAGGGAAAGGAGAGAACCCAATGGCTCACATCAATGCAATCACTTTGAGGAGTGGAAAAGAGGTCAATCCAGGATTAAAAATTGGCCAAACTGCAGATATTTCCGTCGAGCTTGACGATGAGGATTCCGAAATCGCTCCAGTGTCGATCGATACTACTCAGCATCGATCGACACCCATCAAGATTCTTTCACGAGATACATCAAGATCCCGTGTATCGATCGATACCACTCCTGTATCGATCGACACTGATCCTGTTGTCGGGTTAACACCTCAGGTTTCGAAGGAAGTGCCTAATGTAGTTGCAGAAAGAGTCTACACGCCAAGGATACCTTATCCCAGAGCTACTGGGAAGACTAAGAGGGAGGTAGAAGACTCTAGATGCAAAGCTATCATGGATAAGTTGATCGTTGAACTTCCTTTTATCGATGCTATCAAGACTTCTCCAGCTTTCATGAGATATGTCAAGAGGATGGTGTCTAGCAATGTGAACCTTGAAGAAGGATGCTTGATGATTACTCATGAGTGCAGTGCAATCCTGACTAACATGATCCCAAAGAAGCTATCAGATCCAGGGAGTTTTGTGTTGGATTGTACAATATTCACAGACAGATTTGAGCGCTCTCTTTGTGACCTTGGCTCAAGTGTCAACCTCATGCCATAATCAGTTGCTAAAAGGATGGAGATGATAGACTTCACAGCCACAAGGATCTCCCTGATACTTGCTGATCGCTCGGTTAGACTTCCAGAGGGTTTACTCGGAGATGTTCCTATCAAGATTGGGAATTGCTTGATCCCAACTGATTTCATTGTCCTGGAGTATGATGCTGAGCCTAAGGATCCTCTTATCCTAGGCAGACAATTCCTTGCAACATCTGGTGCTTTGATTGATTGTAGGAATGGGAAGATCGCTCTCAACATCGGTGATTTGGTAATGACTTTCAATATGGATAAGATGATGAAGAGACCAACCATCGATGGGCAGACCTTCTTTGTCGACACTTTCAGTGACATAGCTGAAGAGTACTTCCGGGAAATGCATCCTGAGGATCCACTAGAGAGAGCATTGGTCTCTTCAGCCACCTCAGAGGTCCATTCGTGTGAAGATACTGCTGGATACTCAAAAATGCTCGATTCAGCATTGCCAGTATCGATCGATACTCCCCTAGTATCGGTCGATACCCTACGGCCAGAAAGGGAGTTGGCCGATAGTTCTAAGCGAGCTGCTAGGCTTGGAGATTGGAGTGAGGAGAAAGCTCCTAAAGTGAGACTCAAGCCACTTCCTGCGAATCTGAGGTATGTATTTTTGGTCATAATTCCACATACCAAGTGATTATTAATACTTCTTTGAACAACGCAGAGATTACCTTACTGCTGAGCAAGCTGCGCAAGTATCGCAAAGCTCTTGGCTATTCTCTTGATGATATTCCAGGTATAACACCGGACATGTGCATGTATAGGATTCATCTCGAGGACGAGTCAAAGCCTTCAGTTGAGCATCAAAGGAGGCGGACTCCGAACCTGAAGGAAGTAGTCAAAAAGGAGGTAATGAAGCTTTTGAAAGCTGGCGTCATCTATGCTATTTTGGATAGCTCTTGGGTCAGTCCAGTGCACGTTGTTCCTAAGAAAAGAGGAATAACTGTGGTGAGGAATGAGAAGGATGAGATGATTCCTACTAGGACTATCACTGGGCATCGAATGTGCATTGACTACAGGAAGTTGAATGCAAATACGAGGAAAGATCACTTCCCATTGCCGTTTATTGACCAAATGTAGGAGAGGTTGGCTAGTCATCCCTATACTGTTTTCTCGATGGATATTCAGGTTTCTTCCAGATTCCTATGGAACATTCGCATACAGGATAATGCCATTTGGATTATGTAATGCCCCAGCCACTTTCCAGAGATGCATGATGTCTATATTCACATACATGATTGAGGATTTTATGGAGGTATTCATGGATGATTTTTCGGTGTACGGATCATCATTCAAGGATTGTCTGGCTAATCTGTACAAAGTGCTACATAGATGTGAAGAGAAACACTTGGTCATTAATTGGGAAAAGTGTCACTTTATGGTTCAGGAGGGCATCGTACTTGGGCACAAGATTTCTGAAACTGGGATCGAAGTTGACAAAGCCAAGATTCAGGTCATGACAAGCCTCCAACCACCAACTTCTGTGAAGGATATTCGAAGTTTCCTTGGTCATGCTGGGTTCTACAGAAGGTTCATCAAAGATTTCTCCATGCTAGCACGCCCACTCACAGCTCTACTATGCAAGGAGATCACATTCGATTTCACACCTGAGTTTCTTGCAGCTTTTGAAGAGATTAAAAAGGCCTTGGTGAGTGCCCCTATTGTGAAACCTCCTGATTGGACTCTGCCTTTTGAGATCATGTGCGACGCTAGCGACTTTGTTGTTGGATCGGTTTTGGGTCAGAGGAAGGACAAGAAGCTACATGTTATCTACTATACCAGCAGGAAATTGGATGATGCTCATACGAATTACAGCAACACATAGAAAGAACTACTTGCAGTGGTTTTCTCCTTTGACAAATTTCGATCCTACCTGATTGGGAGCAAGGTGATTGTCCATACTGATCATGCTGCTCTTAAATATCTGATGCATAATAAGGATCTCAAACCTCGCCTTTGTCGTGGGGTCCTTTTGCTCCAAGGTTTCGATATCGAGGTTAAGGACAAGAAAGGAATAGAGAACGAAGTAGCTGACCATCTTTCGAGGATTTGATTGATGCAGACGTGCCTATCAATGATCAACTACAAGAAGAGTCCGTTTACTTCATTGAAACTGAGTTTCAAATGGGTTTACCGAAACTTTGCACTTCCCACGAATTGCAGGTCTCAGTATCGATCGATACTCACCTAGTGTCGGTCGATACTCGGAAATTTCTGAACCGGTCTTGACTGTTGAACACCTCAGTGCTTCTGAAGACTATCTAGTTGCTGCAGCTAACTCTTGTCTACCGTGGTACGCTGATATTTCCAGCTATCTCGCTGCAGATGCGGAGCCCAAGCACCTCAAGAAATATGACAAGAAGAAGTTTCTGCGTGACATAAGGCGATTCTGTTGGGATGACCCTTACCTGTACAAGCACTGTTCTGATGGTGTCTATCGAAGATGCATTGCTGAATCAAAGGTACCTAGTGTTCTATTTCATTGTCATGGATCTAAGTATGATGGACACTTTGCTACTTTCAAGACGGTGTCCAAGGTCCTTCAAGCAGGTTTCTGGTGGCCCACTATGTTTAAGGATGCTCATACCTTCATTTCCCAGTGCGATGTGTGTCAAAGGAGAGGGAAGATCATTAAGACACATGAGATGCCACAGAATTTCATCCTCGAGGTTAAGATTTTTTATTGTTGGGGCATCAATTTTATGGGTCCTTTCCCTTCGTCATACAAGAACAAGAACATCTTGGTTGTTGTAGACTATGTCTCCAAGTGGGTCGAAGCGATTGCTAGTCCTACCAACGATTCTTCAGTGGTCCTTAAGCTGTTTAAGTCCATACATTTTCATCGATTTGGAGTACCTCGGATTGTTATAAGTGATGGTGGCTCTCACTTTATTAACAAGATTTTCGAGAGGATGCTGAAGAAACATGGTGTGAACCATCGTGTAGCTACTCCTTATCATCCTCAGACTAGTGGGCAAGTTGAGGTCTCCAACAGGCAAATCAAGGAGATTTTGGAGAAGACCGTGGGTACCACCAGAAAAGATTGGTCTACAAAGTTGGATGATGCATTGTGGGCATACAGGACCGCTTTCAAGACACCACTTGGGACTACACCATTTCATTTGCTATATGGGAAAGCGTGTCATATTCCGGTTGAAATCGAGCATAAGGCAGCCTGGGCTACAAAGCTGATGAATTTCGACATCAAGTATGCTGCTGAGAAGCGATTGATTCAGCTGAATGAGCTAGATGAGATTAGGCACAATGCCTATGAGAACTCGAAACTATACAAGGACAGGACCAAGGCGTATCACGACAGAAAGATCCTCACCAGACATTTTGAACCCAATGATCAGGTGCTTCTGTATAACTCTCGTTTGCATTTGTTTCCTAGTAAACTGCGTTCTCGTTGGTCATGTCCTTTCACAATCATGGAAGTTAGACCACATGGTGCAATTGTCCTGACAAATCCTTCAGGCGAAGAGTTCACTGTCAATGGACAAAGGGTGAAACACTATTTTCGAAGCACCGAGATTCCAGACGGACACATAATGCCTCTGGATGATGCACCCAATGCCTGAACGGCGGTACAGTCAAGCTAATGACATTAAACAAGCGCTTGGTGGGAGGCAACCCACTGGTGAGTTTTATATTTTTGAGTCTTTTTCATTTTTTTTTCGTTTTGTGTTTGTGTCAGGATAACCAAAGAGCAGAAACTCGGAATCGCCAGTGTGTCGATCGATACCCTACTAGTATCGGTCGACACCCTATGCGAATGAGAAAAGTTCATCGTGTCGACTTAAGCCTGTCTCGATCGATACCAGGCCGTGTGTCGGTCGACACTCGCACCACATATCGGTAATTTTTCATTTTTCAAAAGTCCACTATGTTCTTTTGTTTTATTTCACCAACTCTAGGCTAGATAACACTGGGGACAGTGTTTTTCAAGTCTGGGGGAGGTAGTCGTTGACATTTTTTTTGTTTTTCTTAGAGTCAGTCGTTTTTGAGTCATTTGTTGTTTTATTGAGTCAAAATCTGTTGGAGACTGTGATCTTTTTCTTGAATCTATTGATCTGACCTTGCTTCTAAGTGACCATTGTTATAGAATCAGAAACAGATCGACTAATGAAAAATCCAAAGGCTGACCAGTTAACTAGAAGACACTCATGTTTCCAGCAAAGTTCTTTAAAGCCTGAGCCAATTTTTTGCACTTTATTGATGTGATTGATGTCCATAGAGCTTGATTCCTCATTTGTGTCTGACAAAGGAACCCACGTGTTTAAAAGTAATTGTATTTCTCTCCCTGTTACAAATTAATAAATAAGATGCAATAAAATATGAAATGATTTTCTTCTGAGTAGAGGGTTAGGAAAATTTCCAACGATCCCATTATTCTACTTTAGAGGGAATGATCACACAAAGGTGGAAGTGAGGTTAGGAAAATTTCCTGTGATACCATTATTCGCCTACACCTTTGATTACTTTTTAATGGAAGAACCGGGGATTCGGTGGCAAACACCATCAATACTCGCGTCTCGAACCTTAATAAGCATATGCGAGAATATAATGAGAAATAAGTTTGGGGGAGAGAACACAATACCAGAAAGTATGAGATTGGATGGTTGCTTATCATGATATTGTATGAGAAAGAATCTAGAAGGTTCTTGGTATTAATCACAGCGATGAAACTGGCGAGGAAGGCTTTATTCGACAATGCTGAGAGATAATGTGTGTAGTCTGGGAAGCTGCGAATGTCTACGGAGAAGTACATTGTGGTTGGATTTGAAACTGGTTATATGATATGTGGAGCACTAAGGAAAATGGTCATTGCAATGTTTCATGAGCAGGTGAGTCTCTATGTTTTCAAACCTCTTTCTCTGGTTTTGTCTTCTATTTGCTTGAGGGCAAGCAAAGGCTAAGTCTGGGGGAGTTGATATATCATGGTTTTTACCCCTTTTAGACCATGATATAAGTCCATTTTATAGTCTTTCTACTATTTTGTAGTGGTTTAGAGTCTTTTACAGGTTTTAACACGTTTGGAGCATAATTAGAGATATTGGAGCTTTCTGGAGCATTTTAGAGCGAAGCTGAAGTCCGTGTATCTGAGTACCCGATTTGAAGCCTAAGTGTCGATCGATACTGCCTAGTATCGGTCGATACGCACTACAGCAGACACTATCGCGACTTTAATGAAGAGTTGAAGAATTGCAAAATTACCCAGAAGACTTTATTATTTACAAAAAGCCCCAAAACGTGATTTATGTTATTCAATAGGATTTTACAGCCACTTTAATGGCTATGCTTTATTTTGCTTTGGTTTTGTGAGAGAGCTTGGGAAGGGAGACAAGTCTGAAACTCTGTTCGTCCGAGAGAAGATTTCGAACCCTCTTGTTCCTCTTTCTTATTTATTCAAATATTTATTTAGTCATGTTTATTGCTTCAATTTCCATGTCTGAGTAGATCTCCTGTTAGGTTTAGGGATTTCTTTGAATGCTAGGTTGATTAGCTGTTTAGGGTTCACCATCTGAATTAGTTCTTCACCATAGGTTGTTCCCATAGCTAATTCTGGATTGATCACCTAGAACTTAGATCTTAGGATAATTGATTAGGCACGAGAGTGCGATTAATTACCTGACAGAACCTAGGGTGAGCAAAATAACTATTCGCAAAGAGATTTGGTTTAGTTGTTTTGTGAACAAATCAAACTTGAACTAAAAGATGGTTTAGACTTTAGGATTCGCAAAGAGATTTGGGATTCTAGGATTTAGACTTAAATAATTATCGCAGCGAGAGTTGGTTAATTATATCTTAGTGATTTGAGTTCAAGAACCGTGCATAACCTGAACCCTGATTAGTTAGTTTATCTGCATTCATTGATTTCCTGAGAAATTCCCTAGAACTATCTTTCTCCAATTGAATTTACAACAGTTTAATTTACGTATTTGTTTTCAATTACATTGATCACTTAGCTTAATTCTCATCTATACAATCTATTGTGTGTTTCTATGAGTCTCTGTGGATTCGATCCTTAAGTATTACAACCGACACTGCTTTAGTACTCTTAGAGTATTAATTTGAGCATATCAAGAGCCCAAGTATGTATATGGTAACCATGAGTTCACTATGCAATGCACAAGCATGATAATTTCAATGTCAAAATTATGGTTTGTAGTTAGGTAGGATTGGAATCAAATCAAAACTTGTTTTAGCTAAGACCCTAGTAATGAAACGCAAGATTGAGATATGGTTCATCCTTGATTTCAACACGAGATCAAAAGCATCAAACGACAAGCAACGAGGGCATTGAATCAAGCTCTAAAAATGATACTTTACAAGGATAAATCTATCATTGCTCCTAATGCTCATGCAAAGCTACCTAAAATGCTCATTGCTCCCTAAAATGCATCTAAAATGCATCTAGACTCAATCCTAAATATGAAATGCAAAACAATTTCAAAATTTTCAAATTTATTGAAAATGCATGATATGCAGGAGACTCAAGATGCAAAAGACAAAATAAGAACACCAAAAACAAAGTTAGATAACACACAAACCCTCCCCCAAACTTAAATTACACAGTCCCTTGTGTAAGAGAAGCTTAAGAGAGAGCTAAACAATGCATGAAAGAAAGAAGAAGATATGATTCTAAATGCTATGTACAAAGTTTGGAGTATCACTTTGGAAGTGAATGGAGGGAGCGAGAGTGATCACCTCAATCCTACACACCTTTGTCCTTAAGTCCATGACCATTAGACCATCAAGAACCTTGCAACCACTAAACAAAAGATCAAAAAGAACAAGAAAACATAGAAAAACATGAAAAGAGAGTATGTACAATGATAAGCTTGGGGTGTCTCCCAAGAGAACTTTGTTTAAAGTCACTAAGTTTTACTTTGGTTACCCTTTTAGAAGGGTGAGAGAGGAGTGTGAACACTCCAAAGCGGATCTTTGAGTTCAAGTTTGAGGACCCTGCTCATGACCTTTTCAAGACCGGCTTCCCCTTTCTCCTTGAGCTCGGGTGTGAGGATTGCTTTCACCAAGGCAAAGGGATTGGACCGACCTTTGCACTTCATCTTGTACTAAATCACTCCATCCTTGTACTTCCAGGGAGTGAGAGTCATCATAGAAGCTTGGCTTGGCTCGGACCTAGACCCATCAAGCTTGCTTGGTTCATTCTTAGCAAAGGCAAAAGGGTGATGCTTGTCTTGTTTCTTCATTTTGGCTATAGTGCCTTCACCCTTCTCTTGCTTCTTTTTAGTCTCAGTCACGTCCTCTATTGTGGTGAGAGGAGGAGATTCCAAGCAAGCTCTATCAATTTCCAAAACTTCCTCACCATTACCATAACCCAAAACCGTCTTCTCACGAGATTCCTCTTTCTCTTCATATACCTTTGGGGGTGGAGCTTCTTCAACCATATCACATCTACCCACATACCTCACTTCTTCATTACGAAACTCATCATCCTTTATGGTAATAGTACCACAAAGCTTGTTGGAAGAAGTCCCCATTGGGTAATACACCATATCAGCCACATTCAAGAGAACTACCTTTTCATTTTTGAAATCCATTCTAGCACCAGTAGTAAATAGGAATGAAGTTCCAAGGAGTAGTGGGAGCTTGTTGGTCTTCTTCATTTTCATGACCAAGAAGTCCGTTGGGACTATGCAATTCCCAACTTTAAGCGGATAGTCTTCGAGGAGACCAAGTGACTTCCTTGAAGAAGCATCTCCAAATGTGATAGGTGATGGGTGATAGGTGAGGTTTCTTATCCCTAGACTCTTGAACATCTCATGGGATATGACATTCACACATGAACCGGAGTCACACAAAGCATCCTCAACGTCCAAATCACCAAGAGAGCAAGCTAATGAGAATTTACCGGGATTACCAAGCTTGGGGAGAGACTTAGGCTCGATCCTAGTTGTGCTTGGTGAATCAATGCAAGCAACACTACACTTTGGTTCTTGAACCACTGTCACGTTCTCATCCTTCTCAAGGGTCACTACCCCACCTTGTTCCTCAATGTCCATATTGAGTTCAAGGGAACGTCTCTAGGGGGAAGGTGTTCAACATGTAAACCGTAAGTAGAAGCTCAAACTCTTTAGTGGCGGCTTCATTATTTTCAATGGGACGTGGGTCATATGAGGAGATGGCATTGCAATACTCCTTTGAGGGTTGTATTGCTTTCCCATTTGAAGAACGCTGTTGCACTTTGCCTCCATTGGCTCCCTTGGTCTCCATTTGTTGAACTTTTGAACTCAATGCCCCAAGATTCTTGTGTAGATCATTGTATGAGCAAGCTACTTTGGTATTTATTTCTTCCATCTTCTTGCTCATATCCAATGCTCCACTAGCTTGGCCTTGTAGAATTTGTTGAAGCATATTCTTCATATCAAGGTCTTGAGGCATGGAGTTGTTGTCTTGAGTTTGAGGGACAAAACTTTGTTGAAAACCTCCTTGAAAGTTGTTCTTGGAAGCAAAGCTTTGTTGGTGATTAATGGGGACTTGACCTTGGTTGCCATAGTTGTTGTTGAAACCTCTTTGATAGCCACCATTGTTTCCAATATAATGCACTTCCTCTTGGTTGCTCAAATCCACCATTTCCTCATGGAACCTTTGATTTCCCTCAAAATTACCAACAAAGTGAATCGATTTTTTGGAAGCATTGAGAATCTTGTCAATCATAGTGGCTTGCTTGTCCATCATGGAAGATTTCTTATCCAACTTCTCATTGAGAGCCATCATGGCTTTGGTTCGTTGTTGCTCCTCGAAGTCACTTGTGGTTCTTGTAGACCGGTCATACTCATCACCATATGTACCATCACTCAAAGCAAGGTTCTCAACCAACTCCATTGCTTCATTCACGTATTTACCTAAGAAGTTTCCATTAGAAGCGGTATCAAGCAACATACGGATCTTAGGAAGTGCTTCGCGGTAGAGTGTGCTCAAGAGCGAAGCATCCGAGAATCCATGATGAGGGCATTGCGATGTATAGCCCCTAAACCGCTCCCATGCTTCATTGAAGCTCTCATTTGCACGTTGAGTGAAGCTTGAGATCTCATTCCTTAGCTTAGCCGTTCTAGAAGGAGAGAAGACTTGGCAAGGAATGATGTCTTGCATTGGTCCCATGAAGTGATGGAACCGTGGGGAAGGTTATTTTCCCATTGCCTTGCCTTAGCTTAGCTTAAGGCTATCCTCCGAGACTCCATTCATCTTTGTCAAGCCACAAATCCGGTCAAAGTGATCCAAGTGATCAAGTGGATCCTCCACCGCCAAGCCATGGAATTTGTTGCTTTGTATCATGTTGATGAAGCTATCTTTGACCTCAAAGTCATTGGTCTCAACCGGTGGTGCTCGAATGCCTTGGCGGTTGACATGAGCATTGGCCGCATCACCCGATCTAACTATGTTAGGACCATTACGGGCGGATGGGTTGTGGTTTCCATTGCCACCGTGACCATGCTCTTGAGCTTGATTCTCTCGCACGTTCTCCATACCGAGCCTAGGAATGTTTACAACCCGTTCTCTCTCTCTTCTTGTGCTAAGATTGCGGTGTAGAAGGTTGATGTCGTCTCTTGGCTCAACACTTAAACAAGATTAACTATATCCAGCCTAATCTAGCATTATGAACACCAAATAAGAGAGGGAAGATGTAAACTAAGTCCTAGACATCAAGATCTACCACGAAATGTACCTAATCTACCTCATCCATGAGCTTAAAAAGATCTACTCACTAATCATGAAGAGCACATCAAATCTTGTGAAAGAAGTGATGTTAATCATGATTAGGGAATAGGAATGTGAAAGATTAGATAGAGATGAAAATATATAACCTTAATCTTGCATAAATCAAAAGAATCCAAGGGAAAAATCCCAAGAACCCTAAAAAGACAAGGTCTTGTTCTAGAGAGAAAAATAGAGAGAAAAATGGAGAAAAAGCATAAAAGGGAGATAGATATATAAAATGGGTTTTTTAAAAGGTGTTTCTTGAACTGGGTCGGATTGGGTCAACCCGGGACAAACCGGGTATTGACCCAACCGAAATTTGGATTTTTGGTCAAAAGTTTTTGGACCGGGTGGAATGGTCCGGACGAAAGGCATCCCGCGCAAAGTTGCGTTTTCTCGGCCAGGCGGCTACGCCTTCAGTGAATCAGCCATAACTCCTGAACCTGATATCCAAATGCCCTTAAATCACCTCCAGAAGACTGCTAACTCATTCCCCTACAAATTCTATGACGAATGAAGAAGCTTAATAGGAGTGGAAACCCTTCTTCTGTGTTGATCTTTCAGATGTCGTATTTGGAGCAGAACTCGTTTGGATGCCAGACAGACGTGTCCTTGCTATATTTGCCATATCTCTTGAAAGGCTGATCTGAATGATATGAAACCACCAGTAAACGAAAGTCAGCTCGAGTTTCTATGACTTTCATCAAGACGTTAGATTAAACTGGGCAAGGAAAGGTCTTTATTTGGCCGGATCTTTGAGTCACTTCGATTGATGTTGTAACTTGGATGTGTGAACGCTGCTGTGCTGGAGCGTGTGGCTTCTGACCGGTCGTGGGTTTGTGAAAGGGCCGGTTATCTCTCATGTGCTAGGACCGGATGGATCAGACCAGATGGAAGGCACGCGGTGTGGTTGGCCGGTACAAGACACTAGTTTCTCGACCAGGCAGATACGTCTACAGTCAAACCATGGTAACTCTCGAACCACTTTTCCGAATGGCTTGATTAAATATCCCCTTGACAGCTAGCTCACCCCTATAAAACTTTGATGAAGGTCATCCAAGCCTATTCGGAACGGAAGGTCTCCGTCCATCCACAACTTTCCGGCGTCTTGGATGGACTTTGCACTCCACTTTGGTCCAACCATCCAAATATGCCCAATTGCTTCCTATTACCTAGAAAATTCTCCAAAACATGCAAGAATGCAATAGACCTAATTCAAGTGTCATAATCTCTAAATGAGACCTAAATTCAAGTCAAAACCATGGTTATGCATGTAAATGACACAAAACTCTAAGTGAGATGCATGCTAAAACATGCAATATATGAGCATATCAGTCTTGAAGGCAGTCCTATAAGCCCAAAGTGTATCATCCAGCTTTGCAGACCAATCCTTCCGAGTTTTACCCACTGTCTTCTCCAGAATCTCCTTGATCTGCCTGTTGGAGACCTCAACCTGCCCACTAGTCTGAGGATGATAAGGAGTAGCTACACGATGATTCACACCATGCTTATTCAACAGCTTTTCGAATACCTTGTTAATAAAGTGAGTGCCACCATCACTTATAACAATTCGAGGTACCCCAAATTTAGGGAAAATAATGCTCTTGAACAGCTTAAGGACCACTGAAAAATCATTGGTTAGACTAGCAATTGCTTCCACCCACTTAGACACATAGTCTACAGCAACCAAAATGTACTTATTCCCATATGATGAAGGAAAACGACCCATAAAATCCATGCCCCAACAATCAAAAACTTCACCCTTAAGGATGAAATTCGGTGGCATCTCATGTTTCTTACTGATCTTCCCTCTCATTTGACAAACATCACACTGCAAAATGAAAGTATGAGCATCCTTAAACATATTAGGCCACCAAAAGCTTGTTTGAAGAACCTTGGACACTGTCTTTAAAGTAGCAAAGTGTCCAACATATTCAGACCCATGACAATGAAACAGCACTGCATGTACCTCAGACTCTGCAATACATCTCATGTACATCCCATCAGAGCAGTGTTTGTACAGGTAAGGTTCATCCCAAAAGAATCTTCTTATTTCACGCAAATATTTCTTCCTATCGTATCCCTTGAGGTGCTTTGGCTCGTCCTCTGCAGCAAGATAGTTGGCGATATCAGCGTACCATGGTCGATCAGGAACGGTCACAGCAGCTAGATACCCTTCAGAAACACCAATGTGATCCATAGACAAAACTGGTCCTAATGTCGAAGGGTATCGACCGACACTAGGTGGGTATCGATCGATACCAAAGCCTTTAACTCGTGAAATTTGCAGTCTTTTGGCAGAACCACTTTGAAGCCCAGTTTCGATGAAGTAGATGTTCTCCTCTGGTAGGAAATCATCAATAGGAACGTCTGCATCGATCCTTATCCACGAAATATAGTCAGCAACCCCATTCTCTATGCCCTTCTTGTCCTTAACTTCAATGTCAAAGCCTTGGAGCAAAAGGACCCAACGGCAAAGGCGAGGTTTGAGATCCTTATTCTGCAGCAAATATTTGAGAGCAGCATGGTCTGTGTGAACAATCACCTTGCTCCCAATTAGGTAGGACCGAAATTTCTCAAAGGAGAAAACAACTGCATGTAGTTCTTTCTCCGTGGTGCTGTAGTTTCGCTGAGCATCATCCAAGGTCCTGCTAGCATAGTAGATAACATGAAGCTTCTTATCCTTCCTCTGACCCAAAACTGATCCAACTGCAAAATTACTAGCGCCGCACATAACTTCAAAAGGCATATTCCAATCCAGAGGTTGTACAATGGGAGCACTCACCAATTCCTTCTTAATCTGCTCAAAGGCTGCAAGACAATCAGGGGTGAAGTCGAATTTGACATCCTTGCATAATAGGGAGGTTAGTGGGCGGGCTAGTTTTGAGAAATCCTTGATGAATCTTCTGTAAAACCCAGCATGACCAAGGAAACTTCGAATGTCCTTTACAGATTTTGGTGGTTGAAGGCTTGTCATGACTTGAATCTTAGCTCTGTCAACTTCTATCCCAGCCTCAGAAACCTTGTGCCCAAGAACGATGACATGTTGAACCATAAAGTGACACTTTTCCCAATTAAGAACCAAGTGTTTCTCTTCACATCTCTGTAGCACCTTTCACAAGTTATCAAGACATCTCTTGAATGATGATCCATACACTGAAAAATCATCTATGAATACTTCCATAAAGTCCTCAATCATGTATGTGAAGATAGACATCATACACCTCTGAAAAGTGGTTGGAGCATTACATAATCCAAAGGGCATTCTTCTGTAAGTGAATGTGCCATAAGTACATGTAAATGTCGTCTTCTCTTAGTCCTCTAGATGTATCGAAATCTGAAAGAAACCTGAGTACCCATCGAGAAAACAATAGTACGGATGACTTGCTAACCTCTCCAACATCTGATCAATAAATGGTAATAGGAAGTGATCTTTCCTTGTAACCGCATTCAACTTCCTGTAGTCAATACACATTCGATGTCCAGTGATTGTCCTAGTAGGGATCAGCTCATCCTTCTCATTTTTCACCACAGTTATCCCTCCTTTCTTAGGCACAACGTGAACTGGACTGACCCAAGAGCTGTCCGAAATGGCATAGATAATCCCTGCTTCCAAGAGCTTCATTACCTCCTTCCTAACCACTTCTTTCAAGTTTGGATTCAGCCTCCTCTGATGATTAATTAAAGATTTTGACTCGTGTTCAAGATGAATCATATGCATGCACAAGTCTGGGGATATACCTGAAATGTCATCAAGGGAATAGCCAAGAGCTTTGCGATACTTGCGTAGCTTGCTCAGTAGTAAGGTGATATATGCGTTGTTTAAGGAAGCATTAATGATCACTGGATATGTGGAATTCAGACCAAGAAAAACATACCTTAAATCTGTTGGGAGTTATTTGAGTTCGACCTTAGGAGATTTCTCCTCACTCCAATCACCAAGCACATCAGCTTTCTTAGAAGTTTCGGCTAACTCTTCACATGCTCGTAGGTGGTGTCGATCGACACCATCACTGGTATCGCTAGATACTGCTCCTGTTGTGTCGAGCATCTTAGCATATCTAGCAGCAACATCACTCAAATACATCTCTGAATTAGCTGAACAGACAAATGCTCTCTCTAGTGGATCCTCAGGATGCATCTCCAGAAAATACTCTTCAGCTATATCACTGAAAGTATCAACAAAGAAAGTCGAACTGAGAGATCATCAAGTATCATTGAGATCCTAGTGGACTTGAAGTCTGTCAGCCCCATCCGCTGAGCAACTGAGTATGGCATGAGGTTCACACTTGAGCCAAGATCATAAAGAGAACGCTCAAATCTTTCCGTGAAGATCGTACAATCCAACACAAAACTCCCTGGATCTGGTAGCTTCTCTGGGATCTTATTAAGCAGAATCGTGCTGCACTCATGACTAATCATCAAAACTCCTTCCTCAAGGTTCACATTGCTTGATACCATCCTCTTAACATATCTCCTAAAGGCTGGGGAAGTCTTGATAGCATCGACAAAAGGAAGCTCAACAATCAACTTATCCATTATCGCCTTGCATCTAGAGTCTTCTACATCCTTCTTGGTCTTCCTAAGAGGCTTAGGGTAAATGATAAGCTCATATTAATACCCTAAAAGTACTAAAACTTTGTCGATTTTAATACTTAGGGGTCGAATCCAAAGAGACTCAAGAAAACACACAATAGATTATAAGGATTGAATTAAGCTAAGTGATCAATGGAATTGAAAGCAAATACGTAAATTAAACAAGTTGTAATTCGATTGGAAGGAAGATATGTTCAGGGTATTTCTCAGGAAATCAATAAATGCAGATAAACTAACTAATCAGGGTTCAAGTTACGCACAGTTCTTGAACTCAAATCACTAAAGTATAATTAACCAACTGTCGTTATGAGAATTATCTAAGTTTAAATCCTAGAATTCCAAATCTCTTTGCGAATCCTAAAATTTAAACCAGCTTTTAGTTCAAGTTTGATTTGTTCACAAAACAACTAAACCAAATCTCTTTGCGAATAGTTATTTTGCTCACCCTAAGTTCTATCAGGTAATCAATTGCACTGTCGTACCTAATCGATTATCCTAAGATCTATGTTCCAGGTGATCAATCTAGAATTAGCTTTGAGAACAACCTAAGGTGAAGAATTAATTCAGATTATGAACCCTAAACAACTAATCAACCTAGCATTCAAAAACATCCCTTATGAGAACCCTAAACCTAACAGGAGATTTACTCAGACATGGAGATTGAAACAATAAACATGACTGAATAAATCCTTGAATAAATAATAAAGAAGAGAATAAAACAAGGGTTCGAAATCTTCTCTCGGACGAACAGAGTTTCAGACTTGTCTCCCTCAAAAGCTCTCTCACAAAACCAAAGTAGAATAAAGCGTGTATGAAGCGTCATGGCCAAAGTGGCTGAAAAAACCTAATAAATAACCTAAAACACGTTTTGAGGTTTTTGTAAATAATAAAGTCTTCTGGGCAATTTGCAGTTTCTCAAATCTTCAGAAAAGTCGCGATCCTTTTGTTTCTTCGACGGGTATCGATCGATACCATAAGTGTATCGATCGATACTCAGGCATCAAATCGGTGTCTCAGCTACAGGATCTCTGCTTGGCTCCAAAAAACTCCAAAGTGCTTCAATATCTCCAATAATGCTCCTAACGTGCCTAAAATCTGAAAGGACTCTAGAAGACTCCAAAATACTATAAAGACTCTATAAAAAGGATTTATATCATGGCATAAAATGGGTAAAAACCATGATATATCAACTCCCCTAGACTTAGCCTTTGCTTGCCCTCAAGCAAAACAGAAAACTAAATCAGAGAAAGAGGTTTGAAAACATGGAGACTCACTTGTTCTTGAAACATTGTATTGACCCTTTTACTTAGTGCTCCACATATCACGTAACCAGTTCCAAATCTAACCACCATGTACTTCTCCGTAGACATTCACAGCTCCCCAGAGTACACACATTATTTCACAGCATCATTCAATTAAAGCCCTCATCGCCAGTTTTATCGTTGTTATCAATGCCAAGAACCTTCTAGATTCTTTCTCGTACAGTATCATGACAAAAGAACCACCCAATTCTAACACTTTTGGTATTGTTTCCTCTCCCCCAGACTTATTTCACATCATGATTTCTCGCATATACTTATTAAAGGTAATGCGAGTATTGATGGTGTTTGCCACCGAATCCCCGGTTCTTCCCTCAAAAGTAATCAAAGGTGTAGGCGAATAATGGTATCACAGGAAATTTTCCTAACCTCGCTTCTACCTTTGTGTGATCATTCCTTCTGAAGTAGAATAATGGGATCGCTGGAAATTTTCCTAACCCTCTACTCAGAAGAAAATCATTTCATCTTTTAATGCATCTTATTTATTAACTTGTAACAGGGGAGAGAAATACTATCAATTTAAACACATGGGTTCCTTTGTCATATATGAATGAGGAATCAAGCTCTATGGACATCAATCACATTGATGAAGTGCAAAAATTTGGCTCAGTCTTTAAAGGACTTTGCTGAAAACATGGGTGTCTTCTAGTTAACATGGGTGTCTTCTAGTTAACTGGTCAACCTTTGGATTTTCCATTAGTGTGATCTAGAACTGATTATGTAATAGTGGTCACTTAGATGCAAGGTCAGCACAATAGATTCAAGAAAAAGATCATCATCTCTAACAGGTTTTGACTCAATAAAACAACTTTTAACTCAAAAACGACTGACTCTAAGAAAAACAAAAAACAATGTCAGCAACTACCTCCCCCTGACTTGAACAACACTGTCCCCAGTGTTATCTAGCCGAAGGTTGGTAAAAGAAATCAAGAGAACTGAGTGGAATTGTGAAGAAGAAGAAGTTACCGATCTGGGACAAGTGCATCGACCGACACACGGCCTGGTATCGATCGATACTAGCGTAAGTCGATACAGTGAACTCTTCTCAACGACAAGTAACAAAATATTGCTCTCAATGTTTGACAAAGGATCCGGAAGTGGTGTGGTTAGCACTGTTAGATCACTCAAACACATGTTAAAAGCAACAAGATATCATAATGCATAATCCAACAAAGTTCAAGATCAAAACAAGCTGACAAAACAGACTCAAAAATTCAAAAGAAAAGAAAAAGAAAAGAAAAATGAACAAGATAGGACTAATCCTCATCATACTCATCGTCTCTAGCGGTGTGAGACGGTCCAGCAGCAGATAGTGAAACCTACATGCGTGTGGGGTATCGATCGATACCCAGGTGGTATCGATCGATACCAAGGCGATTTGGCGATGTAAGTTCTATTTCTCCTCGTCGAACCTGATTCACTAAAGACACAGGACACAAAAAAGAAAAATAAAAAGAAAAAAAACTTATATACAGACTCACCAGTGGGTTGCCTCCCACCAAGCGCTCGTTTAACGTCAATAGCTTGACTGTACCG
This sequence comes from Eutrema japonicum, assembly GCA_030161315.1. NCBI lineage: Eukaryota > Viridiplantae > Streptophyta > Magnoliopsida > Brassicales > Brassicaceae > Eutrema > Eutrema japonicum. The sequence goes on along the minus strand of BSQW01000012.1, from coordinate 18,580,747 downwards.
CCGTTCAGGCAGTGGGTGCATCATCCAGAGGCCCAATAGTGTTTCACCCTTTGTCCATTGACAGTGAACTCTTCGCCTGAAGGATTCGTCAGGACAATTGCACCATGTGGTCTAACTTCCTTGACTGTGAAAGGACCTGACCAACGAGAATGCAATTTACCAGGAAACAAATGCAAACGAGAGTTATACAGAAGTACCTGATCATCGGGTTCAAAGTGTCTGGAAAGGATTTTCTTGTCGTGATACGTCTTAGTCCTCTCCTTATACAGCTTCGAGTTCACATAGGCTTGATGCCTAATCTCATCGAGCTCATTCAGCTGGATCAATCACCTCTCAGCAGCAGACTTGATGTCGAAATTTAGCAACTTTGTAGCCCATGCTGCCTTATGCTAGATTTCTACTGGAAGATGGCACGCTTTTCCATACAGCAAGTGAAACGGTGTAGTCCCAAGTGGTGTCTTGAAAGCAGTCATGTAAGCCCAAAGTGCGTCATCCAGCTTCGCAGACCAATCCTTCCTAGTAGTACCCACATGATTTTCCAGAATCTCCTTGATCTGCCTGTTGGAAACCTCAACCTGCCCACTAGTCTGAGGATGATAAGGAGTAGCCATGCGATGATTCACACCATGCTTCTTCAGCAACCTCTCGAAAACCTTGTTGATAAAGTGAGTGCCACCATCGCTTATCACAATTCGAGGTACTCCAAATTGAGGGAAAATGATGGTCTTAAACAGCTTAAGGACCACTGAAGAATCATTGGTTTTGCTAGCAATGGCCTCAACCCACTTAGACACATAATCCACATCAACCAAGATGTATTTGTTACCATATGACGAAGGAAAAGGACCCATAAAATCGATGCTCCAACAATCAAAAATCTCAACCTCAAGGATGAAATTATGTGGCATCTCATGTTTCTTGCATAATAGGGCGGTGAGTGGGCGGGCTAGCTTGGAGAAGTCCTTGATGAATCTTTTGTAAAACCGAGCATGACCAAGGAAGCTTCGAATATCCTTCACACAAGTTGGTGGTTGGAGGCTTGTCATGACCTGAATCTTGGCTTTGTCAACTTCTATCCCAGCCTCAGAAACCTTGTGCCCAAGCACGATGACATCCTGAACCATAAAGTGACACTTTTCCCAATTAAGAACCAAGTGTTTCTCTTCACACCTCTGTAGCACCTTGCACAAGTTAGCCAAACAGTCCTTGAATGATGATCCATACACTGAAAAATCATCCATGAACACCTCCATAAAATCTTCAATCATGTCTGTGAAGATAGACATCATGCATCTCCGAAAAGTGGCTGGAGCATTACACAATCCAAATGGCATTCTCCTGTATGCGAATGTGCCATAAGGACATGTAAAATTCGTCTTCCCTTGGTCATCTGGATGTATCGGAATATGGAAAAAACCTGAATATCCATCGAGAAAACAGTAGTATGGATGACTAGCCAACCTCTCCAACATATGGTCAATGAATGGCAATGGGAAGTGATCTTTCCGTGTGGCTGCATTCAACTTCCTGTAGTCAATGCACATTCGATGCCCAGTGATAGTCCTAGTAGGAATCATCTCATACTTCTCATTCTTCACCGCAGTTATCCCTCCTTTCTTAGGAACAACGTGCACTGGACTGGCCCAACAACTGTCCGAGATGGCATTGATAACCCCTGCATCCAAAAGTTTCATGACCTCCTTCTTAACTACTTCTTTCAAGTTTGTATTCAGCCTCCTCTTATGCTCAATTGAAGCCTTTGACTCGTCCTCAAGATGAATCCTATGCATGCACAGGTCCGGTGATATACCTAAAATGTCATCAAGAGAATAGCCAAGAGCTTTGCGATACTTGCGCAGCTTGCTCAGCAGTTAGGCAATCTCTGCGTTGTTCAAAGAAGCATTAATAATCACTGGGTATGTGGAATTAGGACCAAGAAAACCATACCTCAGATTTGCTGGAAGTGGCTTGAGTTCCACCTTAGGAGCTTTCTCCTCGCTCCAATCTCCAAGCCCAGCAGCTTGCTTATAACTTTCGGCCAACTCCCTTTCTGATCGCAGGGTATCGATCGATACTAGGGGAGTATCGATCGATACTAGTTGTGTTATATCGAGCATCTTCGAGTATCCAACAGCAACATCACCCGAATAAACCTCTGAGTCAGCTGAACAGACCAATGCTCTCTCCAATGGATCCTTAGGATGCATCTCTAGGAAGTACTCTTAAGCTATGTCACTGAAGGTATCAACAAAGAAAGTTTGTCCATCGATGCTTGGTCTCTTCATCATCTTTTCCATGTTAAAAGTCATGACCAACTCTCCGATGTTAAGAACTATCTTCCCATTCCTGAAATCAATCAGAGCACTAGTTGTTGCTAGGAATGGCATTCCCAAGATAAGAGGATCTCTGGGTTCTGCCTCATACTCCAGGACAATGAAGTCAGTTGGGATCAAGCAATTCCCAATATTAATAGGAACATATTCGAGCAACCCCTCTGGAAATCTAACTAAGCGATCAACAAGTATCAGTGAGATCCTTGTTGAAGTGAAATCTGTCATCCCCATTGTCTTAGCAATTGAGTATGGCATGAGGTTGACACTTGAGCCAAGGTCACAAAGAGAACGCTCAAATCTGTATGTGAATATCGTACAATCCAACACAAAACTCCATGGATCTGGTAGCTTCTTTGGGATCCTGTTGGTCAGGATTGCACTGCACTCATGAGTAATCATCAAACATCCTTCCTCAAGATTCACATTGCTAGACACCATCCTCTTGACATATCTCCTGAAAGCTGGAGAAGTCTTGATGGCATCGATGAAAGGGAGTTCAACAACCAGCTTGTCCAAAATTTCCTTACATCTAGAGTCTTCTACCTCCTTCTTAGTCTTCCCAATAGCCATGGGATAAGGTATCCTCGGTATGTAAACTCTTTCTGCAACCACATCAGGTACTTTCTTCAAAACTTCAGGTGTCATACCAACTGCAGGGTCGGTATCGATCGATACCATAGGGGTATCGATCGATACACGGGTTTTGGAGTTGTCCCGTTTCAATATCGGGACTAGTGTCGATCGATGCTGACTAGTGTCGATCGATACTATGGGGATTTCAGAATCCTCGTACTCAGGATCGACAAGAAGTTTGGCCAACTTTCACTCCAGTATTTGTTGATTCGTAAATCACACAAGGGGTAAAACAGAGAACTTTGATCGGAAACTCGTTTTGTTGATTGAATTCGGCGTTACAACAGAGCTTTGATGATAAATAGCTAAAGAGACTAAAAAACTTGAGATCGGCGCTTGGTGAAGCTATCTCTCTATTCTTCTGTCTCTCAGAAGATTGTGGATGCCTTCTTCTAGTTTGCCTCCTCCTTATTTATAGGATTTTGAGTCGGTTGTTTTAAGAGAATAATTCCCTTTTCCAAGTTCGATTAGCAAAGGAAATATTCCGAATCCCCTCCGAGATAAGATAATCTTCCATATATCTCGGAAGTCGGTTTCTATCATGTTATATCGGTATGGGCCCTAATGGGCCGTCAGTCTCGGTAATAAACGAGCGGGCTTAGTCTTGGGCTTTTAGAGTTCGGCCCGACAAACCCAAGTCTGTCTTCCTCTTGTATGAACCATCGTAAACCGATACCGATCTCGGTTCGAATCGAGTTAAAACCCGGGGAGTGCTAAATCCCCCTCTAACAATTGGTCCCCCCCTCAGTTCGGCGAAGTAGTTTTCGGAGTTCGGCGAAGTTTCTAGGAGTATTCTTTAGCTCGATTAGAATTGAGATAGGTATGGTTCATTCGATGCTTATTGCCTTGTGGATCCAAGTTCGGTAAATTTCTCTCGAGCAATTCTCGAGTTCAGAACTTTCGAGTTCGCATAATTTCACGTTTGATTCCGAATTTTTGAGTTCGGTGGATTTTTTGCGTTGGTTCTGAACGTTCGAGTTCGATGGATTTTTCTCGGGAAGGGGGTGTCGATTCGTCTTCTTAAGTCGCAGATTTCGAGGAATCGTCATCATTACTTTTTTATTATAAATAATGCTCGATCCTTCCTTCATTTTTCACTTCTTCCTTGCTTTCAAAAGGTATTTTACTTTCTCTATCTAGCGCTCTCCCTTCTCTCTAGATTTTGTTTATTTTTCTATTCTCCGATCATCCCTTACGCCGTGATTTCTCCGATTTGCTTGAAGATCTTCAAGTTCTTTATTCTGTTCTTCGTCAATTTCTCCTTTTCAATCGAGATGAGTTCAAGAACTTCTTCCTCCTCTGTTAATGACCGAACTCCACCACCGAAGCTTCCCGATCTCGAGCTGTTTATTGATAGATCTGATTCGAGCTCGGATGGTCTGAGCAATGTTCGGCAGGAACTGATCAGGCGCAACTCTCTGCGTGCTGTTGCCGGAGCGAGCAGTCCCAGGGTCGTTATCGAGGTTCCTCACCTTATCGACGAGGATGAGCCCGAAGAAGGGGTTGCCGAATCGAACGATCAAGTGCGGGCGGATAGAGAGTTTGCAGCTCAGCTTGCGGAGGGTGACGATGCAGCTCGCCCGGACGATCGCGCTGCTTCATCTGCAGTTCGTCAAGGCGATGAAGACGATGTTCCCTTGATGACAGCCAGACGAATGGTTGAAAGACCGTCGAACATCGGGCCGTCTCGTTCTAAGATAGAGACGGTCCAAGATACCTTGGAGCTATGTAATGCTTCAGACTAGCTGGTCTTCAAGATTCTGAAGACTTCCGATCGTCCTTGAGACGCCCCTGAAGGTTACATATGCGTTTATGAGGAGTATTTTAGAAGCTGCGGTCTCCAGTTTCCTCTCCCGGAGCTTCTTTATAAGTACTGCAAAAGACGACTTGTCGCGATCTCCCAACTCATGCCGGCCACGATAATCAACATTATGGGTCTCCTGACTCTTGGAGAAGAGTGTGGTATTCCCATCACGGTTAATATTTTTGAGAGGCTGTTTCGGGTGAACCTGTCGAAGGCCAGGCCTTGGTTCCTATCGGCTAACGCAAAGCCGGAGTACGATCTTGTTACCGGGAAAAAACTGAGCAAGGTCAACAATTGGAGTTCCCGGTACTTCTATGTTAAAATTGACGAATCTTCCGTTGAACGTCCGGACGGGAGCTACCGAACTCAGTGGAGGACTCCTATCGGTAGACATTGGTTTCTCGATCTTTATCATTTGTTTTGTTTTGCCTAAGTTATATTTTTCTTTTTGCTTTTCAGATCGTCACGTACCGGGCTTCCTTATTACCACACCTGGTTTCACCTTTGTTCACGCGAAGCAGTTAAGTGAGGCTGGGAAAGTTCGGTGGCCTGAAGCTTACCAAGAAAAACTCGACTTGAAAGCCAAACGAGCTCTTAAAGGTATATGTCGGTAAATTTTCCTTCACAGTCCGACAATTACTTCTCTGTGATGATCTGGTTTTCTTCTTATTATTTATATTATTTTTTTTTATAGCAAATCCCTCTCGTCGACGGAAAATGAAGCTCGACGATATCCCAGACCTGACCGCCGAGATGGACGGTGAAGAAGCGAATACGGAAGTCCCGCCTGATGTTCAGGGTGGGAAAACTACTGCCGACGTGGAAATCGTCGAAGAACAGGCTCCGGGTGAGGAGTAGGTTCCTGCTGAAAGACGTGCTTCTCCCGTGGATGCGGCGAAGATGAGGAGAAGGAAGAAGAAGGGCAAAAGACCGGCGAAGCCAGTTGTTGAGGTCGGTGTGGGGAATGCCGAACCTCAAGGCATTGAAGATGATACGGTGGTCATATCGGACCGCTCTGCTGCATCAAAGAGGCAGCGAACTTCAGCAACTACGGCTCATTCTGTCAGTTTTGGTTATGACAAGAATGAGCCGGTGACGAACGATGCAGAGGCTTGCGCCGATCTGTATCGTCAACTGAACTTCAACTCGGGGGTGCTTCCTCCAGTCGAGGATCTTTTTCAGTCCGGAGCTTACAAGAGTCTGGATCGGACTACTGCTGAGGTAAATAAACTTTCCGAATTTGGATGATGATTTTTTTTATCTTTTATCGTGACGGATCTTTTCTCTCTTCAGATGGTTGCTCAAACGAACGAGCTCGTTGGCACCTATGACCGCGAGCTTGATTTCGCCCGTCGAAGGTCGCTGAAGTCTGGCGTGCAGGCCGTGGAACTCCTCAAGGCGTTGCTTGTTGAACAAGAGAGGACAAGGGCCGGTGATTTCGCGGTCGCTGAGCTAACAAGAGAGATCGCCGCGCTGAAGGCTTCTAAAGCAGAGCTCACTAGGGAGAGAGATGCCCTTGCTCATACTTTGGTTCGGGAGACATCTCGTCTGCGAGCTGGTCGTACTCAGCAGACTATGAAAAGGAAGGAGGTCACCGAGAAATTCCAAGTTCGGCTTCAGAAGGTCAAGGATCATTTGGCCTCTCTAGACCGGGTTAAGAAACTGTTTCTTGCCGTTAATCAAGCTCAAGGGGTTCTCGGTTTCTGCGAAAGTCTTGAGGCAAAGCACGGTATCATCGTCCCGCCATCTTGTATCGAGAGACTCAAGAAAATTAAATCCACGAAGTTGGCTGAATACGAGGCAGTTGATCTCTGCGAGCTTGCCGAGGAAGATATGGTTGTGTCGCCTTTCATCGAGCCGATTCATCCGGAGATCTCTCTCCCAATAGGCACTGAGGTCCCGGCGGGTATCGACATGTTTGGTTCTAACCGGGCCGCGATGTCTAGTGATCCAGCTGACGCCATGCGGAATCAAAATGTCTGATTTTATATGCCTTTGTCGTTCTCGGTTATTTGTGGCGCTTTTGCCTTGTAATAATTTTTTTTTGTTTTTTGGCCTATGAGGCTTATATCTCGACCCTTTGGACCGGAGAGTTTTTAAAGTCCGGTATCCATTAATTTTGGTATGACTTTTTTTACAATCATAATTATGAGTCTCCTTGATCATTCTTTTATGGAGTATTCATTTTATCGAATCTCGGCTTGTTTGAAGTCGTAAATCTATATGAACTTCTCAGGTCTGCCGTACACAAAATGGTGCCGTAATAGTACGGTCTTAGCCGGGTTGAAGAGGACGGACTTTATTCTACGGTTTATTTGAAACCGGTGGCCTGTTTAACTGATCGGCTTATGCTTTGCAATTGTTGAGGAATCGGCTTATAATTTTCGCGATTGTTGAGAAATCGGCTTATAATCATCGCGATTGTTGAGAAATCGGCTTAGATTTTTGCGAGGAATGGCGTTCGGCTTTACCTATGGAGCTCGGCATAAGAGTACGTGCACAGCTTGTCTTAAGATACTCCAAGGTTTTCTCAGATTGAATCCGAGTGCGCGAGACAAGCTCGGCTTATTTAGATCGAATGGTCTTAGAATAGGTTAAATGCGAGACTGGAAGGTGTTTTATCCATAGCGCCATGAGGATGCATGCGAGCAATAGCTCGGCTTAATTTGATTTTATCGATCGCCTGGCCAGGACGTCGATTTGGGAACCGTGATGGTTGAAAGCGAACTTTTGGAGTTCGGCGAACTTTGTTAAAAATTCGGCTTTTGACGATACGAGTTTTTATGTATAGGCGAACTGTTTAAAATTCGGCTTTTGGGGATACGAATTCTTAGAATTCGGCGAACTGTTAAAGTTTGGCTTTCGGGGATATGAATTTTTAGAATTCGGCGATCTGTTTAAAGTTCGGCTTTCGATGAATACGAATTTTTAGAATTCGGCGAACTGTTTGTAGTTCGGCTTTCAATGAATGCGAATTTTTAGAATTCGGCGAACTATTTGAAGTTTGGCTTTCGATGAATGCGAATTTTTAGAATTCGGCGAACTGTTTGAATTTCGGCTTTTGACGAATGCGAATTTTTAGAATTCGGCGAACTGTTTGAAGTTCGCCTTGACTAAAATGTTATTAAAGTAACAGCTGAACCCAATGTGGGCTGCCTACGTACCCTCGAAAGAAGGATCAAGCCATTCGTAGTTCGTATTACATCGTTGTTGAAATCGAGCATAAAAAGGCTCGGTGATCTTTTTTTTTTTTTGGCGCTTCTAGTAGTAGTAGCGTTTGAGGTTCATCGAATTCCATGATCGTGGGATCGGTGTTCCGTCTAATCTCATGAGTTCGTACACTCCGGGCTTGACGACCCTCATGATCTGATAGGGTCCTTCCCAGTTAGTGTCGATCTTTCCTGCGTTCTTCTCTTCGGTGCCTTCGAAGACCTTTCGTAAGACAAGATCTCCATCTTCAAAGTGGAGTCCGCGAACTTTCTTGTTGTAGTAGCGTGCTGCCAAGTTTTGATAATTTTGGATGCGAAATAAAGCTTGATCGCGTTGCTCTTCGAGTGCGTCGAGGTTATCGAGCATGACTTCATCGTTTAGACCGGGGTTTTCCACGAGCATCGTCCTGCGTATTGTTGGAATGTTTAGTTCGGCAGGACAGAGTTCTTCGACGCCGTAAGCCAGGTAGAAAGGGGATTGTCCGGTTGATTGTCTTGGAGTGGTGCGATAAGACCATAAGACTCCGTCGAGTTCGTCAGCCCACCGACCTTTTCTTACATCCAAAAGTTTTTTGAGTCCGTCAATGATGGTTTTGTTTGTTGACTTGGCCTAGCCGTTGCGTTTAGGCTATCTAGGTGTGGAGAAACTTAGTCGGATTTTCCACTTGGCACAGAAATCGCCAAACAATGTTGAGATGAATTGCGGCCCGTTATCGGTGATGATTTCGTACGGGACTCTGTGTCGGCATATGATATTTTTCCAGACGAACTTCTTGACATCGATGGCATGTATTTCGGGGTATGACTCGGCTTCGACCCACTTTGTAAAGTAGTCTGTCATGACGAGGATGAATTTTTTCTATGTGGTGGAACGTCCATAAGTTTACGATTTGAATTGCCGGGCACTTTGCTATACATTTTGATTTCCTGTGTCCAGTCTGTAGGTGTGATCTCGCTTAGGGGTTTGATGTTTATTGGTGTATGAATCCCCTCTGATGGTTCCTCGGTTTTGTCGTCGGAGTGGTTTTGTGTTGGTTCGACGATGTGTTCGGTTTCTTTGTTGTGTTCTAGATTGATGTTATGTTCATCGTCTGTTATATGTGTTTGCCTTTGTCTTCGTGGGACGGGCTCGGCTGCGGGGTAATCTTCGTAGTTACGCATGCGAGTGGTGATATTGCATTCTTCCATCTTTTCAATGCTTGGCTCGGATATACTTTCGACTGGTATCGTCCTTTTGAGATGAGGATCCGAACTTGATGCTAATGCGGCAAGTGCGTCGGCCGGAGTGTTTTCTCCCCTTGGGATTTTGGTGAGATTAAAGTATTCGAACTCGGTGGCGAGTTTTTTTACGAGTTTGAGGTATGCGTCCATTCGATCGTTCTTTGCATCGTATTCTCCGCTGAATTGGCTGGCGACGAGCTGCGAGTCACAATAGGCCCGTATTCGAGTTGCGTCGATGGCCTTGGCTAAGCGAAGTCCGGCGAGTAGTGCTTCGTACTCTGCTTCGTTATTTGATGCGTTGAATGCCAGACGGAATGATTGTTCCAAGATTTCTCCGGTTGGAGACTGAAGTCGTATGCCTACTCCCGACCCTCGATGGGATGATGATCCGTCCACGTGGAGGATCCATTGTTTCGTAGCTATTACATCAGTATCGACGAACTCTTGTGGTAGCTCGATAAGGAAATCGGCGAGGACTTGTGACTTGAGGCTTGTCCGATTCTTATAATTGATATCATATTCGCTGAGCTCGATTGCCCATTTGGAGAGTCGACCGGATTGGCTTGGACTGTGTAAGATTATTCGGAGTGGCTGATCGGTCAAGACGGTGATAGAGTGTGATTGAAAGTACGGTCTAAGTTTCCGAGCAGCAATGACGACGGCGAGGGCAAGTTTTTCGAGTGTTGGATATCGGCTTTCGGTGCCATCAAGTGATTTGCTTATGTAGAAGATCGGCTTCTGCTCGCCTCTGTCTTCCCAAACAAGGACTCCACTGACCGCTGAGGTTGAAATTGCGATGTAAAGATAGAGAGTTTCGCCATCCTCAGGTTTGGCTAAGATCGGTGGAGTGGACAGGTACTCCTTAAGATGTTTGAACGCTTCTTCACATTGGTCGTCCCATTCTAGATGCTTGTTTCCGTGTAGCAGCTGATAGAAGGGGAGACACTTGTCGGTAGATCGTGATATGAACCTGTTAAGTGCGGCTATGCGGCCTGTCAACCGTTGGACTTCTCTTTTCGGTGTCGGGGATGGGAGATCGAGGATTGCGGAGATCTGCTTAGGATTAGCCTCGATTCCTCTTTGAGTGACGATATATCCGAGGAACTCTCCTGATGTCACTCCAAACGTACATTTAGTTGGATTGAGCTTCATGCCGTACTCGTTCAGTATGTCGAAACATGTGTTGAGGAGCAAGATATGATCCTTAGTGACGAGTGATTTGACGAGCATATCATCGATATAGACCTCCATGGTTTTCCCGAGCTGGCTAGCGAACATGCGGTTGACAAGTCTTTGGTATGTTGCTCCTGCGTTCTTCAGGCCGAATGGCATGACTTTGTAGCAGTATATGCCGCGATCGGTGATGAATGAGGTTTTCTCGCGATCGCCTGGGTGCATGAGTATCTGGTTATAGCCCGAAAACGCATCCATGAAAGAGAGGAGTTTGTTCCCGGCTGTAGCTTCGACGAGTTTATCGATATGCGGGCGGGAGTGGGAAGCTGTCTTTTGGGCATGCTTTGTTGAGATCGGTAAAATCAACGCATATTCTTCATTTTCCGTTTTTCTTTTTAACGACGACTGGGTTTGCCAGCCAGCCCGGATATCGAACTTCCGTAATTGACCATGCTCCGAGCAACCGTTCGACCTCGTCATTGACGGCCTGGGCTTTCTCGGGTCCGAGCTTGCGCCGTTTCTGCTTGATCGGTATGAAGGTGGAGTCAATGTTGAGTTCGTGACTTGTGATCTTTGGATCGATTCTGGGCATGTCGTTGATTGATCAGGCGAAGGTTGATACGTTCCTTTTGAGAAAACGGACTAGGTCATATTTGATCTCTTCATCAAGTTCGGCTCCGATTCCGACGCATCTGTCGGGATTGAATTCGTCGATGTTGACTTGAATAATTGTTTCTCGTCTCGGCAGATCGGGGATGTTGATGGCTTCCTTTGTGTTGATTACGTATGTGCGGGATGTTGTTTTCAACTTTCATTCGTTGATATAGCAAGTTCGGGACATCACTTGCATCACCTCTCGGAGTAAAGATTCCGGATGGCGTTGGGAATTTTAAGCATTGGTGATAAGTTGAGACGACGGCCTTCATCACGTATATCCATGGCGTTCCCAGTATACCGTTGTAGATGGCGGGTTTATCTGGTACTAGGAATTTGACCATTTGCATGACCCCACCGACATAAACGGGGATGTTTACCGTTCCGGCTGTCATGGTTTGTTCGCTTGAGAATCTTGTTAGTGGTTCGACGTTCAGCTTGATCTGAGCATCTGGGAAGTCCATGTTTCTGAGTGTTTCCCTGAATATTACGTTAACCGAATTTCCGGTGTCAACAAGGACTCGTCCGACGGTGACATTTCCGATAAGTATTTCGACGACTAGTCACTACAAGAAAACACAGTTTTTGCGACCACCAAAAGAGTCCCAAAATGGTCGCAAATGACTCATTTGCAACCATTTTGGGACCAAAAAAAGTGGTCGCAAATATTTGGTCGTTAAATAAAGTGGTCGCAAAATTGGGACTGATTTGTGATTGTAATATCAGTTCTAATTTAAAGACTGATTTGTGACTATTTGTAAAAAGAAGAATTAAAAAAAAACAAAAAAATTCAAATTTTTTTTATTTATTAAATTAATTAATTACAAAATTGTAAAAAAAAATATAAAACAAATATAAAAAAAATGGTCGCAGATCCGATCTGCTCCTTCTCTTCTCCGATATGCTCTTCTCTTCTCCGATCTGCTCCTCTCTCCGGCGAGAATTCACTGCGCCGATCTGCTCGTAGAAGAAGCCTCGCCTGGATCTGGATCTCACCGCCGTCTCCTCGGATCTCACCGCCGCTTCCTCAGATCTCACCGCACGACCGCCGCCTCCTTGGACTAACCTCACGACCGCCGCCTCCTCGGACCAACCTCATGACAGCCTCGCCGGCGGTGAGCATCTGGAAAAACATAAAACAAGAGTTAGATCAAGCGAATGATTTAAGGAATTTAACGAAACAAAACACGCAAATCTTGGGATCAATCACCTTGTTAATACAATTATTAATAATATCTCTGCTAAATCAATAACACATTCAGCATAAATGAAACTTTGAGAAGTTTCGACAGATCCAGACATAAGAAGAAGAAGAGGAAAAAAAAAGTGAGTTAGAGAAGGAAGAAGAAGAGAAACAATCGTAGGAAGAGAAGGAAAAAAAATAATAGAAAAAAAAATAATAAAAAAATAAAAAGATAAAGCAAGTGAGATCCTCGACCGTTGGATTAAACCAATCAACGGTGGAGGATCTCAATCCTCGTCTAAATGAATTAGCCAATGAGAAGCTTTCATTATTTTGTCATTTAGTCACAAATTAGTCGCAAATTTGAACTATTTTGTGACTACTATTTAAAAAAATCGACTGGGGTTGCTAAACGGTCGCAAATTTGGGACTATTTTGTGACAATTAAAAATATTTACCCTAAACCCTAAGCTTTAAGAACCTAGAAAGTTTGAATATGACTTTACAATGATTTTGTGAATATAGCAGTTTAAAAATATGTTAAAAATTTTAAATAAATAAATATTGAGATAATTTTTATCTTTCAAAATTATTTCTTATAAAACACATGTAACACTTAGTAGATGTTATGATTAGATTGAAATTTTTGTAAGTGTTATATTTTTTTTTATTATTTGATGTTTATGTGTAAGATGTAGTTTACAATTTAAGAATTAGAGTTTATTATTAAGGGTTAGAAGTTTAGGGTTTATATTTTAGGATTTATAAAATGATCATATTAAAAAAATTTGTAAGTGTTGAATTTTTTTGTATATTATTTGATGTTTATGTGTAAAATTTTGTTTACAATTTAATATTTAGATCAAGTTTATGATTAAGGGTTATAGGTTTAGGGTTTAGGGTTAAGGGTTTGTGGTTTGAGTTTAGAATTTATTGATTTCTATAAAAAAAAAATCAAGTGGAGTTGCAAATTAGTCCCAAATTTGGGACTATTTTGTGACTACTATCAAAAATTAGTCCCAAATTGGTCACAAAAACTGGGTTTGGAAATTAGTGTACATGTTACCCTAAACCCTAAACTTTAAGAAAATATAACGTTTGAATATCACTTTACAATTATTTTGGGTATATAGCTGTTCAAAAATATATTTTACAATTTAAGATTTAGAGTTTATGATTAAGGGTTAGAGGTTTAGGGTTTATAATGTATGATTTATAAAATGATTATATTTTAAAAATTGTAAGTGCTGAATTTTTTTGTATATTATTTTATGTTTATTTATTTGATGTTTTGTATATTATTTGATGGTTTAGGGTTTGTAATTTAGGGTTTAGAATATTTTGTATATTATTTGATGTTTATTTAAAAACAAATCGAGTGGAGTTGCTAAACCGAAACAAATCATTAACAAATTTGGGACTACTTTTGCAAGTTCTTAAACAGTCGCAAATTTGAGACTCTTTTGTGACTCTTCTGTTTCGTCTTTAATTTGCGACTGTTTTGCCACTGCATTGCGAGTAGTCGCAAAGTGGTCGCAAATTAGTCACACTTTCGTCCCACTTTTTTGCGACAAAAAAAAGAGTCACAAAATTTGGTCACAAAAACTGTGTGTTCTTGTAGTGAGTGGGTCGTTGTGAGGCATATGCAGCCCTTCAGTGTCGGATTCAGAGAAGGTGATCGGCGTTCCGCTTGTTGAAGTTCGGTTTTCGCGTTGTGCGGCTAATGCCTCTCTACTATACTCTTTAATTTCTAGGACGGAATAGTTGCAAAATTCCAACGCTCCCATGATCATGTTGACGCGTTTCCGGACTTGGGGAGTATGTTGGTTTTCCGTTTGTTCCTCTCGATCTCGTTTTTGTTGACCTTCGTCGGCAATGTCTTTTGCTCGCTCGGGATCTTTGTTCGGTCTGCCGTTGTCACGACGTCGTCTTCCGTTGTCGTTGCGGCGGGGTCTGCTCATAGGTCGGAACCCCCCTTCTACCGGGACTTCCCCTCTCTTGTATTTCATCAGTAATAAATCATGTAGATGCCGGCAATCTTCGGTGGTATGACCCTCTCGGTTATGAAAGTGGCAGAACGGACCGGACTCGTCGTCGGTTTCCTTTGAGTTGTCTGGTCGGACCCACGTGTTCCAATTTTGTTGTGATTGAACGGCATTGACTGGTTGTTTCGGAGAAGCGTACTGCTTTTCTTTGACGGGGAGTTGCTTTGTAGGAGCGTACTGCTTATCATTCGCGGCTTCCTCCTCTTACTCGAGGATGTAGATGTGCGACTTATGCAGGATATCTTCCAAGGATTTCCGCTCATTTCGTTTGATTTCTTTGTGAAAGTCGAACCGATACCAGGTTGCTTTGTAAAGGGCTTATATCGCAGCTTCATCGTCGATTGTGCAATGAGAAACCACCTCTTTAAAGCGGTTCATGAAACTGCGTAGAGGTTCGTCGCTTTTTTGCTCGAGTGCCCAGAGGTCGGCATTCCTTGTTTTTTGTTTCATGAACATGGTAAAGCGTTTGAGGAATTTCGTTGTGAGCTCGTTGTAGTTGTTGATCGAGTTCGCGTCGAGTTGTGAGAACAAGTCGCGTGATGTTCCGCAAAGATTTTCCACGAACAACTGGCACATGGCTGCGTCTTTTTCTTCCTTGTTAAAGAAGCGAAATCGGTTCATCATGATTACGAACGAGGTCAGGAAGTGAAGCGGGTCAGTATGTCCGTCGTATGGGGTAATCTTAACTCTTTTCAGGCGCCGGACTGGGGTATTGATGACCTGATCTGTGAACGGTGTCTTTTGTGTTTCCTGGATGACTCGATCGATCTCTGGTGCCGAGCTCGTAGCTTGATGGACTCTGGATCGGATATCTTGAAGCTGAGCTTGGACGTCTTCGAACTCCATGCCTATGGATGCTTGATCGGTGATGTGGGTTCCCGGATTGGCTGTGGATCTTCTTGTCGGTAAGTCTTCCGTGTTTGGATTTCGGGCACCGTTAAGCTCAGGTAAAAGGTTCCGGCGAAAATCGTTTTCAGGGGTGATCTGGTTTTGGTCGAATATTCCGATTCGGTTTCTAAGTTCGGCTTGTGAAGCTAACAGAGATTCGAACCGCTCTTCGTTCCTCTTGGAGATTTTCGCGAGTTGAGCTGCCATGGCCTTTAGGAGCGTGGTTGGATCGGCTAATGTTGGAGCTGCTGGCGTGACCTCCGGTGGATTCGGAGGACTATCATCTCCGGTAGGTAAGTTCGGATGGTTTCCTCTGGTAGGCAACAGATCGGGTATCCTTCAGGATGGTCCCGTTGTTCGTCTGATCGATGTTGTCGATGATGACTGATGGAGTGTCTAATGGGTTCGTCATTGCCGAACTCAATCAATCGAGATCTGAAAGTTCTGTTTTATTAAACTCCCCACAATCAGCGCAAATTGTTGATTCGTAAATCACACAAGGGGTAAAACAGAGAACTTTGATCGGAAACTCGTTTTATTGATTGAATTCGGCGTTACAACAGAGCTTTGATGAAAAAGAACTAAAGAGACTAAATAACTTGAGATCGGCGCTTGGTGAAGCTCTCTCTCTATTCTTCTGTCTCTCAGATGATTGTGGATCCCTTCTTCGAGTTTGCCTCCTCCTTATTTATAGGATTTTGAGTCGGTTGTTTTAAGAGAATATTTTCCTTTTCCAAGTTCGATCAGGAAAGGAAATATTCCGAATCCCCTCCGAGATAAGGAAATCTTCCATATATCTCGGAAGTCGGTTTCTATCCTGTTATATCATGTTATATCAGTCTGGGCTTAGTCTTGGGCTTTTAGAGTTCGGCCCGACAAACCCAAGTCCGTCTTCCTCTTGTCCGAACCATCGTAAACCGATACCGATCTGGGTTCGAATCGAGTTAAAACCCGGGGAGTGCTAAATCCCCCTCTAACAGTATTGACCTCTTTTCCATTCCTCAAGGTGATTGCATTGATGTGTACCCTTGGGTTTTCTCCTTTCCCTGGAAGAAAACCTTCTTGCCTTTTTACAGCCTCTGAAGTCTGAGCTACCTGAGTTTCCAGCTTCTTCTGATGAATACCGAGCTTCGATCTTTCCACTCATATCTTTGTACATAGCATCCATCTTCCCATTGAAATCCACTATTATATGCTGCTGTCCATGAACCAACTATTCAAGCATAAACTCAATCTTGCTCTCTGGGGTTTTAGCAGGTATAGGCTGATAAGATGAATTCCCATAGTTCCTGGTATAACCACTGTTCTGGAAAGGTTTCTAGCTAAACTGATTCGACCCAAAACCACTTGGATTAGCTTCAGATTTGAATCCTCCTTGCTGAAAATTGTTGTTGAAGTTTCGGTTGTTGTTGTATTGATTCCTCTGACCTTGAAAACCAGAACCACCAATGTAGTTAACATCCTCTACTTCATCCTCATTGATATTCTTGACTTCCTCAGCAAAATGAACTGCCTTCATCGATTTTCCCAGCAAGAGATTGTGCACTGAATCTAACTTAGCCTGAACATCAGCAATATGCGATCCATCAACTCCTCCAGCCTGCTTCTTCCGCTCGAAATCAGCATTCTTGGTGCTATTGCTAGACGCCAAGTTCTCAATCAGCACAACCGCATCATCTGGATACCTGGTGTTGAAATTCCCATTACTCGCAGCATCCAAAGCCATCTGGTACCTCCAATCGATCCCTCTGTAGAAAGTACCCAGCAGTTGAACCTGAGTGAACTCATGGTGCGGACAATCTCTCTGATATGACCTGAAACGAATCCAAGCAGCCTTGAGTGCCTCTGTCGGACCTTGAGAAAACTGAAAAATCTTGTCCCTGAGCTCTTCGGATCTCACATCATCATATAAATTATTCAGGAACGCATTCTTCGTCTCATCCGATGTAGTTAGCGAACCAGGAGATAACTGCTTCAGCCAATAAGCTGCATCCCCACTAAGAGAGTATGGGAAAAGCTTGCAGAAGAGGAACTCATTGGGCACTCCATTGTACTACATACCAGTGACCAAATCCTCGAACCTCTCGATATGATCCATGGGGTGTTCATGAGATAGACCATGGAAAGGATGCTGACTCACAAGAGCGTAGTACGCAAGTTTCAGCTCAATGTCATTCCTTTGAAAAATTTGAATGCGAATCGCAGCTCGATTGGCATAGAACTGATCAGGTCTGTTGTGCTCACCAAGTGTCCTCCCACGATCAACTGCATCATTCCCAACATTCACAACAGCTGTAAGGACAACGACGTTTCCATCTCCATCAAGTCGTTTCCCTCTCTCATTACACAGTTGACCCTCTTGGTCTCTCAAAGTTCCAGCTTCATCACGAGTCAATACTATTGGGTTATTCATCTCTGCTAGCCTCTTTGTTTTTCTGTCTGCACGTTCCAAGTTTGCTAGCTCCTTGTTGGAAAGATGAAGTAGCTCAGTGCGCTTGTTCCTCCGGGTTTCGCGAGTGGGCATACACCTGAAACACAAAGGCAAGACACGTAAGTAACCAAAAAAAAACACAAAAATTCACGACATGTATCGACCGATACCACTAGGGTGTCGATCGATACTGGTCGAACTTAGTCGAAATTCTCAAACTAAAATCTAATGGCGAATTGAGTCCCCGGCAACGGCGCCAAATTTGATAAGCTCAAATTAATACCCTAAAAGTACTAAAGCTTTGTCGATTGTAATACTTACGGGTCGAATCCACAGAGACTCAAGAAAACACACAATAGATTATAAGGATTGAATTAAGCCAAGTGATCAATGGAATTGAAAGCAAATACGTAAATTAAACAAGTTGTAATTCGATTGGAAGGAAGATAGGTTCATAGTATTTCTCAGAAAATCAATAAATGCAAATAAACTAACTAATCAGGGTTCAGGTTACGCACAGTTCTTGAAATCAAATCACTAAAGTATAATTAACCAACTGTCGTTACGAGAATTATCTAAGTATAAATCTTAGAATTCCAAATCTCTTTGCGAATCCTAAAGTCTAAACCAGCTTTTAGTTCAATTTTGATTTGTTCACAAAACAACTAAACCAAATCTCTTTGCGAATAGTTATTTTGCTCACCCTAAGTTCTATCAGGTAATCAATTGCACTGTCGTGCCTAATCGATTATCCTAAGATCTAAGTTCCAGGTGATCAATCTAGATATAGCTTTGAGAACAACCTAAGGTGAAGAACTAATTCATATTATGAACCCTAAACAACTAATAAACCTAGCATTCAAAGAAATCCCTTATGAGAACCCTAAACCTAACATGAGATCTACTCAGACATGGAGATTGAAACAATAAACATGACTGAATAAATTCTTGAATAAATAATAAAGAAGAGAGTAAAACAAGGGTTCGAAATCTTCTCTCGGACGAACAGAGTTTCAGATTTGTCTCCCTCAAAAGCTCTCTCCCAAAACCAAAGTAGAATAAAGCGTGTATGAAGCGTCATGGCCAAAGTGGCTGAAAAACCTAATAAATAACCTAAAACACGTTTTGGGGTTTCTTGTAAATAATAAAGTCTTCTGGGGCAATTTGCAGTTTCTCAAATCTTCAGAAAAGTCGTGATCCTTCTGTTTCTTCGACGGGTATCGATCGATACCATAAGTGTATCGATCGATACTCAGGCATCAAATCGGTGTCTCATCTACAGGATCTCTGCTTTGCTCCAAAAAGCTCCAAAATGCTTCAATATCTCCAATAATGCTCCAAACGTACCTAAAATCTGAAAGGACTCTAAAAGACTCCAAAATACTAGAAAGACTCTATAAAAGGACTTATAGCATGGCCTAAAACGGGTAAAAACCATGATATATTAGTAAGGTATCTTAGGTTTGTAAACACTTTCTTCAATCAACTCGGGTTGCGTCTCGACCTCAGGGTTCGTGTCGGTCGACACATGATTGGTGTCGATCGACACACTTGGCTTTGACACGTCTCGGGAAGGTTTTTGGGCTTGTGTCGCTCGACATGGGATGGTGTCACTCGACAAATGGGGATTTCATGAATCCTCATCGTCATCTTCCACAAGATAAACGAAATTTCCTGCAGTTAAGCTCTTTTTCACTTCTGGATTAACCTCTTTTCCACTCCTCAAGGTGATTGCATGAATGTGTTCCCTCATATTCTCTGTCTTCCCTGGAAGAAAACTATCTTACCTCTTCACAGCTCTTGCAGTTTGGGCAACCTGAGTTTCCAGCTTCTTCTGATGAATACTGAGAGCCTCGATTTTTCCATTCAGGTCTGTGTACATAGCATCCATCTTCCCATTGAAATCCACTGTCATCTTCTGCTGTCCTTGAATAATTTGTTCAAGCATAGACTCAACCTTTTTCTCTGGGGTTTTGGGAGGTAGAGGTTGATAAGACGAATTCCCATAAGTTCGGGTGTAGTCACTGCTCTGGAATGGTTTCTGGGCAAATTGATTTGTTCCAAAACCAGTTGGATTGACTTCAGACTTTTACCCTCCTCGCTGAGCATTGTTGGTGAAGTTTCGGTTATTTTTTTGCTGGTATTGATATCTCTAACCTTGAAAACCAGCACCACCAATGTAGTTAACATCTTCCACTTCATCCTCATCAAAATTCTCAACCTCATCAGCAAAGTGAACATCCTTCTTCGTCTTTCCCATCAAAAGATTGTGCACTGAATCCAGCTTAGCCTGAACCTCAGCAATATGCGATCCATCCATGCTCCCAGTCTGCTTTCTTCGCTCAAAGTCTGCATTCTTGGTACTATTGCTAGATGCCAAGTTCTAAATAAGCAAATAAGCATCGTCAGGATATCTGGTGTTGAAGTTCCCATTACTCGCAACATCTAAGGCCATCTGATACCTCCATTCAATCCCTCTGAAGAAGATACCCAGCAACTGACCCTTAGTGAACCTGTGATGTGGACAATCCCTCTGATATGATATGAATCTCACCTAAGCAGCTTTAAACGCCTCAGTCGCTCCTTGAGAAAATTGGGAGATCTTATTCCTAAGCTCCTCGGATCTTGCATCATCATAGAAATTGTTCAAGAAGGCATTCTTAGTCTCCTCCCATGTAGTCAGTGATCCAGGCGGCAACTGTTTAAGCCAATAAGCTGCATCTCCACCAAGAGAGTATGGGAAGAGCTTACAAAAAAAGGAAATTATTTGACATTCCATTGTACTTAATGCTAGTAACCAAGTCCTCAAACCTCTCAATGTGATCCATGGGGTGTTCATGAGAAAGACCATGAAAAGGGTGCTGACCCACAAGAGTGTAGTATGCAGGTTTCAGCTCAAAGTCATTTCTCTGAAAAGCAGGAGGGCGAATCGTTGATCGATTGGCATAGAACTGATCAGGCCTGTTGTACTCACCAATTGTCCTACCATGATCAACCACAGCAATCTCATCAACAACAACTGGAGGGGCAATGTCGTTTCCATCTCCATCAAGTCGTTTCCCTCTCTCATTGCACAAATGACCCTCTTGGTCTCTCAAAGCTCCAGCATCATCTTGAGTCAATACCACTGGATTATTCATCTCTGCTGGCTTCTTTGTTTTCCTGTTTGCACGTTCCAAATTTGCTAGCTCCTTGTTGGAAAG
Source organism: Eutrema japonicum (assembly GCA_030161315.1). Classification (NCBI taxonomy): domain Eukaryota; kingdom Viridiplantae; phylum Streptophyta; class Magnoliopsida; order Brassicales; family Brassicaceae; genus Eutrema; species Eutrema japonicum. The sequence continues at coordinate 18,559,970 of BSQW01000012.1, read as the reverse complement.
ATTAACTAGCCGAGTGCTCTTGTTCCTCCTGGTTTCGCGAGTGGGCATACACCTGAAACACAAAAGACAAGGCACGTAAGTAACAAAAATCAGAAAAAGAGTAAAATAAAACGATGAGTATCGACCGACACTGGGTGGTTTCGCTCGACACTATCAAACTTAGTCGAAATTCTAGACTAAAATCTAATGGTGAATTAAGAATCCCCAGCAACGGCGCCAAATTTTGATAAGCTCAAAATTAATATCCTAAAAGTACTAACAGCTTTGCAGCTGCAGTATGTAGGGGTCGAACCACAGAATCAAGAATCACACAATAGATTATATATATTCGAATTAAGCTAAGTAGATCAATAAAACAGGAAGCAATAATGTAGTTTAAAGAGTTGTAAATTCAGTGGAGGAAAATAGGTTCAGGGTATTTCTCAGGAAATCAGAGAATGCAGATAAACCATTTAATCAGGATTCAGATTTTAGCACGGTTTTTGAACTCAAAACACTGAGCTATAACTAACCAACTTTCGTTGCGAGAATTATCTAAGTTTAAATCTCAGAATCCCAAATTTCTTTGCAAATCCTAAAGACTGAACTAGCATTAAGTTCAAGTTTGATTTGTTCACAAAACAACTAAACCAAATTTCTTTGCGGATAGTTATTTTGCTCACCCTAGGTTCTATCAGATTATCAATCACACTTTCGTGTCAAATTGATTAACCTAAGATCTAAGTTCTAGGTGATCAATCCAGAATTTAGCATTAAGAACAACCTATGGTGAAGAACTAATTTGATTTTGAATCCTAACTAACTGATTAACCTAGCATACAAATAGATCCTTTATGAGAACCCTAAACCTAAAAGGAGATCTACTCAGACATGGAGATTAGGTAAAACAACATTATTGAATAGAACTCAAAAGTAATAATCAAGAGAATAAACAAGGGGTCTGAAATCTTCTCTCGGACGAACAGAGTTTCAGACTTGTCTCCCTCAAAAGCTCTCTCAACAAAATCAAAAGTAGAATAATGCTTCGCAAAAAAGTGGCTGAAAAACCTAATGATATGCTAAAACACGTTTTAGAGCTTCTTGTAAATAATAAATACTTCTGGACCAAAGTGAAATTTCTTCAGATAAGGAAAAAGTCGCGTTTCCTTTCTTCAGGCAGTCGGTATCGACCGACACCAGATGGTATCGCTCGACACAAGGACCTCAAATTGACCCTCACAGCTACATGATCCTTGCTTAGCTCCAAAATGCTCCAGAATGCTCTAGAATCTCTAATTTATCTCCAAACGTACCTAAACCTAAAAAGACTTAAAAAGACTCCAAAAATACTAGAAAGACTATAAACGAGACCTATATCATGGTTAAAAACGTGTAAAAACCATGATATATCAAACATACCAAATCTCATGAAAGAAATATTGTTAATCATGATTATAAAATATGAAGATGAAAGATTTAAAGGAAATTAAGAAAAACAAACTTTAAATTGCATAAAACTCAAGATATCTTTTACAAAATCTCAAGAACACTTTAAAGGAGAGGTTTTTAGCAAAAGGGAAGAAGAAGCTCAAAAAAATTAGGTCTAAGGCCTTATATAGAGGTGGTCCACGCCCAGGTCAGAGGGTCAACACCAGCATGTGGTGGTCAGGTGTGATGGGACGGTGTGGAGTTGAGGCAGGAACACCTGACCGTCTTCAAGGGGTGTAGATGGCCGGTATTCTTCATGCCCAAGGTTTGGTTAAGCACCGGTCCATGACACTGGTTGATGGTCTAGGGGGCTCCTTTGGCCGGTGTTCTTGGCTGTTTCAACACCGGTTGGTTGCACCGGTCGAAGCTGGGCCGGTTTCCTTTGAGCAGAACTCGGTCGGGCGCCAGACAGATATGTCCTTACTAAATATGTGGTATCTTTTGAACCACTGTTTCAAATGACCTCAAACTACTTCCAGACGACAGCCAACTCAATTTTCTACAACTTTCATGAAAACTTCCGAAGCTAATTCTGATTGGAAACCCTTCTAGCCAGATCTTTCAGACACCTCGGGTGACTTCGACTGGTTGGGACGAGAACGGATTTGGATCGATCGATCCAGCATTAGATCGATCTATCTGATGTGTTTTGCCTTAAACTTTGCTCCAAATTACTCCTTCTTGGTCCTTGATCTTCTCCTAAACTTCATCAAGCCTCTCCAACTCCAAAGGTACCTAAAATACTCCAAAATGCAACAAAACATGCAAGAGCTAATCTAAAACTCACTAGACCTTAAATATGAATGCAAAACCAAAGAAAACTATGTAAATGCAAGTGAATTTCATGGAAACCTATCTAAAGTGCATGCTAAAATGAGATAAAATATGAGTATATCACCAATCCTGGTGATAGAAGAATTGTTAGATGAACTCAATGGCGCCACAGTTTTCTCTAAATTTGACATAAAATCTGGTTACCACCAAATACGAGTCAAGAGTAGTGATGTGGAGAAGACCGCTTTCAAGACGCATCAAGGTCATTACGAGTTTCTGGTTATGCCATTTGGGCTGACCAATGCTCCATCAACCTTTCAGTTCGTCATGAATGACTTTTTCGTGTTGTTTTGAGGAGGTTTGTTTAAGTGTTCTTCGACGATATTCTTATTTACAGACCAAACATCCTAGGCCTGGGCATTTTTGGTTCGGTTCCGGATAGGAACCATTCGGTTCCGGGTATTTCGGGTAGTGAGGTTTGGGATCCATTCGGTTCCGAAATGATTTCGGTTCGGTTCCAGTTCGGTACCAGTCAGTTTCGGATCGGTTCGGTTCCAAGAATTCAGAACCGGAAAATACCCGAACTTTTCCGGTTTTTTTCGGTTCCGTGTATTTATTACCCGAAATGCCTAAAATATACCCGAAAATATACCAAAAAACCCGAAAAAGTTTAAGAAAAATATACCCGAAATACCAAAAATATACCCGAAAACCCAAAATTACATCAGAAAACCCGAAAATATACCCGAAAAAAAAAACTAAATAAAATATACCCATAATACCGAAAATATACCTAAAACTGATATATATTTAATATTTTTAGATATATAATTATATTTCGGGTATTCGGGTACTCAAAATATTTTCGGTTCGGTTATGGGTATTACCCGATACCCATGGATATCAGTGAGTAGGAACCAATGGGTATTTTGTTAATTTCGGTTCGGTTCCGGTTCGGGTATTTCAGTTCGATTCCGGTTCAGGTATTTTGGTTCCGGTTATTTTTCCCAGCCCTAAAACATTCAGTCACATCTCACGCATTTAGAGACTGTCATGGTAATAATGAGTAAGCATCACTTCTATGCTAACGCTAAGAAGTGTTCTTTTGGTCATATGGAAGTTTCTTATCTGGGACCTATCATATCTGGAAATGCAGTGGTAGCGGATCTAGAGAAAATTGAAGTGTGATATATCATGGTTTTTACCCGTTTTAAGCCATGATATAAGTCTTTTTTATAGAGTCTTTCTAGTATTATGTAGTCTTTTAGAGTCTTTTCAGGTTTAAGGTATGTTTGGAGCATTATTGGAAATACTGAGGTATTTTGGAGCATTTTGGAGCCAAGCAGAGATCTTGTAGCTGAGACACCAATTTGATGCATGAGTATCGATCGACACACTTATGGTATCGATCGATACCCGTCGAAGAGACAGAAGGATCGCGACTTATTTGAAGATTTAAGAAACTGTAAATTGCCCCAGAAGACTTTATTATTTACAAGAAACCCCAAAACATGACTTAGGTTATTTATTAGGATTTACAGCCACTTTGATGGCTATGCTTTATTTTACTTTGGTTTTGTGAGAGAGTTTTGGAAGGGAGACAAGTCTGAAACTCTGTTCGTCCGAGAGAAGATTTCGAACCCTTGTTTTACTCTCTTCTTTATTATTTATTCAAGTATTTATTCAGTCATGTTTATTGTTGCAATCTCCATGTCTGAGTAGATTTCCTGTTAGGTTTAGGGTTCTCATAAGGGATTTCTTTGAATGCTAGGTTGATTAGTTGTTTAGAGTTCATAATCTGAATTAGTTCTTCACCATAGGTTATTCTCATAGCTAATTATGGATTGATCACCTAGAACTTAGATCTTAGGTTAATCAATTGGGCACGAGAGTGCAATTGGGAGACCTGATAGAACTTAGGGTGAGCAAAATAACTATTCGCAACGAGATTTGCTTTAGTTGTTTTGTTAACATATCAAACTTGAACTAAAAGTTGGTTTAGACTTTAGGATTCGCAAAGAAATTTGGGATTCTAGGATTTAGACTTAGATAATTCTCGCAACGAGAGTTGGTTAATTATACTTCAGTGATTTGAGTTCAAGAACCGTGCATAACCTAAACCCTGATTAGTTAATTTATCTGCATTTATGATTTCTTGAGAAATACCCTGAACCTATCTTTCTCCCATCGAATTTACAACAGTTTAATTTATGTATTTGCTTTCAATTCCATTGATCACTTAGCTTAATTTTCATCTATACAATCTATTGTGTGTTTCCTTGAGTCTATGTGGATTCGATCCCTAAGTATTACAATCGACAAAGCTTTAGTACTTTTAGGGTATTAATTTGAGCTTATCAAATTTGGCGCCGTTGTCGGAGACTCAATTCGCCATTAGATTTTAGTTTGAAAATTTCGACTAAGTTCGCCACAGTATCGATCGATACTCTAGTGGTATTGGTCGATAATTTTATGTGTTACTTACGTTCTTGTCTTTTTTTCAGGTGTATGCCTATTCGCGAAACCAGAACGAACAAGAGCACTCAGCTAGTTGATATGTCAAACGAGCAGTTAGCACTTTGGAACACACAAACAGAAGAGCAAAGAGACTAGCAGAGTTGAACAACAATCCAGTGGTGTTGGTTTAAGATGGAGTTGGTGCTTACAGAGACCAAGAGGGTCAATTGTGCAATGAGAGAGGGCAACGATTGGATGGAGAGGGGAACATCATCCTACCTGCTCCTGTTGTCGAGGAGATTTTCGCTGGAACGCGAATGCAGGGAATATTGTGGCAAATCATGGCAGAACGATTGGTGAGTACAACAGGCCTGATCAGTTTTATGCCAATCGAACAGCGATTCGCCCTCCTGCTTTTTAGAGGAATGACTTTGAGCTGAAACCTGCATACTACACTCTTGTGGGTCAGCATCCTTTTCATTGTCTTTCCAATGAACATTCCATGGATCATATTGAGAGGTTCGAGGATTTGGTCACTAGCATCAAGAGCAATGGAGTGTCTTATGATTACCTTTTCTGAAAGCTCTTCCCATATTCTTTAGGTGGAGATGCGACTTACTGGCTGAAGCAGTTACCTCCTGGATCACTGACTACCTGGGAAGAGACTAAGACTGTTTTCCTGAATAATTTCTATGATGATGCATAATCTGAGGATCTTAGGAACAAAATCTCCTAGTTTTCTCAAGGGCCTACTGAGGCGTTCAAGGCTGCTTGGACGAGATTCAGATCATATCAGAGAGATTGTCCACATCACGGGTACTCTGATGTTCAGCTGATGGGTTTCTTCTTCAGAGGAATTGATTGGATGTATCATATGGCTTTGGATGCTTCGAGCAATGGAAACTTCAACACCAGGTATCCTGAGGATGCTTATGTGCTGATTGAGAACTTAACATCTAGCAATAGCACCAAGAATGCAGACTTTGAGCGCAAGAAGCAAGCTAGTAGCATGGAGGGTTCACAGATTGCTGAGGTTCAAGCCAAGTTAGATTTTATGCACAATCTTCTGATGGACAAGACAACAAAGGTTGTTCACTTTTCTGAAGATGTTGAGGTATTTAATGAGGATGAAGTAGAGGATGTTAACTACATTGGTGGTTCTGGTTTTCAAGGTCAGAGGAATAAATTAAACAACAACCGAAACTTCAACAACAATTCTCAGCAAGGAGGTTCGAATCAGTTTGTCCAGAAACGATCTCAGAACAGTGGGTATACCAGGAACTATAGAAATTCATCTTATCAGCCTATACCTGCTACAACCCCTGAGAGCAAGATCGAGTCTATTTTTGAACAGCTTACTCAAGGACAGCAGCAGATAACAGTGGATTTCAATGGAAAGATGGATGCTATGTACAAGGATCTGAGTGGAAGGATCGAGGCTCTCAGTACTCATCAGAAGATGCTGGAAACTCAAGTACCTCAAACTGCAGCAGCTGTCAAGGGAAAGATGGTTCATTCACAGAATGAATACGTCAATGCAATCACCTTAAGAGGTGCATGAAATTTCGAAAACATTGTAGTAGATGACGATGAGGATTCTGAAATCACCCGCGTATCGATCGATACCCTTCCTGTGTCGATCGATACCCTCTCTGAGGTCGATACCACTACTTGTGTCGATCGAAACCCCTTGCAGGTAAGCCAGAAATTGTGAAAAAACCAGAGATAACAGAGGAACGTCTCTACAAGCCTAAGGTGCCATATCCTAGACCACCTAGACATCTCATGAATCCCATCACTATAGAGAAGTTGCTCGCTTTTGAGAAGATGGTGAGGAGAATTCCCCATACTATATCTTTTGAAGAAGCTTTTGAAAATCGACCTTTGGAATGTTACTTCCGAGATTGCAGAGAAACTGAGGAAGAGATCAAGGCAATCTTCATCAAGGCAAGAAGTACACCACCACCGATGAAGCAGTTAACTAAGAGGGAAGACCCATGAAAATTTTCAGTTCCATACTCTATCTCTGGAATTGAATTCAAGGAATCTCTCGTTGATTCAGGGTCGAGCGTCAATGTCATGTCAAAGGCACTTGCAGAGAGTTTGAAAATTGGTGATATTAGATCTATTCAGATGACTCTCGCATTCGTGAACTCTTCCACCTCAGTTCCATACGGTACAATCCCTGATTTGCTGGTTAAAGTAGGCGATTGTCTGGTTCCTACTGATTTTCAGGCTGTGGAGATGAGTGCAAGATCTAGTACGCCTTTGATTCTTGGAAGACCGTTCATGGCTACAGTTGGTGCAGTTATAAACACGCCCAGTAAGAGTATCTTGTTCTCATACATTGACGAACAGGTCTCCTACAAAGCCATTCCTTCTAGAAGAGCTCCCAAACATATCTCTTGCATCACTGTTGTCACAGGAGAGACATTGATGGTTGATCTTTTGGACGAGCCTTATGATGAGCCAACTGGCAGCGACGTTTTAGATGGTCCCTCTATCATCATCAAGGAAGACATCAAAACAGCTAAGGCAGAGAAGGAAGTGAAGAACAAAAAAAGTCGAGAGTGTTACCTATGTGACCTTAACCCCTCAGAAGTGTGATGGAGATTCGATTGAATATAGGGTGAAGTGCAAAGGAACCTCAAAACAATTCTCTAAGGCTAGAGTTATTCTTACTCCAGCACTGAAAGAGAAAGGACATGAGGTTGTGGAGAGCATGTTGAGCAGAACTCTGAAGCTGGAAATGTCAAAGTGTGGAGCTTGTTTTGGAGCAAGTTCTCATTCTTATCCTGAATGATCGTCCGTAAAGTCAAGTTCGTGACATAAAACAAGCGCTTGGTGGGAGGCAACCCACTGGTGAGTCTGTATATAATTCTTTTTCTTTATATTTTTTCGTTTTTGTGTCTTGTATCTTTAGTGAATCAGGTTACACGAAGAGAAAAAGACCTTACATCGACCAAATCGCCATGGTATCGATCGATACCACCTGTGTATCGATCGATACCCCATGTGCAGGTAAGTTTCTTTTTAAAACCCTCGGGTTTTCTTTTCTTCTCCACAGTCTCCATCGACCGATACTTAGCAAAAACTCTACTCAAAAATCACCAAATCTTCGTTTCTTCACGAATTTGAGTGCTTTCAAGGTCTAACCTTGTTGGGTTTTCGTGCTCTTCCCATTTCTATCATCTATTCTCTCGATCTGCAAGGTATGACACTCAAACTTCTCTTTTTTACTCCATGAACACAAGGTTTGGGATTTTTGAATTTTTGCCTCTTAGAACTTGATTTACTGGATAGATCTGCCTTACCTAAGTTGTTCTAGAGGAATTTCGGACCCACCCTCACGTTTGTATGCTTGAAATTTCGGATTTGATGAATTTTGAGTTTCTGGTTCGGAAATCACCAGGGTATCGATCGATACCCTGCGTGCAGAGATGGCACTTTGAGATTTTGTTGCTGATTTTCGTTGTGTTGTTGGCTTTGGTGCTTATTATGTGTTTGCTGTGTTCTTTGTCTTTGTTTGCAAATGTCTACTCGAAAGAGAACACGAACGGATGAAGCATCCAGCTCCAACCCACCACCCAAGGATTTTCGTTTGGGCCAACGTGCCAAGATCTGGGATGGTTTACATTGGCGGAGAGGTGTGGTGAACGGTTTCCTAGGACACGACACCTACAGAGTACGGATTGATGGAGCATCGGAAAACATTGAGGTTCCGCATGCTTCCTTGCGCGAGATCCCACCACCACCACCAGTGGCACAGCCATCGTCACCACCCGCTGCTTGTGCTGACCCTGTGGCTCCTGCTGCCACTTGTCGAGCTCCTTGGCCTAAGAGGAACGAGAAGGCCAGGATTCCCTGCAACAGAGTTTGGGAGGGAACAGATAGGGAGATCGCTGATAGTACAAACTGCCTCTACAGACCCATCTCGGAAGACTGGGATGATTATGATACGCTGCAATACAACGGGTGGCTAGGCATTGATGTGCAACCCACTCGATTTGTTGATGGAGTCACTATGCGTCGTTTGGGCCTAGAAGGCGAGCTCCAGTGTTTTCTTGGGAGAATTGGTCTGGGCACTATTGCCACACAGCAGTACGACCTTTTCCCTGACTTGGTTCGTCAGTTCATGGCGACAGTCCGCGTCTACTACCAGGACGAAGTTCTCAGGGGCGCGCAGGAGGGTACCTTGACCTTCATGATTCGCGGAGTGAGGTACTGGTTGCCACTCCCTGACCTTTGTGACCTCTATGGCTTTCAGAGAGCCTTTAGGAGAGTCACTCTTCCTATTTCACACCCTGACGTGCAGAGCTTCTGGGAGCACTTTGGGACTGGTGCTTATCACTCTAGGACATCCACTCAGATGGATGTGCGCCACCCAGTCCTGCGTTGCTTGGTCAGGATTCTGAGCAACACCTTTCTATGCAAGATGGAGCCAAACAAGATGAGAGTGTCTGAGCTTCTAGTACTTGCCCTTGCTATCAGAGACATCATTCCAGGCGAGGACTATGCGTGGCCTGAGCTGACAGAGGTCAACATGGGCACGGTCTTTGCATATCACTTGATCTCCTTGAAGACTAAGCCTTTTGTAGGTAAGAGTACGAGGGGCACCGCGAGGAAGACCAAGTCGGTTGGGAGTCTCCTCACACCTATCTTCCAGTACTTTGGGATCAGTACTGCGAGCTGCTCCATTTCCACAGCACGCGTTCTCATGGACGAGCAGCATTTGCAGAACCTGAGGTGGCTGAAGCCTCCGCGCCATTGGTACTTCTCTACCACTGCTGGAGATTTTCTGGTTCAGCTACCCAACAGAGAGCTGACAGACATTGGTGACTCTCCGCACCTGCTGCGTTTTGAGCCTACTGAGGATCTGTTGATAGCTGCACCTGTCACTCGACGTCGTGCACCAGTTACTCGAGCACCTGCTGCTGCTGAGGATGAGCTGGTACCTGACCTTGCTGGAGGTCGACTACGATGCTCGCGACATGCACGTACACCTGCTCCTACACCTGTTCTCCCTCCACCATATGTGATGGAGTTGGCTCTGTTTCAGAGGTACGTAGTTTATAGTCTGCAGACCATTTGGAGTGCCATTTCTCGATGTAGTTGCATGGTCCCGTCTCATCCACGCTCACCTTCAGGAGAAGGACCGTCTCATACCGCTGGAGATGATGATTCTGATGAGGACTAGCCCTCTGTTCTATATGGTTCACTTTTCCTTTTCTTTTCTTTTTCCTTTCTTTTGAACTTTTGTGTCTGTGCTATCTTTTTCTTTTGATTTTGAACTTTGTTGTATTATACATTATGATATCTTGTTACTTCTGACCTGTGTTTGAGTGATCTAACAGTGCTAACCTTACCACTTTCGGATCCTTGGTCAATACTTGAGAGCAATATTTTGTCACTTATCGTTGAGAAGTATTCACTGTATCGACTAAATCGCCCTGGTATCGATCGATACTCCCCGTGTATCGATCGATACCTCATACGCCAATTGAACGTTGAGAAGAGTTTATCGTGTCGACTTAAGCCTGGTATCGATCGATACCAGGCCGTGTGTCGGTCGATACACCTGTCCCAGATCGGTAACTCCTTCTTTTCCCTCACAATCATACTCTGTTCTTTTGCTTCTTTCACCTACCTTAGGCTAGATAACACTGGGGACAGTGTTGTTCAAGTCTGGGGGAGGTAGTCGCTGACATTGTTTTTGTTTTTCTTAGAGTCAGTCGTTTTTGAGTCAAACTTTGTTTTATTGAGTCAAAATTGGTTGGAGACTGTGATCTATTTCTTGAATCTATTGTCCTGACTTTGATTTTAAGTGACCATTGTTACAGAATCAGTATTAGATCGACTAATGAAAAATCCAAAGGCTGACCAGTTAACTAGAAGACACCCATGTTTCCAGCAAAGTACTTTAAAGCCTTAGCCAAAAAATTTGCACTTCAAGGATGTGACTGATGTCCATAAAGCTTGATTTCTCATTCATATCTGACAAAGGAACCCATGTGTTTAAAGTAATGGTATTTCTCTCCCCTGTTACAAGTTAATAAATAAGATGCAGTAAAAGATGAAATGATTTTCTTCTGAGTAAAGGGTTAGGAAAATTTCCAGCGATCTCATTATTCTACTTCAGAGGAAATGATCACACAAAGGTGGCAGCGAGGTTAGGAAAATTTCCTGTGATACCATTATTCGCCTACACCTTTGATTACTTTTTAAGGGAAGAACCGGGGATTCGGTGGCAAACACCATCAATACTCGCGTCTCGAACCTTAATAAGCATATGCGAGATAACATAATAAGAAAAAAGTCTGGGGGATAAAAAATAATACCAGAAAGTGTGAAAATGGATGGTTCCTTGTCATGATTTTGTATGGAATTAATCACAGCAATAAAACTGACGACGATGACCTTGATCGAACAAAGTTGTGAAATAATGTGTGTAGTTTGGGAAGCTGCGAATGTCTACGGAGAAGTACATGGTGGTTGGATTTGAAACTGGTTATGTGATATGTGGAGCACTAAGGAAAAGGGTCATTGCAATGTTTCAAGAACATGTGAGTCTCTATGTTTTCAAACCTCTTTTCTCTGGTTTAGTTTTCTGTTTTGCTTGAGGGCAAGCAAAGGCTAAGTCTGGGGGAGTTGATATATCATGGTTTTTACCCGTTTTAAGCCATGATATAAGTCCTTTTTATAGAGTCTTTCTAGTATTTGTAGTCTTTTAGAGTCTTTTGAGGTTTTAGGTACGTTTGGAGCATTATTGGAAATACTGAAGCATTTTGGAGCATTATTGGAAATACTGAAGCATTTTGGAGCATTTTGGAGCCAAGCAGAGATCTTGTAGCTGAGACACCGATTTGATGCCTGAGTATCAATCGATACACTTATGGTATCGATCGATACCCGTCGAAGAGACAGAAGGATCGCGATTTATTTGAAGTTTTAAGAAACTACAAATTGCCCCAGAAGACTTTATTATTTACAAGAAACCCCAAAACGTGACTTAGGTTATTTATTAGGATTTACAGCCACTTTGATGGCTATGCTTTATTTTACTTTGGTTTTGTGAGAGAACTTTGGAAGGGAGACAAGTCTGAAACTCTGTTCGTTCGAGAGAAGATTTTGAACCCTTGTTTTACTCTCTTCTTTATTATTTATTCAAGTATTTATTCAGTCATGTTTATTGTTGCAATCTCCATGTCTGAGTAGATCTCCTGTTAGGTTTAGGGTTCTCATAAGGGATTTCTTTGAATGCTAGGTTGATTAGTTGTTTAGGGTTCATAATCTGAATTAGTTCTTCACCATAGGTTGTTCTCATAGCTAATTATGGATTGATCACCTAGAACTTAGATCTTAGGTTAATCGATTGGGCACGAGAGTGCAATTGAGAGACCTGATAGAACTTAGGGTGAGCAAAATAACTATTCGCAAAGAGATTTGGTTTAGTTGTTTTGTGAACATATCAAACTTGAACTAAAAGCTGGTTTAGACTTTAGGATTCGCAAAGAGATTTGGGATTCTAGGATTTAGACTTAGATAATTCTCGCAACGAGAGTTGGTTAATTATACTTCAGTGATTTGAGTTCAAGAACCGTGCATAACCTGAACCCTGATTAGTTAGTTTATCTGCATTCATTGATTTCTTGAGAAATACCCTGAACCTATCTTTCTCCCATCGAATTTACAACAGTTTAATTTACGTATTTGCTTTTAATTCCATTGATCACTTAGCTTAATTTTCATCTATATAATCTATTGTGTGTTTCCTTGAGTCTATGTGGATTCGATCCCTAAGTATTATAACCGACAAAGCTTTAGTACTTTTAGGGTATTAATTTGAGCTTATCAAAGTGGTGTTTAGCTGCCTTGAACCCAAAACTGTAACGGAGAGGATTCTTGGGGTTAACAGGGTACTACCGTAGGTTTTTGCGCAATTATGGTCATATTGCAAGGCCTTTAACTGAAATTTTGAAGATAAATGGGTTTGAGTGAACTGACGCAACAACTAAGGCTTTTCAAGCGCTTAAGATGGATGTCACAAACCTTCCCATTATGGTTTTACCGGATTTTACTCAGTCTTTTACCATTAAATATGACGCTTCTGGTTCTGGCTTAGGTGCGGTGTTGTCACAAGGGAGGCCACCAATTGCGTTTTTAAGTCAGGTATTTTATTCCAAAGGGGGTGTCAAATCAGTTTATGAGAGGGAGTTGCTTGCGATTGTGAAGGCAGTTTTCAAGTGGAAACATTATCTTACTGGAAAAGAGTTTATCATTTAAAATGATCAAAACAGTTTGCGACATCTTCTAGACCATAAGGTTGTCTCCAAGGTGCAACAAAGATGGGATGCGAAGTTGATTGGCTTAAATTACCAGATTGAGTACAAGCCTGGCATGGATAATCGTGTAGCTGACGCCTTGTCTAGGCGGCCACACACTAACGAGTTTAGACAATTGGTGTTAACTGCCCCATTATCCATTGTAAAGGCTGAACTGGTAAAACAGGTTAAGGCATATCCAGAATTAGGAACAATTGTTCAGATTCTGGAAAAAGGAGGAGATATGATTCTACGGTACATCTATGAGCAAGGGATGATGTACAAGAATAGTTGTTTAGTTATTCCTGCGAGATCTCCCTTTATTCCGAGTTTGTTGGAGCAATTCCCCTCAAGTGTAGTTGGTGGACATGAAGGAGCACTGAAAACATATAAGAGACTAGTCCAGGAGGTGTATTGGAGAGGTATGCGAAAAGATGTGGTGAGCTTCATACGCAGGTGCCAAGTTTGTCAAGAAAATAAGTATGCCACCACTTCTCCTGCAGGGTTGAATTTGTCATTGCCAATTTCCCAACATGTTTGGACCAACATCAGTCTAGACTTTGTTGAAGGATTACCATCAACTAAGGGATTCAACTCTATCTTAGTGGTGGTAGACAGGTTGAGCAAATATGGTCATTTCATTCCCTTGAAACATCCATTCACTGCCAGAATAGTTGTTGTAGCGTTCATAAGAGAAGTAGTAAGGTTGCATGGGTTTCCGGAAACTGTAGTCTTGGATAGAGATAAGGTGCTTCTCAGCAGCTTCTGGTCGGAATTGTTCATGTTACAAGGTGTGGAATTACATAAAAGCAGAGCGTATCACCCTCAAACCAATGGCCAAACAGAGGTGGTCAACCGTTGTCTCAAAACATACTTGGGTTGATCCACTAGAAGGAAACCAGCGGCATGGGCACAGTGGCTGCCATGGGAGGAGTACTTGTATAATTCTTCTTACCACTCATCCATTAAGAACACTCCCTTCTTTGTTATCTATGGTAGAGAACCACCATATATCATGGTTTTTACCCCTTTTAGGCCATGATATAAGTCCGTTTTATAGAGTTTTCTATTATTTCGTAGTGTTTTAGAGTTTTTTACAGGTTTAAGCACTTTTGGAGCATTATTGGAGATATTGGAGTTTTATGGAGCGTTCTGGAGCAAAACTGAAGTCTGGTGACTAAGTGTCCGATCGAAGTGTCAGGCATCGATCGATACCTCCTTGGTATTGATCGATACCCATCGCAGCAGACACGACTCGCGACTTTTAATGAAGTTTGAAGAATTGCAGAACTTGCCCATAAGACTTTAATATTTACAAAAGACCCCAATTCGTGTTTAGACTATTTAATTAGGTTTTACAGCCACTTTGTTGGCCACGCTTTATTTTACTTTGGTTTTGAGAGAGAGCTTTGTGAGGAAGACAAGTCTGAAACTCCCTTCGTCCGAGAGAAGATTTCGAACCCTCTTGTTACTCTTTCTGTTTTATTTGATGATTTATTCAAACATGTTTATTGTTTCAATTTCCATGTCTGAGTAGATCCACTTTAGGTTCAGGGTTCTCATAAGGGTTTTCTCTGAATGCTAAATTGATTAGTTGATTTGGATTCACCATCTAAATTAGTTCTTCACCATAGTTTGTGTTCAAAGCTAATTCTAGGTTGACGAATCTGGAACTTAGATCTTAGGATAATTGATTAGGCACGACAGTGCGATTAATTTCCTGATAGAACCTTAGGTGAGCAAAATAACTATTCGCAAAGAGATTTGGTTTAGTTGTTTTGTGAACAAATCAAACTTGATCTAAAAGCTGATTTAGACTTTAGGATTCGCAAAGAGATTTGGAATTCCTAGGATTTAGATTTAGATAATTCTCGCAACGACAGTTGGTTAATTATACTTTAGTGATTTGAGTTCAAGAACCGTGCTAAATCTGAGTCCTGACTAGTTAGTTTATCTGCGTTCATTGATCTCCTGAGAAAAACCCTGAACCTATCTTTCTCCCACCGAATTACAACTCGTTTACTGCTTATTGCTTTTTGTTTCATTTGAACTGCTTAGCTTGATTCGATACTATACAATCTATTGTGTGATTTCTATGAGTCTTTGTGTTCGACCCCTACTTTACTGCAACTACTGCTTAGTACTTTTAGGGTATTAATTTGGGCATATCAACTGCGTTATGGGGATACTCCAACTGCAAATGCACAAATGGAAGAATTGTTGAAGGATAGGGACAACTTGTTAGTGGAGCTTAGAGATAATATGGAGTCGGCACAAGCTACAATGCAGAAGGAAGCCAACAAACATATAAGAGATGTTGAGTTTATAGTTGGTGATTGGGTTTACTTGAAGTTAAGACCATATAGACAAGTTTCTGTTGCTAAAAGAAGGAACGAGAAGCTGGCTCAGAGGTACTTTGGACCGTATCAGGTGATGGAGAAGATTGGATGTGTAGCATACCAGCTGAAACTGCCAACTCATAGAAGTATTCATTATGTATTCCACGTCTCGCAGCTGAAGCGAGCGGTACCAAACTCGCACCAAACTTTAGGAACTTCCAGTCATACTTACTTCCAATCAGGAATGGGCCACCGAACCGGAAACGTTGTTGGATGTCTGCATATCAGTAACAAGTTCATACACTGAAGTTTTGGTACAATGGAAGGGATTACCTTCATTTGAGTCGACGTGGGAACCATTGTCAACATTGATGGGTCAATTTCCAAATTGCAGCCTTGAGGAAAATGTTAGTTTTCTTTGGGGGAGTATTGATAGATTAAGGGTTCCAATTGCTTTTATGAAGAAAAGAATGAGGTCTAAAGGCAGGAGAGCTCGAGATTGGAGAAAGGAAGTAGAAGAGGAGACGGTCAAAAGTGAGAGCCTCTAGATGAGAAGGAGGATTTTCGATTATTTGAATAATTCTCAATATGATGTCGTTTCATCTTTATTAAACTTATGGATTTGTATTTAAGTTTCGAAACATTAGGATTTTTTTTCCTTATCTATGAAAAGTATTAAATAGCAATTATCCTTTCCTTATCTCCTTCGAAATTTCTCTTCTTCATTCTCCTTCTCTACTCTTCTTCTTTTCTTCGTCACCATCTCCCTTGATCGGACCAGGTCCTATCAGAAGATGAAGAGAGAAACCTGAGAGTAGCAGAAGAGTTGGAGGTAGGAGAAAAAGAGAATTGAACAAAGGTAAGCTCAAGAAATGTAAACCCCGAAACGAAGGGTTTTGGTGTTTTTGCCTAAATATCTCTTTTTCACAAATAACGCCCCCCCCCCCCTCCCCAATAAAATTAAAGTGCTTTCTTCTTATAATTATGGGATACATAAGCAATCAGCTCGATCGGGGCCTTGGGTTAAGGGGAGGAAGGAGCGGCGGCGATCGTCGGCTCGGATTTGGCGAGATGATGAGCAGCGCGATGGCGAGACAAGAGAGCAACAGATCGGAGCGATCCGTTACGGCGACGGATCCGGTCGATATCATCATCGACGAGGCTGCCTCTCTTACTCATTGCGATATAGCCGTCGTCTACAAAAGAAAAAAAGAAGAGAGAGATTAAAAGAAAGAGAATAAAAAATCAAAAAAGGGTAAAAATGTAGTAATATAGATTATACACAGAATAATGTCCCTTTTTTTGGTTAGTTTGTTAATAAAAGTTTTTTGTGGTTATAGACTGTAATTTTTTTTCTTTTTTTTGTGAAACCAAAATACAATTCAAAAAGAGAAGAAGAAGAAGAAAAATTCATCGGGAAGAAGAGAAGCCGGTCTCTGAGAAGACGGTCCATAGAGGTTCTGATGGTGGATGACTGCAGCAATGAGTTGGTGAAGTAAGTAGACAGTTGCTTGGAAGAGGAGTTTTAAGATTGAAAAGAGAGAGGATAAATAAGGTCCCACCGAGACTGCAATTTCCCAAAAAGAAAGAGACATCTATTTGTGGACATTAAGTAAAAGAAGCAAGGTAAAGAGAGTAGAAATCTATAGAATCGTACGATCAAGATTCCTTAATGGACGCGGGAACCGTTGGATTAGAGCTGCTTTGTTAGACCAGAGAAGGGTCCACTTTAAATAATAACCGATCCAGCCCATAATGGACTTACTCTTAAAGCCCATAAAGGCCCAGGAAACTCAAGACACGATCTTAAATCATCCTAGAATATTCTAGATATTTCCTTCAGGTCCTCCAGATGTTTCGCGTAAGTTAGAGAATCAAGAAGCTCATAGATTTCGTTTTTGCGCCTTTAAATAGCTTCTCCGATTCTTCAGAATTTTCTCAGAAGTCGAAAATCAAATTCACAAAGTTTCTCAGCAACGAGATCGAGTTAATCTCATAGATTCCCTTTTTGAAAAATTCATTGAAAAATGTCGATGATTCCGAGCTTCTTCGGCAACAACAGGCGTAGCAGCATCTTCGATCCTTTCTCGCTAGACGTTTGGGATCCTTTCAAGGAATTGACGTCATCTTCTTCGCTTTCCCGAGAAAACTCTGCGATCGTGAACGCAGGTGTGGACTGGAGGGAGACGCCGGAGGCGCACGTGTTCAAGGCGGACTTGCCTGGACTGAAGAAGGAGGAAGTGAAGGTCGAGATCGAGGAAGATAGCGTTTTGAAGATCAGTGGAGAGAGACACGTGGAGAAGGCGGATAAGAACGACACATGGCACCGTGTGGAGAGATCGAGCGGGCAGTTCACGAGGAGGTTTAGGCTACCGGAGAATGTGAAGATGGATCAGGTGAAAGCTGCGATGGAGAACGGAATTTTGACTGTGACTGTGCCTAAAGCGGAGACGAAGAAGGCTGATGTTAAGTCTGTTCAGATCTCCGGCTGATTCACGCATATCCGAAGACCCTTGTCTGAGTGTTTATATCAGAGTTGATCTTGTTTGTTTGTGGTCTAGTTCTTGTTCTTGTTCTTGTTCTGGTTTTAGTGAGAGTTGTCACTTTTAATGTCCATCTTACTAAAAATATGGAATAAATAATTATTATAAAGCTTCGCATAAATATTGAAATGGTTAAATCAAGCAAATATCAATTGTCGGAAACCAGATTACATTTTACATTTTACATTTTACATTTTACATATACATTTTACGGAAAACAGATTCACTAAAACTACGTATGGGCATTCGGGTCCACGGGTTGGGTTCGGGTCGGGTTATCGGTTTTCGGGTACCTGAAGTCAGAGAACAAAAGTTCGGTTCGGTTCAGGTTTTGTCGGGTTCGAGTAGGTTTTAAGATTTTAAATGAAACCCGGTATGGAACAAAAAAAAATATGGTCGGTTCGGATCGGTTTTGAACCCGAATTACTCGAAATAACCCGAATTACCCGTAATAACCCAAAATAAATGTACCCGAATAACCCGAAAAACCCGAAAAAACCCGAATTAAATGTACTCGAATAATCTTGAATAATCTGAAATAACCCGAATAACCCGAAATGACCCGAATAACCCAAAAATACCCGAATATATATATAAATTATATTTTTCGGTGTAATTTTACGGGTACCCAATCGGATCTCTGATTTTACCCGAACCGACCCGAGAACCGAAAAACATTTAGGCAAGAACCGTTCAGGTTTTAGGAAAAAATCAAAACGACCCGAACCCGATTTTTTGGGTCGGGTCGGGTCTAGCGTATCCGGGTTTTATGCCCATGCCTAACTGAAACACAAAACATGACTAAGCTTTTTAACCCCAAAAAAAAAACATGTCTAAGCTTTAAACGAAACAACAAGAAAAAAGTGGGTATTTTAACAAACAACAAGATATCGGTTAGTGACCAATTCTCAGTAGGATTAACAATTTAGGATCGTGTTTGATAGAATTTAGTTGTAAATCGTTTAATTATGAAGGTCTTGGTTTGTTGGGGTCTAAGCTCTGGAAAGGTGACGCCTTTGAGCCTCTAGATTCTCAACAGAGTGATATCAGAGCCTAGGTTCTGTGTTCTCTTTCCATTCTTTCAAACACAGTACATGTACCATGTTCTTGTGACTCTTGAGTCTCTTGACTACTCCGAGACTCGGTTCTTGCGGATTTAGATAATGTCTCAGTTATGATCACATTGATGCTATACTCCTCAAACAGTTTCTTCATAAAAGTCATGACAGATTGAAAAAGCTCTTTGCATTCAGGATTATCTTTTCCATAAAGCCTCTCAAGGCAAAGTGTATCAAAATTTATTTTGTTACTTAGGTCTAAGATATTAGCTATGATCAAAAGCCTATTGATTTCCTTCAACCCATCCCAATATTTATCAAATTTGCCTCTCATAGCTTTGTCATTTGCCCTCAATGCTTCATCAGGCTCGTTACTCAGCTTAATCAAATTTTTTTCAATAGTCACAATTTTATTGTAGCACTTGTATGAGTTGACTGAAGAAGATGCTGAAACAACTAGTGTAGAATTGTAAAATACGACCAGAAATTTCACTAACCTTGAAATTGAATCCCAATCATCTTTTGTTGCATGCCCAACTCTATTTTTCCCTCCACTTTTTTCTTGAAAGTAATCGTTACACAGTTTATCTTCTGCTTACATTCTATCAAAACCTGACCTGGACTTAAAAGCTCTTGTAAGCATGAGGTAGGTTGAATTCCATATGGTTTTGCTGTCCAAAGATAAACTTCCTCTTGTCATCTTTGTTGATTTCACTCTTAGGTTGAATGCTTTCAATCTGTTTGTAGAAGCTCTCACATACTGAACACCATTACGGATCGCAAACACACTTTTATTAACTTCATGCAACCCATCTTTGACAACTAAATTAATGATATGAGCAGCACATCGCAAATGCATGTATTCACCTCCTAAAATCAATGCATTATTACCTACTGAGTTTAATGTCTCCTTAAATCTTCTTAGAGCAAAAGTGTTGGCAGTGGCATTTTTAACCGTGATTGTGAAGACCTTCTTTATTCCCCAATCAGCCAAACACTCAAGCAAAACATAACAAATAGTATATCCCTTATTATATGCGATGTTCTTAAAGCATATATGATCAACTTCTTTAGATGCCACTTTCTATCAATAAAGTGTGTTGTGTTAACCATGTAGCTAGCTCATGTCATATTCGATAACCCAAATATCTGTTGTGAGAGAGACCCTTTGCTTATTAGCACCAAGCACTTTCCTCATATATGCTTTCTTCTTCACATACATTTCAACAATTTCTCTTGTGGTTGTTCTCCGTGAACACTACAAGAAATATGGGCATTGATAGCACACTGAAAACGCTACTATAGGGCTATGGTAGCGTTTTCATAAACGCTATGATAGCCGCAGCTATAATAGACTCCCCCCTATCGTAGCATTTTTAAAAATGCTACGATAGGCAGACCTATTATAGCGCGGATCACCTGCTATGGAATAATCTTTTCTACCATTTGATTCGTGCTATGATGTACCTTTTCATGACATTTTTTGTGCTGTGAAAAATTTTATAATGACACATAATTAGTGCCGTGAAATTTTGTTCGTTACGTAGCTGTCGAATTGTGCACATATTATAGCAATAATAAATTGTGCACCTATTATAGCAATAATAATTTACTCTAATAAAGCACAATTAAATAATAAAATAGCAGTTTTACATTAAAGATCCAAAGCAAACAAAGTCAATACATAAAAAAACATGAACTCCAAAAGAAAACATGTAACCATCAAACCAAGTCAAAAACAAAACAATGGTACTTAAATTGGTTTCATACCTTTAGTCTCGATGTGCAGCCTTGTCTCGTGAGGACTGTCCTTGTTCTTGTTTTGGGCGTTTCATTGGAGCGGAGTTGATTGTGTTTTGGAGGTTTTGGCTAACTCTCCGGTACATTGGATCTATGTCTTCTTCGTCTTCTTCAATGCGTATCAAGTAGCCCAAGTGAGCAAGAGAGCGTATATACTCTAGTTGTGTGATCTCCTCCACATCACTTCCTAGATCGTCATTTGCTTCTTGTTGTGGTTGTTGGAGGAGTTGTGGTTTGACTCCGTGATTGAGAAAAACTCCTGCCTGAAAAACATAAAGAAAATTGATCGGTAAATGCTTTTCAAAGACTAACCTTAAAGAAGATTACTTGTCTCTTGCTGAAAAAGTAAATGCTTTTCAAAGACTAAACCTTTAAACTCTAAAATCAAATAGAGAAGCTAAAATATATAAACTATACCGCTCTATTTGTTTCTCCTCGGATACTTTTCTGGTTTGGCGTGTCACCGGTGATAAGTGTGATCGTGTAGGTGAGATAAATGACGACAGAAGAGGATCAGGAATTCCACTTGCTGCAGCAGAACCATTACGAGAAGAAAGTCCTAACAACCTTTGTAGATCTCCTTCTTTTAGCTCTCTCCGAAGAAGGGAAAGCGTAGAGTTTGAACTGCTTTTCCGTGATTTCCTCTTTCTCTGCATGTAGGAACTCATTAAGGAATTCAACAGAGAAACATGATTCCATGGTAAGAACTAAGAAAATCTGTAAGTATAGAAAATGATAAAAATGTGACCAAAAAAAGAAAATAACAGATTTCCTCATCTTAAGATCTAATGTACACAGTTGGTAATAAACTTTTGAATTCTAAATTGATTGTTACAGTATCAGTGTCAAAGTATTGCAGTGCAGCAAAAGACATTGAGAGAGAGAAAGAGCAATATCGCGTTCTTTGACTCTAAAGTATGTTCATCATCTATGTGACATCACAAGCCAATGATACCATATTTCGAAAATCACAGTAGAAAACATGAATTGGGTCGACATGAGAATTGGGATTTATGGGGACATTATCGGAATAGAAGCAATAACGAACAGAGAGATTCAAGTTTCTGGGTTTTGAAAGAGAACGACAAGCGAATCCAGAGATACTCTGCTTGGAGACGGAATCGAGCCTTGCTACGCGGAAACCGAATCCAGGATAAGAAGGAATGCCGCGTCGGATTCGGCCAACAAAACTCGATTTCGCCGGAAGAAGGAATAAGAAGAGAAGAGGAGTAGATAAGACGAGTTCTTCGGAGAGACATGGATGGATCGAGAGATAACCACCGTGAGAGGCATCGAGAGAGAAAGAAGAGAGAAGACGAAGAGACGAATAGGAGAAGATTAATGTCCGTTGGATTGAATATCATCAACGGTTGATATTAAAACAAAAGTGGAATCCTTGTGACTATGGATTAACAAATCAGAAGCTTTCATTTGGTAATATAGTTTTTTATTTAATTTTAATGTTTAAATCTAAAATCTAAGATTTATAGTTCATAATTTAGGATTTAGGAATTGGGGTTTTAAGATTTAAAAAATGAATATATTTGATTATAAGATTTATATTTTTTTTGTAATTGACAAATATGAAAAATATGTTTCAAACGTGAATCGTTAACACTATACTCCAATACTCTAAATCCTAAACCCTATACATTAATTCAAACTCAAAGAATTGTTATGTTTATACACTAAATCAAACAATAAACCCTATACATTAAATCAAACCCTAAACCTTATACACTAAGTCTATTGTGGTATACATGAAACTCAAGAAAAACATGTATTTCAAACCCTAAATCCTAGAGACTATATCTAACCCTAAACCCTATACACTAAATCAAACTCGAAAATTCTTCTAATTATTTTTTATTTTAAATTTTGTGTTGTGTATTGTTACCCTAAACCTTAAACCTAAACTCTAAATATGTTTTTACAGTATGAAACAATAATTTTATTGTATTTTCTTTTGTTAATTGACAAAATGGAAAAATATGTTTCAAGTGCGAATCATAAACACTATACTCCAATGCCCTAAACCCTAAACCTCAAACCCCGAACCCCAAAACCTATACCCTAAACCTAAACTCCAAACCCTAAATCATAAACTCTAAACCTTAAACCTAAACACCAAACCCCGAACCCCAAACCCTATACCCTAAACCTAAACCCCAAACCCTAAATCATAAACTCTAAACCTTAAAGTTTAAACTCTTAATGATACAAATTAAATCATAAACCAAAAAAACAAAACAATAATTTTAAAACTCTAAACCAATAATTTAATTATTATATATACTCAAAACTAAAATCCAGCACTTATAATGTAAAATATATCAAAAATTTCAAATCTAATCATTTTTAAGCCTGAATCATCAAACATAAAAAAATGAATATTATATATCCAAAAACACAAATTGGATATATATGATGTTAAAATGATCTTATGTTCTTAGTATGAAACAATAATTTTATTGTATTTTCTATTATTAATTGATAAATATAAAAAATATGTTTCATCTGTGAATCATAAACCCTATACTCCAATGCCCTAAACCCTAAATCAAATATTCAAGATTTATCTTTTTAATTTTTGTTTAAAAAACAATATTTCTAGATTATGTTATACTTTTAATTCTTGTTTTGTCCCGTATGTGGATTTTTCAAACTCTACTTTAACCAAAAAAACAAAAACATAGATATCGGTTTTATTTGTTTAATATCAATCTTATTGGTTTCATATCGGTTTTGAACGGTTTGTAAACTAAACTTTAAACCACTATTGATTCCAACAAAACTCAATCCCAAAAAGCGACCCGACCCGACTTCTTCCCCTTCTTCTTCACCCGATTTTAGTATCCGTAAAAAGAAAAAAAATTGATCCGACAAAAATTATGTTGGTAACATATGTTGTGAATCAACGTATCTCCTCTCAGATTCCCTTTGATCATCACAATCCACATAACGCGAAGAACCATCCAACTCTACTCAGGAGACGAACATAGAAAGATCCTAAGCCTAGTAAACCCATCTTAAAAATGAGAAACAACTTCGTCCCTGTAACTCTCTCCTTCATCACCTTTATCATCCTCTTAACTCCATCAATCGCACAACCAGAGCATTCACTTGTCTTCCCCGTCGATCAAATCCTCAACAAAACAAGCTCATGGCTCGATTTCCCGATGAAATTCAACCAACCAAAGATCGAATTAACCGCATCAACAATCATCACCGCCGTATTCTCTTTCATCGCCACATCAATCTCAAGAGTCGGCGGAATCGGCGGCGGAGGTTTATACGTTCCGATAATGACAATCGGCGCCAGACTCGATCTGAAAATTGCGTCGAGCTTCTCTGCTTTCATGGTTACAGGCGGATCTGTAGCGAACGTTGGATGCAATCTCTTCGTCAGAAACCCTAAATCTGGAGGCCCTACTTCTGGAGGCCCTTAATCGATTTCGATTTAGCCCTCCTTCTGGAGGCCCTTAATCGATTTCGATTTAGCCCTGCTTCTGGAGCCGTGTATGCTTCTCGGAGTTAGCATCAGAGTGATTTGCAACCTCGTGTTCCCGAATTGGCTCATAACGATTCTCTTCGCCGTTTTTCTCGCGTGGTCGACGTTGAAGACTTTTGGAGGACATGGCGGCAGCGGCGATGGAGAGAAGAAGGAAGAAGAATATTGAGAGAGAGAAAGATGAGAAGGTTTTAGAGAAGGGAAAATATGGAGAGAGAAAGAAATGCATAGTAATTAACTAAACATTAGGGTGAATGAGGAACTGTCCAGAGTGAGTTTGGCGTAAAAACATATAATTGGCTAAGTATTTTGCCTCCAAAATGATTTTCCATCTATAGTAATCATTTTTGGGTTCTCGCATAATTAAATTATTTTCCAGCACGAATTTAATGCTACGATAGAGTTGAGATCCGATTTTGGCACTTTTAGTAGCAGTTAATGAATTAGTGCTACAATGAACTGCTACCAATTCCCATATTTCTTGTAGTGGAATGAGGTTTGTGAAGATTCACCCGACTGCAAAAATGTTTCCAAGCCAGGCTTTCAATAAATGCAAGCGGTAATTCACCCAAAACAAGCATCTCATTATATGCTTCCCTTAAAACAACTTCAAAAACTTTTGAGAACTTCAGATTACCACCACTTTCATCTTGAGGAGTTATAATATTATGCCTCTCCTTTCTACTTTCCTCCCACACAAGGTGTTCCTTGCAAATGCTTCGTCAAACTTGAAGTTCCAGATGATGTGGCACATGCCATAGATTTACCATAGTAATTACAGATGCAGAAATTCACATTCTCCGCAGTTCTTTTAAAGTGATTCCATACCTTTGATCTAGTTCTAGTATTCTTCTTCTTCGACTTAGTTGGAGGTGAACTAACTGAACTTCTCATATTTTCTTTCCTTTTGTTTCCACTTGCAGGAGTAGTTACGATATCATCTGCTACTTCATCACCATCCTTTGCGTTAGGTGAGGAAGAATCCATCTGCGTAGAAAAAAAGATGAGTCAACTGTTAAACTTGTAAAACTAGAAGTGAGACTTCGATCAGTTAGGGTTCTTAGTTCTTACCTGAGATTGAACCCTCGATGAACGAGGAGATGAGAGACTTCGATCAGTTAGGGATTCTAGATTTCCGAATCTGAGTACTCCCTCTGTTTCATAAAGAGTGTCACTTTGATACTTTTCACACAGATTAATTTTTTTTGAAATTATACTAATATACCCCAATTTAATATACCCATAATTAATTCAAAATGATATAAATACAAAGGTTTTTAGTTTTGGGTAAAGAGTAATTATGAGAATTAGTTTGAAAAGTTGCATTGAAAATGTAAAATGACAATCTTTTGAAACAAAAAAAATTTACTCTAAAATGACACTCTTTGTAAAACAGAGGGAATATTATTTAGTAGCTTTAGAAGAAAGAAATTTGAAAGGGGAAATCGAATCGTCGGTTGTAACTTGTAAACATTGAAATGTATGCATATATGGTATATTCACTATATTAGTTGTAAATGTCGAGTACCCGATCGGATCTCAGGTTTTACCCGAACCGATCCGAGAACCGAAAGTAATTTAAGAAAGAACCGTTCGAATTTTAAGGCAAATCCGAAATCGACCTGAATCCGAATTTTCGGATCGGGTTTCACGGGTCCGGTTTTTATGCCTAGGTCTAAGCCCCACCATACGTTCTGTACTTTGGCTTCCTCGATCAGATCATGTATAGTCTCCATCGCCTTCATCGTCGTCTTCTTTTACTTCTTACCACTAAAACAAAATAAAGCTTTGAAATTGCAGACTATCCAGCCAAAATTACCAATCGAATCGTCACGACAATTCGATCCAATTTTAAGCTTTCCCCTCTCACAGTGACAAATACATTTTTTTTTGCTAAGCATTTGAATTTCATTAAAACGAGAAGGTTTGTAATAATATTACAAAATAGCTAAACAAGATAGGAAAAGCCTTGGCAAAAAAGAATAAAAACAAGACAAATCCTAAAAAAGATTATGAGCATCATCATATGGGAAAAATATAACTCATAAGAGAGACAAGATTGCATTAGGTCTCTAAAAGCCTTCCTTTTTCTTTTGGCCAGAATTGCATCTCGGACTAGACGATATAGCCCTTTGAAGATAGCTTGAGGAGGGGATGAGATGTTGTTGAAGAGCCTGTTGTTTCTCTCGGACCAAATGGTATAGATAGTAGCCTGAGCCACCAAATATCGTAAAGTCCTTGGTGAGATGTTGTCTTTGAGCTATAGCCAGCAATTAAAGGCAGTCCAAGTGTGGAAACCGAAGGAGTGGTAGCCTAACCTTTTGAGAACCAAGTCCCACAATTGCTCACTTACTTCACATCTTAGGAAAATATGGTCCCGATTCTCCTCGTAGATATCACAAAGGCAGCATGAGGAACTAACCTGGAGACCCCATCTCACTAGACGAGCTCTTGTTGGAAGGCGGTCTTGCTAAGCTACCCAGAATGAGAAAGCATGTTGTGGTATAGCTCCTTTGAACCACACAAGCTTAGTCCAAGGTTGAGTAGGGGCTCGCGGTCGAAGCACCTCCCAAGTGTGCTTGGATGAGAAGTTGGAGAGAGCCAAATCATTAGCAAACCAGAGGTAAGAGTCTTTCACCTGCGAGAGAGAGGGGAGGTCGACAGTGGTGAGGTGAGTTTGAAGTGCCTCTGAAGCTTGGGATCTGGCTCCTCTCAGTTTCCAACCATTTGCGTTGCAAGCCGATGAAACTGTTGCGTTTAGAGGAATGGCTAGCTCTCGTGGACCAACTGCTCCAAACAGATTTATAAGTGGTCCAAGAGGTGTCCAGTTGTCCATCCAAAAACTTGTAATCTCACCGTTACCAACATGAGACCGCATAAACCGAGCTGCTAGAGTGCGCAAGGAGAGCAGAAATTTGAATGTCCAAGATGAGTGCTTCTTCTCATCTAGACTCTAAAAAGATTTATCCTTAATCCTGTTGGCTTTTATCCACTGTACCCAAAGAGAATTCCCGTTTGAAAACAATAACCAAATTAGTTTCAGACAAAGTGTCTTGTTCCAAATCTGAAAGTTTCTCAAGCCTAGGCATCCCTCCTCTTTCGGCAAACAAACTTTCTGCCATGAAACCTTAGCCACAGGTTTCTTATTAATGTCTCCACCCCATAGAAATCTAGAGCAAAGAGATTCAATTTTCTTCAAGAAAGCTTTTGGCAAAGTGAAAGCAGATATCCAAAAATTGACAGTTCCATATATAACTGAGGATAGTAGTTGTTTTCGTCTAGCAAAAGATAAGGCACGAGAACTCCAAGAGTTGAACATGTTGATTAACTTATCCAAGAGAGGCCTGTAGTCATTGATCCTGAGCTTTCTATGCATCAATGGAAGCCCCAGATAACGGATAGGCATTGAACCGAGAGTGAAGTCGAGACTAGAGATGTCATTGGTTTCAGGCTGGTTCAGGCCCGCAATAAAGAGATCAGTTTTGCTTATATTCATTGATAACCCAGACCATTGGGAGAATGCTTCAAAAGTTGCAGCTATATTTTCCAGGGATTGCTTTTCACCATAAAAAAAAGACCATGATGTCATCGGCAAAAGCTAAGTGTGAACCCTGTGGGTTGGAAGCGTTTGGGTGGAAGCCAATAGAACCAGAGATATATTTTGAGTGAAGCATCTGTGAGAAGACTTCCATCACCAGAACAAACAGGTAGGGAGACAGAGGATCTCCTTGCCTCAGCCCTTTGGTACCCTTGAAATAGCCATAAAGCTCACCATTGATAGAGACAGAAAATCTTGTGGTAGTCAAGCATTGTTGTATCAGGTTGATGAAAACCGCGGGAAATTCCAGGGCCACCAAAGTATTGATGACAAAATCCCAGTTTACTGTGTCAAATGCCTTTTGGAGATCAACCTTGAGCATAGATCTCTTAGAGATTGATTTCCAGTTGTAACCTTGTATCAATTCCGTAGCCAACAACACGTTTTCAACCAGCAATCTTCCAGGGATGAAAGCAGATTGGGAGTTCGAGATCATACCAGGCAGGGATTTCTTTAGCCGGTTCGCAAGCAACTTTGAAAACACTTTGTACACTGAATTACAGCACGTTATGGGTCGAAATTCTGTGATTTTAGAGGCGTTAATCTTCTTCAGAATCATAGTCAAGATAGTTGAGTTCCACTGCTTAAGAAGCTGGCCAAAGTTAAAGAATTCAGTAACACCCGCAATCATGTCTTCTCCAACGGTTTTCCATTGAGCCGTGAAAAACTCAGCTGGATATCCGTCTGGACCTGGAGCCTTGTTCTTTGGGAGAGCAAAGAAAGCTTGCTGGATTTCAGTTACGGAAAAAGGCGCCGATAAAATCTCAGACATGGATGAGGAGCATCTGAATGGGACCAAAGCAGCAATATCCTAGGGAGAGGAAGTAGTAGGTGTCGCAGGACTACCCAACATCTTCTGAAAATAATTTACTGCGTGCTACTTTATTCCCTCCAAGGAATCTATAACACTGTCATCTTCATCGAGAAAGAAGAGAATCTGATTTTGTGAGAGCCTTGTCTTGATTACTCGATGAAAGAAAGGTGAGTTTGAATCACCAACGTCAAGCCATTGGACCCGAGATCTCTGCATGAGGAAGGATTCTTCAGCCCTGGCTAGAGTATGCCATTTTTTGTGAGCATCTTTTTCTGCTTGGGCTCGGGAGGCTGATGGAGAGGAGAGCAACTGATTCTGACAATCCAAGAGGTGGGAAAAAGCTTCAGCCACTCTTTGTTTCAAGTTGGAGAAGTTCCCACGGCTAAAAATTCTTATTACACTCTTGAGCTCCTTGAGCTTTTTGGAGATACAAAACATTTTTGATCCAGAAAAGGTTAGAGACTCCCAGCAAGCTTTTATTAATTCTACAAATTCTTGATGCTAGTTCAACATAGAGAAGAATTTGAAAGGTCGTTTCTGCTTGGGCTTCTCTGTATCAAGAAATACACAAGGACTGTGATCTGATAAGCCAGGTTCTCCAAAGACACCAAGAGACTCAGGGAAAGCTAACATCCAAGCATCATTTACTAAGATTATGTCCAGTTTCTTAGCTACATTCCCAGAACTATGCTTATTTGGCCAAGTGAATGTGTTACCACAAAATGGCAGGTCAAAAATAGCACATATGTCCAAGCATTGCTTAAAATCTCTCATACCTCCAGATGATGTGAACTGATCGGCTGAAGAGTGCTCCGATGCATGAACAGTCTCGTTGAAGTCTCCCATGATTATCCATGGCTTACCAGCAATCTGATGGGAGGTAGCAATGTATTCAAGCTCAGCCCAAAGAGTCTTCCTTTCATTTCGACAGTTTGAACCGTAAACAATCGATACAACTATCTCCACTGGGACAAAAGGAAGTTTGACCATGCAGTTAATCAGCTGCAGTGACTTAGAGATGATAGTGACACTGACAGAAGGGTGCCAAAGAAGCCATATCTTTCCCATATCCGAGTATTCATAATTGCTTTCAAAAACCCATCCTGGAAAGGCTCGATTAACTATAGACGAGGCCTTCGCAGGGCAAACATGAGTCTCAACAAGACCCCCAAAAACTGGCTTGTTTAGCTTTAGCCATTTCCTAAAATTGCGCCGCTTTACAGAATCATTAAAACCTCTTATATTCTAGCCAAAAATATCCATAAGAGAAATGATTTAGAGGGTTAAAGGGCCTCCAGCCCTATTCCGAGATTTAGACTTAGCCTTTTTTAGCAACTGTTTAGAGACCACCTGGATGAACTTATCGTGACCACCATCTGGGTTATCATCATCACCTGATACGCTTCCCGAATCAGCATCAGGCTCTCCATCAGAAGAGCTTGAGTGAGAGAAGGAAGAGTTCTTATTTCCTTTGAAATCAACGAATAGTCCTTCTTTAGATACGTCAATAGAATGAGCCTTGGACAAATCCTGAGTGATGACTTTTTCTTTTGTAGATACAATAGAAGCAGTTGGAGCAGCACTAGAGGAACCAACTGCTGGGTTGGATTCAGGGATGTCCACCAGTTTAGATGATGGGGGAGCGGGAGCACCTTCCGGACTAGTCGACTGCAGGGAGTTTTTCTTAGAGGACCCAGTGACCACAACTCGATACACATAACCTGGTTGAGGAACGATTGGAAGTAAGCTTTTGATCGGAGCCTTTCCCTTGATTTTCTCTTTTCTGGTTCGTGGACAGTTTTCAGTGAAATGTTTAGCTGAATTGCAATTAGTGCAGGTCGGAGGAGCTGCAGTGCATCGAGAAAGTGTGTGACCAACCTTTTTGCAGAAACCGCAAAGTGAGGGAAGCCATGGGCTTGAGACTTTTATCCTTCGAATTTCACCAGACTCAAAACGAGCATTCACTCTTTCAGGTAGAGGCTTCCGAGGGTCAATGACGGTGTAAACCTTAGCAACTTCGATGTTGGTCAAGTTCTCTGTAGTAGGATAAAGACAAACAGGGTGACCAACCATCCCGACAATCTCTTGTAATCCTTCACGGTTAAAGAACTGAAGAGGAACTCCTGTGAATTCTAACCAGACCGGAACCATCGAGAGTTCGGGCTTGTCTTGTTGAATTCCCGGAGACCATTTTGCAGCAAACATTGTTTGTCCATCCACTTGCCACAAGCTTTGGCTTAGGATGCGTCTGCGAGCAATGGGGCAGGGAACTCTGAAGAGAAAAGCATGGCCATCCATTTTTGAGACAGAGATATCCCGGCGTTGGCGAATCCAAATACTATTAACAATGGCGTGAACAGCTCCTCGCGGAGGAGGTTCCTCATAGAACTGTCCAAGAATAAAGCTGTCCCAAGCTTTCTTATTCTTTTCTATGACAGAATTCGGGATTGTCACACACGCCTCACCCGAGTCTAGAGTGAAGGGTGTTTCTTTGGGTTCGAGCTTTACCGCACTTCCTTTGCCGGGTTTTGGGTGGTTGCTGGAACAGTTGGTGGGAGTGTCGGAGCAGCTACGGCCGTAGAGGGAGCTGTCGGAGACTCAATCGAGATAATCTGGACCTTATTTGCAGCATTTGTAGCAGGTACAGTGATAAGGTCAGAGTTCACTGTAGCTAGAGCAGAATTGGGAATTTCAATTTCACTGGCCAAAATTGCTGTTGTAGCAGTGTTTTGGGCAACAGAATCAGAAGATTTGACTGGAGAATCAACGATTTCAGTCAGAATCTCACACTTGGAGAAGACAAATTTCGCAGCCGATTGAGAATCAGGTGCGTGACTTTTAGGAGGAGTTGCAGATCCAGTGGGGATATGGCCTTTGGAGATTTTTTTTGGGGGGTTTCTTTTTAGCCATGGAGGCAGGAGGAAGGTGAAGCGAAAATGAAGAGGATCGCAGTTTGGAGAGAGAAACTAGAGGAGTCCCATTCGCAGTTTTGTTTCAGTGACAAATACATGTTCATGAAAAGCTAAGAAGTCATATATAATTCAATCACAAATGAACAACACGAAAAGTGGTTAAGTGTCGATGGAAGGAAGAAGTGAGAGCCTTTAGAAGAGAAAGATGATTTACGATTATCTAAATAATTCTCAATGTGAAGTCGTTTCATCTTTATTAAACTTATGGAGTTGTATTTAAGTTACGAAACATTAGGGTTTTCTTTCCTTATCTATGAAAAGTATTAACCAGCAATTATCCTTTCCTTATCTCCTTCAACATTTCTCTTCTTCACTCTCTTTCTCTACTCTTCTTCTAATCTTCTTCTTTTCTCCGTCACCATCTCCCTTTATCGGACCAGATCCTATCAGAAGATGAAGAGAGAAACCTGAGAGTAGCTGAAGAGTTGGAGGTAGGAGAAAAAGGGAATTGAACAAAGGTAAGCTCAAGGAATGGAAACCCCGAAACAAAGGGTTTTGGTATTTTTTTGCCTAAATATCTCTCTTTTCACAAATAACCCCCTCCCCAATAAAATTAAAATGCTTTCTTCTTATAATTATGAGATACATAAGCAATCAGCTCGATCGGGGCCTTGGGTTGAGGGGAGGAAGGAGCGGCGGCGATCGTCGGCTCAGATTTGGCGAGATGATGAGCAGCGATGGCGAGACAAAAGAGCAACAGATCGGAGCGATCCGTTATGGCGACGGATCCTGTCGATATCATCGTCGACGAGGCTGCCTCTCTCACTCACGCGATATAGCCGTCGTCTACAAAAGAAAAAAGAAGAAGAGAGAGATTAAAAGAAATAGAAAGAGAAAATAAAAAATCAAAGAACGGATAAAAATGTAGTAATATAGATTAAACGCAAAATAAATATGTCCTTTTTTTTTGGTTAATTTGTTAATAATAGTTTTTTTGTGTGGTTATACACTGCAATTTTTTTTTTGGGTCTAAATATTAAGATTTATACCATTTTCGAATTTTTCAATGTTGGTTACAATTTATTCATAAACTACTAACTAAAAAGGGAAATTAATGAAGATACGGGCGTTACGTTCACGCCAGAGGAGGTAGACAGTTGATTGGAAGAGGATTTTTAAGATGGAAAAAAGAGGATAAATAAGGTCCAACCGACACCGAGACTGCAATTTCCCAAAAAGGAAGAGACATCTGGCCAACGGATTAAGTAAAAGAAGTAAGGTAAAAAGAGTAGAAATCTAAAAAATGCTTTATCATCTAAAAGTTCAATACATCGTATCTTCTCTCCCAACAGGCGATTTGAAAAGAGATTTTTTCAACTTCCGTTCACTCAGTAATCTTCGCCGGCCGACGTCAGCCGTACTCTTTCAATTTTTCTTTGCTTTAATTTAGGTTTTATCCAAATAAAAACTTCCACATACATATTGAAAAACCCGTTCGTGACGGTTTCTTCTTCTTCTTATCCGGAAGAATCCTTATTAAGATGTCATATGTGATTGGTTTGGTGATGAATTTGTCAATCCTATGGTGCTTTCTATTCCGATATGTTCATACCCTCATTATGATGGTGGTGGTTGCAATCGGGATTACACCGACGGTGTTGTCTAATTCACACCTTTACTCGCAAATCGTTAATGGTGAATCAATTAGGGGTGATTACTTTTGGTTTCGTTTATTCCTTTTTTTCATGTCGGTTCAGTGTATCTGTTATATCTCTATGATTAGAGTGTTTCATTCCAGTGAGTTTTTTCTTTGCAGGCGAATTTTCCGGTTATCAACTGTGGTTGTTCTGCTACCCTATGGTGTGGAGATGTCACTTGGATTTTTGATCCTGGAATTATTGGTGTAGTCACTCTACTCGAAGGAATAGAACTTTCTTGGGATCAAATTAGAAGAAATACAAAGTCAATTTTTTAAAAAGTGACTCTGATACGGAAGTTTTGGTATCAGATTGTCGATATTTCAGAATTGTTGTCGAAAACATTGAGTTTTGTTATGCGGTGTGCAATTTGGAGGTTCAACCAAAAGATGCTACCCACGCTCACGATTCGCATCAGAGAAAGATCGAATATAGAAGGAAATAATGGATTTCGTGATCCGTTAGCGAATAAGGCTTATCTACGGAAAGCATCGTCAAATTCATTTCTTTTGATGTAGCCTTCTGTTATATGGCGCATATATCTGCTTATGTAATAATTTATTTTTCGAATTTTCTGTAAATACAATTCTTAAACATTTCTTTTGATGTATCCTTCTCATTTTTTTTTTTTTTTGTGAAACCAAAATACAATTCAAGAAGAGAAGAAGAAGATTGACGAGGCTGCCTCTCTTACTCATTGCGATATAGCCGTCGTCTACAAAAGAAAAAAAGAAGAGAGATATTAAAAGAAAGAGAATAAAAAATCAAAAAAAGGTAAAAATGTAGTTATATAGATTATACACAGAATAATATGTCCTTTTTTGGTTAGTTTGTTAATAAAAGTTTTTTGTGGTTATAGACTGTAATTTTTTTTTTTTTTTGTGAAACCAAAATACAATTTAAGAAGAGAAGAAGAAGAAGAAAAATTCATCGGGAAGGAGAGAAGCCGGTCTCTGAGAAGACGGTCCATAGAGGTTCTGATGGTGGATGACTGCAGCAATGAGTTGGTGAAGATACGGGCATGCTTATGCCAAAGGAAGTAGACAGTTGCTTGGAAGAGGAGTTTTAAGATTGAAAAGAGAGAGGATAAATAAGGTCCCACCGAGACTGCAATTTCCCAAAAAGAAAGAGACATCTATTTGTGGACATTAAGTAAAAGAAGCAAGGTAAAGAGAGTAGAAATCTATAGAATCGTACGATCAAGATTCCTTAATGGACGCGGGAACCGTTGGATTAGAGCTGCTTTGTTAGACCAGAGAAGGGTCCACTTTAAATAATAACCGATCCAGCCCATAATGGACTTACTCTTAAAGCCCATAAAGGCCCAGGAAACTCAAGACACGATCTTAAATCATCCTAGAATATTCTAGATATTTCCTTCAGGTCCTCCAGATGTTTCGCGTAAGTTAGAGAATCAAGAAGCTCATAGATTTCGTTTTTGCGCCTTTAAATAGCTTCTCCG
The DNA here is from genome assembly GCA_030161315.1 of Eutrema japonicum. Lineage (NCBI taxonomy): Eukaryota > Viridiplantae > Streptophyta > Magnoliopsida > Brassicales > Brassicaceae > Eutrema > Eutrema japonicum. The sequence continues at coordinate 18,525,217 of BSQW01000012.1, read as the reverse complement.
ATTCTTCAGAATTTTCTCAGAAGTCGAAAATCAAATTCACAAAGTTTCTCAGCAACGAGATCGAGTTAATCTCATAGATTCCCTTTTTGAAAAATTCATTGAAAAATGTCGATGATTCCGAGCTTCTTCGGCAACAACAGGCGTAGCAGCATCTTCGATCCTTTCTCGCTAGACGTTTGGGATCCTTTCAAGGAATTGACGTCATCTTCTTCGCTTTCCCGAGAAAACTCTGCGATCGTGAACGCAGGTGTGGACTGGAGGGAGACGCCGGAGGCGCACGTGTTCAAGGCGGACTTGCCTGGACTGAAGAAGGAGGAAGTGAAGGTCGAGATCGAGGAAGATAGCGTTTTGAAGATCAGTGGAGAGAGACACGTGGAGAAGGCGGATAAGAACGACACATGGCACCGTGTGGAGAGATCGAGCGGGCAGTTCACGAGGAGGTTTAGGCTACCGGAGAATGTGAAGATGGATCAGGTGAAAGCTGCGATGGAGAACGGAATTTTGACTGTGACTGTGCCTAAAGCGGAGACGAAGAAGGCTGATGTTAAGTCTGTTCAGATCTCCGGCTGATTCACGCATATCCGAAGACCCTTGTCTGAGTGTTTATATCAGAGTTGATCTTGTTTGTTTGTGGTCTAGTTCTTGTTCTTGTTCTTGTTCTGGTTTTAGTGAGAGTTGTCACTTTTAATGTCCATCTTACTAAAAATATGGAATAAATAATTATTATAAAGCTTCGCATAAATATTGAAATGGTTAAATCAAGCAAATATCAATTGTCGGAAACCAGATTACATTTTACATTTTACATTTTACATTTTACATATACATTTTACGGAAAACAGATTCACTAAAACTACGTATGGGCATTCGGGTCCACGGGTTGGGTTCGGGTCGGGTTATCGGTTTTCGGGTACCTGAAGTCAGAGAACAAAAGTTCGGTTCGGTTCAGGTTTTGTCGGGTTCGAGTAGGTTTTAAGATTTTAAATGAAACCCGGTATGGAACAAAAAAAAATATGGTCGGTTCGGATCGGTTTTGAACCCGAATTACTCGAAATAACCCGAATTACCCGAAATAACCCAAAATAAATGTACCCGAATAACCCGAAAAAACCCGAATTAAATGTACTCGAATAATCTTGAATAATCTGAAATAACCCGAATAACCCGAAATGACCCGAATAACCCAAAAATACCCGAATATATATATAAATTATATTTTTCGGTGTAATTTTACGGGTACCCAATCGGATCTCTGATTTTACCCGAACCGACCCGAGAACCGAAAAACATTTAGGCAAGAACCGTTCAGGTTTTAGGAAAAAATCAAAACGACCGAACCCGATTTTTTGGGTCGGGTCGGGTCTAGCGTATCCGGGTTTTATGCCCATGCCTAACTGAAACACAAAACATGACTAAGCTTTTTAACCCCAAAAAAAAAAACATGTCTAAGCTTTAAACGAAACAACAAGAAAAAAGTGGGTATTTTAACAAACAACAAGATATCGGTTAGTGACCAATTCTCAGTAGGATTAACAATTTAGGATCGTGTTTGATAGAATTTAGTTGTAAATCGTTTAATTATGAAGGTCTTGGTTTGTTGGGGTCTAAGCTCTGGAAAGGTGACGCCTTTGAGCCTCTAGATTCTCAACAGAGTGATATCAGAGCCTAGGTTCTGTGTTCTCTTTCCATTCTTTCAAACACAGTACATGTACCATGTTCTTGTGACTCTTGAGTCTCTTGACTACTCCGAGACTCGGTTCTTGCGGATTTAGATAATGTCTCAGTTATGATCACATTGATGCTATACTCCTCAAACAGTTTCTTCATAAAAGTCATGACAGATTGAAAAAGCTCTTTGCATTCAGGATTATCTTTTCCATAAAGCCTCTCAAGGCAAAGTGTATCAAAATTTATTTTGTTACTTAGGTCTAAGATATTAGCTATGATCAAAAGCCTATTGATTTCCTTCAACCCATCCCAATATTTATCAAATTTGCCTCTCATAGCTTTGTCATTTGCCCTCAATGCTTCATCAGGCTCGTTACTCAGCTTAATCAAATTTTTTTCAATAGTCACAATTTTATTGTAGCACTTGTATGAGTTGACTGAAGAAGATGCTGAAACAACTAGTGTAGAATTGTAAATTACGACCAGAAATTTCACTAACCTTGAAATTGAATCCCAATCATCTTTTGTTGCATGCCCAACTCTATTTTTCCCTCCACTTTTTTCTTGAAAGTAATCGTTACACAGTTTATCTTCTGCTTACATTCTATCAAAACCTGGCCTGGACTTAAAAGCTCTTGTAAGCATGAGGTAGGTTGAATTCCATATGGTTTTGCTGTCCAAAGATAAACTTCCTCTTGTCATCTTTGTTGATTTCACTCTTAGGTTGAATGCTTTCAATCTGTTTGTAGAAGCTCTCACATACTGAACACCATTACGGATCGCAAACACACTTTTATTAACTTCATGCAACCCATCTTTGACAACTAAATTAATGATATGAGCAGCACATCGCAAATGCATGTATTCACCTCCTAAAATCAATGCATTATTACCTACTGAGTTTAATGTCTCCTTAAATCTTCTTAGAGCAAAAGTGTTGGCAGTGGCATTTTTAACCGTGATTGTGAAGACCTTCTTTATTCCCCAATCAGCCAAACACTCAAGCAAAACATAACAAATAGTATATCCCTTATTATATGCGATGTTCTTAAAGCATATATGATCAACTTCTTTAGATGCCACTTTCTATCAATAAAGTGTGTTGTGTTAACCATGTAGCTAGCTCATGTCATATTCGATAACCCAAATATCTGTTGTGAGAGAGACCCTTTGCTTATTAGCACCAAGCACTTTCCTCATATATGCTTTCTTCTTCACATACATTTCAACAATTTCTCTTGTGGTTGTTCTCCGTGAACACTACAAGAAATATGGGCATTGATAGCACACTGAAAACGCTACTATAGGGCTATGGTAGCGTTTTCATAAACGCTATGATAGCCGCAGCTATAATAGACTCCCCCCTATCGTAGCATTTTTAAAAATGCTACGATGGGCAGACCTATTATAGCGCGGATCACCTGCTATGGAATAATCTTTTCTACCATTTGATTCGTGCTATGATGTACCTTTTCATGACATTTTTTGTGCTGTGAAAAATTTTATAATGACACATAATTAGTGCCGTGAAATTTTGTTCGTTACGTAGCTGTCGAATTGTGCACATATTATAGCAATAATAAATTGTGCACCTATTATAGCAATAATAATTTACTCTAATAAAGCACAATTAAATAATAAAATAGCAGTTTTACATTAAAGATCCAAAGCAAACAAAGTCAATACATAAAAAAACATGAACTCCAAAAGAAAACATGTAACCATCAAACCAAGTCAAAAACAAAACAATGGTACTTAAATTGGTTTCATACCTTTAGTCTCGATGTGCAGCCTTGTCTCGTGAGGACTGTCCTTGTTCTTGTTTTGGGCGTTTCATTGGAGCGGAGTTGATTGTGTTTTGGAGGTTTTGGCTAACTCTCCGGTACATTGGATCTATGTCTTCTTCGTCTTCTTCAATGCGTATCAAGTAGCCCAAGTGAGCAAGAGAGCGTATATACTCTAGTTGTGTGATCTCCTCCACATCACTTCCTAGATCGTCATTTGCTTCTTGTTGTGGTTGTTGGAGGAGTTGTGGTTTGACTCCGTGATTGAGAAAAACTCCTGCCTGAAAAACATAAAGAAAATTGATCGGTAAATGCTTTTCAAAGACTAACCTTAAAGAAGATTACTTGTCTCTTGCTGAAAAAGTAAATGCTTTTCAAAGACTAAACCTTTAAACTCTAAAATCAAATAGAGAAGCTAAAATATATAAACTATACCGCTCTATTTGTTTCTCCTCGGATACTTTTCTGGTTTGGCGTGTCACCGGTGATAAGTGTGATCGTGTAGGTGAGATAAATGACGACAGAAGAGGATCAGGAATTCCACTTGCTGCAGCAGAACCATTACGAGAAGAAAGTCCTAACAACCTTTGTAGATCTCCTTCTTTTAGCTCTCTCCGAAGAAGGGAAAGCGTAGAGTTTGAACTGCTTTTCCGTGATTTCCTCTTTCTCTGCATGTAGGAACTCATTAAGGAATTCAACAGAGAAACATGATTCCATGGTAAGAACTAAGAAAATCTGTAAGTATAGAAAATGATAAAAATGTGACCAAAAAAAGAAAATAACAGATTTCCTCATCTTAAGATCTAATGTACACAGTTGGTAATAAACTTTTGAATTCTAAATTGATTGTTACAGTATCAGTGTCAAAGTATTGCAGTGCAGCAAAAGACATTGAGAGAGAGAAAGAGCAATATCGCGTTCTTTGACTCTAAAGTATGTTCATCATCTATGTGACATCACAAGCCAATGATACCATATTTCGAAAATCACAGTAGAAAACATGAATTGGGTCGACATGAGAATTGGGATTTATGGGGACATTATCGGAATAGAAGCAATAACGAACAGAGAGATTCAAGTTTCTGGGTTTTGAAAGAGAACGACAAGCGAATCCAGAGATACTCTGCTTGGAGACGGAATCGAGCCTTGCTACGCGGAAACCGAATCCAGGATAAGAAGGAATGCCGCGTCGGATTCGGCCAACAAAACTCGATTTCGCCGGAAGAAGGAATAAGAAGAGAAGAGGAGTAGATAAGACGAGTTCTTCGGAGAGACATGGATGGATCGAGAGATAACCACCGTGAGAGGCATCGAGAGAGAAAGAAGAGAGAAGACGAAGAGACGAATAGGAGAAGATTAATGTCCGTTGGATTGAATATCATCAACGGTTGATATTAAAACAAAAGTGGAATCCTTGTGACTATGGATTAACAAATCAGAAGCTTTCATTTGGTAATATAGTTTTTTATTTAATTTTAATGTTTAAATCTAAAATCTAAGATTTATAGTTCATAATTTAGGATTTAGGAATTGGGGTTTTAAGATTTAAAAAATGAATATATTTGATTATAAGATTTATATTTTTTTTGTAATTGACAAATATGAAAAATATGTTTCAAACGTGAATCGTTAACACTATACTCCAATACTCTAAATCCTAAACCCTATACATTAATTCAAACTCAAAGAATTGTTATGTTTATACACTAAATCAAACAATAAACCCTATACATTAAATCAAACCCTAAACCTTATACACTAAGTCTATTGTGGTATACATGAAACTCAAGAAAAACATGTATTTCAAACCCTAAATCCTAGAGACTATATCTAACCCTAAACCCTATACACTAAATCAAACTCGAAAATTCTTCTAATTATTTTTTATTTTAAATTTTGTGTTGTGTATTGTTACCCTAAACCTTAAACCTAAACTCTAAATATGTTTTTACAGTATGAAACAATAATTTTATTGTATTTTCTTTTGTTAATTGACAAAATGGAAAAATATGTTTCAAGTGCGAATCATAAACACTATACTCCAATGCCCTAAACCCTAAACCTCAAACCCCGAACCCCAAAACCTATACCCTAAACCTAAACTCCAAACCCTAAATCATAAACTCTAAACCTTAAACCTAAACACCAAACCCCGAACCCCAAACCCTATACCCTAAACCTAAACCCCAAACCCTAAATCATAAACTCTAAACCTTAAAGTTTAAACTCTTAATGATACAAATTAAATCATAAACCAAAAAAACAAAACAATAATTTTAAAACTCTAAACCAATAATTTAATTATTATATATACTCAAAACTAAAATCCAGCACTTATAATGTAAAATATATCAAAAATTTCAAATCTAATCATTTTTAAGCCTGAATCATCAAACATAAAAAAATGAATATTATATATCCAAAAACACAAATTGGATATATATGATGTTAAAATGATCTTATGTTCTTAGTATGAAACAATAATTTTATTGTATTTTCTATTATTAATTGATAAATATAAAAAATATGTTTCATCTGTGAATCATAAACCCTATACTCCAATGCCCTAATGATACGCGCTCGGTTCCTTGATATGATCTCGGTTCTGAACTTCCCAAAATGCACACTCTTGTCGGTATTGAAGCGGAATTGAAACGGGGATAATCCTTGAACGAGCAAGGCGGGGGAAGTGAATGGCTGCGTCGAGAGCTATGAACGGCACTCGGTAAACCCGAACCAAAGGCTAACCACCTAAGGAACGTTGTGACACTTCGGCTAACCACCTCGGAATCGGATCGAATCTTAAAGCTAACCACCTTAAGAATCGGAAGTGACCAATGAGCTAACCACCCAAGGATCGAAATGATTTTCTTGGCTAACCACCAAAAGAATCGAAAAGTTCACAAAGGAACAAAGGAGAGAAATCTCTAAAAGGTTTATAAAATTTGATATGAATTGAAATGAAGATTACAAAGAGTATTTATAGGAAGAGAATGTGAAGGGGTGAAGAAGAAAATACAAATTACAAGACATGGGGAATTACAAAGTCAAATTAAATCCTAAGACTAAGACCATTGACTTTGACTAGAAGTTTGAATGTCCCCTTGACTTCTTTGACTTAGACTTCCGCGAAAATAGAGAATCCCACCGGGAAAGTTCCGCGGAAAATCCCTCGGAAAATATCCGCCGGGAAACAACTTGCGATTGGACCGGAAATGAAGTGTAAGCCGTTGCCTCGTTAAAACCTCTACTCGGAAAACCCGTTGGGACAAAACCGAGCATAGGAAAAAGAGTACAACAACTTACACTCGGCCAATCTCAAGCTGAATCCGCAAATGATAAAGAGGTGACGGCGTAGTGCGTAAGTTGGTCTTCATCCTCGTTCCGAACGTCGTTAAGTAGTTTCCGAACAGCTCCAGCTAACTTCTTCGTCTTGGACCGCGTAACGGGGCCTTCGGGAATGATCAAAGCTTCCTCGGGAACCTCTTCCGGATCCGGCGTGATCATGATCGTATCATCCCCCTCCACTTGAAAAGGATTTGTCCTCAAATCTGCTTCGTCTGCAATAAAGGGAATAATATCAGAAACGTTGAAGCTAGAGCTAACGGGGTACTTACCTTGAAGATCGATCTTATAAGCGTTATCGTTGATCTTCTCCAAAATCGTGAATGGTCCATCAACTCTCGGCAAGAGTTTGGACTTCCGTTCTTCCGGGAACCGCTCCTTTCGCAAATAGATCCAAACAAGATCTCCGGGTTCGAACGTCTTCTTGTTTCGTCCCTTGTTAGCATGTTTGCGATAAAGTTCGGTTTTGCGCTCGATGTTTTGCTTTGCCTTCTCGTGCATTTGCTTAACCAATTCGGCTTTCTTTTTCCCATCCATGCTTACACGTTCACTCAAAGGTAAAGGCGTTAGATCCAAAGGTGTAAGCGGATTAAAACCGTAAACAAGTTCAAATGGGGAAAAAGACGTAGTATAATGCACGGCGCGATTATAAGCAAATTCAACATGCGGCAAACAATCTTCCCACGACTTAAGATTTTTCTTAATTACCGTCCGCAAAAGTGTACCTAAGGTCCTATTAACCACCTCAGTTTGACCATCGGTTTGCGGGTGACAAGTCGTAGAGAAACACAACTTAGTTCCTAGTTTCGACCAAAGGGTCTTCCAAAAATAGCTAAGGAACTTGGTATCTCTATCCGAAACTATCGTCCTAGGCATTCCATGCAAACGGACAATCTCCTTAAAGAACAAATCGGCAATGTTAGATGCATCATCGGTTTTATGGCAAGGAATGAAATGAGCCATTTTAGAAAACCTATCTACAACAACAAAGACCGAATCACTACCTCTCCTAGTTCTAGGCAATCCTAACACGAAGTCCATCGAAATATCAGTCCATTGTGCACAAGGAATCGGCAAAGGAGTGTACATACCTTGGCTTGGGCTTTTGGATTTAGCTAACTTACATGTCGTGCATCGGCTACAAATCCGTTCAACGTCTCGCTTCATGTGCGGCCAAAAGAAATGGTCTTGCACCACCAAAAGTGTTTTAGCTACGCCAAAATGTCCCATTAAGCCTCCACCATGTGCTTCCCTAACAAGAAGATCTCGCAAAGAAGAGTTAGGAATACACAATCGGTTCTCGTAAAACAAGAAACCGTCACTACGAAAGTATTTTCCCAAAGCAAATTTAACACAAGTTAGAAATACTTCCTGAAAGTCGGGATCGGTCGCATATGCTCCTTTAATCATCTCAAATCCAAGCACCTTGGCATCAAGTGTCGAAAGCAAAGTGTATCTCCGTGAAAGAGCATCGGCCACGACGTTCTCTTTGCCTTGCTTGTATTGAATCACGTACGGGAAAGTCTCCACGAACTCCATAAGTTCGCCGACTTGTCGTTGGAGCTCCTTGGTCTCGACCGGATTGGTTCGATAAGCGGGTCGGTTCGGAAGTGTTGCTCCGGGAACGAAGTCTATTTGATGTTCTATCCCACGAATGGGCGGTAAGCCACCGGGGCTATCTTCCGGAAAGACATCACCGTATTCCTGCAAAAGAGACAACACATTGCTCGGGAGATCCGGCTCGGGATTAGTCATGCTAGCAAGAGCATCTTTAAAGATAAGCAAAACGAAGGGTTGCTTAGTAACGAGAGCGTGTTTAATCTCACTCGGCCTCACAAAAAGAGTTTCTTTTCTCACGGGGTTTCCCTCAAAGGCTTTTAGCTTGGCTTTTCTCGAACTCTCACTCTCGTTTTTAGTAGTTAAAGTGTTTGGGGGATCACTCACATTTTTACCTTTGCGGTTTTGCTCGAGTTTGAGCTGATCTAGGTACACCTCGTGTGGGGACAACGGGGCAAGAGTGATCTTCCGTCCTTTATGCTCAAAGGAGTGTTTGTTGGCATAACCGTCGTGAACGGCTCTCCGATCGTATTGCCATGGTCTTCCAAGTAGGATATGACCGGCTTCCATCGGCAATACATCGCATAGGATCTCATCCTCGTAACGACCAATAGATAAAGGAACCGAGACTTGATGGGTTACCTTTAGTTGCTTTTGGTTACTCAACCATCGAAGGCTATATGGTCGCGGATGTTTCGTCATCTTCAAGTTAAGTTTCTCCACCATCGTCGTGCTAGCAACGTTCGTGCAACTTCCGCCATCGATTATGAGACTGCACGTCTTACCATTAACATTGCACCGAGTATGGAACAAGTTCTCACGTTGCTCGTCTACCACGAACGGTTCTTGAGAAAGTAGAACACGTCTAGCTACAAGTAGCTCTCCTTCAACCGCGTGTTCATCATCGTCATCATAGACGGGTGCGGAATCAAAATCCACCTTATCATCCACATCATCCTCATCGGTCACGATCTCACCTCCGTCCAACATGATCATAGCTCGTTGGTTTGGGCATTTATTTGCATAGTGACCTTTGCCCCTACACTTAAAGCACTCGATATCACGATTTCTCAAAGGATTAGAAACTTCGGCCTTACCCTTGTAGTCGTGACCGGACGAACTAGGCTTGTAATCCGTCTTTGGCTTCGTTTCGGTACGAGTCGGGTAACTCGGCTTATCGCTTTTCGTGTAGCTCGGCTTAGACACAAACGGGGACCGTGAAATACCTTTCCTCTTAAGTTGTTGCTCCACGAGAATTGCCTTGTGCAACATCTCCTCAACGGTATCATACGATTGCATCTCCATGCGATCTTGCAATTCGCGATTCATCCCGGTTAGGAATCGGGCCATAGTCGCATCACGGGGCTCGTCAACATCGGCCTTAAGCATGAGTTTCTCCATCTCTTGGTAATAGTCCTCAACTCCTTTAGTACCTTGTGACAATCTTCGCAACTTTTGGTGTAGCTCGCGGTGATAGTGTACCGGTACGAACCGAACTTGCATCAATCTCGCCATCTCGTCCCATGTCTCAACGGGATTAACTCCTTGGCGTCTCCTGCTTGTCACAACACTATCCCACCAATCAATAGCATAACCATGAAATTCCGTAGCGGCCAACCTAACCTTTTTTTGTTCCGTAAAGTCTTGACATCCGAAGACGATGTCCATCTTCTTTTCCCATTCGAGAAACGCATCGGGGTCGTTCGTCCCGTAGAACGAGGGAATCCGTAACTTCAATCCACCGAGATCGTTGTCGTTCCTCCTCCTAGTCGGTTGTTGCCTTCCTTGATTTCTCTCGGAATCATCGGTCAAATCGTGAAACGGGTTCTCGACGTTCTCGCCGTTTTCGCCTTGTGGATTTTGTTGCCGGTTTTGATTGTTGGCTCGTCTATGCCTTGGCGGAACACGGGGATTCCTTCGGCTATGATCGGATCTGTGACTCTCGGCTAAGTTTGCGCCGTTGTTTCTTTCTTGTCTCACCGGTGTCCGAACGTTAAGAGCGGCCAATTGATTTCTCATCTCGTTCATCATAAGAGTGATGGCATCCACCTTGCGATTCATCGCGGCATCTCTTTCCCTCCTCGTCCATGACGTATTACTATCACTTTCCTCAGCCATTGTACCTCGCAAAAATGAGCAAACACGTTAGTAAAATATTCTCACAAGTGTTTCTCTCAAATTTGTTCACACAACTCTCGTAATATCCTCACAACACACTAGAAGTTCTCCTCGGTTCTTAAGGAACTAAAATCGAAACAAATCGATGGTAGCTTTAAAAACCAAATCGTCAAACAAAGAATTTAGATAGATAGTGAAGAATTACGAACCGATATGATTTCTTTTTTTTTTTTTTTTGAATTTTTTTTTTCGTTTTTTTTTTTTTTTTTTTTTTAATCTACGATTTTTTTTTTTTTTTTTTTTTTAAATCGGTTTTAATACAAAAGATAGGAAGAAGAAGAATTTAAAAAGAGTGAAAAGATTAGAAAATACCGGGGTAATCAAGAGCGTGGCTCTGATACCACTTGATACGCGCTCGGTTCCTTGATATGATCTCGGTTCCGAACTTCCCAAAATGCACACTCTTGTCGGTATTGAAGCGGAATTGAAACGGGGATAATCCTTGAACGAGCAAGGCGGGGGAAGTGAATGGCTGCGTCGAGAGCTATGAACGGCACTCGGTAAACCCGAACCAAAGGCTAACCACCTAAGGAACGTTGTGACTCTTCGGCTAACCACCTCGGAATCGGATCGAATCTTAAAGCTAACCACCTTAAGAATCGGAAGTGACCAATGAGCTAACCACCCAAGGATCGAAATGATTTTCTTGGCTAACCACCAAAAGAATCGAAAAGTTCACAAAGGAACAAAGGAGAGAAATCTCTAAAAGGTTTATAAAATTTGATATGAATTGAAATGAAGATTACAAAGAGTATTTATAGGAAGAGAATGTGAAGGGGTGAAGAAGAAAATACAAATTACAAGACATGGGGAATTACAAAGTCAAATTAAATCCTAAGACTAAGACCATTGACTTTGACTAGAAGTTTGAATGTCCCCTTGACTTCTTTGACTTAGACTTCCGCGAAAATAGAGAATCCCACCGGGAAAGTTCCGCGGAAAATCCCTCGGAAAATATCCGCCGGGAAACAACTTGCGATTGGACCGGAAATGAAGTGTAAGCCGTTGCCTCGTTAAAACCTCTACTCGGAAAACCCGTTGGGACAAAACCGAGCATAGGAAAAAGAGTACAACAACTTACACTCGGCCAATCTCAAGCTGAATCCGCAAATGATAAAGAGGTGACGGCGTAGTGCGTAAGTTGGTCTTCATCCTCGTTCCGAACGTCGTTAAGTAGTTTCCGAACAGCTCCAGCTAACTTCTTCGTCTTGGACCGCGTAACGGGGCCTTCGGGAATGATCAAAGCTTCCTCGGGAACCTCTTCCGGATCCGGCGTGATCATGATCGTATCACCTAAACCCTAAATCAAATATTCAAGATTTATCTTTTTAATTTTTGTTTAAAAAACAATATTTCTAGATTATGTTATACTTTTAATTCTTGTTTTGTCCCGTATGTGGATTTTTCAAACTCTACTTTAACCAAAAAAACAAAAACATAGATATCGGTTTTATTTGTTTAATATCAATTTTATTGGTTTCATATCGGTTTTGAACGGTTTGTAAACTAAACTTTAAACCACTATTGATTCCAACAAAACTCAATCCCAAAAAGCGACCCGACCCGACTTCTTCCCCTTCTTCTTCACCCGATTTTAGTATCCGTAAAAAGAAAAAAAATTGATCCGACAAAAATTATGTTGGTAACATATGTTGTGAATCAACGTATCTCCTCTCAGATTCCCTTTGATCATCACGATCCACATAACGCGAAGAACCATCCAACTCTACTCAGGAGACGAAAATAGAAAGATCCTAAGCCTAGTAAACCCATCTTAAAAATGAGAAACAACTTCGTCCCTGTAACTCTCTCCTTCATCACCTTTATCATCCTCTTAACTCCATCAATCGCACAACCAGAGCATTCACTTGTCTTCCCCGTCGATCAAATCCTCAACAAAACAAGCTCATGGCTCGATTTCCCGATGAAATTCAACCAACCAAAGATCGAATTAACCGCATCAACAATCATCACCGCCGTATTCTCTTTCATCGCCACATCAATCTCAAGAGTCGGCGGAATCGGCGGCGGAGGTTTATACGTTCCGATAATGACAATCGTCGCCAGACTCGATCTGAAAATTGCGTCGAGCTTCTCTGCTTTCATGGTTACAGGCGGATCTGTAGCGAACGTTGGATGCAATCTCTTCGTCAGAAACCCTAAATCTGGAGGCCCTACTTCTGGAGGCCCTTAATCGATTTCGATTTAGCCCTCCTTCTGGAGGCCCTTAATCGATTTCGATTTAGCCCTGCTTCTGGAGCCGTGTATGCTTCTCGGAGTTAGCATCAGAGTGATTTGCAACCTCGTGTTCCCGAATTGGCTCATAACGATTCTCTTCGCCGTTTTTCTCGCGTGGTCGACGTTGAAGACTTTTGGAGGACATGGCGGCAGCGGCGATGGAGAGAAGAAGGAAGAAGAATATTGAGAGAGAGAAAGATGAGAAGGTTTTAGAGAAGGGAAAATATGGAGAGAGAAAGAAATGCATAGTAATTAACTAAACATTAGGGTGAATGAGGAACTGTCCAGAGTGAGTTTGGCGTAAAAACATATAATTGGCTAAGTATTTTGCCTCCAAAATGATTTTCCATCTATAGTAATCATTTTTGAGTTCTCGCATAATTAAATTATTTTCCAGCACGAATTTAATGCTACGATAGAGTTGAGATCCGATTTTGGCACTTTTAGTAGCAGTTAATGAATTAGTGCTACAATGAACTGCTACCAATTCCCATATTTCTTGTAGTGGAATGAGGTTTGTGAAGATTCACCCGACTGCAAAAATGTTTCCAAGCCAGGCTTTCAATAAATGCAAGCGGTAATTCACCCAAAACAAGCATCTCATTATATGCTTCCCTTAAAACAACTTCAAAAACTTTTGAGAACTTCAGATTACCACCACTTTCATCTTGAGGAGTTATAATATTATGCCTCTCCTTTCTACTTTCCTCCCACACAAGGTGTTCCTTGCAAATGCTTCGTCAAACTTGAAGTTCCAGATGATGTGGCACATGCCATAGATTTACCATAGTAATTACAGATGCAGAAATTCACATTCTCCGCAGTTCTTTTAAAGTGATTCCATACCTTTGATCTAGTTCTAGTATTCTTCTTCTTCGACTTAGTTGGAGGTGAACTAACTGAACTTCTCATATTTTCTTTCCTTTTGTTTCCACTTGCAGGAGTAGTTACGATATCATCTGCTACTTCATCACCATCCTTTGCGTTAGGTGAGGAAGAATCCATCTGCGTAGAAAAAAAGATGAGTCAACTGTTAAACTTGTAAAACTAGAAGTGAGACTTCGATCAGTTAGGGTTCTTAGTTCTTACCTGAGATTGAACCCTCGATGAACGAGGAGATGAGAGACTTCGATCAGTTAGGGATTCTAGATTTCCGAATCTGAGTACTCCCTCTGTTTCATAAAGAGTGTCACTTTGATACTTTTCACACAGATTATTTTTTTTTGAAATTATACTAATATACCCCAATTTAATATACCCATAATTAATTCAAAATGATATAAATACAAAGGTTTTTAGTTTTGGGTAAAGAGTAATTATGAGAATTAGTTTGAAAAGTTGCATTGAAAATGTAAAATGACAATCTTTTGAAACAAAAAAATTTACTCTAAAATGACACTCTTTGTAAAACAGAGGGAATATTATTTAGTAGCTTTAGAAGAAAGAAATTTGAAAGGGGAAATCGAATCGTCGGTTGTAACTTGTAAACATTGAAATGTATGCATATATGGTATATTCACTATATTAGTTGTAAATGTCGAGTACCCGATCGGATCTCAGGTTTTACCCGAACCGATCCGAGAACCGAAAGTAATTTAAGAAAGAACCGTTCGAATTTTAAGGCAAATCCGAAATCGACCTGAATCCGAATTTTCGGATCGGGTTTCACGGGTCCGGTTTTTATGCCTAGGTCTAAGCCCCACCATACGTTCTGTACTTTGGCTTCCTCGATCAGATCATGTATAGTCTCCATCGCCTTCATCGTCGTCTTCTTTTACTTCTTACCACTAAAACAAAATAAAGCTTTGAAATTGCAGACTATCCAGCCAAAATTACCAATCGAATCGTCACGACAATTCGATCCAATTTTAAGCTTTCCCCTCTCACAGTGACAAATACATTTTTTTTTGCTAAGCATTTGAATTTCATTAAAACGAGAAGGTTTGTAATAATATTACAAAATAGCTAAACAAGATAGGAAAAGCCTTGGCAAAAAAGAATAAAAACAAGACAAATCCTAAAAAAGATTATGAGCATCATCATATGGGAAAAATATAACTCATAAGAGAGACAAGATTGCATTAGGTCTCTAAAAGCCTTCCTTTTTCTTTTGGCCAGAATTGCATCTCGGACTAGACGATATAGCCCTTTGAAGATAGCTTGAGGAGGGGATGAGATGTTGTTGAAGAGCCTGTTGTTTCTCTCGGACCAAATGGTATAGATAGTAGCCTGAGCCACCAAATATCGTAAAGTCCTTGGTGAGATGTTGTCTTTGAGCTATAGCCAGCAATTAAAGGCAGTCCAAGTGTGGAAACCGAAGGAGTGGTAGCCTAACCTTTTGAGAACCAAGTCCCACAATTGCTCACTTACTTCACATCTTAGGAAAATATGGTCCCGATTCTCCTCGTAGATATCACAAAGGCAGCATGAGGAACTAACCTGGAGACCCCATCTCACTAGACGAGCTCTTGTTGGAAGGCGGTCTTGCTAAGCTACCCAGAATGAGAAAGCATGTTGTGGTATAGCTCCTTTGAACCACACAAGCTTAGTCCAAGGTTGAGTAGGGGCTCGCGGTCGAAGCACCTCCCAAGTGTGCTTGGATGAGAAGTTGGAGAGAGCCAAATCATTAGCAAACCAGAGGTAAGAGTCTTTCACCTGCGAGAGAGAGGGGAGGTCGACAGTGGTGAGGTGAGTTTGAAGTGCCTCTGAAGCTTGGGATCTGGCTCCACTCAGTTTCCAACCATTTGCGTTGCTAGCCGATGAAACTGTTGCGTTTAGAGGAATGGCTAGCTCTCGTGGACCAACTGCTCCAAACAGATTTATAAGTGGTCCAAGAGGTGTCCAGTTGTCCATCCAAAAACTTGTAATCTCACCGTTACCAACATGAGACCGCATAAACCGAGCTGCTAGAGTGCGCAAGGAGAGCAGAAATTTGAATGTCCAAGATGAGTGCTTCTTCTCATCTAGACTCCAAAAAGATTTATCCTTAATCCTGTTGGCTTTTATCCACTGTACCCAAAGAGAATTCCCGTTTGAAAACAATAACCAAATTAGTTTCAGACAAAGTGTCTTGTTCCAAATCTGAAAGTTTCTCAAGCCTAGGCATCCCTCCTCTTTCGGCAAACAAACTTTCTGCCATGAAACCTTAGCCACAGGTTTCTTATTAATGTCTCCACCCCATAGAAATCTAGAGCAAAGAGATTCAATTTTCTTCAAGAAAGCTTTTGGCAAAGTGAAAGCAGATATCCAAAAATTGACAGTTCCATATATAACTGAGGATAGTAGTTGTTTTCGTCTAGCAAAAGATAAGGCACGAGAACTCCAAGAGTTGAACATGTTGATTAACTTATCCAAGAGAGGCCTGTAGTCATTGATCCTGAGCTTTCTATGCATCAATGGAAGCCCCAGATAACGGATAGGCATTGAACCGAGAGTGAAGTCGAGACTAGAGATGTCATTGGTTTCAGGCTGGTTCAGGCCCGCAATAAAGAGATCAGTTTTGCTTATA
This sequence comes from Eutrema japonicum, assembly GCA_030161315.1. Lineage (NCBI taxonomy): Eukaryota > Viridiplantae > Streptophyta > Magnoliopsida > Brassicales > Brassicaceae > Eutrema > Eutrema japonicum. Next base: position 18,508,939 of record BSQW01000012.1, on the reverse strand, counting down.
TTCATTGATAACCCAGACCATTGGGAGAATGCTTCAAAAGTTGCAGCTATATTTTCCAGGGATTGCTTTTCACCATAAAAAAAAGACCATGATGTCATCGGCAAAAGCTAAGTGTGAACCCTGTGGGTTGGAAGCGTTTGGGTGGAAGCCAATAGAACCAGAGATATATTTTGAGTGAAGCATCTGTGAGAAGACTTCCATCACCAGAACAAACAGGTAGGGAGACAGAGGATCTCCTTGCCTCAGCCCTTTGGTACCCTTGAAATAGCCATAAAGCTCACCATTGATAGAGACAGAAAATCTTGTGGTAGTCAAGCATTGTTGTATCAGGTTGATGAAAACCGCGGGAAATTCCAGGGCCACCAAAGTATTGATGACAAAATCCCAGTTTACTGTGTCAAATGCCTTTTGGAGATCAACCTTGAGCATAGATCTCTTAGAGATTGATTTCCAGTTGTAACCTTGTATCAATTCCGTAGCCAACAACACGTTTTCAACCAGCAATCTTCCAGGGATGAAAGCAGATTGGGAGTTCGAGATCATACCAGGCAGGGATTTCTTTAGCCGGTTCGCAAGCAACTTTGAAAACACTTTGTACACTGAATTACAGCACGTTATGGGTCGAAATTCTGTGATTTTAGAGGCGTTAATCTTCTTCAGAATCATAGTCAAGATAGTTGAGTTCCACTGCTTAAGAAGCTGGCCAAAGTTAAAGAATTCAGTAACACCCGCAATCATGTCTTCTCCAACGGTTTTCCATTGAGCCGTGAAAAACTCAGCTGGATATCCGTCTGGACCTGGAGCCTTGTTCTTTGGGAGAGCAAAGAAAGCTTGCTGGATTTCAGTTACGGAAAAAGGCGCCGATAAAATCTCAGACATGGATGAGGAGCATCTGAATGGGACCAAAGCAGCAATATCCTAGGGAGAGGAAGTAGTAGGTGTCGCAGGACTACCCAACATCTTCTGAAAATAATTTACTGCGTGCTACTTTATTCCCTCCAAGGAATCTATAACACTGTCATCTTCATCGAGAAAGAAGAGAATCTGATTTTGTGAGAGCCTTGTCTTGATTACTCGATGAAAGAAAGGTGAGTTTGAATCACCAACGTCAAGCCATTGGACCCGAGATCTCTGCATGAGGAAGGATTCTTCAGCCCTGGCTAGAGTATGCCATTTTTTGTGAGCATCTTTTTCTGCTTGGGCTCGGGAGGCTGATGGAGAGGAGAGCAACTGATTCTGACAATCCAAGAGGTGGGAAAAAGCTTCAGCCACTCTTTGTTTCAAGTTGGAGAAGTTCCCACGGCTAAAAATTCTTATTACACTCTTGAGCTCCTTGAGCTTTTTGGAGATACAAAACATTTTTGATCCAGAAAAGGTTAGAGACTCCCAGCAAGCTTTTATTAATTCTACAAATTCTTGATGCTAGTTCAACATAGAGAAGAATTTGAAAGGTCGTTTCTGCTTGGGCTTCTCTGTATCAAGAAATACACAAGGACTGTGATCTGATAAGCCAGGTTCTCCAAAGACACCAAGAGACTCAGGGAAAGCTAACATCCAAGCATCATTTACTAAGATTATGTCCAGTTTCTTAGCTACATTCCCAGAACTATGCTTATTTGGCCAAGTGAATGTGTTACCACAAAATGGCAGGTCAAAAATAGCACATATGTCCAAGCATTGCTTAAAATCTCTCATACCTCCAGATGATGTGAACTGATCGGCTGAAGAGTGCTCCGATGCATGAACAGTCTCGTTGAAGTCTCCCATGATTATCCATGGCTTACCAGCAATCTGATGGGAGGTAGCAATGTATTCAAGCTCAGCCCAAAGAGTCTTCCTTTCATTTCGACAGTTTGAACCGTAAACAATCGATACAACTATCTCCACTGGGACAAAAGGAAGTTTGACCATGCAGTTAATCAGCTGCAGTGACTTAGAGATGATAGTGACACTGACAGAAGGGTGCCAAAGAAGCCATATCTTTCCCATATCCGAGTATTCATAATTGCTTTCAAAAACCCATCCTGGAAAGGCTCGATTAACTATAGACGAGGCCTTCGCAGGGCAAACATGAGTCTCAACAAGACCCCCAAAAACTGGCTTGTTTAGCTTTAGCCATTTCCTAAAATTGCGCCGCTTTACAGAATCATTAAAACCTCTTATATTCTAGCCAAAAATATCCATAAGAGAAATGATTTAGAGGGTTAAAGGGCCTCCAGCCCTATTCCGAGATTTAGACTTAGCCTTTTTTAGCAACTGTTTAGAGACCACCTGGATGAACTTATCGTGACCACCATCTGGGTTATCATCATCACCTGATACGCTTCCCGAATCAGCATCAGGCTCTCCATCAGAAGAGCTTGAGTGAGAGAAGGAAGAGTTCTTATTTCCTTTGAAATCAACGAATAGTCCTTCTTTAGATACGTCAATAGAATGAGCCTTGGACAAATCCTGAGTGATGACTTTTTCTTTTGTAGATACAATAGAAGCAGTTGGAGCAGCACTAGAGGAACCAACTGCTGGGTTGGATTCAGGGATGTCCACCAGTTTAGATGATGGGGGAGCGGGAGCACCTTCCGGACTAGTCGACTGCAGGGAGTTTTTCTTAGAGGACCCAGTGACCACAACTCGATACACATAACCTGGTTGAGGAACGATTGGAAGTAAGCTTTTGATCGGAGCCTTTCCCTTGATTTTCTCTTTTCTGGTTCGTGGACAGTTTTCAGTGAAATGTTTAGCTGAATTGCAATTAGTGCAGGTCGGAGGAGCTGCAGTGCATCGAGAAAGTGTGTGACCAACCTTTTTGCAGAAACCGCAAAGTGAGGGAAGCCATGGGCTTGAGACTTTTATCCTTCGAATTTCACCAGACTCAAAACGAGCATTCACTCTTTCAGGTAGAGGCTTCCGAGGGTCAATGACGGTGTAAACCTTAGCAACTTCGATGTTGGTCAAGTTCTCTGTAGTAGGATAAAGACAAACAGGGTGACCAACCATCCCGACAATCTCTTGTAATCCTTCACGGTTAAAGAACTGAAGAGGAACTCCTGTGAATTCTAACCAGACCGGAACCATCGAGAGTTCGGGCTTGTCTTGTTGAATTCCCGGAGACCATTTTGCAGCAAACATTGTTTGTCCATCCACTTGCCACAAGCTTTGGCTTAGGATGCGTCTGCGAGCAATGGGGCAGGGAACTCTGAAGAGAAAAGCATGGCCATCCATTTTTGAGACAGAGATATCCCGGCGTTGGCGAATCCAAATACTATTAACAATGGCGTGAACAGCTCCTCGCGGAGGAGGTTCCTCATAGAACTGTCCAAGAATAAAGCTGTCCCAAGCTTTCTTATTCTTTTCTATGACAGAATTCGGGATTGTCACACACGCCTCACCCGAGTCTAGAGTGAAGGGTGTTTCTTTGGGTTCGAGCTTTACCGCACTTCCTTTGCCGGGTTTTGGGTGGTTGCTGGAACAGTTGGTGGGAGTGTCGGAGCAGCTACGGCCGTAGAGGGAGCTGTCGGAGACTCAATCGAGATAATCTGGACCTTATTTGCAGCATTTGTAGCAGGTACAGTGATAAGGTCAGAGTTCACTGTAGCTAGAGCAGAATTGGGAATTTCAATTTCACTGGCCAAAATTGCTGTTGTAGCAGTGTTTTGGGCAACAGAATCAGAAGATTTGACTGGAGAATCAACGATTTCAGTCAGAATCTCACACTTGGAGAAGACAAATTTCGCAGCCGATTGAGAATCAGGTGCGTGACTTTTAGGAGGAGTTGCAGATCCAGTGGGGATATGGCCTTTGGAGATTTTTTTTGGGGGGTTTCTTTTTAGCCATGGAGGCAGGAGGAAGGTGAAGCGAAAATGAAGAGGATCGCAGTTTGGAGAGAGAAACTAGAGGAGTCCCATTCGCAGTTTTGTTTCAGTGACAAATACATGTTCATGAAAAGCTAAGAAGTCATATATAATTCAATCACAAATGAACAACACGAAAAGTGGTTAAGTGTCGATGGAAGGAAGAAGTGAGAGCCTTTAGAAGAGAAAGATGATTTACGATTATCTAAATAATTCTCAATGTGAAGTCGTTTCATCTTTATTAAACTTATGGAGTTGTATTTAAGTTACGAAACATTAGGGTTTTCTTTCCTTATCTATGAAAAGTATTAACCAGCAATTATCCTTTCCTTATCTCCTTCAACATTTCTCTTCTTCACTCTCTTTCTCTACTCTTCTTCTAATCTTCTTCTTTTCTCCGTCACCATCTCCCTTTATCGGACCAGATCCTATCAGAAGATGAAGAGAGAAACCTGAGAGTAGCTGAAGAGTTGGAGGTAGGAGAAAAAGGGAATTGAACAAAGGTAAGCTCAAGGAATGGAAACCCCGAAACAAAGGGTTTTGGTATTTTTTTGCCTAAATATCTCTCTTTTCACAAATAACCCCCTCCCCAATAAAATTAAAATGCTTTCTTCTTATAATTATGAGATACATAAGCAATCAGCTCGATCGGGGCCTTGGGTTGAGGGGAGGAAGGAGCGGCGGCGATCGTCGGCTCAGATTTGGCGAGATGATGAGCAGCGATGGCGAGACAAAAGAGCAACAGATCGGAGCGATCCGTTATGGCGACGGATCCTGTCGATATCATCGTCGACGAGGCTGCCTCTCTCACTCACGCGATATAGCCGTCGTCTACAAAAGAAAAAAGAAGAAGAGAGAGATTAAAAGAAATAGAAAGAGAAAATAAAAAATCAAAGAACGGATAAAAATGTAGTAATATAGATTAAACGCAAAATAAATATGTCCTTTTTTTTTGGTTAATTTGTTAATAATAGTTTTTTTGTGTGGTTATACACTGCAATTTTTTTTTTGGGTCTAAATATTAAGATTTATACCATTTTCGAATTTTTCAATGTTGGTTACAATTTATTCATAAACTACTAACTAAAAAGGGAAATTAATGAAGATACGGGCGTTACGTTCACGCCAGAGGAGGTAGACAGTTGATTGGAAGAGGATTTTTAAGATGGAAAAAAGAGGATAAATAAGGTCCAACCGACACCGAGACTGCAATTTCCCAAAAAGGAAGAGACATCTGGCCAACGGATTAAGTAAAAGAAGTAAGGTAAAAAGAGTAGAAATCTAAAAAATGCTTTATCATCTAAAAGTTCAATACATCGTATCTTCTCTCCCAACAGGCGATTTGAAAAGAGATTTTTTCAACTTCCGTTCACTCAGTAATCTTCGCCGGCCGACGTCAGCCGTACTCTTTCAATTTTTCTTTGCTTTAATTTAGGTTTTATCCAAATAAAAACTTCCACATACATATTGAAAAACCCGTTCGTGACGGTTTCTTCTTCTTCTTATCCGGAAGAATCCTTATTAAGATGTCATATGTGATTGGTTTGGTGATGAATTTGTCAATCCTATGGTGCTTTCTATTCCGATATGTTCATACCCTCATTATGATGGTGGTGGTTGCAATCGGGATTACACCGACGGTGTTGTCTAATTCACACCTTTACTCGCAAATCGTTAATGGTGAATCAATTAGGGGTGATTACTTTTGGTTTCGTTTATTCCTTTTTTTCATGTCGGTTCAGTGTATCTGTTATATCTCTATGATTAGAGTGTTTCATTCCAGTGAGTTTTTTCTTTGCAGGCGAATTTTCCGGTTATCAACTGTGGTTGTTCTGCTACCCTATGGTGTGGAGATGTCACTTGGATTTTTGATCCTGGAATTATTGGTGTAGTCACTCTACTCGAAGGAATAGAACTTTCTTGGGATCAAATTAGAAGAAATACAAAGTCAATTTTTTAAAAAGTGACTCTGATACGGAAGTTTTGGTATCAGATTGTCGATATTTCAGAATTGTTGTCGAAAACATTGAGTTTTGTTATGCGGTGTGCAATTTGGAGGTTCAACCAAAAGATGCTACCCACGCTCACGATTCGCATCAGAGAAAGATCGAATATAGAAGGAAATAATGGATTTCGTGATCCGTTAGCGAATAAGGCTTATCTACGGAAAGCATCGTCAAATTCATTTCTTTTGATGTAGCCTTCTGTTATATGGCGCATATATCTGCTTATGTAATAATTTATTTTTCGAATTTTCTGTAAATACAATTCTTAAACATTTCTTTTGATGTATCCTTCTCATTTTTTTTTTTTTTTGTGAAACCAAAATACAATTCAAGAAGAGAAGAAGAAGATTGACGAGGCTGCCTCTCTTACTCATTGCGATATAGCCGTCGTCTACAAAAGAAAAAAAGAAGAGAGATATTAAAAGAAAGAGAATAAAAAATCAAAAAAAGGTAAAAATGTAGTTATATAGATTATACACAGAATAATATGTCCTTTTTTGGTTAGTTTGTTAATAAAAGTTTTTTGTGGTTATAGACTGTAATTTTTTTTTTTTTTGTGAAACCAAAATACAATTTAAGAAGAGAAGAAGAAGAAGAAAAATTCATCGGGAAGGAGAGAAGCCGGTCTCTGAGAAGACGGTCCATAGAGGTTCTGATGGTGGATGACTGCAGCAATGAGTTGGTGAAGATACGGGCATGCTTATGCCAAAGGAAGTAGACAGTTGCTTGGAAGAGGAGTTTTAAGATTGAAAAGAGAGAGGATAAATAAGGTCCCACCGAGACTGCAATTTCCCAAAAAGAAAGAGACATCTATTTGTGGACATTAAGTAAAAGAAGCAAGGTAAAGAGAGTAGAAATCTATAGAATCGTACGATCAAGATTCCTTAATGGACGCGGGAACCGTTGGATTAGAGCTGCTTTGTTAGACCAGAGAAGGGTCCACTTTAAATAATAACCGATCCAGCCCATAATGGACTTACTCTTAAAGCCCATAAAGGCCCAGGAAACTCAAGACACGATCTTAAATCATCCTAGAATATTCTAGATATTTCCTTCAGGTCCTCCAGATGTTTCGCGTAAGTTAGAGAATCAAGAAGCTCATAGATTTCGTTTTTGCGCCTTTAAATAGCTTCTCCGATTCTTCAGAATTTTCTCAGAAGTCGAAAATCAAATTCACAAAGTTTCTCAGCAACGAGATCGAGTTAATCTCATAGATTCCCTTTTTGAAAAATTCATTGAAAAATGTCGATGATTCCGAGCTTCTTCGGCAACAACAGGCGTAGCAGCATCTTCGATCCTTTCTCGCTAGACGTTTGGGATCCTTTCAAGGAATTGACGTCATCTTCTTCGCTTTCCCGAGAAAACTCTGCGATCGTGAACGCAGGTGTGGACTGGAGGGAGACGCCGGAGGCGCACGTGTTCAAGGCGGACTTGCCTGGACTGAAGAAGGAGGAAGTGAAGGTCGAGATCGAGGAAGATAGCGTTTTGAAGATCAGTGGAGAGAGACACGTGGAGAAGGCGGATAAGAACGACACATGGCACCGTGTGGAGAGATCGAGCGGGCAGTTCACGAGGAGGTTTAGGCTACCGGAGAATGTGAAGATGGATCAGGTGAAAGCTGCGATGGAGAACGGAGTTTTGACTGTGACTGTTGAAAGTGTTGTGATGACTGACTTGAGAAGCTGTTAGAATAGAACGTGACACAGCTGCTGGAACAGGACGTTTTACAGAAGTAGTTGTTGTATCAGTTGGAAGTAGCACACAAAGTGATACAAGGAAGTAGTACAGAGCAACTGATGACGTGGAGCTAAAGCGTGAGCTGTGGGATCACGACGTGTTACATATGCTGACAGAGTCGTCATACATGGTGTGACAGTTCAGACAGAGACATTGGAAAGAACTGACACAGTTGCTGATGCAGTACTTGATGCAGGTGCTAGTAGAGCAGATGCGAAGTCAACGCTTTATGTAAGTGATGCTAAATGATCGACACATGATGGAAATACAGTGTGGTAATCAAGAAGACTGCAGCTGGATGCATTCGAGGATGTATCAGGAGCTGAGTCAGAATGAGATGCATCAGAGGATGTATCAGACGTTGTACCAGGAGGCAAGAACTTGGCGTGGCGCAGCGCAGAAGCTGATGTGGCAAGTGAGTTGCTGAGCTGGACGAAATCGCTGGAATGTATATCTGGCGTTGATGCAGTTGATGCAGTTGATGTACCAGTTTAAGAAGTAGTACAGGAACTAATACAGGGGTTTATTGAAAAGGCCCAGAAGCCCAAAATGATGAAGAAATCGTGTGGGCTCTTAGGGTTTCGACCCTAGCCATATAAATACCAAGAGACGGCCAGAGAAACAGGTGTGCGTCTAGGGTTTATCATGAGATGCACACAGGTGTGTGTGGCGTCGCCCCATCATACAGGATTTGTAGATCCGTTGGTGATGGTTGATGGAGTACAAGCACATCTGTGAGATGGTGCTTGTATCGGTAGTAGCCGAGCGGTAGACTTTGTAGAGATACCGTGTCCACAGTTCGTCCATCTAGAAAAGAATGATAGGCATCGTAGTGCTGTATATCATAGCAATTGTAATTGCAATCTTGTTCTAGTGGATTTGTTCTGGACTAGGTCCCGGGGATGTAGGGAAACCGAACCTCGTTAAAAAACTCTATGTGTTATTTACTTTATGCCCATACGTATACTCAAACACATAGATCTAGCCACAAATGCGCTTTCAATTGGTATCAGAGCGGGACTCGATAGAGATTCGTTCTTATTTTCGGGTATGATCCTGGATTTGTGGCTAGTGGAGAAATAGTTTGTCGTGAAGGCTAAGAGACGGCGCTGGTGAGCAATAAAGATCCCACTGCGAATTAGGGTTTGAAAACTACTTCTGGTTCGAGTTGATGTGGCTGGCGTGACAAGAAAAGAAACCCTCGGGAGAGAAAAAGTTTGTGGATTGGGCTAATTGAAGCAAGTTGGAGTTTCTGTCAATTTGGGCCTATGTCGATTGGTGGAGCAAAGCTCAATAAGCTTTTAAGTTTTCAAAGAAAATTTGGGTTATTGGTTCTTACAAAGTTAATGCGTTGGTCGGCAAAATCAGCTCAAAGAAGACTTCGAACCCTGAAAAGAAGAAGAGTTGGTGTGAGGCTCGATAATTGATTTGAAGTCTCGCCGGAAGTTTCAGAGATTCTGTCTGAGATAGCTTAGTTTTTGGTTTTCAAAATCGGAGAAGCAAGTTTTCCTTCTCGCCATAGAGAGACGAATCATTGGCGAAGTATTCTGTGAATCTGGTTGATTGTGAATTAAGATGAAAGCATTCGAAGGAGCTTTGGGAATTAGAAGTTCACAGCCAATCATAAAGGTCTCAACAGCATCAGATTCGGTGGTAGCAGATTTGATGAATAAGCAGAAAGTGTTGACTCTCGTAACAGAATTTCTCTGAATCTCAACCGGGGTTACAACGTTATCGGAGAAGGGAGTTGTGTGAAGAATAAAGCTCAAAAGTTTAACGACGAAGGAAGCACTAAATTTTCTAGTCGATAGAGCTTGGAGGAAAATAAAGATGGTGATGGTAATCAAAGAAATTGGAGTTGGTAAGTCTGGTGATTACTAAATTTTGGTGAAGTTATAAAGATGCTGATCGGATATGCGTCAAACCAAGTTCCTCGCATCATCAAAATCAGAGTTTGAAATCGCGAGTTGCGAGAGAAACAAGACGACATCATAATATTTATCGGAAATTTCTATGACGGTGGTTGAAATTTTAGTTCACTAATCCGATAGTGGAGCTTCAGGGAGGAGAAACAAACTTGTAATGGCAGCTTCCGGGTTCATGAAATTGATGATACATCAATGTTTTCATGACGTCTTGAACAATGCAAGCTTCGAGAAAGAATTCGAATGTGACTATCAGATGATTAAGAAAGGTTCTTTGTGAAGAGGAGAAGTTCACATAGTCATCAGAGGTGAAGCAGAATCGCATTCGATGTCGCTCTGGAATATTGATAGCGCTGATTACACCAATAGAGAGTCGATGTGTTAGGGGCTCGAGAAGAGCGGATGATAAAAGTCAAAAACTTAGAGGAGGAGACAATAGTTGGTGCAAGGTCAAAGACTTAGAGGAGGAAACAATAGTTGGCAAAGTCTTGACTTGGAGGTGGAGAAAATAGTTGTAGCTTTCTTTCATTGGTGGTGTATGATCAAGAGAGTTTCCTTGGATCCTGAGAATCAGTGGCTAAGATTATAAGTCATTGAAATTGAAGCTGGGATGTTGATTTTGCAGAAACACGAAAAAGAATGGTTGGGGCTTCATGGAAAAATGCTACGGGTCTTTATTGTTGGTCTGATAAGGAAGAAGTTTTTGTCTTTTGCCATTGAAAGAAGAAACGTGAGGTGACTTTGATTTGTGATGGAATTGGGCTGAAGTTGAGAATAATTATTTATGGGCCTAAGGTTTCTGATGGGCTTGAGCGTTTAATAATTTGGTCTAGCAAATTTAAATCTTCATCATTGCTGATTCAACGAGGAATAAAGGCCTTCAGTGGAGAAGTTTGTTCGAAGAAAGAGACTTTCAATTATGGATAAAGGATGATTCACAGTCACAGTGGTTTAAATAAATTGATGATTGAAATCACCATTGGCTCCGTGAAACGAACTTGAGGAAGAAAGACACTGATTGTTCATGATTAGAAAGAAGAAACGTGAAAGGCGTGATGTGTGCGTGATTTAGTTTTTGCCTGGTAGTTGTCGCTATCGGTCGAGAAATAAGAAAGGGACACACTTGGAAATAGTGTGAATTCTGATCAGAGAGTTTGATCAAAAGAGAAGGAAGTTTCATGGAAAATCTGCTTAAATTCAGAGATAGTGATTGTTTGAAATCAAATCAGGTGTGATCTGTTGCAGGAAAATAACTCAGTGAGGCTGAAGTTGGGCTTAAGATGATATTCTGTTAAATTGATCTCTGAAATTTATCTATGAGAAAAGGTTGCAACAGAGGATGTTGATTGGTGATCATTAACCAGAGATTAAAGCATTCGCCGTGGCTTTAATGGAACGAAAGTGTAAAAGCTATCTGGCTGAGCTCGAAAGTGGAAGAAGATCAGAAGAAGTAAAAATCAGAGAGAGAGACAGATAGCTCGATTCTCTGATACGGACTTTCCGTTTGGGCTGATGGAAAATCGGAAGATATGGTGATTATCAGAAAAATTTGCAGGTTTTTGATTATCAGAAAGAAGAATACGGAGCTGTTGAGTTTGTCACTTCAAGTAAAGATACTGCATTTAATTCAAAGCAGCCATCAAAGGGTTATTTCTAACGGCAAGAGAGATAATTTAAAAAGCATGAAATTTACAATGGATGAGCTCAAGATGAACATTACAATGAGGGATGAAGCACTCACCGAGAAAGTTCAATTGTGATGTTATTATCTGCATGGTTTTGGTTGAGAGTTCTGATGAAGGATATGTCTTATCGATCAATTCTGGTTACCTGATTGAGAGAAAGAGTCTTAGAGAGGTTGATGAAAAACAAGTGTCATGAAGAACAGACTAAGGGTAGCTAAGAGAATTTGCAGGGAGAGATGATGGTAGATCTTATGAGCTAAGTGTTGATACATCAGATGATTCATGAGAATGTGTGACAAGAAGCATGACTAAGTCTTGACTAATCTCAGCAAGTCAAAGTGGGCGTTACAAAGAATTAACACATACTGATGATATAAGATTGAGGGAGAGATTGAAGAGCATCAGGTTGTGTATCAGGTTGTGTGTATATGGAAAAGCTTTCTACAACTCAATAAACAAGGGAGAGATTGTTAGTGTAGTGTTTGACTGAGCTTAGAAAGTGGTGGAACAGGTTGTGACACAACTATAAAGGAGCGAACGATTTGATACATCAAGTGATGTAGTATTGGTTGTGTGCTTGAGCTCTACAACTCAGTCATCAAGGGAGAGATTGAAAGTGTTGTGATGACTGACTTGAGAAGCTGTTAGAATAGAACGTGACACAGCTGCTGGAACAGGACGTTTTACAGAAGTAGTTGTTGTATCAGTTGGAAGTAGCACACAAAGTGATACAAGGAAGTAGTACAGAGCAACTGATGACGTGGAGCTAAAGCGTGAGCTGTGGGATCACGACGTGTTACATATGCTGACAGAGTCGTCATACATGGTGTGACAGTTCAGACAGAGACATTGGAAAGAACTGACACAGTTGCTGATGCAGTACTTGATGCAGGTGCTAGTAGAGCAGATGCGAAGTCAACGCTTTATGTAAGTGATGCTAAATGATCGACACATGATGGAAATACAGTGTGGTAATCAAGAAGACTGCAGCTGGATGCATTCGAGGATGTATCAGGAGCTGAGTCAGAATGAGATGCATCAGAGGATGTATCAGACGTTGTACCAGGAGGCAAGAACTTGGCGTGGCGCAGCGCAGAAGCTGATGTGGCAAGTGAGTTGCTGAGCTGGACGAAATCGCTGGAATGTATATCTGGCGTTGATGCAGTTGATGCAGTTGATGTACCAGTTTAAGAAGTAGTACAGGAACTAATACAGGGGTTTATTGAAAAGGCCCAGAAGCCCAAAATGATGAAGAAATCGTGTGGGCTCTTAGGGTTTCGACCCTAGCCATATAAATACCAAGAGACGGCCAGAGAAACAGGTGTGCGTCTAGGGTTTATCATGAGATGCACACAGGTGTGTGTGGCGTCGCCCCATCATACAGGATTTGTAGATCCGTTGGTGATGGTTGATGGAGTACAAGCACATCTGTGAGATGGTGCTTGTATCGGTAGTAGCCGAGCGGTAGACTTTGTAGAGATACCGTGTCCACAGTTCGTCCATCTAGAAAAGAATGATAGGCATCGTAGTGCTGTATATCATAGCAATTGTAATTGCAATCTTGTTCTAGTGGATTTGTTCTGGACTAGGTCCCGGGGATGTAGGGAAACCGAACCTCGTTAAAAAACTCTATGTGTTATTTACTTTATGCCCATACGTATACTCAAACACATAGATCTAGCCACAAATGCGCTTTCAACTGTGCCTAAAGCGGAGACGAAGAAGGCTGATGTTAAGTCTGTTCAGATCTCCGGCTGATTCACGCATATCCGAAGACCCTTGTCTGAGTGTTTATATCAGAGTTGATCTTGTTTGTTTGTGGTCTAGTTCTTGTTCTTGTTCTTGTTCTGGTTTTAGTGAGAGTTGTCACTTTTAATGTCCATCTTACTAAAAATATGGAATAAATAATTATTATAAAGCTTCGCATAAATATTGAAATGGTTAAATCAAGCAAATATCAATTGTCGGAAACCAGATTACATTTTACATTTTACATTTTACATTTTACATATACATTTTACGGAAAACAGATTCACTAAAACTACGTATGGGCATTCGGGTCCACGGGTTGGGTTCGGGTCGGGTTATCGGTTTTCGGGTACCTGAAGTCAGAGAACAAAAGTTCGGTTCGGTTCAGGTTTTGTCGGGTTCGAGTAGGTTTTAAGATTTTAAATGAAACCCGGTATGGAACAAAAAAAAATATGGTCGGTTCGGATCGGTTTTGAACCCGAATTACTCGAAATAACCCGAATTACCCGAAATAACCCAAAATAAATGTACCCGAATAACCCGAAAAAACCCGAATTAAATGTACTCGAATAATCTTGAATAATCTGAAATAACCCGAATAACCCGAAATGACCCGAATAACCCAAAAATACCCGAATATATATATAAATTATATTTTTCGGTGTAATTTTACGGGTACCCAATCGGATCTCTGATTTTACCCGAACCGACCCGAGAACCGAAAAACATTTAGGCAAGAACCGTTCAGGTTTTAGGAAAAAATCAAAACGACCCGAACCCGATTTTTTGGGTCGGGTCGGGTCTAGCGTATCCGGGTTTTATGCCCATGCCTAACTGAAACACAAAACATGACTAAGCTTTTTAACCCCAAAAAAAAAAACATGTCTAAGCTTTAAACGAAACAACAAGAAAAAAGTGGGTATTTTAACAAACAACAAGATATCGGTTAGTGACCAATTCTCAGTAGGATTAACAATTTAGGATCGTGTTTGATAGAATTTAGTTGTAAATCGTTTAATTATGAAGGTCTTGGTTTGTTGGGGTCTAAGCTCTGGAAAGGTGACGCCTTTGAGCCTCTAGATTCTCAACAGAGTGATATCAGAGCCTAGGTTCTGTGTTCTCTTTCCATTCTTTCAAACACAGTACATGTACCATGTTCTTGTGACTCTTGAGTCTCTTGACTACTCCGAGACTCGGTTCTTGCGGATTTAGATAATGTCTCAGTTATGATCACATTGATGCTATACTCCTCAAACAGTTTCTTCATAAAAGTCATGACAGATTGAAAAAGCTCTTTGCATTCAGGATTATCTTTTCCATAAAGCCTCTCAAGGCAAAGTGTATCAAAATTTATTTTGTTACTTAGGTCTAAGATATTAGCTATGATCAAAAGCCTATTGATTTCCTTCAACCCATCCCAATATTTATCAAATTTGCCTCTCATAGCTTTGTCATTTGCCCTCAATGCTTCATCAGGCTCGTTACTCAGCTTAATCAAATTTTTTTCAATAGTCACAATTTTATTGTAGCACTTGTATGAGTTGACTGAAGAAGATGCTGAAACAACTAGTGTAGAATTGTAAAATACGACCAGAAATTTCACTAACCTTGAAATTGAATCCCAATCATCTTTTGTTGCATGCCCAACTCTATTTTTCCCTCCACTTTTTTCTTGAAAGTAATCGTTACACAGTTTATCTTCTGCTTACATTCTATCAAAACCTGACCTGGACTTAAAAGCTCTTGTAAGCATGAGGTAGGTTGAATTCCATATGGTTTTGCTGTCCAAAGATAAACTTCCTCTTGTCATCTTTGTTGATTTCACTCTTAGGTTGAATGCTTTCAATCTGTTTGTAGAAGCTCTCACATACTGAACACCATTACGGATCGCAAACACACTTTTATTAACTTCATGCAACCCATCTTTGACAACTAAATTAATGATATGAGCAGCACATCGCAAATGCATGTATTCACCTCCTAAAATCAATGCATTATTACCTACTGAGTTTAATGTCTCCTTAAATCTTCTTAGAGCAAAAGTGTTGGCAGTGGCATTTTTAACCGTGATTGTGAAGACCTTCTTTATTCCCCAATCAGCCAAACACTCAAGCAAAACATAACAAATAGTATATCCCTTATTATATGCGATGTTCTTAAAGCATATATGATCAACTTCTTTAGATGCCACTTTCTATCAATAAAGTGTGTTGTGTTAACCATGTAGCTAGCTCATGTCATATTCGATAACCCAAATATCTGTTGTGAGAGAGACCCTTTGCTTATTAGCACCAAGCACTTTCCTCATATATGCTTTCTTCTTCACATACATTTCAACAATTTCTCTTGTGGTTGTTCTCCGTGAACACTACAAGAAATATGGGCATTGATAGCACACTGAAAACGCTACTATAGGGCTATGGTAGCGTTTTCATAAACGCTATGATAGCCGCAGCTATAATAGACTCCCCCCTATCGTAGCATTTTTAAAAATGCTACGATAGGCAGACCTATTATAGCGCGGATCACCTGCTATGGAATAATCTTTTCTACCATTTGATTCGTGCTATGATGTACCTTTTCATGACATTTTTTGTGCTGTGAAAAATTTTATAATGACACATAATTAGTGCCGTGAAATTTTGTTCGTTACGTAGCTGTCGAATTGTGCACATATTATAGCAATAATAAATTGTGCACCTATTATAGCAATAATAATTTACTCTAATAAAGCACAATTAAATAATAAAATAGCAGTTTTACATTAAAGATCCAAAGCAAACAAAGTCAATACATAAAAAAACATGAACTCCAAAAGAAAACATGTAACCATCAAACCAAGTCAAAAACAAAACAATGGTACTTAAATTGGTTTCATACCTTTAGTCTCGATGTGCAGCCTTGTCTCGTGAGGACTGTCCTTGTTCTTGTTTTGGGCGTTTCATTGGAGCGGAGTTGATTGTGTTTTGGAGGTTTTGGCTAACTCTCCGGTACATTGGATCTATGTCTTCTTCGTCTTCTTCAATGCGTATCAAGTAGCCCAAGTGAGCAAGAGAGCGTATATACTCTAGTTGTGTGATCTCCTCCACATCACTTCCTAGATCGTCATTTGCTTCTTGTTGTGGTTGTTGGAGGAGTTGTGGTTTGACTCCGTGATTGAGAAAAACTCCTGCCTGAAAAACATAAAGAAAATTGATCGGTAAATGCTTTTCAAAGACTAACCTTAAAGAAGATTACTTGTCTCTTGCTGAAAAAGTAAATGCTTTTCAAAGACTAAACCTTTAAACTCTAAAATCAAATAGAGAAGCTAAAATATATAAACTATACCGCTCTATTTGTTTCTCCTCGGATACTTTTCTGGTTTGGCGTGTCACCGGTGATAAGTGTGATCGTGTAGGTGAGATAAATGACGACAGAAGAGGATCAGGAATTCCACTTGCTGCAGCAGAACCATTACGAGAAGAAAGTCCTAACAACCTTTGTAGATCTCCTTCTTTTAGCTCTCTCCGAAGAAGGGAAAGCGTAGAGTTTGAACTGCTTTTCCGTGATTTCCTCTTTCTCTGCATGTAGGAACTCATTAAGGAATTCAACAGAGAAACATGATTCCATGGTAAGAACTAAGAAAATCTGTAAGTATAGAAAATGATAAAAATGTGACCAAAAAAAGAAAATAACAGATTTCCTCATCTTAAGATCTAATGTACACAGTTGGTAATAAACTTTTGAATTCTAAATTGATTGTTACAGTATCAGTGTCAAAGTATTGCAGTGCAGCAAAAGACATTGAGAGAGAGAAAGAGCAATATCGCGTTCTTTGACTCTAAAGTATGTTCATCATCTATGTGACATCACAAGCCAATGATACCATATTTCGAAAATCACAGTAGAAAACATGAATTGGGTCGACATGAGAATTGGGATTTATGGGGACATTATCGGAATAGAAGCAATAACGAACAGAGAGATTCAAGTTTCTGGGTTTTGAAAGAGAACGACAAGCGAATCCAGAGATACTCTGCTTGGAGACGGAATCGAGCCTTGCTACGCGGAAACCGAATCCAGGATAAGAAGGAATGCCGCGTCGGATTCGGCCAACAAAACTCGATTTCGCCGGAAGAAGGAATAAGAAGAGAAGAGGAGTAGATAAGACGAGTTCTTCGGAGAGACATGGATGGATCGAGAGATAACCACCGTGAGAGGCATCGAGAGAGAAAGAAGAGAGAAGACGAAGAGACGAATAGGAGAAGATTAATGTCCGTTGGATTGAATATCATCAACGGTTGATATTAAAACAAAAGTGGAATCCTTGTGACTATGGATTAACAAATCAGAAGCTTTCATTTGGTAATATAGTTTTTTATTTAATTTTAATGTTTAAATCTAAAATCTAAGATTTATAGTTCATAATTTAGGATTTAGGAATTGGGGTTTTAAGATTTAAAAAATGAATATATTTGATTATAAGATTTATATTTTTTTTGTAATTGACAAATATGAAAAATATGTTTCAAACGTGAATCGTTAACACTATACTCCAATACTCTAAATCCTAAACCCTATACATTAATTCAAACTCAAAGAATTGTTATGTTTATACACTAAATCAAACAATAAACCCTATACATTAAATCAAACCCTAAACCTTATACACTAAGTCTATTGTGGTATACATGAAACTCAAGAAAAACATGTATTTCAAACCCTAAATCCTAGAGACTATATCTAACCCTAAACCCTATACACTAAATCAAACTCGAAAATTCTTCTAATTATTTTTTATTTTAAATTTTGTGTTGTGTATTGTTACCCTAAACCTTAAACCTAAACTCTAAATATGTTTTTACAGTATGAAACAATAATTTTATTGTATTTTCTTTTGTTAATTGACAAAATGGAAAAATATGTTTCAAGTGCGAATCATAAACACTATACTCCAATGCCCTAAACCCTAAACCTCAAACCCCGAACCCCAAAACCTATACCCTAAACCTAAACTCCAAACCCTAAATCATAAACTCTAAACCTTAAACCTAAACACCAAACCCCGAACCCCAAACCCTATACCCTAAACCTAAACCCCAAACCCTAAATCATAAACTCTAAACCTTAAAGTTTAAACTCTTAATGATACAAATTAAATCATAAACCAAAAAAACAAAACAATAATTTTAAAACTCTAAACCAATAATTTAATTATTATATATACTCAAAACTAAAATCCAGCACTTATAATGTAAAATATATCAAAAATTTCAAATCTAATCATTTTTAAGCCTGAATCATCAAACATAAAAAAATGAATATTATATATCCAAAAACACAAATTGGATATATATGATGTTAAAATGATCTTATGTTCTTAGTATGAAACAATAATTTTATTGTATTTTCTATTATTAATTGATAAATATAAAAAATATGTTTCATCTGTGAATCATAAACCCTATACTCCAATGCCCTAATGATACGCGCTCGGTTCCTTGATATGATCTCGGTTCCGAACTTCCCAAAATGCACACTCTTGTCGGTATTGAAGCGGAATTGAAACGGGGATAATCCTTGAACGAGCAAGGCGGGGGAAGTGAATGGCTGCGTCGAGAGCTATGAACGGCACTCGGTAAACCCGAACCAAAGGCTAACCACCTAAGGAACGTTGTGACTCTTCGGCTAACCACCTCGGAATCGGATCGAATCTTAAAGCTAACCACCTTAAGAATCGGAAGTGACCAATGAGCTAACCACCCAAGGATCGAAATGATTTTCTTGGCTAACCACCAAAAGAATCGAAAAGTTCACAAAGGAACAAAGGAGAGAAATCTCTAAAAGGTTTATAAAATTTAATATGAATTGAAATGAAGATTACAAAGAGTATTTATAGGAAGAGAATGTGAAGGGGTGAAGAAGAAAATACAAATTACAAGACATGGGGAATTACAAAGTCAAATTAAATCCTAAGACTAAGACCATTGACTTTGACTAGAAGTTTGAATGTCCCCTTGACTTCTTTGACTTAGACTTCCGCGAAAATAGAGAATCCCACCGGGAAAGTTCCGCGGAAAATCCCTCGGAAAATATCCGCCGGGAAACAACTTGCGATTGGACCGGAAATGAAGTGTAAGCCGTTGCCTCGTTAAAACCTCTACTCGGAAAACCCGTTGGGACAAAACCGAGCATAGGAAAAAGAGTACAACAACTTACACTCGGCCAATCTCAAGCTGAATCCGCAAATGATAAAGAGGTGACGGCGTAGTGCGTAAGTTGGTCTTCATCCTCGTTCCGAACGTCGTTAAGTAGTTTCCGAACAGCTCCAGCTAACTTCTTCGTCTTGGACCGCGTAACGGGGCCTTCGGGAATGATCAAAGCTTCCTCGGGAACCTCTTCCGGATCTGGCGTGATCATGATCGTATCATCCCCCTCCACTTGAAAAGGATTTGTCCTCAAATCTGCTTCGTCTGCAATAAAGGGAATAATATCAGAAACGTTGAAGCTAGAGCTAACGGGGTACTTACCTTGAAGATCGATCTTATAAGCGTTATCGTTGATCTTCTCCAAAATCGTGAATGGTCCATCAACTCTCGGCAAGAGTTTGGACTTCCGTTCTTCCGGGAACCGCTCCTTTCGTAAATAGATCCAAACAAGATCTCCGGGTTCGAACGTCTTCTTGTTTCGTCCCTTGTTAGCATGTTTGCGATAAAGTTCGGTTTTGCGCTCGATGTTTTGCTTTGCCTTCTCGTGCATTTGCTTAACCAATTCGGCTTTCTTTTTCCCATCCATGCTTACACGTTCACTCAAAGGTAAAGGCGTTAGATCCAAAGGTGTAAGCGGATTAAAACCGTAAACAAGTTCAAATGGGGAAAAAGACGTAGTATAATGCACGGCGCGATTATAAGCAAATTCAACATGCGGCAAACAATCTTCCCACGACTTAAGATTTTTCTTAATTACCGTCCGCAAAAGTGTACCTAAGGTCCTATTAACCACCTCAGTTTGACCATCGGTTTGCGGGTGACAAGTCGTAGAGAAACACAACTTAGTTCCTAGTTTCGACCAAAGGGTCTTCCAAAAATAGCTAAGGAACTTGGTATCTCTATCCGAAACTATCGTCCTAGGCATTCCATGCAAACGGACAATCTCCTTAAAGAACAAATCGGCAATGTTAGATGCATCATCGGTTTTATGGCAAGGAATGAAATGAGCCATTTTAGAAAACCTATCTACAACAACAAAGACCGAATCACTACCTCTCCTAGTTCTAGGCAATCCTAACACGAAGTCCATCGAAATATCAGTCCATTGTGCACAAGGAATCGGCAAAGGAGTGTACATACCTTGGCTTGGGCTTTTGGATTTAGCTAACTTACATGTCGTGCATCGGCTACAAATCCGTTCAACGTCTCGCTTCATGTGCGGCCAAAAGAAATGGTCTTGCACCACCAAAAGTGTTTTAGCTACGCCAAAATGTCCCATTAAGCCTCCACCATGTGCTTCCCTAACAAGAAGATCTCGCAAAGAAGAGTTAGGAATACACAATCGGTTCTCGTAAAACAAGAAACCGTCACTACGAAAGTATTTTCCCAAAGCAAATTTAACACAAGTTAGAAATACTTCCTGAAAGTCGGGATCGGTCGCATATGCTCCTTTAATCATCTCAAATCCAAGCACCTTGGCATCAAGTGTCGAAAGCAAAGTGTATCTCCGTGAAAGAGCATCGGCCACGACGTTCTCTTTGCCTTGCTTGTATTGAATCACGTACGGGAAAGTCTCCACGAACTCCATAAGTTCGCCGACTTGTCGTTGGAGCTCCTTGGTCTCGACCGGATTGGTTCGATAAGCGGGCCGGTTCGGAAGTGTTGCTCCGGGAACGAAGTCTATTTGATGTTCTATCCCACGAATGGGCGGTAAGCCACCGGGGCTATCTTCCGGAAAGACATCACCGTATTCCTGCAAAAGAGACAACACATTGCTCGGGAGATCCGGCTCGGGATTAGTCATGCTAGCAAGAGCATCTTTAAAGATAAGCAAAACGAAGGGTTGCTTAGTAACGAGAGCGTGTTTAATCTCACTCGGCCTCACAAAAAGAGTTTCTTTTCTCACGGGGTTTCCCTCAAAGGCTTTTAGCTTGGCTTTTCTCGAACTCTCACTCTCGTTTTTAGTAGTTAAAGTGTTTGGGGGATCACTCACATTTTTACCTTTGCGGTTTTGCTCGAGTTTGAGCTGATCTAGGTACACCTCGTGTGGGGACAACGGGGCAAGAGTGATCTTCCGTCCTTTATGCTCAAAGGAGTGTTTGTTGGCATAACCGTCGTGAACGGCTCTCCGATCGTATTGCCATGGTCTTCCAAGTAGGATATGACCGGCTTCCATCGGCAATACATCGCATAGGATCTCATCCTCGTAACGACCAATAGATAAAGGAACCGAGACTTGATGGGTTACCTTTAGTTGCTTTTGGTTACTCAACCATCGAAGGCTATATGGTCGCGGATGTTTCGTCATCTTCAAGTTAAGTTTCTCCACCATCGTCGTGCTAGCAACGTTCGTGCAACTTCCGCCATCGATTATGAGACTGCACGTCTTACCATTAACATTGCACCGAGTATGGAACAAGTTCTCACGTTGCTCGTCTACCACGAACGGTTCTTGAGAAAGTAGAACACGTCTAGCTACAAGTAGCTCTCCTTCAACCGCGTGTTCATCATCGTCATCATAGACGGGTGCGGAATCAAAATCCACCTTATCATCCACATCATCCTCATCGGTCACGATCTCACCTCCGTCCAACATGATCATAGCTCGTTGGTTTGGGCATTTATTTGCATAGTGACCTTTGCCCCTACACTTAAAGCACTCGATATCACGATTTCTCAAAGGATTAGAAACTTCGGCCTTACCCTTGTAGTCGTGACCGGACGAACTAGGCTTGTAATCCGTCTTTGGCTTCGTTTCGGTACGAGTCGGGTAACTCGGCTTATCGCTTTTCGTGTAGCTCGGCTTAGACACAAACGGGGACCGTGAAATACCTTTCCTCTTAAGTTGTTGCTCCACGAGAATTGCCTTGTGCAACATCTCCTCAACGGTATCATACGATTGCATCTCCATGCGATCTTGCAATTCGCGATTCATCCCGGTTAGGAATCGGGCCATAGTCGCATCACGGGGCTCGTCAACATCGGCCTTAAGCATGAGTTTCTCCATCTCTTGGTAATAGTCCTCAACTCCTTTAGTACCTTGTGACAATCTTCGCAACTTTTGGTGTAGCTCGCGGTGATAGTGTACCGGTACGAACCGAACTTGCATCAATCTCGCCATCTCGTCCCATGTCTCAACGGGATTAACTCCTTGGCGTCTCCTGCTTGTCACAACACTATCCCACCAATCAATAGCATAACCATGAAATTCCGTAGCGGCCAACCTAACCTTTTTTTGTTCCGTAAAGTCTTGACATCCGAAGACGATGTCCATCTTCTTTTCCCATTCGAGAAACGCATCGGGGTCGTTCGTCCCGTAGAACGAGGGAATCCGTAACTTCAATCCACCGAGATCGTTGTCGTTCCTCCTCCTAGTCGGTTGTTGCCTTCCTTGATTTCTCTCGGAATCATCGGTCAAATCGTGAAACGGGTTCTCGACGTTCTCGCCGTTTTCGCCTTGTGGATTTTGTTGCCGGTTTTGATTGTTGGCTCGTCTATGCCTTGGCGGAACACGGGGATTCCTTCGGCTATGATCGGATCCGTGACTCTCGGCTAAGTTTGCGCCGTTGTTTCTTTCTTGTCTCACCGGTGTCCGAACGTTAAGAGCGGCCAATTGATTTCTCATCTCGTTCATCATAAGAGTGATGGCATCCACCTTGCGATTCATCGCGGCATCTCTTTCCCTCCTCGTCCATGACGTATTACTATCACTTTCCTCAGCCATTGTACCTCGCAAAAATGAGCAAACACGTTAGTAAAATATTCTCACAAGTGTTTCTCTCAAATTTGTTCACACAACTCTCGTAATATCCTCACAACACACTAGAAGTTCTCCTCGGTTCTTAAGGAACTAAAATCGAAACAAATCGATGGTAGCTTTAAAAACCAAATCGTCAAACAAAGAATTTAGATAGATAGTGAAGAATTACGAACCGATATGATTTCTTTTTTTTTTTTTTTGAATTTTTCTTTTCGTTTTTTTTTTTTTTTTTTTTTTTAATCTACGATTTTTTTTTTATTTTATTTTTTTTTAAATCGGTTTTAATACAAAAGATAGGAAGAAGAAGAATTTAAAAAGAGTGAAAAGATTAGAAAATACCGGGGTAATCAAGAGCGTGGCTCTGATACCACTTGATACGCGCTCGGTTCCTTGATATGATCTCGGTTCCGAACTTCCCAAAATGCACACTCTTGTCGGTATTGAAGCGGAATTGAAACGGGGATAATCCTTGAACGAGCAAGGCGGGGGAAGTGAATGGCTGCGTCGAGAGCTATGAACGGCACTCGGTAAACCCGAACCAAAGGCTAACCACCTAAGGAACGTTGTGACTCTTCGGCTAACCACCTCGGAATCGGATCGAATCTTAAAGCTAACCACCTTAAGAATCGGAAGTGACCAATGAGCTAACCACCCAAGGATCGAAATGATTTTCTTGGCTAACCACCAAAAGAATCGAAAAGTTCACAAAGGAACAAAGGAGAGAAATCTCTAAAAGGTTTATAAAATTTGATATGAATTGAAATGAAGATTACAAATAGTATTTATAGGAAGAGAATGTGAAGGGGTGAAGAAGAAAATACAAATTACAAGACATGGGGAATTACAAAGTCAAATTAAATCCTAAGACTAAGACCATTGACTTTGACTAGAAGTTTGAATGTCCCCTTGACTTCTTTGACTTAGACTTCCGCGAAAATAGAGAATCCCACCGGGAAAGTTCCGCGGAAAATCCCTCGGAAAATATCCGCCGGGAAACAACTTGCGATTGGACCGGAAATGAAGTGTAAGCCGTTGCCTCGTTAAAACCTCTACTCGGAAAACCCGTTGGGACAAAACCGAGCATAGGAAAAAGAGTACAACAACTTACACTCGGCCAATCTCAAGCTGAATCCGCAAATGATAAAGAGGTGACGGCATAGTGCGTAAGTTGGTCTTCATCCTCGTTCCGAACGTCGTTAAGTAGTTTCCGAACAGCTCCAGCTAACTTCTTCGTCTTGGACCGCGTAACGGGGCCTTCGGGAATGATCAAAGCTTCCTCGGGAACCTCTTCCGGATCCGGCGTGATCATGATCGTATCACCTAAACCCTAAATCAAATATTCAAGATTTATCTTTTTAATTTTTGTTTAAAAAACAATATTTCTAGATTATGTTATACTTTTAATTCTTGTTTTGTCCCGTATGTGGATTTTTCAAACTCTACTTTAACCAAAAAAACAAAAACATAGATATCGGTTTTATTTGTTTAATATCAATTTTATTGGTTTCATATCGGTTTTGAACGGTTTGTAAACTAAACTTTAAACCACTATTGATTCCAACAAAACTCAATCCCAAAAAGCGACCCGACCCGACTTCTTCCCCTTCTTCTTCACCCGATTTTAGTATCCGTAAAAAGAAAAAAAATTGATCCGACAAAAATTATGTTGGTAACATATGTTGTGAATCAACGTATCTCCTCTCAGATTCCCTTTGATCATCACGATCCACATAACGCGAAGAACCATCCAACTCTACTCAGGAGACGAAAATAGAAAGATCCTAAGCCTAGTAAACCCATCTTAAAAATGAGAAACAACTTCGTCCCTGTAACTCTCTCCTTCATCACCTTTATCATCCTCTTAACTCCATCAATCGCACAACCAGAGCATTCACTTGTCTTCCCCGTCGATCAAATCCTCAACAAAACAAGCTCATGGCTCGATTTCCCGATGAAATTCAACCAACCAAAGATCGAATTAACCGCATCAACAATCATCACCGCCGTATTCTCTTTCATCGCCACATCAATCTCAAGAGTCGGCGGAATCGGCGGCGGAGGTTTATACGTTCCGATAATGACAATCGTCGCCAGACTCGATCTGAAAATTGCGTCGAGCTTCTCTGCTTTCATGGTTACAGGCGGATCTGTAGCGAACGTTGGATGCAATCTCTTCGTCAGAAACCCTAAATCTGGAGGCCCTACTTCTGGAGGCCCTTAATCGATTTCGATTTAGCCCTCCTTCTGGAGGCCCTTAATCGATTTCGATTTAGCCCTGCTTCTGGAGCCGTGTATGCTTCTCGGAGTTAGCATCAGAGTGATTTGCAACCTCGTGTTCCCGAATTGGCTCATAACGATTCTCTTCGCCGTTTTTCTCGCGTGGTCGACGTTGAAGACTTTTGGAGGACATGGCGGCAGCGGCGATGGAGAGAAGAAGGAAGAAGAATATTGAGAGAGAGAAAGATGAGAAGGTTTTAGAGAAGGGAAAATATGGAGAGAGAAAGAAATGCATAGTAATTAACTAAACATTAGGGTGAATGAGGAACTGTCCAGAGTGAGTTTGGCGTAAAAACATATAATTGGCTAAGTATTTTGCCTCCAAAATGATTTTCCATCTATAGTAATCATTTTTGGGTTCTCGCATAATTAAATTATTTTCCAGCACGAATTTAATGCTACGATAGAGTTGAGATCCGATTTTGGCACTTTTAGTAGCAGTTAATGAATTAGTGCTACAATGAACTGCTACCAATTCCCATATTTCTTGTAGTGGAATGAGGTTTGTGAAGATTCACCCGACTGCAAAAATGTTTCCAAGCCAGGCTTTCAATAAATGCAAGCGGTAATTCACCCAAAACAAGCATCTCATTATATGCTTCCCTTAAAACAACTTCAAAAACTTTTGAGAACTTCAGATTACCACCACTTTCATCTTGAGGAGTTATAATATTATGCCTCTCCTTTCTACTTTCCTCCCACACAAGGTGTTCCTTGCAAATGCTTCGTCAAACTTGAAGTTCCAGATGATGTGGCACATGCCATAGATTTACCATAGTAATTACAGATGCAGAAATTCACATTCTCCGCAGTTCTTTTAAAGTGATTCCATACCTTTGATCTAGTTCTAGTATTCTTCTTCTTCGACTTAGTTGGAGGTGAACTAACTGAACTTCTCATATTTTCTTTCCTTTTGTTTCCACTTGCAGGAGTAGTTACGATATCATCTGCTACTTCATCACCATCCTTTGCGTTAGGTGAGGAAGAATCCATCTGCGTAGAAAAAAAGATGAGTCAACTGTTAAACTTGTAAAACTAGAAGTGAGACTTCGATCAGTTAGGGTTCTTAGTTCTTACCTGAGATTGAACCCTCGATGAACGAGGAGATGAGAGACTTCGATCAGTTAGGGATTCTAGATTTCCGAATCTGAGTACTCCCTCTGTTTCATAAAGAGTGTCACTTTGATACTTTTCACACAGATTATTTTTTTTTGAAATTATACTAATATACCCCAATTTAATATACCCATAATTAATTCAAAATGATATAAATACAAAGGTTTTTAGTTTTGGGTAAAGAGTAATTATGAGAATTAGTTTGAAAAGTTGCATTGAAAATGTAAAATGACAATCTTTTGAAACAAAAAAATTTACTCTAAAATGACACTCTTTGTAAAACAGAGGGAATATTATTTAGTAGCTTTAGAAGAAAGAAATTTGAAAGGGGAAATCGAATCGTCGGTTGTAACTTGTAAACATTGAAATGTATGCATATATGGTATATTCACTATATTAGTTGTAAATGTCGAGTACCCGATCGGATCTCAGGTTTTACCCGAACCGATCCGAGAACCGAAAGTAATTTAAGAAAGAACCGTTCGAATTTTAAGGCAAATCCGAAATCGACCTGAATCCGAATTTTCGGATCGGGTTTCACGGGTCCGGTTTTTATGCCTAGGTCTAAGCCCCACCATACGTTCTGTACTTTGGCTTCCTCGATCAGATCATGTATAGTCTCCATCGCCTTCATCGTCGTCTTCTTTTACTTCTTACCACTAAAACAAAATAAAGCTTTGAAATTGCAGACTATCCAGCCAAAATTACCAATCGAATTCGACAATTCGATCCAATTTTAAGCTTTCCCCTCTCACAGTGACAAATACATTTTTTTTTGCTAAGCATTTGAATTTCATTAAAACGAGAAGGTTTGTAATAATATTACAAAATAGCTAAACAAGATAGGAAAAGCCTTGGCAAAAAAGAATAAAAACAAGACAAATCCTAAAAAAGATTATGAGCATCATCATATGGGAAAAATATAACTCATAAGAGAGACAAGATTGCATTAGGTCTCTAAAAGCCTTCCTTTTTCTTTTGGCCAGAATTGCATCTCGGACTAGACGATATAGCCCTTTGAAGATAGCTTGAGGAGGGGATGAGATGTTGTTGAAGAGCCTGTTGTTTCTCTCGGACCAAATGGTATAGATAGTAGCCTGAGCCACCAAATATCGTAAAGTCCTTGGTGAGATGTTGTCTTTGAGCTATAGCCAGCAATTAAAGGCAGTCCAAGTGTGGAAACCGAAGGAGTGGTAGCCTAACCTTTTGAGAACCAAGTCCCACAATTGCTCACTTACTTCACATCTTAGGAAAATATGGTCCCGATTCTCCTCGTAGATATCACAAAGGCAGCATGAGGAACTAACCTGGAGACCCCATCTCACTAGACGAGCTCTTGTTGGAAGGCGGTCTTGCTAAGCTACCCAGAATGAGAAAGCATGTTGTGGTATAGCTCCTTTGAACCACACAAGCTTAGTCCAAGGTTGAGTAGGGGCTCGCGGTCGAAGCACCTCCCAAGTGTGCTTGGATGAGAAGTTGGAGAGAGCCAAATCATTAGCAAACCAGAGGTAAGAGTCTTTCACCTGCGAGAGAGAGGGGAGGTCGACAGTGGTGAGGTGAGTTTGAAGTGCCTCTGAAGCTTGGGATCTGGCTCCTCTCAGTTTCCAACCATTTGCGTTGCAAGCCGATGAAACTGTTGCGTTTAGAGGAATGGCTAGCTCTCGTGGACCAACTGCTCCAAACAGATTTATAAGTGGTCCAAGAGGTGTCCAGTTGTCCATCCAAAAACTTGTAATCTCACCGTTACCAACATGAGACCGCATAAACCGAGCTGCTAGAGTGCGCAAGGAGAGCAGAAATTTGAATGTCCAAGATGAGTGCTTCTTCTCATCTAGACTCCAAAAAGATTTATCCTTAATCCTGTTGGCTTTTATCCACTGTACCCAAAGAGAATTCCCGTTTGAAAACAATAACCAAATTAGTTTCAGACAAAGTGTCTTGTTCCAAATCTGAAAGTTTCTCAAGCCTAGGCATCCCTCCTCTTTCGGCAAACAAACTTTCTGCCATGAAACCTTAGCCACAGGTTTCTTATTAATGTCTCCACCCCATAGAAATCTAGAGCAAAGAGATTCAATTTTCTTCAAGAAAGCTTTTGGCAAAGTGAAAGCAGATATCCAAAAATTGACAGTTCCATATATAACTGAGGATAGTAGTTGTTTTCGTCTAGCAAAAGATAAGGCACGAGAACTCCAAGAGTTGAACATGTTGATTAACTTATCCAAGAGAGGCCTGTAGTCATTGATCCTGAGCTTTCTATGCATCAATGGAAGCCCCAGATAACGGATAGGCATTGAACCGAGAGTGAAGTCGAGACTAGAGATGTCATTGGTTTCAGGCTGGTTCAGGCCCGCAATAAAGAGATCAGTTTTGCTTATATTCATTGATAACCCAGACCATTGGGAGAATGCTTCAAAAGTTGCAGCTATATTTTCCAGGGATTGCTTTTCACCATAAAAAAAAGACCATGATGTCATCGGCAAAAGCTAAGTGTGAACCCTGTGGGTTGGAAGCGTTTGGGTGGAAGCCAATAGAACCAGAGATATATTTTGAGTGAAGCATCTGTGAGAAGACTTCCATCACCAGAACAAACAGGTAGGGAGACAGAGGATCTCCTTGCCTCAGCCCTTTGGTACCCTTGAAATAGCCATAAAGCTCACCATTGATAGAGACAGAAAATCTTGTGGTAGTCAAGCATTGTTGTATCAGGTTGATGAAAACCGCGGGAAATTCCAGGGCCACCAAAGTATTGATGACAAAATCCCAGTTTACTGTGTCAAATGCCTTTTGGAGATCAACCTTGAGCATAGATCTCTTAGAGATTGATTTCCAGTTGTAACCTTGTATCAATTCCGTAGCCAACAACACGTTTTCAACCAGCAATCTTCCAGGGATGAAAGCAGATTGGGAGTTCGAGATCATACCAGGCAGGGATTTCTTTAGCCGGTTCGCAAGCAACTTTGAAAACACTTTGTACACTGAATTACAGCACGTTATGGGTCGAAATTCTGTGATTTTAGAGGCGTTAATCTTCTTCAGAATCATAGTCAAGATAGTTGAGTTCCACTGCTTAAGAAGCTGGCCAAAGTTAAAGAATTCAGTAACACCCGCAATCATGTCTTCTCCAACGGTTTTCCATTGAGCCGTGAAAAACTCAGCTGGATATCCGTCTGGACCTGGAGCCTTGTTCTTTGGGAGAGCAAAGAAAGCTTGCTGGATTTCAGTTACGGAAAAAGGCGCCGATAAAATCTCAGACATGGATGAGGAGCATCTGAATGGGACCAAAGCAGCAATATCCTAGGGAGAGGAAGTAGTAGGTGTCGCAGGACTACCCAACATCTTCTGAAAATAATTTACTGCGTGCTACTTTATTCCCTCCAAGGAATCTATAACACTGTCATCTTCATCGAGAAAGAAGAGAATCTGATTTTGTGAGAGCCTTGTCTTGATTACTCGATGAAAGAAAGGTGAGTTTGAATCACCAACGTCAAGCCATTGGACCCGAGATCTCTGCATGAGGAAGGATTCTTCAGCCCTGGCTAGAGTATGCCATTTTTTGTGAGCATCTTTTTCTGCTTGGGCTCGGGAGGCTGATGGAGAGGAGAGCAACTGATTCTGACAATCCAAGAGGTGGGAAAAAGCTTCAGCCACTCTTTGTTTCAAGTTGGAGAAGTTCCCACGGCTAAAAATTCTTATTACACTCTTGAGCTCCTTGAGCTTTTTGGAGATACAAAACATTTTTGATCCAGAAAAGGTTAGAGACTCCCAGCAAGCTTTTATTAATTCTACAAATTCTTGATGCTAGTTCAACATAGAGAAGAATTTGAAAGGTCGTTTCTGCTTGGGCTTCTCTGTATCAAGAAATACACAAGGACTGTGATCTGATAAGCCAGGTTCTCCAAAGACACCAAGAGACTCAGGGAAAGCTAACATCCAAGCATCATTTACTAAGATTATGTCCAGTTTCTTAGCTACATTCCCAGAACTATGCTTATTTGGCCAAGTGAATGTGTTACCACAAAATGGCAGGTCAAAAATAGCACATATGTCCAAGCATTGCTTAAAATCTCTCATACCTCCAGATGATGTGAACTGATCGGCTGAAGAGTGCTCCGATGCATGAACAGTCTCGTTGAAGTCTCCCATGATTATCCATGGCTTACCAGCAATCTGATGGGAGGTAGCAATGTATTCAAGCTCAGCCCAAAGAGTCTTCCTTTCATTTCGACAGTTTGAACCGTAAACAATCGATACAACTATCTCCACTGGGACAAAAGGAAGTTTGACCATGCAGTTAATCAGCTGCAGTGACTTAGAGATGATAGTGACACTGACAGAAGGGTGCCAAAGAAGCCATATCTTTCCCATATCCGAGTATTCATAATTGCTTTCAAAAACCCATCCTGGAAAGGCTCGATTAACTATAGACGAGGCCTTCGCAGGGCAAACATGAGTCTCAACAAGACCCCCAAAAACTGGCTTGTTTAGCTTTAGCCATTTCCTAAAATTGCGCCGCTTTACAGAATCATTAAAACCTCTTATATTCTAGCCAAAAATATCCATAAGAGAAATGATTTAGAGGGTTAAAGGGCCTCCAGCCCTATTCCGAGATTTAGACTTAGCCTTTTTTAGCAACTGTTTAGAGACCACCTGGATGAACTTATCGTGACCACCATCTGGGTTATCATCATCACCTGATACGCTTCCCGAATCAGCATCAGGCTCTCCATCAGAAGAGCTTGAGTGAGAGAAGGAAGAGTTCTTATTTCCTTTGAAATCAACGAATAGTCCTTCTTTAGATACGTCAATAGAATGAGCCTTGGACAAATCCTGAGTGATGACTTTTTCTTTTGTAGATACAATAGAAGCAGTTGGAGCAGCACTAGAGGAACCAACTGCTGGGTTGGATTCAGGGATGTCCACCAGTTTAGATGATGGGGGAGCGGGAGCACCTTCCGGACTAGTCGACTGCAGGGAGTTTTTCTTAGAGGACCCAGTGACCACAACTCGATACACATAACCTGGTTGAGGAACGATTGGAAGTAAGCTTTTGATCGGAGCCTTTCCCTTGATTTTCTCTTTTCTGGTTCGTGGACAGTTTTCAGTGAAATGTTTAGCTGAATTGCAATTAGTGCAGGTCGGAGGAGCTGCAGTGCATCGAGAAAGTGTGTGACCAACCTTTTTGCAGAAACCGCAAAGTGAGGGAAGCCATGGGCTTGAGACTTTTATCCTTCGAATTTCACCAGACTCAAAACGAGCATTCACTCTTTCAGGTAGAGGCTTCCGAGGGTCAATGACGGTGTAAACCTTAGCAACTTCGATGTTGGTCAAGTTCTCTGTAGTAGGATAAAGACAAACAGGGTGACCAACCATCCCGACAATCTCTTGTAATCCTTCACGGTTAAAGAACTGAAGAGGAACTCCTGTGAATTCTAACCAGACCGGAACCATCGAGAGTTCGGGCTTGTCTTGTTGAATTCCCGGAGACCATTTTGCAGCAAACATTGTTTGTCCATCCACTTGCCACAAGCTTTGGCTTAGGATGCGTCTGCGAGCAATGGGGCAGGGAACTCTGAAGAGAAAAGCATGGCCATCCATTTTTGAGACAGAGATATCCCGGCGTTGGCGAATCCAAATACTATTAACAATGGCGTGAACAGCTCCTCGCGGAGGAGGTTCCTCATAGAACTGTCCAAGAATAAAGCTGTCCCAAGCTTTCTTATTCTTTTCTATGACAGAATTCGGGATTGTCACACACGCCTCACCCGAGTCTAGAGTGAAGGGTGTTTCTTTGGGTTCGAGCTTTACCGCACTTCCTTTGCCGGGTTTTGGGTGGTTGCTGGAACAGTTGGTGGGAGTGTCGGAGCAGCTACGGCCGTAGAGGGAGCTGTCGGAGACTCAATCGAGATAATCTGGACCTTATTTGCAGCATTTGTAGCAGGTACAGTGATAAGGTCAGAGTTCACTGTAGCTAGAGCAGAATTGGGAATTTCAATTTCACTGGCCAAAATTGCTGTTGTAGCAGTGTTTTGGGCAACAGAATCAGAAGATTTGACTGGAGAATCAACGATTTCAGTCAGAATCTCACACTTGGAGAAGACAAATTTCGCAGCCGATTGAGAATCAGGTGCGTGACTTTTAGGAGGAGTTGCAGATCCAGTGGGGATATGGCCTTTGGAGATTTTTTTTGGGGGGTTTCTTTTTAGCCATGGAGGCAGGAGGAAGGTGAAGCGAAAATGAAGAGGATCGCAGTTTGGAGAGAGAAACTAGAGGAGTCCCATTCGCAGTTTTGTTTCAGTGACAAATACATGTTCATGAAAAGCTAAGAAGTCATATATAATTCAATCACAAATGAACAACACGAAAAGTGGTTAAGTGTCGATGGAAGGAAGAAGTGAGAGCCTTTAGAAGAGAAAGATGATTTACGATTATCTAAATAATTCTCAATGTGAAGTCGTTTCATCTTTATTAAACTTATGGAGTTGTATTTAAGTTACGAAACATTAGGGTTTTCTTTCCTTATCTATGAAAAGTATTAACCAGCAATTATCCTTTCCTTATCTCCTTCAACATTTCTCTTCTTCACTCTCTTTCTCTACTCTTCTTCTAATCTTCTTCTTTTCTCCGTCACCATCTCCCTTTATCGGACCAGATCCTATCAGAAGATGAAGAGAGAAACCTGAGAGTAGCTGAAGAGTTGGAGGTAGGAGAAAAAGGGAATTGAACAAAGGTAAGCTCAAGGAATGGAAACCCCGAAACAAAGGGTTTTGGTATTTTTTTGCCTAAATATCTCTCTTTTCACAAATAACCCCCTCCCCAATAAAATTAAAATGCTTTCTTCTTATAATTATGAGATACATAAGCAATCAGCTCGATCGGGGCCTTGGGTTGAGGGGAGGAAGGAGCGGCGGCGATCGTCGGCTCAGATTTGGCGAGATGATGAGCAGCGATGGCGAGACAAAAGAGCAACAGATCGGAGCGATCCGTTATGGCGACGGATCCTGTCGATATCATCGTCGACGAGGCTGCCTCTCTCACTCACGCGATATAGCCGTCGTCTACAAAAGAAAAAAGAAGAAGAGAGAGATTAAAAGAAATAGAAAGAGAAAATAAAAAATCAAAGAACGGATAAAAATGTAGTAATATAGATTAAACGCAAAATAAATGTGTCCTTTTTTTTGGGTTAATTTGTTAATAATAGTTTTTTTGTGTGGTTATACACTGCAATTTTTTTTTTGGGTCTAAATATTAAGATTTATACCATTTTCGAATTTTTCAATGTTGGTTACAATTTATTCATAAACTACTAACTAAAAAGGGAAATTAATGAAGATACGGGCGTTACGTTCACGCCAGAGGAGGTAGACAGTTGATTGGAAGAGGATTTTTAAGATGGAAAAAAGAGGATAAATAAGGTCCAACCGACACCGAGACTGCAATTTCCCAAAAAGGAAGAGACATCTGGCCAACGGATTAAGTAAAAGAAGTAAGGTAAAAAGAGTAGAAATCTAAAAAATGCTTTATCATCTAAAAGTTCAATACATCGTATCTTCTCTCCCAACAGGCGATTTGAAAAGAGATTTTTTCAACTTCCGTTCACTCAGTAATCTTCGCCGGCCGACGTCAGCCGTACTCTTTCAATTTTTCTTTGCTTTAATTTAGGTTTTATCCAAATAAAAACTTCCACATACATATTGAAAAACCCGTTCGTGACGGTTTCTTCTTCTTCTTATCCGGAAGAATCCTTATTAAGATGTCATATGTGATTGGTTTGGTGATGAATTTGTCAATCCTATGGTGCTTTCTATTCCGATATGTTCATACCCTCATTATGATGGTGGTGGTTGCAATCGGGATTACACCGACGGTGTTGTCTAATTCACACCTTTACTCGCAAATCGTTAATGGTGAATCAATTAGGGGTGATTACTTTTGGTTTCGTTTATTCCTTTTTTTCATGTCGGTTCAGTGTATCTGTTATATCTCTATGATTAGAGTGTTTCATTCCAGTGAGTTTTTTCTTTGCAGGCGAATTTTCCGGTTATCAACTGTGGTTGTTCTGCTACCCTATGGTGTGGAGATGTCACTTGGATTTTTGATCCTGGAATTATTGGTGTAGTCACTCTACTCGAAGGAATAGAACTTTCTTGGGATCAAATTAGAAGAAATACAAAGTCAATTTTTTAAAAAGTGACTCTGATACGAAAGTTTTGGTATCAGATTGTCGATATTTCAGAATTGTTGTCGAAAACATTGAGTTTTGTTATGCGGTGTGCAATTTGGAGGTTCAACCAAAAGATGCTACCCACGCTCACGATTCGCATCAGAGAAAGATCGAATATAGAAGGAAATAATGGATTTCGTGATCCGTTAGCGAATAAGGCTTATCTACGGAAAGCATCGTCAAATTCATTTCTTTTGATGTAGCCTTCTGTTATATGGCGCATATATCTGCTTATGTAATAATTTATTTTTCGAATTTTCTGTAAATACAATTCTTAAACATTTCTTTTGATGTATCCTTCTCATTTTTTTTTTTTTTTGTGAAACCAAAATACAATTCAAGAAGAGAAGAAGAAGATTGACGAGGCTGCCTCTCTTACTCATTGCGATATAGCCGTCGTCTACAAAAGAAAAAAAGAAGAGAGATATTAAAAGAAAGAGAATAAAAAATCAAAAAAAGGTAAAAATGTAGTTATATAGATTATACACAGAATAATATGTCCTTTTTTGGTTAGTTTGTTAATAAAAGTTTTTTGTGGTTATAGACTGTAATTTTTTTTTTTTTTTGTGAAACCAAAATACAATTTAAGAAGAGAAGAAGAAGAAGAAAAATTCATCGGGAAGGAGAGAAGCCGGTCTCTGAGAAGACGGTCCATAGAGGTTCTGATGGTGGATGACTGCAGCAATGAGTTGGTGAAGATACGAGCATGCTTATGCCAAAGGAAGTAGACAGTTGCTTGGAAGAGGAGTTTTAAGATTGAAAAGAGAGAGGATAAATAAGGTCCCACCGAGACTGCAATTTCCCAAAAAGAAAGAGACATCTATTTGTGGACATTAAGTAAAAGAAGCAAGGTAAAGAGAGTAGAAATCTATAGAATCGTACGATCAAGATTCCTTAATGGACGCGGGAACCGTTGGATTAGAGCTGCTTTGTTAGACCAGAGAAGGGTCCACTTTAAATAATAACCGATCCAGCCCATAATGGACTTACTCTTAAAGCCCATAAAGGCCCAGGAAACTCAAGACACGATCTTAAATCATCCTAGAATATTCTAGATATTTCCTTCAGGTCCTCCAGATGTTTCGCGTAAGTTAGAGAATCAAGAAGCTCATAGATTTCGTTTTTGCGCCTTTAAATAGCTTCTCCGATTCTTCAGAATTTTCTCAGAAGTCGAAAATCAAATTCACAAAGTTTCTCAGCAACGAGATCGAGTTAATCTCATAGATTCCCTTTTTGAAAAATTCATTGAAAAATGTCGATGATTCCGAGCTTCTTCGGCAACAACAGGCGTAGCAGCATCTGTTAAGTTACATGGGCTTCCAACTCAAAACCAATTGGCGATGAGTGGATTGGCCCATGTCCCTTATATATTATATAGGATCCCTTCCAACTTCCGATGTGGGATAATATTCCCTAATACGCCCCCTCGAGATGATGGCTCTTTGCCTATCAATCTCGGTATGTTCGGGCATGGATCGATGGACCAACTTTGGGTCGGGTCGATAATGGATCGGGTTGGACAGTATGGATCGGGCTCTGATACCATGTTAAGTTACATGGGCTTCCAACTCAAAACCAATTGGCAATGAGTGGATTGGCCCATGTCCCTTATATATTATATAGGATCCCTTCCAACTTCCGATGTTCGATCCTTTCTCGCTAGACGTTTGGGATCCTTTCAAGGAATTGACGTCATCTTCTTCGCTTTCCCGAGAAAACTCTGCGATCGTGAACGCAGGTGTGGACTGGAGGGAGACGCCGGAGGCGCACGTGTTCAAGGCGGACTTGCCTGGACTGAAGAAGGAGGAAGTGAAGGTCGAGATCGAGGAAGATAGCGTTTTGAAGATCAGTGGAGAGAGACACGTGGAGAAGGCGGATAAGAACGACACATGGCACCGTGTGGAGAGATCGAGCGGGCAGTTCACGAGGAGGTTTAGGCTACCGGAGAATGTGAAGATGGATCAGGTGAAAGCTGCGATGGAGAACGGAGTTTTGACTGTGACTGTGCCTAAAGCGGAGACGAAGAAGGCTGATGTTAAGTCTGTTCAGATCTCCGGCTGATTCACGCATATCCGAAGACCCTTGTCTGAGTGTTTATATCAGAGTTGATCTTGTTTGTTTGTGGTCTAGTTCTTGTTCTTGTTCTGGTTTCAGTGAGAGTTGTCATAAATATTGAATAAATAATTATTATAAAGCTTCGCATAAATATTGAAATGGTTAAATCAAGCAAATATCAATTGTCGCGCGAACACCTCAGTATGCAACTCAATTTACATTTTACGGAAAACAGATTCACAGAAACACAAAACATGTCTAAGCTTTTTTGATTTTTTTTCAATGAAACGTCGGAAATGTATTTTTATCGAGACTTAACCCACACTAATTATAGTGTGGGATAATTTTTTAAAAATAAATTGTTTTTAAATTTAAGAAAATTTGTTTTTATTTGAATTTTGTAATATTCATAACTCATGATTATAGATAGAATTGCCAAACAGAATAATTTGTTTATTTAACCCATTTTGCAGTGGATTAAAATATTATTCGGGCTAACTCGTAAAACATATAATTTTGAAAACATAACTCTATTAATTATTTTGCACCGTTTAATGACTATAATTTTGTGATTAGTTCATGAACTCTTAAAAACAAATCAATACTTTCCGTATTTTATATCTAACTTTTTAACTTTTATTTTGATAAAAAATCTTGTGTCTAAATTTTTTTAAAATTAGTAAAATATTTTTCAACTTTTATTTTGATAAAAACAAAATCTTGTGTCTAAATTGTTTAT
The DNA here is from genome assembly GCA_030161315.1 of Eutrema japonicum. NCBI lineage: Eukaryota > Viridiplantae > Streptophyta > Magnoliopsida > Brassicales > Brassicaceae > Eutrema > Eutrema japonicum. The sequence continues at coordinate 18,471,633 of BSQW01000012.1, read as the reverse complement.
AAAATTAGTAAAATATTTTATAAAATATAGTAAAAAATCTTGTGTCTAACTTTTTATAAAATTAGTAAAATATTTTCAACTTTTATTTTGATAAAAACAAAAAATCTTGTGTCTAACTTTTTATAAAATTAGTAAAATATTTTTCAACTTTTATTTTGATAAAAACAAAATCTTGTGTCAAATTTTTTATAAAATTAGTAAAATATTTTATAAAATATAGTAAAAAATCTTGTGTCTAACTTTTTATAAAATTAGTAAAATATTTTTCAACTTTTATTTTGATATAAATTCAAATAAAATATAATAAACTATAGTGAAAATATATATCAAGATTTTGAATATTTTGTTTTCTTTGAATATATATGGATTGATTATTAGTTAAAAATATACAGTAGATAACATTTTTAATGTAAAATAAATACTTTATATATTCTTATCACTAATTGTAAAAGACAATTATATCATTTCATATTTCAATTATTTTTTGTTATTTGTAATGACATTTTATGTAATAACTTACAAAACAAAGTTCATTTTCAAAAATGTCTTCTTAAATAATATTATAGAGATTACCATACATCAAGTGTACAACCAAAACTATTATTTTAAACATGGTATTACTAATTACAAGTGATTATTTCCAAAAGTACAACTACTTGATCGTGAGTAAAACTGAAACATTAGGTACAACTATGTGAAAAAATTTCAAATTCTAAATTATTGTTCCCCCCCTCCCTCCCCCCCACCTCCCAAATACAAAATTCCCAAATTCCAAATTCTATAAGTTTTCTCCCCAAAATCACAAAATACACAAATTCTAGATGGGAGAACAGAAAGATCGGATTCGATACGACGTTAGGCGTCATGAGACCGAGTTATTACACCTCCGAGAATCAATTAAAGAGCTGAAAGAGTTGGTTCTTGGGTGTTTTCAATCATATCACGACCTTGTAGAGATTATGTGTGACACAATTATTAAGGAAATTGATGAACAATGCGTTCTATAAGGAAGTGAAGGTGATGGTTGGTCTCTCTGGCCTTGCCATTGCTATGGTAAGTTTCATTATCTGATTGTTTAAGTAGATAAGATAAGTATGACGTTTCTTTGTGTTATTGTACTCATATCCGTTGTACTCTTATGCTTTTGTGTTCATAAGTTTTGGAAATTTGTGTTCATATGCTTTCATATTTGTTCATATTTATACCTGATAATACCAAGTATTACCGATATGCTTTCATATTTGTTCATATTTGTACATGGTAATATCAAGTATTACCGATATCTGATATGCTTTCATATTTGTTCATATTTGTACCTGGTAATACCAAGTAATATCGATATCCGACTTGTTATAATTTGTTCATATTTGTATCTGATAATACCAAATATTATTGATATCTGACTTGTTATAATTTGTTTCTATGTGTCCCTGGTAATACCAAGTATTACCGATATCCGACTTATTATAATTTGTTCATATTTGTACATGGTAATACCATGTATTTCAGATATCTGACTTGTTATCATTTGTTCATATTTATACCTGGTAATACCAAGTATTACCGATATCCGACTTGTTATAATTTTTTCATATGTGTACATGCTAATACTAAGTATTACCGATATCTGACTTGTTATAATTTGTTCATATTTGTACCTGGTAATAGCAAGTATTACCAATATCCGACTTGTTATAATTTGTTCATATTTTTACCTGGTAATACCAAGTATTACAAGGTACTACGGATGTCTGAATATGTATGCGTCTGATTACGTATAGTTGCACTTGGTTGCACAAAACATACAATATTTATATATTTAAATTAAAAAATACAAATAAAAGAAACTAAAAAGAAAATAAAAAAGTACAACTTAAAAAAAAAAAAAAACTTAAACATAAAATAAAAATTATTATTATGCCATGGATTAATCCATAACGTACTCCTTTATCCAACTATGTGCTTGTGCATCGTAGTTGGCCCTCTCCCCAACGTACATGGCGGCGATATGCTCTGTGAACACATCACCGACATTCACCAACAGGTGAATGAGCATGTCCGCCAGCGCAACTATAACCTCCTTGATCGTGCTCCCCGTGGGCCATGTGGCGGGCATCAGCATCGGGTGGAAGACATTCTCCCTAACGGTGATGTTAGGGTAGAATATATGAGTCTTGAAGCCTATCTTGGGGGGCTTGAAGGGGTACTCCGGCGAAAACCATATGGAGAGGAAGAATAATCCCCCTTCATAAGGATTTCCTGGGGGTCCGATTAGAGTGGCCTGCCAGTGGTATATGTCGTCCCCCACTGGACCAGCGGAGAACAACTGGTGAGAGTCCTTCGCAAGTTGGACCAACTGGCTCTTGATGATGGAAGTGGAGAGATTCGCCATAATAAGATGAAAGTGGTGAATATGATGAGAGATGAGAGATGTTTGTTTGAAAGTGGTGAATATAGATGAAGAGATGAGAGATGAGAGTATATATAGAATAATTAAGGTGAGGTGAAATTAAATAAGGTATTGTAAAGGTCATGTCAGTACAACTACCACCCTTTGCATTTATTTACCTTCATTTAATTACCATTTGGATCGGTCTAAACTCTGATCTGACCACAATAAGAACCACGAGTGGACACGTCAAAATTTGAATGGGCACGTAAAAATCAGTAAATAAACTGTAATAAATCCGTTCATTTGTTTTACAACCATTATCCTCTCAATTCCTCGGGAACACGAAAAATTTAGAGCATTTACCCAAATTTAATTGCTCATTTGCTTTACAACCGCTATCGATTGATTTCCCTGAAATAAATGTTGATTTGACAGTGGAATACTGGTACAACTACCACGACTTTTATTTACCTTATTATGATGTTTTAATAAAACTGACATGCAAAAAAAAATTGAGTGGACACGTAACTGCCTTAAAATTGGGGATTTGACTATTTGAGATAATTTTCCTTGCAATAACAAAATAGCAGCGATATCAAAATATCAATATCAAAATATCAATATCAAAATATAAAATAACAACGATTAATCTAATTAGTTCAGTCCAAAAATATCAAAAAGAGTCATGTCCAAAAATAAACCAATGAACAATAAGATCCACAATAAGAGTTACTATGAAATTGATAGGAGAGAGTCAAAAAGAGTTTAACGCTTCTTGTGCCTCGTGCTTGGCCATGTCATCTTCGGAAGCTCCCTTTTTCGTTTCTGTTTCCCACCACCCACTTCTTCCTCAATCGGAGCATCTTCCTCAACCAGAGCATCGGCCTCAGCCTCTTATGGTTGTACCTAGAAATACCAAGTAATATGACATAGTATTACAAAAATACCAAGTAATACGACATAGTACTACCGAAAAATACCAAGTAATACAACATAGATTTCAAATACCTCTTATTTTTTAGGGCCCTATTTTTTACTATGTCTACTCTCGTACTTCTTACTTATCATCGTATTCTTCTCCTTCTCCATCTCAGTTGCCACCCCACTTCTTCCCACTTCACCACCTTTTTTTTTTCCTTCTCCTTCTCCTTCTTTCTGATATACTCGTATTTTATCCCTTTCATGCATTCATTTAGTATAGGTTTCATCTCATTTGCATAGAGTTACTTGGCATTTCTTTGTTGATTTATCTCATTTAGAGTATTAGGATTCTCATACTAGGTCCTAGAGTGTCTTGCATGTTTTGGAATCCTTTATAGGCACTTTGGAGGCACTTGACGGAGTTTGGCTTGAGACCATTCGGATCGGGAGCAAGAGAGGCGGTTAAAGACGCTTGGGAGCTTTGGAGACGTGCACATCGACGCCACAGGTCGATGCAACCGGTCGATGGAGGACCAGGACCTTAGCATCGACCCAGCTCCTTCCCACATCGCCCAGTTGTCTCGATGTTGCGCTTCAGGACATCTACACCGTGACCACTGAGCGATGCAACGGACATATGCAAGACCAGGACCTTAGCATCGACCCAGCTCCTTCCCACATCGTCCAGTTGTCTCGATGTTGCGCTTCAAGACATCTACAAAGACCGATGCAACAGACCGATGCAAGACCATGACCTTAGCATCGACCAGCAACCAACGACCACGGAGCGATGCTACTGGGCGATGCAAAAACCCAGCAAAAACCTTGGTCGCCCATTTTTCATATAAAAACCCATATAAACCTACTTTTATTTTTATGCTTTTTCTTAAGTCTAAAACCCTCACCTTTGAGAGAGAACTTGAGATTTGTAAGAAGGATCCTTTGTTTTATGCAATTTAGTGTTGATTTCTATCAATCTCTTCCATCTATCTTCCTTCTATCTTGATTATTCATCATCTATCCATAGATTCAACCTCTACCTCCATCGATTTTGGGTTGTTCTTGATGGGTCTTGAGTAGTCTTTTAGGGTTTAGAGATGAGGTAGATTAGGATGTTCCAAGGCTTGATTCATGGTGTTTAGGGTTAGATCTTCTTATATCCTTTCTTGTTTAGTGTTCTTAAGGCTAAATCTAGCTTGAAAAAGTAGGTTTAGATCATAAGGCATTTCATGCACACCAAGTGTTTGATGAAATGCCTTGATGAATTAAATAAGAGATTTACACTCCTAGACTATGATAATAGTTGTATAGGGTGTATTTTTGGTTGATCTTGTTGATTTAAACTTAATGCTTGCTAATCAATGATCCACAAATGAGAGTTTGTTAATAGATTAGGTGATTAGCATAGTGATTAATTGCTTGAAAGAGAATTAGTCAAATTAAGGATCTTATGCCTAGGGATTAGCTTGTTTGAGTAAATGAACATCATGAATTGAACTTGGGTCATCTTATATCCATAATCCCATCTTTGAATCCGCTTTTGCTTATTGCTTTATATCTTGATTATTTGCTTACTTGTTTTAATTAGGTCACTTAATCACAACACACTTGTTTAGCTTAACTTACTATAAGCACCTTGCATTCTTAGTGATTAGAATAATCATAATTATGGATTGATAACCTCTTTACTACATCGTATTGGAGATATTGATACCTCATAGAGACCAAAAAGTCTTGTATCAATTTGGCGCCGTTGCCATATTGGAATTTGTTTTAACATTGGGATTTAGGTTCCTAGTGAGCTTAAGTTTTATTTTCTACAAAAGTTACTAATCTTCTTTGCTTCCTATTGCTCTTTCTCTCTATATGTGCATGCATACCCGTTTCCGTGGCAATACTAACCTAGTAGAACCGAAGGACGAAATTGATCAACTTGATAGAGGATCAAGAGCAAGACGAAACCGAGTGAGAGTTCAAGAAGAGGTTGGTAACGACATGGAGCACTTTGAGAATGTTCCACTTGGGAACATCAACGAACCCATTCCCCACCAAAGGAACGATGGGAATGGGAATGGGAATGGAAACGGCAACAATCAAGGAGGTGGTGGCAATGGAAACCATCACCATCCCAACCATCCACCAAGAGCTAGAAACGTTGTTGGAGAGGTTGATGCCGCTAATGCTCACCAAAACCGGCAAGGCATTCAAGCTCCACCGGTGGAGAACAACAACTTCGAAGTGAAACCGGGGGTTATCAACATGGTTCAAGCCAACAAATTTCACGGCTTGTCCATGGAGGATCCCTTAGACCACATAGACCGGATATGTGGTCTCACTAAGATCAATGGGGTCTCCGAAGATGGGTTCAAGCTTCGTCTCTTCCCGTTCTCTTTAGGTGACAAGGATCACCAATGAGAAAAGACCTTACCCCCAAGGATCTATCACCTCGTGGGATGATTGCAAACATGCGTTTCTTGCCAAATTCTTTTCACCGGCTCGAACCGCCAAACTTCGCAACGAGATCTCAAGCTTCACACAACGGTCCAATGAGTCTTTCAACGAGGCTTGGGAGAGATTTAGAAGCTACACTTCTCAATGCCCACATCACGACTTTAGAAACGCCTCTCTCCTTAGCACCCTCTACCGAGGTGCTTTGCCTAAGATCCGTATGCTACTTGACACGTCATCAAACGGTAACTTCGTAGCTAATGACGTTGAGGAAGCAATGGAGCTTGTCGAGAACTTGGCCCAAAGTGACGGTACCTATGGCGACGACTATGACCGCGCCACAAGGACCACTAGCGATTTTGATGAGAACAAGCGGGCCAAAGACATGAAAGCTCTTAATGACAAGTTGGACAAGCAAGCCAATTTGATTGATAAACTTCTAGTGTCTTCTCAAAAGACGGTTAGCTTTGTGGATGCTTATGATGAGAATCAAGGTTGATATCAAGAGGAGAACGTGGACATGAACACCCAAGAGGAGGTGAACTACGTGGGGGAACCAAGGGAACTACCAAAACCAAGGGAACTACCAAAGACAAGGGTTCAACCAAAACTATAGGAACCACCCCAACTTCTCTTACCGGAACACAAATGTGGAGAATCCACAAGACCAAGTCTACCCTCCGCAACCTAATCAAGCTCAAGGAGTCCCACAAAAGAAATTCCAACCTCAAGGCCAAGTTTCTAATACCAACCAACAAGGTTTTGTCCCAAGGAACCAATTACAAGGGAACCAAAGTGGATTCCAAACCAAAGCTCCTCCCGATTTTCAAAGGCAACAACAAGGGTTTGTGCCCCAAGGTCAAGCATCTACGTCTAAACCGCAAGAGCTTGACTTGAGCTCCATGTTCCAACAATTACTCAAGGGACAAGCGGAGATAAGTACGCGGGTAGATTGATCATACAACGACCTCAACACCAAGTTTGAAGCTTTGAACTCCAAGGTAAAACAAATGGAGACCAAATGTTTTGCTTCTTATTCACGACCACAAGGTCAACTCCCGGGCAAATCCGAAGCTAATCCTAAGGAGTGTGTAAACGCCATCACCTTAAGGAGTGGTACGGTCTTGCCTCCAAGAGAAGCTCCTTCTACTATCAATGAGGACATTGGGAAGCAAAGTGGGCGGGGTGAAACTTCAAGAAGATGACGATTTGGTTGAAGATGAGGTAGTGAGAGAGCAAGACAAGGTTGAAGAAGTTGAGAAGGTCAAGCCTAGGGTTGTTGTTGCTCAAGAGAAACCGAAGAAGAATGTGTTTGTCCCTAAGCCATACGTTCCTAAACTACCTTTTCCCGGGTGGTTCAAGAAGAAACTTATGGACAAGTACAAAGCCATCTTTGATAGGCAAATAGAGAAGGTAGAACTCACAATGCCTTTGGTTGATGCCTTCTTACTTGTCCCTCAATACGCCAAATTCTTGAAAGATGCCGTGAGTGAGAGAGCTAAGGAAATGTAGTTTATGGTCATTCTAACTCACGAGTGTAGCGCCATCATACAAAAGAAGATGGTGCCAAAGAAGCTAGGAGATCCGGGATCATTCACTCTACCTTGTGCACTTGGTCCTCTAGTTTTCAATCAATGTTTGTGTGATCTTGGATCAAGTGTAAGCCTCATGCCGTTTTCGGTAGCTAAGAGACTAGGCTTCACACACTACAAGGCATGCAACATTTCCCTAATATTGGCGGATAGGAGTGTGAGGGTTCCTATTGGTTTGCTTGAGGATCTTCCTATCGTAGTGAAGGATTTCATTATCCCCACGTATGTCGTGGTACTTGAAATGGATGAGGAACCGAAAGATCCTCTTATCTTTGGTAGGCCATTCCTAGAAACCGTGGGGGCGATAATCGATGTGAGGAAGGGCAAAATAGACCTTTACTTGGGTAAAGGAGAAGTCCTTGAGTTCGATATCAACAAGGTGATGAAGAAACCCACCATAGATGGCCAATGTTTCTACATAGAGACCATGGATGAACTAGCCGACGAATTGCTTGAGGAAATGAGAGTAGAAGACGGTTTGGAAGTAGTTTTGACAAAGGAGCGTGGTATTCATGGGTTCTTGAGTAAAGAGAGTCAAGGGTATGAGCTACTCATGGAATTTCACAAGCCGGTTGAAAGGGATACGCCATTTGTTGAGTTGGGTATTCGCGGTACCGAGGTTCAAGATGGGTCAAGAGTTGGTACGTTTCAAGAGGAGTTTTTTCTAGCCGTTGAAGAGACTAGCAAGGGTAAGTCTAGTCTTGAGGAAGACGATTGGAGCGAACTCAAAGCCCCAAAGGTGGACCTAAAGCAACTTCCCACGGTACTAAGGTACGCTTTCCTAGGTCCAAACGAGTCATACCCGGTTATTGTGAATGATAGTTTGAATGAGAATGAATTATCCTCCCTTTTTGTTGAACTTAGGAAGTATAGGAAATCCATTGGTTATTCTTTGGATGACATCAAGGGTATTTCCTCTACTTTATGCACACATAGAATCCATCTAGAGGATGAATCAAGGACCTCTATTGAACATCAAAGAAGGTTGAATCCTAATTTGAAAGAAGTTGTAAAGAGAGAGATTTTTAAGTTTCTAGACGCGGGTATTATCTACCCAATATCGGATAGTACTTGGGTCTGACCGGTTCATTGTGTGCCTAAGAAAGGGGGGATAACGGTTGTTAAAAATGAAAAGGATGAAATGATACCTAATAAGAAAATAACCGGGCATAGAATGTGCATTGACTATAAGAAGCTAAATTCATCTACTCGTAAGGATCACTTTCCGTTACCTTTCATAGATCAAATGCTTGAACATCTAGCTAATCATCCATTTTATTGCTTTCTAGACGGTTATTCGGGTTTCTTTCAAATTCCCATACATTCGAATGAACAAGAGAAAACGACGTTCACATGCCCTTATGGCACCTTCGCATATCGAAGGATGCCATTTGGGTTATGTAATGCACCCGCGACATTCCAACGTTTCAAGATGTCCATTTTCTCTGATCTTATTGAAGACATGGTAGAAGTCTTTATGGACGACTTCTCCGTGTATGGCTCTTCGTTTGGTGTTTGCTTGTCTAATCTTTGTAGGGTCTTGCAACGATGCGAAAAGCAAACTTGGTGCTCAATTGGGAGAAGTGCCATTTCATGGTACGTGAAAGCATCGTGCTTGGGCATAAGATCTCCGAGAAAGGGATTGAGGTAGACAAGGCCAAGATAGAGGTGATGGTTAGCTTGGAGCCGCCTAAGTCGGTCAAGGACATCCAGTCTTTCTTGGGTCATGCGGGGTTCTACCGAAAGTTCATCAAATACTTCTCGAAAATCACAAGGCCTCTCACAAGGCTACTTTGCAAGGAGGTTGCGTTCGTATTTGATGAGGAGTGTATGGTAGCGTTTCTAGAAATCAAGAAGGCATTGGTTAGTGCTCCCATTGTACAAGCTCCGGATTGGGATCTTTCTTTCGAGATCATGTGTGATGCTAGTGACTACGCGGTTAGAGCGGTCTTGGGTCAAAGGAAGGACAAGAAGACCAATGTCATCTACTATGCAAGTAGGACCTTAGATAACACTCAAGCCCGGTATGCCACAATGGAAAAAGAGTTGCTAGCCGTGGTGTTTGCAATGGAGAAATTTAGATCTTATGTTGTAGGTTCAAAGGTGATTGTCTACACCGATCACGCGGCTTTGAGATACATTAATGCCAAGAAATACACAAAGCCAAGGCTACTCCGTTGGATCTTGCTTCTACAAGAGTTTGACTTGGAGATAGTTGACAAGAAGGGGATAGAGAATGGGGTCGCGGATCACTTGTCTAGAATGAGGATTGAAGACCTTGTCCCAATTGATGATAAGCTCCCCCGAGGAGAGTCTCATGGTAGTTGGTGTCTTGAAGAAAAGGATTGAAGCCGTGCAAGGATTAGAGAGTGCTAATGGGTTACAAGACGAGAAACTATCATGGTTTGCGGATCTAGTAAACTACTTAGTGTGCGGGAATGAACCGCCTTTGGATGGGTATAAGAAGAAGAAGTTTTTCCACGACATGACGAGATACTATTGGGACGAGCCCTACTTATACAAGTTGTGCTCGGATGGTTTGTATAGGAGATGCGTGGCGTAGAAAAAGTCCAAGGAATACTACTCCATTGTCACGGGTCAAGCTATGGTGGTCATCATGCATCCTACAAAACCGCTACAAAGATTTTGCAATCCGGTTTTTGGTGGCCCTCTATATTCAAAGATGCGCACCACTTCGTTTCCACTTGTGATAGTTGTCAAAGGAGAGGGAACATTGGGAGGAGAGATGAAATGCCCCAAAACCCAATCCTTGTGGTGGAAATGTTTGACGTGTGGGGGCATCGACTTCATGGGACCTTTCCCGTCATCGTATGGTAACTAATAAATATTGGTGGCGGTTGACTACGTCTCGAAATGGGTGGAAGCGATTGCAAGCCCGACCAACGATGCTAAGGTTGTGCTAAAGTTATTCAAGACCATTATCTTTCCCCGCTTTGGTGTGCCTCGTGTGGTTATAAGCGATGGCGGTTCTCACTTTTTGAACAAAGTCTTTGAAAGCCTACTTAAGAAGCATGATGTGAGGCATAAGGTAGCAACACCTTACCATCCTTAAACGAGTGGCCAAGTAGAAGTATCCAACCGGCAAATCAAAGCCATATTAGAGAAGACGGTTGGAAGTTCAAGAAAAGATTGGGCCAATAAGTTAGATGATGCGTTATGGACTTACCGTACCGCTTTTAAGACGCCTATAGGGACTACACCATTCAACTTGCTTTATGGGAACTCATGCCATCTACCGGTTGAATTAGAGTACAAAGCCTTGTGGGCGGTGAAGCTTCTTAACTTCGACATCAAGACCGCACAAGAGAAGAGGTTAATTCAACTTCAAGAGTTAGAGGAGACTAGGCTTGAAGCCTATGAGAGCTCGAGGATCTACAAGGAGAGGACCAAAGCATTCCATGATAAGAGGATCATGCACAAGAACTTCAAAGTCGGAGACCTAGTATTGATGTTCAATTCCCGGTTGAAGCTCTTTCCCGAGAAGCTCAAGTCAAGATGGTCCGGACCGTTTGAGATAAAAGAAGTGAGGCCGTATGGGGCCGTATTTCTTGTGAACAAGAGTGGCCAAGAATTCATTACAAACGGCCAAAGGCTAAAACTCTACCGTGCAAATCAAATCATCGAGGAGGGAGGTTCGGTCCCTCTTGATGATGCCCCTCTAGCTTGAAAATGGTAACAAACGTCGAACTTAGTGACGTTAAACAAAGTGCTCTTGGGAGACACCCCAAGCTTATCATTGTATATATTTCTCTTTATGCGTTTTTCGATCTTTGTTAGTTCGTTTTGATCTTTTTGTTAAAGTGTCTTTAGGGAATCTAAGGTCTCGAGGTCACGGGTGCGAGCAAAGGAAGGTGGAAATCGTGCATGCCATCTCAATGAACCAATCGGTGTTATAATTCAGACAGACATCGCGACCACCGGGCGATGCAAGTGGTCGATGGAACATCAAGACCAAAAATCCTTAGCATCGCTCCATTGCATCGCGCGGTTGCATCGAGCATGTGTTGCGGTGTGGTAATAACAAGCCGAGTCATGCGCTTACATCGCGACCACCGGACGCTGCAACCGGTCGATGCAGCATTAGGGCCAAAACGTCTTAAGCATCGCTCCATTGCATCGACCTGTGGCGAAGGGAAGTGATCGATGTAGCCGAGAAAGCCAAATCTCCTTCCCCTTGCTCAAGTAACCCGTCACTTTCTATGGGGTCTTCCTCCTCATTTCAAAGCTTCTAAGGTATGACTCCAAAACTTTGTACATAGTTTTCTTCTTTGAGTCTTGCATTGTATAGTCTTTATTTGTCTTATTTTGAATCTCTCCCTTAGATTTATTTCACACCGAGACGGTGTGATTTAAGTTTGGGAGAGGGTTTGTGTGTTATCTAACATCATTTTTGGTGTTCCTATTTTGCCTTATGCATTTTGAGTCTCATGCATATCATGCATTTTCAATAAATTTTGAAATTTTTTACACTTCATGTAGGATTGAGTCTAGATGCATAGCATAGATACTGCATAGCATTTGCATAGAGAACTAGAATGACTTCTCTTTGAAAAGTGTCGTTTTAAGAGTTTAAGTCATATGCTCTAGATCTTGTGTGCGAAATCAAGGTCGAACCATGTTTGGATCTCATTTCTCATTACTTAGGTCTTAGCCGAAGCAAGTTTCGATTTGAATCCAATCCTACTTAAGTGAGAACCTTAATTTTGACACATTAATTATCATGTTCATGCATTGCATAATGGACTCATGGTTTCCGCATACATACTTGGGTCATCTTATCCCTTTTTACCACTCTTGTTGGCCCAAGTAGCCAATACCCACCTTTGGAATGGTTTACCCCACCTAAAACCCAACCCTTCTTTCAAGCCTACATGTTTAGTGAGCGTTGTGAGGCCTTATTTTCGAATGGATTTAGCAAAAAGTGTTGGGTCTAGAGCGACAAGGAAGGGCTTTCATGTAGAACTAGCTCGCGCATCATGAGCTAGAATATGCTAAGTTAGATAGGATGGTATTTGGGATGAGGGGAATGGATGAAAAAGAAGGAAAATAATGATTTTGGGATTGGAAAAGTGGAAAGAAAGAAAGAGATTTGGGAGAATGACTAGGGGAAGCAATAAGTTTGTAATGGTTGGCAAGAATATACGTGGTTTAGCTCTAAAAAGTGTTGAAAAGATGGTCTCTAGTTTTGAAAAGAAAAAAAAAGAAGCCAAAATGGCTAAGGCAAGTTATGAAGAAAATGAGAGAGGCTAAGGAATCTAAAAGAGGAGCTAAACCAAGGAAAGTAAAAGAAGCCAAACCATTGGTTGAAGAAGAAACCCCCTAAGTGCTCATGGAAGAGAAAGATGATGAAGAGATGTGAGATAAGAAGGCAAAAACGCCTCGTGAAGGGTAGTTAGGATTGGTTCTTTGTGGGTTTAGAATTAGGGTCGAATCTGTATTGGGCATTGGGTATATGGAAGTCTAGCCTTGTATGCATCAATTGCTTTTCACCCTTAGCATTTTTGCCAAAGTCCATTCCTTCAATGAGAGATCCCTTGCTCGGAAACCGCCTCATGCATTGAGATCATCTTTGTCTCAAAACCGTATCCTTAGCCAAATGAGTTTATTTGCATTGCATGAACATGATCCACTAGAAACCGCTAATTGAATGTCAAAGGATTGGATGATAGGAAGGCTTGTGTAGGTTGAGGCTTAAGCTTGATTCATGTAAGGATGGACATGGCTAGCTCCTTTTGAGTAGACATGTTTGATCGTACCTTATAGCTTGCACTTGGACTTGAATTCTTTTAGTGATGCTTTTGCTTGAGGACAAGCAAGAAAGTGAGTTTGGAGGAGTTGATAGACTCGTATTTTATCCCTTTCATGCATTCATTTAGTATAGGTTTCATCTCATTTGCATATAGTTACTTGGCATTTCTTTGTTGATTTATCTCATTTAGAGTATTAGGATTCTCATACTAGATCCTAGAGTGTCTTACATGTTTTGGAGTCCTTTATAGGCAATTTGGAGGCACTTGACGGAGTTTGGCTTGAGACCATTCGGATCGGGAGCAAGAGAGGCAGTTAAAGACGCTTGGGAGCTTTGGAGACGTGCACATCGACGCCACGGGTCGATGCAACCGGTCGATGGAGGACCATGACCTTAGCATCGACCCAGCTCCTTCCCACATCGCCCAGTTATCTCGATTGTCCGCTTCAGGACATCTACACCGCGACCATGATATGGTCAAATTAATACCCTATAAGTACTAAAGCAGTTGTTGTAGTATATGTAGGGGTCGAACACAAGAACTCAGTATATCACACAATAGATTAAATAGATTCGAATTAAGCTAAACCAAAAGATGTAATTAAAAGCAATACGTAAATTAAAAGTGTTGTAAGTTGATTGGGAGAAAGATAGGTTCATGGTATTTATCAGGAAATCAATGAATGCAGATAAACTAACTAGTCAGGATTCAGATTTAGCGCGGTTTTTGAACTCAAATCACTAAAGTATAGCTAACCAACTTTCGTTGCGAAAACTATCTAAGTCTAAATCCTAGAATTCCAAATCTCTTTGCGAATCCTAAAGTCTAAACCAGCTTTTAGTTCAAGTTTGATTTGTTCACAAAAAAACTAAACCAAATCTCTTTGCGAATAGTTATTTTGCTCACCCTAAGTTCTATCAGGTAATTAATCGCACTCTCGTACCTAATCAATTATCCTAAGATCTAAATTCTAGGTAGCTAATCTAGAACAAGTTTTGAACAACCTATGGTGAAGAACTAATTCATATGGTGAATCCTAATCATTTAATCAACCTAGTATTCAGAGAAAACCCTTATGAGAACCCTAAACCTAAAGTAGATCTACTCAGACATGGAGAATGAAAACAATATGATTGAATAGATCATCAAAGAAATCAATAAGAAACTGGAGTTTAGAGTTTTCTCTCCAAAATGCAAAGTAAAATCAAGCGTAATGAAAACGTAGCTATCAAAGTGGCTAGAAAACCTAATTATAATGCTAAAACACGTTATGGGGCTTATTGTAATAATTAAAGACTTATGGGCTATTTTGCAATTCCTGAATTCTTCATTTAAGTCGCGACTCATGTCTGCTGCAGTGGGTATCGACCGATACTAGGCAGTATCGATCGATACTGAGGCTTCAAATCGGGTACTCAGCTACACGAACATCTGCTTTGCTCCGAAATGCTCCAGAAAGCTCCAATATCTCCAATTATGCTCCAAACGTGATAAAACCTGTAAAAGACTCTAAACCACTACAAAATAGTAGAAACGGACTTATATCATGACTTAAACGGGGTAAAAACCATGATATATCAACTCCCCCAGACTTAGCCTCAGACTTAGCCTTTGCTTGCCCTCAAGCAAAACAGAAAAATAAATCAGAAAAAGAGGTTTGAAAACATAGAGACTCACATGTTCTTGAAACACTGCAATGACCATTTTCCTTAGTGCTCCACGTATCATATAACCAGCTTTTGATCTGACCACCATGTACTTCTCCGTAGACATTCGCAGCTTCCCAGACTACACACATTATTTCACAGCATCGTTCAATCAAACCTTCCTCGCTAGTTTCATCGTTGTGCTTAATACTAAGAACCTTCTAGATTCTTTTCCATAAAATATCATGACAAGGAACCATCCTTTTTCACACTTTCTGGTATTATTTCTCTCCCCCAGACTTATTTCTTATTATATCTCTTGCATGTACATATTAAGGTTCGAGACGCGAGTATTGATGGTGTTTGCCACCGAATTTCCGGTTCTTCCCTCAAAAGTAATCAAAGGTGTATGCGAATAATGGTATCACATAAAATTTTTCTAACCTCGCTTCCACCTTTGTGTGATCATCTCCCCTGAAGTAAAATAATGGGATCGCTGGAAATTTTCCTAACCCTCTACTCCGAAGAAAATCATTTCATCTTTTAATGCATCTTATTAACTTGTAACAGGGAGAGAAATACCATTATTTTAAACACGTGGGTTCCTTTGTCATATACGAATGAGGAGTCAAGCTCTATGGGCATCAGTCACATCGATGAAGTGCAAAAATTTGGCTCAGGCCTTAAAGAAATTTGCTGGAAACATGAGTGTCTTCTAGTTAACTGGTCAGCCTTTGGATTTTTCATTAGTCGATCTAGAACTGATTCTGTAACAATGGTCACTTTGAAGCAAGGTCAGATCAATAGATTCAATAAAAATATCACAGTCTCCAGCAAAGTTTTGACTCAATAAAACAGATTTTGACTTGAAAACGACTGGCTCTAAGAAAAACAAAAACAATGTCAGCGACTACCTCCCCTAGACTTGAACAACACTGTCCCCAGTGTTATCTAGCCTAAGGTTGGTAACCAATTGGATTGTGAAAATTGACAATCTTACCTGTGAAGGTGATGAGTGTTGATAGATACAGACTGGTATCGATCGACACACTGATTTCAAATCAGTGGCATCGAGTTGCTTAACCCAGGGAAAATGATCCAAAGTGTTAGAAGTTATCACTGTTAGGAACACTAAAAAACAAGTTAATATCAACAGGATAATCAAGCATAAATCCATGAGTTCAAATGTAAAAATAAAGCTGACATAGGTTCAAAAGAAACGAAAAATAAAAAGAAAACAAACGTGAAGATAGATGAAGACTAATCCTCTGTCGCCTCGGAATTGCCATCAGCATCATGATCATCAACATGAGAAGGATCAACCGGAGTCTGCGAGATTCCAGGCTGAGACGAAGGAGCAGCGTCCGTGTCAGTCATGCAGCGGTAGCGAGAAATAGCAGCCCATATGCTCCTCATACTCTCTATCATCACCTTCTGAAAGGCAGCTGGCTCCATCGGAAGTTCCAAATCAGAAGGAAATGATGGTGCAGGGATAGAAGAAGTCGCTGCACGCGATCGCTGGGCTCGTCCTCCCTGGCGTGAAGTAGATGGAATGTCAGCAGCAGCAGGTGCATGCGCAGGAGCTCGTCGTCTAGTCGCAGGTGCTCGAATCAACAGGTGCGGAGGAGGCTCAAAACGAAGCTGAGAATGATCCTCGAGAATGTCTGTCAGCTCGTCGTTAGGGAGCAACACCAGAAAATCTCCAGCAGATGTAGTGAAGAACCAACGCCTCTCGGGCTTCAACCACCTAAGGTTCTTCAGATGGCTCTCATCCATAAATTGACACGTAGTGACTATCGAGCAGCTCGTAGTACTGATCCCGAGGTGCTGGAAGATAGGAGTGAGCAGACTACCAACTGTCTCTGTCTTTGTGCTCGTGCATGTGAATGGTTTGGTTTTCAAAGAGACCAAATGATGCGCAAAGACAGCGCCAAGGTTGACCTCTGTAAGCTTAGGCCATGCAAAATCCTCCTCAGGAATAATGTCTCTGATAGCCAGACACAGAAGTAGAAGCTCGGACACCCTCATCTTGTTTGGTTCCATCTTGCACAAGAGAGTGGTGCTCAGGATCCTAACCAAACAGCGCAGGACCGGGTGTCGTATATCCATCTGAGTGGACTCCTTAGAGTAATAAGCACCATTCCCAAAATGCTCCCAAAATGTCTGCATGTCAGGATGCTGCGCGGGAAGAGCAACCCTCCTGCAATCCTGCGGAAAACCGTAGATGTCACAGAGATCAGGGAGTGGTAACATGTACCTCACTCCACAAGCCATGAAAGTCAAAGTACCCTCCTGTGCATCCCGGAGAACCTCGTCCTGGTAGTAAACGCGAACTGTCGCCATGAACTGACGAACCAAGTCCGGGTAAAGATCATACTGCTTAGTGGCCATCTGGCCAAGACCAATCTTCGCAAGAAAACGGGCCAGCTCTGTGTCAAGGCCCAAGCGACGCATGGAAACCCCGTCAACAAACCGAGTGGGCTCTATAGCAACTCTCAACCACGCGTTATAGTGCATCATGTCATAATAATCTCATTCCTTCAAGATGGGTCTGTAGGTGCAGTCATCACCCTGCGCAAGCTCCTTCTCCGTCCCGTTCCAATCGCGATGACAAGGGATCCTGGCCTTCTCGCTCAGCTTAGGCCAAGGACCTCTGCGTGGGGCTACAGGAACAGCAGGAGCAGATGGATTAGAGCTCGATGCGTCTGAAGTTCTTGCTCTCTTTGGCCTAGATATCATCTGTAAACAAAGACAGAAAGACGCATCATAAATCCAACACCTCTCAGCAATCACAGCAAAAGTTTCTCAGCAGACACGAGTGGTGTCGATCGATACTAGAGGGTATCGATCGACACCCTAGCCATTTCCAGTTCATTCGAGTTCCACAATCCAAATTATCCAAGAGTCAAAATTAAAGGCAATTGAATGTAAGGCAAGGTGCGAAACTACTCTAGAGCATCTCAGCAAATGACCATTGTCAAGAAAAACAAGTGCTAAGGAGTAGAATCTCACAAACCTCAAACCTAAAAATCGGACTGAAAATGTGGAATTTTTAATACATACCTTTGCTGATTGAAGAAACAAATGCTAGAAAGAGATAGAGGATGAAAATCCAATGAATCTGGGCATTTGAATCACCAAAATCGGTGAAGAAACGAGAGATATGCGATTTGAGAGGAAGAAAGAGGCGGTATCGATCGATGCAGAAGAAAGAAGAGAGAGAAAAACCCAAGGGTTTTAAAAGAAAACTTACCTGCCCACAAGGTGTCAAGCGACACCGTGTAGTATCGGTCGATACTTATGGCCGAATCCTGCTCTTTCTCCGCGACTGTGGTATCGATCGACACGGACTGGTGTCGGTCGATACTCCTCCTCTTAATCTGCTTCACGTTAAGACACAAGACACAAAACACAAAACTAAAAAAAAACAAAAAAAGACTTATGTACAGACTCACCAGTGGGTTGCCTCCCACCAAGCGCTTGTTTTACGTCACGAGCTTGACTTTACGGACGATCAGTCAGGATAAAAATTAAAACTTGCTCCGAAACAAGCTCCACAATTTGACATCGCCAGCTTCATAGTTCTTCTCATCATGCTCTCCACAAACTCCTGTCCTTTCTCTTTCAGCTCTGAAGTGAGAAGAACTCTAGTCTTAGAAAATGGTCTTGAGGTCCCTTTGCATTTAACCTTATATTCAATTGAGTCTTCATCGCACTTCTGAGGGGTTAAAGTCACATGGGGAACACTTTTTACTACTTTGCTTTTCACCTTCTTCTTTGCTTTAGCTATTTTGACGTCTTTCTTGGTGATGACAGAAGGACTATCGAGAAGGTCTATGACAGTTGGCTCGTCAGGAGGCTCTTCCAAAAGATCAATTACCAACGTCTCTCCTGTAACAACATCGATGCAAGAGACACGTGTGGAAGTTCCCCTAGTAGGAGTGGCTTTGTAGTACACCTCCTTGTCAGAGTACGAGAACAAGATTCTCTTGCTGGGTGTGTCCATAATGGCACCAACCGTAGCCATGAATGGTCTTCCAAGAATCAACTGCGTACTAGATTTTGCACTCATCTCCATAACCTGAAAATCAGCAGGAACTAGATAATCTCCTACTTTAACCAGCAAATCAGGGATTGTACCATATGGAAGTGAGGTGGAACAGCTCCCAATCCCTCTTCAATTGCCCTTGACATGACATTGACGCTAGCCCCCGAGTCAACGAGAGATTTTTTGAATTCAACTGCAGAGATAGAACATGGAACTGAGAATATTCCTGGGTCTTCCCTCTTGGTCAACTGCCTCAGCGGAGGTAGTGTACTTCTGGCCTTGATGAAGAGTGCCTTAATCTCTTCCTCAGTTTCTCTGCAATCTCGGAAGTGACTCAGCAGAGGGCAGTACTCTAGAGCTTCTTCAAAAGTCAGTGTGTGGGGAATCTTTCGTACCATCTTCTCAAAGCCAAACAGCTGCTTTGGAGAAATGGGGTCTCTGAGGTGTCTGGGTAGCATGGGGTATGGCGCCTTAGGTTTGTAAACCCTTTCCTCAGTCATATTCGGCTTCTTCGCAATTTCTGGGTCAATCCGCGAAGGGTATCGATCGATACCAGATGAGTGTCGATCGATACTGGGCTTCTGCATTGCCACTTCAGATAAGTGTCGATCGACATAGAGTGGGTGTCGGTCGATACTTACGGTGGGGAATACGAAGACAGCCATTTCAGGCTCAAAATCATCAAACTCTGCGAATTCTTTCTCATTCAGATCATTTTCTATCACTGGAATGACCTCTTCAGCTCCTCTTACAGTGATTACATTGACGTGTTCATTTTGTGGATGAACCATCTTTCCCTTGACAGCTGCTGCAGTGTGAGCTACTTGAGTTTCCAGCATCTTCTGATGAATACTGAGAGATTCAGTTTTCCCATCCAGGTCTGTGTACATAGCATTCATCTTCCCATTAAGATCCACTTTCATCTTCTGCTATCCCTCAAGAATCTGTTCCAGCATAGATTCAACTTTGCCTTCAGGAGTTTTGGGTGGTGGAGATTGGTAGGACGAATTCCCATAGGTTCTAAAACCAGAACCACCAATGTAGTTAACATCCTCCAATATATCTTCAGCAGCAAAGTGGACCGCTTTTTTGGGTCTTTCCCATCAACAGATTGTGCATTGAATCTAACTTAGCATTCACCTCAGCAATCTGACTGCAATCCAAGTTACCACCTTGCTTCTTGCGCTCCATGTCTGCATTCTTGGTACTATTGCTAGAAGCCAAGTTCTCAAAAAGCACGTAGGCATCGTTGGGATATCTGGTGTTGAAATTCCCATTACTTGCAGCATCTAAGGACATCTGATACCTCCAATCGATTCCTCTGTAGAAAGTACCCAGAAGCTGAACCTGAGTGAAACCATGGTGCAGACAATCTCTCTTATATGACCTGAAACGAATCCAAGCAGCCTTGAGTGCCTCAGTCGGTCCTTGAGAAAACTGAGAAATCTTGTTCCTGAGCTCTTCGGATCTTGCATCATCATAGAAATTATTCAGAAACGCATTCTTCGTCTCATCCCATGTAGTTAGCGAACCAGGAGACAATTGTTTCAACCAATAAGCTGCATCCCCACCAAGAGAGTATGGGAAGAGCTTATAGAAGAGGTAATCATTGGATACTCCATGACACTTGATGCTTGTAACCAAATCCTCAAACCTCTCAATGTGGTCCATAGGGTGTTCATGAGAAAGACCATGAAAAAGATGCTGACCCACAATAGTGTAGTATGCATGTTTCAGCTCAAAGTCATTCCTCTGAAATGGTAGAGGGCGAATCGATGATCGATTGGCATAAAACTGATTAGGCCTGCTGTACTCACCAATCGTCCTACCGCGATTAATCACAGGGTTCTCTGCATTCTCAGCAATTGCAGGGGCAATGATATTTCCAGCTTCATCAAGTCGCTGCCCTCTCTCATTGCAAAATTGACCCTCTTGGTCTCTCAAAGCTCCAGCAGCATCACGAATCAATATCACTGGATTGTTCATCTCTGCTGGCTTCTTTGCTTTCCTGTTTGCACGTTCCAAATTTGCTAGCTGCTCGTTTGACAGATCAACTAGCGGAGTGTTATTGTTCCTTCTGGTTTCACGAAAAGACATGCACCTGAAACACAAAAGTCAAGAACGTAAGTAACTGAAATTCACGACGGTTATCGACCGATACCACTAGGGTGTCGATCGATACTCAACGATTTAGACGAAATTATTAGCTAAAATCTAATGGCGAATTGAGTCCCCGACAACGGCGCCAAATTTGATATGCTCAAATTAATACCCTATAAGTACTAAAGCAGTTGTTGTAGTATATGTAGGGGTCGAACACAAGAACTCAGGATATCACACAATAGATTAAATAGATTCGAATTAAGCTAAACCAAAAGATGTAATTGAAAGCAATACGTAAATTAAAATTGTTGTAAGTCTATTGGGAGAAAGATAGGTTCAGGGTATTTCTTAGGAAATCAATGAATGCAGATAAACTAACTAGTCAGGATTCAGATTTAGCGCGGTTCTTCAACTCATATCACTAAAGTATAGCTAACCAACTCTCGTTGCGAAAACTATCTAAGTCTAAATCCTAGAATTCCAAATCTCTTTGCGAATCCTAAAGTCTAAACCAGCTTTTAGTTCAAGTTTGATTTGTTCACAAAGCAACTAAACCAAATCTCTTTGCGAATAGTTATTTTGCTCACCCTAAGTTCTATCAGGTAATTAATCGCACTCTCGTGCCTAATCAATTATCCTAAGATCTAAATTCTAGGTAGCTAATCTAGAACAAGCTTTGAACAACCTATGGTGAAGAACTAATTCAGATGCGAAAACTATCTAAGTCTAAATCCTAGAATTCCAAATCTATTTGCGAATCCTAAAGTCTAAACCAGCTTTCAGTTCAAGTTTGATTTGTTCACAAAGTAACTAAACCAAATCTCTTTGCGAATAGTTATTTTGCTCACCCTAAGTTCTATCAGGTAATTAATCGCACTCTCGTGCCTAATCAATTATCCTAAGATTTAAATTCTAGGTAGCTAATCTAGAACAAGCTTTGAACAACCTATGGTGAAGAACTAATTCAGATGGTGAATCCTAATCAATTAATCAACCTAGTATTCAGAGAAAACCCTTATGAGAACCCTAAACCTAAAGTAGATCTACTCAGACATGGAGAATGAAAACAACATGATTGAATAAATCATCAAAGAAATCAATAAGAAACAGGAGTACAGAGTTGTCTCTCCAAAAACCAAAGTAAAATCAAGCGTAATGAAAACGTAGCCATCAAAGTGGCTGAAAAACCTAATTATAATGCTAAAACACGTTATGGGGCTTATTGTAATAATTAAAGACTTCTGGGCTATTTTGCAATTCCTCAACTCTTCATTTAAGTCGCGACTCGTGTCTGCTGCAGTGGGTATCGACCGATACTAGGCAGTATCGATCGATACTGAGGCTTCAAATCGGGTACTCAGCTACACGAACCTCTGCTTTGCTCCAAAATGCTCCAGAAAGCTCTAATATCTCCAATTATGCTCCAAACGTGCTAAAACATGTAAAAGACTCTAAACCACTACAAAATAGTAGAAAGAATCTATAAAACGGACTTATATCATGGCTTAAACAGGGCAAAAACCATGATATATCTGACCACCGAGCGATGCAACAGACCGATGCAAGACCAGGACCTTAGCATCGACCCAGCTCCTTCCCACATCGCCCAATTGTCTCGATGTTGCGCTTCAGGACATATACACCGCGAGCACCGAGCGATGCAATGGACCGATGCAAGACCAGGACCTTAACATCGACCAGCAACCAACGACCACGGAGCGATACAACTGGGCGATCCAAACCCAGCAACCAACATCGACATGTTGCATCGCCCAGTCCACTCGATGTTGGCCTGGTTGCCCACTTTTCATATAAAAACCCATCTAAACCTAATTTATTTTTATGCTTTTTCTTAAGTCTAAAACCCTCACCTTTGAGAGAGAACTTGAGATTTGTAAGAAGGATCCTTTGTTTTATGCAATTTAGTGTTGATTTCTATCAATCTCTTCCATCTATCTTCTTTCTATCTTGATTATTCATCATCTATCCATGGATTCAACCTCTATCTCCATTGATTTTGGGTTGTTCTTGATGGGTCTTGAGTAGTCTTGTAGGGTTTAGAGATGAGGTAGATTAGGATGTTCCAAGGCTTGATTCATGGTGTTTAGGGTTAGATCTTCTTATATCATTTCTTGTTTAGTGTTCTTAAGGCTAAATCTAGCTTGAAAAAGTAGGTTTAGATCATAAGGCATTTCATGCACACCAAGTGTTTGATGAAATGCCTTGATGAATTAAACAAGAGATTTACACTCCTAGCCTATGATAATAGTTGTATAGGGTGTATTTTTGGTTGATCTTGTTGATTTAAACTTAATGCTTGCTAATCAATGATCCACAAATGAGAGTTTGTTAATGGATTAGGTGATTAGCATATTGATTAATTGCTTGAAAGAGAATTAGTCAAGTTTAGGATCTTATGCCTAGGGATTAGCTTGTTTGAGTAAATGAACATTATGAATTGAACTTGGGTCATCTTATATCCATAATCCCATCTTTGAATCCGCTTTTGCTTATTGATTTATATCTTGCTTATTTGCTTACTTGTTTTAATTAGGTCACTTAATCACAATACACTTGTGTAGCTTAACTTACTATAAGCACCTTGCATTCTTAGTGATTAGAATAATCCCAATTATGGATTGATAACATTTTTACTACATCGTATTGGGGATATTGATACCTCCTAGAGACCAAAAAGTCTTGTATCACCTTCCCACTTACATATACTTCCATTGCACCGTCTTCCTCACTTGGTAGAATGCCTCCTTGCTGTTTTCCTTGTCCTTCACTAGTTCCCTTAACTGCCTCTTTCACATATGCTTCAACGGAGTTGAGCCTTGTTGATAAACCATGTTTTTACCGAGTAAAATTTTTTTTTAGAGTCTTTTAGTCCTTTATCGAGTCTTTTCAGGTTTTAGGTGACTTTGGGAGAAAATTATCCGTTTTGGGTGAAAATGAGCATATGGAGATGCAGAATCATGCAGAGAAGTCAGAAGTTTGGTATTCGTTTAAGACCTTTCCACCGATGGATTGAGCTGAAATTTGGAGACAAGATATCGCATTGGGTAAGCTTACATTTAGAAGTAGTTGGAGGCTATTCCAACGGTGCGATCAAAAGTTATGTCCGTTTTAGTGAAGATAGTCTAGTTTGGCGAGAAGAAGAAGCATGTGCAGGAATGGAGCCAGAAGCCAATTAGATCGATCGATTCAACAAAGTATCGATCGATCCTTTTTCCGACGATCAACAGAAGTATATTTGATCTATCAATCCAATCTTGGATTGATCGATCCACCCCACATACGAAAACGATGGGGTTTGTGGTTTTGCTCACCTATGTTCAAAACCACAAAGAACATAGTGTTTCCCTCCATCAAACTTTGCTTGGACGAGTGCAACCTCAAAATGGTGCATTCCAACATGCACCAGTCCAGAGGAATGGTAGACAGCCTCCACGCCAAGCCATTGGTGTTGTCGATACTCCTCATGCGTTCTATCAAGACAGGGCTGCTATTCGCCCACCGCCTATTCAGAGGCAAGACTCTGAAATCAAGTCTCAGATCATCTCTCTTGTCCAGCAGCATCTGTTCTATTGCAAAGATTCAGAGAATCCCATGGATCATATAGAGACATTCGAGGAAATCTGCAACACTACAAGCTCGAATGGAGTCCCTGCGGACTTCTTGAAGTGCAAGATCTTCTCTTGGTCTTTGAGTGATAGAGCTCTGAGATGGCTCAATTCCTTAGCTCTCGGTTCGTTGACCTCTTGGGAAGCAACCAGATCAGCCTTCATGGATCAATTCTACACTAAGTCCAAAACAGCCTCACTCAGGATTAAGATCACTCAGTTACAGCAAAATGTGAGTGAGCCATTCAATGAAGCTTGGGAAAGATTCAGAGAATAACTTAGAGAGTGTCCTCATCATGGCTACTCAAATGAGCAGGTGCTAAATATCTTTTATGATGGAGTCGACTGGAATTTCAAGAACTCTCTGAATGCAACTAGCAATGGTGACTTCATGACAAGGACCAAGGAGGAAGCTTACACCTTGATTCAGAATCTAGCTGTGAGTTCTAGCCATCGCAGTCCTAAATATGATAGGACGAGGCGCGTCAATAGCATTGAGTCCAGAAAGATAGACTATTTGTCAGCTAAGTTAAACAACTTGACTGCCCTTCTTTAAAGCAACCCCAAAAGCGTCAACTACTGTGAAGGCAATGGGGATGGCCAGTTCTATCAAGAAGTTGCTGATGGCGAACCAGAAAATCAGGATGAGGTGAATTACGTGCAGAATCAGGGATTTGTCAGGTTTCAACCAGAACATGAATCACCCAAATCTGTCCTACAGAAGAATAAATGTTGAGAATCCTCAAGATCAGGTTTATCCACAGTAGACTGGCGTGCAAAATCAGGGACTGCACAGTTTTCAGCTGAATTCGTGCAAAATCAGGGACATAAGCAATTTGCGCAGAATTTTCAGGGACAACCATTCGTGCAAAATCAGGGTCAGAACAGATTTCAGAATCAGAATGGTTTTATTCCAGCTACCCAGGAGTCTAAACTCGAGGTGATGATGCAGCAAGTCATGATTAATCAGCATACGACTACAAAGGAGATTCATGTCAAGGTGTATGGGATGTATCGTGATCTCAACAACAAAATTGAGAGCATCGATATCAAGTATGAGTCCATCGCCACTCTCGTGAAGAAGCTCGACACACATGTAGCACAGATTGCAGATGCTATCAAGAGACACCCATAAAATCTTCCTGGAAAACCAGAGATAAATCTCAGAGAGCATTGCAGCGCGGTAATGGTTGATGATAAGATGGAGAATGCACCGGAGTTGATGGATGATCAGGAAACACATGATGTTGTAGCAGAGGAGAAGCACGCTTCCATCACCCCCACGACAATATGTACCTAAGATCTCGTACCCTATGCTCCCTACACACCTCAGGAATCCTATTAGTGCAGAGAAGCTGTCTGGTTTTGATAAGTTGTTGAGAAGGATTCCCCACGAAATCTCATTTGAAGAGGCCTTGGAAGACCGACCTTTGTTAGAATTCTTCAAGAATTGCAGAGAAACTCTAGAAGAGGTTAAGTCACTCTTCATCAAGGCAAGGAGCACACCACCACCAATGAAGCAGTTGTCTAAGATCAAAGACCGTGGGAAGTTTTATGTTCCATGCTCTATCTCTGGAGTTGAATTGAAAGGATCTCTTTTTTATTCTGGGTCTAGCATGAATCTCATGTCAAAGGCTATTGCAGAGAGGTTGGGAACTGTTGATATAAGACCACCTAATGCGACTCTCGCATTTGCAAACTCTTTCACCACGACTCCATATAGTACCATCCTTGATTTGCTTGTTAGAGTAGGATATTGTCTGGTTCCTACTGATTTCAGGTTGTGGAGATGAGTGAAGGTTATAATATGCCTTTGATCCTTGGAAGACCATTCATGGCCACAGTGGGTGCAGTTCTAGACATGGCCAATAAGATAATCTCATTCTCTAGCATTGACAAAAAGGTCTTCTACAAAGTCATACCCACTAGAGTAGCTCCCAAACACGTCTCTTGCATCACTGTTGTCACATGAGAGACGCTGGTGGTTGATCCTTGGAAAGAGCCTTATGATGAGAATGAAGTCAAGGAAGTCAAAGTTAATCCTCCTATCATCAGCAAGGGAAACATCAAAATGGCTAAGGCAAATGGGAAGGTGAAGAGCAAAAGATTCAAGGAAGATGCCTATATGACTTTGATCCCTCAAAGATGTGATGGAGATTCAATTGGGTATGAGGTGAAGTGCAAAGGAACCTCAAGACCATTCTCTAAGGTTAGGGCAATTCTCACTTCAGAGCTGAAGGAGAAAGGAAAATATGTTGTAAATGGTATGATGAGCAGAATTCTGAAGGTGGAGATGATTGATTGTGGAACTTGTTTTGAGGCAAGTTCGCATGCTCATCCTGACTGATACATGAGCCAAAGTCAAGCTACCGATTTAAAACAAGCGCTTAGTGGGAAGCAACCCACCGATAAGTGTACATACTTCCCTTTTCGTTTTTCCATTTGCATTTGATCTTTAGTTTTGGTTATTTTTCTTTCAAAAACAAAAAAAGGTGTGGGCGGACTCGAATCGATCGATCGGTCTACATCTCGATCGATCGATCGAAACGCTGCAAGTTGGGCAGGAAGAAATTCGATCGATGATTGCTTCTTCGACCGATCTATCCATCCAGGTAAAAAAAAAAAATCTGATTTATTTTCTCAATTTTCTTTGAGTCAGTTTTACCTTCCTCTTGGTTTATTTTCACACCGAGACGGTGTGAAGTAAGTCTGGGGGAGGGTCTTTGTAACGCCCCCGAACCGCTCTATGGCCGGCCGGGACTCCCGCAAGATCTCCCGCGCACACATAGATGGGCCGGGGTTGCTACGTAGCGGCTCCCGCGATCGGTCGTCCAAGGGTTCACGGACACCCAGTCCGATCCACCCGAGCCTCCCTGACACGAGGGCCACAAACTCCCGGGCTTCGGCCTAAGGCTTTGCAACCCGTACCTCTGCCCAGGGAGCCGTCAGTTCCATCCCGAGCCTGGCTATTACCTAACAGCCTGAAAAACAACAAAGCAGCGTCATAAGTAATCTACAATTACTTAGTGAGCCCGGGATCTCTACCATGCGATCTAGCATGACTCGTAAATTATGCAAGCAAGCCTACCAACTTAACATGCATAAACTATGTAACCTAGCTCAATCTCAACTATTATGCAAAACTAGCATAAAAACACGCAGCGGAAATTTAAACAATCAACCAAGCTTCATGCAATAATTCCCATAAGTAAATTACGCAAGCAAAACACAGAATTTAAATAACTCAATTTAAATCCTAATCATGTGCTGCCTCACATGACCAGAACTTACTCACCATGATTCGGTTGAAAGCTTGGATATGATCTTGCCTCGGCCTTTCCCACGTACTGCCCACACCCGGCTTATGCGTTCAGAAACTAACCACCAAGGTTCTAGAGAGGTTTCTAGTGTTTTTCGGATGGAATGGTGTGGAGTTTAACAAATGGCTAAGGTCCTATTTATAGCCACCAAGTTCAGGTTTGGTAAGCACGAGGTGGCCCTGAAGCATTACCGTCATGACACATGTCTTGTGACTAAGCTCGTCCGTACGGCGACACATGCCCTTACTATGACTAAGCTTACTCACATTGTGACACATGCTTCCTTTCATGCACAGCTAGCTCCTAGCTCGACACATCCTACTTGCATGCATGGCACACCTCATGCTTGCATGCTAAGGATAGTCCTTTGGCCGACACCTCGTACTTCCCTAAATTTTGTCCGCATATGTCATTGTTCTTATCCGTAACTTCATGCCTATCCACAACTCATGCTTATCCACAACTTCATGCTTATCCACAAACTTATCCGTAACCGCAATTGTGGACTTTTCCTGGTCCTATCCAAAAGCGGTTACCTAATACACGGTTGTGGCCGTACCTGGTCCACATAAATTACCTGAGTCCTTTCGAGCCCATTTCTTACCGCATGTATGCCGGCATCCACCGGAAAGGTTCTTTCGGTAAAACTAGAGTTCTGAGCCCTTAGCCTAATGTTTCGCGGATAATTCCTTAAGGCGCCTCGACCAGACTTTCACCTTTTTGACCCTTAGACTACCGGGTTGGGCCCCATGGTTCAATTACACGAGCCGTCGGTAACAGCCTTCTCGGCCTTCCCCTGGTACTTCTGTCTAATCTAGGCCAAATTGGTTTCCGTCTCGACCAATTCCTCATGGCCGATTTATAGCCGAGTACTGGGGCATTACAGTCTTTGTCGTTAATAACGTTGTTTTCTTTCTTTAGTCATTTTGGTGTGTTTCTTGAGTCGTTTTATTGAGTCAAAATTTGTTGGAGATGATGATCACAATCTTGGATTTCTTGTTATGATTTTTCGGCTAAGTGACCATTGTTGAAGAATTAGCTTCAGACCAGATTAATGAAAAATCCAAAGGCTGGCCAGTTAATCAGAGGCATCCATGTTTCCAGAACAATTCAAAAAGCTTGAGCTAGTTTCTGAGCTTTTCCTTTTACCTCATCGTTGTGATTGGTGTCTTCAGAACTTGACTCCTCATTCGTATCTGACAAAGATAACATGTGTGAAAGTATGGTACTCCTCTCCCTTGTTAAAAGTAAAGCAGAAAATATGAAAGGATTTTCTTTTGAGTAAAAGGTTAGAAAAATTTCCATCCATCACATTATTTTACTTCAAAAGAAATTATCACATTAAGGTTGGAAGCGAGGATTAAGAAAATTTCCAAAGATACCATTATTCGCTTACACCTTTGAATGATAAAAACAAAAGAGAGAATGATAAAATAATAAGTCTGGGGAGAGAAAGAGTACCAAAAGTTGTGTTGTTGTCTTGTCATGATATCGAAAGGGAAAGAATCTAGAAGGTTCTTGGCACTATGATCTTTTGGTGAGACCCAGCGATGATGGCTTTTGGATTATTCTGAGAGATAATGAGTTGAATCTGGGAGGTTGCGAAGCTTGGAGAGAAATACATGGTGGTTCGATTTGGAGCTGGTTTGGCAACATGTGGATTACTAAGTTGGATGGTCATTGCAGTGTTCTAAAGAAAATGTGAGTCTCCGTGTTTTTCAAACCTCTTTTCTATTTCTTGGTTTTCTGTTTGCTTGAGGACAAGCAAAACACTAAGTATGGGGGAGTTGATAAACCTTGTTTTTACCGGTTTCTAACTTTGGTTTTGTGTATTTTATCGAGTCAAAGTTTGTTTTTAGAGTCTTTTAGTCCTTTATCGAGTCTTTTCAGGACTTAGGTGACTTTGGGAGAAAATGAGCTGTTTTGGGTGAAAATGAGCATATGGAGATGCAGAATCATGCAGAGATGTCAGAAGTTTAGCATTCATTGAAGAACTTTCCACAGATGAATTGAGCTGAAATCTGGAGACAAGATAGAGCATTGGGTAATCTTTCATTTGGAAGTAATTGGAGTCTATTCCAACGGTGCGATCAAATGTTATGCCAGTTTTAGTGAAGACGGTCCAATCTGGCGAGAAGAAGAAGCATGTGCAGAAATGGAGCCAGAAGCCAATTAGATCGATCGATCCAACAAAGGATCGATCGATCCTTTTTCCGACGATCAACATATATAAGTATATTTGATCGCTTGGATTGATCGATCCCAACCCACAGACGAAAAAGGCAATGTTGGATTTTCTATTTTGCCTTGGAATCATCCCAACTCGACCTAATTCGAGCCAAGACCTATTTATACTTATTTTAAGCCACTTTCTAAAGCCAAGCTTTATTTTCTACAGACTTTTACATCTCTTTCTTTAGGAGACAAATCTCTGACTCTACATGCTTTTGAGAAGATTTCTGAACCCTATTTTATTATTTCTATTGGATTATGATTTCTTCTTCATATCTTTGTGATTCTATGTCTGAGTAATCTCTTAGTTAGGTTTTAGGGTTTCAAAGGAACTTCATGAATCATTGAATCAGATTGGTTAAAATAGGGATCTATCTTCTAGTTCTTCATATATTGTTGTTCTTAGTGCTGAAACTTGATTAGCTACCTAGTTTATGATCTTAGGTTGTTTAATGCATCAAAAGTGTTTGTTTAAAAGCCTAAAAGAACATAGATGAGCAAAACGTCATTAACCATCGAAAGCTGATGTTAAGGCGTTTTGTGAACATATAAAACTCGATCTTAAAGCATTTTTAGTTTCTTGAATTCTAACGACAATTTCGAATATTATGTCATTAGGCATAGTAATTAATACTACGACATAAGGTTGATTATAAAACAGTTATTTGAGTTCTAGAATGTGTTTAATAATTTCCCTATTTAATTCTCTGATTTGGGATTCTCGATTTCCTGCGAATTACCCAAAGACCTAGTGTTTTCCTCCATCAAACTTACATCGTTTAATCTGCATTATTAGTTTTAGTTCGTTCATAAAACCACAAAACTTTCACATTCGTCTTAGCTTTAGTTTCTTTCTACATTCTTGTAGTGTTACACTTGGTCTATGTGGATTCGATCCCTTCTATACTACTTCGTTTGATGTGCTCTTGCAGTGGTTATTTATAGAGTTAAACTATGTGTATCACTTGTATCAATGAAATCCTTGCGGTCCTTGATTTGGAGAAACTGATCATCCATACTTTTCTTCAAGCTCTCTAGCTGTTCCACAAATCCAATCGGAGTCACCACATTCTCTGTAGCCGCTGCACGATGATGGACCCTCTCCTTATCATCTCCTCGGGCAGCGACATCCATGTTGAATAAGCCCTTTCCATAATAGCGGCTTCCCTTCTTTAATTAATTGCTTCGACCAACTGTCAGGAACTAAATCACCGAAATTTGGCTCCTTATACTCCCCAACCACCATTCGAGACATCATAACTTGCTCATCCACGGATAGTTTCAAGATACTGTGAATGTTCTGTGAATATAAATAAATACAATTTAAAAACAAATACATGATAAATAAATAATGAATATCATATAAGATGATTTGCAACCTTAGTATCATCAAGTGGTTCATATAGTTCCAATAAAGGAAAACCTTTGAGTGTGAATGGTCGGACCTTTTGTTTGCACATCCGAGGACAATCCCTCTATGCTCTTCTAACATCTTCTCTGTATTTGATCTTCAGATTTGGGACTGCCTCAAAAGCTAGAATCTACACATAACAAACGAAGTTACAAATAAAATTATAAAAACTAGGAAATAAATACTTATCCACATTCAAAATCATATTATTTACCTCCAACGGAGTAACAAAGCTTGGAAAGGTCCATGAAACTGTTTCGATGACCCCATTGAAATACTTCATTGTATGATCAATTTCCTTCATATTCACATCGAAGGAAAACAGCCCCCACGGGAACGTTTGGCACGCGTCAAGATCATTCACTAGATGGTGCTCCCTTTCCGGTCCTAGACTTTCCACTAATTATACTAGATAAGAAGTAGACGACACACATCTTTAACCGATCTGAACAAGCTCGCATTTTGTCGAGCTTTTCTTCAACATTAGCAATTGAGAAGACGATTCCTTTCTTAAAATTCCTCAACTTAAACTCATTACTTTCCATTGTCTCATAGTCATCTGGATACGGACAGCAGTCTAATCCAGATAGGAGTGCATATTCTCTGAAGGAATAGCGGATGGAAACGCCATTAACAACAAACCAACATTCCTTCCTCTTATTTGTACTTGTCGTCCGAAGAATGAGCATCCACATGCCCATCTTCTTATGTGTTGGGTCCATTTTCATGGCCCTATGCATGTGACAAAAATGCTGCTTTGTAAACCACCTCAGCGTGTCGGGTTTAAGTCATATAGACTCCAATTTTTCCATTGCTTTATGGATATAGCGCCTTGTTCCCAACTTGATTCCCTTGTTATACTCAGTTGGACCAAAGAACATCCTCTCAGGTTGCAATAGCTTGTCTTCCTCATGGGTAAACATTGGCTGCCGCCACAACACTAACTGATTAGCCTCAACTACTATTTTATCTCGCATCGGTTCTGGGGGCGAGTTTTCATAAATTGCTGGTACCGGATGAGTCTCCCCAATTTCTTCGACAATAGCCATAACATGATCCATAACACAAGTTCTACGAAGTTATATCACAATCCATTAGCATCTGAAATCCAACTCTAGACAAAAATTGAATTTCATTCTACACAAAATCGATATCCAACTCTAGACAAAAATTGAATTACATTCTACACAAAATCGAATTCCATTCTTTGCAACCCAGAAATCAAAGATACGAAATTTTTCTTGGAAATCAGAAGAATAAGATGAATTTTAGGTTCTTATTTGGGTTTTGACCCGATTTCATCGAATTCGACCCATTATCGTGGGCATGTGATAACACCGGTTTTTGACCATTTTTATGGATCACTTTAATATCTTTTGCAGGTGTTTTAACTTCGTTTTCAATGGTTTTCAAGTGATTTTCGTGTTTTAGTGTTTTGAAAGACATTTCAGGTAACTTGGGATAAAAGAGTGCATTTTGGAAAAAAATACGTTTTTGGATAAGCTCGTACCGTCAGAAGTCTTGCAATCAAAGAAGATCTTCTCATTGTATGATCATCACCAAATTTGGACACAAAAAAAATTAAATATAACCAGCTGTCAAATTCAATTGGATTGGAGACGATCCAATAGTTGGATCATTAAATACACCCGAAGCGCTGAAGGCCGATGAAGCTATCTCGAAGAAGAAGCTCACCGCGGCAAGCCAAGCACGACCCACGGCCAACTACCATTCCGCCACGGCCAGCCCAGCTCGACATGTGGCCAGACCTCATTTCGTCGTGGCCACTCCCTGCTCGACGGAAACAAGCTCGTTTCTTCGCCCCAGGCCAAAACCGTCTTTTCACATTAAACCCTAAACGAAGTGAAGACTATAAATACTTGTTTTAGGTCTTTTAGACACACACACACACATATATTATTTTCACGCTTAAGGCAGAGGCGAATCCCTTGAAAACTTGTTACTCTTGTTCTTCGGTTTGGAGCAAGGATCCTCGACTCGAGCTCTTCGATAGAGAAGCCTTTCTTCATCCCTTTTCTTACTGTTTTCTTTTCAATATATTGATTATGTTCACCTCAGCTATGGTTCATTAGTTCCCTTGTTGGGTATAGGGTTTCAAAAGGGCTCTCATGGTTCGATTTCTCATTAGGTTTTTAGACTAGGATACCGATTAGGGTTCTTCCTTTTATCATCTTTCTTAATGCATGTTTGCTTGATTGATCTCCTTGAAACTGAACCTAGTTAATTTTAGAAGTACGAAAGTACTGGATCCATATGACTGACCTAGGATAGACGAGCAAAACCATCACAAGATACGAAAGCATACTTGTGGAGGGATTATGAGCGTTAACGACTTTTGAGTATAATCATAACTTTTTGGGCGGCCGGAGACGAAAGCTACAGGTCGAGTACTAAAGTTGTCGGTGTGTAGGATGTACGAAAGTAGACTACACACAGTGTTCGTGTTCCAAGTTCAAGAATCCAGAGACGACAAAAAATCGCTTTAGAAATCCTAGCAAAGTCTTAGTGAAAAATCGAGCATGAACCCTAGAGATTACCCAATTGCCCAACGCTTCGTTTAATTATTTACAACCTTGTTTTAATTATTTGCTTAGCTTACTTGCTGTTTTATTTAATCGTTTAATTTTCTACCTACAATTGTGACAAACAAAATCCATAAAATTTAATTAATTCTAGACACAACTTAGAAATCGTTAGAAATCGACAACGTTCACCCATGGATTCGATCCCTAAATACTATTGTGCTTGTTGTGCACTTGCAGCCTAGCTAAAAAGTTAAACCGTGTCGGGAGCGATCCCGACGCATCAGTCTGGTGTAGTGTCGCAGGTGGGGTGTGGATATCGCGGGTTTTGGTGTGGATATGGCTGGTTGGGTTTGTAATTAACAAAAAATTTTAAAGGTGAGCAAGTCTTTTAACGCTTTATCGATTTAAAAAAAATTCAATAAGAAATTAGTTTTTATAACGACATCTGAGAATTCGGTTCTTCTAAAAAGGACATATGAGCATTTGATCCTTGTTAATAATAGTTCTTTTTTGTTATACACTGCAATTTCTTATCTAAACTCGAACTGAATCTGAACACCAACAAAAACAAATTTCAAACAACCCCGAGTTAAAATAATTTTTGGTTCTAGTTTGGACCGAGTTTTCCATCTCGTAAACGATATCAAACCGATGTCCATCTCGTTTAAACATCGGTTAACCATTGACGTGGTTGGAGCTTCACGCTCATCTCCATCTCTGCGTACATCGCTTGTTGCGTCGACGTGGTTGGAGCTTCTTCCTTCTTGTCATCTTCACTGAAATTGAAGAATATTGGGCGATTTATGGTGATAAGAGAAGGTTAGCGAAATAAAGAAGAGAAATCGTGAGATTGGAGAAGAGAAGAGAAGAGCCCCTCGAGAGAGAAACGTGAAATTAGAGATTCGGGAAGATGATTTGGAGATTTTCAGTGTTTGGCGAAACGACGCCGTACGGAAATAGTAACAACACTTAACACTAATACACGGCAATTAGTATTGACTAATTTGATATCTAATTTTGCAAAATCAACACAAGTTCGTGTATTTTTTAGTTTATTAATAATTTTATATTTTTGTGGCGAAAACGCGTAAATTAAGTATTTAAATGACGTTTTCTTTATTTAAATCGCATAAGTAAAAGGCTCACAAACAAAAATGTTGTAAAAGAAATCAAAGAAAAGGTTTACACAGTCGTCCCGGTAGTTTAAACCAGCCCAATAAACAGACAATATAAAACCCAAATCGAACCAAAGAATCATTTACTTGAAAATTGTGTGAACAACACTATTCAAACGTTTGAGTTCACGAATCACGACAAGAGTCATGGAGTCCATTTAATGAGTTTAAGCTCCGCATCCCTGGTTTAACCCGGTTTGAATCGATATCGGTCCAATTGATAGTTCATAACCGCCAAGGATTCAACTTACTTTGGCTCATCTAGCGGCCTCTGAGCTTATTAAGCCCGACTAAACTATGTTGGTACCAACCTCCGAAACAAAAGGAAAATATCTGACGATAAGAATAAATCTGGAAGAAAAAATGAAATCTTCTCCGATAAAAAAAAGAATATTTCCATTATCGAAGCCTGATCGGAAAAAGGAAATCATGACAAATCGACCGACTCAAACATGTATAAATAAGGGGTACCTCATTTATTCAAGATCATCCTATAATTCATTAGCGAGACTTAAGAGATTACTAGGTAAATACTCGCGCTACGCCGCGGAATTTTTTTGTTTTTATTGATTTTATCGAATCATGAAATTGGATTTATCTTTAATGACTTTATATTGGGTTGGATTTTGATAGGATTTAAAGTTGTTATATTTTTAATGAAGTAATTTCGTATTTTTCGGACAAAAACGTGATTCCACGTTTTTCCGCCAAATACATGATTTTATATTTTGCCGACTAATACGTGATTTCGCGTTTTCCCGCCAAATACTTCATTTCGCTTTTTCCCGACAAAAACGTGATTTCGCGTTTTCCCGCCAAATACGCGATTCCGCATTTTCCCGACAAAAACGTGATTTCGTGTTTTCCCACCCAAATACATGATTTCGTGTTTCCCGCTAAAACGTCGATTCCACATTTTCCTTCTAAAAATATGATTACGCGTTTTCTCGCCAAAAACGTGATTTTGCGTTTTTCCGCTACAAACTTGATTCTACATTTTTCCGCGAAAAGCGTGATTTTGCGTTTTCTTGCCAAAAACGTGATTCTGTGTTTTTCGCCAAAAATTGATTCCGCGTTTTCCCCCTAAAAACGTAATTCCGTATTTTTCGCCAAAAACGTGATTACGCGATTTTCGCCAAAAACGTGATTAAGCGTTTTTCGTCAATAAAAACGTGATTCCACGTTTTCCTGTCAAAAACGTGTTTTCTTGCAAAAAAGTGATTCTGCGCTCATAATATAATTTTTTGTGTAATTATTCCCAAATGTTGAAAACTATAGTAGAGGCCCTTAGCGAATAATCTTTCTATATCGTTAAATACAAAAAATATTGATTTACGATCATTAATAAGAGATTAACAAATCTTTCTCAGCAATCAGATAATAATTTTATATAAAAAAATTGTAACATTATTCAGCATGAAGAATAGACCAATCTAGACAATCCGAGTCATGCTTGGAAGGGCAATGCACCCAATTTTGGTTTCCTTCTCCTCTAGAGCATCTCCAACCCAACCTTTAAACCCTTAATTTTTGAGGATTTGAATAGCGAAACTTCAAATTTAAAGATTTACTATTCATATCCTTAAAACGCTTTGTACTTTATTTTTTAGTCAACTTCTCAGTAAATAATTATATATCTTCTCAGTAAACGTACATTTTGTTTTTTTTTTTTTTTTTTTATTTTAGTCCATATAATTAAATATCTTTTAAATATAAATATATCTTTATAAAATTAATTATCACATATAAAAATCAAATAAATACATTAAATTTAAAATTAAAATTACCAATATAGAATAAATATTACATAGCATTTTTATAAATAAACATGTAAATCAACACAATAAATTAAAGTTACATAAACACATAAATATTACATAAATTAAAATCCGTACTACATTTTATATATAATAGGAGAGTTCTCTCTCCATCTAGGGTCTTCACATCAGCAAAAAAAAAATACTAAATAAAAGAAAAAGAAAACTAAAACTAAAATTAATGACTAAATTAATTCACACACTTTTATAATTATTTTTTTTCATCAAAACAAAATTTACAAAATAAATAAATAGAGGCTGGATGAATATATAATTATATATTAATATAGAGTTAATGGAGTAGCATTTAATTTTTAAGAAATAGGGAAAACAATAATCACATTAAAATATATTAAATGGATCAAAAATTATTTTTCTAATAGTTACAAATTATTTAGGATAATGAAAAATTACAAGTTAATTATAATAGTAAATACAAAATTTAAACGGTTTTTTACTCAAAATAAGTATAATTATTTTTCAAGAAAAAAATAATTTTTAATGAGTTTTTAAGTTACAATTTTTTGCAAGAATTTGAATATTTTAAGAAAAACAAAATCAAAAAATATGTGTAGCTAAAATCATAATATAATATGTAAAAAAAATTATATCATGAGAGAATTTTTATTTTTTTTAATAGTAAGGTTAGAGTGCAAAGTGTGACGATGAAATATGATGTCTGGTGGATAGAAACGGGTTCAAAGATAAGAATCAATATTTAATAAGCAGATTTGACGTGCATCACAATAGGTGAGAACATCCCGCCACGACAAATGGGTATCGCCAGTAAGATTTTTTGACGCTCAAATTAGTAAAAAGTTCATGCAACTGCTAAGAGAAAACATAGTGTATGAAGATGAAAAGGATAAAATAGTTCTACAATAAGTTGAAAATCAATCCACTTTCCAATCTTTTATATGTGAGTGAAGAGAAAGTGAAAAGAGATAAGTGTCGGAAAGCGAATGAGTGCAAGATAACAAAAGAATTGACGGTACAAATTAAATTTGAAGAAAATTTGACTAAAGTTCAGAAATATCAAATATGTATGCACCAAACAAAACAAAAAAATTTAAAAAAAATTTAGCATGTGAAATTAATGAGTTTTTAATATAAAAATATTAAATTGTTTGACTATGCAACATAATTGGTGATATGAGGTAAGAACGTTTATGATTTGGTCGACAATTTCCTTATGGTACAATGCGCTTGCTTCGGTGGGTAAAGCATGCTTACCAAACTTGTTGTGACGTCATGGGTGTTATGTTTACACATTTGTATTTACTAATGTGTAAACTTGGTTTATTTACATTAATTTCGGGGTGGTAGTACGTTCTCATTAGTATTTAATTATATGTGTGATTAGGTTAATAGTGAACATTAAAGTTTCTAAAGAGATCTCTTCACGGGACCTGAATCTGGAATGAATTTTCTCTAGGATAAAAGGTCATAGGATGATTGTCAATATCGTTTCTTCCTCTTAGGAAGTTTTCACCTGAATGATTTATTGCTTTTTCAAGGAAAATGTTATATTTGGCAATATCTATGTTTTATATCACTTGGTAAAAAAAGTTTGTTGTTTCTACAAATTAAACGTTAACATAAATGATTTTATAAACTTCAAATGATTATATTTATATTCAACTATTTGTATTAATAGTTGTTTAAAAATGTTATCTCGCGCAACACGCGAAGCATAAATCTAATACTAATAATTTGGTAAGTTTGATCCCAAACCTTTCATATCACCAAAAATATGCCCATAAAAATTTGGTGTAATCAGAGGTTGTTGTTGTTGTTCTTGAGTTTTTTTTTGTAAGATTCTTGCTTGTTCAGCTCAAATAAACTCACATGTATTTTTTCTATGTGTTATATTTATTTATGAAAGTTTTATCATCATAACTAATAATTGTTAATATTGAGGACCATAATGCAATATACAAATTTTTCTAAAACAATATTTGAGGATTTGCCATTGGAGCAATACACCCTCAAACCTTCATTTTAAGGATTTGCCATCCTCAAAATAAGGGTTTTGGTTGGAGATGCTCTTAGTAACTTGCTCTTTTACCGTTATATTTTTAAGCATCTTTTTTATCTGTCATTATTTGCTTTGGTCTTCGTTACACTCATTTTATCATCATATCTCTTTTTCAAAAAATAGTTACTATATCTCTTCCAAAACTTAGAACTTTTCTCTTATATTGCAAGTCTTCATCTGTTATGTTTTTGAGCATCTTTTATCTCTGTGACACTGACACCTCTATTAACTGCATAATGAGTTAGTTTTTCACATAGAAGCTCTAAAACCGACGATGTGGTGCTTGAGAATTATAAGGTATTCCAAGCATGTTCTCAAGACAATATATGTAATATCTCGACCCGCGGTTCGGTATATTTTCGTTCAAAATTTTGGTTTAAGTTGATTTAATTATCCTTCCGGCATATTCTCAACTAAATATTTCCTTTTTATTTTGATCTCAACCAAATATCCTATATTCTTTTTAGATAATCTCAAATCTTTCTTTTCTTTTATTTTTCCTTTTTATTTTCGGGAAACAATTTCTCTATAAATACCTAGCTAAGTCTTTCATTCTTTCTTTTCCAAAACCCTAGCCACTTTTCTCTCTTTTTCTCTCCTCTCTCTCGTGGCCGCCTCTCTCTCTCCTCCATGTTTTCTCTCTCCTCGCCATCTCTCTCGCTGTGATGTCCTTTCCGTCGCCTCCTTCTCTTTCCCGTCGTCTCCTTTATGCCAAGGTGAGGACTAGCTGCCCTTCTCTTTCTTACAAGATCTCGATTTACTGTTTTTGATCAAGTCTTCTTTTAAACCTAACTTTCCACTAAGCAAGCTATTTGATTTGTTTAGTGTTCTCTGTTGATTGCCAATTAAGTATATTATTTATATTCCACCGCCTATTGTTAGATCTGTTATTAGGCTATGCTAGATCTGCTTCTAGGGTTTGTCGATGGATGATTGTTGCTTGATGAATAAGTTACTTGAATATGGATTAATGATTGATGAACTTTAATAACCTAGTGAATTGTTTGATATGAATTGAGATCCCCATTATTACAACTTGGTTGAGTCCTGTTTGTGAGTCCCGAACTTAGTGGATAAGAATGATGAGATTGTAAACCGGAATTGTGTGGAGTCATTGCTTGTTGGAACTGGTGTGGTGTATACTTAGGCATCGGAACCTTCTGTTGTGATTGTTCTGGTGGAGTGTATGTCTTGGCATCAGAACCATATTGTTTGCTGGAACTGGTGGGGTCGTACGCTTTGGCATTGGAACCTTCTGTTGTGATTGTTCTGGTGGAGTGTATACCTTGGCATTGGAACCAATTTCTTTGATGGGACTGGTGGAGTACATACATTGGCACGCGGAACTTTCTGTGTGATGGAACCTGTGGGGTCGTGTACTTTGGCATCGGTTCTCAGCGTCGTGAGAGTGG
The DNA here is from genome assembly GCA_030161315.1 of Eutrema japonicum. Classification (NCBI taxonomy): domain Eukaryota; kingdom Viridiplantae; phylum Streptophyta; class Magnoliopsida; order Brassicales; family Brassicaceae; genus Eutrema; species Eutrema japonicum. Next base: position 18,431,135 of record BSQW01000012.1, on the reverse strand, counting down.
GACGGACTCTCGGCGTCTTCGGACCCTTCTGTTAGGATAAATCTTTGAAGTTACCCAAATTGTTTGTGCTGGTTTTAGGATTAGACTTTCATAATAGTATATCGCGTAATTGTCCGGAAGTGAACAGTGAGCCTCCCCAAGGTTTATCATCACTGAGTAATCCCCATTACTCACCCCTCCTCAATTCCCTTTGTTCCGTACATCGCTTGCATGGATCGGCTAAGTCTATATTGTTGTTGTTACATGGGCGTTTTCATGGCGATCATGTGTGCTCACCATTGGACCCAAACCAAGCGACTATACCCACACGGGTTAATCTGCCAACCTAACATGCCCGAATTCCCCGGTTTCTTCAAAGGCCTGGGATAGGGGTGTTACAATATACTTTGGGCAATCTTACGTTAGGAGACAATGACAATATCGCCCTAAAATATTTTTTTTTTTTGAGAAACAGTAAAAATGGATGGAATCGGATATTATATATCTTCTATTAAAAACGACATCAGAAAACCGTATTTTTCTTGGATGACATATTAGTTTTGCTGCAAATTAATCATATTTTCTTTACAAACTAACTCGTCCGCCATAGCAGATTGTCTGAAATTATCATCACATGGATTTCATGAAAATTTACTATGACTGAACTTATGATGAAGCCAAATGCTGGTATGACTTCTCATGGTTCTATAAGATAATGATTTTATTTTAGAATTCTCAAAAATCATAAATGATATAAGTTAACCACACAAAATAAAGACCATAGATCAAATTAATTAATTAACCACGGTTAATTAATTATTTGGCCAAAGCCATTTTCCAGCTGCAAAATTGGTGTTATATTTATTATTTCAGAGCATACAAACTCACCAAGATAATATCTATTCGGCTACATAAATCCATTAAAATTTCCGTTTGTTTTTTCTCAAATTCTAAAGTTTTCTCACTTTAAACATAACCAACATGATCTTGAATGTTAAGAACAAATTCAGTATTTCATAATTTCCCCTCAAATCAGATGCATGCATGTCGATGGAGAACCAACAAGTAAAAATCAAACATAACACAATCTACGGACTAAAATCGTGGTAAAGTGGGACTCTCTATTTTTTTCCAATTTAGCAAAGAAACAAACAGCCTAGCAAAGTTTTGATCAACAACAGAAAATGAGAGAGAGATCAACAAATCATATCAGTATCTAAACCACAGGAAACGATTTAGACAAAATCCTGCCGAAATCTCAAAGCCCAGAATACAAAACCACACAACTACTCAACGGAAAACACCAAATCACGAGTAAATAAAACTCATAAAGTTGCAGGAACCTAACCCGCTATCGCCGAGGATGATGACTTTGAGGAGGGTTGACGAACTGGATATCAACTTCAAGAGATTTGAGTTAATCCTATAAACAAACCCATAAGAACAGATCAAGGAATTTCGCAAGAAAAAATTCGACGGAAGTGAAATCGAAGACTGTCTGCGTAGCCCAATTTGACCATTTTATTTTGGATTAAAATTTTGACCGTCCAAAAACTTGCAAACTGGGCCACGCCCATGATCAACCCGCCCAGTTGACACCCCTAGTTGTAGGAGCCAAAAACCCACTACCTAAATACAAAACATGAAGAACAATACCTTGTTCACGTGAATTCCCATGCTTCCAACAACTCTCTCAACCCAATGGTAGCTTCTTCTATTTTTCTTTGAAGAACCTAAGAGAGCAAATTTTCCCTATTTCACGATCTTTTTTATTTCTTTGTCTTTTAGAGATCATAGAAAAAGTATATCTTCAAGACTACATAGTATAGTCACATGTTCACCAGTTTCCGGCGCTGATTAGAATTTGCTACTTGTACCGTTCTTACTCATTTTTTCTCCCTTCATGTTTATAACTGCATTTGGCAATGGGAGGTTAAAACTTAAAGGTACAATTTATAGACTTAGACGCTTAATGATATTATTAGAGAGTAGGGTTACAATATATATACTAGTTACAAGAGAGATTACTAGAGTGCTAATTACAATTATAAAATTTTTTATGTTACTCTAACATTCCTCCTTAAGATAGAGTGAGATGTCTAACTCCAATCTTGGCAATAAGTTCTTGAAATCGTGGTCTTGGAAGTGGTTTGGTCAAAGGATCAGCTAGCTGATCACGAGTCGAGACATGTGAAACCCGCAGTAAACCAGCTTGAACATTGTCGCGGATAAAATGATAATCCAGTGCTAGATGTTTCATCCGTGAGTGGAAGATAGGATTCGCAGAGAGATGTGTAGCACCGACGTTATCACAATAGATAACAGGAGGGCTCGGAATGGTAATACCAATCTCTGTGAGCAAAGAACTTATCCATCGTATTTCAGAGGCAACATTAGCGACAGCTCTATACTCGGCTTCTGTAGACGAGCACGCCACACCCTGTTGTTTCTTCGACGACCAAGAAATCGGACTACCACCCAGATAGACTACATATGCATTCGTAGAGATAAAATCATCAGTATTTCCTACCCAATCTGCATCAGAGAATCCATGTAAAATCATAGGTAAGTTGGAGTGGATGAATATATCGTGAGTTTGTGTGCCAACTAAGTAGCGTAAAACTCGTTTCACAGCACTCCAATGTTCATCCGTAGGTCTGTGCATAAACCGAGAGAGGCGATTCACTGCATATGCTATGTCCGGTCTTGTAAAAGCGAGATATTGAAGACTACCAACAACGGTAAGGTACTCACGCGGATCATCCAAAGCTGTTCCAGAAGTAAGAGAAAGCTTGGGTGTTGGTGACATTGGTGAGCCTACTGATTTCGCTTCAAGCATCTTGATTTTGGTGAGAATGTCAACAATGTATTTCTTTTGCATCAGATGAAGACCAGACGAAGTATGTATGGCTTCAATTTCCAAAAAATATCGTAATTCACCGAGATCCTTAAGAGAAAACTGAGCCGCAAGAGACGAGATTATCTGATGCACAAGACCATTACTGTTGCCCGTAACTAACATATCGTCTGCATACACCAGAATATAAACAATGTCGTTGCCTTGTAGTTTGATGAACAGAGAAGTATATGCGACAGAATTTACAAATCCAAGAGTAAGTAAGTACAACATGAGTTCTTGGTACCACGCTCGTGGGGCCTGCTTAAGGCCATAGAGTGCTTTCTTGAGTCTACAAACATAGTGTGGATGATCTTGATCAACAAATCATGGAGATTGTGCGACATATACTTCATCAATTAATCGGCCTTGAAGGAAGGCGTTGTTCACATCAATCTGTCGAATGCTCCATGACTTGCTCACGGCGACATGAAGGACAGTACGCACCGTTGTGGACTTGATCACCGGACTAAACGTGTCGGTAAAATCACGACCTGGTTGTTGGTGAAAGCCTCTCGCCACAAGACGTGCTTTGTACTTATCAATTGAGCCATCAGGTAAGTATTTAAAAGTAAAAATCCACCTGCATCCGACAATATTTTGAGCAGCATTCGGTGGAATCAGCTCATGAGTGCCATTGCGAATTTGAGCATTATACTTGTCGCACATGGTCTGACGCCATTTTGGATCCTGCAACGCCTTAGCAACCGATGTTGGGATTTTTGGTTTTGGAGTGGTTACGGGAATTGTTGGTTTAGTAGCGGTTACGGTTAGGGAGAGCTTGTTTTTGGGTTTTGTAATGTGATTCTTTGAGCGGGTGCACATGGAATGTTGATTTTCAGGCTGTGGTGGTGGAGAATTATGGTTTAATGACGGAGGCTGAGAAATCGTATTTGGTGGCGGAGGATTTTGGTGCTAGAGAGGAGAAGAAGTATTTAATGGGCTCAAATTTGGTGGGCTTGGATTTATTGGCTGGGTTTCGACAACAGGTTGAGGTAATGGGCCTGCTACTTCTTAAATTTGGCCCAAAACAGTTTCACGATCTGCAGGAATTAGAGGTGTCGCGGGATTAAGAGCTGCTGGTGGCGGAGCTTGGGACGGTGACGACACAGGCGAGATGACAGGGTGAGGATCGGAGCACGGGGGCGGCGGCTAGCGAGCTGGTACGAGTGACCGTGTTGGGACAGAGGTGACTGGTTCAAGGTTCATCATCTGTGCTTCTTCTGTTTTGTGAGACGAATTTTTCCAGCCAGCAGCAAATGGAAAACTCGACTCAAGAAATTGCACATGTCGTGAAGTGTATATCCTGCCAGAAGCAGTTTCCAAGCAGAGATATGCACTCTGAGTGAGGCTGTAGCCCAAGAAAACACAGGGCGACGACCAAGCATCAAGTTTATTGCTCGTATAAGGTCGGAGCCACGGAAAGCAAAGAGAAACAAAAACTCGGAGTTTAAGGTAATTGGGTTCTTCTCCAAACAGCTTCAAGTACGGTGAATGATTGTTGAGCACCGGTGTGATCATACGATTGATCAAATACACTGCTTTGGCGAAAGTGTAGCTCCAATACGCTTTAGGCATCGATGCGTGGCTAAGGAGTGTGAGCCCCGTTTCAATGATATGTGGGTGCTTCCGTTCAGATATCCCATTGTGTTCAGGAGTGTAAGGTGGTGTCGTGAGATGCGTGATGCCATGAGTTGACAAAAACGGACAGATTGCAACAAATTCTCCTCCATTGTAGGAGTAGAGTGTTCCGATTTTCTGCTTGAACTTGTTCTCAACTAAAGCAGTAAACCTGATGAAAATTTCCTTTACTTGCGATTTCTGCTTTAGTGGATACATCCATGTGTACCGTGTGTGGTGATCGACAAGAACTAAGTAGTATTTGTAGTTATCGACGGACACAATTGGTGATGTCCACACGTCATTATAGATGTATTGAAGAGGATATGTGGAGGTAATAGTGTTTGTATGAAAGGGTAGCTTTTGGCTTTTATTGATGAAGCAATGAGAACAAGGTAATTGTTGTTGCAGAGAAGAAGAAAGCGGTAAAGAAAAACGCGACAAGAGTGTTTTTAAAATAGGTAAGGTGGGATGACCAAGTCTTGAATGCCAAGATACAAGGTCTGTTTTTGAAGTGGGGGAAGCGAATAGAGAGGTTGGGCTGCTGAGATTAACGGGCCACTCGTACAGCTCATTTCTAGTCTTGCCTTGGAGCAATTGGACCCCGTACTGAGATCCTTCACCTGAAAATAGGCAGGGAAAATTTTCACCGAGACTTGGTTAGCATTACACATGCGATATACTGATAACAAATTTTTCTTAATAGCAGGCACATAGAGAACATCTTTTAACCCAAGTGAACGAGAAGGAGTAGGGAGTAAAGCAGAACCCGTTTCAGCTATGTGTTAGCCAGAGCCATCAGCAATCGTAACATCTTCACCACCGGTGTATGGGTGATGAAGAGACAGGTTGTGCAAATCCGAAGTGATATGGTGAGTCTCTCCACTATCAAGTAACCAATTGGTTGCATTGTATGAAGGGGTTGTGACCAGATAAGCTCTCGGCTGCCAAGGAGTATACGAACGCTGTTGATTAGAGTAGGAGATGCCTTGATGTTGTAGCTGAGAACAGGTACGTGCACTATGACCATGAATCCCACATATTTGACAGTTGCCTTGGTAAGGGCGTGGTGTGTAGTGACTTTGTCTGGGTGTGAACTGTTGTTGCTGCCATGTCGAATTTCCCTTGTTTTGTGATCTCTTGTTATGGCGATTGTTGTTGTTGCTTTGAGACCCTCGATAGTTCACCGCATTTGCTGTGACAGAAAGTGGCGAAGGCGTTGTTCCAGCACCAACTTGAAGCTTTGCTTCGTGATTCAAGAGCTTTTCATACACCTCGGCAAGGCTTGGTGTATATTCACGACCTTCAATCTGTTCAATCACAGATTTATAGTCATCGGGAAGACCACGGAGAACATCTTCAATCTGATCTTCGTGGTCCAAAGCCTTGCCGAGAAGGGCAAGGTGATCGAAACGTGTGGTAAGGCCTTGATAGTACTCGGTAATGGATTTGTTTCCTTTCATCCATTGCCTGATTTGTTGTCGGGTTTTGCTTGAAATGTCCACATCTCAGATTCGCATACGTGGAGGAGAGGATTGACCAGATCTCAGCCGCCGTCGTTGCGGTGGAGAGAAGTGGTTGAACAGTTGATACGATCATGATCACGCCGGATCCGGAAGAGGTTCCCGAGGAAGCTTTGATCATTCCCGAAGGCCCCGTTACGCGGTCCAAGACGAAGAAGTTAGCCGGAGCTGTTCGGAAACTACTTAACGACGTTCGGAACGAGGATGAAGACCAACTTACGCACTACGCCGTCACCTCTTTATCATTTGCGGATTCAGCTTGAGATTGGCCGAGTGTAAGTTGTTGTACTCTTTTTCCTATGCTCGGTTTTGTCCCAACGGGTTTTCCGAGTAGAGGTTTTAACGAGGCAACGGCTTACACTTCATTTCCGGTCCAATCGAAAGTTGTTTCCCGGCGGATATTTTCCGAGGGATTTTCCGCGGAACTTTCCCGGTGGGATTCTCTATTTTCGCGGAAGTCTAAGTCAAAGAAGTCAAGGGGACATTCAAACTTCTAGTCAAAGTCAATGGTCTTAGTCTTAGGATTTAATTTGACTTTGTAATTCCCCATGTCTTGTAATTTGTATTTTCTTCTTCACCCCTTCACATTCTCTTCCTATAAATACTCTTTGTAATCTTCATTTCAATTCATATCAAATTTTATAAACCTTTTAGAGATTTCTCTCCTTTGTTCCTTTGTGAACTTTCGATTATTTTGGTGGTTAGCCAAGAAAATCATTTCGATCCTTGGGTGGTTAGCTCATTGGTCACTTCCAATTCTTAAGGTGGTTAGCTTTAAGTTTCGATCCGATTCCGAGGTGGTTAGCCGAAGAGTCACAACGTTCCTTAGGTGGTTAGCCTTTGGATCGGGTTTACCGAGTGCCGTTCATAGCTCTCGACGCAGCCATTCACTTCCCCCGCCTTGCTCGTTCAAGGATTATCCCCGTTTCAATTCCGCTTCAATATCGACAAGAGTGTGCATTTTGGGAAGTTCGGAACCGAGATCATATCAAGGAACCGAGCGCGTATCAAGTGGTATCAGAGCCACGCTCTTGATTACCCCGGTATTTTCTAATCTTTTCACTCTTTTTAAATTCTTCTTCTTCCTATCTTTTGTATTAAAAAACCGATTTAAAAAAAAAAAAAAAAAAAAAAAAAAAAAAATCGTAGATAAAAAAAAAAAAAAAAAAAAACGAAAAGAAAAATTCAAAAAAAAAAAAAAAAAAGAAATCATATCGGTTCGTAATTCTTCACTATCTATCTAAATTCTTTGTTTGACGATTTGGTTTTTAAAGCTACCATCGATTTGTTTCGATTTTAGTTCCTTAAGAACCGAGGAGAACTTCTAGTGTGTTGTGAGGATATTACGAGAGTTGTGTGAACAAATTTGAGAGAAACACTTGTGAGAATATTTTACTAACGTGTTTGCTCATTTTTGCGAGGTACAATGGCTGAGGAAAGTGATTCTAATACTTCATGGACGAGGAGGGAAAGAGATGCCGCGATGAATCGCAAGGTGGATGCCATCACTCTTATGATGAACGAGATGAGAAATCAATTGGCCGCTCTTAACGTTCGGACACCGGTGAGACAAGAAGGAAACAATGGCGCAAACTTAGCCGAGAGTCACGGATCCGATCATAGCCGAAGGAATCCCCGTGTTCCGCCAAGGCATAGACGAGCCAACAATCAAAACCGGCAAGAAAATCCACAAGGCGAAAACGGCGAGAACGTCGAGAACCCGTTTCACGATTTGACCGATGATTCCGAGAGAAATCAAGGAAGGCAACAACCGGCTAGGAGGAGGAACGACAACGATCTCGGTGGATTGAAGTTACGGATTCCCTCGTTCTACGGGACGAACGACCCCGATGCGTTTCTCGAATGGGAAAAGAAGATGGACATCGTCTTCGGATGTCAAGACTTTACGGAACAAAAAAAGGTTAGGTTGGCCGCTACGGAATTTCATGGTTATGCTATTGATTGGTGGGATAGTGTTGTGACAAGCAGGAGACGCCAAGGAGTTAATCCCGTTGAGACATGGGACGAGATGGCGAGATTGATGCAAGTTCGGTTCGTACCGGTACACTATCACCGCGAGCTACACCACAAGTTGCGACGATTGTCACAAGGTACTAGAGGAGTTGAGGATTATTACCAAGAGATGGAGAAACTCATGCTTAAGGCCGATGTTGACGAGCCCCGTGATGCGACTATGGCCCGATTCCTAACCGGGATGAATCGCGAATTGCAAGATCGCATGGAGATGCAATCTTATAGTACCGTTGAGGAGATATTGCACAAGGCAATTCTCGTGGAACAACAACTTAAGAGGAAAGGTATTTCACGGTCCCCGTTTGTGTCTAAGCCGAGCTACACAAAAAGCGATAAGCCGAGTTACCCGACACGTACCGAAACGAAGCCAAAGACGGATTACAAGCCTAGTTCGTCCGGTCACGACTACAAGGGTAAGGCTGAAGTTTCTAATCCTTTGAGAAACCGTGATATCGAGTGCTTTAAGTGTAGGGGCAAAGGTCACTATGCGAACAAATGTCCAAACCAACGAGCTATGATCATGTTGGACGGAGGTGAGATCGTGACCGATGAAGATGATGTGGATGATAAGGTGGATTTTGATTCCGCACCCGTCTATGATGACGATGATGAACACGCGGTTGAAGGAGAGCTACTTGTAGCTAGACGTGTTCTACTTTCTCAAGAACCGTTCGTGGTAGACGAGCAACGTGAGAACTTGTTCCATACTCGGTGCAATGTTAATGGTAAGACGTGCAGTCTCATAATCGATGGCGGAAGTTGCACGAACGTTGCTAGCACGACGATGGTGGAGAAACTTAACTTGGAGATGACGAAACATCCGCGACCATATAGCCTTCGATGGTTGAGTAACCAAAAGCAACTAAAGGTAACCCATCAAGTCTCGGTTCCTTTATCTATTGGTCGTTACGAGGATGAGATCCTATGCGATGTATTGCCGATGGAAGCCGGTCATATCCTACTTGGAAGACCATGGCAATACGATCGGAGAGCCGTTCACGACGGTTATGCCAACAAACACTCCTTTGAGCATAAAGGACGGAAGATCACTCTTGCCCCGTTGTCCCCACACGAGGTGTACCTAGATCAGCTCAAACTCGAGCAAAACCGCAAAGGTAAAAATGTGAGTGATCCCCCAAACACTTTATCTACTAAAAATGAGAGTGAGAGTTCGAGAAAAGCCAAGCTAAAAGCCTTTGAGGGAAACCCCGTGAGAAAAGAAACTCTTTTTGTGAGGCCGAGTGAGATTAAACAAGCTCTCGTTACTAAGCAACCTTTCGTTTTGCTTATCTTTAAAGATGCTCTTGCTAGCATGACTAATCCCGAGCCGGATCTCCCGAGCAATGTGTTGTCTCTTTTGCAGGAATACGGTGATGTCTTTCCGGAAGATAGCCCCGGTGGCTTACCGCCCATTCGTGGGATAGAACATCAAATAGACTTCGTTCCCGGAGCAACACTTCCGAACCGGCCCGCTTATCGAACCAATCCGGTCGAGACCAAGGAGCTCCAACGACAAGTCGGCGAACTTATGGAGTTCGTGGAGACTTTCCCGTACGTGATTCAATACAAGCAAGGCAAAGAGAACGTCGTGGCCGATGCTCTTTCACGGAGATACACTTTGCTTTCGACACTTGATGCCAAGGTGCTTGGATTTGAGATGATTAAAGGAGCATATGCGACCGATCCCGACTTTCAGGAAGTATTTCTAACTTGTGTTAAATTTGCTTTGGGAAAATACTTTCGTAGTGACGGTTTCTTGTTTTACGAGAACCGATTGTGTATTCCTAACTCTTCTTTGCGAGATCTTCTTGTTAGGGAAGCACATGGTGGAGGCTTAATGGGACATTTTGGCGTAGCTAAAACACTTTTGGTGGTGCAAGACCATTTCTTTTGGCCGCACATGAAGCGAGACGTTGAACGGATTTGTAGCCGATGCACGACATGTAAGTTAGCTAAATCCAAAAGCCCAAGCCAAGGTATGTACACTCCTTTGCCGATTCCTTGTGCACAATGGACTGATATTTCGATGGACTTCGTGTTAGGATTGCCTAGAACTAGGAGAGGTAGTGATTCGGTCTTTGTTGTTGTAGATAGGTTTTCTAAAATGGCTCATTTCATTCCTTGCCATAAAACCGATGATGCATCTAACATTGCCGATTTGTTCTTTAAGGAGATTGTCCGTTTGCATGGAATGCCTAGGACGATAGTTTCGGATAGAGATACCAAGTTCCTTAGCTATTTTTGGAAGACCCTTTGGTCGAAACTAGGAACTAAGTTGTGTTTCTCTACGACTTGTCACCCGCAAACCGATGGTCAAACTGAGGTGGTTAATAGGACCTTAGGTACACTTTTGCGGACGGTAATTAAGAAAAATCTTAAGTCGTGGGAAGATTGTTTGCCGCATGTTGAATTTGCTTATAATCGCGCCGTGCATTATACTACGTCTTTTTCCCCATTTGAACTTGTTTACGGTTTTAATCCGCTTACACCTTTGGATCTAACGCCTTTACCTTTGAGTGAACGTGTAAGCATGGATGGGAAAAAGAAAGCCGAATTGGTTAAGCAAATGCACGAGAAGGCAAAGCAAAACATCGAGCGCAAAACCGAACTTTATCGCAAACATGCTAACAAGGGACGAAACAAGAAGACGTTCGAACCCGGAGATCTTGTTTGGATCTATTTGCGAAAGGAGCGGTTCCCGGAAGAACGGAAGTCCAAACTCTTGCCGAGAGTTGATGGACCATTCACGATTTTGGAGAAGATCAACGATAACGCTTATAAGATCGATCTTCAAGGTAAGTACCCCGTTAGCTCTAGCTTCAACGTTTCTGATATTATTCCCTTTATTGCAGACGAAGCAGATTTGAGGACAAATCCTTTTCAAGTGGAGGGGGATGATACGATCATGATCACGCCGGATCCGGAAGAGGTTCCCGAGGAAGCTTTGATCATTCCCGAAGGCCCCGTTACGCGGTCCAAGACGAAGAAGTTAGCCGGAGCTGTTCGGAAACTACTTAACGACGTTCGGAACGAGGATGAAGACCAACTTACGCACTACGCCGTCACCTCTTTATCATTTGCGGATTCAGCTTGAGATTGGCCGAGTGTAAGTTGTTGTACTCTTTTTCCTATGCTCGGTTTTGTCCCAACGGGTTTTCCGAGTAGAGGTTTTAACGAGGCAACGGCTTACACTTCATTTCCGGTCCAATCGAAAGTTGTTTCCCGGCGGATATTTTCCGAGGGATTTTCCGCGGAACTTTCCCGGTGGGATTCTCTATTTTCGCGGAAGTCTAAGTCAAAGAAGTCAAGGGGACATTCAAACTTCTAGTCAAAGTCAATGGTCTTAGTCTTAGGATTTAATTTGACTTTGTAATTCCCCATGTCTTGTAATTTGTATTTTCTTCTTCACCCCTTCACATTCTCTTCCTATAAATACTCTTTGTAATCTTCATTTCAATTCATATCAAATTTTATAAACCTTTTAGAGATTTCTCTCCTTTGTTCCTTTGTGAACTTTCGATTATTTTGGTGGTTAGCCAAGAAAATCATTTCGATCCTTGGGTGGTTAGCTCATTGGTCACTTCCGATTCTTAAGGTGGTTAGCTTTAAGTTTCGATCCGATTCCGAGGTGGTTAGCCGAAGAGTCACAACGTTCCTTAGGTGGTTAGCCTTTGGATCGGGTTTACCGAGTGCCGTTCATAGCTCTCGACGCAGCCATTCACTTCCCCCGCCTTGCTCGTTCAAGGATTATCCCCGTTTCAATTCCGCTTCAATATCGACAAGAGTGTGCATTTTGGGAAGTTCGGAACCGAGATCATATCAAGGAACCGAGCGCGTATCAACAGTGGTGGAGATGGCTCCTAGAAGAGCACTGTATAACAGCTTGTCTTGACGCTTCCACATTGTGTATTCGTTGTTGATGACAACAGTGCCGTCGGTTGTGATTGAAGGAGGCGGCACGATGACAGATCCATCAACGTAGCCGGCAAGATCATAGCCATCAAGTAGTGCGTGAACCTGACGACTCCACATGATGTAGTTAGAAGCATTTAGCTTTGTAACATTGGTCATATTGACGTTGAAAAGGGTATTCGATCCAGAGACAACAATGGTCTCATATGAAGCAGTTGGATAAGAAGAAGCCATTATCGATGAAAAGAAGAAATTTCTATTTGATAAAGAAAGAGTGGCGGCCAAAGAAATTTAGGTTTTAAAGATCAAGCTCTGATACCATATAGACTTAGACACTTAATGATATTATTAGGGAGTGGGGTTACAATATATATAATAGTTACAAGAGAGATTACTAGAGTGCTAATTATAATTATAACATTTCTTATATTACTTTAACACAGTTAGCATCTAAGATCATTTGATAGAATAGAAAATTTTACGAAACATAGTAAATGTCGGTTGTTATCAAGTAAAGCAACATCCCCACTGGTTGGATCACCAGCACCGTATTTCCATGTGATTAAATGTTTCCATAAATTCAAATTGAGCTGCTTCTTTAAGGTCTTTTTTTTAACATCATTCTCATTAAAAGACGAAAGGATTACAAAGCAGCATGAGATACAGAGAACTCATTTAAGGAAGATTTAGCTAGAGCATATGCCTCTAAGTTAGACATCCGCGGGGTGAAAACAAAGGAGATAGAGATGAACAAAGATACAACGATGTTGATATCATAAAGGAGTCCGTAGAGCTCTTTATTTTGTTCTCGAGAGTTGATTGCTCGGATGAGATCCTGAGCACCAGATTTCAAGAAGATATGGGAGAAGCCCAAGTTGAGAGCATGGAGCAGGGCTTCTCTAATTGCTAGAGTTTCTGCCATGAGAGGAGAAATCATAAAGGATTCAGCTGAGTTACCTCTGGTTATTTCACTGTTTGATGAGTTATAGAAGATCCAACCAAAACCAGCAGATTTTGAAACCTCGTTCCACGCTGCGTCTGTGTGAAGCCAGATTGTCGCTGGTCTTGATGGGGGAGGGATGAAGCCACTTGGTTTGGGTAACTGATTTTTAACAGTTAGTTGAGCTAGTTTCCATTATCGGGTATCAGAGATGGCTTTGAGAAGTGTTTCCTCCAGCGAGAAACCTCTGTTTTCAAACAAAATATGATTCTGTGAAGACCTGATTGCCCAACAAATCCAAGAAAATAGAGGACCCGAAGCTATTCTCGTTGGTGGAAGATAAACCATCTGTTTTGATATCTCTAATCATGTCGCAAAATCAGGGATGAGTAGAGATTCAACAAGTCGTTTAAAAGGGGCTATCCTCCAAACTTGATGGGAAAAATTGTAGTGGAAGAGTAGGTGTTCCGTTGTTTCCAAGTCGCCACAGTGAATGCAAGTAGAGTTCTCAAGCAGGCCTCGGATTAGTAAGTTCTCTCCCACAGGGAGGGCATTCTGAGCCACCTTCCAGAGGAAAACTTTCATCTTCTGGGAAAACTTGCTCGCCCAAATTTTTGAATTCCATTTTATATTCAAGGAAATGGATTCTTCCGAAGGTAAATTCGTTGACATGGCTATATGATAACCCGACTTTGAAGTGTAGACCCTTGATTTGTTCGGAATCCATACATGTGAGTCGACAGCTCCTTTCCGACTTAGTCTGAGGCAGAGGATAAACTCAGCGTACTCTGGTAAGATTTCTTTGATTTTGTCTTTGTTCCATGAGTTATCTTCATCCAGAAGAGTCAAGACAGTTAAGTCTTTGGTGCTCTCATTTGGCGGTCCCATTGGTCGCAGCGGCTGAAACATGGAAATCCATGGATCATACCATAGAGAAGTATCTTTTCCATTTCCGATTGCCTTACCGAGTTGTAACTTGAACAGGTCTCGGCCTAAAAGGATGTTGCACCAGCCATGTGATAGGAATCTTGTGGACTAATTGCTCGATTTCTGTCTGATTCGATCGATTAGTTGGGTAAAAAGATATTTTTTCGTCGACCAAAATTCTCCGAAAGTCTCAAATACTTGTCTTGACCACATTCTTTCATAATTCTCAGTGTACTCTTTATTCGGTCCTAGTCTCCTATGGGGTTTTCCTTGAGAAGGTTACTGAGGATTTGTTGCTGTTAATAACCTGACCAAATGCTGATTCGTAAAGTTGCAGGATTTCCAAAAAAGCTTTGCAACATTGAGGGTTTGATTTACCTTTAAGCTATCTTATTGTAGCAAAAGCCTTATTTGGAATGTGAAGAGTGACATCATTTTCAAACTTAGGAATTGAGTTAGCTAGAAAGAATACTTTGATATTTATTTATTTTGGTATATATCACAATTTAATATTGCAGAAATCATGTAAACAGATTGGGAAGTTGGAAAACAGAAAGAAGCAACCAGACAGAAAGAAGGAAAGCAATCAAGGCAAGAAACCAATCAGGTTACACTATCTCATTTCGAAAGGAAAGAAAAAAATTATAAAGATCATAATAAAAAAATATCTATGTCTTTACGAATTTGTAGAAGGAACAATTCAGAGAATTCAATGTTTAGAACTCACTTCAGAGTCGGAACTTTTTCATCGATATTCATTAAAAGTGTGTGTCTTTTACTCAAATCTTCTAAACAACATTAAATGATATAAAGTGCTCCTCAACCTCTCTCATTGCATATGAGCTCACGTGGAGAATTGTATAAAGATGATGTTTAGTACTAATGTTCTTTTTTTGTGAACATGTACTAATGTTTATTAATGTTTTTAAGCTGATGTGTAACAATTAAGCTTATATGTATTAATGTTATGTTTTGATTGATTTTAAAAATATGAGTTTTTTGGTGATGTGTCGGTCTCAGATAACACAAAAAGTTTTGTATCAATGCTGGAGAGACTCATTGTGTTTTTATAGTATTGATTAGCGCCGAGTATTCCGGCTTCTAATTTCTTAGATTTTATTTGTTTTCCTATTAGCTCGTCGACATCTGACCAGAGTCGGGCCTGACTAGAAGCTGGTCAAGCAGGTGTTTGAGGGCCGGTAAGTTTAAAAATATTTTAGGGGCCAATTTGAGAAAAAAATGAGTTAGTGTAGATGGTTTAGTAGGTGGTTAAACTTCTCATGGGTCCAAGAGTTCAATTTTTTGACACTACATTTTATGTTATTTTTCTTTTTTCTTTATCATTTGTTTAAATATAAAAGGATGGCACGTGTTCCTTTTTTATTTTTCTTCTCGACACTTTTTTGTCTTTTTATTTTTTAATCTATTGATTAATTTTTTTTATTAATTAGACAACTTTTAAGTTAAACATTTTTTTATATAAATGATTAACGGGCCAAAAATAAATTTATGGTTCTAGCCCAAAAAATCTCAGGCCCGACTCTGCATCTGACGACCTAATTTTCTTTGTATTTCGCCGATATACTATATAAAACGGGATTTCGATCTTCTTTTTGTTATTTAATTAACTCAGTTGACATCCACGTTCAACAAGAGTGCTTCGCCTTCCCTTCGTGTTCCAAGACACCTCTTCCATTTAATAAAAATCGAAGGGTGTGTTCTATGGATAATAAAAAAATAAGAGAAGTTATCCTAACAAATCTCAAAAAATTTAGGCAATTTTCTTTTATATTAATAGGAAGATATACACAAAATAGAAAATATGGGATATGTTTGATATAAAAATCTTAACGTATCTTAATATGCTTCGCCTTCCCTTCCGTCGAATGTTATTTGCAAGACACCGATTTTCCAATAACATTCATTAATAAAG
The DNA here is from genome assembly GCA_030161315.1 of Eutrema japonicum. Classification (NCBI taxonomy): domain Eukaryota; kingdom Viridiplantae; phylum Streptophyta; class Magnoliopsida; order Brassicales; family Brassicaceae; genus Eutrema; species Eutrema japonicum. The sequence goes on along the minus strand of BSQW01000012.1, from coordinate 18,415,371 downwards.
AAGTTGATCTCTAAGTTTTCTCTCTCTCTCTCTCTCTCTCTCTCCCTCGGTATATATATATCAACAATCTTCTATAACTCTTAGAGTCGCAACACAGTTTTGGATGCCGAAAAGGTGGGTACAATGATGTCTTCAAGCGTATCTTCTACAAGTCTACAGAGCTGGAGAGAACGTTCTCCTTCTTCGTATTCACTCAAGATTCAAAACTTCTCTCAACTCCAGAAATCAAATCATGCCGTTTCTCCTCTGGTGGATACAACTGGTAAGTATTGCTTATATTCACTTTAGTCGTTCCTTCCTCATCTTATATCATCTTACTTTCTGTATACCTTTTTTCTCTTATAATAACATTCAGGAGAATGATCATATACCCAAAAGGGAACGACAAGGACGATGGAAGTGGGTTTATATCTATGTATGTGGAAATAGATAGCACAAGCCTCATGTCCACACCACCAACTGAAGTATTTGCAGATCTCCGTTTTCTCATCTTTAACAAGAAAAAAAACAAGTACTTTGCTATTCAGCGTACGTGACTTGACTCTTGCTACAAACATATATATATATATATATATATATATATATATACACTACTCAATCATGTATACATTTATCCAGACGTAGAAGCAAAGCCATTCAATACAGTAAGAATGGTATGGGGATTGCCGCAAGTGCTTGCGCTTGATACATTCAATGATCATAAAAACGGATATCTCTTTGATGGAGATCATTGTGAGTTTGGTGTTGATGTCATTGTTGTTCCACCTCCTACCAATTGGGAGATCCTCTCTTTAAATGAAAAACCATGTCAACCAAAGTTTTCTTGGACGGTAAAGAATTTCTCTGAGCTGAATGAGAAAAGTTATACGTCAAGCTGCTTTTTAATGGGAAGAACGAAATGGTGAGTACATATGGTGTAGGAATTCTTTGATTTTAGGCTAATAAATATGTGTGTAGGAATTCTTTGATTTTAGGCTAATAAATATGTGTGTGTAAGCTTTGCGCATTTGTGAGTGTGATAATATATGTGAATTATTGATATCTAGGTTTCTAATGTTGTATCCCAAAGGCAACGCAAGAGCAAACGGAAAATGGTTATCCATTTATATGTATGTCGCTGAGGGTGAAACAATGAAGGAAGATGAAAAGATTTTCACGAAAGCTCATCTGCGAATTATAGACCCATATGGATCAAACCACTTGACACGCCAAAGTAGGTGTCATAAAAACACTGTGTTAAATTCTTATTCCTTAATGTATTTTTACTAACACCAGTTTACGACAGGAGACTATTTCTAGATATATACTAAGATTATTCATTTGGAATTCAACATTCTCGAACAATTGTGCTTACATCTTTTTTTTTTTTTTTTTGCAGTTAACTATTGGCACACTAAATCAAATCAAGGTTGGGGTTTCTATCAATTTGTGTCTTTAGAAGAACTTCGAAAGGCTTACTTGGATAAGGACACTTTGAATGTAGAGATCGAATTTGATGTTGTTTCTGAAAGCAAATACTCTATCCCATGATTTAAGCTCTACTACTTTAGAATTTCAATTATCTACCTAGACTTCTATGATACTTTGATATGATTTTATATGCTTCTTAATTATCTTTTGTGCTCTTTTATTATTTTTTTTGCTTCGGTTTTGATAATTGCGCCCACAATTGTTTTCTAAAACAATTCCGTAGCAGAGGATTACATTTCACATAGCCTCGAAACCCTTTTTTTTCTTCTCAAAAACCAAGATTATCCATGGAAATCAAAGATCAACCCAAAGATTAATGGGAGAATTGGGAATTTAGAACAAAAAATGGGAACTATTATCCCCTTAGTACTTATTGAGAGATTATTGTCCCTTTAGTATTTATATTAAGGTTAATCCAATTTTACCCCTTAAAATAATAATAATCAATATTTAAAAAAAATAAAATAAAATAATTAGGCATTGATAAGAAAAAAAAAAATTGGGACGCGACTTAAAATCTCCCAATTTAAAATCTCACAATCTCCGTCGCTTCTCCGACTTTCGCTTCTCCGCCTTCTCCGATTTTCCGCCTCTCCGGCTGCTCCACCTTCTCCGCCTTCTCCGCCTTCTCCGACAACTCCGACTTCTCCGCCTTCTCCGGCTTCTCCGACAACTCCGACAACTCCGCCTTCTCCGCCTTCTATCCGCCTTCTCCGCCTCTCCGGTAAACAAACTTTACTCCTCTTCCTCCGCCAATGGTCCTAGAGTTAATCGATTTAATACTCTGGATAAATCGATTGTTTAAGTGATTTGGAGCAGCAGGATAAATCGATTTAAGGATACAAATTGGATCGATTGTTGAAGTGATTTGGAGAATACTTAGTAGCTATGTTCACGTTTTTTGGTTTGGCTTTAGTGATGGTTATTTTACCTCGAATAGGATCTACGGTTATCTTGTTCTTCATTTAACCAACTGATATTGAATATAGCTTAATCAATAACGCTATACAAAGCTTTTCCAATATGTTTTTTTTACATCGAATAGTATCTACTATCTAGTGTCTTCGTGTGAGCTTTGTTGAACTCTAGTGTCTAAGTGTGAGCTTTGTTGAACTCTTGTGTATTCTTGTGAGCTTTTCGGAATTTATATGACTCTCAATTTTTTGGGTTTATAGCTATCGGTAGCCTTTGGCTAATGATTTAAGAATAATTTTTCTTTTGTTTTCTTAACTCAGCTTTGTTGGTTCTTTGTCTCCTTTTAATGCCACGATTCTCAGTTTCTTATTTTAAAACCTGGATTTCTTCTCCTGTACCAACACCAACCTGTAATGATGAAGCTCTTGATACATTTTTTGCTACATAAATGATTCGATCATGTTTGTCTTGTAATGATGAAGTCTTGATACTTCTCGGTTTGCTCAGTGGTCTGTTGTTTCTTTGTCTTTAGATTTTCTCATGTCTATTTATTAGATCTACAGTTGTTGTCAGGGTTCTAGTTCTTATCTCCTCTGGCCGTAGTTTTATCTTTCATTATATTCCTCTTCAGAATAGTTTTGGTTTCCTGATTTTTTTAACAGATTGGAAACTTTCAAGTGTTTGTGAGCTCCTACTTGTTTGTAGCTAAGGTGGATGTGAAGTTAGTTCTTTGTGTGGTTTCTCTTCTTAGTGTATTTCTCTTTTAATTGTATGCAGAGAAGGAAAATGTTTGTCTTGTAATGATGAAGCTCTTGATACTTTTTTTGCTACATAAATGATTCGATCATGTTTGTCTTGTAATGATGAAGTCTTGATACTTCTCGATTTAAGTAAATGATTTGATCCTGTTAAGTAAAGAAGTCTTATTTTATACTCTCAGGCTGAATGTTTTCGTAGCATTTATGTTCTTATTGTCAAATAACGAAGATTCAGACAGTTTGTTTAACAACTGTTGTTGGTTTTCCTTCTTTTTAGGTATGGATTTGGAGTTGCCAAAACTGCGCTTTAGGCTAGGAAGTGAGCCGCAAGTTGAAAAGATAAACAACCGCTGCATGTTATCGATTCTAACCACACTGAAGGCAGCGCTCCCAAATGAGTACAAGAAAGTTTTGAGCGATCCACTCTTTGGTCCGATTGTGGCAATGCATAATAATGGTTTCGGGTATTCAGCGATATTGATCCACACCTTCATGTGTAAGCAACTCATCACTGACAAGAAACATGAGCTATGGTTCGTGTTTGCAAGGAAGCCTCTACGTTTATCTCTCCAAGAGTTTCACGCAGTTACTGGGCTCAACTACAAAGACGTTGAGGACTGCAATTTCGAGAAATGGAAAGATGATGGAGGATTTTGGAGTAAGTTGCTACTGAATAACAACGGGATTAGCATAAAAAAAAAGATAATGGATGAACATCTAGAAAGTGTACATGAGTGGAAGCGTGATGACAGATTGAGGTTGGTGTACTTGTGTGTTATTGCTGGTTTAGTCATGGCGCAGAGTGCGGCTGTTAATATTCCACACAAATACATCAAACTGGTGATGGATATTAGTCAGCTTCAGAAGTACCCATGGGGTCGTCACTCGTTCGAACTTCTAGTTGAGAACATCATCAAAACTCGGGTGAGGCTGACGCAGACCATTAGCTACACTTTGGAAGGCTTCTCATTAGCATTTCAAATCTGGATTATGGAGGCGATTCCCGATTTTGGTACATTGTTGGGCCAAAAACTCAACAATGATAATACAAAACTTAGATGCTCTAAGTGGAGTGGAATACCGAAAGTATCATATGAAGAATTTATGCAGCTAGAGAGCACTTTTAAAAAGGAGGTAAGTAATGTATTTTAAAAAGAACATTTATTCCCCTTGCTGATATATCTTGAGGCTGTCATTTTAATCTACCTATATGATTGAAAATTGCTTTGATTATTCCTAGTAGATGCCTCACCTTCTTCACCAGATGTTTTGTTTTCTCTTTAACTGTTGCTAAGTCAAATGTGGGTTTAGTTTATGTTGTTATGATTCAGCTTTCCTTTGCCCCTGGAAACACTCCTTTATCGAATTGGGGTAGCTTTAATTTGGTTTCTTTAAGGTTCATGAGACTATTTGTGATATGTTCCTTTTCGCAGCTTCAAAGGCAGAGTACGGCAGTGTAAAAAGGGGAGTCTAATGCTCCCATGTTTTGCACAATGTAGATCTCTTTAGTCCTTGGATTCGTTAAAAGACTCAAAAGAATCTCCAATAGTCATTCCCTCTATTAAGCAGTTCAAATTTGCTTGTACCTCATGATTTTCTCAATGTTTTTTTACTGGTTTAGATTACTTTTTAGTCCCTACTTTGTGAGTTCTTGCGCTCTTTAGAAGAATCGTGGATCCTTTGCAATTTATTACATCTCAGTGTTCTCTTTCTTCCTAGAAATAAAGATTGGTATTTTGCTCCTAGAGTGTATCTCTGATTCTACATTTCTTTGGTAGGTTGGTTCTCAGGCATACTTTGAATAACGCAATTTTTTTGTTTAGGATGTTCTCTATCCATACATATCGTCTACAGGTAATTTTGATATTTTCGATTCCGCTGAGTTCTTCAGGGCCGATGAAATGACTGATGGCAGAGTTGATCGTATGAAAACGATGATCGGTGAGGGATATGACTGGAGTCAGCATATTTGGGAAATTGATGAAGCTAGTTACACATCTTCGGTTGTTAATGTCCAAGCTCGTGTTGCTGATGCCGAGAATGCGTTTGTTGATGAGGAAAGTGAACTTGGAACTCAAACTACTGTAGAAAGCTCAGTACCTGGTTCGAGCCGTGGAAAGAAAAGGCTAGCTGATCGTGGTGCAGAGACACGGAAGTACAAATTGTTGTGTCAACGATCAGCGGAAATACAGAAAACTCTTGATGGAGACATGAAGTCTTTCATTCAAGGTATGTTTCAGGCTTTGGAGGAGAAACTTGAGAAGAAAATTGACGACCAAATGGGAAAATTAGAGAATCACTTCACAGAGCTTGTAGCAGGATTGACAAGAACTAACGGAGAGCCATCTACCTTGTCGAATCCCTCCACTATCGACACTTCTCAGCCAAAAAAAAACGGTAAGGAAGACAAGAAACTCTAAGTCATGATTACTTTATATGGTATATCAAAACTGAACATTGTGAGTACGTCTATGTAATATTAAAAACAGAATATCGTGTTTGCATGTCTTTGTAACATGAGTTTGTAACGTCTTTGTAACAATGTAATAACTGAGAAAATGTAAGTCACGATTGTATTTGTAACATTTCGTTTATGTCTTGCATTTAATACATTAAATACTGATATTTTATGTATTAACAGGCCGAAAATCTCCATGAAGTACTTTTGAGTCAGGTTTCAGATATTGATTTGGGCATGGATACACAAGAATTCCTCCAAAAAACTGTGGGCCATCTCTCGCAAGATTCATTTGTTACCGATTTTGATCAAACGCAGCTTTCAAAGCCCAAAGAACCAACAAGGCATGGTAAAAAGTCCACAAATACACCTTCCACTAAATTTGAACTGTCATACCTTGGAACCAAATCAGACTCAAAAGAAGATGTTGATTACCCATTGGTTTACTTGTCAGACGAATCATGGGAAAAATTACATGAGTGGTCTTTGTCGCCCAAGTAAGTCCTCCCAAAACTTTAGTTTTCAAACTTTTATACATTGCATGTTTGATTAATTAATTAATAATTTTTTGGAATTTGTTTTACTATTTCAGAGAATTACAGATTGGTCCAAGTATGTTGTCCTATGAATTAGTTAATCGTATTGTTCAACCAAAAGAATGGTTTCACTCCGCGGTAAGTTTAAATCTACAAATTATTCTAGAAATTTAAAATAAAACCCAACATATTTACGGGTTCTACATTTTTCAGGATATGGACGCAGTTATGTACTTATTCCGAGAGAACACTTCTTTGCGCCGATGGAAACCAGATCGTATTGCCTTCATGAACTGTCTATTCGGCGTCCAAATCAATAGTGAGTACCAAAAATTGGTGGGGAATAAGAAGGGATACAAATTGGATCCTTGGCTCTTAAATTACGGAACCGGTGAGCTTCCATCTCATGGAAGAACAAGACAAGTTTGGGATGTCGACGTTCATCGTGCCTACGCTCCGGTTCATGTCAACGGTAATCACTGGATTTCTTTGTGCATCAATTTCATGCAGAGAACAATTGAAGTCTTCGATTGTTCTGGCAAGAAAAATAACATGCATGTTGAACCATTCACAGCCATTATCCCTCGGATCGTGAAGGAAGTTCAGTCACCAAAAAACAGGAAACATCTCAATATTTCACCATATTCAGTCATCTATGTGCCGATAAAGCCTCACTTTAATAAGAGTAAGTGTGCTTGTGGAGTCTATGCGTTGAAATTCATTGAGTGTCACCTGCTTGGACTAAACATTTCTTTGGTCGACGATGACAACATTGGACATGCTCGCCATAAGATTGCATTTGATCTTTATCAGGCGGCACATGATCTCGTGTTGATTGACCGAATGTTGAAGTATGAACCTACACCGAGTGGTGTGTCCGCGGTTATAGAATTAGATTGATATCGGCTTTTAGATTTTATTCTTTGTAATGATTCCCATTTTAGTTAATTATTTAGACTTTTAGATTTTATTATGTCGTCTACCTGCTTTTGGGTAGTCTCTTTTTGTTTTTCAAAAACTGATGAATATTAAACTTAATCTGTATCAAAGGAAAAACCACATGATCAAAGGAGAAAATCACTACGCAATATTTTGACTACAATATAGAATAACACACACATCCAATTCCTACAACTGCAACCAAAAATCCAATTTTCTGTATTGTTTGTTTGAGAACTCGTAGCTGATGGTCGATCCTTTTGTTCTTCTCTACGAGCTTGTCAAATTTCTCCATCATAATCTTCTCCGAATTAAGGATTTTGTTCAAGTCTTCAACAAACATCTTTTGATTCTCCGCAAGGACATCAAACTCTTCCATCTTAGCTTCATTGGCCCATTTGAAAACGTGACCATACTCACCCTTTAAAACCAAGAATTTAAAAACCTTAGACCCAAACCCAGGACATCACAAACCATAGTCATAAGGAAATTCTGTCTAACCTGTTTTGCAGCAACACATTTATAGAACTTGCGATTAGGATTCTTCGCCGTCTTTGATAAACATAAAACGGTTTTCTGTCCACATCCACATTTTCTAGGAATCCCTCTAACTGAATTGTATGTAGAACCTGATGATGTATAATTCATTTTCCTGATGATGTAAACCGGGATCGATGTTATATAAGTCTCATAAATCGCCCAATCAAAATTCAAACCCAGAAATGAAATCTCAGAAATCTCAGAAACGTAAACACTCCAATCTAAATTACATGAGTGGAATTCGAGTAAACAAAAACAGGGAAGGTTTTTGTTATAGAGATCTCATAAATCGCATTAATGTACCTCTGCCCGAGAGAGAAGATAGATGAAGAGAGGTTTAGTGTTCGATGCTATATAAATCTCCTAAATCGCAAAATCAAAATTGAAACCCAGAAATGAAATCTCTGCAATCTCAGAAGCTTAGGTTCGATGCTATATAAATCTCCTAAATCGTAAAATCAAAATTGAAACCCAGAAATCTCATAAATCGTATGAACGTACCTCTCGCCGAGAGAGAAGATTGATGAAGAGAGATTTAAGGGTCGATGTTTTGTTTTATAAGAAAACAATCGTATGTCTAGTATAAAAACAGATAAAGCTGCAAATGGATAGATATGTTTGAAGACATTTGCTTGAGTTATTACAAAAATCTTTAAAACCAAATGAAAAGGATCTAAAAAAGCTTAAAAAAACAAATTAAAATAGAGATAACCAACGCCTATATTGCTCTTTCACATGTCCCTCTTTTGTGACCTTCAATACCACACCGGATGCACTTGTGCTTCTTAAACCCTTGTGATCCTTGTGAAGAACGTAACTTGTCTTCCACTGTCTCGTGTCTTCGTTTTCTTCGTCTACCGGCTGCTCTTCGTGTTTCCGGTGGTAGAACTAACGCATGTTCAACATCCACTGGGACACACCATGCATCCTCAGGAACACCTATTGGATTAATGCATTCCTCATAAGCCGTTCTCCATGCAGCAGTACTATAGCTTTCATCGGTTAGTGGGTGTGACTCCTTGCCCACTGAAAAAGCTGCTTTAATGGCATGTCTGCAAGGAATTTTTATTAAATCGTACTTTCCACATGAACACGTTCTTCTGTCCAAATCAACAAGACAGTCGATTATATCGCCTTTAACTAGAAATCGATTCTGGTTAACCGGATAAACAATAAATGTTTTACCCTTCTCAATCCTCCTATCAATCTTTTTCTCCACCTCAATGGTTAAAGAGTGTTTTTGCTTTGAGCTTAATATTCTACGCTCATAAAACCACCGGGTTAACATTTCTCTTATGCTGTCCAACAAAGGAATTACTGGATACTATCTAGGTGATCGCAATGCAGAATTTATCGATTCAGCTGGATTAGTGGTGCGAACGTCATACCTGAAGCCAGGAAATTTGCAACGAGCCCATTTTGCGACATCAGCCTCCTCTAAATATTTTCCAACAAGCGGACTAATAGCCTTAATATCGTTGAATCTCCTCTCAAATCCAGCAACCATATATTCTTTTGAAGCCTTTGCAATCAATCCTGTCAAACCCCTTGTATTGAAATATGTTACCACGTTATTCAACAAATGGTGGATGCAGATTCCATGTGTAGAGTGCGGGTACACTTTAGCAAGTGATTTCATAATGGAAGAATTTCTATCTGACACAAAAGCCAAACCTTGCTCATCTGCAATAACAATCTTTAGTTGCATTAAAAACCACTCCCATGACAAGTCGTTCTCTGAATCGACAACCCTGAATGCAATATGATACAAATTGGAGTTACCATCTAACGATGTAGCAACAAGCATAATTACTCCTTTGTATTTACTCTTCAAAAATGTACCATCAACAACAATGATCCTACGCATGGCTTTGTAGAATCCTCTTAACGATTGACCAAAAGAAATAAATGTATATTTGAATCTACCATCACAATCCGTTACGTAATGAGTATGCGTACCCGGATTAGCTTCTTTCAACATGTGCAAGTATTTTGGAATTTTTGCATAACTTTTCTCTGGAATACCTCTAACAGCGTTTACTGCATACTCACGGGACTCCCATGCTAGTAAGTAACAGATCTCGCATCCATGCTCCGTACGCATAATCTGTATGATTTCTCTCGGTTTAGGCCCTTCCTTAACACCCTCATACTTATGCATAATCAGGCTGCCAATTGTTTTTGCTGAAGCTGTCCTAGAGCCTTTGTTTTTGCTAGAAGGAGCACATGTATGTTCAGCCACATACTTGTTGATTTTGAAATACGTTGACCCATGTAGACCCTCTGCGCGAACACGCCAATTGCATAGGGGATCTTTGCAGCGTATATACCACCATTTTTTTGATGATTGTACAACACTGTAGTCAAAGTTATGCTTCATTGCTGCAATTTCCAGAGTTGCCTTCAAAGCGTTTTTGCTTATAAAATTTTGGTCCTTCTGTACATCATCAATCAACCAAAATCGAGCTTTCTTTTCACCGTTTCCAGAAAGTACACCATCATCACCATCATCAAAGACATCCAAAACGTGACACACATTCGATTTGAAGTCATCATTGCGATGATCTTTCACAACTTCTTCTGATTTTTGAGGCAACTTAGCATCATCTTCTCTACAACTTGAATCAGATGGTTCCTTATTCAAATCAATTGTAGCTGTAAACGTCACACACAAACGTATCGACGTATTCTTCTTTGCATACCCAACAAAAGTTTTTACTTGACGATCATTTGTGATGATAACTGGGGGTGATCCTAAGTTATCAATCAAATCGCTTGGTAGATAACTCAACTCGACATTATTTTCGAGTACTCCATAGTCCTCTAAAACCATCGTTTTTAATTCCACAAGAGTTGTACTTGATTCCAAAGTTAGTAATCTACCTCGTTTTTCTTCATCAACAATGAAAATCCACTCCTTCTTACTGATTCCCGATCTCCATACACCACATCTTACATAGATATGCACCATATTTGAAGCAGAAGAAGAGAACACAAAAACTAATCCTCTGATATCCTGAAGAAGATAGGGACATGAAAACAAAAAAAAATTGAATAACTTGTGTTTATAATAATTTCTAAAAAAGAAACAAAAGGGTTCGAAAAAGGAAAAAGGGGGAAAAAAAGGGAAAAAAAAAAATTCCACGACAAAGGAAATATTTTTCCCAATATTTTTTGAATCTTTTTTTAGGAAAAAACGTTTTCAAACCTATTTAAAAAAGGAAAAAAAAATTTTTTTGAAGATTTTCAGTTGTTCCTAGATTTTCTCTCAGATTTTGTTAACCGCTTGGTAGAATATATATTCTACATTCAGTAGAATCAAGACAAAATAGTAGAACTTAAATTCTACAACAAAGTATAATTTAGAGAAAATTGTAGAACTCCTATTCTACAAAAAGTAGAATATAGAGAACATGATAGAATGTGAATTCTATAATTAGTAGAATACATACAACATTGTAGATAACGGATTCTATAGGGATAGTAGAATGCTATACAAATAGTAGAATACATATTCTATACTTGGTAGATTTTAGAGCAAATACTAGAAACCAAATTCTACAATTAGTAGAACATGAAAAAAAAAATTAAAAAAAAAATTTCCTAAGATAAATTACATAATATATATATTACTTATTTAATATGAATTTTCTGAATTTCTAAAGTAAGTATAAATATTTATTTTGATTTTTTTTATATTTAATAAATTGTATTTTGGTCTAAAAGTGGCATATCTCAAATAAGTACTAAGAGGACAATAGTTCCCATTTTTTGCTCTAAATTCCCAATTCTCCCAAGATTAATTGATTCAGCACGAAGTAACTGAAACATAAATGACATGGTTTATTAAAACAACTCCCAAAAATCAAAATCCATCAAAAAGGAAACATATATTATGCAATTTGTGATTCGGTCCAGAAAGACAAGCAGTTTCGAGAGCGTGGACTTTGGTTTAAGGTTGAACTCATGTTCGCTAACTCTTCAATCGCAAACGCGGTTTGATTCAACTATTCAAGTGGATCTGAAGCTTCTTGATTCTTGAAGAATGAGGGTATGTTCGTTTTGCAGTCGCTGGCGTCTGCGGCTGCGGCCTCCGGCCAGACGTTGCGATCAGATGCGGCAGTTGTTGTTCGTTTGGCAGCTGCGCGGTTGATCTCTGTTTGTTCGTTTGATAGTCGCGCGTCTGGACGCAGGTCTGTTCGTTTGTCTGACGCTAACGATAGTTTTTTCCGTAAAATAGGCTAGCCATAGTTTTTCACTTAATTCAAATTATTTTTTATAAATTTAATACATATATATTTTTGATAAACAATATAGTTTAAATTTTGTACATCCATAATACTTTTTTATTAGTTAACAATCATATTAATAATTTTATAATTAAATATAATTAGAACATTATAATTTTGTGATAAAAATTATAAACTAAATATAAATAATCATATTAAACTAAATCATTTAACTCATGTTTATGTTTTAAAAAAGAATATGGCAGATGAGAGAGAAAGAGAGAGGAACCGAAAATAGTGCAGAGAAAATAGCAAGAGCGATGCGAAAGGACAACACCTCCATTATTTACTTAGATTTCGATACTTCCTTGTAATGTTAGAAAAAAACTGAATTTTTTTTTGTTTTAATATATTTGGGAAGTGTCATTTCAATGACTAATCATCAAGGAGGAATCATTATCTTCCTCAGCTCCTAATTCATAAGTTCTTATTTTTATTTCTTCAAACTATTTTTTCAAATCCTCAAAGATAGTCAAAGTGAATCCCTTATTATCTAAATCATAAAGATATCGAGCTAGAACGCTGGAATGTGGTGAGAATACAAACCTAGCCTTATTCTCTCTCTGTATTTTCCTCAACGATGCATCTTCCAGCTTCGCCTAAAACAAGTCGAAAACAAAACCCATTAGACGCTAAGCAAAAAAACCAAACCCTCTAACCTATAGAGAAATCACACAACAAATTGAAGAAAATCGAAAAGCAAACCAAAAGTTACGCTTGCTTCAAATCTGAAAAGAAGAGAGAGACATGGGAAGAGAGAGAAGAAGATGAATGGAGTTTGGGAGATGGGTTTGAAGCAGCTCTTGCTCCTGGCCCGTTTAAACTCAACTGCAATACACAGAGTTTTGACTTGAGGAAGAAGATGGAGATGAATGGGGAAGATGGATTTTCGGCGCAGAGAAGAGATCGAGATCGAGAGACTTGAGATAGGGTAAATGGTATTTTCTGTAAATTCACATATATTCATAAAGTTATTTTTGTCTTTTGCATCTTTAATCGCAACATTTTTAGCCGTGACGCTGAATTTCATTAGCGACCAACAATTTGAGACGCAAGACGCAGCGTTTAAAGCAGCGGTTGGTCGCAGAAGATTACGGCAGGTAAACGAACACCGAATAGCCGCAAGCCGCAGCCTCATGCGGCTGCCAAACAAACAGACCTTGAGTTTATTAATGCTGAAAGGCTCAAGAGCTGCCCCCAAGATGCATCTCGAGTCAGTCTAAACATAAGTCAATAGACACGAACCTTGATGAGTTTGAAGACTAAATTGTCTGAAATTACGATAGAGACAATAGTTTGAATTACTATCTGAAGATAATTGATTAATAGTTGAATGTCTCTTATCCTCTTCGATACATGGCATTTTAATTTACCGTATATGAGGTTCGGAAATTACGATAGAGACAATACAATACTATGGATGGCAAAGTTCTAGGAAAACTATGAGAAATGTACTTTTTAACCTTAACAACCCATGAATTTGAGGGGAAAAAATATACTTTCAAATTTTCAATCAACACTAATATTTTAAAACGAAGTTTTTTAATTCACTCTACATGATATATATTTGTAGGTCTTGAAATAAAAGTAGAGTTGGAGTTTTTAAAAATATAAACGAAAACTCAAAAACCCATTTAACACAAAGAAGATAAAACACGAAGATAAAACTCACTTCCAAGAAATGATACCTTGAAATATGATGAGTTTGGACGGGGCGTTCAGCTCCCTTATGTCGAATAGAAACTTAAATAAAAATAATGAACATGTAAGAAAAAATTAACAATAGCAAATTTTTTTTTTTTTTTTTTTGGTGCAACAAGCAAATTCTCTTGTAATTTAATCTGCATATAAATTCAATCTTTTTCTCAATTTTCGATAATCGTTTAAGAAAATATAATATACTACACTAACAAACTTTCACAATTATGGTTTATATAACTCTAGAAACAAGCTCAAACATTTTAATTAGTTTTTGTTCTCCAATATGAGTATTTTTTTAACAACAAATTTTGTACCTTACGACTTATAATTTCTAATTGGAGACTAAATCAGATTAAATTAGTCTAATTTTTCGAACCCTGAACTTGGTTTACCCTCCAAATATCATGTGGATTCAAATGAATTGAACTATCAACATCTCTATATTATTATTTAAGGAGTCATTTAAAAAAATAAACTTTATTTTGTAAGTTATTACATATTATGTCATTACAAATAATAAAAGATAATAAAAATAGAAATAGAAAAGTATATAATTGTCTTTTAAAATTATTGAAGAGAATATGAAAATTTATTTTTTTCCTTCAACATGCATTCATTAATATTGTATTTAATTTATTTATTTAATATGAAAAGATATTAAGTAAGATTAATTATAATTTTAAATAATAATCAATCCATATATATTAAAAAACAATCTATTTGAGATTGTTCCATTTGTATTTTTATAATTAATTTGTATTATATGCAATAAACAATTCAATTATTTTTCTCGGAAAATAAGAATTAAATGAAAATATGTTTTAAAAGTATTTTTATGGCTTCTTCTATTATAATGTTGATCAATATATTATAGTATTTATTTCTTTAAAAAATCTACTAAGTAATTTTATTCAATATTTTCATTTATTTTTCATAACATTGTATTATATAATTAAAAATGTCAATTCAGGCTAATGACATGTGGATTAGACACAAACTACATTGCCATAGGGCGGGTTAGGACTCTAATATTTAAATATCCACAAAAGCGGATCTCACGAGTCAAAGTATTAGTTTTTAGTTTTAAAGATAGATGTTATAGTTAATTTGCTAAATAATATATATATTTTTAAAATTAACAAATAGTTTGTTATATTAATTGAATATATATCAAACCTAAATTTGGAAAAAAATATTTTACTACTTTAAGTTAGCGCACCGACCACAAAACTCACATTCATTAAACAGTGCATATTAGAGTTGTTGCGTTCAAGATTATAGTTTTTCGCGGGTTAATTCAAACAAAATATTTTAGTCTACTCCGGAACAAGTTAGGTAGGCGGGTTAATTAGCCCGCTTTGAGAACCCTATTTATAATCATTAGTAAAACATATTATAGAATTCATTAACCAAAAGTTATAGTCTGATCTCAAATAAAAAAGTTCACAACCAAATTCTTATTTTACGAATATACATATCTAGGTTATAATTCATATTGGTATGTATATAAGTACACATATTTTAACATCACATCACTTTCACAACTAAAATTTACTTATATATTAACTCGCATAATGGAACTAACTCAAATTCCTATTCGACGAATATTATACATATAAATTTTGGTTGTGTAATGTTAGCTTATACATTTATCTATGTACCAACCAATTTTAACTTAACCAACATTTTAAAATTAATTTTCAAAATATTTTTGAATAAAAAATTATCACGCCCACAGCGGAGATAAAATCATAGTTTTGGTTATTTGTGTATATTATTACCGTGAATAGGGTGTCAAAATGAGTTGAAATTGATGAGTCAACCTAATCCAATCCAAACCATGGATTTTAATGAGTTGGAAATTTAGGTATTAATGGATTAAATGGGTTAATGAATTAAATAGGTTAATGGATTTAATGAGTTGGGTTAAAATGGTTTGGTTAAAATGGTTTGGTTTTAAATGGGTAGATGAGTTATATCCATAACCAAACCAACACAAACTTAATATCTTAAATCAAATGTATAAACCGAATATAACCAAATCAAATGTCTAAACCGATTTAAGCAAACCAAATCTAACCTAATTTTGCCAAATCTCTCATGTTCATCTCTCATATTTGTCGTAAAAAAAAAAATCAAAACCTCAAGTCTCTCATCGTCTCTCACAATTGAATCGAGCAAGTCTATCACTAGCCATACCCATATTCTTCTTAGGACCACCGTCTTTGCAACTCACGACGGCGAGAGTCCATTCGATGTTAAACGAATCCGAACTCGTAGCTCCATCCATCGAATTACTCCGATGATGACCTCGCTTTTCATCTGTAGGTAAGGATGATGATGATTGGTGATGCTAATAAGGCGCCTTGAAGCATGCGGGCCTTAATGGGCCCAATATCAAAAATTTGGCTTGTGACCCGTTTAGAAATATGTAATCATAAACGGGTATGTTCATTTAATCCCGTTTAGTTAACGGGTTTACCCGTGAAATAAACAGATATCCATTTATGTTTTTTAATTAACTAAATAAAAACGACGTCGTTTGGATTTTTTTTTTTTTTTTTTTTTTTTTTTTCTCTTCTTCAATCTCTTCTCTTCTCTCTCTCTCTCTCTCTCTCTCTCTCTCTCTCTCTCTCTCTCTCTCTCTCTCTCTCTCTCTCTCTACGACTCGAAATAGTGGGACGTTTGGCGACGTTGAAGCCGAAGTGGAGTGATTTCGAAATTTTCTTCCCGATTTCAAAGGTACAAATTTTTAACTTTTGTTGCCCTAACCTAACAATCTCATGCTTCTCAATTTCTGAATCTGTCGAATGATTTTGCGTTTCTAAGAAACCCACAGAGACTGACGAAGAAGTGAAATGAGCTAATCTCGCTCTCTAGTGCTCCTTGTTTCACTGAAACCCTAGAAAATGCCTTCTTAGTTCTTTCAAGGTACGCCATTCTTATTACTCGACTATCCAATTTCTCTTCTTCTTCTCTGATTGTTTGTAGTACTATTCGGTGTTGCTGATTGACTTCGTTATGTCGAAGAGGTGTTCCGGTTTTTGTTGTGTCGGAGAGGTGTTCCGATTTCCGTTGTGTTTGTATTACAGTTCGTGTCGCTGATTGATTATGTTGGGTTGGAGAGATGTACCTCACTCGCTGTTGTTAATCGTTGTTGATTTAGAGCTAGGTTTCGGAGATTTCATAGAACTTGCATTCCAATTACTACATTAGCATCAGAATCAGCCTTAAGCATTGGAGCTCGGGGTTTGACTCCATACAAAAACCGTTTGCTTCCAAAGAACGTTCAAGCTTTACTCTGCACTAGCAATTGGCTACGCAGTTTTGCAGAATATGAAGGTAAAACTTTAAAATTTACAAAAAATATATATAATTAAATGATTTTTTCAACTAATTGACATTTTGAATTGTAGGTACCATAGAGGATACTGATGAGACTGGCATTGAAGATGCTAGAAAGACAGTGAGTAGCTCATGAATAGAATGATCAAGATCAGGAGATTCAAGCATGCCATGAGAGCAATGGCATTTCTTATGCTCAAGTTTGTTTGTCTTTTTATATGTTCGAAATTTGTTTATAAATTTTTTTGCTTGACGAATTAAGTTTTATTTCATAATATTTTTGCAGTTTACGCTGAAGAAAAAGATCAAGTTTAAGTCGAATAACCTCCAAAAACATTTATTTTTTAATTTTTTGTTTCTTAAAACAAAACGTTTATGTTATAATTTTGTATTGGAAATTTTGCTATTAATTACTTATAAAACCTATTGAATTTTGCTATTAATTCAAAGGTGTGACTTAGTTCAAACTTTTACAATCACATTATTTGTACGGTGCCAACTTGAAATGAAGGAATTTTTCATTTCTATAATTACAAAGTACTTTTGGTTTTTTGGTAAAATATGATAAGATTTCATCTGAAATAAATACATATAAGATCTCATTTAGTTTACTATTAATGTTATGGTTTATATGTCTTTAAATAACTTTAAAAAATTAAAAAATCTAAACGGGTCTAAGTCCAGTGGGCTTTAATTTAAACGTGTATAAATATGTACAAATATAAACGGGCTTAAACGGGTAGTGCTCTAAACGGACATGCTCTAAACATGTTTGGACCGTCCGTATTACACTACAAGAAAACAAGCATTTTGCAACGAATTTTTGCGACGATTTTATTCCGTTGCAAATTGCAATCGTTTTTGCGACGACTTTACGACGATTCTTAAAGACGTCGTAAAATCGTCGCAAAGTTGGGACGAAAATTTTCGTTACCGGCGACATTACGACGATTATCAAAATCGTCGTAAAATCGTTGTAACTTAGCGACGATTTACCGAAGTTTATATAAAACGTTGTAATATCGTCGTAAAATTACCCACGAATTAGCAATGATTATTATAAGTTGAAATTTACATCGATTTCCCAACGATTAATCAGTTAGGTGAGCACGTTTTAAGTTCACGGTGTTCGGTTAGGTAAACATGTTTAATGTCGTTGTAAAGTCGATGTAAACATTTTTAGATTCGTTGTAAAATCGATGTGAAATCGATGTAAAATCGTAGGTAATTCGATGGTAATGAAAATAAAAATCTATATATAGTGGCCAACTTCATAATAAAAATTTCATATTCAAAAACATTTACTTCTTTCTGACCAACAAAAAATGTCAATATACGAAATTATAAGATGGATGTATAATCGTCTTGATTCAGAGGGATCGCTAACAAAGGAGTTCAGTGATGGGGTGGAGGGATTCATGCATCAGGCAGGAAGTATACATAATACGATTATCACTGGTAAGATATACTGTCCTTGTGCCAGATGCTTGAATAGGAAATTTATCATTATCTCGAAGGTGTGGTCGCATATATTAAATAGAGGGTTTATGCCACATTACTATATATGGTATTATCATGGAAAGGGTCATGGGGGAAATGCAGCTAGTAGTAGTAGCAATTATCAAGCATCGAATTTTGATGAGTCAAATAATTTTAATCAATTTGATGATCATGCGGAGCAGCATGGTGAAGATAATGATAGGATTCATGACATGGTTACGGATGCATTTCATGAAACCGTAAGTACATTTGCACATGATCATCATGATGAGGAACCCAATCTAGATGCAAAATTTTTTATGATATGCTAGATGCTGCAAATCAGCCACTCTACGATGGATGCAGAGAAGGACATTCTAAATTGTCGTTGGCGGCTAGGATGATGACTATTAAAACTAATCATAACTTAGCTG
This sequence comes from Eutrema japonicum, assembly GCA_030161315.1. NCBI lineage: Eukaryota > Viridiplantae > Streptophyta > Magnoliopsida > Brassicales > Brassicaceae > Eutrema > Eutrema japonicum. The sequence goes on along the minus strand of BSQW01000012.1, from coordinate 18,396,507 downwards.
AAGTTTGCATGGATGATTGGGCTGATTTGATTAAAGAGTATTTGCCAGAGGACAATTTAGCTGCTGAAACTTACTATGAGATACAGAAGCTTGTTTATATTTTTGGGTTGCCTTCTGAGATGATAGATGTCTGTGTTGACAATTGCATGCTTTTTTGGAAAGATGATGATAAGTTGCAGGAATGTCGATTTTGCCATAAACCAAGATATAAGCCGCAAGGTAATGGTCGGAGTAAGGTATCGTTCCAGCGGATGTGGTACCTTCCTATAACTGATACATTAAAAAGAATGTATCAGTCTGAGAGGACAGCTGCATCGATGAGATGGTATGCAGATCATTTGCAAACAGATGAGGAGGTTACTCATCCTTCAGATGCAAAAGCGTGGAAACACTTTAAGACGGTACATCCAGACTTTTCTAGAAAGAAACGTAATGTGTATCTTGGTCTTTGCACAGATGGATTTAGTCCATTTGGTATGTCTGGTAGGCAATATTCTCTATGGCCAGTAATCATAACGCCTTACAACCTTCTCCCAGATATGTGCATGCAAAGGGAATTTTTATTCTTGAGTATTTTAGTACCAGGTCCGAAGCATCCGAAGCGTTCCCTTGATGTGTATTTGCAGCCTCTGATAGAGGAATTGGAGCAGTTGTGGTATACCGGGGTTCGGACATATGATTTTGCAAGGAAAAAAAATTTACAATGCGTCCGGTGCTTATGTGGATAATAAACGACTTCCCTGCTTACGGGATGTTATCAGGTTGGACTACGCATGGGCGATTGTCTTGTCCATATTGTCTCAATCGGACATATGCGTTTCAATTGAAACATGGTCGGAAAACAAGTTGGTTTGATTGTCACCGCCGATTTCTACCGATTTTTATCATGCATATCGAAGAAATAAGCGGTTGTTTAGAAAGAACAAAACTGTTCGTGTTCCTCCTCCTGCTTATATTTCTGGGGAAGATCTAGAAGCATAAATTGATCATTATGGTGCATTGGAAACAGTCAATCGTGGTGGAAATTGGCACACTCCAGCTAATATGCCGGATGGATATGAGGAGCATCACAATTGACATAAGAAAAGCATATTCTGGAAGCTTCCGTATTGGAAGGATCATTTGCTTAGACACAATTTGGATGTCATGCACATTGAGAAAAACTTTTTTGATAACATCATGCATACATTGTTAAACGTGCGTGGAAGGAATAAAGACAGCGGTAAGTCAAGGTTAGACTTGCCTGATCTTTGTTGTCGGAATGAGTTACATATTACAAGCAATGGCAAAGCACATGTCCCCATATTTCGAGTGGGGGCGGAAGAAAAGTCAGCTTTGTTCAAATGGGCGACATCTGATGTGAAGTTCCCGGACGGGTACGTATCTAATTTAGCTAAATGTGTTGAGAATGGCCAAAAGTTTTCCGGGATGAAGAGTCATGACTGTCACGTCTTTATGCAACGACTACATCCTTTTGCATTTGCTGAACTTCTACCAGGAAATGTACACGAAGCAATTGCAGGTATATAAATTTAAACTAATCACATATTAATTGCGAATTTAAGATTTTATATAATTAATATATATATATATATATATATATATATATATATATATATGAAATGGAAAATTAACATTATTACCTTATATATCATGTGATTGTTATTGTAGGCATTGGAGGGTTTTTTCGGGATCTTTGTACCCGTACTTTGTCAGAAGATGTTATTGCACAACTTGATGCTAGTATTCCTATTTTGTTGTGCAACATGGAGAAAATATTTCCCCCAGTCTTTTTTTGATGTTATGGAACATCTACCTATTCATCTACCTCACGAAGCAGAACTTGGGGGACCTGTGCAGTATCGATGGATGTACCCATTCGAGCGATTCATGGGACATTTGAAGCGGAAGGCTAAAAATCTAGCCAAAGTTAAAGGCTCAATAGTAGCAGGAAGTTTAACAGAAGAAACTTCTCACTTCACGGGGTACTATTTTGGCTCGAAGGTTCGCACACGGAAAAGGGCAGCACGGCGATATGATGATGGAGGTGTAGGCCGAACATATGCTAATGAAGGTGTCCCAGATATCTTTTCTTCAATCGGTCGATTATGTGGAAGAGTGAAGTCAGTTTGGTTTGCCAATGAAAAAGACCATCATAGTGCACAAACATATATCCTCTTAAATTGCGAAGAAGTTAGTCAATTTGAGACGTAAGTGTATAAACATACGTCTTATATATGGCTAAATTATATATATGCTAGCTTTATACCAATTACAAATACTTTTGTATGCAGTGAATTTGTTAGACAAGTCCGAGAAGTCATTGAATGAATCTCAGACGATGAAATCAACAAGCGTAAAGATCATTATTTTGCCCCGTGGTTGAAGACCCAAGTACGTAAAATTTTAAGTGATCTGATTAATTACTAACTTGGACAATTAACCTAATACATATTTTGATTACTTTTTTAATCAAATTAATTAATGATATAGGTCGAGTATGGGGATACCGCATATCCACTCTGGTTCCATGAGTTAATAAAAGGCCCCATATCGATAGTAATGTTTTTTCATTTTTATGAAGATGGGCCAGCGTCGTTCACATTACGCTAAGTTTTTGAGAGAGATTGGTGATGTTTCGGGTACCGGGTTGCCCGTGTCTTCTGAGGCTACAGAGACGGATTTCGTCCCGGTGACGCAAACACAGAGTGCTCCGCCGCCACAACCACGTCAGATTCCGCAACCTGGAGGCCGTGCCCCGGCCCCATATGCACACATGACGGTTCTTGATTTGCTTGCACAGCCGGGCCGTCATAGGCTTACGAGATTAGATCCGGATCATATTGACGGGTCGGAATGGTAATATATATATTTATTTTTTTTACATTTATTATTACATATTTATATTTATTTCTAACAATTCATAATTTTACAATTTTTTGTTTCAGGTTTGGAGTTGAATCCAAAGTTGGACGCACCGTTTCTGACATCATCAAGTCCTATTTTATCGAGCCTCATACCAATTTTACCCAGCTCCCTCCACACGTCAAGGAGACATGGTTCAAGATGTTTGCGGTACGTATGAAAAAATATTTTTTTCTCCCATAATTATTTTAATTATATTTAAATATATATTTAATTTAATTTTGTAAAATATGTAATTATTTTTGTTTCTCATGCAGCAAAACTATCACTGGGATCTTTCGATTCATGGCGAGGTTGAAACTTTGTTTCTCGAGAGGGTGAAGTTTCGTATCCAAGGCGTGGTTGGTGAGTGGAAGAAAGCATGGAAGATTTCTGGCGATTTAGCTAAGCCCATGCACATGGATAAAGCCGTTTGGGACGGCTTGGTGCGGTATTGGATGGATTCGAAGTCCATCATAACTGCTGAGAAGTGTTCGGCTTCCCGCAACACCGTTGATTCGGACGGGAAACTCAAGGTTTTGCCTCATATTGTAAATTTAAATATAGGTTGCCCCTAAGAGAAAGGGGAAGGTTGTCGAGATGGGATCTATTCGAGATGTCTCGGCTGCTTCTTCATATGCTCCGCGACGACGATCGCCAGAAGATGATCCAGTCGTGTTACGTGCCACGATTACGAGTCTTTAGGAGCGGGTTGAGACCGAGGCTACTCGGTCTACGGCATATCAGGCGAAGATTGCGAGTCTTCAGCAGCGGGTTGAACTGGATGCTACGCCGAATGACGAACTCTTCGACATCTTGGCAACAGGGAACCCGACAATGCAGGCCATGCTACGGGAAAAGCGAAGACTCCGAGCAGAGGCAGATGCAGCGGCAGCGGCAGAGGCAGCGACAGAGGCAGCGACAGAGGTAGCGGCAGGCACATCCGGTTCGTCGAGACGTCCCGAAGACGATGTGAATCTCGACGATTACGATATAGTTATTTAGATTTAGGATTTCGAATTCTAAATTTTGTTTTTTTTTTTGTAACAGATTATAATATTTTTTTTCTAATAAAATATTATTATATATTATTTTTAAAATTTTCATTTTATAATTTCGAAATTAATAAAATTTCAAAAATAATAAACAATAGTAAGAAAAATTTCAAAAATAATAAACAGAATCGTCGTTAATTCGATGGTAAACAATAGTCCTCGTTGATTCGTTGCTAAATTAATCGTCATAAAATCGTGGCTAATTTACAACGATTGTACGACGATTTATAGTCCTCGTTGATTCGTTGCTAATTAATCGTCATAAAATCGTGGCTAATTTAGCAACGATGTTGCGACGATTATTTAGCATCGATTTTATGACGATTAATTAGCAACGAATTAACGACGACAATTTTTGGCCATCGAATTAACAATGAAATATTTCCCTTCGAATTTCTATCGTTTTTACGACGTATTTATATTCGTCGTAATTTCAATGTAATATTTACGACGATTTTACTACGAAAATTTACCGACGATTTAGCGACGAATTTTTGTCCCTCGTACTTTCCCGACGAATTTACGACGATTTGTGGTTTGCGACGATCATTTAACGACGATCTCTTTTTCGTCGTAAATTCGATTCAAACCCTCTTTTGCAACGATTTTACAACGATATCGTTCGTTGCAAAAAGGGTGTTTTCTTGTAGTGTTAACATCACTAATGATGATGATTTTCCAGCGAATGGATGATTATCCTCTGTGGCGGTTAGATCGTCGAAGAAATCTGACTCCAAATCGACCGAATAGCTACGTGCGTGACGACCAGGGGAAAGAGGAGTCGGCGGAGCACCGTTGGATGAGGTTTCTTCAGAAGGAGAATCGACGAACATCAGGGGGAAGAGAAATCTACATCGGAAGGATCGAAAATGAGGAGATCGTCGATTGATTCACCGGAGAAGAAAGTGTCACATGTGATGAGAGATATGCTTAATTAAAGTATTTTGCATTACTAATTATTTAAATTATTACAATATTATTTAGAGCATGTGCAATGGGGGTGTCTCAATGAGACACTCACCATTAAAAAAATAAAAAATAATAAAAAGAGAAGAGAGAGAATGTAGATAGTGTCTCATTTGAGACACCCATGAGACACTCTCTCTCCAAATGTCCTTCTTTAATTGGTTCAATTTTATTTTAAAATTAAAATTAAATTTTATAATTAAATTTTATTAAAATATTAATATTTTTTGTTGAGACACTCAGAGCATCAACATTGAGGGTGTCTCCATTAAACAAAAGAAAAAAAAAAGATAGACATAGGTGTCTCAAATGAGACACTAAAAAAAAAAGTTGAGATACTCCAAGCTGACGTGTCACGTTGTGATTGGTCCAAAATTTTTTATATTAAAATTTAATTATATAATTAAAAAATTAATATTTTTTTGGTGAAACAATATGGATGCTCTCATGGATGCAAGTGCTCTTATGGGTCAACCCATTAAAACTATTAACTTATTAATTTAATTGAGTTATGGATTGACACAATCCATTTACTAAATGAATTGGGTTAACTCATCATCCATAAAACACTTAACCCATTTGGATATGGGTTAGTTTGGATTGGTTTATCAATCTTAACACCCTAACCTTGAAATAATAAAATAATATTGGTTACATATCTTATTATATAAAGTTGAATGCGCTCAACGCGAGCGTAACACGTGAAATAATTATAACTCATGAGATCGTGACATGTGTCATCATTAAATTAGATCGTGATATGTGTCAATGCAATAGTATAAACATTCTAATTTTTAGTTATTTATTTTTAAATAGACAATATAACAAAAAATGCCCAAAAGAAATTGTTTTTTTAACAAAAATGAAAACTGATAAAATCGAAAAAGTAAAGTACGATAAAAAAAAATAGATACTACAAAAGAATATGTAAATGGTTAAACCTATATAAGATTTATAATATATCAAATAAAACTATATTGATATTTATCAATTAGATTCAATTTTAAGTTATATAAGATTTGAAATTTGGTTCTCGAATCCTCTCATTCATTCAGAGATATCGATTGTTTATGAATAATATGAATCTATTTTGAATTTTCTTAATTATGAATTACACAATATGTAACATCTGAATAACTAAATGAAAATTTTACTTTAAAATCTAATTATATAGGTCATAATTATACGGATTATCAATTATTTTTTAAAAAATATTTTATATGCGTATCACGCGGGACTTATTGTAGTATTATATAATTGTAAATGTTATTTATAAACATTTTTACTAAAAATATAAAGAAGTCGCGATAACGCAATCCTAATCTAATATTAACATACAGAAACAGAAGAGAGGTTGTTAAAAATACATCCGCGGATTACTCAAACTCAATAACTAAAATCTAAAACCCAAAAGCTAAAAAACACTTTAAAAACCACAAATATTCATGGCTTATGAAAGTCATAAGCATGCATATATGTGTACAGTGTGATGGTAGTGCGCGATGCTACCTTTTACATTACGAATGAGATTAAATGACTGGTGGGACAAATATTTTTGATAGGAGAAATTGAAATACAATCGGCAGGAGACCAAAACCGCGTACGTTACCAAACCGTCCCTACCGATCACCGACCAATGAACCTAAGATGATCACGTGACCATCACGCTACCTACACTCGTCGAAGAATACATTTTAGCATCCATCAACGACCATGTTTTTTTTAAATCCATGTTGTTGTTGCAATGTCTAAGTTTGGCTTCTTTTTTTTTTTTTTTTTTAAATCGCCGAGATTTCGGGTCCATAGGCCGGTACATCACCAGAGTGGGTTTCAAACTATATTAAAATTACTTCTTCAGAGGAGACTTCTCCCAACGGGAATCGAATCCAGGATCGGTAGGAGAGGCAATTTCTAAGTTTGGCTTTTTACAATCCAAATACGTGTTAGTAATACTTTAATTGTTAACTTTTTTTTTTTTGCTAAGCATTGTTAACGTATTTAATTACATTATATTGTGTTAACAAACTGCAGTGACTTGCATGAATTCTTTAACTAAAATAATTTTGTGACTTTGTCACAATGCCTACAATACCGTTAAAAGTCCTGGCGACAAGATTTGAGTCAATAATTATTGACTAAATTACGTCTAAAACAATCTTAAACTAATTCAAAGCCCTACGGCCTCAAATATCATAGGATATTAAGGGGAAAATAAGAATAATATTAATGCATAAAAGGATTAATAAATAAATAAATAAACTATAATGTAAAAATCAAAGGGAAAAAACCTTAATAATACCATAGGTTATTAAGGGGAAAATAAGAATAATATTAATGCATAAAAGGATTGATAAATAAATAAATAAACTACAATGTAAAAATTAAAGGGAAAAACCCTTAATAATACCTCAATTATATAAAATTTGTTAAAAAAATACATGAACTATTTAGGTTCTTCAAAAAATACATAAACTATTTAAAATTTCCAATTAATACTCAAAGTTTTTAAAATTTCTAATAAAATACTCAGTTCTTTTTAAAAATGAAGGTTTTACGCGTATCATGTGTGTATCATTATTTCAAAAAGTGTGGGTATGAATTAGCACACCAAAATTGTTCAAAAACTAATCGGTACCATTTGTCTAGATTGAAGCACGAATTAGCCGTTTTCGCCGTGAAATTGGGGTTTCTAACTAAATCCTCTATTTTTAAAAAATTTGAGTAATAATTGGAAATTTTAAATAGTTTGTGTATTTTTTGAAGAATCTAAATAGTTGATGTATTTTTTAGCAAATTTTATATAATTGAGATATTTTTAAGGTTTTTTATCCAAAATCAAAACAACTTTTCTTCGTTCGTAAAGTCTATCTTGAGTTGGTGCTTTAATTTAATGTTTTTCCACATGTCAAATGGCCCAAATCTAACTAACGGATGGAAGTTGTTTCAATTTTTAATTGGATTATATATATCAAAAATAATCTTAAACTAATTCAAAGCTCCACAGCTCAAAATCATACAATATTAATTGAATAAAAGAATTACACTAGAATAATATTATTCTCTACTACAGAGGCCAAAGACCTCAAACATTTAGATTCGTTCCTTTTTTCAAACCATAGTAGAGCAAACCGACGTCGTAGGATCATACAAAGCAGGAAGCAAAAACTTCCTGCCGTTTGCACCATACGCATTAAAACTACCTCCCGTCGTTGTATCCACAAGCAGATCCCCAGCGTAACCAGGATAAGCTCCTTTCCCGTAAACGCCAGGACACGCAGACGCAGCTTCGAGCGGTACGTTTTGTGGACCCTGGTAATAACCATTACCAAACGGGTTCGTCGCGGTTCCGGCTAAAAGACTGGCTAAGTTAATCACCATACCATCGAGTCCAACGTCGTTGTTCGGCGCCACGAGTGGCGGATTCTGAGGACCGTAAACCGGCGCGTGAAACGGCCACGCGCATTGACCCGGACATTGCGTTTCGGAGTTTCCGACCCAAATGTAAGCGAATTTGGAGCCCCGTTTACCCGAATTACCACGAGCGTATCCGTGGGTCCCGCATCGACTCATACCGAATCCTGTCACCAACACGTCAGCTGAAGTCAAAACGACGTTGACCGCGTCGTATTGGTCTCCTTTCGAAGCTAATTTGTGGATCTCTCTATCGGTTAGAGATTTTCCGAGAGAGTAAGCCTCGTCGAGGATTTGGGTCTTGAGAGTGAGCGAGAGAGATGATGAAGAAGAAGAAGGGTTTTTATCTCCTGCGGCGAGTTTGTAGTATTTCTCTGTGGTTTTCCACCATGTGGCGACAGATGGTTGGTTGAGAGTTTTCGAAGAGGAATGTGAGAGTGAGGTGATGAAATCGGAGATGATTGCTCTTTGAGATGGCTTGAATTTGCCGTACCAGATTAGGTTAACGGAGATTTTGCCGAAGAGAAGAGCTCCTTTGTGGTATTTCAATAGTTGAAACTGGTTTGATTCTTGTTCTGCTAGTTTCCTAGCAGAGATTGAGATTTGGAACAGAGACAAAAGTAAAAAGAGTTTAAAAACTAACGAATGCATTTTCTTGTTTGTTTTTGTTGTGAATATGGTTTAGGAGAAAGAAGAGAGAGAGGCTTTGCTTTTGATGTTTTAAGATTGGTTTGTGAAGAAATGTGGAGTGTGATGGTGGTTATTTATATGGCCTTGTGAGTGGATGTGTATTTTATAATTTAAATAAAAATTAGAGTTTTGAATGGAAATTAAATAATAAAGTGATGTTTATATGCTTTAAAGTGAAAGAGAAAGAGAAGTTGCAGAGAAATAGGAAAGATGAAAGAAAAAAGAGTAATGGTCCATTGTACTGTTGCCAGCTAAGGAATGATCCATAGTCGCACACTTTTTTTTTTTCATTACAACTTTGGTTTATGTTAAAATTTGATTTTTTTTTTTATATGTTATGTTATTTTGTAAGCTGTCATTATATAATGAGAGTTGTAGTAAGATTTTTTTTTGTTTTTTGATAATAAAAAGATATCGTTTTGTATTTTGAATTTTTAGAAAAAAATCCAGTCTTTTTTATTTTAATTTAGTAAATAGAGAGACAAGATTATAAATATATTCGTTAAGGGTCTAATAATTTTTTTTTTTTAATAATATACTCTAAAACTACACTTAAAATGGAAGTAATATAATATCAAATGTTACATAGGATTTGGAAAAGACTCTCGGAAGCTCGAATGAGACATAGGATTCTTGTGGTAAGAAAAAATAACATTAAAAAGATGTTCATATTATGTTTTTTTTAAAATAAAAAAATTAGAAACTGAATCAAGTTGGAAGAATAAAAAAAACTATTAATGGAATAATACGTACTAATTATATATGTATTATAGACACTGTAAAAAATGAATAAACGTTTTTAATTTTGTCAGAATGAGTTGATAAATTTCTTTAAAAGAGGCAACAAAATTGACCGTATCGATAAAGTGTGACGGAATATACAGCTTAGTTACAGACAGCATTAGTTAAAAATGACGAAAATACCCTTGTTAGCAAGCTGTGTTTGTCAAGATTTAATAAGCGCGTGGCAGTTAAAAGAAAAATGTGAAACTTCCGAGAGACGTTGAGGATTTTAAATTATTGGACAGCCTGGATAATAAGTAATAAGTATGAAATTAAACAAAATATAGACAATTTTTAGGACTTATTCAACTACAAAGATTTTACACTAACATACTAACTTGTGCACCACGGTTGTAATTAGGCTTAGATAAGTTATATGGAACCAAAGAAATTGAACCGAATAGAATTAAGAAGAACCAAATTAAAATCGAATTAGAACTCCAATTAGTACTCGAATGAGTATCCAAAATATTTGAAATACAATTATATACATAAAATATTAAATATATTTAAATTTGAAATAATCAAAATATTAATTTTTTGGATATTTTGGATAGTTCATATAATTTAGATAAAAATATCTTATCCGAACCGAATCCAAATATATTTTGGATCCAAGAGGGGTTTTCAATATATTATATAAACCAATGTTTTTTTGATTAAAATGTAGTTTTTAAATCTCTATACCTCAAATACCTGAGATTCGAAAAAAAACTGAAATGAACCAAACCGAATATTTATCCAATTTTATTTGTAATATAACGACTTTAATTTTGACACAGAGAATCAAGAGAAACGATATTTTTTTTTCATACTGTACTAAACAATTTCTGTAAATTTACTACTACTACTACTTCTGTTTACAAAAAGTGTCGTTATATATTTTTAATATATAATTTTGAATAAAATTTCAGTTTTAATTTTGTTGTTTTAATGTATTAAATAGAAAGAAAACAATTATTTAATATATATTAATAAAAGGTAATATAGAAATTTTAATAGTTTTTTTAATATGTATGAAATGTGTCAAAATGACATTCTTTATCAAATAGAGAGAGTATTAATTCGTATTATTTGAAAATTGAATTCTATACTTTATGATATAGAGACATTAATGAATTATTAGTTAATTACCGTAAAAATTTTCACAAAAATAAAATATTATAAATTTTGAACGAATAAAGATAATATAGGAAAGTGAGTTGGGAGAGCTATGGGAAGAGTGTACAGCTGGCAAATAGCTGATAGAGAGTAAACCTAATCCATAGGTAGAGAGAGAGATTTCACTTGACACGATGTCGACACGTGACATCACGCGCTTCCACGTCATCAATTGTGAGTACTTGGAGAAGGTGAAAGCTCGTGATTTGGAGCTTGCAAATACATTAGCTGGACAATGGTTGGCTCTCTCACACATTATTCGCCGATCGTAACCGTTTAAGTTTTTTTTTTTTTTAACAAAATTAAATAGGATAATTTTAGTGTATATATCTGACCATTTAATCAAGTGAAATGTAAAATTAATTTTAAAATTAGATAAAAATGAAAAAGAAGAAAACTTACATCCTTATTCTTTCTCTTTATTATATTAATTAGGATGTGATCTGTATTACGCGCGAACGTGTTAACTTTTTTTTTTTTATGTATTTTATTTTTGATAGTTTAATACTTTATCTTTGTTTGTTACATATATTATTATCAATATTGTTTTTTCTTATAAAAATAGAAAGTATTTGTACATTTTTTATCTTTTACGTTTGTTGTCAATTTATGGAATTAATTTTTTTTTTTAAGTTTGTTATTTTACGTTTTTATAGTAGAAAACATTAGGAATCTATAATAATGCATTTTTTATTTTAATTTATATCAATTACTGTGTATTAATTATATGTTAATTGATGTCGCAAAGTTCATCTTTGAATTAGTTACATTAAAACGTAATGATGGCACCAAAAAGATAAAAAAAAATACACTAAAGGAGTTATTTTGTTTTAGAGTTATTGTGGAAGGAGGTTGAGAGTTCGGTTCTGAAGCATATGTGGCGGATGTTGGGTTTATCCTTATTTAGAATTAGATATTGTGCTTTGGGATGGAACTAGTTGCACCGAATTTTAGATTCGTGGATCTTGTCTTCCTCGAGTAATATTGTATTTTTTCGTTTTATATTTTTTTGTTTTATTTTTAGTATTATTTCCAATATTGTTGATGTACGATTCTAATCCTCATTATTGTGTAAAATATGTTTATAATTCTTAAGCCTTTTTGTTTCTAATTTTTAAGTAATAAGTTTTCAAGTGTAGATAATTATGATAATATAACATACATATCAAAGTCTTGATTTATTATGATTTTTCACATATTTTTCATTTGTATCTTGTGTCCAGGTCCGGCTCTAGGCAAGTGCTGAAGGTGCAAATGCATAGTGACCACCAATTTTTACAAAATTTTGTCATGTTTGAAGGTTTTGTTTGTAAATATTTAAGGGTTCTTTATAAAAAAAATTGTTTATATGCCTAAAATTAGATTTTTTTTATAATATGCACATGGTCCACTTTATTAGTGAGTGAGCCAGTCCTGCTTGTGTCATGTAGTAGCTGAGTAATTTTGTTGCATCTCCACAAAGACGATTTCTATGATTTCATTCGGATTACTGTTTTGGTGTGAATGTTTTTTCCTCGATGTTTATTTAATAATTTTATTAGATTCTAAATTTTTTTTTTATGTGGTGTTTAATTTGTATTTGTATTTAGTTGTAATTTTGTTGTATCTATCAAAGTGTGAGAGTTGAAATAAATTATCATATTTTGATATTTAAACTTATTTTGAGGATGTTTTTTATAAATTAAATATTAAAAATATGGTAGATATCAATAGATTTTAATTTTTGTTGAAACTAATTATCAGTATACTTTTGTTTTATATGTATAAATAAATTTTATTCATTAATGATCTTAGTTATGTAATTAAAACCAATTTTTTAAAAAATAATAAATAAAATGATGTTAAAAATAATCAATTAAAATTTGACATGTGGATGATGAGGTGCAACTAACTTTATATATGTAGATGCCATTGATCTAAAAATAGAAGTATATACATATGGTACTGTTCATCATTTCTAATTGACAGTGTTCATCCGAAATTGTTGATACTATTCATCACCGGAAAATATAATATCCAATACTTGTTAGCGTGTTAACAATAATATATGATGATTGTTAACGTGTTAACAAAAGTATATGATACTTGTTAATGTGTTAACAATAATATATGATATTTGTTAACGTGCTAACAAAAATATCTGATATTTATTAACGTGTTAACAATAATATCTGATACTTGTTAACATGCTATCTAATACTTGTTAGCGTGCTAACAATAATATAAAATACTTGTAATATGTTAACATAATATGTTAACGTATTAACAATAATATATGATACTTGTAACGTGTTAACAAAAATCTTTGATACTTGTTATTATTGTTAGCACTATAACAAGTGTCAGATAGTACGTTAACAAGTACCATATATTATTGTAGTAAATGAACAGTATCTGCAGGATGAACAGTATCGACGAGATAGTTGATGAACAATGTCACCGGCTTTATTAGTTGCTAACACAGTTTTCAGCAATTTTCAGTCAATGACATTGTTATAATTATTTAAAAAGATAATGATATTTATGGTGTAATTTTATTTCTCATTCTATTTACCTAATTTTACAATTAAATTTTCCTAAAAACTAATTTTCATATTAATGAAGGATAGATATTGATAATACTTAATTAAATACAAACCCAATAAAACATAAATGGAATTGTGACCCAAAAAAAGAAGAAGAATTGAGACTTAAAAACGTTGATGTTTTTTTCAGTATCAATCGATTTGTTTTTTTTGACATTTGGAGGAACGAAAATGACATTTTATAAATATTTTTTCAGTCTGTTTAAACATTTGTTTAGTGTTTATAAAATCACAAAAATTAGTCATAATTAGACTTAAAGCATGCATTCTCAGTTTTACGAAATTTTATAAAAATTTATGGAGTCAAAATTAATTCTCTAAAAATTTATGAAATGACAGGTAAATCACAAAAGATTGAATTCATACGTAGAGAATCCGTAAATCACCGTTCTCTGATTGGTTGTGACTGTAGAACTTTTATTTTTTCTTAAAGTCCATAAAGTCTTTTTTTTTTTTTTTTTGTCGACAGCCCAAAACCCTATACCGATTCAGTGAACCAAATCGGGGATATTGAGTTTACATAAATAAAATCTGATGGGTAGACTCGAACACCTCGTGCTAGTTTGTCTGCCACTGTGTTGTTAGTGCGTGGTATATGTGTGATAGTGAAGAAAGTGAATTCCTCCTTACTCCTCTTGAACTCCTCCAAATGAATTGTAAAAGCCGGCCACTCCTTGGGTGTAGACACCATCTTCACCAACTCCGAGCATTCTGTTGCAAAAGCTATCGCCATCTTCTGATTTGCAATCATACAATGCATCGCCCATATGAGCGCTTCCAGTTCTACGTGTAGCGGGGAAAGACCTCTTCTCAGATTTCGTGATCCCATGATGGCTCCTTCGACTCCCTCCTGAAAACAGTGCCAACCTAAGCCAGAAAAATAATCTGTTTCCTTCCACGAGCCATCAACGTAGCATTTCAGTCCGTCGTATTCCTCATATTGAGCCCTCCCCGTGTTAGAATCGATATGTTGGGGAAATCCCTCTGGTTCACTAAGATACGCCGTTTCCCAAGTTATTGCATCTGTTTCCGCAATCCTTAGTATCTCCTGTGTGTTTCTATCCACATTTGAGAACACCTTATCGTTCCTTGCTTTCCAAATATTCCACACAATCTAAGGGAAAGTTGCGGCCTTGTCCTCTTTCGGTAGTCTCCAAAAAAGATAATCAAAATTTGAAAAAACTGATGCCATCGGGAAAACTCCCGGGGCCGATGGAATATGGGAGAATGCCCATGCTTGTACCGCCAGTGGGCATTCAAAAAGAGCATGATTAATCGTTTCCCCTTCCGCTCCACACCGTGCACATTGTGCGTCACAACTTATTCCTCTAGCGCGTAAATTCGCTGAAACCGAGAGGCATCCTGAAGTGGCCTGCCAAATGAAATGTCGCAGTTTCGGTGGACAGACTAGTTTCCATACATGTGCCTGTAGATTCTTCACATCCGGACCGTAAAGGTGATTCCCACCGTTGTCTGGGTTTTGTTGCGCTATCTGGTATCCCGATCTAACCGTATATTTTTCTGTTTTTGTAAAATGCCAGCCGAGGAGATCTGGTCGAAAACTATTGCTGATAGGTATACTACATTATTTTGACGTCGACCGGGTCGATAATTGCATTTATCAACTCCATATTCCAGTCCATAAATTTTATTTTTCTCCAATCATATTTTAGCAATTTAACAGTCCTAAAAGTTCTCCTATTTTTTCTCACAATAACTTTTCACATTTTTGTTTTTGTTACGTTATTTTTTTAAAAAGCCAACAAATTTGTGACTTTAATTTTTGAGAAAATTCCATAAAAATACCATAACTTTATTTCGATAAATTTTTTAATACTTAAATTATTTTTGTACCCAGTACAATACCCAAATTATTTGTTTTGCTCATTTTAAATATCCAACTACGAACCGTGTGCTCATTTTACAACCCGACGTTAACAGATGTATACAGACCTATACACAGTTTGATACAGTGTTTATATTTAATAATAAAATAATAATAAAAAAAAAATTTACATTCAATTTTCAAAAAATCCCCAAAAATCGAAAAAATTCCGAAAAATCGAAAAAAATTCCAAAACATTATAAAGTTAAGAAAAAAGAATTTTAAATAAAAATATATTATATTTTAGCTTTGAATTTTTGAACTAATTTTGTTTTAAGACTCAAAAATACCAAAACCCAAAAAAATTCTCAAAAATTTATAAAAATTCAAAAACCCATAAAATCCATAAAATCCATAAAATCCATGAGTAACGTATCAAAGTTAAAAAAACCTTAATAAATATTATTGGTCTTCGTTAGACTTCATCAAATAATCACATTTTGCCAGATACATCACAATTAGACTTCCGGAAAACAACACCAAAGTGGAGAGTCTAACATTTATATATATATATTAGGTGTTTAGTGCGCACGAGAGATTTCATCAAATAATCATATTAGTTAGATTATTAAATTTGTTATCGATAATAATCCGAACACAAATAAACAACAATGTAAAGCATATGATCAACCACAAATAATAATAACCAATAATATTTATTTGTAGAAACTAACGAAGACCAATAATATTTATTTCTGGAAGACTCCATATCAAGGTTAGACTCTCCACTTTGATTATTGGATGAAGCCTAACAAAAACCAATAATATTTATTAGACTCTCCACTTTGGTGTTGTTTTCCGGAAGTCTAAATGTGATGTGTCCGGCAGAACGTGATTATTTGATGAAGTCTAACGAAGAACAATAATATTTATTAAGGTTTTTTTAACTGTGATGTATTATTCGTGGATTTTTGAATTTTTATAAATTTTTGAGAATTTATTTGGATTTTTGTATTTTTGTATTTTTGAGTTTTTAGAATATTTTAGTTCAAAAATTCAAAAGTTAAATATAATATATTTTTATTTAAAATTTAAAATTAATTTTTCTTAACTTTATAATTTTTTTGGATTTTTGGGTATTTTTTGAAAATTGAATGTAATATTTTTATTTATTTATTAATATTTTATTATTAAATATAAACACTGTATCAAACCGTGTATAGGTCCATATACATCTGTTAACGTCGGGGTTGTAAAATGAGCACACGGTTCGTAATTGAATATTTAAAATGGACAAAACAAATAGTTTAGGTATTTTACTGGATACAAAAATAATTCAAATATTAAAAAATTTATCGAAATAAAGTTGGTGTATTTTTATGGAATTTTCTTTAATTTTTTTAAAAGCCACATCCATTATTTTAAAGCCAAAAGTTTTTAAAACAATTTTTTTTTAAAGTCTACAATTATAGTCACAACCAATCAGAGTCGTGCATCATACTAACGTTAGGTAGAAATATTATTATAGACCGGCCTAATACAACACTAACATGTCCTCCTCACCCGGAGTTTTGCGAATTAAGTTGAATTAGCCTATAAACTCTCTTTTTTTTTGGATTGAATGGTAATTTTATTAATCACTCAAAAAAATTTTATGTACAAGTTGTTTGATGAAATGATATGATAATCCTAAGAAAACTGAAATTGCACAACAAGTGCTAGAGCAAATCACTAGAAAATATGATAAGTAGTAAATTACCGATGTGAGATCGCGAACCAACGCTGAAGAAGGTCGTGAAGATGAGGTGTTATGGAGTAGTGTAACGAAATAATTCGGTTGCGTATAAGCTTCTCAATCACCCTTATCATTTGTGGAACATTATTATAGGTCGTGTGGTGGATTCTCGAGTTGCGTTCTCTCCAAATCGAATAGATTGTAACTTGAAAACATAGCCAAAGTGAGGATGAGATAAAGACGATCCCCATGGTGAAATATGAGAGCCCGAATTGTATCATCCCAGTCTGGGTCTTGGCGTTGGTCCAAAAGCCTTCCCGCAACATCAGAACAAACCGTAAACGAGTACGGGCAAGGAAAGAACAAGTGATATCGCGTTTCGTTAAGCTCCCCACACAGTTCGCAAGGATGGATTGCTCTCCATCTACGCATTCGATCTCCTATGGAGAGTCGGTTATGCACAACCAGCCAAGTGATGAATCGGCACCTCGGGATTTCCTTATTAAACCAAATAAGTTTCCACCATGGTACCACATGGTGATGCACTCTGATCTGATTCCAGGTAAGGTGCGATGAGAAATGTTCTTTATAAACTCCAGTATCATGTCTCCATAGATAAAAGTACGGCCCATTCGCAGCTCAGGGAAGTGGCTGAGCTCTGATTTGAGCTAATAAATCGTCGTATCGGCGAAATCTATTTTGGCGTACCTTCCACCCTTGTGGTCCAACAACATCTTTCACCGTGGCTGTGAGAGGAATACCAAAAACCCGAGGCCCCGACAACCCCATGATGTCAATTAGTCTTCCCTGCGGCAGCCATGAATCATACCAGAATGAAATCGTCTCCCCATTTCTAACCACACCCTTGAGGAATGGCAATGCAACCTCACGCAATTTCAAGAGCTTCCTCCAAATCCACGATCTTATTGTGGTGTCTGGTGCCGTCCAAAAAGAACAATTCTTCATAAGATTTCGCTTTTTTCAAGCAACCCAGAGAGATCCCGAAAGGGAGAATAGCCTCCAAATTAAGCTCAAAACAAACACCCGTGAAACACCCCGAAGACGGCGAAGACCAAGACCCCCCTCTGCTTTCGGTCTACACATGGCTTCCCAAGATACTTTAGCGCATGATGATGTATTAGGATTATCCGACCATAGAAAAGCCCCACACAAACTCTCAATTTCATCAAAACAACTAGAGGGTAGCCGAAATACAGAGAACCAGAAGTTCAAGATACTTGTTATTACCGAGGCAATAAGTTATAGCCGCCCCGCATAAGATAACTGCTTGCATGTCCAGGAAAGCATCCTCGATCTGATTTTGTCTATTAGCGGAGCATAGTCGTATTTCATCATTGTTTTCGTCATTAGCGGAAGCCCCAAATACCGAATGGGGAGCGTGTCGATGGGAATCCCCAGCTCAGCAGCTAGCCATCGCTAAGATGCCTTGCTTATCTCGTCCCCCAACAAACATAGCTGATTTGGTTGCATTAATACGAAGGCCTGATATCCTTGCAAAATCCTCAAACACTCAAAAAGTCTCTCGTAATGCTGAAGAGGATCCATCAGTGAATACCAGAATGTCATCGGCAAAAATTAAGTGAGTGACGCGAACCTGATTATACCGAGGATGGATACCGATTCTGCCATTTTCCGATGATTGATTTAGCATATGAGAGAGTACATTTTGTACCATGACAAACATGTATGGTGATAAGGAGCACCCTTGCCGAACACCACGAGTGCTACCAAAAAACCCCTTAAGTTCCCCATTGACAACAACCGAGAAAGACGCTGTGGAGATGCAGAGATAGATCCAATTAATGAACATCTCCGGGAAGTGCATAGCTCTAAACACGCCAACAATAAAAGACCATTGCACCGTATCAAATACCTTCGAAATATCAAACTTTATGGCGTTGGGGGGATATTGAATCCTTGTAATAGTCTTTCACAAGCTCCGATGCCAGCAAAACATTCTCCAGTAAAAGTTGACCCTTGATGAATGCACTTTGATTCGGTTCTATGAACTCCAGCAAAATGCGCTTCAATCGATTGGCAAGAATTTTCGAAAGTACCTTGTAAACCACGTTGCAGTATGCCACATGTCGATAGTCCTTCATAGTAGAGCATGTACCATCTTGTCTCTTGGGAATCAAACCTAGAAGAGTCGCATTGATTGTTTTGGACATGATTCCATAGATGAAGAAGGATTGGACCGCAACTATAAAGTCCTGACCAATAATTCCCCACGCTACAACATAGAACTCCCTTGTGAAACCATCAAGCACTGACGCTTTGTCGGAAGGCATATAAAATAGTGCTTGCTTAATTTTTTCACCCGAAATCGGAGCGACGAGATCATTTCTCAATTCCGTTGAACAGCGATATTGAAGAATGTTTGAGAGAAAATCCAGTAACTCACTCTCAAAGTCTGTTGCGTCGTGCTGGAGAAATTTTCGAAAATAATCTGCCGCTTCAGCCTTGATTTTGTCTCGATTTGTGATTTCCTCACCTGTGTCCTTCAGGAGTTTCCTTATGGCATTTTGCGATGCTCTTGCTTGCGCCACCAGATGGTAATATTTGCTATTCTGATCTCTCAAGCTAAGCCATGTCACTCGAGATTTCTGTTTGAAGAGTTGTTCCTCTAGCCCCACAAGCTTGTTCCAACGATAAGATGATCCAGAAATCGCATCCATATTTGCAGGAGTATGATCGTCGAAAGCTCTATTTTGGGATGTGCAAAACAGAGTATAAGCCTCTGTAGTTCGCTTGGGAAGATCCCCAAATCTTGTTATGTTGAGCTCACGAAGAGGGTATTTAAGTTGCTTGAGTTTCTGATGGAACAAAGATAACGCCACTCTCGAATGATAGAGCTGCGGAGATGACGTCCAACTCTCATAGACCGTAGACTGAAATAGAGAGAAAGATGCCATGAAGTTGAAGAACCGAAATAGTTTTCTGTGATTTGCCGTGATACTTTCCAAATGAACAACACATCTCGAATGGTCTGATATTCCACCAGCCTCGAATGAAGAATGGGAGTGGGAAAAAAGAGTGAGCCATTCCGAATTAATAAGAACACGAACAAGCTTCTTACCTATCGGATTTGCGTCCTGATTATTTATCCAAGTGAACCCAGAACCAGAAGAAGCAATGTCGGCGACTTCACAGAATGATACTACACTATGAAAATATGTCATCTCCGACAAGTGCGTAGCATAATCCAAATGGCGAGAATGTTCTGTAACGGACAAAATTTCATCAAAGTTGCCCATTATTACCCAAGGCATCGTCACTTGTTGTAGAGACAGTCTTAGATTGCATAGATCAAACCATAAAGCTCGTCTCTCGGCTATGAAGTTAGCAGCGTAGACGAAAGTGCACAAAAAACGAGTACCCGACTTGACTATTGTAACCGTACATGTAATATGTTGAGAACTCCTGCAAATTGGTGTGATCTCCACCTCAGTTGACCAACCAATCTATATACGACCCAATCTATGGCAATCGTAGTTCGTAAGAGTGGACCAGCCCGGCATAGTGTAATCCAAGATTGGATTTAAAATCTCTTCCTGCACCCTTGTTTCAACAAACACCCAAAAGCAGGTTTCACAGTTTTTATCCAGCGACAAGCTATGCCATTTTTGCGAGATTTATTGAACCCCCGCGTGTTCCAAGCAAAAAATGACGTCATAACTTTCATAAGAAAGTTTTTTTTCTAATTTTGAGTTCCAAACTCCTTACGGCTGACAATTATAGTGTTTATTATAGTGTCATTATAGTACCTTTTTAACATCTATAGTTTTCTTTATTAATTTTTAAGAAATAGATAAATAATTTTTAAAATTAATTGTGTACATAATAAAGTATGTTGGGATGTAGGGATGTCAATCGAGCTATCCCGGCCCGACCCGAAACCTGTAAATCCCGCATATATTTGAGTCCGGTCCGAAAAAAAATCGGGTCTATATTCCAAAGCCCGGCCCGGCCCAGACAGGGATTTTTGGATTTTTTCGGGCTTTTCCTTACAAACACAAAAATTCACAATTTTCAAATGAATAATTAAAAATGTCTTTTATAAAAACAAATCTAAATTGAAATGTATTATATCAAATCCAATTAAATTTAAAAGCAAAAGTTTGAGAAAAAAATAAATAAAATTCAAATAAATTGTATTACCAAATAAAACATAAAATCAAAACACTTCAAATCTAGGTATTAGAGTTTAGATTAGAATATCATTCATCGTATTCTAAATCCTCATCACTATCAAGATGTACAAATAAAAAAATATATATTAAGTTTTGACATGTATAAATCATATAGAAATGTCATTGAAAGTTTATAGATAATGATTCTAAAAAATGAAATAAATATGGATGAATGATAATGGTACCTGGATCACGAAATATATAGAAAATATGTCAAATTATTATTTTTAGAAAGATAAATGTTGAAATAAAATCTCTAACTAATTAAAATGTAAAGTTTCAGGCTTTTCGGGCTAACCCGAGCTCGTTCGAGCTAAGCCCAAAAAACACACTAGCCCGAAAGGTCCAATTTTTTTTGGGGTTATATTTTTAGGTCTGAGGCCGCTGTTTTTTAGGATCGGGCCAGACCGGTCATCGGGCTTTGGCCCTAATTGACATCCCTACTGGGATGACGGTAATATTTTAAAGAAACTTTACTATTACTTACTAAATTAACTATAAAAATTCATACACCTTATAATAAATTAGAAACCTATATTTATAATAAAATAGTGCTATTTGTGAAATTCTTAGAGTTTGTATTGTTCCTAAAGCTTTGTTTTGATGGTATTTTAAAGCATTTTCATTATATTATTATATCTCATCTAATGCTTTGATTGGTAGAGCATTTAAAAAATCATTAAGCCTTTTATAAACTAATCAAAAAAGCATTTAGGAAAACATTTAAAAGCTGCATATGCTCTGCAAATGTTTATCCCTCTATACTTTCATATGAAGCTTTTGGTAGAACATTAACCTATAAAATATCAAAAAATTAAAATAATTTTATATAACTAGTTTATTTTGTTAAATAATATCAAAAATATGTTTATATTAAAGTATAAATTTTATACTTTTAAAACTAATATTTAAATTTATTTTATTAAATTTTAAATAAAAATTTAAATAAAAATATAATATAATAAATACAATTGAAATATGAAAAAAATTATTAAAAATTATATTATAAATATAATTATAGATATAATGTTTACGAATAAATATATTAAATAATTTTATATATAATATTTCACAGCTCCACCAATCACTATATTAATCAGAATATACAATTTCAGCAGCATATTGTTTCTGCTGCTTAGTGCTATTACTCTACTATTAGTTATACCAATCAAGGTCTAAGTATAGGTTAAATAATATATCATAAAATATGTTCAATCTTCAATTCTTCATTAATGGCGAATCTTTATTATCTCAACTAAAATGGATTGTTATTTCGGCGTGTCGCATGTCGCGTGTCGCGTGTCGCGTGTCGCATGTCGCATGTCGCATGTCGCAACAAAACAAGAGATGCCTTGTTGCTTACCGACAGACACGAAGATACGATAATAATTATCAACTTAGTATGCACTCATTCGTAATATTTTGAAAACCATTAGGGAATATACGAGATTTCCGTTTAGGATAAGGTTAATATAGTTTTGAGGACCTTAAAGAAGATGGCTGGACCGTCGTTTCTCGAAGATGGTACTCCTACCACTACAAAAAAAAATGCCAATTTCTTTCTGCCGGATTATTTTTGAGAGATTTTCGACGGAAATCAATATTTTGGTTTTCTTTGGAATTTTATTTAATAATTAAGAAATTAATTAATTAAATCAATTTTTTTAATTTTATTAATTAGTAACCTAATTAATTAATTAAATAATTTGTAAAGAATAATTTCTTAATTAAAATTCATTAAACATAAAATTTGTTAAAAAAACAACATAAAAAAATTTAATTTGGAAATAGATGGGGAATGCATACTTTATGATTTTATGAGCATCTCGATTTCGTCATTGTACTCCGAAGCAGAGCGTTAATGTGAAGAAAAAGATTCTTAGGTCGGAAGTCCGCCTAACCCTAAGAATCGACCCTTGACTTGTCGAGTTTCTTACGAAAGATTATAAAAATTACGAAATTAAAAAAAAGTAATTAAAACAAATCAAAACTTACAGCGAGAACAATGTCGTTGATCTCTTCCCGGGGTAACTCGTTTGAGGAAGTTGATCCATCAAGAGTGGGCTGCGACATTGATGACACACGTTCCATCTTCTTCTTCTTCTTGCAAGTCTCAACAACTTCACACACCCCCAAGTCCTTGATCACACCAGTTTTTTTGTTGATGTGCCTCTTCTCCATCACTTTAAAGTAATTCGGAGGGGCACCTGCTTCTTTCGCCTGTGAAATTTTGTTAAGTAAAATAATAATAAAAAATAGAACTTATACGTATCATTTCCATCGCCTCGCATTCCACAGTCTTTGCGCCCCCGTTGTGAATGTAGATCTCTTTCCCTCCTCAGTCACTCTTCCAGTTCTTCGAGTTTTTTTCGGAGAGCTTCTTCGTCGCATGCCGACTTCAATACTCGCAGAAGCCTTTCCACACGTCGTTCTCAAGGTCATTCGGCTTATCTTTGTTGTGCACCCACTTCTGCTTCCACTCGTACATGTGCTTCGAGTACTGAAGACTGACATACTGATCGAAAGTGGCCAGCACTTTCTTCGTTGTCGTATGTTCCCAAGTAAACTCTTGCTACATAAAAAAATAGACACATAATGTTAGTGTTAAATTAAAATTGACAAAATTAACTAAAATATAAGAAAAATCAAAAAATTAAATACCGCCAAAGTTCGGTGCCATCACAAGTCCTTCTCGTCTTTCGGCATGTTCAAGTACTTCTCATGCGGTTTGTCCAACATGTTATGGAGCATCCGCAATATCGCCTTTGTGATCTCAGGCGACAACTTCAAACTGAAAACATTAACAAGAAGAAATAATTACGTTAAGATTAATATGCTAAATAAATTGAAATAAAGAAGAATAAAAATTTAAATAACTAAGTCCCATCTTCGAATTTCGGGTCGAGTCGAATGCAATGGCCCCAGTTCGGCTGCTGGACAAGATCCTCGATCCTAATCCGTTTGGGAGCAGCGGATTGCTCGGACTCCGGGACTTCAGTTCCCGAGGTCGATCCCCTATTAGGCGTACCCCAAAACCGATTGCGTTCCTGGGAGCCCAAACGGAGAGAGTCCTCGTTCTTACAGAAAAATATAAAACGATAGTATATTAAATTGTAAAATTCCTAAAATTTCAAAAAAATTCTCGAAAATTTCTAAAATTTCCGAAAATTTAAAAACTTTCATAAAAATTCTAAATTTTTCAAAACTTCCTAAAATTTCAAAATTTTCAAATGTTCCAAAAAATTCAAAAAATTCATAAAAATTCAAAAAATTTCATAATTTAAAAAAAAATACCGAAAATTTTTAAAAACGTTTTTAACTGTACAAAATGTTTTTAATTGGTACACAATTCTGAAAAATTCGATTTTTAAATAAAAAATAGTAAATCTTAAAATTCAATAAAATGTTTTCTAAATCTAACAATTTCAATCTAACAATTGGGTTCTAAATCTAACAATTTTAATCTCACAAACCCTAACAAAATTTATTCCACCAAACAAATACACAAGAAATTTCATTCCAATCGTAAAAAATAACCACCTACATCTAATAAACACTAAAAACTATCAAACCTAACAAGATTTACAAAAAACGTTAGAAAGTAAATGAAAACAAATGAAAACTTATATATGATCCATGATTGGGTGATGAGGAATGAAGATTTGGAGAGATTTTCACTGGTTCAAGGTGAAATCAATCGATTTTAGAGAGAGAAGACGAAGAAATAGGTCTTACTGACCCTCAAAAAGACATATATCATTCAAAAAGTAGGTCTTACTGACCCTCAAAAAATCACATATCCTTGGATCATATGGTACATATGGAAAGCAAGGAACAACAAAGTGTTCAACGGGAAAGAAATTTCTTCGGAAGATACTTTCTACCTCGCTATTGTGGAAACGAAAAGTTGGAGGATTGCAAACCAATATGAATGCGAAGAAGAGATAGAAGGCCTACCAGGACAAGGTGAATCGAGAGTCTCCCCTTTGGTCCCTCGAATCCCAACATGTCAGATCGATGCTTCATGGATTGATCATGGCCTTGTTAGTGGTCTAGGGTGGAATCATAGGGATCACATGGGACGAGAGATCTTCATATTGCAAGGATGTCGTAGAAGCTTCTCGGCATTACATGCTGAGATGGATGGACTCCTTTGGGCTATGCTATGTCTAAAGGAAAAATATATATCATCGATGCATTTTGAGACGAATTGTTCAGATTTGGTGAAGATGATCGAGAACCCGGTAGACTGGCCGGCGTTTATTTCGGAACTAGACTCCTTCCATGTCCTTAGAGCGTCATTTATCAACTTCATCTTATCTTCTATCCCACGAGTATCGAATGTACGTGCCGATTCTCTTGCAAAAAGAGATGGAGCGCAAGGTTTTTTTTATTTTCCCATGTAAGTCAGACGGACCCGGTAAGGGATAATAACCTTCTCGGCCAAACTTTATTTAATAAAATGGGTAGTTGAAAAAAAAAGAGAGAGAATTCGAAGAAAAACCGTAAGTGAGAAAGAGAAATGAAGGAGAAGGTTGGTCCGAGTAATTATATATGTCGATTTCCGACGGCTATATCCGTCGAATTAGTAAAAAAATTCGTTTAGGCTGTCAATATTCTCGCATTCTCGAAAAAACCTGAATCCGTCGGAAATTTCCGACGGATTTCCGATGGATTTAGGGTATATTTGGGGTTTAGAATTTAAGGTATGGTGATATGGTTTAAAAATGCCTAATCTACATGTTTCATTCAAAAATTTTGTTAGTTCATTAATGTTAAAGACTTTGTATGATTTTATTACTTTTACAAAATAAAACTTATACATTTCACATAACATCTACTATACCTTATATATACTAACACTTCCATCAAATATTAATTCTAGAACACACATATAAGCGAAGGTTATTTTCAACTTTGACAAGTTGAAGCTATTGTATATACATCAGATAATTGTTTGTCTACAATTTTGACAAAAAACATAAACCCTAAACCACATTTTAAAACATCCGTCGGAAATTTCCGACGCTTTTTCGAGGATGGAGTTGCAAAACCTGATTTAAACGAGGTAAACGTGTTTAATACTAGGTGTATACTAAATCCATCGGAAATCCGTCAGAAATTTTCGACGGATATGGACTTGCAATTTGTTTTTGGAGTTTCGGAAGGGTAGCACTTAAGTAGATCAAAAGCCATAATTTATAAAACTTTCACATAACAAATATCTAGTACATGTTTTTTATTTGTTTTGATAAAACCTGATTTAAAAAAAATATATTTTACAATGCAAACCACTTTAAAATTACTCCGACTCCGAATCCGATGATGAGTAATAAGATCCTGTTGAATCGGAATTTTTCCCAAATTCTTCAATTTCTTTATATGAATCTTCAAATAACCGATCGTCCGCATCTACAGTGAAATCAACAACAAGGTCGACCTCAAGATAATGCTCGATCGAACCTAAACCTACTGAGCTTTGTTGGAGGGGTTCATGATCGGAAATCCCATGAACCCTACCTCTTGGGTTTATCAATGTCACTGTAATCCACGGGTCTTGCTTGTTTTTCACTCGAGGATTGGGAGTATATCATACCTACACTACGTAATTTAGTCATATAAAAATTTAACCACAAAAAGTATATATAAATATTAAATTCTAGCAACTAAAAGTAAAAGAATAAAACGAACATGGTCTGCTTGTGAAGCAAGTATGAATGGATCGTATTTCGATAATCGCCTTATGCTATGTATTGATTGTAACACCAAATTGGTCGTGTCGCACGCCGCTTCCTACTAATGGGTCATACCACTCGCATAAAAATACAACGCATCTCAAGCCGAGCATTGTTGGATATTGAACATCTAAAATCTCACGTAGGACACCATATTATACAAGATCACCGGATTGAGTAGATACACCGTAATCTGAAGTTGACCCGTTCCTATCATTCCGAAGAATCTCTCAAGTTCGATGTTCCTAGGTTCGATGACTAAAGGGAGTTATCTCAAGGTCTGTGGCAAGGGAGAGTCAAGGATCTGCTGATGCAGTAGGGGATGAAGAAGGCGCTGTTAGAGACGAAACCGGATAACATCGAGCAGAATGATTGGGAGGATATGTTGGATCAAGCTGTTTCAACGATTCGTCTTTGTCTCTTTGACGATATTACCAATCAGGTAATGAACATCACAACTTGCAAGGTGATGTGGGACATGTCAGAGAAGATGTATATGTCGAAGTCGTTATCTAGCAAGTTGTATCTGAAGCAGAGGTTGTATGAGTTGAAGATGTTAGAATTTGGCGATATTATTGCTCACGTCAACAACTTCAATCAAATCATCGGAGATCTGGAAGGTCTGGATGTGAAAATTGAGGATGAGGATAAAGCCATGATCTTAATGTGTTCGCTGCCTCCTCAGTATGAGACGTTATTGACAACTCTTACAGTCGATAAAACGACTATAAGGCTGGAGATAGTTTGTTCTTCGCTACAATCTCATTATGAACGGCGACATAATACTATTGTGGTTGACAAGTCTCATGGTGATGGATTGTATGTGAGTAACAATCAGCACATAGGAAGACATAAAGAGAAGCGAGATGGTAGTAACATGGATAAATCAAAGTCTAAACCTGAAAAGAATTCAATATCCAAACCTTGACCATACTGTTACATCTACTCCAGATCTTAAACAGATTATCATCAATATCTGGCCTAGGAAGAGATCCATCAACGAAGCTAAGCTTATTCTTAGCATCTAAACTCACTCGCATAGCTATCGACCAATTGTTGTAATTTGTTCCATCAAGAATATGAGTAACAATAGATAGACATGGATGATATGCGGAGTGAAGAAAGAACAGAATATGGACGTTGTCATATGATTCCACTTTCGAAGCAGATCTAGCTCGATGAGTCGCAAATCCCGAATGTGGAGTTAACGCGATGTCTTCCTCAAGTGATTGATTGAGAATCGGCGTCTGTTCCGGAGAAGATGCTCGACCACACGCTTTTATTCCTTGTTTAACCATTGAAGATGGTCGAATCTAAAATGTGAAGATGAACGAAGAAAATGAAACTCGCAGAAGTGATTCTGAAGCTCAAAAGTTTAATCAGAACACATATTTCAATTCGATTCGAGAATTAATAGTTGAAAATCAAAGAAATTAGAAAAATATGAGCTCAAATGAAGAAGAATCAGAGAAATTTGAGCGAAGAATGCTCTGATACCATATTAGTGTTCTTCATCGTAGAGAGAGAAAGTACACGAACCATAATTTATCATTAATGATTAAGAGTTTGTTACATAATTGATATAGTGAACAATCTCACTTAACCAGAAATAACCATAATGGTTCATCATAATTAAACTTATAAACCAGACATTCCAGAGTCTTTGGTGTCAAAATGGGTCATTGATCAAATGGGTCATGGATCAAATGGGTCAATTTGTAATGGGTAATGGGTCAAATGGGTGACCCGTTGGATCCATTAACTTCATTTGATCATCAACTAATCATCATCATATCATAACATCATCATTACATCATCATGACATCATAACAATATATAATAACATATCTTTTACTCAAAAAAGCAACAATCTATCATTTGTTGCCAAAACAAGTCCATTATTTTTTCGCTAAAAATTACAATTCCATGATTTTCCCGTCTAAAACACTATTCTGTTATTTTCCTATCAAAAACATGATTTTCCGTCAAAATGCGGTTTCCACAACTTTACCGCAAAAAATATAAATCCGTCATTTTCCCATAAAAAAAACTTGACTCCACATTTTTCTACCAAAACACGATTTTACATTTTTCTGCCAAAACACGATTTCACATTTTTCGGCCAAAAACGTTATTCCGCATTTCTCCGCCAAAAACGTGATTTCACATTTTTCCGCCAAAAACATGATTTCACATTTTCACGCAAAAACGTGATTTCACATTTTCCCGCCAAAAACATGATTTCACATTTTCCCGCCAAAAACATGATTTCACATTTTCCTGCCAAAAACGCGATTTCACATTTTCCCGCCACAAACGTTATCGCACGTTTTTCCACCAAAAACATGATTTTACATTTTCCCGCGAAAAACGCAATTCCGTGTTTTCTCGCCAAAATGCAATTTTGCGTTTTCCCGCCAAAAACACGATTCTGTATTTTCCCGCCAAAACGCGATTTCACGTTTTCCCGCCAAAAATGCGATTCCTCGTTTTCTTTCCAAAAAAGTGATTTCACGTTTTCTTGCCAAAAACATGATTTCACGTTTTCCCGCCAAAAACGCGATTTCACGTTTTCACGCCAAAAACGTGATTTCGCAGTTTCCCGCCAAAAATGTGATTCCGCATTTTTCCGCCAAAACATGATTCCGCATTTTATCGCCAAAACGCGATTCCGCATTTTACAGCCAAATACGCGATTCCGCGATTTCTTGCCTAAAAACGTGATTCCACGTTTTCCTGCCCAAAAATTACGATTCCACGTTTTTCCGCCCAAAAACGCTATTCCGCGTTCTCCTGCCCAAAAACGTGATTCCGTGTTTTCACGCCAAAAACGTGATTCAGCGTTTTTCCGCCAAAACTTGATTTTACATTTTCGAGCAAAAAACGTGATTTCACATTTTCCTGCCAAAAACGGGATTTCGCATTTTCCCGCCATAAACTTTATCCCGCGTTTTCTCTCCAAAAACGTTATTCCGTGTTTTTTCGCCAAAACGTTATTATGTATTTTCTCGCCAAAAACGTAATTTTGCATTTTCCGTCAAAGACATGGTTCAACGAATTTATGACAAATTCACGATAATTCAAGAAAATTCAAGAAAATTTGTTAATCCATAATAAAAGTACATTATAATATTATTCACTCTTTTTAATTTTCTCATTTTAAAATTATTATTGATATTTTTTAAATAATTGTTTTTTTTGATTCATGGGTCATTCATTTGACTCATGACTCATGTAATTAGATGGTACACTCAACCAATTAGGGTCATGGATTATGGGTCATGTGTGACCCAATTGACCTATTTTGACACCCCTAAATGCTTCAATTAAATAAACAAATACCATTTTTAATTGAGTTAGTTACATAGGTCTTTTCATTATTTCTTGTGATCTCCGCCTCAGTATTCTTTTCTTCGAATTACTACAATCTTTTTCTACAGGGAAGATGAATCACTATATGTCTCAGTTCATGCACCATTCTCTTGTATGATTATTTATAAATTACATCTAAAGTAGGAAATAAACGAATCTAGAGAGTACAATTATTTGAAAGCAGTAGCTAACGTACTCTCTACTACTAGCCTATAGCAATTTGCCAAAGAATAAATAGTCCATCAGTAAAGTTCAGAGTACGATTACAACTACATCAACAAAATTTCACGCATCTTCGACAAAATGATTATAGAAAAGTATGAATCTATTTTAGCTACACAAACTTAAAACTTTATATGATTCTTACAACACACAATATCCTAGTAACACAAAACTACAAGCTTTTCTGTTGTATATGTGATAAATCTGCTGTGAGTTTAGTATCAAGCTTTGCTCTTGATTTAAGCGTTTATCCTCATCACGTTTTGGGATCTTTTAGAGTCTTTTTCTTTGTTTTCGAGTCTTTTTGTTTTCAGGGATCTTTGACGGAAATAATGGGAAACATAGCCAAAATGAAGTTAAAAAAAAAAAAAAGACATTGTGTCAAGGAAATGGAGTGGAATGACTGAGAAAATCAAAGAAAGATCGAGCAAAATCGAGTCTTGGCTAAAGAAAAGTCTCCAAGGTGAGCCAAAGCCAAGGACTGCTAAAAATAAATACCCTACCGGCTCGCACAACTCGATCAAAAACACTGCAAGTACTTCCCGCAATCGAGCTTCATGGACCAGTTCGTTTACATCTTTGGGGTGATAAAAATGAGCTGTTGTCATCATATTCAACTCATTTATTATACTTGTTGAAAATTGGGGTGAAAAACAAGAACTTTTAGGCAAAATTAAGAGAAGAATGTCTTTGTTCGGATCTCCTCCGACTCCTTAGAGGAAAGACACTTTTTCGGGTTACATGATGAAATAATTTCTGATTTGTAAGGTGGGCGTTTCCCGTTCCTTTCTTTCGTTATTCTCAATTCGACCCTATCTCAGTCTCATCTTTCCCTCGGGTTTACAAGCTCTTTATCGCTACTCAATACATGTTGCTTCAGAGTTTTAGTGTCGACAAAGTACCGATTGAATTTGCTTCTATGTTTTTATTCTTTTTTTTTTCATGGGACCAAGCTTTTAGGTTGATCAATTGTTAACACAATTTGTAACATCTAAACATTTCATTTTAATGAATATTTACAATTTAGCAAAAAAACAAAATAAGAGAGGATTAAAATTGAGGCGAATACCCTTTGTCTTAGGTTTTTTTATAAACTTTGTGAATAAATAATTACAAACCTTTAGATCTCTTTATATAAAGAGTGTGTTACACTCTATAGCATATAAGTTTGTATTTACACAATATAGCACAATTTGACACTCTACCACATTGACCACATATTTACACTGTTTTGGTGATTTATGGACCATAATACACTTGCCCCAACATAAAAGTGTCCACGCCCAGTTTGTCTATGGACATATCTGAGTAAAATAGTTATTATCCACCACCAGTTTTTTTTTGTAATTTTCTATATTGTGAAAGACTAAAAACAATTTCTTTGGTTAAAATGAATGGTAATTCTTTTTTTCCTACATTTTAAAACACATTTTTCTATAGTTTAGGTGTCAAACAAAGAATCTAAAAAAATTATTTAAGGAAAAAAAAATACAAAAGTTCTAGTCGTGCGGAGGAAAAAGAGATCCCGTTGAGTTATGTACGATGTAGTATGGACACATAGACTTTGACATAGTAACGTGGATAGATTTTAGAGATCTATTAAATGAAAACGAAATATCACAAAAGATTAATTGGAAACTCAATTCAAATCCAATACTAGTCAAGATAAGTAAGAGAGATATGCATATCCATTCAGCAGCGAACACATGTTCATATGCATCTTGAAACACATGTTCATATGCATTTTGGTATTGATAAATAAAAGGAAAATTTTAATAATTTTAAAACACAACAATCATATGCATCTTGATTCATGAAAATACACGGAGTCCGTTTTTATACATTGTTCATAAGAATGTGTCCATACAAACATGTCCATATGGACAAAATTGCGGTAATAAAAGCATTTTATCCTCCATAGCCGTTCGTAAAACAAAAGTTCTAGTCGTGCGGAGAGAAAGAGATCATGTTGGATGATGAGTTATGTACGATGTAGTATGGACACATTGACTTGGACATAATAAGTGGATAGATTTTAGAGATCTATAAAACGAAAACGAAATATCACCAAAGATTAATCGGAAACTCAATTCAAATCCGTTTTATACGTTTTTTCATAATAATGTGTCTATACAAACATGTCCATATGGCCAAAAATGAGGTAATAAAATCACCAAAGACATTCCACGCGATCATGTCCACGTCCATATGTCCATATTACATTAAATATTTGTTTAATACTAATGTTCAATACTAAATGGACACACATGTTTTGTCCATGAAAAATGCTAAAATGTCCACGATACTATTGAGTCATTATTCGTCCATGAAAAATTGTCCATTCTCGTTTGAGCAATTTTCGAGAACAATAACACATATAATCAGTACGGTAGACATGTTTCTGTGAACCAATTTTAATTGATATTTGTGTAAAATATTTATCTACGTTGATATGTCAATGTAACACTGTACACGTCCATATGTCTATATTACATTGTCCACAGCTCATCATTCAAATGGATTTCTAATTAGACTTCTGATTTTTTTTTAAAACAATTATTGTTTAACACCTAAATTATAGTAAAATGGATCTTAAAATAATGACAAAATATAATTATAATTCATTCTAACAAAAAAATTGTTTTATGTTATTCACAATATAGATAAATACAAAACAAAACAGATGAAGAAAAATAATTATTTTCTCTCACATCTTTAATCTCTCATATTGCATCCACCATTATCGTGTACACGCGAAGAGAAAGAGTGATGAAATTTGCAAAGGTTTGTAAATTTTTATTTAACAGAAGGGCACTCTTGTCTTTTCACCATCAAATAAGTGATGAAAGTGCTAGAGTGTCAAAAAGTATTATCTCTTATAAATACAGTTTTAAAAAGTGTTATAGAGTGTAAATAATTCTTATATAAATCTCATCCTAAACCCAATCCTAATAGGAAACCTAAAATAATTTTTCCTTTTCATAGGAATGTACCATTCCTTTTCCTAATATAAATTACTTAGATTTTTTTTTTGTCACTTTGACAACAAACTCCATCTTGACAAAAAATCTCTTATAGCTTCATCTTTGAACACTTGTTAGTTTCTTGGAGGGAATCCCTTCTTCCTTTAGCATTGGAAGACATGGAGATCATCCAAACTATGTTTGAACCCTCCACAATAACTGGTTTGGCTCCATCTTGCTCATCACCTCATTCTATCATAGCACCTATCCATTCTCCTTTCTCCTGATATGGATCATTTGTACTAACTACAAGCGTATAACCGACTTCATCTTTATAACCATTCCGTAATGGAGCCTTGATGGTACGTTTCCTCCTGCAAGCAACAATGCTCTCCACTTGTTGCTTCTGTCCATCACTTTCTTCCTCTTCAGCATACTCTTCACGAACTACTGCTTTTTGCCTAATCTCACTACACTTCTCCTGTTGTGCTGCAGAGCCTGAGTCAGTCTCAATGATTACATATACCTTTTTGACCTTGCATGTTGCAACATATGTTGCCCGTCAAAGACCACATCCTTACTGACTACTCTTCTCTGTGCCACATGTTCCCATAACTTGAAGCCTTCCACATCTTTTTCAAAGCCTAGAAAGATGAACATGTTAGAATAAAACTCTAACGCATATGCATGACATCCAAATATCTTCAAGTTTGATAAATCAATGTTTATCCCAAACCACACTTCTTCTGCTAACTTTCCCTCCAGAGAACTATTTGGTGATCTATTGATGAGATAGACCGCCATACTTACTACATCCATCCAGAACTGCTTCTAAACCGTTGCACTCAGCCTCAGACACCTTGATTTCTCAAAAATCGAACGGTTCATCCTCTCATTGACACCATTTTGCTAAGGTATTTTCCACACTCTGAAGTGGCTTTGAATAACCTGCTCTTCACATAACTTCTGGAATTCTCTATTATTATAATATGTGCCATTATCTGATCTCACATACTTCACCTTCCTCTATGTTTGCTTCTCAACTTCATCCTTCCAAATCTTGAACTTTTCGAACACCTCAGATTTGTGCCTCATGAAGTAAACCTAGACCTTCTTCGAATCATCATCAATAAAGATGACAATGTATCCGCATCCTCTCAATGATTGTTCTCATGTTGGCCTCCACACATCTGAATGTATATAGTCTAAAAGACCCTTCGTGGTGTGCTAGGCAGTCTTGAAAGACGCTCTGGACTACTTTCCCATCATACAAAACTTATAGCGGAGAACGGGTTAACTGAGCTCATAAGAGAGGTCTTCTGGAGGGGCCGAGAAGCTGCAAGATGGAGTTGTATTATTTGATTAAGACATCAAAACTACAACTCCACCTACAATTGTACTTCATACAAGTTGATAAGTATTACCGCTTGTAATTTTCCCTTGCATCCACATCTCACCTTCTTTTTATACCTTCAAAACGTCTTCATTCTCATCTGCGTTATAATTAAATCTGTTTTTATGAAGCGTACCTAAGGAAATTAGATTATTTCCTATTACTGCAATATGCCTTACATCATCCAATGTCGTGATGATGCCATCATGCAATTGTATCTTGACATGTCCAATACCAACGATGTTGCATACTCTATCGTCTTCGAATCAAACATAACTCATACTTCTAGCTTTATATGTCTCAAACCATTCCCTGTTTGGAGCCATATGGTATGAGCAACTTGTATCCAGAATCCAAGAATCAGTATGATTACATTCCGACGTGACCCACAACATGTCTGAATCTCCACCATCTGAACAGTCATTCTCTGCCACGTTTGCAGAGTCTCCTGCATCATTATGCCTTTTCTGGGTGCAATCTCTCTTATAATGCCTATTTTCGTGCACCTATAACATATTGCCTTTTTTTTTTACCATATATCTGATTTTCTCTGTTTCGTTCCTGGCCCTTATCATGGATGCTATTCACATAAAGCCCATCACCCAGAGACTTCTCACTAACAGTGTGCTGACGTCTATCATGATGTGATAACAATGAAGCAATCACTGTATCTAAACTTATTGTTTCTTTTCCAGCCATAAGTTCAGTCATCAAAGTGGCTGGAGTGGACCTCATTGTTGTGTGTTCTGCTGAGGGTAAACTTGGTCTTGGAGGTTCTCGGTATTGATATTTTTGTAACAGAAGTTAGGATGATTCCTATAGTTTTGTTGAATCCTCTATTGCCGAAACTTCCAATGTAGTACTCTGGATGTTCGTCTGCAAAATCGCATATGCATTCCTTGTAGGGAGTTTCATTCGGGTATGCAACGCCTTCTATTGCGTGAAGAGCTTTTTTTTAGACTTAAGAAGTTGAGAAACCATGTTCTTAAGCTAAAAAATCTGCGATGCCTCATATGGGTGTTGGTGGTTCAAACTGCTTTGTAGTAGTCAGGGGAGTTGTTGCAATCGCTTATAGCCAGATTCTCGATCAAAGTCTTTGCTTTTGTGATAGACTTGGTTTATGAAGTTTCCATTGTTCGCAGTATTAAGAAAAAATTTGTACTTGAACCCAATTCCTCGATAGAAAGTGTTCCAGAGATTGTCTTCAGAAAAATCAATCTCGAATGTACTCTTTGTACTCATCCTAGGTGAAGAAAGAGTACATTCGAGATTGCCCAAAACATGATTATAATCTCAAGTAGACGCAATCATTGCTATGTGAGGTGGAGCTGGTGAAGAAAGTGTGTCTAGCACAATAGAAGGATTATTGTTAAAGTCAACTATTGATAATAAATCAATAGATGATGAACTGTTTTGTGTCGGAGAAGGTGTTCTAATTAATAAAATGTTAAGTTTTCACAGGAAATTTAATTGAATTTAAAAATCAACTAAGGATTCATGGTGAAGAGAAGACATACTATTAAATTGTCTAGAAAATTTTCATCTCTCTCCCAACAAGGTTTGACAGTATAGTGGTGGTGATGGAGCAAACAAAGGATTTAACCACACTGTCCGTGGTAGAGTTAATAAGAACTCTTCAAGAACATGAAAATCATGTCTCTTCACAAAATGAGAACACGTCTGAAGGTCCGTTCAATGTACGACCAAGAGGAGGGAGTTCTGGTTCTAAACTCTGCAAAAAATGGTGCAGAGTTTGTAAGAAAAACAACCACACATAAGCCGAGTGTTGGAAGAAACATAGAACGACTGATCAACAAAATGGTTCAAGGAACAAAATAGAATGTTACAACTGCAGAAAGGTTGGACATTTCTCAAGAGAAACTCGTTTGAAGAAACACGAGCGAACGCATATGACTCTTGAGGATGAAGATGATGGAGTTCACATGTTTTTTAGTGCATGTTTAATCAAAGGGTGTGTGTAAGAGTCGTGACTTAAAAATAAGGGATTACTGCAAAAAAAAACTGTAACCTTTATTGTTTTTGCAAGAATATCCCTCAGCTTTGGAAAATGCAGGTCAATCCACTCACCTCCAAAATCACCCGCAAAACAGCCCTTGGCCATATCGATGACATGGCAGTCAGTTAAAAACAGACGCCCGTTACTGTTCATCAATAATTTTTTTTTTTTTGTCAACTACCCTTTTTTTTTTTTTTTCGACGAAACAAATTTCTATTAATAAGAAATATATGAGGATACATAGTCCTTATGCAAAAGGGCAGTTAAACCTATTGGAAGATAAATACAACTAGAATAGAAAATTGACTCTTGAGATAGGTTTTTGCCAACCAATGAGCAGGTTCATTGTTTGTTCTTCTCACATTCTGAAATTTAAAAAAGCTGAAATTCCTTCCCCACCTTGAAATCTCCTTGCATAGATTGTGAATCTCCCAGTTTTCTTCTTCTCCATTAAGGTTCCTTGTTAGAGTCTGTGAATCTCCTTCAAAAATAATTGATTGAAAACCTTGCATTCTAATATTTTGAATTGCCGCCAAAAGGGTTTTTTCTTCTGCATCCACTGCCGAATTAGCAGTGCCAAGTTTCACAGATCCCCAGTATTTAGCAATTCCAGAATGATCCCTAACAACCCATCCTCCTGTTGCTAAACCAGTAGCTGAATTAAAGGCAGCATCATAATTACATTTTACCAGAGTAGGAGGAGGACGATGCCAATACTGATATTCTGGGATTCTTGAGGACGTGAATTGGTCATTGTAAAATTGTTTATTCGAATCTCCTTTGGTAGCTTCCAACCAATCATGAACCTCTGCTTTAGCGAAAATGACATCTCGTGTTGGTCTGGGAACCTGTTTTTTGAAGATTAAATTATTTATGGACTTCTATATACGCCACATTAGCCAGAAAGGAAGCAGTTGCTCATGTTCCAACAGAGAACGTTGATTGTGGAGATCAAGTAAAAGCCTTATATTATCCTCCGGATCTGAACTGAAGTTACCCAAGTAGCTCGACGGTAGATTTGAGAGACGCCAAGTCATATTAGAAATTTGGCATTCAAAAAGAAGATGATTTATTGATTCCTCAGCAATCCCACACCTTTGACAAGTAGTATCCAATTGCATTCCTCGCGTTCAAAGTCTTGTAGTTGTACCAATGGCTTTGGAGACAACTCTCCAAAGAAAATGTTTTAGTTTCGGGAGTATGGAAAGTTTCCAGATTCTGACCTTGAGTTCAGGATCACCATGCGGAGGTTGAAGATAAACATTTCCTGGGTCCATGAGTTTTCGAGCTAAATAGTATCCTGAACGTACATAATACTCACCATCTGTAGTGTAGGGCCATAACAGTTTATCATCTTCAATCTCTTGTGCCAAGAACATAGATTTTGCCAAGATTCTATCTTCCGCAGCCAAGTGTTCATGTAGTGCTTCATCGTCCCAACTTCGGAGATTATTTGTTGTACGAATAAGTTCATTGACATTCAAAGAGCTTAGTTGAACAACCCTTGCCAGCCTAGGTGGGTCTGTAGGTAACCAGTTATCAGAAAACACTTTGATATTGTGGCCTGATCTCACATTGTGACGTATGCCTTTCTTTAGGAGTTTGAGACCAACCAGAATTGAAGTCCACCCAAACGACTGATTTTTCTGTGATTTAGCTTCCAAAACAGAAACATCTCGGAAGTACATAGCTTAAAAAAGTCTAGCAAACATTGAATTGGGGTGTTTCAACAGTCTCCAAGCTTGCTTAGCGAGTAGAGCATCGTTAAATTTCTCTAAATCCCAGAAGCCAAGTCCACCTTCTTTTTTAGATAATTGTAACCTCTTCCAAGCCACCCATAAAATTCCTCTATTTTCATGATTTTTCTCCCACCAGAATCGAGAAATAATACTAGTAATTTCATTCACAATCTGAGCAGGAATTTTAAAGCAGGACATAGAGTATACCGGCATAGCAATAGCTACTGACTTCAGAATAATTTCCTTACCGGCCGGAGAAAGCAATTTTGAGCTCCAAGATGACGTTCTTTTCTTAACCGCGTCAACAATGTACTTAAACATTTCAGATTTTTTTCGACCAAATTGCTTAGGTAATCCTAAGTACTTGCCACCTCCTCCCTGATTTGAAATTCCCAGAATTCCTTTGAGCCAGTTTTGGAGATTCCCAGGAATGCGTGATCCAAAAGTGATCAAGGATTTCTTAGAATTTATCATTTGCCCAGAACTTTCTTCATAAAGCCGTAAGATTTTCCTCAAGGCATGACAGTTACGATTATTTGCCTGACAAAAGAAGAGAGAGTCGTCTGCAAACATTAAATGAGTGACAGGTGGAAGATACATTTCCTATTCTGATTCCTCTGATGTTTCCACGATGTGCATTAATTTTCAGAAGATGGCTAAGCACATCAGCACAAAGAATGAATAAATAAGGAGATAAATGGTCCCCCTGTCGAATACATCTTTCTGGCGTGATCATTCATTGAGGATTACCATTAATCAAAACAGAGTAACTCACTGTTCTAACTGTTGCCATAGTCCATCGAATCCAAGTTTCCGAAAAACCAAAAGCTCGCATTGTAGCTTCTAAGAAATTCCACTCAACCCGGTCGTAAGCTTTGCTGATGTCTGTTTTAACAGCCATGTAAGTTTGTGAGACCCGTTTTCTGGCTTTTAAAGAATGCATTAACTCATTGGCCACCAAGACATTATCGGATACCATTCTTCCTGGAATGAAGGCAACTTGTTCTTCAGAAGCAATCTGGTTTAAAGATTTCTTCAAACGCAGTACCAAGAGTTTTGAGATGATCTTATATATGACATTACATAAACCAATAGGTATGTAGTCCGATAAAGTTGCTGGATTCTCAATCTTAGGGATCATACATATGTTAGTATGATTGACTCCAGGTTTCATATGACCAGTTACGAAAAAACGTCTAACCTCTTTGATGATATCGCCTCCGACAATGTCCCAACATTCCTGGTAAAATCTCACAGTAAAGCCATCGGGGCCTGGTCCCTTGTCAGCTCCAATAGAACATAGCGAATCATAAATTTCCTTGTCCGTGAATTCTCGAGTCAGATTCTCATTGATTGCATCCGTTACGGAGCTCTGAAAACCAGTAAAGATCTCCTCACTAACAACGTTACTGTTGCTCCTATAAATACCCGTGAAGTAATTTTCCGCATGTTTCCCAATCTCAAGGTCACCACGAAAAACATGGCCATCAACATCATGAATCGAGTGTATTCTATTTCTTGCAAAACGAGATTTGGTATAAGCCTGATAAAATCTTGTGTTGCGATCACCAGTTGAAAGCCAAGAGCTTCGACTCTTTAATTTCCAGTAGGTTTCTTCTTCTCGATAAGCAGCAACTAATTGTTTTTGAAGTACATGGATATTTCCACGTTGCGTTCCGGAGGACATTAAAGCCTTCTCAAGTTCAAGTTGGAGGATCTCAATTTGCTTG
This sequence comes from Eutrema japonicum, assembly GCA_030161315.1. Taxonomy (NCBI): domain Eukaryota; kingdom Viridiplantae; phylum Streptophyta; class Magnoliopsida; order Brassicales; family Brassicaceae; genus Eutrema; species Eutrema japonicum. Next base: position 18,356,007 of record BSQW01000012.1, on the reverse strand, counting down.
GCAGTGTTCAGCTTCGAGTTTCTACTAAACATAGCCAAAGATTTTCTGCATTCGCGAATCTGGTCAGTAATAGAGAAATTTCTTCTAAGGTTATCAGAATTCCATCCTCGAGAGACATAATCCTTAAAATCTTGTCGTTGTATCAGTCGTTTATCAAAGAGAAACCTCTTATGCTTGCTGTTCGTGACGATTGCGACATTGATGATGACAGGACGATGATCTGAACCATAAAGCCCAATAAATTCTGCCTCTAAGGCTGGGAAACTAGCCTGCCACTCCGAGTTAACTGCAACCCGATCCAAACATTCCTTAATTGTATGCGTTTGACGTTTACCAACCCACGAGAATCGGTCACCAGTATGTCTCAGATCTGATAAGTCACAAGAGCTGTACATATTTCGTAGATTTTGGAAACTCCATTCATCCCTTATCGGTCCACCAATTTTCTCTTCATTACTAAAAATATCATTAAAACCACTAATTAACATCCAAGGCCCATCTCTAGAACTGCCAATTCTTTCAAGTCGTTCCCATAGCTCATGGCGATGTTTCTGAACAGGATGGCCATAAATACACGACAAGTAGAATTCCATACCATTGTATTTTACAAACAGATCGATCAACCTTACATCTTCATAAATCCTATTAATAGATACTTCTTTCTTCCAAAGAACTGCTAATCCTCCGCTTCTACCAATTGGAGGTACACATAAGACATTAAAATAACCCAAATAGACTGCTACATCACGAACAACATCAGACACATTCATAGTTTCTACTAAAAAGAAAATATCAGGATTAAACCTTTGACATAACTCCTTCAACCTTGGTTCAGTTATATACCCTCCTAACCCATGACAATTCCAAGAGCATATCTTCATCTTGGGAACAATGGGGGTACCGGGCCCCCCACACCTCTGTTTATTTCTTGGTTGATCGAACATGAGTCCTGTGATTCAATATCACAGTCACTCTTCTTGGTAAGGCACAAGTCCGCCTGACCATTTATAAAAGGAGATTCAAGCATCTCCTCAATCTCTTGTCTCTTCCTCTTGTTGAAACCAGAGCCTTCTTTAGCATAATCTTTAAAAACATCCAGAAACTCAGCCTCTCTGAATTTGCCTTTAACCAATCGCAATTTCATTGAACGAATATCTTCCGCATCAGCAGGATACAGGATAACCGCATTCCGCGCAACAATACCATTTCCAGGCGTAGCTTGATCATTATTACCTTCTGAGAGCAACGCAAAAGAATTACCAACAGTAGAGGATTCTGGTAGAGGAGGAATAGCATCCTTCTGAGGGACATGCCCACCTTGATCTGGATTATTGCCATCCCCATCATTGTCACCATCTGAGTCCGAGAAGTCACCTTCACCTTCCACTTGGAGAGGACAGTCTTTTCTTTCATGAGAAAGCATCCCGCAACGCTTGCAAAAATTTATCAGTCTTTCGTACTTGAAGAGGAGTAAAGTATTTACTCCCATTTCAAATTGAAAGTTATGTTGGAAGTGGAGAGGATTATCAGTGTTCCAAAGCACTCGAACACGGACAAAATCAACTCTTGTGGAATTCTCGTCGAAGTAAACTTCAATCACAGGTCCAAAGATGTCGCCAATGAAAGTAAGCATCTGTCGGGACAGAAACTGAATCGGAATTCCCCGGATTTGGATCCAGAACGGAATCACCTTACGCACCTCTTCAGGGAGATTTGGAGCCCAGCGGTGAACCGTCACCATCCACTCAGCGAAAGACCAGGGACAACGGCGAAGGACCAAATTCAAAGTCTCCTCAGATGGGAAGATGAATTGGATTTGGTTTTGACCAATAATACGACCCGTAGTAGCCGTATCCAGACCCCAAAGACGTGGCATTTGAGAGAGCATTGCACGGAGATTTTTCTTCTTTGGGTTTAGAGGAACCACCACCAGCGAAAATTGATTTGAAGCCGCCGCATGGTTGCAGATCTCCGGAGGGAGAGTCACCGATGCGTCATTGATTCCAAGGTTAATGTTCAAGGCATATGAAGAAGTGATCTTTATATGTCGATTTGGCCATGGCGGTTTTCGTTTTCGAAAATCCAGATCTGAGAAAAGTAAGGGAAAACCGCAAGAGAACGTGGCCTGAGAAGCGAAATTTATGGGTAACGTCGTCTGCGGAAAGAAACCGGCACAGAGTGGGCTTGAAAATCGGGACACCGTGGCCGGAGAATCACTCTCGAAGAGAGACAGAAAATCGTCAAGTTTTGGCAGAAAAAGGTTCAACGGAAATCGCATTACGAATCGCCATCAACGGAATTTTTTTAGTTCTATTAAACAAGTTTGGCAGAAAAAGGTCTTTCCCAGGTAAACATGATTTTACATTTTTGACGAGAAAACGGGATTTGACGTTTTTGACGGTAAAACGGGATTTTACGTTTTTTTTGCGGGAAAACAATATTTTATGTATTTGACAAGTAAACGGGATTTTATGTTTTTGACATGAAAACGGGATTTTACGTTTTTTTGCCGAAAAACGGGATTTTACGTTCCCGTCAAAAACGTAAAATCCTGTTTTCCCGTCAAAATCGTAAAATCCCGTTTTCCTTGTAATTACGTAAAATTCCGTTTTCTCGTCAAAAACGTAAAATCATGTTTTCCCGTCAGAAACGTAAAATCCCGTTTTCCTGTCAAAAACGTAAAATCTCGTTTACTGTCAAAAACGTAAAATCTCATTTTGATAGGAAAACATGATTTTACGTTTTTGTCGAGACAACATGATTTTACGTAATTACAAGGAAAACGAGATTTTACGTTTTTGACGGGAAAACAGGATTTTACGTATTTGATGGGAAAACGAGATTTTACGTTTTTGACGGGAAAACGGGATTTTACGTTTTTTCCGTCAGAAACGTAAAATCCTGTTTTCCCGCAAAAAACATAAAATCCCGTTTTCATGTCAAAAACATAAAATCCCGTTTACCCGTCAAATACGTAAAATCCCGTTTTCCGTCAAAAACGTAAAATTCCGTTTTACCGTCAAAAACATCAAATCTCGTTTTCCCGTCAAAAACGTAAAATCCCGTTTACTTGGGAAAAACTTTTTCTGCCAAACTTGTTTTAATAGAAGGGTAGTTGACAAAAAAAAATATTTTTTATTGATGAACAGTAGTGGGCGTCTGTTTTTAACAGACTGCCACTTCATCGATATGGCCAATGACTGTTTTGCGGGTGACTTTGGAGGTGAGGGGATTGACCTGCATTTTTCAAAGCTGAGGGGTATTGTTACAAAAACAATAAAAGTTACGGGATTTTTTGCAGTAATCCCTAAAAATAAGTAGTTTTATATTCAGTTTCAAAAGTCACAACCTTTAGTCGACATTGTAAGAAAACTATTTAAGTTGGTGTTGTCTCCATGAAAAACATAAGTTTCAGATTTACTCTGTTTCTATTCTCTCGTCCAAATCTCTGTTTTTCCAAGTTGATCACAAACCAACTCATTCTGGTTGCAACTTTTAGTTGTTTCCGTTTCACCTTTTTGGTATAAAGTAATCCCATATTTATGCTCTGTACAAGAAACAATATCTTCTAATAAAATATTCTAAAAAATTTTTCTAAAAAAATCAAGGGACATTTGCTACAATAATCTGTAAAAAACTAGAATAGCCAAAATAACCTACTTAAATTTTTCAAAATTTTTGAATGATATTTTCCTATATTATTACCCTTAATACATTATTTTATAATAATAAAAAATCAACTAATTAATTTCGCTTATTTAAAAAACAAAAATTAATTAAAAAAGAAATCAAATCAACTTCAATAAAATAAATACAATATTAAATACAAATTAATTGTTTGTTTTAAAAAGGAAACATTTTAAAGAAAATAAAAGGAAACAATTTATCAAAAACCATTGACGTTAAAAATACATGTTCATGTTCTCTTCATATGTAGAGTTCTCCAAATCTTCAAAACAACAAAAATCATCAATTATCAAATCCATCATATGTAGAATTCTCCAAAATCAGTCAACCTTATTATCATCTTAGTGAAATCGTAAGTTATCTTGTCTTTTATTTTTCGTTTATGTTTTGTGATTTGTGTGTTTTGTTCCTAATATTACTACTTTTTTGTAGATCTATTCGCTTTAAATCTGAAAAACCATAACATAAAAAGAACGAAATCATACCTTGAATTTTCAGGATTCAACGTTTATGGAGATTCAAGTAATTAAAAACGTTTTAATGTAGAAGATGAAAAGCATGTGAAGTCGTCTGCCATGTTTTGGCAGACTTTTTGAGTCTACGTGTTTTGATAGATTTCATAGGTAGACTTACGTAAAGTTTACAAACACTCGGTAGACTTGCATAAAGTCTACAAGTTTTTTGCAGACTACAATAGCCAATCTCGCAGACTCTTATTTAGTCTGCGGATATTCGAAAGACTTTCATGACGTCTACAAGTTTTCGGTAGACTTCAATAGCCAATCCCGCAGACTTATGTTTAGTCTGCAGACATTCGGTAGACTTTCGTGAAGTCTACAAGTCTTGGGTAGACTTCAAAATTTGATAATGCAAACTGATTACAAGTCCACAGAAAGTTGGCAGACATTCATGAAGTCTACAAATTTTCGGCAGATTTAAAAAAATAATCAGGCATACTTACTTTCGGTTTGCGGATGATCGGCAGACTTGCATGGAGTCTCCGTGATTTGGACAGACTTCAAAATATGAGCCAAAAAACTTAAATTATGTCTGCATATATTAGGTAGACTTGCGTAAAGTCTGCGTGTTTTTGGAAGATTTGAAAACTCTATCCGTAGATTTGCGAAAAGTCTGTGAGATAGTATTTTCAAGTCTGCTTCAAATGTGCAGACTATAGGAAAGTCTGTCGAATTTTCGCAGACTAATTACTATAAGTCTACAGGCTCGTATTTTGAAGTCTGCTAAAAACATGTAGACTTGTCGATCATCCCCAAATCGAAAGTAAGTCTGCATGATTGTTTTATGAAGTCTACCAAAAATTTGTAGACTTCACGAATGTCTGCTGAGTGTCTGCAGACTTATAACCAGTCTGCAAAAATAGATTTCGAAGTCTACCGAAAACTTGTAGACTTCACGAAAGTCTGCCGAATTTCTGCAGACTAAACATAAGTCTGCATGATTGGCTATTGTAGTCTACCAAAAACTTGTGGACTTCATATGTCCGCGGACTAAATATGAGTATGCGGGATCGTAATGTAAAATTTGCCAAAAACAGTATACTTTATGCAAGTCTGCCAAATAAAAGTAAGTTCGCCGACTTATTATAAGTTTGTCAATAGTGAGCAAACTTTAAAGGTATATCGAGTGTTCTTAGAGTAAGTATGATTCATGTCTAATTTGTTTTTCTATATTTCAATATCTTGTAGGAAATTGGTAAAGTTCATGAAAGAAGAGATGATATACCAAATTTCCTCTTTTGATTTTGGATAAGTAAAACTGAAAAAATGATTTTGGGTTTAAACTAATGATATACCAAATTTCCTGTTTTGATTAATTATTATTTGATTTTATTATTTGATAAAAACGAATTTAAAAATAAAATTATAAAAATGGTAAGGATAATTTAGGAATTATAGAATTATTTAAGTGATTAGTAGGTTATGTGAGTAATAATATATTCCATGGGTTATTCTAGTCATTACAAAATAAAAGTGGGTTATTCTACGTAATTTTCTCAAAAATCAAACAAGATGTATCCTCTTGCAAAGTCGCGGAGGAAAAGATCTTAAAAAAGATTGCTCATTCATAGACAAATTATAATTGAGTATGCCATAAAATGAAACCAAAATCTGTAGAGACGCCAAAGAACTAACCAGATTGTGCTGACGATGATCTTAAATGAACACAAAGAAAATCTTGAAGAAAATTTGCACCAAATGAGCTAGGTGCAGCCAAAATATCATCAGAATCCAGGTCCAGTAAATCAACAAGTGGAGCTGCAGCAACACCATTTGGATTACTAACTGAAAGCGTGACCACTGTTGAAACTGATGCAGGCAAAGAGCGAGCTCTCCATACATTGAAGTTAGCCTCATCTAGGACTGGCATTCTCTCAACCAGAGAAGACCTATATGCACAAAGACCTCCCTTTCATGAGTTTTGAGAGAGAGAAAACATGAAAAATTACAATAGAAGATGGATGAGGAAGAAACAAACAAGGGATATCATTCACCACATGATATTCTTATGCTTGTCAACAAAAAAAATTGAACTCAATAACTCTTTGCTGCATTTCAAGGAGAAGGCTCCCTTTCTGCCTTACAATCATATTGTTAATCCTCCTACCATTGAATTTTAGAAAACTAAATAATTACCAAAAGAAAGTTTAGGACATGAATGTACATGTAAAATGTGTTCATAATCATTTTTCAGAAGGTAACGCAAGACAATTTCTAGTAGATAACCAAAATTCATTATTCATCATATATTCAGTACGCATATGCATCGTGTGTAGAGTTGAAGTTGAATAAGCATATACATTAGATGAACAAGTTGGGATGAAAACAGATAACACACTGAGATTGAACAAACTTGAACATACTCTAAAATAGAAGGAAAGCGGGATGACAATTTCAGTAGAGCAATTAATGCCATCGCTTTTGTACTCATAATCTGAGTTATGGCAAGTAATAGCATCCTCGATAACGTCCAATGCATCACATTCCCTTACATGTGCAAGACAATTAACTAGTCATTGTTAGAGGGGGGATTAGCACCCCCTGGTTTAACTCGGTTCGAACCGAGATCGGTTCAATCAAGACCGGTTTACGACGGTTCGGATCGAGGATAAGTCAGCCCGAAAACATTGGGCCGAGCTCGGGATCTCGCTGAAAGCCCACCTCGGCTACCGATCTAGGCCCATCACAAGCCCAGTCCGTTACAACAGATGAAACCGGAATATTTCCTCTTTCCCGCCGATCTCGGAAATGGAAATATTCCTTGCGAATAGACCGCCGAAGAATAAGGATTATATCCTTATCTCGGAGGGGAATCCGGAATATTTCCATTCCCTAATCGAGCAAGGAAAAGGGAATATTCACATAGAGAACCGCCTCAGAACACTATAAATAAAGGAGGAGCTTCATTCTTCAAACAAAACACAACTTCCGCAGAGACAGAGAATACAAGAGAGAGCTCGTTACCGATCTCAAGTCTTTTGTCTTTGCCTTCATACTTAAACTCTGTTGTAACCGCCGACCTTGATCAATAAACGAGATTCCGACCAAAGTACTGTTTTACCCTTTTTGTGTGATTTACGGATCAACAATTGGCGCCGTCTGTGGGGACATATAGAACAGTACTTTCGGATATCGTTTGATTGAAGTTCGGCAATGGTTCTTCCAGTCGATACCACCGCAGCCCTCGTCAACAGCTCAGAAACCGATGATCGAAACCCACGGATCGACGAGCTCAATCCTATCGATACCGAACTACAGACAACCGGAGGAAGACCCCCTCCAACCGTACCTGTTGGAGACGACAATCAGGTCGATCCATCTCGGACTCTTCCTCAGTCTCCGGCCGCTTCGATATTCACGGATCCGACCGTCTTCATGGAAGCTATGGCGGCGCAGTTCGCCGAAATTAACAAAAAGAACGAAGAGCGGATCGCGTCTCTCATAGCATCCCATTTCGAGCGCCGAAATCAGATCGGTATCCTCGATCGGAATCCGGTTACCCCCCCCAACGATAGCACGTTACGCCGAAATCTCTTGTCCGACCTAACCGACGCTCGACCCCCAGGCACGATCGACCCACCGACAAGAAGATCCTCCGCGACCGGTTCGGAAATCAACATCACGGACCGAGCCGCCCTGAATTTGGAATTCGCCAAGGTTCAGGCCCAACTACAAGATATGCGGACCACAGTCCATCAGGCTACGAGTTCGGCGCCCGAGATCGACCGGGTAATTCAAGAGTCACAGAGGACGCCGTTTACCGACAAAGTCGTCAACACTCCAGTCCGACGATTGGAAAGAGTCAAGATCACACCATACGACGGGTTTACCGATCCTAAAAACTTCTTGACTTCGTTTGTCATCACGATGAACCGATTTCGTTTCGGCTCGGAAACTGAGAAGGACGCAGCCATGTGCCAACTATTCGTGGAGAATTTATCCGGGGCCGCGCTCGATTGGTTTTCAACGCTCGAGCCAAGTTCGGTAAACAGCTATAACGAGCTCACTACCAAATTCCTCAAACGCTTCACCATGTTTATCAAGTAGAAAACAAAAAACGCCGAACTCTGGGCCCTCGAGCAGAAGCAGGACGAGCCCCTACGCAACTTCATGGAACGTTTCAAAGCGGTTGTATCCCATTGTACGATCGACGACGAAGCCGCGATCGAGGCTCTTTACAAAGCCACCTGGTACGAATCGGACTTTCACAGGGAGATCAAACGCAATAATCCAAAAACATTAGAGGACATCCTGCACAGGGCGCATATCTTCATCATGGAGGAGGAGGAAAGGTCCGAGAAAGATAGGCGATACGCGATCACGAAGCAGCCCGCCACCAAGGACAAACTGTACGTTCCCCCGAAACAACCCGTCAACACGGTCCAAACTCAGCAATCCTGGTCAAACACTTGGGTTCGGTCGGATGAACCAAAAGAACCCGACACCACTGAATCCGCACCGTACTGCAATTTCCATAACCGGTATGGAAATCATTCCACCGAGGAGTGCCGACATCTACAGGAGTTCCTGATGATGAAGTACAAAAAGGGGGAAGTTCCGGTCGAAGGAGCCTTCCAACCCTCGAACAGACCGCGCCGTAACGATAACGGTAGGAGACGTAATTCCAGACCAAACAAGGCTACCGAGCAGCCTAAAAATAAAACCGACGACGAACAACCGAAACGAGATCGGGAGGACAACATGGAAACTCAACAACCTCCGCAGGTTCGAAAACGCGTCAACATGATCATGGGTGCGTTGGAGACGTGCAACTACTCCGTCCGAGCTCTGAAAACATACAGCAAGGAAGCAGTGGCCGCGAAACAGTCACATCAGACTACACCCTGCGGAACACCGATCACCTTCTCCGAGGCCGACACAGAAGGACTTCATATGCCGCATAACGACCCGTTAGTCGTCGAGGCACTCATCGGTGATGTCGTAGTCGGGCGAATTTTGATCGACACTGGGAGCTCAGTTAACGTGATTTTCAAGGACACGCTGAAAAATATGGATTTTCCCGACAACCAAATCAGGCCGAACATCGAACCACTCACCGGATTCTCAAGCGAGCAAACCATGACAGCAGGAACGGTCAAAATTCCTATGTATACCGGGGGAATATGTCGAATGGTCAAGTTCTTGGTGCTAAACAAACCCGCGATCTACAACGTAATACTCGGCACGCCATGGATATTCTCGATGAAAGCAGTCGTGTCAACGTATCATCAATGCGTCAAGTTCCCAACACCTTCCGGAATCTTCACCCTCAGAGGCGACCAAGTGATGTCCCGAACGTGTTTCATCAACGAATGTAAACTGAGGACCACTCCCCGCACCTGCGTGATCAATAAAAAGAAAAATCCAAACGATCCCGATTTACCGCGACGCGAAACGATCGTCCAAGTCAGTATCGACGATTTCAATCCGGAGAGATGCGTAGGAATCGGAGCCGAGCTTCACGAGGACATCAAAGCGGATTTAATCCGACTCCTCAAAAGAAACATCTCGACCTTCGCCTGGTCAATCACAGATATGCCTGGAATCAATCCAAGGATAATAAGCCACGAGCTCAACATTGATCCCACCTTCAAACCGATCAAGCAAAAACGACGCAAGCTCGGCCCCGAGAAGGCTCGAGCCGTGAACGATGAAGTCGAAAGATTACTTAGCGCAGGATCGATTACGGAGGTTCGGTATCCCGACTGGTTGGCGAACCCAGTCGTTGTGAAAAAGAAAAACGGAAAGTGGAGGATATGCGTCGACTTTACCGACCTGAACAAAGCCTGCCCAAAGGATAGTTTCCCGCTCCCACATATCGACAGACTCGTCGAAGCCACCGCCGGGAACGAACTCCTCTCGTTCATGGACGCTTTTTCAGGTTATAATCAGATACTCATGCATTCGGATGATCGTGAGAAAACTTCATTCATCACGGACCGCGGTATCTATTGCTACAAGGTGATGCCCTTCGGCCTAAAAAACGCCGGTGCTACCTACCAACGCCTCGTTAATCGGATGTTCGCTAGCCAGCTCGGCAAAACGATGGAGGTTTACATCGACGACATGCTCGTCAAATCTTTGGTTGCGAAGGATCACGCCGGACATCTCAACACCTGTTTCGATATCCTGAACGAGTACGGCATGAAGCTAAACCCGACCAAGTGCACATTCGGTGTAACCTCCGGAGAATTTCTCGGGTATATCGTGACTCAAAGGGGAATCGAAGCCAATCCAAAACAGATCTCGGCAATCCTTGACCTACCATCGCCAACAACGAGAAGGGAAGTGCAAAGACTCACGGGACGCATCGCCGCACTCAACCGGTTTATCTCCCGGTCCACCGATAAGTGTCTCCCCTTCTACCAATTACTGCGCGGAAACAAAAATCTTGAGTGGGATGATAAGTGCGAGGAAGCATTCAAGCAGCTCAAAGATTACTTGTCAACACCACCAGTTTTGGCAAAACCCGAAGACGGCGAGACCCTCTATCTCTACATCGCAATCTCAACCTCGGCGATCAGCGGGGTCCTCGTTCGGGAAGACCGGGGCGAACAAAAACCGATCTTCTATATCAGCAAATCACTAGATGGAGCTGAAGGACGGTATCCGACTCTTGAAAAGCTGGCCCTCGCCGTTGTCGTCTCAGCTCGGAAATTGCGCCCTTATTTCCAATCACACTCAGTCACCGTGCTAACCGATCAACCACTCCGGACAATCCTACATAGCCCAAGCCAGTCCGGTCGGTTGGCTAAATGGGCTATCGAACTCAGCGAATACGATATCGATTACAAAAGCCGGACAAGCATCAAATCGCAGGTCCTCGCCGATTTCCTCATTGAATTATCTCCGGAATACATCAACACTGATGTCATAACCGCCGAACGATGGATCCTTCACGTCGACGGGTCGTCGTTTCACCGAGGCTCTGGAATAGGCGTTCGCCTCAAATCTCCGACGGGAGAAATCTTGGAGCAATCTTTCCGCCTGACGTTCAACGCGTCTAACAACGAAGCAGAATACGAAGCGCTAATTGCCGGACTACGTTTGGCCAAAGCCATCGGCGTCACACGCATTCACGCCTACTGCGACTCACAGCTCGTCGCAAGTCAGTTCAGCGGGGAGTATGATGCCAAGAATGATCGAATGGACGCATACCTCAAGCTCGTCAAACAACTTGCTTCCGAATTCGATTCGTTCGAACTTACCAAGATTCCGCGGGGCGAAAACGCTCCAGCCGACGCACTCGCTGCCTTGGCTTCGAGCTCCGACCCTCACCTCAAACGAACGATCCCGGTGGAAAGTATATCAGAACCTAGTATCGGAAGCACCGAACAATGCATTGTCACGACTCGCAGACGGGATTACGAGGAAAATCCCGCGACTGAACCTGTCTCACGTCGACAGAGACGGACTCCAACCATCGAGCCCGATCAAGACAACGAGCCAGAACGCTCTAACACCGCCGAGGGCAACAACGACATGTCGCAAGTCGGTGAAACGGCCCGATCGGATGATGAAACGGAGGAACAGACAGACGGACTTCATGAACCAATAGACCTCGAACAGTCCGACGAGCAGACTCCCGCCGATTGGACACTGGAAATAAAAATGTACATCATCGATGGCGAAATTCCGGCCGATAGATGGGCCGCTCGACGACTCAAAATGCGCGCCGCTCGCTACATACTTATCAAAGACGGACTGTTTCGTTGGAGTGCAGCAGGAATCCTCCTCAAATGCATCTCGGGCGATGAAATTCAGGAAGTCATAAAAAAAATACACGAAGGCGACGGCGGCAATCACTCCGGCGGCCGATCTCTAGCCCTGAAAATCAAAAGAGCAAGCTATTATTGGCCAAGTATGCAAGCAGACTGCGAGAGGTTCGTCGCGAAGTGCGACAAATGCCAAAGGCATGGCCCAATGATACACCTTCCTACCGAGCTGCTAACCACTTCGACAGCTCCGTATCCATTCATGCGATGGGGGATGGACATCATCGGTCCTTTCAGACGATCCACTTCGCAGAAAAAGTTCATCCTCGTCATGACGGATTACTTTACCAAATGGGTAGATGCCGAGGCGTATCCCGTCATCCTCGCCTCCGACGTTCAAAAATTCGTCTGGAAGTTCGTTATCTGTCGACATGGAATTCCGTACGAGATTATCACCGATAACGGCCCCCAATTCATATCAACACTATTCAACGACTTCTGCGCTAAGTGGAAAATCCGACTAAGTTTTTCCACACCAAGATACCCGCCGAGCAACGGTCAGGCCGAAGCAACAAACAAAACAATCATAGCCGGCCTCAAGAAACGATTGGATACTCATAAAGGGACATGGTCCGATAAACTCGACGGAGTCTTATGGTCATACCGAACGACCCCGAGATCGTCAACGGGGCAATCCCCCTTCTACATGGCCTATGGCGTGGAAGCTCTATGCCCCGCCGAACTCACCATCCCGACTATCCGTCGGACGATGCTCGCGCAAAATCCTGATCTTAACGACGAAATCATGCTCGACAACCTCGACAATCTCGAGGAACAACGCGATCAATCCTTACTTCGGATTCAGAATTATCAGAACTTGGCAGCACGCTACTACAACAAAAAGGTCCGCGGACGTCATTTCACCGATGGCGACCTTGTTCTGAGAAAGGTCTTCGAGGGCACCGAAGAAAAGAATGCCGGCAAGCTCGGCACGAACTGGGAAGGACCTTATCAGGTCATGAGGGTAGTCAAACCTGGCGTCTACGAACTCATGAAGCTAGACGGAACCCCCATTCCCCGTTCGTGGAACTCCATGAACCTCAAACGGTACTACATTTAGGCCAACCCTCAAGCGCCAAAAAAACAAAAAAAAAAAAAAAAAAAAAAAAAAAAAAAAAAGATCACCGAGCTACTACCCATACGCTCGATTCTAATATGTAATATGAACTACGAATGGCTTGATCCTTCTTTCGAAGGTACGTAGGCAGCCCTCACAAGGCGCAGCTATAACATTAATAAAATTTTACCAAGGCATTTAGCCGAACTCCAACAGTTCGTATTTTTAAGTCAAACTTTCAGTTTGCCGAACTCCAACAGTTCGTATTTTCTAAGTCAAACTTTCAGTTTGCCGAACTCCAACAGTTCGTATTTTCTAAGTCAAACTTTTAGTTTGCCGAACTCCAACAGTTCGTATTTTTAAGTCAAACTTTCAGTTTGCCGAACTCCAACAGTTCGTATTTTTAAGTCGAACTTTCAGTTTGCCGAACTCCAACAGTTCGTATTTTTTTAGTCAAACTCTTAGTTTGACGAACTCCAACAGTTCTTATTTTCTAAGTCAAACTTTTAGTTTGCCGAACTCCAACAGTTCGTATTTTTCAAATCAAACTTTCAGTTTGCCGGACTCACAGTTCGTATTTTCTAAGTCAAACTTTGCGTTTGCCGAACTCCAACAGTTCGCACTTTCAACCACCAACGGTTACATATCAATGTCCTGGCCAGACGATCTGATAAAGCCGAGCTTAGCTCGCACGCATCCTCATGGTGCAATGGATAATACACTTTCCACATTCAAAGCCGAGATCAGTCTCGCACCAACTTCTCAGATTATCCGAGCCAAATAAGCCGAGCCCGTCTCGCACACTCGGATTCAATGTGAAAAACCTAGAGCATATTAAGACGAGCTGTTCACGTACTCTTAAACTAAACTCTAGGGTCAAGCCGAACGTCCTTCCTCGCAAATCTAAGCCGACTTCTCAACAGTCGCAAAAACTTGTAAGCCGATTTCTCAACAGTCGCAAAAACAAGTAAGCCGATTTCTCAACAATCGCAAAAGCAGTAAGCCGATCTACGATAGGGATTGCCGACCTCGAACAGGTTCAGTCGAATTTATCCTCTTCACCCGGCTGAGACCGTACAGTTTACGGCACCACTGTGTACGATAAATTCGAGAGGTTCGTATTACGTACGACTTCAAATATATCAGAACTCGGCATAATAATAACTTGAGAAATAAAGCATAACACTCAAAATAGAAAGAGGACAGATAAAAATCAGATTCATAAAAGCCCCTCGGGCAAAACGACAAAACGGATACCGGATTTTAAAAACCCTCCGGTCCAAGAGGTCAAGTTATAAGCCCATTCGGGCAAAAGAAATCTAAACAAGTCGCAAAAAAAAAAGGGCTTAGACATTTTGCTTCCGCATCGCGTCAGCGCGATCCGCCGACATGGAAGCCTGATTGGAGCCAAACTCATCGAGGCCCGGTGGAACCTCATTGCCCATCGACGTCGAAACCTCTGGATGCACCGGATCACTAAAAGGCGTGACAACCAAGTCCGCCTCATCCAGCTCACGGAGGTCGATCGCGGCATATTCCTCCACCTTTTCAGCCTTAAGCTTTTCGAGCCGATCGATACGAGACAAAGGAACAACGATGCCGTGCTTCTTCTTGAGGGCCTCACAGAAATCGAGTACTCCCTGAACCTGATTGATCACGAGGAACGGTTTCTTCGCCTGCTCAACCGCCGACAAATGATCCTTTACCTTCTGGAGCCGGACTTGGCACTTTTCAGTGACCACCTTTCTCCTGGAGATCTGCTGGGTACGACCAGCCCTCAATCGCGAAGTTTCCGCGAATAGCTTTATCGAGAGAGCGTCTCTTTCCAACCCCAGCTCGGCATTGGATCTCTTAAGTGCGGCAATCTCGCGAGTCAGCTCGGCTACCGCACGATCGCCCGCCTCCACTCGGTCCTCGGATATATGCAGCTCCTTGCGAAGCTCCGCCGCTTGAACCCTCGCCTCGAAAGCTTTACGGCGCGATTCTCCGAGCTCGCGGTCGTAAGACCCGACGATCTCGTTCGTCTGAGCAACCATCTGCAGAAATAACGAACTTCAAAAATAAGCAATCGAAAGAAAGAGGATAACAAAAAAAAGAGAAGAAGAGAGTTTTACCTCGGCAGTAGTCTGGGCCAGTTTCTTGTAGGCCTCAGATTGGCGAAGGCTGTCGACCGGCGGAAGGAAGTCCGGGCCGAAACTTAAGCGCCGATACGATTCGACGTAATCCCAAGAATCGACCTCGGGATCTGACGTCCGACGCTTCTTCGACGCTGGAGAACTGTCCGATAGGACAATTGTATCTCCATCAGCTTGTTGGGGTTCGGTAATCCCCTCGTCGCCTTCGCCACCTTCGGCGTGCTCGGTACCGATTCCAGCGGTCGAACCAGCAGCCCGCCGAGACCCCCTTTTTGTCTTCCTTTTTTTCTTCTTCTCGGCCGGATGAGAAGTGTGCTCCCCAGCAGGAATGTCTCCTTGGCCAATCTCTTCTGTTGGAACTTCCGGGTTCACCCGTTCGGTCGCCGAAGGAGTCCAATCCCCAGCAGGAACCTCCTCTTGGCCAGCCTGTTCGTCAACAGCCGTAGCCCCGGGATTCATTTGGTCATCAGGCAGGGGAACACCCACGTCCATCTCGTCATCGTCCATCTCGGCTGAGAGATTAGGGATATCTTCGAACTTCATTTTTCTCCGACGACGTGATGACTTTGCTGCAAAAAATAAATAAAAAAAAAGCGATATAAACACCGGAAAACGAGTCTCGGTATCGACGATCTACAAAATGACAGAGTTATACCTCTGAGAACTCTCTTCGCCTTCAAATCAAGCTTTTCCTGGTAAGCTTCTGGCCACCGAGCTTTACCTGCCGCACTTAATCTCTTCACGTGGATAAAGGTGAATCCCGGCGTAGTGATAAGGAAGCCCGGTATGTGACGATCTGAAAAAGAAACGAAGAAATATAACTTAGGCAAAATAAAGCACTAAAGGGAATCAGGAACGAATATCTACCAATAGGCGTCCTCCACTGAGTTCGGTAACTTCCGTTTGGATGCTCGACAGAGGACTCGTCGATCTTCACATAGAAGTACCGAGCATCCCAGTTGTTAACCTTGCTCGGTTTATTCCCGGTGACGAGGTCACACTCCGGCTTCGCACTAGCTGATAAAAACCAAGGCTTCGCCTTCGACAGACTCACCCGGAATAACCTTTCAAAAATCTTCGCCGTAATAGGGATATCGCACTCTTCACCGAGAGTGAGAAGACCCATAAGATTTATTACCGTGGCCGGCATCAACTGAGAGATCGCAATATGCCGCCTCTTGCAATACTTATAGAAGAGTTCCGGGATGGGAAACTTAAGACCGCAGCTCCTGAAATACTCTTCGTAAACACAAAGATAACCGTCAGGAGCGTCCCACGGGCGGTCGGTCTCCTTCGGGATCTTGACAAGGATGCCATCCGGAGCATTGCATCTTTCCAAAGTAACTTGGACCGTCTCGGCCTTGGAACGAGACGGCCCAATATTCGCGGGTTTTTCAACCACCCGTCCGGTAGCCGACCTGGAAACATCATCCTGACGAGCCGCTGGCGATACAACGTGATCGTCCGGACAGGCAGCATCATCGCCCTCCGCGAGCCGAACTGCAAATTCCCGATCTGCCCGAATCTGTTCATCTGGCTCAACGACTTCTTCAAGTTCATCCTCCTCAACAAGTTGAGGAACCGCGATCGTAACCCTGGAACTGCTCGCTTCACCACGACGCGAGTTATGTCTGAGTAGATCTTGCATATCCGAGCTCGAAACAGAATCATCCATAAAACGTCTAAGGTCTGGGAAGTCTTGATTCGGAGATCGGTCACCAACAGATATCGAATCACCTTCAGAGGTCATTTCGATCGAAGGAAGGAATCGGTGAAGAACAGCTTGAAAACTAACGAAGAACAGTTGAAGATCGCCCGGAAAGTTTGAAGATCTTCAAGCAGATCGGAGAAACCACGGCGGAGGAATGATCGGCGAACGGAAAGAAAAATAAATTCTAGAGAGAAGGGAGAGCGTTTAGAGAGAGAAAGTACCTTTTTCTTTTCGGAAGCAAAGCAGAAGTGAGAAATGAAGGAGGATCGAACGGTATTTATAAAGAAAAACGCAATGATGACGACTCTTCGAATTCTGTGGCCAAAGAATACGAATCGACACGCGGCTCTTCGAATTCCGCAACTAAAGAAGATAAAGCGGCACACTCTTCCCGAGAAAAATCTGCCGAACTCGAAAGTTCCAAAATCTATCCGATCACGGGAGTTCCGATCTTCACTTTCGAAAGAAGTTCGCCGAACTCAAAAATCTGCCGAACTCGAAAGTTCCAAAATCTATCCGATCACGGGAGTTCCGATCTTCACTTTCGAAAGAAGTTCGCCGAACTCAAAAATCTGCCGAACTCGAAAGTTCCAAAATCTACCCGATCACGGGAGTTCCGATCTTCACTTTCGAAAGAAGTTCGCCGAACTCAAAAATCTGCCGAACTCGAAAGTTCCAAAATCTATTCGATCACCGGGGTTCCGATCTTCACTTTCGAAAGAAGTTCGCCGAACTCAAAAATTCGCCAAACTCGAAACAGAATCTGATCAGATCGTACCGATCTCAGTTCTAACCGAGCTAAAGAATACTCCCCAAAAATTCACCGAACTCGTAAACTCCCTCGCCGAACTGAGGGGGGGACCAATTGTTAGAGGGGGGATTAGCACCCCCTGGTTTAACTCGGTTCGAACCGAGATCGGTTCAATCAAGACCGGTTTACGACGGTTCGGATCGAGGATAAGTCAGCCCGAAAACATTGGGCCGAGCTCAGGATCTCGCTGAAAGCCCACCTCGGCTACCGATCTAGGCCCATCACAAGCCCAGTCCGTTACAACAGATGAAACCGGAATATTTCCTCTTTCCCGCCGATCTCGGAAATGGAAATATTCCTTGCGAATAGACCGCCGAAGAATAAGGATTATATCCTTATCTCGGAGGGGAATCCGGAATATTTCCATTCCCTAATCGAGCAAGGAAAATGGAATATTCACATAGAGAACCGCCTCAGAACACTATAAATAAAGGAGGAGCTTCATTCTTCAAACAAAACACAACTTCCGCAGAGACAGAGAATACAAGAGAGAGCTCGTTACCGATCTCAAGTCTTTTGTCTTTGCCTTCATACTTAAACTCTGTTGTAACCGCCGACCTTGATCAATAAATGAGATTCCGACCAAAGTACTGTTTTACCCTTTTTGTGTGATTTACGGATCAACAGTCATCAGATGTTTTTTAAAGTCAATGAGAAATCCCAAGAAGCAAGAGCATCTGCATATTAAACATGGAACAAATAATGAGCTAAGATTGGTACTGTAATGGTTACCATTACTGGATCTTCAATACCAAGAACCCCCACATTATTAACCAAAAGATCACCATATTCCCCAATGCACCATATCGCCACTCGAATAAGGGTCTCCTGGTGGAAATCTCAAAGAAACCATATTAGGAAGGATCATAATGATTGAGGACTAAAATCAATCGAACATTAAAAAAGCAAGAGCTACATGTTACAAGAATTTCAAGAATGCTTTGTATGATGTTCTGACTGTATATCCATAAGCTCTAATGCATTACTTATGACAAGAATAAGTGCATGCCCCACATCATCTTTCACAAACTTTCCAACCTATTAACATGGAATAGAGGACAGTAGGGTTACGGCCAATAAAAAACATTAAAAAGATCTTAAGCATATATAAACTCTCAGAGAACGGTTTCAAAGAATACCATAAACTCGTAACAAGTTAAAACATAGCAGAAAATATCACACGTTTGAATCCATACCTTCGACAAAACCTTGAACATGTGATCAATGTACCATATTTTCTCTAGAAAAGACATACATAATCAAAATTGTTAACAAATCAACACAAAATCTCAGTTAACTAGACAAATCAACACAAAATCTCAGTCCCTCCGTGCATTTATGTAGAGACAATACAAAGACAACATATTTTATCCGAATAGTTTTCATGTAATGCATGTTCTCAAGAAAAACTCATAATTCGGTCATCATCAGCCAAAATTGGGAATGAATGTCCAGTATTCTTGGAAAGAATACATGGTAATATATGTGGGCCTATCAACCCATCATGGGGGCCATTTCGATATTTTATGATATTGATTGACGCATCCAGTAGATGGTCAAATGTGTGTCTATTGACAACATGAAATACGTCTTTTGCAAAATTCATTGCCCAAATAATCATGTTGAAAGCGCAATTTCCTGAATACACCATAAAGAAAGTTAGGCTTGATAACGCTGGTGAATTCACTTCACAAGCTTTTTAATAACTATTGTATGTCAATGGGAATCGATATTGAGCATCCGGTCCCCCATGTACATACACAAAATAGCATGGCTGAATATTTGATTAAGCGTCTGCAACTCATTGCTAGACCATTGATATTGAGAACAAAGCTCCCAATTTCTATATGGGGTCATGCTATCTTGCATGCTGCATCATTGGTCTTGTCCAGATAAGACCAAGCGCATATAATAAACATTCCCCTTTACAATTAACATCTGGCCATGAGCCAAATGTATCACATCTCCGTGTTTTTGGTTGTGCGGTTTATGTTCCTATAGCCCCACCGCAAAGAACAAAAATGAGGCCACAAAGGAGATTTGGTATATACGTTGGTTATACATCACCAAGTATAATTCGGTATCTTGAACCGTAAACTGGTGATATGTTTACGGCTCGTTTTACCAATTGCCATTTTAATGAAGATGAATTTCCAGCGTTAGGGGGAGGAATTACAAAAATTCCAAAAGATGTTACATAGTGCACACCGTCTTTGTTACACCTAGATCCCCCTACAAATCAACGCGAACTGGAAGTTCAGAAAATCGTACACTTACAAAATATGGCGAATCAATTACCAGATGCGTTCACTGATACAAAAGGGTGACAAAATTATATATCCCTGCTGCAAATGCTCCATCAAGAATTAATATTGTTGAAGAACAAATTGATGAGAATAGAGCAAATGAACCTAGAGTTCAGTTGAAAAGGGGAGGCCAATTGGTTCTAAAAACAAAAATCCCCGAGAGAAAAATAAATTGGAAAAACAAAATGAAAAAGTTCCCGAAGAACCATATAATAAAAATGTGGAAAGAGAACCACATAAAGAGATTCATTGACATGCTCATATATTGCATGTTTAGCATGCATTTCATTTAGAGTTTTGTGTAATTCACATGCATAATTATGGTCTACTCTTGCATTTAGGTCTCATTTAGAGTAATAGGTGTTTGAATTAGGTCTTAGTGAGTTTTGCATACATTTGGAGTGTTTTTAGGTGTCTTGGAGGCAATTGATGATGTTTGGAGTTATGGAGCATAAGAGGAATGCAAAGCCCATCCGAGACGCTGGAAAGATGTAGCTGGACGAAGGCCCTCCGTTATGAATCGGCCTTGAAGCTCCGCATAGGAGTTGTAGAGGAGTGAGTCATCTGTCTATAGGAGTTAGATTCAAGCCATTTGGACATTTGGTTAAGGAGTTATCGTGTATTTACTGAAGACGTCTCTGCCTGGCCGATGAGCTTTCTCTTGTCTCGGATAAAATTCCCTCACCATCGTCTCGCTCTCATTTTAGCCGGGACAAGAAAATACCTCAGCCCGGCACAAGAATTCTCCTCGGGCAGGAGATATGCCGGCCCATCTTCCCGCCTTGAATCGACCCGGCACAAGTCTCTCGACGATTTCCTCCTCAGCTCGTCCTGGTCTGATTTTAGCCGGCACAAAAATCTCCCTCAGCCCGGCACAAGAAGAGTCCCTCGGCAGGATATATGCCGGCCATCGTCCCGGCTAGAATCTCCCCGGGATCGATTCTCTCGTCTAAAAATCCCTCAGCATCGTCCCGGTCTGATTTTAGCTGGCACAAGAAGTCCCTCAGCCCGGCACAAGAAGAATCCATGGCAGGAGATATGCCGGCCTATCGTCCCGGCTATACTCAACCCGGGACCAATCTCTCGACGATTTCTCCCTCAGCTCCGTCCCGCCTAGAAGCAGCCCGGGACAAAAAATCCGTCAGTCCGGTGCTGAATCTTTCCCTCGGCAGGAGATATGCCGGCCCATCGTCCCGCCTTGAATCGACCCGGCACTGTTCCTCTCGGCTAAATCTCTTGTCCCGGTCTCCCTGATCCCGGCTAGAATCTCCCCGGGATCGATTCCCTCGGCTAAAACTCTCATCCCGGTCTCCCTCATCCCGGTCTCCCTCATCCCGGCTAGAATCTCCCCGGGATACACTCTCGACCCAAAAATTTCCGGGTCAAAACCCGGTTTGTTCCGGGTTGACCCGGTTCCCCTCTCTTTATTATAAATACTCTAAAATTTATTTGCAAGCTTTTTCTTAAGTCTAAAACCCTCACATTTGAGAGAGAACTTGAGATTTCTAAGAGAGAACCTCTTTGTTTATGCAATTTAGTATTTGTTTCGATCAATCTCTTCCATCTATCTTCTTTTTATCTTGATTATCCATCACCCATCAATGAATTCATCTCTTATCAAAATCGATTTTGAGGTGTTCTTGATGGATCTTGAGTAGTCTTTTAGGATCTTGAGATGGGGTAGATTAAGATGTTCCTAGGCTTGATTCATGGTGTTTAGGGTTAGATCCTCTTATATCCTTTCTTGTTTAGTGTTCTTAATGCTAAATCTAGCTTGAAAAATTAGGTTTAGAACATAAGGCATTCATGCACACCAAGTGTTTGATGAAATGCCTTGATGAACTAAACAAGAGTTTTACATTCCTAGCCTATGATAATAGTTGTCTAGGGTGTATCTTTGGTTGATCTAGTTATTGTTCTTAATGCTTGTAAATTTTTAATCCACAAATGATGATTTGCTAATGGTTTTGATAATTAACATAGTGATTAGTTGCTTGGAAGAGAGATAATCAAGATTAGGGATCTTATGCCTAGGGATTAGCTTGTTTGAGTAAATGAACATCATGAATCGAACTAGGGACTTCTTATATCGATAACTCTATCTCTAGATTCGTTTTTGCTTATTGATTTATAATCTTGCTTAGTGCTTTTGCTTAATTCTAAATTGGATACTTAACAACAAACCACACTTGTTTAGCTTAACTTACCATAAGAACCTTGCATTCTTAGTGATTAGGATAAATCCCAATTATGGATTGATAACCTCTTATGCTACATCGTATAGGGGATATTGATACCTCTTAAAGACTAAAAAGTCTTGTATCATTCATCTAGAAGATGAACATGATACAGAAAAATATGAGATTTCCATTAACTATGCCCAAGACGAAAAATTATGGGATATATATGAAATAGAAGATAATGATGGAATTTTCTCATTCTCTGTATCCAAAGAAATTGATTATGAAAGTGACGATCCAGATCCAAGGTCCATATCATAATGCCAGAAAATATATGATTGGGAGAAATGGAAAATGGCCATAGAAACTGAATTGATTTCCCTCAATAAAAGAATTGTTTTTGGACCTATTGTCACTACATCCAAAGATGTAAAACCGGTTGGATACAAATGGGTTTTTGTACGAAAAAAAAATGAGAAAAATGAGGTGACAAGATACAAAGCTCCTCTTGTTGCACAATGATTTTTTCAAAGACCGGGAATTGATTATGAAGAAACATATTCCCCGGTTATGGATGCAATAACATTCAGATTTTTGATGAGCCTTGGGGCATCTAAAAATCTAGAAATGTATATTATGGATGTTGTGACAACATATCTATATGGATCACTTGATAACAATATCTATATGAAAATCCCTAAAGGATTGAAAATGCCTGAAGCATTAAGCTCAAAATCTAAAGAAATATGTGCGGTCAAATTACAGCGATCACTTTACGAATTAAAACAATCCGGACGCATGTGGTATAATCGCTTAAGCGATTATTTGCTAACAAAAGGGTATGTGAATATTCCCTTGCAACTTTATTAAAAAATCATCATCAGGATTTGTGATCATTGCTGTATATGTTGATGACCTGAACATAATTAGAACTCAAAAAGAAATTAATGATGCAAGAACTCATATGAAAGAAGAGATCGAAATGAAAAATCTCGGAAAGACAAAATTTTGTCTTGGATTACAGATAGAGCACTTCCGAGATGGAGTATTTGTGCATCAATCATATTATACCAAAAGGATCTTACAACGTTTTTATATGGATAAAGAATCATTTGAGTACTCCAATGGTTAATCGATCTCTCGATACTGAAAAAGATCCATTCTGACCTTGTGAAGATAACGAGGAAGCGTTAGGTCCTGAAGTACCTTATATGAGCGCTATAGGTGGACTTATGTATCTTGTAAATTGTACCCGACCGGATATAGCATTTGCTACAAATATAGTTGCAAGATTTAGTTCGTCACCTACGCACAGACATTAGAATGGGATAAAACATATATTTCGCTATCTTCAGGGAACAATTGACTTAGGTTTATTTTACCCTCGAAACTCCAATTTCGATTTAATCGGTTTTGTAGATGCAAGCTATTTATCAGATCCACATAAAGCTCGATCGCAAATAGGATATGTTTTTACAACTGGAGGTACTGCAATATCATGGCGTTCTCAAAAGCAGACTCTAGTCGTCACTTCCTCAAATTATGCAGAAACAATTGCGCTCCATGAGGCATGTAGAGAATGTGTATGGCTCAGATCTATGGCTCATCACATTAAAGAAGCAAGCAGAATAGTCACCAATAAGGAGCCAACGATATTGTTCGAAGATAATGCTGCATGTGTCGCTCAACTCAAAGAAGGTTATATTAAAAGTGATAGAACGAAACATATTCCTCCAAGATTTTTCTCTTACACTCGAGAACTTGAGAATAATCAAGAAGTCGATATCCAATACATTCGTTCAAGTGACAATGAACCAGATCTCTTTACAAAGGCGCTTCCCACTACAACATTCAGAAAATATATTCAAAGTATCGAAATGCGTCATCTACGGAATTTAATTTATGAAGAGAATGCTATATCCATCATTCCAGGGGGAGATTGTGTCACTGTACTCTTTTTTCCTTGTCTTGGTTTTTATTCCATTGAGTTTTTCAATAATAAGGTTTTTAATGAGATAGTACGTAATACGTTAGTAGTGATGGATAAATAAGAGAGAGTGTTAAAGATAATTATCCATATTTATCTTTTACTTTACAACGAAAGAATCTCACCGACTTGATAAGTCGGTAAATATTTTCTATTATTTTACTGTTATATTTTTGTATTATAAATATAGATGCAATGTTAGTGTAAATAGGCACAAGCAATAATAAAGAGATCACTTCCTCTCTTTTCCTCTAGTCTCTCTCACTTCCCTCACCTCTCTCTCAGCAAATATATAATAATATATAACATATATCCACATATATAGTTTATAACACTTTTGAAACTTATGATATGCGTGGTCTCTTCAAAGTGTATAGTTCACGCCAAATAAAATATCCAATGACCATTTAGACCATTTTCTCCTTTCTAGAAATGATTTTGGATTTGATGACTACATCAACAAGTGGCAAAAATGGTGACATCGTATTGGACGGTGCTAGAAAAGCGGATTGAGAGTGCGGTGGGGTTCAACTACGGTACGTGAGAAAAACAAAATTTGCGGAACAAGTGCGATTAGTGAAAAATAAGCGGTGCATGATAATGTTTGATTGATGGAAAAAACAACTTGTGGTAAAACATAAATGTTTGGATGGTGATCGGCTTTCTCCACTAAGTATCCATCTCCGAAAAAACAAAAAATAACAAGAAGATGAGCCTTGAGAGGATAAAGGCATGATCAGCTTAATTCCCTTCAAACGACTGTATGGAATACCTAAAAGAATGGCGATTCTGCTACCAAACGAGGACCATGTTCGATTTTTTTTGAGTTTATCGTGATTTCAACAATTACATAGTAATCGAGAATGCCCATTTGTCTTAAAGGACAATGCCAACTTCACTATGCTCAGTTGGCAGATTAAATAATTGGTAAACATTCTAATTTTTTCTTTTGCAAATATCCTACTCTTTTAATATATATTCGTATATGGAAACTTAACTCTCTATCTCTTTTTTTTATAAGAGTTATCAAGTTTCGTAAAGAAAGTTTCAAGTAAGGGTATCTCATGTGATGATAGAAATAAGATGTATCATCTTCTTTGTTGGCCATACGTAGCCTCTGACCTAGTGAATGGCCTGAGGTGTATGCGCAAGTGGGAAGACAAGTATCTTCCCTTCTTTCCCTGGTATATTTGCACGTTTTGCAATCTTACATCACTTGGAAGAGATAAAAGAGCTGAGAAACCTGATTAGGGAGGGACATCAACATCACTGTTATGGATGTACTATGTAGAGTGCCTTACGCCACATCCAGACAAACGAAATTCCCAGAGAAACTGTCGACAAGTTTATCTGCACTGATTACCAGCCTCTAAGTACTGATGAACCTTGAATGCAAAGAAAAAAAAATTAAAAATGTTTGAATAATCAACACCTTAAAGGATGCTTTGCGAGAGCTTCAAAAGCAGGTAATAAGGGCCGACTTAATTCATTACACATTATTGTTTTTATCAGAAAATCTTATTTTCTACGGTCCCAAATCACTAATCTCTACTTTTGTTGGATATGACATTGTGGTAATAGAGGGTGTTGAAGAAATTAATGGAGAATTTGTGGCAATCTGAAAAATGAGTAATAAAACCAATGTGGCTGATTTTGGATATGTCTACGTTTTCCTATAAACTTTTATATGCTTGTGGGTGTATGTGATACACAAAAAACTTTATGTTCGAGCTTTATATGGGCTAATGCATCTGCTTACTAAATTTATTATCCTAGTGATGGATGCGAAAGAGATTGAAAAGCGGATGAGGAAGAAGATGATAAGAAACAAGAGGAACCAGAGGAACCAAAAGAAGAACCGGAAGAGAAATAATATTCTCCTTAACCCAAAAAACGTCCCTCTTGTTGTTTGTGGTATGTCAGTTGTGGTCTAAGTACCCCTCCGTTAACAGTGTCGTCAAATCAAAACAGGCTACAACTAAATCAAAACGAGACGTTTATTTTTGTAAAACGGCATGAATAGTGCGCAACCGTCTTCCACTCTCAAACAATCATACAAAATCAACATTAATCGGCATAAGGTTGTGATAGAATCTAAAACATAAACAAATTTATAGCGATAATCGATTTGAATCGACATATTAATGGATATAAATCGACTTACCGGAGTTTAGTGCAACGAGAATTATGTTGGAGATTTTTAAATTTAATGAAGAACCCTAATTTTCAAATTGGGGATTTTTGGTCTATAGTCGATTTGGGGGTTCAAATTTAATGAGATTGAACATTATTTATGTCGTTTTTTGACACAAAGACCCCATTTTGATTTAATTGTAACCCGTTTTGATTTAACGATAATGTTAACAATCATATATGAAACTTACTTGAGGAGTTTCTACATTATAAATATAGCTGAGGGGTTTCTACCATATTGATATACTCATACATTGCATGTTTTAGCATGCATTTCATTTAGAGTTTTGTGCAATTCGCATGAATAATCATGGTCTTGTCTTGCATTTAGGTCACATTTAGAGTTTTAGGTATTTCCATTAGCTTTAGTACTTTCTTGTATGTTTTGGAGTATTTTCTAGGTGATTGGAGGCACTTGGGAATAGTTGGAGAGTTGGACCTAAGTGGTGTGCAAATCCCATCCGAGACGCCAGAAAGATGTAGCTGGACGAAGGCCCTCCGATGTGAATCAGCCTTGAAGCTCTTCATAGGAGTTGTATAGGAGTGAGTTATCTGTCTACAAGAGTTGGATTCAGGCCATTTGGACATCTGGTTAAGGAGTTACCGCGGATTTACTGAAGACTTCTCTGCCTAGCTGAGGAGCTCTTTCCTTACCGGATGCATGCACGGGCCCGGGACAAGACTTTTCCTCATCCCGGCCCCGCGTCTCGGTTCCACACCGCCCGAGATTGCATTTTCCCTCGGACAGGGAGTTTCCTGGCCTCCCGTCCCGGCTCCACACCCCCCGGTGCCACAACCTCTCGGCAACAAACTTCTCATCCCGGCTTCACACCGGCCGGGATTGCAACTTTCCCTCGGGCAGGGGATATCCCGGCCTTCCGTCCCGGCTTGAAGTCCCCCGGCATCATCTTCCCTCACCGAAGACTTCTCATCACGGCCTCCCATCCCGGACCAATCTCGGCCGGCATCACCAACCTCTCGGCAACAATCTCATCCCGGCCCCGTGTCCCAGCTCCATCCCGGCCGGGATTGAAACGATGACCCAAAAATGTCCGGGTCAAAACCCGGTTTGTTCCGGGTTGACCCGGTTCCCCTCCCTTTTATTATAAATACTCTACAACCCTAATTTTATTTGCTAAGCTTTTCTTAAGTAAAAAACCCTCACATTTGAGAGAGAACTTGAGATTTGTAAGAGAGATCCTCTTTGTTTATGCAATTTAGTATTTGTTTCCATCAATCTCTTCCATCTATCTTCTTTTTATCTTGATTATCCATCACCCATCAATTATCCATATCGATTTTGAGGTGTTCTTAATGGGTCTTGTGTAGTCTTTTTAGGATCTTGAGATGGGGTAGATTAAGGTGATCCAAGGTTTGATTAGTGGTGTTTATGGTTAGATAATCTTATATTCCTTCTTGTCTAGTGTCCCTAATGCTAGATCTAGCTTGAAAGAGTGGATCTAGATCATAAGGCATTTCATGCACACCAAATGTTTGATGAAATGCCTTGATGAACTAGACAAGAGATTTATGCTCCTAGCCTATGATAATAGTTGTCTAGGGTGTATTTTTGGTTGATCTTGTTTGTATTCTTAATGCTTGCTAATCAATGATTCACAAATGAAAGTTTGTTAATGAATGAAGTGATTAGCATAGTGATTAGTTGCTTGAAAGAGAATTAGTCAAGATTAAGGATCTTATGCCAAGGAATGATCTTCTTTGAGTGAATGAACACCACTAATTGGATTTGGATCACCTTACATCAATAACCTCATCTCTTGCTCCGCTTTTGTTTATTGATTTAAAATCTTGTTTAGTGCTTTTGCTTAATTCGAATTGGATACTTAACAACAAACCACACTTGTTTAGCTTAACTTACTATAAGAACCTTGCATTCTTAGTGATTAGGATAAATCCCAATTATGGATTGATAACCTCCTTACTACATTGTATTGGGGATATTGATACCTCCTAGAGACTAAAAAGTCATGTATCAATTTGGCGCCGTTGCCATATTGAGATTTGTTTTAACATTTAGATTTAGGTTATTAGTGAGCTTAAATATTATTTTCTACTAAGTTACTAATTTTCTTCACTTCCCATTGCTTTTGCTCTCTATAGGTGTATGCATACTCATTCCCGTGGCAATACCAATCTCATACAACCAAGGGACGATATTGATCAACTTGAGAGGGGTTCAAGCGCAAGAAGGAACCGTGTGAGAGTTCAAGAAGAGGTTGGTAACGACATGGAGCAATTTGAGAATGTTCCACTTGGGAACATCAACGAACCCATTCCCCACCAAAAGAACGGTGGGAATGGGGATGGACACGGCAACAATCAAGGAGGTGGTGGCAATGGAAACCATCACCGTCCTAACCACGAGCTAGGCATGTCGTAGGAGAAGGTGATGCGGCAAATGCACACCAAAACCATCAAGGGATTCAACCACCTCCGGTTGAAAACAACAACTTTGAGGTCAAACCCGGGCTAATCAACATGGTTCAAGCCAACAAGTTTCATGGGTTATCAATGGAGGATCCTCTAGATCACATTGACCAATTTGACCGGATATGTGATCTCACCAAGATTAACAGAGTATCCGAAGATGCTTTCAAGCTTCGTCTCTTCCCGTTCTCTTTGGGTGACAAGGCTCACCAATGGGAGAAAAGCTTGCCTCAAGGTTCTATTACTTCTTGGGATGATTGCAAAAGGGCATTTCTAGCCAAATTCTTCTCACCGGCTAGAACCGCCAAACTTCGCAATGAGATTTCAAGCTTCACACAATGGTCTATTGAGTCTTGAGAGAGATTTAGAGGCTACACTTCTCAATGCCCCCATCATGGCTTCTCCAACGCCTCACTTCTTAGTACTCTCTACCGAGGCGCTTTACCTAAGATTTGAATGCTACTTGATACGACATCGAATGTTAATTTCCTAGCTAAAGACGTGGAGGATGCAATGGAGTTGGTAGAGAACTTGGCTCAAAGTGATGGCACCTATGGCGACGATTATGATCGTGCCACAAGGACCACGAGTGACTTTGATGAGAACAAGAGAGCCAAAGACATGAAAGCTCTTAATGACAAGTTGGATAAGCAAGTCTCTATGATAGACAAGCTTCTTGCCTCTCAAAAGAAGTCTCAAAAGGCGGTTCATTTCATTGGTGACTACGAGAACAATCAAGCTTGCTATCAAGAGGAAGCCGTGGAAACACAAGAGGAAGTGAACTACGTGGGGAACCAAGGTAACTTCCAAAGACAAGGGTTCAACCAAAACTATAGGAATCCACAAGACCAACTCTACCCTCAAAAATCTACTCAAGCTCAAGGAGTTCCACAACAACAATTCCAATCTCAAGGTCAACCTTCTAACTCCAACCAACAAGGGTATGTCCCAAGGTACCAATTACAAGGAAACCAAAGTGGATTCCAACCAAAAGCCCCATCCGGTTTTCAAGGTCAACAACAAGGGTTTGTGCCCCTAGGTCAAGCACCTACGTCTAAACCGCAAGAGCTTGTCTTGGCCTCCATGTTCTAACAACTAATCAAGGGCCAAACGGAAACCACTAACAAGGTAATTTGCTCTTACAATGATCTTAATAGCAAGTTTGAGGCATTGAGCTCAAAGGTGCAACTAATGGAGCAAAGGAGTGCCTCCTCTTCCTCAAATCATCCTCAAGGCTCTTCAAATGGGAAGGCAATACTTACCTCTAAAGAGTCTTGTAACACCTTTTCCACTCTTGAAGAGCAAGATCACATAATTAAGGAGTTCCTCGGGTTAGTCTCTAGCCTCAATGAGGACATTGAGCAACAAGGTGGGGAGGTGACCTTTGGCCATGAGAATGATATGGTGTTGATTAAAGAGACGAATAACAAGGTTGAGGAGTCCATCAAGGACGTGGCTAGAATGAAAAACGTAGAGATACTTGTTGGGTCAAAAAGAGAGCCCATTCGTACTACACCTCCCCCATATGAGCCTCCACTTCCATTTCCCGGTCGTTTCCTCAACAAGGCACAAGAGAAAGTACCTCCAAGCACAACAAGGATCGAGCCTAAGACTCTCCCAAAGCTTGGAAACCCCGGAAAATTCTCAATATCTTGCACCCTTGGAAGCTTGGAAATTGATGATGCTTTGTGTGACTCGACTCAACCGTGAATGTCATGACCTTGGAGATGGCCAAAAGTCTTGGAATAGATCATTTGAAAGATTACCCCTCCACCATCACATTCGGAGACTCTTCCACGAAGAAACCTCTTGGCATGATTGAAGACTTTGCTCTAAAGATTGGGAAGTGTCTTGTACCAACGGACTTCGTTGTATTGGAGATGGCACCAAACATAAAGCTACCTCTACTCGGACTCCATTCCTCAACACAACCGGTGCAAACTTGGACGTCATAAACAAGAGGGTTGTTCTTAAGAACGTGGATGACAAGAAGTTCTACATAATGATGCCTTCTTCCACCGCTATTTGTGGGACCATTATATGTGGAGACAATGAAACCCAAGCCCGGAAGGTTGAGTGTGCGGGCGTATGTGAGACGGAGAGTTATGGGATGGTTGAAGAAGCACTAGCTCTAGATGGAAGCAGCTTGAGTTCCCTCTTTCACACCACAACGGAGAGTGAGGGTGAAAGTGCTAAGGTTGATAAGAAGAGGACAAAGCCTAGGTCCGAGGAGAGGAAACCGAGCATGCTCAAAAGGATTGGACCCTTGCTAGACCAACTTTCGATCGTGACTCTCATCCCATGGAAACATGAAGAAGGGATGATTGAGTACAAGGTCAAATGTAGAGGGCGTCCCAAACCTTTTGCCAAGGCTATAGCAACCCTCACACCGGAGGTTAGGGAGCCAAATCACGCCGGTCTTCAAGGCTTAATGGGTAAAGTTCTCAAACTCGAGCTTAAGGAACTGCAAAGGAGTGCTTGCACTCCTCCATTACCCGCCTAAAAGGGTAACAAACGTCGAACTTAGTGACGTTAAACAAAGTGCTCTTGGGAGACACCCCAAGCTTATCCTTGTACATATTTCCTTTTATGCTTTTCTTTCGTTAGTAGTTCCTTTCGATGGGGTTTCTTAGTGCAAGTAGGTTTTCGGTGGACTTATGGACTAAGGTGCATAGGATGAGATGATGGAATATGGCGTCCCTTGATCCCTCTCGTCCCCTCCATCCTTTTCCAAGGTAACACTGCAAACTTTGTACATAGCATTTAGAATCATATCTTCTTTCCTTCTTTCATGCATTGTTTAACTTTTCCTTAAGCTTCTATTACACAAGGGACTGTGTAATTTAAGTTTGGGGGAGGGTTTGTGTGTTATCTAACATCGTTTTTGGTGTTCTTATTTTGCCTTTTGCACCTTGAGTCTCATGCATATCATGCATTTTCAATAAATTTGAAATTTTTGTGCATTTCCATATAGGATTGAGTCTAGATGCATAGCATATAAGGTAGCTTTGCATGAGCATTAGGAGCAATGATAGATTTGTCCTTGTAAAGTACCTTATTAAGAGCCTAGTCAAATGTCATTGTTGCTAGTTACTTGATGCTTTGATCTCGTGTAGAAATTAAGAACGAACCATGCTTTGATCTCATGTCTTATTGTTCTTGCTTTGATTGAAACAAACCTTGACTTGAATTCAACCTCATCTAAGTGATAACCATAAATTTGACTTGTAAATATTATGTTTGTGCAATCTAGAATGAATTCGTGGATCACATATACATACTTGGATATTCTTTCTCCTTTTTACCACTCTTGCTTATCCAAGTAGCCATATCCTATCATTGGAATGGTTTCCCCTACCCTAATCTTAGCCTTCTTTCAAGCCATTGTTATTAGTGTGTGAATTGTGAGGCCTTTCTTTCGAACAAACTTGGAAAAACGTGTTAGGTTTAGGGAGACAAGAGGGAATTCTCATGTAGATTTAGCTCCAACATCTCTGAGTTAATATAGGAATAGGCTAGGTAGGATGGCGGTTCTTGGTTCAAGTTTGGGGGAACGGTTTTAGATTTGGTGAACGTTTGAGAGTGGATTGTGGAATGGAAAAGAAGAAAAGGAGAAAGGAAAAAGGGGATCGGATTTGTGTAGATTAGTTGGTGCAAAAATCATAAGACTAGCTCTTAAGAATAAGATAGCCTCAAAAGATAGAAGGAAAAAGAAGAAAGCCAAAAAGGCCAAAGCATCAAAGAATGAGAAGAGGCGTGAACCAAAAAGAAGAGCTAGATCATAACAAAGGATCACCAAGACATGAAAGAACAAGGAAGAAGAAGTGATCCCCTAATGAGAATAAGGTGAAATGAAAAGACAAGAAGCATGTGGGTTTGAGAAAGCAAAATGCCTCAAGATAAAAAGGGTAGCTTAGGATATGGGCATAACGGGTTATAAGCTTTAGGTTAGAGATACTCTAGGCATTTGGGTAGATGAGAATTCTCCCTTGTATGCATAGGTTGCCTTTTACCTTTAGCATTTTGGTAAGGTTTGTTCATTTCATGAGAGATCCTTGTACCTAATTACCCATGCATGATAATGAGATCACCTTCATCTCATAACCTTACCCTTTGCCAAACGAATTCATTTGATCTTGCATAAACATGATTCACACCTATTACACGTAATCAATTTCAAGAGGTTGGAAGATATTAAAGTTTGTGTAGGTTGAGGTTCGAATGTAAGTCATGCAAGGATAAGTATGGCTAGTCACTTTTGAGTAAGTTGTTTGATCGCATCAAGAAGTTTACAACTTGGACATTGGGCTCGGATTCTTTTTATGGCACTTTTGGATTTGAGCTCCCATTTGAAGTCTTCTCCCTTTCTTTATTCTTGTTTGCTTGAGGACAAGCAAGGGTTTATATTTGGGGGAATTGATATACTCATACATTGCATGTTTTAGCATGCATTTCATTTAGAGTTTTGTGTAATTCGCATGAATAATCATGGTCTTGTCTTGCATTTAGGTCTCATTTAGATTTTTAGGTATTTGCATTAGGTTTAGTGCATTCTTGCATGTTTTGGAGTATTTCCTAGGTGATTGGAGGCAATTGGAAATAGTTGGAGAGTTGGACCTAAGTGGTGTGCAAAGCCCATCCGAGATGCCGGAAAGATATAGCTAGACGAAGGCACTCCGTTGTGAATCAGCTTTGAAGCCCTTCATAGGAGTTGTAGAGGAGTGAGTTATCTGTCTATAGGATTTAGATTCAGGCCATTTGGACATCTGGTTAAGGAGTTACCGCGGATGTACCGAAGACGTCTCTGCCTAGCCGAGGAGCTCTTTCCTTACCGGATGCATGCACCGGCCGGGACAAGAATTTTCCTAATCCCGGCCCCGCGTCCCGGCTACACACCGCCCGGGATTGCATTATCCCTCGGACAGGGAATTTCCCAGCCTCCCGTTCCGGCTCCACACCGCTCGGTGCCACAACCTCTTGGCAACAAACTTCTCATCCCGGCTTCACACCGGCCGGGATTGCAACTTTCCCTCGGGCTGGAGATATCCCGGCCTTCCGTCCTGGCTTGAAGTCCCCCTGCATCACCTTCCCTCACCGAAGACTTCTCATCCCGGCCTCCCATCCTGGACCAATCGCGACCGTCATCACCAACCTCTCGGCAACAATCTCATCCCGGCCCCGTGTCCCGGCTCCATCCCGGCCCCGTGTCCCGGCTCCACCCCGGCCGGGATTGAAACGACGACCCAAAAATATCCGGGTCAAAACCCGGTTTGTTCCGGTTTGATCCGGTTCCGCTCCCTTTTATTATAAATACTCTAAAACCCTAATTTTATTTGCTAAGCTTTTCTTAAGTAAAAAACCCTCACATTTGAGAGAGAACTTGAGATTTGTAAGAGAGATCCTCTTCGTTTATGCAATTTAGTATTTGTTTCCATCAATCTCTTCCATCTATCTTCTTTTTATCTTGATTATCCATCACCCATCAATGAATTCATCTCTTATCCATATCGATTTTGAGGTGTTCTTAATGGATCTTGAGTAGTCTTTTTAGGATCTTGAGATGGGGTAGATTAAGGTGATCCAAGGTTTGATTAGTGGTGTTTAGGGTTAGATAATCTTATATTCCTTCTTGTCTAGTGTCCCTAATGCTAGATCTAGCTTGAAAGAATGGATATAGATCATAAGGCATTTCATGCACACCAAGTGTTTGATGAAATGCCTTGATGAACTAGACAAGAGATTTATGCTCCTAGCCTATGATAATAGTTGTCTAGGGTGTATTTTTGGTTGATCTTGTTTGTATTCTTAATGCTTGCTAATCAATGATTCACAAATGAAAGTTTGTTAATGAATTAAGTGATTAGCATAGTGATTAGTTGCTTGAAAGAGAATTAGTCAAGATTAAGGATCTTATGCCTAGGAATTAGCTTCTTTGAGTGAATGAACACCACTAATTGGATTTGGATCACCTTACATCAATAACCTCATCTCTAGCTCCTCTTTTGTTTATTGATTTACAATCTTGTTTAGTGCTTTTTCTTAATTCGAATTGGATACTTAACAACAAACCACACTTGTTTAGCTTAACTTACTATAAGAACCTTGCATTCTTAGTGATTAAGATAAATCCCAATTATGGATTAATAACCTCCTTACTACATCGTATTGGAGAAATTGATACCTCCTAGAGACTAAAAAGTCATGTATCACATATTCATCTTTAGTTGAGGGGGGTTTTCATTAAAAACTCTTTAAAAACCTAAACATAGCTCTGCTCTCCCCTCGTGCACTCCTTAGTCGGATCTAGCCTCTCGTCGCCGGCAAGTCTTTCCCTCCTCCCAGCAAGGACGTACCTCTTCGTTTTTGAAGGTTCTCCCGATGGAGATGGGTTTGGTGCGTTTGAAGCTTGCCTCTGGCCGAGCAGATCTATGGCCGACGTTTTCAGAGCTTTTGGCTCTTCCCTGGACACGCCTTCTCCCCTCACGCCCCCAGGTTCTCTCCGAATCTTCACTCTATGTCTCCTCTTCAGAATGGGTTTGGAAGTTTGTTGATTGGGTTGTACTAGATTTGTGGTTTCCGAGTTTAGGTTCTTTTGTCCCGATGGACTTAGTTTCCTTCGGTTCTTCTTATGAGCCATTTAGTGGTACCCATGTCGCCTCGGCACGATCTTTTACATTATGAAATATTTTTTGTAGCAATTATGAAATAATTATGTAAATATGATTTTTATATTTAATTATTATATATGTATTTATGAAATTGAATTAGATTAGTTCTTATACTAAGAGAGTTAGGATGTTAGTTGTCTTTCGTAATTAAATTTGGTTAAGTGCAACATAATTTAGATTTGCTTACACGTAGTACATTCTTTTGTAAAATTCAAAAACTATTTTTGAAACTTAAATTCAACCGATTACACTAGTTGTTTGTACTATTATGAGGTAAATAATATACGATTATTTTGAACTGATGAAGTAAATAAATATTTTTTCTTATCTATTTACTATTATCTATATATTAAATGGTACAAAATATGTTTTTTATAAAACGAGAGTAATTTAAAAAACTTAATAATTTAGAAAGTTGAACTTTTAATTGTACTATTTCTTACCGATAAAAATAAGTGTTGAAACTTAATATATTGAAACTATGTCGCTAAATACATATATGTCGTCTAGACGTCGATCGAACACAAATTCTTCAAGGCAAAGAGGATCAAATGTTCTCAATGAAATAACAATAAGAGTAAATTTTTTTACTTGAATAAAAAATAATATTTGCCATAGCTTTTTTGAAGAAGATAAAACTAACTCTAATTTTTTTAAAAATTTGTAAAGCACACAAAGGCTTACATGGACTTATGAACAAGAAAAACATTGATTGAATTATTTGATCATGCAATTGCCATGAAAAAATTACACTCTTAAGGATCCTACGATTCTTGGTAGAGAGTTGATGTGCTCGGATTTGTTCTCCGAAACTTCAGATTTTAAATTTATAAACCCAAAGGTTCTGCAAGTGCACAGACGTGCATTGTAGTACTTTAGGTATCGATCCACAAGGAGAGAGGCTGTTCTGCGAGACCTTAGACAGAGAATAGCAAGGAACTCTAAGACGAGAATAAGTTTTTATAAGGGGTTTTGTCACAAAAATGTAAAGAGCGTGAAAACAGAAAATTGCTTGTAAAGAGAAGATGAAAACCGATGGCTTGAAAATAATGTGGGAAAATCGATTTGTAAACTATGATAAAACGGTTGGGTCGACAGAAATATCTTAGGATATGCTAGATTCAATCACGATCCCTAAGCTTTTAGTAACTGTTTCTAGATTTCAACTCCACGAACTGAACAGAATAAACGGCGTAGCCTACTTTCGTACTACGCACCAACAATCTATACGCTCGACAAATAGCTTTCGTCTCTGGTCGCGCGGAAGATCGTGTTATTCGCACTGGCTCTTCTTAATTCACGGCACTCCGTAAATATACTTTTGAAATATTACGACGCACACACTTTTATGGATAATGATTCGAATGTTTTTAGATCCAACACATTAGTGGTACTTAACATCTATGAATCACCTCTAGTACATGACGCTAGATTTAGCATTAACAACTATCCATAAGAAAGAGCTCTAGAAATCGGCTAGGGTTTTATCTCGTGAAATCCTTATCGAACATAGAATTTCCCTTTGATAATTCCTTTAAACCCAACAAGGAAACTACTCGAACATAGTTGAAGTAAAAATCATGATTAAATAAGTTGCAGGAGATTGATGAAGGAGCCTCACGATTTTAAGAATTAAGTCTGGTGAGAAACCTCTTCACCAATCTCGAAAAATAAAGAACAAGAGTTTAAAAGTAAAAGCAAGAACAAAACTAAACTAAAAATGGTGTAAAAAGAAGCACACGAAACTAAACTAAATATGCCTCTTCTTCTGCTTTCGTCGGTCTTTAGGGTTTTAAGTGACGGGAATTGAACGGACCTTGCAAATTGGGCTTACGGGATGAAAATGGCTTGGCCGCGGGTCCATGGAGTCTGGCCGCGGTGAACCTTCACTTGGCCGCGGGTGGAGGCTTTTTGGCCGCGGTGAATTGCCTCTTGGATGTAGCTTGGATGCTTCTTGGAGTGGCCAGCTGGGACATCTTGATCTTGATGTATCTTTTGATTGCACCGTTGGATTGTCCTCAAATTTGTTGGAATGGAAAGGTTGTTGGTCCTTTTTGAATATCAGACGGTGAGAAGAACCTCTTTGAAAATTGAACTTCTGACGATTTGACTATGAGCCAAAAATATGGTTTTTCTCCAATTTGCAATGCTTTCGCCAAGTAACCTGAAAAGAGTCTTGACACTACGAATATGCAAAAACCATAATAAAAGCATATAAAACCAAGTGGAACGGGTAATAATACGGTGTTATCACACCCCCAAACTTAAACCATAATAAAAGCATAATAATAAAAGCATATTAAAGTGTTCTTAAATAGATAGTAAAACGGGTAATAATACGGTGTTATCACACCCCAAAACTTAAACCTTGTTTGTCCTCGAACAAGACAAAACTTAAGCTTGGAAACGATCAAATAAAAATCATAGGGAACTAGAAATCTCAGAGACCGTCCTTCTAAACCATAACCAATGAACTACATCAAACCCAACCTAGCCTAGAAAATTATCACCAGAAGTTTCCGTAACACTAGTCCACGGTATCCGTCATACGAAATATAAACTTTCGAAATCCAAAAATCAGATCAACTAGCTCTCTAAATTTAGTACGTGCAAACGTGAATTTCTCATCTAAAGGATTAAAGCAAAACAATCGAGGCTAAGTATTAAAGGCATTTAGAGGTGAGGTTGAAAGTGTTTCGGGTTACCGTAATTTCACCGGAGGGCGCCAGATATTATGCAAAACAACAAGGGATGAATGACCAATTGATAACCACAGCTTCCAGTCACTTCTTCTTGTGTAAAAATGTTGCACTTCCTCATTTCTCCAAAAACAGAAGTTTTCTATCATACCCCCAGACTTATATTTTTCTGCGGGCTCGGGTTGACAGACTTCTCACAAATGAACAATGGATGCCCCATAAGTATTCCAACCAACCTAGACTCTTTTTGATTATTTTAGATTTTTTTTTTATATATGAAAGGGAGAAACGCCTTTATTGGATAGAGTCTTAGGGGCACAAAAATTTACCATGATTTTGAGTTTTTCTAAGGCATAACCAAGCTCTTATCTTTGTTGAATTCACCTCCACCAATAGCGTATTATATTTGTCTTTAGTGACTGAAAACTGTGTCGTTCTTCCTTCTCCGGTGTTTTTCACATATCTGCACATAAGACACAAAGAGAGTTGCATGAGGTTTGAACAATGGTTAAGTTTGGGTGGGGTACCAACTAAAAATGAGCTGGCCATTCATGTGCGACAAAGAGTGGTAAAAGGTAAAAGAACGTCATTAATGTATAATTCGTTATCTTTGCCTAAACCTTTGATGAGAAAATTAAGTCAAGATTAAAGTCCAAGTATAATAGAGCTAGTATATTCCATCATTCTGAATCTCTATGATCTAAATTCCTCTGGGGATTTCGCATTAATAGAAACTCTAGCTACAGCCTAGTCTAGAACCAAATTACGAAAGAGCATGTTACTAGGAAATAGCGTTGAAGCACATTGGTCGTTTATCTTCATGGATTTCTTTCATCATTCCCTCAAAACGTATTCCTAATTTATTGAAAAACTTGAAATTTTTTAAAGAAAGTTTGAAAAATACAAAATGCAAAGACTCATTAAAGAAAATGGTGATTAGTAAGGGATGAAATCCTCCCCCATATTTAAATTGCACTGTCCTCAGTGTGAAATAAATCGAGTAAGGACGAATAATAAATGTATGTAATAATTGAAAAAGTTTAAAGGAAAAATAAAACTTACCTGGAAGTGATGGGGAATGGGTGTGGGGGTGGTTGGGAATAAATGGAGATTGATCGGGGATTGAAACGAACCGATCAAAATCGATAGGAGGCTGGCCGCGGGTCAAAGGGCTGCACCCGCGGTCACATGAAGCTTCGCCGCGGGTCGGTTGATCGCGACCGTGGAGAATGGAGAGCTGGCCGCGGCTCGGATCTTTGCACCCGCGGTGGACGGCTCCTTTTGTGGTCAAGTCCTTTCTTGCGGTTCGTGCTAGACCAAGCAACGTTGAACCGTGATTTCTTCTTTTTGTCTTTTCGATTTTTGATTTTTTTGGGTTTTTTGATTTTTTGAAAGCTGAAAACTAAGAAAAAGAAAACGTT
Organism: Eutrema japonicum; assembly: GCA_030161315.1. NCBI lineage: Eukaryota > Viridiplantae > Streptophyta > Magnoliopsida > Brassicales > Brassicaceae > Eutrema > Eutrema japonicum. Next base: position 18,316,411 of record BSQW01000012.1, on the reverse strand, counting down.
AATAGAAAAAGAAAGAAAAATGAAAAAGAAAATCGTACCTAAATATGGGTTGCCTCCCATTGAGCGTTTTTGTATAAAATAGTTTAGTTCGACGTTGGTAGCTAGATGAGCTTAGTCGAAGAAAGACAGTGTCTTACGACAAGTCTTCTTTGATATCCTTTGGGTTTCTTCGTCATGTGAATCATCGCTAGATAGTGAGTCGGGATCGGAGTCTCTCAAATTGGGATATCCGTACTTCTTGAACTTGAGCGGGACAACATTGTAGAAGACATCTTCGTTATGTTGACGAAGGAAACACGCTGATTGGGCCAATCCATGATGGCTCCAACGGTTGACAAGAAAAACCATCCTAAGATTATCGGTTTTGCATCGCTTTTTGTTGTTTGGACAATGTAGAAATCGACGGGAGATATGCAATCTCCAATCCTTACGGGCATGTCTCGAGCAATTCCTTTTGGTGTAGTACAAGTCTCATCGGCCATGCTGATTTTCGTTCGGGTATGGTGCACGTGCTTGATACCGAGTCTTTTGGCGGTTGATTTTGACATGATGCTTAGGAAGTCTCTGGAGTCACAAAGAACATCTTTCAATTAAACTCCACGGATGGTGCAAGTAATGAGAAACTCACCTTGTTCTTCAATCTTATGGAGAGTTCGAACGGGTCTTCCTTTCATAGCATTGTCGAAGAGATCTTATATCTCCAAGATGGATTCTTTGCTTTCACAAAAGAAGTCTATGTAAGCTCTAGCAAAAGTGGTACCTCGAGGTAGGTCACGAACCACGTTGTTGAATTCTTCTAAATTCTCCCAGCTTATCTTGTTCGGGTACTTCCGGTATTTCTCGGGATAGAGATTCGGATAGTGTAAGAGGTACCATATGGTATTGTTGAACGTGTTGCTCTTTTGAAGTAGGTATGAACATCATTCTTTCTCTATTTGCTATAACGGAAAAATTCTTGTAGACGTCCTCCTTCCCAAACTTCTTCGAAAGAAATGTGCATCGGGATCGACCTCACAAAGTAGTTGAAATCGATCAATCTCTCTTGGGTGATGCTTCTTATCTTTGTATTGGACTTGGTGGTGGTGTTGTTTCAAGGTCAGAGTCATTCATCGAACTAAAATCATATTAACGAAAGAATAACCTTGAGTCTTCTTCTTCGGAGTATTTATATTCGACTTCCTCGGGTGGTTGGGTAGATAGAACCATGTTGCAAGGGGCAATAGAGTCTGGCTCTAGATTGGTTGTAGGGTCTGTTGAGGTTTGAGAATCAATGAAGAAGGCAGCTTGCTCGAAGGAGGGAGTTCTGGACACGAGAGGTCCAAGGAGAGACGAGCAGGGGCTGGCCGCGGCTAGAGGGGATGGAGGCACGGAAAAGGGCAGTTCGGCCGCGTGAGGAGAGGACGGAGGCGAAGTCGAAGGTGGCTAGGCCTCGGGTGGAGAAGACAGAGGCGCGGCGAAGGTGCAGTTGGCCGCGGCTGGAAGGCTCACGACCGCGGTGAGGGGAGTCCGTGGGGATTTGTTCGGTTCGTCGTCTTCTTCGTCTTCTTCAGTGTTTTCTGGTTCCAACATGTCATTTGGCTTCTCTTCTAGATCAGGGAAATGAGCATCAAATTTTTTATCATGCTCCTCATGAATTTTAGAAAGTTTCTCCAAACAAGTCTCGCTCGTCCTTTAAGCGTCAGATAGGTAACTAACCGTAGTATTGGTTTCTCTAGCTTTGTATTTGAGTATGCTTAGGCGATATTTGATTTCTTGATGTTCATCATCATTATTCTCTCTGTACCAACAGGCAAACTCGCTAGTCTCCTTGATTTCTTGCTTGGAATCGCGAATCTCCATGGAGTTTTGAATGATGTCGTACTTTTGCTTTGTTTGCTCCTCCTCCATGGTTTTCATGTTTTCTTTGATAGCAGCATCGTCCTTAAGGGTTTGTTCTTCGAGTGTGATGACGTGGGCAACAAGATCATCAAACTTCTTGTTGAATTCGGTGTAGATTGTGTCTAGCCTCTTGTTCATGGCCGCTTCGGTCACCACTTGGCAATCAAGGTATTGTGTCTAGTATCACGTTGAGCCGCTCCAAACACAGGCTAGTCTTTAAGTTAAAGACGTGCTGGTCTGAGAATTGATGAGGTTCATCTTGAGAGTGTTGTCGAGAGTTGACAAATTGAGACGCAAAAATCTCATCTCGGTAGTAAGGGGGCGTGTGACGTCCTTTAAAATAGCTGGTCGGGGCTGGTTTCTGATCCATGTAGAACGAATCACAGTTGATGTGTGAATCGTGAGAGTAGTGAGCACAAGATAGGTCGTAGCAACCCTGCTCGTAATAGTCATCTCGCACCAGAGGCGAGTCCATGTTTCAAAGCCTGCAACGAAGAAAAACAAAAATTAAAAAGAAAAAAGTTTGTCTTAGAGTCGATTTACTAACCTCTAAGGTGTGGCAAAAACTGTAGTGATTAACTCCCCGGGCAACAGCGCCAAAAACTTGATGTGCTCGTATTCGTTCTCTGAAACTTCAGGTTTTAAATTTATAAATCCAAAGGTTCTGCAAGTGCACAGACGTGCATTGTAGTACTTTAGGTATTGATCCACAGGGAGAGAGAGAGATGTTCTACAAGACCTTAGATAGAGAATAGCAAGGACGTCTAAGACGAGAATAAGTTTTATAAGGGCTTTTGTCACGAAAATGTAAAGAGCGTAAAAACAGAAAATTGCTTGTAAAGAGAAGATGAAGATCGATGTCTTGAAAATAAGGTGGGAAAATGATTTGTAAACTATGATAAAACGGTGTTGGGTCGACATGAATATTTTAGGGTATGCTCGATTCAATCACTATCCCTAAGCTCTTAGTAACTGTTTCTAGATTTCAACTAAATGAACTGAACTGAATAAACGGTGTAGCCTACTTTCGTACATCCTACGCACCAACAATCTATATGCTCAACCAGTAGCTTTCGTCTCTGGCCACGCGGAAGATCGTGCTGTTCGCACTGGTTCATCTTAATTCACGGCATTCCGTAAGTATACTTTCACAATCTTACGACGCACACACTCTTATGGATAATGATTCAATTTGTTTTATATCCAACACGTTAGTGGTACTTAACATCTATGAATCACCTCTAGTTCATGACGCTAGATTTAACATTAACAATTATCCATAAAAAAGAACTCTAGAAATCGGTTAGGGTTTTATCTCGTGAAATCCTTATTGGACATAGAATTTCCATTTGATAGTTCCTTTAAAACCAACAATGAAACTACTAGAACATAGATGAAGTGAAAATTATGATTAAATAAATTTGCAGGAGATTGATGAAGGAGCCTCACGATTTTAAGAACTAAGCCCGGTGAGAAACCTCTTCACCAATCTCGAAAAGTAAAGAACAAGAGTTTAAGAGTAAAATCAAGAACAAACAAAACTAAAAATGGTGTAAAAGCAAGCACATGAAATTAGGTTTTCTAAGAAGCATATTTATAGGTCTTCTCTTCTGCTTTCGTCAGTCTTTAGGGTTTTAAGTGACGGGAATTGAACGGGCCTTGCAAATTGGGATTACATGACAAAAATAGCTTAGCCGCGGGTCCATGTTATCTGGCCGCGGCGAACCTTCACTTGGCCGAGGGTGGAGGCTTCCTGGCCGCGGTGAATTGCCTCTTGGCCATGGCTGGGATGCTTCTAGGAGTGGCCAGCTGTGACGTATTGATCTTCATGTATCTTTTGATTGAACCGTTGGATCGCCCTCAAATCTGTTGAAATGGAAAGGTAGCTGGTCCTTCTTGAAGATCTCCAAAATTGGGTTGGATCAGACGGTGCGAAGAACCTCTTTAGCAATTGAACTTCTGACGGTTTGACTCGAAGCCGAAAATCTGGTTTTTCTCCAATTTGCAAGGCTTTCGCTTAAGTAACCTGAAAAGAGTCTTGACACTACGAATATGCGAAAACCATACTAAAAGCATGTAAAACCAATTGGAACACTTATTAAAGTATTCTTTAATAGATAGTAAAACGGGTAAAAATACGGTGTTATCAAGAGTACATGGTTGAAAAATCAAACCTTGCATTTAAAATGAATATAACTTACAGATTATTCAAAAGAAAACTTGATGAGTTCAAAAAGCATACAAGAGGTGGAAGTTTTTTTTATGAATTCTACCGGTATAACGGTTGATCCTGAAACTTCTATGATTCATGCATCTCCAGAGTGGTGGGAAGATATCATGAGTGCGTAATAACTCATAATCTTTCGAATTCTATTTACTATTATCAAAACATTTACACACACAACTATATATTAGTTGTTAAGATATTTATACATATTTATGTGTGTGTCTTTAGGGATGCAGAACAACAAGATTGTTCAAACGTAAACCACCAGAGTTTTGGGATGTGATGATACAATTTTTTACAATACATGATGTTTATTCGCAACCTCAACAGTTATCGCGACAGAGAAGAGAGGATATACTGAATGAGGGACGGGCTAATGATGGCATGCATGATTTCTCGACATCGAGGGTGATGACATGCCTCAAAACCATATTCTAGAGACCCAAGAAAGTGAAGAAATATATGGTGTTAACTTTGACGATGATGTACATCCTTTGAATGAATTCACCCATGATACAATCTGAATTCTTGGTGGAAGTGGTGAGAAACATGGCAGGCGTGGGAGTAATTTGCATTGTAGTGGCATACGTGGGAGTAGTTCTAACATATCTCTCGGAAGCTCTGGAGCCAATGTTAGAAATGGTTCAAGAGGAAATCGGAGAAGACAATCCTTTGAGAGAACCATACATGACACCATCACGGGCTATAGAAAGTTCCAACAACAAAGTTTTCAACAACTTTGTCCAGGTGCTCATGACCAAGATGATTACGATGAATTTAAAAAGGCGGAATCGCTATTCCTTGCATTAGAGCTTCCAAAGCACACTAGGTTCTATTGGGCATGCATTAACACATTTAAAGAGCTAGTTTAGCAGTGACTAGGATAAACTACAACTGCTAGAAGTTATGACTGGTGTTTCACGGAACAATCAAGATGTGCCAAAATAGTTGGGTTACTGCTAATCAAATGGGAGTTCACATTCATGAAGTCTATCATCTGGTAGTCCATCTTTCGTCAGTAACAATTCAAGAGGGCAAAGTTCAGGAGGTTTACGGGGTCTTGGTTTTCAACAATAGGGCACACCACCAAATGCACAAAAATGGGGCACAATGCCAAGTGCTCAACAATGGGGCACACCACCAAATGCACAATAATGGGAGACACCGTCAAATGCACAACACCGTATTTACTTTGTTAAATGTTTTTAATATGTTTATGTATTCAGTGTATTGTTTAATGTTATTTTATATTTGACTAATGATATATTTTTCTTGTGTTTTAAAAATTTCAGACTTTTCGTATAAGCCAGTTGCGATCATAAGGCATCCATGATAATACATCCTTGAACATTATGGCAATATGTGATTTGAATATGTTATTCACATATATTTGGAATGGAGCATCAGATCATGTCACGGCATAGATGTTCTGGCAATGGCAATAGAAAGTGATTATGAGTTCCCTTTGCCTCCATTAGACAAGTATTACGTCGTCGATTCTGGTTATCCAGATAAACAAGATTTTATGGCTCCTATAGATCATCGCGTAATAGAGTTGTGAGGTATCATATGTCGCAGTTAAATTCTGGTCCTCCTGCGATGAATAAAGAAAAAATGTTCAACCGACATCATGCTTTTTTATATTTTCCAAGATATACCATTCACATACAAAAGAGAATGGTAACACATACAATATGATGACATAATTTTATCAAATTTTCTTTTTTTTCAAAAGCAGATTTTGCAGAAATAATATTAAAGACGGGAATAAACAACACAAAATGGGAACCTGATTTAGGTGACATGGAAGAAGAAGATGTGGCAGATGAAGAACATATGACACAAATAAAAGACAATATTGTAAATATGTTATGGAAAAATCAGTAAAACTCGATTGTGATTTTTTTTTTTCATATTGTATTGCACTTGGTCTTTCTTTCATAATACAAAATGTACTTTAGCTTAGTTACAAATATATTTTTTATAAATTTTTAAACAAAAAACATAATTTTAATAATTTTTGTATTTATAGTTTATAAATAAAACAGACGGTTGTTTCGCAATAAAATATTAGATTATAAATTATTTTTAAAATTTATACTAATATCTTTTAGCCATATATATATATATATGTTTCAAAATATTAATATCAAATATGTATTCAACACCGTTAGTTGCGTTTTTCACCATTCGATTTTGTTTTCTCATACCTATGTTATTATTTAACCATTTAAACATTATCCCGCACCGCCTATTCTGCACCAATCGCAGTTGTCTCACATTATGCGTTTTCTAGTTTAAACCGCACTTCAACCGCCTCGCACAATACGATTTGCTTGTTCCGAGCTGTCCATTCCGATGTTACCATTCAAAACCTATTTTCTAGAATGATCACATCGTATTGGGCGGTGCGGAAAAAGAGGATTGAGAGTGCGGTGCGGTTCAACTATGATATGTGCTGGATAAACGTATATGCGTGATAAGCTCAAATTAATACCATAAAAGTACTAAAGCTTTGTCGATTATAATACTTAGGGATCGAATCCACATAGACTCAAGGAAACACACAATAGATTGTATAAATGAAAATTAAGCAAAGTGATCAATGAAATTGAATGCAAATACGTAAATTAAACAAGTTGTAAGTCGATTGGGTAGAAGATAGGTTCAGGATATTTCTCAGAAATCAATGTTCGCAGATAAACTAACTAATCGGGGTTCAGGTTATGCACGGTTCTTGAACTCAAATCACTAAAGTATAATTAACCAACTCTCGTTGCGAGAATTATCTAAGTCTAAATCCTAGAATTCTAAATCTCTTTGCGAATCCTAAAGTCTAAACCAGTTTTTAGTTCAAGTTTGATTTGTTCACAAAACAACTAAACCAAATCTCTTTGCGAATAGTTATTTTGCTCACTCTAAGTTCTATCAGGTTTCTCAATTGCACTGTCGTGCCTAATCGATTAACCTAAGATCTAAATTCCAGATTCGTCAACCTAGAATTAGCTATGAGAGCAACTTAAGGCGAAGAATTAATTCAGATTATGAGCCCTAAACAGCTAATCAATCTAGCATTCAAAGAAATCCTTATGAGAACCCTAAACCTAACAGGAGATCTACTCATACATGATCAATGAAACAGAAATCATAGATGAAAAGAATTGCATAAAAGAAATCAATAAGAAACAAGGGTTCAGAGTTGTCTCCCAAAAACCCTAGAACAAATCTCTCTCAAAGTATCAAGAATAAAATAAAACTTAGCCTAAACAGGTGAATGAAAAACCTAATTTATAAACTAAAACACGTTTTGGGACTTCTAATAATTATTAAAGTCTTCTGGACCAAGGTGCAAGCTTAAAACTTGTAAAAAGTCATGTTTCCTTCTTCCTGTGGTCGGTATCGGTCGATACTGACTAGTATCGATCGATACTAAGCTTGCTTGTCGACTCTTTTGCTCGCTAGACTCGACTGTCTTCACAAAAATTGGCATAACATATGATCGCACCGTTGGAATGACCTCAACCACTTCCAAATGAAAGCTAATCCATTTATCTATCTTGTATCCAAATTTGAGCGCAATCCATCGGTGGGAAGTTCTTCAACGAATGCCAAACTTCTAACGTCTCTGCATGAGTCTGCATCTCCATATGCTCATTTTCACCCAAAACGGCTCATTTTCTCCAATTGTGCTTCAAACGTGCTAAAACCTGGAAAGACTCTAAAAGACTATGAAAAAACTAGAAAGACTCTATAAAAAGGACTTATATCATGGATAAAAAGGGGTAAAAACCATGATATATCAACTCCCCCAGACTTAGCCTTTGCTTGCCCTCAAGCAAGCAGAAAACCAAACCAGAGAAAGAGGTTTCAAAACACGGAGACTCACCTGTTCTTGAAACATTGCAATGATTTTTTTCTTAGTGCTCCACATATCACCTAACCAGTTACAAATCTAACCACCATGTACTTCTCCGTAGACATTCACAGCTCTCCAGAGTACACACATTATTTCACAGCATCATTCAAATAAAGCCCTCATCGCCAGTTTCATCGCTGTGATCAACGCCAAGAACTTTCTAAACTCTTTCCCATACAGTATCATGACAAAAGAACCACCCGATTCTTACACTTTTGGTATTGTTTCCTCTCCCCTAGACTTATTTTGCATCATGTTTTCTCGCATTTACTTATTAAAGGTAACGCGAGTATTGATAGTGTTTGCCACCGAATCCCCGGTCCTTCTCTCGAAAGTAATCAAAGGTGTAGGCAAATAATGGCATCACATGAAATTTTCCTAACCTCGCTTCCACCTTTGTGTGATCATTCCTTCTGAATTAGAATAATGGGATCGCTGGAAATTTTCCTAAGCCCTCTACTCAGAAGAAAATCATTTCATCTTTTCATGCATTTACTTATAACAAGGGAGAGGAATACCATTACTTTCTACACATGGGTTTCTTTGTCATATATGAATGAGGAATCAAGCTCTATGAACATCAACGACATTGATGAAGTGCAAAAATTAGCTCAGGCTTTAATGGACTTTGCTGGAAACATGAGTGTCTTCTAATTAACTAGCCAGCCTTTGGATTTTTCATTAGTCCGATCTAGAACTGATTCTGTAACAATGGTCACTTAGAAGTAAAGTCAGAACAAAAGATTCAAGAAAAATACAATCATCTCCAACAAATTTTGACTCAATAAAACTACGAACTGACTCAAAAACGACTGACTCTAAGAAAAACAAACACAATGTCAGCAAATTTGATAAACTCAAATTAATACCCTAAAAGTACTAAAGCTTTGTCGATTGTAATACTTAGGGATCGAATCCACAGAGACTCAAGGAAACACACAATAGATTGTATAGATGAAAATTAAACGAAGTGATCAATGAAATTGAATGCAAATACGTAAATTAAACAAGTTGTAAGTCGATTGGGAAGAAGATAAGTTCAGGGTATTTCTTAGAAAATCAATGAACGCAGATAAACTAACTAATCAGGGTTCAGGTTATGCACGGTTCTTGAACTCAAATCACTAAAGTATAATTAACTAACTCTCGTTGCGAGAATTATCTAAGTCTAAATCCTAAAATTCCAAATCTCTTTGCGAATCCGAAAGTCTAAACCAGCTTTTAGTTCAAGTTTGATTTGTTCACAAAACAACTAAATCAAATCTCTTTGCGAATAGTTATTTTGCTCACTCTAAGTTCTATCAGGTTTCTCAATTGCACTGTCGTGCCTAATCGATTAACCTAAGATCTAAATTCCAGATTCGTCAACCTAGAATTAGCTATGAGAACAACCTAAGGCGAATAAGTAATTCATATTATGAACCCTAAACAACTAATCAATCTAGCATTCAAAGAAATCCCTTATGAGAACCCTAAACCTAACAGGAGATCTACTCAGACATGATCAATGAAACAGAAATCATAGATGAATAGAATTGCATAAAAGAAATCAATAAGAAACGAGGGTTCAGAGTTGTCTCCCAAAAACCCTGGAACAAATATCTCTCAAAGTATCAAGAATAAAATAAAGCTAAGCCTAAACAGGTGGCTGAAAAACCGAATTTATAACCTAAAACACGTTTTGGGGCTTCTAGTAATTATTAAAGTCTTCTGGACCAAGGTGCAAGCTTAAAATTTGTAAAAAGTTACATTTCCTTCTTCCTGAGGTCGGTATCGGTCGATACTGACTAGTATCGATCGATACTAAGCTTGCGTGTCGACTCTTCTGCTCGCCAGACAGGACTGTCTTCACGAAAACTGGCATAACTTATGATCGCACCGTTGGAATGACCTCAAACCACTTCCAAATGAAAGCTAATCCATTTATCTGTCTTGTATACAAATTTGAGCTCAATCCATCGGTGGAAAATTCTTCAACAAATGCCAAACTTCTGGCGTCTCTGCATGATTCTGCATCTCCATATGCTCATTTTCACCCAAAACGGCTCATTTTCTCCAATTGTGCTTCAAACGTGCTAAAACCTGGAAAGACTCTAAAAGACTATGAAAAAACTAGAAAGACTCTATAAAAAGGACTTATATCATGGATAAAAAGGGGTAAAAACCATGATATATCAACTCCCCCAGACTTAGCCTTTGCTTGCCCTCAAGCAAACAGAAAACCAAACCTGAGAAAGAGGTTTCAAAACACGGAGACTCACCTGTTCTTGAAACATTGCAATGATTTTTTTCTTAGTGCTCCACATATCACCTAACCAGTTCCAAATCTAACCACCATGTACTTCTCCGTAGACATTCACAGCTCTCCAGAGTACACACATTATTTCACAGCATCATTCAAATAAAGCCCTCATCTCCAGTTTCATCGCTGTGATCAACGCCAAGAACTTTCTAAACTCTTTCCCATACAGTATCATGACAAAAGAACCACCCGATTCTTACACTTTTGGTATTGTTTCCTCTCCCCTAGACTTATTTTGCATCATGTTTTCTCGCATATACTTATTAAAGGTAACGCGAGTATTGATAGTGTTTGCCACCGAATCCCCGGTCCTTCTCTCGAAAGTAATCAAAGGTGTAGGCAAATAATGGCATCGCATGAAATTTTCCTAACCTCGCTTCCACCTTTGTGTGATCATTCCTTCTGAATTAGAATAATGGGATCGTTGGAAATTTTTCTAAGCCCTCTACTCAGAAGAAAATCATTTCATCTTTTCATGCATTTACTTATAACAAGGGAGAGGAATACCATTACTTTCTACACATGGGTTTCTTTGTCATATATGAATGAGGAATCAAGCTCTATGAACATCAACGACATTGATGAAGTGCAGAAATTAGCTCAGGCTTTAATGGACTTTGCTGGAAACATGAGTGTCTTCTAATTAACTGGTCAGCCTTTGGATTTTTCATTAGTCCGATCTAGAACTGATTCTGTAACAATGGTCACTTAGAAGTAAAGTCAGAACAAAAGATTCAAGAAAAATACAATCATCTCCAACAAATTTTGACTCAATAAAACTACGAACTGACTCAAAAATGACTGACTCTAAGAAAAACAAACACAATGTCAACAAATTTGATAAACTCAAATTAATACCCTAAAAGTACTAAAGCTTTGTCGATTGTAATACTTAGGGATCGAATCCACAGAGACTCAAGGAAGCACACAATAGATTGTATAGATGAAAATTAAACGAAGTGATCAATGAAATTGAATGCAAATACGTAAATTAAACAAGTTGTAAGTCGATTGGGAAGAAGATAGGTTCAGGGTATTTCTTAGAAAATCAATGAACGCAGATAAACTAACTAATCAGGGTTCAGGTTATGCACGGTTCTTGAACTCAAATCACTAAAGTATAATTAACTAACTCTCGTTGCGAGAATTATCTAAGTCTAAATCCTAAAATTCCAAATCTCTTTGCGAATCCTAAAGTCTAAACCAGCTTTTAGTTCAAGTTTGATTTGTTCACAAAACAACTAAATCAAATCTCTTTGCGAATAGTTATTTTGCTCACTCTAAGTTCTATCAGGTTTCTCAATTGCACTGTCGTGCCTAATCGATTAACCTAAGATCTAAATTCCAGATTCGTCAACCTAGAATTAGCTATGAGAACAACCTAAGGCGAATAAGTAATTCATATTATGAACCCTAAACAACTAATCAATCTAGCATTCAAAGAAATCCCTTATGAGAACCCTAAACCTAACAGGAGATCTACTCAGACATGATCAATGAAACAGAAATCATAGATGAATAGAATTGCATAAAAGAAATCAATAAGAAACGAGGGTTCAGAGTTATCTCCCAAAAACCCTGGAACAAATATCTCTCAAAGTATCAAGAATAAAATAAAGTTAAGCCTAAACAGGTGGCTGAAAAACCGAATTTATAACCTAAAACACGTTTTGGGGCTTCTAGTAATTATTAAATTCTTCTGGACCAAGGTGCAAGCTTAAAATTTGTAAAAAGTTACATTTCCTTCTTCCTGAGGTCGGCATCGGTCGATACTGACTAGTATCGATCGATACTAAGCTTGCGTGTCGACTCTTCTGCTCGCCAGACTGGATTGTCTTCACGAAAACTGGCATAACTTATGATCGCACCGTTGGAATGACCTAAACCACTTCCAAATGAAAGCTAATCAATTTATCTGTCTTGTATACAAATTTGAGCTCAATCCATCGGTGGAAAATTCTTCAACAAATGCCAAACTTCTGGCGTCTCTGCATGATTCTGCATCTCCATATGCTCATTTTCACCCAAAACGGCTCATTTTCTCCAATTGTGCTTCAAACGTGCTAAAACCTGGAAAGACTCTAAAAGACTATGAAAAAACTAGAAAGACTCTATAAAAAGGACTTATATCATGGATAAAAAGGGGTAAAAACCATGATATATCAACTCCCCCAGACTTAGCCTTTGCTTGCCCTCAAGCAAACAGAAAACCAAACCTGAGAAAGAGGTTTCAAAACACGGAGACTCACCTGTTCTTGAAACATTGCAATGATTTTTTTCTTAGTGCTCCACATATCACCTAACCAGTTCCAAATCTAACCACCATGTACTTCTCCGTAGACATTCACAGCTCTCCAGAGTACACACATTATTTCACAGCATCATTCAAATAAAGCCCTCATCGCCAGTTTCATCGCTGTGATCAACGCCAAGAACTTTCTAAACTCTTTTCCATACAGTATCATGACAAAAGAACCACCCGATTCTTACACTTTTGGTATTGTTTCCTCTCCCCTAGACTTATTTTGCATCATGTTTTCTCGCATATACTTATTAAAGGTAACGCGAGTATTGATAGTGTTTGCCACCGAATCCCGGGTCCTTCTCTCGAAAGTAATCAAAGGTGTAGGCAAATAATGGCATCGCATGAAATTTTCCTAACCTCGCTTCCACCTTTGTGTGATCATTCCTTCTGAATTAGAATAATGGGATCGCTGGAAATTTTTCAAAGCCCTCTACTCAGAAGAAAATCATTTCATCTTTTCATGCATTTACTTATAACAAGGGAGAGGAATACCATTACTTTCTACACATGGGTTTCTTTGTCATATATGAATGAGGAATCAAGCTCTATGAACATCAACGACATTGATGAAGTGCAGAAATTAGCTCAGGCTTTAATGGACTTTGCTGGAAACATGAATGTCTTCTAATTAACTGGTCAGCCTTTGGATGTTTCATTAGTCCGATCTAGAACTGATTCTGTAACAATGGTCACTTAGAAGTAAAGTCAGAACAAAAGATTCAAGAAAAATACAATCATCTCCAACAAATTTTGACTCAATAAAACTACGAACTGACTCAAAAACGACTGACTCTAAGAAAAACAAACACAATGTCAGCAAATTTGATAAACTCAAATTAATACCCTAAAAGTACTAAAGCTTTGTCGATTGTAATACTTAGGGATCGAATCCACAGAGACTCAAGGAAGCACACAATAGATTGTATAGATGAAAATTAAACGAAGTGATCAATGAAATTGAATGCAAATACGTAAATTAAACAAGTTGTAAGTCGATTGGGAAGAAGATAGGTTCAGGGTATTTCTTAGAAAATCAATGAACGCAGATAAACTAACTAATCAGGGTTCAAGTTATGCACGGTTCTTGAACTCAAATCACTAAAGTATAATTAACTAACTCTCGTTGCGAGAATTATCTAAGTCTAAATCCTAAAATTCCAAATCTCTTTGCGAATCCTAAAGTCTAAACCAGCTTTTAGTTCAAGTTTGATTTGTTCACAAAACAACTAAATCAAATCTCTTTGCGAATAGTTATTTTGCTCACTCTAAGTTCTATCAGGTTTCTCAATTGCACTGTCGTGCCTAATCGATTAACCTAAGATCTAAATTCCAGATTCGTCAACCTAGAATTAGCTATGAGAACAACTTAAGGCGAATAAGTAATTCAGATTATGAACCCTAAACAACTAATCAATCTAGCATTCAAAGAAATCCCTTATGAGAACCCTAAACATAACAGGAGATCTACTCAGACATGATCAATGAAACAGAAATCATAGATGAATATAATTGCATAAAAGAAATCAATAAGAAACGAGGGTTCAGAGTTGTCTCCCAAAAACCCTGGAACAAATATCTCTCAAAGTATCAAGAATAAAATAAAGCTAAGCCTAAACAGGTGGCTGAAAAACCGAATTTATAACCTAAAACACGTTTTGGGGCTTCTAGTATTTATTAAATTCTTCTGGACCAAGGTGCAAGCTTAAAATTTGTAAAAAGTTACATTTCCTTCTTCCTGAGGTCGGTATCGGTCGATACTGACTAGTATCGATCGATACTAAGCTTGCGTGTCGACTCTTCTGCTCGCCAGACAGGACTGTCTTCACGAAAACTGGCATAACTTATGATCGCACCGTTGGAATGACCTCAAACCACTTCCAAATGAAAGCTAATCCATTTATCTGTCTTGTATACAAATTTGAGCTCAATCCATCGGTGGAAAATTCTTCAACAAATGCCAAACTTCTGGCGTCTCTGCATGATTCTGCATCTCCATATGCTCATTTTCACCCAAAACGGCTCATTTTCTCCAATTGTGCTTCAAACGTGCTAAAACCTGGAAAGACTCTAAAAGACTATGAAAAAACTAGAAAGACTCTATAAAAAGGACTTATATCATGGATAAAAAGGGGTAAAAACCATGATATATCAACTCCCCCAGACTTAGCCTTTGCTTGCCCTCAAGCAAACAGAAAACCAAACCTGAGAAAGAGGTTTCAAAACACGGAGACTCACCTGTTCTTGAAACATTGCAATGATTTTTTTCTTAGTGCTCCACATATCACCTAACCAGTTCCAAATCTAACCACCATGTACTTCTCCGTAGACATTCACAGCTCTCCAGAGTACACACATTATTTCACAGCATCATTCAAATAAAGCCCTCATCACCAGTTTCATCGCTGTGATCAACGCCAAGAACTTTCTAAACTATTTCCCATACAGTATCATGACAAAAGAACCACCCGATTCTTACACTTTTGGTATTGTTTCCTCTCCCCTAGACTTATTTTGCATCATGTTTTCTCGCATATACTTATTAAAGGTAACGCGAGTATTGATAGAGTTTGCCACCGAATCCCCGGTCCTTCTCTCGAAAGTAATCAAAGGTGTAGGCAAATAATGGCATAGCATGAAATTTTCCTAACCTCGCTTCCACCTTTGTGTGATCATTCCTTCTGAATTAGAATAATGGGATCGCTGGAAATTTTTCTAAGCCCTCTACTCAGAAGAAAATCATTTCATCTTTTCATGCATTTACTTATAACAAGGGAGAGGAATACCATTACTTTCTACACATGGGTTTCTTTGTCATATATGAATGAGGAATCAAGCTCTATGAACATCAACGACATTGATGAAGTGCAGAAATTAGCTCAGGCTTTAATGGACTTTGCTGGAAACATGAGTGTCTTCTAATTAACTGGTCAACCTTTGAATTTTTCATTAGTCCGATCTAGAACTGATTCTGTAACAATGGTCACTTAGAAGTAAAGTCAGAACAAAAGATTCAAGAAAAATACAATCATCTCCAACAAATTTTGACTCAATAAAACTACGAACTGACTCAAAAACGACCGACTCTAAGAAAAACAAACACAATGTCAGCAAATTTGATAAACTCAAATTAATACCCTAAAAGTACTAAAGCTTTGTCGATTGTAATACTTAGGGATCGAATCCACAGAGACTCAAGGAAGCACACAATAGATTGTATAGATGAAAATTAAACGAAGTGATCAATGAAATTGAATGCAAATACGTAAATTAAACAAGTTGTAAGTCGATTGGGAAGAAGATAGGTTCAGGGTATTTCTTAGAAAATCAATGAACGCAGATAAACTAACTAATCAGGGTTCAGGTTATGCACGGTTCTTGAACTCAAATCACTAAAGTTTAATTAACTAACTCTCGTTGCGAGAATTATCTAAGTCTAAATCCTAAAATTCCAAATCTCTTTGCGAATCCTAAAGTCTAAACCAGCTTTTAGTTCAAGTTTGATTTGTTCACAAAACAACTAAATCAAATCTCTTTGTGAATAGTTATTTTGCTCACTCTAAGTTCTATCAGGTTTCTCAATTGCACTGTCGTGCCTAATCGATTAACCTAAGATCTAAATTCCAGATTCGTCAACCTAGAATTAGCTATGAGAACAACCTAAGGCGAATAAGTAATTCATATTATGAACCCTAAACAACTAATCAATCTAGCATTCAAAGAAATCCCTTATGAGAACCCTAAACCTAACAGGAGATCTACTCAGACATGATCAATGAAACAGAAATCATAGATGAATAGAATTGCATAAAAGAAATCAATAAGAAACGAGGGTTCAGAGTTGTCTCCCAAAAACCCTGGAACAAATATCTCTCAAAGTATCAAGAATAAAATAAAGTTAAGCCTAAACAGGTGGCTGAAAAACCGAATTTATAACCTAAAACACGTTTTGGGGCTTCTAGTAATTATTAAATTCTTCTGGACCAAGGTGCAAGCTTAAAATTTGTAAAAAGTTACATTTCCTTCTTCCTGAGGTCGGCATCGGTCGATACTGACTAGTATCGATCGATACTAAGCTTGCGTGTCGACTCTTCTGCTCGCCAGACTGGATTGTCTTCACGAAAACTGGCATAACTTATGATCGCACCGTTGGAATGACCTAAACCACTTCCAAATGAAAGCTAATCCATTTATCTGTCTTGTATACAAATTTGAGCTCAATCCATCGGTGGAAAATTCTTCAACAAATGCCAAACTTCTGGCGTCTCTGCATGATTCTGCATCTCCATATGCTCATTTTCACCCAAAACGGCTCATTTTCTCCAATTGTGCTTCAAACGTGCTAAAACCTGGAAAGACTCTAAAAGACTATGAAAAAACTAGAAAGACTCTATAAAAAGGACTTATATCATGGATAAAAAGGGGTAAAAACCATGATATATCAACTCCCCCAGACTTAGCCTTTGCTTGCCCTCAAGCAAACAGAAAACCAAACCTGAGAAAGAGGTTTCAAAACACGGAGACTCACCTGTTCTTGAAACATTGCAATGATTTTTTTCTTAGTGCTCCACATATCACCTAACCAGTTCCAAATCTAACCACCATGTACTTCTCCGTAGACATTCACAGCTCTCCAGAGTACACACATTATTTCACAGCATCATTCAAATAAAGCCCTCATCTCCAGTTTCATCGCTGTGATCAACGCCAAGAACTTTCTAAACTCTTTCCCATACAGTATCATGACAAAAGAACCACCCGATTCTTACACTTTTGGTATTGTTTCCTCTCCCCTTGACTTATTTTGCATCATGTTTTCTCGCATATACTTATTAAAGGTAACGCGAGTATTGATAGTGTTTGCCACCGAATCCCCGGTCCTTCTCTCGAAAGTAATCAAAGGTGTAGGCAAATAATGGCATCGCATGAAATTTTCCTAACCTCGCTTCCACCTTTGTGTGATCATTCCTTCTGAATTAGAATAATGGGATCGTTGGAAATTTTTCTAAGCCCTCTACTCAGAAGAAAATCATTTCATCTTTTCATGCATTTACTTATAACAAGGGAGAGGAATACCATTACTTTCTACACATGGGTTTCTTTGTCATATATGAATGAGGAATCAAGCTCTATGAACATCAACGACATTGATGAAGTGCAGAAATTAGCTCAGGCTTTAATGGACTTTGCTGGAAACATGAGTGTCTTCTAATTAACTGGTCAGCCTTTGGATTTTTCATTAGTCCGATCTAGAACTGATTCTGTAACAATGGTCACTTAGAAGTAAAGTCAGAACAAAAGATTCAAGAAAAATACAATCATCTCCAACAAATTTTGACTCAATAAAACTACGAACTGACTCAAAAACGACTGACTCTAAGAAAAACAAACACAATGTCAGCAAATTTGATAAACTCAAATTAATACCCTAAAAGTACTAAAGCTTTGTCGATTGTAATACTTAGGGATCGAATCCACAGAGACTCAAGGAAGCACACAATAGATTGTATAGATGAAAATTAAACGAAGTGATCAATGAAATTGAATGCAAATACGTAAATTAAACAAGTTGTAAGTCGATTGGGAAGAAGATAGGTTCAGGGTATTTCTTAGAAAATCAATGAACGCAGATAAACTAACTAATCAGGGTTCAGGTTATGCACGGTTCTTGAACTCAAATCACTAAAGTATAATTAACTAACTCTCGTTGCGAGAATTATCTAAGTCTAAATCCTAAAATTCCAAATCTCTTTGCGAATCCTAAAGTCTAAACCAGCTTTTAGTTCAAGTTTGATTTGTTCACAAAACAACTAAATCAAATCTCTTTGCGAATAGTTATTTTGCTCACTCTAAGTTCTATCAGGTTTCTCAATTGCACTGTCGTGCCTAATCGATTAACCTAAGATCTAAATTCCAGATTCGTCAACCTAGAATTAGCTATGAGAACAACCTAAGGCGAATAAGTAATTCATATTATGAACCCTAAACAACTAATCAATCTAGCATTCAAAGAAATCCCTTATGAGAACCCTAAACCTAACAGGAGATCTACTCAGACATGATCAATGAAACAGAAATCATAGATGAATAGAATTGCATAAAAGAAATCAATAAGAAACGAGGGTTCAGAGTTGTCTCCCAAAAACCCTGGAACAAATATCTCTCAAAGTATCAAGAATAAAATAAAGCTAAGCCTAAACAGGTGGCTGAAAAACCGAATTTATAACCTAAAACACGTTTTGGGGCTTCTAGTAATTATTAAAGTCTTCTGGACCAAGGTGCAAGCTTAAAATTTGTAAAAAGTTACATTTCCTTCTTCCTGAGGTCGGTGTCGGTCGATACTGACTAGTATCGATCGATACTAAGCTTGCGTGTCGACTCTTCTGCTCGCCAGACTGGACTGTCTTCACGAAAATTGGCATAACTTATGATCGCACCGTTGGAATGACCTCAAACCACTTCCAAATGAAAGATAATCCATTTATCTGTCTTGTATACAAATTTGAGCTCAATCCATCGGTGGAAAATTCTTCAACAAATGCCAAACTTCTGGCGTCTCTGCATGACTCTGCATCTCCATATGCTCATTTTCACCCAAAACGGCTCATTTTCTCCAATTGTGCTTCAAACGTGCTAAAACCTGGAAAGACTCTAAAAGACTATGAAAAAACTAGAAAGACTCTATAAAAAGGACTTATATCATGGATAAAAAGGGGTAAAAACCATGATATATCAACTCCCCCAGACTTAGCCTTTGCTTGCCCTCAAGCAAACAGAAAACCAAACCTGAGAAAGAGGTTTCAAAACACGGAGACTCACCTGTTCTTGAAACATTGCAATGATTTTTTTCTTAGTGCTCCACATATCACCTAACCAGTTCCAAATCTAACCACCATGTACTTCTCCGTAGACATTCACAGCTCTCCAGAGTACACACATTATTTCACAGCATCATTCAAATAAAGCCCTCATCTCCAGTTTCATCGCTGTGATCAACGCCAAGAACTTTCTAAACTCTTTCCCATACAGTATCATGACAAAAGAACCACCCGATTCTTACACTTTTGGTATTGTTTCCTCTCCCCTAGACTTATTTTGCATCATGTTTTCTCGCATATACTTATTAAAGGTAACGCGAGTATTGATAGTGTTTGCCACCGAATCCCCGGTCCTTCTCTCGAAAGTAATCAAAGGTGTAGGCAAATAATGACATCGCATGAAATTTTCCTAACCTCGCTTCCACCTTTGTGTGATCATTCCTTCTGAATTAGAATAATGGGATCGTTGGAAATTTTTCTAAGCCCTCTACTCAGAAGAAAATCATTTCATCTTTTCATGCATTTACTTATAACAAGGGAGAGGAATACCATTACTTTCTACACATGGGTTTCTTTGTCATATATGAATGAGGAATCAAGCTCTATGAACATCAACGACATTGATGAAGTGCAGAAATTAGCTCAGGCTTTAATGGACTTTGCTGGAAACATGAGTGTCTTCTAATTAACTGGTCAGCCTTTGGATTTTTCATTAGTCCGATCTAGAACTGATTCTGTAACAATGGTCACTTAGAAGTAAAGTCAGAACAAAAGATTCAAGAAAAATACAATCATCTCCAACAAATTTTGACTCAATAAAACTACGAACTGACTCAAAAACGACTGACTCTAAGAAAAACAAACACAATGTCAGCAAATTTGATAAACTCAAATTAATACCCTAAAAGTACTAAAGCTTTGTCTATTGTAATACTTAGGGATCGAATCCACAGAGACTCAAAGAAGCACACAATAGATTGTATAGATGAAAATTAAACGAAGTGATCAATGAAATTGAATGCAAATACGTAAATTAAACAAGTTGTAAGTCGATTGGGAAGAAGATAGGTTCAGGGTATTTCTTAGAAAATCAATGAACGCAGATAAACTAACTAATCAGGGTTCAGGTTATGCACGGTTCTTGAACTAAAATCACTAAATTATAATTAACTAACTCTCGTTGCGAGAATTATCTAAGTCTAAATCCTAAAATTCCAAATCTCTTTGCGAATCCTAAAGTCTAAACCAGCTTTTAGTTCAAGTTTGATTTGTTCACAAAACAACTAAATCAAATCTCTTTGCGAATAGTTATTTTGCTCACTCTAAGTTCTATCAGGTTTCTCAATTGCACTGTCGTGCCTAATCGATTAACCTAAGATCTAAATTCCAGATTCGTCAACCTAGAATTAGCTATGAGAACAACCTAAGGCGAATAAGTAATTCAGATTATGAACCCTAAACAACTAATCAATCTAGCATTCAAAGAAATCCCTTATGAGAACCCTAAACCTAACAGGAGATCTACTCAGACATGATCAATGAAACAGAAATCATAGATGAATAGAATTGCATAAAAGAAATCAATAAGAAACGAGGGTTCAGAGTTGTCTCCCAAAAACCCTGGAACAAATCTCTCTCAAAGTATCAAGAATAAAATAAAGCTAAGCCTAAACAGGTGGCTGAAAAACCGAATTTATAACCTAAAACACGTTTTGGGGCTTCTAGTAATTATTAAAGTCTTCTGGACCAAGGTGCAAGCTTAAAATTTGTAAAAAGTTACATTTCCTTCTTCCTGAGGTCGGTATCGGTCGATACTGACTAGTATTGATCGATACTAAGCTTGCGTGTCGACTCTTCTGCTCGCCAGACTGGACTGTCTTCACGTAAACTGGCATAACTTATGATCGCACCGTTGGAATGACCTCAAACCACTAATCCATTTATCTGTCTTGTATACAAATTTGAGCTCAATCCATCGGTGGAAAATTCTTCAACAAATGCCAAACTTCTGGCGTCTCTGCATGATTCTGCATCTCCATATGCTCATTTTCACCCAAAACGGCTCATTTTCTCCAATTGTGCTTCAAACGTGCTAAAACCTGGAAAGACTCTAAAAGACTATGAAAAAACTAGAAAGACTCTATAAAAAGGACTTATATCATGGATAAAAAGGGGTAAAAACCATGATATATCAACTCCCCCAGACTTAGCCTTTGCTTGCCCTCAAGCAAACAGAAAACCAAACCTGAGAAAGAGGTTTCAAAACACGGAGACTCACATGTTCTTGAAACATTGCAATGATTTTTTTCTTAGTGCTCCACATATCACCTAACCAGTTCCAAATCTAACCACCATGTACTTCTCCGTAGACATTCACAGCTCTCCAGAGTACACACATTATTTCACAGCATCATTCAAATAAAGCCCTCATCGCCAGTTTCATCGCTGTGATCAACGCCAAGAACTTTCTAAACTCTTTCCCATACAGTATCATGACAAAAGAACCACCCGATTCTTACACTTTTGGTATTGTTTCCTCTCCCCTAGACTTATTTTGCATCATGTTTTCTCGCATATACTTATTAAAGGTAACGCGAGTATTGATAGTGTTTGCCACCGAATCCCCGGTCCTTCTCTCGAAAGTAATCAAAGGTGTAGGCAAATAATGGCATCACATGAAATTTTCCTAACCTCGCTTCCACCTTTGTGTGATCATTCCTTCTGAATTAGAATAATGGGATCGCTGGAAATTTTCCTAAGCCCTCTACTCAGAAGAAAATCATTTCATCTTTTCATGCATTTACTTATAACAAGGGAGAGGAATACCATTACTTTCTACACATGGGTTTCTTTGTCATATATGAATGAGGAATCAAGCTCGATGAACATCAACGACATTGATGAAGTGCAGAAATTAGCTCAGGCTTTAATGGACTTTGCTGGAAACATGAGTGTCTTCTAATTAACTGGTCAGCCTTTGGATTTTTCATTAGTCCGATCTAGAACTGATTCTGTAACAATGGTCACTTAGAAGTAAAGTCAGAACAAAAGATTCAAGAAAAATACAATCATCTCCAACAAATTTTGACTCAATAAAACTACGAACTGACTCAAAAACGACTGACTCTAAGAAAAACAAACACAATGTCAGCAAATTTGATAAACTCAAATTAATACCCTAAAAGTACTAAAGCTTTGTCGATTGTAATACTTAGGGATCGAATCCACATAGACTCAAGGAAACACACAATAGATTGTATAGATGAAAATTAAACGAAGTGATCAATGAAATTGAATGCAAATACGTAAATTAAACAAGTTGTAAGTCGATTGGGAAGAAGATAGGTTCAGGATATTTCTTAGAAAATCAATGAACGCAGATAAACTAACTAATCAGGGTTCAGGTTATGCACGGTTCTTGAACTCAAATCACTAAAGTATAATTAACTAACTCTCGTTGCGAGAATTATCTAAGTCTAAATCCTAAAATTCCAAATCTCTTTGCGAATCCTAAAGTCTAAACAAGCTTTTAGTTCAAGTTTGATTTGTTCACAAAACAACTAAATCAAATCTCTTTGCGAATAGTTATTTTGCTCACTCTAAGTTCTATCAGGTTTCTCAATTGCACTATCGTGCCTAATCGATTAACCTAAGATCTAAATTCCAGATTCGTCAACCTAGAATTAGCTATGAGAACAACCTAAGGCGAATAAGTAATTCAGATTATGAACCCTAAACAACTAATCAATCTAGCATTCAAAGAAATCCCTTATGAGAACCCTAAACCTAACAGGAGATCTACTCAGACATGATCAATGAAACAGAAATCATAGATGAATAGAATTGCATAAAAGAAATCAATAAGAAACGAGGGTTCAGAGTTGTCTCCTAAAAACCCTGGAACAAATCTCTCTCAAAGTATCAAGAATAAAATAAAGCTAAGCCTAAACAGGTGGCTGAAAAACCGAATTTATAACCTAAAACACGTTTTGGGGCTTCTAGTAATTATTAAATTCTTCTGGACCAAGGTGCAAGCTTAAAATTTGTAAAAAGTTACATTTCCTTCTTCCTGAGGTCGGTATCGGTCGATAATGACTAGTATCGATCGATACTAAGCTTGCGTGTCGACTCTTCTGCTCGCCAGACTGGACTGTCTTCACGAAAACTGGCATAACTTATGATCGCACCGTTGGAATGACCTCAAACCACTTCCAAATGAAAGCTAATCCATTTATCTGTCCTGTATACAAATTCGAGCTCAATCCATCTGTGGAAAATTCTTCAACGAATGCCAAACTTCTGGCGTCTTTGCATGATTCTGCATCTCCATATGCTCATTTTCACCCAAAACGGCTCATTTTCTCCAATTGTGCTCCAAACGTGCTAAAACATGAAAAGACTCTAAAAGACTACGAAAAAACTAGAAAGACTCTATAAAAAGGACTTATATCATGGATAAAAAGGGGTAAAAACCAAGATATATCAACTCCCCCAGACTTACCCTTTGCTTGCCCTCAAGCAAACAGAAAACCAAACCAGAGAAATAGGTTTCAAAACACGGAGACTCACCTGTTCTTGAAACATTGCAATGATTTTTTTCTTAGTGCTCCACATATCACCTAACCAGTTCCAAATCTAACCACCATGTACTTCTCCGTAGATATTCACAGCTCTCCAGAGTACACACATTATTTCACAGCATCATTCAAATAAAGCCCTCATCGCCAGTTTCATCGCTGTGATCAATGCCAAGAACTTTCTAGACTCTTTTCCATAAAGTATAATGACAAAAGAACCACCCGATTCTTACACTTTTGGTATTTTTTCCTCTCCCCTAGACTTATTTCGCATCATGTTTTCTCGCATATACTTATTATAGGTAACGCGAGTATTGATGGTGTTTGCCACCGAATCCCTGGTTCTTCTCTGGAAAGTAATCAAAGGTTTAGGCAAATAATGTCTTCACATGAAATTTTCCTAACCTCGCTTCCACCTTTGTGTGATCATTCCTTCTGAAGTAGAATAATGGGATCGCTGCAAATTTTCCTAACCCTCTACTCAGAAGAAAATCATTTCATCTTTTCATGCATTTACTTATAACAAGGGAGAGGAATACCATTACTTTCTACACATGGGTTCCTTTGCCATATATGATTGATGAATCAAGCTCTATGAACATCAACGACATTGATGAAGTGCAGAAATTAGCTCAGGCTTTAATGGACTTTGCTGGAAACATGAGTGTCTTCTAATTAACTGGTCAGCCTTTGAATTTTTCATTAGTCCGATCTAGAACTGATTCTGTAACAATGGTCACTTAGAAGTAAAGTCAGAACAAAAGATTCAAGAAAAATATCATCATCTCCAACAAATTTTGACTCAATAAAATGACGAACTGACTCAAAAACTAATGACTCTAAGAAAAACAAACACAATGTCAGCAAATTTGATAAACTCAAATTAATACCCTAAAAGTACTAAAGCTTTGTCGATTGTAATACTTAGGGATCGAATCCACAGAGACTCAAGAAAACACACAATAGAATGTATATATGAAAATTAAACGAAGTGATCAATGAAATTGAATGCAAATACGTAAATTAAACAAGTTGTAAGTCGATTGGGAAGAAGATAGGTTCAGGGTATTTCTTAGAAAATCAATGAACGCAGATAAACTAACTAATCAGGTTATGCACGGTTCTTGAACTCAAATCACTAAAGTATAATTAACCAACTCTCGTTGCGAGAATTATCTAAGTCTAAATCGTAAAATTCCAAATCTCTTTGCGAATCCTAAAGTCTATACCAGATTTTACTTCAAGTTTGATTTGTTCACAAAACAACGAAATCAAATCTCTTTGCGAATAGTTATTTTGCTCACTCTAAGTTCTATCAGGTTTCTCAATTGCACTGTCGTGCCTAATCGATTAACCTAAGATCTAAATTCCAGATTCGTTAACCTAGAATTAGCTATGAGAACAACCTAAGGCGAATAACTAATTCAGATTATGAACCCTAAACAAATAATCAATCTAGTATTCAAAGAAATCCCTTATGAGAGCCCTAAACCTAACAGGAGATCTACTCAGACATGATCAATGAAACAGAAATCATAGATGAATAGAATTGCATAAAAGAAATCAATAAGAAACGAGGGTTGAGAGTTGTCTCCCAAAAACCCTGGAACAAATCTCTCTCGAAGTATCAAGAATAAAATAAAGCTAACCCTAACCTAATTTATAACCTAAAACACGTTTTGGGGTTTCTAGTAATTATTAGAGTCTTCTGGACCAAGGTGCAAGCTTAAAACTTGTAAAACGTTACGTTTCCTTCTTCCTGAGGTCGGTATCGGTCGATACTGACTAGTATCGATCGATACTAAGCTTGCATGTCGACTCTTCTGCTCGCCAGACTGTACTGTTTTCACGAAAACTTGGATAACTTATGATCGCACCGTTGGAATGATCTCAACCCACTTCCAAATGAAAGCTAATCCATTTATCTATCTTGTATCCAAATTTAAGCTCAATCCATCGTTGGAAAGTGCTTCAACGAATGCGAAACGTCTAACGTCTCTGCATGAGTCTGCATCTCCATATGCTCATTTTCACCCAAAACAGCTGATTTTCTCCAATTGTGCTCCAAACGTGCTAAAACCTGAAAAAACTCTAAAAAACTACGAAAAAACTAGAAAGACTCTAGAAAAAGGACTTATATCATGGATAAAAAGGGGTAAAAACCATGATATATCAACTCCCCCATACTTAGCCTTTGCTTGCCCTCAAGCAAACAGAAAACCAAACCAGAGAAAGAGGTTTCAAAACACGGAGACTCACCTGTTCTTGAAACATTGCAATGATTGTTTTCTTAGTGGTCCACATATCACCTAACCAGTTCCAAATCTAACCACCATGTACTTCTCCGTAGATACTCACAGCTCTCCAGAGTACACACATTATTTCACAGCATCATTCAAATAAAGACCTCATCGCCAGTTTCATCGCGGTGATAAATGCCAAGAACTTTCTAGACTCTTTCCCATACAGTATCATGACAAAAGAACCATCCGATTCTTACACTTTTGGTATTGTTTCCTCTCCCCTAGACTTATTTTGCATCATGTTTTCTCGCATATACTTATTGAAGGTAACGCGAGTATTGATGGTGTTTGCCACCGAATCCCTGGTTCTTCTCTCGAAAGTAATCAAAGGTGTAGGCAAATAATGGCATCACATGAAATTTTCCTAACCTCGCTTCCACCTTTGTGTGATCATTCCTTCTGAAGTAGAATAATGGGATCGCTGTAAAATTTCCTAACCCTCTACTCAAAAGAAAATCATTTCATCTTTTCATGCATTTACTTATAACAAGGGAGAGGAATACCATTACTTTCTACATATGGGTTCCTTTGCCATATATGATTGATTAATCAAGCTCTATGAACATCAACGACATTGATGAAGTGCAGAAATTAGCTCAGGCTTTAATGGACTTTGCTGGAAACATGAGTGTCTTCTAGTTAACTGGTCAGCCTTTGGATTTGTCATTAGTCCTATCTAGAACTGATTCTGTAACAATGGTCACTTAGAAGTAAAGTCAGAACAAAAGATTCAAGAAAAATATCATCATCTCCAACAAATTTTGACTCAATAAAACGACGAACTGACTCAAAAACTACTGAATCTAAGAAAAACAAACACAATGTCAGCAAATTTGATAAACTCAAATTAATACCCTAAATGTACTAAAGCTTTGTCGATTGTAATAATTAGGGATCGAATCCACAGAGACTCAAGAAAACACACAATAGATTGTATAGATGAAAATTAAACGAAGTGATCAATGAAATTGAATGCAAATACGTAAATTAAACAAGTTGTAAGTCGATTGGGAAGAAGATAGGTTCAGGGTATTTCTTAGAAAATCAATGAACGCAGATAAACTAACTAATCAGGTTATGCACGGTTCTTGAACTCAAATCACTAAAGTATAATTAACCAACTCTCGTTGCGAGAATTATCTAAGTCTAAATCGTAAAATTCCAAATCTCTTTGCGAATCCTAAAGTCTATACCAGATTTTACTTCAAGTTTGATTTGTTCACAAAACAACGAAATCAAATCTCTTTGCGAATAGTTATTTTGCTCACTCTAAGTTCTATCAGGTTTCTCAATTGCACTGTCGTGCCTAATCGATTAACCTAAGATCTAAATTCCAGATTCGTTAACCTAGAATTAGCTATGAGAACAACCTAAGGCGAATAACTAATTCAGATTATGAACCCTAAACAAATAATCAATCTAGTATTCAAAGAAATCCCTTATGAGAGCCCTAAACCTAACAGGAGATCTACTCAGACATGATCAATGAAACAGAAATCATAGATGAATAGAATTGCATAAAAGAAATCAATAAGAAACGAGGGTTGAGAGTTGTCTCCCAAAAACCCTGGAACAAATATCTCTCGAAGTATCAAGAATAAAATAAAGCTAACCCTAACCTAATTTATAACCTAAAACACGTTTTGGGGTTTCTAGTAATTATTAGAGTCTTCTGGACCAAGGTGCAAGCTTAAAACTTGTAAAACGTTACGTTTCCTTCTTCCTGAGGTCGGTATCGGTCGATACTGACTAGTATCGATCGATACTAAGCTTGCATGTCGACTCTTCTGCTCGCCAGACTGGACTGTTTTCACGAAAACTTGGATAACTTATGATCGCACCGTTGGAATGATCTCAACCCACTTCCAAATGAAAGCTAATCCATTTATCTATCTTGTATCCAAATTTAAGCTCAATCCATCGTTGGAAAGTGCTTCAACGAATGCGAAACGTCTAACGTCTCTGCATGAGTCTGCATCTCCATATGCTCATTTTCACCCAAAACAGCTGATTTTCTCCAATTGTGCTCCAAACGTGCTAAAACCTGAAAAAACTCTAAAAAACTACGAAAAAACTAGAAAGACTCTAGAAAAAGGACTTATATCATGGATAAAAAGGGGTAAAAACCATGATATATCAACTCCCCCATACTTAGCCTTTGCTTGCCCTCAAGCAAACAGAAAACCAAACCAGAGAAAGAGGTTTCAAAACACGGAGACTCACCTGTTCTTGAAACATTGCAATGATTGTTTTCTTAGTGGTCCACATATCACCTAACCAGTTCCAAATCTAACCACCATGTACTTCTCCGTAGATACTCACAGCTCTCCAGAGTACACACATTATTTCACAGCATCATTCAAATAAAGACCTCATCGCCAGTTTCATCGCGGTGATAAATGCCAAGAACTTTCTAGACTCTTTCCCATACAGTATCATGACAAAAGAACCATCCGATTCTTACACTTTTGGTATTGTTTCCTCTCCCCTAGACTTATTTTGCATCATGTTTTCTCGCATATACTTATTGAAGGTAACGCGAGTATTGATGGTGTTTGCCACCGAATCCCTGGTTCTTCTCTCGAAAGTAATCAAAGGTGTAGGCAAATAATGGCATCACATGAAATTTTCCTAACCTCGCTTCCACCTTTGTGTGATCATTCCTTCTGAAGTAGAATAATGGGATCGCTGTAAATTTTCCTAACCCTCTACTCAAAAGAAAATCATTTCATCTTTTCATGCATTTACTTATAACAAGGGAGAGGAATACCATTACTTTCTACACGTGGGTTCCTTTGCCATATATGATTGATTAATCAAGCTCTATGAACATCAACGACATTGATGAAGTGCAGAAATTAGCTCAGGCTTTAATGGACTTTGCTGGAAACATGAGTGTCTTCTAGTTAACTGGTCAGCCTTTGGATTTGTCATTAGTCCTATCTAGAACTGATTCTGTAACAATGGTCACTTAGAAGTAAAGTCAGAACAAAAGATTCAAGAAAAATATCATCATCTCCAACAAATTTTGACTCAATAAAACGACGAACTGACTCAAAAACTACTGAATCTAAGAAAAACAAACACAATGTCAGCAAATTTGATAAACTCAAATTAATACCCTAAATGTACTAAAGCTTTGTCGATTGTAATAATTAGGGATCGAATCCACAGAGACTCAAGAAAACACACAATAGATTGTATAGATGAAAATTAAACGAAGTGATCAATGAAATTGAATGCAAATACGTAAATTAAACAAGTTGTAAGTCGATTGGGAAGAAGATAGGTTCAGGGTATTTCTCAGGAAATCAATGAACGCAGATAAACTAACTAATCAGGGTTCAGGTTATGCACGGCTCTTGAACTCAAATCACTAAAGTATAATTAACCAACTCTCGTTGCGAGAATTATCTAAGTCTAAATCGTAAAATTCCAAATCTCTTTGCGAATCCTAAAGTCTAAACCAGCTTTTAGTTCAAGTTTGATTTGTTCACAAAACAACTAAATCAAATCTCTTTGCGAATAGTTATTTTGCTCACTCTAAGTTCTATCAGGTTTCTCAATTGCACTGTCGTGCCTAATCGATTAACCTAAGATCTAAATTCCAGATTCGTCAACCTAGAATTAGCTATGAGAACAACCTAAGGCGAATAAGTAATTCAGATTATGAACCCTAAACAAATAATCAATCTAGCATTTAAAGAAATCCCTTATGAGAGCCCTAAACCTAACAGGAGATCTACTCAGACATGATCAATGAAACATAAATCATAGATGAATAGAATTGCATAAAAGAAATCAATAAGAAACGAGGGTTCAGAGTTGTCTCCCAAAAATCCTGGAACAAATCTCTCTCAAAGTATCAAGAATAAAATAAAGCTAAGCCTAAATAGGTGGCTGAAAAACCTAATTTATAACCTAAAACACGTTTTGGGGCTTCTAGTAATTATTAAAGTCTTTTGGACCAAGGTGCGAGGTTAAAACTTGTAAAAAGTTACGTTTCCTTATTCCTGAGGTCGGTATCGGTCGATACTGACTAGTATCGATCGATACTAAGTTTGCGTGTCGACTCTTCTGCTCGCCAGACTGGACTGTCTTCACGAAAACTAGCATAACTTATGATCGCACCGTTGGAATGACCTCAAACCACTTCCAAATGAAAGCTAATCCATTTATCTGTCTGGTATACAAATTTGAGCTCAATCCATCGGTGGAAATTTCTTCAACGAATGCCAAACTTCTGGCGTCTCTGCATGATTCTACATCTCCATATGCTCATTTTCACCCAAAACGGCTCATTTTCTCCAATTGTGCTCCAAACGTGCTAAAACCTGAAAAGACTCTAAAAGACTACGAAAAACTAGAAAGACTCTATAAAAAGGACTTGTATCATGGATAAAAAGGGGTAAAAACCATGATATATCAACTCCCCCAGACTTAGCCTTTGTTTGCCCTCAAGCAAACATAAAACAAAACAAGAGAAAGAGGTTTCAAAACACGGAGACTCACCTGTTCTTGAAACATTGCAATGATTTTTTTCTTAGTGCTCCACATATCACCTAACCAGTTCCAAATCTAACCACCATGTACTTCTCCGTAGACATTCACAGCTCCCCAGAGTACACACATTATTTCACAGCATCATTCAAATAAAGCCCTCATCGCAAGTTTCATCGCTGTGATCAATGTCAAGAACTTTCTAGACTCTTTTCCATACAGTATCATGACAAAAGAACCACCCGATTCTTACACTTTTGGTATTGCTTCCTCTCCCCTAGACTTATTTCGCATCATGTTTTCTTGCATATACTTATTAAAGGTAACGCGAGTATTGATGGTGTTTGCCACCGAATCCCCGGTTCTTCTCTCGAAAGTAATCAAAGGTGTAGGCAAATAATGGTATCACATGAAATTTTCCTAACCTCGCTTCCACCTTTGTGTGATCATTCCTTCTGAAGTAGTATAATGGGATCGCTGGAAATTTTCCTAACACTCTACTCAGAAGAAAATCGTTTCATCTTTTCATGCATTTACTTATAACAAGGGAGAGGAATACCATTACTTTCTACATATGGGTTCCTTTGTCATATATGAATGATGAATCAAGCTCTATGAACATCAACGACATTGATGAAGTGCAGAAATTAGCTCAGGCTTTAATGGACTTTGCTGGAAACATGAGTGTCTTCTAGTTAACTGGTCAGCCATTGGATTTTTCATTAGTCCGATCTAGAACTGATTCTGTAACAATGGTCACTTAGAAGTAAAGTCAGAACAAAAGATTCAAGAAAAATATCATCATCTCCAACAAATTTTGACTCAATAAAACGACGAACTGACTCAAAAACTACTGAGTCTAAGAAAAACAAACACAATGTCAGCAAATTTGATAAACTCAAATTAATACCCTAAAAGTACTAAAGCTTTGTCGATTGTAATACTTAGGGATCGAATCCACAGAGACTCAAGAAAACACACAATAGATTGTATATATGAAAATTAAACGAAGTGATCACTAAAATTGAATGCGAATACGTAAATTAAACAAATTATAAGTCGATTGGGAAGAAGATAGGTTCATGGTATTTCTCAGGAAATAAATGAACGCAGATAAACTAACTAATCAGGGATCAGGTTATGCACGGTTCTTGAACTCAAATCACTAAAGTATAATTAACCAACTTTGTTGCGAGAATTATCTAAGTCTAAATCCTAGAATTCCAAATCTATTTGCGAATCCTAAAGTCTAAACCAGCTTTTAGTTCAAGTTTGATTTGTTCACAAAACAACTAAACCAAATCTCTTTGCGAATAGTTATTTTGCTCACTCTAAGTTCTATCAGGTTTCTCAATTGCACTGTCGTGCCTAATCGATTAAACTAAGATCTAAATTCCAGATTCGTCAACCGATGGTTTCCATTGCCACCACCTCCTTGGTTCCCATTCCCACCGTTCATTTGGTGGGGAATGTTCTCATGAATGTTCGCAAGTGGAATATCATGAAGATCTTCCATATGGTTACCAACTTCTTCTTGAACTCTCACACGGTTCCTTCTTGCTCTTGGCTCCCTCTCAAGTTGATCAATATCGTCCCGTGGTTGTATGAGATTGTTATTGCCACGGGAACGAGTATGCATAAACCTATAAAGATAAAGAGCACTAGGAAGTAAAGAATATTAGTAACTTGGTAGCAAATAATACTTAAGCTCGCTAAGAACCTAAATCTTAATGTTAAAACAAATCTCAATACGGCAACGGCGCCAGATTGATACAAGATATTTTGATATCTCAAGGTATCAATACCCTCTAACCGATGTAATAAGAGGTTATCGAATCCAATATTGGGAAATAGTCCTAAACACTAAGAATGCAAGACACTAAATGAGTTAAGCTAATAAAAGGGGTTTTTGATTAAGTATCAAGTTAAAACAAGTAATAAGAAACTAAACAAGGTTGTAAAAACAATAAGCAAAGCGAATCCTAAGATGGGGTAATCGATATTAGGCAACCAAAACATGATCCGAGGCATTCATTCACACAAACAAGCTATCCTTAGGTTAATGACCTCTAATCTTGATTAGTTCTCTCTCAAGCCACTAATCACTATGTTAATTATCAAATTCATTAGCAAACTCTCATTTTTGAATTATCAATCAACAAGCATTAAGAATATAAACTAGATCAACCAAAAATATGCCTTAGACAACTAATCTTTTAGGCTAAGAACATAAATTCTTTGAATAATTGATCTAGGCATTTCACCAAACACTTGGTGTGCATGAAATTCCTATGACCTAAATCCACTCTCTCAAGCTAGATTTAGCATTAAGAGCATTAAACAAAGAAGGATAATAGATAATTTAATCCTAAACATCTTGAATCATGCCTTGAATCCCCTAAATCTAACCCATCTCAATATCCTAAAATGACTACTCAAGACCCATGAAGAACACCCCAAAATCGATTTTGATAAGGGATGAATTCATGGATGGATCTTGAGTAATCAACAAGAAAATGGGATAGGAAGAAGAGATTCAATGAAAACAAGACTAAATTGCATAAAAAGTAGAAGATCCTCTCTTACAAATCCATGAACTCTCTCAAAGGGGAAAGGGTTTCTTAGAAAAAAGAAGCATAAAATGAAAATTAGGGTTTTTGAGTTTTTAAATAGATGAGGAGTTGACCGGGTCAACCCGGAACAAACCGGGTATTGACCCGGTCAACATAAGTGAGAAGTGTTGACTTTTGGTCAAAGTCTTCATAGCTGGCCGGTGTTGGTCAGTATTGAAACTTAAAAAAACTTAAAAATCGTCGGCTGAATCTTGGTCGGGCCGGTTTTTGCTCGGGATGGATTTTTGCTCAGTGTGAGGTTTTGACGCCGGGTCAGTGTACCTGGCTTGTGCAGGCCGGTATGGAGGGTGGTGTGCTGACACCGGGTGTGTTTTGTCTGGGACATAGGGCCGGTAAAATCCCTGCCCGGGGGAACTCTCAATACCGGATCCGTGTGCCGGACATGTGTTGGCCGGTATGGGTGTGCTGGTGCCTTGGTTATTTTGAGGGGTTCTTTGGTACCGGGCAGTCATGGGCCGGTACTGTCTCTCGGTATTTGCCCTGTCTTAGTGAGAGTCCAGTACCGGACAGGTGCATAGAATCATCCCGGGCCGGTACATGCGTTTGTCCTGGCGGCCAGACGGACACGCTCCAGTAAAACGAGTAAAACTTCCAGTTCCCTTGTCCGAATGACATGAATCCAATTCTTGTGTTTAGAGGACCCATCGGGCTACAACTCTCATGAATATGCCAAGAGCTGGATCGAATCTGATCGCCTTCGTCTGATCGGTTCTTTGAAACGTTCCGGATGGCTCCTCTCTAGTCTTTAAGCACCAAATCTCCAAACACCACCAAGTGTTTCCAAATACTTAGAAACCTCCTCAAAGACATGAAAAGACTCATTAGGACCTAATGCAGCTCCTAATACCCTAAATGGGACAAAACAAGTATGAAATGCCATGAAGATCTAAGTAAATGATCTAAAACCTACATGATATGCATGTTCAAACTATGCAAATTATGGACACATCAATTCCCCCAAACTTAAACCTTTGCTTGTCCTCAAGCAAACAAGATCAAGAATGAGAGAGAGCAATGCAATGCAAGTGGAGCTCGAAACTATAAGAAGCATAAGAAACAATCGCACTCAACGTCCAAGTTACTAATTCTAAAACGCACCAAAGTTGTCTACTCAAAAGGGGCTAGCCATTTCCTTCACAACAAGCAACAAGACCAAACCTCAACCTTGACAAACAATCATATCCTCTAACCTCTTAACATTGATTAATGGTTTTAACCGTGAAATGTGCTTATGCAAAATCAAATGAAACCGCTTGGCTAAAGGACCGGTTATGAGATGAAAGTGATCTCATCAATACGCATGGGCAATCAAATACAAGGATCTCTCAATGAACGAGCAAACTTCGACAACATGCGAAAGGTAAAGGGCAACCTATGCATACAAGGAAAAACTCTCGTTTACCCGAATGCCTAGAGTGTCACTAACCTTAGCCCAATCTAACCCATTTTTGCTTGTTCCCGGATCCTATTCTACCCTTTTCCTACAAGGAATTTTGCCTTGGATACCCAAATACACTTCTTTGTTTCCCTCTTCACCCTTCTTTCTCATTGGGGGTTTGCTTCTTCACCTTGGTTATGGTTTGATGCTCCTTTTCGTTTTCACTTAGCTCTTTTCTTTTTCTTTTTTTGGTTCATGCCTCTTCTTTTCTTTGTAGCTTGGCCTTTTGGCCTTCTTTTCTTCTTTGTCTTTTGAGGCTTTTCTTAGTTACTTAGAGCTTGCTATTAATTATACTTGCACCAACCAATCCATCAAATTGTAATCCCCTCTTCATCGTCCTTTCTTTCCTCTTTTACTCCACCATAATCTTCAAAGATCTAGCCATTCCCCTAAGCGTTTCTAACCGTTCCCCATTCCCAAACTTTTAAAAACCGCCACCTATCTAACCTAGTCCTAGATTAGCTCCTTGAAGTTGGAACTAAATCTACACAAGAGTGCTTCCTTGTCGCCCTAAACCTAACACGTTTTGTCAAGTTCACTCCAAATAAGACCTCACAAGTCACACACAAAAGATCAGGGGCTAGAAAGCAGGTAATTGTCAAGGTGGGGAAACCAATCCAAATATGGGATTTGGCTACTTAGGCAAGCAAGAGTGGTGAAAGGGAAAAAGAATACCCAAGTATGTATAAGTGATCTACGATTTCATCCAAGCTTGCACATGCACAATAATTACATGTTCAATTAAGGTTATCACTTAGATGAGGTTAGATTCAATTCAAGCTGGCTTCAACTAAGGCAAGGCAATGATGCATGTGCTCTAACAAATGGTTCATCCTTGATTTCAGATTCAACTTCAATGCATCAAAAAAAATAATCACTTAGGCGTTGAATCAATTGCTAATTAAGCTACTTTCAAGGTTGTCATTACTCCATGCTTATGCAAATGCAAGCTAAAATGCAAACTAGACACCACCTACAAGTGAATATGCAATCCTAAATGTTCCAAAATTTTCAAATTTATTGAAAATGCATGATATGCATAAGACTCAAGTGCAAAAGAGAAGATAAGAGCATAAAATACGAGGTCAAATACCGGTCTCTCCCCCAAACTTAAATCACACCATCCCGGTGTGGAATAAATTCAAAGAAGAGACCCAAAACAAAATATAATATGCTAAGACTTTAAAAGGGAAAGAGATACTTACATGGAGGAGTGCCACTATGTGAATGGAGAGCATGGAGAATTGATAAGCATTCCAACATCAAACGCCCTTGGCTACCTTGCCATCACTTTTCTACTATCAACGACCTTGCAACCGCTTAACCAAAAGATCAAAAACGCCTAAGAAACACAAAATAAAACTAGAAAGCGAAAGAATATATACAAGGATAAACATGGGAATGTCTCCCAAGTGCACTTTGTTTTACGTCGCTAAATTTGACGTTGGTTACCCTTTTAGGCGGGTGATTTAGGAGCGCGAGCACTCCATGGCGGTTCGGTAAGCTCGAATTTGAGAACTTTACCCATTAAGCCTTGAAGACCGGTTTGATCTCCCTCTCAAACCTCCGGTGGGAGGGTTGCTATGGCCTTGGTAAAAGGCTTGGGGTGCCCTCTACATTTGACCTTGTACTCAATCATCCCTTCTTCATGTTTCCATGGGATGAGAGTCACGATCGAAGGTTGGTCTAGCAAGGGTCCAATCCCCTTGAGCATGCTCGGTTTCCTCTCCTCGGACCTAGGCTTCGTCTTCTTCTTATTAACCTTAGCACTTTCACAATCACTCTCCGTTGTGGTGTGAAAGAGGGAATACAAGAAACTTCCATCTAGAGCTAGGGCTTCTTCAACCCTTCCAATACTCACCGTCTCACATACGCCCACATACTCAATCTTCCGGGCTTTGGCTTCATTGTCCCCACAACAAAGTCCGTTGGTACAAGACACTTTCCAATCTTAAGGGCAAAGTCTTCAATCATGCCAAGAGGTATCTTCGTGGAAGAGTCTCCAAATGTGATGGTGGAGGGGTAATCGTTCATCTTATATATCCCAAGACTTTTGGCCATCTCCAAAGTCATGACATTAACGGTTGAGCCCGAGTCACACAAAGCATCATCAACTTCCAAGAGTCCAAGTGTGCAAGATATTGAGAATTTCCCGGGGTTTCCAAGCTTTGGGAGAGTCTTAGGCTCGATCCTTGTTGTGCTTGGAGGCGCTTTCTCTTGTGCCTTATTGTGGAAACGACCGGGAAATGGAAGTGGAGGTTCATATGGGGGAGGTAAAGTGCAAATGGGCTCTCTCTTTGACCCAACAAGTATCTCTACGTTTTTCACTCTAGCCACGTCCTTGATGGACTCATCAACCTTGTTATTCTTTTCTTCAACCAACACTATATCATTCTCATGCCCAAAGGTCACCTCCCCACCTTGTTGCTCAATGTCCTCATTGAGGTTAAAGACTAACTCGAGGAACTCCTCAATAATGTGATCTTGCTCTTTAAGAGTGGAAAAGGTGTTGCAAGACTCTTTAGAGGTTAGTATGGCTTTCCTATTTGAAGAGCCTTGAGGATGATGTGAAGAAGGGGCGGCACTCCTTTGCTCCATTAGTTTCATCTTTGAGCTTAATGCCTCAAACTTGCTATTAAGATCATTGTAAGAGCAAATGACCTTGTTAGTGGTTTCCTCTTGGCCTTTGATGAGTTGTTGGAACATGGAGCCTAAATCAAGCTCTTGCGGTTTAGACGTAGGTGCTTGACCTTGTGACACAAACCCTTGTTGTTGACCTTGAAAACCAGGTGGGGCTTTTGGTTGGAATCCACTTTGGTTTCCTTGGAATTGGTTCCTTGGAACATACCCTTGTGGGTTGGAGTTAGAAGGTTGACCTTGAGATTGGAATTGTTGTTGTGGAACTCCTTGAGCTTGAGTAGATTGTTGAGGGTAGAGTTGGTCTTGTGGATTCCTATAGGTTTGGTTGAACCCTTGTCTTTGGAAGTTACATTGGTTCCCCACGTAGTTAACTTCCTCTTGTGTTTCCACGGCTTCCTCTTGATAACAAGCTTGAGTGTTCTCTTAGTCACCAATGAAATGGACCTTTTGAGACTCTTTGGAAACCACAAGAAGTTTATCTATCATGGCGGCTTGTTTATCCAACTTCTCATTCAAGCCTTTCATTTCCTTGGCTCTCTTGTTCTCATCAAAGTCACTCGTGGTCCTTGTGGCACGGTCATAATCGTCCCCATAAGTCTCATCACTAGTAGCTAAGTTCTCCACGAGCTCCATAGCATCCTCAACGTCTTTAGCCAAAGAGTTACCGTTTGATGCCGTGTCAAGTAGCATATGGATCTTAGGCAAGGCACCACGGTATAGAGTGCTAAGGAGAGAAGCATTGCTAAAACCGTGATGAGGGCATTGAGAAGTGTAGCCTCTAAATCTCTCACAAGCCTCGTTGAAAGACTCAATAGATCGTTGTGTGAAGCTAGATATCTCATTGCGAAGTTTGGCGGTTCTAGACGGTGAGAAGAATTTGGCCAGAAACGCCCTTTTGCAATCTTCCCATGAGGTAATAGATCCTTGGGGCAAGCTTTTCTCCCATTGGTGAGCCTTGTCACCCAAAGAGAACGGGAAGAGACGAAGCTTGAAACCATCTTCGGATACTCCGTTGATCTTGGTGAGGCCACATATCCGGTCAAATTGGTCAATGTGATCTAGAGGGTCCTCCATTGACAACCCATGGAACTTGTTAGCTTGAACCATGTTGATTAGCCCGGGTTTCACCTCGAAGTTGTTGTTTTCAATCGGAGGTGGTTGAATCCCTTGACGGTTTTGGTGCGCATTTGCCGCATCACCTTCTCCTACGACATGCCTAGCTCTAGGCGGATGAATAAGATGGTTTGGAGCATGATGGTTTCCATTGCCACCACCTCCTTGGTTTCCATTCCCACCGTTCCTTTGGTGGGGAATGTTCTCATGAATGTTCCCAAGTGGAATATCATGAAGATCTTCCATATGGTTACCAACTTCTTCTTGAACTCTCACACGGTTCCTTCTTGCTCTTGGCTCCCTCTCAAGTTGATCAATATCGTCCTGTGGTTGTATGAGATTGGTATTGCCACGGGAACGGGTATGCATAAACCTATAAAGAGAAAGAGCACTAGGAAGTAAAGAAGATTAGTAACTTGGTAGCAAATAATACTTAAGCTCACTAAGAACCTAAATCTTAATGTTAAAACAAATCCCAATACGGCAACGACGCCAGATTGATACAAGATATTTCGGTATCTCAAGGTATCAATACCCTCTAACCGATGTAGTAAGAGGTTATCGAATCCAATATTGGGAAATAGTCCTAAACACTAAGAATGCAAGGCTCTAAATGAGTTAAGCTAATAAAAGGGGTTTTTGATTAAGTATCAAGTTCAAACAAGTAATAAGAAACTAAACAAGGTTGTAAAAGCAATAAGCAAAGCGAATTCTATGATGGGGTAATCGATATTAGGCAACCAAAACATGATCCAAGGCATTCATTCAAACAAACAAGCTATCCTTAGGTTAATGACCTCTAATCTTGATTAGTTCTCTCTCAAGCCACTAATCACTATGTTAATTATCAAATTCATTAGCAAACTCTCATTTTTGAATTATCAATCAACAAGCATTAAGAATATAAACTAGATCAACCAAAAATATGTCTTAGACAACTAATCTCTTAGGCTAAGAACATAAATCCTTTGAATAATTGATCTAGGCATTTCACCAAACACTTGGTGTGCATGAAATGCCTATGATCTAAATCCACTCTCCCAAGCTAGATTTAGCATTAAGAGCATTAAACAAAGAAGGATAATAGATAATTTAATCCTAAACACCTTGAATCATGCCTTGAATCCCCTAAATCTAACCCATATCAAGATCCTAAAATGACTACTCAAGACCCATGAAGAACACCCCAAAATCGAGTTTGATAGGGGATGAATTCATGGATGGATCTTGAGTAATCAACAAGAAAAGTGGATAGGAAGAAGAGATTCAATGAAAACAAGACTAAATTGCATAAAAAGTAGAAGATCCTCTCTTATAAATCCAAGAACTCTCTCAAAGGGGAAAGGGTTTCTTAGACAAAAGAAGCATAAAATGAAAATTAGGGTTTTTGAGTTTTTAAATAGATGAGGAGTTGACCGGGTCAACCCGGAACAAACCGGGTATTGACCCGGTCAACATAAGAGAGAAGTGTTGACTTTTGTCAAAGTCTTAATAGCTGGCCGGTGTTGGGAGGTACACGAAGCCGGTATTGAAACTTGAAAAACCTTAAAAATCGCCGGTTGAATCTTGGTCGGGACGGTTTTTGCTCGGGATGGATTTTTGCTCAGTGTGAGGTTTTGACGCCGGGTCAGTGTACCTGGCTTGTGCAGGCCGGTATGGAGGGTGGTGTGCTGACACCGGGTGTGTTTTGTCCGGGACATAGGGCCGGTAAAATCCCTGCTCGGGGGAACTCTCAATACCGGATCCATGTGCCGGACATGTGTTGGCCGGTATGGGTGTGCTGGTGCCTTTGTTATTTTGAGGGGTTCTTTGGTACCAGGAAGTCATGGGCCGGCACTGTCGCTCGGTATTTGCCCTGTATTAGTGAGAGTCCAGTACCGGACAGGTGCATAGAATCATCCCGGGCCAGTACATGCATTTGTCCTGGCGGCCAGACGGACACGCTCCAGAAAAACGAGCACAACTTCCAGGTCCATTGTTTGAATGACATGAATCCAATTCCTGTGTTTAGAGGACTCACCGGGCTACAACTCGAATGAAGACTCCAAGAGCTGGATCGAATCGAATCGCCTTCGTCTGATCGGTTCTTTGAAACGTTCCGGATGGCTCCTCTCTAGTCTTTAAGCACCAAATCTCCAAACGCCACCAAGTATCTCCAAACACCTAGAAACTCCTCAAAGACATGCAAAAGACTCACTAGGACCTAATGCATCTCCTAATACTCTAAATGGGACAAAACAAGTATGAAATGCCATGAAGATCCAAGTAAATGATCTAAAACCTACATGATATGCATGTTCAAACTATGCAAATTATGGACACATCAAAAGCTAATCCATTGATCTGTCTTGTATCCAAATTTGAGCTCAATCCATCGGTGGGAAGTTCTTCAACGAATGCCAAACTTTTGACGTCTCTGCATGACTTTGCATCTCCATATGCTCATTTTCACCCAAAACAGCTATTTTTCTCCAATTGTGCTCCAAACATGCTAAAACCTGAAAAGACTACGAAAACACTAGAAAGACTCTATAAAAAGGACTTATATCATGGCTAAAAAGGGGTAAAAACCATGATATATCAATGCGAAATAAGTGCAGTCAGTACAGAACAAGCGGTACAGAATAATGTTAGATAGGTTAAAAATTGTTTGAATGGTGATACATTAGGACAAATTTGTCGTTGAAACTCTTTATAACCAATGGTATTGTCTTGTATGGTTGTCTCAGATGATTGTCTTCGACGACTTCCTCTTGAACCAATTCCAACGTTGGCTCCTGAACTTTCGCATGATCTATGCGATCTACTCACACGTCTACCAATAGAATGAAAACTACTGCTATGTCTCCCACATTGCTCACCTCTTCTAACAAGGATTCCGAATGTATCATGGGTGAACTCATTCGACGGGCGTGTATCATCATCAAGGTTAACACGATACACTTCTTCATTTTCTTGAGTCTCATGAACATGAGTTTCAGGCATGTCACCACCATTGATGTCTGAGTATCCGTGCATGGCAAAACCAGCTTGTCCCTCATTCATTATCTCTTGTCTTCTTTGTGCGCAAGATGTTGAGGTTGCGAATAATTAACATCGTACCATCACATCCCAAAACTTTGGCGTCTATCGGTTGAACGATTTTGTTATTCTACATCCCTATTAAACACACATACATATAATTATCTTACTTATGACATACATATATATATGTGTGTGTGTGTGTGTGTGTTAATAGTTATAAATATACGTACAAGGATTATGAGTCATTACCGACTCATGAGCATCCCACCACTCGAAGATGCATAAATCATGGATGTGTCAGTATCAACCGAGATGCCAGTGGATTTCATCAGAAACTTCCACATCTTGTATGCTTTTTTGAAGTCACCAAATTTGTTTTTGAAAAATCCGTAAGTTATATTCATGTTAATTGCAAGGTTGAAGTGTTCAATCATATACTCGCTACCAAGAACTGTAGGATCTTTAATAGTCTAGTTATTTATGGAAATTGCATGATCAAACAACTCAATCAGTGTCGTGTTTTTTCTTGTTCGTAAGTCCATTTGAATCTCTATGTGCTCTACAAATTTTAAAACGTTAGAGTAATTATTATTATTTTTGCTAACTACAACTAATATAATATTTTGTATTAAAAAATTACTTTTGTTGTAGTTTCATTGGGAGCATTTTGGCCTCGTTGTCCGGAAGAACTTGTATTCGATCGACGATTAGACGACATATCTGCAATTATTAACACGATATCAATAATATTATGTTTAAAAACTAAGTCATAGTCACACGCATACTTTGTTTGCTTAAATCTTAATACTTTGATGATTAGAAAGATTATATGTACTTACGAACTCACATTCATTCCACCATGCTTCAGATGCATATATCAGTATCAACAGAGATACCAGTAGAATTCATTAGAGACTTCCACCACTTGTAATTGCTTTTTGAATTTATCAAACTTGTTTTTAAATAAACCATAAGTTATATTCATGTTGAACGCTTGGTTGAAATTTTCAACCATACTCTCTACCAATGGCCGTAGGATCCTTGAGAGTGTAATTATTCATGGCAATTGCTTTGACGAATAATTGAATTAATGTTTTTTTTTATGTATGTACGCCCATTTGTATATGTCTTTGTTCTATAAATTTCCAAATTACCTGGTTACTTATAATATTAAATTAATTAATATTTAAATATGAAAACAAAAAGATAAAACAAACAAAATAATATTTACCCTAATAGTTGTTTATGTGGGAGGAGTTGAAATTTCGATCGGACGAGTTGAACATGCTTGCCTGGAAGAATTCGTGTTCCATCGACGATTAAACAACATATCTACATTCAATAAGCCAATTTGAAACTAATCTGATAAGCTATTAACTATTTGGTTATTTTGATATAATAATAATTTTTTTAAAACATATATTTATTTGATATACAACATATTTATAAATGATTATAATCGGTTCGTATCAAATTATTATTTAAGTAAAAATGGTGGTATAAATACATGTTACATGTATAATAGTAATATTTGTATGAATAATATATGTATGAGTAAATTAGTAAATTCTTTGTTAAAATTATTAAAATAATTTTTAATATAAGTTAGTTAATTTTGTACGTAGACTATTAGTAGAATAAAATACTATATGTAGTAAGTATATTTATCTATTTACAAATTAATGAAATGCATAACCTATTATTATAATAAATTTTGAATTAAAAAACAAATTTTTTTGGAAACAAAATACACATTTACCTGACATGCAAGAAATGTTGAGAGAGACGATGGTTTAGTAATTTTTTTGCTTTTGCTTTTGCATATGTGTTTTTGGAAATGTAGGTTACACACCTCTATATAGCAAGTGTTAATAAATAAATAAAATCCGTAAGTTTTTTTTTAAACGTAAATTTGTATCAATTTTGCTAATAGGCTGATAACCTGCGGTTTTCAATATTTCTTTTTTAAATCCGCATTCGACATGTCCCCAATCAACACCTATGAATGATAAAAAAACAACATACGTTGCGTAACAAATATTTGAATGGTAAAAATATAAAAAATGATACAGAATATATATTTTAAATAAATATTTAAGAAATAAAAATGTTAATTTGTTGTTTAATTAATGATCAAGTCTTTTTCAGTTTAATGTTTATAATTCTTAGAAATAATTATCTTTTTAATTTATCAGCTATTTAATGTTTAAAATTATTAGAAATAAATTATCTAGTTCTTATATTTTCAAAAATTATAACTCAGAACATATATAAGTAGTTATTTTTTATTGTCAAAGTAAAATAATATACATAAATGGTATTACTATTTTGATCAAATAACTTTGTAACTAATTACTATATAATATAAGTATTAGATGTGATAAAATAATAAAATTATTATTATAGTAATTAATGTTTAATATTTAACAATAAAAATTTAAAGCTAAAAAATATTTTATTAATTGAAACTTTATTAATATGAGTACATATATAATTTTACAAACCATAAAATTTATATTAAGAAATAGAAGAATTTTATTTTTCAAACATTAATTATAAAAAATATATATCATAAATAAATAATATATATATATATATATGTGTGTGTGTTCTTATATGTGTATTCTATAAAGCAATTTCGAAATATAAAACATAATAATATATTAATATGAACTTTATTTACTATTTATAGTCATTTTCAAATTAAACAAAAAGATGGTGAACATCATAAGAGATTTGGACAATAACCTATTACATGTGTTTTGCATTTATGCGTTTTT
This sequence comes from Eutrema japonicum, assembly GCA_030161315.1. Classification (NCBI taxonomy): domain Eukaryota; kingdom Viridiplantae; phylum Streptophyta; class Magnoliopsida; order Brassicales; family Brassicaceae; genus Eutrema; species Eutrema japonicum. Next base: position 18,271,960 of record BSQW01000012.1, on the reverse strand, counting down.
GCTGCCTCGTTAAAAATTTTGTTATGGAAAAATTCAGTGGGATAAAAACCATAGCAAGGAAAAAAGAGTGCAACCATGCACATCATCACATTTCTTCCCCTGGAAGCATCATCTTCAGGAGATGCATTCCAATCATATACACCATCTTTTTGGGAATCTTTATAAGTAGAGCTTTAGTGAACAAACTCGTATGATCGTCATATAGTTTCTCAGATCATTGGACTTCCGGTCCATAATATTCGAGTTGGTCATGCTCTTTTCACGAAATAAACTATTCCGACTTTCCTCCTTATTTTGCAGTAAAACAACACGTAATCAGTACTGAGACTCACATAAGGTACTTCAGGATCTAATACTTTATTGTTATCTTCGAAAGGTCGAAATAGATCATTTTCAATATCGAGTGATCTATTAACCATTGTAGTACTCAAAAGATTCACTTTATCCATTTTAAAACTCTTTTTCACCCTTTTAACGTAATTAGATTGACGCATGAATATTCGATCATGGAAATACTCTATCTAGAGCCCAAGACAAAATTTTGTCTTTCCAAGATCTTTCATTTCAAACTCTTTTTTCATATGAGTTCTTGCATTATCAATCTCCTTTTGAGTAGTGATCTATGTAATTTGACCGAACAAATTTTCTTAGATGCTTTAGGCATCTATGATCCTTCTAGAAATTTCATGGATATAGCACTATCAAATGATCCATATAAATATGCAATCACGATATCCATAAGATATATATTTAGATTTTTAGATGTCATTAGGCACATCAAATATTTGAATGTGATTGCATCTATGACAAGGGAATATATCTTTTCATAATCAATTCCCGTTCTTTGAGAAAAACATTATGCCACAAATCGGGTTTTATATCTTGTGACCTCGTTTTTATCATTGTTTTCGCACAAAGACCCATTTGGACCCGAATGGCATTACATCTTCAGGTCTAATGACTATAGGTCCTTAGACATTTCAGAATATTTCTCGTGGCCATTTGCCATTTCTTCTAGTCAGATGCCTTTTCTGGCACTCTGACACGGACCTTGGGTCTGTGTAATCATTTTCACTGATTACTTTCTACGGATACAGAGTATTCCATTAATTTTCCATTTTCGATGTAGTTAATGGAAATCTCACACTTTCTGTATCATGTTCGTCTTCTGAACGAATCTCTTTATGCAGTCTTTCGAGAATACTTTCATATATTTTCTCGACATACACCTTTTATTGATTCTTCTGGAACCCTTTCATTTTGCTCTTTAATTTTTTTCTCTTCTGGAGAATATTAGTCTTAGAGTCCATCATCCTCCCCCTTTTTAACTGAACATTGGGTTCATTTATTCTGCTCCCATAAATTTTTGTTCTTCCGGAACATTAATTCTTGATGGAGCACTGCCAAATTTTATGAACTTCAAGTTTGTGATAATTTGTAGGGAGGGTTAAGATATACCAAACATGGTGTTTACCATGTAATATCTTTTGGCACTTATTCAATATTTTCCCCTAATACTATGAATTTATAATATTTTAGCTTTCCATCTTCTCATACGAAAACACATTTTATACCACAATACTTTTATACCATGAGGTATTACTCACAAAATATGATACTTCAAGATCAAATAGCACTTCCTTTAGAAATGATTAAATGTGAGTTTTTCTCTATGTTAGATCATGCTGGGATCTTTTGAGATGAGATGTTCAATCGGGATACCTGTTAAACCAACTAGACCAACTTCGGGGTTTCTAAAATAAAATAATTTTAAATCAATCGTACCTTGGAGATAGTAAAAGATATGATTTATTCCATTCCAGTATCTACGCGTAGGAAGTGAGCTGTTCAATTGGAATGCCTGAAAAGATTTCTCCTTTTCAAAGGCTTCTTATCCCAAATTATTTCTTCAAATACTATACGGCTTGTGAAAACTCTTCAGGAGTTCTGATTATGATTAAATCAAGGATTCTTTCCTTTGATCCATAATCTTTTCATAATTATGCATGAGTATATCGGTTAACCTTAATTAAATTATTAAACTCCATGCAACATATATTCATCGGGTAGAGTTTCCGGGAACATAACTCAATTATCATTAATCTTTCAGAGATTAAATCTTTCATGGATTTTTGTGATATCCATAAAACGCAATTCAAGTCGCTCATGTACTGCCAGACTTAATACATTGCATCCACCACAATTGAATATTCATTCAATATCGGGTATGACCTTGTGTAACAAGCTTTTCATATTGTAAGGTTATTTTCTCATTCCTTATTCTAGGAAGACACATACCCTTTTGATGTTTGGACTGCTGGTCCAAAAATTTCTCATTTTTTATATGAGCTTAACATAGACTTGATTGTCTTTTTCACATTTTTGGCCAATATTTTCTCTTTCTACCCTCATCCACATAGGTAGATTTATGATCCTCATTTATATCGCGCGATATCTTGTTTATACTGTCGACAATTCTTTTTCTTTGGTTCCAACTTTTCCCGTAATGACATGGTTAATCGAGATCTCTTTATCATTATCAATGATTTCATTCAGGTACATGATTTTATTATTAACCATGTCAACGGTCTCTTCAAGAGATTAATCCTTTATTCAATATTACATTGATTTGCTCTTTTCCAATTGAGGATTTCTTTGGAACCAAAGTAATCTATCACGTTTCTTACGTGTCATAAACTTACTATTGATTAGTCGTCCTTTAGGGACATATATTCTTATTGAAGCATTTTCAGCTAGAAATGAGATTTTCTTTTATGTAATTATATGTCTTGCAGTTCATTTACATATGAATTATCATTTGAACTTCAGGTTCATATTCATTTATACGAGGATCCTTAATTTTAAATGATAATTCATTTCGAGAAATCTCATCCATTAGATGTTTATAAATGCTTATGGCATTTGATTTGCAGCACATCCTGAATAGTGATCCTTTGAACTTTGAAATTCAAGTTCATACTCATTTGTTCAAGGATTCGAACTATTCAATGATTCTCCCTATAATAATGATGTGCAAATCTTGTGATAATCACATCTTCGATTGATGACTCAATATACTTTATGGGTCTCACTTTTATGCAGTGTGATGGATGTATATATTACATACCCATAATTTTCCAAGAAAGCTATAGTTAATTGAATCAATTAGATGAAATGAGAGAATTTCATCATAGTTGATCTTGTAATCTTCTGGATTTATTTTATAAATGAACCATCAGATCTATTTTAAGTGTGAACACAATCTTCTGTATGTCCCACTTACTTTTGATATGGGATTCTTTAATTCTCCCCTTCAAGATGATGACATTTCATGTCCATCCATCTCGAATTAAATTCCACTTTAGGATCAATAACATATCCAATTACCCATTTTGGGTCATGTATTATGCATCAAATCTTTTGATGTGGAAATTTTAGTACCCCCTCTCAAGATGATGGTTTTTTTTGCCTATTCATCTTGAACATATTTTCGCTTTTTAAATATTATATATTCGGGGTTTAATTTGGGGACTCTTAAAGAAATCAAATCATCATATCCAATGAATTTGTTCAACCAAAAATGGTGATTCATTTCACATGATGGTTTCAATTTTATTTTATTTTTTTTAAGACATGCTATGTGTGAAAAACATCTGATTTTTCCACATAAATTCTCAATAATATTTGATATCATTATTACACAGGGATGGCTTATACCAGTTATGTTATATATTGGTAAACTTCAGGTTTTACTTATCTTATACAATTTTTACATCTTTATGCATGTCTCCATCATGTACTTTTCTAAACCGTTCGCTCTGTTGGAGCGCTTTATTCTTTTGGAGAGTTTTTGGTTTTCCAGAATGTTTTGCTCTTCTGGAACGTTTCGCTTTTCTAGAGCGTTTCGTTCATCGGGAGCGTTTCGCTCAACGAGAGTGTTTCGCTCATCGTAAGCGTCTAGCTCTTCCGGAGCTCCCCATTATCTATAATAATTTTTTTTTCTTTTTATGTAGTTCTTCTTGAACTGACATACATAATTTTTATCAACAACATAAATTAAACATATCAATTCAAGAGGCATAGCCTTCCACATAATTTATGATAATAAACATAAATTAAAAGAAACAATAATTTAAAACGTATAATAGTCGTCTTTTGAACGAAGCATTTCTTCGGAAACGCTTTCATATATGTCTTCTAGACATTTTTGTTTCAAATATGTCTTCTTGAAATTATTTTTTGTTATATGGTTCATCTCGAACATTTCATAAATGTCTTTGAGACATTTGTTTTGTCTTCTTGAAATTATTTTTTGTTATATGGTTCATCTCGAACATTTCGTAAATGTCTTTGAGACATTTTTTTTCAAGTATGTCTTTTGGACATATTTTTCATTTAGTTCTTCAAGAATTTTTTCTTAAATGTGTTCGGGACATTTATTTTATGGAAGCAGTGATCTGAGGAGACAGCTACCATATGATCATAAGCCAACCATATATTTGAGGAGGTATAGCCTGCCATATGATCTAAGGGGATATAGTCTACCATATGATCATGATCGTGGAGACATAGCCTATCATAACGATCAGTTCGGGGAAAGCAACACCTATCATCCCGAAAAATAATATACATAAACGTAAATAGATTTAACATGAATTAAATCTCACTTTTTGGTATTAAAACGGATCGAGAGACGATCGTGTTGATAACGTGTTATAAACTATAACATAATATATGGTAAGATATGTGTTTTGTATACAATATATATATATATATATATATATATATATATATATATATGTATATATATACGTTTGTGATAGAGAGAGAGATATGCGAGTAAGAGACGAGCGAGTGAAGAAGGGGAGAGAGAGAAGATTTCTCTTCTTATTACTTCTTACATTAACCAAGCTTACATATTTATATATGGTGAGATATGTGTTTTGTATACAATATATATATATATATATATATATATACGTTTGTGATAGAGAGAGAGAGAGAGATGCAAGTAAGAGACAAGCGAGAGAAGAAGGGGAGAGAGAGAGAAGATTTCTCTTCTTATTACTTCTTAGATTAACCAAGCTTAAACTACAAGAAAACATCAGATTTACGACGGACATATACGTCGTAAATCGATCGTCGTAACTCGATATACGTCGTAGTATCGTCGTAATCTTTGCGACGTATTTAAGGCATCGTAAAATCGTCGTAAACAATCTGTCGTAAAATCGGCGTAATCTTACATCGGAATTACGACCCCAATAACCTCGTTGGCGTATCGTTGCTAAGTCGTTGTCACTTTTCGACGATTTTAGGACGAATTATCAAATTATAGGTTCGTAAAATCGTCGTAAAAGCGTCGTAAGATTTCGTCGTAAATACGATGGTACGTCGATGTAGAAATAGGCCGATGTAAAATCGTCGTAAATTGTTAAATGTCGTAAATGCGTCGTAATTGGTAGACGACGTAAGCTCGTCGTAAATCCTAAACTGTCGTAATTCCGTCGTAAGTGTATATCGTCGTAAATACGTCGTAAATCGTGAATATATATTTTATTAAAAACTTTTAAATAAAAATAGAATTATAACAAAATAATTATACTAAATTATTAAATAGTTATAATAAATTATTAAATAATTAATAAAATTATAAATTATTATTATTATAAATAAAATTCAAAATACAAAACAAAATTCCTAATACAATATTAATACAAAATGAAAATCAAAATACTAATTATTAACTTGGTAATTAATACCCAAGTTACCGAAATGGTCCTTATCCGTGCTCTGCTCCACTTCCGCGCGTTGTGCCTCGAGCGGATATGCAGCATCCTGATGGTCTTCGGTCGGGGCCGATTTCGAAGGTTTCCGCTGCCTAAGTGCGGACGTCAATGCGGGGTTACTCGCGGCAATGATATCGAAGAGAGAATCATAGCCTTGCATCTTCTCATCGTATACCAGTTGCCTCGTCCACAAAGCGTTTATCTCGGAGTTTGCGCTGTTTAACTCGTTCCGCAATAAAACCAAATCCTCTAACTGATGACATGCGGAAGACGAGGCAACGACACTCTCGCGGATCGATCCTATCCCTAAAACTCGGCCATTTTTCTTCGGAGCAACCTTAAAAAATAAACCGGCAAATTTAATAAATTGAATACAAAATAATTTCATAAAAAATGAATTTGAATATTATTACCTTTTCGTATATCTCGTCCATATGGGCAGTGGTCAAAGCCGCAGTAGATTGGACCGAGCTACCAGATGAGTGCTGAGAGAATTGAGTTTGACGCTCGGCGATCCTTGCTATAGCGTCATTGTAAACCCACTCCGCTCGAGGATCCACAAAAGAACCATCTTTCTTTTTATTAGTTTCTTCAAAAACATGGGTCATTGGCGGAAGTTTGTCTCCGCTTGCCTAACAAAACGACATTTGTAAAAAAAAATTAAACATTTATTGATTAATTTTAATTAATAATTAAAAAACAATTAAGCGGAAAATTCTTAGCATTTGAAGGCGCCTTCCCGGAAAATTCTTAGCATTTGAAGGCGCCTTCCCGCAAAAGACGTTTGACCCAAAGTATGGACCATAACCGCCGGAAGACCGTATGGACCGACAGTGTTACGAGAAGCTGAACACTTGCCGGCCACTATCTGGGAGTGCGGATCCGTCCAGTACGCCTTCAATCCGTTCCACAATTCAGAAGACATGTATGGGGGCATCGCGTTATCGTCGTTAACCTCCCACTTCCTCTTCCAATCGGAGACGGTGTTATTGATCCGCAATTTTGCCTTCTTTTAAAATTGCATCTTCACCATCTCGTTGATAACAATGTCCCAATGCCATTTTTGCTATAAAAAGACAAAAAATTAGAAACGATTAAATAAAAATATTTCACAAAAAAAATTAGAAAACGATTAAATTACCGCGAAGCATTTGAACCATGTCTCAATTAGAAACGAAGCCCCTGTCCGGAACCGCAGACCAATTGTGGTGAGGCTCCTGGAAATAGCGTTGTATTGTGTCAGACACACTCCATCCGACTTTGTTATCTTCCTTAAACCTGAAAATATAAAACGAAATTTATTATTATAAAAAATTAATGTTACATAAAAACAATTGTAAATTACGTACCAAAAAGTGTTCGGCGGCCTATTCGGATCTAACCGAGGTAGATCCTCACGACCCGGCGAAAGCAAAAAATCATGCACCGTGTATTCCGCATATAGCAATGCGGGCCGAGTAGCATTTGGAGGAGGTGGCGGCGGCACAGGTGAAGACCCAGAATCTGGCACCGCAGACGGTGTGGCAGTTGATAACGGGATATCCAAATTTGTATTCGGTCCCGTCCCATCGCCCATAAACATCCGATAGTGCGACTTACGTGGCCCCATATATCTACAAAAAAAATTATTTCAAACTAATTTAGAAATTGTCGTAACGAATATCACAAACATAATCTAATAATTTCAATCCTATCTAAATTATCCAATCCTATCTAAAAATTACAACCCTATCTAATAATTATAATAATATTAAAAATTGAAATTAAAAAAAAAAAATTACCTTAGATTTCGTAGAGAAATAGAGATTGAATTGTAGAGAGAGAGTGTGAGTTGTGAGGGAGGAGAAGAGAATTCGGCTTGGTTATATAGAGTTTGTGGCCGTCGTAAAATAGTCGCAAAATTAAAACCGAAAAACAAACGAATCAGATCCCCCCCCCCCGGTGGTAAATTTAATGTTTTCATTTTAAGACGATTTTACGACGTATCGGTCGTAAAACCGAAAAATAAAACCGCTCACATTCCCACCACGCGGAAAATTTAACGTTTTCGATTTACGACGAATTTTTGACGAATCGGTCGTAAAATCGTCGTACATTCCCGTCGAAATTACGATGGATCCGTCGTAATTTTGACGTAAATGTAGAAATCTATACCCTAAACCCTAAACCTTGATACACAAAACAGTATAGTATCAACGTAGTATATTTATGCATCCAAAACTTCTCATAGGAAACAACATATTCAATAACGACGATTGAATCTCATTGTTTGAAAGATTTTCTTATTTTACATAATAATGTAAATCATTCGTTCTTATAAGTTTATTCGTAATTAAGATCTATATATATAGTCTATACTGTAATTTATTTTTGGGATAACTCATTTTTTTATTACAATGAGTAAAGAACTTACGTTAAATAAGATCAACGATGAAAGATCAAACCAAACCCTAAACCCTATATTTTTGTTTGGGAGTTACGACGACATTACGTCGATTTTCTACTAAATCGTCGTAATGTCGTCGTAAATTTTATGACGACATTACGACGAGTTACTAGTTAATCGACGTAATGTCGTCGTAAAATCTAATTTCAATATATCTGTTCGAGTGTGTTATCGAAAGATTACGACAATTATGGCTTACTGAAATTATGAGATAACTATAGCTAGAAGGGATTGAAAGGACTACGGGAGGTTTATTCTTATCCAAACCAGACAATAAATTTTTTATTCGACTGAGATGTAGAGCAATTATAAAAACATTTATATAACAAAAGTAGACGAAGATACATATATCATAAATCAATCAGAATCATCATCTTCGTTGGGTTCATCTTCATTGAGTTCATCATCATTATCGTCAATATTATCTTCAAACTCATCGGAATCGCCTTCTTCTTCTGTGTCGTCAGGTAGATATTCAAGTTGCCTGTTTTGGGGATCAACTAAAAGAACGTTGTCCGTAATCTCTGGTTATGCAATGTCATCATGGCAAGAATCTTGTTGCATTGGAAGATCGTCAACACCAATAATTTTACCCCTTGGAGCGATTTTAATAACCGATAACCATGAGAACCCAGTGGTTCGAACTCGCGGATGTGAAACAAATGTTACTTGTTCTGCTTGTGATGCTAGGATAAATGGCTCAAACTTGTTGTATCGTCGTGATTTGTTGACGTCAACCACACCAAATTTGTTAATTCACACCCCTCGACCGACTGTTGGATCAAACTAATCACATTTGAAGAGAATGCATTTCATATTAACCAAGCTGGGGTACTCCACTTCTATTATATCCTGCAACACCCCATAATAATCTATTTCACCCTTAACACATACTCCGTAGTTGATAATTGCCTGACGAACGCCGTACTTGTATGTATGAAACACATAACCACGGGTGAAATACATGGGTGCAGTCGTTATCTTCGCGAGGGGCCCTATGAAAATCAAATCCATAAGTTTGTATGTTAAATTGAGTATCGATGTAATTAAATAAAATATTTATAATAACTATATATATATTAACTTACTTGCGTCTTCAACCACTTAGCAAAGTGACGATCTTTACGATCATTTATTTCATCATCTGAAACACCTTCAATGCATTCCCTTAGCTGGCTAACGCTGCAAAGCAAAATACATATATATATATATATATACATATATATATATATATATATATATATAGAAATTAACACCTTTATTTATATATGTTAATTAATATATAATGAACTATATATACAAATACAAATAATTAAGTTATGTTACCTCTCGTAAGGACTCATTTCCTCGCAGTTTAGGAGAACATACGTATGTGCGCTGAGCCTGTCATTCTCGTTAGACCACCAAACTTCCTTCAATTTTCCACTAAGACGACCGATTGGTGAGAAGATGTCTGGGACACCGTCTACTGCATAAGTTCTTCCCACACCACCATCATCATATCATCGGGGAGCCCGTTTGCGTGTGCGTACTTTTGTAGCAAATAGTATGAAGTGAAGTGTGAAGTTTCTTCTGTCAAACTTCCTGCAACAATAGATCCTTCAACCGTTGCTAGATTTTTTGCCTTCCCCTTTAAATATTTTATGAAGCGCTCGAATGGGTACATCCACCTAAACTGAACAGGGCCGCCTAGTTCTGCTTCGTGAGGGAGATGAATGGGAAGATGTTACATAACATCAAAAAACGCCGGCGGGAATATCTTCTCCAAATTGCACAACAATATTGGAATATTAGCAGCCAGCTGTGCAATTACATCTTCTGACAACGTCCGTGTACTAAGATCCCAGAAAAAAGCTCTGATGCTTGAACAATCAAAATTATATATTGTTATATTTGAAAATATATAACTAATATCAACAATTTTATATGTGATGATGTATCTTACCTCCTATTGCTTCATGAACATTTCTTGGAATGAGTTCGGCAAATGCGAAAGGAAGTAATCGTTGCATATAAACACGTGGCAGTCATGACTCTTCATCCTTTCAATCTTTTGTCATTTCTCAATAAATTTAGCAAGATTGGATACGTACCCATCAGGAAATTTTACGTCAGATGAAACTCAATTGAACAACGATGCCTTTTCTTCTGCACCCAACCGAAATATAGGAACTGGTGATTTCGTATTGCTCATTATGTTCAACTCATTTCTGTTGCAAATATCGGGCAAGTCCAACCTTGACTTTTCGCTATCTTTGGTTCTTCCTTTTATGTTTAGCACTGTATGCATGATGTTTTCAAAAAAGTTTTTCTCAATGTGCATGACATCAAGATTGTGTCTCAGCAGATGATCTTTCCAGTACGGAAGTTCCCAAAATATGCTTTTCTTGTGCCGATTATGATTGACCCCGTATCCATCAGGCATATTAGCTGGAGTATGCCAATTCCCCCCCCCCCCCCATGATTCACCGTTTCTAATCCCCCAAAATGATCTATTTTCGCTTCTAGTTTTTCTCCAGATAGATACACTGGTGGAGGGACACGCACGATTTTGTTCTTCCTAAACAGCCGCTTGTTTCTCCGATATGGATGGTTGATTGGTAGAAACCGCCGCTGACAATCAAACCATAATCTTTTTCGACCATGTTTCAGCTGAAACGCATTTGTCCGATCGAGGCAATAAGGACAAGATAACCTCTCATGCGTCGTCCAACCTGATAGCATTCCGTATGCAGGAAAGTCGCTTATTGTCCACATAAGGACCGCACGCATCGAATTTTTTTTTTCCTCGACCAGTCATATGTACGAAATCTTGTATACCACAACTGTTTCAACTCATGTATGAGAGGCTGCAAAAACACATCAAGGGCCCTCTTTGGATGATTGGGACCAAGTACTAAAATATTCAGGAATATAAATTCCCTTTGCATGCACATATATGGGGGAAGATTATAAGGTGTTACGATAACTGGCCATAAAGAATATTGCCTACAAGACATACCGAATGGACTAAATCCATCAGTGCAAAGACCAAGATACATATTTCGCTTAGATTTAGCAAAGTATGTGTGTACCGTGTTAAAGTGTTTCCAAGCTTTTGCATCTGACGGGTGAGTCACTTCTCCTTCTCTTTGTGAATGTTCTTTATGCCACCTCATTGATGCAGCTGTCCTTTCAGATTGATACAATCGTTTTAACCTATCAATTATAGGGAGATAACACATCTGTTGGTACGGTATCTTACTATGCCCAGAAGTTTGCGTCCTCAATCTCGGTTTTTGGCAAAATCAACATTCGTGCAGCTTATCATCATCTTTCCAAAAAATCATACAATTGTCAACACATACATCTATCATCTCAGAAGGTAACCCAAGACTAAACACCAACTTCTGTATCTCATAATATGTTTCGGCTGCCAAATTATCCTCTGGCAAATACTCTTTAATAAGATCAGCCCAATCATCCATGCAAACCTCAGCTAAGTTATGATCAATTTTAATTGTCATCATCCTAGCTGCTAATGACAATTTAGACTGATCTTCTCTACATCCTTCGTAGAGTGGCTAATTTGCAGCGTCTAGCATATCATAAAATCGTTTCGCATCTACATTGGGTTCCTCAACAATATTATCAACATTTGTTTCATGAAATGCATCAGTAACCATGGCATGCATCCTATCATGATCTTGGCCATGATCAAATTGATGTTCACCATGATGATAACTACAACCTTGATCAAAATCTACATATTCTTGATAATTACTACTACTAACACCTGCTTGAGACGTCCTTTCAAAATCCTCTCCATGTTGATACCAAATATAATATTGTGGCATAAACCCTATATTTAGTAAATGCTTCCACACCGTCTCAATAATAATATATCTCGTATTCTTGAATTTACGACAAGGACAGAACATCTTACCGCTTTCCATGGTTGTTTGCATATTTTCGGCCTGATAAATGAATATTTCAAGCCCCTTTTTGAATTCTTTCGTTAACACTCCCTCTGAATCATTTTGCGTATACATCCATCTTCGTAGATCGTATATAGACATTTTATATAAAAAAAGTTTTTATAGTTTTTTTTTGTTTGTGTGTAGAAGTGTTTGTTCTTTTTTTGTTTTAAACTTTTGTTTGAAAGTCGGACGTATTTATAGAAAATTTTTCATATTACCAACGGATTTATATTGAAAAAACATTTACATCAAATTTACATCGAATTTACGACGGATTTACGATGAGTAGATTAGTCATAAATAATTAGGTGATCCTGGTGGAAAAGGTGTTCACCTAATTGGAAATAATCGACGTGAAATCGTCGTAAATTTACATCGAATCCAGATCGTCTTAAAGTCGATGTAACATTACATCGACTTTACGACGTACTTTACGAAAGTCATATTTGTCGTAAAATCGATGTAATTGTACATCGGATTTACGATGATTTATTCTATCGTAGTAACTACATTGTAATCGTCGTAACTGAATTATATCGACTTTACGAAAGTTATATTCGTCGTAATATCGATGTAACTTAACCACGATATTACGATGATTTTTGATATCGTCGTAAGTTAATTGTCATCGTCGTAAATACATTGGTCAATTACGACGACTTTACGACGAATTTTAATCGACGTAAAATTTTGTTGGAAATTGAAAATTTTCTTGTAGCGTTACATATTTATACTAAAAGAACAAATAATAAAATATTACAGTCGGTTTGATGAGTCGGTGAATTGACATGGATAATTATCCATTATTTAACATACTTTTATTTTTTAATTAATATTGTAAAATTATAAAATGTTGTGTGTGAATGGAAACATAATTACGTCCCACAGTAAAAAAAATGCACGGTTCTGTGCTTCACACTCATAGCCTAATTTTGATTGTTATTATAAGTCACTAGGGGATATTCCGGGTTATGTCCGGGTATGTTATCTATAGATAGCCCGGGTATGTTATCTATAGATTTGTTTACTATTTTGGTCTTTAGAAAATGGGTTTATGATGGTGTTTGTAATCTCATGGATGTTCATCGAATATTAAATTAAATGAATGATAAGTTGATATTTTGAAGTTAAAGAGTCTGTTTGTTTAAAATTTTGAAAAATTCATATGAATTATTCAGCGTAGGTACGAAATTTAGTTTTTGGCGACATATTTTTTAAGTTACCTTTTGCTTGTTTATCACTGATTATTTTAAAATAGATTTAGTATAACTGTTTATATATGTTTCTGCATATAATTTGTCTCTTCAAAAAACTATTTGATTCATCGACTTGCATGTATCAAGTCGACCTAAAGGCTCCATCATGTAGAGCGGTTGTGAACGGTGTATTGTATACTTAAATATCACTCTCATTTTGTTGATTTTTTCTTTCTTACTTTAAATCATTTCGCTGAATTATTAGAACCATAGATTATACTATTTGGAATTTGATAGCAGCAAAAAGTCAATTTTCTTGCACTACACCAAAACAGCGTTTTTCCTACTGCAAAAACAGTCGGGAATCAGTAGCAAAACACCCTTTTACGACTGATTACCGACTGATTTCTGCGGTAGGTAAAGGTCTAGTCGCAAAAAAAATCAGTCACAAAATGGCTACTGATTTACGACTGATATCAGGCAGTCACTATTCAGTCGCTAATCAGTTGCAAACGTTTACGACTGATTAGTGACTGAATAGTGATTGAATGTTGCTACTACTACACTTGTAGTCGGTACTCAGTCGTAAAATTATACGACCGATTAGTGACTGAATAGCGACTGTAGGTTGCTACTACTTACGGTCATCGGTAATCAGTCGTTAAATATGACGACTGCGTTACGACTGAGTATCTACTAATTTTGCTACTTATTAACGACTGAAATGAGAATCGGTTTTGTATATCTTGGCATATTTACGACTGTTTACCGACTGTTTACCGACTGTTTATTTAATTTTTTTGGCTACTGAAAACCTACGAGTTCTTAATTTGTTTACCAGTTAAATTGGGTTGGCAATAAAACTTGAAACTCTAAACTCTAAACAGAAGTGAAACAATCTGATAAACATAAACATCAACATCAAATATTATACACCAAGCTACGAATTCATACAACAAAATAACATAACTTTCATGTTCTAAACCAAAATGGAAAAACAAGTTCTTTCCATTTCCAAAAGATAACATAAGTTTGATGTTTAAAGTTTCAAGGGAGAAAGAAGTTAGCTAAATCAGTGGAGAGGAGAGTATGGACCTTCAGCATCTGTTTCTTGGGCAAGGAAAGCGAGGAATCGGTTGTCCGTTTTCAAGAACTTGTTCACAATCGCAAGCTCGGCGGTGTGGGCCTTTTGAGCAGCTGCAAGTCGAGCATTATCTGATTCTTGCTGGGAGATATGAGCAGCTTGTTCCTCCAATTTCCTTTGAGCCGCTTCAAGCTGTTGTTGCATATGCTGGAAAGAAGCAGAGGTTTCATGGTGTTTTCCCTTTCCCTTGAGCTGATTCTTGAGGCTTCCAATGCCAAAGAGGTCTCCTCTATCGTTTGTGAACGTAGACTACGAAAAGAAAAGAAATAAAATTAATACCAAACACTATCATCAATCAAAATCAAAAACATAACAACTTAGGGAAGGAAGCAGTTAACCTGAATAAAAAGCTCGTTATCCTCTTCAATGGATAGTTGTGGATGACGACCATCAGAAATCTCTGTGGTCCCAGACTCGAGGTTAGACATCTTCTCTTGCTTTTTCTGCATATAGAGCCCAGCAACTTGCTCTGCTTTTTTATCTGCAAAGGTCCCATCCTTCTTCGTATTAGCCCTGATGAAAACCTCACCGAAACTCACTGGTCTGCCTAATTCCTCAACCTGACATGGAAATCAATCAGATTTAAACTTGAAGTGTTCATCATGCATAATAGTCTTACACTTGCAAGACCATTAGCAACCACTGTAAAGAACTCGAGAAAGAACTCAATCAGATTTAAACCTGAATAGCTAGATCATCAATAGCCAATCGAGAAAGAACTCAGTGAACTTGAAATACCGCATAAGAAAATCACAGATTGAAATATAACAAAATATCACAGATTGAAAGAACTCCACAAGATACAGTTCTGAACAATATTGATTGACAAGAGCAATGAATACTCAAAGGTTTCTAAGGAAATAATTCATCTTAATACACTAAAACATGGTAACTTATGATTGTAACTTTGAAGTGTTGCTCATGCATAATAGTCTTACACTTGCAAGACCATTAGCAACCACTGTAATCAAGCCTCAAAGATGTCTAATGATTTTTCAAAAAATAAAGATAAACCTCAATATCCAGCCTCAAGAAATAACAACATCACATATTGAAATATCACAAAATAGTTTCAAGTGACTTACCATTTCTTGTTCGATTTGGCGGTAAGACTTCTGTCCAGAGGCATGTTTGTGAGGCCCGAGACCTTTACGGTCAGACATCCGAGCTGCTGAGGTTGTTGTACTCTTTGTTATTTGTTCATCAGTCCTCCAATGTGCTTTCATTTCTTCCCATATCTTATCAGTGATCCATCTAGGTTGGTCATCATTACTCCTTGCAGAGCTCACCATGTCTTTCAAGCGAACTTGAAGTATGGCTTCGAAATGCCCTTGAACCAAACCTGTTAAAGAAGGATCCCATCTGTGTTTTTTCTACAAACAAAAAAGAAAGATTGGTGTTAGTCTATATAAAACACATACATGTATTAAACAGAAGTTAGTGTTTAGTGTGAGAGAATGTTACCGCGAATTTAACGAACCATCGTTCTACTCTTTCCCTAGGCACAGAGGATAAACTGTAGTAGGGGCCATCAAACTTATTAGTGAAACACTTTGTAACCTGCCTGGTCAGTGAGGATCGATCAAAACCAAACCTACAAAAACCAAAGCACACAGTATCATGTAGGGTTGAGTCCGAATGATGACACAGCATCGATACTATCACAAAGCATTAGAATATATATCTTGAACAATTATCGACAACCAAAACATACTAATCTCTTAAACATATAAAAATACAATTGTTTTCGTAGTTAAACCTATAAAAATACAATTGTTTCTCTGTAATTGATAAACCTATAAAAAGAAAGCAAGAAATTACCATGTTGAATTAGGCTGGACGAGGTCGGGATCGAGAATGGTGATTATCTTCGGCCTTGGCGCAAGTAGCAGCGAGTTCAGAGCCTCCATCTGGTCTTGGGAGAGATTAGGCTCTATCGGAGATTCGACATTAGGGAAACCTCCATCTTCTTCTACTGTGTTGTGGGAATTTTGGGCTTGAGAACTGTGATGAGATTGAGATGCTAGATATGGAGGCGATTGAGATGGTTGAACTTGAGGCGCTGCAGATGGATGTTGGTGACTCGATTGAGCTGGGCGTAGCGGATCTTCAACCGTTGGAGCTGCTCGAGTCGCAGAATAAACAGGTGCTGGAGTGTGAACCGTTGGAGATGCTCCAGAAGGTGGAGCGTGTGGATTTGCAGACGATGCACGCAGTGGAGGTTGATCAGAATGAGATGATCTAGACGGACTAGTTGACGTCGGAAAGAGCTTCCTCGGTGGAGGGTAATCTTTGACAGACGGACGATTGTTGTTGGGGAGAACCGGCGGGACAGTTTCTGATGGAGGTTTTGGAGAGAAATCATACCGAGTGGGTAGATTGGCCGGTCTGGCTCTCGATGCTGTTGGTTTCACAAGAAGAACATTCTTCCTCTTTCCACCCATCGCAGAGTGAGAGAGACAGAATCGAGGAAGACGAAGAGAGACAGATCGAGGAAGACGAAGAGAGACAAACTCGAGGAAGGAGGAAGGAGGAAGACGATTAGGGTTTCAAATCGCAGAGAGAGGGTTTCGATAATGTCGAAGGAGGAAGACGATTAAGGGTTACAACTCGCAAATACGAAGAGATTTGGGCCAAAAATTGTCGCGGGTGAAACCAAATTTGGGCCCAAAATTTTGGAGGGTTAATTTCCCGGGTGAATGATCCGAAATTTTTGTTTTTTTTGGCCCAATCAGTCGTTAATCAGTAGGTAATTAGTAGCAAAAGTTTTTTAATTTTTTTATAAATTTTTCATGGTTTGAGAATAACCAAACATTAACAAATTTAAGACCCGATTAGGATCCGATTAAAATAAAAAATGGGTTTGAGAATAACCCCGCACCACGAGACTCGAACCTTGGTCTTATGTGTGGTGCGCGTTACCGCTAGGCTAGGTAACTCATTCGGGATTTATTCAACAACGCTTTTATTTAGCTAACGCTTTACCTTTGTCTTCATTAATTCGCGAAACCCTGAATTATCTTTGTCGTAAAATCCTTTTGTCTTAATTTCCCCAAATCGAAGCAAGTTAAGAACCCTAAATCGCAAAACCATGAAAGTAGCAGCTCCATAAATCTTGTTTTCGTAGAGAGTGGAAGCAAGGTAACATAACTAAATCGCAAAACCAGAGTCTTAACACAAGTACAAACTAAATTAAGTTCAAACACATAACATAAGTTCAAACACATAACAGAAGTTCAAAGTAAAAACCAGAGTCCAGGCATTCTCTAATCGGCAGCATGCTCCAGAGTCCAGGAAAGCGCTCTAGATTCAAAAACCGCCCTATCCTCTGTGTAGAGCCTGGCAACCTCCTTCTCCACATGGTCGTCTTCACTTATCAATGGCTCAGCCAACATCTCGTAAATGCAAGTGAGAAGCTGTTTACCACAAAAATTAACATTATCAAGTGATTACTCTATAGTTTATTTTTCAATACACAAGTAATCGTAAGGCTTTTCTTACACGGGGGATGGTATAGAAAGGATTGTAATGGTCAATCGTCAACAGTTTGTGGAAGATGTGCCCATAGTCATCAACGTTTGGATGAAACACCTTGGTCTTGAAAAGGATCTGTAAAACCATACAAGTAAATCGAAACATTTTATGAACACGGTTCACCATATAAGTTTCTTGATTAAGACATGAGACATACTAAGAAACAGAACATGCGAATGTACAAATTGCAATGACTAAAGCTAATGAAGTCACAAGAGTCAGGAACTGGATGAAGCTGAAACTAAGTACCGGTGAGAAATAAATAGTTGTCTCTGAAAAGACAGAGCAAGTTTGATTGAGTATCCACTTTCAGGTACGATTAAGAAACATCAGGAATCAAAATCAAAAATAAAGCAAAATTTCAGACTACTTACCTTCGGAGGTCTGATAGGATATTCTGGACTGAAGAAAATATCGAGTTTGAAGACTCCTCCTTCACAAGGTGTGTCTTCAGGCCCCCTGAGAATTGCTTCCCAATGGTGATCGTCATCACCACATGGTCCTAGGCAAAAATGGAACAAAAACATTACTATAAATAGGAAAACAATTGTTAAATCGTTCTACCAAATCCAGACTACTTACCTGCGGTGAAAAACGGCGATGGATTCCGGCGGATTGCTTTGAGTTGCATCGATATTGCCTGAGAAGCCATTTTTGAAGTTGAAATTGAAAGGAAAGTTACGATTTTGATTTGCTTAGCAGGAAGTTCAAAGGAAACTGCTACAAGCAGGAAGTTATGATTTTGTTTTGCTTAATGAAACCGAAAAGGAAAAGAAAAGATATTGATGTCGATTGTGTCACGAGAAGGTGTTTGTTATTTTCAAGTTATTTTATTATGAGAACCTTGACCGACTAACGATTCAGAGTTGAAAAGAAAGCGAATCGTTTTTTCTTCTCTTACACAGTCGTGACTCGTCACACCTTTACATTATGAGAACCTTGACCGACTGACGATTACTCATCCTTTACATTACACAATCGTGACTCGTGTCCAACCCCGATTAAAAAAAAATTGGGTTTGAGAATAACCCCGCACCACGAGACTCGAACCCTGGTCTGATGTGTGGTGCGCGTTACACATAAGAGTATGAATAGCAAGTAGCCAGCAAAACTGTGAATCCTTCAACAGGAAGGGATAAGTCTCCCACTTCCAGCGAGACAGTGCTCGGATATCATCAAGAATTAGGTAAAGGAAAACACTCAAACTTGGCCCCTTCAATTCGTTATTACAGACGATCGTTAGAAAATAGGTCAGAGAGAAGAAAACTCACGGGAGAAGCCGTTGACAATCCCGCCATTCGCCAAAACATCTTTCCAGCTCGAGATAACGTCGAATTGCCCCCGCGTCCACAGAGATTGGGATCTCCGAAACCCTAACAAGACAAAGGGAAATTTCGCCCAGAAATAGAAGGAGGAAGACTCGATGGCGAAGCTAATCCGAAACTTAAATGATTGTAAAAACTTATTTATTAGCCAAAGTTGTAAAAACATATTTATTATCCAAATTTGTAAAAACTTGTAACATAATTAGAGCAAACTTGTAATAAAAACCACCAATACAAATTACAAAACTTAAGATATCACATAACATAATTAGTACGGTGCTACACCTTCTACATCTTCATCATCAGAATCAGATAAGTTACACTGGAATTCGTCATCTGGTTCCGCATCGCCAACATCGTAATCGAGATTTACTGGATTTACTCGTAATTGTGAATTCTCGACTACGAGATCTTCAATTGTAGTCAGCATTACATGATCATCCGTTTCTTGTTGTAAAAGAGTAGGTTCCGCGTCTACATATTCTCCTGAAATATTTTCCCTCGGGTTAACTTTAACAACATTGTGCCACACATTCTTTGGTTTCTTCTTGTATGGGTAAGGGATATAACAAACTTGATCCGTTTGAGAGGCTGTGTAATATCAATGTATAAAATCAGACATATATATAGGGTATCGAGAAAGTGATAAACGGGCGAACGTACCCAGAATAAATGGTTCGTATTTATTGTAGCTTTTCGATGGAAGAATGTCTACAATGCCACCATTACCAATCCGAGTGCCTCTACCGATCACAGGGTCATACCACTTACACTTAAAAAGTGTGATTCTCAAATTAACCACCCCCTCATACTCGAGTTCTATGATATCAGTTAAGATACCGTGGAAATCAGCTCTGTCAGCTGCATTGCTGTAATTCTCTCCAGTAACACATACACCATAGTTACATGTCTTTCTTCCCGCGCTGTTATTCTGGGTATGAAACAAATATCCTCTTG
Organism: Eutrema japonicum; assembly: GCA_030161315.1. Lineage (NCBI taxonomy): Eukaryota > Viridiplantae > Streptophyta > Magnoliopsida > Brassicales > Brassicaceae > Eutrema > Eutrema japonicum. The sequence goes on along the minus strand of BSQW01000012.1, from coordinate 18,251,610 downwards.
TATAGTAGATGGGCCAAGTTTTGGCCCTTTTCAGGGGTCCATGAATAATGTCGTGCACCCACGTTGGAAACGGAGTTGAGGCCTTCCAGTAAGAAACCTGCATATGAAAATTCAATATAAAATATATTGAAGTACCAATAGTCAGATATCAAAAATTTATAGACATACATATTCTTGGATCCATGAAGGATATTCTTCAGCTCTTCTCGCCATGATTTCTTTTTCAGAGAGATCCGGATATTGTGTACTAATAAAATCTTCGAAGAAACTATGTAACACCATAAAAATATATGAGAAATCGAGTATGTAATATAAAACATTTTAAGTTAAAGCCATTACAACTTATACCTCTCAAGTGGCTTGAAATAACCACAATTTCGCAAAACATATGCATGTGCGCATCGATAGTCTTTATCTGGAAGCCATATTTCCTGCATTTCGCCACTAGGCCGACCTACGTGAGTAAATATATCGGGGACTCCATCGAAATGATATTCGGGGACTTCACCTTCAGCAAATCGCCTTGACCTGACCAAAGTAGTGAAAATCATTTTATAAAAGCTACCAGGCGTATATATACCAAATGGCTTAGTGAACATGTGAATAGTTATAGCTTTTACCTTGATTTCGTTTGTATACTCGAGGGAAAATAGTGCTCTGTAAAATAAGATACCTCCTCCCTTAGATATGATTGAACAATCGATCCTGCTGCATATCTGTGGTTCTTTGCTTTCCCTTTCAACTTTTTGAAAAACCTTTCAAACGGGTACATCCACCTGTATTGCACGGGGCCTCCTAATTCAGCTTCGTATGGGAGATGTATAGGTAGGTGCTCCATCACGTCGAAAAAGGATGGAGGAAAGATCTTTTCCAAATTGCATATGATTAAAACTATGTTTTGTTTAAGAATTTGGACGCGACTTTTCTGCAAAGTTCTCGAACATAAGTCCCGGAAAAATGCTCCAACCCCTACAATACAAATTGAAACAGCAAATGGTTAATATAAATTACGATAATCATATTTACGTAATTTATTTTCCTAAAATTATAAATTATAAGTAATTAATTAGTACCTGATAACGCAGTGTGGACGTTCCGGTCTAGTAGTTCTGCAAAGATAAATGGAAGTAGCCGCTCCATAAAAACATGGCAGTCATGACTCTCCATCCCATAAAACTTTTCATTCGCCATATCAGTACAACTAGCTAAGTCTGAAGCATAACCATCTGGGAATTTTACCGATTTTTTCACACATTCCAATAAGCTTCTTCTTGCTTCGTCTGTCAATGAGTATTCAGGAAAAGGGGCTCTACCGTCATCATCAATATGTAAGTGTGGCCGAGAACATAATTCTTCTATATCCAATCTTGACGGGATGGTGTCTTTCGATTTACCCTTCACACGCATAAGAGTATTCATGATGTTGTCAAAAAAAATTCTTCTCTATATGCATCAAATCGAGATTATGTCGAAGAGTGAGCTCCCTCCAGTACGGCAATTCCCAAAATATGCTTTCTTTGTGCCAGTTATGCTCTTTCCCAAAGCCAGGTTTCTTCTTATCATGACCGTTGCCACCAACATCCTCTGTTTTCGGTGGATTTACACGTTTCAACCTGTATAAATAAATTTGCTCACTGGTTAAAGACTCTGGTGGATAGTCTTTCTTAGCGTTTCTCTTCTTCAAAAAGTCTTTTCTATTCTTCCTTAGAGGATGATCATGAGGAAGAAATCTTCGGTGACAATCGAACCAACACGTCTTTCTTCCATGCTTAAGATAAAAAGACTGTGTATCTTCCATGCAAATTGGACAAGACAATTTTCCATGGGTGGTCCATCCTGATAACATGCCATACGCCGGAAAGTCGCTTATCGTCCACAACAACACTGCTCTTAGTTTAAATTTTTGATTCAACGAGACATCGTATGCATCGACTCCAGTAGACCACAGTTCTTTTAACTCATCAATGAGAGGTCGGAGGAAGATATCGAGACTAGCTCGAGGATGATTTGGCCCAGAATTCATAATTGTTAGAAACAAGTACTCCGTATTCATGCACATACCAGGGGGTAAATTATACGGAGTCAAGATCACGGGCCACAATGAATGGTTTTTTGACATGCCAAATGGATTGAACCCATCTGTACACAATCCAAGATAGACGTTTCGGGGTTCTTCGGCAAACTGGGGATGTTGATCTTGAAAATATTTCCACTCCGCCCCATCAGACGGATGCCACATTTCTTCCTCATTTGATTCGTGCTCGGCGTGCCATCTCATTGCTGCTGCAGTCTTCTCGCTCTGATACATTCTCTTTAATCTGTCAGCAATAGGCATATACCACATACGACTATATGGTACATTGGCCCTACGGTTTTGCTCGTTAGGCATCCATCTTTTTGAATTACAAAACCGACACTTATCTAACCGCTCATCATCTTTCCAGAAGATCATACAATTGTTAATGCAAACATCAATTGCATGACATGAAAGCCCCAAATTGCGCATCAATTTGTCTGTCTCGTAATGTGAACCGGGTGCCTGGTTTCCTTCTGGTAAATAATCTGTCAAGATACCGCATACTGAATCCACTAACTTTTCACTCATATTATGATCTGCCTTATTTTGCATGATTCGAGCAGCTAAAGATAACTGCGAGTGACCTTCACGACAACCATCGTATAATGGAGTATTCGCTCCATCTAACAAGTTGTAGAATTTTTTTGAATGATTACGTACCGGTTCTTCTACATTTTGATAACTAACATCCTGATGATAGTTGTTATCAAAACTCACGCTATCACGAAACGCATCATTCACCATATCCACATATCTATCTTCTACTACATTACCCACATCATCACTCCCACTTACATGCGTCCTATCAACATAACTCGTTCCTAAATCCATATCCAGTTCTTCACCATGCTTATACCAAATATAATAATCTGGCATAAATCCCCTACTATACAAATGTCTCAAAACTCTTGTACCGGGGATAAATTTCTCATTCTCGCAAACAAGACAAGGGCAGTGAAACATACCGCGATTTCTCTGCGCTAGAGGCTGGCTATTTGCAAATGCCACGAATTGATCCACCCCCGCTGTGAACTCTACCGAGAGATTTCCCGTCGCTTCATCGAACCTATTATACATCCACTCCCGGAAATTGCCATAATTGTAATTTCCCGACATTCTAAGTTGAGAAACCTTATTCTCTCTTTGATTTGTGTTTATAAACTCTTTCTTTGCTTTGTGTTTCTACAATTGTGACAAGAAAATTCGCGTATGGCAAATATATAGAATATTTCCCGACTGATTCCCGACTGATTTCCGACTGCAAATCAAAATAGGTACACCAACCACCAAATTAATTAAACGTGATTTACAACTACTTTTTGCTACTGATTTGCTACTGTTCTACGACCCACCGAATTCAGTAGCAAATCAGTCGCTAAATTACTACTGATTAGCTACTGCATGTTTCGGCCTACAATTCAGTCACTAATCAGTCGTAAACCTGCTACGTATTAACGACGGATATTTTTAGTCACTAAATCCCTACTGATGTGCGACTGTTTGAAAATAGTCGCAAATCAGTCGGAAATCAGTAGCGAAACAGTCGGTAAATTTACCGACTGCCTAATCGGTAGCAACAATCAGTCGGAAAAACGCTGTTTTGGTGTAGTGTTGGCTTAAACACAAAACCTTTAAAAGTTATCTAGTTTGTCTATCCCTTTATCTTCATATCACATAACTAATGACTAACGGTTCATGTTCCTATCAATTTAACCATTCTCTCAGAAAATTATACGGGAAAATAAAACATAAGACGATCCAAAACTTCTTCTCCAACTTCAAGTGTGTTGCATCGGATGATTTTTCTTCATTAATACCTTATAAAAAGGAATACTTTTAATTGTCTATTGATAAAATGGAATGAAAAATTTACAAATGTTGAAAGCAAAAAAGACAGTGTTTCTTACCTGCTGCTACAAACGGGTTATGGTATAAGAAATGATAATTTGCATGCGAAAGAGAGTAAATTCATCGCAACGTAAAGTTTTATAGATTGATCATATAATTGATCGACAGAAAGTGCTTCTAAAGTTTCATTCAAAGTGATCTCAGCCTTTGCCACATTAGAACGACTTTTTTTTGTTTTTCTTCTTTTTCTTCGACTTATTCTTTGAAACCGATTGCACGTTATCAGCATCTTCATCCTTCTTCTTAAATATAGCCTCATCATCTATCTCTATCTCCTCCAATCAAACCCAAATGTTAAATTATAATTTTAAGCATTATGGAAATATGAAGCTCCAGACATCAAAAACTAGAAACATCTACGATCAACCTAATTACACTATCTACAACCAATAAAATATGAAGCCATGTCATAAGATTCATTATGGAAATATAAGACCAATAAATAAAACTATTTGGCACCTCATGAGTAAATTTCCTGACAGGGATACTCTGGCCAGTCCAAAATATGCAAGCTTTAGTGAGTTCGTCGGGCGATCAATCAACAAATTTTGTGACTTTAGATCACGATGAAGAACCCTGTGAGAGTGACAATATGTAATTCCACGGAGAATCTGCTAAAAATATGTCTGCAAACAGTGGATGAACAGCTCTGATCAGCCTGTATTAAGTACTAAAATGCATCAAGAGGACATTACATAGCTTATATTTCAACAATATTCAGTGAAACTAAACAAATAGATGTGTCAAAATTACCAGAAGGAAGTTTATGGCATCATGACCAATCAAACAGCTTAACATTACAATAGTTTTAGGAATAATTGGTTTGTTTATTTAAGAAGTGCTTCACATGAAAATGCATTAAGCACATAGTTAAAACAATGTCTAAAGTTTCTTAGCACTCACTTTGATCATATGTAACTTCTTTAAGAAATCAGGAGATGAGTCCATATGTGCTTTTTGAGATCCAAGTCTAGATACACAAAAACCAAATACAAACGTTTCTCGTTGGGCATTGCATTCTGCAACATGTGTACCAAAGTGTTGCAGCGGGTAAACAAAGGTTTGTCGAAGATCAATGGATTTCGATAGACGCTTGTTGCTTAAGGTTCAAGCATTCCTCTTGAGAAAACAAAGAATTTGAAGACTTCAAGTTTTGAGAAGAATTCTCTTTATTAATAAAAAAAAACCCCCTCAATGTTACAAGAGTAGAGATACTTATACTAACTTATAAAAACCCTAATTAAGATGACTTGGAGATTAAACATCTCTTAGTCGACATATAATCAAAATAAAAGTCCAAATACAAAGCATAAAATAAAAGCCCAATAATAACGAGAATAAATACATAAACGAATAGCCCGTTGTACACAAATGTAGATGTGCTACATCAAGTCTCCCCGGGTAAGAAAAGATCGACCTCGAATCTTGATTGTCGTTAAAACAGACAAGTTGAGGCAAAGGTCTCATAGTCACGATTGAGTAACATGTCCAATGGAACCTCAACACCAATCAACACTCCTAAACCAAAAACAAAATCCATGCACCGTGACGGAGCTCTCACGCAGATCACGACATCAGTAACACACCAATCGCATTCATCATATGACAAAGTGGGAAAAACTGATGGCACATATAATAAAGTTTGTAACACAGACGACACAACATGCCTCACTGCAGGAGATGACACATGATATTCTTACAACTCAACCAAATGAGAAAGTTGTGGATTTGCTTCGCTTGCGAGTCCCAATGTACGATAAATATCCCTACGAATAATCCATTCTTTGGTATATTGTCCTCATCTTCCTTTGCTCGGTGATGTATAAAATGCATATCTTGGAGAAAATCGACGGCTTGACAATTTTGAAACCTAGTTGTTGGTACAACATTCATAATCACACTTATTCCAACAAAATTGGGAACCCATGGCGGCCACAAAAATAGATACACCTCCAAACTATTTGTCACCGAGACCATACGATAACCAAAACCAGACTGAAGACGGTGAAAAAAATCCACAAGACAAGGCAAAATTATGGCTTTCATAAATTTCACTTGTATAGTGCCTTGTGAAAGACTCACATAAGCGAACACCTTATCCACGAATAAATCCCACTCGACAAAGAACATATATTTCCTTGTATTCATCAGAAGACTTTCACCAAGAAAAGAATCAAGTTCTCGTTGGTAGTATGAATGTGGTACCTTACGCAAGGCTCCAAAAATGAGCACATCTTCGAAGCAACATAGCATGGCACTCAGATCAATCCCATGAATAAGAAGAACTATTCTCACCCACAAAGTAATCCACCCCTTCGCCGAGCCATGTTGTACGGAAGGAAAATCAAGGTGCAAGGTAGAGCGAGAACATAACAACAACAAAGTAGGCGAACTCTTGTCAGCAATTTCTTGTCGTATAGCAAAATCAACCCCTGGCGGTATCGTCGGCCCCGTGAACCACATTCTTCTATTATCCAAAGGACAACGAGGACTGACACCACAACTCATATAGAACTCTGAACTATACCTTGTGTTCGAAATCAAAGCTATAAATATCACTTTTCACACAACGAGACATCTCTATTCTCAACGGCACATGGCACACAACTCTTATAACAATGAAACAATAAATTGTGTCCATGTAAAAGACCCCACCATCAAAGGAGATTAGTGACGCCTGCGAAATCTGAGTTGTTGTACCCTCATTCTCAGAAGTCGAATGTGTCACACAACTAGCCACATTGTGTAACACAGTGTTCGCAGGTGTTAAAAAGACGGAGAGCGCAAGAGTTTCTGTTTGTGAGGCGAGTCCAAAACAAAAATCTGCAACGACGAGAAGAGGCAGAGAAAGTATTGCACAAGTCGTCACATAATGTAAGAACAACATCTGATCGATGTCAAGATCACATCCATGCCAGACGACATAAATATCCTTAAGGTTCACGAGATCAATGAACTGATTCAAATGTACCATATGGGTCTCAACAAATGCAGACTCATCACAAATTCTATAGACAGAACTCACACATAGTTTCTCTAGATAAAAACTGAATATCAACTTCTCCATTCTCATAGAAAAGCTTCGTAGATTGGATGTCCCACACTGCACCAAGAACCACTCTAATACCTCCTTATACATCTGACACGATGGAATCGTTGTACCACCTTTGCGAAGTCGACGTTGGTGAAAACCACATGTAAAATCCAGCTGGTGAAAATCACGAGAACATGGACCTCCCCATTCACAAATGCTGCTCTCGACGTTTTCACGTGGATGCCTTCATCGTGATGATCATCCTTGTTCATGGACTTGTGATTATGTGACACAATCTTAGTATGTGTAACATCTTCAAGAATCAAACTATTCTGATCATTAGACACATCGCCCAATACAATCCATGTTTCTTCCGGTTCAATAGACGTACCTCGAACAAAGACAGTTTCTGACGTAGATGTATTTCATTGATAACCGAGGCCAAACTTTGTCTTCGATGTTCTTCCCATGCCTAGAATCTTGTCCATATTTTCAGATCCCTTGTTTAGCATATGGATCTTCTTGTGAATCTCATTCAACTGATGTTCCAAAGTTTTATTTTTGTCTCGCTCTGACACAAGAGCCTCTTGAATCTTATGAATAGTGTGTTCTAAAATTTATCTCATAGTAAGAGATATCCACTACAAGAATACACTCGATTTCCGACGGGTATATTGGTTGGAAAACGGTCGGAAAACGTCTTTCCCGACGAATTTCCGACCAATTTCGCCCGTCGGAACTATCGCGTCGGAAATCAAATATGGTCGGTAATTCCCGACCGATTCCCGACCAGAGTATTCCCGACGATTTCCCGACTAAAGTCCGATGCAACCATTCCCGACCAAATACCGACCAAACTAAGTTCCGACCATATTCCGACCATAATAATACCCGACGATTTACCGACAAAATTCCGATGACTTTGTTTCCGACCAAATGCCGACGTTTCTAATATCCGACCAAATTCCGACTATAATAATACCCGATGATTTACCGACAAAGGTCCGATGACCCTTTTCCGACCAAATGCCGACGTGTTTTATTTCCGACCGAATTCCAACCTATCTAATTTCCGACCAAATTCCGACAAAATATTTTATTTTGTATTTTAAAAATTATAAATATTAATAATTCAATTGAAAATAAATTTATTCGAAAATGAAAATGAAAATTAATATTAAACATTAAACATTAAACATTAAAATATTTAAAAATAAAATAGTTTAGAAATAAAAAAAGTGTTTTTAAAACATTAAAAATTAACATTATTAACATTTGCAGATCCGGATTCGGATCCGGATCACGTTCCCGGAAAATCCGGAAACTTCGCTCTCATCCACGACGACATGCTAGCGATATCTGACATCGCCTCCGAAAGCTCATCTTGCGTGGCACCTAACCTGAATTCGGTGTCCGTTTTCGCCGCCTCCAAAGCTTCTACTTTGGACTTGAGCTCTTCATTCTGCTTGATGAGATCTTCAGAGAAAAAAAAACCAGAAGAAGACCCGTCGTCCATAAACGGGATCGTACCCAAACCGCCGCGATGTCGCCCTTTTTTTATCAAGGGGAAATTCCTGTATAAAATATAAATAAATTAAAACATAATAAAATTATAATGTAAAACTATAAGAAAAAAAAAACTTACGTTCAAAACGAGTTGGTTGACCGCTTCCCGCGACATCTCGAAGGAGGAGGAGGAGTCACCTTGTGACTGTTGGGTCAGCTCGATGTCGGTCTTCTGCTTCGTCACGTTCTCGTAGATCTCCCTTATGAGGGGATCCTGAATAAACCCGGTTGTCTTGTTCGTGTGGCACCTCTTCATTAAGTCCAAATGATTCGGACGCACACCTCCGGCCTCATTAGTCTATAAAAACAAATAAATTTAAATATGAATAAATAATTTAATAATTAATTAAGTAGAGAAAACAATGTAAACAATAAAATATTACCATTTGAATTTCTCGGGTCTGGAAGCTGCTCGATCCGGAGTTGTGGATGTATTGGCCCTTCCCGTTGCGATCACTCTTTCGGTTTCCCGAATTAGTCTTCGAGAGTTTCTCTGTCTCCGGTTGTTGCCAATAGGGTCTGTAGTGATTCCAAACCTCCAAATTCAAGCCTTTCGGCTTGTCTGCCCCTTTCCTCCACTTTTTCTTCCACTCGTTCATGTGTCTCTTGAACTGCGTACTCGCTTCCTTCATAAATAATTTTTCCACCGTGACAGTATGAGAAGGATGCCATGTAAACTCTTGCTACGAAAACATAAATAAAAATGCTTAGTAAAATATTAATAAAATACTTATAAATATAAAAAAAAATATAGTAATTGACAACTTACCGCAAATTGTCTAAACCAAATTTGCTTCTCATCATACGGGACTTCTGAAAACTTCTTGTACGGTTTGTCGAGGATCGAATGGAACATCCTCATAATGGCCTTGCTAGTCCCGTTGTTCGATATACCAAACCTACAAAAAAAGATAAACTATAAACAATTTGATATTAAATATATATATATGAACTAAAGGTTTTTACCATGTCGATCTTCCAACGAGATGTGGATCAAGCCGGATGTGCAAGTCCCGGCCCGGTTGTTGGACTAACTCATCGATGGTCATGATTCGAGGAGCTTGACTCTGCGACTCTGGGATAGTCGATGCGGCCGGACTTGGTGGTTCTGGCCCTCGAGTCGAACCACCGGTACGTGGAGGTTGTTGCATCCCTTGACACGAACCACCGATGCTCAAGTTCGCGAAACCATTGTAAGACCTTAACAAAAACGCAAAATTTGTTAGATATTAAATGCAAAATTATAAAAAATTTATGAAAAAGAGTAATAATAAATTTATTAATTATGCAAAAGTAATGAAAATTTCGATGTCAATTATAAATTGTTAGGATGTAGGATAAACATAATTTGAGATTACCGGACACATAAAATTTTTACCGACTAACTCATCGATCACACCAAAATCTGTTCGTCCAAATTTCCTTAGTTTCCGAGTATCGACGTCGACCTATATTGATGTGGACGTTTACGATTTATGAAAGTCATTATTCTTTGGGCCTTGGGCATTGAAATTATACTTGCACAGACTGCAAATTGCTTCATATCCTTACGTAGCATAGCATTATTTTAAGGTAGCATAGCATTGAAATTATACTTGCACAAACAATAGTCATAGGCACTAGTGTAAATGTGACTATTGTTTAAATAATTGGTTTAAGACATAATAATATCAAAAAAATGGTATACAAGACTCAAGAGAAGAACATTCAGCTCCAACTCTAAACCTTATAACTCCAACCACACAAAAATCCATACCATTATCAAGCATGTAGATGCTATAATAAAAATAAAACCGAAACAAAACCGTTAACAACCAAAAATATGAAATACGCTAAAATGATTGACTGTCCATCCTCGATTCCTCGTGCTCCTAGACACAAACCACTAATTTTAGTCTTAGCCAAGCTCATCTCACTAAGACATTAGGACCAAATTTGACCTCTTTTTAACACTACACCAAAACAGGGATTTTACTACTGCAAAAACAGTCGGTAATCAGTAGCAAAACACCCTGTTACGACTGATTACCGACTGATTTCTGCGGTAGGTAAAAGTCTAGTCGCAAAAAAAAATCAGTCGCAAAATGGCTACTGATTTACGACTGTTATTAGGCGGTCACTATTCAGTCGCTAATCAATAGCAAAATTTTACGACTGATTAGTGACTGAATAGTGACTAAATTTTGCTACTACAGCCGTAGTCGGTAATCAGTCGTAAAATTTAGCTACTGAATTGCGATTGATTATCTACTACTTTAGCTACTGATTTGCTACTGGTTTGTGATTTTCTCAACGACTGATTTGCTACTGGTTTGTGATTTTTTTACGACTAATTTAACTATTCAGAAGCGAAATATAGCTACTGATTAGCGACTGATATATTGTTTAAATTAAAAAAAAATCAATTTATTAATATAAAAAAACATTCAAGTTTACAAGTCATAATCAAACTTCCAAATCCAATATTCCTAAAAAGCATTTGTGTAACGTATGGTAACTCTCTTCCAATGGATCTCTTCATAGCTTCACTCTGGTCCTCTCTAATGTAGCAATCACCTCCTTTGCAAGCTATCATTAGGCGTATATATAACTGCACACAAACGATATTCAATCAACAAGCTATGATACGATAAGCAGACACAAACAAGTAACATTTGAACATGGTTAAGTTTCATGATAGTATTTTGTATGGTACAGTTACCTCATCTGCAATGACCGCGGCTCGAGGGATCTCAATCATCTGCAATGACAGTATGACCCGTTTCAGCAAATACTTTCTTTGCAACTTTCCGGATTACAACAACTTGATGACCATATTCCTGTCATATTATCATCTTCTCAATTAAATGTTTATTCTTCGGTTTCTTAGTTTTGTTGCAAGAGTATAACAATACCAAACGAGTTGTTGATAATTGTTAGATAAATTATACAAAGGAAATATTCACTTACTGTCAAGTACAAAATGATATGGATGTAAGTCAAGGAAGAGAGGAGGTACCTGCACAATTAAATTCAACAATGATTTTGTAAATTTTAGTAGCGACAAAGAAATGCTAATGGGAGAAGAGAGTATTAAGCTAGCTTACCATGCTAACAGTTTCCTGCCTGGTTTGTTGTCTATACTCACTTAGTCACTTGTTGACTTTAAGGAAGACACCATTGAAAATCTGCATTACATAAAGTCCAAACCTCAAACATTATTACAGTTTATGGAAGCCACATAATAAAACTTTTTTTTTGTCTATACAAGTAAACACTAACTACCAATCAGAATTACTTAATAATTGTTTACTATCCCAAAATCAAACATAAGAAATAATAATGGTCGAAAGAAAAGAAATGGTATCTGACTCTCATAGTCCAAACCTAATTGACTTGTCTACACAAGTTTAGACAGAAAAAACAAAACAAAAGACAAACCTGTCTCAAGGTCTCAAACGCAAGAGCTGCAGAGTCTTCTTGATCTCAAACGCAAGAGCTGCAAATTCAAGGAGCAAAAGATAAGAAAACTATAACATAACATCTCATGGAAATGCTATAACTTTCATAAACAGCACACATACCCACGGATGATGAACAAAAGCTTAGTTTCAGGGTCGACATAGAAACCTCCTTTAAGTTGAACAATAGGAAACATAAGTTATAACTCAGAGAACTTGTTCAAGCTCACAAAAATGACTATCAAACTTTGCTGGCCTATAAGATGCATATAAGATGAGAGTAAAAGAGAGAACCTAGTCGTGGAGAAACATGTGGTTGGAAATGCTTCTTGACATCAAGAAGTTGCAGATTCATTAGTCTTCTGCTTTGAAACTCAAGAGCTTTTTCTTTAAACCTCCTTCTCCAAAAATCAGTCAATCTCAAAATCTTTCCAAAAATATAAGGTTCTCACAGATAATCAAAACAGATCTGTGTTTCCTTGGTCATTCCGGTTAAAACCTAAAAATTAGAACGGCACAATCCTAGAAAGACATACTTATTAAGCACATATCAAACTTAAGTTTGTATAAGTTCAGAATGTAAATGAAATGAGATGGCTCTCGAAATACCTCCAGGTCGAGATCGGAGCATGTTACTTCACCAATTTTTCTGGAAATCAGAAACAACAGATGTCGCCGGCGAAGGTGAGTTGGGGAGCTGATTATTTGCCGATTCAGCCAACAGACGGATCTGACCCAAGCTCTTCATCCCCCGAATCCCTATCTTCTGCATTTTCAGAATCGCCGGCGAAGGTGAGCTGCAGAGCTCGTCCTTTCTGGAAAGCGGAAGGCTCATCGAGAGACAGTGGAGGCTATGATTGGTGGAAGTTTTGGAAGAGATTAGAGCAGGAGACAAGAAAATAGGGATTTCGAGAGAGAATGGGAGAGGAGGATCTCGAATTAGGGTTTGATTTGGGAGAAAATGTTTTTCCCAGACTTAGAGAAATTAGGGAAATGTCGGAAAGGGGGAAAAAATATGGGTTTCGTCCGTTGGATTTATTATATCAACGGTAGATGATAAATCAAAGTGCAATCCTTGTCTCAATGGATTATCCAATCAGAAATAAGCTTTCATTATATTGTCATTTAGTTAGATTTATGCTTAAAAATAATTATAAATACAAAGTTTAAGATTGGTTTTATGTAAAGTATATATGTAAATGGTGTAAAATATTGGTTTTATGTATATATAATGATTATATTTTTATTTTATGTTTTATGATTTAACTTCTATGATTAAAAGTTTAAATTTTTAAGGTTTAGAGTTTATGATTTAGGGTTTGGAGTATAGGTTTAAAGTTTAGGGTATGGGGTTTGGGGTTTAGGTTTAAGAGTTAAGGTTTGAAAAAGATTTATAAAACTTGACTTTTTTATAAGTGTTGGATCTTAGTTTTGGAGTATATTATAGTAATTTATTATAAGTTTAAAGTTTAGGGTGGGGTTTGGAGTTTAGGTTTAAGAGTTAAGGTTTGAAATTTTTTTTATAAAACTTGACTTTTTTATAAGTGTTGGATCTTAGTTTTTGGGTATATTATAGTAATTTATTATAAGTTTAAAGTTTAGGGAGGGTTTGGGGTTTATCCTTGCAAAATATTTATAAAACTTGACTTTTTTTATAAGTGTTGGATCTTAAGTTAAGAATTAAGGTTTGAAAAAGATTTATAAAACTTGATTTTTTTATAATTGTTGGATCTTAGTTTATGATTTAGGGTTTGGAGTTTAGTGTATGGATTTTGAGGTTTAGGTTTAAGAATTAAGGCTTGAATTTTATAATTTGTTGGATTTTTTTTTTTTTAACATGGGATGATCCCATGCCTATGGAAGAGCATAGACTAATCCCCATGGAGAGTGATACCGCTGAGTAGCCCACTCCCGGGTTTTTTTAATGGGCTTAACACGACACCATTTCGGCTGGCCAAATGGAATGATGTGATAATTCCGCGCTTGGGGAGAGTTTTGGGGTATAGTATAGTAATTAATTATAAGTTTAATGTGTTAATTTTTTGTATATTATTTGATATTTATGTGTAAGATCTAGTTTACAATATAAGATTTAGATTTTATGATTAAGGGTTAGAGGTTTAGGGTTTAGGGTTAAGGCTTGTGGTTGGGTTTAGAATTTATGATTTATAAAATGATTATATTTAAAAAATGTGTAAGTGTTGAATTTTTTGTATATTATTTGATATTTATATGAAAGATTTAGTTAAAACATATATAGAAAATTTCCCGACTGATTCCTGACTGCAAACCAAATTAGGTACACCAACCATCAAATGAAATCCACGTGATTTATAACTACTTTTTTGCTACTGTTTTGCTACTATTCTACGACCCACCGAATTCAGTAGCAAATCAGTCGCTAAAATTACTACTGATTAGCTACTGCATGTTTCCGACTACAATTCAATCACTAATCAGTCGTAAAACGGCTACTAATTAACGACTGCAATTTTTAGTCACTAAATACCTACTGATTTGCGACTGTTTGAAAATAGTCGCAAATCAGTCGGAGATCAGTAGCGAAACAGTCGGTAAATTTACCGACTGCCTAATCAGTAGCAACAATCAGTAGCAAAAACCCTGTTTTGGTGTAGTGTAAACTCATCAAGCAAATGAAAAACCACAAATTGTTTAACACATTAGGACCAAATTTCCGAAGCCTTTACACATTGACCGACAAAATTGGTTCGATTTCAGTCCAAAATTAGCTTTAGAAGAATCAATTTAACAAGTCAATGCTATCATAAGTCCACTTTGTGAAGAACAAATATGAACTAACAAAAAAAAAACTTAAGAACTTACATGGTGAGAAGATGTCGGCGGCGGTGGAGGAGGGAAGGCGGCTCCGGCGGTCGGCGGCTTCGGCGGACGGCTGCTCCGGCGGACGGATCAAGCTCCGGCGATCTACAAACCAAGAGAAGGAAAAACAATAAGGAGAAGAAAAGAGGAAGAGAAGAGGGAGAGAAGAGAAGGAAGAGGAAGAGGGAGAGAAGAGAAGGAAGAGGGACACTTACCGGCGAGAGCTCAGGCGGTGGTGGTCGGCGGAGAGAGAGAATCGGAGAGAGAGGAGAGATCGAAGAAATGAAGAAGACGATGCGTTACAGGTATTTAGATCTAGGTTCGGTCGGAATTCGGTCGGTTTTCGCGATACAAAACCATCCAAATATTTCATTTACCGGTTAAATTTCGCGGGTTT
This sequence comes from Eutrema japonicum, assembly GCA_030161315.1. Classification (NCBI taxonomy): domain Eukaryota; kingdom Viridiplantae; phylum Streptophyta; class Magnoliopsida; order Brassicales; family Brassicaceae; genus Eutrema; species Eutrema japonicum. The sequence goes on along the minus strand of BSQW01000012.1, from coordinate 18,236,347 downwards.
AATTTCAACATGGTCGGAAATCGGTCGGTATTTCCGACCGATTTCCGACCATACTGAGCAGTTATTTCAGAATGGTCGGAAATCGGTCGGTTTTCGAGATAAAAAACCATCCAAAAATTACATTAACCGGTTAATTTTCGCGGGTTTAATTTCAGCATGGTCGGAAATCGGTCGGTATTTCCGACCAATTTCCGACCATATTGAACATTTATTCATAATATTGCATGTCGGGGATTGATATATTGTCAACAGTTGGCATTTTTTTCGAAAAAATTATGGTCGGAAAATGGTCGGAATATTCATATTGGTCGGAATGTGGTCGGAATATCTTCGATATTCCGACTAATTTCCGACCATATAGGGTTTAGGGTTTAAAATTCTTAATTTTCAAAATGTATACCGTTTAATAAACATGTAAACATCTCATGTCTAAAAAATATGTGGCAAAACAAACATATAATAAAATATATGACGTTTTTATAAATTGAAAGTATATCGAATTAAACCGTTCATAACGAAAAACATTCACTTTGTATTTATACTTTTCGGTTTCTTTTAGGTTTTATAGGATATGCCCCAAAATTTGTTTAGTTAAGATATATGGACATTGAATTCTTTCAAAAGATCATATCAAACCATATTAAACATAGTCCAAATCAAATTTATGGGGTTTGAGGTTTCGAAACCCCAAATGGTCGGAATTTGGTCGGAAATGTCGAGGAATTCCGACCATTTTCCGACCAAACATTTTGCAATCATTCCCGCCGATTTAAAATTAAATGTATTAAAAAAATACGTACACCATATTTAAAATTTTGAAAAAATTTGAACATTTTGTTGCTTTAAAATAGATGCATATGAAAAAACATTGTTACAAATTTATTCTGAAACTGATGAATAAAATTATGATCAAACAATTCCGAAGTGTCAAAAATTTAATTAAGAAACAACGTTGTTGTAATTAAAAAAAAGAAGGCATGATCAAAAACTATATATATGTGTAAAACAAAGGATGATCAAAACACCTTTAGCGCACAAAAAAAAAAAAAAAAAAAACTTAGCGGTTAATTTGGTCGGGTTTGAAAATATCAAACCGCAAAAATATTGGTTTTATTTCGGGTGGTCGTAAATCCGTCGGTATTTCCGACGAGATTCCGACTAACCCATAATATTGCAGTGGGTATATTGTAAACATTTAGCATTTTTCGAAAATATTCATATTGGTCGGAATTTGGTCGGAATTTCCGACCAGTTTCCGACCAATATGAATATTTCTGAAAAATGTTAAGTGTTTATAATTAGAGGACATTTTCTGAGTATTGATATTGGTCGGAAATTAGTCGGAAATTCCGACCAAATTCCGACCATATAGGGTTTCGAATATAAAATACTAAAATTTCAAATTGTATACCGTTTAATAAACATGTAAACATCTTATGTCTAAAAAATATGTGACAAAGCAAACATATAATAAAATATATGACGTTTTTATAAATTGAAAGTATATCGAATTAAACCGTTCATAACGAAACATTCACTTTGTATTTATACTTTTCGGTTTCTTTTAGGTTTTATAGGATATGCCCCAAAATTTGTTTAGTTAAGATATATGGACATCAAATTAAATTCTTTCATAAGATCATATCTAACCATATTAAACATAGTCCAAATCAAATTTATGCGGTTTGAGGTTTCGAAACCCCAAATGGTCGGAATTTGGTCGGAAATGTCGAGGAATTCCGACCATTTTCCGACCAAATATTTCCCGACCATTTTCCGACCATACATTTTTCAACCATTCCCGACGATTTTCCGACCGATCCTCGTGTCTGGTCGGAAAATGGTAGGAATATAGTATTAAATGTATTAAAAAATACGTACACCATATTTAAAATTTTGAAATTTTTTGAAATTTTTTTTGCTTTAAAATAGATGCATATGAAAAACATTGTTACAAATTTATTCTGAAACTGATGAATAAAATGAAATAGATGTATAGGAATCCTTATTAATTAAAAATATTCGTACAACTTATTAAAGTATGTGAAAAAAGTTTCATAAATTTGTTATTTAAAACCTATTCTGAGTCCGATGAATAATCTGAAGAAGCTGAATCGGATTCCTCATCAAATTCTCCTCTCTCTTCTTCAGAATCCTCAAATAGTTCGCCCATGCCGGTGAAGTCAACCACAAGGTCAACCTCTAGAGAATGCTCGATTTCACCTAAATTACCAATTGGCATTTCCTGTAAAGGGTCATGCTCGGAAACACCAGATATCCTTCCTCTTGGTTGTATCGATGTTACTGCAATCCACGGATCTTGCTTGTTCCTAACCCGGGGGTATCGAATGTAGGAAACCTGGTCTGCTTGTGAAGCAAGAATAAATGGATCGTATTTCCGATGTCGCTTGCCTCCGTGAACAGATGTCACACCGAATTCGTCCTGACGTAGACCTTCCACTGGATCATACCAATCGCAATAGAACACAATGCACTTCAAACCAATCATTCCTGGATATTTGACTTCTAATATTTCGCGGAGTATTCCGTAGTAAACAAATTCTCCGGATGTAGACGAAATACCGTAGTTGCATGTTGTCCTTGAACTCCCTTCACGAAAAGCCTTAAAAGCATACCCCCGAGTGCAATACATCGGATAAACACTTGGAACAAAAGTAGGGCCACGCACCATCTCAACTAACCATGTGGGAATCGATGTCCCGGTAGTATTAATCTGATCAACCTGTACAATTTGTGGACACTCATAAACAATATGTGTAAGTATGTAAAATTTAGTTTAATTGCGGGAAATCGAGCACTTACGTAATATTTCAACCAATCCGCGAATTCATTTTGTTTACGGACCATAAGCTCATCCTCTGTGCAATTTGGAAACCAATTCCTTATTTGCTCCATGTATATACTGTGAATAAAACAAATACATTATTCAAAATACTACCAAGGATTAATTTTTGGTATTTACTAAACAAATACATTATTCAAAATCAAGTGACGTACCTCTCATATTCGAAAACGTCTTCGCAGTTTGTCAGAAGATATCTATGCAAATGCATTTGTTCCTCCTCTGTTAGTCGTCTAGACCTCCCTTTTCCACTAAGCCTTCCAATTTCTGCAAAACATTTTGGGACATAGACCGGATACATCGGTTTTTCTCCTCCATCATCATGACGTGCAGGTCGTCTACTTTTAGTCTTCACCGAAGATGGAAAGTAGTAGCTAGCAAAGTTGGATGCTTCTTCATTCACGCTCTGTGCAACAATAGAACCATCGACTCTTGCAAGATTTTTCACCTTCTTCTTTAGGTGGAGCATATATCGCTCAAACGGATACATCCATCGATATTGAACTGGCCCACCAAGTCTTGCTTCCCTAGGGAGATGAATAGGAAGATGTTCCATAACATCAAAAAATGCTGGTGGAAATATTTTCTCGAGGTTGCATAGGAGAGCCGGTATCTTTTCCTCCAAATTTTGGATATCGTCTGCTGTAAGTGATCTCGTGCATAAATCCCGGAAGAAAGCACTGATCCCTGCATAAATGATAAATAAAATTAGTAAAATTTAGACAATTTAGATAAATTTAGTAAAATTTCGATATAATTTTGTAAATTATAAATGTACCTGCAATAGCTCCATGGACGTTTCTAGGAAGAAGACCGGCAAAGGCAAATGGAAGGAGGCGTTGCATGATAACGTGACAATCATGACTCTTCAACCCTGAAAACTTCCCTTCTCCAATATTAACGCAATTACGAAGGTTAGATGCGTATCCGTCTGGGAATTGAACACTATGCGTAATCCAGTCGAAGAACACCTCCTTTGAAGGCTCATCCAAACGGAAAGCAGGGGCCAGAGATTTTCCGTTAGCCATTATATGGAGTTCCTTCCGAGAACAAATTTCTGGCAAATCCAATCTGGCCTTCAAATTATCTTTCGTCTTCCCTTGCACATTTAGAACAGTATTCATGATGTTGTCAAAAAAGTTCTTTTCAATGTGCATGACATCTAGATTATGGCGCAGCAGATGGTTCTTCCAATATGGCAAATCCCAAAAAATACTCCTCTTGTTCCAATTGTGGTATTCACCACAACCATCTATGGGAAAATGACCATTACCACCACATGAAACCGTCTTCTCAGCACCAAAATCTCTCAACTGAGTGATGATGTTATTCCCATCCGGCTCAGGAGGTGGACCATCAAATACTTTTTTGTTCTTCTTAAACAATGTCGTGCTCCGACGATATGGATGATCATGCGGCAGAAATCGTCGATGACAATCGAACCAAGAAGTCTTTCGACCGTGCTTCAATTGGAACGCATCAGTGTTATCTTGACAATACGGGCACGCCAACCTTCCATGATTCGACCATCCAGAGAGCATACCAAATGCTGGAAAATCACTTATGGTCCACATAAGTACCGCACGCATCGTAAAATTCTTTAGGAGAGAAACATCGAACGCTTGAACACCATCTTTCCATAACATTTTCAACTCATAAATTAATGGCTACAAGAAAATATCAAGGGATCTCTTAGGATGCTCCGGTCCGGGGACAAGAATCGTGAGGAACAAAAACTCTCGTTTCATGCACAAACTAGGCGGCAAATTGTAAGGTGTGACGATTACTGGCCACAATGAATATTGCCTCCCATGTTTCCCAAAAGGGTTGAATCCATCTGTAGATAACCCGAGGTATACGTTACTTGGCTCAACCGCAAAACTAGGATACACCTCTTGAAAATGTTTCCACGCTTCTGCATCTGAAGGATGCGCAATCTCTCCATATGAGTTATTGTCTGCATGCCATCTCATAGCTCCTGCCGTGCGCTCGGATTGATATAACCTCTTCAACCTATCTGTTAACGGCAAATACCACATCCGTTTATGTGGAACTGGTACTCTTCCACCCGTTTCCTGATACCGAGGTTTCCCACAAAAACGACACTTGCGACGGTTTTCGTCTTTTCTCCAGTATATCATACAATTGTCGATGCACACATCTATCATCTGATACGGCAAACCAAGACCAGCTACAAGTTTCTGAACCTCGTAGTATGAAGCCGGTGAGAGATTATCTTCAGGTAAAATATCTTTCACAAAATCAGCTATCGCATCCACACAATCCTCTGCCAAGTTGAAATCGGTCTTTATTGTCATCAACCTGCTTGCAGTTGATAAAGGCGATATTCCCTCTCTACATCCTTCGTATAGTGGATGCTTAGTTGCATCTAGCATATCAAAAAACTTCCGAGCTTCTAAATTAGGTTCCTCTATTCTAATACCATCCGGAACATATGATGCTACGTTTTCGCGATACGCATCATTCACCATCTGAACGTTTGCATCTACTTCCGGTGTTGGTTCCTCTATTCTACCCGAATAATTAAAACCACTACAATGATGTTGCACCATTGCATCAGTTTCTCCATGCGTATACCAAATCTTATAACTCGGCATTAACCCATTCCTATAAAGATGCTTCCATACTTCCCCAACAGAGACTAATCTATGATTCCGACATTTAGGACAAGGACAATACAATTTACCGTATTCCGATGTCATGCTACTGTTTGTCGCAAATGTCATGAATTCCTCAACACCTTGTGCATACTCCTCCGTCAATAGATTCGTCGCTGGATCTTGTCGTGGTCTATCCATCCACGATCGAAAATAATCTCTAGTGTTTGGATTTGAAGAAGACATTTTCTATGTTTTTTTGGTGTAAATTGTGAATGAGGGTGGTGTTGTATTTATAATTAAAATTTCCGCGGATTTCCGACCAATTTCCGACCAATCTAAATATTCAAACAGCTATATAACGGCTACTGCAACGGGTAGATTAACGTTTATATTTTCGTTGGGAGTTGGTCGGATTCCGTACGGGTCGGAAATTGGTCGGAAATTGGATTATAGTTCCGACCAATTTCCGACCCTCCTAATACTCGTCGAAAATCGGTCTGTACTGGTCAGAAATTAGTTGGAAATATAATTTAATTTCCGACCAATATCCGACCATCCTAATACTCGCCAACGACTATAAACGGCTAATGCAACAGATATATTAACGTGTATATCTCGTCGGAAAACAGTCGAAAATCGGTCTGTAATACCGACCAATTTCCGACGATTTTATTCGGTCTCCAATCCGTCGGAAATTGGTCAGAAATCCCGACCAAAATTCCGACCAAGTTAAAATGGTCGGGAATTCCTGACCAATTTCCGACGGGTTCTGTTTCATCGGAATGTCGTCGGTATGTGGTCGGAAATTTCCGACCATTTTAAATTGGTCGGAAATTTGGTCGGAAATCGTGATGTTTTCTTGTAGTGATCTCATGCACAAAATCCCCTTGATCCTTCTTCAATTCCAGAATGTTCTCTGTAGCTACCAACAACCTCTTATCCTTGATCAAGTGATGGTTATCATTGCTTAAGTTAACCAAAACATTCAACTATATACCACTTTACGAGTCACTGCTTGTTGCATCCGAATTTCTCTGTGTCACAATAGACTCTTCAGGTTTATGATTGTTGCTTCGACCACTGTTATAACGCCCCGACCGCCCCTACCTGTGGGCCCCATGCCCTCTCTCGGCCCGTGGGCCCCACCCTAGTCCGACGGCCGGTGCGTTAGTCCGGGAGGCTTGTAATACTTGTTTACTGACCCTGCAATCACCACGTGACCTTTCCCCGTGTTTTGTCCTCACTCACACGCTACCGCGAATCACTTCCCGGTAGGTCACCCATCCTTAAATTGCTCCAGCTCAAGCACCCTTAACTCTGGAGTTCTCTCTGGACAAGTTCCCGAAAAGATAAGTGCACTTTGGTGACATAGGTAGCCAAATCAATTCTTATAAGCCTCTCCGCATATACAAGAAACCGGGATGTTACAATCACCCCCACTCACAGAGCGCAACGTCCTCGTTGCGCACCAGGATCGTCACCCTAGACGGTGTGAGCCCACCTGACTCCACACACGTGTTTGGGTTCGGCTCTGATACCACTTATAACGCCCCGACCGCCCCCTACCTGTGGGCCCCATGCCCTCTCTCGGCCCGTGGGCCCCACCCTAGTCCGACGGCCGGTGCGTTAGTCCGGGAGGCTTGTAATACTTGTTTACTGACCCTGCAATCACCACTTGACCTTTCCCCGTGTTTTGTCCTCACTCACACGCTACCGCGAATCACTTCCCGGTAGGTCACCCATCCTTAAATTGCTCCAGCTCAAGCACCCTTAACTCTGGAGTTCTCTCTGGACAAGTTCCCGAAAAGATAAGTGCACTTTGGTGACATAGGTAGCCAAATCAATTCTTATAAGCCTCTCCGCATATACAAGAAACCGGGATGTTACAACTGTAGAGAGATGAATAAGTGCGTCGGCGATGATCTGGCGGTTCGTCACTGAATTGTCGATCACGATCCTTGTGCCATGAAGCAAAATTCATACGTTGCTTCTCCATACATATATATGTATCACCATCATCCGTGTCGATTTCGTTGATGACGTGAACATATCCTATATGTTCAAGACTTATGTCTATCACCTCTTGACACTACAAGAAAACACCCGGATTTCCGACGGCTATAATCCGTTGGAAATTTCCGACGGAAAACCGAGAGCATAACGAGGGCATACCTTGGGAATAATTTCCCTCGGAAATCCGTCGGAATTTTCCGAGGGATTATAGCCGACGGATTTCCGAGGGAATATCAACGAACCTGAATTCCCTCGGAAATCCGTCGGAAATTTCCGAGGGATTTCAGAGAGAAATTAATCCCTCGGAACATCCGACGGATTTGTATATATTCTCGCTTCGTAAATACTTCTCCCCTTGTATATACGTTTCTTGCTTTGTTTGTAAACGGTTTGGAATATTTCCGTTGGATTAAGCAGAAGTTTTACAACTTTGTAAACATTCGTTGCCTTTTTTTGACATGTCTTTGTTCATATAGCTAGGTTGTTCCAATGTTTAATTCGTGTGTTTGTCTTTGGTATTTTGAAGATTCTTGTGTATGCAAAGAACAAACAAACATTTCTCTATAAATACTCCTCCCCTCATTGACAACATTCACACGAAAAAAAAACAAATTAAATTACACAATATGTCTTATTTTCGATCGTGGATGGACAAACCTCAGCGTGATCCCGTGACGAGGGAATTGACAGATGAGTTTGCACAAGGTATGGAGGAGTTCATGAACTTTGCGTCAAACAATAGCATGACATCGGAATACGGTAAAATGTATTGTCCTTGTACTAAATGTCGGAATCATAGATTAGTCTCAGTTAGGGATGTACATAAGCACTTATATAGGAATGGATTTATGCATGGTTACAAGATTTGGTATACCCACGGAGAAACCGATTCAATGGTGCAATACTATGGTAGCACATCAGATAGGTTTGATAGTACTTCGGGTACTAGGTTAGAGGAACCAACACCGGAAGTAGATGTAAACGCAGGTTACACTCAGATGGTGAATGATGCGTTTCGTGAAAACATTGCATCGTATCATCATGTTGAGGATGGTAACAGGATAGAGGAACCAAATTCAGAAGCGCGGAAGTTTTTTGATATGCTAGATGCGTCAAAGCAGCCATTATACAGAGGATGTAGAGATGGAATATCGCCTTTTTCAACTGCAAACAGGTTGATGACTATAAAGACGGATTTAAACTTGGCTGAAGATTGTGTTGATGCGATAGCTGATTTTGTGAGAGATGTCTTACCTGAAGATAATATTTCACCGGCTTCATACTACGAGATTCAGAAGCTTGTAGCTGGTCTTGGATTACCTTATCAGATGATAGATGTGTGCATCGACAACTGTATGATCTACTGGAGAAATGATGAAAACCGGTTAAGTGTCGTTTTTGTCACAAACCTCGCTATCAGGATATAGGAGGCAGAGTACCTGTTCCACATAAACGGATGTGGTATCTTCCCCTAGCTGATAGGTTGAAGAGGTTATATCAATCCCAGCGCACGGCAGGGCCTATGAGATGGCATGCAGAACATAACTCAGCTGGAGAGATAGTGCATCCTTCAGATGCAGAAGCATGGAAACATTTTCTAGAGTTTTATCCTAGTTTTGCGTGTGAGCCAAGGAACGTATACCTCGGGTTATCTACATATGGATTCAACCCTTTTGGAAAGCATGGGAGGAAATATTAGTTGTGGCCAGTAATTGTCACACCGTACAATTTACCGCCATCTATGTGCATGAAACGAGAGTTTTTGTTCCTCACGATCCTCGTCCCAGGTCCAGAGCATCCTAAGAGATCGCTTGATATTTTCTTACAGCCATTACTTTTTGAGTTTAAAATGTTGTGGAAAGATGGTGTTGAAGCGTTCGATGTTTCCCTGCAACAGAATTTTATGATCCGTGCGGTACTTATGTGGACCATAAGTGATTTCCCAGCATACGGTATGCTATCTGGATGGTCGACGCATGGAAGGTTGGCGTGTCCGTATTGTCAAGATAACACTGATGTGTTCCAATTGAAGAACGGACGTAAGACTTCTTGGTTCGATTGTCATCGACGATTTCTACTGCATGATCATCCATATCGACGGAGCACAACATTGTTTAGAAAGAACAAAAAAGTTTTTGATGGTCCACCTCCTGAGGTAGATGGTAATTATATTATGAATCAGTTAAGAGATTTTGCATTTGAATATCTTCTACCTATAAACGTCCATGGAGCTATTGCAGGTTTACATACATTTACACTATTACGTATGGTGATTTTATATTTGTGATTATTAAACGGAAGTTATTTAATTTTGTATGTGTACTATATATGCAGGGATCGGTGCTTTCTTCCGGGATCTATGCACGAGATCACTTACAACAACCGGAATCCAAAATCTAGGGGTAAACATCCCGGTTCTCCTTTGCAACCTCGAGAAAATATTTTCTCCTGCCTTTTTTGATGTTATGGAACATCTTCGTATTCATCTCCCTCGAGAAGCAGCACTTGGTGGGCCTATTCAATACCGATGGATGTACCCTTCTGAGCGGTATATGTTCCACCTAAAGAAGAAGGTGAAAAATCTTTCTAGAGTCGAGGGTTCTATTGTCGCACAGAGCATTAATGAAGAAACTTCCAACTTTGCTAGCTACTACTTTCCAGCGCAAGTCCAAACAAAAAGTAGACGCCCCGCACATCATGATGATAGAGGGAACAGAGTTAGTTATCCTGTCTATGTTCCCGATATATTTACTCAGATTGGACGACTAAGTGGAAAAAGCAAAGGCACTTGCATATGTATATTCTGACAAACTGCGATGACGTTTTAGAATATGAGAGGTACCTAATTAAATGTTATTTTTTTATTGGTTAATGTTATTATAATTTTCTAATGCATTTGTTCATGCACAGGATGTTCATGACCCAAATACGCGAATGGTATCCAAATTACACAGAGGATGAGCTTGATGTCGTCAAGCAGAATGACTTTGGTGATTGGTTGAAATATCATGTAAGTGATAAATGATGATTTATTGTTATATATTTAAATTAGCAATAATAATTTAAACATTGTGTCGATTATTGTCCACTTGAAATTTTAACAGGTTCGTCAGATGACTGCTCTCGGTAATAAGTTTCCGACATGGTTAGTTGAGATGATGAAAGGCCCCACGTTTATTGCAAAGTCTTATCCGATGTATTGCTCCCGAGGGTATACTTTTAAGGCTCATCGGGAAGGAAGGTCAAAGACAACTTGTAATTCTGGTATATCAACTCAATTTGGAGAAGTTGTGTACTATGGTGTCCTCCGCGAAATATTGGAGGTCCATTATCCGGGGATGCTCGACTTGAGGTGCATTGCGTTATATTGTGATTGGTATAGTCCAGTAGGAGATGTACACCAGGACGCATTTGGTATTACATCTGTCCACTCTAGAAGACGACTTCAAAAATACGATCCTTTCATTCTTGCTTAACAAGCGGATCAGGTTTCCTACATTCGATACCCCCGGGTTAGGAACAAGCAAGACCCTTGGATTACAGTTACGTCGATACACCCAAGGGGAAGAGATTATGGTGTGTCCGAGCATGACCCTTTGCAGGTTCCGGCAATAGGTAACTTAGGTCCGATCGAGCATTCTCTTGAAGTTGATCTCGTGGTTGATTTCACCAGGGACGGGAATTACGAGGTCTTTGAGGATTCAGAGGAAGAGATTGGCGAATTTGACGAGCACTCCGATTCAGCTACGTCAGATTATTCAACAGATTACGAATAATGAATTTTATGTAATATATTGTATTTATCTATCATGTTTTAACCTTTTTATGAAATAAAAACCTAGCTTTCTTCCCGTAAATTAAACATAAATATAGTCAACCGTAAATTCTCCGGCTAAAACCGTCAATCCCCTCGGCTAAAACCGTCAATCCACCGGCTAAAACCGTTAATCCCCTCGGCTAAAATCATTAATCCCCTCGGCTAAAACCGTTAATCCCCCGGCTAAAACCGTTAATCCCCCGGCTAAAACCGTAAATCCTCCGGCTAAAACCGTAAATCCCATCGTCTAAAACCGTAAATCCCCCCGCTAAAACCGTCAATCCCCTGGCTAAAACCGTCAATCCCCCGGCTAAAATCGTTAATCGATATATCCCCCGGCTAAAACCGTTAATCCCCCCGGCTAAAACCGTTAATCCCCTCGGCTAAAACCGTTAATCCCCCGGCTAAAACCGTTAATCCCCCGTCTAAAACCGTTAATCCCCCGGCTAAAACCGTAAATCCCCCGGCTAAAACCGTAAATCCCATCGTCTAAAACCGTAAATCTCCCGGCTAAAATCGTCAATCTCCTCGGCTAAAACTCTAAACCCCCGGCTAAAACCGTAAATCCCCCGGCTAAAACCGTTAATCCCCTCGGCTAAAGCTCTAAACCCCCGGCTAAAACCGTAAATCCCCCCGGCAGGTTTTAAACCATGAACCGTCGAAAATCCCTCGGAAATTTCTGAGGGATTTCCGACGGATTTAAGTATCCCCCGGGTTGAGTTTTAGCCGAGGCATTCGAAAATGTCTCGGCTAAAACTCAACCCGGGGAATACTTAAATCCGTCGGAAATGCCTCGAAAATTTTTGACGGATTCCCCGGGTTGAGTTTTAGCCGAGGCATTCGAAAATATCTCGGCTAAAACTCAACCAGGGGAATAATTAAATCTGTCGGAAATCCATCGGAAATTTCCGAGGGATTTCCGACGGTTCGAGGTTTAAAACCTGCCGGGGAGATTTACGGTTTTAGCCGGGGGTTTAGAGTTTTAGCCGAGGGGATTAACGGTTTTAGCTGAGGGGATTGACGGTTTTAGCCGGGGGATTTACGGTTTTAGACGATGGGATTTACGGTTTTAGCCGGGGGATTTACGGTTTTAGCCGGGGGATTAACGGTTTTAGCCGAGGGTATTAACGATTTTAGCTGAGGGGATTAACGGTTTTAGCTGGGGGATTAACGGTTTTAGCCGAGAGGATTGACGGTTTTAGCATAGGGGATTTACGGTTTTAGCCGAGGGCATTCGAAAATGTCTCGGGTAAAACTGACCCGGGGAATACTTAAATTCCGACGGATTTTCGACGGATTTAAGTATTCCCCAGAAATCTTTAAATCCGTCGGAAATCCCTCGGAAATTTCCGAGGGATTTCGGATGGTTTAAGGTTTAAAACCTCAAATTTGCACGTTTTTGAAGTCGTTAGGTCTTCTTAGATGTAGAACTAACAAATATACACTAGTTCATGTGAAATGTTTTTAAAAATCATATGTTTTAAACTATTTTGTTAAAAACCTCAGCAAAAACGTAAATGTCCTTAGATGTTCTATTTGTTTTTATGAATGCTTGAACTCGTTCATCTATCGATTTTTACAAACTCCCAAAAAACTTGTTTTGATTGTTTTTTAAAAAGTTTTTCTTATTAGTATATAACACTACTGATTGTTAAACAATAAAATTAATGAAATTTTCATAATATAAACCCTAAACCGTCGAAAATCCGTCGGAAATCCCTCGGAAATTTCCGACGGATTTCCGACGGATATTGAAATTTCCCCCGGGAAATTAAACCGCCAAACGAAAAAAAGAAAATTCGAGGCGGTTAAATGAAACGGGTTTCCGACGGATTACCCACAGAGGTAGTCCGTCGGAAATCTTTAGTCATAAATCACCGAGCCATTCTCTCTCAATCTCCGCCGAACCATTAATCTTCTCTCTCTCAATCTCTTCTTCTTCTCTTCATTTCCCTCTCTTCTTCTTTTTCTCTTCTTCTTCTTTTTCTCTTCGGGCGAGTCTTCTCTTCTCTTCTTCTTCTTCTTCTCTGCTTCTTCTTCTTCTCTTCTTCTTCTTCTTCTCTTCGGGCGAGTCTTCTCTTCTCTTCTTCTACTTCTTCTCTGCTTCTTCTTCTCTGCTTCTTCTTCTTCTCTTCTTCTTCCGGACGAGTCTTCGTCTTCTCTTCTCTTCTTCTTCTTCTTCTCTTCTTCTTCTTCTTCTTCTCTTCTTCTCTTTCTCTTCGGATCGACATCCGCCTCTCTCAATGTAAGTTTTAAATTTTCTTTTTTTTTTGTTAGATTAGGTTGAAATTTTGTGGAATTTGTGGTTTTTTGATTAGGTTGTTAGATTGTTAATTAGATTAGGTTGTGGAATTTGTGGTTTGTTTTGTTAGATTAAGTTGTTAGATTACCTTGATTTTTTTTGGATTTGTGGTTTTTTTTTGTGGATTATGTGTTAATATTTAAGATTATTTTTTAGATTAGTGTATGTTGAAAATTTATATAAATTACATATATAAAAAACGTTTTTTATAAATTATATATATATAAAACGTTTTTTATAAATTATATTTCTATAAAACGTTTTTATAAATATATATATAAAAAACGTTTTTTATAAAATATATTTTTAAATTATATTTCTTAAAAAAGCTTTTATAAATTATATATATAAAAAACGTTTTTTATAAAATATATTTTTTTAATTATATTTCTTAAAAACGTTTTTATAAATTATATATATAAAAAACGTTTTTTATAAAATATATTTTTCCATTATATTTTTTAAATACGTTTTTATAAATTATATTAATAAACAACGTTTTTTATAAATATATTTTTAAAAATAGGTTTTAAGAAATTTATATTTTTATAAATGATTTTTATTTTAGAATTTTTTGAAATTTTTTTTTGGTTTTTTAGCAAATTATTTAGTAATAGTTAAAAGTTTTTAAAATGATCTCGTTTTTTTTATTGCAGATCTTACGCTGGATTCGATCTAGACCGTCAGAGGGGTGACGAGGGTACTGACGCAGGTCCTAGCCAGACTAATGTTCCGGACATAGAGAGTGTAGCTCAACCGAGGATCATGACCATCGAGGAGCTCGTTCAACAGCCGGGATGAGAACTACTCAAAGTTCTCGATCCAGAACTCCGGATTCCTCGATCTACTTTGTAATAATTTTTTTTATTCTTAATTACTTATTTTTTTGATTTGATAACTGTTATTTAATTTGTTTTTTCATAGGTTTGGAATCTCTGGGAATGGCATCAGCAAGTTGATTCTGAAGATGTTGCACAGCATCCTCGATAAACCATACCCAAAATTTTCGGAGATGCCTAGCGACGAACAAAACATGTGGTTTCGTACGTTTGCGGTAAGTACGTAAATCTTTATTTATTTTTTGTTATATATTTTGATATTTTGTTAACATCTATATTTCTATTTCTTTTTTGTAGCAAGAAATTAATTGGCACCATGCGATCACAAAGACGGTGGAGACGGAATTTTATAAGGAGGCTAGCACGCAATTCTCGCGCCACATGTGTGACTGGAAGAAAGCTTGGGAAAAGGGGAAAGATAAGCCAAAAGGCTTGAACAAGGATGTGTATACGGAATATGTACCGTATTGGAAACAAGAGAAGACCATATCTCTATCTGAGACTAACTCCCAGAACCGGAAGAGTCGCCGAGGCGGGAAGGGAGAAGCTATCCACAACAACGGGGCAAAGAGTTTCTTGACCACCGAAATCGAAATGGTAAGTATTTTTGCAGTTTTTAGTTCTTTTTTTAAATAGGAAAACGATTATCTTTAACGGTTTTAATTATTTTGTAGACGCAGGAATACGGGGAAGCTCCCGATCTTCTGCAAGTGATGGTGAGGACGCACACCAACAAGAAGAAGGATGGAATTGACGATGGAGCCGTCAGAGAGATGGTCGAAAAGATGACGAATGTGCAAGAGGATATTCTCACCCAGAGATCGCAGGATGACTACACCGGATCCAATGAAATCACTCGGGCCGAGATGAACAACCTAGTCCTCGAGGTAAGTAAAACATTTAGATTATTATTTCAATTTAGATAATTATTTTTAAGTAAAATTTTCTAATGTTTTTTTATTGTTTTCGTAGGAGGTACCCGTTAAAAAATGTCGTCGGCCTGGGTTGGGTAAGCTTACGACCCAACGTGCATCGTCTTCTTCTGCTGGTTTCTCGATGGATCCAGAACTCATCCGTCAAAATGAAGAGCTCAAGCAGAAGGTCACGGTTTTGGAGGACGAGCTCTCGACTCAGAGAACGAAGAGCGACAAGATGGATGCGTGGTTCGCATCGAAGTTCGATGATTACCCATCTTTTTGATTTGAAATTTTTTTTTTGTAATTTTTCTATTTTCAAAAACTTTTAAACATTATGTTTTTTGTAATTTAATTATATAATTAATTATCTATTTATGTTTAAAATTATTTAATTTAATTAATTTTTAATTTTAAAATTATATTACAAATTAAATAAATTAATCTTATATTTTTGTTTTAAATATTTAATCCGTCGGAAATCCCTCGGATTTTTCCGAGGGATTTCCGACGGATGGATCCATCGATACCCCCTTGGAAATCCCTCAGAATGTTGTCCTCGGATCGGTCCTCGGAAATCCGCCGGTGTTTGTCTTCCCTCAGAAATCCGCCGGTGTTTGTCTTCCCTCGGAAATCCGTCGGGATATTTAGTCCTCGGAAATCCGTCGGTTTTTGTTTACCTCGGCAATCCGTCGTAAATCCCTCGGAATCTTTTCCTCGGATCGGTCCTCGAAAATCCGTTGGTTTTTGTCTTCCCTCGAAAATCCCTCGGAATTTACCGAGGGATTTTACCCTCGGATTAGTCCTCGGAAATCTCTCAGTTTTTCTGTCCGTCGGAAATCCTTCGGAATTTTCCGAGGAATTTCCGACGGATTTAGTTTTTCGACGAATTAGAACCGACGGCCAATATTCATCGGAAATCCCTCGGAAATGGCCTTTTCCGATGGGATTCCGACGGATATGGCCGTCTGTTTTAGCCTGTTTTCTTGTAGTGTGAAAATCAGATTCGTTGTTCAAATCTTGATTGTGATCCTCATCATCTCGAACATCAAACTTTGGATCTCTGTTTTATTCGGTCTCCATTGATACTTCATTACTCTTAAGCGACAATTCGTCAACATAACAATAAAAAATCGGTTCATCTTCATAGATGTCAAAAATCGGCCCACCATAGATCTCGATCTCGTTGCAGAGATCTAATGTGGTTTGAGAAACCGGATATGGTTGTTTGTCATTGTTGATATGCCGAAGTTCTCGTTTTTCGTCTCGGCAGCTAAGAAACAACATATCTTCTGTGAAAATGACTTTCGATTCAAACGTGCGGTGTTGTTCACGAAACCTTGCGAACGGGTTGTGTTCAAAGACGCCGCTTCCAACGATGTTTGCAAAGTTTCTCGCAAATCTCGCTGAAACTCAGCCATGATTCCTCTAAACGTATCGTTTTGCTCTTCGAGTTGTTGTTGAAGATTCTTTTTAGTCGGCATGATTAGGATCGGTTTGTCTCTGATACCAACTGTTGAAGCGGGTAAACAAGGGTTTGTCGAAGATCAATATTATAACGCCCCGACCGCCCCTACCTGTGGGCCCCATGCCCTCTCTCGGCCCGTGGGCCCCACCCTTGTCCGACGGCCGGTGCGTTAGTCCGGGAGGCTTGTAATACTTGTTTACTGACCCTGCAATCACCACGTGACCTTTCCCCGTGTTTTGTCCTCACTCACACGCTACCGCGAATCACTTCCCGGAAGGTCACCCATCCTTAGACTACTCCAGCCCAAGCACGCTTAACTCTGGAGTTCTTTCGGGCAAGTGATCGGAAAAGGTAAGTGCACTTTGATGACATAGGTAGCCAAATCAATTCTTATAAGCCTCTCCGCTTATACAAGAAATCGGGATGTTACAATCACCCCCACTCATAGAGCGCAACGTCCTCGTTGCGCACCAGGATCGTCACCCTAGACGGTGTGAGCCCACCTGACTCCACACACGTGTTTGGGTTCGGCTCTTATACCACTTATAACGCCCCGACCGCCCCCTACCAGTGGGCCCCATGCCCTCTCTCGGCCCGTGGGCCCCACCCTTGTCCGACGGCCGGTGCGTTAGTCCGGGAGGCTTGTAATACTTGTTTACTGACCCTGCAATCACCACGTGACCTTTCCCCGTGTTTTGTCCTCACTCACACGCTACCGCGAATCACTTCCCGGAAGGTCACCCATCCTTAGACTACTCCAGCCCAAGCACGCTTAACTCTGGAGTTCTTTCGGGCAAGTGATCGGAAAAGGTAAGTGCACTTTGGTGACATAGGTAGCCAAATCAATTCTTATAAGCCTCTCCGCATATACAAGATCTTCATCACCTTCGTTGAAGAGCTCAAAAGGTATAATGTAACCTCCCAGACACATTTACTCCGTCGGTCGATTTAAGACGGTGGAGACACCGATTAGATAATATATTGACCGACGATATGCTAATCTCTCGCTTTTTCTCATCGTAGACCGTTTGGCAAAGACGGAGCTCGATTGCCTAACTAAAGCCAGCACCTGAAATAGAAACAAATAACTATTAATATAGACTAGGTGAATACCCGTGCAACGCGCAGATGGTTTTAGATATTTATTTTCCAAATCTATTGTTGTCAAAAAACTTTTTCCCAAAATATTTTTATGTTTAACAACCATTGTTTAAGTAAAATGGAACATGTGAATAATTCATGGTTTGAAGTATCCCGTATTTTATTAAAAAACGTGTGAAACCTATTAACGTATAGTATTAAAATTAATTTATTTTAACTGTTTGATATTTTTAACTTGTAAAAAAATATTCTTCATAGGTTTCATTATGCCAATTTTAAATTTGAAACTATGAATAATACTATATTTATTCTCAACGAACAACTCAAATAATTTACCTACTCCATCAACATTTTAAAGTTTTTTGCACGCCACATGATATGACACATAATTATAGTTTGAGTTGGTAAATTATTTTAAGTTTTTATAGTTTTATTGTTTCAATTCATTCCATTAAATTTGAAACCATCAATAATGTTGTCATTGATCTCTTTCTACAATTAAATATTGATAATTATGAATGCATTAACCCTGAAATAGAAGATGAACATATCTTATATTTATTTATTTTTTATTTTTTTTAAGAAGATGCCATGTGTCAATCTCTACAGCGCTGACGTAGCAAGCAACCGGAGAGAGTTGGCCCTTTTTTATAGTATAGATGCGTAAGTCTGATGACCACAGTTTTCTACACACTTTATTTACCTT
The DNA here is from genome assembly GCA_030161315.1 of Eutrema japonicum. Lineage (NCBI taxonomy): Eukaryota > Viridiplantae > Streptophyta > Magnoliopsida > Brassicales > Brassicaceae > Eutrema > Eutrema japonicum. The sequence goes on along the minus strand of BSQW01000012.1, from coordinate 18,217,703 downwards.
GTGTTGTGTCCGATCTTTTTCTAGGGTTCGTCGCCAGCTCTCTTGACGAATCCGCCTAGAACTATTCACCTCTGGTGTTGTATTTGCATTTAGACCTCTCTCCTTATTCTGTGAAAAAAAGAAGAGAAGACGATTGAGAAGGGATGTTATAGCTTTTGTTAGACATCGTTTGTTTTATCAAACAGATTTTACAAAAGGCATTTAAAAAAGGGAAACTTAAAAATACACAAACTCTACATAATCTGGATGTTTAATACACGAATTATTTTGACACCTAGAGATAAGTTTTAATTTATGGAGAAGTTGAGTGGTAAGTTTTAATTTAGCCAAAAAAAAATAATTTAATTTTAGGTAGAGAAAACGTAGCGACATATGGATCGATTCTACAATAATTTTTTTTAGCTCAGATTTGTGATAGGTTAACTGTTGATGTGGCCGCTTTTGAAGAATAGACTAAAATTCTGAGGTGGATAGCCTAAGGAGCTTCAAACAGTTCATTTCATATCTCTATAATATTATTTAAAAAGATATTTTTGAAAAAAACTTTGTTTTGTAAGTTATTACATGAAATTCCATTACAAATAAAAAATAATAATTAAAATAGGAAAATATATAATAGTATTTTAAAATTATTAATTAGAATATGAAAAGTATTTATTTTGCATTAAAGAAATTACTTATTATTTAATTTCTTAATTAGTTTTAATACTATATATTTAAAAATAATAAGCAATCCACATATATTCAAAGAAAAAAATCTATTCAAAATCTTGCTATATTTTTCACTATAATTTATTATATTTTATTTGAATATATATCAAAACAAAAGTTGAAAAATATTTTACTAATTTTATAAAAAGTTAGACACAAGAAAACTATTTTTTTAAGAGTTCATAGACTAATAAACAAAAACCAGAGTCATTTAACAGTGCATATTAGAGGTATGTTTTCAAGATTATAAGTTTTTTGCTGGTTAATCCGAATAATAATTTAGTTTACTGCAAAACGGGTTAAATAGACAAATTATTACAAATTGACAGTTTTATTTATAATCATTAGTTAGCCATATTGTAAAATTCAGATAAAAACAATTTTCTTAAATTTTAAAATAATTTCTTTAAAAACAATTACTCCGCACTAATTATAGCGCGGGTTAAGTCTTAGTAGTATATATTTAAGAAACCACAACAACAAAAAAAACATAGAAGGGGAAACAAATATTGAAACCTCCCAGATGGAAACATGTAAGAAGGGGAAGAGCCGAAGAGATAAGTTTTGAGTAGAATTTATGGGGAAGTCGAGTGGTTAAGTTTTAATTTAGCCAAAAGAAAAAAGTTTTAATTTTAGGTAGAGAAAACGTAGTGACATATGAATTGATTCTACAATAAAAAATTTAAGCTCAGATTTGTGATAGGTTATCTGCTGATGTGGCAGCTTTTGAAGAATAGACTAAAATGCTGAGGTGGAAAGCCTAAAGAGTTTTAAATAGTTCCTTTCATATAGTATATATTTTAGAAACCACAGCAAAAAAAAACACATCGAAGAGGAAAAAAATATTGAAACCTCCCAGATGGAGACATGGTAGTTTTGAGATATGAAAGGAAGAAGGGGAAGAGCAGAAGAGATAAGTTTTGAGTAGAATTTATGGGAAAATCGAGTGGTTAAGTTTTAATTTAGAAAAAAAAAGTTTTAATTTTAGGTAGAGAAAACGTAGGACATATGGATTGATTCTACAATAAAAAATTTAAGCTCGGATTTGTGATAGGTTAACTGCTGATGTGGCAGCTTTTTAAGAATAGACTAAAATGCTGAGGTGGATAGCCTAAGGAGTTTAAAACAGTTCCTTTCATATAGTACTAGTGTGTGATCCACGTTACACGCGGACGTGAACACAACTTTTTTTTAAAACAAAATTGGTATAATATTATTTTAGTTTTAATAGTATTATTGTTAATGGATTTGTCTCTATTAGCTTAAGAAATGTTGATTGTTTATTCTTAAGTTTTTTTCCTTTTTAATTTTATGTTTATTTATGTATTTGTTTAGTGGATGATCCACAGTTTGATTTTTTTTTCTTTGGTTGATTATTTATTAAATTAGTTGGTTTTTAAAAGTTAAGTTTTTGTTATTTTAAATTTTAGAGAATTGTATATTTTTTAACCCAACTGAATACTAATAAAATAAATACTTCGAAATTGGGTTAGTTTTGTATACTTCGAAAGTTATTTCGAATACTAATAAAAGGAAAGTTAGTTTTGTGAATTTAGAATTCGCCGAATTTAAAAAAAACAATACTTCGAAATAGGTGCCTGTATTTTTACCTAAAACCGAACACTAATAAAATGTTCGGAATTTACTATTATTCATCTTCAATGATCCAGTGTTGGTGACTACAAAATGAATCTAATTTTATTTGAAAAACGATTTTATTTCTATCACTAATTTACTATCAAAATTATCGTAGATGTATGGGTTAATGGGAATATTTGATATAATATGTGTCGATTTGAAAAAGTATAAGAAATATGGAGTCGAGCGTCGATCTAAACATTTCAAAAGAGAGAGAGACTTCTTGTGAATAAGATTATCATGTAAAAAAACATTACACACTCCTCTATAACCCTCCTCTTCTCCTATATTTTCTCTCATCGCCGGTGAGATTTCACTTTTAATTTCAATCACAAAGGGTCTTATCCGCGCGGACGTGGTAAACAATTTTTTAATCTAGTGGTATTTTATTTTATTTGGTCTCATAATTAATTTAATTATCTCTATCAGCTTAAGATCTGTGTATTTTGTTTTTTTTTATTTATTTAATTTATGATCATCTATGTGTTTATTTATTGGATGGTACCCATTTTTACCTCTTTTTTTCTTTGGTGATCAATTTTATGTAATTAGTTGAGTTTTTAAAAAATGAAGATATTTAGATTTTAAAGTTGCATAATATATTTTGTTTTTGTTTCATGTATGATTATAACCTTATTTATGTGTGCACTATTTTTGTGATTCCTAAGTCTATTAATCTTTTATTTTTTTTCAAAACAATTTCCATATATAACTGGAGAGAAAGGTGAAAATTTAGTCAACACATAAGGCTATTATTGATAAGGGATAAGCCCATTACATCAATAATAGAATTAACAACTGATCAACTTTTTTTCATTTTAAATCTATTCATGGATTGCATATCACATAAATTCAGATTTAACGATTTTAGAATTTGCTTATTAAAGGCAATGTATTAGATTATGTATTTTGGATAAAATAATGAATTTAATTACAGCAATAATGGAAATTTAGTCAACACATAAGGCTATTGATAAGGGGTAAGCCCGGTGAGATTCAACTTTATATATAAAAAAGTGTGTAACCCGCGAGTTTTTGTTTTTTAAGTTTTATAATAGTTTAATTTATTTATGAGAACTTTTTATTCATTTTTAATAAAACAAACCATTGCTTATAGATTGTAAACCTAATAATATATTTGAAACTTAACTAATTGTTTCTCTTATTTCTACCTCCATTAAAATGAAAATATAAGTGATAGTCAATCACTTCAATATCTACGGTCAATCACTTCAATATCTACGGTAAATCACTTCTATATTATTTACAAATAATCATGTTTGTTTGGAACTTTCATATCTTATAAATATTTAAAGACGAAGTAAATCATGTTATCCAAATATATAAATTACTGAACGTTTTATTTTTATTATTTTAAAAAACTATAATGAGTTTACTTTTTATTTGTGGAAGATAAAAGGGAGAATTTCAGAAGTACTACTTTTAGAGTACAACTCTTCAAAAATACCATCAATCGTTTTCCATTTTCAAAAATAGAACTTAATAAATGTAAACGGACAAGTTTACCCTTCAACAAAAAAATTACAAAATTTGGGGATTGTTGTTTTGAATATGATTGTGGATATACCTGTTTTGATCAATTGGTTATGTATTATCCTTAGCTTATTTACTATTTTATAAGGGTTTTTAAAACAAAGTTGTTATTAGGTGAGTTGTATAGTTGGGTATCAGGAAACCATTGTTGTTCTGAATATGATTCTGAATAACAAATTTGTTTTAAAACCCCTTATAAAAAACTCCACCTAATAACAATCTGCAAAAGTTAGTTCAATAGTTCAATATCAAAACTTTTTAAAACAAAGTTGTTATTAGGTTGTGTTTTTTAGTTGGTATCAGGAAACATGAAGAGGAGAAATTATGAGATTGTTGTTCTGGATATGATTCTGAATAAACCGATTGTGTTTTGATCAATTGTTGAGATCTTTAGCATATCTACTAATTTATAAGGGTTTTTAAAACTAACCAGTTTACAAGCCTTTATAAAGAGCTTACTTTTCTCAGTTTTTACACAGATATGGACAACAATGATTTCTATGAAACATACAAATTACCCGGGAGGATCTATCAACCCGGAACCGAGCAAGATACTATATACCAGCAATCATACAACATTTCAATCTATCATTAATAGATACAGTCTCAAGTTTTTTAGGGGATGATGCATTTTCTGTGATTGAAGCTTCCTTTCTCAGCCCTATAGTTAGACTCGCACGTAGAAAAGATATCCAATTCTCTGGGAAGCTGTTCCATGTCATGAGCTTCCTGTCACAGTCTCAAGTTTATTTTGTATAATCATGTTCTATTTTAACAGTCACTATATGGTATGCTGAAACACTGGTATTTTGTCTTGAAAACACGTATAGAGCCTTTGAGGGAGTTTGTTGTTTGTTGTTCTAATCATGTTTACAAAGTTTTATAATTTACAAACTAAATTGTTTGGAAATGATTCATATGGTTTTAAAAGGATTCATATGGTTTTATATGGTTTTAAAAGGATTTATATGAGTTTAAAACTAGCATATAAAACCATATAAATTCAATTAAAACACCCAATATCCAATAATGTAGTTTCTGCCGAGTGTATAAAACCAGAGCTACGTAAGTTTTATGCAATATATATTGTGTTTAAAAAAATATTAATGATTGATGAATTTGAAATTAAAAGTTTTCCTTGTGGAATTCAAACTTGGTCGTAGTTTTCCTAGAGAAATCTTGAGCCAATCTCTTCAACTCTCCTATGATGCATGATTTACCACAATAGAAAACCCCTACAAACAAAATACAAAGGCAAAATACATGACTGCTACAGAGATTCTACGAGAAATCTCCAATAGATATATATATATATATATATAGTTTAAGGGATTGGTGTAATGATCACGTATCAACTAGTTGATTGGCGTGGTTCACAGCGACGTGTTTGAAGACGCTGCATTGGTCTGTTGCTGTAACGTGGATCGCGGTTCTAGCGGGCCGGTCCGTTGCTGTAACGTGGATCGCGGTTCTAGCGGGCCGGTATGTTGCTGTCCAAAAAATAAAAGTGTTTGCCGTGGGGTGGGCCAATTTGACGCAAGCACAATATTTGGTTGCGAAAGGTTAATGAGCTTAATCTTTATGTCCAGTTCGAACCTTTTTATTTTTATTTTAAACTAGACTGTAAGTAAAATAATAGGATTTTCTCACAACGGGCACCCAATGTAAGGATTTATATGATTGTATATAGTTTTAAAAGGATTTATATGGTTTTATATAGTTTTAAAACTAGCATATAAAACCATCTAAATTCAATTAAAACACCCAATATCCAAATAATATAGATTCGGCCGAGTATTTACCAATATCCAATAGAAAACTAAGTAGATAACCAACTATAATATGAAAGCTAACATTTGATTTGTAAACCATATTGGTAAAATGTTTTAAAGGATTCATAAGACTTTATAAGGATTGTACTAAAATGATTTATATGGTTTTAAAATACCTTAAAAGGTTTTATATGGGTTTATATTAGCCATGGGCATAAAAACCCAACCCGAAGAACCCAAAATAGGAGGTTCGGTTTGGTTTTGGTTAGCCAATATTACCCCAAATGGCTACTCAACAGATTTGTTTCGGTTTTGGTATTCCAATAACTATAATTATCTAACAATAGTTAGATACATGTATCAATGCTTCATCACTCGTACATGGATCGGATCAAGCTATTCATATTGAGGTATGTTTCTGCCGTGGGGGCGGGCCATTAGGACGTGTGCCATTAGCCTAAGACCTATTCTTTCTCCTATTAACATTATATAAAAGTTCCAAGTTCTAGTCTCTACTTTTGAATTTCAAGGATTAAAAGGATTTATATGGTTTTATATGGTTTTAAAAGGATTTATATGATTTTATATGGTTTTAAAACTAGCATATAAAACCATATAAATTCAATTTAAACACCAAATATCCAATAATGTAGTTTCGGCCGAGTGTATAAAACCAGAGCTACGTAAGTTTTATGAAATATATTGTGTTTAAAAAAAATATTAATGATTAATGAACTTGAAATTAAAAGTTTTCCTTGCGCAATTCAAACTTGGTCGTAGTTTTCCTAGAAATTTTTTGAGCCAATCTCTTCAACTCTCCTATGATGCATAATTTACCACAGTAGAAAACCCCTACAAACAAAATACAAAGGCAAAATACATTACTGCTACAGAGATTCTACGAGAAATCTCCTATATATATAGTTTAAGGGATTGTTGTAATTATCACGTACCAAATCGTTGATTGGCGTGGTTCACAGCGACGTGCTTGAAGATGCTTCGTCGGTCCGTTGCTGTAACGTGGATCGTGCACGATCAGGTTTTGTGTACGATCGGACACAAAAACCAAAATCTTTCTCAACAGGTATAAGCTTTTGTAGATACATCAAAAACCAGTTCCATGAGGCATCATTCTCGGAATCCACTACGCCAAAAGCAATAGGGTACATCTGAAAATTACTATCTTGCGTTGAGGCACCTAGCAAAGTCCCCTTAAACTTTTCCTTCAGAAAGGTGCCATCAATAACAACTACTTCCCTCATCAACTTAAAACCTCTAACGATACAGCAAATGCCAAAAATTCATACTTAAATTTTCCAGCTGGATCAACCTCAATAAAAGTAGCAGAACCACGATTCGTTACATTTACCATATGAAAAAAACTCGGTAAGTCTTCATAGCTATCAATAGGAGTCCCTCTAGCAACATCTTGTGCATGTTCTTGAGGTTTCTACGCTTTTGAATATGGAATCACAACCTCCCTCAGAATGATTGCTTACCATTGTACCCAACAACTTGGCATTTGCTTGTCGATGATTGACCTTCTTTAAGGAAGTGTCACAGTTGTGCTCATGCACATACTGGCGAACCACAAAGCTTTCAGTCCCCTTCACTTTGGTTGGGCGAAATCTCCAATTGCATTTTTCATCAATGCAAAGAAGAAGATATCTTTTCATGTCCGAATGCTGAGTACGAAACTCAAAGCTATATTTCATTGCCAGCGTCTGAAACCTGTTGCTCATTTCCTATTTGTCTTTGAAAATGTTTCCACAATAAAGGCCATCATCATCACCGACATAGTTATTAGAGGAACAACTAGGAGCCATAAGTCCTGTATCAGGCACTGAAACTTCATATTGGTAACCACGTCTTAATGTTAACGTTTCTGATCTATAAAACACAAGAGTGGTCGAGTTCACCCTTCTCTAAATTTGGAAGAAAAAAAACAGCAAACAAAATTACAAACCCTTATAAATGAATAGTTAAACAAGGAGCTTTCTTGATAAAAGTACCTCATGCCCAAATGGAGGATTAGTAGTTGTAACATTCTCATCAATAATTGCGTTCATTTGTCCCTGTGAAGGAGCTGGAGAATTAAAACTCTTTGATGTTTCTGATCCATAAAACACATGAGTGGTCGAGTTCACCCTTCTCTGCAAATTTGGAAGAAAAAAAAACAGCAAATAAATTTACAAACTCTTATAAATGAATAGCTAAACACATGAGTGGTCGAGATTTCTTGATAAAAGTACCTCATTCCCAACAAAAAGTGGACGATTAGTAGTTGTTACACTCTCATTAATAATTGAGTGTATTTGTCCCTATAAGACAAACACTGCCATATTTTAAAAACCCTTATATAGGAATAACACATAAAGTTTTTTTTATAATAAAACTACCTCATCCCTAACCAGACGTGAAGGACCTGGAGCATTAAAACTCTCCTCGAATTGAACATTCTCTACCATAGTAATTGAATTTGTTTCTCTCTGCAAGAGAAACATATAATTTTAAAATTCTGCAGAGAATATATTTAAAAACACTTATAAATAACAGTTAAACATTTGTAAGCACCTCATTATGTGGTGTGTTGGAAACTTCGTTGTTACTTTTCTTGTTATATTCTGTCAATGTAACACATAACTTAACTTTTCCGCTATCTTCAAGCTTGTTCATAAAAGATCTCACTTGGCGATCATTCCTAATAAACACTGGAAGAAGTTCTTTTAAGTGTGATCCATAACTAATCTTTACAGAACTCACATCACTATCAATGCCAAAATCTTCTAAAACCACATCAACAAGATCTTTGTAGGTAATGTATTTTTTTATTACACTAATTGAGCTTCCTCTTTCACCATCAATAATGAAATTCCATGTGTCATTTTTGAACTCCCATCTTCCACATACAGAGTATAGCTCAATCATTGTAACCTGATAAAAGCAAAAATATGGTTTACAAGGTCCTATAAATTAGCTCATAAATTTACAATCCACATTGTCATCTCTATAATCTTAATGAGACATATTGAACCAGAAGCTGGTAAAGCTCAAATTTACAAATCCACATGATTTATAAGGCTATATAAATTTACTTAACAAAGAAATTTCCGAGCTACATGGACCCTAAGAATTCAACAAAAATTTGATTTATAAGGCTATATAAATTTACTGAACAAAGAAATTTCTCAATGACATCCTCATCTCCAAAACCTAAAATCAAATACAATCCATAAATTCTCAATTGCACAGACATCTTCGAAATCTAAAATCACATCAACCAATCTAAAATAAGATCGTCATGAGCAAAAGCACATGTATGAATTTTCTCCCAATACCTAGAAAAGATGGGCGATCTCTACCCTCGCGCAATAACTGTTGCGCTGCCGTCGATGGTCGCAGAATTTTCTCCCAAAATACTCAATCACCGACGATAGATTCGCCAGACCAATCTTCTTCGGGTCTGAACTCCGGCGTGATCTACAATGACGCACAACACCAACGAAACCTCACAAAAAAAAAAAACTGATCGCGATTTATCAAGGTTTGAGGGCAAAATGGTCAATAATTTATTAGATGAGGGTAGTTTTTTTTTTTTGTTCAACACTTTTTCATTAGATTAAAATTCAAACATACAAAGAGAGGGAATTAAACATCCTCTTAGATCATTACAACATAAATTCAAAGCAATAAAATAAATAGCAGATAGATCATCATCTTGAAAGATGGACAGAGAATTTGAGGCAAGGCTCAAATGCGTCAAGAACTTCACGGCATAGCCAGAGAATTTGAAATTTGTCACAAGTGACTTTGAGGGCGAACATCTACCTCCGATACTCTTAGAAACAAAATCGTATGTCTCTTCAGGCCTCGTACAGACCGCTACACAAGAACATGTCGGTAAAGACGTTCATAAGGTTTCCCGGCACAAGGCTCGGGAGGAAGCCACCTCTCAAAGAGAGGGGAGTTGTTGTAATCTCCAATCCCAAACATGAAGTACCCGTGACTATCTTAACGAAAAGACCAAGGGAGCCAACGAAAGCTTTAGACCTGAGGGAGGCAGATAAGGGATGCAGCTTTTGACGATTGCTGAACTGAAGTGGTAAAAGGGAGGCGGTTGGAAGCGGTAGCCTTTTCCGATAGCTTAATCGAATGAGAAGAGGGGTAAAGAATGCGTGTGGAGGAAGCAGCTTTTGACGATGGCTGAACCGAATGAGTGGAGGGGCGATGGTGTGAAACCGAAGAAGAATCGGATCGGCGAAATGCACCGTCAAATTGGGCCAAGCCCACACTGAAGGGTATCCGGATTTGTTGCACGTCTTCGAGGAGACATAGGACATGAGAAGGGGACCGTTGTCGGTGATGAAAAATCAATTATCCGGAGGATCTGGTGGATCTGGTGGTTCCGGTAGTTGGAGAATCTCGATAGACACTTGAGAAAGCAGATCTAGAGGCTCAGGACGAGGGGAAGTTTAGACTGGAAGTTCTATCACCAAACTGGGAGCGAAACTAAGTCGCTAACAGAGAGAGATCTCACATGTAGCGAAGAGCCAGACTGTATAGAATGTAAAACTGGCGAGCAGCGCCGCCTTTGAACTTTCAAAAGATCTTCACTCATCGGTGAGAAGATTCTTCAGGAGCAGAAGGCACAACACAAGAGGAGAATCGCAGAGAAAGGCTAGATCCTAGTACTCTACAACTACAATATGGAGGCTAGGAAGAAAGCAGAGGAGCAACTCAACCAAGATCTGAACCGTCCACGGGAAGCAGAATCAAAGAAGACAACACCACTACAACCAACTTATAAACCAGATTATGTGTAGGAACTCACCATGAAGAAGCCGACGGCAGAAAGGCACAGAGGAGAGACTCGAAGAAGCGAAGAAGAAAACTAGCCAATCCCCGAGAAGATACAATCCACGAGTAACTTACGGAGGGAAGAGCCAAGTAGGACCACCGCGCTTACATGAGCTCACACCACCGGGAAGCCACACCGTCACCGGCAGAGCAGCACACGTTCAGACGAAGCAAAAAACTTAGATCTGAAGACACAACCTTGAAATCGCCGAGAAACCGAAGCCGAGGAAGACACAAAGACAAAAGGGGGTTCCCTCTCACGGCGGCGATTCTAAATCCACCGGCCTGAGAGGGAGATCGGAGAAGGGTTGAGGAGAGCGGCGGCTAGGGTTTTGCTAGAGTCTTTTAACTTCGTGATTCCATTCTTTTTTTCTGCTAACAACAAAGATGAGGGTAGTTTTGATTAAATTTTTAGTTGATTGTAGTTTTGTAAAGTCAGGTCTAGATGGTGGTATTTTTAAAATTTTCCAAGATAAAACAATAATATGAATTATTAAACGATAATGAGTTTACTTTTTATTTATTAGATATTCTATTTTTTATTAAAAAAATCTCTATATATTTTTGATATGTTAAATTAATATTGTATATATTGTATACTATTAGTTTGGATCAAATAATATCCATTCACTAAACATCTTTTCGATATAAAACTTTAATCTTCTAACTATAATAAAGTGTGTAATTTATTAGTAAAACTAAAATTTTAAAGCTCTTATTCTTTCAATAAATTTTGTTGATTTTTTTAAGTTTTCATGATATTGATATGAATATGAAAATGATCTTTCAAATTCCTTGCATAATTTAATAAAATGTATAGTTAATATGTATATCAAAGTTTTAACTAATTAAATTATGAAAATTAAATATCAAAATGATGTGGCATACATGTGGATGATATATATTACATTAATATTGTATATATTGTCTACTATTAGTTTGGATTAAATAATATTCATTCAATAAACATCTTTTCGATTTAAAACGTTAACTTTGTAACTATAATAAAGTGTGTAATATATTAGTAAAACTAAAAAATTTAAATCTATTATTCTTTCAATAAATTTTGTTGATTTTTTTTTATGTTTTCATGATATAAATATGAAAATAATCTTTCAAATTCCTTGCATAATTTAATAAAATATATAGTTAATAAGCATATCAATATTTTAACTAATTAAATTATGAAAATTAAATATCAAAATGAAGTGGCATACATGTGGATGATTATGTGTGTTCATGAAAAGTGAGAAAAGCTTACTTTATATATATATATATATACATATATATATATTTTTTTAAATTACTTTATATATATATATAGTCACTAGTCATTAATGTACCATATATATTGCTAATTTTAAGGGTGGGGAGTTATTGGTTCTTGCATTTTAATGGATTTGGAAATCTAAATCAAATCAAGTGTTATTGGTTCTATGATTTTGAAATCCATATTCAAATATTGTGTTATTGGTTATATGATTTTAAAATCCAAGTTAAAATCAAGCGTTATTCAATTATAAGGATTTGCATAAGGATTTGATTTTAATTTAGATTTGAATAGATTTACAAGTGTTTTGAAGAGTAAAATACAAATGAACAAATATCGAGTGAAACCTTGTTATTTGGTTGGATTTGAATTTACAAATGTTTTTTTTTTCTTTCAAGATGAAACACGAAACAAAAAAAACTCAACATTAACGAAAAAACCAATAACACTCAACATTAACAAAACAATGTGCAAAAAAATGTGCTAAAAACCAACAAAAAAACTCAACATTTACAAGTGTTTTTTTCCAGGACTATATAGAAAATGTGCTAAAGAGATTGTACTTGAATGTGCTGGTTTACATAACTTTCTTCGAAAGTACTGTCGAACATATAGTTTTCCTGAAGAAACAAATTTTGATGAAGAAGAAGAAGAAGATCTTATAGAAGTTAATAACAATGATGAATAATTATTGGAACCCATGATCAAGAAAGAGAACATGCCAATCAATTGAGGGTAATAATTGCAACAAATATGTGGACAGATTCTATATTTTAGGAGAACAATATATGGTTAGTGAAAGAAAAAGAACAAAAAGTCTTTTTTAGTTTTTTATTTTATTTTGATTTTATTATAATACTAAAATTATTGTAAATCTATTTGGTTGATTTACAATAATCCATTTGTTTGATTTTGAAATCTAACTTATTTAATTTTGAAATCGACTTATCTGATTTTAAAATCAATAGATTCATTAGGATTTTTAAATCTGAGAAATCCATTAAAATGCAAGAACCAATAACCCCACTAAATGTTTTCATCTGCAGCTTTAATTTTAGTTTTGTGTTTTTCTCCTTTACAGTAATCACGGAAAGGATATTAAATTTAAAAAGTTTTGATAATAAAAAGGAAAGTAAAATAATCGATTTGAAAGTCGACTTTCTCTCTCTAGTGGCGACTGCGTAAACCCTAATCCCAAATCGTGTTTGTTTTGGTGTCGTCGTCCCTTCGACGGTGGCACCATAGTGTTTAGTTGTTACGGGTAGTGTCTTCTGGTAGCAAGTTCTTTGGTGGGTCGGTGTTTTCAGTTCTGGAGAAGGTGAGATTCCGTCGATAGTTTCATGGGTTTGGAAGATATGTTCTCCTTCATCTTCGTGTTTCTTCGTCGGTGAAGGTTTCCGTGTGTAGACTTGAAGTTTCATTCTCTCGTTTGATCCGCTATACGCAGTTGGGCTCACCGGCGGTGTAATCGGCGATGACTGGAATTATTTTGTCTTGATATCAAGCCTCTTTTCTCCTTGTCGTTGTTCGTGTGTGGTCTAGTTTGGGTCAGGCCTCCTTTCCATGTTCTTGACGGGTTCGTTCTCGGATAAGGAAGTGGGTTCGGTTCAAAGTGTTTGATGTGTCCGCAGAGCTCTATCGTCATCGGTTTGTCTATTTCCTTTTCTAATCTTTGCTGATTTGCTGGTAGTTAGGGTCTCGGATCTCCCTTGTGTGGCCTTCTGCTTCTCTTCAGTATTTAGAATTCTTATCTATATCGTGGGTAGAGCTTTTGGCTGGGAAATATTCCCCTTAGTAGTAGTTTTAATGGTTTGTAGATGTTTATCCGAGAGTCCGGCCAATGGTAGTCTAAAGGTCTTCCTCAATCTGAATCTGTCACTAGAGGATATTTAGATCTTGTGCAAGGGCTCTCTTTGTATTTTTGGGTAGTGTTTTGCGGTACAGTTTAATCTATATGATTCATAGAGCGAGTTTCTCAAATCCATTTCTTCCGGAACAATATGCAACTTTGTCTCTTCTTGTTTCGATGATGATGGGTAAAGCCTAACTTCAATTGATGTGTATTTTCCCAAATTGGTAACTTGTTTGATACCAAGTTTAAGAACACTGTGTGGACTATGGTAAGTTTGTTGTCTCAAGATTGAATCAAGTCATCTTTGATTCCGTAGCGTCGAATCTTTAGGAATGGAAAGTGGGCTTAGAGAAGCCAAGCTTCTTATATCCACACCTCTTGATCAGACGCATAAGATCTTTTTCTTTTTCATCGCTAGCACATTTGAAGATATCCAACAAGAACAATCTTCCATGTTCAAATTCCCCTCAAGAGCAAACACCAAGAACTATAGCTTCTCATATTTTTTGCCAAAAAGCTTCTCATATTTACCATGTACATCTGATCTGGTAGAAGCATGGATAAGATGTAACACATTGTCATGGAAAGAAACCTATGATATATATACCTTCGTCCATCAAGTCATTTGTAATGAAGTTGTATATATATCTGAATTTCTGTGTTTGTCTTTATAGAAAAATTTCATGCTCTTCCTTATGTGAAATCCTCTCGGGATTGTTGTTTGAAGAAAAAGAAAAGAGATTCAATACATAAAGTTTCGATCTTACCTCTTAGTGGGTAGATATATCCATACACAACGACAACGCTGACCTCATCATACTATCATAGTTACATAAAAGCAACTGTAAAAACGTTAACTGGTCTTTATTCTTCCTTTTCTCTCTCTTAAAAAACGGAGTTTTCATTCTGGATTTTACGTACACTATGTATATCTCTGTTTTTCTTCTTCTAAGCCATGACAGGGATGCTCGAGGTTTGGCAATCCCTGTTGATAATACATTAATGTTTCTAAACTTTACATATTTTAGTTCTGCAATAACCACAACACAATATTCTGGAAAGTACGTAGAAACAATTTTCTGGATTAATTTGCATTGCAGCAATGAAAATGTAACATCCCGAATTTCGGTCTCCAAAAACCGGTCTGTTTTAATTTCGGTTATCTCAAAATGTGGACCTAATTATTGTTTTAATTTAAAAACCCAACCTGTAAGCCCACTAAGCTAATAAAAAACTATAACCCTAGAATCCTTCACATCTATAAATAGGGAGAGCTCGTGGCAAAGAGGAGGCGGAGTGTTCCTGCAACGAAACCCTGTTGAAATCTCCTCTGAACAACCACCATCGAATCATCTTGAAGGAGAATCCATCGTAGCCACCTAGAAGCAAATGGAAGACAGATCAGACCCGTTTTAGTAGAAAGGAGGAACGAACGGGCAAACCAGATCCAAAGGATCTGAAATTTGGTGAGTAGTTCTTGACTCTCTAATCTATCCAACACCGAAAGCGGATTGTTATTCGGAGTTGTGATATGAAAGTTATGAGTGTTTTCCCAGGCCTGATCTGTGCAGTGCGGATCTGCGATAAGTGAAAGGAGAAACCGATCTGGAGGTTCGGTAGTGATCCGATCAAGATGATATTTGGTAAGGATGTTTGTTACCCTTAGATCTAAGTCTCTGTCAAATATCTCAGTGTTATACCTTGTGGTTTGGATAGGCAAATCAATCTGGATCGACCTGAAACTTTGCATACATCCTAAGGACACGTGGATCTAGCTCTCGGTTGAAGGATAGCCGATTTGAGCTTCAGGAGCATCTGCAATCGTGTTGTCAATCAGTGGCTAAGGTGAGGATTAGATATATGCTTCTCTCTATGTTCTATTGTCTTCTTCTGGTATGTTGAGTCTAAGTATACTCTGGTATGCTGCGTGCTACGAAGTACGGGCACATTTTGTTGATGCATCATGTTTGATCTATATCTTATAATGAATACAGATTAGGAAATCATTAAAGGAAAAACCAACATACTAGATTGATAAACATGTTGGATGATTAATGGTTGTAAAGTAGTTAGACGGTGTGAAAGCACTATGAGGTATTCGTCACAGTATGGAAGGCGCTTGTGGTACGAACTGTTTGCGGAAACTGACGAGGGTCTTATGCCTTGGCATCAGAACCATACGAGAGATGGAATTGGTGGGGTGTTTACTTGTTGTCAGAACTCATTTGTTTGCTGGAACTGGTGGGGTATAGGCTTGGCATCGGAACCAACGCCGTAAGGGGTTCGGGCGAGCTCTGGTGCCTGTGTGACCCAAACACTTGTGAACTATTGGCTCGAGATATATCTTTATTGTGGCACCTCTTGTTGGGTAGTCCATATGACCAATACCAAGCCACACAGAATAACATACGTTGCCAAGCAATCTCAAGATATTGTTTACATTTTCCACATATTTAAAGTACAACTAATTGAAGTTTGCATAAAATCGAATTAAATATACACGTATTTATACAAAAATATAGTAGTACTATAGCACATAAACAATTTTGAATTTTGAATTAGGATTCTTCAAATGGAAGATCTAAATGAGATTTTTATCAACAATAATGAAATCATGTAATGATTTCTCTCAATTTTAGAATCACCATGTTAACGTTTTGCTGTATGTAAAAATGTTATGGTTCCGTATCAAATCAAATACCGAGCTTTATTACCAAAGTTTTTAAATCTATAACGGACTAATAAAAAACAAAATAGTTGATATCGTGTGGGAAGCCACTCGGAGACAAAGGTACTTAATATATGCATTGTTAAGATAAATTCTGACTAATCCAGTGGACTTCTTTTAAGTAATACTATTTTATTTTTTATTAAAACATTGATTATACTATAAAAAGAAACATTCTGTAAGGAGTTATTTATAGGGAACGCTTCGGATGCTTCGGACCAGGTATTAATATACTCAAGAATAAAAATTCTCTTTGCATGCACATATCTGGAGGAAGGTTGTATGGCGTTAGGATTACTGGCCATAAAGAATATTGCCTACCAGACATACCGAATGGACTCAATCCATCAATGCAAATGCCAAGGTACACATTTCGCTTAAATTTAGCAAATTCCGGGTGAACCGTGTTAAAGTATTTCCAAGCTTTTGCATCTGACGGGTGAGTCACTTCTCATTATCTCTGCGAATGTTCTGCATGGCACCTCATCGATCCAGCTGTCCGTTCAGATTGATACAATCGTTTCAACCTATCAGTTATAGGAAGATACCACATCCGTTGGTACGGTATCTTACTACGCCCAGAAGTTTGTGGCCTGAATCTCGGCTTTTGGCCAAATCGACATTCCTGCAGCTTATAATTATCTTTCCAAAAAAGCATACAATTGTCAACACATACATCTATCATCTCAGAAGGTAACCCAAGACTAAACACCAACTTCTGTATCTCATAGTATGTTTCGGCAGCCAAATTATCATCTGGCAAATACTCTTTAATAAGATCAGCCCAATCATCCATGCAAACCTTAGCTAAGTTATGATCAGTTTTTATTGTCATCATCCTAGCTGCTAACGACAATTTAGACTGACATTCTCTAAATCCATCGTAGAGTGGCTGATTTGCAGCGGCTAGCATATCATAAAACCGCTTCGCATCTACATTGGGTTCCTCTACACTATTATCAACATTTGTTTTATGAAATGCATCATTGACCATTTTATGCATCCTCGCATGATCTTGACCTTGCTGATCAAATTGATGTTCATGACCATGATGATAACTACTACCCTAATCAAAATCTACATGACCTTGATAATTACTACTAGAATCAGCTTGATCAGTAGTACTCCTTTAAAAACCCTCTCCATGTTGATACCAAACATAATATTGCGGCATAAACCCTCTATTTAGTAAATGCCTCCACACCGTCTCAATAAAAATATATCTCGTATTCTTGCATTTACGACAAGGACAGAACATCTTACCGCACCGAGGGTTGTTTGCATATTTCCGGCATGATACATGAATATTTCAAGCCCCTCTTGGAATTCTTTCGTCAACGATCCCTCCGAATCCTTTTGCGTATACATCCATCTTCGTAGTTTTTATATGGACATTTTATAAAAATAGTTTTTGAAGTGTTTTTTTTATAAGAGATTGTTTTTTTTTTGTGATAACTTTCGTTTGAAGTACCTGTATTTATAGAAATTTTTAGGAATTACCACCGGATTTACATCGTAATTTTACATCGAATTTACATCCAAATAACATTTACAACGATTTTATATCGCATATACGACGGATTTACGACGAATATATGAGATGTAAATAATTAGGTAACCCTACTTAAAAACTTTGCTCACCTACCTAGACACCATCGACATAAACTCGTCGTAATTTACATCGAATATAAGTCGTCGTAATATCGATGTAATTTTACATCGATATTACGACGATGTAAACAATCGTCGTTCAGTTACGACGATATTACGATGACAAATATTTACGACAAAATTACATCGAATTCAAAATTCGTCGTAATCTCGTCGTAACCTCAATGTAAATTTACGATGGGCCAAATTCGATGTAAAATTTCGTTGGTAACCAGCTGTTTTCTTGTAGTGACATATATATTCTTCTAACATTTCTTGTTTGTGTCCTCTCTCTCATGTGGATGCAGTTCTTTATTTATGCATGGCAAGATTGCCTTCTCATGATCCTTTTCAGACTCTACCATCTTTGTAGTTATAGGTATGACTTTCGTAGTCCTCACTTTAGGGTTTGACTCATATGGAGACTTTAGTTGTCTTTTGCACTTAGATTCATGCTATTCTGGTTGCATCACATGAGATCCTGATTTCTGATTTGTAGTATGAAGCTGATGGATTCATTGTACGCAGTGGTGGAGCCAGAATTTTTTCTTACCTGGGGTATAATTTTTTTTTAATGAAAAAATGTAGTTTATAAATTACCCAAAAAAACCCTACAAATGTACTCAACGTCACCCATAGCCTAAAATCTTTTTATCACGGTTTCATTTGTTACATCTGCAAATATATTTTTTCGATAAAACAAATGAGACAATCACTTAGAAACTGGTCACCGATGCGATTCTGTAATACTGTCTTGACAATCTTCATTCCTGAAAAACATCTCTCGACAGTTCAGTAGCTACATGCAAAGTCAAAGTTAACTTCAAAAGCCTATAAACCAAAGGATGAGAAAAATGATTCTTGGTTTCTACCATCACTCGTGCTAGGTCTCCAATATTTTGCAAACCAGCAAACTTTTCATCTTCTCGTACATTATCAATATAAATGTCAAGTTGCTGCTCAAGAGATATGCACTTCACACGACTAAAATCATCAGGATAAAATTCAGACAATCTCAACAACTTTTCTTTATCAAACTCACATAATGAATCACTAGGATTTAAACATGATGTGCAAATGAGTAATTCAGAGTTTACCTCGTTAAAGCGATCATTAAACTCTTGAAGCTGCATATCCAAAACTGTATAAAAACAATTGACTTGGTAATGATGCAAGTTGGCCATGTTGGTTTTTTTGCGTGGCTTCCTTGGATCGATGAAATTGTCCTCCATGTTGAGAATTTTAGTGTCGTGTTTCTCACAAAAATCTAAAACAGTCTTCACGAAAGAATCCCATCCATCATCCCTAAACTTTTGTAGTTGTCGCTTAGTATATTCCACTAATGAGACAACATTTAGTATGTCTTGATCTTTTTTTGTAATGCCATTGATAATTCTCTGTGAGTCCCAAAAGAAGCAGCATCAAGTGTAGATAGAATACAAAATCAAAAGTATGAATGTATTTGAGAAGACCATTTGCCTATTTTTTTGGGTATTGTCTACACCTTCATCTTAGACATATTCAAGCACCTTAATCACAGTAGAAAACAAATCAACTAACCGCAATAAATTTTTATAATGAGAGCCTTATCATGTATTTTCTGTTCTTGGAAGTGAAGACTCTTAATTGAGTCATATTCCAGTCTTGATTTCACCACTACTTACTCTCTTTTCAATTGTATCCCGTTGAATTTCTTTCATCTTATCCTTTCTTTTGTAACTGAAACAACCACATTCACTAGCACATAAATCTTATCAAAGAAATCTCCGACTTCAAAATGTTTCTTCGCAACTGCAACAACAACCAATTGAAATTGGTGAGCAAAACAGTGCACATAGTACGCAGAAATATTTTCTCTTGAAATCAATGTTCTCAACCCATTCAGTTCACCTCTCGTATTTCCTGCTCCATCATAGCCTTGTCATGTCACCTTTTTCAGCCCCAAACTATATTTAGCAAACAATGGATCAATTCAAGATTTTAGAGATAAACACTACAAGAAAACACAGTTTTTGCGACCACCAAAAAAGTCTCAAAATGGTCGCAAATGAGTCATTTGCGACCATTTTGGGACCAAAAACAGTAATCGCAAATAATTGGTCGCAAAATAAAATGGTCGCAAAACGGTCACAAATTTGAGACTGGTATGTGATTATAATATCAGTCCTAAATTAGAGACTGATTTTGTGACTACTTGTTAAAAATATATATATATATATATATATATATATATATATATATATATATTTATTTATTAAATTAATTAATTAGTTACAAAAAAAAAAACAAAAACAAATCTCGCCGCCGGTCTCTTCTCCGACTGCTTCTCTCTCCGGCAAGCTGCTCCTCTCTCCGGCTCAGCCTGATTCGCGAGCTCCTCTGCCTGCCTCTTCTTCTCCCTCGCATCTGCTCCTCCGCATCTACTCCTCCTAGCGTTGCATCTACTCTTCCTCGCGTCGCGAGCTCCTCTGTCTGGCTTAGGCCGCCGGGAAGCAACCACCACGAATTCAACCTGCTCCTCCGCGTCGCATCTGCTCCTCCGCGTCGCATCTGCTCCTCCGCCTGCATCTTCTTCTCCCTCGATCGACGGCGCCTGTATCTTCTTCTCCCACGAATGGCGGCTCAGATCTACAATTCCTCTCCAACCGCTCACTGTCTCCTCCTCCTCGATGAAGCTTCTCATTGACAACATCATATCTAGAAAAAAAAAAGCTTTCATTATTTCAAGGAAAAGAAGGAAGAAGAAGAAGAGCGTAGGAGGGAGAGAGAGATAAGGAAAAAGGAAGAAGAAGATCGCAGGAACAGAGATAAAAAAATAATAATTAAAAAAAAAAAAACAGATTAAGTCTTCACCGGTGGATTAAACAAATCAACGGTGTAGGATCTCAATCCGCGCCACAATAAAGTAGCCAATAAGAAACTTTTATTGTTTTTTTCATTTGGTCGCAAATTAGTCGCAAATTTGAGACTACTTTATGACTCCTACTAAAAAAAAACGTGTGGAGTCACTAAAGAGTCCCAAATTTGAGACCATTTTGTGACAATAAAAAACTTTTACCCTAAACCCTAAACTTTAAGAACCTATAAGGTTTGAATATGATTTTACAATGATTTTGTGTATATCTAGCATTTCAAAAATTTGTTAAAACTTAAAATAAGTAAATTTTGAGAGAATTTTTATCTTTCAAAATTATTTCTTATAAAACACATGTAACACTTAGTAGATGTTATGGTTATATTGAAATTTTTGAAAGTGTTATATTTTTTGTATATTATTTGATGTTTATGTGTAAGATCTAGTTTACAATCTAAGGTTTAGAGTTTATGATTAAGAGCTAGAGGTTTAAGGTTGAAAATTTAGGATTTATAAAATGATCATATTTTAAAAAATTGTAAATGTTGAATTTTTTGTATATTATTTGATGTTTATTTGTAATATCTAATTTAAAATACTTTTTAGATCAAATTTATGATTAAGGGGTAGAGGTTTAGGGTTTAGGGTTAAGGGTTTAGAATTTATTGATTTCTATAAAAATCCATTGAAGTTGCAAATTAGTCCCAAATTTCAGACTATTTTGTGACTGTTATCGAGTAGAGTCCTAAATTTGGGACTATTTTGTGACCACTTTCGAAAATAGTCGCAAATTAGTCTCAAATTGGTCACAAAAGCTGGGTTTTAGATTTATAGTTTATGATTAAGGGTTAGAGGTTTATGATTTAAGATATTAAGTTTATGATTAAGAGTTAGATGTTTATGATTTAAGATTTATAGTTTATGATTTAAGATTTAGGGTTTGCAAATTAGTGTACATGTTACCCTAAACCCTAAAATGATTATATTTTAAAAAAATTGTAAGTGTTGAATATTTTGTATATTATTTGATGTTTATGTGTAAGATCTAGTTTATAATTTAATATTTACAATTTAAAATTTTTGTATATTATTTATGTTTATGTGTAATATATATTTTACAATTTAAGATTTAGAGTTTATGATTAAGGGTTAGAGGTTTAGGGTTAAGAATTTAGTATTTATAAATGATTATATTTTTTAAAATAGTAAGTTTGAATTTTTTTTAATTATTATTTGAATTTTTTTTGTATATTATTTGATGGTTTAGGGTTTAGAATTTAGAGTTTATATTTTTTTAAATATTTTTTGATGTTTATTAAAAAAAATTGAATGGAGTTGCTAAACCGAAGCAAACCAGTCACAAATTTGGGACTACTTTTGCAAGTCCTTAAACAGTCGCAAATAAGCGACTCTTTTCTGACCAATTTTTTTATTCGGTAATTTGAGACTCTTTTGACACTGCAATACCAGTGGTCGCAAATCCGTCGCAAAGTGGTCACACTTTCGTTTCACTTTTTTGCGACCAAAAAAAGAGTCACAAAAAGTGATCGCAAAAACTGTTTTTTCTTGTAGTGAAAGAAGATGTCTCCTTCACATGGATAAGACCAACAAATCTCTCTTTCACTAGCTATACCATGTTTATCAACAAAACTAAAAACTATAGCCATCTGCTCTTTCTTAGAATAGTCGGCAGATTCATCCACCAACAGAGCAAACACATCATTACCAATCTCTTGAATTATGGAATTAACTACTTCTTCTGAAAAGCAATTAACAATGTCTTTTTGAATTGGATGAGACACCATTTGGTTATTTCCAGGAGCATTCTTCAGCACAACCTTATTCACAGCTTCATTTTGTTCAGCTGTATACTTCAATAATTTCAAAAAAATTCCTTGGTTACTAGAATCCATTGTCTCATCATGACCACAAAACGGCAAACCTTGCTTCAATCGAATATGATACTCATTTTCACAACATTGGTTTGTTTATGCAGAGCATGTTTAATTGATTGACTTTGTCTCATCAAATCCTCACACTTCTTCTTAGCTATGTTATGAAAGCTGTGTTTTGTGACACCTATATGGCCAGAAAATCTCTCAGATTTATTCCAACAATCAAATCCCTCCGTCACAAATCCAATATTGCCACCTTTTTTTCATTGCTGAACAAATAGCAGCACAAACAATATGCTTTTTCTTTCTTTACACTATATTCCAACCAATCACCATACTGATCAAACCAACAAGGATTTCAAAACTATGGCCACGAGGTTGACAAAATCCTCTAGTCAAATATTTGCGTCTTACCTCGTCTCTTTGATTAGGATGATATTCCAGAATTCATTTTCTCTCACCGGGATCATACGGCAAGTCATCTAAATAAATATTATCCGTTGATGGAGATTTTCTTTTCAGAAATCGATCCATTACTTATCTAGTAAAAAACAAATTAGTTAATTTCAAAGTACAAAACTAAAAGTTAAAGATATTCAATTCATAAATTATGAACATAAACCTAAATTTTTTTTGAATTCAAGACATATCATCTCTAAATTAATAAACACTTAAAATCTAATTAAACGTATTAAAGTAAAATATTAAAATAATACAAGAAATCTAACCTTAACTCAACCAATTTTGATGTGTTTATTGCTGCACTTCCTTAGTGTGGAAGACTAGTCGAAGACGACGGCAAAAGAAGAAAAATAAAATTTCCTTTTTTATGTTTTCTAAAATATAAATAAAATTAACTAATACATAATTAAGATTATAGATTATTTATTAGTGTATTTAAGTTGGGTTTAAACTTAATATAAGCTCAAGTTTGAGTTAGAAAAAAACTGGGGTCATTATATTTTTCTTTAAATAAAAAGCAAATATTTTTCAAAATTAGGCGGGGTCAGCTGACCCCCTCCTTTGTATGTAGTTCCGCCCTTGATTGTACGCGATGAAGTAGAGAAGAAATGCAAGCTAGATAAGGATGAGAAAAGGCAGAAAAGAAATAAGCAACTAAGGATAAATTGAATTTTATCTATGTTCTCTTAAATAACATAATTGAATGTTATTCAAAGCTTAGGAAGATGGCCTCCACACCCAGTTAACGCTCCTTCTCCTTCAACTTCAACTTCGTTAACGCTTCGTAAAAGATGGTCTCCACACCCACTTTAAGAGAATTCTAACTTGGATGAAAATACGAAAGATATACCTTTAAAGCAATCTTTTCTGCAACTGGTTTAATTTTGAAACTCTCTGGTTTGCATTATAATAAAACTATTGTTGTGTGCAGTTTAAGCTTTGAACTTTTGTGATAATCTTTAACACTAAGGAATATGGTATGAATTATGAAGGTTCACATGCTGAATTCAGTTTCTCTATATCGGCAATGCTATGTTAAACACAAAAAGTATTATAGCTAGATTATTAAATCACCAATTCCATTTCAAAAACAGCAGAGTAAGAAGAAAAAAAAAGCAAAGAAAAGCTTTATCCAATAACTTTGTTTATAACTAAACCGAAACAACCCTTTAATAATAGACTAATTGTGTTCAAAGGAAGTAGGTAATTCATGTGCCTAACCGCCTGGATTTTCTTTGTCTTCTGTCTTATATTTTTCCTCAATTCTTTAACTAAACAGAAAGACATGTTCAATAATATCATCAATCGAGTAAAAGAACGTACTTCAAGTTGGAGCTCTCATTTATTATCACCAGTGCGCAAATAAATTTTATTAAAATCAGTGGCAATCTCAATGCCGGTGTAATATCCCGTTAGCAAATAAAAGACGAGACGAAGCCTGGAAGAAATGGGAAAATCCAAAGTTAAGGAAATAGCTGAGGAAAATTTTTCCTACAAGAAGAGACCAAGAGAAGCATTCTGGTCAAGACGGAATTGAATTTGATCGAGTACAATCAAATTTATCCATTGGCAAAGATTTTAGCCGAGAGAAGTAACTTCTGCCGAGGGAATTTGTGCCGAGTCGGGGACAAATCCAGCTGAGGGAGACTTTGCCGAGAAGAGGGAAGTTCCAGCTGAGGGAGATATTGCCGAGAGAAGAAATCTTGCCGGGAAGTACTTTAGCCGAGAAAGCCTTAAAGGAGAAGGCCTTAGGCGAGAAATTCATAGCCGAGATAAGAGATATTGTCGAGAATATAATAGACCTTAGCCGAGAAATTCAGCTAGCAACCGGCAATGATGGGTGATCCAATAGCCTAGGAGAGATCACGCCGGAATAAGAAGTTAAGCACGACACATGAAAACGGAGACACATGTCGTGTGGAGAAGAAAACTTGGGCCGAAAGTTACAATAACTTAATGGCTAAGTTTTGAGGAGACTTCAACCGAGGGAAAGGTGGGAAGCTTTGTCCCCAAGTCTCAGGCATGTGCTTGGACGAGCCACATGTCGCCGTGTGAGAATGCCGCCCGCATGCAACGAATCGGAGACGCCACCCAAAGGAACCAATCCGGACCGAGGAGGAAACTTGGTCCCCAAGTGTAAGAAGGCTATAAATACCCCCTCACCCTTAGCTTAGATCTCATTTCCGGAAACTTAGAGAAAGCAAAGAAAGTTTAGAGCGAAACGTTAGAGTGAGAAAGTAGATCCAATAGTGTTTTTCCGGCGAGAAGTGTGCGCGGCGAAGCTAGGTGATCGGTTCGCGGGGGAATTTAGAAGCTTAGAAACCGTAGGCTAAGAGTTCAAGCTTCAGGTTTTGGTGAGTTTTGGTTATTTTGTTATGTGTTATAATGTTTGCAGGGAGGTTGGTACGGACTATAGTGTGTCCCGTTCCAATGCAAGAAGGTGAGAACACATGACGAGTCATGATTGATGTCAAAAGGTAGGGAAGAACTAATGAATCGTTCATGAAAGGAAGAGGTTAGGCGTGCTAGCGAGAGGCGCATAGCATGTCTAGACCATGTTGTGATTACTTCATAAAGATCCTTTGTGGTTTATGAAGATCATTTGTTGTTTGTTTAATTGTTGCATCTAGGAAATATAAGTGGAAAATTATATGTTCCTATATGAGGTGTAGTCATTTTCTTTTTCCCAAATAGACTCCGGGTTATGTCATAACCATGAGTGGAGTGGCACCAGAGGATGGGTAGTTACTGGTTAGATGTGATGCTTCCGAAATGATCCTTTGTGGTGATTTGAGGAATAATCGTAATAGGGCCGGGAAAATATACGATGCACTTAGAGATCTCGTAATTAAGGAATTGGTTACTACATGCATCATGAGTTATTGCTTGTAGTATTATTAGCTTCTGCTTGTAAAACTCTGAGATGGAGTTGGATTGTTTGCATGCTTGCTTGTTTGGTTAACGTTTCTTGCAAGGGGTATTTGGGGAGGGGTTTCTAACGTGTGGTTTAGATTTCCCCCGGAGCTCACTGAGTATTATTAGAATACTCATGACTCATTTTGTTTTGCAGGTGACCAGTAGTTAGGGAGACAGGACGTTAGGGAAGCCGGAGTAGTTTTGGCTTGGCTTTTTGATATATCATGGTTTTTACCAATTTTAGGTCATGATATAAGTCCGTTTTATAGATTCTTTCTATTATTTCGTAGTGTTTTAGAGTCCTTTACAGGTTGTAGCACGTTTGGAGCATAATTGGAGATATTGGAGCTTTCTGGAGCATTCTGGAGCGAAGCTGAAGTTCGTGTTGCTGAGTACCCGATTTTACGTCAAGCATCGATCGATACCCCTTGGTATCGATCGATACCCCTTGGTATCGATCGATACCCATTGCAGCAGACACGACCCGCGACTTTTAATGAAGTTTGAAGAATTACAGAACTTGCCCAGAAGACTTTGATATTTACAAGAAGACCCCAATTCGTGTTTAGACTATTTAATTAGGTTTTACAGCTACTTTCATGGCTATGCTTTGTTCTAGGCTTTCATTATTCTTGATTATACTTTGGTTTTTGGAGAGACAACTCTGAACTCCTGTTTTTATTGATTTCTTGATGATCTATTCAATCATGTTGTTTTTATTCTCCATGTCTGAGTAGATCCACTTTAGGTTCATGGTTCTCATAAGGGTTTTCTCTGAATGTTAGGTTGATTAGTTTATTAATATTTACCATCTGAATTAGTTCTTCACTTTAGGTTGTGTTCAAGGCTTGTTCTAGATTAGCTACCTAGAACATAGATCTTAGGATAATTGATTAGGCACGATAGTGCGATTAATTACCTGATAGAACCTAAGGTGAGCAAAATAACTATTCGCAAAGAGATTTGGTTTAGTTGTTTTGTGAACAAATCAAACCTGATCTAAAAGCTGATTTAGACTTTAGGATTCGCAAATAGATTTGGAATTCCTAGGATTTAGATTTAGATAATTCTCGCAACGACAGTTGATTAATTATACTTTAGTGATTTGAGTTCAAGAACCGTGCTAAATCTGAATCCTGACTAGTTAGTTTATCTGCATTCATTGATCTCCTGAGAAATACCCTGAGCCTATCTTTCTCCCAATCGAATTACAACTCATTTACTGCTTATTGCTTTTTACTTTCATCGGAATTGCTTAGCTTGATTCGATACTATACAATCTATTGTGTGATTTCTCTGAGTCCTTGTGTTCGACCCCTACTTTACTGCAGCAACTGCTTTAGTACTTTTTAGGGTATTAATTTGAGCATATCAAATTTGGCGCCGTTTTCGGGGACTCAATTTCGCCATTAAATTTTAGCTGTTGAATTTCGACTAAGCTCGTCGGTATCGATCGATACTACCTAGTATCGGTCGATACTCATCGTCTTCTTTTGTTGATATCGATCGACACCACCTAGTGTCGATCGATACTCAACGTATTTTTTTGTTTGTTACTTACGTGCTTTGCTTAGTGTGTTTCAGGTGTGAATTTGGAACGTGCAAACAGGAAAGCAAAGAAGCCAGCAGAGATGAACAACACGATGATTCTGATTCAGGATGCTGCTGAAACTTTGAGAGACCAAGAGGGTCAGTTGTGCAACGACAGAGGACAATGTCTAGATGGAGAGGGGAACATCATTCCACCTGCTCCTGTTGTCGCTGGAAATATCATTGTCCCTGCAATTGCTGTGAATGCAGAGAATGTTGTGGCTGCTCGCGGTAGAATGATTGGTGAATACAACATGCCTGATCAGTTCTATGCCAATCGATCAGCGATTCGCCTTCCTGCTTTTCAGAGGGATGACTTTGAGCTGAAACCTGCATACTACACTCTTGTGGGTCAACATCTTTTTCATGGTTTTCCTTATGAACACCCTATGGATCACATTGAGAGGTTTGAGGATATGGTTACAAGCATCAAGAGCAATGGAGTGTCCTATGATTACCCCTTCTGCAAGCTCTTCCCATACTCTCTTGGTGGAGAAGCAACTTACTGGCTGAAGCAGTTGTCTCCTGGTTCGCTGACTACATGGGATGAGACGAAGAATGCATTTCTGAATAACTTCTACGATGATGCGAGATCTGAGGATCTCAGGAACATGATTTCTTAGTTTTCTCAAGGACCGGCTGAGGCACTCAAGGCTGCTTGGATTCGTTTCAAGTCATATCAGAGAGATTGTCCGCACCATGGTTTCACTCAGGTTCAGCTGCTGGGTACTTTCTACAGAGGAATCGATTGGAGGTATCAGATGGCTCTAGATGCTGCGAGCAATGGAAATTTCTACACGAGATATCCTGACGATGCCTATGTGCTTATTGAGAACTTGGTTTCTAGCAACAATACCAAGAATGCAGACGTGGAGCGCAGGAAGCAAGTTGGTAACTTAGATTGCAGTCATATTGCTGAGGTGAATGCTAAGTTAGATTTGTTGATGGACAAGCAGCAGAAGGCTGTTCGTTTTGCTAAAAAAGATGGAGTGGAATTTGTTAACCACATTGATGGAGATGGATTTCAAGATCAAAGGTATCAATGCCCACCCACACCACCCAGACCTTCTGAGAGTAAGATGGAATCCATGCTTGAACAATTTCTTCAGGGATAGCAGTAGATGACACTAAACCTCAATGGGAAGATGGACACTATGTACACATATCTGAATGGGAAATTTGAGTCTCTCAGTATTCATCAGAAGATGCTGGAAACTCAAATAGCAGAAAATTTCGTGTTGACTGAAAACCCCCGTGTATCGATCGATACCAGCCAGTATCGATCGATACCAGTCCAGACACCTGCACGAGAGGATCCAAAATCCCGTGTGTCGATCGATACCCCTCAAGTATCGATCGATGCTGAGACGCAGATCGAGAAGGAGCCCGAAATTGTCACGGAGAGGGTGTACAAACCCAAAATACCTTATCTTATGCCTCCTAAGATGACAAAGAAGGACTGGGAGGATGCCAGATGCAAAGCTATGCTGGATAAGCCTGTTGTGGAGCTGCCTTTTGTTGATGATATATCGGAAGATGAGACTTCGAACACCACCCCTGTATCAACCGATACCCTCAAGTATCGATCGACACCCGTCCAAAAATCTGTCAAGGACGTCTCGAAAGAGCAAGCATCGATCGATACCCTCTCTGTATCGATCGATACTCGCCCAGATGCTGCAAAGGAGCTGCGT
Source organism: Eutrema japonicum (assembly GCA_030161315.1). Taxonomy (NCBI): domain Eukaryota; kingdom Viridiplantae; phylum Streptophyta; class Magnoliopsida; order Brassicales; family Brassicaceae; genus Eutrema; species Eutrema japonicum. The sequence goes on along the minus strand of BSQW01000012.1, from coordinate 18,188,260 downwards.
ATGAGTGTTGACAGACTTCGCAAGCCCAAGAAGTTGAATTATATTCCCCAACACCTCTGAGCCCCCATCACTCCAAAGCAGCTGTGTGGCTTTGAGAAGATGGTACGAATGATACTCCACTCGTCCACTTTTGAAGAAGCTCTAGAGGGCTGGCCTCTGCTAAGTCACTTCAAATATTGCAGAGAAACCCTGGAAGAGATCGAAGTACTCTTCATCGGCGCAAGAAGCAAGTCACTACCGCTGAGGCAGTTGACCAAGAGGGAAGACCCATGCATATTCTCTGTTCCATGCTCCATCTCTGGAGTTGCATTCAAAGAGTCTCTCGTTGACTCAAGGGCTAGCGTTAATGTCGTGTTAAAGGCAACTGCAGAGAGATTAGGAGTTGATATTCGATCGCCCATGTCATCTATCACATTCGTGAATTGTTCCACCTCACTTCCATATAGTATAATCCCTGATTTGCTGGTTAAAGTAGGAGACTGTATGGTTCTTGCTGATTTTCATGTTGTGGAGATGAGTGCAAAATCTCGTACGCAGTTGATTCTTGGAAGACCATTCATGGCTACGGTTGGTGCCATTATGGACACACCCAGCAAGCAAATCTCGTTCTCATACATTGACAAGGAGGTGTACTTCAAAGCTATCCCTAGAGGAACTCCCACAAGTGTCTCTTGCATCGATGTTATTACAGATGAGACGTTGGTAATTGATCTTTTGGAAGAGCCTCCTGACGAGCCAACTGTCATATACCTTCTAGATAGTCTCTCAGTCCTCACCAAGAAAGACGTCAAAATAGCTAAGGCAAAGAAGAAGGTGAAGAGCAAAGGAGTGAAGGGTGCTCCCTCATGACTTTAATCCCTCAGAAGTGTGATGGGGATTCGATTGAATACAAGGTGAAGTGCAAAGGTTCTTTGAAACCATTCTCTAAGGCTAGAGTTCTTCTTACTTTGGAGCTGAAAGAGAAATGAAGGGAGTTTGTGGAGGGCATGATGAGCAGAACTCTAAAGCTGGCAATGTCAAATTGTGGAGTTTTTTTTGGAGTAAGCTCTCATGTTTTTCCTGACTGATCGTCCGTACAGTCAAGCTCGTGACGTAAAACAAGCGCTTGGTGGGAGGCAACCCACTGGTAAGTCTGTTTTGAGTCTTTTTCTTTTTATTTTTTCAGTTTTGGTGTCTGTGTCAGGATGAACAAGAAGCAAAAACTCGGAATCGTAGAGTGTCGATCGATACCCTTGAGTATCGATCGACACCCTACGCGAATGAAAGGATATGTATCGGTTTAAGCCTGGTATCGTTCGATACCAAGCTGTGTGTCGATCGATACTCAATGTTCCAACACGGTAACTTCTTGTTTTTCTTCGTTCTATTCTGTTCTTTTGTTTTCTTTTACCTACTCTAGGCTAGATAACATTGGGGACAGTGTTGTTCAAGTCTGGGGGAGGAAGTCGCTGACTTTGTTTTTGTTTTTTTCTTAGAGTCAGTCGTTTTTGAGTCATTCGTTGTTTTATTGAGTCAAAACTTTGTTGGAGACTGTGATCTTTTTCTTGAACCTTTTGATCTGACCTTGCTTCTAAGTGACCATTGTTACAGAATCAGCTTTAGATCGACTAATGAAAAATCCAAAGGCTGACCGGTTAACCAGAAGACATTCATGTTTCCAGCAAAGTTCCTTAAAGCCTGAGCCAAAATTTTGCACTTCATCGATGTGGTTAGTATTCATAGAGCTTGATTCCTCATTCGTATCTGACAAAGGAACCCATGTGTTTTAAAATAATGGTATTTCTCTCCCTGTTACAAGTTAATTAATAAATAAGTGCATTAAAAGATGAAATGATTTTCTTCTAAGTAGAGGGTTAAGAAAATTTCCAGCGATCCCATTATTCTACTTTAGAGGGAATGATCACACAAAGGATTGGAAGCGAGGCTAGGATTTTCCTATGATGCCATTATTCGCCTACATCCTTTGATACATTGAGAGGGAAGAACCGGGGATTCGGTGGCAAACACCACCAATACTCGCGTCTCATACCTTGATTTGTATATGCAGATCTAAAAAAAGAGAGAACAATATAAGAAATAAGTCTGAGGGAGAGAAATAATACCAAAAAGTGTGAAAAAGGTGGTTCCTTGTCATGATATTGTATGGGAAAGAATCTAAAAGGTTCTTGGTATTAATCACAGTGATGAAACTGGCGAGGAGGGCTTGATTGAACAATGCTGCGAAATAATATGTGTAGTCTGGGAAGCTGCGATTGTCTAAGGAGAAGTACATGGTGGTTAGATCAAAAAGCTGGTTAGGTAATATGTGGAGCACTAAGGAAAATGGTCATTGCAATGTTTCATGAACAGGTGAGTCTCTATGTTTTCAAACCTCTTTCTCTGGTTTAGTCTTCTATTTGCTTGAGGGCAAGCAAAGGTTAAGTCTGGAGTTGATATATCATGGTTTTTACCACTTTTAGACCATGATATAAGTCCGTTTTATATAGTCTTTCTATTATTTCGTAGTGTTTTAGAGTCCTTTACAGGTTGTAGCACGTTTGGAGCATAATTGGAGATATTGGAGCTTTCTGGAGCATTCTAGAGCGAAGCTGAAGTTCGTGTTGCTGAGTACCCGATTTTACGTCAAGCATCGATCGATACCCCTTGGTATCGATCGATACCCATCGCAGCAGACACGACCCGCGACTTTTAATGAAGTTTGAAGAATTGCAGAACTTGCCCAGAAGACTTTGATATTTACAAGAAGACCCCAATTCGTGTTTAGACTATTTAATTACGTTTTACAGCCACTTTCATGGCTATGCTTTGTTCTAGGCTTTCATTATTCTTGATTCTAGTTTGGTTTTTGGAGAGACAACTCTGAACTCCTGTTTTTATTTATTTCTCGATGATCTATTCAATCATGTTGTTTTTATTCTCCATGTCTAAGTAGATCCACTTTAGGTTCAGGGTTCTCATAAGGGTTTTCTCTGAATGCTAGGTTGATTAGTTTATTAGGATTCACCATCTGAATTAGTTCTTCACTTTAGGTTGTGTTCAAGGCTTGTTCTAGATTAGCTACCTAGAACATAAATCTTAGGATAATTGATTAGGCACGACAGTGCGATTAATTACCTGATAGAACCTAAGGTGAGCAAAATAACTATTCGCAAAGAGATTTGGTTTAGTTGTTTTGTGAACAAATAAAACCTGATCTAAAAGCTGATTAAGACTTTAGGATTCGCAAAGAGATTTGGAATTCCTAGGATTTAGATTTAGATAATTCTGGCAACGACAGTTGGTTAATTATACTTTAGTGATTTGAGTTCAAGAACCGTGCTAAATCTGAATCCTGACTAGTTAGTTTATCTGCATTCATTGATCTCATGAGAAATACCATGAGTCTATCTTTCTCCCAATCGAATTACAACTCATTTACTGCTTATTGCTTTTTACTTTCATCTGAATTGCTTAGCTTGATTCGATACTATACAATATATTGTGTAATTTCTCTGAGTCCTTGTATTCGACCCCTACTTTACTGCAGCAACTGCTTTAGTAATTAATAGGGTATTAATTTGAGCATATCACTTTTGTAAAATACGGTTAGCAACTATCTATGTATGTAGTTTTGGCACTAGGCCAGCCGACTCCTAAATATGTTTTGTAATAAATATGTTATATAAATAATATGTATGTTTTATGAAGCAAAACTCTCAGTTTGTGACCATGATATAACACTACAAGAAATTTTAGTATATATAGCATTAGAATATAGCGTTCCTTGTTTTTCTGCTATAATAAATATCAGCCTTTTTTATTATAGCGTTTGCATAAATATAAATGCTATATATAGGTGGTCAAATTTTTTTATTTGTGTAACGCTTTAGGTGAATTTACAATACATAGCACTCTTCTTCTCTTAGACGTTGTGTTAGAGTTTTGGCGGAAAAACTAAAATATTGCCCGCTTACTTAGAAAAAATTTGTTTCGGTCTCTCTGTTCAATCCAATTTTTCCACTTTTCAAGCTTTGTTCACAATAATTTCTCTTCATCTCTCTCTTCTAATCCGAAAGAGAACCCAGAAATCGACGATAAATTAGCTTATTTTTCCACCGTTTCTCGTTTTGCTGTGGTTTCGACTCATGGTTAAAGTTGTCTCCCGAAACTGATTTTGGATTTTGCTTTGGGTTTTACAGGTGAAGTTCGAGCTGGGTCTGTGTTAGATTTGTTTGCAAAGGTAAGAGATTTATAAGGTTTTCATTTTGCTGTGGTTTCGCTTTAGGGATATCGATGAATCCCAAATTGATTTCTTTCAATTTGTTTTTGAATTTTGCTGAGCTGGGTTTGTGTTCGATTTTTAGCAAAGGTAAGAGATTTATAAGGATTTCCTCTTGCTCTTCGGTTTCGATTTAGGGTTACAGTTAAACAAATTGATTTCTTTCTATTTGTTTTTGGTTTGTACAGGTGAAGATTGTTGGTCCGTGTTCGATTTAAAGGTATAGGATTATTAAGTCTTTCGATTTGCTCTTTGGTTTCGATTTAGGTTTTAAGTTTCACACATTGCTTTCATTCACTTTGTGTTGGATTTCACAGGCGAAGAGTTTCGATTGAAGCAAATGTATGAGATACTTTAGTGTTTTTGTTTTCATTTTCTGATTCCAATAATGGTTTGAAGTTTGTGATACCATTGTTTTGGGTTTTACAAAGAAGGATCTAAATCTTCGATTCAAGCAAAGGTATGGTTCTTAATATGTATTTTGTGTCTAATCTTATATCAATCTTTAACTAGCTCAGTTTAAGGTTTATGGTTCTGAAGTGGATTAGATATTAGTAGATTTCTCATTTTGCAGAGATTTTAATCCATTTTAGTTGCTCATAACTTCGAATTAAGGTTTATCCATCTGAAGTTTGATCATCTATATGTGTTCTTGGTTTTGGTCTGCAAATAGAATCTAGTTTTTGTGTTTATGATTAGCGCTTGAGTGTGTTGATTCTTTTAATACTTTTCTTCTTCTCTTCTTTCATCCACAAGTAGAGTTTGATTGTTTTATGTTAAAAAAGACAAGATTTTCTTCTTCTCTTCTTTCATCCACAAGTGGAGCTGTGGTGACATGGACAAATTTTGGGTTTGGCTTCCAAGAAATAGCCGTGAGTATGAGCAAGGAGCAACTGATTTTGTGAATGCATCAGCAAGGAAGCTGGGTAATCCTCCCAACATGATCTGTCCATGTGTTGATTGCCGCAATGTGAGTCATCAACCAGTAGCCACAGTACTTGATCACCTGGTAATTAGGGGTATGGATCAGAAGTATAAGCGTAATTCATGCTGGAGTATTCATGGGGATATAAGGAATGAGACAGATGTTGTTCCGAGTTCTTTGTTTGAAGCTTATGAGTTGTTAAGAACGGTTTTTTCTGATGATGGGGAAAATACTCAGTCTCTCAACGACAATGGAGATCAACATGAGGATGTTGAAAGTCAAGAAGATTCAGAGTTTAAGAAGAAGTTAGAAGATGCAGAAACTCTGCTCTACACTAACTGTCCTAACTATACGAAGGTTTCCGCAATAATGGTTCTTTACAGAATCAAAGTGAAGAGTGGGATGTCGGAGAAGTATTTCGATCAGCTTTTGACAATTGTACACGACATGCTACCAGAAGGTAACGTGCTTCCAACATCTATAGATGAGATGAAGAAGTTCTTGAAGATCTTTGATTTTGGGTATGATAGTATTCACGCTTGCAAGAATGATTGCATTCTGTATAGAAAGGAGTATGCAGATATGAGAAGCTGCTCTAGATGTAAAGCTTCAAGATGGGAATTGGATAAGAACACAGAGGAGGAAAAGAAAGGGATTCCAGCTAAAGTCCTTAGGTATTTCCCAATAAAGGTCAGATTCAGAAGGATGTTTAGATCAAAAAGAATAAGTGAGGATCTGCGCTGGCATTTCAAAAATTCTAGTACTGATGGAACAATGCGCCACCCTATGGATTCACTAACTTGGGCCCAAATTAATGATCAATGGCCACAGTTCGCTGGTGAACCGAGAAACCTTCGACTCGGTCTATCTACAGATGGAATGAATCCATTCTCTATTCAGAATACGAAGTACAGTACATGGCCAGTATTACTAGTGAACTACAACATGCATCCGACATTGTGTATGAGGGCATAAAATATCATGTTGACTCTATTAATCCCTGGACCAACTGCACCGAGCAACATTATCGATGTGTATCTTCAACCACTGGTAGACGATCTAAAGGATCTATGGAATGAGGGTATTGAGGTTTACGACTCGTTATCTAAGGATAATTTCACACTAAAAGCTATGTTGTTATGGACTATCAATGATTATCCAGGGTTAGGGACACTTGCTGGTTGTAAAGTGAAAGCTAAGCAAGCGTGTAGTATTTGTGGAAAGGATACACCCTTCAGATGGCTTAAGTATAGTCGAAAACATGTGTATCTGGGGAATAGGAAAAGGCTAAGTCCTGGGCATCCATATAGAAGAAAAAAGGATGGTTCGATAATTCAGTGGAAGAAGGGGTTGCACGTAGAATTCAGACTGGTTCTGAAATATATGAGACACTCAAAGATTTTAGAAATGATTTTGGTAGACCTTTAGATAAGAAAAGCAAAAGGAAGAGATCAGATTTGGATGATAACGAGGAGCATTCAGATGATGAATGTGAAGAAGACTCTGATCAGTGGTGGTGGAAGAAGCGTTCTATTCTTTTCGAACTACCTTATTGGAAGGGTAGTCATTAAATATAAATATGGATTAGCTAAGTAAAAATGTTTTTTCATGGTCTTTGAAATTCTGTTTGTTTTATTTGATATTATATGCCCGTGCGTCACAACATCGATGTAATGCACGTGGAAAAGAACGTTTCTGATGCAATTTTGTCAATTTTGATGCAAAGTTCTAAGTCAAAAGATGGATTGAAGTCACGACAAGACCTGGAAGACATGGGTATTAGAAGGAATTTGCACGCACAGTTACGAGGTAAGAAATCATACTTACCACCAGCTGCGTATTGGCTGTCAAAAGTTGAAAAAAAAAAATTTGCAAACGGTTATCTGAATTCAGAGGTCCCGATGGGTATTGTGCAAATATTTCTAACTGTGTATCATTTGATCCTCCTGCAATTGGTGGCTTGAAATCTCACGATCACCATGTTCTTCTACAAAACCTGTTGCATGTTGCTTTGAGAGGCACTCTGCCAAAAGGTCCTAGGAATGCCGTGACCCGAATATGCAACTTTTTCAATAGATTGTGTCAGCGTGTCATTGATCCGGAGAAGATGTTAACATTAGAGACAGAGGTTGTTGAGACATTGTGCCAGCTAGAAATGTTTTTTCCTCCATCTCTGTTTGATATCATGTTCCATCTTCCTGTACATCTTGCAAGAGAGACACGTTTGGGTGGGCCAGTTCACTTCAGATGGATGTATCCATTTGAGAGGTAGTGTATTTTAAAGATAATATCTTTTGATATATATTAGTTTCAAACAACTTGACTTTGTTGTTGTGTATTTGAGATATAGGTACATGAAAACATTAAAGGCTTATGTCAAAAACCATGCTAGGCTAGAAGCTTGTATGGCTGAGGGATATTTAGCTGGAGAATGCATAGCATTCTGTTTGGAGTTTCTAAAGAATTTTGTCCCAGTTGAAGAAGTAGTCAACCGTAATGAAGATGTTGAGACAGATCCTCGTATTCTTGAAGGTCGTCCCCTACCGAGTGCTACAGAAGTTACTCTAACTGATAAAGACAGAGAAATAGCGCATATATATGTTCTAATGAACACATAAGTTATGAGTCCTTTCGTTTAGTAAGTTCTAATGGGGTTATGATCTTTGAATTTGCATTCATTTACCATTTTCATTGTATGAAAACTAACGTACACAAATGAAAACAATTTGCATTTGGAAGAATTGCAAAACACTGATGTCCGGTGCAGAAAAAATGAAACTCATTTATGGAAGATTTATGGGGAAAGGTTTTCACAGTGGGTAAAAGAAAAGGCTTGATCATTCTTTAGGTTTCATATTATTTTATACCCACTAACTAATATTGTTATATAATAATTATATTTTGTTCTATTGTCATTAGATTCCCATAAACTCAAAGGATCATTCCACCAAGCTGAGGTGGTTAGCAAATGGACCAAGACATATAGTCCAGAGCTACAAGGGTTATATCATTAACGGACATCGGTTTCACACTGATGATGTGAATCGGAAGACTCAAAACTCTGGAGTATCCCTCGAGTCTTTCACAATGTGCAAATCCAGCGCACGAGATACTAATCAGATGGCAGATATAGTTTCCTACTACGGTGTGATACAAGAGATCATTTTGCTAGATTATCATATGTTCCAAGTTCCGCTTTTCAAGTGTAAATGGGCTAACAAAGGGAATGGTGTGAAGGAAGAAGACGGCTTCACGCTTGTGAACCTACATGTAAACCAATCAGCATATCTTCAAGATCCATATATCCTGCCAGCTCAAGCTAGACAAGTGTTCTACTCCAGAGAAGAAGAATCCTCACCTTGGTATGTAGTTATGAGAGCGCCACCAAGGGGATATCACGAGTTAGAGACAGAAGATAATTATGGACAGCATGAACTCACCAAATGGAGTTGCTGGTTCATCGGTAAAATTTTGTTCCTTTGAACTTGTGCATATTAGAAGCTTATGATTAGATGGCCTATTAATATAATTATGGGTGATTGATTCTTTAGGCTGCAGATGCATTAGACGAAAGGATCCTAATTTTTGATTGGATATCTGAGGATGAACCAATCGCTGAGGGAAGTTTGTATTCAACAGACCCAAAGGAACTGGTCAACAATATTCCTTTGGGACCAAATGCTGCTATCGTAACGGTTAGTAAAGTGGTTAAAGATGGGGCTTTTCTATGGAGGCCAAGTGCTGACATGAGTTTTATCGGTGATGCATTACATGAGAAAATCGCATGGCCTATACATAAGATACAGTTCATTCTACCACAATCACGCCAACAATCAGTTTCAAAAAACGCATCATCTAAGGTAAAATACAAAACCTTTTGTCTTTCTAATGTGTTGTTGGATTGTAGCAGTCTCTTGATAATAAGTAGTACACATTGAATATGAGATGATTTGTTTTCACTATTGATTGTAGAGTGCTAGTGTAAGTCTAAGTAACAGCACTGACAACAGCAAAGGTGTAAATAAGAAATGCATCCTCTTAGATTGCTCATGAACAGGAGTAAAAGTTGCAGAAGGCAGAGTTTCTTCTACATACCCAACACATGTGGTCCATTTCGCTCCATTGGGTCCTAATGCTACCTCGGTTTGGGTAGAAGTTCCAAAGGTAAGAGATGCACCTGTTTGGAGACCAAGTTCAGAAATTGAAATCATTGCTGATGCAGTAGGTATTAGAATTACTAGAATTGCTTGGCCGAATGACAAGCTTGTTTTTATCTAAACATTGTCTTACCAACTCTGAGTTGCATGTGTAGTTTAGTTGAGTATGAACTTGTTGTAAGATGTTATAACAATTGGTTTGAAGTTGTTGTAAGATGTGACTTTGTTGTAAGATGTTGTTGTGCCTAATGTTATAACTATGTTCTCTTTTCTATCATGATATTTTTGGAAAATTCAGTATTCAAAGCAGGTTCAACGATTTAGCAATTAGATCGAATAGAAAAATTCACAGAAATCACAGCAGTACAAAATAAAAATGCTATAATAAAAACTGCTATGTACAAAATAAATAATAACAGAAAATAAACGCTATTAAATACTGTATAATTGATGTGTAGAAACTATATAATAACAGAAAATAAACGCTATTAAAAACTTTATAATTGCACTAAATTAATCGCTATTGTAAATAACTCTATTATAGCATTACAAAACACCGCTATGTAAAGTATCTTATCTATTATAACGGGCGTAGATATAGCGTTTTCTAAACCGATATGATATTAATATATAGCGTTTATCGGGTGTTATATATACTCAAATTTCTTGTAGTGTAAGTTCGTCCAAACTGAAACAACTCAAGACTGAGGTACGGGTTGAAAAGCCTTTGGCCCTGGTCGAGAGGCTCGACTTCTGTTACTGTTTTGCCGGATTAGTATGGGCTTTTTAGGTTAAACTGTTTCCGTCGCCGATTCTATGCCACTCTGGGTTCAATCTATCCGTAGAACGAACCGGGGGTGTTACAAATGTTGGTATCAGAGCATGGTTCATGATCATCCTCGCGGACAAACTGTTTTCAAATGTTTTATCGAGTCAAAAGTGTCGCAAAAGCCAATTAGGAAAATCCGGCACGTTCTGTCGAACAAGGTTAGGCTTACCCTTATGCGTTGTGCATATGGCACATCACCAAGGAGAAGGGAGTACGCCGAGGGGTTCATTGTCTGGCAGTAGCAACGCAGATCCCAGTTACATCGATGTATCGTCTAATACTTCGATGAGATCGAATCATGATGATGAGTTCGAACTAGAGGAAATGTCCGAACACATAGTCAATTCGGCAGACGGACATATTCCGATGAGTCGAGGGACTCAAGGACAGGGTGTGTATCTGATGTCGCCAAGGATAACGGCAGCGGTGGGAACTAGGGATTGGGGTCCCGTACCACCAAGATACTATTCACCAAATCCACATTACGGAATGACGGGAAGGCAACCAGCACCCGGTTATGAGAGAGCATCGGTGTATCCGAATCCGCATTTCGGCGAACACGTAGGACCGACATTCTACGCAAGTCCGGAAATATAGAACGCATATGCAGGACTAGAACAAACCATGAAAAGGGCGTTTAACACCCTAACTCAAGCGCTGCAAGGAGTGCCGCGAACGGAGGGAAGTGGACCTCCAGACTTTTTGAAGATAGTGACAGCAATGCGAGGAATCGGGACGTACCGATACTCGGGAGGTGCTAATCAATTTAAGGCGGATGCTTGGCTGGAAAGCATGGAACAAGGCTTCGAAGCGGTAAATTGTCCTGAAGAACTCAAGATGAGGGTAGGATTACACCACTTAGAAGAAGAAGCGTCAAGCTGGTGGAAAACGGTGGAGAGAAGCAGTGGGTATCGACTATTCACCTGGACGGAATTTAGGACGAAGTTTGTTCAAATGTATCTTCCACCGGAAGCAAGAAGGAGATTAGAGTTGCAGTTCAAGCAACTAGAACAAGGAAGTATGACGGTGCGGGAGTATGAAGCAGAATTCAATCGATTCCTCAGATACGTCGATTACCATTACGGTGATGAATCATCCCTGGTGGGACAATTCATGCAAGGACTGGACCCGGAGATATCCAGTCGAATGACGGTAGAAATACACATGGGATTACACCAAGTGGTGGAAAGGGCAGTAGACACGGAAGGCTACATATTGAAGGCAATATCAAAAGGTGGAGGAGGAGCCAACACCAATTTTGCGAAAAAATCAAAGAATCGAGGGAAAGGAAACTCCCGGAAGGATTCAAGCCAACAAGGTGAAAAACCAAGCAGAGGTACTGCTTGTTACACTTGTGGGAAGAAGGGGCATCTAGCCTGAAATTGTCAAAAGGAGACTGAGAAGGAAGAAAGGAAACCAAATGTGACGTGTTTTAAGTGCCAAGAGAAAGGGTATTATGCGTCAAGTTGTCCTTTGAAAGTAACTGAGGTATCGAAATCTGCGGGAAAACGATTTTCCAGAACATGAATGAACCTCCGGCAAAGAAGCAAGCGGTGGCCGAGAAGGTGTACGCTTTAGATGCAGAGTCCCAAAAACCTTCAGCCTCTGGGAAGGGCCCCATAGCAGGTAAGATTGGGCACTAACACCCTTTTGCATGAATTAAATGATGTGTGATGCATATTTGATTGCTTGGTTGATTGGTTGTTGAGTATATATTCAGGATGAATGTATTATTTCGCGTTAGGAACATTAAGTGTGGGTGAGAAGCCAACACATGTTCTGTTTGATTCGGGAGCAACGCATAGTTTTGCGACTCTTGAAGTGGTGGCAGAGATTGCCCACAGATTGGTAATGAGGAAGGTAAGTGTCTCCGTATTAACCCCCGGAGATCAAACCTTAGAAGCCTCACAGGAACTATTAGGAGTAGCCGTAGAAGTCGAGGAGCGAATCCTATTAGCTGACCTTATAGTAATACCTCTCCGAAGATTCGAAGTGATTTTGGGGATGGATTGGTTATCTAGGCATCGGGCGCATCTTGATTGTAATCGAGGAAGGATTACTTTCGAGGAAGACAAAACGACCATGGTTATGTTCACCGGAATCAGACAAACCATGGTTGTATCCTTAATCGCGGCTATGAGAGTTGAGAAGGAGCTAGAGATGGGAGAAGCCTATCTAGTAGCCATCAATGTGGTGGAGGAAGAAGTCGCCAGAGAAACGAAGGTAGAAGACATACCAGTAGTCAAAGAGTTTGAAGATGTCTTCCAACCACTAACGGAGTTACTACCACCAAGGAGTAATCCGTTTACGATTAGCTTGGAACCAGGAGCGGCTCCATTAGCTAAAGCACCATACTGTATGGCACCAACATAACTTGCGGAGTTGAAGGCGCAGCTCGAAGATCTTATGAACCAGGGTTTCATTCAACCAAGTTCATCGCCATGGGGATCCCCTGTGCTTTTCATCAAGAAGAAGGACGGGAGCATGCGGTTATGCATTGATTGTCGAGGGATTAACAACGTTACGATCAAGGACAAGTATCCACTACCCAGGATCGATGAGTTGCTAGATCAGCTACGCGGAGCGAGTTGGTTTTCCAAGATAGATTTGGCGTCAGGGTATCATCAAATCTCTATTTTGGAAGGAGACGTGAAGAAGATGGCGTTCAATACTCGTATGGGCAATATGAGTTTGTGGTAATGCCATTTGGTCTGACCAACGCACCGGCGGTTTTCATGAGGTTGATGAACGAAGTCTTTTACGACTACTTGGACAGTTTCGTGATCGTATTCATCGACGACATCTTGATCTACTCCAAGACCAAGGAAGAGCATGAGATGCACTTAGAAAAGGTCTTAGGACGGTTAAGAGAGAAGAAACTCTTTGCTAAGCTTAGCAAGTGTAGATTCTGGAAGAGGGAGATCGAATTCCTAGGACACAGAGTTTCTGAGCATGGAGTGTCCGCATATCCGGAGAAGTTAGAGGCTATTAAGGATTGGCCTCAGCCGACGTCAGCAACCGAGATAAGGAGTTTTCTTGGGTTGGCTGGCTACTATCGAAAATTTGTCAAGGACTTCTCTTCAAAGGCGAAACCTTTGACAAAGCTTACGGGAAAAGGAATTTCCTACGAATGGGACGAGAAGACTGAGGAGGCTTTCGTCAAGATTAAGGAGGCGTTAGTCACATCGCTAGTATTAACCTTACCTGAGCCATGACGGCCATATGATGTGTATGCAGATGCATCTCGAATAGGGTTAGGAGCTGTGTTAATGCCAGAAGGAAAGGTGATTGCGTATGCATCACGACAACTAAGGAAACAAGAGGAAAACTATCCCACCCATGATTTGGAGATGGCGGCAGTAGTGTTTGCCTTGAGGATATGGAGATCCTACTTATATGGAGAAAGTGTACAAGTTTTTACGGACCATAAAAGTCTAAAATACTTGTTCACCCAAGCTTATCTGAATCTACGTCAAAGAAGATGGATGGAGTTCATCACGGACTACGATGTCCAGATTCAGTATCATCAAGGCAAAGCGAACGTGGTCGCAGATGCCTTAAGCCGGAGAAAGGCTAAAGTCGATGTAGAAAAGGAGTTAGAGAATCTAAATCGAGAGTTTTGAAAAGTAAGTTTAGCAGCTCTGGAAGGAGAATCCAGCAAGCCTATGGGGATCCAAGCTATAAACCAGGCGGGTTTAATTCAGATAATCAAAGAAGCACAACAAAAGGACTGTGATATGTGGGAGATAGTAAGGAAGCTTAGCAAGCCAGAAAAGAAAGTGGTGGGCGAACACCATTTGGCGGAAGACGGAACTCTTCTGCTTAAAGGAAGAATAACTGTGCCAAAAAGGAGAGGACTACGAGTATAAATCTTAAAGATGGCGCATCAATCAATGCTAAGCATACATCCAAGAAGCACAAAGATGTATCGAGACATAAGGAAGTTCTACCATTGGCCAGGTATTAAAAGTTCAGTAGCAAAATGGGTGGCTAAATGTCAAGTTTGCCAACAGATCAAGGCAGAGCATCAAGTGCCGAGCGGATTGTTGCAAAGCTTACCAATACCCGAGTGGAAGTGGGACTCAATTGCTATGGACTTTATCGGAGCATTACCAGTGGCAAAAGGGAGGAACAACAACTCGATATGGGTGATCGTTGATCGACTGACTAAAGTGGCGCACCTATTGGCGGTTAGAGATACCGAAAAAGTTGAAGTATTGGCCAAGCTTTATATCGATCGGATCGTAAAGCTTCATGGAGTGCTAGCCAATATAATCTCGGACAGGGATCCAAGATTTACGGCTAGGTTTTGGAGAGCACTACAAGGTGCAATGGGGACGGAACTACGGATGAGTACCGCATTCCATCCTAAGACAGACGGACAGACAGAAAGGACGATTCACACCATAGAGGACATGTTACGGGCGTGTATGATGGACTGGGCTGGTATCTAGGAGGATCACCTAGCGTTGGTGGAGTTCTCCTACAACAACAACTTTCATGCCAGTATAGGTATGTCACCATACGAAGCACTTTATGGACGTCCTTGTCGTACACCGTTGTGTTGGACAGAGGTCGGCGAAAGAAGAGTTTTTGGACTAGAGATGGTGGACCAAACTACATAAATTTTGCGATTAGTCCAAGCTAACATGAGGAAGGCTCAAAACAGACAAAAGGAGTACGCAGATCTGAAGAGAAAACTAGTAGTCTTCAAGGTGGGCGACCTAGTATATCTTAAAGTGACAGCTCAGAAGGGTAAGGATCGCTTTGGAAAGGTCAGTAAGCTCGCAGTAAGGTATATTGGACCATACCGTATTAAGGGACGGGTAGGCGAGGTAGCATATAGGCTGGAGTTGCCACCTGATAAGAACCTACACCCGGTATTCCATGTATCTATGCTAAGGAAGCATATACCGGATCCAGACGCAGTAGAAACGGAGCATATTGAAGATTTGAGACCCAATCTAACCTATCAAGAAGGACCCTTGAAGGTAGGACTTAGACGGGAAAGGAAGCTCAAGAACCGGGTCATTCCGCAAATTCAGGTGTTCTGGGGGAGACAGAACCAAATGGTAGTGACTTGGGAAGATGAAGGACAGTTCAGGAGAGAACACCCAGAGTTCTTCAAAGAAAGTGAAGACGTTGAACCGGGAGAGTCATCGCAACCTTAAGAGAATTCGGGACAAATTCTAATAAGGAGGGGAGGATGTAATATCTCGTTAGCAAATAAAGGACGAGACGAAGCCTGGAAGAAAGGGGAAAATCCAAAGTTAAGGAAATAGCTGAGGGAAAATTTTTCCTATAAGAAGAGACCAAGAGAAGCATTCTGGTCAAGACGGAATTGAATTTGATAGAGTACAATCAAATTTATCCATTGGCAAAGATTTTAGCCGAGAGAAGTAACTTCTGCCAAGGGAATTTGTGCCGAGTCGGGGACAAATCCAGCTGAGGGAGACTTTGCCGAGAAGAGGAAAGTTCCGGCTGAGGGAGATATTGCCGAGAGAAGAAATCTTGTCGGGAAGTATTTTAGCCGAGAAAGCCTTAAAGGAGAAGGCCTTAGGCGAGAAATTCTTAGCCGAGAAAAGAGATATTGTCGAGAATAGACCTTAGCCGAGAAATTCAGCTTGCAACCGGAAATGATGGGTGATCCAATCGCCGAGGAGAGATCACGCCGGAATAAGAAGTTAAGCACGACACATGAAAACGGAGACACATGTCGTGTGGAGAAGAAAACTTGGGCTGAAAGTTACAATAACTTAATGGCTAAGTTTTGAGGAGACTTCGACCGAGGGAAAGGTGGGAAGCTTTGTCCCCAAGTCTCAGACATGTGCTTGGACGAGCCACATGTCGCCGTGTGAGAATGCCGCCCGCATGCAACGAATCGTAGACGCCGCCCAAAGGAACCAATCCGGACCGAGGAGGAAACTTGGTCCCCAAGTGTAAGAAGGCTATAAATACCCCCTCACCCTTAGCTTAGATCTCATTTTCGGAAACTTAGAGAAAGCAAAGAAAGTTGAGAGAGAAAAGTTAGAGTGAGAAAGTAGATCCGATAGTGTTTTTCTGGCGAGAAGTGTGCGCGGCAAAGCCAGGTGATCGGTTCGCGGGGGAATTTAGAAGCTTAGAAACCGTAGGCTAAGAATTCAAGCTTCAGGTTTCGGTGAGTTTCGTTTATTTTGTTATGTGTTATAATGTTTGCAGGGAGGTTGGTACGGACTATAGTGAGTCCCGTTCCAATGCAAGAAGGTGAGAACACATGACGAGTCATGATTGATGTCAAAAGTTTGGGAAGAACTAATGAATCGATCATGAAAGGAGGAGGTTAGGCGTGCTAGCGAGAGGCGCATAGCATGTCTAGACCATGTTGTGATTACTTCATAAAGATCCTTTGTGGTTTATGAAGATCATTTGTTGTTTGTTTAATTGTTGCATCTAGGAAATATAAGTGGGAAATTATATGTTCCTAGATGAGGTGTAGTCGTTTTCTTTTTCCCAAATAGACTTCGGGTTATGTCATAACCATGAGTGGAGTGGCACCAGGGGACGGGTAGTTACTGGTTAGATGCGATGCTTCCGAAATGATCCTTTGTGGTGATTTGAGGAATAATCGTAATAGGGCCGGGAAAAGATACGATGCACTTAGAGATCTCGTAATTAAGGAATTGGTTACTACATGCATCATGAGTTATTGCTTGTAGTATTATTAGCTTCCGCTTGTGAAACTCTGAGATGGAGTTTGATTGTTTGCATGCTTGCTTGTTTGGTTAACGTTGCTTGCATGGGGTATTTGGGGAGAGGTTTCTAACGTGTGGTTTAGATTTCCCTCGGAGCTCACTGAGTATTATTAGAATACTCATGACTCATTTTGTTTTGCAGGTGACCAGTAGTTCGGGATACATGACGTTAGGGAAGCCGGAGTAGTTTTGGCTTGGCTTTTGTAAAATACAGTTAGCAACTATCTATGTATGTAGTTTTGGCACTAGGCCGGCCGACTCGTAAATATGTTTTGTAATAAATATGTTCAAACAATATGAATAATATGTATGTTTTATGAAGCAAAACTCTCAGTTTGTGACCATGATATAAGTTTGTCCAAACTGAAACAACTCAAGACTGAGGTAGGGGTTGAAAAGCCTTAGGCCCTGGTCGAGAGGCTCGACTTCTGTTACGGTTTTGCCGGATTAGTATGGGCTTTTTAGGTTCAACTGTTTCCGTCGCCGATTCTGTGCCACTTTGGGTTCAATCTATCCGTAGAACGAACCGGGGGTGTTACAGCCGGTGTATTCGATGTCATGTTTTAAATTGCCAAACCAAGTTATTTCTGAAATTAAAAGTATATTCATGCGATTCTGGTGGGAAAAAAATTCACAAAATAAGAGTATCCCATGGGTGGCATGGAAGCGACTTCATTTCTCGAAACAAGACGGGGGGCTTGGATTCAGAGATATGGCAAATTTCAACGATTTTGTGTTAGCTAAACAAGCATGGAGACTTTTGACAAACCCAAATTGCCTTTTCTCTTGGTTATACGAAGCTCGATACTTTAAAGATTGCCATTTATTTGATGCTAAAGCTCGCCCATACCATTCATATGGATGGTCATCATTACTTAATGGAATTCAGTTGTTGAACAAAGGATCACATTTTATAATTGGAGATGGCAAGAATACTATAATTTTTGAAGACAATTGGATACCAAGAAATCCACCTATGCCAGCGACAGCTATTGAACACAATACGGAGTCTACGAATCGTAACACTTTAATTAGCGATTTGATTTAAAATGAAAGAGGAATGTGTTATTGGGATGAAGATATATTGTCAGATCTACTCTCCGTTGAGGATAAGGAACTAGATAAAACGCTTTATTTGAGTAAAATATCAAGAGAAGACAAAGTTCGATGGAATTACACTACTTCAGGTACCTATACGGTTTCTTCAGGATACAAATTTTCATGAATCGCGGTTAAAGCTGATGATGCACCCACAATTGACCCTCCTCAAGGGGATCCTATTTTGAAATAATTTTTTTAGAAATTGCCTATAATGCCAAAAATTAAACATTATCTATGGCGTATTCTTACAAAAGCAATTGGTACAGCCACTCGACTAACAACAAGAGAAGTTCGCATGGAAGTCACATGTCAGCGATGCTGTCAAGAAGAAGAAACCATATTATTATGTTCATTATCGGTTACCACTTGGCGTTTTTCCTTGTCCTTTTCCTTTTCTTTTTAATCATTCCCAGGATGTTGAAGAGAATACACGAAACTTAATGGACATTCAAGGAAATCAACAGTTAACAAACCATCATAAATTACTGACTTTTTGGATCATGTGGCGTATTTGGAAAGCTCGGAATAACCTTATCTTCAAGAAACAGAGAATTAAACCATGGCGTGATGTTGAATATGTAGTTTCAGATGTTACAGAATGGATCAGCACTACAGATGCTACAATGTCCAATTATAACACCACAAAAATTCCTTCTAGAGACTCTCAAACAAGAATGACATGGACCAGACCTTATACGGGGTGGAATAAATGCAACTATGACGCTGCTTTTGATCCTCTTTCAAACAAAAGCGAAAGTGGTTGAATTTTACGGTATCATCAAGGAAGTGCAAAATTTTGGGGTTCGGCCGATTTGGGAAAAAGTATATCGAGCCTTGAAGCCGAAGGGAAAGCGTTATTAACGGCATTACAAAACGTTTGGAGCATGGGCTTTAAATCAATCTGTTTTGAGGGTGAATGTCAAATCCTAACTAATATGATAAATGGCAAAAATAAAGATTTTTCTATCTTCAATTTAATAGATGATATCAAATAGAGTTCCAAATTTAATCGTATCTCTTTTACTCATGTTAAAAGAACTTCTAATGTCGCAGCACATTTGTTAGCAAAAAAGGGTCCTCCTAATTCTAATTTTTTCACAGGATGTACATATCCGCCTTCGTGGCTAAATCAAACTTTGTATTCTGATTTTATCAGTTCATATTAATATAATACCTTTTCGTTGAAAACAAAAAACAAAAAAAACTCTTTGGGATGACTCAACATATTTACTTTTGTTGGCATATTTTCTTAATGTGACTAACTTATTGTGAGGATACCACAAATTTAATTATTTTTGTCATACTTAATTTACTGTGACATATTTATCTTACAAACTTGTTACTATGACATATTTACAGTACAAACTTATTTTCTCTAGCAAATTAATATATTTATTTGGTAACAAATTTACATAACACGGTGTCTATGACGACAAACTTATGATTAGTGTCATCTGAAAAATTAATTACTAGACTAGCACCACCATGATAACATACATATTTTACATGGTAGCATATCTTATTATTTTAACCAATAGTATGTGTTTAACGGGAGTTTTTCTACATTTGAGACGATAAATTTATCTCTTACTGTAATAGTTTTTTTTGTTCGTTTCTTTAATAATAGACTTTTGATGTGAGAGATTTGTTTCTAAATTTCTTATGACAGATTTGTTTCTAATAGACTTTTGATGTGATAGATTTTATCTTCTCAATTTCAATTTTATTCAACATTATATGATATATGATTTTAGTGTGTGAGTAATATGTTTATGTTAAGTTTGAAATTAATTTATTTCCATAAAAAACAAAATTTTAGAAAATACGATTATATTTACATCACTTTTCTAGACATTCATTCTTCATTTCTACATGTCAAATACGATATAAACACGGAAAAATATGGCATTCAAAAACTTTTGGTAAACAAAAAAATATCAATTTTTAAGATAGTTTTTTTAATTAACAGAGGCATATCTCGACTTCTTGTATTTATTATATTTTTTGGAGCATGCACAAAACCTCCTCAGTTATCACTGGTCACAAAGTATATGGAAAAGGGGTCTTTGTATCATTTGCTCCATTCCATTGACAAAATCAAGAACATAAGTTGGCAAATAAAACAAAAGATAATGCGTGAAATTTGTAGGTATTTCACTTCTACAATTAAACTAGCTTCTGAAGTGTAGAAGTAAAATACCTGCAAAATGTCTTTAATTTCTCTTGCCAGCTTTTTTTTTTTTTTTTTTTTTTTTTTTGTCAACAGCCTTGATACCTAACCCTGTTCGGAGAACCAAATCGGGGGTATCGAGTTTATATAGGTGAAAACTGATGGGTAGACTCGAGCACCTCGTGCTAACTTGTCTGCCACGGTGTTGCTTGTGCGCGGGATTTGTGTGATAGAGAAATAGGTGAAAACCTCCTTGCTCCTCTTGAACTCCTCCAACTGTAACGTAAATGCCGGCCACTCCTTCGGTGTAGACACCATCTTCACAAACTCTGAGCAGTCTGTAGCAAAAACTATCGCCGTCTTGTGGTTTGCAATCATGCAATGCATCGCCCAGATGAGCGCTTCCAATTCCACGTGTAGCGGGGATAGGCTTCTTCGTAGATTACGGGCCCCCAAAATCTTTCCTTCCATTCCCTCCTGAAAGCAAAACCATCCTAAACCAGAAAATTGATCTCCTTCCTTCCATGATCCATCAATATAGCATGTGAACCCATTATATTCGTTTTGTTCATTTATTCCCTTATTGAGACCCGGTAGTTGGGGATGTATATCAGGTTCACTATTTTGTGCCGCTTCCCAAGTTGCTATTTCTATTTCCGCTATCCTCAGAATCTCTTGTGAGTTTCTATCTACATTTGAGAACACCTTGTCGTTCCTTGCTTTCCAAATGTTCCACACAATCCACGGAAACATTATATTCTTTTCCTCATCTGGAAGTCTCCAAAATAGATGATCAAAATTTGCGAAAACCGATGTCATCGGGAAAACTCCCGGGGCCGATGGAATATGAGAGAGTGCCCATGTTTGTAATGCTGGTGGGCATTCAAACAATACATGGTTGATCGTTTCCCCCTCCACACCACACCTAGAACATTGTGTGTCACAATTTATTCCTCTAGCGCGTAGGTTCGCTGTGACCGACAGACACCCCGAGATTGCTTGCCATATAAAATGTCGTAATTTCGGCGGACATGTCAATTTCCATGAGTGAGCATGTAACTGCTTTATATCTGGACCGTAGAAGTCGTTGTCGTCGTTGTCTGTGATTTGTTGGGCAACCTGATATCCCGACTTTACCGTATATTTCCCTGATTTTGTATAGTGCCAACCATGCGTATCTGGTCGATATAAACTACTGATGTGTATTCCGCGTATCAGTTCCACATCGGCCGGTTCGATGATTGCGTTTATCAATTCCAGGTTCCACGTTTGTGTCGCTGGATCAACCAAATGGTTGACCCTGAGATTTGGGTAATAATTGTACCCTTTGCATGTTGCAGACCTCGGGGGAGAGGATGGTATCCATGGGTCATTCCATACTGATATGGTGCCTCCTGAACCAACTCTTTTGATGAGCCCTTTTGTAACCAGAGGTCTAGCCGAAATGATACTCCTCCATCCAAAGGACGGGGAGTACGACTTAATAGAGTCTAAAGGGTCTGAGTTCCGATAGTACCGTCCCTTAAAAACCCTAGCGAAAAGCGATTCTGGTTGTTCCATTAACCGCCATAGCTGTTTTGCTAGTAATGCTGTGTTGAATTCCTCTATTGATCGAAATCCGATTCCACCGTCTAACTTATTCCGGCACATCTTCTTCCATGCCATCCAATGCATTCCTTTCTGTTGACCGTCTGAGCTCCACCAGAACTGCGCTGCCGCACTGGTTAGCTTTGCGATAATAGATTTAGGTAACCGAAAACATGACATGACGTAAGTTGGCATAGCCGTGGCTACCGTTTTAAGTAGAACCTCTTTACCTCCTTTAGTCAGGAGTCTGGATGTCCACCCGTTGACTCTATCATTGTGTCTTTCGACAACAACATTGAAAATCCTGCTCTTTGCCCCTCCGAGACTTTCCGGCAGACCCAGATAAGTAACCATCCCTCCCATATTTTGGATTCCTAGCAATAGTTTCATCTCGTCCTGTACCGTTTCTGGAACCGTGAATCCGAAATTTAAAGAAGATTTTGAAAAATTAATTTGTTGCCCCGAGACTAACTCGTATTGCTTAAGTATATGTAGTATAGTGTGACACTCTTGTACCGTAGCCTTGCAGAAAAAAAGACTATCGTCCGCAAAGAGTAAGTGTGAGATCGCTGGCCCTGCCCTCGCTACCTTTAGCCCCGTAAGTGATTTCTCCCTTTCTGCTTTCCGTATATTGGCTATCAAGACCTCCGTGCAGAGGATGAATAAGTATGGAGATAATGGGTCGCCTTGCCGCAATCCTCTGTATGGCGTTATTTGTCCTTTCGGATTACCGTTAATGAGTACTTTATATTGTACCGATTGTATGCACCACATAATCCCTGAAATCCACTTTTCCGCAAAACCAAATTTCCTCAATAGGTGTTCAATGAAAGTCCATTCCACTCTATCATATGCTTTGCTCATATCCGTCTTGATTGCCATGAACTTGCTTTTGCAAGATTCATTGGTTCGTAATCCGTGAAACATCTCCTGGGCAATCAAAATATTATCCGATATCAGCCGCCCTGATACAAAGGCTGATTGAGTCTCAGAAATCAGATCCGGGAGCAATATCTTTAACCTCTGACATAACACTTTCGAGATGATCTTATACCCCACATTGCACAAACTTATAGGTCTTAAATCCGTCATACGAGTTGGTCTTCCCGATTTTGGTATGAGGCAAATGTTAGTCATATTCAGCCTTTGATCAAAGGAACCCGTTTCCAGAAAACCGTTAACCAGATCTACTACCTCTGACTTTATTATATGCCATGACCTTTGGAAAAATAAAGCCGTCATTCCGTCCGGTCCCGGAGCCTTCTCTGGATGCATCATGAAAAGTGCTCTACAGACTTCCTCTTCCGTGGCCTTTGCCGTGAGCATATCATTAGCTTGTTCCGAAACTAATGCTGGAATCTCACTGAGGGCCTCCTCAAATTCCCTCGGTGAAGTGGATGTGAATAATTCCTCGAAATAGTTTACCGCTACTTGTTCTACCTCTTTGTCTGAGGTAACCCAAGCTCCTACTACATCGTGTAGTCCCGTGATTCGATTTCTCGCCCTGCGTGTTTTAACTTGCGCGTGGTAAAACTTTGTATTTCTGTCCCCCACCGTTGCCCAAAGGGTGCGACTCTTCTGTTGCCAAAATAACTCCTCATCCAGATACGCCTCTTTCAGTTTCCTCGTAATATCCATGAGTTCCTCATTTGTACTATTGTCATCATTTTGGATCACCTCTAATGCTTGTTGTAAGTCCCTAATTTTCTCTTTGCCATATGGCAAATTGGTTTTCCGCCATTTTGAAATTTCTCTTCGGCAATTATATATTCTCTCTATAAAGAGAGTCTCGCTTCCCGCTGTGTTAATTTCCCAGCCCTTTGCTATTGATTCCATCAGACCATCTCGCCCAATCCACCGTTTATCGAACCGAAACTGACCCCGTTTCCGGGGTATTTTGTCCTCTATAGTGGCGACAATCGGCCTATGATCCGACCCAATCATTGCTAAATATTCTACGAATGAATGGGAGAAAATCTCATGCCAATCCTCGTTTGCTAAGGCCCTGTCCAGTCGACACCGCACAATTTTCGCGTTTCGTCTTCCTCGCCAGGACATTGTATTACCCAAACATTGAAATTCCATAAAACCGCAGTGTTGTATCATCAGGTTAAATGACATGAAGGAGGAAGCGGGTCTTAAATTGCCTCCTTGCTTCTCGTTATTTCCCGTTATTTCATTTAGATCCCCTATTATAAACCAAGGGGCCGCTCTTGTTAGACTCGTCCGTGTTAACCGTTCCCAAACTTGGTCTCTCTTTTTTGGTATTGGATCACCATATATAAATGATAAGAATACTTTTTTTCCTTGTATTGTTGCCTCGATATCAATTATTCGATTACTAGAGTATAAAACCGTAACATTAAAAGAATCATCATAATATAAGGCCAGTCCTCCGCTCGCACCACGCGGCTCGACCGTGAACAATTTATTATAACCGAGATGAAACTGAAATTTTTGCATAAAAGAAAATTCTTGTTTAGTTTCTGAAAGAAACAAAAACTCAGGTTTATGTTTCTTCCACACCTCCCTAAGATAACCTATTGTATACTTATTCCCAAGTCCCTGGCAATTCCAACTAAGGATTCTCATAAATTAACCAATATGTAATGTGTTTTGCTCCATTTGGAGCCATTTGACCTGATCCAACCTTTAGACGACCCGAAGTGTTTCCGCTGTCTTTCCAAAGTAATTCTGCTCTCATAACGTGTGAAATATTTTGATGTAGCAAAAAATAGACCTCGGAAAAAATTTATGTATAAAAGAGAAACCGCCATTGAAACACCATTGTACCGCCGAATTAACACTAGTAAGTCCCAAAAAAACCTGAAAGAATACCGAAGCCTAAAACCAGACATATTCACCGGATTTGATGCATATCTTAAGTTTCCCTCTTGTTTCTCATTATTACCTTTCAATTCGTTTAGATCCCCAATTATTCTCCACGGACCTGAACGGGATAGACTTGTTCGAGTTGGACTTTCCCATACCCGATCCCGTATGTGTGGTACATGATCTCCATACACAAATAATGAATAAGCCTTTTTTCCTTGCCTATTCGCTTCAATATCAATTATCCCATTAGTGGAAAAGATTACATAAGCCTGCGAGGGCTCATAATAGAATAGAACAAATCCACCGCTCGCACCGCATGATTCCACCGTATGCAATTTATCATAACTGAGATGAGGTTGAAACTTTTGCACAAGTAAAGAATCTTGTTTTGTTTCTGAAAGAAACAGAAACACTGGTTTATGTTTCTTCCATATCTCCCGAAGGTAACTTGTTGTATAAGGACTGCCAAGCCCGCAACAATTCCAACTCAAGATCCGCATAAAGAGAAACGCATTAACATTACCCGGACCAGATCCCGGAAGAGGGTCGGCTAACCAATTCCCAAATTCGTATTTTTCCTCGTATTTTTTCCTTAGCAACAGCTTTAGGACCACAACCACATATAACAAATAATAAGAAAGGCTGGAAATTCTTCTAATGAAAATTAATAGAATAACCATCGTACAAAGGGAAAGGCTCAACCATTTCCAAAATCTGAAATTTGAATGTTCCTTGGAAAAAAACCATGATCGAAACAAAACAGGAAAAAAATTTTGACCCAAAAATTGAACTCAAGTCTCCGCCTCCTCCTGACTTCCGGAAAAATGCATAACGACCCCGTATTATCCATACATCGAAGACACCTATCCGTGAGCGGCATACCTAATCCTCCCGAGTTGAGAATTCTGTCATCGGTCTGGTCTTTGCTGGATTATTACCGATGCCCTGAGGTGCTTCCCCGGCCCTTCCCAAAGGCTTTGGTACCCCCTTCTTCCTTGGTGAGATAATACCCTGCACCAATCTCTTTTTAGAACCTGCACCAAGCATTTTTTTCTTCATTTTATTAACCTGATTCCGCTTAACCTGAGTAAGCCCTTCGTTGATCTCCTTATCCTTCGTTGGTCCCTCCACCTTCACCGTACCAACATCCGTCTCTATCCCCTCCTTATCAACCACCTCCTCTGGCCACACCATCTCAGCCCCTACCACAGCATCCTTCACAATTACTCATATCTCCATGTCATCCCCAAGGAAATCAGCAACAAGAAAATCGTCACCAAAATTATCCAAAATTCCATCAGCAAAGGTTTCTTGTTCCGTTACCTCCTCCGCATCGGCCACATTATCCGTAGTAAGCTCATCTAAAATTTCTAGCACCCTAGGATTATTCTCCGATGAGACCAGGTTCTCAGAAACCTTACCTTGGGAGTTCTCCACCTCAACAAGTTCTTTTTCATCGTTCTGAAAAATCAAGCCCCTGCGGACCTCCTTTCCCGAGACCGGAATTGCTTCTCCGGAAGTGCCTGAGACCGCACCTGCATTTGGGATGTTGCGTTTCCCAGCCGTAGTACTATGGAAAGCTTCTAACATTTTCTTTTTGTGATCGGAAAGGCTGTTCCCCATGCCGGAGACTGTGGACCTCATGTCATTCAGGCCCGTTGTATTTATGGCGTACCTTTTATGTAGCTCTTTAGCTGGTAACCGGCTCGACGAAGCAACAGATTTTGTGTCCCCGTCTCTGTACCGTCTATCCACCTTCCATGTACCGTAACGATGCTCCTTTCCTGACTTATTACCCACATTTTTATAATCATGAATCTGCACATTCCCCTTGTCCTGCCCGTGGTAGGTTTTCCCCGAGAAGTCAGATTGCTTCTGAACCAGATTCCCTCCGACGCCATGAGCAGTCGCAGCTTTGTAACTGACAACCTTTAACCCATGTTCCTGTTCATCCGCACTTATTTCCAGACCCTCTATCCTTCCTTCCCGTTGAGGACACATGGACTGATCGTGACATAGGCTGAAACAGCTCCGACAATATCCGAACAGACGTTCGTATCGCAAGGTGATGAGTGTCTCCTCGCCACCATGAAACTCGACCGCCGTTTCAAAACATAACGGTTTGAACCCATCCAGAACTACTTGCACTCGTCCCATGTCGAGATCCACCTCCTTCACCTCACCTAGGGCTTCACCGATACTCCGAAAAGTCTGGTCAGCCCAGTAATGGAGAGGAACTCCCATAACCCGAATCCAAAATTTGATGGCGGATGGATATTTACTATCCACAACAGGTTCCCATCTCACCAATGATACCATCCAGTAATCGAAATGAAATGGCTCCATCTTCAAAATCTCTGCAATGTCCTCCTCTCTGTCAAAATCGAATTGGAACCGACCCATTCCGAGATCTGCCGCTGCTACACGCTCCTCGACGTTTAGAATTCGAGGAAGCATATGAAGCAGTACCTTCATGTCCTGCTTCTTGGGGTTCAAGCACCTCCCAATCAGCGTCTTTGAGTATCCCGAAATGAGTTCCGAATTGTCGAAATGAGGCACCCGAATCTTCAGTCTTTTCTGGCTGGTTGTCATCTTCATTTCTGAACTGTCACGCTTTACCAAATGGCTTTGAGACATTCGGGAATGATTGAGGATTTGAGCAAAGGCCGTGAATGGAGAGTGAGAAGAATGTGATGAGGATTTGACGAGCCTCTGCACTGACCCTATATATCCAATATACTTGCTGATCCTTTGGGTGCTCACCGTCCGCTGGGCAATATCTTCTCCACAAGAACGAATCTGTGAATCAATTACCGGAATCCGAGATTGGCTCCCTGAATCTCGCCCGAGATATACCGCTCTGGATCTTCGCGATCCCGCTGACCGAGAGGTGGCCCGTAAATTTATCAACGTCTCTAATAACCACAATCTCTCCGTCATAACCGCAATCCCAGCACGCAATGTCCGAGACCAAAATCGCGTGATTCCCTCAATCTCGAAAGATCCGTAACGGGTACGATCCTGTGTGACCGTCCTGGCAAGTGAATCTTCTTGTGATCCCGACCCCCCCAGAATCCGTGTCTTGGATGCCTGCCAGTCACGCATCGCCTCCGTAAAGATCATTTTCCGATTTGGTATCCCGTGAAGATCCGAATGATAACTAACATGTGACCCCGAGTGATAACTTTCCTGATATGCCAGAATCCCTCGGGCTGTCCCCGGCTTGATTTGTGGACTCACAAAATCAAATCGCAGATCCCGCCAGACCCGGAGATACACCACCACGAGCCAAAGATGTGCCCATATCACAAAGCTGAGAATCTGGAGATCTCCAAAACTGGACAGAGAAAATCCGATATCCCCTGAAGAATGTCGATCTCGATCTATACCGACTCTTAAACCGAAAACTTCATCCGATGACCCAAATCGGATGTGAACCGCAATGTACCGACCAGAGATTTCCGAAGATGACGCCGTGACCGAAAGAGAGATGTTGAAAACCTTCCGCCGCCGTCGCCATGGATAAGCCAGAATCATACTCTTCTCTCTTGCCAGCTTATGTTCTTTATTTCGTCAGTCAAATGGAGTAAATGACACAATGACCCATTTTCCATATATTGCGACTAGTGATAACTGAGGAGGTCTTGTGCATGCTCCAAAAAACAGAATAACTACAAGAATCCGAGATATGCATATGTTACTTAAAATGTATCTTTTAAATTGATAAATTTCATTTTACCATGTTTTTGATTTAATGCCACATTTCACCGTGTTAATATGGTTGTTGACATCTTAAAATGAATGTTTTATCATTAATGCTAAATAATGATGCTCAAGATGGGATTTTCGACTACCATCCAGAATGCATGGACTTGCACCTTACTCAAATCGCTTTTGCGGATGATCTTTTGATTTTTCTGGATGGGCCTGAGAAATCTTTGGCGGATGTTTTTCTGTCCTTTCTCAGTTTGAAAAGATGTCAGGGTTGGAGCTAAATATTGACAAGATTTCTATGTTCTTCTTGGGGCTTCAACAAGATGTATTGGATCGCATTAAGAGGCGTTTTTGTCTATCTCCAGGGGCCGTCCCGATACGCTATTTGGGACTGACGTTATGTTCGAGGAAGCTAAACATAAGAGATTGTGAACCCTTTCTTTCTCAGATTCGTAAGAACCTAAATAGCTGGATGCACCATCTTCTTAGTTTTGCAGGAAGGTTACGACTCATATCTTCGGTAATTCTAGCAATAGTGGGTTTCTGGAGCTCCGCTTTCTTCCTCCCTAAGAAGGTAATTCGACTTATAAATAGGTTAACAAGTTCCTTTCTTTGGTATGGTTGTATCGTGAAACGTACAAGTGCTAAAGTTTCCTAGTCAGAGCAGTGTTACATGAAAACAAAAGGAGGATTAGGCTTAAGATCTATTTCTTCCTTGAATGACACGTGTAGTCTTATCTATGGTTTATAGTCAATAGTTCTTAACCAATCGTGTGGGTTCCATTATCTATGTTTTAGCTAATTTTGATGTTGTACTTTCGTGCGGGTTTCATTTGGATGGCTTGGGTTCGAAACAAATACTTGTCACGAGCTTCCTTCTAGTCTTTGAACGTGGACATTAACTCTATTTCTTGGCTGTTTTGGAGACTCCTAAAAGTTCAGGTATTGGCAATCTCATTTTCGCGGATACAACTTAGAAATGGTAAGGATACTTTCTTTTGGTGGGTCCATTGATTCATTTTCTAGGTCCACAAGGCCCTACGATAATGGGAATTAATATATTCTCTCTGGTAAAAGAAAGTTTAAATACTACAGGATGGTGATTACCTCATACACATTCTGATTCACATCTACTCTATCCAACGAAGGGAGGGAAGTGATGTTCCACTTTGGTCTATTGGAGATAAAAAACTATATAAGATTTATCTGAAAGGACGTGTGGAGCTACATTAGGGTGTCAAAGCCTACCGTTGGCTGGCACTCTTACTCTGAAACACTCGACTACCACTTGGTTGTTCATTCTGAATCATAACCCAACACTTGATAGAATATTTTCTTGGGGTTTGGATATTGAATCTACTTGTCTCCTTTGTGGCTTTCATTCATCCTGAGTCAAGGGACCACCTTTTTTTTTACTACTCTTACTCCTTGTCTAATTTGAAACCTGCCATTATGAAGTTACTATCCTTCAACGTGGTCCCAGGGAGATGGGGCATCGACAGATCACCCGATCTCTCTTGCTCTTTTTCAGGTTTAGCAAGCATCTATCTATGAAATTTGGAACTACATAAATTGTCGTTACCACAACAATTTACAGAACTAGTATTTTTCTAAGAACCAATATTCGTAAAAATCATATTGGCAGATATTAAGTAATTATTTTATTAAATAATAAATCAAAATAATCATAAAATAAATTCAATTCATTTTCCATATAAAATATTTTCATAATTGTTTTAGATATATATATATATATATATATATATGTAATAACTCAGCTATAAATATATATTAAAAATATAGGTATATATATTTTTCAAAATTATATATGAAAACATATCAAGATGTAGATAATCAGACTTTAAAATCGAAAGATACAAATTTGAATAGAGTTTAAACGTATTTCAAATTTCATTAGCCAGATCCAAATCCAATGAACTTCACTATATGATTTGTCGAAGCACGTCATATCTCAAATCCCAAACATTTGAACCATATTTCATGAAATGATTATTTTTACTACGTTTTTTTCTATCTCAAAAATCACCATGGATCTAATCACAAACATCTACAAGAATAAGAAAAAATAAATTAAAAATTAACATAACGTGAGACAAAGAGATTTAATCGGAGGAAACCCATCGATGACATAAACAAGATCGAGT
Source organism: Eutrema japonicum (assembly GCA_030161315.1). NCBI lineage: Eukaryota > Viridiplantae > Streptophyta > Magnoliopsida > Brassicales > Brassicaceae > Eutrema > Eutrema japonicum. Next base: position 18,157,788 of record BSQW01000012.1, on the reverse strand, counting down.
TACGTGAATTTCATATTTAACAGATTGAAATTAAATGAAATAAATCAAAAACTTAATTGTTATTTTTAATGGCATAATGACATACCTTTGGTGAATGTTGACGAAATTCGAGATCTTCTATTTGATGCGATCTATTCTCACACAAATTCTCATGTAATTTAATCAAACTTTCATAATTTTTTGTTTCTAACAGATACGGTGCAATGAATACAAAACAATTTATTGAGTTTATGAACCTTATATATACAACATGTCAACAACAAATTAACCTAATCATTAAACGATATCGTATAGATAGAGTCGGTCCTGAGTTTTAAGAGGCCCCCCAAGCTAGTGAAAAATAAATTGGGCCGTTATATATATAATAAAAAACTAAATTTAAAAATAAGTCATGAATGTATTAAACAAAAAGTATAAAATAATTTAGAACATGTGTTTATGGGCAAATGTAAGAAACATTGACCTACGGGCCTAGTTTTAAAAAAAAAATGAATAGCCCAATTTTTTAATTGTTAACATTATTCTCTATATATTATTTGAGAAGCATTTTTAGAGAAATACTTTACTATCACGTATTATTTACAAACATGTTATGCTGATGTATCATCACCAGAGCAATTTTTCAGAATAATATAAAAAATGGATTCATCTTACTAGAGTAATTACAATCAATACCACTCATATTAATTTGGTTAGAGAATCAAATATATCTTATTAAAAAATACCAAGAGACTATACTGATGAATGAATGATTAAAATAGATACAAAAAAAAAATAATAGAACTAAAACTGTAAACAATTTTTGTTAGCAAAGATATAATAACGGACAAATTAAAAATTTATAATAATAGTAGACTTATTTATATAACTCTTTAGAAAAGAAAGACATGTTCAATAATATCATCAATCGAGTAAAAGAACGTACTTCAAGTTGGAGCTCTCATTTATTATCACCAGCATGCAAATAAATTTTATTAAAATCAGTGGCAATCTCAATGCCGGTGTATCCGATGTCATGCTTTAAATTGCCAAACAAAGTTATTTTTGAAATTAAAAGTATATTCATGCATTTCTGGTGGGAAAACAATTCACAAAATAAGAGTATCCCATGGGTGGCATGGAAGCGACTTCATTTCTCGAAACAAGACGGGGGGCTTGGATTCAGAGATATGGCAAATTTCAACGGTTTTTTGTTAGCTAAACAAGCATGGAGACTTTTGACAAACCCAAATTGCTTTTTCTCTCGGTTATACGAAACTCGATACTTTAAAGGTTGCCATTTATTTGATGCTAAAACTCGCCCATACCTTTCATATGGATGGTCGTCATTACTTAATGGAATTCAGTTGTTGAAGAAGGGATCACGTTTTATAATCAGAGATGGCCAAAATACTAGAATTTTTGAAGACAATTGGATACCACGAAATCCACCTATGCCGGCGACAGCTATTGAACACAATACGGAGTCTACGAATCGTAACGCTTTAGTTAGCGATTTGATTAAATATAAACGAGGAATGTGTTGTTGGGATGAAGATATATTGTCAGATCTACTCTCGGTTGAGGAGAAGGAACTAGCTAAAACGCTTTATTTGAGTAAAATATCAAGAGAAGACAAAGTTCGATGGAATTACACTACTTCTGGTACCTATACGGTTTCTTCAGGATACAAATTTTCATGAATCGCGGTTGAAGCTAATGATGCACCGAGTATTGACCCTCCTCAAGGAGATCCTATTTTGAAATCAAAAATTTGGAAATTGCCTATAATGCCAAAAATTAAACATTATCTATGGCGTATTCTTACAAAAGCAATTGGTACGGCCACTCGACTAACAACAAGAGAAGTCCGCATGGATGTCACATGTCAGCGATGCTATCAAGAAGAAGAAACCATCCACCATATGTTATTCTTATGTCCATTATCGGTTACCACTTGGCGTCTTTCGTTTTTCTTTTTCTTTTCCTTTTCTTTTTAATCCTTCCCAGGATGTTGAAGAGAATACACGAAACTTAATGGACATTCAAGGAAATCAACAGTTAACAGACCATCATAAATTACTGACTTTTTGGATCATGTGGCGTATTTGGAAAGCTCGGAATAATCTTATCTTCAAGAAACAGAGAATTAAACCATGGCGTGATGTTGAATATACAGTTTCAGATGTTACAGAATGGATCAGCACTACAGATGTTACAATGTCTAATGATAACACCACACAAATTCCTTCTAGAGACTCTCAAACAAGAATGACATGGACCAGACAAGATAAGGGGTGGAATAAATGCAACTATGACGCTGCTTTTGATGCTCTTTCAAACAAAAGCGAAAGTGGTTGGATTTTGCGTGATCATCAAGGAAGCGCAAAATTTTGGGGTTAGGCCGATTTGGGAAAAATTATATCGAGCCTTGAAGCAGAAGGGAAAGCGTTATTAACGGCATTACAAAACGTTTGGAGCATGGGCTTTAAATCAATCTGTTTTGAGGGTGAATGTCAAATCCTAACTAATCTCATAAATAGTGGAAATGAAGATTTTTCTCTCTTAAATTTAATAGATGATATCAAATATTAGAGTTCCAAATTTAATCGTATCTCTTTTACTCATGTTAAAAGAACTTCTAATGTCGCAACACATTTATTAGCAAAAAAGGGTCCTCCTAATTCTAGTTTTTTCACAGGATGTACATATCCGCCTTCTTGGCTAAATCAAACTTTGTATTCTGATTTTATCAGTCCATATTAATATAATACCTTTTCGTTGAGAAAACAAAACAAAAAAACTCTTTGAGATGACTCAACATATTTACTTTTGTTGGCAGATGTGACTAACTTATTGTGAGGATACCATAAATTTAATTATTTTTTTTAATACTTAATTTACTGTGACATATTTATCTTACAAACTTGTTACTATGACAGATTTACACAACAAACTTATTTTCTCTAGCAAATTAATATATTTATTTGGTAACGAATTTACATAACATGATGTCTATGACGACAAACTTATGATTCGTGTCATCTGAAAAATCAATTACTAGACTAGCACCGCCATGATAACATACATATTTTACATGGTAGCATATTTTATTATTTTAACCAATAGTATTTGTTTAATAGGAGGTTTTTCTACATTTGAGACGATAAATTTATCTCTTACTAAAATAGTTTTTTTTGTTCGTTTCTTTAATAATAGACTTTTGATGTGAGAGATTTGTATCTAAATTTCTTATGACAGATTTTAGTACTATGTTGTGATAGATTTTGTCTTCTCAATATCAATTTTATTCAACATTATATGATATATGATTTTAGTGTGTGAGTAATATGTTTATGTTAAGATTGAAATTAAATTTTTTCCATAAAAAACAAAATTTTAGAAAATACGATTATATTTACATCACTTTTCTAGACATTCATTCTCCATTTCCACATGTCAAATACGATATAAACATGGACAATTATGGCATTAAATCAAAAACTTTTAGTAAACTCAAAAATATCAATTTGTAAAATATTTTTTTAATTAACAGAAGCATATCTCGACTTCTTGTATTTATTATGTTTCTTGGAGCATTCACAAAACCTCCTCAGTTATCACTGGTCACAAAGTATATGGAAAAGGGGTCTTTGTATCATTTGCTCCATTCCATTGACAAAATGAAGAACATAAGTTGGCAAATAAAACAAAAGATGTTGCGTAAAATTTGTAGGTATTTCACTTCTACAATTAAACTAGCTTCTGAAGTGTAGAAGTAAAATACCTGCAAAATGTTTTTAATTTCCCTTGCCAGCTTATGTTCTTTATTTCGTCAGTCAAATGGAGTAAATGATACAATGACCCATTTTCCATATATTGTGACTAGTGATAACTGAGGAGGTCTTGTGCATGCTCCAAAAAAACAGAATAACTACACGAATTCGAGATATGCATATGTTACTTAAAATGTATCTTTTAAATTGATAAATTTCATTTTACCATGTTTTTGATTTAATGCCACATTTCGCTGTGTTAATATGGTTGTTGACATCTCAAAATGAATGTTTTATCATTAATGCTAAATAATGATGCTCAAGATGGGATTTTTGACTACCATCCAGAATGCATGGACTTGCACTTTACTCAAATCGCTTTTGCGGATGATCTTTTAATTTTTCTGGATGGGCCTGAGAAATCTTTGGCGGATGTTTTTTCTGTCCTTTCTCAGTTTGAAAAGATGTCAGGGTTAGAGCTAAATATTGACAAGATTTCTATGTTCTTCTCGGGATTTCAACAAGATGTATTGGATCGTATTAAGAGGCATTTTTGTCTATCTCTAGGGGCCGTCCCGATACGCTATTTGGGACTGCCGTTATGTTCGAGGAAGCTAAACATAAGAGATTGTGAACCCCTTCTTTCTCAGATTCGTATGAAGCTAAATAGCTGGATGCATCATCTTCTTATTTTTGCAGGAAGGTTGCGACTCATATCTTCGGTAATTCTAGCAATAGTGGGTTTTTGGAGCTCCGCTTTCTTCCTCCCTAAGAAGGTAACTCGACTTATAAATAGTTTGACAAGTTCCTTTCTTTGGTATGGTTGTATCGTGAAACCTACAAGTGCTAAAGTTTCCTAGTTAGAGCCGTGTTACACGAAAACAAAAGGAGGATTAGGCTTAAGATCTATTTCTTCCTTGAATGACACGTGTAGTCTTATCTATGGTTTATAGTCAATAGTTCTTAAACAATCGTGTGGGTTCCATTATCTATGTTTTAGCTAATTTCGATGTTGTACTTTCGTGCGGGTTTAATTTGGATGGCTTGGGTTCGAAACAAATACTTGTCACGAGCTTCCTTCTAGTCTTTGAACGTGGACATCAACTCTATCTCTTGGATGTTTTGGAGACTCCTAAAAGTTCAGGTATTGGCAATCTCATTTCCGCGGATACAGCTTAGAAATGGTAAGGATACTTTCTTTTGGTGGGTCCATTAATTCATTTTCTAGGTCCACAAGGCCCTACGATAATGGGAATTAATATATTCTCTCTGGTAAAATAAAGTTTAAATACTACAGGATGGTTATTACCTCATGCACATTCTGATTCACATCTACTCTATCCAACAAAGGGAGGGAAGTGATGTTCCACTTTGGTCTATTGGAGATAAAAACCTATATGAGATTTATCTGAAAGGACGTGTGGAACTATATTAGGATGTCAAAGCCTACCGTTGGCTGGCACTCTTACTCTGAAACACTCGACTACCACTTGGTTGTTCATTCTGAATCATAACCCAACACTTGATAGAATATTTTCTTGGGGTTTGGACATTGAATCTACTTGTCTCCTTTGTGGCTTTCATCCTGAGTCAAGGGACCACCTTTTTTTTTTTACTACTCTTACTCCATGTCTAATTTGAAATCTGCCATTATGAAGTTTTCTTTCTACAACTCTCCTTCAACGTGGTCCCAGGGAGATGTGACATCGACAGACCGCCCCATCTCTCTTGTTCTTTTTCAGGTTTAGCAAGCACCTATCTATGAAATTTGGAACTACAGAAATTGTCGTTACCACAACAATTTACAGAACTAGTATTTTTCTAAGAACCAATATTCGTAAAAATCATAATATTGGTAGATATTAAGTAATTATTTTATTAAAGAATAAATCAAAATAATCATAAAATAAGTTCCATTCATTTTCCATATAAAATATTTTCATAATTGTTTTACTGCAAATACATATATATATATATATATGTAATAACTCAGCTATAAATATATATTAAAAATATAGGTATATATATTTTTCAAAATTATGTATGAAAACATATCAAGATGTAGATAATCATACTTTAAAATCGGAAGATACAAATTTGAATAGAGTTTAAACGTATTTCGAATTTCATTAGCCAGATCCAAATCTGATGAACTTCACTATATGATTTGTCTAATCACGTCATATCTCAAATCCCAAACATCTGAACCATATTTCATGATATGATACTTTTTACTACGTTTTTTTCTATCTCAAAAATCACCATGGATCTAATCACAAACATCTACACGAATAAGAAAAAATAAATTAAAATTTAACATAATGTGAGACAAAGAGATTTAACCGGAGAAAACCCATCGATGACATAAACAAGATCGAATTACGTGAATTTCATATTTAACAGATTGAAATTAAATAAAATAAATCAAAATCTTAATACCTTTGGTGAATGTTGACGAAATTCGAGATCTTCTATTTGATGTGATATGTTCTCACACAAATTCTCATGTAATATAATCAAATTTTCATAAAAAAATTTTCTAACATAAACGGCGCAATGAATACAAAATAATTTATTGAGTTTATGAACCTTATATATACAACATGTCAACAACAAATTAACCTAATCATTAAATGATATCGTATAGATAGAGTCGGTCCTGAGTTTTAAGAGGCCCCCAAGCTAGAGAAAAAAAAATTGGGCCGTTATATATAATAAAATATTAAATTTAAAAAATAAGTCATGAATGTATTAAACAAAAAGTATAAAATAATTTAGAGCACAAGAGTATAATATTCTTGAAATATGATTCTCCAGACACGTGCTTATGGGCAAATGTAAGAAACATTGGCCTACGGGCCTAGTTTTTTTAAAAAAATGAAGCGCCCAATTTTTTAACTGTTAACATTATTCTCTATATATTATTTGAGAAGCATCTTTAGAGAAAAACTTTACTATCACGTATTATTTACAAACATGCTATGCTGATGTATCATCACCAGAGCAATTTTTCAGAATAATATAAAAATTGGTTCATCTTACTAGAGTAATTACAATCAATACCACTCATATTAATTTGGTTAGAGAATCAAATATATCTTATTAAAAAATACCAAGAGACTATACGGATGAATGAATGATTAAAATAGATAAAATAATAATAATAGAACTAAAACTGTAAACAATTTTTGTTAGCAAAGATATAATAACAGACAAATTAAAAATTTCTTAATTTCTATGGAAAACCCTTAAAAGACACGTGAGACAAAGACCGATGACATAAACAAGACCGAATTACGTGAATTTCATATTTAACAGATTGAAACACTATAAGAAAAAGGCATTTTTAGCACAAGAATAACGCTATCATATGGGTATAATAGCATTTTCATAAACGATATGACTGGAGGACCTATAATAGGTTGACCCCATATGATAGCGTTTTCTATTTGTGCTATTATATGTTCTTTTATGATAACGTTGATGGAATGCTCTCATTTGTGATATTATAGCTCATTTAAATGTTGTAGTAATTTATGTTGTACCTCTTTTTTCATGTTATGATCTAATGTTTTGTAACTCTTTTTCCAGACTATGATCTAATGTTCATACCATATGACTCCGAACAGGGAATGGTTTGAGACATATAAGGCTGGAAGTATGAGTTATGTTCGATTGGGAGACGATAGGGCATGCAACATCGTTGGTAATGGACATGTCAAGATACAAATGCATGATGGCATCATCAGGACATCGGATGATGTAAGGCATATTCCAGGCATATTCCAGTAATGGGAAAGAATCTGATTTCCTTAGGTACGTTTCATAAAAATGGATCCAGGTATCATGCATATGAGAGTGAAGACGTTTTGAAGGTTTACAAAGGAGGTGAGACTTGGATGGAAGGGCAAATTACAAACGGTAATACTTATCTTCTAGTAGGGAGTACATTTGAAGGTGGAGCTGTAGTTGCACTGTCTGAGTCAGACAATATGGTCGGCTATGCGCTTGTAGTACAAATGATTCAGGAGAAATGAGAATGGATGTGTTCTATGACAGAGCGAGGTATTGAGCAAGGTGAAGCCAAACCGGTTATTGTGGAGGAGTTCAAGCAAAGCTTGGATGATCTCCATGTCTTCCAATGCTAAAGGAAGAAGGAAGTCATGCCCCAAGAATCTAAACAAGTGTTCGAAGATGAAGATACAAGAGATTTTTTGTCAAGGTGGAGTTTGGTGTGAAAGTGACATAAAAATCTATGTGATTTCGGCTAGGGTTAGATTTTGGGGTTATGGCACATCCCTTTAGGAAAAAGAATGGTACAATCATATTAGGAAAAGGAAAATTTATCATAGGTTTCCTATTAAGATTAGGTTTAAGGTGAGGCTTATATAAAGGGATCTAAGGGTTTGTAATCATTCATTCACAAATTTAAAAAAAAAAACCTAAGACAAATGGTATTCACCTCAATTTTGATTCTCTCTTAATTTTGCCTAAAGGTTTTTGTTATTCACCCTAATTCTCAACAATCCGTATGTAAGATACTTAGTATGATATGAATATGATATGATCAATAAGAAAAACACAACAAACAACCACACGAGAATATATATTTGTATCGGCAAACCTCATTGATGTCTTGAGCCATATACTTGATTATTTCCAAACATTAAGCTATGAAATCCAATCCTTGATCCTGCCACAACATTTAGACTTTTTCTTTTAGAAATCTTTCGATAGATACCAAATGATAAAAGTAAAACACACATACATACACACATAGTAACCAAATTCTCGTTGGCATTTGTTTTATTTACCGCACTTTCTGTCAAGAATCTCTTAAATGAACTAACCGATCCATAATTTTAACTAGAGGTTGGACAAAAGTCTTATAAACTTAAAGATAGCCACTATCATTCACACTATCGAGCTTCATCATAAAAACTAACCATTTGTTTTATAGACAAATTAAGACACATAGTCTAATGATATGAGCTAAATCTCTTGCTTTACCTCTAGTGATCGGTCCTGTGTATTTGGTCGCTATGGTGAAAGCAAGAAGAACAAATTTAACTTAATTTCCTCTTTAACCCTAGTCTCTCTTGAGAATAAGATTAATTGTTGGAAGATAATTCTTTATTGATCATAAAAGCCATTTATATAGGCATGATACAATTAATATCCTTAAACTAAAAGGAAAAGATACTTAAGGCTAAAACTAAGGAAAATAAAAAAATACCAAAATTATAATCCTATTGTAAAAAGGAAAACACCTAAAACTTAATTCTTCCGTCGATGATAAGTAAGACCAAAACATGTATCATTACTCCCCTCCTCGACTAGGAGCTTGTCCTCAAGCTCTAGTTCCGGATAAGCTTCTAGTAGCTTCTCTGGATCTTCCCAAGTAGACTCATCCGCAGCATCTTCAGTCCATTTTGCAAGGACCTGTCGAGTACCACCCCGCACTCTTGCTCGAAGAAGCTTGATCGGTTTTGTTGGGACTATCCGCCCTTGGAAGACTGGTGGTAAGGTGGGGCTGGTCTCAGGTGGGGCACCTCTATGTGCTTCTAGAAGAGACACATGGAAGACATCGTGTATCTGAGTCCCTTCAGGTAGACGGAGGCGATATGAAACTGTCCCGATGCGATCAAGTACTTCAAATGGACCGTAAAACTTAGGGGATAACTTCGTAAAAGTCTTTCGTGCCACTGTCAATTGCCGATATGGTTGAATCTTTAGCCATACCCAATCTCCCTTACAGAACTCAACTGCTCGATGACGATTATCATACGCAGATTTCATGCGTTGCTGAGCTTCAAGCAACCTTTCCCTCGCCATTTGGATAAAGTCATCTTGTCTTTCTAATGCAACATCGATTGCCTCAACTTGCGAACTGCCCATAGTATAGTCCAACAGACGTGGTGGCTCTCGACCATACACAACTTGAAAAGGCATTGTTTTGAGGCCTATGTGAAATGACGTGTTGTAACAATATTCCACCCATGGAAGCCAAGTAAGCCATTTGCGTGGTGCGTCCCCCGTTAAACATCTTAAGTACATTTCTAAAGTTCGATTAACCACCTCCGTTTGCCCATCAGATTGTGGCTGATAAGCCGTCGTAAAACACAAATCTGTACCCATCAATCTGAATAGTTCTCGCCAGAATAGACTGCGAAAAACTTTGTCCCGATCCGATACAATAGTCTCGGTAATCCCATGCAAGCGTACAATATCTCGAAAAAAGGCTCGTGCCACAGTAACTGCGGTGTAGGGGTGACTCAATGCTATTAAATGGGCGTACTTAGAACCCTTAGAACTTCATTCTAATTTTCCATTGTGTGAAATATAGAGATTTTCAAAGAATTTGACTGATATAGATACATAGACCGAATTTGGTGATTGGTTTTTGTTGTACTTAATTATGACTTATGAGCATTAGATGTCAAAGTGTAGGATGTTTCGGTGGATATGACTTGACGCCGATAACTCTAACCCGGTTGAATATTTTTTATGCTGTGTCTCATCTATTTTATAATTACATAAAAACAATTATATAAAATACCGCGCGAAACGTGGCTAATCCACTAGTAAAAAATATAATCACATAAAAAATTAAATATAGAGAATAACCATTATGATATTGTAATGACGGTTTTGTTTTTTTTTGGACACGTTAATTTTATTCCATTTAGTTTTTGATTCTATTTACTAATTCTATTTCTCAATTGGCAAAGTTAAATAAAATCAGTTATGTTCTATATAAAACGCACGTAGTAAAATAGTACTTTCTCCGTTTCATATTAGTTGTCGTTTTAGACTTTAAATTTTGTTTCATATTAGTTGTCGTTTTAGAATTTTAATGAAAATGTTTGATAATATTTCTATTTTTATCCCTATTTTTTTAGTTTATTAAATGAGTATGATCATAGTGTATAATATATTAATGAGGGGTAAAACATAAAATTGAATTGTTTTGTTAATCTACATAAAATAACCTAATAACTAATATGAAACTATAAAATAATTATATGTGGTCCATAGTTGGCAAAATTCGGTTCATATTCGGATTGTTGAATTTTTGGTTTGGTTTGGTTTGGTTTTGGTTTAACCCCTAGCTCCCATTATACTCAGTTGCTATTATTTTTGCGATATTCATGGTTTTTATTTCAGAGACATGGCTTGGCTCCGTCTCTTTACTAGAACCCTAAAATCTGATAATCCATTACTTCGATCACTTCCCAAACTCTCCTCGTCTTCTTCCCCAAATCCTAACCCTAATTTCACAACTCGACCTTTCTCCACCTCATTCCTCATCACCAAAACGCCAGATAAATTCAAAAAGAAGCGGAAGAAACCAGAATCAGCCAGAACCAAACCAGTTCAACACGATTCAACCCGAATCTCACATTTCGAATCCCTCGTCGCACGCGACGCACATTTCCGATTTCTAACCCGATCCAAAGAATTCATCACGAAGCAGCCGGATCGGATTATCCGGCTCGACGACGCCGGCAAGCTCTACCGTGAGCTAGGGTTCCCACGCGGACGTAAGGTGACTCGTTACATCCCTAAACATCCTCTTATCTTTCAGACTTATAGACACAGCGATGGGAAGATGTGGTTAGGGTTTTCGGAATTCATGGAGGATTTGTTAGATGAAGAGAGAGCTTTAATGGATTTGTTGATGGAGGTGGATAGAGTCAATCGTGTACGAAAGCTATTGATGATGACGAAAGATAAACGGATCTTATTGAGCAAAATCCATCACACTCGATTGATTTTTGGGATTCCAGAGGATTTCAGAGACCGGGTCGGGAAATACCCGGATTATTTCCGGGTCGTGACGGGTCAAGACGGGAATCGGGTGCTCGAATTGGTGAATTGGGATCCGAATCTCGCGGTGAGTGAGCTCGAAAGAACATTCATGGTGGATGAAGATAAAGCGAAAAGAGCGTTTAAGTTTCCAGTGAAACATGGCAAAGAATTGGAATTGGAAGAGAAAGATACGAGGAAACTGAATCAGCTGAACACATTACCGTTGGTTTCGCCGTATTCGGATGGTTGGAAACTTGATGTATGGACGTTAAAAGCAGAGAAGTACCGCGTAGGGATTGTGCACGAGTTTTTGAGCTTGACGTTAGAGAAAAGAGCTTCGATTCATCACATTGTCGAATTCAAAGACGAGCTTAGCTTGACTAGACAGACTTACCAGATGCTTAAGAAGCAGCCTACAACTTTTTATTTGGCTGGCACTGAGATGAACTGGACTGTGTTTTTGAAGGATGGTTACGACAAAGATGGTGTCTTGATCGGTAAAGATCCGCAGGTTTTGTTTAACGAAAAGCTGTATAAGTATGCAGATATGCAGCAGATGGAGGTTGATTCTGGCTCAATCAATGGATAAAAATCCTTTAACAGAGACACTAAAGTAGTTTTTTCTTTCAGTTTTGGTCTAATATTGACAGAAAGTGAATTGGGCTACAATGCTGTAATTTTACTCTTTGCTACAAAATGTTATTGAGAAAATTGCATTTTAAACATTCAGGGATGAAAAATATAACATTTTAAATCTTGAAAGATTTGACTTTAAACTTTTAAAGTAACAAAACTAATATATTAAACTTTCAAATTAGCTTTCGAGTTTGTGCCCTAAAAAAGTGACCGAAACTTTTCAGTTTCCGGTAAAACAGGGGTGACCCCAAAAAAATATGTTAGTTTAATATGACCCCAAACAGGGGAGACGCAAACTCGGAATCTAATTTGAAAGTTTAATATGTTAGTTTCGTTACTTTGAATGTTTAAAGTGCTAGTGCAAATCTTTCAAGGTTTAAAGTGCTACATTTTTCATCCCAAAAGGTTTTAAATGCGATATTCCCAAATGGTAAAACTATGAATTAAGAATTAAAGCCCCTCATTGGTCTGAGGAACGGAACTGTTCCCCCCCCCCCCCCCCCCCCCCCCCCCCAAAAAAAACAATTACAGATGGCTCACTGTGAAGTTGAAACACTTCTGCTTGACGAGCTTGAATCACCAATTGAGACAGAAGCCAAAGATTTTGAAGCCCATACTCTAGCATTCATGGCTCCTTCTTGCAAATTGCTACTCATCGAAGGTTCTTTGAGATACATGGCAACGGTATGTTCTAAGAGGTTCTCAAGTCTCATGTTCTGAGCAACCAGTCCCGAAGTGAATTTTGCTAACATAACCAATGTGGGGCAAATCAAGTGTAGCAATCTCAACAAGACGAATATTGTGGCAAGAGCCAAATAAGTCTCTTGGTGAAACAGATTCTCGGGTGATCTTCTTGCCCATGATACAGGGCAGTTTTCTGGCTCTGTGCTGTTTTGGTTACCGAAATGAGGAACTAACCTGTTTTTCTCAACCGAAGTTTCAACCAGCGTTTTAATGCCTACATTCCACAAATGAAAAATGTTTCTTGGTTAGTTCTGCCGGTCGAGAACTTAGAACTGATAAAAGAGATGATCATAGACACAACTAATAACAGGAGCACAATAGCAACCAAAACAAGACTGAAGCATATAGCCAAATGCCAATCCATTAAGTGACCAAGACAAAGATAGCCAAGTAACAGCTCTTTAACTCAACTCTTTCCTAACTTGTGCCCTTGCCTTTGTAAAAACATATGGACCAATACAAAGATGGCCAAGTAAAAATCTCTTTGACTAACTCTATGCACACCAAGTAAAACATGAACATAGAGGAAATGAAGAATCTGAGAGAACACTAGTAACTACAACAACAAATGACGTACCAGTAACATCACCGTAAAACGCAACAAGAGAATCTAGAGTCCTGGATCCACGGTAAGCTACGCGCATTGTTGAATTTAAAAGGATGATAGTAGGAAACCCATGAACTCCATACATGGAAAGTGTACTGAACCACACACACAAACAAAAAAAAGAAAGCATCAAACCAGTTAGTTCTAGATCAAAATTATACAATTTTTAGCCTTTTTAACAAAACCCACCTTGCCTTGACTGATGATTCTTCAATTGCAAAATGAGGAACCGATGAATATAGCAAAGAGATGACATCAAAGCTTGGTCTAATCGATCTAGAGAAAGGACACCAAGATGCATAGAAGAGTAAAGCCACATAGTCACACTTTTTCTTATGTATCATATCTGAAGCCATTTGTAAACACCGATCATCTCCCTTCATATACATAAATGTAAACAGAATCACAAACTCAAATCAAGTCAGAGATTTTTGAGCAAAATCTATCGAAATTACCTCGACGACGGAAGCAAAACGAGGACAATTCCGATCTCGAAACCCTCAGATGTAATCTTTCGGCGATCCTCTGGGACAAATCGGAACACTAACGGAGAAGGATGATGAGACAATTGTGGTTCTTGTCAACGTGATTAGTACCATCAACAATAAGATCGATTTCTCCATTGAAAAAGCAAATTGCTATACAAAAGTATTCTCTGGAAAAGTACAATGGTCATATGACAAAGGATGGTGTTGCCAGCAAACAAGAAAGGTTGACATGTCGTTGTCGCCAGGAAACAAAATAAATGGCGTTTTACTACAGATAATCGACCGTGAAAGTGAAATTGGGAGATCGGACACGATCAAATCCTGATGTCCTTTTTTGAGGAGAATTCTCATATATCCCCATTATAAAAACTAATTTCTTAAAATCATAACAATTTTTTTTTTTTTTTTGTTGAACTCTTTTTTCCATTGAAAATTAAACTAATACAACAAGGTCACAAAGAGCCTCTTTGGCAAGAGCGTCAGTTCTAACATTAGCTGCTCTAGGAATAAACTTAAACATGATAGAATCAAATTCAGAAGACATAATAGCGACATCATCAAGGATTCCATGTAATTCCGAGCTCGACGAGCCAGTGTTGATCAATCGAATCAGCTGTTGAGAGTCTGAGAAGATAGTCAAAATTCTGATGCTTTCATAGATTGCAGAGAGGAGAGCCTCTCTTATCGCTAGTGCCTCCGCTGTCAAAGCTGACGAGACATGATATACGCCTGAAGAATAATCGGAAGTTTGTCCTAAGCTTTGCGAAAACGTCCAGTCTAGTCCTGCTGATTTGGAATCAGCCTTCCAAGCTTCATCGGTGCAGCAAATAGTGGCTCCATCTCCGGGAGAAATCGGAGCTTGGTAGGGGGTCGATTGTTTCGGACCCGTCAAAGGTAATATCGATGATTGGGCTACATTCCATTCTCTTGCATCAATACTAGCTCTGAGGATAGTTTCTGCAGGTATGAAGACCCGATTGTTGAAAATTCTATGGTTCCTCGAAGTCCAGAGAGACCAGATGACCCAAGGGTATAGACATCCTTTATCGAGACCGACTAGTGGGAGCGAGGATCGGTCTTTCGCTAGTAGCAAGCTAGAATTGATATCAATTACTTGGGAGGAGTCAACGGTTACCTCAAACGGAGCCAAGCTCCAAACGTCTCGCGCAAATTGGCAACCAAAGAATAGGTGATTGACTGTTTCTATTTCATCGCATCTGCAACAGGATGGATTGATTGGGATTTGCCTTATCTGTAATTGATTTCCTACTGGCAGTGCATTTTGCAGGGATTTCCATAAGAGGAGTTTTATCTTTGGAGAGGCTTTCACTTTCCAGACTTGAGAATTCCAATCATTCTCATGATCACTAGTCTGGTTTTCATTCTGTTGAGATTCAACTGCTACAAGGTAGCCAGACTTTGTCGTGTAAATACCAGAAGGATTTCTGAGCCATATACGTTTATCCGATGCTCCCATCTTGCTTGGCTTTAAGGTCAAAATTTCCTTCTTGAAACTTGGTATAACCAGATCGATTTGATCCATATTCCATTCTGAGGTGAGGGGATTGATAAGATCCTTGACAAGCAGATATTGGGAGAATTATGTAGGTGGGCCTATAGGTTGTAATCTTTCACAAGTAAACAACCATGGATCAGCCCAAAGTTTTATCGAGCTACCATTTCCCACGACCCATCCAAGTTGTTTAGCTAGCTGATCCCTACCTGCAATGATACTTCTCCACCCGTGAGAGGCATTCGAAGGGACTGAGCTATCCATGAAATCAGCGTTACAACAGTATTTTCCAAGCAGAATACGGGCCAAGAGGCAATTGGGGGACTGTAAAATCCTCCAGCTGAGCTTTGCCAGCAAGGCATCATTGAAATTAGTAATATCCTTGAACCCTAATCCACCCAAATTTTTAGGTTTAGCCATCTTTTCCCAAGCCACCCAATTGATTTTTTGTTGATCATGTGAGGAATCCCACCAAAATCTTGTGAGGGCTGACTGGATCCGTTTGCACAGGGATTGAGGCAGTTTAAAGCACGTCATAGCGTAGGAAGGCATGGACGCCAACACACTCTTGAGCATAGTCAATTTTCCAGCATTAGAGAGAAGCTTTGTGGACCAGCTCACAGCTTTTTGTTTTATTATGTCCACGATGGCGGTGAAGAGATCTTTCTTTTTTTCTTTCAAAATGCTCAGGTAAACCCAAATATTTTCCCACTCCTCCCTCATTCTCAATTTTCAGGAGCTGTTTCACTTGACTCTTTATGGCTTGAGGAGTTTTCCTAGAGAAGGAAATATAGGATTTCTGATAATTGATAAGTTGACCTGAAACTGTAGCATACTTGGATAAGATATCCAACAATTCATTGCAGCTCTTCATGTTTGCCTTGCAGAAGAACATTGTATCATCAACAAACAATATATGATTAACCCGTGGACATCCAGTTGCAACTCTGATTCTGAGGAAAGAGCCCCTCTCTTGGGCTCTAAGACATAAACCAGAAAGAACTTCACTACAAAGTATGAAGAGGTAAGGTGAGAGAGGATCCATATATTAGGCTTAATGAAACCCCTATGAGAACCTTTTACTAGGAATGAATATGAGAGAGAAGTAACACATTGCATTATCTAAAAGATCCATCGATCATGGAAGCCTAATTTTTGCAGAACTAGTTTTATAAAGTCCCATTCCAGCCTGTTATAGGCCTTGCTCATATCTGTTTTCACAGCCATTAAGCATCTTTTCCGTGCTTTTGAAGTTTTGAGGAAGTGAAGAATTTCATGGGTTATAAGTACATTATCTGAGATGGCTCTTTTTGAAACGAAGGCAGATTGATTTTATGAGATAATATCTTCAAGTAGAGGTTGTAATCTTTTGGACAGAAGAATGGAAATCACCTTGTAGTACACATTGCGTAGTGCTATAGATCTATAGTCAGCCACCTTCCTTGGCCCACTAATTTTTGGGATAAGTCTAATATGAGTTTCATTGACTGTTCTTGGCAGGCATCCCTCAAGGAAAAAGCTTTGAATCTCCGAGATGATGTCTTGGCCTACAATGTCCCAGTTTGATTGGAAAAAGGTAGCTGAAAATCCATCCGGCCCAGAGGCTTTATCGAGGTGAATGGAAAACAAAGTTGTCTTGATTTCCTTAGGTGATGGATCCTTAATGAGAGATTGGTTGGCAGTAGCTGATATAATCGGCTTTAGAGCAGAGTTAACTATATCCTCTTTAGTCTCGGATCGAGCCTCCTGGGAGGAGAATAAGGTTTGAAAGTATTCAATAATAACTTTGACAACCTTTTCTTCTTCAAAGACAGCAAGACCATTTTCATCTTCTAGAACTGAGAATTTGTTTTGAGCTGTTCTTTTCCTGGCTGAGGCATGGAAGAATCCTGTATTTTTGTCCCCTAGACTTAGCTAGAGTTGTCGACTTCTTTGTTTCCAATAAGCCTCTACGGCAATGTAAGCAGCCTTTAGATCCTCCTTAATTTTTTGTAACAGAGAATCATTTATTTGTGGGCTCCCCATAGCCTCTTCCAACGCTTGTTTAAATTTTTCAATGAGAGCTTGACTTTGCAAATGATGATTTCTGTTCCACATAATAATGGCATGTTTGCAATGGTCTATTCGTTGTTTGACTTTGAGGTTTCTCCCTTCCGACCATACTTGTACCACTAGTATTTTCACTTCTTCATTGTCTTTAAGCCTTCTATCATATCGGAACATACCTTAATCACGGTGTCGGAAAATCATAACAACTTACCTTATTAAAAGTTATGTGGGCGATTTTGTAGGCGATTTTTGAATTACCCTTTTTCTGTAAATCGATCCTGATCCTAGGACCGATTTCCTTTAATCACGGTGTCGGAACAGTTCATCGACGGTTTCTTCCCCACATCATCTATCTCCGTAGTGGGAAGGAATTTTCGCTACGATGTAACTGTGGCGATTAACTGCTCTCATCATGTCCTATATATCTTCATTGATTTCTCTATTTACGATCTATGCTTTTTCTATGCAATTTCGACTCTATTTCTAACTAATAATTTTTGATATTTTGTCTCAATCAAGACGGAAAATATACGATGAGCAATTCAAGACATCAATCTTGGTGTCAATGACGAACCAGAAGCCTTGCCGGTGGAAATATGCTCTAAAGCAGTAAGGGCGAATCAGTTTTCATTGATGGGTCGGCCGTTGATTCCAAGATGACAAAACCCCCGTTCAATTGTTGCAACTCTTCCTCACAACATGTACTACCACCAAGAACGGTAAATGGAAATATTCAACAACCAAATCTTTTTATTAAAGACTTATGGTTGCAGGGGAGACGTGATGATGAGGACATCGAGTCAACGACCCAAGTCATACAAGTACCACTAGTGCCAAGTGGACCAGTGACTAGAACCAGGAGCAGGAACATGGAAAAGTAGTTCAACATGTTCATGGACCAGCTCGGATCAGAAGGTTTCTTCAAGACGGACACTAGGCCGCTAAGCCCGTTAGCGAGCAGTTATTGGACCGATTCTTTCAAGCAGGATCCACTCATGATCTAGGACGATCCAGAAGGCAATCTACATCTACATATGGAATTAAAACTCTTTGAGTCTAGTTTCCATAAAACTAGAGATCAGCCCAAGACTCCTCACCATTCGGACCAGAACGCCCAAACACTGAAGACATATCGGCTGGATCCTTTGCTGGCCGATAACACTAAGTGGCCACTCATCAAGCCCAGGTTCGTGGCCCACTTATCTAAGGTCGATTTCACTTCACCAAGATGACTTAGGCCCAAGGAAGGTCATTAGTTGGGTTTGTAAGTCGTTTGGTGCTCTTTTCCCAACCTTCGTTTTTATCCCACTGGGTTTTGCGAAGATGGGTTTTTACCGAGGCCAAACGGCTTGCAATATTATTGGCCTAATTAATGATTCTCTGTAAGCCCATGAAGACCAAATACACGAGGCCTCCCTTCAATTTTCTTAGTCCTTTTAATTCTTTTGTTAACGGGCCTAAATTGTTAAGGACCCGTCTTGTTATTTCTTTGTCGATTTATTTCCTTTCTTTTGGCACGTGTTTTCTTTAAAAACACTAAGGCGTTGTCTTTGCTGGGTCATGCAGACAATAAGGATTTTCTTTTCAAGTTTTTGTTCTTCACAAAAACGTTTCTTCTCTCTAGATCGTGAGTGAGTCCGATTCTTAGGGAAATCCCTTGAAGTATCAAGAGACCGTCGCCTCTCTTGTGGTTCTCATCGCCCCATCAACACCATCCATCTTATCCCGTTGGCAGAAGAGAGAGACCTTAGTCCAGCTTCTTCAACACAACCCTCTCGACCCAAACTCTCGACCATCGACCTCCGGTTTGTGTGAGACGGGTTTGAGTGCGTATCATTTTGGTATAAGGGCTTCAAAAGCTCCTGAATCTAAGGTGTATACGTTCCCTTATCATCTTTTAATTTTCTGTATTTGTTTTGTTCTTGTTTAGGTTGCTAGATTCAAACAAAAAAAGGAAAAGAGAGAAGAACCCTTTGGCGACTTCCTTGTTGTTTACCTTTGCAAGATTAATCCAAAAAAAAGAAACTTAGCATATCCTTAGTTAGTCAAATTTTAGAATTGTTCCTTTTAGAATTTTAGTCAAAAAAAAATAGAAAAGAACCATATATTAGAGTTATCGATTTTAGCTATTTTTCTTTTTGTTAAGTTAGTCACAAAAAAAAAGGAGAGTGCTTTAGTTTTAGAATTTTTCTTTTTAGATTTAAGAATTTTTTTTTTATCTTGTTACTTGTCTTTGTCGATTTTTTTGAGCTCCATTGATACACTTTGTGAATTTTTTTTTGCAAGGAGAAACAATGGAAAACAATGGAAAACAATGGTGTACCGCAAGACCCTAATGCCATTCTCATGCAAGCCATCACGGCTATGCAACAGCAGCTCCAGAGAGTAGTCCAAAGGCTTGATCATATGGAGCAGCCTCAAGCCAACAACCATCCTCAACCAAGAGCACCACGACGAGCCAACAACCTATGCGAAGACCTAGATGATGTTCCGATAGAGGAACAGCCGCGTGTAAGGAGAAGAGGACCGAGGCAAGACGTCTTTGAAGAGGCAGAAGGTGACCTCCCAAGGCACCAACACTCCTAGGACATGAAGCTTAAGGCACCTACGTTTGCTGGAAGAGTTGATCCCGAGGCTTATTTGGAGTGGGAGCAACGCATGGAGCATATCTTCGCGTATTACGACTACAACGAGCAAAGAAGGCTGGCTTTGGCCGTTGCTCAACTCACTGACCATGCTCTCTCATGGTGGGATCGTGAGGTAGCTGACAGAAGAAGGAGCCAATCCCCTCAGGTCAGCACTTGGCGAGAGATGAGACAGCTCATGAAGAAGAGATATGTTCCGAGCTATTATCATCGAGATCTTCAAAAGAGGTTCCGAAAATTAGTCCAAGGAACCAGGAGCGTGGAAGAATACTTTGAAGAGTTTGAGCATCTCAGAAACCGTTTGGAGCTGGATGAAGACATTGAGACTCTCATGGCTCAGTTCTTAGACGGACTCAACGAACGGCTAAGTCACAAAGTGGAGAAGCTTCCATACCACGACTTGAAGGACATCTTACACCATGCCATCCAAGCTGAGCAACACTTGAAAAAGAAGTCCTATGCTACTGGGAGGACAAGAAGTAACCAAACATGGGACCAGAACCGAGCCAAGACCCAAACTCCAACCAGCTTTCCATCTAAGGCCGCGGAGAAGGGCAAGTCGGTCGAAATCGACCATAGGTTCACTTCTAAGGCCTCTGAGCCTAATCAAGGTAAGTTTTCTAACCCAAGCACTTCTAGAACTCGTGATATAACATGTTTTAAGTGCAAGGGCAGAGGACACATGGCTAGAGAATGCCCAAATCCCCGAGTTATGATCATGTTGGATTCGGGTGAGTACGAGTCTCAAGATGAGGACGATGTCCAAATGACCGAAGCAGACACTGAAGAAGTATATTGTGAGGCTGAATATGGTGAGTCTCTGGTCATAAGGCGAGCATTGAACCTCACGGTTCATCCTGACGAGACAGCCCAAAGAGACAACATCTTTCATACAAGATGTTCCATCCGAGGCAAGGTATGTAATTTGGTAATTGATGGAGGGTCATGTACCAATGTAGCGAGTGACTACATGGTCACTAAGCTCTGCCTAGAACGCACTAAACACCCTCACACATATAAGCTAAGATGGTTAAATGATAAGGCTGAATTGCGTGTAACGGACCAAGTGCTTGTACCGTTCAATGTGGGCAAGTACTCGGATGAGGTTGTGTGTGATGTTGTTCCTATGCAAGTTGGCCATCTTCGTCTTGGTAGACCTTGGCAGTTTGACAAGGACGCCATTCACCATGGCCGAAGTAATATGTATTCGTTTGTGCATGATAAAAAGAAGTATAATTTAACACCTCTTACACCTACTCAAGTACACGAACTACAAGTTAAAATGTTAAAAGAGAAAGATGCCTCGACCAGGAACAACTTGTTTATCAAGCCCAGTTATATTTCTAAGACAATCACTTGCAAGGAACCGATATTACTAATGATCTTTAAGGAGATGTTAAGTGAAGGTTCTAGTGCGTTGGAGCAACAATTTCCTACTGAAGTTACTGAACTCTTGGACCGATTTGCTGATGTGTTTCCTGATGAAATACCTCCTGGCTTACCTCCCATAAGAGGAATAGAGCACCAGATCGATTTTGTGCCCGGAGCCCCATTGCCCAATCGAGCCGCATACCGCGTTAATCCGAAAGAAGCCAAGGAACTAGAAAAGCAAGTGAGGGAACTTATGGACAAGGGCTATGTTCGTGAGAGCCTCAGACGGAGTTCTTAAACCTCGACGGAGCCAAGAAGGCCGATGACGTGAAGAAGCTACACCAATCGGTCAAAGAACAGCTCGAGAGGACCAATGCCCAACGTGTGAAGAATGCCAACAAGGGCAGGAAGCACGTGTCTTTTGAAGTTGGAGAATGGGTGTGGTTGCACATGCGACCGGAACGATTCCCGGACCAACGCAAATCGAAGCTATCGCCTCGCAGAGACGGCCCATTCAAAATCTTGGAGAAAATCAATGACAACGCCTACAAACTAGAACTCCCAGGTGAGCTTAAGGTGTATGCTACATTCAATGTTTCTGACTTAGCTCTTTTTGATGCAGGTGATGACGTTTTGGGGTCAAAACCTCATGAAGAGTGAGGGAGTGATGAGGACATCGAGTCAACGACCCAAGTCATACAAGAACCACTAGTGCCAAGTGGACCAGTGACTAGAACCAGGAGAAGGAATATGGAAAAGAAGTTCAACGTGTTCATGGACCAGCTCGGATCAGAAGGTTTCTTCAAGACGGAAACTAGGCCGCTAAGCCCGTTAGCGAGCAGTTATTGGACCGATTCTTTCAAGCAGGATCCACTCATGATCCAGGACGATTCAGAAGGCAATCCACATATGGAAATAAAGCTCTTTGAGACTAGTTTCCAGAACACTAGAGATAAGCCAAAGAATCCTCACCATTCGGACCAGAACGCCCAAACACTGAAGACATATCGGCTGGATTCTTTGCTGGCCGATAACACTAAATGGCCACTCATCAAGCCCAGGTTCGTGGCCCACTTATATAAGGTCGATTTCACTTCACCAGAGACGACTTAGGCCCAAGGAAGGTCATTAGTTGGGTTTGTAAGTCGTTTGGTGCTCTTTTCCCAACCTTCGTTTTTATCCCACTGGGTTTTGCGAAGATGGGTTTTTACCGAGGCCAAACGGCTTACAATATTATTGGCCCAATTAATGACTCTCTGTAATCCCATGAAGACCAAATACACGAGGCCTCCCTTCTATTTTCTTAGTCCTTTTAATTCTTTTGTTAACGGGCCTAAATTGTTAAGGACCCGTCTCGTTATTTCTTTGTCGATTTATTTCCTTTCTTTTGGCATGTGTTTTCTTTAAAAACCTTAAGGCTTTGTCTTTTCTGGGTCACACAGACAATAAGGATTTTCTTTTCAAGTTTTTGTTCTTCACAAAAACTTTTCTTCTCTCTACATCGTGAGTGAGTTCGATTCTTAGGGAAACCCCTTGAAGTATCAAGAGACCGTCGCCTCTCTTGTGGTTCTCATCGCCCCACCAACACCATCCATCTTATCCCGTTGGCAGAAGAGAGAGACCTTAGTCCAGCTTCTTCAACACAACCCTCTCGACCCAAACTCTCGACCATCGACCTCCGGTTTGTGTGAGACGGGTTTGAGTGCGTATCACGTGAATGGGATAATGATCTAATTGACACTCTCTTAGATGCGGAAGATGCATAGATTGTAAAGAAGATGGTTTTGTCGAAGCATGCGATTCAAGATAAATGGATTTGGCCTTTCAATCGCGATTCCAATTACACAGTTAAGTCGGGATACTAACTAGCGACTCATTTGAATTTGGATGATGATCGGATAGAAGCCCCTTCTGGTAATCTAGAGTTAAAAAAGGAGATATGGAGTCTACAAATTATTACTAAGATCAAGCATTTCCTTTGGAGGGTTCTTACAGGGGCTATACCAACCTCATAAAGATTAAAAAGTAGAAATGTAAACATTAGTCCGTTGTGTCAACGTTGTTGTGTTGATGAGGAGGGTATAAATCACGTTTTATTTGAGTGTGATCACGCAAGAGCAGCTTGGAGATGTGCAGATATCCTACATTTCGATCTAAACAGGGTACAACTTGAGGAGAACATTCGTACAATGATTCAAATTTCCAAAATCAGATCATACTCCAGAGAGGTTAGACTACTTCCTTTTTGGCTTGGTTGGCAAATTTGGAAATCTAGGAATGAGTATATATATTCTCTAATCGTGGTGTACATCCTAATGAGGACATTTCAAAAGCAAAGGATGCAGTTATCGAGTGGACGGAAGCTGATATAAGACTCGTATGACCTAGTCTTATAAGGGATGTGCGGAAGTGGGCTTATATTCAAAGCTGGCGGTCGCTCTCTCTTTGAATCTAAACGGGAACAAATGGAGGTTGAGATGGATTGATGAACGCCACTCAAAGTTGTGTAAGGCTATGAGATAAGTTCGACACTCTGATTTTTAGGAGACACACTCGACTAAGAACGAGAGCAAAACGTTTTCAAAGCAAAACAAAAAGACTTATATTAATTCAAAGGTGAAAATAAAAGTACAATGCTATGAGCTTTCTATAGGCTCGAATTGAGACAACCTCCAACGGTCTAAAATGACAAAAAAATAGAAGGAAATCATTTGAAATAAATCAGAAAACGTGTTAGATAGGATGGTGCTTTCTCCTAGCCGTTAGGCTTGAATGCGTTGGTCGGAATAAGGAAACTTGAGAATCCTTTGATTTTCTGGAAATATGGCGTGTATCTTGAGTCTTCTAGGTGATAAGAAGGTTTAGTTGGCGTGAATAAACCATCCCCTTGGATGAATGTAGTCATTTCCATATATTGGTTCATTAAGCTCCTAATAAGGCAATTATTGAATGGCAGGTCTCTTTGAGTTGGATCAACGGTCTTGATTGGATCAGGAGGTTTGAATGGCTGAGATGCAGCTGGAGATGACATATCTTTGATGGAGAACACGCTGGTCCAAGGAAATATTGGAGTTTCCTTAGTTGACTTCAAATGGACACGTTTCAGAAAATTGCTGACATAAGGAGGATCCGGTGGGGTCTGGGGCAGATCAGGGGCAGTTTGGATCCTTAAGAGACCCAAGAAAACAGGTATGGTCGGTATTGGGTCAGGTGGATGGTGTATGGACTTGTAGACTTCATTCTTTGGCCTTGGTGCTCGTATGGCTTCATTTGGGCCGTGAATCTTGTTACTCCGACCAAATGGAAGAATCTCTCGATCATCTCCAAGGTTTCTGATGAGGACATCGACTCTAGAACCGACCCAAATGAGATGCCCATCGTCCAAGAAGGTCCCATGACCCGTTCTAAAGCCAAACAGCTCAGAAGAAGATTTGGGACAGCAATACAGGCTTTCGTCAACTCACCCGGACCAGGCGACCCATTTCAAGTTTTAGCCGGGAGAAGAGAGCCCATGCCAGATGACCGTCCGAACGACCTGATCTTCACTGACGAAGGTAAGTTCTCTCGTCCAAGTGACCATTCTAAGACTAACAGGACATGTGGTTTTAGCCCTGCAGCCACAGAACCAGTTCTAGCCGAGGAACTTTACTCGAAGACAGTTTTAGCCGAGACAGAAGAGTCAAGTCCAAACGATGGCCCAAACGATCTGATCTTCACTGAGGGAGGAAAGTTCTCTCGCCCAAGTGACCATTCTAAGACTAACAGGACATGTGGTTTTAGCCCTGCAGCCACATAACCAGTTCTAGCCGAGGAACTTTACTCGAAGACAGTTTTAGCCGAGACAGAAGAGTCAAGTCCAAACGATGGCCCAAACGATCTGATCTTCACTGAGGGAGGAAAGTTCTCTCGTCCAAGTGAATATTTTAAGGCTAACAGGACAAGTAGTTTCCCTATTAGAGATGCAGAACAGCCAGCTGCTTCACTCACAAGCCGCTTAGCCGGGAAGGACCAACAATGGGCTACAGAAGGTATTGAGGCTGAAGAATCGCAAGAACTTGAAGAGGCTGGTTTCTCTGTTCAAGAAGACCTCCTAGAAGACTTCACCAAGCTGCTGCACGCACGGGACGCACCGAAGCCAGAGTCACCTTCAAAGGCGCATCATGCGCCACCTTGGGCCACTTCGCATCAATGTAAGCTATTTACATTATATACTGTTCTTGCAGGTGTTCCAAGCACCAACAACGACTAAGAGCAGCATCAAATCGACCTTAAGTCTTTAGTTAGATTGCGCGGCCAAACTTTCCTTATTTTGCTTTAATGAAACGATGAGTATTGGTTTTTAGAGTCTTTTGTTTCGTGTTGTTTTATTTCGAACGTCCTGTTGTTTTGAGTCTTTTCTTGTCGTTTTGAGTAGAACCCTAGAAGGTTCAAGCTGACGGGCTATTAATAAATCCCCACACGCAGCTTTGTAGTCACAACTTTTTACCCTAGATCAATAAAATAGCCGCACTTTCTTCTAAGTGTTCTTGAGAAGCGAATTCTCAAACTGTTCTTGTTTTTGCTCGAGAGATTCGATCAAGACCAAGTCCTTGCACCGTATCAGAGAGTAACCTCCCCTATGTGTCGTGTATTCACCTCCCCAACATCCCACTCACTAGGCTCCACACGAGAGAAGCGACCGCCATCGTGTCAAGCCGCCGCCACCTTCGATCATCAATCGACTAAAGGAGAGGGCGACCGCCTGTCTTTAGTTCCACCAACTATCCGGTTAAGTTCTCACCAACGAGGCTTACACCATCTGGTATCAGAGCCAAAGGTTCCACCTTTGGTTTTTCTATCTCTTTGCTTCAAGTTATTTTCATAATCGTATCGCTAGGTTATTAGTCGTTTAGTTCAAAAAAAAAAAAAAAAAAAAAAAAAAAATTTGGTTAGGGTTTATTAGATCTGTCGTGTCTTCTTGTTTGACTAAAGAAAAGCAAAAAAAAAAAATATATAGAAGCTTAGTTTAAGTCGTTAGTTAAATCTTTCGTAAATAAAAAAAAAAAAAAAAAAGGAAGTTTGTCTTATCGGTAGTAGTGTTTCGGGAAAATTCCTAAAAGGGATTTTAGAATTTTTCCCTTCGTGTTTAAGACTTGCCAATTGTTTAGGACCCTTGTTAGAACATCTAGTAAATTCGACAAAGGCTTTAAAATAGTTTCAAGTCGATTTCTGAATTTTCTTGTGAACCCACTCGGTATTTGACGAAATTATTGTCTTTGAGTGTTTAACAAGGAATACAGGATCTTAGACATGGGAGAAGAAGCTAACAACGCTCCCCAAGATGCCGTTATGCAGATGCTTACGGCCATGAGAGAAGAGTTGAGAGGGCTTGGCCAAAGACTAGGCCAGCTCGAGCAGCCGCAACCAAGAGGAGCCGAAGAAGCTCAACAACAAGCGAGGAGGAATGCCCCTGTGAATGACCAACAAGATGCGATACATGATGACCATGACAGCATGCCGGAGATGGAGGACGACTTTCCCCCTGATCCCATACGTCACCTGAACCAAAGGCGACGTGACCCCATAAGAGGGCCTCGGCCAAGAGAGCGTGAGCCTAATCATGACATGAAATTGTCACCTCCTACGTTTGCAGGAAAGTCAAATCCGGAAGTGTACTTGGATTGGGAAAGACGCATGGAGTACATCTACGAGTGCTATGGCTATGGAGAAGGCAAGAAGATAGCCTTGGCAGCCGCACAACTCACCGAAAATGCACTTGCGTGGTGGGATAGGACTGTAGCCGAAAGAAGAAGGCAACTCTTTGGGCCGGTCCAAACGTGGCATGACATGAAATATCTCCTAAGACTAAGGTATGTGCCTGATCATTATCACCGTGACCTGCAAAAACGTTTCAGGAAGCTAGCACAAGGCAGCCGGACAGTAGAGGAGTATTTTGAAGAATTTGAGAAACTGATGAACTCGTTGGAGTTAGAAGAATCCGAAGAAGCTTTGATGGCTCAATTCATTGATGGGCTTCAAGAGCGTATAGCTAGAAAGGTGGAGAGAGCTAGGTATAGTGGACTTCATGAGCTACTACACCTCTCGGTGCAAATAGAGCAACAAATTAAGAGGAAGACTTCACTCTCCAACCGAACCAGGAGCAACCCGCCTTGGCAAGCAAGTAGCAGCAAGCCGGTCGACAAAGGAAAAGCTGTCGAGATCGACTCTCGGTTCAAAAGCCGAACCAATGACTTCTCGAAGGCATCCCGGCCCGAACAAGGTAAGTTCCCTAACACTAGTCAAGCTAGAACTCGTGACATTACCTGTTTTAAATGTCAGGGAAGAGGACACTATGCTAGAGACTGTCCAAACCAAAGAGTCATGATCATTACGGCGAGTGGTGGCTACGAATCTCAAGACGAGACGGAAGAAGAAGTAGATGGAGCTGATGACGACGTTGAGTACCCAGATACCGGTGATCTACTAGTAACTAGGCGAGTCCTTAGCGTGCTGATTCAACCCGAAGAGAAAGTTCAAAGAGAAAACTTGTTCCACACACGATGCACCATTAACAACAAGGTATGTAATCTTGTAATAGATGGGGGATCTTGTGCTAATGTGGCTAGCAAGTTTATGGTAGACAGGTTAGGCTTGGAGAAGACTAAGCACCCTAGGCCCTACAAGCTACAATGGCTCAATGACACCACAGAGCTCAAAGTGACGGAACAAGTGAGTGTGCCCTTTAGCGTAGGTAAGTATCAAGACCAGGTACTTTGCGACGTAGTTCCTATGCAAGCTGGCCATCTCCTGCTGGGGAGACCGTGGCAATTTGACCGTGCAACCCTTCACAATGGCCGGACAAATTACTACTCATTCGTGCACAAGGAGCGCAAACACAATTTGGCCCCTCTAAGCCCGACCGAAGTGCAAGAACTTCAGGCCAGGATGAGCAAGGAGACCAAGGTAAGTGTCTCTAATCTATACATCAATGCTGGTGGTTTAAACCGTGCTATGAGTGCCGAAGGCACTATATTACTAATGCTGTTTAAAGAGTGTCTAAGTACAGGACACAAAGAACTAGCATTGCCGCCGGAAGTAGATGCTCTGTTAAGCAAATTTAGAGATCTATTCCCTGAAGAGAACCCACCCGGCCTGCCCCCTCTACGAGGAATAGAGCACCAAATAGACCTTGTTCCAGGCTCTGCCTTACCGAATAAGGCCGCATATCGAATGAATCCCGAAGAGACGAAAGAATTGGAGAAGCAAGTCCGGGATTTGTTAGATAAGGGCTACATAAGAGAAAGCCTCAGCCCATGTGCGGTCCCCGTGCTGTTAGTGCCAAAGAAAGATGGCACTTGGAGAATGTGTGTGGATTGCCGAGCTATCAACAATATCACCATCAAATACCGGCACCCTATCCCACGCTTAGACGACATGCTAGACGAACTAAGTGGTTCTACTATCTTCTCAAAGGTAGATTTGAAAAGTGGATACCACCAAGTCAGGATGCGTGAAGGAGATGAGTGGAAAACAGCCTTCAAGACCAAGCAAGGGCTGTACGAGTGGCTAGTCATGCCTTTTGGCTTGACCAATGCACCAAGTACCTTCATGCGACTAATGAACCAGGTTCTTCGTGCCTATATAAGTAAATTTGTGGTGGTCTATTTCGATGACATACTTATATATAGTAAGAACCTACAAGATCATCTCAAACACCTAGAACTAGTGCTTAAATCACTTCGCAAGGAAGGCCTTTATGCTAACCTTAAGAAGTGCACCTTTTGTACTAACCAACTTGTGTTCTTAGGTTTTGTAGTAAGTGAACAGGGACTACAAGTGGATGAGGAGAAGATCAAGGCCATAAGAGATTGGCCCACACCGACGTCTATAGGGCATGTTAGGAGCTTTCATGGCTTGGCAAGCTTCTACCGACGGTTCGTGAGGGATTTCAGTACTGTTGCTGCCCCACTCACAGCTGTGATCAAGAAGAACGTGCCATTCACATGGGGAACAGCTCAAGAAGCTGCCTTCAACAAACTCAAAGGTCGACTCACTCAAGCACCGGTTCTTGCCTTGCCCGATTTCGATGAAATGTTCGAAGTAGAGTGTGATGCGTCCAGCTTAGGGAGTGGAGCTGTGCTACATCAAAGGAAAAGACCAGTAGCCTTCTTTAGTGAGAAACTAAGTGGAGCCACGCTAAACTATCCAACTTATGACAAGGAGCTCTACGCTCTTGTCCGGGCATTAGAGACTTGGCAACATTACTTGCTGTCTAAGGAGTTCATCATTCATACGGATCATGAGACTCTTAAGCATTTGAGATGTCAGACTTCACTAAAAAGAAGACATGCCAAGTGGCTTGAGTTTGTGGAGACGTTCCCCTACGTCATCAAGTACAAAAAGGGAAAAGAAAATGTAGTAGCCGATGCCTTGTCAAGAAGGCATGCTCTCATATCAACAATGGAGGCCAAAGTGCTAGGATTCGAACACATCAAAGACCTCTACAAAGATGACCCTGACTTCAAAGAATGCTACACTAATCACGGCAAAGGAATATACGGTCCATTCTATCTCCAAAATGATTTTCTTTTTAAAGGTAGACGTTTGTGTATTCCACAGGGGTCAATGAGGGAGTTAGTGCTTAGTGAAGCACATGGAGGAGGATTGATGGGACACTTCGGTGTAGACAAGACCTTGGCCATAGTAAAAGATCATTTCTATTGGCCACACCTCAAGAAAGACGTAAAGAGATATTGCTCGAGATGCGTCCAATGCCGCAAAGCCAAATCTAGGTCACATCCTCATGGTCTTTATCTTCCTTTACCTATTCCTAACGCCCCATGGGTAGATATTTCGATGGATTTTGTGTTAGGACTCCCCAAGATACGACACCAAGATTGCATCTTTGTTGTTGTGGACCGGTTCTCTAAGATGGCACACTTCATCCCGTGTGACAAGACAAATGACGCGACCAACATTGCTAATTTGTTCTTCAAGGAGGTGGTACGCCTGCATGGAATTCCAAGGACGATAGTATCCGATCGTGACACAAAATTTTTGGCTCATTTTTGGAGGACCTTGTGGAGGAAGTTAGGAACCAAGCTCCTTTTCTCCACTACATGTCACCCCCAAACAGATGGACAAACGGAAGTGGTAAACCGTACACTTGGATCCTTACTTAGAGCTACTCTTGGTAACAACATGAAAACATGGCTTGATTGCATCCCATTCATAGAATTTGCGTATAATAGGGCTGTTCATTCGGCCACTAAGCTATCTCCTTTTGAAGTTGTCTATGGAATTAACCCTCTATCTCCAGTAGATCTAGTGCCTCTTCCTCAAGTAGAACAGGTTAATCAAGACGGGCTTAGGCGAGCCGAGCTCATCAAAGAGTTGCATGAGAAAGCTAAGGCCAATATTGAGAAGAAAACCGAAGGGTACAAGAGAAGCCATGACAAAGGCAGGAAGGAGCTCACCTTTGAGCCATGAGATTGGGTCTGGCTACATATGACAAAAGAAAGATTCGCGGACAAGCGTGCGTCCAAGCTCGCTCCAAGAGGCGACGGCCCATTTAAAGTTCTAGCCAAAATCAACGACAATGCCTACAAACTAGAGCTACCAGGTGAGTTTAATATCTCACATACGTTCAACGTTGCTGATTTATCTTCCTTTGATACAGGAGATCCAGTTTTGTGGACAAAACCTCTTGAAGAGGGAGGGAATGATGAGGACATCGACTCTAGAACCGACCCAAATGAGATGCCCATCGTCCAAGAAGGTCCCATGACCCGTTCCAAAGCCAAACAGCTCAGAAGAAGATTTGGGACAGCCATACAGGCTTTCGTCAACTCACCCGGACCAGGCGACCCATTTCAAGTTTTAGCCGGGAGAAGAGAGCCCATGCCAGATGACCGTCCGAACGACCTGATCTTCACTAACGAAGGTAAGTTCTCTCGTCCAAGTGACCATTCTAAGACTAACAGGACATGTGGTTTTAGCCCTGCAGCCACAGAACCAGTTCTAGCCGAGGAACTTTACTCGAAGACAGTTTTAGCCGAGACAGAAGAGTCAAGTCCAAACGATGGCCCAAACGATCTGATCTTCACTGAGGGAGGAAAGTTCTCTCGTCCAAGTGACCATTCTAAGACTAACAGGACATGTGGTTTTAGCCCTGCAGCCACAGAACCAGTTCTAGCCGAGGAACTTTACTCGAAGACAGTTTTAGCCGAGACAGAAGAGTCAAGTCCAAACGATGGCCCAAACGATCTGATCTTCACTGAGGGAGGAAAGTTCTCTCATCCAAGTGAATATTTTAAGGCTAACAGGACAAGTAGTTTCCCTATTAGAGATGTAGAACAGCCAGCTGCTTCACTCACAAGCCGCTTAGCCGGGAAGGACCAACAATGGGCTACAGAGGGTATTGAGGCTGAAGAATCGCAAGAACTTGAAGAGGCTGGTTTCTCTGTTCAAGAAGACCTCCTAGAAGACTTCACCAAGCTGCTGCACGCACGGGACGCACCGAAGCCAGAGTCACCTTCAAAGGCGCATCATGCGCCACCTTGGGCCACTTCGCATCAATGTAAGCTATTTACATTATATACTGTTCTTGCAGGTGTTCCAAGCACCAACAACGACTAAGAGCAGCATCAAATCGACCTTAAGTCTTTAGTTAGATTGCGCGGCCAAACTTTCCTTATTTTGCTTTAATGAAACGATGAGTATTGGTTTTTAGAGTCTTTTGTTTCGTGTTGTTTTATTTCGAACGTCCTGTTGTTTTGAGTCTTTTCTTGTCGTTTTGAGTAGAACCCTAGAAGGTTCAAGCTGACGGGCTATTAATAAATCCCCACACGCAGCTTTGTAGTCACAACTTTTTACCCTAGATCAATAAAATAGCCGCACTTTCTTCTAAGTGTTCTTGAGAAGCGAATTCTCAAACTGTTCTTGTTTTTGCTCGAGAGATTCGATCAAGACCAAGTCCTTGCACCGTATCAGAGAGTAACCTCCCCTCTGTGTCGTGTATTCACCTCGCCAACATCCCACTCACTAGGCTCCACACGAGAGAAGCGACCGCCAACGTGTCAAGCCGCCGCCACCTTCGATCATCAATCGACTAAAGGAGAGGGCGACCGCCTGTCTTTAGTTCCACCAACTATCCGGTTAAGTTCTCACCACCGAGGCTTACACCAGTTTCCCTTACTGAGCTCCATCTTCACTCGTCTATACTCCATTCTGGTCCGGTCTGGTCCAAGTTGAGACGCCTCCTCTCCATGGGCTTCCTTTGGTACGATGTCCGCATCATACCCTCCCCCTTGACTGAATTTTGTCCTCAAAATTGTTTGACCTGCGCGCGGAGAAGTCAAGTTAAAGTTTGTAGTAGGCAGTATGGTGAGAAGATTACCTCTTGGCTCAGTGTGCATTGGTTCGTAAGGTGGATGTGTGTTGAACGGTGCCTCCTTGATCAGCAAATTATAGATGACTCCTAAGGCTCGTTTTGGCTCCGGCTTTAAAGTGTTACTGGTTTGGTCTCCTACTCCGGGTTTTTTTTGTTTCCGTGTGCACTCGTTGACTCTCACAACCTGTTTCAAAACTCTTGGACAAGAACAAGTGTGGTAAGGCAGTTTGAAGATAAGTTTTATCAGATTTTTGTAGAAACAAACTTACCTTAGCTTTGTGTTTCTCCTTGGTCTTTGCTTGCATTGCACGCACCTCAGCTTGTTCGAGCGGTGCTAGTGTGATCTTGCGGTTGTTGTGGTGAAAGGTATAGCGATTGGTGCGGCCATTATGTGACACATCTCTGTCATATTGCCACGGTCTCCCCAACAATATGTGTCCAGCTTGCATAGGGGCAACATCAAACAAGATTTCATCCTTGTATTGTCCGATGGAGAAGGGAACTCGCACTTGTTTTGATACCTTAAGCTCTTCATTGTCGTTAAGCCACTTCAACTTATATGGCTTTGGATGGATTGTTTCCTCTAATCCCAACTTTTCGATCATCTCAGCACTAGCAATATTAGCACAAGATCCACTATCTACAATTAATTGACATATCTTGTCTCTTACGGTACAACGTGTATGAAACAAATTTTCTCTTTGCGCAATTTCTTCTTGCACCGGCTGAGTGTTTAAGACTCTTTGTATCACTAGCATCTCTCCTTTATCAGCATACTCGATGTCTTCATCCATTGCCTCTGTTTCTGGTTCATCTCGCCATTCTTCTTCTCCGAGAGTGTTTATGACCATAATGTAGGACCAAAATTATCGCACAATAGACAGAAGAGATTTAATCACGATTTATATAAATAAACAGTAAGGAACAGACGATTCATAAAACGATAAAGCAATAAAATAAATCTAAGGAGGCGAGATGAATCTTTTTCCTTAACTCTAAGAATCTCCCGTAGTGCGACGGGTTTTAATAGATCCATGAGTCCCAGGATACAAAGTAATCTGTATCATCTACACTTGATATCAGATCTATCGAACATTATACTACGATACTCTCGAATAAAGACTTACTCTAAGCTGTAGAGAATTGAAGGAACTTTTTCTTTTGTAAGTGTGTTTTCTGTGTGTGATTGGATGCCTTTCTCTCAAGAGAGGCGATCCTATATATAGGAGAAGATCATAGAGGAAATTATTTCCAACTAGCGATGTGAGACTTTTTACATGTCCCTCACTTTTCCTTTTTTTAGGTTTTTCCTTTTCTTAAGGCTTTTCCTTTTTTGTAGGCTTTTCCTTTTTTAAGGCTTTTTTTTTTTTTAAAGGTTTTTCCTTTTTACATTCACAAGGCTTTTTTACTTAGCCCAAATGTCTCATTTCAATTCACACATACACATATTTATAAAGCCCGCAAGCTCTTATAAATTTTGTTCCAACAATCCCCCACATGAATAGAAATGACTATAAACATATGAAAATTGAACAGACTAGACTTTACTAGACATACTTGACTAGACTCATCTAGACATAGACAGACTTTCGAGAGTATACGAAAATGTAACTGTATCTGAGAGGTAGCATTTTCCAGCTTTGAACCAAACATTTTTAATATCTGTCGAGTTTACTCGGCCAGGAGGTGAACATGATGTCTTGAACCGCCCGGATTTTTATGTAAACTTAGACAACATGTATCGCACAGAGACATCTTCTCGTAGAACTTTGTTCTCTATTGTGTTCATTTTGGCCTTGAACATTCCTGGTATTCGTGAGTGAATTTGGAGAATATAGCCTTCTCTTTCATTCTCCTAGAAACGGCCCCATTTCACACTTCACTAGGTGATCTTTTATTAGCTTGTTTTTCAGAAGTGTCCTGTCACACTCCACTATCTACATAGATATGCAATCATTAAAAGCCAACGCTTATCCTTACTATCCACAGGTAGCACTGTTATATCATCCTAGGAACTGGGCAGAGACATAGTCTCACAGTGCTCAATTCGAATCAGTTTAATTTTGTTTCCCTTTGAACCTAGATCTTGGGATCTCCAGTCACATAGGTGGGGTATATGTCAAACATCATCTTTTTCTATAGGCTTTAAACCCATTCCTTTTGATGATTTTACAATTTGATCTCGCGGCAAACCTTTGGTAAATGGATCCGCTAGGTTATCAGCCGACTTGATGTAATCTATCGTTATTACACCAGTTGAGATCAATTGTCTAATGGTCTTATGTCGTCTTCTTATATGACGAGACTTGCCATTATATAGATTACTCAATGCCCGAGAGATAGCCGACTGGCTATCACAGTGTACACGTAATGCTGGCACTGGTTTCTCCCACATCGGGATATCTTCCAAAAAGTTTCGAAGCCATTCTGCTTCCTCAGCAGCTTTGTCTAAAGCTACAAACTCTAACTCCATGGTTGATCTGGCCAGGAGTGTTTGTTTTGAAGATTTCCAGGATATTGTTGCACCAGCAAGAGTAAAGACATATCCACTCGTGGATTTGGAGTTTCTTGAATCTGAAATCCAATTGGCATCACTGTACCCTTCCAGCACTGCTGGTTCTTTACCGAAGTGCAGCCCATAACTTTTAATGTATCTTAGATAATTTAATACCCTAGTTATGGCTCTCTAATGGGTATGACCTGGATTGCTCGTGTAACGACTTAGTACGTTTACCGAGTGTGCTAAATCGGGTCTAGTACAATTCGTTAAGTACATTAGACTCCCGATGACTCTTGCATACTCCACTTGTAACAGCGCTTCACCTGAATTCTTTGTCAAGTGAAGATGAGGATCAAGTGGAGTTTTTTCAGTCCCATTGGAGTAGGTCTTAAACCTCTCTAGGATTTTTGTAGCGTAATGATCTTGAGACATAATTATTCCTTTTGAATTTCGAATAATCTTAATCCCTAGAATTACATCAGCTAATCCCATGTCTTTCATATCAAACTTTCCACTTAGCATGTTCTTTGTTTGAATGATTATATCTTTGTTGCTTCCCATGATTAGCATGTCATCTACGTACACACACAACAACACATAACCTTGTGAAGTACTTTTGATATAGATGCACTTATCACATTCATTGATGTGAAAGCCATTTGACATCATTACATTGTCAAATTTTTCATGCCATTGCTTCGGAGCTTGCTTGAGTCCATATAGCGATTTGACAAGTCTACATACTTTCTTCTCTTGTCCGGGAGCAACATAACCCTCAGGTTGATTCATATAGATCTCTTTCTCTAAATCTCCGTTTAGAAAAGCAGTCTTAACATCCATCTGATGTATTTCAAGGTTTCTTAAAGCTGCGATTCCAATCAACATGCGAATAGAAGTAATTCTCGTCACTGGAGAATAAGTGTCAAAGAAGTCCAATCCTTCCTTTTGACGAAATCTTTGTACCACAAGCATGGCCTTATATGTGTCTATAGAGCCATCGATTTTTAGCTTAGTGGTGAAGACCCATTTACAGCCCAGAGGTTTACAACCTTGAGGTAGGTCTACCAACTCATAAGTATGATTTTGCATAATTGAGTTGATTTCACTGTTAGATGCCTCCCTCCAGAAAGGTGCATCAGGTGTAGACATCGCTTCCATGAAAGTTCTTGGACCACTTTCCGCTAGGAATGCCATTATGAACTCAGAGCCAAATGTCTTCTCCTTACGAGCTCTCTTGCTTTGTCTCGGTTCAGCTTCTTCTACTTCTGTAGAAGTGCCTGAAGTGCTTGCCTCATTGCTAGCATCTCGTTCGTCATGAGTTTGTTTAGGATTTCCTATATCCTTACATGAAAACACATTTTCGAAGAAGTATGCATTCCTTGACTCCATTATTGTGTTTACATGAATGTCTGGTATATCTGATTTATGTACCAGAAATCGATAGGTACTACTATTGTGCGCGTATCCGATGAAAATGCAATCTACCATTTTAGGTCCGATGGTGACCTTTTTCGGAAGTGGTACTGCAACTTTTACCAGGCACCCCCACACTTTCAGGTATATATACGAAGGTACATTACCATTCCAAAGTTCATAAGGAGTTTTTCCTGTGACTTTGTGTGGAATTTTGTTCAGGATATAATTAGAAGTAAGCAGAGCTTCCCCCCCCCCCCCCACATGTTCTGGGCTAACCCAGATTCCTGCAACATTGCATTCATCATTTCCTTAAGAGTTCTGTTTTTTCTTTCAGCAACTCCATTGGATTCCGGTGAGTAGGGAGCAGTTGTTTGATGAATAATGCCATGTGCTCTACATAATGCATCAAATGGTTCACTATATTCACCACCCATATCACTTCTGACCTTTTTTATGGTCTTGCCGAGTTGGTTTTCAACTTCCAGCTTGTATTCTTTAAATTTGTCCAAGGCTTCATCTTTACTTCGCAGTAGAAAGATGTAACAATATCTCGTGCAATCATCTATGAAAGTCACAAAATATTTTTTGCCTCCTCTGGTTTGAATATATTTCAAATCACATAAATCTGTGTGAATTAAACCTAGAGGTTCTGTTGTTCTTTGAATGCTGGGTGATGGCATTTTAGTGAGTTTGGCTTGGACACAAACCTCACATTTGTCTTTGCTTAATTTACATTTAGGAATCATGTTCATGTTCATTAATCTACTCATAGACTTGAAATTAACATGTCCTAATCGTTCATGCCAAATATTAAAAGACTCAGCGAGATAAGCATTTGGTTTCTTATCATTAATCTTAGGGTTCTTCGAGGTGGAAGCCTCGGTTACATTATCCTTTCGGATTACTGCCTCAACAGACATCTTAAACAGATTATCACAAACAAAACCCTTACCCAAATACATCCCATTCTTTGTTAGGATCAGCTTATCACCTTCTAGCTTCACAGAGAATCCATGCTTACTTATGAGCGATCCAGAGATCAGATTCTTGCGCATATCTGGTACATGGACTACGTTCGTGAGAATCAGTTCATGTCCAGAGGTGAGCTTCAGAACAACCTTCCCGTGACCATCAATTTTCGACGAGGCAGAATTACCCATCAAGAGTTTTTCACCATTCTTGGTCTTTGTGTATGTGGAGAACATCTCTCGATCCATACAGATGTGTCTGGTTGCACCAGCATCGAACCACCAAGTATTTGGATGGCTTTCAGCAACATTGGCCTCAGTGACCACAACACACATGTCAGCTTCTGTCAAGTTGGCTTGAGCCTTCTTGCTACGACAATCGACGGATTTGTGTCCTTGCTTCCCATAGAAGTTACACAATCCTAAGAACCTTTGAGAAGTCTGACCATTCTGACCACTTTTGTTCTTGAACTTTTGGAAGTTCTTTGGTGGCATCTTCCCTTTGCCTTTGTTAAGGTGACCTTTGTTCTGCCACTTGCCTTGATTGGGGTTTTGGTGTTCAACCATGTTCGCATTGTGTTCGCGAATTTTCACACCTACATTGATCTGTTGTTCCCGATTCGTAGACTCTACGCGGAGCTTAACAATCAGATCTTCAAGGCTCATCTTCTTTTTCTTCAGCCTGAGGTAGTTCTTGAAGTCCGTCCAACCATGAGGTAGCTTCTCAATGATGCAGCAACCTTGATAGGTTTCACACAGCCGCATTCCCTCAGCAAAGATATCGTGTAGGAGCCTCTGCACCTCATCGACTTGTTCCATTAGTGGTCTTGAATCCACCATCTTGTACTGCTCGAACTTCGCCACATTGAATTTCTGAGTACAAGAATCTTCAATGCGGTACTTCTTGTCTAAAGAATCCCACAGATCCTTAGATGTCTCAGCATTTTCGTACACCCCAAACAGAGAGTCCGAAAGGCTATTCTGAATATAGCCGTTGCACAAGAAGTCAGCATGTTCCCAGGCGTGGACACTCGCAAGCGCACGTGGATCAGTGTTATCTTCTGGGAGAACAGGTTTCACCTCACTGGTGTATTTCTCCAGATTCAATGTTGTCAGATAGAAGAACATCTTCCTTTTCCACATCTTGAATGCTGTCCCATCAAACTTGGTTGGAGGAGTGACATGGTTCCCAGATGGAACTTTGACCGTCTCGATCTGACTCGCAGTCGATTCAACCTTCTTACTGGTTTTCTCCACCAATCCAGAGTTGTTTTCCACATCAATTGTCATTCTGTTAAGACAAAAGAAACAACTTTCAATTAGTATCGATATATAAACTTTAACAATCGCAATTCTAATATTGAACTAAATCGCATTGGTGTCGATCGATACTCCTTGGTATCGATCGATACACACACAATGTCTATCGATACACCCATATGGTGTCGATCGATGCACTCAGTGTCGATCGATACACCCTTGGTGATGATCGATGCACGTGAGTTTTGCATAAGATCTATCGATACACCTCGGTGTCGATCGACGATCAGCTTGTATTGATCGATACACCTCGGTTTTGATCGATGCTCAGCTTGTGTCGATCGATACACATATAGTGTCGATCGATGCACCCTGTGTGTCGATCGATGCAAGTAAATTTTTACACAGGATCGATCGATAAACCACAGTGTCGATCGATACATGTTAATATTACACAGTATCGATCAACATAGACCCAACTAGGTCGATGCACAGTATCGATCGATACACCTCAGTGTCGATCGATACAACTCGATGCAAAGTATCAATAGATGCACCTTAGTGTCATCTGATACAACTGTTTACATGGTATCGATCGATGCACCTCAGTGTCGACCGATACAATTTTGTCTAGTATCGATCGATACCATAAGGTGTCGATCGATACTCACAAGGCTTCGATCGCAATCGAACCTATCAAAAACCTGATTTGTGTTCGTTGATTCTACCGTTCATTAATTGCAATTAAAGACGGTATTTAGAAGATGTTTAAAGCAGTACTGCTTCTACTACACGTTTCAAGTTGCTAAACAGCTTTTTGATAGCGTTTGAGTATCACTAGCAGATTAACATCTTCTTAAAAATAGAATAGATGGAGATTGCCTCTACTACACGTTTCAAGTTGCTAAGAAACTTTTTGATAACGTTTGAGTATCATCAGCAGTAGAAGAATCGTTTTAGAAAACCGTTTGAAAACGTTTATTTACTCGTGATTAAAGATCCAATTGAAGTAATAACAAAAATTGGATCTTCTTAGAGTTAAGATTTTAGGACCAAAATTATCGCACAATAGACAGGAGAGATTTAATCACGATTTATATAAATAAACAGTAAGGAACAGACGATTCATAAAACGATAAAGCAATAAAATAAATCTAAGGAGGCGAGATGAATCTCTTTCCTTAACTCTAAGAATCTCCCGTAGTGCGACGGGTTTTAATAGATCCATGAGTCCCAGGATACAACTAAAGTAATCTGTATCATCTACACTTGATATCAGATCTATCGAACATTATAATACGATACTCTCGAATAAAGACTTACTCTAAGCTGTAGAGAATTGAAGGAACTTTTTCTTTTGTAAGTGTGTTTTCTGTGTGTGATTGGATGCATTTCTCTCAAGAGAGGCGATCCTATATATAGGAGAAGATCATAGAGGAAATTATTTCCAACTAGCGATGTGGGACTTTTTACATGTCCCTCACTTTTCCTTTTTTTAGGTTTTTCCTTTTCTTAAGGCTTTTCCTTTTTTGTAGGCTTTTCCTTTTTTAAGGCTTTTCCTTTTTTAAGGTTTTTCCTTTTTACATTCACAAGACTTTTTTACTTAGCCCAAATGTCTCATTTCAGTTCACACATACACATATTTATAAAGCTCTCAAGCTCTTATAAATTTTGTTCCAACACAGAATACGTTTGTTGGGGGATTCTCTGGCTATATGACCACGTCCCCTGCATTTAAAACATTGTGGCTCACGGTTGTGGCTAGGGTTAGAAGTCTGACCTGCTTCATTGAACTTTCCCTTGAACCGAGTGTCTAAGACAACAGGTTCCTTCTTCTCTTGGGGCTTAACTATCTCTGGCTCCCAAGTTGTTTGAGCACAACTTCTGCTGGTGGTTGCTGTCTTCCTTTTGACGTGTTGTTCGGCCTGAATTGCTAGGTGGAGGAGCTTTTGAAGAGTACGGTAAGACTGTCTTTCTACCTTGCGTGCAATTCGATCTTG
The DNA here is from genome assembly GCA_030161315.1 of Eutrema japonicum. NCBI lineage: Eukaryota > Viridiplantae > Streptophyta > Magnoliopsida > Brassicales > Brassicaceae > Eutrema > Eutrema japonicum. The sequence continues at coordinate 18,116,653 of BSQW01000012.1, read as the reverse complement.
AAGACCATATAGAAACTGAAACATTAAGGACTCTTCGGTATTTTCAATCTCCAGTCTATTGATGAGGTGCTCGAACTCCTCAAAATATTCTTCTACGGACTTGCTGCCTTGCGTCAGTCTGCGAAATTTCTTTTGCATGTCCCGATGGTAATGGTCAGGAACAAATCTGCTCCTCATGTGTCGCTTCATGTTTCGCCAAGTGGCGATCTGCTCCTCATGGTATCTTCTCTTCTCAGCCATGTCTCTGTCCCACCATGTTAAAGCATGCTCGGTTAAGTGAGCTGAGGCAAAGCTGACCTTTTTCTGATCCGGTTATTGGTTACAATCAAAGATATGATCCATTCGTTGCTCCCAGTCCAAATAGGCATCTAGATTCACCCTTCCGGCAAAGGTGGGAGCACTGATCTTGAGATCATTATAGCGACCAGGGGGTAGATCTTCATCATCTCGATCTCTTTGTTGTCTCCTCCTCTGGTTTCTCTGTGGATCTGGCGGCTCATCATCACCATGCTCTATGTGATCATCCCTCTGATTGTTCCTTGGAGATTGATTTGCTCCAAGACCAGCAAGGTTGCGGTTTGGACCCATCCTGGCAGGTTGCTCTTGTCGGTTCGTATTGTCTTCGGGGGTTTGCATCCGAGTGTTGAGAGTCTCTAGATTGGCTAGGATGCGAAGGATGGCAGCGTTGGTTTCCAAGGGAACAGATTGCTCTTGATTATCTCCCATTGTAACTCTTTAAGCGTGTCTAGCAAAGAGAGAAAAGAAATACTCAATACTCAAAGACAAAAAAATAGCAATCGTATAAGATTGGAATCCACCAAATCTTATTGATCTTATTGATCACAATATGTCAAAGTGGACAAGCTTGTTGCGGATTGAAGTTCGCCACTCAAAGATGCGGAAGTCTTTGTGATAAGAACACGAATCAATGTCTATGTGAATCACACACAAAGACAAAGATCCCACTTGTTTTCTAAGGGAATCACACACAATAGAAAAGACAAGCAAACAAAGCATAAAAACTTTAAGAGGAAAAACTCTCTTTTATATTCCAAAAATTTCTATATATTTTTAAAATAGAACACTTGAGCTTTTTATAGCTCTTACAAGGTGATCTTTACAATAAATTACATTAAAATAAATTATTTACTTTTAAACAAAAGGAGGAAAATTTGCTAAATCAAATAATTGTCTTCTTGCCACCAATTTAGCCTTTGCCTTTGAATATGAATCCTTTGATTTTTTGTAAAGTTATGGGGATGAGATTTTTATAATAAACTCATATTGAAGACCTTGATTCACTTTTTTTGATATTGCATCATTCTCTCCCTCTTCAAATGGTTTTTCCTCAAAACCGTTTCATCTCCATAGTATTATATTTTGTTTTATTTGAACGCAAAACAGAAAAAGCTTTTTGTATATTTTTTTTTCAGATTTCTTAAAAATGAAATTTTCAAACGAATGAGAAACTTTTTTTTCAACTTAGATGAATACGATTAAATTCAACATATATATATATTTTTATGGATTTTCTGGATTTATAGAAAACAAAGACAACAACAAATTGAAACAAAATTTTCTTTTGGTTTTCTTTTTATGAAACGAAAAGTTAACTAAACTGAAAAAAATATTTTATTTGGTTTTTGATTTTATGAGGAATCAAATAGCAAAAACAATGAAGAACAATAATTAAATGCAAACACGAGGATGCAAACGGCGAGATACTCAGCCGATTGAAACCACGGGAAAACGATTTTTTATAAAATCAAAGAACAAAAACATAAAACTTTTTTTTTTGTAATTTGTTTTTCGATAAAAAGATGAAACAAAAAAAAACAGTAGAGGATATGAGCTTTTAGCTCTAATACCAAAATGATATAAGATTGGAATCCACCAAATCTTATTGATCACAAGATGTCAAAGTGGACAAGCTTGTTGCGGATTGAAGTTCGCCACTCAAAGATGCGGAAGTATTTGTGATAAGAACACGAATCAATGTCTATGTGAATCACACACAAAGACAGAGATCCCACTTGTTTTCTAAGGGAATCACACACAATAGAAAAGACAAGCAAACAAAGCATAAAAGCTTTAAGAGGAAAAACTCCTTTTATATTCCAAAAATTTCTATATATTTTTACAATAGAACAATTGAGCTTTTTATAGCTCTTACAAGGTGATCTTTACAATAAATTACATTAAAATAAATTATTTACTTTTAAACAAAAGGAGGAAAATTTGCTAAATCAAATAATTGTCTTCTTGCCACCAATTTAGCCTTTGACTTTGAATATGAATCCTTTGATTTTTTGTAAAGTTATGGGGATGAGATTCTCATAATAAACTCATATTGAAGACCTTGATTCACTCTTTTTGATATTGCATCAGAAGCAATGGCTGAAACAGAAGATCCAATTCAAAATATTCCATACGAAAGGATATATCGTAATAGTCAATGGGAACAACCACCTAATGGATGGTTGAAATGCAATTTTGATGGTAGTTTTCGGCAAGACTCAGATTTCACAGAAATCGGATGGATTTTAATAGATCATACTGGTGCTCATATATTTTCGGGACTATCTCGGGTGAAGAAAGTTCGATCTCCACTTCAGGCAGAGGCAATGGGGCTGTTACAAGCTCTGCAAATTATTTGGGTAAAAGGATGGAAAAATGTTTGGTTTGAGGGAGACAATCTGGAATTAACGAATCCGATTAACTAGTGGATATAAGACATTGGTAATTTACTTTATGCTGAAGCTTCAAGACTGTTCGTTGGGACACACTAATCGTGAGAGGAATGGTGCTGCTGATAAATTATCGAAGAAAACATATGATTTACATGATTTGAATTTATGTTTTAATGTTCCTTCGATATGGCTTATGGCTTATGCCTTATTTGTACTATCCGTATACGGTTTAAGTTAATAAAATTTGTTGTTAAAAAAAAAAAACTAATTTCTTATTGTTTTTTTTAAATCGAAAAGGTGGTCAATTATCTTCTTAACCATAATGAATTCTCATAATTACCAGGTCCAACCACATATATCCACGTCCATCCACAAAAATTGGATCCAATCCACCAATTCCAATTAAAACCACAATTAAAATATTGTAAGATTGTTTTTTTGTTTTTCTTCTCCAACATTAATTAAATTGTGGGCCCGTTAAATTGTTTATCAAATAAAATTTCTGAACCAAAATTGCCACTCTTTCTTTCTCTGTCTCTCCTCTTCTTCTGAATTCATCGCCATCTCCTTCACGATGGCCGGATCAGTTCTCCTCTTCCACCGCCACCACCACTATCGTTACAATCTCCGCCGCAAAATCAAACTGCCATTCTTCTACCTTTTCACCACCAAACCTCACTCCCCCAAACGCTTTCCATTCGTTCCCGACTCAGCAAAATCTGTCAAGATGGAAACCGACAACTCGCACGCCAACTGTTCGACGCAATTCTCAAACCAACCACCATTATGTGGAACACCATCATCATCGGCTTTATCTTCAATAATCTGCCTCACGAGGCTATCCTTTTCTATTCCCGGATGAAGAAGACGACACATTTCACCAAATGCGATCCTTACACTTACTCTTCCACACTCATGACCAGGAACTTGAAAGCTGGAAAGGCCGTGCATTGCCATTTAATTCGTTGTTTACAGAACTCAAACATGATTGTGCATAATTCTCTGATGAATTTGTACGTTTCGTACTAGAACGCTCCTGGAAGTGAATTGGATTCTACTAAATACGATGTGGTGCGTTGTGGCGTGGAATACATTGGTTTATTGGTATGTGAAAACATACATAAATGCATAAGCGTGTAGGCAATTCGCGATAATGATGAGAATGGAGATCAAACCGAGCCCGGTTAGCTTTGTCAATGTTTTCTCCGCGGTGTCGACTTCGAGAAGCATTAAGAAAGCTAACGTTTTCTATGGTTTGATGCTTAAATTGAGGGATGAGTATGTGAAGGACTTGTTTGTGGTGAGTTTGGCTATTTCTATGTATGCCGAGCTTGGCGATCTTGAATCATCACGAAGAGTATTTGATTCTTGTGTTGAGAGAAATATCGAGGTGTGGAATACAATGATATGTGTCTATGTTCAGAACGATTACCTTGTTGAAAGTATCGAGCTTTTTCTTGAAGCAGTAGGATCAAAAGAGATTATGTCTGACGAAGTAACGTTCCTCTTGGCCGCAAGTGATGTTTCAGCACTGCATAAAGTGAAATTAGGCAGGCAGTTCCATGGCTTTGAGAGCAAGAACTTTCAAGAGCTAGCGATTGTGATATTTAAGTCGTTGATGGTGATGTACTCAAAAATGTTTGACTTCACTAAGCTCCACACGCATGGAAAGAAAAGCTTCAAAAGTGAATGGTGATAGCTCAGAGAAGATGTGGAAGAAGGAAGGTTTTAGTAATGTCTCTGCTAAAGAGAGCATTGTCCGGAAATGCGGAAGTGACTGAAACAATATTCTTAAAAGTTTTATTTTAACATTTCTAGTATTTGTTCATATTTTAACATAGTAATACCAAGTATTACAGATATCCGACTTGTTATAATTATGTTCATATTTATGCCTAGTAATACCAAGTATTACGGATATCCGACTTGTTATAATTTTGCTCATATTTGTACCTGGTAATACCAAGTATTACGGATATCCGACTTGTTATAATTTTGAAAACAATTTGGGTTAAAAAAATAAGATAAAAAAAAAATCCCAAAAAAAAACATTAAAAACACGTGACGTAGTCGAAATGGACACATGGTGCCGTCATTTAACACATGGTGCCGCAATTCTAGGACACATGACAATTATATTATTAAACAATTCATGAATTTTTCACATAGTTGTCCCTAGTAATCCAAGTGTACTAGCATGCACATAGTTGTACTTTTGGGATTTTAACTTATAATTAGTATTACATTGTTATAAATTAAATATTTTTGGTTGTACACTTGATTTAAGGTAATCAAAATACATTTCTAACATTTTCGTGCAATAATGTGTCTTAAAGCACATTTTCCGTATCTTTTACATCATAAGATGGTTAAGATTAACAAAATCATCATAAAAGTATAAGGTGTTTGATGTAAAAACAAGAATATGATAAATACCATTATCCAAAAAATTATTTTGTGTAACTAATAAATGTTATTTCGATTTATTACTTGTGTATGAAAATCAAAGATGATGTTTTGTTTTTTTAAAAACTAATTTCGTTATCTTTTTTAAGGGAAATGAACTTATTTATACAATTACAAAAACCAATTTACATATTTGTACAAAACAAAGAATATCAAAGAAATACAAATACAAACGCAATTTAATAAAAATACAAACACAATCATTGTCTTGTGGATTCATTTATCACAATATTCATGCATATCATCCACTAACACCGAATAAGTTATCTCCTCCATAGATGATCTAGTGAAATCCATTCCTCATCTTATCTGGTCTTTGAATAATATCCTCCATAATCATAATTTATGTTTGTGCTCATTGTCTCCTGAACAAAAAAATTACATTAGCACATATTGACTTGTCTCATTGTTACTCAGTAATACCAATTTGTTCCCAGGTCTTAATTATACCATTTTGTTCCCAGTTGCCCTATATCTGTAAATTGGGTGAATTCGGGCCAAAACACTAATCTAGCTATGATTCGGTATGATTCAACAACTACAATCTATTAATTACCAATGCAATGCCCTAATCGACCCAGAAAACATGGTTACCAACCCAATGTCCATTAATTAACAACATCAAAAGAATAATGTTTCAAATCTAATTGAAATCTCCAAAATTGCAAATCCAATTGAAATCCCCAAAATGAAAATCCAATTGAAATTTCCAAATCCAATAGTTTCTAGTGCAAAATCTACTAACAAAATCAAAGGATTTTTCGACAAAAAAAAAATCAGAAGATGTCGATAGAGATGAGAAAAAGTCAATTGGAAAATATTTATGATTGGCTGAAATTTGCTTAATTCTCATTGGTCAAATTCATCTTTTTTTATATGTTTTAGTTAAAATAAAATAAAAAGGAAGGAGAAGATATCGCTAGAGATGGGAAAAAGTCAATGAGAAAATGTTTTTGATTAGCTAAAATTTGCTTTATTCTCATTGGTTGAATTTATCTTTTTTTATATATATGTTTTAGTTAAAATAAATAAAAGAAGGAAATGTAAGATAGGAATATCACATTTCATTTAAAGTAAGGGGACATGGCAGAATAGAATGGGGTAGAGGAGGTTCGTTGTTTAGTTGAAGTGAAATATGAGACATTCGCCCGATCGGACAAGGAAAAAAGGGAAAAAAGATCCGTTCGATTTATGGTAAAACTGAAGATCAAGTGGATCAAATGCTCATGTCCTTTTTAGAAGAGCCAAATTCTCAAATGCCTATGTTTTAAATATTAATTTCTTATTATATTTCTTTTAAATATAAAGTATTAAAAGACTGTTTACCTTTTAAAAACATTGTTAATTATGAACCCAACCAGCCATATCCACACCCAAATCTGCATATTCTATAACCCACCCGCGACACTACACTAGACCCGTAATAACAGGTCGAATTCAATGAAATCGGGTCAAAACTCAAATAAGAACCTAAAATTGTCAAACTACTTTCATCTACTTGTATAAAGAAAATCATCAATTTTCCCTCCTATTTGGTACAAAAAGGTACTACTAAGACCGAGTGGGAGTGACTTTCTGCGGATTCCTCGAATCAACCCTAAATCAGGTTTGTTCTTTTTATTCTTCGGATTTCCAAGAAGAGTTTCGTATATTTGATTTATCGGTTGCATAGAATGGAATTCGATTTTTGCCTACAGTTGGATATCGATTTTGTGTAGAATGGAATTCAATTTTTGTGTAGAGTTGGATTTCGAATACTAATGGATTATGTTATAACTTCGTAGAACTTGTGTTATGGATGTTGTTATGGCTATTGTCGAAGAGAACTACTCAGCCATAGCTGAGATAAACATAATCAATAATTGAAAAGAAAACAGTAAGAAAAATGATGAAGAAAGGCTTCTATATCGAAGAACACGAGTTGAGAATCCTTGCTCCAAACCGAAGAACAAGAGTAAAAAGTTTGCAAGGGACTCGTCTCTGCCTTAAGCGTGAAAAATTCTATGGCTAAGTGACCTAAAAACATGTATTGATAGTTTTCACTTCGTTGTAGACGTTTAGGGTTTGATATGAAAAGATGGAATTGGTCTCGAGAGTAAAACGAAGTCAATTTGGTCGCAACATGGAGTGGCCGCGGGTGCGTGGTCTCGACACACCGCAAGATGGTCTTTGGACGTGGCTGGCGCTGTCCTGGCCGCGGCGGAACGTTGGTTGACCGCAGGTGCGACTCCTCTGCCCGCGGTGGCTTTGGCTTCATGGCAACTTCATCTACTTTTAGTGCTTCGTGTATATTTAAGTATCCAACCATTGGATCGTCTCCAATCCAATTGAATTTGAAAGCTGGTTGTCTCTACTTTGTTGTGTCCAAATTTGGGGATGATCAGACGGTGAGAAAGTCTTCTTTGATTGCAAGACTTCTGACAGTCCAAATTTATCCAAAAACGTACTTTTGCTCCGAAATGCACTCTTTTATCCTGAGTTACATGCAATGTCTTTCAAAAATCTAAAACATGGGAATCACTTAAAACCCATTCAAAACGGAGTTAAAACACATGTAAAATATATTAAAGTGATCCATAAAAATGGTCAAAAACCGGTGTTATCAATTCCCTCAGACTTAGATATTTGTTTGTCCTCAAACAAAACAAAAATCTAACCTCGGAAGGAAGTTTTGAAAACGTAGGAACTAACAAAAATCTCAGTGACCGTCCTTCTAAACCATAACCAACGTTATAACGCCCCGACCGCCCCTACCTGTGGGCCCCATGCCCTCTCTCGGCCTGTGGGCCCCACCCTTGTCCGACGGCCGGTGCGTTAGTCCGGGAGGCTTGTAATACTTGTTTACTGACCCTGCAATCACCACGTGATCTTTCCCCGTGTTTTGTCCTCACTCACACGATACCGCGAATCACTTCCCGGTAGGTCACCCATCCTTAAATTGCTCCAGCTCAAGCACGCTTAACTTTGGAGTTCTCTCTGGACAAGTTCCCGAAAAGATAAGTGCACTTTGGTGACATAGGTAGCCAAATCAATTCTTATAAGCCTCTCCGCATGTACAAGAAATCGGGATGTTACAATCACCCCCACTCATAGAGCGCAACGTCCTCGTTGCGCACCAGGATCGTCACCCTAGACGGTGTGAGCCCACCTGACTCCACACACGTGTTTGGGTTCGGCTCTGATACCACTTATAACGCCCCGACCGCCCCTACCTGTGGGCCCCATGCCATCTCTCGGCCCGTGGGCCCCACCCTTGTCCGACGGCCGGTGCGTTAGTCCGGGAGGCTTGTAATACTTGTTTACTGACCCTGCAATCACCACGTGACCTTTCCCCGTGTTTTGTCCTCACTCACACGATACCGCGAATCACTTCCCGGAAGGTCACCCATCCTTAGACTACTCCAGCTCAAGCACTCTTAACTCTGGAGTTCTTTCGGGCAAGTGATCGGAAAAGGTAAGTGCACTTTGGTGACATAGGTAGCTAAATCAATTCTTATAAGCCTCTCCGCATGTACAAGAAATCGGGATGTTACAAACGTAATGCATCAATCAGACTTAGTCTAGAAAAATATCACCAAAGTACTATAACGCTAGTGATGCAGATTTGAAATCAGATCAAGGATGTGATTCCATGACTCACGTTTCTCAAATTTGAATTCCATTTAGTTCCCATAATTTATGTATTTAGTTTATTTTGTATTTATGTCTAGATTTAAGTTTTTTTTGTATTTATGTCTAGATTTACTTTTGTTTGACTATGAGCTCTATTAAAGAGTTTTTCTAGTCATTGTACAAGAGAGACTTGAAAAATGAATTAAGATACGAGAGTTCTCTCGTTTTTAAGCTTTATGCTTATTTTTTGAATTTCTTAGAGTTTGTGTGGTTTCACCTCTCTCTTTGGATTCAACTTGACTTATCAAAGCTAGCTCATAAACTTTGTGGCGTCAATCAATCCTTGGTTACTTGATCGATCCGTCTCATCCACTAGGTTAAGCAAAGAGAGCCTTTAGGCCAGTTGCTCGATCCCCATCCTCTATCACCAACGATTCACTAATCTGTCTAAGTAGAGAGTGCCTTGAGGCCAGCTACAAAGACTCCATCCATTCTATTTTGTAAGATCATACATTTGATCTTACATCTTTTGGTATCAGAGCTTAAATGCTCCTTTCACCTATCGTTTATTTTATGTTTTATTTTTATTATAAAAATCAAAAAAAAAGTTTTGATTCTGTTTTATTTTGAGTTAAAAAAAAACGATAAGAAATTTCATTTAGTTTCCTCTTTCAAAATATTAGAAAAATGAGGAAAAATTATTTTCAAGTTTGAGGGAAATCAATTCAAATTTCGTCTAACCGAGACAAGATATTTGTGGTACGGAGTGATATTTGTGGAGTGTGAATTAATGTTACGTTGACCCAAGGAAAGCACCCTAAATATCAAGTTTTCAAGACAAAACTTCGTGAAGAAAGAGAGAATGATGCATATTTGAAATCAGATCAAGGATGTGATCCCAAGACTCGCGTTTCTCAAATTTGAATTCCATTTAATTTCCATAATTTATGTATTTAGTTTATTTTATATTTATGTCTAGATTTAAGTTTATTTTGTATTTATGTCTACATTTAAGTTTATTTTGTATTTATGTCTAGATTTACTTTTGTTTGACTATGAGCTATATTAAAGAGTTTTTCTAGTCATTTGTACAAGGGAGACTTGAAAAATGAATTAAGATATGAGAGTTCTCTCGTTTTTAAGCTTTATGCTTATTTTCTGAATTTTTTAGAGTTTGTGCGGTGTCCCCTCTCTCTTTGGATTCAACTTGACTTCTCAAAGCTAGCTCATAAGCTTTGTGGCATCAATCGATCCCCTGGTTACTTCTTCGATCCGTCTCATCCACTAGGTTAAGCAAAGAGAGCTTTTAGGCCAGTTGCTCGATCCCCATCCTCTATCACCAACGATTCACTAATTTGTTTAAGTAGAGGGTACCTTGAGGCCACCTACAAAGACGCCATCCATACTGTTTTGAACAACGATTGGAGTTATACTGTGCTAGCAAGTGAAAAACATTATCGACCCCCGAAAGTTAAGGAAATCGGACCGGTGATGAGGTCATACAACTTTTTACCATGGCGCCGACGCAATTGTCTGAAACTGAAGCTCCACATCTTCAAGCTCTTATTCAACTGTTTTTGCACATGACTTCATCTGACCTATCTCTTTGTATGCCTCATCATTCAGCATTTGCAGCTCCATAATCTTGCGTTTGTTCTCAACCTTTTACTTCTCTTTCTCTGCAGTCTCTTTCCCATCACCTTTGAGTTCCTCTGTTTTTTTTGCACATGACTTCATCTGACCCTAGTGTTGTTATTCATCACAGACAGTGCGAGACCTTCTTCTGAAATCTTTGGTGATTATACGAAACGATTCGTGTTTCGAGACGGTTCACCATATGTAAACGACAGTTGTAATTAGAACGAAATGACATTTAGCAAAAAGTAACCAGAGTTTAAGCATAGTTTTAGGACATGTAATTAAGTTGTAGTCATGAAAGATGTAATCAGAGTTACCCCGCATAGTAAATTTTGATTCTTCGGATAGATTGTAATTTGAGCAGAGTTAACGCATGGTAAAGTTTATTGTTGTTTAATCAAATGACGTCATTTCCCAAATTCTCTGCAATTCCACATAAAACCATGAGACTTGGGTCTTTATATTTTTTAACTAAGAAACTCCTCTAAAACCCTTGAAGTCATTAAAATCTCAATACTTATAACATTTCCAATAATAGTGGATTTTAAGAGATTTGTGATTTAAAAATACTATATCCTATAACATTGGATTTTAGAAGACTTTTTAAAATCTATGTTTGAATAACATAGGATTTTTTTTTATTTTAATTCAAATCACTTCAGATGCTCAATGAAATACACCATATACGTGGGAAAAGATTTGGAATCATTACGCCTTTTTGTGATGGACGGTTAATGCTGCTAGGGTTTATCGTAGCTTCAAGTAATAATATTTATAACCCTAGGTATCTGGAAGTACACAGCAATGCGATTGATGTGGGTAAAGTTTTCACCCAACTAATACTAGGTGCAAGTGCACATCAATCACAATAAGTGTAGTACAGGATCGAATTCCACATGACTTATCAATTGCACGACGAAAACGTTAGAAAATTAATCAAGCTAAAACAAAATAAAAGAGAAGTTTTCGATGGTGATTAAATAATAAACAAATAAAATCAGAGATAAATCAATAAAAAAGGTTAGGTTTTAGGGAAATCTCATGGAAAACATGCAACGATAAGATAGATGATTCGATAGGGATTTAAGTAAAAACCGTCTTGTACACAAAACACGAATTTATATTCATTCCACTGTCGTGGCTCCGACCACTATGTTTTACAAACCAATAGACTCAGCTTTCGTTGGTTATTGTAGAATAAAAACATGCATTAAATCAAGCAAGTAGTGATAAGGTTCACAAGACTCCTTAACTCAACTTTTGGAAAGTTAAGACGCATAGCTCATCAAATACTACTTCCGGCAAGCATTAAGAGAAAGGATAAAACGAAGACCTCTAATCGGTATTCTAGTCTAAAAACTTAATAAGAAATCGAACCATGAAAGCCCCTTCAAAACCTTATACTCAACAAGAGAACTACTCAGCCATAACTGAGGTAAACATAATCAATAAATAGAAAAGATAACAGTAAAGAAAATGGATGAAGAAAGCTTCTCTATCGAAGAACTAGAATCAAGAATCCTTGCTCCAAACCGAATAACAAAGTTGCAAGAGTAGCTACTGCTATAAATGAGTATGAGTTTTTGTGTTGCATGATTCTAAAAGACCTAAAAATGAGTATAAATAGCATTGGCTTCATATAGCCAGGTCTCGTGCATATACCAATGCACTATGTGCCTTCGTATAGTCTATGTCAAGGACATATACCGACTGTGTAACTTCCCGATTTCTGGTATATTCGGAGAGGCTTATATGAATTGATTTGGCTACATATGTCATCAAAGTGCACTTATCTTTTCGGTCACTTGTCCATAGAGAACTCCATAGTTAAGCGTGCTTGAGCTGGAAAAATTTAAGAATGGGTGACCTACCGGGAATTGATTCGCGGTACTGTGCGAGTGAGGACAAAACACGGGGAAAGATCATGTGGTGATTGCAGGGTAAGTAAACAAGTCTTACGAGCCTCCCGGACTAGCGCACCGGCCGTCAGACAAGGGTGGGCCCACAGGCCGAGAGAGGGCGTGGGGCCCACTGGTAGGGGCGGTCATGGCGTTATAAGTGGTATCAAAGCCGAACTCAAAACCGTGTGTGGAGTCATGTGGGCTCACACCGTCAAGGGTAACGGTCCTAATGCGCAACAAGGATGTTGCGCTCTGTGAGTGGGGGTGATTGTAACATCCCGATTTCTGGTATATGCGGAGAGGCTTATATGAATTGATTTGACTACCTATGTCATCAAAGTGCACTTATCTTTTCGGTCACTTGTCCAGAGAGAACTCCAGAGTTAAGCGTGCTTGAGCTGTAAAAATTTAAGGATGGGTGACCTACCGGGAATTGATTCGCGGTACTGTGCGAGTGAGGACAAAACAAGGGGAAAGATCATGTGGTTATTGCAGGGTCAGTAAACAAGTCTTACGAGCCTCCCGGACTAGCGCATCGGCCATCGGACTAGGGTGGGCCCACGGGCCGAGAGAGGGCGTGGGGCCCACTGGTAGGGGTGGTCGGGCGTTATAGACTGCATAGTGTTCATGATATCTCTAGGCTTAATTCCTTTAAGATCATGACCACCACTAAAGCGAAGCGATTAACATACATCTTCCCAATACATTTTGCATTGGCCTGTTGTTGACTAGTATACCTACGGACAGTTGAGCATGTATGAACTTCTCTAAATTTCCGAACGAAAAATTCTGATGATGAAGCTGACATAATCACATCACGAATCCTCCATGAACAATTAGGAACAAAACATTTTGCAACAAATATCTTCTTCGTCAAAGACGTGATGTTGAAATCAAACTTTATGATAACTGAAATCTTGAAAAATGTCATAATTAATGCATTTTTGTCATTAAATATATCGCCAACCTTGATAGTTCGATATTTCAACATCGGCAATGGCTTCATAGTGTTGTCATCGGATATATCGCAAAATGAAAGGCGACCATTGATGTTGCTTCGCATAATTACTGATTTTATTCCGTAATGGATTCACAGTCTCGGCTTGAAAATCATCAAATACTACATCACCATTCTCTTTGACATCACAAGTTTCATCTTTGACACGAACACAATAGGTTGTTCTCAATGACACACAAAGCCGGATAACCTCTCTTTTCGACATTTTGATAAAGTTCGCAAGTTGCCTATCATTATTCAAGAAGATAGGAGGTGTGTCACTAGTCATTTTATCCAACATTTGTTTTAGCAACATATAAGCAATATCGACTACATTCATCTTTGTATCCAAGTTGTAATCTTCACATACAATGAAGAGAAATTCCTCATACTTGATTTGTTCTTCAACCACTACCAACTTGCCTCATTTACTTGAATCGACATGGAAATCTCAACCCGAATTGATGATTTGTTCTTCAACCACTACCAACTTGTCTCCTTTACTTCAATCAACATGGAAATCCCACCCCGAATCCCACCCCGAAAGGAAGTATGTAAAAATGGTTATCGTCTGGGTGTATTGATTCTCTTAATTTTCATCATATCTACAACGTTGTGAGACCAATGATCCTTTCGAAAGATTCCAATTTACAACATTGTGGCCAATTCTTAAAATTCAAACAAATACATTATGCAATAATTTATTTTTGAATCAAAATTGAACTAGAAGATTTTAGAGCTTTACCCCGAAGGGAGCCCTTCCAGAAATTCTCGAGGACCATAGACAAGCTTAGGCCCAGGAGGGAGTTTGGAAATAGTTTTCAACCAGCAATAGACGCGCCTCGGTTAGTACCTCATTATCTGCATCATTGCCCCAAGTGCAAAGATGGTTTGAGGCGAAGGAAAGCCTCTTTATTTTATATCGAAACAAAACTGACCAACTTATTATACACTTCCGATATGGGATAATGGAATCACTACAAGAAAACACAGTTTTCCATCGATTCATGAATATAAAATTTATGAATATAAAAACACTGTCCTTGTCCGAAATTCATGAATATAAAATTTATCATTACCTCGAAGGTGTGGTCGCATGTATTAAATAGAGGGTTTATGCCGCATTACTATATCTGGTATTATCATGGAGAGAGTCATGGGGAAATGCAGCTAGTAGTAGTATCAATTATCAAGCATCAAATTTTGATGAGTCAAATAATTTACATCAATTTGATTATCATTAGGAGCACCATAGTCAAGATCATGATAGGATTCATGACATAGTTACAAATGTATTTCATGAAACAGCAAGTTCATTTGCACCTGATCATGATGAAGAACCCAATATAGATGCAAAAAGATTTTATGATATGCTAGATACTGCAAATCAGTCACTTTACGATGGATGTAGAGAATTGCACTCTAAATTATCGTTGGCGGCTAGGATGATGACTATTAAAACTGATCATGTCTTAGTTGAGGTTTGCATGGATGATTGGGCTTATTTGATTAAAGAGTATTTTCCAGAGGATAATTTAGCTGCTGAAACTTACTATGAGATACATAAGCTGGTTTTTAGTCTTGGGTTGCCTTCTGAGATGATAGATGTCTGTGTTGACAATTACATGCTTTTTGGAAAGATGATGATAAGTTGCAGGAATGTCGATTTTTCCATAAGCCAATATATAAGCTGCAAGGTACTGGTCGGAGTAAGGTACCGTTCCAGCGGATGTGGTACCTTCCTATAACTGATAGGTTAAAAAGAATGTAGCAGTTTGAGAGGACAACTGCATCGATGAGATGACATACATATCATTTGCAGACAGATGGGGAGGTTACTCATCCTTCAGATGCAAAAGCGTGGAAACACTTTAAGACGGTACACCCATAATTTTCTAGAGAGAAACGAAATGCGTATCTTGGTCTTTGCACAGATGGATTTAGTCCATTTGGTATGTCTGGTAGGTAATATTCTTTATGGTCAGTAATCCTAACACCTTACAACCTTCCTCCAGATATGTGCTTGCAAAGGGAATTTTTATTCTTGAGTATTTTAGTACATGGTCCGAAGCATCCGAAGCGTTCTCTTGATGTGTTTTTACAGCCTCTGATAGAGGAATTGGAGTAGTTATGGTATAATGGGGTCCGGACATATGATTTTGCAAGGAATTTTTTTTTAAATACGTGCGGTGCTTATGTGGACAATAAGCGACTTCCCTGCTTACTGGATGTTATCAGGTTGGATTACGCATGGGCAATTATCTTGTCCATAGTGTCTCAATCGGACAGATGAGTTTCTCCGATTCACCATCCATATCGGAGAAACAAGCGGTTGTTTAGAAAGAACAAAGTTGTTTTTGTTCCTCCTCCTGTTTATCTTTCCGGGGAAGATCTAGAAGCAGAAATTGATCAATATGGTGCACTGGAAACAATCAATCGTGGTGGAATTTGGCACACTCCATCTAATATGCCGGATGGGTATGGAGAACATCACAATTGGCATAAGAAAAGCATAGTCTAGAAGCTTCCGTATTGGAATGATCATTTTCTTAAACACAATTTGGATGTCATGCACATTAAAAAAAACTTTTTTGATAACATCATGCATACAGTGTTGAACGTGCATGGAAGGACTAAAGACAACGGTAAGTCAAGACTAGACTTGTCTGATCTTTGTTCTCATAATGAGTTTCATATTACAAGCAATGGGAAAGCACATCTTCCTATATTTCGCTTGGGTGCGAAAGAAAAGTCAGCCTTGTTCAAATGGGCGACATCTGATGTGAAGTTCCCGGATGGGTACGTTTCTAATTTAGCTAAATGTATTGAGAAAGGGCAACAATTTTCCGGGATGAAGAGTCACGACTGTCACGTATTTATGCAACAATTACTTCCTTTCGCATTTGCTGAACTTCTACCAGGAAATATACACGAATTAATTGCAGGTAAATTTAAATTAATTAATCACATATGTATACATTGATATAATATAGATGAAATATAAAATTAACATTACTACCTTATATGTGGTTGTCATTGTAGGCATTGGGGCATTTTTCGAGATCTTTGTACCCGCACTTTGTCAGAAGATGCTATTGCACAACTTGATGCTTCTATTCCTATTTTGTTGTGCAACTTGGAGATAATATTCCCTCCAGCCTTCTTTGATGTTATGGAACATCTACCTATCCATCTCCCTCACGAAGCAGAACTTGGGGGACCTATGCAGTATCGGTGGATGTACCCGCACTTTGTCAGAAGATGCTATTGCACATCTTGATGCTACTAAAATCTCAACCAAAATCTCTCCCTCTCCGCTGTCGCTAATACCTCGCAATAAGAGGTAAAAATTTAAATTTTTATTTTTAATTTGTAATTAAATTAGGTTAGTATAGATAGGAAATGGAACGAAACAGGTGAATAGAAACGGAATCAAATTGATAGATAGGAAGAGAAGAAAAATAGAAAATATGTTTGCGGTACGTATAAACAAAAACAAATTCATTATTAGTAATCTAATTTTATAAAAATATTTAATTATTTTTGTTTATCATGCAGCAAAAATATGACTGGGATCTGGCTATTTATGACGAGGTTCATACATTGTTCCTCGATAAGGTGAAGTTTCGCAAAAGCATGATAGTTTCTTATTGGAAGAAACTATGGAAGAATGATGGCGTTGATGCAAAGCCCGTGTACATGGATAAATTAGTATGGGACGCTTGGTGCAGTATTGGGTGGATCCACAGTCGATGAGAACTATAGAGAAGTGTTTGGCTTCCTGCAACACCGTTGGTCCGGACGGCAAACCCGTGGCTTTGCATCATACAGCCGGCCAAACGCCTTTTGTGGGTGTTCGTCTAAAAATGGTAATTAAATTTATTTAAATTCTTTCGTTTATGTTATTTACTTGATTTGATCAATAACGTTATTTTTGTTTCTTAGGCTGCCGAATACGGAGGTATACTCCCTCCGATGACGAAGATTTTTGAGCAGACGCACCGAAAAAGAATGGTGCCTTCGTTTAAGAGAAGGCCAAGATGATCTTCAACGAGGGGACTTCCAAGGTCACCGAGAAAGAGACGCATCTCTCTCAGCTATCACATGGCGGTTCGTCTGTCTAGTCTGGATGGTTGACCACCACTACAAGAAATTACAGTTTTTGCAGCAATTTTTTGCAATGATTTAATTTCGTATCAAATCCACATCGTTTTTACGATGATTTTTAAAATCGTCGTAAAATCATCATAGTATTGGGACGAAATATTTTGTCGTAAATTCGCTCTGAAATTCGGTCCGGTTACCGACGATTTTAAAAATCGTCGTAACTTAGCGACGATTTACCAAGGTTTGTATAAAACGTTGTAAAATCGTCGTTAATTACCGACGAATTAGCAAGGATTTATTTTAGTTGAACTTTACAACGATTAACCAACGATATATGAGTTAGGTGAGCACGTTTAAGTTCACTGGTGTACGGTTAGGTAAACCTGTTTAAAATCGTTGTAAAATCGATGTAAAATCGTAGGAAATTCGATGGTAACGAAAATAAAAATCTATATATAATGGCCAACTTCGAAAATAAAAATTTCATATTCGGAAACATTTATTTCTCTCTGATCAACAAAAAATGTCAATATACGAAATTAGAAGATTGATAACACCGGTTTTTGACCGTTTTTATGGATCACTTTCATATTCTTTTGCAGGTGTTTTAACTTCTTTTTCAAGGGTTTTCAAGTAATTTTCATATTTTAGAGATTTGAAAGACGTTTCAGGTAACTCGGAATAAAAGAGTGTATTTCGGAACAAAAGTACGTTTGTGGATAAATTTGGACCGTCAAGAAGTCTTGAAGCTAATGGAGACCTTTTCACCGTCTGATCATCACCAAATTTGGACACAACAAAGATGACACTAAATGGTTTGGGGACATTCCAACAGTTGGATCACCAAATATACCTGAAGCACTAAAGGCGGATGCAGCTGTCTTAGAGGGGAATCCGCCGCGGCCAGACAAGTTGAACCCGTGGCCAAGCACTGTCTCACTGCGGCCAGAGAAGCTCCACCGGCGACCAAACACCACTTTGCCGCGGTTCGAAACCACAACCCGCGGTCAGCCCCCGTTTCGATCCTGAGACCAGTTTTAAAGCTCGAGCTAATCCCGTCACTTATTAATAAAACCTTAAACATTTCCCGACGGAAACATAAGCTATATAAGCTCGTGTTAGGTAATTCTAAGGGGGCAGCTCATTTTTAGACAGAAGAAGAGGAAGAAAAGGAGGCGACATCGAAGGAGAGAGAGGAGGCGCAAGGGGATCATCATTCGATCTCCGTCTTCACCTGTGTTCTTCGTTCTTCACCTTTTATCTCTTTAATTCTGCAATACTTTAATACTTCTCTGATGTTTTGCTACAGTATGATTGAGTAGTTCCTGAGTTGGGTTTAAAGGGATTTTTTTAAAGGGTATTTCATTGTTTAATTTGATGATGTGTTTGATTTAGGGTTTATTCTTATTCGTTAATGCATGATTCTTTGTTCCACTTAGAGTCTGATCCTAGGTTGAATTAGATTCGCGGAAGTGTTTTCTAATTGCTTGAACTAAAATGAAACGAGCAATTTCGCTATAAGAGACGGAAGCTACTTATAGAGTATTGTGAGCGATGACGAATGTTAAACGAAATGATGTGTAACCTCAGTCGCGGCCAGAGACGGAAGCTATTGGTCGAGTTGGTCGTTAATAGTTGGTTAGGATCACGGTAGTGATCTAATCATACATTCGTGATTCGAGTTCAAGAATTTTCATAGTTGGTTACCTTTATCATTTATTTTACATCATTTTATCCATGAATCCCTGCGAATACCCTTAAGCCCAGCGTTTAGTTTAATTGATTACAACCTCGTCTATCCCACCGTCTAGTTTAGATTCTAGTGATACAAAACCAACTCCAATTTATTTGCGTTCCAATTCAATGTATCCAATTGCTTTGTACCGAAACAACAAAATCTATGTGGTTCGACCCCTTAGTACTACAACGCACATATGTGCACTTGCAGACAATTAGGGTTATAAATATAAAACCTGAAGCTTAGTTACAATCTGTACGCATCAAAGATGGATGTATAATCGTATTGATTCGGAGGGATCGCTAACAAAGGAGTTCAGTGATGGGGTGGAGGGATTCATGCATCAGGCGGGAAGTATACAAAATACGATTATCAGTGGTAAGATGTACTGTCCTTGTCCAAGATGCTCGAATAGGAAATTTATCATTATCTCGAAGGTGTGGTCGCATATATTAAATAGAGGGTTTATGCCGCATTACTATATCTGGTATTATCATGGAGAGAGTAATGGGGGAAATGCAGCTAGTAGTAGTAGCAATTATCAAATTTTGATGAGTCAAATAATTTTAATTAATTTGATGATCATGCGGAGCAGCATGGTCAAGATCATGATAAGATTCATGAAGTCGTTACGGATGCATTTCATGAAACCGTAAGTACATTTTCACATGATATGAAACCGTAAGTACATTTGCACATGATCATCATGATGAAGAACCCAATCTAGATGCCAAATTTTTTTATGATATGCTAGATGCTGCAAATCAGCCACTCTACGATGGATGTAGAGAAGGGAATTCTAAATTGTCGTTGGCGTGGATGATGACTATTAAAACTGATCATAACTTAGCTGAGGTTTGCATGGATGATTCGCTAATTTGATTAAAGAGTATTTTCCAGAGGACAATTAAGCTGCTGAAACTTACTATGAGATACATAAGCTGGGTTATAGTCTTGGGTTGCCTTCTGAGATGATAGATGTATGTGTTGACAATTACATGCTTTTTTGGAAAGATGATGATAAGTTGCATGAATGTCGATTTTGCCATAAGCGAAGATATAAGCCGCAAGGTACTGGTCGGAGTAAGGTACCGTTCCAGCGGATGTGGTACATTCCTATAACTGATAGGTTAAAAAGAATGTATCAATCTGAGAGGACAGCTGCATTGATGAGATGGCATGCATATCATTTGCAGACAAATGGGGAGGTTACTCATCCTTCAGATGCAAAAGCGTGGAAACACTTTAAGACGGTACACCCAGACTTTGCTATAGAGACACAAAATGTGTATCTTAGTCTTTGCACATATGGATTTAGTCCATTTGGTATGTCTGGTAGGCAATATTCTTTATGGCCAATAATCCTAACGCCTTACAACCTTCCTCCAGATATGTGCATGCAAAGGGAAATTTTATTCTTACCTTGTCCGAAGCATCCGAAGCGTTGCCTTGATGTGTTTTTGCAGCCTTTGATAGAGGAATTGGAGCAGTTGTGGTATACCGGGGTTCGAACATATGATTTTGCAAGGAAAATAATTTTTACAATGCGTGCGGTACTTATGTGGACAATAAGCGACTTTCCTGCTTACGTGATGTTATCAGGTTGGTCTACGCATAGTCGATTGTTTTGTCCACATTGTCTCAATCAGACAGATGAGTTTCAATTTAAACATGGTCGAAAAACAAGTTGGTTTGATTGTCACCGCCGATTTCTACTTATTCACCATCCATATCGGAGAAACAATCGGTTGTTTAGAAAGAACAAAGTTGTTCGTGTTCCTCCTCCTGTTTATCTTTCCGGAGAATATTTAGAAGCAGAAATTGATCATTATGGTGCACTGGAAACAATCAATCGAGGTGGAAATTGGCACACTCCATCTAATATGCCGGATGGGTATGGGGAGCATCACAATTGGCATAAAAAAGCATATTCTGGAAACTTCCGTATTGGAAGGATCATTTGCTTAGACACAATCTGGATGTCATGCAGATTGAGAAAAACTGTTTTGATAACATCATGCATACAGTGTTGAACGTGCGTGGAAGGACTAAAGACAGCGGTAAGTCAAGACTAGACTTGTCTGATCTTTGTTGTCGAAATGAGTAACATATTACAAGCAATGGGAAATCACATGTCCCCATATTTCGATTGGGTGCGGAAGAAAAGTAAGTTTTGTTCAAATGGGCGACATCTGATGTGAAGTTCCCGGATGGGTACGTATCTAATCTAGTTATATATGTTGAGAAAGGGCAAAAAAATTCCGGGATGAAGAGTCATGACTGTCGGGCTCTAATGTACCTAGGTTCATGACTTTCGTTTAGGGCATTTCGTAAAGTTACGACGATTTTGCGATGATTTTGAGACAATTTTTATTAATTCGTCTCAAAATCGTCGTAACTTTGCAACGATTTCGCGACGATGTTTATGAAATCCTTATAAACCATATGCCCTAAACCATAAACCTTTACCTATTAATATTTCATTGTATTCTGCATCTCTCATTGAAATTCATCTTGAGTTTATTGAATTGATCAGAAATGGAAACTTGATCAATCACAGTCCGCAAACTGAATCATTGTCTTAATAATTTTTTGCAAAGCTAACATGTATGAAACTCTCTGTTTTACTCAATCTCGATGTGCATATAGATGATTTGATGGTTTTAGGTTTAAGATAAACATTTAGATGAATTTACGGATTGTTGCAATCGACGTTACAATTCTCGTACCCTAAACCCTAAACCATATTTTAACAATTTTTCCTCACAAAATCGTCGCAAAATTACGATGATTTTATGAGGACTCGTCGCCAAATCGTCGCACGCTATAATTCCTCACAAAATCGTCGCAAAATTTGTGACGCTTTGGCGACGATCCCTTTGCGACGATCCGTATGCGACGATTTGGCGACGAGTTTTATGAAATCTTTCTTAACCCTAAACCCTAGACCTTTACCTATTAACATCTCATTGTATTCTGCATCCCTCATTGAAATTCATCTTGAGTTTATTGAATTGATCGGAAATGGAAACTCGATCAATCACAGTGATCTCCGCAAACTGAATCATTGTCTTAATAATTTTTCGCAAAGCAAACATGTACGTAAACTCTCTGTTTTACTCAATCTTGATGTGCATCAATCTCGATGTGCATATAGATGATTTGATGGTTTTAGGTTTACGGTAAGCATTTAGATGGATTTATGGGTTGTTGCAACCGACGTTACAATTCTCGTACCTAAACCATAAACCGTATTTTAACAATTTTTCCTCACAAAACCGTCGCAAATTCTGCGACGATACTTTTGCGACGATTTGGCGATGATTTGGCGACGATTCGTCGCACATTCGTCGCAACCTATGAGTTTAATTTACCGCGTGTCGGTAATTGAAACAGTTTAATTGTTCCCGCGTGTGGGAAATACCATACATTAATATTCCTCACAAAATCGTTGCAAAGTCTGCGACGATTTAGCGATGGTTAGATTGCGGCGATTTTGTGACGATTTGTCGTAAAATCATCGCAAAATAGCGAGAAATTTGCGAGGAACACTTATTCTATATAAACACACGCTCAGATTTTCTTCATTCACTCTTCAAATCTTCTTATCTTCATATCGCCTCCACTACAAGAAAACACAGTTTTTGCGACCACCAAATAGTCACAAAATGGTCGCAAATGACTCATTTGCGACCATTTTTGGACTAAAAAAAGTAGTCGCAAATAGTTCGTCGTTAAATAAAGTGGTTACAAAACAATAGCTCTTTTGCGACTAATATATGACATCCATTATCAGTCCTAATTTATAGACTGATTTGCGACTACTTGTAAAAAAATTAATTTAAAAAGAATTTCAAGAAAATATTTTTATTTATTAATTTAATTAATTTACAAAAATGAAAAAAGGGAAAAAATGAAAAAAGGGAAAAAAAAGAAGAAGATCGAAGATCTACTCTCGCCGATCTGCTCATCCGCCTGGCCAAGATACGCTCAACACCACCGCCGCCCGGCGCCGATCTTCTCCTCCGCCTAGCCAAGATGTGCTCAACAACGAACCACCCTCTGAGCAACCAACCATCCTCGGAGCAACCTCCACAGCTCCTCCACCACGAACCACCCTCGGAGCAACCACCACGCAACCCATCGGGGCAACCACCACGCGAGGCACGAATGGCGGCTGGAGAAGAAGAAGCCTCGCCGGCGGCCAAATCTGCTCCTCCGGCCAGACTCGCGGGGTCCTCCAGCCAGACTCGCGGGCGCCACCGTCCTCGCCTCGTTGCAAGGTACATAGAGCATCTCCGCGACGAGGTGAACCCAGATTCGTAAGCATCAAATCTGGAAAAAAAGAGTTAGATTAAAAAGAGTAAGATTAAAAAAGGAAGAAGAAGAAGAGAGAGAAAGAGAAGGAAGAAGATCGAAGGAAGAGAAAAAGAAAAGAAATAAAATCAATTAAAAAATAAAATAAAACAGTTTAAATCCTCCACCGTTGGATTAAACCAATCAATGGTGGAGGATCTCGATCCTCGTCAAAAGGAACTAGCCAATGAGAACTCTTCATTATTTTTGTCATTTAGTCGTAAATTAGTTGCAAATTTGGGATCATTAATTGACAATCAAAAACTTTTACCATAAACCCTAAACTTTAAGAACTTAGAAGGTTTGAATATGATTTTACAATGATTTTTTATATCTAACAATTCAAAAATATGTTAAAACTAAAAAATAACTAAATATTGAGAGAATTTTATCTTTCAAAATCATTCTTTATAAAACACATGTAACACTTAGTAGATGTTATGATTAAATTGAAATTTTTGTAAGTGTTATATTTTTTATTATTATTATTTGATGTTTATGTCTAAGAACTAGTTTATAATTTAATATTTATAGTTTATGATTAAGGGTTAGAGGTTTGTGGTTTAGAATTTAGGATTTATAAAAGATATTATAAATGATCATATTAAAAAAATTGTAAGTTTTGAATTTTTTGTATATTATTTGATTTTTATGTGTAAGATTTAGTTAAAATTTTAAGATTTAGATCAAATTTATGATTAAGTGTTAGAGGTTTAGGGTTTAGGGTTTAGGGTTTGTGGTTTGAGTTTAGAATTTATTGATTTCTATAAAAAAATCAAGTGGAGTTGCAAATTAGTCACAAATTGGTCACAAAAACTGGGTTTGCAAATTAGTGTACATGTTACCCTAAACCCTAAACTTTAAGAACATATAAGGTTTGAATATCACTTTACAATGATTTTGGGTATATAGCTGTTCAAAAATATATTTTACAATTTAAGATTTAGAGTTTATGATTAAGTGTTCCGCCGCCACCACCACCACCACCACCACCACCACCACCTCAGATTCCGCAAGTTGGAGGCCGTGCACCGGCCCCATATGCATATATGACGGTTCATAATTTACTTGCACAGCCGGGCCGGCATAGGTTTAAGAGACTAGATCCGGACCATACTGACGGTGCAGACTGGTAATATATATATATTTTTAATTACATTTATTATTACATATTTATATTTATTCCCCACAAGTTTTTAATTTTTGTTTCAGGTTTGGTGTTGAATGCAAAGTTGGACGCACCGTTTCTGAAATCATCAAGTCATATTTTTCCGAGCCTCATACCAATTGGAAACAGCTTCCGCCACACGTCAAGGAGACATGGTCCAAGATTTTTGCGGTACGTATGAAAAAAATTTGTTTTTCCATAATTATTTTTATTATATTTAAATATATAGTTAATATAATTTTATAAAATATTAAATTATTTTTGGTTTCTTATGCAGCAAAAATATGACTGGGATCTTTCGATTCATGGCGTGGTTCAAACATTGTTCCTTGAGAGGGTCAAGTTTCGCATC
This sequence comes from Eutrema japonicum, assembly GCA_030161315.1. NCBI lineage: Eukaryota > Viridiplantae > Streptophyta > Magnoliopsida > Brassicales > Brassicaceae > Eutrema > Eutrema japonicum. The sequence goes on along the minus strand of BSQW01000012.1, from coordinate 18,091,628 downwards.
CACGGGGTAGTTGGTGAATGGAAGAAGGCATGGAAGAAGAATGGCGATGAAGCAAAGCCCCCACACATGGATAAAGTCGTATGGGATGGCTTGGTGCAGTATTGGCTGGATCCAGACTCCATCCAAACTTCGGAGAAGTGTTCGGTTTCCCGCAACACCGTTGGTTCGGACGGCAAACCCAAGGCTTTGCCTCATACAGCCGGCCAAACACTTTTTGCGGGTGTTCGTCTTTAGATGGTAATCTTATTTATTTAAATTATTTCGTTTATGTAATTTATTTCATCAATAACATTGTTTTGTTCCCTTAGGCCGCCGAATACGGAAGTGTACTCCCTCCGATGACGAAGGTTTTTGAGCGAACGCACCGAAAGAAGAGTGGTGACTTTGTTTCAGAGAAGGCCGAGCAGATCTTCAACGAGGTGACTTCCAAGGTCACCGAATGAGAGACACAGCTCTCTCAACAGCTATCTCCTGGTGGTTCGTCGGTAATGTCTGGAGGGTTGACCGGATATTCGAGCAGGTATATAGAATAATTAATACTTAATAATTTTTAGTTTTTTTTTAAATTTAATTGTAAATTTCAATATAGGTCACCCCTAAGAGAAATGGTAAGGTCGTCGGGATGGGATCTATTCGAGATGTCTCGGCCGCCTCGTCATTTGCTCCGCTACGACGATCGCCAGAAAATGATCATTTCGTCTTACGTGCCACGATTACGAGTCTTCAGCAGCGGGTTGAGACCGAATCTACGGCATATCAGGCGAAGATTGCGAGTCTTCAGTAGTGGGTTGAAATGGATGCTACCGAGACTGACTCGCTCTTCGAAATCTTGGCAGAAGGGAAACCGCAAATGCAGGCCATGTTGCAGGAAAAGCGAAGAAAACGAGCATAGACAGACGAGGCAGCGACAACAGCACAAGAAGCGGCAACGGCAGCGGCACAAGAAGCGGGGCCAAGCTATCAGCCACCGCCGCAGACATCCGGTTCGTCGAGACGTCTCGAAGATGATTTGAATATCGAGGATTAAGAAATACTTCTTTAGATTATTAGGATTTCAAATTCTAAATTTTATTATATAATCTTTTTTTTTCTAAAACAATATTATTATATAATATTTTAAAATTTTTTATTTTATAATATCGAAATTAATTAAAATAATAAAATGTATATATTATATGAATTATATAAATCGTCGTAAAATCGTTGTTAATTTACGACGATTTATTCGCAACGTTTCTACGACGAATTACAAATCGTCGTAATTTAGCAACGATTTTACGACGATTTATTAGTGACGTATTCACGACGACTCTTGTTTTCCGTCGAATTAACGATGAAATATTTACCTACGATTTGCGACGAACATTTGTGTACTAGTCATTCTAAATTCGTCGTAGTTTTATCGTAAAATGCCTTCGAATTTATGCCGTTCTTACGACGTGTTTCTATTCGTCGTAATTTAGATGTAAACTTTACGAAGAATGTACGACGATTTTTTTGCGATGATTTGTTAAAGACGGATTTACAACGATTTTGCGACGAATTTTTGTCCCTCGTAATTTCCCGACGATTTTTGGTTTGCGACTATCAGTTAGCAACGATTTCGGTTTCGTCGCAAAACCGATTGTACCCCTGTTTTGCAACGATTTTACAACAATATATGTCGTATCAAAAGGGGTGGTTTCTTGTAGTGCACACCCAACATTGACCGGATCTTCGATGAGGTATATAAAATAATTTAGTACTTATTAATTTTTTAGCATTTTTAAAAAAAATTGTAAATAACTGTAATTTTAAATGTATATTGGCCCTAAGAAAAAGGGGAATGTCGTAAGCATGTGATCTATTCGAGATTTCCCAACCGCCTTGTCATTTGCTATGCGACGACGATCACCACAAGATGATCCAATCTTCTTACGTGCCAAGATTACGAGTCTAGAACAGACTCAAACCGTATATGAGGAGAAGATCCATAAGGTTCAATAAGAGATGTCGGAGTATGACGATATCTTCGAGGTCATACCATTCGGGAACCCGGAAGTTGGGGCCCTTTTGAAGGAAAACGACGTTGATATTCCTATATTTTACACATTTTAGCATGCATATTATTTAGTGTTTCGGGTCTCATGCAAGTGTCTTGCATATTTTTTATAGCATTTTGGTCTTTATTAGAGTATTAGGTGTTTGCATTAGGTCATAGTGAGTTTTGCATGCATTTGGAGTGTTTTTAGGTGTTTTGGAGATAGTTGATGATGTTTGGAGTTATGGAGCATAAGAGAAAGAAGAGTCCGTCCGAAGTGTCTAGTGTCTGAAAGAACGGGTCGGACAAAGGGTTTCCAGTCAGATCCAGCTTCAATAGTGTTCATTAGAATTGTCGAGGAAGAAGTTAGCTATCTACAGGAGCCGGAATCAAGTCCGCCTGGCCGAGACGGTTTCTTCAACACCGAGGTCACAAGTCGGTGCAACAAATCGGTGTGAAAACAGAAGCCAAATGTCCTTAGCACCGATGTGTAGCACAAATCAGTGACATTGGTATTGAAGCTTCTAGAGATTACACTGACGTCACAAGTTGGTATAACTGATCGGTGTAACACTTATCTCACCCAAACCAGCTGAGCTCACCCGAGGTGTTTGAAAGATCTGTCCGAAAGAGGAGTCTATAATCCGAATTAGCTTCTGTGGTCTTCACAAAAATGTAGCCTAGTGAGTCAGCTATCCACTTCAAGTGGTTTGAGGCCATTCGGACATGTATTCCAGGAGATATAGTTGTTTTACCGATGGTTCTACAACACCACCGACCGCACAAACCCAGGTCCAACACCAATGTGTAGCACCGATTTGTGACATCAGTGTGAAGCCACTCAAGACCAGATTTGGGCCATTTCGACCGGGTTAATACCCGGTTTGTTCCGGGTTGACCCGGTACGCCCCCTTTCATTATTTAAACCCAAAAACCTAATTTTCTAAAAAGTATCGCTTTTCTTATCTCTTTTCTAAGTCTAAAACATTGGTTCTTTGGATTTGTAAGAGAGATCATACACTTATTATGCTATCTGAGCTTATTTTCTTGTGATTTCCATCTTCCATTTTCTATTTCTTAATCATTATCATCATTAATCATGGTTTTTTATACTTTTTTTATAGGATTTATCAAGAACACCATGATTAGTGAGTAGTCTTTTAGGATTTGAGGATTTGGTAGATTTAGGGAGATTTAATGGTTGATTAATGATGTCTAGGATTAGATTTTATGATTTCTCTTCTTGATTAGTGGTTTTAAGGCTAGAGCTAGCTTGAGAAAGTGGATTTAGATCAAAAAGCATTTTCAATAGTTTTCAAATGATTTTCATGTTTTAGTGTTTTGAAAGACATTTCAGATAACTCGGAGTAAAATAGTGCATTTCGTAACAAAAGTACGTTTTTGGATAAACTCGGACCGTCAAAAGTCTTGCTATCATAGGATGCCTTATCACCGTCTGATCATCACCATATTTGGACAAAACAAAGTAGAGACAGCCAGTTTTCAAATGCAATTGGATTCGGGACAATCCAATGGTTGGATACTAAAATATACCTGAAGCACTGAATACCGACGAAGCTGCCCGGAGAAACAGTCCACCGCGGGTCGTGGACCCAGACCCGCGGCCAGCTACCACTTCGGTGCCCCTGGAGCCATTCCTCCCGCGGCCATAGCTAATTTCTCCTAAATCAAGTCGTGTCTTCACCCAAGGCCAAAACTGTCTTTTCCCGTCAAACCCTAACTCGACCAAACGAGTTGAAGACCTATTTATACTTATTTTACAGACTCAATTAGAGGGGGAGACCAGAGATATTAGTTTAGAGATTTTTGTCGCTTTCTTTTGGTTTTTGCAAGACTTTTGTTCGTTGCTTTCGAGATTGGTGGAGAGGTGCTCACCGGACTTAGTTCTTAAAATCGTGAGGCTCCTTCATCAATCTCCTGCAATTTATTTAATCATGATTTTCATCTCATCTATGTGTGAGTAGTTTTATTGTTGGGTTTAAATAGATTATCAAAGGGGAATTTTATGTTCGATAAGGTGCTTGGTAAAACCCTAGCCGATTTCTAGAGCTCTTTCTTATGGATTGTTGTTAATGCATGAATCTAGTGGGAACTAGAGGCTGATTCTAGGTCTTTAGAACCATGAGAGTGCTGAATCTAAACATCCGAAAAGTGCATCCATAAGAGCGTTCGCGTCGTAAGATTTCGAAAGTATACTTACGGAGTGCCGTGAACATATGAATGAACCAGTAAGCTCATCACGATTCTTCCGCGCAGCAAGAGACGAAAGATACTGGTCGAGTATATAGATACGTTGGTGCGTAGGTTGTACGGGAGTAGACTACGCCATTTTTCTGTTAAGTTTGGGAGTTGAAATCTAGAAACACCGGTTACTAAAAAGCTAGGGACCGTGTATTTGAATTGAGCATCCCCTGAGATATATCTCTCTCGATCCAGCACTGTTTTAGCATCGTTACAAACCGTTTTCTTAGTGTAGTTTAGCAATTAAATTCTCTTATTTTAGGATGCCATCGATTTTCTTAGTCTAGGATTAGTAGTAATTTTATATTTTTTTTGTTCTTTACAATTTTGTGACAAAATCCCATATAAAACTCATATTCGTTCTGGGTTTATTTACTATACAGTGACTAAGGTCTCATAGAACAGCACCCTCTCCATGTGGATCGATACATCAAGTACTACAACGCACATCTGTGCACTTGCAGGATTTAAGGTTTACAAACCTGAACTTTTGGAGACGAATCCGATTCGCATCAACAAGTGGTGCTCAGCCGAGAGATGGTGCTCCTGAAGACAATTTGGATTTCGGCGATTTCGAAATAAATTTAGATTAGGATTTAATATCATATTTGTAAGAAAATTTTATTATATATTAAATTTTGTTAATAATTTTTCTAATTTCAAAATTTAACTTCAAAATTATTTAAATTATAAAAATAAAATAAATTTTAAAATTCATTAATTAATTAATTTTAAAAACAATTAAAATCGTCGTAAAATCGTTGTAAAGTTACAACGGTTTTACGACGGTTCTCGTCTTACGAATAAATATTTATCTCCGATTTACGACGAATATTTGTCCACATAATCATCCTAAATTCGTTATACTTTAGTCGTAAATTGCCTTCAAATTTCCATTGTTCTTACAACGTGTTTTTATTCGTCGTAACTTTGAATTAAAATTTACGAAGATTTTACGACGATTGGTTGCCGGAGATTTTACGATGATATTTTCCTCCTCGTTATTTTGCCGAAGATTTTTGATTTACGTCGATCGATCGTTCGTCGTAAATTCGATGGTACACTAATTTTACGACGATATATGCCTTCATAAAAGGAGTGTTTTCTTGTAGTGAACTAGCTACATTCTCGATTTTATTTATTTATTTACACAATTAATTTATTCTCAAAATCAATTCTGCCCAGAAAATAATTAATTAGCATTCCATGGACATAAACATTAAAAACAGTCATTTTGGCAAATTGAAAAATATTGAAAAACAATTTACATTTTTACACCGAAAATAAAGAATTCCTTTTTGTTTGGAAGCGGGTCCAACCCGTCCCGCGCAGATTACATGTTTTTCCGACCCGCATTGATCCGCCCCGCTTGACTCATTAACAAAAATTATTCGATCCGCACACGACCCGCTTGAACCCGCAAAAAAAAATTTATTTAAAAAAAATTAGTAAAAAAAAAATTTATTAAAATAAATTTAATAAAATAAATTCACATGAAAAAACATAAATAAACAATTTTCCGAAAAAATAAAAAAAAATAATTAATTAATTTATATATATTACAAAACAAATTAGTTAACCAAAAAAAAATATATGTATTTTACAAAATATTTCAACATTTTAATAGTATTTAGTAAATATTTTTTGTTTTTGTTTTTTTAATTGCGGGTAACCCGCGAGACCCGCAGGAAAAAAATACCGACCCGGACACGTCTCACATTTGAAAACACTCGACCCGCATCCTTCCTACTTTTTGGTATTTCGAAAATTATCGATCCGCACCCGACCCACGGTGGGTCAAAACCCGTGGGACCCGTGGATAAACACCCAAATTGACATATACATGCAAGTTGTGGAATGTGTTGGTTTCTTTTTGGGTCGAAAGTTGTAGAATGTGTTAAACCAATAAAATTTAAGAGTAGAAGAGAGAATGAACCTTTTTCTGTGCAAGTAAAAAAAAAATATATATATATATATATATATAGAGGAGAAGAGAGAATGAACTGAGAATCTATTTTTTTAATTTTAAAAAAGGTAGAAGTCACGAATATTTACCACAAGTTTATAAAAAATTGAACTAGAATTTTGAAAGGCTATACACCAGAGGGAGCCCTTCCTATGTGATTAAAATTACCAAATGAAGTATTCAAATGGTTATTGTCTGGCGGTTTTAATTATTTTAATTTCAATCTGAATGTAAAACGTTGTGAGACCGTTGGATCCTACCGAAAGACAAAGCCCAATTTACAAGCCTTCTGGTTAGTTCTTTAAATTTAAACACATCTCAATGCAATAATTAAATTAAATAAGAAAGGTCGACGATCTATTTTCCCATGAGAACTTTCATATAATATCACATCTACATAAAGGTTAACCCTAGTGCTATTTCCCCATCATTTGAAAATTCGAAACTAGTTTCCCCACGAAATAAAAGTTCGAACCCAATTTTTCCCACAAAATCAAAGTCTGAAACCAATAAGCACACAAACCACGATTTGACTCGGTTTAGTGTATACCAATAAGTTTTAACCATCTAAACTCCAAATAAAACCAAACTTAATCCAATTACAACCTGTTTCGTTTCGGGTCAATGCTAGACCGCCTATTTCATCTTCTTGTAACCAAATTTTCCGATCATCGGCGTGCAGATATTTTCAAGATTGACTTTCTTGCAAAAGAATCGAGGCAACCAGAGATAACCACGACCATGGAGAATCCTATCCAAATCGAAGAAGAAGCTAGAATTCCATAACCGTCACCGGAATCCACCGGTTCAACAAAAGGAAGTATGGAAAAAGGTTATCGTCTGGGTGTATTGATTCTTTTAATTTTCATCATATCTACAACGTTGTGCGACCATTGATCCTATCGAAAGATTCCAATTTATAACATTGTGGTCAGTTTTTAAAATTCAAACAAATACATTATGCAATAATTTATTTTTGAAACAAAATTGAACTAGAAGATTGTAGGGCTTTACCCCGAAGGGAACCCTTTCAGAAATTCTCGAGGGCCCAAGACAAGCTTAGGCCCGGGACGGGGTTTGGAAATAGTTTTCAACCAGCAATATACATGCCTCGGTTAGTACCTCATTAGCTGCCACTACAAGAAATATGCTTATTGATAGCACATTATTATAGCAAACTTTTCGTAACTGCTATTATAGATGATATCAGGGGTTGAGTTACTCTATCATAGCATTCCAGAAATGCTAAGTATGAAAATACTCAAGCGGGAAGCTAAAATCACTTTGGCTCTCATAAAAACACATATACCGCCAACACTTAGCAAAAAAAAAAGAAACTTAGCGCCCTAGCATATCTCGACAAACCCAAAAAACACAGACTAAAAAATTGGAAATAAAAAATACTTCTTAGGGAATATCGCCATAGTCATCGGTCTCGCCATAGCTAGTCATCTCCACCGAGAACCTTTATCAGCGGCCATAATCTCGACCTCCATTGGCGTCGATTTTGCCCAATCTAGATATGATTTAGTACCAGTCCCAATCGACTTCATACCTTCAAACTCAAGCTCGGTCTCGTTCGACTTTGTCTCTTCCGTTGTTCTTCTTCAGCTGAACCAAGACGAAACACAGTAAAGGTAAGTCGATTTCTATTTTCTAATTAGAGTTCCTTCCGATTTCTATTTTCTAATTAGAGCTCCTTCTGATTTGAGAAAGTTTTTAGTTTGGTGCTTTCGGATTGTGAGCTTTTAATTTTTTTGCCAACTTCTGTTAACTTGCAATATTAGGAAATCGTAATTTCAGTTCTTTGTTTGCAGGTGTAGCTGTTAGCAATATTGAGGAATCAAATTTTTTGGGTTCTGGACATCACAATATCACCAACTTGTTTCGATAGGTTAGCCCCATCTATGAAATTCTTAGCCTTATTTAATTACTACTTTACTGTGTCTGTGATTGTTTTGTGAATAAAGTACAACGTTATGCTGTTTGATTTGTTGTGTCACTGCTTGAGTCATGCATATGGGTTCCAATTGTTGTATTAACCTTTTCAGTAATGTTAGAACATATAATGTTGGACAAGGCATGGGTGCATTTGTACAGGTATGTAATTTAGCTATATATGTTAAGTTTCAGTGGTTTTGGGTATTTATAACACCTTTTTTTTTTAATTTCGTTGGCATGCACTGAAGAGCTGATCCTGCATACGAGATTGGTGCTTGGAATTTTGTCAACGCGGTGTCTGCCGCGTTTGTAGACACTGAAATGATAATATGTCCATGCATCGACTGTCGCAATGTAGATCGTCATACAGGCAGTGATGTAGTTACTCATCTCGTAACAAGGGGAATGGATGAGGATTACAAGCTACGGAGGGACAGGTATCATCATGGAGAACTAAACTCAGGGGCTGTAGAAGAATGTAAAGTAAATCAGTGGAACGATGAGATTTTAGGGTTATATAAAGCTGCTGAGTATTTAGATGAAGATTTGGCTAGTAAGGATGACTTATGCGATGTTGCTGAGTGTGAGGACAAGAAAGAAGATGAGTTCCTTACAAAGCTAGCAGATGCTGAAACACCATTATACCCACTACAAGAAAACACAGTTTTTGTGACTCTTTTTTTGTCGCAAAAGAGTGGGACGAAAGTGTGACTAATTTGCGACTACTCGCAATGCAGTGGCAAAACAGTCGCAAATTAACGACGAAACAAAGGAGTCACAAAAGGGTCTCAAATTTCCGACTATATAAGGACTTGCAAAAGTAGTCCCAAATTTGTGACTGATTTGCTTCGGTTTAGCAACCCCACACGATTTTTTTAAAATAAACATCAAATAATATACAAAAATATTCTAAACCCTAAATTCTAAACCCTAAAAAATCAAATAATATATAAAACATCAAATCAATAAACATAAAATAATATACAAAAAAATTCAACACTTACAAATTTTAAAATATACTCATTTTATAAATCCTAAATTATAAACCCTAAACCTCTAACCCTTAATCATAAACCCAAAATCATAAATTGTAAAATATATTTTTGAATAGCTATATACCCAAAATCATTGTAAAGTGATATTCAAACATTATATGTTCTTAAAGTTTAGGGTTTAGGGTAACATGTACACTAATTTCCAAACCCATTTTTTGTGACCAATTTGGGACTAATTTGAGACTAATTTTTGATAGTAGTCACAAAATAGTCCCAAATTTGGGACTAATTTGCAACTCAACTTGATTTTTTTTATAAAAATCAATAAATTATAAACTCAAACCACAACCCCTTCACCCTAAACCCTAAATCTATAACCCTTAATCATAAACTTGATCTAAATCTTAAATTGTAAACAAAATTTTACGCATTAACATCAAATAATATACAAAAAAATTCAGCACTTACAATTTTTTTTAATATGATCATTTTATAAATCCTAAATTCTAAACCCTAAACCTCTAATCATTACTCATAAACTATAAATCTTAAATTATAAACTAGATCTTACACATAAACATCAAATAATAAACAAAAAAATATAACACTTACAAAAATTTCAATATAATCATAATATCTACTAAGTGTTACATGTGTTTTATAAGGAATGATTTTGAAAGATAAAATTCTCTCAAGATTTTTGTTTTTTTTAAGTTTTAACATATTTTTGAATTGCTAGATACACAAAATCATTGTAAAATCATATTCAAACCTTCTAGGTTCTTAAAGTTTAGGGTTTATGTTAAATGTTTTTTATTGTCACAAAATGGTCTCAAATTTGGGATTGTTTAGCAACCCCAGTCGATTTTTTTTAATAGTAGTCACAAAATAGTCTCAAATTTGCGACCAAACGACAAAAATAATGAAAACTTCTCATTGGCTAGTTCCTTGTGACAAGGATCGAGATCCTCCACCGTTGATTGGTTTAATCCAACGGTGAAAGATTAATAACGTTTTTTTTCTTTTTTTTTTTAATTGTTTCTTCCTTCCCTTTCTCTCTCTCCCTACGATTCTTCTTCTTCCTTTCTCTCTGTATCTTCATAATTAACTCTCTTGATAACTTTTTTTGTTTGCAGATCCGACGGCGGTGGTGTTGGGCTGCGGCGGCGGTGGTGTTGGGCTGCGGCGGCGGTTTCTCCTCGGCTGCGGCGGCGGTTTCTTCTCGGCGGCGGTGGTGTTGGGCTGCGTGGTGGTTGCAGATCGGCGGAGGAGGAGCAGATCGGCGAGGGAGATCGGAGGAGGAGCATATATTGGTCAGGCGGAGGAGCAGATCGGCGGTGGTACTGATCAGATCTTGGCCGTCAGAGGAGCAGATCGGCGAGGGATCTTCTTTTTTTTGTTTTCATTTTTTTTGCTTTTATTTTTTATTTTTGTAAATTAATTAAATTAATAAATAAAAATACTTTTTTGGAATTGTTTTTGTTTTTGTTTTAATTCTTTTTTTACAAATAGTCACAAATCAGTCTCTAAATTAGGACTGATATTATAGTCACATATCAGTCCCAAATTTGCGACCGTTTTGCGACCACTTTATTTAGCGATGAAATATTAGCGGCCACTTTTTTGGTCCTAAAATGGTCGCAAATGAATCATTTGCGACCATTTTGGGACTCTTTTGGTGGTCGCAAAAACTGTGTTTTCTTGTAGTGACCCAAGCTGTGCTAACCATAGCAAGCTATCAGCTATTGTGTCACTGTTTATAATTAAGACACAGAATGGCTGGTCCGACAAAAGCTTCAATGATCTGCATGAGACATTGCCAAAGATGTTGTCGGATGATAATGTGCTTCACACATCATTGTATGATGTGAAGAAATTTCTGAAGTCCTTTGATATGGGTTATCAAAAGATTCATGCTTGTGTAAATGATTGCTGCCTATTCAGAAAACAGTACAAGAATCTCGACACTTGTCCAAAATGCAAGGCTTCAAGATGGAAGATTAATAAGCACACTGGTGAAGTAAAGAATGGTGTCCCACAGAAAGTATTAAGGTACTTTCCGATAATCCCGCGTCTGAAGAAAAAGCCAATAACTTAAGGTGGCATTTTAGCAACAAGAGCAGTGATGGAAAACTGTGACACCCTGTAGATTCTGTTACATGGGAACAAATGAATGAAAAGTACCCGTCCTTTGCCGCTGAACCAAGGAACATACAGATTGGACTATCCACTGATGGATTTAATCCTTTCAACATGAAGAATAGCAGGTACAGTTGTTGGCCAGTTTTGTTAGTCAACTATAATATGGCTCCTCGCCTATGTATGAAGAAGGAAAACATCATGCTTACCCTGCTCATTTCTGGTCCGCATCAACCAGGGAATAGTATTGATGTATACTTAGAACCACTTATTGAAGATCTAAACCATCTGTGGAACAATGGAGAATTAACATATGAAGCCTTCAGTAGAACTACTTTCACGCTTAAGGCAATGGTTCTTTGGAGCATAAGTGATTTCCCTGCGTATGGAAATCTTGCTGGCTGGAAAGTGAAAGGGAAAATGGGTTGTCCTTTATGTGGGAAAAACACTGATAGTATGTGGTTGAGTAATAGCAGGAAGCATGTTTACATGTGTCATAGAAAGTTTCTGTCACCCACAAATAGTTATCGTGGAAAAAAGACATGGTTTGATGGAAAAGCTGAACATGGGAGAAAAGGCAGGATATTAACGGGCCATAATATTTCTGTAATCCTGAAAAATTACAGAAATGATTTTGGAAATAGAAAAGAAACTGGGAGAAAGAGAAGAAGGCCTGCTATCAAGATGGGCGAAAAGGTCAATTGTTTTGAAGCTGCCTTATTGGGAGGTTTGTTACTAGTGTCATATATGATTTAATTTCTTAAATTGCTCAATTTTTTTGTATAAGGAAGGATTTACACCCTAGAGAACAAGGAAAAAGAACCTACCTTCCCGCAGCACCCTGGTCTTTGTCAAAGTCATAGAAAAACATCTTGTGTAAGCGGCTGTTTGACTTCAAATGACCGGATGGCTACTGTTCAAATATATCGAGGTGTGTATCATTAGACGAGTGTAAGATAATGGGCCTCAAATCACACGATTATCACGTGTTTATGCAACAACTTCTTCCGGTTGCACTTAGAGGTTTATTACCTAAAGGTCCAAGGATTGCAATTTTACTCTTATGTGAATTCTTCAACCATTTTTGTCAGCGAGTTATAGACAGGGAGAAGATTTCAGAAATGGAAACTAAAGTTGCGGAAACTCTATGCATGTTTGAGAGATTTTTCCACCCAACTTCTTTGATATTATGGTGCACTTCTGTGTACATCTAGGAAGAGAAGCACGACTAGGTGGACATGTCCATTTTCGATGGATGTATCCATTTGAGAGGTAAGGATTCTATTTCATTTTATTTTTACACTATTTTAACTTCATAAAATTGAATCTTTTTATTTCATGTTCAGGTACATTAAAGTTCTTAAAGACTTTGTAAGAAACACTGCAAGACCAGAGGGTTGTATAGCTGAGTGTTATCTCGCAGAAGAATGTATGCAGTTCTGTTCTGAATTTTTGAAAAAAACAACAAGTGTAGAGGAAACATCAGATAGAAATACTGAGTATGAGAACAAGTCTATCCTAGAAGGTCGTCCACTATCTGCAGCCACTACAGTTACTTTAACTGAAATGGAGAAGAAAGTAGCTCATCTTGCTGTCATTCAAAATACAGCTATGGTGGATCATTATGTGGAGTAAGTTATTTCCATTATCTAATTCATTAGGTATTTCCTTGATGGATAGCAGTCTGATTATTTTTATTTTTTTCGTTTACAAGCATGCACCTACAATATCTACAAGACTCCAATGCAAGATGTAGGCATGATGCAACTGTGTTATGGAGTATGCATACACAGAATTTTGTAGCTTGGTTAAAAGAAAAGACAAGTTACAAAGTAACAGAGTTAATGGGTATTTTGTTTTATAATTATATGTGTCTTACCATTTACAAAGTCTAACTTTTTATTTATATATCTTAGATACCTCTTTCTTCAGAAGGGCATGAAGATGCACTTAAGTGGTTGGCATATAGTCCGCGTAGTATTGCAAGGTCTTATACTGGTTATATAGTGAATGGCCTGCGTTTTCACACAGACTCAGTTGATAGGCTCAGTCAGAATAGTGGGGTGTTTTATGAGGCAACAACAATGTGTAGAGCTAGTGCAAGGGACACTTCCAAAATGATTGATTTGGTATCATACTACGGCAGAGTCGTCGACATTATCTTGTTGGATTATAACATTTTTTACATTCCTCTATTCCGGTGTCAATGGGCAGTTAGAAGTAATGGCGTTAAGGTAGAAGATGGCTTTACACTTGTTAACCTGAAACAAAGTCAAGTTTCATTTGCAAGGGCTCCATACATATTAGCATCTCAAGCCAAGCAAGTGTTTTATTCAAGGGAAGATGATTCCTCTAGTTGGTATGTTGTTATGAGAGGTCCTTCAAGAAGTTACAATGAGGAAGATGTCGAAGATGGACATACAGATGTTGGGCCATTACCATCAAATGTTGACATGGATATTGAAGACTTACATGATGTAGCTCAAACTGCCCGAAGTGATTGTGAAGGCATATATGTGTGATGTGAAACTACTGCATTTGCTTTCTTGTTGTGATTTCCATAATAATCATGTGTCCTTGTTTTCTCTTAATTGTTTATACTGCATTTGCTTCTTGTTGGGATTTGCATAATAATCATTTGCTTTCTTACTGCAGGTGAACTAATATGGGTGGGAAAAAGAAGGGTGCACGAAAAAGAAAGAACCAAGATGATGAGCCAGAGTTTTTGGGTACTGTATATCCTGTGTATCCGCAGCCTTTGGAAGAAACAGATCCTCAAGCTAACTACAATGATGTGCCTAAAGAACAAACTCACATGCCTCAAACTGGCCTGCCTGAAGAACAAACTCACATGCCTGAAGGTAATCAAGGAGTGGATGCAGAATGTGATGAAGAAGTGGATGCAGAAGGTGATCAAGGTGTACATGCAGAAGGTGATCAAGGTGTACCTGCTGAAGGTGATCAAGGTGTACCTGCAGACTGTGATCAAGGAGCATCAGGTCCAGTTCTACCTCAGCAAAAGAGACACCAAGGACCAACAAAGATGAAAAACATTGCCAAGGATCCAAATACACGAGAACAAGTTGACTTCACTGAGTTGGGAGAACCGTTTGGACTAGGGTCAGTTAAGTTGTCATCATACCTAGGTCCTTTGGTTCGGGAACATGTCTTAATCGATGATTGGAGGAAGATTGGAGATGAGCTCGTAACAGTTCTTTGGAAATCTGTTCATGTGACATTTTATTCACTTCTACAACTGATGAATATAACTTATAACTATTGTTTTGATCTTTAATTATGCTATATTTGATAAGTGAATGCAGACAAGGTTTGAACTTGATGACGAGTATCAAAAGGCTGCTGTAATTAAGCAGATGGGATGTTTGTGGAGGGCCTCCAAATCACATCTGGTTAGCCAGATCAGGAATGCTAAGAACAACGCAGAGAGGATGAAGCTGCGGCCGAAGAATATTCCTCAGACTGAATGGCGAAAATTTGTCAAACTTAAAACAAGCCAAGCATTACAGGTATTCACTTTAACTAATTTTTATTTTATATACAGCTTATTAACATTCATCTTTAGGTTGTGAGTGATGGATACAAGGAAAGAAGGAGCAAACAGATTTCTCACACTTCTAGTCGTAAAGGAATGGTTAGATTGGCAGAAGAAATGGTAAGTATACTAACTTGTACTATAAGAAGTTTTAGTAATAGTTGACCCAGACTTTGAATGATATGTTCTTATTTCTGCATAGAAAAAAGAAAGCTCAGATCCATCTAATGTGACGAGACTAAAAGTCTTGATCAAATCCCGTACAAAAAAAGATGGTACGGCAGTCAGTACAAATGCCGCTGAAAAGATTGTAAGTTGTGAATTTGGTTTTGACTAAGTTTTGAATTTTGAATTATGTTTTAAATTATTTATGTAGTCTTCAATATTTTTTAGAGAAAGGCAGCTGAGCTTGTTCAAACTAACTCCCCTGCATCAACATCAACAACATATCCTAAAGAAGATCTCCTTGCCCAAATTTTAGGACCTGATAATCCTGGACGGTTGAGGGCAATGGGTAGAGGGATGAGTATGACCAAATTAGCTTGTTTCCAAATGAAGATCAAATTAATGGCTGAAATGCAACAAAACCAAGTTCAATTGCAGCAAAATGTGCATGACTTAGAAGATGCACTTGTGAAAATCAAGAACCAGGTTAGCCATACTTTAACACATGTAAGTTAATACAATAACTTACTGAGTTAATATTTGTGCATTTGATTATTTATGTTACAGAGACCAAAAGCAGAAGTAGGTGAAAACTCTGCTCCAAGAGTAAGTAATTAAGATTGATTTATAAATTGGTTAACTATGTTAAATTTTAATTCTGACCACTATTCTAATCAACGCTTGTAGAGTGTGAACAAAAGAGCACAAGCTAAGTGTTTGTTGTATGATTGGGCTGGTAATGATGACAAAGTTGCTGAGGGACGTATTTTGTCTTCTGATCCTGAGGACTTTGTGAACGTATTCCCTTGGGACCTAACTCTGTTAAAGTTTTGGTAGAAACTGCCACCAAACCAGATGCATTTCTTTCGAGACCTGCACCTAAATTTTTTACTGTTGAGCAAGCTGTTGGAGAAATAATTGCTTGGCCTCAACAATTTTCTGTTGTTTATGACCAGGGATTAGAACCAAAAGTCATTGCGCCTAAGGTAAGAGTTTCTTACTCAGCGCCATAGGCATTCACCTTATTTACTATGTGATTTGACATATCAGTTGGTCTTTGCTGGATGTATAGTCTGGTTGTTATCATCTAAAAGTACAATCTTAACATGATCAAGTTGTTTTCTGCATGTGTTTCACAGAGCCCAAGCCCAAATTCTTTGAACTACTGCAAAATACTGGATTGGACTACAAATGACGAAGAAATTGTTGCTGAAGGCCGTTGGCACTCTAGAGAGCCCAAAGAATTAGTTAATGGACTTCCTCTCGGACCAAATGCAATTAAAATATTTGTGGATGTAGTACTTGAACCTGACACATTTCTATGGAGGCCAACTGCAGAACTGTCAAACCTTGAGGACTCCTTGAAGACTTTCGTAGCATAGCCTGCCAGTAGAGTTATCTTCAAATCAAGCCCAAGTACTTACTCCCATCTTGAGAAATCTGCAGCAACTCCACCAGCTCCTCTGAAGAAATCTCAAGCAACATCTGAATCCCCTGAGATATCACAGGTAATTTGGTTTTGGATATGTTGTGGTTCTTGCTGGCTATTCTTTTTACCTCAGCAAATTACAATATTTTGTCAACAAGGCAGCAAACTTGTCCAGGCGAAGTTGTAGGAGAAAGTAAGAAGTGCCTGTTGATGGATATTAGCGTAAAGAATTTGGTCGTTGCCGAAGGACGTTGGCATCAAACGATCCAGAGCAAATTTTCCATTTTGTTCCCTTGGGGCCTAATGCAGTGAAAGTTTGGATAGATATAGTAAAGAAAAGTTATGCAGAGGTTTGGAGGCCTTCTTCTTTTGTTGAGAAAATGGAAGATGCAATTGGTTCAACTTTAGCATGGCCAGAGGACAAAGTCATCATCTGTTGAACAAGATGTAAGATCGTTTGCTGCTTTGTTTTATATAACATATGAGAACTTATGTCACTTGTGTAGTACCAATGCATTAGTGTGTGGATCGTTTGTTGTTGTAATACTAGTTCAAGAATTTTATTAAGCCTTCTACTGTATGTTGAGACTTATTAAGCTAAAGACTTAGATTGAGAATTTTAAGAGTCTTATTTTCTGTTCAAAATAGGTTTCTAAAAAAATGTATAATATTTATATATTACAAAACAGACAAAAACCGTAGCAAAAAAAAGAACTACAAAAACAGTATATTGTAGCCTAAACAAATTGCTACAATAGACTAGAACATAGCATCACGAAAGGGCTACAAAAGACTGTAAAATAGCACAGTAAAACCACTACAAAACATTATAACATAGCTTAAAAAATGTGTTATAACATTAAATAATATAGCATTATAATTGTGCTACAACTTTTCTAATAATAACACTATATTAACGCTATTATATAATTACCTATAATAGCCAAATCCAAAAACGCTATCGTATGGGGTCGACCTACCATAGCTCCTCCAGTCATAGCGTTTATAAAAACGCTATTATACCCTTATGATAGCGTTATTCGTGTGCTAAGAATGGTCATTTTTCTTGTAGTGTGCGTCATTGCCCCAAGCGCAAAGATGGTTTAAGACGAAGAAAAACCTCTTTATTTTATATCTAAACAAATTTGACCAATTTATTATACACTTCCGATGTGGGATAATGGAATTAGCTACATTCTCGATTTTATTTATTTATTTACGCAATCAATTTATTCTTGAAATCAATTCTGCCCAGAAAACTATTAATTAGCATTCTGTGGATAGAAACATTAAAAACAGTCCTTTTTGAAATTGAAATATATTGAAAAATATAATTTTTTTACACTGGCAATAAAAATTCTTATATGGCAAATTGAAAAACTATGAAAATACTAAAGATTAAAAAGTCATGGATGGTAGGGACCGCGCGAACGCAAGCCCCCTCTGCCACAAATAATGACGTAGGCTTTTCCACGTGGGAAGACCTTAAGCTAAGAACCCATCCTTAATGTGAAATGGAAGTCACTAGCCTAAGCCACTCATCTTCTTGATCGCGAGTTGACCCTGTCCAGGTAAGTGAATTGCTCGTTCCATCCACTTCTCTTCTTATACTCTGCTTCTCCAAACATTCTTTTTATGTGTAAGAGATATGGGACTTTTTATTTTTACACTCACACAAGTTTGAAACGGCAAAGGTTTTGTTTGGGTGTTATGCACACATGGGTTGTACATTATAGGCCCAAGTGTTGGTTTTTTTTGGGGGTCGAAAGTTGTGAAATGTGTTAAAAGAAGAATTTTTAATAGGAGAAGAGAGAATGAACCTTTTTTATGTGCATGCCATATATATATATATATATATATATATATATATAAACCTAGAACCTAGTTATTTTTTCTAAAGGGTAGAAGTCACGAATATTTGCTAGAAGTTTATAAAAGAGTAACAAACGTCGAGCTTAGTGACGTTAAACAAAGTGCACTTGGGAGACATTCTCATGTCTATCTTTGTAAATACTTTTTCTCTTTTTAAGTGCTTTTTAATGTGTTTGTAAAGCGGTTTCAAGGTTCTTGATGGTCTCACGGTCATGGCAAGCGACAACAGTGTTCAATGTCGGAGCCCAAGTGCCTCTCCTAATAGATCACTCCACCACTCCTTTTTCTCCATTCCAATGTTTGAACTACACTCCATTGCAATGGACATTCATCTTTTTGCATTATGTTTGCTCTCTCTTGATTTTTGTTGCACCGAGACGGTGCAATTCAAGTTTGGGGGAGGGGTTTGTGTCATTTGACCTTGTGTTTTGTTTTCATATTTTTCTCTTTGCATACTTGAGTCTCATGCATAGAAAAATTTCAAAAATTTGAAAATTTGCATTCATATAAGTCATCTAGTTGCATCTCATGTTAAGATTGAGTCTAGAGTTCATATAGGATTTGCATTCATACGCATGGGTGCAATAATGAAATTGTCCATGTATAATATAATTTTAAGAGCTCGGTTCATTGCCCTTGTTTTTAGTTGTTCGATGCTTTTTATTGAGTTTGAAATCAAGGATGAACCATATTTTGATCTCATGTTTCATTAGCTAAAGCGAGTCACTAATTGAGTCCAATCCTACTTAAGTGAGAACCGTAATCTTGACATTTTAATTATCATGTTTATGCATCTCATAGTGAGTTCATGGATACCACACACATATTTGGGCTTTTTTATCCTTTTTACCACCCTCGCGTTAGCTCAAATAGTCGATACCCATCATTGGAACGGTTAACCATACCTTTAACCTACCCTCCTTTCAAGCCAAATCTTTAGTGTGCGGATGTGAGGCCTAATTTTTTGAGTGAGCTTGGCAAAAAGTGTTGAGTTTAGGGCGACAAGGATAGGTTTGCATGTAGATCTAGCCCAACATCAAGGGTTAGACTAGGCTAGCTAGGAAGGGAAGTTTTGGGGTTTGGTATGAAAGAAGATATATGATCGATGAGATTGTGGTGGAAAAGAGAAGCAAATCCAAAGGTGAATGGAAAGGCAAAAAGGGGATGCAATATTGTGAAGTGTTTGGTGCAAGGTTATGAAGTTAGCTCTCATGCATTGGGTTTAGCCTCGGAATGTTCTTTGAAAAACGAAAGAAGCCAAAATTTGGCTAAGACATCAAGTGATGAGAAATGAGGCAAGACAAAGAAAAAAGAAAGAGAAGAAGAGCTAAGAAAACAACAAAAGGAAGCACCAAGCCACAAAGGTCAATGAAGAAGGAGAAATCCCCCAAGTGAGAAAAGATGAAGTGGAAGAAGAAGGTAAAAAACCTTGTGATACAAGGGTAGCCTAGGTTGGGGTTTCATGGTTAGAATTGCTAGGGATTGAGACATTTTTAGGCATTGGGTAGATGTAAATCTATCCTTGTATGCATAGATTGCTCTTTACTCTTAGCATTTTGCTAAGCTTGCTCATTCATGGAGAGACCCCTTGCTTTGGAGTAACCACATACATTTGAGATCATTTTAATCTCAAGGCCTTAACCATGACCAAATGAATTCACATGTCTTGCATAAACATGATTCACTTGAACGATTAAATGAATGTCAAATGATTGGATGATATGAGTGCTTGTGTAGGTTGAGACTTGAGCTTGATTCGTGTAGGGAATGATATGGCTAGCTCTTTTTGAGTAGACTTGTTTGATCGCATCTTAGAGCTAGCAACTTGGACATTGAATTTGAATTATTTTGTTAATATTCTCGGATTTGAGCTCCCACCTTCAACCTCTTCTTCGAATTTTCTATGTTTTTTTGCTTCCGGACAAGCAAAAGACAAGTTCGGGGGAGTTGATATTCCTATATTTTACACATTTTAGCATGCATATTATTTAGTGTTTCGGGTCTCATGCAAGTGTCTTGCATAGTTTTTATAGCATTTTTGGTCTTTATTAGAGTATTAGGTGTTTGCATTAGGTCCTAGTGAGTTTTGCATGCATTTGGAGTGTTTTTAGGTGTTTTGGAGACAGTTGATGATGTTTGGAGTTATGAGCACACATGGTGTTCGATGAAATGTCTTGATGAACTAATTAAGAGATATACATTTCTAGCCTAAGAGATTAGTTGTCTAGAATGATTATTTGGTTGATCTTTAATGTTTAGACTTAAAGCTTGCTAATTAGTGATTCACAAATGAGAATTTGATCTTGGATTAGTGATTAGCAGAGTAATTAATGCCTTGAGAGAGGATTAGTTAAGATTTGTGATCTTTGCCTAGGGATTAGTCTTCATTAAGCATTGGACATCATCAATTAGCCATTGGATTGCCTTATCTCAATTACATTATCCTTGAATTTGCCTTTTATCATCATTTTCATATCGTTTAGTATTGCTATTAGTTGTTTTTTGCCTTAATTAAGTTAGACCATTAGTTTATTCAGCAAAACTCATCTCATTAGCTTAACTTAGGAAGTTATATGCATTTTTGGTGCATTTAGTCAAACCCATTGGATTGATACCTCATATACTACTTTGTATATTGAGTAATTGATCTCTAGACTTGCAAAAGTCCACCATCAGACGACGACGAGAAGCGGAAGCTGCTGCAGCGGTACAAGGAGCGGGGCCATCAGGGACAAGTGATAACACCGGATTTTGACCATTTTTATGGATCACTTTCATATTATTTTGCAGGTGTTTTAACTCAGATTTCAATAGTTTTCAAATGAATTCCATGTTTTAGTGTTTTAAAAGTCATTTCAGGTAACTCGGAGTAATAGAGTGCATTTCGGAACCAAAGTACGTTTTTGGATAAACTTGTACCGTCAAAAGTCTTGCTATCATAGGAGGCCTCTCACCGTCTGATCATCACCAAATTTGGACACAACAAAGTAGAGACAACCTGTTTTCAAATGCAATTAGATTGGGGATAATCCAATGGTTGGATCCTAAAATATATACCCGAAACACTGAAGACCGACGAAGATGTCCGGAGAAGCAGTCCACCGCAGGTCGAGGACCCAGACCCATGGCCAACTACCACTTCGTCGCCCCTGGAGCCATTCCTCCCGCGGCAAGAGTCCAGTTCTCCGCGGCCAGAAGCTACAAACCCGCGGCCATAGCTAATTTCTCCTTAATCAAGTCGTTTCTTCACCCGAGGCCAAAACCGTCTTTTCCTGTCAAACCCTAACTCGACCAAAACGAGTTGAAGACCTATTTATACTTATTTTATAGACTCAATTAGAGGGGGAGACTAGAGAGATTAGTTTATATATTTTTGGCACTTTCTTTTGGTTTTTGCAAGACTTTTGTTCGTTGCTTCCGAGATTGGTGGAGAGGTGCTCAACGGACTTAGTTCTTAAAATCGTGAGGCTCCTTCATCAATCTCCTGCAATTTATTTAATCATGATTTTCATCTCATCTATGTGTGAGTAGTTTTATTGTTGGGTTTAAAGAGATTATCAAAGGGGAATTTTATGTTCGATAAGGATTTTGCTCGGTAAAACCCTAGCCGATTTCTATAGCTCTTTCTTATGGATTGTTGTTAATGCATGAATCTAGTGGGAACTATAGGCTGATTCTAGGTGTTTAGAACCACGAGAGTGCTGAATCTAAACATCCGAAAAATGCATCCATAAGAGCGTTCGCGTCGTAAGATTTCGAAAGTATACTTACGGATCCGTGAACATATGAACCAGTAGGCTCATCACGATTCTTCCGCGCGGCCAATGACAAAAGATAATGGTCGAGTGTATAGATACGTTGGTGCGTATGTTATACGGGAGTAGACTATGCCATTTTTATGTTCAGTTTGGGAGTTGAAATCTAGAAACACCGGTTACTAAAGAGTTAGGGACCGTGTATTTGAATCGAGCATCCCCCTGAGATATATCTCTCTCGACCCAGCACCGTTTTAGCATTGTTACAAACCGTTTTCTTAGTGTAGTTTAGCAATTATATTCTCTTAGTTTAAGATAGCCATCGATTTTCTTAGTCTAGGGTTAGTAGTAATTTTCTATTTTTTTGTTCTTTACAATTTTGTGACAAAATCCCATATAAAACTCATATTCGTTTTAGGAATTTATTTACTATACAGTGACTAAGGTCTCATAGAACATCACCCTCTCCATGTGGATCAATATATCAAGTACCACATTGCACATCTGTGCACTTGCAGGCTTTAAGGTTTACAAAATCGCGGGTTCAAGCGGGGCAGGTCGATGCGGGTTATATGTTTTTTTCGACCCGCATCGACCCGCTCCGCTTGACTCATTAACAAAAATTGTTCGACCCGCACCCGCCCCGCCCTGCTTGAACCGGCTGGTAACCCGCAAATATTTAAAAAAAGAAAAATTAGTAAAACAATATATTTAATAAAATAAATTTCACATGAAAAAAACATAAATAAACAATTTTCTGAAAAAATAAACAAAATAATTAATTAATTTATATATATTACAAAACAAATTAGTTAACCAAAAACAAAATATATATATATATATATATATATATATATATATATTACAAAATATTTCAACATATTAATAGTATTTAGTAAATAATGTTTTTTTAATTGCGGGTAACCCGCGAGACCCGCGGGAAAACAAAACGATCCGCACTCGCTCCGCATTTGAAAACACTCGACCCGCACCCGCCCTGCTTTTTGGAATTTTGAAAATTCTCGATCCGCACCCGCCTTGCTGCAGGGCAAAACCCACGGGACCCGTGGGTAAACACCCAAATTGACAGATACATGCAAGTTGTGGAATGTGTTGGTTTCTTTTTGGGTCGAAAGTTGTAGAATGTGTTAAACCAATAAATTTTAAGAGGAGAAGACAGAATGAACCTTTTTATGTGCAAGTCAAAAAAAAAAGAACCTAGCATCTAGTTTTTTTTTTAATTTTAAAAAGGGTAGAAGTCACGAATATTTGCCACAAGTTTATAAAAAATTGAACTAGAATTTTGAAAGGCTATACACCGAAGGGAGCCCTTCCTATGTGATTAAAATCACCAAAGGAAGTATTCAAATGGTTATTGTCTGGCGGTTTTAATTATTATAATTTCCATCTGAATGTAAAACGTTGTGAGACCGTTGGATCCTACCAAAAGACAAAGTCCAATTTACAAGCCTTCTAGTCAGTTCTTTAAATTTAAACACATCTCAATGCAATAATTAAATTAAATAAGAAAGATCGACGATCTATTTTGCAATGAGAACTTTCATATAATATCACATCTAAATAAAGGTTAACCCTAGTGCTATTTCCCTATCATTTGAAAATTCAAAACCAGTTTCCCCACGAATTCGAAATAAAAGTTCGAACCCAGTTTTTCCCACAAAATCAAAGTCTGAAATCAATAAACACACATACCACGATTTGACTCGGTTTAGTGTATACCAATAAGTGTTAACCATATAAACACCAAATAAAACCAGACTTAATCCAATTACAACCTGTTTCATTTCTGTTCACCGCCTATTTCATCTTCTTGTAACCCAATTTCCCGATCATCGGCGCGCATACATTTTCAAGATTTACTTTCTTGCAAAAGAACTTAGCAAACCAGAGATAACCACCATCACGGAGAATCCGATCCAAATCGAAGAAGAAGCTAGAATTCCATAACCGTCACCGGAATCCACCGGTTCAACCAAAGGAAGTATGGAAAAAGGTTATCGTCTGGGTGTATTGATTCTTTTAATTTTCATCATATCTACAACGTTGTGCGACCATTGATCATATCGAAAGATTCCAATTTATAACATTGTGGTCAGTTTTTAAGATTCAAACAAATACATTATGCAATAATTTATTTTTGAAACAAGATTGAACTAGAAGATTGTAGGGCTTTACCCCGAAGGGAGCCCTTTCAGAAATTCTCGAGGTCCCAAGACAAGCTTAGGCCAGGAGGGGGTTTGGAAATAGTTTTCAACCAGCAATAGACGCGCCTCGGTTAGTACCTCATTAACTGTGTCATTGCCCCAAGCGCAAAGATGGTTTAAGACGAAGAAAAACCTCTTTATTTTATATCTAAACAAAATTGACCAATTTATTATACTCTTCCGATGTGGGATAATGGAATTAGCTACATTCTCGATTTTATTTATTTATTTACACAATCAATTTATTCTCGAAATCAATTCTGAGAAGAAAATAATTAATTAGCATTTCGTGGACAGAAATATTAAAAACAGTCCTTTTTGAAATTGAAATATATTTTTTTTACACAGACTATAAAAAATTCCTTTATGTAAAATTAAAAAACTATTAAAATAGTAAAGATTAAAAACTAATGGATAGTAAGGACCGCGCGAACGCAGATCCCCTCTGTCCCAAATAATGACGTAGGCTCCTCCACGTGGTAAGACCTTAAGCTAAGAACCCATCCTTAATGTGCAATAGAAGTCACTAGCCTAAGCCAATCATCTTCTTGATCGCGAGTTGACCCCGTCTAGATAAGTGAATTGCTCGTTCCATCCACTTCTCTTCTTATACTCTGCTTCCCCAAACATTATTCTTATGTGTAAGAGATGTGGGACTTTTTATTCTTACACTCACACATGTTTGAAACGGCAAAGGTTTTGTTTGGGTGTTATGCACACTCGGGCTGTAGATAATAGGCCCAAGTGTTGGTTTTATTTTGGGGTTGAAAGTTGTTGACTGTGTTAAACGAAAAATATTTATGAGGAGAAGAGAGAATGAACTTTTTTTCAGTGCAAGTCAAATATATATATATATATATATATATATATATATATATATATATATATGACAAGAGAGAATGAACTTAGAACCTAGTTTTTTTTTTAAAGGGTAGAAGTCAAGAATATTTGCCACAAGTTTATAAAAAATTGAACAAGAATTTTGAAAGGCTATACACCGGAGGGAGCCCTTCCTATGTGGTTAAAATCACCAAATGAAGTATTCAAATGGTTATTGTCTGGCGGTTTTAATTCTTTTAATTTCCATCTAAATGTAAAACGTTGTGGGATCGTTGGATCCTACAGAAAGATAAAGTCCAATTTACAAGCCCTCTGGTAAGTTCTTTAAATTTAAACAAATCTCATTGCAATAATTAAATTGAATAAGAAAGGTCGATGATCTATTTTCCCATAAGAACTTTCATATAATATCACATCTACATAAAGGTTAACCGTAGTGCTATTTCCCCATCATTTGAAAATTCAAAACCAGTTTCCCCACGAAATAACACTAGTAAAAAATTTTCGTATAGCCACGAAAGAGCCACGGTCAATTCGTGGCTTTTTATAATTTAGCAACGAAAAAGTCACAAAAAGCCACGAAATCAGAAAAAAACAAAATTGTGGCTCTTTCGTTGCTTTTTCGTGGCTAACATAGCCACGAATTAGTCATGCATTTTTCGTGGCTAGCTTTGCCACGGTTTTGCCACAATATATCTGTGACTATAGAGCTAGAAACGAGTTTGTTACTAAACCGTGGCTAGTTATGCCACGATTTAGCCACATATATTCCGTGGCTAGCCGTCACCGACAGAAAACATCACATCTATCAAAATACAGTAAACGAATATATTCCAAATCTAGCCACGAAATGTAAACGTGGATATTTCGTGGCTTTTTGTCAGTCACGAAAACAGAAAAGTGACTAATTCGTGACTATATTTTAGTCATGGAAATTAAAACGTGACTATATTTTAGTCATGGAAATTAAAACGTGACTAATTCGTGACTATATTTTAGCACAGGAAAACAAACATCACGTATGTCCACCGGATATTCATTCAATCTTATCATCTTTATTACATATCGTGACTATATTCATTGTAGCCACTATGAGACGAAGAAGTTGACACGAGCACTTGGACTACCTGTATATAAGATTGATGTTTGCGAGGATAATTGCATGCTCTTTTGGAAGGGGGAAGATCGAGAGTTGTTGTGTTGTCGGTTTTGTGGTAAAGATAGATACCACCCGAACAATGGAAAAGGGAAAAATCGACCTAAGCGAAGAATGTTTTATATGCCGATTACGGAGCGGTTGAAGCGACTATACCAATTAGAGACGACTGCATCTCATATGCGATGGCACGCTGAACATAAGTCTCCTGAAGGGGAAAATCATCACCCGTCTGATGGAGCCGCATGGAAGCATTTTAATGAGGTATATCCTAATTTTGCTGCTGAAAGTCGCAATATTTATCTAGGCTTATCAACAGATGGATTTAATCATGTTGGTATGAATGGTGAGGCACACTCTGTTTGGCCAGTGATCGTAACCCCTTATAATTTACCCCCCGACATGTGCATGAAAAGGGAATTTTTCTATCTGTCGGTACTAGTTCCTGGGCCAAAACATCCAAAGAAAAGACTAGATATTTACCTTCAACCGTTGATTGAAAGATTGCAGAGCCTGTGGAGTGACAGTGTGGAAACCTATGATATATCGAGGAAAAACCAATTCACGATGCGAGTTGCGTTGATGTGGACAATCAGTGACTTTCCAGCATATGGCATGTTGTATGGTTGGATTACGCATGGCCGTTTAGCTTGTCCATATTATCTAGATGAGACAAAATCGTTTTGGTTACCAAATGGAAGGAAACATAGTTGGTTTGATTGCCATAGAATGTTTTTGCCTCAAGATCATCCTTACAGGCGAAATGTTCAAGCGTTTACACGGGACGGGGCAAAGCAATAACAGATGATCCCCCACCATGGTTGAATGGAGAGGAAATTCTTCGAGAAAGAATAGACAACATTGTGGGGTTGTCCAAAACAGTCGATTGTGGAGGAAACGGTCACGAGAAGCCGGCTCGAACTATATCTGGCTACGGAGATACTCATAATTGGGTAAAAAGAGTATCTTTTGGGAGTTACCGTACTGGGAAAACCTTCTTCTTCGACACAACTTTGATTTCATGCACGTTGAGAAAAATTTCTTCGATAATCTCATCAACACGGTGTTGAATGTTCCAGAAAAGACGAAAGATAACCTTAAATCGAGGATGGATCTCCCAGCACTATGTAGACGATAGGAGTTACATATTAACCGAGATTGAACAATGCCTGTGCCAATATTTAGGTTGTCGAACGAAGGAAAAAGACATTTCCTGCTATGGATGAAAAATGATATAAAATTCCCAGATGGATATGCGTCAAAGTTTAGTCGTTGTATAGACGAAAACAATTTGAAGCTATCAGGGCTGAAAAGTCATGATTTTCACGTCATCATGCAACGACTTCTCTCATTTGCATTTTCGGAACTCCTTCAAAGAAATGTACACACGTCAATTTCAGGTAGTTTATGGTTTATTATTCATGATATTTATACTTTCATTGATAAATGATAATAAGTGTTATTCTATATGTGTGTAGAAATTGCACTCTTCTTTCGGGATATCTCAGCGAAGACCTTACGAAACGAAGATGTTGCTCTTTTGAAAGAAAATATCGCGGTGAAGCTTTGTAATTTGGAGAAGATATTTCCTCCATCGTTCTTTGATGTTATGGAACATCTTCCTGTGCACTTGCCTGATGAAGCTGCTTTAGGTGGTCCTGTCCAATATAGGTGGATGTATCCGTTCGAGAGATACATGTATCATCTAAAGAAGAAAGTTAAAAACAAGGCACGTATTGCGGGTTCGATTGTTGCACAGTGTTTGA
This sequence comes from Eutrema japonicum, assembly GCA_030161315.1. Taxonomy (NCBI): domain Eukaryota; kingdom Viridiplantae; phylum Streptophyta; class Magnoliopsida; order Brassicales; family Brassicaceae; genus Eutrema; species Eutrema japonicum. The sequence goes on along the minus strand of BSQW01000012.1, from coordinate 18,063,544 downwards.
ATGAGGAGATTTCAAATGCATCTGCAAATTATTTGGGAAATCCAGAAGTTATAGATGAAGTTGCAGTACCTGGAGATATTCGATTTATATATTTTTATCCAAATGTGCCGATTTATATATTTTTATCCATACTAATGGATGGTTCACAGATGATGACTACAATGTGCTCCAGACATTTATGCTGCTTAATTGTGAAACATTTGTGCCCTATGAAAGGTATTATTTTCAATTTCTAGACAAACTTATTTTGATAAGTACGATGTCTCTTGTTTATACTTATGTGCGTATTTAATTTCATAACTTACACAGGATGTTTGAAGATTATATGACAAAGCGTATCCCGGAAATTACTAGTAATGCCCTGCAATTAGCGAAAGACCAACACTTTGCCGAATGGTGTAAAGACTATGTGAGTTTAATTAAGTGATGATCATTGTTATTATTATACGAATTCTAATTACTAATTAGAAATTATTATCTATTATATTTCATTTGTAGATTAACGATCCTACCGAGTCATATGAATTTCCCTTGTGGATTTTGGATTTCGTACAAGGTCCGATGCGTAATTATACATCCTGGCCTATATACTTCTCACGAGGATACTGCTTCCACAAACATAAGCATGGCCAAGATAAAAATACTCAACACTACGGTGTCTATGTTCGTGGAACCACCGAGACTGATTATTACGGGCTCATAGAGAAGATAATGATGATTGAGTACCATGGCGCGGTCGGTATAAAGGCCATGATTTTCAAATGCAAGTGGTTTGACACAACAGAAGGTCTTGGAATGCGCAAACATCCATCAGGTATCATCGATGTATCTCCGCAGAGACAATACGAGAAATATGATCCTTTTATATTATCTGGTAACTGTGATCAAGTATGTTTCATTCCTTATCCGTGTGTGCGTCGTACCGTAGCAAATGATTGGTGGGCTTGTACGAAAGTTATGCCACGAGGGGTTCGTGAAACATCTGAAGTTGCTCTAATTGCGTTACAAGATGATACACACAACCAAGTTGTAGCACCAAGTGCAATGCTGTGAATTGAATCGCATGTCGTGGAAGATGTTTCAGATTATGATACGTTACATGTGTGTCCTCCCAATGACGAATACGTATCTGAAGACGAAGTAGAAGATTTGTGTGAGGACTCCGATTCTGATACCGATTCCGATTCTAGTTATGTTTAATTATAGTTTCGAGCACATGTATAATTAAACTTTGTCTTTCTATATATTATCTTATTAAGGTTTTATTAAATAATTTGAGTTAAATGGCCATAATCCAAACTTCCATCTTATATGATTTGTCTTCAACATATTCCAACAACTCAAACCTGATGAATCCCTTAGATTAATTTGGTAAAAATTCTCAACTGAATAGCTACTATTTGAGTTTCCAAACAAATATTTTTGGTTCAATATTAATAAAAATGTATTTTAATTTATATTAAAATTTAAATCCAAAAATTAAAATATTAATTTAGATTAATTTGAATTTCCTAAAATGTAGGTTAGATTACTTACAAAAAATCATAAAATCAGTTATTATTATATATTTTTTATTGCAACCACATCTATTGGGTTTGAAATTAAACCAAACAAATTTGGTTTTTGCCACCAAAAAAATTGGGTTTTACCACCAAAATATTTGGTTTTTGACACCAAAACAATTGGTTTTTGCCACCAAAACAATTGGTTTTTGGCGAGGATTTGGTTTGTAAAAACCAAACCATTTGGATTTCATATAACACTTAGAAAAAATTCTTAACTCTCAAATTGCCCTATAACACAAAACTTAGAAAGAAAAAAAACCCTCGCTCTCAATTCTCTTCCCCCTCGAGCCGCCATGGCTTCCTCCGGCCAAAACTCCCACCATCGTCGTGCACGAACGTCTCCGCCGGGTATGTTTGCTCCTCCTCTTTCTCCAGAATTGTTTGTTCTCTTTGCAATTGTTTTAGTGTTTGGGTATTGTCTAGGGTTTGGAATTGGGGGTTTCGAACTGGGTTTAGATTTTCTCCTTGGCCTCACGCTTAGGGTTTGCAATTGTTTTAGTGTTTGGGTATTTTCTCCTTCTCCTTGGCCTCACTCTTTCTCCATCTTTTTTCTCGCTAAAGTTTCTCTTCTGTTATGGCTTGTTGTGTTTCCTTTGACTTTTCTTCTGTTTCATGTTTGTGATCGTCTATGCCTTGTGATGTTCCTTTTCGGCCTGTGATTTGGCTTTCCAGTTTTATGTGCTCGCGGAATTTTTTGGTACACTTCTGTTTGAGAATCGGGGATGTCAAATTGATGGTTATATGCTTGTCAAAACAAATTTATTCATTTCCCATAACAAAGCTAATGTGTTTTCTTGATGGACCCTTTAGTATATTACACTTACCTTTCATGTTTGTGGATTGAGAGTCTAATTGCATATACAATCTGTTTTGTATAGAAGATAAATAATTTTCAGTTTTGATTTGCCAAAGACTTAATGTTAATTGAAATATCTTTTGACAGGTCTTCTAAAACACACACACATGCACGTAGAACACTTGTTGTGTTTGTGTTTGTAAATTTGTATAGTAGAAACGTTTTGTGTTTGTAAATCTGTATTGAAATGACTTATGTCTTGTTGGTTAGTTTGCTTATATACTCAAGGGCATATGAAAATATATTTTCAAATTCTCTTGCTTGATACTTGTTTCACGATTTGCCATGTCTTTATGCTGAAGCTTCTTCACTTAATTTCCTTTTGTCTATTTTTTTTATCATTAATTCTTAATGTGTAATGACTTCTGTATTTTGTATAATTCCATATATGCAACAAAGAAGGCCTCCAACGGTTTCAGCTTCAGGTCCTGCCATGCCACTAGGAGCTATCGGATCTACAAGCGCTGCATCTTCAGCTGCAAACAACTACACCCGTATGCCCACCCCTGGATTCATTACTGAATGCTCCCTCTAGAGAATCTCAGCCACACCTCCATCCAAGGAAACTCAATGGCGCTTTATGGTAATAAGTTTGCAATAATCTACAATACTTCTTTGTTCTGATAATTGTATAGACTTCTCTGATTTTACTTTTTCTTATCTCAGGTTCGGTATAGACCCTTATGTCCATAAATTCATCAAAACAACTTGGCAGGCCTACTACATGGGACCATGGAGTAGCTGGACATTTGTTCCTCAAGAAAGGAAAGACAAGTGGTGGCAGACTTTTCTGTTAAGAGTTTTTTTCTCTAAGGACTATTTTTTTAACTCAACAGAATGACCGTTGTTTAATAAGTTACAAATACTAATGTCTTTTTTTTCTTTGTAGCAAAACTACTACTGGGAAGGGCGGTTTAAAGATTTGGTCTACCACCACTGGAAAATGCATACACAGACTACAATCTGTCAAAAAAACAGCAAGAAGAAGAGGGAACATAAGCAACATAAGTATATAAGCGATGTTGATTGGACCACTCTGCTAGAGCAGTGGGCAACTGAACAAGCGGTTAAGAGGAGCAGGTCTGCTGTTAAATACCGCACATCTAACCATACTGGCAAAGGGATGCACAAGCATTGTGCAGGTCCGAACCATTTTGGAAAGATTGATTATGATATGGTAATGGTTTTACTTGTTCTATTTTAGTTTTTAATTTGTCATATTTGTACTTAGCTTTTTTTCTCTTTGTTTTTGCAGATGATTGAGTCTCGTTCTAATGAACCACCACCTTACATAGAGCTTGTGCGAAGGACACACACACACACAAAGATGGAACTTTCATCGACGCTCGAGCTCAGGCCATTGTACTTAAAGTAGAGGAAGCTGTTGCACAGATGATAGCTGATGATGGATCTCCCAATGCCTCAACTGCTGCTAGTAATCGCATTCTTCTCAACCAAGAATATCTCAAGGTATTCGCTAAGTCTTGTTTGATTATGTTGTTGATGATGTCGTTTCTCATTCATGGTGGTCAGTTTTTTTCTTCTTCTTCATTCCCCGCAATTTTTGGTGCCCTTGACTTCTGTTTGTTATTGCGAAATTGGGAAAATTGATGAATCGATTCGCTAACTTAATTCTGTAGAAAAATTGGATTTTGAGTTTTGACCTAGTAGAATTGTGATCATCTTAAAACCAAACCCGTCTCAGTATAGAATCTTTGGTGCCATTCTTAAAGATGAAGACTTTGATGGATGGGTTTCACTCTCGTTTAAATTTTTATTAGCTTTCTATATTGACAACACATATTTTCACATTATTGCTAGACTAAGACACTTTTCTTTGTTTGTTTTTCTATGATTGTTGAAGCTCATTTGGTTTGTTTTTTTCACAGCGTGGTCAGTCTAGCAGAGGGCTTATTTATGGAATTGGCAGCATTCAATACCAATATATCACTCCACCCGAGTCAGCCCATGCTTCTCTTAAACGCAACCTCGACACAGACATACGTATCTCTGGTTTGAAGTCTCATTCTGAAGCTGTCAACAACAATGTTGAAGAGCTCAAGACTGAAATTACAACACTCAAAGAAGACATGGTGGAATTGAAGAATGAGTTTAAGGCAGAGATGGTTGCACAACGAACCTCGCTAAATGCGATCCTACAGATTCTCGGGGTTAATCCCAGTACTCTCCAGCCTTCGGTTCCTGCTGCCACGACCACTAACCCGACTACGACAGTGCGAGCTACTGCCCCTACTCCTCTGGTGAGCCAAAAATCACAAAAATCTAACTTAGATAAGTGGTGTGCTAGTATTTTAGGAGATTAAAATTTGCATCTTTTGTTAGAATTTTTAGACTTTATTAGTCTTTTGGTAATGTATCATTAGATCTTTAACTGTCTGTTGAAACAGAAGGCACATATGGTTTAGCCAAGAAGAGAATGTAATGTATCTAAGTTAGAATTCTCTGCTTAGTTCTTTTGTTAAACTTTTTGTAATGTATCATTAGGTCTTTTGTATAACTTTTGGTATGGTATTGAAATTTAAAATTCAAGTTATCAGGTTTTAATTTTTTTAGAATTTCGATTAATTGTTATTTTGGCACAGTTTCACAAATTTAGACAGTCACGAAAACTATTTTGCCACAAATCGTGACTAGTTAGCCACGAAATAATTGTGTATAAACCGTGACTAACTAGCCACGACATAAGCGTGGCTAAACCGTGACTAGCTAGCCACGAAATAATTGTGTCTAAACCGTGACTAGCTAGCCACGAAATAATTGTGTCTAAACCGTGACTAACTAGCCACGAAATAAGTGTGTCTAAACCGTGACTAACTAGCCACGAAATAAGTGTGTCTAAAACGTGACTAATTAGCCACGAACAAAGCGTGTCTAAACCGTGACTAACTAGCCACGGAAAAAGAATGTCTAAACCGTGACTAACTAGCCACGAAAACCCACGGAAATATTTAGTCACGATGCTATAGACACGGTATTGTTTCGTGACTTACCGTGGCTATATGATGATATAGCCACGAAATTTAGGCCTTAGCCACGAAAATATCCGTGGCTATACGCTGTTTTTTTACTAGTGTAAAAGTTCGGACCCAGTTTTCCCACGAAATCAAAGTCTGAAACCAATAAACACACGGACCATGATTTGACTCGGTTTACTGTATACCAATAAGTGTTAACCATCTAAACACCAAATATAACCAAACTTAATCCAATTACAACCTGTTTCGTTTCGGGTCAATGTTAGAATCCATTTTGTTTGCCACTACCTATTTCATCTTCTTGTAACCCAATTTCCCGATCATCGGCGCGCAGACATTTTCAGGATTGACTTTCTTGCAAAAGAACCGAGCCAAACAGAGATAACCACCACCACGGAGAATCCGATCCAAATCGAAGAAGAAGCTAGAATTCCATAACCGTCACCGGAATCCACCGGTTCAACCAAAGGAAGTATGGAAAAAGGTTATCGTCTGGGTGTATTGATTCTTTTAATTTTCATCATATCTACAACGTTGTGCGACCATTGATCATATAGAAAGATTCCAATTTATAACATTGTGGTCAGTTTTTAAGATTCAAACAAATACATTATGCAATAATTTATTTTTGAAACAAAATTGAACAAGCTTAGGCCAGGAGGGGGTTTGGAAATAGTTTTCAACCAGCAATAGACGCGCCTCGGTTAGTACCTCATTAACTGCATCATTGTCCCAAGCGCAAAGATGGTTTAAGACGAAGAAAAACCTCTTTATTTTATATCTAAACAAAATTGACCAATTTATTTTACTCTTCCGATGTGGGATAATGGAATTAGCTACATTCTCGATTTTATTTATTTATTTACACAATCAATTTATTTTCGAAATCAATTCTGCCCCGAAAATAATTAATTAGCATATTCCGTGGACAGAAACATTAAAAACAGTCCTTTTTGAAATTGAAATATATACTTTTTTATACATACTATAAAAAATTCCTTTATGTAAAATTGAAAAACTATGAAAATAGTAAAGATTAAAAACTAATGGATGGTAGGGACCGCGCGAACGCAGGCCCCCTCTGCCACAAATAATGACATAGGCTCTTCCACGTGGGAAGACCTTAAGCTAAGAACCCATCCTTAATGTGCAATGGAGGTCACTAGCCTAAGCCACTCATCTTCTTGATCGCGAGTTGACCCCGTCCAGGTAAGTGAATTGCTCGTTCTATCCACTTCTCTTCTTATACTCTGCTTCCCCAAACATTATTCTTATGTGTAAAAGATGTGGGACTTTTTATTCTTACACTCACACAAGTTTGAAACGGCAAAGGTTTTGTTTGGGTGTTATGCACACTCGGGCTGTACATAATAGGCCCAAGTGTTGGTTTTATTTTGGGGTCGAAAGTTGTTGACTGTGTTAACCGAAGAATATTTATGAGGAGAAGAGAGAATGAACTTTTTTTCAGTGCAAGTCAAATATATATATATATATATATATATATATATGACAAGAGAGAATGAACTTAGAACCTTGTTTTCTTTTAAAGGGTAGAAGTCAAGAATATTTGCCACAAGTTTATAAAAAATTGAACAAGAATTTTGAAAGGCTATACACCAGAGGGAACCCTTCCTATGTGATTAAAATCACCAAATGAAGTATTGTCTGGCGGTTTTAATTCTTTTAATTTCCATCTGAGTGTAAAACGTTGTGGGATCGTTGGATCCTACCGAAAGATAAAGTCCAATTTACAAGCCTTCTGGTAAGTTCTTTAAATTTAAACAAATCTCATTGCAATAATTAAATTGAATAAGAATGGTCGACGATCTATTTTCCCATGAGAACTTTCATATAATATCACATCTACATAAAGGTTAACCGTAGTGCTATTTCCCCATCATTTGAAAATTCAAAACAAGTTTCCCCACGAAATAAAAGTTCGGACCCAGTTTTCCCACGAAATCAAAGTCTGAAACCAATAAACACACGGACCATGATTTGACTCGGTTTACTGTATACCAATAAGTGTTAACCATCTAAACACCAAATAAAACCTAACTTAATCCAATTACAACCTGTTTTGTTTCGGGTCAATGTTAGAATCCATTTTGTTTGCCACCGCCTATTTCATCTTCTTGTAACCCAATTTCCCGATTATCGATGCGCAGACATTTTCAGGATTGATTTTTTTGCAAAAGAACCGAGCCAACCAGAGATAACCACCACCACGGAGAATCCGATCCAAATCGAAGAAGAAGCTAGAATTCCATAACCGTCACCGGAATCCACCGGTTCAACCAAAGGAAGTATGGAAAAAGGTTCTCGTCTGGGTGTATTGATTCTTTTAATTTTCATCATATCTACAATGTTGTGCGACCATTGATCATATCGAAAGATTCCAATTTATAACATTGTGCTCAGTTTTTAAGATTCAAACAAATACATTATGCAATAATTTATTTTTGAAACAAAATTGAACTAGAAGATTGTAGGGCTTTACCCAGAAGGGAGCCCTTTCAGAAATTCTCGAGGGCCCAAGACAAGTTTAGGCCAGGAGGGGGTTTGGAAATAGTTTTCAACCAGCAATAGATGCGCCTCGGTTAGTACCTCATTAACTGCGTCATTGCCCCAAGCGCAAAGATGGTTTAAGACGAATAAAAACCTCTTTATTTTATATCTAAACAAAATTGACCAATTTATTATACTCTTCCGATGTGGGATAATGGAATTAGCTACATTCTCGATTTTATTTATTTATTTACATAATTAATTTATTTTCAAAATCAATTCTGCCTAGAAAATAATTAATTAGCATATTCCGTGGACAGAAAAATTAAAAACAGTCCTTTTTGAAATTGAAATATATACTTTTTTATACATACTATAAAAAATTCCTTTATGTAAAATTGAAAAACTATGAAAATAGTAAAGATTAAAAACTAATGGATGGTAAAGACCGCGCGAACTCAGAACCCCTCTGCCCCAAATAATGACATAGGCTTTTCCACGTGGGAAGACCTTAAGCTAAGAACCCATCCTTAATGTGCAATGGAGGTCACTAGCCTAAGCCACTCATCTTTTTGATCGCGAGTTGACCCCGACCAGGTAAGTGAATTTCTCGTTCCATCCACTTCTCTTCTTATACTCTGCTTCCCCAAACATTATTCTTATGTGTAAGAGATGTGGGCCTTTTTATTCTTACACTCACACAAGTTTGAAACGGCAAAGGTTTTGTTTGGGTGTTATGCACACTCGGGCTGTACATAATAGGCCCAAGTGTTGGTTTTATTTTGGGGTCGAAAGTTGTTGACTGTGTTAACCGAAGAATATTTATGAGGAGAAGAGAGAATGCACTTTTTTCTGTGCAAGTCAAATATATATATATATATATATATATATATATATATATATATATATATATATATATATATATATGTGTGTGTGTTTTTGCACATCGGTATAGGACATGGGTTTGTGCAGATGGTGGTATTGTACAACCTTCGGTAAAACCACGATATCTCTTGGAATACATGTCCGAATGGCCTCAAACCACCTTCTGTGGACAGATAACACACTGGGCTACAAATTTTGTGAAGACCTCCGAATCTAATTCGGATCCGAAAGCCTCTGTCCAGCCACATATTTTCGGCATCTCGGATGGACTTTGCATCCTCGGTGTTTCTGCGAGGAATACCGATGTCACTCCTCGGTACAACAACTCGGTATTAAGGAGATTTTCCTCAGGTTTCAATACCGACTTGTTGGACCGACTTGTGACGTCGGTATTGCTGTGAAGGAGTTATAACGAGGTGTTGTACCGACTTGTGACATCGGTGTTGAAGAAACCGTCTCGGCCAGGCGGACATGTCTATGGTAAATCAGCCATATCTTCCTCACCACACGTCAAAATAGCATTATTAAAACTTTATGGACATCTAACTCACGCCTCTACAACTTCCATGAAGATCATTGAAGCTGATTTATATCAGAAGGCCTTCGTTTTTCTGGTGCTTTGGACGGGGTCATCTTCTCTCGGCCAGACAGACATACCTTATGTAAATTCGTCTTACTCCCTATCCATACGTCCAAATAACCCGATTCAAACTCCTGTGTAAATATGATATACTGCTCTACAACCTCTATGAAGGCAGTTGAAGCTGAATCGGAGTTTAAATTCCCCGTCTAGCCACATCTTTGAGACACTTGGGACGAGCTCGGCTGGTCCGGGTGAGAGATGTCCAACACCGAGGTCACACATCGGTGTTGGACCTCGGTGCTAAGGTTTTTTTGCTACTGGTCACTTCAGAGAGGCAATACCGAGGTGTTACACTGATGTGTGACATCGGTGTATTCCCCTGAGGCTTCAATACCAATGTCACACATCGGTGTTAAATAAACTGCCTCGGCCAGACGGACATGTCTTCAGTACAACGGCCATATCTTCCAAACCACAACTCCAAATCCCCTGATTTCAATTCCAGTGGCTAGCGAACTCACTCCAATACAGATTTCATGAAGGTCATCAAAGCTGATTCATATCAGAGGGCCTCAGTCCAGTCACATCTTTCCGATGTATCGGATGGACCTTGCACTCTACTTTGGTCCAACTCTCCAAATATGCCCAAATTGCCTCCAATCACCTAGAAAGTACTCCAAAACATGCAATAACTCACTAGACCTAGTGCAATATGTCCTAATCTCTAAATGAGACCTAAATACAAGACAAAACCATGATTATGCATGTAAATGACATAAAACTCTAAGTGAGATGTATGCTAAAACATGCAATATATGAGTATATCAATCCCCCCAAACTTAAACCTTTGCTTGTCCTCAAGCAAACAAGAATAAAGAAATGGAAAAGACTAAAAATGGGAGCTCAAATCCAAAAGTGCCATAAAAAGAATTCAACTCAATGTCTAAATTACTAGCTCTAAGATGCGATCAAACAAGTCTACTCAAAAAGAGCTAGCCATATTCTTCCATATACGAATCAAATTCAAGCCTGAACCCATACAAGTATTCATGTCATCCAATCCTTTAACATTCATTAATCGTTTCAAGTGAATCATGCTCATGCAAGGCAAGTGAATCCATTTGGCTAGGGTAAGGTCTTGAGACTAAGATGATCTCAAATGTACGGGGTTTCACCAATGCAAGGGATCTCTTTATGAATGAGCAAGTTTTAGCAAAATGCTAAGAGTAAAAGACAATATATGCATACATGGATAGACTTACATCTACCCAATGCCCAAATCGTCTCTAACCCTAGCATATATACCCATTAAGTCCTCATCCTAAGCTACCCTTTTCTCGCTTTGCCTTTTTGCCTTCATGTCCCATACATGAACTTCTTCTTCCACTTCATCTTTTGTCACTTGGGGAATTTCTTCTTCTTCATTGAATCTTGTGGTTTCGTGCTTCTTTTTGTTGTTTCTTTAGCTCTTCTTTCTTTCTTTTTCTTTGCATTGCCTCATCATTTACCAATGATGCCTTAGCCAAATTTTGGCTTTTTCTTTTGTTTCTATGAGGCTATAACTATCACTAAGAGCTATTCTTGATAACTTGCACTAACCACATCACAATATTGCATTCCCCTTTCACCTTCACTTTCTCCCTTTTGAACCCACTTCCTTCTTATCCACAATTCCATTAGTCACACATTTTCGTTCACACCAAACCCAAAACTTCCCTTTCCCACGAGCCTAGCCTAGTCTACCCTTTGATGTTCGGCTAGATCTACATGCAATCCTATCCTTGTCGCCCTAAACTCAACACTTTTTGCCAAGCTTACTCGAAAAATTGGGCTTCACATACGCACACTAAAGATTTTGGTTTGAAAGGAGGGTAGGTTAAAGGTATGGTAAACCGTTCAAATGATGGGAATCGGCTACTTGGACTAGCAAAAGAGTGGTGAAAAGGATAAGAGAGCCCAAGTATGTATATGGTAACCATGAATTCACTATGCAATGCACAAGCATGATAATTTCAATGCCAAAATTATGGTTTTCACTTAGGTAGGATTGAAATCAAATCAAGACTTGCTTTAGCTAAGACCCTAGTAATGAAACGCAAGATCGAAATATGGTTCATCCTTTGATTTCGACATGAGATCAAAAGTATCAAACAACAAGCAACGAGGGCATTGAATTAAGCTCTAAATATGATACTTTACAAGGATAAATCTATCATTGCTCCTAATGCTCATGCAAACCTACCTAATATGCTATGAATCTAGACCCAATCCTATATGGAATGCACAAAAGTTCAAAAAATTTCAAATTTATTGAAAATGCATGATATGCATGAGACTCAAGATGCAAAAGGCAAAATAAGATCACAAGACACAAAGTTAAATAACACATAGACCATCCCCCAAACTTAAATTACACAGTCCCTTGTGTAATAAAAGCTTAAGAGAGAGTTAAACAATGCATGAAAGAAAGAAAAAAATATGATTCTAAATGCTATTCACAAAGTTTGGAGTATTACCTTGGAAATGAATAGAGGGAACGAGAGTGATCACCTCAATCCTACACACCTTTTTCCTTAAATCCATGACCATTAGACCATCAAGAACCTACTCACACTAAGCAAACCCATCAAAAAGGACAAGAAAATATAGAGAAACATAAAAAGAAAGTATGCACAATGATAAGCTTGGGGTGTCTCCCAAGAGCACTTTGTTAAAAATCACTAAGTTTGACTTTGGTTACCCATTTAGGCAGGTGAGAGAGGAGTGTGAGCACTCCATGGTGGATCCTTGAGATCGAGCTTGAGCACCTTGCTCATTACTTCCTCAATACCGGCTTGCCCTTTTTCTTTGAGCTCGGGAGTGAGGATTGCTTTGACCAAGGCAAAGGGCTTGGATAGGCCTTTGCATTTGATCTTGTACTCAATCACTCCATCCTTGTGCTTCCATGGAGTGAGAGTCATCATAGAAGGTTGGCTTGGCTCGGACCTAAACCGATCAAGCTTGCTTGGTTCATTCTTAGCAAAGGAAAAAGGGGGATGCGTGTCTTGTTTCTTCATGTTGGCTTTAGTGCCTTCACCCTTCTCTTGCTTCCTTTTAGTCTCACTCACGTCCTTCATTGTGGTGAGAGGAGGAGATTCCATGCTAGCTCTATCAATTTCCAAAGCTTCTTCACCATTACCATAACCCAAATCTTTTCTCTCAAGAGACTTCTCTTCCTCTTCATAGACCTTTGGGGGTGGAGCTTCTTCAACCATCTCACATCTACCCACATACCTCGCTTCTTCTTCACGAAACTCATCATCCTTTATGGTAATTGGGCCACAAAGCTTGTTGGAAGAAGTCTTCATTGGGTAATATACCTTATCATCTACATTCAATAGAACTACCCTTTGATCTTTGAAATCCATTCTAGCGCCGGTGGTAAGTAGGAATGGGGTTCCAAGGAGAAGTGGGAGCTTGTTTGTCTTCTTGATCTCCATGACAACGAAGTCCGTTGAGACTATGCAATCCCCAACCTTAAGCGGATAATCTTCAAGAAGACCAATTGGTTTCCGTGAAGAAGAGTCTCCAAAGGTGATAGGTGATGGGTGATAGGTGATGTTTCTTATCCCTAGACTCTAGAACATCTCATGGTACATGACATTCACACTTGAACCAGAGTCACACAAAGCATCCTCAATCTCCAAATCTCCAAGAGAGCAAGCTATAGAGAATTTACCGGGATTACCAAGCTTGGGGAGAGACTTAGGCTCGATCCTAGTTGTGCTTGGTGAATCTTTGCAATCAACACTACCCTTGTCTTTAACCAAGGTCACGTCCTCATCTTCCTCAAGGGTAACTCCCTCACCTTGTTCCTCAATGTCCCCATTGAGCTTCAAGGGAGCGTCTCTAGGGGGAAAGTGTTCAACATGTGAGTCGTGAAGTAGAAGCTCAATTTCCCTAATGGCGGTTTCATGATCATCAATGGGACTTGATGCCTTTGAGAAGACGGCATTGTAATACGTCTTTGAGGTTTGTATTGCTTTTCCGTTTGAAGAGCTTTGTTGCACTTTGTCTTCATTGGCTCCCTTGGTCTCCATTTGTTTAACATTTGAACTCAATGCCTCAAGCTTCTTGTGGAGATCATTGTATGAGAAAGCTACTTTGGTATTTATTTCCTCCATCCTCTTTCCAATATCCAATGCTCCATTAGCTTGTCCTTGTAGAATTTGTTGAAGCATGTTCTTCATATCAAGGTCTTGGGGCATGGAGTTGTTGCCTTGAGTTTGTGGGACAAAGTTTTGTTGAAAGCCACCTTGGTTCCCTTGGAAGTTGTTCTTGGGAGCATAGCTTTGTTGGTGATTAATGGGGGCTTGACCTTGGTTTCCATAGTTGTTGTTGAAACTTCTTTGATAGCCACCATTATTCCCAACATAATGCACTTCTTCTTGGTTCCTCAAATCCACCATTTGTTCTTGGAACCCTTGATTTGCCTCACCATTTCCAACAAAGTGGACCGCCTTTTGAGATGTAGTGAGAAGCTTGTCCAACTTGTCACTTAGAGCTTTCATCTCCTTCGTTCCTCATTGCTCTTCAAAATCGCTTGTGGATCTTGTAGATCGATCAAACTCATCACCATATGTTCCGTCACTCAAAGCAAGGTTCTCAACCAACTCCATTGCTTCATTCACGTACTTGGCTAGAATGTTTCCATTGGAAGCGGTATCAAGCAACATATGTATCTTGGGCAATGCTCCGCGGTATAGAGTACTTAAGAGGGAAGCATCTGTGAATCAATGGTGAGGGAATTGCGTTGTATAGGCCCTAAACCGCTCCCACGCTTCATTGAAGCTCTCATTAGGACGTTGGGAGAAGCTTGATATTTCATTCCTTAGCTTAGCCGTCCTGGAGTAGGAGAAGAACTTGGCAAGAAATGCGGTTTTGCATTGATTCTAAGAAGTGATGGAACCTTGGGGAATGCCCTTTTCCCATTTCCTTGCTTTGTCTCCAAGAGAGAGTGGGAACAATCTTAGCTTGAAGCTATCCTCGGAGACTCCATTCATCTTTGTCAAACCACAAATCCGGTCGAAGTGATCCAAGTGATCAAGTGGATCCTCCACCGCCAATCCATGGAACTTGTTGCTTTGTACCATGTTGATGAAGCTAGCTTTGACCTCAAAGTCATTGGACTCAACCGGTGGCTCATGAATCCCTTGGCGGTTGACATGAGCATTGGCCGCATCACTCGCTCCAACTATGTTATGACCATTATGGACGGGTGGGTTGTGGTTTCCATTACCACCAATAGCTCCTTGATTTGGGGCATAGGAAACGTGGTCATTACCACCATCCGGGTTCACTTGCACGTTTTCCATACCAAGCCTAGCAATGTGCACAACCCGTTCTCTATCTTTTCTTGCTCTAAGACCGCGGTGTAGAAGGTTGATGTCGTCTCTTGGCTCAACAAGATTGTTGTTGCCTTTAGAACGCAAGTTCATGCACCTATAAGAGAGAGCTAGAAGGAGAGATTAGTAAACAAAAGAAAGAAAAAGCCTTAATCTCAAAAAGAAGTAAAATCCTAATGTCGAAAGCTAAACCTAATTGGCAACGGCGCCAAATTGATACAAGGTTTTTTCCGTGTATAAATTACTCAAAAATACCTATGTAGCATAAGAGGTATCGAATCCAAGGGTTAAGTTTCAATCACTATGAATACATAGATCTTCTTAAGTTAAGTTAACAAATGTGGTTTTGGTTTTCTAACAACCTAAATGATTCAAATGAACAAAGCAAACAAGTAAACAAGTAGACAATTGCTAATAAAAATTTATAAATGACTAAAACAAGCTCTAGAGTAAGGTTATTGACTTAGGTGACTTCAATGATTGATCAAGGATGCTAATTGACACAAAAAAAGCATTTCTCCCTAGGTTTAGAATGTTAAAAAAGAGTAATCCACTCTCATGGCCTTAATCACTTTGTTAATTAGCTAATCAAGAACAAACTCTCATTTGTGAAAAGCTAATCAACAAGAATTAATATTGCATTCCAAATGCCATAATACTCTTTAGAAAACTACTCTCATAGGCTAAATGAGTAAAACCTCTTATCTAATTGATATGGGCATTTCATCAAACACTTGGTGTGCATGAAATGCCCTATGGTCTAGATAAACTCTCTCAATCTTAATCTAGCATTAGGAGCATTAGATAAGAGAGGGAGAAAATGATCTAGGTCCTAAACATCCTTAATCATTCAAGAAACCACCTAATCAACCTCACCCAAAAGCTTTAAAATAGGCTACTCACTAATCATAATAAGACCCTCAAATCTCATAAGAAAAATGATTAAATACCATAATTAAATGATTAGTGAGATAAACGATTAGAGAAAGAACACAAAATATAAACTTAAACTTGCATAAAAAGTGTATAATCCCTCTTACAAATCACAAGAACAAGGTTTTTAGCCTAAGAAAAAGGGATAAGAAAAGAGATAGGCCAAGAAATATGGTTTTTGGGCTAAAATAGTGAAAGGGGGCGAACCAGGTCGACCCGGGACAAACTGGGTACCGACCCGGTTCAAAATGGGTCAAATCTGGTCTTGAGTAGTTCAATACCGAGGTCACAACTCGGTATTGCACATCGGTATAGGACCTGGGTTTGTGCGGATGGTGGTATTGTAGAACCTTCGGTAAAACCACGATATCTCCTAGAATACATGTCTGAATGGTCTCAAACTAACCTCATGTTTACAGATAACACAGTGGGCTACAACTTTTGTGAAGACCGCCGAGGCTAATTCGGATCGGAAAGCCTCCGTCCAGCCACATCTTTCCGGCGTCTCGGATGGACTTTGCATCCTTGGTGTTTCTGCGGGGAATACCAATGTCACTCCTCGGTATTAAGGAGATTTTCCTCATGTTTCAATACCGACTTGTTGTACCGACTTGTGACGTCGGTATTGCTGTGAAGGAGTCATACCGAGGTGTTGTACCGACTTGTGCATCGGTGTTGAAGAAACCGTATGGTAAATCAGCCATATCTTCCGAACCACACGTCCAAATAGCCTTATTAAAACTCATATGGATAGCTAACTCACTTCTCTACAACTTCCATGAATATCATTGAAGCTGATTCATATTGGAAGGCCTTCGTTTTTCTGGTGTTTTGGACGGTGTAATCTTCTCTCTGCCAGACAAACATACCTTCAGTAAATACATTTTATCGCCCTATCCATTAGTCCAAATAACCCGATTCAAACTCCTGTATAAAGCTGATTTACTCCTCTACGACTTCTATGAAGGCAGTTGAAGCTGAATCTGAATTTAAGGTCCCCGTCTAGCCACATCTTTGAGACACTTTGGACGAGCTCGGGTGAGAGATGTCCAACACCGAGGTCACACATCGGTGTTGGACCTCGGTGCTAAGGTTTTTTTACTCCTGGTCACTTCATAGAGGCAATACCGAGGTGTTACATCGATGTGTGACATCGGTGTATTCCCATGAGGCTTCAATACTGATGTCACACATCGGTGTTGAATAAACTGCCTCGACCAGACGGACATGTCTTCAGTAAAACGGTCATATCTTCCAAACCACAAGTCCAAATCCCCTGATTCCAATTCCAGTGGCTAGATAACTCACTCCTCTACAGCCTTGCTGAAGGTCACCCAAGCTTATTCATATCGGAGGGCGTTAGTACAGCCACACTTTCCGGTGTATCGGATGGACCTTGCACTCTACTTTGGTCCAACTATCCAAATATGCCCAAATTGCCTCCAATCACCTAGAAAGTACTCCAAAACATGCAATAACTCACTAGATCTAATGCAATATGTCCTAATCTCTAAATGAGACCTAAATACAAGACAAAACCATGATTATGCATGTAAATGACACAAAACTCTAAGTGAAATGCACGCTAAAACATGCAATATATGAGTATATCAAGAACCTAGTTTTTTTTAAAGGGTAGAAGTCAAGAATATTTGCCACAAGTTTATAAAAAATTGAACAAGAATTTTGAAAGGCTATACACCAGAGGGAGCCCTTCCTATGTGATTAAAATCACCAAATGAAGTATTCAAATCGTTATTGTCTGGCGGTTTTAATTCTTTTAATTTCCATCTGAGTGTAAAACGTTGTGGGATCGTTGGATCCTACCGAAAGATAAAGTCCAATTTACAAGCCTTCTGGTAAGTTCTTTAAATTTAAACAAATCTCATTGCAATAATTAAATTGAATAAGAAAGGTCGACGATCTATTTTCCCATGAGAACTTTCATATAATATCACATCTACATAAAGGTTAACCGTAGTGCTATTTCCCCATCATTTGAAAATTCAAAACCAGTTTCCCCACGAAATAAAAGTTCGGACCCAGTTTTCCCACGAAATCAAAGTCTGAAACCAATAAACACACGGACCACGATTTGACTCGGTTTACTGTATACCTATAAGTGTTAACCATCTAAACACCAAAGAAAACCAAACTTAATCCAATTACAACTTGTTTCATTTCGGGTCAATGCTAGAATCAATTTTGTTTGCCACCGCCTATTTCATCTTCTTGTAACCCAATTTCCCGATTATCGACGCGCAGACATTTTCAGGATTGATTTTTTTGCAAAAGAACCGAGCCAACCAGAGATAACCACCACCACGGAGAATCCGATCCAAATCGAAGAAGAAGCTAGAATTCCATAACCGTCACCGGAAACCACCGGTTCAACCAAAGGAAGTATGGAAAAAGGTTATCGTCTGGGTGTATTGATTCTTTTAATTTTCATCATATCTACAACGTTGTGCGACCATTGATCATATCGAAAGATTCCAATTTATAACATTGTGCTCAGTTTTTAAGATTCAAACAAATACATTATGCAATAATTTATTTTTGAAACAAAATTGAACTAGAAGATTGTAGGGCTTTACCCAGAAGGGAGCCCTTTCAGAAATTATCGCGGGCCCAAGACAAGCTTAGGCCAGGAGGGGAGTTTGGAAATAGTTTTAAACCTGCAATAGACGCGCCTCGGTTAGTACCTCATTAACTGCATCATTGCCCCAAGCGCAAAGATGGTTTAAGACGAAGAAAAACCTCTTTATTTTATATCTAAACAAAATTGACCTATTTATTATACTCTTCCAATGTGGGATAATGGAATTAGCTACATTCTCAATTTTATTTATTTATTTACACAATCAATTTATTCTCGAAATCAATTCTTACCAGAAAATAATTAATTAGCATTCCGTGGACAGAAACATTAAAAACAGTCCTTTTTGAAATTGAAAATATACTTTTTTACACAGACTATAAAAAATTCTTTATGTAAAGTTGAAAAACTATGAAAATAGTAAAGATTAAAAACTTATAGATGGTAGGGACCGCGCGAACGCAGGCCCCCTTTGCTACAAATAATGACGTACGCTCTTCCACGTGGGAAGACCTTAAGCTAAGAACCCATCCTTAATGTGCAATGGAGGTCACTAGCCTAAGCCACTCATCTTCTTGATCGCGAGTTGACCCCGTCCAGGTAAGTGAATTGCTCGTTCCATCCACTTCTCTTCTTATACTCTGCTTCCCCAAACATTATTCTTATGTGTAAGAGATGTGGGACTTTTTATTCTTACATTCACACAAGTTTGAAATGGCAAAGGTTTTGTTTGGGTGTTATGCACACACGGGCTGTACAATATAGGCCCAAGTGTTGGGTTTTTTTGGGGTCGAAAGTTGTTGAATGTGTTAAACGAAGAATTTTTATGAGGAGAAGAGAGAATGAACCTTTTTTCTGTGCAAGTCAAATATATATATATGACAAGAGAGAATGAACCTAGAACCTAGTTTTTTTTAAAGGGTAGAAGTCACGGATATTTGCCATAAGTTTATAAGAAATTGAATTAGAATTTACAAAGGCTATACACCGGAGGGAGCCCTTCCTATGTGATTAAAATCACCAAAGGAAGTATTCAAATAGTTATTGTCTGGCGGTTTTAATTCTTTTAATTTCCATCTGAATGTAAAACGTTGTGAGACCGTTGGATCCTACCGAAAGACAAAGTCCAATTTACAAGCCTTCTGGTAAGTTCTTTAAATTTAAACAAATCTCATTGCAATAATTAAATTGAATAAAAAAGGTCAACGATCTAGTTTCCCCCGAGAACTTTCATATAATATCACATCTACATAAAGGTTAACCCTAGTGCTATTTCCCCATAATTTGAAAATTCAAAATCTGTTTTCCCACGAAATAAAAGTACGAACCCAGTTTTCCCACGAAATCAAAGTCTGAAACCAATAAACACACGGACCACGATTTTACTCGGTTTACTGTATACCAATAAGTGTTAACCATATAACACCAAATAAAACCAAACTTAATCCAATTACAACCTGTTTCGTTTTGGGTCAATGCAAGAATCCATTTTGTTTGCCACCGCCTATTTCATCTTCTTGTAACCCAATTTCCCGATCATCGGCGCGCAGATATTTTCAAGATTGACTTTCTTGCAAAAGAGCCGAGCCAACCAGAGATAACCACCACCACGGAGAATCCGATCCAAATCGACGAAGAAGCTAGAATTCCATAACCGTCACCGGAATCCACCGGTTCAACCAAAGAAGTATGGAAAAAGGTTATCGTATGGGTGTATTGATTCTTTTAATTTTCATCATATCTAGAACGTGCGACCATTGATCCTATCGAAAGATTCTAATTTATAACATTGTGGTCAGTTTTTAAGATTCAAACAAATACATTATGCAATAATTTATTTTTGAAACAAAATTGAACTAGAAGATTGTAGGGCTTTACCCCGAAGGGAGCCATTTCAGAAATTTTCGAGGGCCCAAGACAAGTTTAGTCCCTGGAGGGGGTTTGGAAATAGTTTTCAACCAGTAATAGACGCGCCTCGGTTAGTACCTCATTAGTTGCGTCATTGCCCCAAGCGCAAAGATGATTTAAGACGAAGAAAAACCTCTTTATTTTATATCTAAACAAAATTGACCAATTTATTATACTCTTCCGATGTGCGATAATGGAATTAGCTACATTCTCGATTTAATTTATTTATTTACACAATCAATTTATTCTCGAAATCAATTATGCCCCGAAAACAATTAATTAGTATTCCGTGGACAGAAACATTAAAAATAGTCCTTTTTAAATTGAAATATATTGAAAATATACGTTTTTACATAGACTATAAAAAATTCCTTTATGTAAAATTGAAAAACTATGAAAATAGTAAAGATTAAAAACTAATGGATGGTAGGGACCGCGCGAACGCAGGCCCCTTCTGCCACAAATAATGACGTAGGCTCTTCCACGTGGACAGACCTTAAGCTAAGAACCCATCCTTAATGTGCAATGGAAGTCACTAGCCTAAGCCACTCATCTTCTTGATCGCGAGTTGACCCCGTCCAGGTAAGTGAATTGCTCGTTCTATCCACTTCTCTTCTTATACTTTGCTTCCCCAAACATTCTTTTTATTTGTAAGAGATGTGGGACTTTATTTTTTTACACTCACACAAGTTTGAAACGGCAAAGGTTTTGTTTGGCTGTTATGCACACATGGGCTGTTGATATTCATACATTTTACATGTTTTAGCATACATTTTATTTAGAGTTTTGTGCTATTTGCATGCATAATCACGGTTTTGTCTTGCATTTATGTCTCATTTAGAGTTTAGGACATTTGCATTAGGTCCTAGTGAGTTCTTGCATTCATTTGGAGTGTTTTTAGGTGTTTTGGAGACATTTGGGATGATTGGAGTGGTTGAGCATCAAGAAAGGGAAGAGCTCATCCGACACGTCGGAAAGATGTGGCCGGACGGAGGCCTTTACATCTGATACAGCTTTAATAATCTTCATAAGTTGTAGAGAAAGGCGTTCTCTGTCCACAAGAGTTGGAATCATGTCATTCGGACGTGTGGTTTGAGAGATATGGCTGATTTACCAGAGATAGGTCCGCCTGGCCGAGACAGTTTCTTCACACCGATGTCACTCCTCGATACAACATGTCGGTACTAAGGGGATTTTTCTTCTGTTTCAATACCGACTTGTTGTACCGACCTGTGACGTCGGTATTGTAACTTCAGGGGATTACACCGACGTCACAAGTCGGTGTGACTGATAGTTGTGACACTTATCTCTCCCAAACCAGGCGAGCTCACCCGAGGTGTCTGAAAGATCTGGCCTAAAGAGGGGTCTACAATCCGAATTAGCTTCGGTGATCTTCACGAAAGTTGTATCCAAGTGAGTTATCTGACTACAAGAGGTAGTTACAGGTCATTCAGATATGTAGTTCGTTAGATACGGCCCTGTAACTGAGCGTATATCCGTCTGGCCGAAGCCACCAAACATGCCTGAAAGAACTGGCTGGACAAAGGGTCTCCAGTCCGAATTAGCCTCGGTGGTCTTCACTAAAGTTGTAGGCCAGTGTGGTATCTGTCTACAGGAGGTGATTTTAGGACATTCGGACATGTATTACAGGAGATATCATGGTTTTACAAAAGGTTCTACAACACCACCACCCGCACAAACCCAAGTCCAATACCGATGTACAATACCGAGTTTTGACCTCGGTATTGAGATATTCAAGACCAGATTTGACCCATTTTGAACCGGTTTGGTACCCGGTTTATCCCGGTTAGACCCGGTTTGTCCCAGGTAGACCCGGTTTGTCCCGGGTAGACCCGGTTTGCCCCCTTTCACTATTTTAGCCCAGAAAACCCTATTTTCTTGGTGTATCTCTTTTCTTATCCCTTTCCTTAGGCTAAAAACCTTGTTCTTGTGATTTGTAAGAGGGATCATACACTTTTTATGCAAGTTTAAGTTTATATCTCTATTTCTTTCTTTAATCTTTCACATTCCTATTCTCTAATCATGATTAACATCAACTCTTTCATGAGATTTGGTGTGTTCTTTATGATTAGTGAGTAATTCTTTTTAGAGCTTATGGATGAGGTAGATTAGGGGAATTTCGTGATAGATCTAGGATGTCTAGGGCTTAGTTTACATCTTCCCTCTCTTATTTAGTGTTCATAATGCTAGATTAGGCTAGAGATAGCTAATCTAGATCATATGGAATTTTATGAACACAAGGTGTTCGATGAAATTCCCCAAAGAACTAAATAAGAGATTTTGTTTGCTTAGCATATGAAAGTAGTTGTCTAAGGAGTATTAGGGCCATAGGAACCTATGATTAAAACTTGTTAATCATCTTATCACAAACAAGAGTTTGATCTTGATTTGGTGATTAACAAAGTAATTAAGACCCTGAGAGTGGCTTAATCTTGTTTATGTGTTCTAGGCTAAGGGAATTGCTTGTTTGTGTGAAATGACATCTAGATAGATCATGGAAGGATCTGAAATCAATAACCTCATCCAAGAGCTTGCTTTTATTAATTTCTAAATCTCGTTTAAGCTATTTAATCTTGTTTACTTGTTCAAATTGTATTAGGTTGTTAGAACTTAAACTGAAACCACTTTGTTTGCTTGCATTAGAGAGTGTCTTGTATTCTTGCTGCATTAAACTAGACCCTAGATTGGATTGACACCTAAAACACTACAATGACATGTGTATTTAGGATTGATTCTTAAGTAGGTAAAATCATATTTTTCAAATGGTGCCGTTGCCAATTTGGGGTTCTAGTTTAGTCAATAGGATTTAGATTCTTTTTGAGATCAAGCTTTTTATTTTCTTTGTTTACTAATCTCTCTATCTAGTTTTCTCTTTTCATATAGGTACAACATTCATCTCTTGAACCGTGGGAATATATCAAGAAGGAAAGAAGACATTAGAGAGTTGTGCGTCTAGCGAGGTTGTGAATCACTATGGATCAAGCACCTAGAGCACGGAGACCAATAGGGGCTCGTGATGCACCAAACCGGTATGGGAATAGGAATGGTATACATCCACCACTCTTGGAGAATGTCGATTTTGAAATCAAGGCAAGCTTGATATCCATGCTCCAAGGAGACAAGTATCATGGGCTGCCAGTGGAGGATCCACATGATCATCTCGATAACTTTGACCGTATGTGTGACTTGGTAAAGATGAACGATGTCTCGGAGGATGCACTTAAGCTTAGGCTTTTCCCTTTCTCTCTTGGCGACAAGGCTCACCATTGGGAAAAGACATTGCCTCACGGAACTGTCAACTCTTAGGATAAGTGCAAGGAGGTCTTTTTAACCAAATTCTTCTCCACTTCAAGGACATCCAAGATATGAAACCAGATTTATAGCTTCACTCAAAGAGGAAATGAGAGCTTTTGTGAAGCATGGGAGAGATTCAAGGGCTATACAATGGCATATCCATACCATGGGTTCTCCGATGAATCTCTATTAAGTACTCTATACCGAGGTATATTGCCAAAGATGAGAATGATTCTTGACACCGCAAGCAATGGAAATTTCATGGGGACGGACGTTGAAGAAGGACAAAAGCTTGTTGACAACCTTGCCCAAAGTGATGGGACTTATGGAGAAGGCTTTGAAAGTTCTTCAAGAGGAGTTAAAGATTATGAAGACCAAAGTACAAGAACGATTAAAGCTCTTAATGAAAAGATGGACAAGCTTATACAAACAACCCAAAAGTCCATCAAATTCGTGGGAGAGCTTGATAGAAACAAAGAAGAGGTTCACTTTGTGGGAGGACAAGGCGGTTACAACAATATTGTCAACCACAATCACCAAAGCTTTCAAAACTAACGACCTCAAGGCCAAAAGTATAACTTCCTATCTCAAGGGTACGGTTCCAAGAACACTTTCCAAGGAAGCCAAGACTTTGATGTGAATGGGATGTTTTAACAATCACACTAAGGTCGATTGCTCTTACGATGACCTCTACAAAAAGCTTGAATCCATGTCTTCAAAGATCAAACACTTGGAGGAACAAATTGCTAAAGGAAGTTCCCTCACTTGTAAGTCCATGGAGAAACTCAAAGGAAAAGTCGATGAGAGACAGCGGGAGTATTGCAACGCTATATACTCAAATGATGAGAATGAAGCCGCCATTAGGGAAATTGAGCTTCTACTTCATGGTTCACATGTTGAACATCTTCGCCCTAGAGACGTTCCCTTGAAGCTCAATGTAGACATTGAGGAACAAGGTGGGGTAGTGACCCTTGAGAAGGATGAGGACGTGACCATGGTTGATGACAAGGGTATTGTCAATTTGGTTGATTCACCAAGCAAGACAAGGATTGAGCCTAAGTTTCTCCCCAAGCTTAGGAATCCCGGTAAGTTCTCCATCACTTGCTCTCTTGGTGATTTGGAAGTTGAGGATGCTTTGTGTGACTCCAGTTCAAGTGTGAATGTCATGTCCCGTGAGATGCTAAAGAGTCTAGGGGTAAGAAACCTAACTCACCACCCATCACCCATCACTTTCGGAGATGCCTCTTCACGGAAACCGCTTGGCCTTCTTGAAGATTATCCGCTTCAAGTGGGGAATTGCATAGTGCCAACGGATTTCGTTGTTATGGAAATGAAGAAGACCAACAAGCTCCCACTTCTCCTTGGAACCCCATTCCTACTTACTACCGGTGTTAGAATGGATTTCAAAGATCAAATGGTAGTTCTCTTGAATGTGGATGACAAGGTATATTACCCAATGAGGACTTCTTCCAACAAGCTTTGTGGTACAATTACTATTGAGGATGATGAGCTTCGTGATGAAGAAGTGAAGTATGTGGGTAGATGTGAGATGATTGATGAAGCTCCACCCCCAAAGGTCTATGA
Organism: Eutrema japonicum; assembly: GCA_030161315.1. Taxonomy (NCBI): domain Eukaryota; kingdom Viridiplantae; phylum Streptophyta; class Magnoliopsida; order Brassicales; family Brassicaceae; genus Eutrema; species Eutrema japonicum. The sequence continues at coordinate 18,038,428 of BSQW01000012.1, read as the reverse complement.
AGAGAAAAAGAAGTATTTTGAGAGAAAATATTTGGGTTATGGTAATGCTAAGGAAGCTTCGGAGGTTGATATTTCTTGTTTAGAACGGCTTCCTCCCACCATAATGGAGAACAATGTTGAAAGAAGCAAGGGTGTAAAGAAGAAGACAAGGGCCAAGGTTAAAATGGAAAACGGATCAAGCAAGCTTCATGGGTCTAGGTCCGAGCCAAGCCAACCCTCTATGATGACTCTCACTCCTTGTAAGTACAAAGATGGATTGATCGAGTACAAGATCAAGTGCAAGGGCCGATCCAAGCCCTTTGCCTCGGTCAAGGCGATCCTCCCACCGGAGCTCAAGAAGAAAGGGCAAGCCGGTCTTGAAGAGGTCATGAATAAGGTTCTTCACCTCGAACTCAAGGAATCACCATGGAGTGCTCGTACTCCTCTCTCACCCGCCTAAAAAGGGTAACCAAAATCAAACTTAGTGACTTTAAACAAAGTGCTCTTGGGAGACACCCCAAGCTTATCATTGTACATACTTTCTTTTGATGTCTTTCTATATTTTCTTGTTCTTTTTGATATTTTGTTGAATGGTTGCAAGGTTCTTGGTAGTTACAAGGTCGTGGCAAGGCACACTGGTGTTGATGTCGAAATCTCTTCATTAATCTCCATTCATCTAGTCTCACTCCTCATTTGTAAGTAACTCTTTCCTTTTGAGTCGCTTTGCATTTTTATCTTTCGTTTTTGGTCTCTCTCTTGAACTTCTTTCACACCGAGACGTTGTGATTTAAGTTTGGGGGAGGGACCGGTGTCTAATCATGTATTTTGTGATCTTATTTTGTCTTTTGCATCTTGAGTCTCATGCATATCATGCATTTTCAATAAATTTGAAATTTTTTTGAAATTTTGTGCATTCCATGTAGAATTGAGTCTAGATGCATAGCATATAATGTAGATCTGCATGAGCATTAGGAGCAATGATAGATTTTTCCTTGTAAAGTACCATATTAAGAGCTTAGTCCAATGCTATTGTTGCTAGTTACTTGATGCTTTGATCTCGGTAGAAATTAAGAACGAACCATGCCTTAATCTCATGTGTTATTGTTCTTGCCTTGATTGAAGCAAACCTTGACTTGAATTCAACCCCATCTAAGTGATAACCTTAATTTTGACTTTTAATTATTGTGTTTATGCATTTTTGGATGGATTCGTGGATCACTTCATACATACTTGGATAATCTTTTCCCTTTCACCACTCTTGTTTATCCAAGTAGCCATCACTACAAGAAAAAAAGCTTTTCTTAGCGGCTAAATAACGCTATCTAACGATACTATAGCGTTTTAACAAGCGATGTATCATCACCCGTCATAATAGGTCAGACACTTTAGATAGCGGTTTTTTGCAGTGCTATCGTATTGTCATATACTATAGCGCATTTTATTATGCAATTAAATAGTATTTAATAGGTGTTTTTTTTGCTATTATTTACATTATTAACAGCGTTTGAAAATTGTTATTTTTAATATAATTATAGTAATTCTTATTTTATATATAAAAGCGTTTTTGAATCGTTATATATATATATAATATAGGATTCGTTTTATGTTATTTATTTTGGTTGTCCATTTCGCAAATTTTTTTATTTATAATTATAAACAATATTCTGAATACATTTAATTTTAAAAGAAAAATTAATTTAATAAAAAAGACATTAAAAAGAAATAACCATATTTTATTATATTTTATATGCAACATGATACATAATACAAATTATAAAGTAAAACTACATAAATAAAATAAAATTCATACAACATTGGTAATTAAACTTTTGAAATTAACCTTTTTGTCAGACTTGTATCTCAAATCTTTGAAACTTTGACCTGCAATGAACAGAAGTTTCTTATATTAATTTACATTAAAATAATGGTGAGAACACAAATGAATCGTGCACTTCTAAGGTAGGTGAAAGAATCGAGACTAAAGTCAAATAAGGACATTGACGTTTGTCAGTGAATCTCAAAGAGTAAGTGAAATAACAAACGAAGTCAACTCAACTATGCAGGCAAATAAATCAATAGAAAAGGCCCCACTTTTTTTGGTTGCCTACTACATGTGTTATGGATCTACAATTGCAATAGATGTTCACACTCATTACTCCAAATAGCTAGAAAGCTGCTTAATACACATGAAATCAGATCTTGAAATCAGATGTTGATTTAGGGTTTATGTTATGTTGTCAATTAACAACTGAAAATGATTTGAAAAAAAAATTAATAAACTATACGCCAATGCCCTAAATCCTAAATGAAGACTTAACTCTTATTTTAATTTTATCTTTAAAACATTACATGTTTAGATTATGTTATATGTATTACACAAAAATTCATTGTATACTTCATTGTAAATTGGGAAATTACAAAGAAATTTTATCCTATACACTAAACCCTAATACACTAAATCAAACCCTACACCATATACACTAAATCAAACCGTAAACCCTTTTCCCTTAAAAAAAAAAGAAATTAATGCTTTATAGAATTTAAACCATGAAAATTATACATTTTTACAAACATTCAATACTTAGAATATAATTGTACACATGCAATCCCAACAACACTAGTTTAAAAATTTGCAGATCACGATAAGCTTATAAAATTTCATAGGAACATAAGTTTATCATTAGGCCAAACCACTTTAGTGCCTATTGCATCGGAAATGTATTTGATTTCTGAATTTGGTCTCCACACACTTGCACCACCAATCAATTTTCTTTTAGATTGGAAAGAAAGTACCTCTAATATTATGGAATATTTTTCATATCAAACACGGAGATTTTATTTTAAATCCCAGATGATTTTATTTGCAACAAAGATAAAGATTAGAAACGAGAGGTGACTTGAGAGAAGAGAGCCTTAAAGTCTTTGGTCGGAGCACTGGTTCCCTCTGGTTTTGAGCCGAGATCGAAAGCTTTAAACATAGCTTCCTCGAACAGCAATGCATGTATTTGTAAGAAAGAAGATACAATGTGATCCGAAAAAGAAAAATATTAAATCAATGTGACGATGATAATTAGAAAAAAAAGCTGGTGAGCAAACCTGAATACAGACTTTGCCAACTATCAGCTCTCTTGCACCGCCTTCCTTTTCTAGAAGTCCTCCAGCTCTAAGTTCACCAACATGAGAAGATTGGGAAAACAAGAAAAGAGATAATCAAGTAAGAACAGCCTCAAGAAGATTGAGAAAACCGCTCAATGATCCACGGGATAAAAAGCTTAAATCAGTTACAAGGACACAATGTAACTGAGTTTTTTAAAACTACAGAATTTGAGGTGAACTTTTTGACGTTGGAATAAGGGTCTTGTAGTTAAAATAGAAGAAGCACTAGAAAGAATTTGTTTAACCTGATTATTGTGTAAGGAGTTCCATAATCAGCAAGGTACTGTTCAGCTTTTCTCTTCCAAACCTTTACCCACATAAAGTAGCCAAATTCTGTAAGCGAGGTCTTGAACCAAGAAAACAGCTTTTAGCAAGCAACTCTTTTTGCAGTTTTTTAATCAGCCAGATCAAGCTATTTCTTTAATAAACGACAAAGGAGCACGTACTTACAATACCATCAGAGAACAAGTTGAGGTAACCAAAGACTAGGCTTGAATTTGTCTCCACCTGTTCTGGTTTGTCTAATTTTCCATCACGTACTTACAGTACCACCTGTTCTGGTTTGGACAAACATTGAGATGATAATTTCATTTATCAGACACTTAAATATGTATAACAGACACTCACATTAAACCACATCAAAAACACATAAGAGAATAATAAGGAATGAGTTAATGAACTCCCTAGACCAGACACTCAAATAATGGAGACAACTTATAAACATAACCCTACAGCAAATGAAGACAACAACATATCAACCTGTGTCTATTTCAAAAAAAGACAACATATCAACATATGAATCTGAAATCTGAAATCTGAAATCGAGTATCAAAAACTAATAATTTACCTGCCAGATTTCGTACTCCTTTGCTGAATGCGAACAACAGAAGTCTAATACTTGTGTCTATTACAGAACTCAAGCTTTAGGACCGATAGCTCCCTGCAAAATTGGAAAAATTGATTATACTCAGAGAACGAAAAATTCTTATACACATGAAAGAATAAATCACTTATACTTAGAGAAACAATTAACCCTCATCGAAACCCCAAATTGAAACTGAAACCCTAACAAAATTCCACATACCTTTAACTGAAGCAAACACCGAAATCTTCCTGCAAAAGAGCAAAATAGTCAAAAGGAATCAATACGAAACATGTTAAAACCCTAAATCTATATGAGTATCGATTACCCAAACACAAACTACAATTCCAGCAATTGTGAGAGTAGGACGAGAATTGTAAGAGGGAGGATTCGAGAGGGAGGGAGGATTCGAGAGGGAGGATTCGAGAGGGATTAGTCGAGAGCTGTATTTTTTGAGACGATATTGAGATTTTAGGTTTATTGCCTTCGAGAAATTTTGGAACCAATTTTTTGTTTTTTATTTATTTGGAGGCGGGCACTTCAATTTTTTCATCTAACCAACAAATCTATAGCGCTATAAAAAAGTGAGAGTTAAGTCAACAATAGCATAACTGCATAAATCGCCATTTTCTTATGCTATTAAAAACACAATATTCTTGTAGTGCATATCCTATCATTGGAATGGTTTCCCCTACCTTGACCTCAACCTTCTTTTTAGCTATTGATATTCGTGTGTGATTGGTGAGGCTTTCGTTCAAATAAACTTGGCAAAAAGTGTTAGGTTTAGGGCGACAAGAAGGAATTCTCATGTAGATTTAGCTCCATCATCACATGGTTAATCTAGGAGTAGGCTAGCTAGATTGGTGGTTCTTGGTTCGATATGGGGGACGGTTTGGAAATTTGGTGAACGGTTTTGTTTGGAATGGGTATTGTGGAATAGAAAAGATAAACAAGGAGAAGAGAAAATGGGATTGGATCTATAGGTTGGTTGGTGCAAAGATTCGTGAAAATAGCTCTAAGTATAAGATTAGCCTCAAAAGTTCAAAGAACAAGAGAAAAGCCAAAGGCAAAAGCATCAAAAAGGGTGCAAGAGGCGTGAACAAGAATGAACAAAAAGGAGAGATACAGTTAGAACAAAAGAAGCATCAAACCACAAAAAGCAAGGAAGAAGAAGCTAATCCCTGAGTGAGAAGAAGATGAAGTGAAAAGAACGAGAAGCGTGTTTGGGTTCGAGAAGGCAAAATGCCTTGAGAAGAAAAGGGCAGCTTAGGATAGGGGCACAACGGGTTAGAAAAGTTTAGGTTAGAGACACTCTAGGCATTTGGGTAGATGAGAATTCTCCCTTGTATGCATATGTTGCCTTTTACCTTTAGCATTTTGTTAAAGTTTGCTCTTTCCATGAGAGACCCTTGCATTTGATTACCCATGCGTGATAATGAGATCATCTTCATCTAATAACCGAACCCTTAGCCAGATGAATTCATTTGATCATGCATAAACATGATTCACTCTTATTACACTTAATCAATGTCAAGAGGTTGGAGGATATGAAAGTTTGTGTAGGTTGAGGTTCGAATGTAAGTCATACAAGGATAAGTATGGCTAGTCACTTTTGAGTAAGTTTGTTTGATCGCATCATGAAGTTTGCAACTTGGACATTGGGCTTAGATTCTTTTTATGGCACTTTTGGATTTTAGCTCCCATTTTTAGTCTTCTCCCTTTCTTTATTCTTGTTTGCTTGAGGACAAGCAAAGGTTTAAGTTTGGGGGAATTGTTATTCATGCATTTTACATGTTTTAGCATACATTTTACTTAGAGTTTTGTGCCATTTGCATGCATAATCACAGTTTTATCTTGCATTTAGGTCTCATTTAGAGTTTAGAATATTTTCAATAGGTCCTAGTGAGTTCTTGCATTCATTTGGAGTGTTTCTAGGTGTTTTGGAGACATTTGGGATGATTGGAATGGTTGAGCATCAAGAAAAGGAAGAGCTCATCCGATACGTCGGAAAGATGTGGCTGGAAGGAGGCCTTGACATCTGAATCAGCTTAAATAATCTTCATCAAACTTGTAGAGTAAGGCGTTATCTGTCCACATGAGTTAGAATCAAGTCATTCGGACGTGTGGTTTCAGAGATATGGCTGATTTACCAGAGACAGGTCAGCCTGGCCGAGACAGTTTCTTCACACCGATGTCACTCCTCGGTACCGATCTGTGACGTCGGTATTGCAAGTTCAGGGGATTACATCGACGTCACAAGTCGGTGTGACTGATCGGTGTAACACTTATCTCTCCCAAACCAGCCAAGCTCACCCAAGGTGTCTGAAATATCTTGCCGAAAGAGGGGTCTAAAATCCGCATTAGCTTCTGTAGTCTTCACGAAAATTGTATCCAAGTGAGCTAGCCAACTACAAGAGGTGGTTCTAGGTCATTCGGATATGTGGTTCGTTAGATACGGCCGTTTTACTGAGTGTATGTCTATCTGGCCAAAGCCACCAGACATGCCTGAAATAACTGGCTGGAAGAAGGGTCTCTAATCCGAATTAGTCTCGGTGGCCTTCACTAAAGTTGTAGCGGAGTGTGGTATCTGTCCACAGGAGGTAGTTTGAGGACATTTGGATATGTAGTCCAGGAGATATCGTGGTTTTACCGAAGGTTCTACAACACCACCATCCGCACAAACCCAGGTCCAATACCGATGTGCAATACCGAGTTGTGACCTCGGTATTGAGCTACTAAAGACCAGATTTGACCCATTTTAAACCGGTTCGGTACCTGATTCGTCCCAGTTCGATCCGGTTCGCCCCATTTCACTATTTTAGCCCAAAAACCCTATTTTCTTGGTTTATCTCTTTTCTTATCCCTTTCCTTATGCTAAAAACCTTGTTCTTGTGATTTGTAAGAGGGATCATACACTTTTTATGCAAGTTTAAGTTTATATCTTTGTTTCTTTCTTTAATCTTTCACATTCTTATTCTCTAATCATGATTAACATCACCTCTTTCATGAGATTTGATGTGTTCTTTATGATTAGCGAGTAGTTCTTTTTAGAGCTCATGGATGAGGTAGATTAGGGAAATTTCATGATAGATCTAGGATGTCTGGGCTTAGTTTACATCTTCCCTCTCTTATCTAATGTTCATAATGCTAGATTAGGCTAAAGATAGCTAATCTAGATCATAGGGAATTTCATGCACACAAGGTGTTCGATGAAATTCCCTAAAGAACTAAATAAGAGATTTTGCTTGCTTAGCCTATGAAAGTAGTTGTTTAAGGAATATTAGGGCCATAGGAACCTATGATTAAAGCTTGTTAATCATCTTATCACAACACAAGAGTTTGATCTTGATTTAGTGATTAACAAAGTAATTAACACCCTGAGAGTGGCTTAATCTTGTTTATGTGTTCTAGGCTAAGGGAATTGCTTGTTTGTGTGAAATGACATCTAGATACATCATGGGGGGGGGGGGGATCCGAAATCAATAACCTCATCCAAGAGCTTGCCTTTATTAATTTTTAAATCTCGTTTAAGCTATTTAATCTTGTTTACTTGTTCAAATTAAATTAGGTTGCTAGAACTTAAACTCAAACCATTTTGTTTGCTTGAATTAGAGAGTGTCTTGTATTCTTGTTGCATTGAACTAGATCCTAGATTGTATTGACACCTAAAACACTACAATGACATGTGTATTTAGGATTGATTCTTAAGTAGGTAAAATCATATTTATCAGTTGTACATTATAGGCCCAAGTGTTGGTTTTTTTTTTGGGTCGAAAGTTGTGAAATGTGTTAAATGAAGAATTTTTAAGAGGAGTAGAGAGAATGAACCTATATATATATATATAGGACAAGACAAAATGAACCTAGAACCTAGTTTTTTTTTTAAAATGGTAGCAGTCACGAATATTTGCCACAAGTTTATTAAAAATTGAACTAGAATTTTGAAAGGCTATACATCGGAGGGAGCCCTTCCTATGTGATGAAAATCACCAAAGGAAGTATTCAAATGGTTATTGTCTGGCGGTTTTAATTCTTTTAATTTTCATCTGAATGTAAAACGTTGTGAGACCGTGGGATCCTACCGAAAGACAAAGTCCAATTTACAAGCCTTCTGGTCAGTTCTTTAAATTTAAACACATCTCAATGCAATAATTAAATTAAATAAGAAAGGTCGACGATCTATTTTCCCATGAGAACTTTCATATAATATCACATCTACATAAAGATTAACCCTAGTGCTATTTTCCCATCATTTGAAAATTCAAAACCAGTTTCCCCACGAAATAAAAGTTCAAACTCGGTATTTCCACGAAATCAAAGTCTGAAACCAATAAACACACGGACCACGATTTGACTCGATTTACTGTATACCAATAAGTGTTAACCATCTAAACACCAAATAAAATCAAACTTAATCCAATTAGAACATGTTTCGTTTCGGGTCAATGCTAGAATCAATTTTGTTTGCCACCGCCTATTTCATCTTCTTGTAACCCAATTTTCCGATCATCGGCGCGCAAACATTTTCAAGATTGACTTTCTTGCAAAAGAACCGAGCCAACCAGAGATAACCACCACCACGGAGAATCCGATCCAAATCAAAGAAGAAGCTAGAATTCCATAACCGTCACCGGAATCCACCGGTTTTTAACCAAAGGAAGTATGGAAAAAGGTTATCGTCTGGGTGTATTGATTCTTTTAATTTTCATCATATCTACAACGTTGTGCGACCATTGATCCTATCGAAAGATTCCAATTTATAACATTGTGGTCAATTTTTAAGATTCAAACAAATACATTATGCAATAATTTATTTTTCAAAAAAATTGAACTAGAAGATTGTAGGGTTTTACTCCGAAGGGAGCCCTTTCAGAAATTCTCGAGGGCCCAAGACAAGCTTAGGCCCAGGAGGGGGTTTGGAAATAGTTTTCAACCAGCAATAGACGCGCCTCGGTTAGTACTTCATTAGCTGCACCATTGCCCCAAGCGCAAAGATGGTTTAAGACGAAGAAAAACCTCTTTATTTTATCTGTAAACAAAATTGACCAATTAATTATACTCTTCCAATGTGGGATAATGAAATTAGCTACATTCTCGATATTATTTATTTATTTACACAATCAATTTATTCTCTAAATCAATTATGCAGCATTTCGTGGACAAAAACATTAAAACAGTCTTTTTTGAAATTGAAATATATTGAAAACATACTTTTTACACAGATTATTAAAAATTCCTTTATGTAAAATTGAAAAACTATGAAAATGATAAAGATTAAAAACTAATGGATAGTAGGGACCGGCGAACGCATGTCCCCTCTGCCACAAATAATGATGTAGGCTCTTTCACGTGGGAAGACCTTAAGCTAAGAACCCATCCTTAATGTGCAATGGAAGTCACTAGCCTAAGCCACTCATCTTCTAGATTGCAAGTTGACCCTGTCCAGGTAAGTGAATTGCTCGTTCCATCCACTTATCTTCTTATACTCTGCTTCCCCAAACATTCTTTTTATGTGTTAGAGATGTGGGACTTTTTATTCTTACACTCACACAAGTGCGAAACGGGAAAGGTTTTGTTTGGGTGTTATGCACACATGGGCTGTACATTAAAGGCCCAAGTATTGGTTTCTTTTTTGGGGTCGAAAGTTGTGAAATTTGTTAAACGAAGAATTTTTATGAGGAGAAGAGAGAATGAACATTTTTCTGTGCAAGTCAAATATATATATATGACAAGAGAGAATCAACCTAGAACCTAGTTTTTTTTTAAGGGTAGAAGTCACGAATATTTGCCACAAGTTTATAAAAAATTGAACTATAATTTTGAAAGGCTATACACCGGAGGGAGCCCTTCCTATGTGATTAAAATCACCAAAGGAAGTATTCCAATGGTTATTGTCTGGCGGTTTTAATTCTTTTAATTTCCATATAAATGTAAAACGTTGTGAAACCGTTGGATCCGACCGAAAGACAAAGTCCAATTTACAAGCCTCTTGGTTAGTTCTTTAAATTTAAACACATCTCAATGCAATAATTAAATTAAATAAGAAATGTTGACGATTTATTTTCCTATGAGAACTTTCATATAATATCACATCTACATAAAGGTTAACCCTAGTGCTATATTTCTCCATCATTTGAAAATTCAAAACCAGTTTCCCCACGAAATAAAAGTTCGAACCCAGTTTTCCCATGAAATCAAAGTCTGAAACCAATAAACACACGAACCACGATTTGACTCGGTTTACTGTATACCTATAAGTGTTAACCATCTAAACACCAAATAAAACCAAACTTAATCCAATTACAACCTGTTTCATTTCGAGTCAATGCTAGAATCCATTTTGTTTGCCACCGCCTATTTCATCTTCTTGTAACCCAGTTTCCCGATCATCGGCGCGCAGACATTTTCAAGATTGACTTTCTTGCAAAAGAACCGACCCAACCAGAGATAACCACCACCACGGAGAATCCGATCCAAATTGAAGAAGAAGCTAGAATTCCATAACCGTCACCATAATCCACCGGTTCAACCAAAGGAAGTATGGAAAAAGGTTATCGTCTGGGTGTATTGATTCTTTTAATTTTCATCATATCTACAATGTTGTGCGACCATTGATCATATCGAAAGATTCCAATTTATAATATTGTTGTCCGTTTTTAAGATTCAAACAAATACATTATGCAATAAGTTATTTTTGAAACAAAATAGAACTAGAAGATTGTAGGGCTTTACCCCGAAAGGAGCCCTTTCAGAAATTCTCGAGGGCCCAAGACAAGCTTAGGCCCATGAGGGGGTTTGGAAATAGTTTTCAACCAGCAATAGACGCGCCTCGGTTAGTACCTCATTAGCTGTGTCATTGCCCCAAGCGCAAATATGGTTTAAGACGAAGAAAACCCTCTTTATTTTATATCTAAACAAAATTGACCAATTAATTATACTCTTCCGATGTGGGATAATGGAATTATCTACATTCTCGATTTAATTTATTTATTTACACAATCAATTTATTCTCGAAATCAATTATTCCCCGAAAACAATTAATTAGCATTCCGTGGACAGAAACATTATAAACAGTCCTTTTTGAAATTGAAATATATAGAAAAATGTACTTTTTTACATAGACTATAAAAAATTCCTTTATGTAAAATTGAAAAACTATGAAAATAGTAAAGATTAAAAACTAATGGATGGTAGGGACAGCGCGAACGCATGCCCCCTCTGCCACAAATAGTGACGTAGGCTCTTCCACGTGGGAAGACCTAAAGCTAAGAACCCATCCTTAATGTGCAATGGAAGTCACTAGCCTAAGCCACTCATCTTCTTGATCGCGAGTTGACCCCGCCCAGGTAAGTGAATTACTCGTTCCATCCACTTCTCTTCTTATACTCTGCTTCCCCAAACATTCTTTTTATGTGTAAGAGATGTGCGACATTTTATTCTTACACTCACACAAGTTTGAAACGGCAAAGGTTTTGTTTGGGTGTTATGCACACATGGGCTGTACATTATAGGCCCAAGTGTTGGTTTTTTGGGGTCGAAAGTTGTGAAATGTGCTAAACGAAGAATTTTTAAGAGGAGAAGAGAGAATGAACCTTTTTTTGGTGCAAGTCAAATATATATAGGACAAGAGAGAATGAACCTAGAACCTGATTTTTTCTTGAAAGGGTAGAAGTCACGAATATTTGTCACAAGTTTATAAAAAATTGAACTATAATTTTGAAAGGCTATACACCGGAGGGAGCCCTTCCTATGTGATGAAAATCACCAAAGGAAGTATTCAAATGGTTATTGTCTGGTGGTTTTAATTCTTTTAATTTCCATCTGAATGTAAAACGTTGCGAGACCGTTGGATCCTACCGAAAGACAAAGTGCAATTTACAAGCCTTCTAGTCAGTTCTTTAAATTTAAACACATCTCAATGCAATAATTATATTAAATAAGAAAGGTCGACGATCTATTTTCCCATGAGAACTTTCATATAATATCACATCTACATAAAGGTTAACCCTAGTGCTATTTCTCTATCATTTGAAAATTCTAAACCAGTTTCCCTACGAAATAAAAGTTCGAACCCAGTTTTCCCACGAAATCAAAGTCTGAAACCAATAAACACACGGATCACGATTTGACTCGGTTTACTGTATACCTATAAGTGTTAACCATCTAAACACCAAAGAAAACCAAACTTAATCCAATTACAACTTGTTTCATTTCGGGTCAATGCTAGAATCCATTTTGTTTGCCACCGCCTATTTCATCTTCTTGTAACCCAATTTCCCGATCATCAGCGCGCAGACATTTTCAAGATTGACATTCTTGCAAAAGAATCGAGCCAACCAGAGATAACCACCGCCAATGAGAATCCGAACCAAATCGAAGAAGAAGAATTCCATAAACGTCACCGGAATCCACTGGTTCAACCAAAGGAAGTATGGAAAAGGGTTATCGTCTGGGGGTATTGATTCTTTTAATTTTCATCATATCTACAACGTTGTGCGACCATTGATCCTATTGAAAGATTCCAATTTATAACATTGTGGTCAGTTTTTAAGATTCCAACAAATACATTGTGCAATAAGTTATTTTTGAAACAAAACTGAACTAGAAGATTGTAGGGCTTTACCCCGAAGGGAGCCCTTTCAGAAATTCTCGAGGGCCCAAGACAAGCTTAGGCCCAGGAGGGGTTTGGAAATAGTTTTCAACCATCAATAGACGCGCCTCGGTTAGTACCTCATTAGCTGCGTCATTTCCCCAAGCGCAAAGATGGTTTAAGACCAAGAAAAACCTCTTTATTTTATATCCAAACAAAATTGACCAATTTATTATACTCTTCCGATATGGGATAATGGAATTAGCAACATTCTCGATTTAATTTATTTATTAACTCAATCAATTTATTCTCGAAATCAATTCTGCCCCGAAAATAATTAATTAGCATTCCGTGGACAGAAACAATAAAAACGGTCCTTTCTGAAATTGAAATATATTGAAAAATATTTTTTTTTACACATACTATTAAAAATTCCTTTATGTAAAATTGAAAAACTATGAAAATAGTAAAGATTAAAAACTAATGGATGGTAGGGACCGCGCGAATGCGGGTCCCCTTTGCCACAAATAATGACGTAGGCTCTTCCACGTGGGAAGACCTTAAGCTAAGAACCCATCCTTAATGTGCAATGGAAGTCACTAGCCTAAGCCACTCATTTTCTTGATCCCGAGTTGACCCCGTCCAAGTAAGTGCTATTTCCCTATCATTTGAAAATTCAAAACCAGTTTCCATACGAAATAAAAGTCTGAACCCAGTTTTCCCATGAAATCAAATTTTGAAACCAATAAACACACGGACCACGATTTGACTCGGTTTACTTTATACCTATAAGTGTTAACCATCTAAACACCAAATAAAACCAAACTTAATCCAATTACAACATGTTTCATTTCGGTTCAATGCTAGAATCCATTTTGTTTGCCACCACCTATTTCATCTTCTTGTAACCCAATTTCCCGATCATCGGCTCGTAGACATTTTCAAGATTGACTTTCTTTCTAAAGAACCGAGCCAACCAGAGATAACCACCGCCACAGAGAATCCGATCAAAATCGAAGAAGAAGAATTCCATAACCATCACCGGAATCCACCGATTCAACCAAAGGAAGTATGGAAAAGGTTATCCTCTCGGTGTATTGATTCTTTTAATTTTCATCATATCTACAACGTTGTTAGACCATTGATCCTATAGAAAGATTCCAATTTACAACAGTGTGGCTAGTTCTTAAAATTCAAACAAATACATTATGCAATAATTTATTTTTGAAACAAAATTGAACTAGAAGATTGTAGGGCTTTACCCTGAAGGGAGCCCTTTCAGAACTTCTCGAGGGCCCAAGACAAGCTTTGGCTCATGAGGGAGGTTTGGAAATAGTTTTCAACCAGCAATAGACGCACCTCGGTTAGTACCTCATTAGCTGCGTCATTGCCCCAAGCGCAAAGATAGTTTAAGGCGAAGAAAAACCTCTTTATTTTATATCCAAACAAAATTGACCAACTTATTATACACTTCCTATGTGGGATAATGGAATTAGCTACATTCTCGATTTTTTTTTATTTATTTACACAATCAATTTATTCTCGAAATCAATTCTGCCTAGAAAACATTTAATTAGCATTCCGTGGACAGAAACATTAAAAACAGTCTTTTTTGAAATAGAAATATATTGAAAATATACTTTTTTACACTGACAATAAAAAAATTCCTTTTATGGCAAATTGAAAAACTATGAAAATAGTAAGATTAAAAAGTCATGGATGGTAGGGACCGTTCGAACACATGCCCCCTCTGCCACAGATCATGACGTAGGCTCTTCCACGTGGGAAGACCTTAAGCTAAGAACCTATCCTTAATTTGCAATGGAAGTCACTAGCCTAAGCCACTCATCTTCTTGATCGCGAGTTGACCCCTTCCAGGTAAGTGATTTGCTTTTTCCATCCACTTCTCTTCTTATACTATGCTTCCCCAAACATTCTTTTTATGTGTAAGAGATGTGGGACTTTTTCTTTTCACACATCTTTTTCTCACACACAAATAAACACACGGACCACGATTTGATTCGGTTTACTGTATACAAATAAGTGTTAACCATCTAAACCAAATAAAACCAAACTTAATCCAATTACAACCTGTTTCGTTTTGGGTCAATGCTAGAATCCATTTTGTTTGCCACCGCCTATTTCTTCTTCTTGTAACCCAATTTCCCGATCATCGGCTCGTAGACATTTTCAAGATTGACTTTCTTTCTAAAGAACCGAGCCAACCAGAGATAACCACCGCCATAGAGAATCCGATCAAAATCGAAGAAGAAGAATTCCATAACCATCACCGGAATCCACCGATTCAACCAAAGGAAGTATGGAAAAAGGTTATCCTCTCGGTGTATTGATTCTTTTAATTTTTATCATATCTAGAACGTTGTGAGACCATTGATCCTATCGAAAGATTCCAATTTATAACATTGTGGTCAGTTTTTAAGATTCAAACAAATACATTATGCAATAATTTATTTTTGAAACAAAATTGAACTAGAAGATTGTAGGGCTTTACCTCGAAAGGAGCCCTTTCAGAAATTCTCGAGGGCCCAAGACAAGCTTAGGCCCATGAGGGGGTTTGGAAATAGTTTTCAACCAGCAATAGACGCGCCTCGGTTAGTACCTCATTAGCTGCATCATTGCCCCAAGAGCAAAGATGGTTTAAGACGAAGAAAAACCTCTTTATTTTATATCTAAACACAATTGACCAATTTATTATACTTTTCAGATGTGGGATAATGGAATTAGCTAATTCTCGATTTTATTTATTTATTTACTCAATCAATGTATTCTCGAAATTAATTATGCCAAGAAAAACAATTAATTAGCATTCCGTGGACAGAAATATTAAAAACATTCCTTTTTGAAATTGAAATATATTGAAAAATACGGACCACGATTTGACTCGGATTACTGTATACCAATAAGTGTAACCATCTAAACACCAAATAAAACCAAACTTAATCCAATTACAACCTGTTTCGTTTCGGGTCAATGCTAGAATCCATTTTGTTTGCCACCGCCTATTTCATCTTCTTGTAACCCAATTTCCTGATCATCGGCGCGCAGACATTTTCAAGATTGACTTTTTTTGCTTAAGAACCGAGCTAACCAGAGATAATCACCGCCACGAAGAATCCGATCCAAATCGAAGAAGATGAATTCCATAACCGTCACCGGAATCCACCGGTTCAACCAAAGAAAGTATGGAAAAATGGTAATCGTCTACGTGTATTGATTCTTATAATTTTTATCATATCTACAACGTTGTGAGACCATTGATCCTATCAACATATTCCAATTTACAACATTGTGGCCAGCTCTTTAAAGTCAAACAAATACATTATGCATTAATTTATTTTTGAAACAAAATTGTACTAGAAGATTGTAGGGCTTTACTCCGAAAGAAAGCCCTTTCAGAAATTCTCGAGGGCCAAAAACAAGCTTTGGCCCAGGAGGGGGTTTGGAAATAGTGTTCAACCAGCAATAGACGCTCCTCGGTTAGTACCTCATTAGCTGCATCACTTCCCCAAGCGCAAAGATGGTTTAAGGCGAAGAAAAACCTCTTTATTTGATATCCAAACAAAATTAACCAACTTATTATACACTTCCGATGTGGGATAATAGAATTAGCTACATTCTTGCGTTTTTTATTTATTTATTTACAAAATCAATTAATCTCGAAAACAATTAATTAGCATTCCGTGGACAGAAACATTAAAAACATTTCTTTTTGAAATTGAAATATATTGAAAATATATTTTTTTACACCGACAATAAAAAATTCCAATATGGCAAATTGAAAAACTATGAAAATAGTAAAGATTAAAAAGTCATGGATAGTAGGGACCGCGCGAACGCAGGCCCCCTCTGCCACAAATAATGACGTAGACTCTTCCACATGGGAAGACCTTAAGCTAAGAACCCATCCTTAATGTGCAATGGAAGTCACTAGCCTAAGCCACTCATCTTCTTGATCGCGAGTTGACCCCGTCCAGGTAAGTGATTTGCTTGTTCCATCCACTTCTCTTCATATACTCTGCTTCCCCAAATATTCTTTTTATGTGTAAGAGATATCGGACTTTTTCTTTTTTACACATCTTTTTCTCACACAAGTTTGAAACGGCAGAGGTTATGTTTGGGTGTTATGCACACATGGGCTGCCACAAGTTTATAAAAAATTAAACAAGAATATGGAGAGGCTATACACCGGAGGGAGCCCTTCCTATGTGATAAAAATCACCAAAGGAAGTATTAAAATGATTATTGGCTGGCGGTTTTAATTCTTTTAATTTCCATATGTATGGAAAACGTTGTAATACCGTTGGGTCCTACCGAAAGACAAAGTCCAATTTACAAGCATTCTGGTCAGTTATTTAAATTTAAACAAATCTCATTGCAATAATTAAATTAAATAAGAAGGATCGACGATTTATTTTCCCATGAAAACTTTCATATAATATCACATCTACATAAAGTTTAACTCTATTGCTATTTCCCCATCATTTGAAAATTCGAAACCAGTTTTCCCACAAAATAAATGTTCGAACCTAGTTTGCCCACGAAATCAAAGTTTGAAACCAATAAACACACGGACCACGATTTGACTCGGTTTACTGTATACCAATAAGTGTTAACCATCTAAATACCAAATAAACCCAAATTTAATCGAATTACAACCTGTTTCGTTTCGGGTCAATGCTAGAATCCATTTTGTTTGCCACCGCCTATTTCATCTTCTTGTAACCCAATTTTCCGATCATCGGCGCACATACATTTTCAAGATTGACTTTCTTGCTAAAGAACCGAGCCAACCAGATATAACCACCGCCACAGAGAATCCGATCCAAATCAAAGAAGAAGAATTCCATAACTGTCACCGGAATCCACCGGTTCAACCAAAGGAAGAATGGAAAAATGGTTATCGTCGTCTGGGTGTATTGATTCTTTGAATTTTCATCATATCTACAACGTTGTGAGATCATTGATCCTATCGAAATATTCCAATTTACAACATTGTAGCCAGTTCTTAAAATTCAAACAAATAGATTATGCAATAATTTATTTTTGAAATAAAACTGAACTTGAAGATTGTAAGGCTTTACCCCGAAGGGAGCCCTGTCAGAAATTCTCGAGGGCCCAAGACAAGCTTAGGCCCAGGAGGGGGTTTGGAAATAGTTTTCAACCAGCAATAGACGTGCCTCGGTTAGTACCTCATTAGCTGCGTCATTGCCCCAAGCGCAAAGATGGTTTAAGTGGAAGAAAAACCTCTTTATTTTATATCCAAACAAAATTGACTAACTTATTATACACTTCCGTTGTGGGATAATGGAATTAGCTATATTCACGATTTTATTTATTTATTTACACAATCAATTTATTCTCGAAATTAATTCTGTCTAGAAATTAATTAATTAGCATTCCGTGGAAAGAAACAATAAAAACAGTCCTTTTTAAAATTGAAATATATTGAAAAATATACTTTTTTACACCGACAATAAAAAAATCCTTTATTGCAAATTGAAAAAGTATGGAAATAGTAAAGATTAAAAAAGTTATGGATGATAGGGACCGCGCGAACGCAGGCCCCCTCTGCCAAAAATAATGACGTAGGCTCTTCCACGTGGGAAAACCTTAAGCTAAGAATCCATCCTTAATGTGCAATGGAAGTCACTAGCCTAAGCCACTCATCTTCTTGATCGCGAGTTGACCCCAACCAGGTAAGTGATTTGCTTGTTCCATCCACTTCTCTTCTTATACTATGCTCCCCCAAACATTCTTTTTATGTATAAGAGATGTGGGACTTTTTCTTTTTACACATCTTTTACTCACACAAGTTTGAAACGGAAAAGGTTTTGGTTGGGTGTTATGCATACATGGGCTGTACATTATAGGCCCAAGTGTTGGTTTTTTTTTGGGTCAAAAGTTGTGAAATGTGTTAAACGAAGAATTTTTATCTGGAGAAGAGATAATGAACATTTTTTCTGTGCAAGTCAAATAAATAAATAAATATATATATATATATATATATATATATATATATAT
This sequence comes from Eutrema japonicum, assembly GCA_030161315.1. Classification (NCBI taxonomy): domain Eukaryota; kingdom Viridiplantae; phylum Streptophyta; class Magnoliopsida; order Brassicales; family Brassicaceae; genus Eutrema; species Eutrema japonicum. The sequence continues at coordinate 18,019,799 of BSQW01000012.1, read as the reverse complement.
AGAACCTAGAATCTAGTCTTTTTTAAAAAGGTAGAAGTCACGAATATTTGCCACAAGTTTTTAAAAAATTGAACTAGAATTTTGAAAGGCTATACACCGGAGGGAGCCCTTCCTATGTGATTAAAATCACCAAAAAAGTATTAAAATGGTTATTGTATGGCGGTTTTAATTCTTTTAATTTCATCTGTATGTAAAACGTTGTGAGACCGTTGGATCCTACCGAAAGACAAAGTCCAATTTACAAGCCTTCTGGTCAGTTCTTTAAATTTAAACACATCTCAATGCAATAATTAAATTTAATAAGAAAGGTTAACGATCTACTTTCCCATGAGAACTTTCATATAATATCACATCTAGATAAAGGTTAACCCTAGTGCTATTTCCCCATCATTTGAAAATTCAAAACCAGTTTCCCCACGAAATAAAAGTTCAAACCCGGTTTTCCCACGAAATCAAAGTCTGAAACTAATAAACACACGGACCACGATTTGACTCGATTTACTGTATACCAATAAGTGTTAACCATCTAAACACCAAATAAAACCAAACTTAATCCAATTACAACCTGTTTCATTTCGGGTCAATGCTAGAATCCATTTTGTTTGCCACCGCCTATTTCATCTTCTTGTAACCCAATTTCCCGATCATCAGCGCACATACATTTTCTAGATTGACTTTCTTGCTAAAGAACCGAGCCAACCAGAGATAACCACCGCCACGGAGAATCCAATCCAAACCGAAGAAGAAGAATTCCATAACCGTCACCAGAATCCACCGGTTCAACCAAAGGAAGTATGGAAAAATGGTTATCGTCTGGGTGTATTGATACTTTTAATTTTCATCATATCTACAACATTGTGAGACCATTGATCCTATCGAAATATTCCAATTTACAACATTGTGGCCAGTTCTTAAAATTCAAACAAATACATTATGCAATAATTTAGTTTTGAAACAAAATTGAACTAGAAGATTGTAGGGCTTTACCCCGAAGAGAGTCCTTTCAGAAATTCTCGAGGGCCCAAGACAAACTTAGGCCCAGGAGGGGGTTTGGAAATAGTTTTCAACCAGCAATAGACACGCCTCGTTAGTATCTCATTAGCTGTGTCATTGCCCCAAGCGCAAAGATGGTTTAAGGCGAAGAAAAACCTCTTTATTTTATATCCAAACAAAATTGACCAACTTATTATACACTTCTGATGTGGGATAATGCAATTAGCTACATTCTCAATTTTTTATTTATTTATTTACACAATCAATTTATTCTCAAAATCAATTCTGCCCAGAAAATAATGAATTAGCATTTCGTGGACATAAACATTAAAAACAGTCATTTTGAAATATATTGAAAAATATACTCTCTTATACCGACAATAAAAAAATTATTTATGGCAAATTGAAAAACTATGAAAATAGTAAAGATTAAAAAGTCATGGATGGTAGGGACTGCGCGAACGTAGGCCCCCTCTGCTACAAATAGTGACGTAGGCTCTTCCACGTGGGAAGACCTTAAGCTAAGAACACATCCTTAATGTGCAATGGAAGTCACTAGCCTAAACCACTCATCTTATTGATCGTGAGTTGACCCCGTCCAGGTAAGTGATTGGCTTGTTTCATCCAGTTCTCTTCTTATACTCTGCTTCCCCAAACATTCTTTTTATGTGTAAGAGATGTGGGCTTTTTATTTTTACACATCTTTTTCTCACACAAGTTTGGAACGACAAAGGTTTTGTTTGGGTGTTATGCACACATGGGCTGTACATTATAGGCCCCAGTGTTGGTTTTTTTTTGGGGTCGAAAGTTGTTAAATATGTTAAACGAAGAATTTTTAAGAGGAGAAGAGACAATGAACCTTTTTTCTGTGCAAGTCAAATATATATAGGACAGGAGAGAATGAACCTAGAATCTAGTTTTTTTTAAAGGGTAGAAGTCACGAATATTTGCCACAAGTTTTTTAAAAATTGAACTAGAATTTTGAAAGGCTATACACCAGAGGGAGCCCTTCCTATGTGATTAAAATCACCAAAGGAAGCATTAAAATTGTTATTGTCTGGCGGTTTTTATTCTTTTAATTTCCATCTGTATGTAAAACGTTGTGAGACCGTTGGATCCTACCGAAAGACAAAGTCCAATTTAGAAGCCTTCTGGTTAGTTCTTTAAATTTAAACAAATATCAATGCAATAATTAAATTAAATAAGAAAGGTCGACGATCTATTTTCCCATGAGAACTTTCATATAATATCACATCCACTAGTAGAAATTTCTCGCATTGCCACGAATTTGACACGAAATAATTCGTAGCTTTTTTAAAAACCAAAAAGTCACGAAAAAGCCACGAAAAAATGGTCACGATCCTATAGCCACGAAAGCGTTAGCCACAATTTTTTTTTGTTGCTATAGGATCGTGACCATTTTTCGTGGTTTTTTTGTGGCTTTTTTGATTTTTGTGTGGCTTTTCTGTGGTTTTTTCGTTGCTATTCTGTGATTTTTCGTGGCTTTTTCGTGGCTTTTAAAAAAGTCACGAATTATTTCGTGTCTAATTCGTGGCTATGCGATAAATTTCTACTAGTGATCTACATAACGTTTAACCTTAGTTCTATTTCCCCATCATTTGAAAATTCGAAACCAGTGTTCCCACGAAATAAATGTTCGAACCCAGTTTGCCAACGAAATCAAAGTCTGAAACCAATAAACACACGGACCACTATTTGACTCGGTTTACTGTATACCAATAAGTGTTAACCATCTAAACACCAAATAAAACCAAACTTAATCCAATTACAACTTGTTTCGTTTCGTTTCGGGTAAATGCTAGAATCCATTTTGTTTGCCCCTACCTATTTCATCTTCTTGTAACCCAATTTCCCGATCATCGGCGCACGTACATTTTCAAGATTGACTTTCTTGCTAAAGAACCGAACCAACCAGAGATAACCACCGGCACGGAGAATCCGATCCAAATCGAAGAAGAAGAATTCCATAACCGTCACCTTTGCCTAGTAAGAGTGATTTGTCTCACGTCCCACAACACCAAAAGTTCATCAAAAACATACTTGAGAACCGAGAGAAAGTGTAAGAGCTTATGGCGGTCTTTGATTCACCAATCACAACGAGGGTTGAGCCTAAGTCTATCCCCAAGCTTGAAAATCCCGGTAAATTCTCCATCTCTTGCTCTCTTGGAAACTTTAAGATAGACGATGCTTTGTGTCACTCGGGCTCGAGTGTAAACGTTATATCCTTGGAGATGGCTAAGAGTCTCGGGATTAAGAGTATGGAAGATTACCCATCCACCATCACGTTTGGAGACTCTTTCTCGAGAAAACCATTTGGCCTTGTTGAAGACTATCCCCTCAAGATCGGAGAATGCCTTGTACCAACGGATTTCGTTGTTATGGAGATGGGACAAACCAAAAAGCTCCCTCTCCTTCTTGGGACTCCATTCCTCAATACCACTGGTGCAAGCATGGACTTCAAAAACCAAAAGGTGGTGCTCATGAATGTAAATGACAAAGTTTACTACCCAATGAAGGCTTCTACCACCAAGCTTTGTGGCACAATCACCATTGAGGGTAATGAGGTTCAAGCTCCAAGGGTTGAGTATGTGGGTATTTGTGCAACGATGGGTTGTGGTAATGACGAGGAAGCCCTTGCATTGGATGGTGAGTGCCTAGAATCCCTCTTCCATACCGCAATGGAGAATGGAGTTGAGAGTAGCAAGAGTGCTAAGAAGAGGACAAACACCAAGACCAAGGTGAAAAACGGACCAAGCATGCTTGATGAGGATGTGTCCATGCTAGACCAACCTTCAACAATAATACTCACTCCTTGGAAATACGAAGATGGGGTGATTGAGTACAAAATCAAGTGCAAGGGATGGTCCAAGCCTTTTACCTCGGTTAAAGCAACCCTCACACCGGAGCTCAAAGACAAAGGGCAAGCCGCTCTTCAAGAGCTCATGAGCAAGGTCATCACTCTCGAGCTCAAGGACCGACCAAGGAGTCCATCACTCCTCTCACACGCGCCTAAAAGGGTAACAAACGTCGAGCTTATTGACATTAAACAAAGCGCACTTGGGAGACATTCCAATGTCTATCTTTGTAAATACTTTCTATCTTTTTAAGTGCTTTCTGATGTTTTAGTTAAGCGGTTGCAAGGCTCTTGATGGTGACAAGGTCGTGGCAAAGCAAGATGTTGGATAAATCCACATTCTCTACATTCCCATAGACCCACTCCTCCATTGTAAGTAGCTCTTTTCTTTTGAGTCTTTGCATTTTATCTTTTGTTTTTGGTCTCTCTATTGAATTTGATATTCATGCATTTTACATGTTTTAGCATACATTTTACTTAGAGTTTTATACTATTTGCATGCATAATCACGGTTTTGTCATGCATTTAGATTTCATTTAGAGTTAAATATATTCGCATTAGGTCCTAGTGAGTTCTTGCATTCATTTGGAGTGTTTCTAGGTGTTTTGGAGACATTTGGGATGATTGGAGTGGTTGAGTATCAAGAGAAGGAAGAGCTCATCCGATACGTCGGAAAGATATGGCTGGACGGAGGCCTTTACTTCTGAATCAGCTTCAATAATCTTTATGGAAGTTTTAGACGAAGGCGTTATCTGTCTACAGGAGTTGGAATCAAGTCATTCGGACGTGTGGTTTGAGATATATTACTGATTTACCAGAGACAGGTCCGCCTGGCCGGGACAGTTTCTTCACACCGATGTCACTCCCGCGTACAACATGTCGGTACTAAGGGGATTTTCCTCCTGTTTCAATACTGACTTGTTGTACCAACTTGTGATGTCAGTATTGAAACTTCAGGGGATTACACCGACGTCACAAGTCAGTGTGACTGATCGGTGTAACACTTATCTCTCCCAAACCAGCCGAGCTCACCCGATGTGTCTGAAAGATCTAGCCGAAAGAGGGGTCTAAAATCCGAATTAGCCTTGGTGGTCTTCACGAACGTTGTAACCAAGTGAGTTAGCTGACTACAGGAGGTAGTTCTAGGTCATTCGGATATGTGGTTCGTTAGATACGGCCGTTTTACGGAGCGTATGTCCATCTGGCCGAAGCCACCAGATATGCCTAAAATAACTGGCTGGACGAAGGGTCTAAAATCCGAATTAGCCTCGGTGATCTTCACTACAGTTGTAGTCAAGTGTAGTAGCTATCCACAGGAGGTCGTTAGAGGACATTCGGACATGTAGTCCAGGAGATATCATAGTTTTACCGAAGGTTCTACAACACCACCATCCGCACAAACTCAGGTCCAATACCGATGTGCAATACCGATTTGTGACCTCGGTATTGAGCTACTCAAGACAAGATTTGACCCATTTTCAACCGGGTCGATATCTGGTTTGTCTTGGGCCGACCCGGTTCGCCCCCTTTCACTATTTTAACCCAAAAACCCTATTTTCTTTGGGGATCTCTTTTCTTATCCCTTTCCTTAGGCTAAAAACCTTGTTCTTGTGATTTGTAAGAGGGATCATACATTTTTTATGCAAGTTTAAGTTTATATATTTGCTTCTTTCTTTAATCTTTCACATTCTTATTCTCTAATCATGATTAACATCACCTCTTTCATGAGATTTAGTGTATTCTTCATGATTAGTGAGTAGTTCATTTTAGAGCTCATGGATGAGGTAGATTAGGGGAATTTCGTGATAGATCTAGGATGTCTAGGGCTTAGTTTACATCTTTCCTCTCTTATTTAGTGTTCATAATGCTAGATTAGACTAGAGATAGCTAATCTAGATCATAGGGAATTTCATGCACACAAGGTGTTCGATGAAATTCCCCAAAAAACTAAATAAGGGATTTTGCTTGCTTAGCCTATGAAAGTAGTTGTCTAAGGAGTATTAGGGCCATAGGAACCTATGATTAAAGATTGTTAATCATCTTATCACAAACGAGAGTTTGATCTTGATTTGGTGATTAACAAAGTGATTAAGACCATGAGAGTGGCTTAATCTTGTTTATGTGTTCTAGGCTAAGGGAATTGCTTGTTTGTGTGAAATGACATCTAGATAGATAATGGGAGGATCAGAAATCAATAACCTCATCAAGAGCTTGCCTATATTAATTTCTAAATCTCGTTTAAGCTATTTAATCTTGTTTACTTGTTCAAATTGAATTAGGTTGCTAGAACTTAAACCCAAACCACTTTGTTTTCTTGAATTAGAGAGTGTCTTGTATTCTTGTTTCATTGAACTAGACCCTAAATTGGATTGACACCTAAAACACTACAATGACATGTGTATTTAGGATTGATTCTTAAGTAGATAAAATCCTATTTATCAGAATTTTTTTCACACCGAGACGTTGTGATTTGAGTTTGGGGGAGAAACCGATATCTAATCATGTTTTTTTGTTTTCTTATTTTGATTTGTGCATCTTGAGTCTCATGCATATCATGTATTCGCAAAAATTGAAATTTTTTGAAATTTTTAGCACAAAAGGAAAGCATATAGTTGCCATATTCATGTTTAGGATCGAGTCTAGTTTTCATATAGGTTGCATTGGGAGCATTGACAAGTTTTTCCATGAATAATATCATCTTAAGATCATTGGTTCAAGCCACGGTGCACTTAAACGAACTTGAAATCAAGGACGAACCCTTCATGGATCTCATGTCTTGTTTGTTTAGGTCTTGGTTAAAGAATGTCTTGAATTGATCCCAACCCTATTAACTTGAACCTTAATATTGACTTGTAATTATCATGCATTGTATATTGAAAGATATATTCATGGATCACCATACACATATTTGGGTCATTCTTTATCTTTTCTACCACTCTTGTTGGCCCAAGCACAATCTCCAAAGATCCAATTCCGTTTCCGGTTTCTTTGTCTAATACTGCGAAAGGTTAACGGTCCACTCTGCTTTTCTCACAGATCCTGGAAACAGTCCTTGTGGGTCTGAAATATTGCTCGATTGTCTACCACCAAGAGTACGGATTGAAGGTAGTGACGCATGTCATGGGATTTTTCTTTGTGTTACTGATCCGGTTGGGGGAAGACAACTTGAGTACATCGTCTGCAAACCAACGACAAAACAGTTCATGATTATACCGAAACCAAAAATTTCGTATTTCGCAATCTTGCACGGTTTAATGGTGGTTGGATCTGATCCTTTCTGGTATAAAATCCTCATACTCTCACAATTAACTTGCATTGAGGAAAGGAGATACAACTCCAATTTCACTCTATTTTGTGAAGTTTATGATTCAGATTCGTTTGCGTGGAAGAGATTAAGCAACGTGGAGATACCGGAAAGAGATTTTTTGTGTTCTTCATCTATCGGTTGCTTCTTACGGGTTCTTGCATTGGTTAACGACCAGCAACATTGTATTTAGGTATTGTTTGAAAACCAAAACTTGGTCATTATTCCCGGTTCCTGAGAATATATCAAACGACAACTCTCTAAAACTGGCAAGTGCAAAGGAAAGCTTGGAGTTATTTGGTAGAGATCGAAGGAAGGTGTGGATTATCTAGAGATCTTGGTTTTGGGTCGTTGTTTTGGAAATTCATGGATGAATGTGAAAGAGATTAAAGATATAGAGCGGCTCTTTCCCGTGGGGTTATCAACCAACGGACGTCGTAACAATGGATGGAAGGGGTCGAATCGGCTTTTATAATTTGAATAACAGAGAATTTCAGAAGTTACAACTAAGGGCTCGAAATTTTTACTTATGCGATGATTCGAGTTATTTCTTTCTCTATTCTGATTACGAGAGAGTTAAACTTAACAGGAGATTCAACGGTTATTAACAGGCCACGTCACTATGATTATCATGTTCTTGTTTTTATTTGACTATAATTATCATATTGTTATGTAATGATGTTTGAATGTTAGCATTGTTAATCTTTTAAAAATCTTGCTAAAATCTCTCTTTCATATCTTAACTCTTAAGTGATTGGAATCGACATTTTTACTTGATTCTACGGATAGATTAAAACTTGAGCAGGGTTACCGCAGAGTAAAGTTTAATAAACTTGATCAGAGTTACCGCATAGTAAAGTTTGACTCTGAGGATAGATTGTAACTTGAGTAAAGTTTAATCAAACGCCGTCGTTTCCCAAACAGAAAACCCGAGCCTTAAACCCAAAATCCCAAATCGAGTTTTTAAATCCCTAATTCCCAAAATCGATTTCTTCTTTCCCATCTCTGAAGTCAATCCTCTTAGGCGTCGACTATCACGTTAGGTGGTTCATAGTTATGTTGGTCTGCATCGATTTAGAATGTTATCAGAACACTGGCAACTCTTGAACTTGAAGCAGATTGCTTGCAGGGCAAAAGCAGCCTCTATCATCCTATCTCTAAATGTAGCATAGAAAAAGCAGCACTCGAAATCTCTGCTTACGAAAAGTTTGAGAGGACAACACGCTAAAAGTTGTGAAAAGTGTGCTTGGAAGGTGTGTCTACTTTTGGTAGGTTTAACAGTTGTGGACTGTATTTTGTCTCAAATATTAATATTTACAATGAAAACTTTTGGTGGATTTCGTCTTGTTATGATACATCCGAGATACTTTTAATTCAAAGTTTGAGAGGACAACACGCTAAAAGCTGTGAAAAGTGTGCTTGGAAGTGTGTCTAATTTTGGTAGGTTTAACAGTTGTGGACTGTATTTTGTCTCGAATATTAATATTAACAATGAAAACTTTGGTAGATTTTATTTTCGTAAATTGTTATGGTACATCCACGATACTTTCATGTTTGGCTACATTTCTCGTAAAATACACTCACCGTAAAATAGAAATTTTAATGTATTTTGCGATAACATAGAAACAATGTACCATATAGTAGTGGGAAGAAATTAAACTGGTAGAGTGCACTCTGCGAGAGTATACCAAGGTTTCACAATCATAAACATTAAAAAGGAGTTTGTACTATGCGAGGCGAGTTTATAGAACAGTGAAAACACAGAGCTAGGGCAGAGAAAACGCAGACTGGTTATAACTTCCAGTTGTCTGGAAACCTTTTCACATCTGTGTAATCCTCCTGTTTGATCTGGATTATGAAGTTGTTGGCATGGCACATATATGGAGGAGCATGCATACTGCGGCCATCCCCATCGTCAACCAGTCCCAGAATCCTTTTGATGTTTCCCTCACAACTCAACCACTGATATCCTGATTTCAAGGTCAAATTTTTGCATAAGTTTCTCTCTCTTGGAACTTTGGGTGCAATACATACAACATAGATATAATCGATGTCATCCCCCGGCCTGAAACGCTCCACAACGACGAGTTCTCCTTCTTCTCCAACATAACTATCTTTGAGAACTAACATTTCATCATTATCGAAGCAAATAGCATTGTCCTTCTCACATTCAAACATTTGCAAGGAGTCAAGGTGTTGACTGAAGCTGTGGTCATATAGATCCATGTACGTGCCAGTGAATTGCAGCTTTTAAAAGAACAAGGACATGGGGCGAATGTGCACTGCTCTGCATGTGTTGATCTTTCGTTGTGCAAAAGTTCCTCAGAGCAACCAAATTCTGCATTTGGACATGGAACTTTTAGAAGTTGTGGTGACACGCATGTTGCACATATTGGCCTCAACTCATCCCAGCAATCGGGGCATGTGAAATGACCATTAATACAGTGAATGGAAAAGCTTGTGTCATCAATAAATGTACTGTTTGTTAAACAAATTAACATATGGATACTAAAACATGCTGTGAAATGGTAAGAAAGGTAACCTGGAAGACAGGGCTGGTCCAGCTGTACAACTCTTCTTCGTCCATGTCGAGGATAATATCAGCAACACTAATCCTAATTTGCTCAAAATCCCTAATCTCTAATTTGCTTTTATGTGAAACTTTTCATCTGCAACAGCGGCTGCTGTTTTCAAGTAGATTTATATGGTGTTCTAGAGATCTTAGTATTTGTTGTTGTTTTCCGAGACGGTTCACCATAATTAAATGAAAAGACACAAGCAATAACTAAGCAAAGTTACAGCCGATTCTTAGTAGAGGTAAATTTGTTTTAGTTACAGCAAAGTATAGACATAGTTAAATTCTCTTTTCTATATATTTCTCAAACTTTGTTGTAACTATGCTTAGTTTATAAAACTTAATTATCTCACCTTCAACTCTCCTTATTTTGGCAGAATCTTTAATATTAGCTTGTTTTCGTTTTATAGAGTTGATGCAGAAGAAATTTGTAAAATATTTTTTTTTAAACTTTACATAAGAGTCAATATAAAATTCATAATTTCAGCACAACACACTAGTGACATAATGATAAGAGTTTATTGTGAAAGAAAAAATAACAAATATTGAATCTCATCACTTAATGTAGATGCAAATTCAGTGATAAGATTCAATTTTTGATATGCGTGCAATATGCATCAAGTTTATGAGTTGTTAGTGATATATTCATATATTGCATGTTTTAGCATGCATCTCACTTAGAGTTTTGTGTCATTTACATGCATAATCATGGTTTTGTCTTGTATTTAGGTCTCATTTAGAGATTAGGACATATTGCATTAGGTCTAGTGAGTTCTTGCATGTTTTGGAGTACTTTCTAGGTGATTGGAGGCAATTTGGGCATATTTGGAGAGTTGGACCAAAGTAGAGTGCAAGGTCCATCCGATACACCGGAAAGATGTGGCTGGAATGAGGCCTTCCGATATGAATCATCTTGGATGACCTTCATGAAAGCTGTAGAGGAGTGAGTTAGCTAGCCACTGGAATTGGAATCAGGGGATTTGGACTTGTGGTTTGGAAGATATGGTCGTTTTACTGAAGACGTATCCAAGTTTCCGCCGGATCAATACCCGGTTTGTCCCGGGTTGACCCGGGTCAGATCCAACTCAGTAAACACCTTTTTATATTTTAGAGATCTGATTTTTAGATCTATCTCATTTTTTATGTTTTTTCCTCTTTTTCTCTCCCTTTTCTCTCTAGAACAAGACTAGGGTTCTTGAGATTTTTTCCTTTGATTCTTTTGATTTATGAAAGTTTAAGGTTATATCTTTTCATCTCTATCTAATCTTTCACTTTCCTATTCCCTAATCATGATTAATATCACCTCTTTCACAAGATTAGGTGTGTTCTTCATGATTAGTGAGTAGTTCTATTTAAGCCAATGGATGAGGTAGATTAGGTAAATTTCGTGGTAGATCTTGATGTCTAGGACTTAGTTTACATCTTCCCTCTCTTATTTGGTGTTCATAATGCTAGATTAGGCTAGATATAGTTAATCTAGATCTTAGGGAATTCATGCACACAAGGTGTTCGATGAAATTCCCTTAAAAACCAAATAAGGGATTTTGCTTTCTTAGCCTATGAGAGTAGTTGTCTAATGAGTATTAGGGCCATAGGAACCTATGTTTATTGCTTGTTAATCATTCTATCACAAACGATGGTTTGTTCTTGATTTGGTGATTAACAAAGTGATTAAGACCATGAGAGTGGCTTAATCTTGTTTAAGTGTTCTAGGCTAAGGGAATTGCTTGTTTGTGTAAAATGACATCTAGATAGATCATGGAAGGATCCGAAATCAATAACCTCATCCAAGGGCTTGCCTTTATCTATTTGTTAAACTCGTTTTTGCTTTGTTTACTTGTGTTCTTGCCTTTAATTTGAATCATTTAGGTTGCTAGAAAACTAAAACCACCTTTATTTGCTTAACTTACAAAGTTGTATGCATTCCTAGTGATTGAAACTTAACCCTTGGATTCGATACATCATATGCTACTTAGGCATTTGAGTAATTGATACACGGCAAAATCGTTGTATCAATTTGGCGCCGTTGCCAATTGGATTTAGCTTTCAACATTAGGATTTTACTTCTTTTTGAGATTAAGCCTTTTTCTTTCTTTTGTTTACTAATCTCTCCTTCTACCTCTCTCTTGTAGGTGCATGAACTTGCGTTCTCAAGGCAACAAAAATCTTGTTGAGCCAAGAGGCGACATCAACCTTCTACACCGCGGTCAGAGAGCAAGAAAAGATAGAGAACGGGTTGTGCACATTGCTAGGCTTGGTATGGAAAACGTGCAAGTGAACCCGGATGGTGGTAATGACCACGTTGCTTATGCTCCACAAGAAGGAGCAAATGGTGGTAATGGAAACCACCACCCACCCGCCCGTAATGGTCCTAACATAGTTGGAGCGGGTGATGCGGCCAATGCTCATGTCAACCGCCAAGGCATTCGAGCACCACCGGTTGAGACAAATGACTTTGAGGTCAAAGCTAGCTTCATCAACATGGTACAAAGCAACAAATTTCATGGCTTGGCGGTGGAGGATCCACTTGATCACTTAGATCACTTTGACCGGATTTGTGGCTTGAGAAAGATGAATGGAGTCTCGGAGGATAGCTTTAAGCTAAGATTGTTCCCATTCTCTCTTGTAGACAAGGCAAGGCAATGGGAAAAGAACCTTCCCCACGGTTCCATCACTTCATGGGACCAATGCAAGACATCATTCCTTGCCAAGTTCTTCTCTCCCTCTAGAACGGCTAAGCTAAGGAATGAGATCTCAAGCTTCACTAAACGTGCAAATGAGAGCTTTAATGAAGCATGGGAGCGGTTTAGGGGATATACATCGCAATGCCCTCATCATGGATTCTCGGATGCTTCCCTTTTGAGCACACTCTACCGCGGAGCACTTCCTAAGATCTGTAGGTTGCTTGATACCGCTTCTAATGGAAACTTCTTAGGCAAATACGTGAATGAAGCAATGGAGTTGGTTGAGAACCTTGCTTTGAGTGATGGTACATATGGTGATGAGTATGACCGGTCTACAAGAACCACAAGTGACTTAGAGGAGCAACAACGAACCAAAGCCATGATGGCTCTAAGTGAGAAGTTGGATAAGCAAGCCATGATGATCGACAAGCTCCTCAATGCTTCCACTAAACCGGTTCACTTCGTTGGCGAAGAAATGGTGGATTTGAGCAACCAAGAAGAAGTGCATTATGTTGGAAACAATGGTGGCTACCAAAGAGGTTTCAACAACAACTATGGCAACCAAGGCCAAGCCCCACTTAATAACCAATAAAGCTATGCTCCCAAAAACAACTTCCAAACAAACCAAACTGGTTTTCAACAAAGCTTTGTCCCACAATCTCAAGGCAACCACTCCATGCCTCAAGAACTTGATGTGAGAAACGTTCTTCAACAACTTCTTCAAGGCCAAGCAAGTGGAGCATTGGATATAAGCAAGAAGATGGAGGAAATCAATACCAAGGTAGCTTTCTCATACAATGATCTCCACAAGAAGCTTGAGGCGTTGAGAACCAAAGTGCAAGAAATGAAGACCAATAGCAACAATGGAGACAAAGTACAATAAAGCTCTTCAAATGGGAAAGCAACAAAGGAGTATTGCAATGCCATCTTCTCAAAGGTATCACATCCCATTGAAGATCATGAAGCCGCCACTAAGGAGATTGAGCTTCTACTCTATGGATCACAAACCGTTTCACCTCCCCCTAGAGAAGCTCTCTTGAAGCTCAATGAGGACATTGAGGAACAAGGTGGGGGAGTGACCCTTGAGAAAGATGAGGTCGTGACCATGGTTCAAGAACCAAAGGGTAGTGTTTCTTGCATTGATTCACCAAGCACAACTAGGATCGAGCCTAAGTCTCTCCCCAAGCTTGGTAATCCCGGTAAATACTCTATAGCTTGCTCTCTTGGGGATTTGGAGATTGAGGACGCTTTGTGTCACTCCGAGTCAAGTGTGAATGTAATGTCCAATGAGATGTTCAAGAGCCTAGGTATAAGAACCCTCGCCTATCATCTATCACCTATCACCTTTGGAGACGCTTCTTCAAAGAAGCCACTTGGTCTCCTCGAAGACTATCCACTCAAGGTTGAGAATCGCATAGTCCCAACGGACTTTGTGGTCATGGAAATGAAGAAGACCAACAAGCTTCCACTACTCCTTGGAACTCCATTCCTACTCACTACTGGTGCTAGAATGGATTTCAAAGAGAAAAGGGTAGTTCTCTTGAATGTGGATGATAAGGTGTACTACCCAATGAGGACTTCTTCCAATAAACTTTGTGGTACAATCAACATGAAGGATGATGAGTTTCGAGAAGAGAAGTGAGGTTTGTGGGTATATGTGATATGGTTAAAGAAGCTCCACCCCCAAAGGTCTATGAAGAGGAAGAGAAGTCTCTTTAGAGAAAAGATTTGGGTTATGGTAATGACAAGGAAGCTTCGAAAGTTGACATGATCACTTGTTTGGAACAGATCCCTCCCACCACAATGGAGAATGACGTTGAGGGTAGTAAGGGTGCAAAGAATAAGACAAAAGCCAAGGCTAAAATGGGAAACGGATCAAGCACGCTTCATGGGTTTAGGTCCGAGCAAAGCCAACCTTCTATGATGACTCTCACTCCATGGAAGCACAAGGATGGAGTGATCGAGTACAAGATCAAATTCAAAGGTCGAACCAAGCTCTTTGCCTCGGTCAAAGCAATCCTCACACCCGAGCTCAAAGCAAAAGGAGAAGCCGGTCTTGAAGAGGTAATGAGCAAGGTGCTCAAGATCGAGCTCAAAGATCCGCCTTGGAGTGCTCACACTCCTCTTTCACCCGTCTAAAAGGGTAACCAAAGTCAAACTTAGTGACTTTAAACAAAGTGCTCTTGGGAGACACCCCAAGCTTATCATTGTACATACTTTTGTTTCTATGTCTTTTTATGTTTTCTTGTTCTTTTTGATGGATTTGCTTAGTGTGAATACGTTCTTGATGATCTAATGGTCATGAACTTAAGGACAAAGGTGTGAAGGATTGAGGTGATCACTCTCGTTCCCTCCATTCATTTCCAAGGTAATACTCCAAACTTTGTAGATAGCATTTAGAATCATATATTCTTTCTTTCTTTCATGCATTGTTTAGCTCTCTCTTAAGCTTCTATTACACAAGGGGCTATGTAATTTAAGATTGGGGGAGGGTTTGTGTTTTATCTAACTTTGTTTTTGGTGATCTTATTTTGACTTTTGCATCTTGAGTCTTATGCATATCATGCATTTTCAATAAAATTTTTTTTGAATAATGTGCCTTCCATATAGGATTGAGTCTAGATGAATAGCATTTTAGGTAGCTTTGCATGAGCATTAGGAGCAATGATAGATTTATCCTTGTAAAGTATCATATTTAGAGCTTGATTCAATGTCCTCATTGCTTGTTGTTTGATGCTTTTGATCTCTTGTTGAAATCAAGGATGAACCATATTTCGATATGGCGTTTCATTACTAGGGTCTTAGCTAAAACAAGTCTTGATTTGATTTCAATCCTATCTAAGTGAAAACCATAATTTTGACATTGAAATTATCATGCTTGTGCTTTGCATAGTGAATTCATGGTTACCATATACATACTTGGGCTCTCTTATCCTTTTTGCCACTCTTTTGCTAGTCCAAGTAGCCGATTCCCATCATTGGAACGGTTCACCATACCTAGTAAGCTTGGCAAAAAGTGTTGAGTTTAGGGCGACAAGGATAGGATTGCATGTAGATCTAGCCGAACATCAAAGGCTAGACTAGGCTAGGCTCGTGGGAAAGGGAAGTTTTGGGTTTGGTGTGAACGAAAATTTCTGACTAATGGAATTGTGGATAAAAAGGAAGTGGGTTCAAAAGAAGGAAGTGAAGGTGATAGGGGAATGCAATATTGTGATGTGGTTAGTGCAAGTTATCAAGAATAGCTCTTAGTGATAATTATAGTCTCATAGAAACAAGGGAAAAAGCCAAAAATTGGCTAAAGCATCAATTGGTAAATGATGAGGCAAGGCAAAGAAAAAAAAGAAAGAAGAGCTAAGGAAACAACAAAAAGAAGCGCGAGACCACAAGATTCAATGAAGAAGAAGAAATTCCCCAAGTGAGAAAGGATTAAGTGGAAGAAGGCGTTCAAGTATGGGGCATGAAAGGAAAAAGGCCAAGTGAGAAAAGGGTAGCTTAGGATGATGACTTCATGGGTAGATATGCTAGGGTTAGAGACGATTTGGGCATTGGGTAGGTGTAAGTCTATCCTTGTATGCATAAATTTCCTTTTACTCTTAGCATTTTGCTAAAACTTGCTCATTCATTGAGAGATCCCTTGCATTGATGAAACCCCATACATTTGAGATCATCTTAGTCTCAAGACCTTTACCCTAGCCAAATGAATTCACTTGCCTTGCATGAGCATGATTCACTTGAAACAAATAATGAATGTTAAAGGATTGGATGATATTGATGCTTGTGTAGGTTAAGGCTTGAATTTGATTCGTATAGGGAAGGATATGGCTAGCTCTTTTTTAGTAGAATTATTTGATCGCATCTTAGAGCTAGTAATTTGGACATTGAGTTGAATTCTTTTCATGGTATTTTTAGATTTGAACCACCATTGTTAGTTTTCTCCCTTTCTTTATCCTAGTTTGCTCGAGGACAAGAAAAAGTTTAAGTTTGAGTGAATTGATATACTCATATATTGCATGTTTTAGCATACATCTCACTTAGAGTTTTGTGTCATTTACATGTATAATCATGGTTTTGTCGTGTATTTAGGTCTCATTTAGAGATTATGACATATTGCATTAGGTCTAGTGAGTTCTTGCATGTTTTGGAGTACTTTCTAGGTGATTGGAGGCAATTTGGGCATATTTGGAGAGTTGGACCAAAGTAGAGTGCAAGGTCCATCCGATACATCAGAAAGATGTGGCTGGAATGAGGCCTTCCGATATGAATCAGCTTGGATGACCTTCATGAAAGCTATAGAGGAGTGAGTTAGCTAGCAATTGGAATTGGAATCAGGGGATTTGGACTTGTGGTTTGGAAGATATGGTCGTTTTACTAAAGACGTATCCAAGTTTCGGCCGGGTCAATACCCGGTTTGTCCCGGGTTGACCCGGGTCGGACCCAACTCAGTAAATACCTTTTTATATTTTAGAGATCTGATTTTTAGATCTATCTCATTTTTTTTTAATGTTTTTTCCCCTTTTTCTCTCCCTTTTCTCTCTAGAACAAGACTAGGGTTCTTGAGATTTTTCCCTTTGATTCTTTTGATTTATGCAAGTTTAAGGTTATATCTTATCATCTCTATCTAATCTTTCACTTTCTTATTCCCTAATCATGATTAATATCACCTCTTTCACAAGATTAGGTGTGTTCTTCATGATTAGTGAGTAGTTCTTTTTAAGCCAATGGATGAGGTAGATTAGGTAAATTTCGTGGTAGATCTTGATGTCTAGGACTTAGTTTACATCTTCCCTCTATTATTTGGTGTTCATAATGCTAGATTAGGCTAGATATAGTTAATCTAGATCTTAGGGAATTCATGCACACAAGGTGTTCGATGAAATTCCCTTAAGAACCAAATAAGGGATTTTGCTTTCTTAGCCTATGAGAGTAGTTGTCTAAGGAGTATTAGGGACATAGGAACCTATGTTTATTGCTTGTTAATCATTATATCACAAACGATGGCTTGTTCTTGATTTGGTGATTAACAAAGTGATTAAGACCATGAGAGTGGCTTAATCTTGTTTAAGTGTTCTAGGCTAAGGGAATTGCTTGTTTGTGTAAAATGACATCTAGATAGATCATGGAAGGATCCGAAATCAATAACCTCATCCAAGGGCTTGCCTTTATCTATTTGTTAAACTCGTTTTTGCTTTGTTTACTTGGGTTCTTGCCTTTAATTTGAATCATTTAGGTTGCTAGAAAACTATAACCACCTTTATTTGCTTAACTTACAAAGTTGTATGCATTCCTAGTGATTGAAACTTAACCCTTGGATTCGATACATCATATGCTACTTAGGCATTTGAGTAATTGATACACGGCAAAATCGTTGTATCAATTTGGCGCCGTTGCCAATTGGATTTAGCTTTCAACATTAGGATTTTACTTCTTTTTGAGATTAAGCCTTTTTCTTTCTTTTGTTTACTAATCTCTCCTTCTAGCTCTCTCTTGTCGGTGCATGAACTTGCGTTCTCAAGGCAACACCAATCTTGTTGAGCCAAGAGGCGACATCAACCTTCTACACCGCGGTCTTAGAGCAAGAAGAGATAGAGAACGGGTTGTGCACATTGCTAGGCTTGGTATGGAAAACGTGCAAGTGAACTCAGATTGTGGTAATGACCATGTTACTTATGCTCCACATCAAGGAGCAAATGGTGGTAATGGAAACCACCACCCACCCGCCCGTAATGGTCCTAACATAGTTGGAGCAGGTGATGCGGCCAATGCTCATGTCAACCGCCAAGGCATTCGAGCACCACCGGTTGAGACAAATGACTTTGAGGTCAAAGCTAGCTTCATCAACATGGTACAAAGCAACAAATTTCATGGCTTGGCGGTGGAGGATCCACTTGATCACTTAGATCACTTTGACCGGATTTGTGGCTTGACAAAGATGAATGGAGTCTCGGAGGATATCTTTACGCTAAGGTTGTTCCCATTCTCTCTTGTAGACAAGGCAAGGCAATGGGAAAAGAACCTTCCCCACGGTTCCATCATTTCATGGGACCAATGCAAGACATCATTCCTTGCCAAGTTCTTCTCTCCCTCTAGAACAGCTAAGCTAAGGAATGAGATCTCAAGCTTCACTCAACGTGCAAATGAGAGCTTCAATGAAGCATGGGAGCGGTTTAGGGGATATACATCGGAATGCCCTCATCATGGATTCTCGGATGCTTCCCTTTTGAGCACACTCTACCGCGGAGCACTTCCTAAGATCTGTATGTTGCTTGATACCGCTTCTAATGGAAACTTCTTAGGCAAATACGTGAATGAAGCAATGGAGTTGGTTGAGAACCTTGCTTTGAGTGATGGTACATATGGTGATGAGTATGACCGGTCTATAAGAACCACAAGTGACTTAGAGGAGCAACAACGAACCAAAGCCATGATGGCTCTAAGTGAGAAGTTGGATAAGCAAGCCATGATGATCGACATGCTCCTCAATGCTTCCACTAAACCGGTTCACTTCGTTGGCGAAGAAATGGTGGATTTGAGCAACCAAGAAGAAGTGCATTATGTTGGAAACAATGGTGGCTACCAAAGAGGTTTCAACAACAACTATGGCAACCAAGGCCAAGCCCCACTTAATAACCAATAAAGCTATGCTCCCAAAAACAACTTCCAAACAAACCAAACTGGTTTTCAACAAAGGTTTGTCCCACAATCTCAAGGCAACAACTCCATGCCTCAAGAAGTTGATGTGAGAAACGTTCTTCAACAACTTCTTCAAGGCCAAGCAAGTGGAGCATTGGATATAAGCAAGAAGATGGAGGAAATCAATACCAAGGTAGCTTGCATATACAATGATCTCCACAAGAAGCTTGAGGCGTTGAGCTCCAAAGTGCAAGAAATGGAGACCAATGGCAACAATGGAGACAAAGTACAACAAAGCTCTTCAAATGGGAAAGCAACAAAGGAGTATTGCAATGCCATCTTCTCAAAGGTATCACGTCCCATTGAAGATCATGAAGCCGCCACTAAGGAGATTGAGCTTCTACTCTATGGATCACAAACCGTTTCACCTCCCCCTAGAGAAGCTCTCTTGAAGCTCAATGAGGACATTGAGGAACAAGGTGGGGGAGTGACCCTTGAGAAAGATGAGGATGTGACCATGGTTCAAGAACCAAATGGTAGTGTTTCTTGCATTGATTCACCAAGCACAACTAGGATCGAGCCTAAGTCTCTCCCCAAGCTTGGTAATCCCGGTAAATTCTCTATAGCTTGCTCTCTTGGAGATTTGGAGATTGAGGACGCTTTGTGTCACTCTGGGTCAAGTGTGAATGTAATGTCCAATGAGATGTTCAAGAGCCTAGGAATAAGAACCCTCGCCTATCATCTATCACCTATCACCTTGGGAGACGCTTCTTCAAAGAAGCCACTTGGTCTCCTCGAAGACTATCCACTCAACGTTGGGAATCGCATAGTCCCAACGGACTTTGTGGTCATGGAAATGAAGAAGACCAACAAGCTTACACTACTCCTTGGAACTCCATTCCTACTCACTACCGGTGCTAGAATGGATTTCAAAGAGCAAAGGGTAGTTCTCTTGAATGTGGATGATAAGGTGTACTACCCAATGAGGACTTCTTCCAATAAACTTTGTGGTACAATCAACATGAAGGATGATGAGTTTCGAGAAGAGAAGTGAGGTATGTGGGTATATGTGATATGGTTAAAGAAACTCCACCCCCAAAGGTCTATGAAGAGGAAGAGAAGTCTCTTTAGAGAAAAGATTTGGGTTATGGTAATGACAAGGAAGCTTCGAAAGTTGACATGATCACTTGTTTGGAACAGATCCCTCCCACCACAATGGAGAATGACGTTGAGGGTAGTAAGGGTACAAAGAAGAAGACAAAAGTCAAGGCTAAAATGGGAAACGGATCAAGCACGCTTCATGGGTTTAGGTCCGAGCAAAGCCAACCTTCTATGATGACTATCACTCCATGGAAACACAAAGATGGAGTGATCGAGTACAAGATCAAATGCAAAGGTCGAACCAAGCTCTTTGCCTCGGTCAAAGCAATCCTCACACCCAAGCTCAAAGCAAAAGGAGAAGCCGGTCTTGAAGAGGTAATGAGCAAGGTGCTCAAGATCGAACTCAAAGATCCGCCTTGGAGTGCTCACACTCCTCTTTCACCCGTCTAAAAGGGCAACCAAAGTCAAACTTAGTGACTTTAAACAAAGTGCTCTTGGGAGACACCCCAAGCTTATCATTGTACATACTTTTGTTTCTATGTCTTTTTATGTTTTCTTGTTCTTTTTGATGGGTTTGCTTAGTGTGAATACGTTCTTGATGATCTAATGGTCATGAACTTAAGGACAAAGGTGTGAAGGATTGAGGTGATCACTCTCGTTCCCTCCATTCATTTCCAAGGTAATACTCCAAACTTTGTAGATAGCATTTAGAATCATATATTCTTTCTTTCTTTCATGCATTGTTTAGCTCTCTCTTAAGCTTCTATTACACAAGGGTCTATGTAATTTAAGTTTGGGGGGAGGGTTTGTGTTTTATCTAACTTTGTTTTTGGTGATCTTATTTTGACTTTTGCATCTTGAGTCTCATGCATATCATGCATTTTCAATAAATTTAATTTTTTTTGAATAATGTGCCTTCCATATAAGATTGAGTTTAGATGAATAGCATTTTAGGTAGCTTTGCATGAGCATTAGGAGCAATGATAGTTTTATCCTTGTAAAGTATCATATTTAGAGCTTGATTCAATGTCCTCATTGCTTTTTGTTTGATGCTTTTGATCTCTTGTTGAAATCAAGGATGAACCATATTTCGATCTGGCGTTTCATTACTAGGGTCTTAGCTAAACCAAGTCTTGATTTGATTTCAATCCTATCTAAGTGAAAACCATAATTTTGACATTGAAATTATCATGCTTGTGCTTTGCATAGTGAATTCATGGTTACCATATACATACTTGGGCTCTCTTATCCTTTTCGCCACTCTTTTTCTAGTCCAAGTAGCCGATTCCCATCATTGGAACGGTTCACCATACCTTTAACCTACCCTCCTTTCAAGCCAAAATCTTTAGTGTGCGTATGTGAGGCCTAATTTTTCTAGTAAGCTTGGCAAAAAGTGTTGAGTTTAGGGCGACAAGGATAGGATTGCATGTAGATATAGCCGAACATCAAAGGTTAGACTAGGATAGGCTCGTGGGAAAGGGAAGTTTTGGGTTTGGTGTGAACGAAAATTTGTGACTAATGGAATTGTGGATAAAAAGGAAGTGGGTTCAAAAGAAGGAAGTGAAGGTGATAGGGGAATGCAATATTGTGATGTGGTTAGTGCAAGTTATCAAGAATAGCTCTTAGTGATAATTATAGTCTCATAGAAACAAGGGAAAAAGCCAAAAATTGGCTAAAGCATCAATTGGTAAATGATGAGGCAAGGCAAAGAAAAAGAAGAAAGAAGAGCTAAGGAAACAACAAAAAGAAACACGAGACCACAAGATTCAATGAAGAAGAAGAAATTCTCCAAGTGAGAAAGGATTAAGTGGAAGAAGGCGTTCAAGTATGGGGCATGAAAGGAAAAAGGCCAAGTGAGAAAAGGGTAGCTTAGGATGATGACTTCATGGGTAGATATGCTAGGGTTAGAGACGATTTGGGCATTGGGTAGGTGTAAGTCTATCCTTGTATGCATAAATTTCCTTTTACTCTTAGCATTTTGCTAAAACTGGCTCATTCATTTAGAGATCCCTTGCATTGATGAAACCCCATACATTTGAGATCATCTTAGTCTCAAGACCTTTACCCTAGCCAAATGAATTCACTTGCCTTGCATGAGCATGATTCACTTGAAACAAATAATGAATGCTAAAGGATTGGATGATATTGATGCTGGTGTAGGTGGCTTGAATTTGATTCGTATAGGGAAGGATATGGCTAGCTCTTTTTGAGTAGACTTATTTGATCGCATCTTAGAGCTAGTAATTTGGACATTGAGTTGAATTCTTTTCATGGTATTTTTACATTTGAATCACCATTGTTAGTTTGCTCCCTTTCTTTATCCTAGTTTGCTTGAGGACAAGCAAAAGTTTAAGTTTGAGTGAATTGATATACTCATATATTGCATGTTTTAGCATACATCTCACTTAGAGTTTTGTGTCATTTACATGTATAATCATGGTTTTGTCCTGTATTTAGGTCTCATTTAGAGATTATGACATATTGAATTAGGTCTAGTGAGTTCTTGCATGTTTTGGAGTACTTTCTAGGTGATTGGAGGCAATTTGGGCATATTTGGAGAGTTGGACCAAAGTAGAGTGCAAGGTCCATCCGATACATCGGAAAGATGTGGCTGGAATGAGGCCTTCCGATATGAATCAGCTTGGATGACCTTCATGAAAGCTATAGAGGAGTGAGTTAGCTAGCCATTGGAATTGGAATCAGGGGATTTGGACTTGTGGTTTGGAAGATATGGTCGTTTTACTGAAGACGTATCCAAGTTTCGGCCGAGTCAATACCCGGTTTGTCCCGGGTTGACCCGGGTCCGACCCAACTCAGTAAACACCTTTTTATATTTTAGAGATCTGATTTTTAGATTTATCTCATTTTTTTTAATGTTTTTTCCCCTTTTTCTCTCCCTTTTCTCTCTAGAACAAGACTAGGGTTCTTGAGATTTTTCCCTTTGATTCTTTTGATTTATGCAAGTTTAAGGTTATATCTTTTCATCTCTATCTAATCTTTCACTTTCCTATTCCCTAATCATGATTAATATCACCTCTTTCACAAGATTAGGTGTGTTCTTCATGATTAGTGAGTAGTTCTTTTTAAGCCAATGGATGAGGTAGATTAGGTAAATTTCGTGGTAGATCTTGATGTCTAGGACTTAGTTTACATCTTCCCTCTCTTATTTGGTGTTCATAATGCTAGATTAGGCTAGATATAGTTAATCTAGATCTTAGGGAATTCATGCACACAAGGTGTTCCATGAAATTCCCTTAAGAACCAAATAAGGGATTTTGCTTTCTTAGCCTATGAGAGTAGTTGTCTAAGGAGTATTAGGGCCATAGGAACCTATGTTTATTGCTTGTTAAATCATTCTATCACAAACGATGGTTTGTTCTTGATTTGGTGATTAACAAAGTGATTAAGACCATGAGAGTGGCTTAATCTTGTTTAAGTGTTCTAGGCTAAGGGAATTGCTTGTTTGTGTAAAATGACATCTAGATAGATCATGGAAGGATCCGAAATCAATAACCTCATCCAAGGGCTTGCCTTTATCTATTTGTTAAACTCGTTTTTGCTTTGTTTACTTGTGTTCTTGCCTTTAATTTGAATCATTTAGGTTGCTAGAAAACTAAAACCACCTTTATTTGCTTAACTTACAAAGTTGTATGCATTCCTAGTGATTGAAACTTAACCCTTGGATTCGATACATCATATGCTACTTAGGCATTTGAGTAATTGATACACGGCAAAATCGTTGTATCAATTTGGCGCCGTTGCCAATTGGATTTAGCTTTCAACATTAGGATTTTACTTCTTTTTGAGATTTAGCCTTTTTCTTTCTTTTGTTTACTAATCTCTCCTTCTACCTCTCTCTTGTAGGTGCATGAACTTGCGTTCTCAAGGCAACAAAAGTCTTGTTAAGCCAAGAGGCGACATCAACCTTCTACACCGCGGTCAGAGAGCAAGAAAAGATAGAGAACGGGTTGTGCACATTGCTAGGCTTGGTATGGAAAACGTGCAAGTGAACCCGGATGGTGGTAATGACCACGTTGCTTATGCTCCACAAGAAGGAGCAAATGGTGGTAATGGAAACCACCACCCACCCGCCCGTAATGGTCCTAACATAGTTGGAGCGGGTGATGCGGCCAATGCTCATGTCAACCGCCAAGGCATTCGAGCACCACCGGTTGAGACAAATGACTTTGAGGTCAAAGCTAGCTTCATCAACATGGTACAAAGCAACAAATTTCATGGCTTGGCGGTGGAGGATCCACTTGATCACTTAGATCACTTTGACCGGATTTGTGGCTTGAGAAAGATGAATGGAGTCTCGGAGGATAGCTTTAAGCTAAGATTGTTCCCATTCTCTCTTGTAGACAAGGCAAGGCAATGGGAAAAGAACCTTCCCCACGGTTCCATCACTTCATGGGACCAATACAAGACATCATTCCTTGCCAAGTTCTTCTCTCCCTCTAGAACGGCTAAGCTAAGGAACGAGATCTCAAGCTTCACTAAACGTGCAAATGAGAGCTTTAATGAAGCATGGGAGCGGTTTAGGGGATATACATCGCAATGCCCTCATCATGGATTCTCGGATGCTTCCCTTTTGAGCACACTCTACCGCGGAGCACTTCCTAAGATCTGTATGTTGCTTGATACCGCTTCTAATGGAAACTTCTCAGGCAAATACGTGAATGAAGCAATGGAGTTGGTTGAGAACCTTGCTTTGAGTGATGGTACATATGGTGATGAGTATGACCGGTCTACAAGAACCACAAGTGACTTAGAGGAGCAACAACGAACCAAAGCCATGATGGCTCTAAGTGAGAAGTTGGATAAGCAAGCCATGATGATCGACAAGCTCCTCAATGCTTCCACTAAACCGGTTCACTTCGTTGGCGAAGAAATGGTGGATTTGAGCAACCAAGAAGAAGTGCATTATGTTGGAAACAATGGTGGCTACCAAAGAGGTTTCAACACCAACTATGGCAACCAAGGCCAAGCCCCACTTAATAACCAATAAAGCTCTGCTCCCAAAAACAACTTCCAAACAAACCAAACTGGTTTTCAACAAAGCTTTGTCCCACAATCTCAAGGCAACAACTCCGTGCCTCAAGAACTTGATGTGAGAAACGTTCTTCAACAACTTCTTCAAGGCCAAGCAAGTGGAGCATTGGATATAAGCAAGAAGATGGAGGAAATCAATACCAAGGTAGCTTTCTCATACAATGATCTCCACAAGAAGCTTGAGGCGTTGAGCACCAAAGTGCAAGAAATGAAGACCAATAGCAACAATGGAGACAAAGTACAATAAAGCTCTTCAAATGGGAAAGCAACAAAGGAGTATTGCAATGCCATCTTCTCAAAGGTATCACATCCCATTGAAGATCATGAAGCCGCCACTAAGGAGATTGAGCTTCTACTCTATGGATCACAAACCGTTTCACCTCCCCCTAGAGAAGCTCTCTTGAAGCTCAATGAGGACATTGAGGAACAAGGTGGGGGAGTGACCTTTGAGAAAGATGAGGCCGTGACCATGGTTCATGAACCAAAGGGTAGTGTTTCTTGCATTGATTCACCAAGCACAACTAGGATCGAGCCTAAGTCTCTCCCCAAGCTTGGTAATCCCAGTAAATACTCTATAGCTTGCTCTCTTGGAGATTTGGAGATTGAGGACGCTTTGTGTCACTCCGGGTCAAGTGTGAATGTAATGTCCAATGAGATGTTCAAGAGCCTAGGTATAAGAACCCTCGCCTATCATCTATCACCTATCACCTTTGGAGACGCTTCTTCAAAGAAGCCACTTGGTCTCCTCGAAGACTATCCACTCAAGGTTGAGAATCGCATAGTCCCAACGGACTTTGTGGTCATGGAAATGAAGAAGACCAAAAAGCTTCCACTACTCCTTGTAACTCTATTCCTACTCACTACTGGTGCTAGAATGGATTTCAAAGAGCAAAGGGTAGTTCTCTTGAATGTGGATGATAAGGTGTACTACCCAATGAGGACTTCTTCCAATAAACTTTGTGGTACAATCAACATGAAGGATGATGAGTTTCGAGAAGAGAAGTGAGGTTTGTGGGTATATGTGATATGGTTAAAGAAGCTCCACCCCCAAAGGTCTATGAAGAGGAAGAGAAGTCTCTTTAGAGAAAAGATTTGGGTTATGGTAATGACAAGGAAGCTTCGAAAGTTGACATGATCACTTGTTTGGAACAGATCCCTCCCACCACAATGGTGAATGACGTTGAGGGTAGTAAGGGTGCAAAGAAGAAGACAAAAGCCAAGGCTAAAATGGGAAACGGATCAAGCACGCTTCATGGGTTTAGGTCCGAGCAAAGCCAACCTTCTATGATGACTCTCACTCCATGGAAGCACAAGGATGGAGTGATCGAGTACAAGATCAAATGCAAAGGTCGAACCAAGCTCTTTGCCTCGGTCAAAGCAATCCTCACACCCGAGCTCAAAGCAAAAGGAGAAGCCGGTCTTGAAGAGGTAATGAGCAAGGTGCTCAAGATCGAGCTCAAAGATCCGCCTTAGAGTGCTCACACTCCTCTTTCACCCGTCTAAAAGGGTAACCAAAGTCAAACTTAGTGACTTTAAACAAAGTGCTCTTGGGAGACACCCCAAGCTTATCATTGTACATACTTTTGTTTCTATGTCTTTTTATGTTTTCTTGTTCTTTTTGATGGGTTTGCTTAGTGTGAATACGTTCTTGATGATCTAATGGTCATGAACTTAAGGACAAAGGTGTGAAGGATTGAGGTGATCACTCTCGTTCCCTCCATTCATTTCCAAGGTAATACTCCAAACTTTGTAGATAGCATTTAGAATCATATATTCTTTCTTTCTTTCATGCATTGTTTAGCTCTCTCTTAAGCTTCTATTACACAATGGGCTATGTAATTTAAGTTTGGGGGAGGGTTTGTGTTTTATCTAACTTTGTTTTTGGTGATCTTATTTTGACTTTTGCATCTTGAGTCTTATGCATATCATGCATTTTCAATAAATTTTTTTTTGAATAATGTGCCTTCCATATAGGATTGAGTATAGATGAATAGCATTTTAGGTAGCTTTGCATGAGCATTAGGAGCAATGATAGATTTATCCTTGTAAAGTATCATATTTAGAGCTTGATTCAATGTCCTCATTGCTTGTTGTTTGATGCTTTTGATCTCTTGTTGAAATCAAGGATGAACCATATTTCGATATGGCGTTTCATTACTAGGGTCTTAGCTAAAACAAGTCTTGATTTGATTTCAATCCTATCTAAGTGAAAACCATAATTTTGACATTGAAATTATCATGCTTGTGCTTTGCATAGTGAATTCATGGTTACCATATACATACTTGGGCTCTCTTATCCTTTTCGCCACTCTTTTGCTAGTCCAAGTAGCCGATTCCCATCATTGGAACGGTTCACCATACCTTTAATCTACCATCCTTTAAATCCAAAATCTTTAGTGTGTGTATGTGAGGCCTAATTTTTCTAGTAAGCTTGGCAAAAGTGTTGAGTTTAGGGCGACAAGGATAGGATTGCATGTAGATCTAGCCGAACATCAAAGGCTAGACTAGGCTAGGCTCGTGGGAAAGGGAAGTTTTGGGTTTGGTGTGAACGAAAATTTGTGACTAATGGAATTGTGGATAAAAAGGAAGTGGGTTCAAAAGAAGGAAGTGAAGGTGATAGGGGAATGCAATATTGTGATGTGGTTAGTGCAAGTTATCAAGAATAGCTCTTAGTGATAATTATAGTCTCATAGAAACAAGGGAAAAACCAAAAATTGGCTAAAGCATCAATTGGTAAATGATGAGGCAAGGCAAAGAAAAAAAAGAAAGAAGAGCTAAGGAAACAACAAAAAGAAGCACGAGACCACAAGATTCAATGAAGAAGAAGAAATTCCCCAAGTGAGAAAGGATTAAGTGGAAGAAGGCGTTCAAGTATGGGGCATGAAAGGAAAAAGGCCAAGTGAGAAAAGGGTAGCTTAGGATGATGACTTCATGGGTAGATATGCTAGGGTTAGAGACGATTTGGGCATTGGGTAGGTGTAAGTCTATCCTTGTATGCATAAATTTCCTTTTACTCTTAGCATTTTGCTAAAACTTGCTCATTCATTGAGAGATCCCTTGCATTGATGAAACCCCATACATTTGAGATCATCTTAGTCTCAAGACCTTTACCCTAGCCAAATGAATTCACTTGCCTTGCATGAGCATGATTCACTTGAAACAAATAATGAATGTTAAAGGATTGGATGATATTGATGCTTGTGTAGGTTAAGGCTTGAATTTGATTCGTATAGAGAAGGATATGGCTAGCTCTTTTTTAGTAGAATTATTTGATCGCATCTTAGAGCTAGTAATTTGGACATTGAGTTGAATTCTTTTCATGGTATTTTTAGATTTGAACCACCATTGTTAGTTTTCTCCCTTTCTTTATCCTAGTTTGCTCGAGGACAAGAAAAAGTTTAAGTTTGAGTGAATTGATATACTCATATATTGCATGTTTTAGCATACATCTCACTTAGAGTTTTGTGTCATTTACATGTATAATCATGGTTTTATCGTGTATTTAGGTCTCATTTAGAGATTATGACATATTGCATTAGGTCTAGTGAGTTCTTGCATGTTTTGGAGTACTTTCTAGGTGATTGGAGGCAATTTGGGCATATTTGGAGAGTTGGACCAAAGTAGAGTGCAAGGTCCATCCGATACATCGGAAAGATGTGGCTGGAATGAGGCCTTCCGATATGAATCAGCTTGGATGACCTTCATGAAAGCTATAGCGGAGTGAGTTAGCTAGCCATTGGAATTGGAATCAGGGGATTTGGACTTGTGGTTTGGAAGATATGGTCGTTTTACTAAAGACGTATCCAAGTTTCGGCCGGGTCAATACCCGGTTTGTCCCGGGTTGACCCGGGTCGGACCCAACTCAGTAAATACCTTTTTATATTTTAGAGATCTGATTTTTAGATCTATCTCATTTTTTTTTTATGTTTTTTCCCCTTTTTCTCTCCCTTTTCTCTCTAGAACAAGACTAGGGTTCTTGAGATTTTTCCCTTTGATTCTTTTGATTTATGCAAGTTTAAGGTTATATCTTATCATCTCTATCTAATCTTTCACTTTCTTATTCCCTAATCATGATTAATATCACCTCTTTCACAAGATTAGGTGTGTTCTTCATGATTAGTGAGTAGTTCTTTTTAAGCCAATGGATGAGGTAGATTAGGTAAATTTCGTGGTAGATCTTGATGTCTAGGACTTAGTTTACATCTTCCCTCTATTATTTGGTGTTCATAATGCTAGATTAGGCTAGATATAGTTAATCTAGATCTTAGGGAATTCATGCACACAAGGTGTTCGATGAAATTCCCTTAAGAACCAAATAA
Organism: Eutrema japonicum; assembly: GCA_030161315.1. Lineage (NCBI taxonomy): Eukaryota > Viridiplantae > Streptophyta > Magnoliopsida > Brassicales > Brassicaceae > Eutrema > Eutrema japonicum. The sequence goes on along the minus strand of BSQW01000012.1, from coordinate 17,990,266 downwards.
GGGATTTTGCTTTCTTAGCCTATGAGAGTAGTTGTCTAAGGAGTATTAGGGCCATAGGAACCTATGTTTATTGCTTGTTAATCATTCTATCACAAACGATGGCTTGTTCTTGATTTGGTGATTAACAAAGTGATTAAGACCATGAGAGTGGCTTAATCTTGTTTAAGTGTTCTAGGCTAAGGGAATTGCTTGTTTGTGTAAAATGACATCTAGATAGATCATGGAAGGATCCGAAATCAATAACCTCATCCAAGGGCTTGCCTTTATCTATTTGTTAAACTCGTTTTTGCTTTGTTTACTTGGGTTCTTGCCTTTAATTTGAATCATTTAGGTTGCTAGAAAACTAAAGCCACCTTTATTTGCTTAACTTACAAAGTTGTATGCATTCCTAGTGATTGAAACTTAACCCTTGGATTCGATACATCATATGCTACTTAGGAATTTGAGTAATTGATACACGGCAAAATCGTTGTATCAATTTGGCGCCGTTGCCAATTGGGTTTAGCTTTCAACATTAGGATTTTACTTCTTTTTGAGATTAAGCCTTTTTCTTTCTTTTGTTTACTAATCTCTCCTTCTAGCTCTCTCTTGTCGGTGCATGAACTTGCGTTCTCAAGGCAACAACAATCTTGTTGAGCCAAGAGGCGACATCAACCTTCTACACCGCGGTCTTAGAGCAAGAAGAGATAGAGAACGGGTTGTGCACATTGCTAGGCTTGGTATGGAAAACGTGCAAGTGAACTCAGATTGTGGTAATGACCATGTTGCTTATGCTCCACATCAAGGAGCAAATGGTGGTAATGGAAACCACCACCCACCCGCCCGTAATGGTCCTAACATAGTTGGAGCAGGTGATGCGGCCAATGCTCATGTCAACCGCCAAGGCATTCGAGCACCACCGGTTGAGACAAATGACTTTGAGGTCAAAGCTAGCTTCATCAACATGGTACAAAGCAACAAATTTCATGGCTTGGCGGTGGAGGATCCACTTGATCACTTAGATCACTTTGACCGGATTTGTGGCTTGACAAAGATGAATGGAGTCTCGGAGGATATCTTTACGCTAAGGTTGTTCCCATTCTCTCTTGTAGACAAGGCAAGGCAATGGGAAAAGAACCTTCCCCACGGTTCCATCATTTCATGGGACCAATGCAAGACATCATTCCTTGCCAAGTTCTTCTCTCCCTCTAGAACGGCTAAGCTAAGGAATGAGATCTCAAGCTTCACTCAACGTGCAAATGAGAGCTTCAATGAAGCATGGGAGCGGTTTAGGGGATATACATCGCAATGCCCTCATCATGGATTCTCGGATGCTTCCCTTTTGAGCACACTCTACCGCGGAGCACTTCCTAAGATCTGTATGTTGCTTGATACCGCTTCTAATGGAAACTTCTTAGGCAAATACGTGAATGAAGCAATGGAGTTGGTTGAGAACCTTGCTTTGAGTGATGGTACATATGGTGATGAGTATGACCGGTCTACAAGAACCACAAGTGACTTCGAGGAGCAACAACGAACCAAAGCCATGATGGCTCTAAGTGAGAAGTTGGATAAGCAAGCCATGATGATCGACATGCTCCTCAATGCTTCCACTAAACCGGTTCACTTCGTTGGCGAAGAAATGGTGGATTTGAGCAACCAAGAAGAAGTGCATTATGTTGGAAACAATGGTGGCTACCAAAGAGGTTTCAACAACAACTATGGCAACCAAGGCCAAGCCCCACTTAATAACCAATAAATCTATGCTCCCAAAAACAACTTCCAAACAAACCAAACTGGTTTTCAACAAAGGTTTGTCCCACAATCTCAAGGCAACAACTCCATGTCTCAAGAACTTGGTGTGAGAAACGTTCTTCAACAACTTCTTCAAGGCCAAGCAAGTGGAGCATTGGATATAAGCAAGAAGATGGAGGAAATCAATACCAAGGTAGTTTGCATATACAATGATCTCCACAAGAAGCTTGAGGCGTTGAGCTCCAAAGTGCAAGAAATGGAGACCAATGGCAACATTGGAGACAAAGTACAGCAAAGCTCTTCAAATGGGAAAGCAACAAAGGAGTATTGCAATGCCATCTTCTCAAAGGTATCACGTCCCATTGAAGATCATGAAGCCGCCACTAAGGAGATTGAGCTTCTACTCTATGGATCACAAACCGTTTCACCTCCCCCTAGAGAAGCTCTCTTGAAGCTCAATGAGGACATTGAGGAACAAGGTGGGGGAGTGACCCTTGAGAAAGATGAGGATGTGACCATGGTTCAAGAACCAAATGGTAGTGTTTCTTGCATTGATTCACCAAGCACAACTAGGATCGAGCCTAAGTCTCTCCCCAAGCTTGGTAATCCCGGTAAATTCTCTATAGCTTGCTCTCTTGGAGATTTGGAGATTGAGGACGCTTTGTGTCACTTTGGGTCAAGTGTGAATGTAATGTCCAATGAGATGTTCAAGAGCCTAGGTATAAGAACTCTCGCCTATCATCTATCACCTATCACCTTTGGAGACGCTTCTTCAAAGAAGCCACTTGGTCTCCTCGAAGACTATCCACTCAACGTTGGCAATCGCATAGTCCCAACGGACTTTGTGGTCATGGAAATGAAGAAGACCAACAAGCTTCCACTACTCCTTGGAACTCCATTCCTACTCACTACCGGTGCTAGAATGGATTTCAAAGAGCAAAGGGTAGTTCTCTTGAATGTGGATGATAAGGTGTACTACCCAATGAGGACTTCTTCCAATAAACTTTGTGGTACAATCAACATGAAGGATGATGAGTTTCGAGAAGAGAAGTGAGGTATGTGGGTATATGTGATATGGTTAAAGAAACTCCACCCCCAAAGGACTATGAAGAGGAAGAGAAGTCTCTTTAGAGAAAAGATTTGGGTTATGGTAATGACAAGGAAGCTTCGAAAGTTGACATGATCACTTGTTTGGAACAGATCCCTCCCACCACAATGGAGAATGACGTTGAGGGTAGTAAGGGTGCAAAGAATAAGACAAAAGTCAAGGCTAAAATGGGAAACGGATCAAGCACGCTTCATGGGTTTAGGTCCGAGCAAAGCCAACCTTCTATGATGACTCTCACTCCATGGAAGCACAAGGATGGAGTGATCGAGTACAAGATCAAATTCAAAGGTCGAACCAAGCTCTTTGCCTCGGTCAAAGCAATCCTCACACCCGAGCTCAAAGCAAAAGGAGAAGCCGGTCTTGAAGAGGTAATGAGCAAGGTGCTCAAGATCGAACTCAAAGATCCGCCTTGGAGTGCTCACACTCCTCTTTCACCCGTCTAAAAGGGCAACCAAAGTCAAACTTAGTGACTTTAAACAAAGTGCTCTTGGGAGACACCCCAAACTTATCATTGTACATACTTTTGTTTCTATGTCTTTTTATGTTTTCTTGTTCTTTTTGATGGGTTTGCTTAGTGTGAATACGTTCTTGATGATCTAATGGTCATGAACTTAAGGACAAAGATGTGAAGGATTGAGGTGATCACTCTCGTTCCCTCCATTCATTTCCAAGGTAATACTCCAAACTTTGTAGATAGCATTTAGAATCATATATTCTTTCTTTCTTTCATGCATTGTTTAGCTCTCTCTTAAGCTTCTATTACCCAAGGGGCTATGTAATTTAAGTTTGGGGGGAGGGTTTGTGTTTTATCTAACTTTGTTTTTGGTGATATTATTTTGACTTTTGCATCTTGAGTCTCATGCATATCATGCATTTTCAATAAATTTAATTTTTTTTGAATAATGTGCCTTCCATATAGGATTGAGTCTAGATGAATAGCATTTTAGGTAGCTTTGCATGAGCATTAGGAGCAATGATAGTTTTATCCTTGTAAAGTATCATATTTAGAGCTTGATTCAATGTCCTCATTGCTTGTTGTTTGATGCTTTTGATCTCTTGTTGAAATCAAGGATGAACCATATTTCGATCTGGCGTTTCATTACAAGGGTCTTAGCTAAACCAAGTCTTGATTTGATTTCAATCCTATCTAAGTGAAAACCATAATTTTGACATTGAAATTATCATGCTTGTGCTTTTCATAGTGAATTCATGGTTACCATATATGTAACATCCCGGTTTCTTGTATATGCGGAGAGGCTTATAAGAATTGATTTGGCTACCTATGTCACCAAAGTGCACTTACCTTTTCCGATCACTTGCCCGAAAGAACTCCAGAGTTAAGGGTGCTTGGGCTGGAGTAGTCTAAGGATGGGTGACCTTCCGGGAAGTGATTCGCGGTAGCGTGTGAGTGAGGACAAAACACGGGGAAAGGTCACGTGGTGATTGCAGGGTCAGTAAACAAGTATTACAAGCCTCCCGGACTAACGCACCGGCCGTCGGACGAGGGTGGGGCCCACGGGCCGGGAGATGTCGTTGGGGCCCACAGGTAGGGGCGGTCGGGGCGTTATAAGTGGTATCAGAGCCGAACCCAAACACGTGTGTGGAGTCAGGTGGGCCCACACCGTCTAGGGTGACGATCCTGGTGCGCAACGAGGACGTTGCGCTCTGTGAGTGGGGGTGATTGTAACATCCCGATTTCTTGTATATGCGGAGAGGCTTATAAGAATTGATTTGGCTACCTATGTCACCAAAGTGCACTTATCTTTTCGGGAACTTGTCCAGAGAGAACTCCAGAGTTAAGCGTGCTTGAGCTGGAGCAATTTAAGGATGGGTGACCTACCGGGAAGTGATTCGCGGTATCGTGTGAGTGAGGACAAAACACGGGGAAAGATCACGTGGTGATTGCAGGGTCAGTAAACAAGTATTACAAGCCTCCCGGACTAACGCACCGGCCGTCGGACAAGGGTGGGGCCCACGGGCCGAGAGAGGGCATGGGGCCCACATGTAGGGGCGGTCGGGGCGTTATAAGTGGTATCAGAGCCGAACCCAAACACGTGTGTGAAGTCAGGTGGGCTCACACCGTCTAGGGTGACGATCCTGGTGCGCAACGAGGACGTTGCGCTCTGTGAGTGGGGGTGATTGTAACATCCCGGTTTCTTGTATATGCGGAGAGGCTTATAAGAATTGATTTGGCTACCTATGTCACCAAAGTGCACTTACCTTTTCCGATCACTTGCCCGAAAGAACTCCAGAGTTAAGCGTGCTTGGGCTGGAGTAGTCTAAGGATGGGTGACCTTCCGGGAAGTGATTCGCGGTAGCGTGTGAGTGAGGATAAAACACGGGGAAAGGTCACGTGGTGATTGCAGGGTCAGTAAACAAGTATTACAAGCCTCCCGGACTAACGCACCGGCCGTCGGACGAGGGTGGGGCCCACGGGCCGGGAGATGTCGTTGGGGCCCACAGGTAGGGGCGGTCGGGGCGTTATAATATACATACTTGGGCTCTCTTATCCTTTTCGCCACTCTTTTTCTAGTCCAAGTAGCCGATTCCCATCATTGGAACGGTTCACAATACCTTTAACCTACCCTCCTTTCAAGCCAAAATCTTTAGTGTGCGTATGTGAGGCCTAATTTTTCTAGTAAGCTTGGCAAAAAGTGTTGAGTTTAGGGCGACAAGGATAGGATTGCATGTAGATCTAGCCGAACATCAAAGGCTAGACTAGGCTAGGCTCGTGGGAAAGGGAAGTTTTGGGTTTGGTGTGAACGAAAATTTGTGACTAATGGAATTGTGGATAAAAAGGAAGTGGGTTCAAAAGAAGGAAGTGAAGGTGATAGGGGAATGCAATATTGTGATGTGGTTAGTGCAAGTTATCAAGAATAGCTCTTAGTGATAATTATAGTCTCATAGAAACAAGGGAAAAAGCCAAAAATTGGCTAAAGCATCAATTGGTAAATGATGAGGCAAGGCAAAGAAAAAAAAGAAAGAAGAGCTAAAGAAACAACAAAAAGAAACACGAGACCACAAGATTCAATGAAGAAGAAGAAATTCTCCAAGTGAGAAAGGATTAAGTGGAAGAAGGCGTTCAAGTATGGGGCATGAAAGGAAAAAGGCCAAGTGAGAAAAGGGTAACTTAGGATGATGACTTCATGGGTAGATATGCGAGGGTTAGAGACGATTTGGGCATTGGGTAGGTGTAAGTCTATCCTTGTATGCATAAATTTCCTTTTACTCTTAGCATTTTGCTAAAACTTGCTCATTCATTTAGAGATCCCTTGCATTGATGAAACCCCATACATTTGAGATCATCTTAGTCTCAAGACCTTTACCCTAGCCAAATGAATTCACTTGCCTTGCATGAGCATGATTCACTTGAAACAAATAATGAATGCTAAAGGATTGGATGATATTGATGCTTGTGTAGGTTAAGGCTTGAATTTGATTCGTATAGGGAAGGATATGGCTAGCTCTTTTTGAGTAGACTTATTTGATCGCATCTTAGAGCTAGTAATTTGGACATTGAGTTGAATTCTTTTCATGGTATTTTTACATTTGAATCACCATTGTTAGTTTGCTCCCTTTCTTTATCCTAGTTTGCTTGAGGACAAGCAAAAGTTTAAGTTTGAGTGAATTGATATACTCATATATTGCATGTTTTAGCATACATCTCACTTAGAGTTTTGTGTCATTTACATGTATAATCATGGTTTTGTCGTGTATTAAGGTCTCATTTAGAGATTATGACATATTGAATTAGGTCTAGTGAGTTCTTGCATGTTTTGGAGTACTTTCTAGGTGATTGGAGGCAATTTGGGCATATTTGGAGAGTTGGACCAAAGTAGAGTGCAAGGTCCATCCGATACATCGGAAAGCTGTGGCTGGAATGAGGCCTTCCAATATGAATCAGCTTGGATGACCTTCATGAAAGCTATAGAGGAGTGAGTTATCTAGCCATTGGAATTGGAATCAGGGGATTTGGACTTGTGGTTTGGAAGATATGGTCGTTTTACTGAAGACGTATCCAAGTTTCGGCCGGGTCAATACCCGGTTTGTCCCGGGTTGACCCGGGTCCGACCCAACTCAGTAAACACCTTTTTATATTTTAGAGATCTGATTTTTAGATTTATCTCATTTTTTTTAATGTTTTTTCCCCTTTTTCTCTCCCTTTTCTCTCTAGAACAAGACTAGGGTTCTTGAGATTTTTCCCTTTGATTCTTTTGATTTATGCAAGTTTAAGGTTATATCTTTTCATCTCTATCTAATCTTTCACTTTCCTATTCCCTAATCATGATTAATATCACCTCTTTCACAAGATTAGGTGTGTTCTTCATGATTAGTGAGTAGTTCTTTTTAAGCCAATGGATGAGGTAGATTAGATAAATTTCGTGGTAGATCTTGATATCTAGGACTTAGTTTACATCTTCCCTCTCTTATTTGGTGTTCATAATGCTAGATTAGGCTAGATATAGTTAATCTAGATCTTAGGGAATTCATGCACACAAGGTGTTCGATGAAATTCCCTTAAGAACCAAATAAGGGATTTTGCTTTCTTAGCCTATGAGAGTAGTTGTCTAAGGAGTATTAGGGCCATAGGAACCTATGTTTATTGCTTGTTAATCATTCTATCACAAACGATGGTTTGTTCTTGATTTGGTGATTAACAAAGTGATTAAGACCATGAGAGTGGCTTAATCTTGTTTAAGTGTTCTAGGCTAAGGGAATTGCTTGTTTGTGTAAAATGACATCTAGATAGATCATGGAAGGATCCGAAATCAATAACCTCATCCAAGGGCTTGCCTTTATCTATTTGTTAAACTCGTTTTTGCTTTGTTTACTTGGGTTCTTGCTTTTAATTTGAATCATTTAGGTTGCTAGAAAACTAAAACCACCTTTATTTGCTTAACTTACAAAGTTGTATGCATTCCTAGTGATTGAAACTTAACCCTTGGATTCGATACATCATATGCTACTTAGGAATTTGAGTAATTGATACACGGCAAAATCGTTGTATCAATTTGGCGCCGTTGCCAATTGGGTTTAGCTTTCAACATTAGGATTTTACTTCTTTTTGAGATTAAGCCTTTTTCTTTCTTTTGTTTACTAATCTCTCCTTCTAGCTCTCTCTTGTCGGTGCATGAACTTGCGTTATCAAGGCAACAACAATCTTTTTGAGCCAAGAGGCGACATCAACCTTCTACACCGCGGTCTTAGAGCAAGAAGAGATAGAGAACGGGTTGTGCACATTGCTAGGCTTGGTATGGAAAACGTGCAAGTGAACTCGGATGGTGGTAATGACCACGTTGCTTATGCTCCACATCAAGGCGCAAATAGTGGTAATGGAAACCACCACCCTCCCGCCCGTAATGGTCCTAACATAGTTGGAGCGGGTGATGCGGCCAATGCTCATGTCAACCGCCAAGGCATTCGAGCACCACCGGTTGAGACAAATGACTTTGAGGTCAAAGCTAGCTTCATCAACATGGTACAAAGCAACAAATTTCATGGCTTGGCGGTGGAGGATCCACTTGATCACTTAGATCACTTTGACCGGATTTGTGGCTTGACAAAGATGAATGGAGTCTCGGAGGATAGCTTTAAGCTAAGGTTGTTCCCGTTCTCTCTTGGAGACAAGGCAAGGCAATGGAAAAAGAACCTTCCCCACGGTTCCATCACTTCATGGGACCAATGCAAGACATCATTCCTTGCCAAGTTCTTCTCTCCCTCTAGAACGGCTAAGCTAAGGAATGAGATCTCAAACTTCATTCAACTTGCAAATGAGAGCTTCAATGAAGCATGGGAGCGGTTTAGAGGCTATATATCTCAATGCCCTCATCATGGATTCGTTCGGGTTCGATTTTGCGATCGAGAGGTGGATGCGGTTCTGGTCGACGGCGGAGCAACAACCAGGAATTGCAGAGAGGTCGTCGGAGATGTTGACCGAGAAAAAGAAGCTTCGCGGCATAGATGGCGGTTAACAGATTGAAACGGCAGATGATGGATGCGGCGGAGTTGCCGGAAGGATTCGCATGGGTCGCCGAGAAGAAGGGCCGAGAAACGCCAAGGAGGACGCCGGGAGCTCCAGAGGTCGGCGACATGGAAGATGGTGGCGTTGCAGGTTGAAGTCACTGGAGTCACGGCTACGGCGGTGCGAATCGCCGGGATGGAGTCCCCGAGATTCTGGCTGGTAAACGGCGCCCGTGACATGGGCAGAGCGGCGGCTGGTTGTCGTCGAGGAAGAGAGAAGCTAGGGTTCCCAGCTGGGCCCGAGTTGGGCCGAAAAGGAAAGAGAAAAAAATTGTTGGGCCTGTCCGATTTTGGGCCTCAATTGATTTCTTTAGGCCTGTCCGATTTTGGAAGAAAAATTATTGGGTCAGGAAAGAAAAAAAGAAAAAAAAGGAGAATGGAGTTGGGCCATAATTAAACTCCAAATGGGCATGTCCGAATTTATGCAGATTTTGAAGGAAATTTCAGTTGGGCCAGAGATTAAAACAAGCCCAGTTTTAATTAAAGAAAAATTGTGTTAAATTGCATAAGGAAATATGCAAGGAGAATAGACAGGAGCTCAAGGGACAGAATATCACAGGGGAGGCAGAAAAGTGCAACATAGATATTGTTTAAGGTGGAGTTATTTCCGGTGATTTTGGTTAAATTCAAGATATTGGAATCATAATCAGATTATTCAATCTCTAGGGTCAAACCGTGCGAATCACAAGGTACATTTGTGATGTTTTGATTGGTTGTTTCGAGTTGCTCAGGGTCTGCAAAATTCAGGGAATTGAAATCTTGGGAGAACACAAGAGATGGTGTTCAGGGTTCAAAATTTGCTATTGGAAGAGAATTCAGGGGACTGAGGGACGCCTTAGAAGTTTGAATTTTATGTGTTTGGCTGTTTTGAGGATCAAAGAAAAGTTTCAGTTCAAGGAGAGTTGCAGATGAGTATGGAACAAGATCAAGGAATCTGTTGGGGTCAAAGACAGATTGGTATGGTTAAGGTTTGAGGTTTTTTGGTTTGCAGGCTTAGTCTCAAGTTGGTGGATAGAGGTCCATGAGCATATGGAGATGTCTACAGGTTCAAGCATAATCAGGTTGCAACCGGGTTTAGAAGGAAAGCTTTAGAGCTTTGTTGCTTGATGGTGGTAAAGACATCTGGATATCAGTTGCAAGTGTTAGCAATTGAAGAGGGATCCAGGAAAGGATCATAATGCAGAGGATACAAGCTGCATTGGAAAAGAGAACAATCAAAGTTCTGGTATACCTATTTGCATCTTAGAGAAGTCTGGTGGATGAATTTTTGCAGGGTGGACTTGCAGGGAGTTCAAGTGAATATTCATGTTGATTTCTAAGGGAGTAGATACTAGTGCCAAGGATAGGTGGATTTGCATACATGTGATGTGATGCAGGGTATGTTTACAGCAAGGAAGCAGCTTCAATGGTTCTAGAGATGAAGTGCTAAAGGCTGTAACATGGTGTCTCAGGCATTTCACAAGGTTGTGGATGTGAGACAGGTTTACCAAACAGTTCGAGTCTGTTGGTTGGATGGTTCTGCTGATGCAAAAGGGATTTGAACAGGAGGTTGAACAAAGGTATTTGTATCGAGAGTCTTCTTAGCCAGGTGGAGTTAGGAGGAGGGTTCTGCAGGCAATAGCAGCAGTGGAAAGTGATGTTCAAAAAGGTGTTCAGGTTCAGTGGTGTCTTGGTTAGTCAGAGACGGTTTCAGGAAAATGAAGCATAAATGACTTAGAGGTTTTCTGCAGTTAATTCAAGAGGAATTGGTTTGTCAGCAAGGTTGTGTAAAGCATGATGCATGAACATGGTTGTGTCGAAAGTCTGTTCAGCAGTATGGTTGGATGGCGTGTTCTGTTAGGAGTAACAGCGGTACAACAGGAGTTAAGGCATATATGTTTAAACAGAGAGTGTTGAATCAGGGATTGTTTCAGGTCTGAAACATGTATGATTCAGGGTTAGCTGCTTACAGTTCAAAGAGTGTTTGATTAAGCTCAGTGTACAGGAGAAGAATCAAAGCACACAAAAGTGAATCAAGTTGCAGAAGGACATGTTTACATGAAGATCAAAGTGCCAAGTCTAGAGCCATGAGTCAAAGGTTCAAAGGGCAATTCACAAGGAGATTTCAAGCTGGGATCAAGGTGGAGATTCTAGAAGAAGCAAACAGGAAGAAATACAAAGGAACAAAGATTTGTGGAGGAGTCGAGAGTTGTTTGAATCTGAAGGTGGAGATTGTGAGAAGTCAGACTTCAGTCAACTCCCGACTTGGGCCAACAGTTGGGCTTAGTACAAATCTTAGTGACAAGTTGGGCCCAAGTAAGTTTCTAGGGTTTATTTGTTATAAATACAAATGTTTAACAATAGGAATACCTAATCAAGACTCCAAGGATTCCGAGCGCCTTAGAGACGGCTCGTAGAGCTAGAGAATAGGGGTTTTCTCTGGGAAATATAGTTATGTTCTTTGTTCTTTCTTGTTTCTTGGGTGTGAGAGAGATCTATATTGTTAACCACATCGAAAGTATTTTCTGATTGATTCTTTATAGTGGATGTTGTGGATCCCGGATCCACCCCAGACGTAACGGTTAGAGGCCGTGAACTGGGTGAACAATTCTTATGTTTGTTAATTTGTGTATCGAAGATAGATTGGGACAAAGAGGATTAAAGTTTAAATCCTAACAATGATGATACAGAGATGCGGAAATGGATTTAAGCTTTGGAAACTTATTTAAAAAAAAAAAAACTGAAGAAGCTAAATGATGATGTTGAAGAAGACAATGCTTTTACAGATCAAGTCAAACAACACGCATGCACGTGAGAATAAGCGTGTACTTTCCCAACCACCAGAATCAGGTTTGGTGCCTCATCCAACAAAGCCCACAACTAAAGGTACTCTTTTTCTTCACATATTGCCTATTTTGGTGTTATCAGTTTTGTAATTAGCTATAAGGATTTGTTTATTTTTTATCCCAAGGTATTGAATTTAGGTGTTTTAAGCATTGAAAGTTGTTTCTATGGAATGAGTCTATTGAGTGACATGTTTCCTTTCTTGGAGAGCCGAGCTGCTGCATTTCTCCAAATTAATTGAATCACAAGCTAAAAGTTGTTAATGATCTCTCAGGTTGCGGGTTTAGTTATGACAATGCAAGTTGTTTCATTTGGATTTTTTTTTTTGTCAATTAATTTTTAACTAATCAATTTTTCATAGACAAAAGAAGCTGGTGGGCGTCGTCCGGATTACCTTTCTGTGATGGAGGAGAGACACAAGAAGAAGAAAACCGGGGAAGTTCAGGACGTGGGGGTGCGTGAGGTCGTTGAGGTCTGCAAGAAGAAGAAGATGGATAAGTTGACGGAATTCTCGCAGCTCAATCTCGATGGATCAACGTCTTCCAACGAGTTACCAAGGGAAGAAATCAACGAAATCGTTCTTGCGGTAAATTTTATTTCTCATTAGTTTTTCTTTATTTCTTTTCATTCTTTTTTCTAATAACGTTTACAATTTCTCATATGAAACTCTACAAGTCAATGGCCGATTTGTCGGGTTAGGCGGACTTCCGATCCAAGAGTCTTCTTCTTTGGATTATCGGTACTCGAATCTCGAGTATAGAACCGAGCTCGAAAGACTTACTCAAGAGTTAAGGAACGCGTGACGCGAAGGTCGAAGAAGTTTTGAAGAAGCATGAAGAATTGGAGAGTGCACACAACTCGACCCGCGAGGAACTGACCCAGATGAAATTAATCATGAAGGCCAAATTCTCGGATCTATTTAAAGATTCAGTTTAGATTTCGAAAACAATTTTTTGTAATTTTATTTTAGAACAATATTTATGTTTTTATTTGATTTTGAATTTAGATCTTAGTTATAATTTTAATTCTTTTTAAATTATTTTATTAATTAATTTATAAGAAATATATAATTTATAATTTTATTTAATATATATTTTTAAAAATATATATAAAATTCCGTCGGAAAGTCGTCGGAAACGACCCGTCGGAATGCCGTCGGAAACTGTTCCAAGGGATTTCCGACATATTCCTGACGTCATATTCCGACAACTTACCCCGTCGGATATCTGTCAGAATTTGGTATGTCGGAACTCTGTCAGAATTTAGTCCGTCGGAAACTGTTCCGAGGGATTTTTGACAAATTCCCTATGGTATATTTTGGCCTGACTATCGTCGCATTACCGTCAGAATTATCCTCAACAGTTTGCCGTGGTCTGAAATCCCTCGGAAATTTGATGGTCGGTATTCCGTCGGAACTAGTCCGACCAATTTCCAACGACCACAATCCGTCGGAACTTTCCGACGGGAATCTGACCAAACATCTAATTCTGACGACTTGTAACCGACGGCTAGTTTCCGTCAAAATGCCATCGAAAATGGTCATTTCCGACGGCATCCGGACGGGAAAGTCCGTCAGTTTGTGGCTTCTATCTTGTTGTGGAAATTTGTTTATTGTTATAAAAACTATTGGTTTTATTTATATATAATCTATTAAAACAGAGTGCTATTTTGTGTCCAAACAGGAAAATATCAGTATAAATATATTCATATTCTGGATAACTTTTAAACTATCCCTGTTTCAAATAGAATACTTTTGTTCAATTAAAAATTCATTTAGTTAATCTGATTCAATTAAATAGTTTTTAATTAATTAATTAATCTTATTAAATATATATATATATATATATATATATATTAATTTTAATTCGTAATTAGAAACATTCAGACTATGTCATAAATTAAATTAAATATTTAAATTATAAATAAAATCGATTATTTCAAAATATGTAAAATAAATTTTCAAAAATAATTTAAATTTTTACTATTATTTTGTTACGAAAATAATATTAGTTATTTTGAATTTTTCAATTTAGATTATGCCAAATATTTTAATAATCAAGTTTTTTTAAAAGTTACAGATTCAAAATTAACAATCTAATCTATTAAAACAGAGTGCTATTTTGTGTTCAAACAGGAAAATATCATTATAAATCTATTCATATCCTGGATAACTTTTAAACTTTATATTTTTGAGGATAATTTTCCCTGTTTTCAAACAAAATAATTTTGTTCAATTAAAAATTCATTTAATTAATCTGATTCAATTAAATAGTAGTTTAATTAATTAATTAATCTTTATATATATATATATATATATAAATATATATATATATATATATATCTATAATTAATTAATCTTATTTTATATATAATTAATTAATCGTAATTAGAAAAATTCAGACTATGTCAGAAATTAAATTAAATATTTAAAATTATAAATAAAATCGATTATTTCAAAATATGTAAATGAAATTTTCAAAAATAATTAAATTTTTTTTATTATTTTGTTACGAAAATAATATTAGTTATTTTGATTTTTTAATTTAGATTATGCCAAATATTTTAATAATCAAGTTTTTTTAATGTTACATATTCAAAATTAACAATTTTCATTGAAAGATAATATTAAATTTTGAATTAAATGTAGATTTTCTAATATTTTATCAATAGTTACAAACAAAATATTCATAATTAATAACAAAATATGTTTACTTCTAAATTTAAATCTTATGAATACAATCAGATTTATAATTGAATATTTTTCAAACTGAAAAATAAATATATTATTAATTAGATTTGCACAACCATAAATTTGATCATGCATATGGACAACATTCAGTTACTAATACAAATTCAATATTTTTTATTTACATATATTAAATGATTAATATTTTAAAAATCACACAATTTTAGGAATTGTTAATTTAGAATTAAATTCGAGATTGTCCAGATTATGTTAATATTCGTTTATATTAATAAAGATATATTAAAGAAATATTATCATAATATCTAAACCAGAAATTGTTATTCTATTCAAATTCAAAATTAAGAATTCTACCACAAGCAAAACTAAAACATATATATTTTTGTGTCCAATCATGAAAACTTTTATATTTAGTACTAGAAAAAATTAAATATACAAAAACAAAATATATTTAAACACAAAAATAAATTTTGTCACTTATTGAAAAAATTATATCTATAACAAAAATTATATCTAAATACAAAAAAAAATATTACAAAATTTGGTAAACAAAAAACAAAAATTCTCGTGCGGACGGACGAGGTAGAATATAGTCTATACTATTAAAACAGTGTAACATTTGTTTCCAAACAGGGAAAAATACAATTCAGTCTATTCTTATTCTGGATAACTATTATTCCCTTTTTTATTCGTGTTACCAACCATATATTTTTGGTTAAATTACAATATTAATTATATTTGGTTCAATTAAAAGTAGTTTATATATTAATTTTAATTCGTAATTAGAAAAATTAAGACTATACCAAAAATTAAATCAAATATTCAAATTTATAAATAAAATTGATTAATATAAATTTCATATTACAAAAATAATTTACAATTTTATTATTATTTTGTGACGTAAATAATATTACTTATTTTAAATTTTAGAATTTAGATTATGCCAAATATTTTAATATTCATTTTTCAAAATGATACATATTCAAAATTAACAATTTGCATTGAAAGATAATGTTAAATTTTGAATTTAATGTAGATTTTCTGAGATTTCATCAACAGTTACAAACAAAATATTCAGAATTAGTAACAAAATATGTTTATTTCTAAATTCAAATCTTATTAATACATTCGGATTTATAATTGAATAGTTTTCAAACTAAAAAGGAATATATTATTAATTAGATTTACACAACATAAGATCATGTAAATGGATATAATTCAGTTACTAATACATATTCAATATTTTTTATTTACATATATAAAATTATTAATATTTTAGAAATCACACAATTTTAGAAATTGTTAATTTAGAATTAAATTCTAATTGTAAATATTATCAAATCATGCCACCAGAGTAATTAGCACCAAAAGAACGACATCTCTATACTAATAATATCAAATATTTTCAAATCCTATTAGGCTATTAAAAATCATAATAATTTTCTATTCTTAATATAAATCTCTGATAAATAGCACTTACCAACGGCAAATCTTTACATGCATAAACGTAATTGATGTATGAAAATAAATTATTAACTCATATAATAATTATTTTTGGAAAGTAGTTAATAGTGAACACCCATTTTTTTTTTGCAATTACTAAAATCCCATAAATAATAATAATTGAACCTCACAAATTAATTTCCGGTTTAAGATTGAAAATCCGAATAATCAAGATCATAAATTATTAAATAAAATCTTTATCTATTAAAGCACAAGTCACTTGACGAATCAAATTCTGCCACATGGATTATGATTACATTTAAAATAAAAAACAAATTAAAACGAGATAATATTAAAAAAAACAGAAAGCTTAGCAACAGTGATGTAAAAAAAAAAAAAAAAAAAAAGAAAGCCTAACAACGGTTTCTCGATACATCCCACGGGCCACGACGACCCACGACCCACGATCCTTCTTTTTCGTCCATGATTTTTTTTTCTTCCATACTCCTATATAAACAGCAGAGAAACTCACCGTTGCTACGCTTTTAATAATAAGACGTGTTTCTGCTAGCAGGTCGGAGTGAAGGCTCCGGGGACGGCGAATAGGATGGATTTTTTCCCGGCGGTTAGGAGTCGGTGACTGTTTTGACATCGCCGGTGGTGGGATCGAGGTAGGAGAGAGTGGAGTCAGGGAGTTTGTCTCCGACGGAAATGGAGGCAGAGACGGTTGTCGCGAAAGATCTGGCGGTAGAGAAGGAGGCGGAATTGGAACGGCGGCTGCGGAATTTGAGGGAGAGGTTAGGAGCGAGATAGCGTGTGAAGGAGAGCGGCGCGGTGAAGGTGGCGGTGGGGGATAGTAACGGCTTGGCGACGGAGATGGCCGTGGCTGAAGAGGAGGAGAGGAGTCTGGAGACGGAGAGAGAAGTCGCCATGGATGCTGTTTAGCGGTTCAAATGAAATGTTGTTGTTTGGTCAGTGACTCAGGTTTGTGATTTTTTGTCAGATGAGTAGTGATGTCGTTATTGGGCCTACTGCACATAAATGGGCCTCTTTATTTCACTGTTATTTTTATATATTAGAATAGTATTAAATTTCATAATTTAAACGAATATACTAATTGCCAAAAGAAGAAGCGAATATGCAAATTTCAAATTTTCAAAACTCCTGTCAATAGAATATTCCTTTGTAATGCCTGAAAAGGTAAATTATCTTATGATTTATGGGATACTACGTATTAGTATTACCAAGATATAATAATTAAGAGTTTGAGTTTATTCTACATGGCAGAGTAACAATTTCATGACATCAATAAAAATAATATTTAGTGGTTCTTACATGACATCAATAAAAAGAATATGCATGTCTCGGACATGTGTCGACTCATCTAAATAAATAAAAAACAGTTTAAATGAAAAAGTAAAATTAAAACACATAATAAAATTTAACGAAAAATCCCTAATTTTTTTTCATCCTTCATCTTAAATAAAACGTGTCTACATAGGCTTGGTTTGAATTACGGTTTTTAATTGCTTTGTTCAACACATCCAATTTCAATTTCATGTGCATTTTATTCATCGTTTGTGTCATCTTATCTACCTCTAAAAAATGTATGACTAAATAATGTTTTATTTTGATGGAAACAATCATTTAAATGAAGCAAATTTGACACGTGCGTAGCTCGGGTGGTAATACTAGTCACCAAATAAACGACAAGTCTAGATCACCTCCTATTCCTCGTCCTTATCCCACGGTCACACCTTCTCTTTTCCTGCATCAATTAAAACATAAGAGATGCATAAGTATTTCGAAAAATACTTAGCGAGACAATCCTCTCATCTACAGGCTAACAAATAATTAAGATAATTAATATAGATTATCACGAAAATACCGAATAAATCAAACATCTCATGAAACACTCGATCTAGACCCTCCGAGATCGTAAACGGCCTATAATCACGAAATCACATCAATTATCAAAATTATTTAATTACGCCTATGGTCCTGCACTCACCTTATTCCCGCACAGAAAGTTTCACGAGAAAATTCAGCAATTTTCTAGAACTCTCCGAGATGAATAACCTTATATTAATCCACCTAAAAAATAAAATAATAAAATAATCAAAACAAGGTTTCAATTATTCTAAACTACATAAGTCATCGTCTTCGTACAACTCTGCAACAAACAGCCGATCACCACCGCCGGTGCAACTACACCACCACCGGAGCTCACCACCGGGACCACCACGATCCAACCACCGAACACGAACCCCGCCGCAGACACCAACACGTCACGACATCGTCGTTCATCGACAAACTCCACCAACAGCACCACCGATCACCCCAACATGGATCGACGTTCGCGACAACACCGACGCTTAACCCTCACGTCACCGCCATCATCATCCGTCTCCGATCACAACCACAAGACTACTTTGATTCCAACGTGAAAACCAAGCTAAGAGGAGAACCCTTACCTCGAAGACTCGACAACGACAGCCCGATGGTGAATCGCTCACGGCACCGCGGAACCTCCACCGATCCTTTATCACGCCAACGAACACCACCGCCCGACTCTCTCTTCCTTCTTTCCTTGCTTCCACACCAAAAACCAACACAACTTGACGGCTAGGGTAATGGGAGCTCGGAGGCGGCGATGCTTACGCACATATATACATATGTGGCACCAATTATCCTTATTACGCCGAACGGTCCTTGCCGTTTTCAGAATTGGCCCCATAACTCCTTAATTGATCCAAATCACCCTTCCAAAACAACTTCCAATTCGATCAATTTAACCCTTAATTTTTCGAATTCACAAATGGCCCCAAACTTCCAAAATTATCGATTAAACCCAACCGAAAAAATTGATTTACACGAATTTAACCCCCAACTTCTAATTATTCAATTTCATCCCCAAAATTGAATTAGGGATGTTACAAATAGCGTCAATTAGTATCATATAATTCGGGAACTATTTGAATAGCTGCTTCCAAAAACATTTCAAACGATATCTTAATTTTTTTTTATTGTGCACCTAATAAATTGACATATTAATCCACAATTTAAAAATTAACATACTAAAAAAACTTAACCTCCAAGATATTATAATATTCTTTCTTAAAACTTTGTAATATAATTTATAAATTAAAGAAACTTTGTACGGGCGCACGGGTTCTTTTTATTCCTGTTGCCAAACTGAATTTTTTTAAAAACGATAAAAATTAAATTATATTTGGTTCTTCATCTTTCTTTCCGGTTTTTCCTCTTCAACAATTTCTATCCTATCGTATATGATGCATTCAATATCTTTTATTCAATTGTTTCCTAATTTTCAGCCTAAAACAACTCTTTAATCGATATAATTATCATTTAAAATTATACATAGCAATTAACATTTAGCTCACCAAATAAGGAATTTCAATATATAATTATTATTTTTAGCCTAATATTTTGGAACACAAAAAAATAATTACGTGATTAGAATTTTTTTTATTATTAGCATTTATTTCAAAATTTAATCAGTTAGTTATGATTACTACCTAAACAAATAGACGCAAATTGTTTAAAAAAAATTATTAACTGGCCAAGAATAAAATGTATCCTTATTAAATTATTTTGTTTCCTAATTCATTGCCATTAATTTAGTTGCTACTAAATTTGAAAATTTAGAAATATTTGAACAGTAAATTCGTAACAGTAATTTGGATATAAAATCTGCATTTAATCAATTAAGATGTTGATTTTATTTTTAAAATAGATAAACCTAATTTTTCTCATATACGCTTCCCTACTTATAAATATATACATTGCACCAATGTTAATCTCACCTTTCTTTTTTCATTTTGAAACTAACGTTCTGATCTTTTTAGATAAATCAAGTTTTGTCTGTGGATGTTCTCTTCTTCGACAAAAGCTGATTATTTATTTTTGATCGTCTCTTTAGCTAATTGTTTCTGGTTTTTCATCGGCTTTGAGAGTTTCAATGAGAGGTTTGTTTGTAAAATTTCACAGTAGTTCTAATGTTTTTCGAGATTTCAAAAAGTATTTGATTGGCTTATTTAGTGATCAATCATGTTTCCTCATACTAAATTTCCATCAAAGCACACTTATATTTATCTTTCATTGATTATTAATAATATAATGTTTCTCCTTTTTGATAGGTGACCGAAATTGAGAAGATTCTTATTCAAATGGATGGAATTGAATTGTTGTTGCATACAAAAGACAACATATTAGATAATCCATGAGAGAGTCTCATTTCTTCGGGTACTATCACAAAAATTTCTTTCCATAAACCAAATTATTCTATATGGTTGCATAATACATTGCTTATTATCGGTGTGAATTAGCTATGGGCATAAAACCCGACCCGACCGGACCCGAACCGACCCGACCCGAAAAACACGATTCGGTTTGGGTTCGGTTCTTCACAATAAACCAAATGGTTTCTCTTCAAATTTGATTCGGGTTTCGGTTCGGGTCGGGTTTTACCCGAGATCCGTTCGGGTACCCGAAAGACCCGAACACACATATGGTTTTTAATTATTATTATTATTTTTAATCCAACCTAACCAATCGTCAACCTGTGAGAGAGAGAGAGACATAAAAAATGAGTTTTGGTGCTCAAGCTCACGAGTCACGAGCATATCCAGTGATGGTGGCCGTGGTTTTGGAAGTGGTTCTGGCTAGGCTTTGACATGATATCAGGTGAGGCAACCCAACCCTTGCCGTCGCGACCGCTAAGTCACACACCGGAACCAACACGTTCCTCCCTCAACGAGCAGCGCAACCCACCAGATCTACCAGACGAATTTCGCCACGAAGCCAAGCTCATCCCCGCAGTGGTTATATCCGACTTGATCGCCTCTGAGATCCTCTTCGCCGTCCTCGAGCAAATCCAGATCTGGATCTCTTTCTTTTCTGCTCTCTCTTTTCTCTCTCTGGCGGCTAGGGTTTTTTGTCTTTTTTTTTTTTTGCTGATTATACTTCAATTCGGGTTTCGGGTATAAACCCGACCCGAACCGAACACAAAACAATTTTTGGTTCCTAATCAGTTCTAATTATAAATCGCAGACCCGACCCGAATCCGAAAAGACCCAAACCGACTCGAACCGAAATTTTCCCGAGACCCGTATGGGTCCAATTCTTCCCCGAAAGATCCGAAACCCGAATTACGCGATCCAACCCGACCCGAAGACCCGAATGTCCAGAGCTAGTGTGAATTAAGATTTTTTAATTGACATGAATACATGTACGAAAAAATGAGGTTTGTCTACTGTTATGAACAACGTTGGAGTTCTCCTCAACAGTATGAACTCCCGTTTATATCTAACACACAAAATAAATATATGTCGTATATTACGAAAATTAAATTTACAAAAATAAATTATATCTGAACACAAAATAAATTTGTCTCATATTACGAAAATTAAATATACAAAACAAATTATATCTAAAAACAAAATAAATATGTGTTTCATATTACAAAAATTAAATCTACAAATACAAATTATATCTAAACACAAAATTAAACACAAATTATATTACAATGTTTCATAAACAAATAAAAAATTCTCGTGCGGGCGCACGGGCTAAAATTTAGTATATATACTATTAAAACATGTATACATTTTGTGTCCAAATAGTGACACCTTCGTTTTAGTCTATTCCTATCATAGATAACTACTATTTTTTTCATGGATAACTAATATTCTTTTTATTCCAGTTGCCAAACAGAATATTTTTAAAAATTGAAAATAGACTAAATCAACGTAAAGGGAAAGAAAGATTTCATCTTCCTTTGCCAGGCTTCTTTTGAACTTTTGAATTTGGAATGATTATTAGGAAGACTTCATCTTCCTTTCCTGTTCGACTTTTAATAGTATATTTCTTTCTCGATTCCATTACAAATTTGAGTACCTTCCGTTCTATAAATGCAGTCATATTCATTACAAATTCCTTTCTCGATTCCATTACAACTTTGATGATATTTGTTTCCAGCATCAAAGTTGCATTTGTCATTTCTCGATTCCTATCTCAGATTTTAATTTCTTGATTTTGCTTTCCATACATGCAATTATCAGCCAATTAGTAAACCAAACCATATTCATGACTTTTTCTAAAGTAAACCAAACATTTAAAAAAAACTTATCCCAATAATCATTGCATGGTTTACTTAATTAAATGATATATTATAGAAAATCTTCTATAAGATCTTCTTCCTTCTTTTTAGGCCTATTCAAAAAGATATCGTCTTTTGAAAGATTGGACCTCTTTAAATAATTATATTCATTATAAATATATTCATCCTCCTAACTTTTTTCTCTAACATCTCTACACTTTTCACTCAGAAGGAAAACCAAACACATACGATTTTCACATGGCAAACAAAACTTTCCACATGATCTCAGAAATTAACACATTTGAAAAGATTGGAACCTCAAAGTGAAGATCTTACGAGTTTAGTTAAGGGATTGGGATTTGTCTAGTCCAAAGATGAATCTACTTTTGTGCGATGAAGAGGTAATATCTATACTTTTCTAATCTATGATTCTAGTTACAAAAAAATATTGTGGTAAAACTATTTCCTACCTATCGTCACTCTTCTAATTACAAAAAATTATATTTTTCTTTCCCATTTTATTTCAGGGAACAAGGATAGAGGCAAATGTTTTCGGAATGACATTGAATTTGTTTTCCTGGGTCAAAAACTTTGAACGTCATTGGTTCAAGATCAGTGAGTTTGATGTGTTGTTTGGTCATATTCTTGGCCATACCAATCCCCACTTTTACCAAATCTATTTCAACTCAAACACAAAAATCTAGATACTCAATGATTATCCAAACCATAATTATATCTTGGTTTTCACTCCCATTATTGACATCATTTGTCAAAATGTTTCAGAACGCTACCCTATAGGTAATTTTTGTATCTTCATTATACTATTCATTATATTTTTAGATCATAATATTTTTAAATGTTGATATTGTATTTTATGTGTTGTTATAGATGTTATAGGAGTAACCACATGGGTTGGATCTATTAACAAAAGATGGTCAGACGGGACAACATATGGGAAGCCAAGGATGAAGTCAATTGTTCAGTTTACTATCAGAAACAGAGAGTAAGTGCTTTATGATTTAAAAATGATTGAAATAGGAAAAATACAAAGCAATACTAACTGTATTTACTCTTACATGTTTAAAGGTTTAGAGTGTATAGCTTATGAATAGTTGCCTGAGGAATTAATTACAATTTCAAAGTGTTGTTGATAAGCATATTTTATGTATCCTAAGATGTTTCTGTGTCAAAACATTAGCAAGTGAGTTTATATATTAAGTCATTGTCTACTTTCTATTAGATATAATTATATCTGACACCTTTCTAACAACAATATTCTGTTTTTTTGTTTAGCTCATTCATGGTTTAAAGCAGAAGAAGGACTTCCAAATATAGAGTTTGAAGATTATGGATTATGGCAAGTCTACTATTTTTTGAATCGGTAATATAGATGTATTAGATATATTTATATATTAAATAAGTATTCTGTATTTTTTATTAACATTTTGGTTACTAATTTTCTTATATGATTGTTGATAGGTACCTATATCCTCTACCATAAAGTTACAACAATGAACACAAGCAAAGATTTACTTCATCCTAAGAAATTTCTCTCTATGTTTTCTAGACTTAAAACTTGCTTCATTTTGTTTTGTTTTTGTTATTCGGATATTTTTTTTAAGGATGAAGTTGGTTCATATGTGATTTACTAACTTACGGATATTTTGGATAGTTGTGCAATGCTTTTTAATCATGTTTCTTTTATAATACCTATCCTTTATAACTAATCTATATATTATCACTACATCTTCATACTTAATTGACCTGAGGTTTATGTTAATAGGAATATACCTCGAAATATCATTTGTAGATCTCTTCACTTTGTTGATCCAAAAGAAAAATTTGTTGCAAAGAGGATATTGCATTATGGTAATAATCTACTTAAAGAGATGTGTTAAAGAGATAGCGTAATGAAAAAAAAAGTAACATTTTTAGGACAAATATTGATTTACTTACCCATATGTACTTCTTTTGAAAAAATGACATCGTGATAGAACAGTGATCCATATCATTGTCAAATAACCATACCTGCAATAACGAGTTAACCAATACAAATGAACCAATATATATTAATTTGATAAAAAGATACAATTTATGTTTAATCATCTACAATGCACTGTTTCTTTTGTGTTAATCAAATTTTACAAAATAGTTATACCTTAAACTAACTGGATTTTATTCGAGATTTGATTCCATTTACCTTAAACTAATTGGATTTTTTCATTGTCTACTTGATCAATATCTACAAGGTTACACAAACGCAGATCTTACAAAATCTTTATAAAAAATATTGAAAACAATTTAGTCCAAATATTCCTAATAATTAGATTCTTTAAACCTTAAACTAACTAGATTTTATTCAAGATTTGATTCCATTTACTATAATTATATATTTGCATTAAATAATCAAATATTCTTTAAAAGAATTCAATCTAGAAAATATTTTGTAATCCTCTCAATGAATCCGTAATATTTTGTAATTCTCTCTAAAAATATTGAAAATAATTTAGTCCATATTCCTAATAATTAGATTCTTTATACCTTAAACTAACTGGATTTTATTCAAGATTTGATTCTATTTACTATAATCCTATATCTGCATTAAATAATCAATATTTTTAAAACAAATCAATCTAAAAAATATTTTGGTTAACCTCCCAAATCGTAAATATAACTTACAAGATATTCACAAAACAATAAAAAATCTTGACTAACATTTATATAAATAAGAGAATGGTCATGTGTTATTCTTCACAACTATAACGACAATTGATATCACCACTCTCAGAAAGCAAAATAAAAATGGTTTACAACACTGGATTCACACTTCTTAAGAATGTGAAACCATACAATACAAGCTGGCGAATCCAAGTTAAAGTTTTGCATTGTTGGAAACAATACACATCACAACTGGAGAAACATTGGAGCTAATATTAGCAGATGAAACTGTAAGTCAAATACAATTTCTAAACTTGCGATGCCTTATACGTTTTTGTTTTATCTATGTTTTGATTTTGTATTTTTATTTCTAAGCTATCCTCCTTTTATTTCTGTAGGGTGTTAACATACATGCCTCATGTAAAAAATCAATGGTTTTATGTGTTCAAAAAGAACTTCCTGTTGGAGAATGGAAAGTTATTGAGAACTTCTCTTTAACTACTACAAATGGCAATTTTTGACTAACAAACCATGTTTACAAGAAGAATTTTTTGAGCATCACTTTAATCTATCGTTCTTTGTTCAAATCAGATGATAACTTTCTTTCATTAACCAGTTTTGATCAGATTACAAGTGGTAATCTCAAAACTCATTTCTTGATTGGTAAGTTATATTAACACAAATTATATGATATTTTTCACTATGCTAATTGATCAAAATACTATCAACCGTGTCTAAAACAAACTCTGATGCATGCCAAAATTGCTAGAAAACACAAATCATCATTTCAAATAAAAAAAATACTATAGTCAACCATTTAAGTAAGTTTTCAATGATGAAGTGATCGTGAATATGAGTTAAGAAGAAAATGAATGGGTTTGTTATACTATTTTTCAATTTTGGTTTATAATTTTAAAGCTTTTAATAGTATAGATGTAAGTATATTTGGACATTTTTACATGTATTTGTTATTATACGTATGTTATTGGTCAAGTGGTGGGTATGGGTGAACTTGAAACCGTTCAAGTGTTTGGTAAGGACATAAAGAAGGTTGAGTTTCATCTAAGAAACACTAGTAAGTTTCTTATTTACTTCATACTTATTTAATTTGTAATGCTTTACTTATTATATTCTGATTTTTTGTGGTTTAGGGACCAATGTATGCCATGTTGTCTTTGGAGAAAATTTGATGATCAAATTACTAAGTATTGCCAACAAGCTGGTGGAGAAATGTTTATCTGTCTACTCAGGTTTGTGAAAATAAATTTCTACCGAGGTTAGTAAAGTAACACGTGCTTAACAGTCAATTTTAAATGTCTGGGTTGAAGCTAAAACTTGATTGGGATTTTATGCAGGAGAACTTCAAATCACAAATGAATTTGATTCATCTGTTCTCCTTATCAACCCTCCCATACCTGAAGAGGATGAGTTTAAGAATAAGTAGATTTTAATTTTAATAGAATCGTAAATAGTATAGAATCTTGATGATTTGCACACTAACTAAAGAGATGAAAAAGTATACATGTACATGCTAAGCAGAGCATTATAAATAGTATTAGATCGATGTATAATGAGATCATCTTAACTAAAGTTTTTGAATAACGAGAGCATTGTAATTAGTATAGATGTCTGATTATTTGCACACTAGCTAAGATTTGGTTACATTAAAAAAGCAGGTTAATTACCACAAGATGGTCTTGCTCTAGCTCTCATTGAAACTAATAATGATAAGCCTCAACTTATGATAAACAAGGAGAGAGAAAAGTGGTCTCTGCTTCCCAGAAAATCAGTAACAGAATTGCTGAATGCCACTGAAGTATGTAGCTAACAGTATTTATTTTTATGTTTTAATTTAATTAAAGTAATTTAGTTATCTAATTTTTCAGATTGAGAAATACAAAGTAATGTGTACCATCTATGCTATTGATACCGACTTTGGTTGTTATTATTTTGGTTGTGGCAAGTGTAACAAGAGGGTCCAAAGAATAAAAACAAACAACGGAGCAGTTAAATCAAAATAAAAAATCACTAAACATATCTTCAAATATGAAGTTTGTGATGATTTGGTCACTGATGTCTCACCAATGTATTAATAGATTCTAAACCTTATAATGTAAATCATTCTATAAATATGAAATGAAACGACATCCGTTTTAATAAGAGTTGATTGTGGGATAAAAAATAGCAATTATTGAATCTCAACACTTAATGTAGATATAAATTCAGTGATGAGATTCAATTTTTGCTCTGCGTGCAATCTGCTTCAAGTTTAAGAGTTGTTAGTAATCTGATTTAATTGGATGTAACTCTGCTTAGTTATGTTTTAAGGCTCGGGTTTTATGTTTGGGAAACGACGTCCTTTGATTAAACAACAATAATTAACGGGTGGTTAACGCCAATTACACGACTGTACTTTATTATGCGGTACTTTATTATAAACGACAATAAATATTATGAACGATTTTAATGAGATTTTAATAATATTTTAGACCAGTTCTCTACTCATGTTTCATAATAATATTTTAATGATAATGTACGTTATAAAACTGTTTTCAAAACTAAATGAAATAAAGAGTTAATTTTCCATTTTAACATCGCAAATGTATGGTAGAATATTCGTAGAGAAGCATCACAGAAACCGCACACTAATGAAAGTTGGGTCCTCGCAGATGTAGGGTAGAATATATTAACTTAACTATCACTACAAGAATATTGAATTTTTATAGCAATATAATATAGCGTTTTTTATAATTCTGCTATGGTTATAATACCCATAGTTCTTAGATAGCGTTTGTATATTTGTAAACACTATGATATAGTGTTAGATTAGAAAACAAAATTTTGCATATCGTTTTGTAAGTTAAAGGTTATCTTTAATAGCATATACCTCATTGCAAACGTTATTATAGTATTAGGTGGTGAAAAAAATTTTCATTCCCGCGACACTTAGAAAACATTAGGCGAAAACATTTCATTTGGGCTCCAAAATAATCCCTAATTACTCAGACCTAAAATTTCATGTTCTTCCCCTTCCCCTTTCGATCCTTTTTGCTCGATTATCACAATCCCTAATCCGACTCTCTCCCACACAGATTTCACTATTTCGAACCAAAAACACATCATTTGAGCTGCAATCGATCTTTCCCTTTTGCTCGATTTTGACTATAAGACACTTGTATGAATCTCTGAAACACGAAACCCAGTAATTTGTCAGCTATCATACTCGTTCACCTCGTTCCTGAAGAAATCCCTTGTGAATCACACTAAGCGAAGGGGAAATCGAGTTTTTTTTTGTTTCTGATAAAAAAATCGTGTTTCTTTCTTGATTTGTAGTGATTTAGGCTCTTGCATGTTGAATTGATCCGTTTCCATTGTTTTTACTCTTTAGCACGAAGATTTCGTTTAAGATTTAACATGATTTTTTCTTTCACTATTGATTTTGGTTATTGTTTGTGTGAGTTTAATCGATTTATACTTTTGCTTTTCCTTTGTAGTTCGATTTAAGCAAAAGAGAACAAACTCTATCAGGTATCTCACTCAAATTTGATTCTTCTATCATATATCGTTATGTATTGTTGTTGTGGCTTAACGTGACTGTCTCTGAACATTACTATTATGCACATTTGCTCGGATCTGTTGTAAAATGAATAAACTTGGGTCTGGTTACCAAGGTATTAACTTGACTGTGATTACACATTTTCATTGATTTCATTTCATGATTGGAGATTCTAAATTTTTATTTTTCACTTTCTATTAACTTATAGGAATAGCCTTGAGTATGAGCAAGGAGCGACTAAGTTTGTGTCTGATTCAACAAGAAATTTGGGTAATCCATCAGATATGTTCTGTCCTTGCATTGACTGCCGCAATGTTTGCCATCAGTCAACTGAGACAGTGTTGGAACATCTAGTGATTAGAGGGATGGATCAGAAGTACAAGATAAGTAAATGTTGGAGTAAACACGGGGATATAAGGAATGATAAGACACATGATGTTCATACATCTGAATATGAGGCTTATGACTTGATTAGGACAGCTTTTGTGGCGAGTGAAGGCAATCAACCATCTCAGAAGCATAATGTAGATCAGTTTGAGGATATTGACAGTCAAGAAGAATATGAGTTTAGGAAGAAGTTAGAGGATGTAGAAACTCCATTGTACTCGGCGTGTCTGAACTACACCAAGGTTTCTGCAATCATGGGACTTTACCGGATAAAAGTCAAGAGTGGGATGTCAGAGACATACTTTGATCAGCTTCTGCCGCTAGTTCATGACATGCTACCTGGAGACAATGTGCTGCCTAAGTCTACAAATGAGATGAAGAAATTTTTGAAGATTTTTGGTTTTGGTTATGAGGTCATTCACGCCTGCAAAAATGATTGTATCCTTTATCGGAATCAGTATGAGGAGTTGGTGACCTGCCCAAGATGTAGTGATTCAAGATGGGAAAGGGATAAGCACACCGGTGAGGAGAAGAAAGGGAATCCAGCAAAGGTGCTTAGGTATTTTCCGATAAAAGACAGATTTAGGAGGATGTTTAGATCAAAACGGTTGGCACTTCACTAATGCTAGTGTAGATGGTACTATGCGGCATCCAGTGGACTCGTTGACTTGGGTTCAGGTAAACGATAAATGGCCAAAGTTTGATGCTGAAGCGAGAAACCTTAGACTAGGTCTCTCTACAGATGGGATGAATCCGTTCTCTATTAAAAACACCAAGTACATCACATGGCCGGGGCTCCTAGTCAATTACAATATGGCTCCAACTGAGTGTATGAAAGCAGAGAATATCATGTTGACAATGTTGATACATGTACCAACTGCATCTAGCAACAACATTGATGTCTATCTACAACCGTTGATAGATGACCTAAAGAATTTATGGACTGAATGTATGGAAGTCTATGACTCGTTTAAGAAGGAAATGTTGTTGTGGAGTATCACTGACTATCCAGCCTTAGGAACATTAGCTGGATGTAAAGTGAAGGGGAAACAAGCATGTAATATTTTTGGGAAGGATACACCTTATAGGTGGTTAAAGTTTAGTTGAAAGCATGTAGATATGGAAAATATGAAGCGACTCAGGCCTGGTCATCCTTACAGACGTAGAAAAGGGTGGTTTGACAACACTGTGGAGGCTGGAACTGCAAATAGAATTCAAAGTGGAGCAGAAATATTTGAAAGCCTTAATGCCACAAAAGAAGGGTAAGAGAAAAAGAATCGATGTACATGAAGATGATGTAATTTCACCTGAAGAATATGAAGAATACAATGATATATGAAGGTGGAAAAAAAGGTCAATCTTTTTCGACTTACCTTATTGGAAGGTTAGTGGTTTTTACAGTCAAATTTGTGTACGTGTTTTAATTTAAACTACTAAATTGTGTTTTTGACAACTAATTATACATTATGTGGCAGGATATGCCTGTGCGGCACAACATTGATGTTATGCATGTGGAAAAGAATGTGTCTGATGCACTATTGTCTATTCTGATGCATACCGGGAAATAAAAAGATGGCTTGAAAGCACGAAAATATTTAGAAGACATTGGGATTCGAAGCAACTTACATGCAGAGGTACGTGGGAAGAGAACTTACTTACCTCCACCTGCTTATTGGCTTTCCAAGGAAGAAAAACGTAGATTCTACAAAAGGTTATCCAAATTCAGAGGCCATGATGGCTATTGTGTGAATATCTCCAATTGTTTTTCAGTTGATCCTCCCATTATTAGTAGTTTGAAGTCACATGACCATCATGTTCTAATGCAAAATTTGTTTCATGTGGCATTGAGAGGTTTACTGCCAAACGGACCTCGGATTGCAGTGAATCGTCTCTGCAATTACTTCAATAGACTGTGCCAACGTGTTATTGATCCAAAGAAGCTACTAACATTAGAATCAGAGGTTGTGGAAACAATGTGCCAATTGGAGAGATTCTTTCCGTCTTCACTTTTTGACATCATGTTTCACCTTCCAATACATCTAGGAAGGGAAGCACGCTTGGGTGGGCCTGGACACTTCAGATGGATGTATCCTTTTATGAGGTACTATTTTTTTTGTTATATACTTCAATAAACTTTTTTGTCATATACTTCAATAAGTTTTCTAATTTAGATGTAGGTACATGAAAACACTAAAGGCATATGTAAAGAATTTTGCAAGGCCAGAAGCGTGTATGGCTGAGGGATACTTGGCTGGTGAATGCATTGCATTTTGTTTGGAGTTTCTACAGAAATTTGTACCAGTTCAAGAAGTAATTAATCGCAGTGAAGATATTGAGGCAGATCAACATGTCCTTGAAGGCCGACCACTACTGAAAGCTACAGAAGTTACTCTTACAGATAAAGAGCGAGACATAGCTCATCAGTATATTCTCATGAATACAGCAATTATGGATCCATATGTTGAGTAAGTGCAAATATGTTAGAGTAGTAGATTTCTAAACTTTTACTGTTAGTGCATCATAAACTAACTTCGTGGAAAGCAGGTTGCATTTGGAAGAACTACAAGTTACGGATGTAAGATGCGCAAAAAATGAAACGCTTTTGTGGAAATATCATACAGAAAGGTTCCCACAGTGGATCAAATAAAAGGTTCGACGAATGTCATATATGAATTTTTTTTTTTTTTTAGTTTTATGTTTAGTTTCATATAATGACTTGTTTTATGTTTCATGTTAGATACCAACTAACTCGATGGACCATTTGACTAGGCTGAGATGGCTTGCTTTTGGACCAAGACATATTGCTCAAACCTATAAGGGGTATATAATTAATGGACATCGATACCATACAGAGGATGTAAAGCGGAAGACTCAGAACAGTGGAATAACATATGAAGCATTTTCTATGTGTAGAGCTAGTGCTAAAGATACTAGACATATGGCAGACATAGTAGCATTCTATGGAGTGATAAAGGAGATCATATTGCTGGACTACCACATGTTCCAGATTCCACTATTTTAGTGTATTTAGGCTAACAAAGGGAATGGAGTGAAAGAGGAAGACGGCTTTACGCTTGTGAATCTCCATATGAACCAATCATCATTTTTACGTGATCCTTTCATTCTGTCATCACAAGCTAAACAAGTTTTTTACTCTAGAGAATATGACTATTCACCTTGGTATGATGTTATGAGGGCGCCGCCAAGAGGATATCATGAGTTAGAGACAGAAGAGGAGTTTTTTTCTGCACCATTATCAGTCCAACCAATTGAAGATTTAGGCGATCAATTGTCTGATGATGAGAGTTTTTGTGTTAGGGATTATTGTGAAGGTATTCTAGTAGATTATTAATATTTGTATCTTTAATGAAAAGTTTGGTTGTATCTCAGGTAATCAAAGACGATGAAAAGTGGAGCTGTTATCCAAGTCCGTCCCAGTAAGCGCCAACAAGGCCTTGATGTGAGTCCTTTTGTGTCATTGAATCCGAAGAAAAACAGGAAGCCCTGCTCCAGAGCAGATGGAAGGAGAAAAGAGTGATGAGTATTTTTCTGATGAAGATGCTAATAGAATTGCTGAAGAGGAGATAGTGGATGATGAAGAAGTAGAAGAACACTAACCTCGTGGACAAGAAGAATTTATCCCGTCTTCCACAAATGGAGTTTCCAACTATTCTGAACAAGTACATACACAACAATCAGATAACAAAAAGAGAAACACAAGATGTCCAACAAAAATACGCAAAGTGGCAAAAAATCTTGAGGACAAGGTAGAAGTGGAATTTAATTCTATAGGTGAGCATGTTGGTAGTGGATCAGTCACACTTTCCTCCTTCCTTGGTCATCTTGTGAGAGAGCATGTGCCAGTACTGCTAGATGACTGGAGACATCTCGATGAACGAACAAAAGACGCAATGTGGGAGGAAATTCATGTTATTTTTGGCCTTTTGATTGAATACGAGTATAAGTATGTTTACTGTCTGTAAATGTTTTAATGTTTAACTTGGCAATGTTTGACAGGGGAGGTTCAATTTGAAAGAAGATTGGCAAAAAAAAACTGTCTTTAGGCATATGGGTTGTTTGTGGAGGGCATCTAAATCTAGGCTTGTTTCCCAAGTTCGATCTACAAAAAGCAAGGTACATCTACAACAATTAAAACCTAGCAACATCCAATCTACATCAGCTTGGAATACTTGGGTGAAGAACAGAAGTAGCACAACTTTTAAGGTTATATATTAATGTGTATTGATTATTTTTAATCTAATTTTTTTTGGAGATTAGTTATGTCATTTGACTATTTTTGTCAATAGGAACAAAATGATCGATACATGCAACTGAGGAAGGGTCAAATTTCTCACACCACCAGCCGCAAAGGAATGATTCGCCTAGCTCATGAGATGGTATGTATGTCTATGTATTGAATTGGTTAGTTGTAATAGTAAATCAAATATTTTTTGATAAGCATTATTATGAACTTGTAGAAAAAACACAGTTCTAATCCTATGAAAGTTACTAGAAGTAAGGTTTGGGTAGCAGGACACACGCATTATGATGGGAGACCCGTGAGGGAAGAATTTACGGACACTATTGTAAGAATGATTTAAATTCTTATTAATGTGTGTTCTTCAAATTGTTTTAAAAGTAGATGCTCCATATTGTGTGTAAATCTTGATTTCAGGAAAAAATCAAGACAATTGATAGTGAAATGGACTCCACATCTACGGATAATATTTGAGAAGATGATGTGAGTCAGGTACTAGGAAAAGACAGACCAAGAAGACTTAGGGGGATGGGCAGAGGGGCTACTGTTACCAAGTTGGTATTTTTACAGGCTAGAGACTCACATGTGCAGAAGCTTGAAGCAACTCAAGCAGAATTACTTAGCAAGCTTGAAGAATTGCAAAATGTGGTTCATGACTTAGCTGGTCAAAAGGTAACCTTTCATACTTTTTGTTTCACAATGTGAACTTTTATGTTCAATAAGATGCAAACTTATATGTTTTTTGGTTATGTTCAACTTGTTAGAGACAGAATGATGATGTTTCTAAGTCTGACTTAAGCGGTGTTAGCAAAGGGGGAATTAGATGCCAGCTACTAGATTGGTATTCGACAGATGAGGTTGTTGTTGGGGAAGGAGAATTCTGCTCTAGTGAACCAACATATAAGATTAGTCGAATTCCACTAGGTCCTAATGCGTCTGCTGTAATTGTGAAGTCTGCATCAGGCCTAGAAGCATATGTCTGGAGACCTACTACAACCATTGTCTCACTTTGTCAAGCTTTAGAGCATCTCCAATGTATTTCTCCATTTTCATCTCCAAAATGGAGTAACTCCAAAATGGAGAAACTCCATTTTGGAGTTGGGTTTCTCTCCAATGTATTTCTCCATTTTCTACTCCAAAAAGAATATACTAAGTATATTCTTTTCTTTTAATTTATTGTTAATTGCTAATAATACACTATATTTATAAAATTTACAAATAGACCTGTTACTTTTTTCTTTTAAAATTTCCATCAACTTTGATATTATTTAAATTTAATCATTATAATACAAAGAAAAACACATTACATCACCAAAAAATAACAAAACAAAGTAGATTTTAATTTAAACGTCTCAATTTGAATATTTTTCTCATGAATGATCAATTAAAGCATTTCAAAGTGAGAAATGAACGCTTTTATCTTTGATTCCTCTGAAACGAGCAAGAAAATTTTGGAACCAAATATTTTCGTCCTCAGCTAATTCTACCTCTGGAGGTGGAGTTTCTCTTCCAACTTCAATCAGAGCATCGAGATCACGCTCATCCTCGATTATCATGTTATGTAAAATTACACATGTAGTCATTATGTCATGTAACACATTCTTTTGCCAAAAACGAACCGGTCCTTTCACAATAGCAAACCGCGATTGGAGAACTCCGAAGGCACGTTCTACATCTTTCCTGCATGCTTCTTGTCCCATAGCAAAATATTTTTCTTTGCACCGATTGGCTCGTGAATAGTTTGCACTATGGTAGACCATTTCGGATATATGCCATCAGCCAAATAATAATCCATATTATATTCCTTTCCTTGAATTGTATAATGAACAAGAGGACCGATACCTTGAGCAAGATTGGAGAAAAGATGGGAAGATTCCAACACATTAATATCATTATTAGTGCCTGGCATTCCGAAATAAGCATGCCATATCCAAAGGTCATAATCTGCCACAGCTTCAAGAATTATCGTTGGTGATCGACTACGACCTGCATATTGTCCAACACAAGCAGTAGCACAATTTTTCCACTTCCAATGCATGCAATCTAAGCTACCCAACATTCATGGAAAACCCCGTTTTTCACCAATGTAAAGCAGTCTGGAAAGATCAGTAGATGTTGGTGAACGTCAGTATTGCTCCGAAAATATGTTCACTATGGCTCTACAAAATCTTTTCATGCTATCGATTGTCGTTGATTCGCCTATCTTTACGTACTCGTCTGTAGCATCTGCTGGAAGACCATATGCTAGCATCCGAAACACAGCCGTCACTTTCTGAAGAGGCGATAATCCAAGTCTACCCATTGTATCCCTTCGTTGTGTGAAATAGTTGTCATGATTTTCAACTGCATTAATAATACGAAAGAATAGGAAACGAGACATTCGATACCTTCTCCGAAACATAACATCATTTTTGACTGGAGCCTTGCGCACTTTCTCGATTTCGATGGATGAAAGAACGCCCAGGAACTAAACCACTATAAATCACTTGATTGTTTTGTTGATTGAGAAGATATTGTATGGTCGCGTTGTTATTAGCGATAGAAAGACTTATCGCTCCTTCTTTATATCGATCATTTCACTATCATCATCATTATCTGAAGAAGATGATGAAGAATGACATAGAAATAGACTTTTGAATTTAAAACTTATTTTGAAAGAGAAAAAGAAAAGTGAACGAAGTATTGTGGTGACTAACATAGAAATAGTAGTATTTATAACCACAAGAGAGCCACGTGTTTCGACATGCCATTATACAAAACGATTTGGTCAATTTTGTTGGTTTTTGTATAAGTACTAGATTTGAGGATTTATTGCACTCTCGACATTAGTTCTCACAAGCTTTAATTAAGTTTTTTTTCTTCTATAAATTAAGCTTATATAATATTGACGACTAGTTGGTTTGATGCGCATACAATACGAGGCCACTACTTTATTCGATTGCATGGTCAAATATGTTGGCTTTTTCATGGTCAATTTTTTTGGTTTTTGTATAAGTCAAAATTTGTTGGCTTTTGCATCGTCAAATTTATTGATCTTTGCATGGTCAAAAAGCTTTGATTTTTTTTATAAATCAAATTTATTGATCTTTGCATGGTCAAAGAGCTTTGAGTTCGATTGAGAACTTCGTACATCTATAAATACGACATGTTTTTACTTATATTCACACTTCTATTGACAAAAAACCCAACAAAAATGTCTATTCGTTCGTCTGGTTATTCCCAAGAAAAAGATAAACTTTTATGTCAGATTTATATGGATATTTCTCAAGATCCAACCATAGGTGTTTATCAATCATCCGAGCAATTTTGGTTTCGTGTGGCAGAAGGTTACCACAATGGCAAAAATGCAACTTGGAGTGAACGCTCAAAAAAATCTATGCAATCTCGAATTCAAACTATTACAAAAGCAACAAAGAAGCTCCACGGATGCATTAAATAATGTGAAAATAGACGTCAAAGTGGTGATTCAAATGATGATATTGTGAGTTTTAATACATATTTTAAAAATTTGCATGTCTTTTCTTTTATTTTTATTTAATATTTTTTATGGTATGCAGTTCAATCAAGCCAAAATAATGTTAGCGGAAGATCCAAATTTTTAAAAAGGTTGAAAATTCGATCATGTTTGGAGTATTCTAAAAGACTTTGAAAAGTTTCAAGATGGTGTCACCTCTAATAAACACATAGCAAACCCAGGATACACATCTTCAGAGACGAAAATTTCTAACCATGATTCTACTGCACAAGCATCTCCAGGTTTGCCTTCATTTTCTTCGAACATAGATGATGATGAGGTTAATGGCGGAACTCCTTCTCAACGACCAAGTGGAAAAAAAAAATCCAAGATGAAAAGAAAAATTGATGATGGAACTTCAGCTGTTATCAACTCTTTAGAGGAAGGAAATAAGCAACTTTTGGAGCAATTAAAGAAGACAAGTGCCCAAAGACAACAACAGTTGGATATTCAAAGTAGAAACTACGTCTTGAAAGAATTTAAGGAAGAAAACAAAATTTTGTTCTAAGACTAGAACTCGATACAAGATCCGAATCTTAGTGCATATGTTCAGTCTGAACAAACACGGATTTATCGAAAAGGGCCGAGCAACAACAATATCAACAAAATCCGCCTCAATCTGGTTCATTTGGACAATACTTTAATGATCTTAGTGGATCCGAAAGTGGTTTACCAGATTATTATTAGTCATTGTTGCATCAAATTTATTTTATGCTGTTTCTAGTTTCAGTACTTTCATGTATTTTTAAATTTATTATGAGTTTATGCTATTTTATTTTCTGTTTTCAATTTTTAAATTTACTTATCCTTTCTTTTAAATTAAATATATATCATCATTTTATATTATATTTGTCAAAACAAAAAGTAAATGGGGTAAAAATCAAAAGTATAAAATTTTGAAGGACTATATTATAAATAAAAAAGTTCAACTCCAAAATGGGTTGACATTTCTCCATTTTGGAGTTGAAAATGGAGTTGGGTTGGAGAAGAAAATGGAGTAGGGTTGGAGATGTGATATGCTCAAATTAATACCCTATAAGTACTAAAGCAGTTGTTGTAGTATAAGTAGGGGTCGAACACAAGAACTCAAGAAATCACACAATAGATCAGATAGATTCGAATTAAGCTAAACCAAAAGATGTAATTGAAAGCAATACGTAAATTCAACAAGTTGTAATTCGACTTAGGAAATCAATGAATGCAGATAAAATAACTAGTCAGGATTCAGATTTAGCGCGGTTCTTGAACTCAAATCACTAAAGTATAATTAACCAACTCTCGTTGCGAGAATTATCTAAGTCTATATCGTAGAATTCCAAATCTCTTTGAGAATCCTAAAGTCTAAACCAGCTTTTAGTTCAAGTTTGATTTGTTCACAAAACAACTAAACCAAATCTCATTGCGAATAGTTATTTTGCTCACCCTAAGTTCTATCAGGTAATTAATCGCACTCTCGTGCCTAATTAATTATCCTAAGATCTAAGTTCCATATTCGTCAACTTAGAATTAGCTTTGAGAACAACCTATGGTGAAGAACTAATTCAGATCGTGAATCCTAATCAACTGATCAACCTAGCATTCAGAGAAAACCCTTATGAGAACCCTAAACCTAAAGTGGATCTACTCAAACATGGAGAATGAAAACAACATGATTGAATAGATCATCAAAGAAATCAATAAGAAACAGGAGCTTAGAGTTGTCTCTCCAAAAACCAAAGTAAAATCAAGCGTAGCCATCAAAGTGGCTGTAAAATCCTAATAAATAACATAAGTCACGTTTTGGGGCTTGTTGTAGATAATAAAGACTTCTAGGACAATTTTGCAATTCTTCAACTCTTGGAAAAGTCGCGACTCGTGTCTGCTGCAGTGAGTATAGACCGATACTAGTCAGTATCGATCGATACTGAAGCTTCAAATCGGGCACTCAGCTACACGAACTTTTGCTTTGCTCCAAAATGCTCCAGAAAGCTCCAATATCTCCAATTATGCTCCAAACGTGCTAAAACCTGTAAAAGACTCTAAAACGCTACAAAATAGTAGAAAGACTCTATAAAACGGACATATATCATGGCTTAAAAGGGGTAAAAACCATGATATATCAACTCCCCCAGACTTAGCCTTTGCTTGCCCTCAAGCAAATAGAAGACTAAACCAGAGAAAGAGGTTTGAAAACGTAGAGACTCACTTGTTCTTGAAACATTGCAATGACCATTTTCCTTAGTGCTCCACATATCACCTAACCAGTTCCAAATCTCACCACCATGTACTTCTCCGTAGACATTCGCAGCTTCCCAGACTACACACATTATTTCACAGCATTACTCAATAAAGCCTTCCTCGCCAGTTTCATTGCTGTGATTAATACCAAGAACCTTCTAGATTCTTTCCCATACAATATCATGACAAGGAATCATCCAATTTCACACTTTTGGTATCATTTTCTCTCCCCCAGAATTATTTCTTATTATGTTCTCTTCTCTCTTTTTAAGATCTGCATATACACATCAAGGTATGAGACGCGAGTATTGATGGTGTTTGCCACCTAATCCCCGGTTCTTCCCTCTCAATGTATCAAAGGGTGTAGGCGAATAATGGCATCATA
Organism: Eutrema japonicum; assembly: GCA_030161315.1. Taxonomy (NCBI): domain Eukaryota; kingdom Viridiplantae; phylum Streptophyta; class Magnoliopsida; order Brassicales; family Brassicaceae; genus Eutrema; species Eutrema japonicum. The sequence continues at coordinate 17,951,337 of BSQW01000012.1, read as the reverse complement.
GGAAAATTCTAACCTCGCTTCCAATCCTTTGTGTGATCATTCCTCACCAAGTAGAATAATGGGATCGCTGGAAACATTAACCCTCTACTCAGGAGAAAGTCATCTCATCTTTTCATACACTTATTTTTTTAACTTATAACAGGGGAGAGAGATACTATCACTTTTAAACACATGGGTTCCTTTGTCATATATGAATGAGGAATCAAGCTCTACGAATACTAACCACATCGATGAAGTGCAAAAATTTGGCTCATGCTTTAAAGAACTCTGCAGGAAACATGGGTGTCTTCTAGTTAACCGGTCAGCCTTTGGATTTTTTATTAGTCGATCTGTAATTGATTCTGTAACAATGGTTACTTAGAAGCAAAGTCAGAACAATAGAGTCAAGGAAAAGATCACAGTCTCCAACATATTTTGACTCAATAAAACAACGAATGACTCAAAAACGACTGACTCTAAGAAAAACAAAAACAATGTCAGCGACTACCTCCCCCAGACTTAAACAACACTGGCCCCAGTGTTATCTAGCCTAGAGTTAGTAAAAGAAATTAAATGGACGAAGTGAACTTGCGAAGAAAAGGAAGAGTTACCGATCTGGGACAAGTGTATCGACCGACACATGGCTTGGTATCGGTCGATACCAAGCTTAAGTCGATACTATGAACTCTTCTCATTCGCGTAGGGTATCGACCGATACCAACAGGGTATCGATCGATACTCTGGCGATTTCGTGTTTGCTCCTTGATTATCCTGACACAGAACACAAAACGAAAAATAAAAAGAAAAAGACTTTTATACAAACTCACCAGTGGGTTGCCTCCCACCAAGCGCTTGTTTTAAGTCAGTAGCTTGACTCTGGCTCAGGTGATCAGTCAGGAGAAGATTGAGAACTTACTCCCAGGCAAGTTCTACAACTAGACACTTCCAACTTCAGAGTTCTGCTCAACATGCTCTCCACAACCCCCTTCCTTTCTCTTTCAGCTCCGATGTAAGAATGACTCTAGCCTTAGAGAATGGTTTTGAGGTTCATTTGCACTTCACCTTGTATTCAATCTAATCCCCATCACACTTCTGAGGGATTAAAGTCATAGAAGCAGCAACCTTCACTCCTTTTCTCTTCACCTTCTTCTTTACCTTAGATGTTTTGACGTCTTTCTTGGTGATGACAGAAGGACTATCTAGAAGGTCTATGACAGTTCGCTCGTCAGGAGGCTCTTCCAAAAGATCAACTACCAACGTCTCTCCTGTAACAATGGTGATGCAAGAGATATGTGTGGGAGTTCATCTAGTAGGAATGGCTTTGTAGTTGATATTCCCATATTTTGCATCTCTTAGCATGCATTCTTGTTATTGTTTTGTGTCCCATGCATGTGTTTTGCATAGTTTTATAGTATTTTGTTATTTATTAGAGTTTAGGATGTTTCATTAGGTCCTAGAGAGTTTTTGCATTCATTTGGAGTGTTTCTAGGTGTTTTGGAGGCATTTGGGATAATTGGAGTGGTTGAGCATCAAGAGAAGGAAGAGCTCATCCGACACGCCGGAAAGATGTGGCTTGACGGAGGCCTTTCGCTCTGAATCAGATTCAAAGATATTCATAGTAGTTGTAGAGGAATGAGTCAGATAGCCACAGGAATTGGAATCAGGGAATTTGGACTTGTGGTTATGAAGATATGACCATTTTACTGAAGACATGTCCGTCTGGCCGAGGCAGTTTACTCAACACCGATGTGTGACATCGGTATTGAAGCCTCAGGGGAATACACTGATGTCACACGTTGGTGTAACACCTCGGTATTGGATCTCTGAAGTGACCAGGAGCAAAAAAACCATAGCACCGAGGTCCAACACCGATGTGTGACCTCAGTGTTGGACATCCCTCACCCGAACCAGCCGAGCTCGTCCGAAGTGTCTCAAATATGTGGCAAGACGGGGATATTAAAATCCGATTCAGCTTCAACTGCCTTCATAGAAGTTGTAGAGGAGTGAATCAGATTTATACAGAAGTTTTAATCAGGTTATTTGGACGTATGGAGAGGGCGATAAGACGGATTTACTGAAGGTAAGTCCGTCTGGCCGAGAGAAGATGACACCATCCAAATAACCGGCAAAACGAAGGTCTTCTGCTATGAATAAACTCAAAAGGTATTCACAAAAGTTGTATCCCAGTGTGTTAGCTGTCCACATGAGGTAATTTGAGGCCATTCGGACATGTATTCCAGGAGATATCATGGTTTTACCGAAGGTTCTACAACACCACCATCCGCACAAACCCAGGTCCGAACAGTGACCTCGGTATTGAGCTACTCAAGACCAGATTTGACCCATTTTGAACCGGGTCGGTACCCGGTTTGTCCTGGGTCGACCCGGTTCGCCTCCTTTCACTATTTTACCCCAAAACCCCTATTTTCATGTTAAGCTTTATTTTCCCTAGAGTTGGGTTTTATCTCAAACTCTTCCTAAGATGATTTTGGATGGATCTTTATCATTCATTCCACTCTAGTGAAGGATTCTTCAACCTATATTTATATTGTCTTTATTTTATTCTTGTTCTTTATCTTTATGTCTCTTTTTCCTTTGTGTTCTTCCTTGTTCTTCATGTTCTTTAGGCCTTAGACCTTTTTGTTGGATTTTGGATTTTGCTTGATTTTGATGGTTTGATGGTTGATTATTGATGCTTAGGACTAGATAAACATTTTTTCTCATGTTAGGAAGGATCTTAATGCTAGGATTGAATTGAAAACTCATTTCTAGAACTTAGACATTTCATGCACACAAGATGTTCGATGAAATGTCTAGAAAACTTCTAAGCATGCATTTCATTCTAAGTGATCGGTGGATGCTGACTTTGGGATGAATTGTTGACTAAAATGGACTTGTGGTAAATTATGGATTATCTAAGTGATCGGTGGATGCTGACTTTAGATTATTCGTACAATGATTAGTGTCACGAGAGTGAACTAATCTACTTGAAAGTGTTCATGTCATAAGAATAAATGTGCATTGAATGTTTAGGCATCGTTAGTCAATTGTCTTGATGGTTAGATGATGATGATTTAGGTTGTATCTTGTTAGATCATTCACTTAGGTTAGCTCTTAATGCTAGTTTTGGATTGAGAGATCAAAGCTAGAGCTTAAACATTTCACGCCCGATAGGTGTTCGATGAAATGCTTTAACCAAACCTTTTGTGAGCTTTTCTTGCCTAGACAACGATAGTTGATGTCTATGGTGATTAGTGAGCTAAGTGGAATTGGAGATTAATGCTTGTTAATCATCTTATCACAAACGATGGTTTGTTCTTGATTTTGTGATTAACAAAGTGATTAGTGCCACGAGAGTGGATTAGTCATAATTGTGAATTCCATGTTCTAGGATAGTGTTTAATTCAACCTTTATCATCATTGTTGGTTCATTAATCATCTTCTTGATAGTTAATTCATTTTCCAACACTTTTATCTTTTGTTTTCTTTCTTGCATTGTTTCTTTTTCATAAACATAAAAACCCAAAACACTTGCTCTAGCTTAGGAAGTTTCATGTATTCTTAGTGCTTCAATCCTAACCTCTTTGGTTCGATACCTCAAATACTACCTAGTATTTAGAGTAATTGATATGAGCTTAACACAAATTCTATTTATCAATTTGGCGCCGTTGCCGGGGAGGTTTAGTATTGATCATTAGGATTTTGATTCTTCTTAAGACTAGAGCTTTTTATTTTCTTGTGTTGCTAATCTTTTCACTTCTCTTGTGAGCTTCATGAAGGGAGTGACAATGAGGAAGCAACCGTCAAGCTAGTGACGTTAAACGCGCCCCTTGGGGACCTCCCCGAGCATATCCCTTGTCGAGCTTGAGACACAAAACAAGCAAGTCAATAAGGGTCTCTTGGGTCCAAGGTCGTGGTATGTGACGGAAGGAGGGCTTGAGAAACATCGTGTCACACTCCTCTCTTCACCATCTCCATTCCGCTAATCTCACTCCTCATTTGTAAGTATCTCTTTTCCTTTTGAGTCTTTGCATTTCATCTTTTATTTTTGATCTCTCTCTTGAACTTCTTTTACACCGAGACGTTGTGATTTAAGTTTGGGGGAGGGACCGGTGTCTAATCATGTGTTTTGTGATCTTATTTTGCCTTTTGCATCTTGAGTCTCATGCATATAATGCATTTTCAATAAATTTGAAATTTTTTGAACTTTTGTGCATTTCATGTAGGATTGAGTCTAGATGCATAGCATATAGGGTTACACTCACTTGCATTGGGAGAATTATCCATGTAGAATATAAACTTAAGAGCTTGATTTGATGCCCTCGTTAGGAGTTCTTTGATGCATTTGAACTAGGTCTGGGCACGGGTCGGGTACCCTTGAATTTTGGGATATTCTTTACCCGACCCGACCCTTGCGGGTAATGAAATATCATTACCCTTACCCGACCCGCAAATAACGAGTACCCAAAAAAACGGGTACCCGGTAAAAATTAGATGACCCGCTAAATACCCGACCCGTTACCCTTACCCGCATAATTACATGTATAATATTCATGTTAGTTTTACCTGCATAATGATTTTAGATTCCAAAAACAGAACTAATCGTTTACAAACGAGGAAGAATTCATATATATATATATGCAACATATAGTTCCAAAATATATAAAATTACAAACTGCAAAGCTTAAAGCTTGTAATTCATTCATGAATTACCAACGGCAATTCAGAAATGCAAAAAAGTCTATGTTGTAATGTCATTCTTCCGTAGGATTTCTTCTTCCAGTATATTTACTTGCCTAAACATGAAAAAACATGATATACTTTTATTAGAATAATACAAGCAGAAATATCACAAATAGAGAACAATCACAAACGTTTCAGTTAACACTAATCTAATTTACCTATCAAGGTAAAACCCATTCATCTTCCAAAGAAATACTAATTCCCATTCATCTTCCAAAGAAAGACCAAAAGAATGGACTTTAACTTAATTGAATATTCTCATTAGAAAACAAAATTGGACATTTAATAAATTTCACCAATATTATTGTTAACTAGTACTAATTGGTAATATTATAAATTATTAATAAAGCGGGTTTTGCGGGTCGGGTAATAAATCGAGTAACGGTCGGGTAGTGAGACGGGTACTGAAACAAAAAAATTGATACCCGATACCCGACCCTTACTCGCGGGTAATAAAATTATGATACCCTTTACCCGACTTGCAAGTTACGGGTACCCTTTTTTTGGAGACGGGTACGAGTCGGGTAACGAGTCGAAGACGGTAACGGGTTTCAGTGCCCAGCCCTAATTTGAACGATCACGAAGTTAAGGATGATTCATACTTTAATCTCGCGTTTTGAATGTTTATGTCTTGGTTGAAGCATGCTTAGATTTGATTCCAACTCTATCTATTATTTGAACTCTAATCTTGACCTGGAATTATCATGCTCATGCATTGAAAAGTTGAACTCATGGATATCATATACATATTTGAGCTATCTTCTTCCTTTTACCACTCTCTTGTTAGCTCAAATAGCCATGTCCTACCTTTGGAATGGTTCACCTCACCTTATCCCTAACCTTCTTTCAAGCCTACATTACTAGTGTGTGTCGTGAGGCCTAATTTCGAATGAACTTAGCAAAAAGTGTTGAGTTTGGAATGACAAAGAGAAGCTTCCATGTAGAACTAGCTCACACATCATTGAGCTAGACATAGGCTAGGATGGATAGGTTTGGGTTTTGGGTGATTGATTGAAAGAAAAGAGAGAGTGGAAAAAATGGAAAGAGATGGGAGGAGAAGATGGGGATAAGCAATTGATTGAGATGGTTGGCAAAAGAAAGTTGGTTTAGCTCAAAGTGATAAGAAAATAGTCTCTAGCTTCGAAAAGAAAGAAAACAAGCCAAAATGGCTCAAGCTAGAAAAGAAATGAAAGAGACTAGAGAAAGCAAAAGAAGAGCTAAGGAAAGAAACTTGTGAAAGCAAAACCATTTGCTCATAAGGCGAAGAAGAAAATCCCCTAAAGTGTTTGAAAGGAAAATAAGTGATGAAACATTGTGGTTTAAGAAGGCAAACGGCCTTGTGAAAAAAGGGTAGCTTAGGAAGGGCCACCTTGGGTTTAGAAGTAGGAGTGAAGTTCATATCGGGGCATTGGGTAGATGGAAGTCATCCTTGTATGCATCGATTGATCCTTACTCTTAGCATTTTGCCGAAGTTCGTTCTTTCATGAGAGATCCCTTGCATCGGAATACCCACATTGTTTGAGATCACTTTTATCTCAAGACCTCTCCCTTAGCCAAATGAGTTCACTTGATTTGTATGAGCATGATTCACGATTTGCACTTAATGAATGTCAAAGAGTTGGATGATAGGAATGCTTATGGATGCTAAGGCTTAGACCCATTTCGTTTTGAAAAGAGTATGGCTAAATCTTTTAAAGTAGAGGTTGTTTGTGCATCATATAACTTCTCTCAAGGGCATTGCTTCGAATTCTTTTGTTCATATTCTCGGATTTGATCTTCCACTTTCAAACCTCTCTCTCTACTTGTTTGTTTGCTTGAGGACAAGCAAATGGATAAGTTTGGGGGAGTTGATATTCCCATATTTTGCATCTCTTAGCATGCATTCTTGTTATTGTTTTGTGTCCCACGCATGTGTTTTGCATAGTTTTATAGCATTTTGTTCTTTATTAGAGTTTAGGATGTTGCATTAGGTACTAGAGAGTTTTTGCATTCATTTGGAGTGTTTCTAGGTGTTTTGGAAACATTTGGGATGATTGGAGTGGTTGAGCATCAAGAGAAGGAAGAGCTCATCCGACACGCCGGAAAGATGTGGCTGGACGGAGGACTTCCGGTCTGAATCAGCTTCAAATATATTCATAACCGTTGTAGAGGAGTGAGTTAGATAGCCACATGAATTGGAATCAGGGCATTTGGACTTGTGGTTAGGAAGATATGGCCGTTTTACTGAAGACATATTCATCTGGCCGAGGCAGTTTACTCAATACCGATGTGTGACATCGGTATTGAAGCCTTAGGGGAATACACCGATGTCACACGTCGGTGTAACACCTCGGTATTGCCTCTCTGAAGTGACCAGGGGCAAAAAAACCTTAGCACCGAGGTCCAACACCGATGTGTGACCTCGGTGTTGGACATCCCTCACCCGAACCAGCCGAGCTCGTCCAAATTGTCTCAAAGATGTGGCTATACGGGGACCTTAAAATCTGATTCAGCTTCAACTGCCTTCATAGAAGTTGTAGAGGAGTGAATCAAATTTATACAGGAGTTTGATTTGGGTTATTTGGACATATGGAGAGGGAGATAAGACGGATTTACTAAAGGTATATCCGTCTGGCCGAGAGAATATGACACCGTCCAAATAACTTGCAAACCGAATGCCTTCCGATATGAATCAACTCAAACGGTCTTCAGAAAGGTTGTATTCTAGTGTGTTAGCTGTCCACAGGAGGTGGTTTGAGGCCATTCGGACATGTATTCCAGGAGATATCGTGGTTTTACCGAAGGTTCTACAACACCACCATCCGCACAAACCCAGGTCCAATACCGATGTGCAATACCGAACAGTGACCTCGGTATTGAGCTACTCAAGACCAGATTTGACCCATTTTGAACTGGGTCGGTACCCGGTTTGTGCCGAGTCGACCCGGTTCGCCCCCCTTTCACTATTTTACCCCAAAAACCCTATTTTTCATGTTAAGCTTTCTTTTCCCTAGAGTTGGGTTTTATCCCAAACTCTTCCTAAGATGATTTTGGATGGATCTTCATCATTCATGCCACTATAGTGAAGGATTCTTCAACCTATCTTTATATTGTCTTTATTTTATTCTTGTTCTTTATCTTTATGTCTCTTTTTTCCTTGTGTTCTTCCTTGTTCTTCATGTTCTTTAGGCCTTAGACCATTTTGTTGGATTTTGGATTTTGCTTGATTTTGATGGTTTGATGGTTGATTGTTGATGCTTAGGGCTAGAAATTTTTTTTTTCTCATGTTAGGAAGGATCTTAATGCTAGGATTGAATTGAAAACTCATTTCTAGAACTTAGACATTTCATGCACACAAGGTGTTCGATAAAATGTCTAGAAAACTTCTAAGCATGCTTTTCATTCTAAGTGATCGGTGGATGCTGACTTTAGGATGAATTGTTGACTAAAATGGAATTGTGGTAAATTATGGAATATCTAAGTGATCGGTGGATGCAGACTTTAGATGATTCGTACAATGATTAGTGTCACGAGAGTGAACTAATCTACTTGAAAGTGTTCATGTCATAAGAATAAATGTGCATTGAATGTTTAGGCATCGTTAGTCAATTGTCTTGATGGTTAGATGATGATGATTTAGGTTTTATCTTGTTAGATCTTTCACTTAGGTTAGCTCTTAATGCTAGTTTTGGATTGAGAGATCAAAGCTAGAGCTTAAGCATTTCACGCCTGATAGGTGTTCGATGAAATGCTTTAACCAAACCTTTTGTGAGCTTTTCTTGCCTAGACAACGATAGTTGATGTCTAGGGTGATTAGTGAACTAAGTGGGATTGGAGATTAATGCTTGTTAATCATCTTATCACAAACGATGGTTTGTTCTTGATTTCGTGATTAACAAAGTGATTAGTGCCACGAGAGTGGATTAGTCATAATTGTGAATTCCATGTTCTAGGATAGTGTTTAATTCAACCTTTATCATCATTGTTTGTTCATTAATCATCTTTTTGATAGTTAATTCATTTTCCAACACTTTTATCTTTTGTTTTCTTTCTTGCATTGTTTCTTTTTCATAAACATAAAAACCCAAAACACTTGCTCTAGCTTAGGAAGTTTCATGTATTCTTAGTGCTTCAATCCTAACCTCTTTGGTTCAATACCTCAAATACTACCTAGTATTTAGAGTAATTGATATGAGCTTAACACAAATTCTATTTATCAGTAGTACACCTCCTTGTCAATGTACGTGAACGAGATTCTCTTGCTTGGTGTATCTTTAATGGCACCAACCGTAGCCATGAATGGTCTTCCAAGAATCAACTGCGTACTAGATCTTGCACTCATCTCCACAACCTGAAAATCGGTAGGAACCAGACAGTCTCCTACTTTAACCATAAAATCAGGGATTGTACCGTATGGATCCGATGTGGAAGAGTTCGCGAATGTGAAAGATGTCTTGGGAGATCGAATATCAGCTCCCAATCTCTCTGCAATTTCCCTTGACATGACATTGACGCTAGCCCCCGAGTCAACGAGAGACTCTTTGAATTCAACTCCAGAGATATAGCATGGAAATGAGAATATTCATGGGTTTTCCCTCTTAGTCAGCTGCTTCATCGGTGGTGGTGTGTTTCTTGCCTTGATGAAGATTGCCTTGATCTCTTCCTCAGTTTCTCGACAATTTCGGAAGTAACATTCCAAAGGGCGATTTTGAAAAGCTTCTTCAAAAGATATAGTATGGGAAATTTTCCTCACCATCTTCTCAAAAGCGAGCAACTTCTCTGCAGTGATGGGATTCATGAGATGGCTAGGTGGTCTAGGATATGGCACCTTAGGCTTGTAAACACGTTCCTCAATCATCTCCGGTTTTGCAATTTCTGGGTCGGTCTACGAGGAGTATCGATCGATACTAGGTTGGTGTCGGTCGATACTGGGTTTTTGTGTCGCTTCTGCAGACTGGTATCGATCGATACAGGGTGAGTGTCTATCGATACTAGTGGTGGATACGAACACAGCCATTTCAGGCTCAAAATCATATTCAATCTCTGCGAATTTTTCCTCATTTAGACCATTTTTCACCACTGGAATGACCTCTTCAGCACTTCTTACAGTGATTACATTGACGTATTCATTTTGTGGATGAACCATCTTTCCCTTGACAGTTGCTGAAATCTGAGCTACCTGAGTTTCTAGCATCATGTGGCTAGTACTGAGAGCCTCAATTTTCCCATTCATATAGGTATACACAGCATCCAATTTCCCATTGAAGTTCACTGTCATCTTCTCCTACCCTTGAACCAGTTGTTCAAGCATAGCCTCAATCTTACTCTTAGGAGTCTTAGCAGGTATAGGTTGATAAGATGAACTCTCATAGTTCCTGGTATAGCCACTACTCTGGAATGGTTTCTGGACAAACTGACTCGACCCAAAACCAGCTCCACCAATATAGTTATCATCCACTTCATCTTCAGCAGCAAAGTGGACTGCTTTTTGGGTCTTTCCCATCAACAGATTGTGCATTGAATCCAACTTAGCATTCACCTCTGCGATTCGACTGCTATCCAAGTTACCAGCTTGCTTCTTGCGCTCCATGTCTGCATTCTTGGTACTATTGCTAGATGCCAAGTTCTTAATAAGCACATAGGCATCGTCAGGATACCTGGTGTTGAAATTTCCATTACTCGCAGCATCCAAAGCCGTCTGGTACCTCCAATCAATCCCTCTGTAGAAAGTACCCAGCAACTGAACTTGAGTGAACCCATGGTGCGGACAATCTCTATGATATGACCTGAATCTGATCCAAGCAGCCTTAAACGCTTCAGTCGCTCCCTGAGAAAACTGGGAGATCTTATTCCTGAGCTCCTCGGACCTTACATCATCATAGAAGTTGTTCAAGAACGCATTCTTAGTCTCTTCCCAGGTAGTCAGCGATCCAGGCGGTAATTGCTTAAGCTAGTAAGCTGCATCTCCACCAAGACAGTAATTGCACTTGATGCTAGTAACCAAGTCCTCAAACCTCTTGATGTGATCCATGGGGTGCTCGTGAGGAAGACCATGATAAGGGTGCTGACCCACAAGAGTGTAATATGCGGGCTTCAGCTCAAAGTCATTCCTCTAGAAGGTGGGAATGCGAATCGCAGACAGATTGGCATAGAACTGATGGGGCCTGTTGTACTCACCAATCGTCTTGGCACGATTTACCACAGCATTCCCAACATTAATGCACGCAGCAGGCGCGACAGCATCATCAACAACAATTGCATGGATAATCGCGTTTCCCTCTCCATCAAGTAGATGTCCTACTTCATTGCGCACGCGACCCTCTTGGTCTCTCAAAACTCCAGCTTCGTCTTGAATTAGAACCATTGGGTTGTTCATCTCTGCTAGCTTATTCGCTTCCCTGGAACACAAAAGTCAAGAACACGTAAGTAACTAAAAATCAAAAAACAAAACAAAATAAAACATTGAGTATCGACCGATACTGGTTAGTATCAATCGATACCAACAGATTTAGTCGAAGTTCTAATCTAAAATCTAATGGCGAATTGAGTCCCCGGAAACGGCGCCAAATTTGATATGCTCAAATTAATACCCTATAAGTACTAAAGCAGTTGTTGTAGTATATGTAGGGGTCGAACACAAGAACTCAAGAAATCACACAATAAATCAGATAGATTCGAATTAAGCTAAACCAAAAGATGTAATTGACAGCAATACGTAAATTAAACAAGTTGTAATTCGATTGGAGAAAGATAGGTTCAGGGTATTTCTCAGGAAATCAATGAATGCAGATAAACTAATTAGTCAGGATTCATATTTAGCGCGGTTCTTGAACTCAAATCACTAAAGTATAATTAACTAAATCTCGTTGCGAGAATTATCTAAGTCTAAATCCTAGAATTCCAATTCTCTTTGCGAATCCTAAAGTCTAAACCAGCTTTTAGTTCAAGTTTGATTTGTTCACAAAACAACTAAACCAAATCTCTTTGCGAATAGTTATTTTGCTCACCCTAAGTTCTATCAAGTAATTAATCGCACTCTTGTGCCTAATCAATTATCATAAGATCTAAGTTCCAAATTCGTCAACCTAGAATTAGCTTTGAGAACAACCTATGGTGAAGAACTAATTCAGATGGTGAATCCTAATCAACTGATCAACCTAGCATTTAGAGAAAACCCTTATGAGAACCCTAAACCTAAAGTGGATCCACTCAGACATGGAGAATGAAAACAACATGATCGAATAGATCATCAAAGAAATCAATAAGAAACAAGAGTTTAGATTTGTCTCTCCAAAAACCAAAGTAAAATCAAGCGTAGCCATCAAAGTGGCTGTAAAATCTTAATAAATAACCTAAGTCACGTTTTGGGGCTTGTTGTAGATAATAAAGTCTTATGGGGCAATTTTGTAATTCTTCAACTCTTGGAAAAGTCTCGACTCGTGTCTGCTGCAATGAGTATCGACCGATACTAGTCAGTATCGATCGATACTGAAACATCAAATCGGGCACTCAGCTACACGAACTTCTGCCTTTCTCCAAAATGCTCCAGAAAGCTCCAATATCTCCAATTATGTTCCAAACATGATAAAACATGTAAAAGACTCTAAAACGCTACAAAATAGTAGAAAGACTCTATAAAACGGACTTATATCATGGCTTAAAAGGGGTAAAAACCATGATATATCAAGATGCTCTTAGGAGTTAAAATCGCATGGTCGTCTGGAAAAATAATATTGGGCGATGATAGTAACTTATCCCAACCTCCTAACACTGTCGGATCCGAGGTAATTTAAAACTGAATTTGTATTCCTTTCAAATTCATGTGGATTAGATTACTAATATAGATTATATATATATATATATTTGCATGACTCCTTAGGCTACGGATGCATCAATACGAAGAGTTCACATTCTTGATTGGAATGTGGATGATGAATTGATTGCTGAGGGTATATTGTTGTCAACTGACCCAAAAGAATTGGTCAACAATATTTCTCTGGGACCGAATGTTGCAATTGTGAAGGTCGGGCTGGTGGTTAAACCTGGTGCTTATTTATGGAGACTTAGTGCTGAAATATCATTGATGGGTGATGCACTAAATGAGAGCATCGCATGGCCTTTTGATAGGATAAACCTACATCATCTACCTACAAGGGATGAACCAGCCAAAAAATCACCTCCGGTAAGTTTCTGCAACTAGTTTTTTAATTCATAGCTGATGCAGTAGGAACCACAGTGGCTTGGCCTAATGATAAAATTTTATTGATGTGAGACATTACATTTGGGTTTTCTATAGTACTTTCATTCCTTATATTTGTGTTTGTAATATGTTGAACTTGTGTTTGTATCTTTGTGACAATTAATGCAGTCTTTTGATAGTGTTATGTAACGTCTCTTAACCCAGAATGCTATATATATTGAAACAAAATAGTCTAAAACAATACTTAGAAACAATTACATTTATATAAATGCTATAGTAATATTATAAATAACAATTTCCAAACGCTGTGAATATTATTATTAATAACAAAAAGAAAGCGCTATTATAGAATATCTAATTGCAGACTAAAATACGCTATAGTATATGACAATACCATACCAGCACATAAAACCGCTACGTAAAGTGCCCGGCCTATTATGACGAGCGATGATATAACGCTTTTAAAAAGGCTATCGTATCGTTACATAGCGGTTTTTGGATGCTAAGGAAACTCTTTTTTCCTGTAGTGAATTTAATATATGTTTCAATTAATTTTCCATTTATCCTCATTTTTGTCTAAAACTAATTAACAAACTACCGAACTGGTCTAAATGAATGATGCATAGATTCGTAGATAACGGTGATGTCGATTAAAAAACAATTATTACTAATTATTAATATCAACATTAGCAAGTGAATTTATATATTAAGTCATTGTCTACTTTCTATTAGATATAATTATATCTGACACCTTTCTAACAACAATATTCTGTTTTTTTGTTTAGCTCATTCATGGCTTAAAGGAGAAGAAGCACTTTCAAATATAGAGTTTAAAGATTGTGGTTTTTGGCAACTCTACTATTTTCTGAATCGGTATTATAGATGTATAAGATAGATTTATATATTAAATAAGTATTCTGTATTTTCTATTAACATTTTGGTTACTAATTTTCTTATATGATTGTTGATAGGTACCATATCCTCTACCAGAAAGTTACAACAATGAATACAAGCAAGGATTTACTCCATTCTAAGAAATTCATCTCTATGTTTTCAAAACTTAAAACTTGCTTCATTTTGTTTTGTTTTTGTTATTCGGATATTTTCGTTAAGGATGAAATTGGTTCATATGTGATTTACCAACTTACGGATATTTGGATAGTTATGCAATGTTTTCTAATCATGTTTCTTTTATAATACCTATCCTTTATAACTAATCTATATATTATCACTACATCTTCATACTTAAATGACTTGAAGTTTATGTTAATAGAATAAGAATATACCTTGGAATATCATTTGAAGATCTCTTCACTTTGTTGATCTAAAAGAAAAATTTGTTGCAAAGAGAATACTGCAATATGGTAATAATCTACTTAAAGAGATGTGTTAAAGAGATAGTGTAATGAAAAAATTAATATTTTTAGGACTAATGTTGATTTACTTACCCATATGTACTTCTTTTGAAACAACTACATCGTGATAGAACAGTGCTCCATATCATTTTTAAATAACCATTTCTGCAATAACCAGTTAACCAAAACAAATTAACCAGTAGATATTAATTTGATAAAGGATACAATTTATGTTTAATCATCTACAATGCACATGTTTCTTTTGTGTTAATCAAATTTTACAAAATCTTTATACCTTAAACTAACTGAATTTAATTCCATTTACCTTAAACTAATTGGATTTTTTCATTGTCTACTTGCTCAATATCTACAAGGTTACACAAACGCAGATCTAACAAAATCTTTATAAAAAATATTGAAAACAATTTAGTCCAAATATTCCTAATTAATTATTACATTATTTATACCTTAAACTAACTGGATTTTATTTAAGATTTTATTCCATTTACTATAATCCTATATATGCATTAAATAATTAATATTCTTTAAGAAAATTCAATCTAGCAAATATTTTGTAATCCTCTCTAAAAATATTGAAAACAATTTAGTCCAAATATTCCTAATAATTAGATTCTTTATACCTTAAACTAACTGGGTTTTATTCAAGATTTGATTACATTTACTATAATCATATATCTTTATTAAATAATCAATATTCTTTTAAAAAAATTCAATCTAGAAAATAAATTGTTTAACCTCCCAAATCGTAAATATAACTTCCAAGATATTCACAAAACAAAAAAAATCTCGACTAACATTTATATAAATAAGAGAATGGTCATGTGTTATTCTTCACAATTATAACGACAATTGACCTCACCACTTTCAAAAAGAAAAATAAAAATGGTTTCCAACATTGGATTCACTCTTCTTAAGAATGTGAAAGCATACAAAACAAGCTAGCGAATCCAAGTTAAAGTTTTGCATTGTTGGAAACAATACACATCACAAGATGGAGAAACATTGGAGCTAATATTAGAAGATGAAACTGTAAGTCAAATACAGTTTCTAAACTTGCTATGCTTTATATGTTTTTTTTTTATCTATGTTTTGATTCTGTATTTTTATTTCTAAGCTATCCTCCTTTTATTTCTGTAGGGAGTTAAAATACATGCCTCATTTAAAAAATCAATAGTTTTACGTATTTAAAAAAAACTTCCTGTTGGAGAATGGAAATTTATTGAGAACTTCGCTTTAACTACTGCAAATGGCAATTTCCGACTAACAAACCATGTTAACAAGAAGAATTTTGTGAGCACCACTTCTATCTATCGGTCTTTGTTCAAATTAGATGACAACTTTCTTTCATTGACCAGTTTTGATCAGATTACAAGTGGTAATCTCAAAACTTATTTCTTGATTGATAAGTTATATTAACACAAATTATATGATATTTTCTCACTACGCTAATTGTTCAAAATAATATCAACCGTGTCTAAAACAAACTCTGATGCATGCCAAAGTTGATAACAAAAAAATAAATCATCATTTCAAATAATAAAATACTATAGTCAACAATTTAAGTAAGTTTTCAATGACGAAGTGATCGTGAATATGAGTTAAGAAGAAAATGAATGGGTTTGTTATACTATTTTTCAATATTGGTTTAAAATTTTAAAGCTTTTAATAGTATATTTGGATATTTTTCCATGCATTTGTTATTATACATATGTTATTGGTCAAGTGGTGGATATGGGTGAACTTGAAACCGGTCAAGTGTGTGGTAAAGACAGGAAAAATGTTGAGTTTCATCTAAGAGACACTAGTAAGTTTTTTATTTACTTCATACTTATTATATTTGTAATGCCTTACTTATTATATTCTGATTTATTTTTTGTGGTTTAGGGACCAATGTATGCCATGTTGTCTTTGGGGAAAATTTGCTGATCAAATTACTATGTATTGCCAACAAGCTGGTGAAAAAATGGTTATTTTTCTACTCAGGTTTGCGAAAATCAATTTCTACCGAGGTTAGTAACTAATATGTGCTTAACAGTCAATTTTAAATATATGGGTTGAAGCTAAAACTTGATTGGGATTTTATGCAGGAGAACTTCAAATCACAAATGCATTTGATTCATCTGCTCTCCTTATCAACCCTCCCATACCTGAAGTGGATGAGTTTAAGAATAAGTAAGATTTTAATTTTAATAGAATCGTAAATAGTATAGAATCTTGATGATTTGCACACTAACTAAGGAGATCAAAAGTATACATTTACAGACTAAGCAAAGCATTTTAAATAGTATTAGATGTATAATGAGAGCATCTTAACTAAGGTTTTTGAATAACGAGAGCATTGTAATTAGTATAGATGTATGATTATTTGCACACTAACTAAGATTTGGTTACATTAAAAAAGCAGGTTACCACAAAATGGTCTTGCTCTAGCTCTCATTGAAACCAAGAATGAAAAGCTTTAACTTATGATAAACAAGGAGAGAAAAAAGTAGTCTCAGCTTCCCATAAAATCAGTAGCAGAATTGTTGAATGCCACTGAGGTATGTAGCTCACATTATTTATTTTTTTGTTTTAATTTAATTAAAGTAATTTAGTTATCTAATTTTTCAGATTGAAAAATGCAAAGTAATGTGTACCATCTATGCTATTGATACCAATTTTGGTTGGTATTATTTTGGTTGTGGCAAGTGTAACAAAAGGGTCCAAAGAATAAAAACAAACAACGGAGCAGTTAAATCAAAATCAAAAATCACTAAACCAATCTTCAAATGTGAAGTTTTTGATGATTTGGTCACTGATGTCTCACCAAGGTATTAATAGATTCTAAAACTCATAATTTAAATCATTCAGTATTTGCGGATCTTAAAAGTTTTTTCTTAACTTTTCTCATTGAAGGTTTAAGTTGCATCTCATGATCAAGGACGACACAGAACAAACAAAGTTTATGCTCCTTGACAAACCTGCATAATGAATTGTAACACAATCTGCTACTCAGCTCCTTAATGATTCATTTGATGAGGTATAATTGATTATTTCGTTAAACTAAGTGGTTTGACAGGAAATATAACAAAACGTTTTGATTATTATTAATACAAATTGAAGATCCTGAGGCATTACCTCAAGCTCTGCAGGATTTGGTTGGAAAGACTTATTAGTTTTTAGTTTGTATTGAGAAGGAAAATGTTTTCTATGGAGCTGAAACATACAAATGTTCAAAGGTTTAGAATGGTCAGGATATGATAATGTTTGAACCTCAGACTGATCCATATAGTCAATTAGACACTATGGTTTCTATTGTTTATGGTGACGAGGTAACTTTTCCAGATTAACTTATAACTGGTTAGTTTTATAATATTCTAACCAGCTCATAAATTGATATCTAGGTTTCATTAATTGGAATTATAAGTCAACCAAGCTCTGGATCATTTTCAACACCTTCTTCTAAGCGCTTATCAGAAGATAATGACAATTAACCTGACCTAAATTCTACATCTAAGAAGCAATTCACAAAGATCATCAAGATCAAGAAGAATGCATATGAGGAGAAAAAGAAAGAGAAGATGGCAAAAAAAGAAAAAAATGAAGAATAAGGATGCTTTCCATACTGCATCTGCTTCTTCTTTGAAGAATAAGGATGTAGTTTTTTAATTTATTTTTCAATTAAATAAGTTTTTATTGCATGTGTTCTGGATTCTCTTAGAAGTGGCTACATTTGTAAGCTTTATTTTTTTGGTTTGTTTCGTTTCTATAACTTTCAATCAAATCTCAAATTACTATCTTTATTAAAAAAAGGTTTACACTGTCATTAATTTTTTCTGAATGTTTTATATCAAATTGGAAATATGAAGGTTTATAAAATACTAACCTTTCAAATGGACTCTAACCCGTGATTTAAATGGAATAGTTCACCAAGCTTCTCTCAGAAAGATCAGTTTGTAATCTTATCTTCCCCATTATCAATCTGAAAAATGGAAAAGTGAAAGATTAATGTTATTCGTTACTGTGATTTAAAACATCTATACTATTAAACCATTATATACTTTCCAATCTTAATAAACAAAAGATTTACGATTGGATATTGTTTTCTGTTACTTATTTTAGATTGTTATACCATATAAACCATTTTATATATTCTCAAAGATTTTAAGAGATATTAAGAGTCGTTATCTTATTATTTAATATATCTAGATATTACTCCATTTCCAGTTTAGTAATTGACGTTGCAATCTAAAATAAGTAACATAATTTTAGATTGTTCCATTGACCACAATTTACAATAGAGTTTTAAGAGATATTACCAAATTTCCTGTTTTTAAGAGTCGACAACCCCAATCTCAAAAAAATACTTCCATGCCAAAACCACCTAAAAAGAGGAGAAGAAAGAAAATTGGTAAGTTCTTAAGATGCTGTTTTTTACGAATTACATGAAACTCATCTATACTATACAACAGCCACAAACTTTTGCATTATTGAATGATTTTTTTTTTATATAACTATCCAGTTGTTGCTGACAAAGAGAATACTTTATTGTCGAAACCACCTACAACCAAAAGAAAAACGAGTGGTATTTTCTTAACCTTTATTTTATTAGTTAATCATGTACTATATAAGAAAAGCAACTTATTGTTTGGAACAAAATTGATGCATACACCTGATTTGCTAACATTTTCAGCCAGTTACTGACAAAGAGAATGTTGAAATTGCTCAAGACTTGAAAAAGATTCGCAAAAATAATGTTCAATCATGTAAATTTCTGAAATAACTACACTTTTCCCTATCATATTTAATATTCACGGCAAACAACCTATGAAAACTCATCATTTTTTTTAATAGCAAACAAGAACAATTTCACATGATTAACCACTAAACATATAAGTGCTTTTAGAGAACTCAAAAGGCAGTCTAATAATGTACTTAGTGACATTACAAACATACCTTCAAGTTCATCATGATTTACTCGAACTTCTAGATCAATCGAAGATGCATATATCAATGATAATCAGGAAGACCAACATCCACAAGAAGAAGGAAGTTGTTCTCTATATGAATATAATCATTCATAAGGTATTTTATTACATATTAAACACTAATAGTATATATATTTATATGGAACTTAAATGTTATTCGCAAGATCAATATAAGAACATGAAGAACATGTATTTGACTATAGTAGCCAAGGAAGTACGGATTATGAAACATTTGATTCTGAAACATCAGACAATAGTAGTATGCTAGAAACGGTACAAATAAAAGCATAGAAAAGATATGTGAAGAGTTTCTCTAAGGCTTCAAACAAAAATGATGGTATAACATTTGAACTTTAGCCTAAAACCATTTATATAATGTCTATGAAATTATTGTTATATATAAAAAAATTATTTCCACGAACACCTTAAGTATATTACAGAATACATTGATGAGGGTGATCCTTAATACACGTGTTGTACATGTGGTGCTATTATGTGGTACTGAAAACGCATAAAAAAGAGCAATCGTTCACACAATCCTATCTTTACACTCTGTTGTATGCAAGGCCAAGTGAGATTGCCATTTTTAAATGAATTCCCTGAACTCTTGAAGAGATTACTTAATGATAAAGAAATCTCAGTAAGCATTTTCAAAGGAATTTGACGCCTTACAACATGGTTTTCTCATTTATATCTCTTGGTGGAAAAGTTGATCGGTCTATTAAAAAAGGTCATGGACCACAAATGTTTCAACTTTAAGGATAAAACTATCATTTGATGGGAAGTTTAAAACCAACCAACGGGAATTATGCTAAGTTCTTACAACTATATATTATTGACATAGAAAATGAGGTACAAAATAGAGCAACAGTTTTAAGGTAAACTTCATTCAAAATTATATGTTCTCCAATCAACTTTCATGTCTTTTTCTTATTCAAAATTAAGTTTATCACTATCTTTTTCTTAAACTAAATTGCAATAAGTGTAAGAAGACTGGACATCAAGGAAAAAATATGGTTTGAAAAACGAAATGATCGAGGCTATCATCCAAATGTTAAATGCATTATATCCATATGTTGCAAAATTCAGAACAGCCAGAGAGAGATTTGATACTAATCCAGAAGAAACTTTTCATATGAGAATTGTTATTGATCGTGTCACTGATGGAAAGACATATAATATTCCCACAACATCTGAAGTTGATGCATTGATTCCTGGAGATTTCAGCGCTGACATGGATAAGCGTGATATTGTTATGGAACAACAATCTGAAAACTTCAAAGGATTAGTGAAATCCATCCTTCCTATCTTGCACTTCAATATCCTCTCATATTTCCATATGGTGAGGATGATTTTAGTCTTGGGATTAAGAAAGGGTACACAAAAGGTGGGAAAACGTTTAAGAATGATAGTATATCTATGAGACAATTCTTTGCATACCGTATTCAGTAAAGAAACGGTGAGTCTGATACTCTTCTCTATTCAAGGCAATTATTCCAACAGTTTCTGGTAGATGCATATACTATGATAAAGTCTAATAGGCTACGCTATCTGAGGAAAAATCAGAAATGTTTATATTCTGATAGTTATGATTCCATTAAATAGTCAGAGAATGCTAGTAACACTGATATGAATGAACAAGGGCAGTAGTTTATGTTGCCATCTACTTTCACAGGTGGACCCAGATACATGAAAAATAACTATTTGGATGCGATGGCCATATGTAAACATTTTGGATTTCCATATCTTTTCATCACGTTTACATGCAATCCTAAGTGGCCTGAGATCACTAGATATCTAAAGAAGCGGAACTTAAATAGTGCGGATCGTCCATATATTATTTGCATGATGTTTAAGATGAAACTTGATGCTTTGATGAATTATTTAACCAAAAAAAAAACTTTTAGGAAGTACAAGATCATGTAAGTTATACGTTCTATACTTTTTTAAAGGTTTTTTATGTTTAAACTACATTGAGTTACTAGCTTTCTGGTTTTTTTTTTTAAAATGTGCAACAATGTATACAATTGAGTTTCAAAAACGAGGCCTAGCACATGCTCACATTCTTCTGTTCATGGATCTAACATCAAAGTTCCCCACAACTGACGACACACACAACATAATTTCTGCTGAAATTCCAGACAAAGAAAAAGAACCCGAGCTTTACAAAGTTATTAAGGAAATGATAATGCATGGACCTTGTGGAGTTGCCAACCTGAATTCACCATGAATGGTGAATGGTGAATGGTGAATTTTATAAGTTATATCCAAAGGCTTATGCATAAAAAACTACAGTTAACAAAGAAGGATTTCCAGTTTACAGAAGACGCAAGCAACGAGATAGATATGTTGAGAAGAATGGTTTTAATTGCGACAACATATATGTAATACCTTACGACAAGAAACTATCTATCTGTTACAAAACTCACATTAATGTGTAAAGGTGCAACCAAACTAACTCTGTTAAGTACATTCACTACAAGAAAAAACAGTTTTTGTGACCACAATTTGCGACTCTTTTTTTTGTCGCAAAATTTTGTGACTAAATTGTGACCAATTTGCGACCCTTTTGCGACTCTTGTTAAAGCATAGGCAAAATAGTCACAAATTACCGACAAATCTATTTAGTCATAAAAGAGTCGCTTATTTGCGACTGTTTAACGACTGTTCGTCGACGAATTATTTGTAGTAGCAAAAGAGTCGGAAAGTACGACGAATTAGCGACTAATCTTTAAGTCGGAAAATATGGTCGCAAAAGTAGTTCCAAATTTGGGACTGCAAAATGTGGTCGCAAATGTCGTACCAAATTAGCGACTAAGAAATGTAGTCGCAAAAGTAGTCCTATTTTTGCGACTGATTTGTAACCGAATATTTTGGAAAATGTGGTCGGAAAAAGTTGGTATAAAACGTGGAAAGAATGAGAGTTATTGGTTTGGTACACCAAACTTTTGTGACTGATTGTTTTGGTCGCAAAAGGGTCACAAAAATTTTCTATAAATATAGCAACCCACACTCCACATTTTACACAAACGAAAAACATAAAAAAAAAATGAGTGAGTAAAAAAAACAATGTGGCATTCATCACGAGAGTGGATGTATAATAGAATCGATCCACACACAAATAATATCTCCAGTAAATTCTTGGCGGGGGTAGATCAGTTCATGAATTTTGCTAATAGTCAGCCACTAACACAAAGTAGTGGAGGTAAATTTTACTGTCCTTGTTTAAAATGTCAAAATTCCAAATTTTTGCAAGGACGTACAATTTCGAAACATTTGCATAGTAGAGGATTTATACAAGGATATTATGTATGGTGTGAACATGGTGAAGATTATGATGTTGTTGGGGGAGGATCGGATAGTCATAATTATGATAATGTAGATTATACTAGTGGTAATCATCAACCAACAACATATGATAGGGGGAATGTATATGTTGGGATGGTGAATGATGCATTTCATGGTGCTACACCATTTAATCATCATGGGTATCATCATGAACATGATGAAAGGGGATATGATCATGTTCATGAAGAACCTACCCAAGATGCAAAAAGGTTTTATGACATGTTAGATGCTGCAAATACTTCACTTTATGATGGTTGTCGTGAAGGTCAGTCAAAGTTATCTTTGGCTGCTCGGTTCATGAACATTAAGTCAGACCATAATATGGCTGAAATCTGTATGGACTCATGGTCTGAATAATTTACGGAGTATTTACCAGAGGGTAATCAAACACCTAGTTCGTACTACGAGACAGAAAGTTTGATGCGAAAGCTAGGATTACCGTACCATACATTTGATGTATGTATAGATAATTGTATGCTCTTCTGGAAAGAAGATCAGAAGTTGGAGCATTGCAAGTTCTGTGCAAAACCAAGATATAAGGCTAGTGAGGGACGAACTAAAATTCCGTTTAGTCGTATGTGGTATTTACCTATCACTGACAGATTAAAGAGAATGTACCAATCAGAGAAGACTGCGTCATCGATGAGATGGCATGCTGAGCATTATTCAAAAGACGGAGTAATGTGTCATCCATCTGATGCTGCGGAGTGGAAGAATTTCTAACAGTTGCATCCAACGTTTGCAGAAGAAACGCGAAACGTATATGTTGAGTTATGTACTGACGGTTTTAATCCTTTTGGTATGTCAAAAAATCACTCGTTGTGGCATGTGATCATGACTCCATACAACTTACCGCCAGATATGTGCATGAATACTGAGTATTTGTTTCTAACGATTTTGAATTCGGGACCACATCATCCACGAGCCAGTCTTGATGTTTTCCTCCAACCACTGATCGAAGAGTTAAAGGAGTTATGGTATAACGGAGTTGAGGCATATGATGTGTCAATAGATCAAAATTTCAGCTTGAAAGCTGTTCTTTTGTGGACTATAAGCGATTTTCCAGCATATGGTATGTTGTCGGGATGGACGACACATGGAAGACTACCGTGTCCTATTTGTATGGATGATACAAATGCTTTTTATCTTCCGGCTGGTAGGAAGATATGTTGGTTTGACTGTCACAAAAGATTTTTTCCTGTAAGTCATTCGTTACGGAAGAATAAAATAAACTTTTTGAAGGGAAAGCACGCATTGAACGACTACCCACCACAATCTTTAACTGGCGAACAAGTTCTATTTGAGTGTATAAGGCATGCAGAACCACCCAAAACATCTGAAGTCGGTGGAAATGGTCATGAAAATAAAGTGGACGGCTATGGGGAGTGGCATAATTGGCATAAAGAAAGCATATTTTGGGAGCTACCGTACTGGACCGATCTGACGCTACGACACAATCTTGATGTGATGCATATCGAGAAGAATTGTTTTGATAACATCATGTATACTGTTATGAATGTTAAAGACAGATCAAAAGATACAATAAAATCAAGATTAGATATTGAAAAATTTTGTTCTCGGAAAGATTTGCATGTAGATGATCGAGGGAGAGCTCCATTTCCTATTTGGCGATTGACTTTAAAAGCGAAAGAAAGCTTACTACAATGGGTCAAACATGAGGTTAGATTCCCCGATGGCTATGTAGCAGATTTAGCTAGTTGTGCAGACTTCAATGGTGGAAAGCTCTCGGGAATGAAAAGTCACGGCGGCCATGTATTTATGGAACGATTGCTTCCGTTTGTCTTTGTAGAACTTTTACCGCGTAACGTGCACCTTGCATTATCAGGTATATATATATTATCATATATGTTTCACTTATATATATATATATATATATATATAACTCATATGATTTTAATATTGTCGTAGGGATTGGAGCCTTTTTCCGTGACTTAAGTAGTAGATCATTGGATCAAACCCGCCTCAAAATTCTGAAGGATAACATTGTCATGATTTTGTGTAACTTGGAAAAAATCTTCCCACCTTCTTTCTTTGATGTGATGGAGCACCTACCAATACACCTACCTTACGAAGCGGAGATTGGTGGTCCTGTGCAATATAGGTAGATGTATCCCTTCGAAAGGTTTTTTAAACGTTTAAAAGGGAAGGCGAAGAACAAAAGATATCCATCGGGATCAATAGTTCAATCATACATAAATGACGAGATATCTTATTTCTGAGAACACTACTTTCCTTCACACATTTCTACAGCTCGCAGAAGAAGGTATGGTGGTGAATATTTCTCCGAACACTAATTTCAATTTTCGCTTCAAATTATACGACCTAAAATGAAAGTGGCTATTTTTGGTCGTCAATATATTATTATTTCTCAGGTCAAGTCGGTATGATGAAGGTGAAGTACCGGTATATCCTATACAAGAACCGGATATATTCACTCAAGTAGGTCGTCCAAGTGGCCAAAGTACTGAATTTTGGTTAACTGAGAAAGATTATAAATGCGCACATGCATATGTCTTGCGCAATTGTGACTATTTTCAGCCGCTTGAGAGGTACTTTATATACGGTTCATTAACTTAATTGTGATAATTAATTTAGTTAATTAAATATTTCTTATTGTTTTTGGCAAAACAGATTGTTGGACGCGCAGATTCGATTTGAATATCCAGAACTCTCTGATGCGGAGGTGAAGTCGAAAGGAGATGAAGATTTTCATATATGGGTTCGCCAATATGTACGTATTTAATTTATTATCCATCTATTAATTATTAAAGAATATTTTATGAATTTATTTTTAATATATTTGCATATACATATATAGTTGAGTACAATGAAAAGTCAAGAAAATTTTCCTCCTTGGGTTCATGAAATAGTGGAAGATCCTGAAAATAAAGTCAAGTCATGGCCCATGTATTTTACAAGAGGGTATTTGTTTCACACGCGAGACCACGGACTCACGAAAAAACAATGAATTATGGGGTATGTGTGCGAGGACAAAATTATTCTGAAGCATCTGAAGATGATGATTTTTATGGGACTATGGAAAATATCATAGAGCTCGAGTATCCAGGATTTCTAAATTTGAAAAGCACACTTTTCTACTGTGAATGGTTTGACCCTATGATTGGCAAAGGCACTCGAATGCGAGAAGGAGGCGTTGTTGATGTGCTATCATCGAGGAGATATCAAAATCACGAACCTTTTATTTTAGGTAATTAAGTTTTGTTTTAATTAAGTATGTATATGATGTGTGTATATATATGTCTACTTCTAATTTTACACCTACTTAATGTACAGGATCTCAAGCTGATCAAGTTTGTTATCTTCCATACCCATACATTAAACGACCTCGGAAGGTGTGGCTCACAGTTCTCAAAGTAAATCCAAGGAAATGTGTTCAGGGAAAGTTTAACAAAAAAGAGCCGGTTATATTGCAGCAAACAGTTGATGATGGCCTCACGGATACGATTGATGAATCATAATTGATAGTTTAGTAGAGGGAAATCATCCTTATGAAGAAATTGATTTCGATATCGAAGACCAGGAAGCAAGGGACGAATTTCGTTGTAATTTATCATGTAGAGGGAAATCATCCTTATGATGAAGATGAGGAACTTGAATAATACTTTAATTTATATCTCCGTATGTTTAATTTGTAATATAATTATCATGTATAATATCTGTTTACCATACATTATCATGTATAATATCTTTGAAACCCTTTGAGCTGAAATGTTGGCTCATTGGGACACTCCGTACGCAGTTGAGAGGAGCTCTACTGCATCACAATGCCGTAACTCTGACCGTGGCGGTCTTGGTCCCCACAAACACGTAACCGGACAGAAATCGTACTTGCAAATTCAACAAGAAATGGTAATTAAATCTGTTTTGTATATTGCATTTCACATTATTAATTCTGTTTTTGTATCATTACAGGAGGAAGAACTAGGGCGTCCTGTCTCACTTGGAGAAATGTTTATGAAAACACACACAAGGACAGATGGAACATTTGTGAATCAGAAGGCCAAAAATATAGCTGAGGCTTATGAGAAGAACTTAGAAGATATGATGTCTCAAATGGATGTCGAAGGCAAAACTTCAGAGCTTTCGTCTCAACAATCAACTCAAAGGACCCTCACCATTGAAGAAAAGAATACAATATTTCTTAAGGTAATTCGTTTTTGTCTTCCTCTTCTTATAGCATATTAATGTCTTTGTTTTGTTGAGCATGAATACTTGATGTTTTTATGCTGCATTCGTTTTTATGCTGGCCACTTTTTATCGTCAGTTTTTATGCATAGCAAACTGACTTTTTGTTGCTTTTGACTTTGCTGGTTCGTTTGCTATGATGGTCTCTCTTTGTGTTGTTTCCTTGGATCATGAATATTATTCTTATGTTGCTTAATGTGTGTGCTTCAAAGCTCATTAGCATTCGTTTTTATGCTGGTCACTTTTTATGGTCAGTTTTTATGCATAGCAAATTGACTTTTTGTTGCTTTTTACTTTGCTGGTTCGTTTCCTATGATGGTCTCTCTCTGTGTTTGTTTCCTTTGATCATGATTATTATTCTTATGTTGCTTAATGTGTGTGCTTCAAAGCTCATTGGCATTCGTTTTGAGTTGGTGTGAGAGAAGTTGCTATCATGGGTTGCTGGTTCGTTGCTGTAAGAGTGAATGATCTCGTCTTTTTGTTGTTGTTTTAGTCTATTGAAAAAGATGACAGGGGAAATCTTTATGGACTTGGCCAACTTGGAGAGCTGTTCAACAACGGAAAAAGCAAGGAGAGTTATGCAAGCACGTCATCAATTTCAGATATGCAACAACAACTTCAAACTGCTCATCAAAAGATCGTTGAACAAGAAGCGGAAAATGCTCGACGTGATGAGGAGCAACGACTTTCTCAAACTCAGATCTCAAGCTTGGAGTCATACCTCAAAACTATTGATCCCGCGTTTGCATCGTTTGTGGCTTCTCAAGCAGCCACCACAGCCGCAGCAACCACCACAGCCGCAGCAACCACCGCAGAAGCCACCGCACCAGCCACCTTACCGGCCAGAAACAATTCACCAATCTCTCCAACTTTTTAAGATTAGGTTGTTTAAGATTTTGAATATATAAATGTTTTGAATGTTTTGAATATTTTGAATATTTTGTTATGTATAGTTTTTTGGTATATAAATGTGAAATTCGATTTATTATTTTTTTTTAGATCTTTTTAATTTTGAAATTGAATATAATTTACTTATCTGCGACCAGGACAAGAACAAAAATTGTGGCAAAGTAGTTGCTAATATGTGACGTTTTTGCGACCACATATACAATTTATAAGTTTTTTAGACCATCGAAGATTTGACTGAGTTCGTCTTAAAAATGTCGCAAATCTACGACAACAAAACAGTCCCAAAGATGTCTCAATAATACGACTTTTAATTGTTTCTGAAATTAGTCGCTAAAAAGTGTGGTCACTATCTAGTCGTTAATAAACGACCAATAACTGTAGTCTTAAATGAGTCGCTTATATACGATGATAATATGCAGTCACAACGTAGTCGTAAATTTGTGACCATTATGCGACGAATGTATTTTGCGACGAAATATTTGCGACCACTTGCGGTGGTCTTAGAATAGTCACAAATAGGATATTTGCAACCATTTTAGGACGTTTTAGGTGGTCGTAAAAACTGTGTTTTCTTGTAGTGATTAATAAAGGGCAAGATCGTGTAACTGCTGCTGTAGAACAACCTCAGAAATATGTAGGAAAAAGTCAAGGGAACACTCAACAAAAAAAAACGAAATCAAAGACTTCTTTGACTGCAGGTTTTGAATGGCTTCACCATAGCGTTTACTTTTCAAATCATGTATTTGTTTTTCCATTACTAAACGTGACTATTTTAATTTTTGCAGGTATGTCTTACTTTACTTTTTCAATTTTTTTCTTTTTCTTTTACTTTACTTTACTTCAACATAACGTTTTATTTTTTTCTTTTACTTTACTTTTTCAGTTTTATTAGCTTCCATAAAAAACACACAATTCATTTTTTTTTAAATCAAATAACTAACAATAGGAAAGTTTATGTTATTACATTGACACATGTCACGATCTAAATTTACAATGACATATGTCACGTTTTCATGAGTAAGAATTATCATACGTGTCACGGTCACGTGAACGCATCCAACTTTATATAATAAGATATGCTCTTTTGCACTTGGTGAGACACGCGACAAGTTGAACTGATTTTTCCTTCTTCTTTTTTTGTATTTTTATTTATTTATTAAAATATGTTTTTTCCTCTCATTTATAAATATTTCAGATGATTCATTGTGATGTGTGGGGGTCGTATCGAACTCCGTCTTCAAGTGGAGCGATTGTGGATTATTTTTCGAGTGGGATTTGGTTGTATCAGATGAGAGAGAATAGTGAAGTGGCACTACATCTTTGCAATTTAGTGGCTATGGTAGAACGACAATTCGATGTCTCGGTTAAAACAGTTCATAGTGACAATGGCACATAGTTCATGTGTCTTAAACAGTATTTTCACAGTCATGACATATTACATGAGACATCATATGTGGGTACACCACAACAGAACATACGGGTGGAACGCAAACACCGTCATATTATTAATGTGAGACGTGCTTTGCTTTTCCAAGCAAAATTACCTCTCGAGTTTTGGGGCGAAAGTATTCTTACTGCAGCTTATTTGATTAATCGTACACCATCGATGATTCTTCATGGGAAGACGCCATATGAGAAGTTGCATTGTAAGGTGCTTTTTTATTATCTTAGAGTGTTTGGATGTTTGTGTTACGTTCATAATCAAGATCACCGTGGTGATAAGTTTGCTAGTCGGAGTCGTTGTTGTATGTTTTTTTTTTAGTATCCATATGGACAAAATTGAAGGCGTGTGTATGACTTAGACACGAATGTATTCCTCATATCTCGTGATGTTGTTTTCTCTGAAGATAAGTTTCAGTATGCTTCGGTGTCTTCTTCGATGTCTTCTTCAGGTTATGATGATATTGCTACTAATGTTTCAGTGACACAAGCTAAGTTTGGAGTAAAGAGAATTCCTGCAATAGTGACACAAGCTGAGGATGTTGTAGAGATAATGCATGTAGGTGTGATACTAGATGAGGATGTTGCAGAGATAGTGCATGCAGTTGTAATACAGACGGAGCCTGTGACACATGAAGCCTGCAGAAATTACACAGGCGAAGAATGTGTCACACACTGTACCTGTAGTAGTTAGTTACATAGACAGCAGATGTGTCAAACAACGAGTCTATAGTAGTTGCAGAGGCAAAGAATGTGTCATCCACGGTCCCTGCAGCTGCAACGCATGATGAGACGGTTATAAGGGCTGCAAAGAGTGGAGGCAGAGAAGTGGTCTTTGTATTATATGGGATTAGTTATACTTGATCTATAATATTATTGAAGAAGGCATTTTTGAAAATGAACTGTTTTTTGTAATAAACTTGTTAGGTCAATCTGTTTCCAAATAAACCCGTCTTCATGTAAACGAAATCAAATTAATCAATAACTGATTTGCGTCTATTGAAGTAGAATACATTTATGAATTATATATGTTTTTTTCTTAGATTAGGAATTGGCATGTGTTTGACTATAACCAAAACTTGAAATCCAACAAGTATGAGATTTGGTCTATTACCACAATCAAGATACTTACTATACAGTATTTTATAACAAGATGGAACCAGATACATAAAAAAAAAATGTACATCATATAAAGCTCCTACAAAGTTTCTCTCCAGCCCCATAACCGGAAATACATTAAACCATACCAAATGTATACTCGGTTTACAGTCCAACCACGTTTGACCGGAGCTACAGCCCTTATGAAGTTCCTCTCCTTTTGCACCTCCACTTGCCCTTTTACCTGTAAAACCAGACAGACCAAAGCAGAATTGAAATCTAATTGAATTGTATAAAAAAGAAGCAGTTGAAATCTTTTAGTAAGATTGAAAAATGTAAACACTTTAATTTGAAAACATTAAAAACGTTCAAGTCAATACAATTTAAAACTGATACAGTACTTGGTTAGACAAGTGGCAAATATGTAACAGATCAGGATGTTGATCAAGTGGCAACTATGTAACAGATCAGGATGTTGATTACAAAATCGAAGAACTTAGTTGAATATTATAGGAAGATTGAACTTTCAACTTCAGTCCATTGAAAATATATAGTCTTCACTTTGAAAACAATCAAAACATTGAACTGAAATTGCTGAAAGTAAGATTTGCAAGTTACATACCCGGTTTGTGAAAGCCGTCTCCAATTCAATATTTCATGGTGATTCTGCAAGTAGCTAGATGTTGTACTTCCTCCTCCAATCCCATTTTCTTCACTAGCGAACTGTTCTGAGTACCCTGACCACTCGGGGACTATGCCTCCGTCCCTCTCTCTTCTTCCGCTGCTGGAAGATTCCGCTGTCGAGTCTTCAGTACTCTCTGCAACAATTCTGATATTGAATTCTGGAATCATAGCAATGACTTGGTTTGAAGCCGGTTCTGCTCTCGGCTGCTGCTGAGCTTGGTTGGTGTTGACCATGTTTCTCGGAACCTCTGCTCTGCTATCTCCTACTGAATTTCTTAAATTCAGAGACGACTCTTCGTCTTCTTCAGGTCTGATCAAAGAAGAAGTAATGCTTGGAACCATCTGATCCTCATATCTCCTGATTGGGTAGAGTCTGGTAGGTTCAGTCTCTTCCATTGTGATGTCCCTGGGGAAGTCAATAGGTGCTTCCTCCAACTCAGTAGAATCTCCAAGTCCTTCTTCGGATCCGTTCTCTATTGCAGCTCTTGAAGTAGCTTCTAGTTGCCACATCTGTGAAAGCGCTTCATGAAGCCGTGCTTTTGCTTCATCTAATCCTACAATTGGTCGAGGATAGTTTGATCCAAGCTCAATACCAGCAGCTTGAAGCACGGATTCAGGTGCGTTCCATGGATGATGTATCCATTCTGTGGGGAGTCTAGAAAGTTCTGGAAGCCATCGCCTTACATATTCCCCATTCGGGTCAAACTTGTACCCTTCAAACTGAGGGTTATCTATGCGATCAAACTCCCGACTATCTGGGAGAGTACCGGTAATGTATTGCCAACCAAGAGCATCGCTTTCTAAATCCGCATCAAGAAGGGTGTCCCAAAAATACTTCATCCCCCATCGCCATGGCAATTGAAGCACTTTAACAAAGAAGCTTGAAACAACTACTCTTATGCGATCGTGCAACCAACCGGTAGCCCATAACTCTCTCATTCCAGCATCAACCAACGGATATCCAGTCCGGCCTTGCCTCCATGCCTTGAAATAGTTCTCATCCACAGCCCAAGGGAAGAACTTTAGATGGCCGAGAAGCGGTCTTTCATGGGAGTATGGATGGTTAAAACTTATGTATCTCGAGTATTCCCTGAGACCAATCGATTTGAGGAAAAGATTCACGCTTTCTTCCCCAGCCTGGTTTCCTTCGTTTGCCCATGCAACCTGTTTGATCCGAACAAGATGGAAAACTTTTCTCACACTCACTTCCCCAAAATGCAAGTGTGGAGAAAGAAACGAGGTTGTGGCACTATCAGCTTTTCTGCGGTTCTTAGAGTATTCAATCAATGGTCCATTTATGAACGTTGTGAGAGCTTTATCAGCATTACTCCAGCCAGGAGACCAAGCACGAGCAAGAAGTGCATTGCTTCCTTTCTCTGAGTCATCTTCAAAGACCAATGTATCCAGAATACACTTAGACACATCCCCTGCAACATAAAAAAGAATCAAAGTGGATAATTCAAATTCGAGGAAGCCACAAGAGAATGTGTCGTCGAGAAAGAAACCTGAAATGATCTTCTTGGGTGGTAGAAGAGGAGACTCAGGGTCATAAGGCATGCTAAGGCATCTTTCCCAAAAGGCAGCAAACATTGAGAAAGGACGACCTAATTCATCAGTCACTTCCCATGGCTCATAAAGCAAATCTGCGTTGAATGATCTAACCGCTATGCCTTTTGCTGTCAGAACGTCCTTAGCACGATGATCACGAACCAACGATAAGGGATCTGAAACATCAAAACTTTATCTTTTTAGAGTTGATACTATTGTCAAACACATATATGAGAGACGTAATAGATGCATCTAGTGGAACAAAAAAAATTCCTCTTTTCAGTTTCAGATCATCTCATGCAACACATGATGTCTACAATTACAGAGCAAGATAAGCAACAACCCAAAAGAGTAGAGATTATTCCAATCACAAAAATGATATCTTTAAAGCAACCCATGAACCAATATGAAATTCAGATCAAACCCTTAATCCAGAACCAGTAGATTTGAAAAAAACCAAGAGAGGGAAGGAAGATGAACACAGACCATACAAGTGGTTGAAGAAGATCTGAGAAGCACCAGTGGATTTAACAACTTCAAGAAGTGAAGCAACACTATCAGTAGATCTCTTGGTGATGAGACAAGTACCAAGGCTTCTAAGAGAAGAATCAAGCTGAGACAAACTGTTCTTGAGCCACCACCTTGAAACCCTACCTGGATGATAGTGTCCTTCTTCCTCTGGTGCCCATACAAACACAGCAATTACAGGACCAGCTCTTACAGCTGCAGCTAAAGCTGGATTATCTTCAACCCTAAGATCTCTTCTAAACCATACAATACTACAACCACCACCACCACCACCACCACCACCACCACCACCACCACCACCACAACCACCAGAACCAGAACCAGGCATCTCTCAAAACTAAAACTGAAGCTCTTTTGCCAATAAGCAGAAAATAGAAAAAAACCAAATTGATTTTAGGGAAAAAATGATTTTTTTTATTCAAAGTATTGCAGAAGAATCGAAACCCGCCTAATCTCTCTTCTCTCTCTCTAAGAGGAGAAAGACAAAAAACAATTGTGGAGATTTTTGATGAGAAAGAAAAAGGAAAAAAAGCTTATCTTTTCGGGAGTGCCTCTCTGGCAAATGCAATTATACTTTTGGGAAATATTCACCCAAAAAGTTTTTTTTCTTAAATTTGGACAAAGTAGACTCAAATAATGACCAACAGAAAAAGCAATAAGCGTTATTTTATTTACATTTATCTCTCTTTTCGTATTTATTATTAGGTTACAGTTTAAATATAATAATATTAAATTAATTTCTTACTTCAAAATAAAATTAAGTATCCAAATAAATTAGTAGAGGAAAAAAAACAAACAAGAAATTGGAGGTTGATAGAGAGGGTCGAAGAAGATTTGACACTAGGAAAAATGATTCAATTCACACTAGGAAAAAAAATATTAGAAATGTTTTCCACCACAACTTTTCTTTTTTGATTTTTTTGTTCCCACTTGAAATATTATCCCTATCCAACTGAACCAAATCAACTGTGACTCACAAGTTTTCTATTCCTTTCACTAAAATCTCTCCTTTTTCCTCTATTAAAAAATAAAATAAAAGAATCTTATACTTTAGTTCTCTAGAATAAATTCTAATCAATTTTATAAAAATCATATAGTTTAGTAATCTACCGATTCCTTATACACATGGATAGATTATAGTGGTAGCATTGTTGGTTAATCTATATGAACCCACAAAAATTTTAAATCAATATGGGTAACAAGTAATAACAATATATAATTTTATTTATGTATTTATTTTAATTATTAGGGATAATAGCTAGATCATACAAATGATGTACTGGAGATGATTCTAAAATTTTATTGGAAGATTAGGATATGAGAGAGAGGGGCATATTAACAAAGTGGGCGAGAGATGGATATGCTTGGCCCTCCTCGCCTTTTAGACATTTTTGGACTTTTTTACTTTCTATATCTTTATTTGCACTAAAAAAATATCTATCTTTATTTCTCTTTATATTTGTTTTTTTTTCTTTTGTTCGGAAGGGGTTAATCACGAAATAGTTAAAGACTACATTAACAAGTCAATTTAGGTTACCAAATCATTAATTCAGGTTTATGGAATCATTTTCTTTTGCCCAATTTTAATTTTATACGCCGTAGGGATTGGAATGCGGAATCGCTTTTAGAAAAAAAAAATTAGAATCCTATTTTACCTTGAAAAATAAAAATTAGATTTATGAAATCATTTTCCTTTGCCCAATTTTAATTTTATACGCCGTGGGGATTGGAATGCGGAATCGCGTTTAGAAAAAAAAAATTAGAATCTTACTTTACCTTGAAAAGTAAAAATTAGATGTTTAGTACGCGTCTTGTGCGATCATAAATGTTTCGTCAACTAATCACATCAGTTAGACATATAATAAACCGAACATAAATTAACAACAATATAAGACATGTGATTAAAATTACACATGTACCACTTATTAAACTCCTCCTATTATGTATAGATCACATAAAAATTAGATTACTTAAACAATATATATATCATCTTACCACCAAAAAATCATATCCACATATATAAAATTAAAGTGAGCACAAATACTAACCATTCATGAACTAAATTAAGACTCTTAAGATGAACACCAACCTGATGATAAATGAATTTTTGAAAATCGAATATCAATTACCCAAATGCTATCGTTGTAACACTTGTGAATCAATCCAAAGAGATACAAAGAATAAACATTAGGAATGCAAGAAATCACTTAATCTAAGCCATTTAAAATAAGGTTTTATCTAATGATCCTAATAAAAATAAAGACAAGACAAGAATATAAACAAGCTAAGCAAACACTAAACAAGATCAAGAAATATGATAATAAAAAGGGAACCCTTGGGTGAGGTTATTGATTGGAGGATCTAATAGCTAATCTATGATGTCCAAACAATTAAACAAATGCTAATACTTAAGTATACATCATTAATTAAGACTAATCCACTCTCATTGTACTAATCTCTTTGCTAATCACTTAATCACGAACAAATTCTCATTTGTGAAAAAGTAATTACCAAGCATTAATAACAATATCATTCAACCAAAATGCTCTTTAAACACCTACTCTCATAGGCTAAACTAGCAAATACTCTATTTAGCTCTTTGGAGAATTTCATCGAACACCTTGTGTGCGTGAAATTCTCTAAGGTCCAAATCAACTTTCTCAAGCTAATCAAGCATTATGAACATTAAATAGAGAAGGAAAACAAGCATCTATAACCTAGACATCAAATATCAACCATAAAATCCCCCTAATCTACCACACCCATGAGTTCTCAAAAATACTATTCACTAATCATGAAGAACACACCAAATCTTATGAAAAAATGTTGTTAATCATGATTAGAGATTAAGAAAGAGATAGATTAGAGAAATGAACTTTCAAAATACATTAATCTTCAAGATATCTCTTACAAACTTTGCTAAGAACCTTTAAAGGAAAGAGTTTTCAAAAAACGAGAAAAGAAGATACCCCTTCTAAAAATTAGGTCTAAGGCTTTATATAGATAGCTTGGCTGAATCCCAACACCTGGTGAAGGTCGGCCGGTGTGCTTGGCCGGTGTGAGACATGGGCTTCCACACCTGGCGGAAGTCGGCCTGTGTCCCACACCTGGCGGAACTCGGCCTGTGTGCTTAGCCGATATTCTCCCTGTCCAAGGTTTGGTTCAACACCAGGTGGAGTTAGGGGGGGGGGGGGGGGGTGAGTGGGCCGGTGTGGAGGTTTTTCGCGCCAGATAGACATGTTCTTGGTAAAATCGCCATATCTCCCGAACCACTTATCCAAATGGTCTGAAACCATTTCCAGACGACAGCTAATTCATTTTTGCATCATTGTCAAGAAGACCTCCGAAGCTAAATCCTATTGAAAATTCTTCGTCTAGCCAGATCTTTCACACACCTCGGGTGACCTTTTCATTTCGCATTTGCTCCATCTCTCCAATTACCTCCAAAACGTCTCCAAGAACCTAGAAAACACTCCAAATGATGCAAGATTCTCTAGAACATAGTGTA
The DNA here is from genome assembly GCA_030161315.1 of Eutrema japonicum. Taxonomy (NCBI): domain Eukaryota; kingdom Viridiplantae; phylum Streptophyta; class Magnoliopsida; order Brassicales; family Brassicaceae; genus Eutrema; species Eutrema japonicum. The sequence continues at coordinate 17,914,803 of BSQW01000012.1, read as the reverse complement.
AACTCTCTAAACTCTAAATGAGAACAAAACACTAAAGAAATGTTATGAGACCATATGCAAAAGAGACAAAACCTAAGCTAAATGGATGCTTAAAAAAGATAAAATATGAGAATATCAGCAGATAAAAAAACAATTACCAAAAAACATCTTTTGTAGTACAAATATATATATATATATATATATATATATATATATATATATAACACGTAATTTTATAGCCAAATATTAACTTAACAAACAAAATATTTAACCATCCAAACAATCCAAGAATAGAAAAACATAATATTTAATGGTTAATATTAAAAACCTAAGAAAATAAAATAGATATATTCTGAAGTCATGATTAAAGATGTGCCACAACGCATAATAGAGAGTCTATCAATTATGACCGATTAAAAAGTATACATTAGAATAAAAAGTAAATTTTCATATAAAAAAAGCTTTAACTTCTTCATCAACCATATTAAACAGAAATCAGAAACACTGAAGAGACCAACTAACGGTGATAGAATATCGATCATTTACATGTCCCTGAAGGCTTTAACTCTCTTTCTCTGTAGACTCCTAATTTGGACACAAGATATATCATTGAGTTAGCGTTCATCTGAAAGTGATTTGAAGTCATTCCAACGGTGCGATCGAAAGTTATGTCAGTTTTCGTGTAGACAATCCAATCAGGTGAGCAGAAAAAACACATGCCTAGAAGCCAAATTTCATGTGACGCACAAATTGATAGATCTGGACAATTGATTGATCGATAATAACTTGATGAGATGGGGAAATATCACGAAGTAGCACATATCGATCAATCCTTAACATGGATCGATCAATCTATCTCTCTTGCACAAAATATATTTTTTCTTCATAATATTTTACCCCGCAATTACCTTGAATGGATTCAGTCCGACCCCAGCTATTCATATATCTATTTTTAGTCATTTTAAAGATTATGCTTTATTTTATTCTCAAACTTTTGACAATTTCTCTTTGTAGCATTTGGGGAGATGAATCTTTGACTATGCATATGAGTTAAGATTTCTAAACCCCAAATTTTGAGTTGTAATTTCATAATGATTTTTTTTTTCATCCCTTTGCTTGTTTACTTAGATTATGTCTATGTAGTCTCCTAGTTAGGTTTTAGGGTTTCAATGAATTCTAATGAATTGCTGAACTATATTTATTAGAATAGGGATTCATGTTTAGTGTTCTTCATTTATTGTTGATCATATTGCATAAATTAGATTGGCGGCTTTGTTTCTGATCCTAGGACTAAACTACTCATCAAAAGTGTTGTTAGATTTTTTTGAAAAGAACATAGATAAGCAAATTATCTTTAACCAACAAAACTGATGCTAAGGCAATTTGTGAACATATAAAACCTGAACATTAATGCATGTTTAGAATTTAGAGTTCGGACGACAGTTTAGATATTCGGATTATTAAACATAGTAGTTAACGCCACGAGAGTAGGTTGCAATAATCTCTTTGCTAATCACTTAATCAAGAACAAACTCTCATTGTGAAAAAAGTAATTACCATGCATTAATAACAAGATCAATAAACCAAAATGCTCTTTAAACATCTACTCTCATAGGTTAAATAAGCAAATCGTCTATTTAGCTCTTTGGAGAATTTCATCGAACACCTTGTTGGCGTGAAATTCCCTAAGGTCTAAATCAACTTTCTCAAGCTAATCAAGCATTATAAACATTAAATAGAGAAGGAAAACAAGCATTTATAACCTAGACATCAAAGATCAACCATAAAATCCCCCTAATCTACCACACCCATGAGTTCTCAAAAAGGCTACTCACTAATTATAAAGAACACACCAAATCTTATGAAAGAAGTGTTGTTAATCATGATTAGAAATTAAGAAAGAGATAGATTAGAGAAATGAACTTTCAAAATGCATTAATCTTCAAGATATCTCTTACAAACTTTGTTAAGAACCTTCAAAGGAAAGAGTTTTAAAACAAAGAGAAAAGAAGATAGGATCCCCCTCTAAAAATTAGGTCTAAAGCTTTATATATATAGCTTGGCCGAATCCCAACACCTGGTGGAGATCGGACGGTGTGCTTCGCCGGTGTGAGACATGGGCTTCCACACCTGGCGGAAGTCGGCCGGTGTGAGAGATGGGCTTCCACACCTGGCGGTAGTCGACCGGTGTGCTTAGCCGGTATTCTCCCTGTCCAAGGTTTGGTTCAACACCGGGTGGAGTTGGGGCGGTGTGAGTGGGCCGGTGTGGAGGTTTCGCGCGCCAGATGGACATGTCCTTGGTATAATCACCATATCTCCCGAACTACTTCTCCAAATGATCTGAAACCATTTCCAGACGACATCTAATTCATTTTTGCATCATTGTCAAGAAGACCTTCGAAGCTAAATCCTATTGAAAACTCTTCGTCTGGCCAGATCTTTCAGACACCTCGAGTGACCTTTGCATTTCGCATTTGCTCCATCTCTCCAATTAACTCCAAAATGTCTCCAAGTACCTAGAAAACACTCCAAATGATGCATGATTCTCTAGAACATAGTGTAAACTCTCTAAACTCTAAATGAGAACAAAACACTAAAAAAATGCTATGAGACCATATGCAAAAGAGACAAAACCTAAGCTAAATGGATGCTTAAAAGAGATAAAATATGAGTATATCACCTGATAAAAAATAATTACCAAAAAATCATTTGTAGTACAAATATATATATATATATATATATATATATATAAAACATAATTTTATAACCAAATATTAACCAAACAAACAAAATATTTAACCATCCAAACAAACCAAGAATATAAAACATAATATTTAAGGGTTAATATTACAAACCTAAGCAAATAAAATATATATGTTCTGAAGTCGTGATTGAAGATGTGTCACAACGCATAATAGAGAGTCTATCAATTATGACCGATTAAAAAGCATACATTAGAATAAAAAGTAAAAATTCTTTAACTTCCTTATTAACCACATGAAACAGAAATCAGAAACATTGAAGAGACCAACTAACGGTGATAGAATATCGATCATTTACATGTCCGTAAAGGCTTTAACTCTCTTTATCTATATATTCCTAATTTGGACACAAGATAAATCATTGAGTTGGCGTTCATCAAAAAGTGATTTGAAGTCATTTCAACGCTGCAATCGAAAGTTATGTCAGTTTTCGTGTAGACAATCCAGTCTGGCGAGCAGAAAAAGCACGTGCCTAGAAGCCAAATTTCCTGTGACGCACAGATCGATAGATCTGGACAATTGATTGATCGATAATAACTTGATGAGATGGGGAAATATCACGAAGCAACACATATCGATCAATCCTTAACATGGATCGATCGATCTATCTCACTTGCAAAAAATATTTTTTTTTTCTTCAGAATATTTTACCCCGCAATCACCTTGATTGGATCCAGTCGTGATTTGAGTTCTAGAACAATATTTAATTATTTATCTCTTTGAATCTCTGATTAGTAATTATTGATAGCATGCGAATTAAACACTTTTCCCTTCAAGTTTCCAGCAAATTCCTTCGTTTGGATGACCAGCTTATCAAAGAAGTGAATTCGTCATCGTGGGCACTATCTTGTAACTTCACTCATACGTTAAAATAGAAATTTGATGGAATGAGAAATGGTTAACTGCCTAAAACCCCTTCTAGTTATAGAGTCCAAACTATTTTCCCCCAAATTTTGATCTCATCACTAAACCCCCTAAACTTGTAATTTTAATCACTAATCCACCCAAACTATGTGATTCAAACTAATTCCACATCTACAATTAAATTTGTCAAATCGAGTTCAGTTACTCAAAATCGCGTTTTCTGATTTGCGATTACCCGGATCTGATTATAAACCCGATTGACAAATAATCCGACCCGACAAACTAAAACAAAAAAACGACCCAGTAAATCAAAATCGTGAGGGAAATTTGAATTGGGGTTTATCATGTTTTGGGGTTCGATGATTTGTGGTTCGTCGATCGGTAAGGTTCACCAATTTGGCTTCGTTTTCTGGAAATCGAGGAGGACTACTTCGTGTTTATAGAGTGAGAGGGGACATGTCGTTCATCTTCTTCATGATGGATATTGATCATGATAGCTTTGCGACAAGCTCGTTCATTAATTTCTTCAGTAATGTTTGAAAACTATGCTGTTATTTTGCTTAATGTTTGACAACAATCATGTTATTTGTGTTTATGTATGTAATGGATCACGGTTTTGCTATGTTAAAGGACTGAGTTCTCACTTGTTGAAGTCTTATGTTCATTCAAACAGAGTACTCTGTTTGATTTGTAAGCATCCTTATATCAAGGATCATATTATGTAAGAGACACCTAATTCGTTTTATACATCGTCACATTCCTTGATAAATAGAGATGGTGATTCGCAAAAGATGTTGACACATTGTTTTACAATCAACGTGAAACAAAATACAAACTCAGAAATTGTGATTTCTGTCGAGATCTTTCTCAGCGGCCTCTCTGATTTGTCTTTCTCTATCTCTCTCTCCTCTTGATTTCAGTTTCTTCTGTGATCTTTCGATTGGTATCTGATTTGCCACATAATATACTTTGTTGCGGGACGACTCAAAACGAGAATTGCTCACATTAAATTGATACAGGAAAGGAGACGACACGTCTTAGAGCGTGTTATGCGAGATTGATCTCCATGATGATTCTCCTACGTATCTGCTCTTCTTAGAGCGTGTTATGCAAGATCTCACGTGGTCCATTGTTCCTACAAAATATAAAACAAATCTCAGCAACAATATGAATATGGTTGTGATTGAAAAGTTTCAATGTGCGAGAATACTAAATCGAATACCAAGAGACATATTCAATCTACAAACGAGTAATATCAAACGTAAATCTAGCAAATCGAGATGCTAATGAATAATTTCAGATTTGTGACGTACTTTGCTTAAAAATTCTAAAAGTAGTTTTTAAGCTCATCCTTATGCAAAATTAATAAATTACCGTATATTAATCACTAACTAAACAAGACTTGGCCAAATTAATCAAAATTACTCTTCAAATTCGTTTTTAATTAAGCTTAAAAAATTTAAATTCCAAAAATCTCAAATCCATAATAATTAAGTGCTAAAATTAAAATATAATCATTCTAAAAGTTCAATTTAGAGTTTTCTAACAATTTCTAGCCATCATAGACATAGATATGTTTAAATTAAGAAAAACCTTTGGGTTTGGCTCATACGAAAAAGTAGAAGATTAGGATAATACCTTGTTGGAAAAGATGAGATAGTTGTTGAATTGGAATCTCTTATGAAAAAGATTGAGAATGGACCAAATATTTTTTGTAAAAGCTTGAAAATTGAAAAAGTTGTTCTTCCTCAAAATCTCGAAGTATCTTGGAAGAGAAGAAAAAGAGAGCTTTTAATCTAGAAATACTTTTTTTCGTCTTTGAAAAGTTGTTTTATATATAAAAAAAAGTTTTATGTTTTTCAAACACTTTTTGGAACGTTACCTTAGCGGGACACAAAAATTAAACCGGAATGGTTCAATTTCATGTCGGGAACATGTCCAGAACTGCACGGTTCGAGTTTGGAATGGTTCGGGAAACGTCAGGACATGTTTCTGTTCGGAATGGGTCTGGACGCGGGTCGAGCGTACATGACCGCGGCCAAACGCCACTTCGCCGCGGCTGCAGATCCTCCTGCCGCGGCCGAGTGGCTTTTCTTCTCTGGTCATTTTCTCCTTCGTTCCTTTGGCGTTTTGCGATCCGTTTCGACCGGCTTCTTCAGATTTTTTTGTTTTCTTATTTTTTTAATGTTTTTGGGTTTTTGTGGTTTTATATAAATCCTGAAATACTAAAAAAAAAACGTTAATAGAAAAAGAACGATAAAATAAAAAAAACATACCAAATGGGTTGCCTCACATTAAGAGCTTTTGGTTAAAATCGTTAGCTCGACTTCTTGGTGAGACTAGGCGTGAGCAGTAGATGTCCCGGGAGCGAATGTTCCTTGGGTGTCATCGAGTTTGTGATGTGATTCGCCTATCTTTGATATCACCTTCTTCTTTCCGCGTTTCCTCGGAACTTTTGCGTTTTTAAGAACTTGTTTCGTCTTCTCTATCATTTATTCCACTCGTTCTTCTTTAGTGTGTCTTAAGTCGGGTGGAATGGTGATCTGATTTTTGCAAATGGTTTAGAAACAAAAGGTGGACTTACCTTTGGGGGTTCCGGTTTAGTCGACTCATCTTTCTCTCTTCCTTTAGGGAAAATCGACTTTTTCTTCTTGTGCGTGTCCCTCGGGATTGGAATTCCATCCGGGACAGTTGGATAGAAGTTTTTTTGATCCACATTCAAGAAGAAAACATGACGGTTGGCGTGATCGAGTATGGCACCAACGATAGCTAAGAACGGTCAACCGAAAATCAATGGTCTATCCTTGTCTCGATCCATCTCGAGAACTTGAAAATCAGCCGGAATGATCTTGTTTTCAATAAGTAGTTGAAGATCGTTGATCACTCCCTCAGACTTCTTTTGTGATGAATCTCCAAAAATTACACTCACGGTAGATGGTGTGAGAGTCTTTATATCGAGCTTCTCGGCAAATGTCTTTGACATGATGTTGACGTTGGCTCCCGAATTACATAGACAATCTACAAAATTTATCCCGGAAATAGAGCAAGAGAAAGAAAAACGTTCCAGATAATTGGCTTTTCTTAGCCTTCGAAACGGAACTTGTTTTAGTACCTCAAATGGTGGTTCTCAAACCATGTTAGATTCGGTATTGGCTCTTCCATAGAGTGGGACGAATCTGGAAGCTTCTCCATGCTTCGTCTCTTCGTTGACTTCCTTTTTGAGCACGGTGGAGATCACGTTGCAAAATCTCTTCGGGTTATCTTTTACTCTTTCGGGCAAAGTTCCATTTGGCCTCTTAGTGGATTATGCGGTTTGAGAAACTTGCATATCCAACTTCTTGACATGGGTTGAAATAGATTCGAATTTCCCATTCAAGTCGTTGTACATACAATTTACTTTGACGTTGAATTCTTTCGCCATCTTCTCGTTGCTTTGAGCGAGTAGTTGAATCGATTCGATATTTGGGCAGCAAGTTGGTTGTTAAACATACCTTGTTGCTGAATGTTTGAGGTTTTATAAGGAGCGGCTTGAGCGTTGAAAGGCGATTTCGGTTGGAAGTTCCCATTTCCGCCATAGTTCCCTTTTTGGAACCGATTTTGGTATGGCTTGGATTGTTGAGAGGATAGCTGGTTTTGAGAGTTCTCCACGTTCGAGTTTTGATACGAGAGATTGTTGAAATTGGCATTGCAGAATTTGTTGTTGAAACCGTTGTTGAAGCGGCTTTGGTAAAAATTTTGTGCTCTGACGTAGTTAATTTCTTCATCTTGAAAATACGAACCGTTGTTGTCGAGTTCGTAATAAGCATCATCCTCGCCTACAATGGTAGTTTCACAAGCATGCACTTTGCGATTTTGGTTCTTGAGAAGTTGATTCATCATGTTCTTTAGCTCGGCTATCTCCTTGGATTCCGATATGTTTGATCTAGTCGATCTATCGTAGTCGGGAGAGTTGTTGCTATTATCTATAACAAGATTTTCGATGACGGCTCTTCCTTGGTTTATGGTGTTTGTCGAAAAGTCTCCATTACTAGCCGTGTCGAGAAAAAGTTGATATTTCGGTTATAGACCTCGGTAGAAAGTGTTGAACAAATTCGGACCAGAAAAAACGTGATGGGGGCAATCTCTCTCGTAGTCTTTGAAACGTTCCCACGATTCATGGAAAGATTCCACTGATTGTTGATGAAAGCTTTTGATTTTGTTTCTCAATGAATTCGACCTTGACTTGGGGTAGAAATGGCTTAGGAAAGCGGCTTTTCACTCTTCCCAATTAGTGATAGATCATGCGGGCAAAGATTTCAACCAACGGTGAGTTTTATCGGCTAAAGAAAAATGAAAAAGCTTACACTTTAAGTAATCGGCGGGAACTTGGTTTGTTCTCGTCGTTCCGCATATTTGTTCGAACAATTCGATGTGCTACATCGGGTGCTCAGTAGAAACTCCATGAAATTGGTTTTGCTTTATCAAAGCAATGATTTGAGGTTTGATCTTAAAATCGTTCCTATGAGGCAAATGAAGTTGAATTGCGGCTCGGTTTTGATAGTGTTGATACGGTGCATCAAAATCAGCAATGATACGGTTATGCGCTTGTCTCCTGGGATGATTAGCGGGTAGGACAGTACATTTGATGTTCTCGCCATTAGGAGAAATCGGTGCATTAGCTTGAGCATCATTCCTTGGTGCATCACGATCGACGGAAAGTTGCCGCCTCGGATTTTCAACATTTCAGTTTTGGTTTTGGTTTTCTTCGGGATCGAGAAGTGGCTGGTCATTAGCACCATGGACAGCCTCTCGGTCATCTTCGTGATCTGAAACATCACGGTCAGCCTCGTGATAAAGGTGATTACGGTTTAGTTGATCTTCCGGACGGTCGTTTTTTGGCCATCCTTAGCGTTCTTTTGAGTCTTCGGAGTTTTCTCTCGTGTCTGTCGATATCATCTAGTTGCGGTACTGTTTCTCTAAGAGTTCTCCTAGTGTTCATGCACCTAAGAACAAAAGATAAAGATAAAGGAGAATGTCAAAAGAGCAACAAAGAGCTTGAAAATAAAAAAATGTCTAGAACTGAAATTAGAATACGAAATCAAACAAGAAAAACAATCCCCGGTGGCAACGGTGCCAAAAGCTTGATGCGTCGGGATTCCTCCCGACACGGGTTTTACCCTTTAGCTAGGCTGCAAGTGCACATCAAATGCATTTGTATTTAGGGATCGAATCCACGGGCTGATCGTTGCCGATTTCTATTGATTTATAAGTTGTGTCTAGACGTAAATAAATTTTTATGGGTTTTTTTGTCACGATTGCAGCTAGAAAATTAAACTAAATAAAACATTAAGTAAGCTAATAAACTAATTAAAACGAGGTTGTAAACAATTTAAACGAAGCTTTGGGCAACAGGTAATCTCTAGGGTTCATGGCCGATTTCACTAAGAATTTGCTAGGATTTCTAAAGCGAATTTTTGTCGTCTTTGGATTCTTGAACTTGGAAAACGGACACTATGTGTAGTATACTTTCGTACACCCTACACACCAAAAATTTTAGTACTTGACCGGTGGCTTTCGTCTCCGGCCGCACAAAAAGTTATGATTATACTCAAAAGTCGTTAACGCTTACAATCCCTTCACAAGTATTCTTTCGTATCTTGTGACAGTTTTGCTCGTCTACACTAGGTCAAGCATATGGATCCAATACCTTTTTAGTTATAAATAAATCTAAGTTCAGTTGCAAGGAGATCAATCAAGCAAAGATTCATTAAGAAAGAGGATAAAACGAAGAACCCTAATTGGTATCCTAGTCTAAAAACTCAATGAATAATCGAACCATGAGAGCCCCTTTGAAACCCTATACCCTACAAGAAAAATACTCAGCCATAGCTGATATAAACATAATCAATATATTGAAAAGAAAACAGTAAAGAAAAGGGGTGAAGAAGGCTTCTCTATCGAAGAACACCGATCGAGAATCCTTGCTCCACACCGAAGAACAAAAGTAATAATTGCTAGGGATTCTTCTCTGCCTTAAAGTGTGAAAAGAAAAATGTGTGTGTCTGTCTGTCTAAAAGACCAAAAACAAGTATTTATAGTCTTCACTTCGTTTAGGGTTTGATGTGAAAAGATGATTTTGGGCTCGGGTGAAGAAACAAGCTCGTTTTGGACGGACATGGAGTGGCCGCGGGTGCAAGCCTTATGGCCATGGCAAACTGCTGCTTGGCCGTGGGTCGAGCTCCTCCAGGTGAGGCGAAATGGTGATTGGCCGCGGGTCGGGGTTCTCCTGCCGCGGTGGACTTCTCTTCGAGGCATCTTCATCAGTCTTCAGTGCTTCTGGTGTATTTAAGGATCCAACCATTGGATCACCTCCAATCCAATTGCATTTTAAATCTGGTTGTATATACATTGTTGTGTCTAAATTTGGTGATAATCAGATGGTGAGAAGGTCTTCTTTGATTGCAAGACTTATAACATTACGAGTTTATCCAAAACATACTTTTGTTTCGAAATGCACTCTTTTATCCCAAATTACCTGAAATGTCTTTCAAAACTCTAAAACATGGAAATAACTTGAAAACCATTGAAAACAGAGTTAAAACACCTGCAAAAGATATTAAAGTGATCCATAAAAATGGTCAAAAACCGGTGTTATCACCAGTTCATCTTTAGCATGTACCACACCCCAAACCTTAACCATCATTTTCGAACCTCACTCTTTCATCTCTTGTTGTCTTATGTAGAGATATGTGCAAAAACGTTGGAGAGGGAGGAACGACACAGTTTTCAGTCACTCGAGAAGACAGAAGACTAGATGGATTCGGTTATGGAGGTATCAACAAATCACTTAAAAGTTACCTTGGAAATCTGTTATCACTGGTAAATTTTTGTCCTTCCTAAGACTCCCGTTAAAGGTGTTTCCCCTTTTAACAAAAAAAAAACTCGAAAGGAAAGGAAACAAAAGCCTAAGAGTCTTAGGGTAGTCGATATTCTTTTATACCAAGGCAACCATGTTTCGTAATGAGGTGTGAGAAGCCATTCGAATCATTTCCCGGAGAAAAATCTAAGTCCGGGGGAATGGCAGGAAAGTTATGTCAAAGGCAGAAAAGTACCGGAGAAGAAAGAATTCGCAACTACACTTATGCGAGTAGGAAGTGATTGGAAACTATGGATATCAATAGCTCCATTATCTCTTCTTGTTTTGCATAATATCTAGCACCCTCTGGCGGAAATACGGTAACCCGAAACACTTTTAACCTCACCTCTAAAAATCCCTTAATGCCTAGCCTCGATTGTCTTGGTTAGTATTTTTGATGAGATTCACGCAGCCTTTAATGAATGTTAAGAGCTAGTTGACTGAAAGTTAGAGTTTGTGTGGTTATATTTTCGAATGACGGATACCGTGGACTAGCGTTGCAGTACTTTAGTGAGAATTTTCTAGACTAATTCGATTGATGCATTACGTTTGTTATGGTTTAGAAGGACGGTCATTAAGATTTTTGTTAGTTACTATGTTTTAAAAACTTATTTCCGAGTTTAGATTTCTGTTTTTTTTTTAGAACAAACAAAGATCTAAGTCTGGGGGAGTTGATAACACCGGTTTTTCACCATTTTAATGGATCGCTTTAATATCTTTTGCAGGTGTTTTAACTCCGTTTTCAATGGTTTTCAAGTGATTTCCATGTTTTAGAGTTTTGAAAGACATTTCAGGTAACTTGGGATAAAAGAGTGCATTTCGAAACAAAAATACGTTTTTGGATAAACTCGGACCGTCAAAACTCTTGCAATCAAAGAAGACATTATCACCGTCTGATCATCACCAAATTTGGACAAAACAAAGAAGACACAACCAGCTTTCAAATGCAATTTGTTTGGAGACATTCCAATGGTTGGATTATCCAATATACCGAAGCACTGAAGGCAGATGAATCAGCCTCGAAGAAGAGTCCACCGCGGCTAGAGGAGATCTACCACTGCCAACCACCAGTTCACCACGGCCAGGAAAGCTCCACGCGTGGCCAAGCCTCATTTTGCCACGCTCAGGCAACCCCGCACCCACGGCCACTTCCTATGCGACCAAATCGACTCTGTTTTACTCCCGAGGCCAATTCCGTCTTTTCAAATCAAACCCTAAACGTCTACAACGAAGTGAAGACTATAAATACATGTTTTAGGTCTCTTAGAGACATACTTCTTTCACGCTTAAGGTAGAGACAAATTCCTTGCAATCTTTTTACTCTTGTTCTTCGGTTTGGAACAAGGATTCTCGACTCGTGTTCTTCGATAGAGAAGCCTTTCTTCATCCCTTTTTCTTAGTGTTTTATTTTCAATTATTAATTATGTTAATCTCAGCTATGACTGAGTAGTTCTCTTGTTGGGTATAGGGTTTCAAAGGGGGGCTCTCATGGTTCGATTATTCATTGATTTTATAGACTAGGATACCAATTAGGGTTCTTCGTTCTTTCCTTTTTATTAATGTGTTTTTGCTTGATTGATCACCTTGCAATTGAAATTAGGTATTTTTAGAACTACGAAAGTACTGGATCCATATGCTTGACCTAGGGTAGACGAGCAAAACCGTTACAAGATACGAAATCATACTTATAAAATGATTACAAGCGTTAACGACCTTTGCGTATCATCATAATTTTTTGCACGGCCATAGACGAAAGCTACCGGTTGAGTATGATGCGTATCGGATTCGTCTCCAAAACTTCAGGTTTTAAATTTGTAAACCTTAAAGCCTGGAAATGCACATATGTGCGTTGTAGTACTTAAGGTATCGATCTACAGGGAGGGAATGCTGCTCTGCGAGACCTCAGACACTGTATAGTAAATAAACCTAAGACGAATATATGTTTATAGGGTTTTATCACGAACTCAAAACTAAAAATCTAAACTATACTAAACTAAACTAAACTAAGCGAGAAAATAAGAAAGCGAACGAGACTAAAATAAGCTAAACTAACCGAATAAATAAATCTAATATAAGTGAACAGTAGCAAGCAATAATTATTTCGAGGTTGTGAATCAATTAAACGAAGCGTTGGGCAATCGGGAATTTTCTAGGGTTTATGGCCGATTTTTACAAGGAAATTTCTACGATTTCTAAAGCGACTTTTTAGAAAGGGGAAACGTCTTGAAATGGGAGCCTTAGAGAGAGCGAAAATTACCAGTTACAAACGATTTCCAAGGCAACTTTTTAGTTTGATTTGTCGATACCTCCACAACCGAATCCGTCTACAAATGTTAAGTTTTGAGTGGGATACTGGCTAAAGATGAACATGCCATGTAGGACAATAAAGAGTGGTAAAAATAAAAAAATTTCCTAGATGTATGACTTGTTGTCTCGCCTAAAACAATTGATAAGAAAATTAAATATAGATTAAGTCCAAATAAAATGAGCTAGTATATCCTGTCAGAAAGAATTTCTATGGCTCGAAATCCTCTGGAGATGTCGCATTGAAAGCACTCTAGCAACCACCTAGTCTAGTACTTAACCACAAAAGAGCTGGCACGAAGAAATAGCGTAGAAGCATACTGGTCTAAATCATCATAGATTTTGTTCTTATGTTCCTGAAAAATACTTAATAATAATACTACACGAGGTCTTAAAAATTCAGCGATAATTTAAAAGATCCAAAGAAAAGAAAAATAGATTATTAATGGATAAACATCCTCCCCCGGACTTAAATCACATTGTCCTCAGTGTGAAAAAGTTTATGAAATGATGGTAAAATCATTAAAATAAAAGATAAGGTGAAAGAGATCGATTAAACCATGGTGGTGAAGTGCATGGCTAGGCGTCGCCTGAGCCATCTGTCTCGGAGTCGGGCGTGTTGCCATCAAACTGGTGGTGCTATTTGAGGAAACGCATCATGTGCATGTATCTTCTCTCTTGTCGTGCTATCTTCTTCTCAATGGCTGCGTATTCTGGTTCGTGTTCGTGAGACAAACTCGCGGATCGTGCACCGGCCTGTGATTGTTGAAGTAGTCGAGCACGCTCTGCCTCAGCGTCTCGGTTTTCCTTTGGCCACTAGGAACTGTCCAATCGTGTACGGTAGGTATGTAGTCCATCTCCTCCGGTATCCATCTAGGTGCTGCTCCTTCTCGGAGTATAGGGACAGAGTTAGAAGGTAAGAAGAAAAAGTAGGACTCACGGACATTAGTGAAATATTTGTAACCAAATCTGTCAAGGTCGAGTGAAGCGCGAGAGATCATGCAGTCTCACGAGAATTGCATCAAGTCGAACCAGCTTCCTTGGAGTGGAACCTCGTTCGAGAAATCGAAGTGCACGTCTTGTAGAATGGCCGTGATGATGCTTCCGAAGGCGGTAGTAGTGTCCTCGGGTTTTGTGGTGGGTGCGTCGTGTTTCACCTTCACCAAGTTCTTCAAGACAATACAAGAATAGCAAGCATAGCGCGGGTCATCGGTGAAAGGTAATTGAAGGGTGACAAGCTCGCCTTTGAGGACACTCCCCACGTTCAATCTCGACAATATGGTGTGCGCTAAGAGCTTGTGTGTATAGCGGATAGCGGGATGCGTGATTATGGCGGCCTTGGACCGTCCGTTGTCGTAGATGCCTTGTTCCATTATGCTCCATAGATCTTCATCCGGATTCTCCTCGGGGTGAATCTCATCGAGATATTGAAGCTTCAAATCGTCACAAAGTTTCGGGATCGTTAGAGCATAAGAATATCAGCGAATGGTAAAAGTAAGTGTACCGTCGTTCGCTCTCACATTAGAGCGTCTCTTGTAGCACATGGTGACGATCGATAAGAATTCTTTGGTGAGATCTTCGTAGGTAGGGAGATTGAGCTCCATGAAAGGTAGAAGGTTAAGTGCGTCGAGATACCAAATCACGTCTTCTCTAATCCCGAGGGTGTCGAGAGTCGAGTAATCTATGCGAGGTGTTGATTTGATAACCATATTGTTGAGCTTCTCAAGGTAATCGATATTCGGGTCCATAGATTTACTGACATATTGTACCTTTGGTCTTCGTTCCGGAGGTGGTGTTGGTTCACGTGGAGGAGAAGGAGTTGGGTCATGTCGTGGAATCGGCACACAAGTTCTAGTTGATCGTCGTCGACTTGCAAAGAACTTGCCAATATTTGTGTCGTCTACCATGCCACTACAAGAATAAACTCGATTTCCGACGGGTATATTGGTCGGAAAACGGTCGGAAAACGTCTTTACCGACGAATTTCTGACCAATTTGGCCCGTCGGAACTATCGCGTCGGCAATCAAATATGGTCGGAAATTGGTCGGTAATTCCCGACAGATTCCCGACCAGTCCATTCCCGACCATTTACCGACGCTAAATATCACCCGACGATTTACCGACTAAAGTCCGATGCGCCCATTCCCGACCAAATACCGACCAGACTAAGTTCCGACCATAATAATACCAGACGATTTACCGACAAAATTCCGATGACTTTGTTTCCGACCAAATGCCGACGTTTCTAATTTCCGACCTTTCTAATTCCTGACCAAATACCGACCAGACTAAGTTCCGACCAAATTCCGACTATAATAATACCCGACGATTTACCGACAAAGGTCCGATGACCTTTTTTCCGACCAAATGCCGACGTTTTTTATTTCCGACCGAATTCCGACCTTTCTAATTTCCGACCAAATTCCGACAAAATATATTATTTTGAAATTATTTTAAAAATTATGAATATTGATTAATTTAATTCAATTGAAAATAAATTTATTCGAAAATGAAAATTAATATTAAACATTAAAATTAATATTAAACATTAAAATATTTGAAAATAAAATAGTTTAGAAATAAAAAAGTGTTTTTAAAACATTAAAAATTAACATTATTAACATTTGCAGATCCGGATTCGGATCCGGATCACGTTCCCGGGTAATCCGTAAACTTCGCTCTCATCCAAGACGACATGCTAGCGATTTCTGACCTCGCCTCCGAAAGCTCATCTTGCGTGGCACCTAACCTGAATTCGGTGTCCGTTTTCGCCGCCTCCAAAACTTCTACTTTGGACTTGAGCTCTCCATTCTGCTTGATGAGATCTTCAGAGAAAAAAGAACCAGAAGAAGACCCGTCGTCCATAAACGGTATCGTACCCAAACCGCCGCGACGTCGCCTTTTTTTATCAAGGGGAAATTCCTGTATAAAATATAAATAAATTAGAACATAATAAAATTATAATGTAAAACTATAAGAAAAAAAAACTTACGTTCAAAACGAGTTGGTTGACCGCTTCCCGCGACATCTCGAAGGAGGAGGAGGAGTCACCTTGTGACTGTTGGGTCAGCTCGATGTCGGTCTTCTGCTTCGTCACGTTCTCGTAGATCTCCCTTATGAGGGGATCCTGAATAAGCCCGGTTGTCTTGTTCGTGTGGCACCTCTTCATTAAGTCCAAATGATTCGGACGCACACCTCCGGCCTCATTAGTCTATAAAAACAAATAAATTTAAATATGAATAAATAATTTAATAATTAATTAAGTAGAGAAAACAATGTAAACAATAAAAGATTACCATTTGAATTTCTCGGGTGTGGAAGCTGCTCGATCCGGAGTTGTGGATGTATTGGCCCTTCCCGTTGCGCTCACTCTTTCGGTTTCCCGAATTAGTTTTCGAGAGTTTCTCTGTCTCCGGTTGTTGCCAATATAGTCCGTAGTGATTCCAAACCTCCAAATTCAAGCCTTTCGGCTTGTCTCCCCTTTCCTCCACTTTTTCTTCCACTCGTTCATGTGTCTCTTGAACTGCGTACTCGCTTCCTTCATAAATAATTTTTCCACCGTGACAGTATGAGAAGGATGCCATGTAAACTCTTGTTACGAAAACATAAATAAAAATGCTTAGTAAAATATTAAAAAAATAGTTATAAATATAAGAAAAAATATATTAATTGACAACTTACCGCAAATTGTCTAAACCAAATTTGCTTCTCATCATACGGGACTTCTGAAAACTTCTTGTACGGTTTGTCGAGGATCGAATGGAACATCCTCATAATGGCCTTGCTAATCCCGTTGTTCGATATACCAAACCTACAAAAAAAGATAAACTATAAACAATTTGATATTAAATATATATATATATATATATATATATATATATATATATATATATATATATATATATATATATATATATATATATATGAACTAAAGGTTTTTACCATGTCGATCTTCCAACGAGATGCGGATCAAGCCGGATGTGCAAGTCCCGACCCGGCTGTTGGACTAACTCATCGATGGTCATGATTCGAGGAGCTTGACTCTGCGACTCTGGGATAGTCGATGCGGCCAGACTTGGTGGTTCTGGCCCTCGAATCGAACCACCGGTACGTGGAGGTTGTTGCATCCCTTGAGACGAACCACCGATGCTCAAGTTCGCGAAACCATTGTAAGACCTTAACAAAAACGCAACATTTGTTAGATATTAAACGCAAAATTATAAATGATTTATTACCAACAAAATATATAAATTATAAATTATAAATTAAACGTAATTGAAGAAAACAAAGGTGTGATCAAAGCGATATCGGAGAGGATGCCGTGAAGTTCTGAAAAAGCCGAGCCAGAATCTTATGCATCACTTCTTAAAACACAACATGGGTCTATTGATTGATAAGATAGTTAAACTTTAATGTTCTTGTATAGGATACCCAAATCACGTATACAAATAATACTAACTGGTCCCACGACATATAACCAAAAAATTGAAATCCTAGGACAAAAGCAAGTGCTAGTTGAAAACCAAATGAAATACAACCGTTAATCATTAAAAAAACTATAAGGTACGGCTATTCACTCATTCTCCTCTAATGACCCACCACCAAATACGTAAGCATCAGATATATACAAGTAACTATCCAAAGAACACAAGTCACAGGTTAACATCAAGGAAAAAAAACACAAAGCACACCATAACATCAGTTCTTGGTTGATTTGAGTCACAAAACCTATAAAAAAAACTCCTATGCCAGAACCATTGGAGGAAAAATGGGAAGTATAGCTTAATCGAAGTTTTCTCGTTGAACCATTCACGTTTCAAGTCCAAGAAAACAAATTCAATCTAACGTATAAAACTCTACCAGCCCGAGACACCTTCCCTTGGGCCAAATCAGCCTTCAACAATGCGTAAATCAGGTTTGATTGAGAGACATATGACTCGTTGTTCGAAGGATGGAACAAATATTCCGATCTAAACACTTTACACCAAATCAAAAACAAACAACCTAGCTATCCAATTCCGTGGAAATCTCAATGTTGCAGAAAACGAAATCTATAAGTTGAGGAGAAATCAACCTAGACTTAAAGAGCTTTTGCTTCTTTAAGTCTTCACATATATAAATTACCAACAAAAAAAAGAAGATAAATTACCATGATTGATTTTTTTTTTTTTTTTGGGGATTCGTTTCTGCACAACCGGGATTTCAATAGTTTTTTTTCCAAAATATTTGCTACAATCCAAATTTAACTTAGCGTTTTCTGCACTATGCGGTCTAAAATTATATATCAAATTACCTAAAATTACACTTACATGGTGAGAAGATGTCGGCGGCGGTGGAGGAGGGAAGGCGGCTCCGGCGGTCGGCGGCTTCGGCGGACGGCTGCTTCGGCGGACGGCGGCTCAGGCGGTGATGGTCGGCGGAGAGAGAGAATCGGAGAGAGAGGAGAGATCGAAGAAATGAAGAAGACGATGCGGCACAGGTATTTAGATCTAGGTATGGTCGGAATTCGGTCGGTTTTGAAAAATACAAAACCGTCCAAATATTTCATTTACCGGTTAATTTTCGCGGGTTTTATTTCAGAATGGTCGGAAATCGGTCGGTATTTCCGACCAATTTCCGACCATACTGAGCATTTATTCATAATATTGCATGTCGCGGATTGATATATTGTTAAAACATCTAAATATCTTAGAAATGAAAACAATATGGCAAGGTAAACATAAATATAGTATATGACGCTTTTTCTGAATCGATAAGAGAACGGGTTTAACCTCTCTTAACGAAACATATAACTTATACTTACACTATTCGTTTTCTTGTAAGGTTTGGATTAGATGTTCAAAAAGATTGATTTTTAAGATAAAAATTGGTATTTCATATACGGTTTAGGGTTTATAACTCCAACATAAAACTTTCGAAATTATTTGTAATTTCCGACTAATTTCCGACTAATTTATGACAATTGATTCATATTGGTCGGAAATTGGTCGAAAATTCCTTGCAATTTCCGACCAATTTCCGACCATACAGGGTTTAGGGTTTAAAATTCTTAATTTTCAAACTGTATACTGTTTAATAAACATGTAAACATCTTATGTCTAACAAATATGTGGCAAAATAAAAATATAATAAAATATATGATGTTTTTATAAATTGAAAGTATATCGAATTAAACCGTTCATAACGAAACATTCACTTTATATTTATACTTTTCGGTTTCTTTTAGGTTTTATAGGATATGCCGCAAAATTGGTTTAGTTAAGATATATGGACATTCAATTCTTTCAAAAGATCATATCTAACCATATTAAACATAGTCCAAATCAAATTTATGCGGTTTGAGGTTTCGAAACCCCAAATGGTCGGAATTTGGTCGGAAATGTCGAGAAATTCCGAAAATTTTCTGACCATACAAAGAAAAATATTCATATTGGTCGGAAATTAGTCGGAAATTCCGACCAAATTCCGACCATTTAGAGTTTCGAGTATAAAATACTAAATTTTCAAATTGTATACTGTATAATAAACATGTAAACATCTTATGTCTAACAAATATGTGGCAAAGTAAACATATAATAAAATATATGATGTTTTTATAAATTGAAAGTATATCGAATTAAACCGTTCATAACGAAACATTCACTTTATATTTATACTTTTCGGTTTCTTTTAGGTTTTATAGGATATGCCCCAAAATTGGTTTAGTTAAGATATATGGACATTCAATTCTTTCAAAAGATCATATCTAACCATATTAAACATAGTCCAAATCGAATTTATGCGGTTTGAGGTTTCGAAACCCCAAATGGTCGGATTTTGGTCGGAAATGTCGAGAAATTCCGACCATTTTCCGACCATACAAAGAAAAATATTCATAATGGTCAGAAATTAGTCGGAAATTCCGACCAAATTCCGACCATTTATAGTTTCGATTTTCCGACCAGTTTCCGACCAAACAAAGAATGGCCGAGGGAAGTTTTAGCCGGGGGAAGTTTTAGCCGGGGCAAATATAATTCAATCCTTCCCGACCATTTTCCGACCGATCCTCGTGTCCGGTCGGAAAATGGTCAGAATATATAATTAAATGTATTAAAAAATACGTAGACCATATTTAAGCATTTGAAAATTTTTGAAAAATTTGTTGATTTAAAATAGATGCATATGAAAAAACATTGTTAAAAATTTATTCTGAAACTGATGAATAAAATTAAATAGATGTATAGGAATCCTTATTAATTAAAAATATTCGTACAACTAATTAAAGCATGTGAAAAAAGTTTCATAAATTTGTTACTTAAAAATAAATGCATATAAAATATTTTTTACAAAAACCTATTCTGAGTCCGATGAATAATCTGAAGAAGCTGAATCGGATTCCTCATCAAATTCTCCTCTCTCTTCTTCAGAATCCTCAAATAGTTCGCCCATGCCGGTGAAGTCAACCACAAGGTCAACCTCTAGAGAATGCTCGATTTCACCTAAATTACCAATTGGCATTTCTTGTAAAGGGTCATGCTCGGAAACACTAGATATCATTCCTCTTGGTTGTATCGATGTTACTGCAATCCACGGATCTTGCTTGTTCCTAACCCGGGGGTATCAAATGTAGGAAACTTGGTCTGCTTGTGAAGCAAGAATAAATGGATCGTATTTCCGATGTCGCTTGCCTCCGTGAACAGATGTCACACCGAATTCGTCCTGACGTAGACCTTCCACTGGATCATACCAATCGCAATAGAACACAATGCACTTCAAACCAATCATTCCTGGATATTTGACTTCTAATATTTCGCGGAGTATTCCGTAGTAGACAAATTCTCCGGATGTAGACGAAATACCGTAGTTGCATGTTGTCCTTGAACTCCCATCACGAAAAGCCTTAAAAGCATACCCCCGAGTGCAATACATCGGATAAACACTTGGAACAAAAGTAGGGCCACGCACCATCTCAACTAACCATGTGGGAATCGATGTCCCGGTAGTATTCATCTGATCAACCTGTACAATTTGTGGACACTCATAAAAAATATGTGTAAGCATGTAAAATTTAGTTTAATTGCGGGAAATCGAGCACTTACGTAATATTTCAACCAATCCGTGAATTCATTCTGTTTACGGACCATAAGCTCATCCTCTGTGCAATTTGGAAACCAATTCCTTATTTGCTCCATGTATATACTGTGAATAAAACAAATACATTATTCAAAATACTATCAAGGATTAATTTTTGGTAATTACTAAACAAATACATTATTCAAAATCAAGTGACGTACCTCTCATATTCGAAAACGTCTACGCAGTTTGTCAGAAGATATGTATGCAAATGCCTTTGTTCCTCCTCTGTTAGTCGTCTAGACCTTCCTTTTCCACTAAGCCTTCCAATTTCTGCAAAAATATTTGGGACATAGACCGGATACAGCGGTTTTTCTCCTCCATCATCATGACGTGCAGGTCGTCTACTTTTAGTCTTCACCGAAGATGAAAAGTAGTAGCTAGCAAAGTTGGATGCTTCTTCATTCATGCTCTGTGCAACAATAGAACCCAGCATATATCGCTCAAACGGATACATCCATCGATATTGAACTGGCCCACCAAGTCTTGCTTCCCTAGGAAGATGAATAGGAAGATGTTCCATAACATCGAAAAATGCTGGTGGAAATATTTTCTCGAGGTTGCATAGGAGAGCCGGTATCTTCTCCTCCAAATTTTGGATACCGTCTGCTGTAAGTGATCTCGTGCATAAATCCCGGAAGAAAGCACCGATCCCTGCATAAATGATAAATAAAATTAGTAAAATTTAGACAATTTAGATAAATTTAGTAAAATTTAGATATAATTTTGTAAATTATAAATGTACCTGCAATAGCTCCATGGACGTTTCTAGGAAGAAGACCCGCAAAGGCAAATGGAAGGAGGCGTTGCATGATAACGTGACAATCATGACTCTTCAACCCTGAAAACTTCCCTTCTCCAATATTAACGCATTACGAAGGTTAGATGCGTATCCGTCTGGGAATTGAACACTATGCGTAATCCAGTCGAAGAACACCTCTTTTGAAGGCTCATCCAAACGGAAAGCGGGGGCCTGAGATTTTCCGTTCGCCATTATATGGAGTTCCTTCCGAGAACAAATTTTTGGCAAATCCAATCTGGCCTTCAAATTATCTTTCGTCTTCCCTTGAACATTTAGAACAGTATTCATGATGTTGTCAAAAAAGTTTTTTTCAATGTGCATGACATCTAGATTATGGCGCAGCAGATGGTTCTTCCAATATGGCAAATCCCAAAAAATACTCCTCTTGTTCCAATTGTGGTACTCGCCACAACCATCTACGGGAAAATGACCATTACCACCACATGAAACCGTCTTCTCAGCACCAAAATCTCTCAACTGAGTGATGATGTTATTCCCATCCGGCTCAGGAGTTGGACCATCAAATACTTTTTTGTTCTTCTTAAACAATGTCGTGCTCCGACGATATGGATGATCAAGCGGCAGAAATCGTCGATGACAATCGAACCAAGAAGTCTTTCGACCGTGCTTCAATTGGAACGCATCAGTGTTATCTTGACAATACGGGCACGCCAACCTTCCATGAGTCGACCATCCAGATAGCATACCAAATGCTGGAAAATCACTTATGGTCCACATAAGTACCGCACGCATCGTGAAATTCTGTTGGAGTGAAATATCGAACGCTTGAACACCATCTTTCCATAACATTTTCAACTCATAAATTAATGGCTGCAAGAAAATATCAAGGGATCTCTTAGGATGCTCCGGTCCGGGGACAAGAATCGTGAGGAACAAAAACTCTCGTTTCATGCACAAACTAGGCGGCAAATTGTAAGGTGTGACGATTACTGGCCACAATGAATATTGCCTCCCATGTTTCCCAAAAGGGTTGAATCCATCTGTAGATAACCCGAGGTATACGTTACTTGGCTCAGCCGCAAAACTAGGATACACCTCTTGAAAATGTTTCCACGCTTCTGCATCTGAAGGATGCGCAATCTCTCCATATGAGTTATGTTCTGCATGCCATCTCATAGCTCCTGCCGTGCGCTCGGATTGATATAACCTCTTCAAGCTATCTGTTAACGGCAAATACCACATCCGTTTATGTGGAACTGGTACTCTTCCACCCGTTTCCTGATACCCAGGTTTCCCACAAAAACGACACTTGCGACGGTTTTCGTCCTTTCTCCAGTATATCATACAATTGTCGATGCACACATCTATCATCTGATACGGCTATCCAAGACCAGCTACAAGTTTCTGAAACTCGTAGTATGAAGCCGGTGAGAGATTATCTTCAGGTAAAATATCTTTCACAAAATCAGCTATCGCATCCACACAATCCTCTGCCAAGTTGAAATCGGTCTTTATTGTCATCAACCTGCTTGCAGTTGATAAAGGCGATATTCCCTCTCTACATCCTTCGTATAGTGGATGCTTAGCTGCATCTAGCATATCAAAAAACTTCCGAGCTTCTAAATTAGGTTCTTATATTCTAATACCGTCTGGAAAATACGATGCTACGTTTTCGCGATACGCATCATTCACCATCTGAACGTTTGCATCTACTTCCGGTGTTGGTTCCTATATAATTCTACCCGAATAATTAAAACCACTAAAATGATATTGCACCATTGCATCAGTTTCTCCATGCGTATACCAAATCTTATAACTCGGCATTAACCCATTCCTATAAAGATGCTTCCATACTTCCCCAACAGAGACTAATCTATGATTCCGACATTTAGGACAAGGATAATACAATTTACCGTATTCCGACGTCATGCTATTGTTTGTCGCAAATGTCATGAATTCCTCAACATCTTGTGCATACTCCTCCGTCAATAGATTCGTCGCTGGATCTTGCCGTGGTCTATCCATCCACGATCGAAAATAATCTCTAGTGTGGGGATTTGAAGAATACATTTTCTATGTTTTTTTTTGGGTGTAAATTGTGAATGAGGGTGGTGTTGTATTTATAATTAAAATTTCCGTGGATTTCCGACCAATTTCCGACCAGTATAAAAATTCAAACGGCTATGAAACGGCTAGTGCAACGGGCAGATTAACGTTTATATTTTCGTTGGGAGTTGGTCGGATTCCTTTCTGGTCGGAAATTGGTCGGAAATTTCTGACCAATTTCCGACCACCTTAATACTCGCCAACGACTATAAACGGCTAATGCAACGGGTATATTAACGTGTATATCTCGTCGGAAAACAGTCGGAAATCGGTCTGTAATACCGACTAATTTCCGACGATTTCATTCGGTCTCCAATCTGTCGGAAATTGGTCAGAAATACCGACCAAAATTCCGACCAAGTTATAATGGTCGGGAATTCCTGACCAATTTCCGACGGGTGCTGTTTCGTCGGAATGTCGTCGGCATATGGTCGGTAATTTCCGACCATTTTAACTTGGTCGGAATTTTGGTCGGAAATCGGGATGTTTTCTTGTAGTGTGCTTGCGGTGTCCGATCCTCCTCGGTTCTCCTCGTGCTGAATTGAAAATGATCTCCGGGAAGTCTCTCCTACGTATCCGCTCTTCTTTGAGCGAGTTATTCTCATTCTTGCGTGGTCCATTGTTCCTACAAAATAGAAAACAATTCTAGGAAAAAGTATGAATATGGTTGTGATTGAAAATTTTCATTATGCGAATATATTAATTCTAGTATCAATTCAATCAATAAAACGAGAAATATTGATCACAAGTTTAAACAAATCGAGTTCATGATCGTGAATTCCTGGTTTTTGACGTTCTTGCATAAAAATTTATAGATATCGATTTTAAGTTCTACTTTATGCAAATTTCAGTAGATTACCGTTTGCTAATTTACGATATAACTAGACTTGTTCAAATTAATCAAAATTAATCTCCAAGTTCATTTTTATTTAAGCTTGAAAATTTTAAATCCCAAAAATCTCAAATCCAAGGGAATTAAGTGCTAAAATTGAAGTCTAGACATACTAGAAGTTCAATCTTAAGTTCTTTAACAATATCTAACCATCAAAGATATAGATCTAGTGAATTCAAGAAAAACACTAGGTTCTTGTTCATATGAAAAAGTAGAGGTTTCGGTTCGTACCTTGTTGGAATTGACGAGATGAGTGAGGAATTGAAATCTCCTTCGAAAAAGAATGAAA
This sequence comes from Eutrema japonicum, assembly GCA_030161315.1. Taxonomy (NCBI): domain Eukaryota; kingdom Viridiplantae; phylum Streptophyta; class Magnoliopsida; order Brassicales; family Brassicaceae; genus Eutrema; species Eutrema japonicum. The sequence continues at coordinate 17,889,836 of BSQW01000012.1, read as the reverse complement.
ATGGACTGAAGAATTTTTGAAAAAGCTTTTGAATTGAAAAATGTTGTTCTTGCTCAAAATCTCCAAGTCTTTTTGAAGAGAAGAAGTAAAAGACCTTGAATCTTGAAATTCTCTTTTTGTTCTTTGAAAAATTGTTTTTATGTAAAAAGAAGTTTTCTGTTTTTTAAAAACTTTTGTGACTTACCTTAGCGGGACACGGGAATTAAACCTGGTTTGGTTCAATTTCACATCGGGAACATGTTCGGGATTGCACGGTTTAGTGTCAGAAACGGTTGGGAATGGTCGGGATGAAGTTCGGGATAGAATGAGGCTAGCCGCTGGTCGAGCATGCGCGACCGCGGCCAAGTGCCTTCTCGCCGTGGGTCGGGCTTCTCCAGCCGCGGCCGAGAGCCCTTCTTCTCGGGTCGTTTTCTCCTTCATTCCTTCGTCGTTTTCTGATCTGTTTCAAACGTCATCTTCATTTTTTATTTTTTTCTGATTTTTTTTCCTTTTGAATATTTTTGGGTTTTTTTTTTTGGTTTTATATAAAGCCTGAAATACTAAAAAGAAAAACGTTAATAGAAAAAGAAAAATAAAAGAAATAAAAACGTATCAAATGGGTTGCCTCCCATTAAGCGCTTTTGGTTAAAGTCTTTAGCTCGACTTTTTGGTGAAACTAGGCGTGCCTAGTCGTAAAAGGACAATGTCTTACGACAAGTATTCTTTGATTTAACCTTGTAATCCTTCGTATAGAACATATCACGCCATTCCCACTCGGGATTTCTGTCATAAAGTCCGAGATGGTGATCTCCTCCGGGATCACAAAGGAAAATCAGATTTGGAGCTTCCTTGGAGTATGCTTCTTCTTCTTTGATGTTCTCGGATGGTATAGCCATGTTGCAAGATGCATAGATGGTAGGCTCTAGATCAGTTCTGGCCTTGGTTAGAGCTTGAGTGTTGATAGAAAAGAAGTCTTATTCAAAGAAGTAGGATCGGGATGCAAAACATCGATGTTGAGATGAACAGGGGCTGGCCGCGGGTCGGTGATGTGCACCCGCGGTGGAAGGAGAGTTGGCCGCGGGTGGAGACGGCGCGACCGCGGTGGGGGTGTGTCGGGCAGAATTGCTCGGCTCGTCGTCTACTTCATCTCCGATGATGTATTTTGGTCCTAGGGTAGTATTGGGCTTCTCCTTAGCTTCATTTAAGTCTACATCACGTTTCATATGAGCAAGGGCAGAGTGTGCATCAAAAGAGATACTTTGTATGTTGAAATTGTCGGTTTAATGTTTTCGTCTAGTGTGACGGGTGCACCTTTTTCTAGAATGTTTTCAACATTCTTCGTAGCTCCTCCAGTGTCTAAAAGTGGTTCATCTCCGCTGCATGTGTTCATAAAATGAGACTCACGAAACTCTATTACCTTGATCGAGCATGGAACGTCAAATCTTTTGGGATCCTTCTCCTCAGAAAATGTCTTCAATGGCGGCTCGGGTGTATCCGTTAGTGTCTCATCCTTCATGAGGTATGTCTCATGCTCAACGTGGTATGGAGCAGGAGTAGAAACATGCCCTTCTTCTCCTTGATGTTCTTCTATAATGACATGAGCTTGAGAATCCAAGGGACTTTCATATGATGCCTTCTTTCTAACCAATTTGAATACGGGTTTGACACGTGACAATGGAGTAGGATCCCTTGAATTTCTTCTTCCGCCACGCATTTCCTATACAAACCATCCGAGCACACCTTGTATAAGTAGGGCTCGTCCCAATAGTATCTCATCACGTCGTGGAAGAACTTCTTCTTCTTATACCCATCCAAAGGCGGTTCCTTCCCGCACACTAAGTAGTTCACTAGGTCCGCAAACCACGGTAGTTTCTCATCTTGTAACCCATTGACACTCTCTAGTCCTCTCACGGCTTCAACCCCTTTCTTCAAGACACCAACAACCATGAGACTCTCCTCGGCGAGCTTATCATCAGTAGGGACAAGGTCTTCAATCCTCATTCTAGACAAGTGATCCGCGACCCCATTCTCTATCCCCTTCTTGTCAACTATCTCCAAGTCAAACTCTTGTAGAAGCAAGATCCAACGGAGTAGCCTTGGCTTTGTGTCTTTCTTTGCATGAATGTATCTTAAGGCCGCGTGATCGGTGTAGACAATCACCTTCGATCCCACAACATAAGACCTAAATTTCTCCATTGCGAAGACCATGGCTAGCAACTCCTTTTCCGTTGTGGCATACCGGGCTTGAGTGTCATCTAAGGTCCTACTTGCATAGTAGATGACATTGGTTCTCTTGTCCTTCCTTTGGCCCAAGACCTCTCCAACCGCGTAGTCACTAGCATCACACATGATCTCGAAAGGAAGATCCCAATCCGGTGCTCTGACAATGGGAGCACTAACCAATGCCTTCTTGATCTCTAGGAACGCAACCATACATTCCTCATCAAACACGAACTCGATCTCCATGCAAAGTATCCTTGTGAGAGGCCTCGTGATCTTTGAGAAGTCTTTGATGAATCTTCGGTAGAACCCCGCACGACCCAAGAAAGACCGGATGTCTTTGACCGACTTAGGTGGCTCCAAGCTAATCATCACCTCGATCTTGGCCTTGTCTACCTCAATCCCTTTCTCGGAGATCTTGTGCCCGAGCACGATGCCTTCTCGCACCATGAAGTGGCATTTCTCCCAATTTAGCACCAAGTTTGCTTCTTCGCACCGTTGCAAGACCCTGCAAAGGTTGGACAAGCAAACACAAAAAGAAGACCCATACACGGAGAAGTCGTCCATAAAGACTTCTACCATGTCTTCAATAAGGTCAGAGAAAATGGACATCATGCAACGTTGGAATGTCGCAGGTGCATTACACAACCCAAACGACATCCTTCGATATGCGAAGTTGCCGTAGGGGCACGTGAAGGTCGTTTTCTCTTGGTCATTCGGGTGTATGTGAATTTGAAAGAAACCCGAATAATCGTCTAGAAAGCAATAAAATGGATGATTAGCTAAACGTTCAAGCATTTGGTCTATGAAAGGTAATGGAAAGTGATCCTTACAAGTAGATGAATTCAACTTCCTATAGTAAATGCACATTCTATGCCCGGTTATTGTCCTAGTCGGTATCATTTCATCCTTCTCATTTTTAACTATCGTAATCCCCCCTTTCTTAGGCACACAATGAACAGGTGAGACCCAAGTACTATCCGATATTGGGTAGATAATACCCGCATCCAAGAGTTAAGAATCTCTCTCTTTACAACATCTTTCAAATTAGGATTCAACCTTGTTTGATGTTCAATAGAGGTCCTTGATTCATCCTCTAGATGGATTCTATGAGTGCATAAGCTAGGGGAAATACCCCTGATATCATCCAAAGAATAGCCAATGGCTTTCCTATATTTCCTAAGTTAAACAAGAAGGGAGGATAGTTCGTTTTCATCTAGACTCTCATTCACAATAACCGGGTAAGACTCGTTGGGACCTAAGAACGCATACCTTAGTCCCGCGGGAAGTTGCTTTAGGTCCACCTTTGGAGCTTTGAGTTCGCTCCAATCGTCCTCCTCAAGACTAGGCCTACCCTTGCTAGTCTCTTCAACGGCTAGAACAAACTCCTCTTGGATCGTGCCAACCCTTAAACCATCTTGAACATCGGTACTACGAACACCCAACTCAACAAATGGCGTATCCTTTTCAACCGGCTTGTGCAAATCAATGAGTAGCTCATACCCTTGACTCTCTTTGCTCAAGAACCCATGATCACCACGCTCCTTAGTCAAAACCACTTCCAAACTGTCTTCTACTCTCATTTCCTCAAGCAATTCGTCGGCTAGTTCATCCATGGTCTCAATGTAGAAGCATTTGCCATCTATGGTGGTTTTCTTCATTACTTGTTGATATTGAACTCAAGGACTTCTCTTTTACCCATGTGAAGGTCTATTTTGCCTTTCCTCACATCAATTATCGCCCCCGCGGTTGCTAGGAATGGCCTACCAAAGATAAGAGGGTCTTTTGGTTCTTCATCCATCTCAAGTACCACGAAATCCGTGGGGCCAATGAAATCCTTCACCACGATAGGAAGATCCTCAAGCAAACCAATAGGGACCCTCACGCTCCTATCCACCAATATTAGGGTGATGTTGCATGCCTTGTAGCGTGTGAAGCCTAGTCTCTTGGCTACTGAGAACGGCATGAGGCTTACACTCGCTCCAAGATCACACAAACAATGGTTGAAGGCTAGAGGACCAAGTGCACAAGGTAGAGTAAATGATCCCGGGTCTCCTAGCTTATTTGGCACCATCTTATTTTGTATGATGGCACTACACTCGTGAGTTAGAATGACCATGGACTCAATTTCCTTAGCTTTCTCATTCACGGCATCTTTCAAGAATTTGGCGTATTTAGGGACTAGCAAGAAGGCATCAACCAAAGGCATTGTGAGTTCTACCTTATCCATTTGTCTATCAAAGATGGCTTTATACTTGTCCATAAGTTGCTTCTTGAATCGCCCGGGAAAAGGTAGCTTAGGAACGTATGGCTTAGGGACAAACACATTTTTCTTCGGTTTCTCTTGAGCAACAACAACCCTAGGCTTGACTTTCTCTACTTCTTCAACCTTGTCTTGCTCTCTCACTACCCCATCTTCAACCAACTCGTCATCTTCTTGAAGTTCCACCCCCCCCCCCCCCACTTTGCTTCTCAATGTCCTCATTGAGAGTAGAAGGAGCTTCTCTTGGAGGCAAACCCGTGCCACTTCTCAAGGTGATGGCGTTTACATACTCCTTAGGATTAGCTTCGGATTTGCCCGGGAGTTGACCTTGTGGTCGTGAAGAAGAAGCTACACCTTTGTTCTCCATGTGTTTTACCTTGGAGTTCAAAGCCTCAATGTTTGTGTTGAGGTCGTTGTAAGAACAATCCACCCACGTATTGATCTCCGCTTGTCCCTTGAGTAATTGTTGGAACATGGAGCTCAAATCAAGCTCTTGCGGTTTAGACGTAGTTGCTTGACCTTGAGGCACAAACCCTTGTTGTTGGCCTTGAAATCCGGGTGGAGCTTTGGGTTGAAATCCACTTTGGTTCCCTTGGAATATGTTCCTTGGGACAAAGCCTTGTTGGTTGGTATTAGAAGCTTGGCCCTGAGGTTGTAATTGTTTTTGTGGGGCTCCTTGAGCTTGATTAGGTTGCGGAGGGTAGACTTGGTCTTGTGGGTTCTCCACATTTGTGTTCCGGTAAGAGAAGTTGGGGTGGTTCCTATAGTTTTGGTTGAACCCTTGTCTTTGGTAGTTCCCTTGGTTTTGGCAGTTCCCTTGATTCCCCACGTAGTTCACCTCATCGTGAGTGTTCATGTCCACGTTCTCCTCTTGATAAAAACCTTGGTTCTCATCATAAGCATTCACAAAGTTGACAGTCTTTTGAGAAGACACTAGGAGTTTATCAATCAAATTGGCTTGCTTGTCCAATTTTTCATTAAGCGCTTTCATGTCGTTGGCCCGCTTATTCTCATCAAAGTCGCTTGTCGTCCTTAATGCGCAGTCATAATCGTCGTCATAGGTCCCGTCACTTTGAGCCAAGTTCTCCACTAGTTCCATGGCTTCGTCTACATCTTTGGCTAAGAAGTTCCCATTAGAGGCCGTGTCTAAGAGCATCCTTATCTTGGGTAGAGCACCGCGATAGAGGGTACTCAAAAGAGAGGCATTGGAGAAGCCATGATGCGGGCATTGAGAGGTGTAGCTTTGAAACCGTTCCCAAGCTTCATTGAAGGATTCGTTTCCGCGTTGTGTGAACCTCGAGATTTCGTTCCTCAACTTGGCGGTCCTTGAAGGAGAAAAGAACTTTGCAAGGAAAGCTCGCTTGCAATCGTCCAAAGACGTGATTGAACCTTGAGGAAGACTCTTTTCCCATTGATGAGATTTTTCTCCAAGAGAGAGAACGGGAAAAATCTTAGCTTGAAACCGTCTTCCGAAACACCGTTCATCTTGGTTAACCCACATACCCTATCAAATTGATTGATATGATCCAATGGATCTTCCATAGATAGACCGTGGAATTTGTTACTTTGAACCATGTTGATCAAACCCGGCTTCACCTCGAAGTTGTTGTTCTCAACCGGTGGAGCTTGGATCCCTTGACAGTTTTGAAGGGAATTGGCGGCATCACCCGCACCAACCACGTTTTGAGCCCTTGGGGGATGGTTAGGGCCTCTCATTGGCCGGTCGGGTGGATGTGGGGCGTTGTGGGCGTGGCCTCCTTGTGCGTGGTTGTTTCCATTACCACCTTGTGCGGGGTGGTTTCCATTACCACCTTGTGCGGGGTGGTTTCCATTACCACCGTGTTGATGATGTGGTAGGTTGTCCAAATTGTCTTGAATGTCCCCAAGTGGAACATTTTCATAGCGATCCATGTCGTTCTCAACGTCTTGTTGTCTCACACGTGCTTCCCTTGTTCTAACCCCACGGTATGAGCGATGTATGTCGTCTCTTGGTTCAAATAGATTGTCGTTGCCTCGAGATCACGTATGCATGCACCTATAGGTTTAGAGAGAGCAATGAAAAGCAAACAAGATTAGTAACCTTGTAGCAAATAAAGATTAATCTCACAAAGAGCCTAAATCTCAATGTTAAAACAAATCCCTATATGGCAACGGCGCCAAATTGATACAAGAATTTTTAGTCTCTAGGAGGTATCAATATCCCCAATACGATGTAGTAAGGAGGTTATCAATCCATAATTGGGATCATTCTAAACACTAGGAATGCAAGGTACTTAAAGCAAATTGAGCTAAACAAGTGTGGTTGTTGTTAAGTATCTAATTCTAATTAAGCAATCAAAAGCACTAAATAAGATAGTAAATCAATAAACAAAAGCGGAACTAGAGATGAGGTTATTGATATAAGGTGATCCAAATCCAATTAGTGATGTTCATTAACTCAAGAAGCTAATTCCTAGGCAAAAGATCTCTAATCTTGATTAGTTCTCTTTCAAGCAACTAATCACTATGTTAATTATCAAGTCCCTTAGCAAATCATCATTTGTGGGTTAACAACTAGCAAGCATTAATAATCATAACAAGATCAACCAAAGATATGCCCTAAACAACTAATGTCTTAGGTTAGGAGCATAAATATATTGCCTAGTTCATCAAGGCATTTCATCAAACACTTGGTGTTCATGAAATGCCCTATGATCTAGATCCACTCTTTCAAGATGAATCTAACATTAGGGACACTAGACAAGAATGAATACAAGATTATCTTACCCTAAACACCACTAATCAAACCTTGGTTCATCCTAATCTACCCTATCTCAAGATCCTAGAGACTACTCACTAATCATCATGAGTTCAACAAATCCAAGAAAAGAAGAGTTAAAACTCATGATCAATATGATTGGATGATTAGAAAGTAGAAGATAGATGGATTCAATCAAGAAAACAATACTCAAATTGCATAAAATCAAAAGGATCAATCTCTTACAAATCACTCTTAGAGAGGGGTTTTGCTTAAGAAAAGACTTAGCCCTTCAAAATTAGGGTTTTGGGCAAAAATAGTGAATAGTAACGAACCGGGTCGACCCGGGACAAACCGGGTACCGACCCGGTTTAGATAGATAAAACGTTATGGTCGGCCAATACCGAGGTCACTCGTCCATACAACACCTCGGTATTGAGCCTGGGTTTTTGCACCGACGAGGGGTACCGAGCAGTGACATCGGTATTGAGGGGAAATGCTTGATGTTTCTTCGATGGATACCGAGGTCACTCCTCGGTATCGTTGCTCGGTATTAAGGGAATTTTCCCCCGGGTTTCCTCCGAGAGCAGAACCGATCAGTTGCACCGAGCAGTGACCTCGGTACAATCCCCTAAAGCTTCAATATCAACGTCACTCCTCGGTGTTGCACGTCGGTACTGGGGCTGCTTTCCTCCGTCTTCTATACCGATCAGTGACCTCGGTGCAATCATTCTGCCTTCAATACCGATGAGATGTACCGAACAGTGACGTCGGTACAATCTCTGTCTTTTCTCCTTGGGTCTCGAATCTCCTCCGAAGCACCTGCAATACGATCCAAAACATGCAAGGACTCTCTAGGACTAAATGTGGACACATTAGACTCCTAAGATGATTAAAATGCTAAAGAGATAACATGAACTCTATGCAAATGACTCGAAACCTAAGTGAAACGGATGCTAGAATGATGCAAAATATGATGATATCAACTAACAAGCTCCCACTACTCCTTGGAACCCTATTCCTACTTACTACCGGTGCTAGAATGGATTTCAAAGATCAAATGGTAATTCTCTTGAATGTGGATGATAAGGTACATTACCCAATGAGGACTTCTTCCAACAAGCTTTGTGGCACAATTACCATAAAGGATGATGAGTTTCGTGAAGAAGAAGTGAGGTATGTGGGTAGTTGTGAGATGGTTTATGAAGCTTCACCCCCAAAAGTTTGTGAAGAGAAAGAGAAGACTCTTGAGAGAAAGGAATTGGGTTATGGTAATGACAAGGAAGCTTTGGAGGTTGATATTGATTGTTTGGAACAACTTCCTCCCACCATAGTGGAGAACGTTATTATGAGTAGCACGAGTGCCAAGAAGAGGACTGATATGCTCAATTTAATACCCTAAAAAGTACTAAAGCAGTTGCTGCAGTAAATCAGGGGTCGAACACAAGAACTCAAGAATCACTCAATAGATTCTATAGATCAGAAACAAGCTAAACCAGATGATGTAATTGAAAAACAGGGTTGCAAGTAAAACGTTTGTAAATTCAATTGGGGGAATGTAGGCTTAGGGTATTTCTCAGGAAATCAATGAATGCAGCTAAGTTAGCTAACAGGATCCAGATTAAGCACTGTTCTAGAACTCAAATCACTAAAATATAATTAACCAACTCTCGTTGCGAAAACTATCTAAATCTAAATCCTAGAAATTCCAAATCTCTTTGCAAATCCTAAAGTCTAAATCAGCTTTAAAATCAGGTTTGATATGTTCACAAATCAATTAAACCAAATCTCTTTGCGAATAATCAATTTGCTCACCTAAGGTTCTATCAGGTAATTAATCACACTCTCGTGCCTAATTAATTATCCTAAGATCTAAGTTCCAGATTCGTCAACCTAGAATTAGCTTTGAGAACAACCTAAGGCGAAGAACTAATTTAGATAGTGAATCCTAACAGATAATCAACCTAGCATTCAAAGAAATCCCTATGAGAAAACCCTAAACCTAACAGGTGATCTACTCAGACATGGATATTAAATTAATAAACATGTTGAATAAATACTCTTATATTAAATCAGAAAGAGAAACAAGGTTTTGAGATCTGATCTCGGACGAAGGGAAACCAGACTTGTCTCTCACCAAAATCTCTCTTAAACTAAAGCAAAATAAAGCATAGCCTAAACAATGGCTGTAAAATCCTATTTATAACCTAAATCACGATTTGGGGTCTTCTTGTAATTATCCAAGTCTTCTGGGCACTTTTTGCAATTCTTCAAACTTCATTAAGTCGCGACTTTGAAATCTGCTTCGATTGGTATCGATCGATACCAGGGGGTATCGATCGATACTTGACGTGAATTCGAGTAATTTAGCCAGCAGGCTTCAGTTTCGCTCCAGAATGTTCCATAAACTCCAATATCTCCAAGAATACTCCAAATGTGCTAAAACCTGTAAAGGACTCTAAAAGACTCCAAAATACTATAAAGACTCTATAAAAAGGACTTATATCATGGCTTAAATAGGGTAAAAACCATGATATATCAACTCCCCCAGACTTAGCCTTTTGCTTGCCCTCAAGCAAATAGAAGACTAAACAGAGAAAGAGGTTTGAAAACGCGGAGACTCACCTGTTCATGAACCATCGAAATGACCTTCTTTCCAAGCACCCAAATGTTACTTGATCAGCTTTTGATCTAACCACCATGTACTTCTCCGTAGACATTTGCAGCTTTTCCAGACTTCACACAAAATCCCACAGCATTGTTCAAGTAAAGCCCTCATCGCCAGTTTCATCTCTGCAGCTAATATTTAAGAACCTTCTAGACTCTTTACCAGACAATATCTTGACAAAGGAACCACCATTTTTCACACTTCTTGTATCAATTTCTCTCCCCCAGACTTATCACTTATTATGTTCTTATTATTTTTATTATTTTCAGCTTAGCATATACATATCAAGGTATGAGACGCGAGTATTGATGGTGTTTGCCACCAAATCCCCGGTTCTTCCCTATCTATGTATCAAAGGATGTAGGCGAATAATGGCATCATAGGAAAATCCTAGCCTCGCTTCCAATCCTTTGTGTGATCATCCCCTCTTAAGTAGAATAATGGGATCGCTGGAAATTTTCCTAACCCTCTACTCAGAAGAAAATCATTTCAATCTTTTATGCTCTTAATCTATCAACTTATTTCAGGGGAGAGAGATACCATAATTCTAAACACACGGGTTCCTTTATCAGATATGAATGATGAATCAAGCTCTATGAACACTAACCACATTGATGAAGTGCAAAGATTTGGCTCAGGCTTCAGAAGAACTCTGCTGGAGACATGAATGTTTTCTAGTCAACTGGTCAGTCTTTGGATTTTTCATTAGTCGATCTAGAACTGATCCTGTAACACTGTGCACTCAAAAACAAAATCACATCAATAGGTTCAAGCACAAGATCATAATCTCCAACAAATTTTGACTCAATAAAACAGTTTTGACTCTATAAAACGACTGACTCTAAGAAAAACAAAAACTTTGTCAGCAGACACCTCCCCCAGACTTGAACAACACTGTCCCCAGTGTTATCTAGCCTAGAGTAGGTAAAAGAAACAAAAGAAAAGGATAGAATGAAGAGAAACAAGAAATTACCTTCCTGGAATAGCGAGTGTCGATCGACACACAGCATGGTATCGATCGATACCACGCTTAGATCGACTTGGTGAACTTTCATCCGCGATTGGTGTCGATCGATACCAATGGGGTATCGATCGATACTTAGGCGATTTCGAGTTGCTCCTTGTTCATCCTGACACAGACTCAAAACAAATGAAAAATCAAAAGGAAAAACGACTCAAGGACAGACTCACCAGTGGGTTGCCTCCCACCAAGCGCTCGTTTAACGTCAATAGCTTGACTGTAACGCCATTCAGGCTGTTGGTGCATCATCCAGAGGCATTATCTGCCCTGTTGGAATCTCGGCTTGCGCCTAATAGTGTTTCACTCTTTGTCCATTGACAGTGAATTCCTCGCCTTTGCGATTTATCAGCACTACAGCACCATGTGGTCTGACCTCTTTGATTGTGAAGGGACCTGACCAACGTGAACGCAGTTTACCAGGAAACAATTGCAAACGAGAGTTATACAGAAGTACCTGGTCGTTCGGCTCGAAGTGTCTGGAGATGATCTTCTTATCATGATAAGCTTTGGTTCTCTCCTTGTACAGCCTCGAGTTCTCATAAGCATGGTGCCTGATCTCATCCAGCTCGTTCAGCTGAATCAACCTCCTCTCAGCAGCAGGCTTGATGTCGAAGTTCAGCATCTTTGTTGCCCATGCAGCCTTGTGCTCAATCTCCACTGGAAGGTGGCATGCTTTCCCATACAGCATTTGGAAAGGTGTAGTACCCAGCGGTGTCTTGAAGGCAGTCCTGTATGCCCAAAGTGCATCATCCAGCTTTGTAGACCAATCATTCCTAGAAGCATTCACTGTCTTCTCCAAGATCTCCTTGATCTGCCTGTTGGAGACTTCAACTTGCCCACTTGTCTGAGGGTGATATGGAGTAGCCACACGATGGTTTACACCATACTTCTTCAACAACCTCTCGAACACCTTGTTGATAAAGTGAGAGCCACCATCACTTATCACAATTCGAGGTACTCCAAAGCGAGGGAAAATGATGGTCTTAAACAGCTTAAGAACCACCGCAGAGTCATTCTTCTCACTAGCTATCGCTTCCACCCATTTGGACACATAGTCCACAGCAACCAGGATGTAGTTCTTCTTGTGTGAAGATGGGAAAGGACCCATAAAGTCAATGCCCCAGCAATCAAAAACTTCAACCTCAAGGATGAAATTTTGTGGCATCTCATGTCTCTTACTGATCTTCCCTCTCCTCTGACAAGCGTCGCACTGTGAGACGAAAGTGTGAGCATCCTTGAACATGGTAGGCCACCAGAAGCCTGCTTGAAGAGCCTTGGATACTGTCTTGAAGGTGGCAAAGTGTCCAGCATAGTCTGATCCATGGCAATGAAACAAAACATCTGAAACCTCTGACTCAGCAATGCATCTCCTGTATATGCCATCAGAACAATGCTTGTACAAGTAAGGTTCATCCCAAAAGAATCTCCTTATGTCGCGCATGAACTTCTTCTTGTCATACTTCTTGAGGTGGTTTGGCTTTGCATCTGCAGCGAGATAATTTGCAATATCAGCGTACCATGGAGTATCAGAATCTGCTGCAGCGACGAGATGGTGGTTAGAAGCGACTGAATGATCGATGATGAAAACAGCTTCTGAATCGTCAGGGTATCGACCGATACCATCATGGTATCGATCGATACCGAAACCTGCAACTCGTGGAAATTGCTGATTCTCGGCCAGATTCATCTGAAACTCAGTTTCAATGAAGTAGATGGCTTCCTCAGGTAGTTGATCATCAATGGGGACGTCCTCATCGATCCGCATCCGCGAGAGATGGTCAGCAACTCCATTCTCTATGCCTTTCTTGTCCTTAACCTCAATGTCAAACCCTTGTAGCAAAAGAACCCAACGACAGAGACGAGGCTTGAGATCCTTGTTATTCATCAGATACTTGAGAGCAGCATGATCAGTATGAACAACCACCTTGCTCCCAATCAAGTAAGATCGGAATTTCTCAAAGGAGAAAACAACAGCAAGTAGCTCCTTCTCTGTGGTGCTGTAATTCCTCTGAGCATCATCCAAAGTCCTGCTGGCATAGTAGATGACGTGCAGCTTCCTGTCTTTCCTCTGACCCAGAACTGACCCCACAGCAAAGTCACTGGCATCACACATGATCTCGAAAGGCAGAGTCCAATCAGGAGGTTGCACAACAGGAGCACTCACTAAAGCCTTTTTGATCTCCTCAAAGGCTGCAAGACAATCAGTTGTGAAATCAAATTTGATCTCTTTGCACAGCAGAGCAGTGAGTGGACGTGCTATCTTGGAGAAATCCTTGATGAACCTCCTGTAAAACCCAGCATGACCAAGGAAGCTCCGAATATCCTTCACAGAAGTAGGTGGTTGGAGACTTGTCATGACCTGAATCTTGGCTTTGTCAACTTCGATTCCAGCTTCAGAGACTTTGTGCCCAAGTACAATGCCATCCTGAACCATAAAATGACACTTTTCCCAGTTAAGGACCAAGTATTTCTCTTCACACCTCTGTAGCACCTTGCACAGATTAGCCAAACAGATCTTGAATGATGACCCATATACTGAAAAATCATCCATGAACACCTCCATGAAGTCCTCGATCATGTCTGTGAAGATAGACATCATGCACCTCTGAAAAGTGGCTGGAGCGTTGCACAATCCAAATGGCATTCTCCTGTATGCGAACGTGCCATAGGGACACGTGAAAGTGGTATACCCTTGGTCATCTGGATGGATAGGAATCTGGAAGAAACCTGAATATCCATCAAGGAAGCAGTAGTAGGGATGACTGGCCAACCTCTCCAACATCTGGTCAATGAATGGCAATGGGAAGTGATCTTTCCGTGTGGCCGCGTTCAACTTCCTGTAATCAATGCACATTCGATGTCCAGTGATAGTCCTTGTGGGAATCATCTCATCCATGTTGTTCTTCACCACAGTTATCCCTCCTTTCTTAGGAACAACGTGCACTGGACTGACCCAAGAGCTATCTGAGATGGCATAGATAACTCCTGCATCCAAGAGTTTCATGACCTCTTTCTTAACCACCTCCTTCAGGTTTGGATTCAGCCTCCTTTGATGCTCAACTGAAGCCTTTGACTCGTCCTCAAGATGAATCCTATGCATGCACAGGTTCGGTGAAATACCTGAAATGTCATCAAGAGAATAGCCAAGAGCTTTGCGATACTTGCGCAGCTTGCTTAGCAGTAAAGTGACCTCTGCGTTGTTCAAAGAAGAATTAAGGATTACAGGGTACGTGGAATTAGGACCAAGAAAACCATACCTTAGATTCGCAGGAAGTGGTTTGAGTTCCACTTTAGGAGCGTTCTCCTCGCTCCAATCTCCAAGCCCAGCAGCTTGCATAGTTCTTTCGGCCAAACTTCTTTCTGGCCGTAGGGTATCGATCGATACCATTAGAGTATCGATCGATACTGGTCGTGCTGAATCGAGTATCCTTCCGTATTCAGCAGCAGCATCGTGTGGTTTAACCTCTGACTCAGCCGAACAGGCCAATGCTCTCTCCAATGGGTCCTCAGGATGCATTTCTAAGAAGTACTCCTCAGCAATATCACAGAAGGTATCAACGAAGAAAGTCCGCCCATCGATGGTTGGTCTCTTCATCATCTTCTCCATGTTAAAATTCATGACCAACTCACCAATGTTAAGAGATATCTTCCCATTCCTGCAATCAATCAGAGCACCAGCTGTTGCTAGGAATGGCCTTCCCAAGATGAGAGGATCTCTGGGTTCCGAATCATACTCCAAGACAATGAAATCAGTTGGGATTAAGCAGTTCCCAATCACAATCGGAACATCCTCGAGCAATCCTTCTGGAAGTCTAATTGAACGATCAGCGAGAATCAGCGAGATTCTAGTAGCAGTGAAGTCTGTCATTCCCATCCTCTTAGCAACCGAGTATGGCATGAGGTTGACACTCGAGCCAAGGTCACAGAGAGAACGCTCAAACCTGTCAGTAGCGATTGTGCAATCCAAGACAAAGCTCCCTGGATCTGGAAGTTTCGTTGGGATCCTGTTGCTTAGGATTGCACTGCACTCATGAGTGATCATCAGACAGCCTTCTTCAAGGTTCAAATTGCTGGACACCATCTTCTTGACATACCTCTTGAAAGCTACAGAGGTCTTGATAGCATCGATGAAGGGAAGTTCAACAACCAGCTTATCCAAAATTTCCTTGCATTTAGCATCCTCTACTTCCTTCTTAGTCTTCCCAAGAGCTCTGGGATAGGGTACCCTCGGGATGTAGACCCTCTCTGGTGCTGCTTTAGGCTTCTCCTTCACAACCTCAACTTCTGCATCGTCTTCAGGTTCGGTATCGATCGATACAGGGGGGGTATCGATCGATACACGGGAATTTGAGTCTTCCCGTCTGAGAATCGCGATCGGTGTCGATCGATGCTGAGGAGTGTCGATCGATGCCTTAGCGATTTCAGTGTCTTCATCGTCAGACATCTCGAAATTTACAGTAGGCTGATCCACTTTTGCCCCTGATTTGACCTCCTTACCACTTCTTAAGGTAATGGCATTGATGTGTGCCCTTGGGTTCTCTCCTTTTCCTGGTAGAAAACCTTCTTGTCTTCTTGAACTCTCTGAAGTCTGAGCTACCTGAGTTTCCAGCTTCTTCTGACCAATACCCAGAGAATCGATCCTTCCACTCAGATCTTTGTACATGGCGTCCATCTTACCATTGAAGGTCACTGTAATCTGCTGCTGTCCTTGAACGAGTGTTTCAAGCATGGCTTCAATCTTGTTCTCTGATGTCTTAGCAGTCACAGGCTCGTAAGAAGGACTTCCGTAGTTCCTGGTGTAACCACTGATCTGGGCAGGTTTCCGGTTGAATCCTCCTTGCTGGAAGTTGTTGTTGAAGCCCCGATTGTTGTTGAACTGGTTCCTCTGTCCCTGAAAGCCAGAACCACCAATGTAGTTCACGTCTTCTGCTTCATTCTCATTGAAAACCTCAACATCCTCAGCAAAATGGACAGCTTTTGTTGTCTTTCCCAGCAGAAGACTGTGCATAGAATCTAGTTGAGCCTTAAACTCAGCGATCTGCGATCCATCTTGATTACCAGCCAGCTTCTTGCGCTCGAAATCTGCACTCTTTGTGCTGCTGCTAGATGCAAAATTCTCAATCAACACATAGGCGTCCTCAGGATAGTTGGTGTTGAAGTTCCCATTGCTTGAAGAGTCCAGAGCCATCTGATACCTCCAATCTACTCCTCTGAAGAAGATACCTAGCAGCTGCACATCAGAGTATCCATGGTGTGGACAGTCTCTTTGGTACGATCTGAATCTTGTCCAAGCAGCCTTGAACGCCTCAGTAGGTCCTTGAGAAAAAGTGGAGATCTTATTCCTCAGATCTTCAGATCGTCCATCATCATAGAAGTTAATTAGGAAGGCTCTCTTGGTGTCTTCCCAATTAGTCAGTGATCCAGGAGGTAGCTGCCTCAGCCAGTAAGTAGCCTCTCCACCTAGAGAGTAGGGGAAGAGCTTGCAGAAGAGATAATCGTAGGACACTCCATTGCTCTTGATGCTAGTGACCAAGTCCTCGAATTTCTCTACATGATCCATTGGATGCTCATGAGGCAAACCATGGAAGAGATGCTGTCCTACTAGAGTGTAGTAAGCAGGCTTCAGCTCAAAGTCATTCCGCTCATACGCAGGGGGACGAATCGCAGAGCGATTGGCGAAAAATTGCTCTGGCCTGTTGTGTTCACCAATCGTTCTACCACGATTAACCACAGCATCCCTTGCGTCCCTAGCGGCATTCTCAGCGACAACAGGAGCAGGTGGAATGACAATCCCCTCTCCATCCAGACGTTGTCCTTGCTCATTGCACAACCGACCCTGTTGGTCCCTGTAAGCTCCAGCAGCATCACGAACCAACCCAACTTGATTGTTGTTCATCTTAGCTGACTTCTTTGCTTTCCTGTTTGTGCGTTCCACTTGTGCTAGCTGTTCCAGTGATAGATCAACTAGCGGAGTGCTCTTTTTGCTTCTGGTTTCAAGATTATGCATGCACCTGAAATCACAAGTAAAGAGCGTAAGTAACTGAAATTTACGACGGGTATCGACCGATACTCAAGGGTATCGATCGATACTCGGGCGATTTAGACGAATTTCCTAGCTAAAATCTAACGGCGAATTGAGTCCCCGGCAACGGCGCCAAAATTGATATGCTCAATTTAATACCCTAAAAAGTACTAAAGCAGTTGCTGCAGTAAATCAGGGGTCGAACACAAGAACTCAAGAATCACTCAATAGATTCTATAGATCAGAAACAAGCTAAACCAGATGATGTAATTGAAAAACAGGGTTGCAAGTAAAACGTTTGTAAATTCAATTGGGGGAATGTAGGCTTAGGGTATTTCTCAGGAAATCAATGAATGCAGCTAAGTTAGCTAACAGGATCCAGATTAAGCACTGTTCTAGAACTCAAATCACTAAAATATAATTAACCAACTCTCGTTGCGAAAACTATCTAAATCTAAATCCTAGAAATTCCAAATCTCTTTGCAAATCCTAAAGTCTAAATCAGCTTTAAAATCAGGTTTGATATGTTCACAAATCAATTAAACCAAATCTCTTTGCGAATAATCAATTTGCTCACCTAAGGTTCTATCAGGTAATTAATCACACTCTCGTGCCTAATTAATTATCCTAAGATCTAAGTTCCAGATTCGTCAACCTAGAATTAGCTTTGAGAACAACCTAAGGCGAAGAACTAATTTAGATAGTGAATCCTAACAGATAATCAACCTAGCATTCAAAGAAATCCCTATGAGAAAACCCTAAACCTAACAGGTGATCTACTCAGACATGGATATTAAATTAATAAACATGTTGAATAAATACTCTTATATTAAATCAGAAAGAGAAACAAGGTTTTGAGATCTGATCTCGGACGAAGGGAAACCAGACTTGTCTCTCACCAAAATCTCTCTTAAACTAAAGCAAAATAAAGCATAGCCTAAACAATGGCTGTAAAATCCTATTTATAACCTAAATCACGATTTGGGGTCTTCTTGTAATTATCCAAGTCTTCTGGGCACTTTTTGCAATTCTTCAAACTTCATTAAGTCGCGACTTTGAAATCTGCTTCGATTGGTATCGATCGATACCAGGGGGTATCGATCGATACTTGACGTGAATTCGAGTAATTTAGCCAGCAGGCTTCAGTTTCGCTCCAGAATGTTCCATAAACTCCAATATCTCCAAGAATACTCCAAATGTGCTAAAACCTGTAAAGGACTCTAAAAGACTCCAAAATACTATAAAGACTCTATAAAAAGGACTTATATCATGGCTTAAATAGGGTAAAAACCATGATATATCAAGGACGAAGGCCAAGGGTAAAGTGAAAAACGGGCCAAGCTTGCTTCATGAAGACAAGGCCATGCTAGACCAGCCCTCTATGATGACTCTCACTCCTTGGAAGTACAAGGATGGAGTGATTGAGTACAAGATCAAATGCAAAGGTCGATCCAAACCTTTTGCCTCGTTTAAGGCGATCCTCACACCGGAGCTCAAGGAGAAAGGGCAAGCCGGTCTTGAGGAAGTCATGAGCAAGGTGCTCAAACTCGAGCTCAAAGATCCACTATGGAGTGCACACACTCTTCTCTCACCCGCCTAAAAGGGTAACCAAAGTCAAACTTAGTGACTTTAAACAAAGTGCTCTTGGGAGACACCCCAAGCTTATCATTGTACATACTTTATTTTCATGTCTTTCTATGTTTTCTTGTTCTTTTTGATATTTTGTTGAGTGGTTGCAAGGTTCTTGATGGTAGCAAGGTCATGGCAAGGAACATTGGTGTTGATGTCGAAATCTCTTCATTCATCTCCATTCATCTAGTCTCTGTCCTCATTTGTAAGTAACTCTTTACTTTTGAGTCTCTTTGCAATTTTATATTACGTTTTTGGTCTCTCTCTTGATCTTTTTTCACACCGAGACGTTGTGATTTAAGTTTGGGGGAGGGACCGGTTTCTAATCATGTGTTTTGTGATCTTATTTTGCCTTTTGCATCTTGAGTCTCATGCATATCATGCATTTTCAATAAATTTGAATTTTTTTGAACTTTTGTGCATTCCATGTAGGATTGAGTCTAGATGCATAGCATATAAGATAGCTTTGCATGAGCATTAGGAGCAATGATAGATTTTTCCTTGTAAAGTACCATATTAAGAGCTTAGTCCAATGCCATTGTTGCTAGTTACTTGATGCTTTGATCTCGTGTAGAAATTAAGAACGAACCATGCCGTGATCTCATGTCTTATTGTTCTTGTCTTGATTGAAGCAAACCTTGACTTGAATTCAACCACATCAAAGTGATAACCTTAATTTTAACTTGTAATTATTGTGTTTTTGCAATTTTGGATAGATTCGTGGATCACCATATACATATTTGGATATTCTTTTCCGTTTTTACCTCTCTCGTTTATCCAAGTAGCCATATCCCATTATTGGAATGGTTTCCCACACCTTGAACTTACCCTCCTTTCTAGCCAAAGATTTTCGTGTGTGATTGAGAGGCCATCTTTCAAGCAAACTTGGCAAAAAGTGTTAGGTTTAGGGCGACAAGGAGGAATTATCATGTAGTTTTAGCTCCATCATCAAGGAGTTAATCTAGGAATTAGCTTGCTAGGATGGAAGTTCTTGGAATGATATGGGGAACGATTTAGAAACTAGGTGAATGGGTTTAATGAGAGTGATATGGTGGAATGGTAAAGAATATATGGGGAGAAAGAAATTGGGGAATGAAATAATTGACTTGGTTGGTGCAAGATTATAAGGATAGCTCTAAGTAAATGAATAGCCTCAAAGTGTGCAACGAGAAAAAGAAAAGAAGCCAAGTTTGGCTAAGGCATCAAAGATGTGAATAAGGGGCATGAACAAGAATGAAGAAAAAGAAGAGCTAAGGTTTCAACAAAGAGAGCACCAAGCCATGAAAACAAGGAAGAAGAAGGCATTCCCCAAGTAAGAAGAAGATGAAGTGAAAGAACAAGAAGTACATGTGGGTGATGAAGGAAAAACGCCTTGAGAAAAAGGGTAGCTTAGGCTTGGGAGCAATGGGTTAGAGATGTTAGGGTTAGAGACATCTTAGGCATTGGGTAGATGAGAATTCACCCTTGTATGCATAGGTTGCCTTTTACCTTTAGCATTTTGCTAAAGCTTGCTCTTTTCTTGAGAGATCCCTACATTTGATTAACCGCACATGATAATGAGATCATCTTCATCTCTTAACTTCGTCCCTAGCCAAACGAATCCTTTTGATTTTGCATAAATATAATTCACACATATTACACTTAATCAATGTCAAGGGGTTGGAGGATATGAAAGTTTGTGTAGGTTGAGGCTTGAATGTAAGTCATGCAAGGAAAAGTATGGCTAGTCACTTTTGAGTAAGTTTGTTTGATCGCATCATGAAGTTTGCAACTTGGACATTGGGTTTAGATTCTTTTTATGGCACTTTTGGATTTGAGCTCCTATTTTTAATCTTCTCCCTTATCTATTTTCTTGTTTGCTTGAGGACAAGCAAATGTTTAAGTTTGGGGGAATTGATATGTTCATATTTTGCATGCTTTAGCATACATCTCACTTAGAGTTTTGTGTCATTTGCATGCATAATCATGGTTTTGTCTTGCATTTAGGTCTCATTTAGAGATTACGGCATTTGCATTAAGTCCAGTGAGTTTTTGAATGTTTTGGAGTACTTTCTAGGTGATTGGAGGCATTTTGGGCATATTTGGAGAGTTGGACCAAAGTAGAGTGCAAGGTCCATCCAATGCATCGGAAATACGTGGCTGGACGGAGGCTCTCCAATCTGAATCAGCTTGGCTGACCTTCATGAGAGTTGTAGACGAATGAGTTAGCTGTCCAGAGAAGTTTGAATCAGGCCATTCGGACATACGGTTCGAGAGTTGTCGTAGTTTTACTGAAGACGTATCAACCTGGCCGAGAAAACGCACCTTGCGCCTTCCAGCCAGTCTTATCCATCCGATCCTAGCACATGAATCTCAACCGGCCCAAAGACAAATCCCCAACTATCCCGTAGCCATGCAGTCCAAATCAGTGCGGTCCCAGCACAGGAATCTCAACCGGCCTGAAGACATTATCTCGACCGGCCTGAAGCCACACGGTCCTAGAAGGCCAATCTCAAAGATCAGGCGAAATGAAGACCTTCCCGTATCCAGTTTAATCTGAAGTCTTGATAAAAGTCATAGCCAATCGAGCTGACTTTCGTTTAGTGGTAGTTTCATGTCATTCAGATCGGCCGTTCAAGAGATATAGAAAGGACACATCTGTTTGGCATCCAAATGAGTTCTGCTCCAAATACGATGTCTGAAAAAGATCAACCCAGACTAAGGGTTTTCACTCCGATTCAGCTTCTGCGTTCTTCATAGAAGTTGTAGAGGACGAAGTTAACAGTCTTCTGGAGTTGATGTTAGGTCATTTAGATGTCAAGTTCAGGAGTTATGGTCGATTCACTGAAGGAATATCCGCCTGGCCGAGAAACCGCAACTTTACACGGGATGCCTTCCGTCCGGTCCATTCCACCCGGTCCAAAATCTTTCGACAAAAAATCCAAATTTCTGCTGGGTCAATACCCGGTTTATCCCGGGTTGACCCGGTCTTACCCAGCTCAAGAAACACCTTTTAAATATTGTTGAAACCCATTTTTAGATCTATCTCCCTTTTTATGCTTTTTCTCCCTTTTTCTCTCTAAAACAAGACCTTGTCTTTTTAGGGTTCTTGGGATTTTTCCCTTGGATTCTTTTGATTTATGCAAGTTTAAGGTTATATCTTTTCATCTCTATCTAATCTTTCACATTCCTATTCCCTAATCATGATTAACATCACCTCTTTCACAAGATTTGGTGTGTTCTTCATGATTAGTGAGTAGATCTTTTTAAGCTCATGGATGAGGTAGATTAGGTGAATTTCGTGGTAGATATTGATGTCTAGGACTTAGTTTACATCTTACCTCTCTTATTTGGTGTTCATAATGCTAGATTAGGCTAGATATAGTTAATCTAGATCTTAGGGAATTCATGCACACAAGGTGTTCGATAAAATTCCCCAAAGAACCAAATAAGGGATTTTGCTTTCTTAGCCTATGAGAGTAGTTGTCTAAGGAGTATTAGGGCCATAGGAACCTATGTTTATTGCTTGTTAATCATCCTATCACAAAAGATGTTTTGTTCTTGATTTGGTGATTAACAAAGTGATTAAGACCATGAGAGTGGCTTAATCTTTTTTAAGTGTTCTAGGCTAAGGGAATTGCTTGATTGTGTGAAATGACATCTAGATAGATCATGGAAGGATCCGAAATCAGTAACCTCATCCAAGGGCTTGCCTTTATCTATTTGTTAAACTCGTTTTTGCTTTGTTTACTTGTGTTCTTGCCTTTAATTTGAATCATTTAGGTTGTTAGAAACCTAAAAACCTCTTTTGCTTGTTTAACTTAGAAATTTGTATACATTCCTAGTGCTTGGAACTTATACCCATGGATTCGATACCTCATATGCTACTTAGGCATTTGAGTAATTGATTCACGGCAAAAACATGTATCATGGCTACGGCTCTAGCTCCTCCAGGCGCGGCGGGCTTCTCCTCGGGGCAGCTTCATCTGCATGTGCTTCGGATATATTTAAGGATCCAACCATTGGATTGCTTCTAATCCAATTGTATTTGAAAGCTGGTTCTCTCTAATTTGTTGTGTCCAAATTTGAGGATGATCAGACGGTGAAAAGGTCTCCATTAGCTGCAAGACTTCTTGACGGTCTAAGTTTATCCAAAAACGTATTTTTGCTCCGAAATGCACTCTTTTATTCCGAGTTACCTGAAACGTCTTTCAAATCTCTAAAATATGAAAATCACCTTAAAACCTTTGAAAACGGAGTTAAAACACCTGCAAAAAATATGAAAGTGATCCATAAAAATGGTTAAAAACCGGTGTTATCAGAGTACTAAAGTTATCGGTGTGTAGGATGTACGAAAGTAGGCTACACACAGTTTCCATATTCGAATTTCAAGAATCCAAAAGACGATAAAAAGTCGCTTTAGAAATTCTAGCAAATTCTTTGTGAAAAATCTGCCATGAACCCTAGAGAATTCCCGATTGCCCAACACTTCGTTAAATTGTTCACAACCTCGTTTTAATTATTTGCTTAGCTTACTTGCTGTTTTATTTCATTGCTTAATTTAGTTTAATTATTCTAGCTACAATCGTAACAACCAAAACCCATAAAAATTGATTAGTTCTAGACACATTTTAGAAATCAATAGAATTCGACAACTTTCACCATCGTGGATTTGATCCCTAAATACTACTGCGTTTGCTGTGCACTTGCAACCTAGTTAAAATTGTAAAACGTGTCAGGAGCAATCCCGACGCATCATCGGTCCACTCGAACGTCTTGTTGCCTCGTAGGGTATCGTAGAAGGGCAACCACTTGTCGGTAAATCGCGAGATGAATCGGTTTAATGCTGCAACGCATCCCGTTAATCGTTGGACTTCATACTTCATTTTTGGCGATGCCATTTCTACCAGGGCGTTGATCTACTTCATATTTACCTCTATGCCTCGGTGGTTGATATATGACTCGGAATCCACCTTGTCTTATTGATCTCACGGTGATCAAAACACTAACAAGCTTGTGCGGAAGTGGGCGATGATAGCTAGGGATGGACGATAGTGATTTTGATTGACTCTCTCAATCTTTGAACGAATGAGTTTTGTTTGAATATCACAAACAAAGTAAACCCACAAATTCTAGTGAATATGTGAATCGCACACAATACTCAAAAGAACTCAATAACTCTCGCAAATAACACTTTGAAAGAAAACAAAAAACTTCTATCAATTTTGATTGAAAGCTGAGTTCTTACAATGGACTAAGAGGATCACTTATATATTGCTCGAACTAGACAAGACTAACGGTTTAAAAATCAAAAGCAATAAAGAAAATCGCTGCAATAAAAATACTAGCCGTTGGAGTTGATCTCGTCTAGGCCAAATAAGGAAAACTGAGCCTTTCTTGAGTCTTGACAACTTGGGCGAGTAAGTGTGGTGCCTTGGGACGTTCAAATTCAGTGAATGAGGCTCCAAAATGCAGCAGCGTGGGCGAGTTAGCCGTTGGTAATTTATGACTCCAAGTGTGAACGAGGCTATAAAAGGAAAGTAGACTTACAAGAGGATCTGCCTGATCCTGTGGTTCCTTCGGTTTGGCTCCGGTAATGTTTTCCTCGGTTGGAATGCATCGAAAGTCTTCATCTTCAGATTTCTTGAATTGGTACTGAGGGATTCAACCAGTGTGACTAGAGTGGTCACTTGATCGGTGAAAATGCAATCCCTCAGTGAATTTATTGCATAGATCTTCCAGTTCAGCTTCTAGAAGGCTTCTCTCGGCTTCGGATGGGCCGGATGGGTCTTATATGGGCATTGAGGCCGCATTGTGGTAATATGATGGGTCGATGACCACATCATACCCTCTTTCTTGAAAAATTTTTGTCCTCGAAACTTCTTGACCTACACCAAGATTGAGCAAGTTAGTATCTCGATATAGATGTGAGTTTAGAAGTTTACCTCGGGAAAAATTTTCTTTGCAACTTAGGTGGGATTGGTTTTGAGCATCTGGTGGTTCTTCTTTGATTAGCAAAGCAGCAATGATTCCTCTCCAAGGGTTGTTGCTGACTTCCTTGGGAAGAAAGGTAGTCGTCTTCATAAAATCCTTTTCTTCGGTGCTTCCTCGGATGTGAGCTAGCGGATGGGGCTCTTGTGGTTCCTCCTCGGTTCTTGTAATGTTTTTGTTTTCTACAGTTTTGGCAAGAAGCAAGTTTGTTATGGCACTCATGGGATTATCATAGAAATCAGAGCAAAATTCAGTTTGAGTCAATTAATCTAGTTCCTCTTTTACGTGTGATTCAAAATAAAAAATATGGTTTATAGATTGTTCCACCGAAATAATTTTTTCATCAGATTCTACTGGATTTAATAAATTCATAAGCACATTCATTGAGTATTGGAAATGAATGACAGTAAGGGATTACTTACCTGGTCAAAAATCTCGATGAGTTTTGTTTCCTTCGTTGCTACAATAAATGGATTTAATGTATGATCTGGTGGCTCTTCTTGTAACAGTATGTTAGTGGTGCCAATTTCAGCATCTTCAGTGGTTGTCTCGGGGGCTACTACTTTCACCATGTGCTCCACTACATGTTCAATACCTGCATTAACAACCTTTGGCAAAGACAAGCGTAATATACACGAATTGGAATTTTCAAAATACAACTCATTTTTTTCTACTTCACTAGTTTCTTTTTCCGATTCAATTGAAGAAATTGTGTCTGAATTTCTAGATGGGTATATCTTAGCAAAGTGTTCTCTTTGATGAAATCTATAACAGATCGCATTATCTATTTTAGAGGCTTACATTGCTTAGTGATGCCTTGCGGCTCAAGCGACGGTTTTATGCTTCCTGTGTGAGATACGACTGGTTGATTGGAATTGGCTTAACTTCCTTAGCTCTCGTGGACTACTTAGCCTTTATCTTCTCCTCTAAAGTGTTCTGTAACACTTTTTTTGGCTCGGGACAATGAGCTTTTTTTGACCTAGCTTTTGGTGTTGACTTTGCCGCTAGGATCCATCTTCTTGGCTTGGGTTTGTCATAGAACTTCAGATTGTATTGTCGATGGCCTGAGATGTCGTATACGAACTCGTCACGTAGAATTTGTTTCATCTATTCCCAAGTAGAGGTTGGTTCATCAAATTCACATCGCCAAGTTCTTCTTGATCCCATCGCCGATATGCACCTTCGGTTAAGGTATCTTCAGCATATGTCGTCTTCTTCTCCTCAGGAATATTGTTGGTGTGAAAACAACTCTCCATGTCTCTCTTCCATCTTAGGTAAGCTTCTGGTCCTTGGTTATGACCTGAAAAACAGATGTGATGAGACTCACAATATCCTTCATCATCCGTTGACTCGCCATACAGTTCATTTTCAGTTGGGTCGTTGATGTGTGCTTGGCTTGGTCCTGGATTCTCCTCTATACTCTGAGTCATCATCATAACTATCTTCCTGTTCAGCGTCGTGGTTCCAAGGCTCATCATCAAACTGGTCATCGTCTCCTACACTGATTTGAGAATCAGTTTCTTCGCACCACACTTTACGATATTGCTCTTCTCTTCCATACTCTGGTTCGTGGTTGTAGTTTCCTTCGTCTTGACTGTATTGAGAGTCAGTCTCTCCCTGCCATGAATCTACATCACGGTCATCTTCTTCAAATTCTTCTTGGTTGGTCTATTCTTCGCTTGACCAAGTCGAGTGATCGATGTTGTTGTCTCGGCTACCATCTGGTGGCTCCAGTTCAGGCTCATCTCCATCATGATCTTCTCTATATTCAGAGCTTGAGTAGTTATCTCATGGAAAAGGTGGTGTCACATGGTCAGTTTCGTCATCGGTGAAGAATTGGTCTTTCTCCTTGGCTCCAATGGTCTTCGAAGGCTTGGTAAGAACCTTCTTCTTCTGATTCATCCATGGCGGCTGCTCAGGGATTATTCCTCGCAAAAACAAGAATATGATAAATCAGAATCGAGTTATGCAAGAAAGGGAAAGCAAGGAAAAAAGCAAAAAATACAATTGTAAAACGATTGCTTTTTTTTTTTTACTTAAACAAATTCGAAAATTCAAATAAAACAAAAGGAAAATTCTTATCTTTATTTTCTGGGTTATAGTATAAAATTTGACAACAATTTTTTTCAAAAACAAGAAATTTCATTAGGTTTTCTGATTTTAAATTGAAAGAATGCAAAAACTGCCAAATAAAAGGAGATCGACAAGAATCAAATTTTTATGGATTTTTATTTTATGCATCAAAACTAAGAAAATCAAATAAGACAATTTTTATTTTGGTTTTAGGTTTATAAGAAATTAAAAAAAAAGAACATAATTGAAACAAAAACATTTATTTTTTGGAATCGACAAAAACAGAAAAAACAAAACGAACAATGTAAAAGATAGATAAGGGAACACGTTCATCTTAGGGATATGAGCTTTTAAAGCTCTGATACCATATGATATAAGACTTAGAATCCATCTTGTCTTATTGATCTCACGGTGATCAAAACACTAACAAGCTTGTGCGGAAATGGGCGATGATAGCTAGGGATGGACGATAGTGATTTTGATTGACTCTCTTAATCTTTGAACGAATGAGTTTTGTTTGAATCTCAAAAACAAAGTCAACCCGCATTTTCTAGAGAAAATGTGAATCACACACAATACTCAAAAGAACACAATAACTCTCGCGAAGAACACATTGAAAGAAAACAAGAAACTTCTTTTAATTTTGATTGAAATGTGATTTTTTACAATGGAATAAGAGGAGCTTATATACTGCTCGAATTAGACAAGACTAACGGTCTAATATTCAAAAACAATAAAGAAAATCGCAGCTATAAAAATACTAGCCGTTGGAGTTGATCTTGTCTCGGCCAAATATGGAAAATTGAGCCTTGCTTGAGTCTTGACAACTTGGGCAAGTAAGTCGGGTGCCTTGGGACTTCCAGATTCGATGAATGAGGATCCAAAACACAGCAGCATAGGCGAGCTAGCCATTGGTGGTTTAATACTCCAAGTGTGAACGAGGCTATAAAAGGAAAGTAGATTTGCAAGGGAGTCCCCCTGATCCTGTGGATGCTGGTGCATGGAATATGTTTCTAAGCTTCCTTAGTTGCCTTAGAATCTCTTCTCGTCGCCATATTATGGTTTGCGCTCGATTGAACCAGTCGGTCTTCATAATCTCCATAATCAGCTCCAGTTGGTTCAATTGAGGACACAGATGGATCCCCCTGTTCCAATGCATGTTGCTCCACTCTAGAGTGTTGTGGGGAACTTCTAAAAGTAGCACAAAGTCTCATGGATGCCAAGAAAATGTTAGGAGACTTTCAAATAAGAAAAGTTACAACTATGGTAAGTTTCGGGAACGTCGACTTGCCCGGTGAGTCTTGGCTTGGTCTAGTCTGTTCTTGGGTGGGGGTCGGCTATGAGCTTGAATTTGACAAGATTCATCCCATATGCTTGAAAGGAGTGGATGTATGGGCTCTTGTGAGTGATTCAAATTTTGGGACGAGTAAGTGATGTTTTGGCTCGACCAGAATCTCCCTTAGGGGTGATTGATCGAGAGAAATACTTTCCCTTTGTTGGTTTGGCGCATGGTTCATTCTGTTTGGTTCCGGTAAGGTTTTTCTCGGTTAGAATGCATCAAAGGTCTTCATCTTCAGATTTCTTATATTGGGACTAAGAGATTCGACCAGTGTGACGAGAGTGGTCACTTGGTTGGTGAAAATGCAATCCCTTAGTGGATTTACTACATAGATCCTCCGGTTAAACTTCTACAAGGCTTCTCTCGACTTCAAATGGGCCGGATAGGTCGTCTATGGGCATTGAGGTCGTATTGTGGTGATCTGCTGGGTCGATGACCACATCAGTGGGTTACGAGATATCCAAGGAATTCGCCATATGTTACGGCAAATCTGCACTTCATCGGTTTTAACTTCATGTTGTGCATGTTCAACTGCTTGAAACAGACTCGCTAGTGTGCCACGTGGTTCTTCTCGTCGAGTGATTTGACCAGCATATCGTTGATGTAGATTTCCATAGTCTTTCTGAGCTGTTCTGCGATTATCTTGTTGACCAATCGTTGATAAGTTTCTCAAGCGTTTTTGGATCCGAAATGCATCACCTTGTAGCAGTATATCACCCGATCAGTCATGAACACAGTATTTTCCCTATCAACAGGGTTCATCAGGATCTGATTGTATCCAGAGAAAGTGTCCATGAACGAGAGGAGCCTATTGCCAGTTGTTGCTTACACCAGGCGATCTATATGCGGCAACGAGAAACTATCCTTCGGACATGCCTTATTTAGATTAGTAAAGTCCACACACACTCGCCATTTGCCATCCTTCTTTTTTTTTACCACGACGAAGTTGGCGAGCCAATCGGGATACTGCTTCAGAAATTGAGCCAACTTTCAGTAGTCGCCCCACCTCAACATTCACAGCTTTGGCTCGTTCAAGTCCCAACTTCCGTCTTTTCTGCTTCACCGTTTTAAATGTTGGATCTACATTCAGTTCATGGCATGTGATGTCTATGTTGATGCCCGACATGTTTT
Source organism: Eutrema japonicum (assembly GCA_030161315.1). NCBI lineage: Eukaryota > Viridiplantae > Streptophyta > Magnoliopsida > Brassicales > Brassicaceae > Eutrema > Eutrema japonicum. The sequence continues at coordinate 17,860,784 of BSQW01000012.1, read as the reverse complement.
ATGCCGCCCATGAGAATGTTTGTACGTTTTCTTTCATGTAGAAGACCAGCTCATCTCGGATCACCTCGTTCAGTTTAGCCCCAATTTCCACACATCGATCTGGATGGGCGTCATCGATGCAAACCAAGATTATGGGCTCGCAGGTCGGCTCGGCCTCTTCTTTGCGAGTCTCTATGATATGTAGTTGTTATAAGAGTTTGGCAAGTTCCTTCTCTGGTTCCCGGTCCGTCTTCAGCTTCTTCCGGTTTTCTTTGACGTCGATTATTGGATTCATGAGTTTGTGCTCGACAAGGAAACAGACTTGTGACTCCTTCTAGCTCCCCCAAATCGTCTGGACTCCAACGAGGGTCAGGAACTTGATGCAAAGAAGGTAAGTGGAGGGAATAGCTAGCATGGAGTTTATCCACGAAGTTCCCATGATCACGTTGTATATCGCTAGTTTATCCGCCATGGAGAACTCAACTATCTTTGTTATGCCTTTTGCATGGACCGGTAGCCTGATCGTGTCGAGGGTCATCGTAGTGTCTCCTAAGAATTCAGTTTGGGGTTTTGGATCGTCTATGATTCCCGTCAGTTTGATGTTTATTTTTCTGAGGGCTTCTCGGAAGATCACATCGACGGAACTCCCCATGTCGATCAATTTTCTCGCCATGTCATGATCCCGGATGGTTAGCTCGATGACAATAGGGTCGTTACATGGCATGTCGATCACGGTGATCTCATTTTCAACGAAAGAGATGACAACGTTTGGAAGGCCTTGATTGACGTCACCATTTCTGCACAATACCGGAATCCACCCATTATCATGTTTATCCTTCTCCGAGGGTCTTGTGGTGCTTCTTCATCATTTCTTCTTCCTTGCTTTGGAATATCAGCTCGATTATGTTCTGCCTGGGCGCCTTTGTTAGGTTAATTTTGATCGTTCTCCTCTTCGCGCTCGAAATCATTGAGACTTACCGTGTTGCTGAGCTCTCTTGCCATAAATTTGGCCGTGATATTTGCACCTAGGCTCAGGTAATTCGCGGTCAGATGTCCGTAACATTGATGATGCTCGCAAGAGGCCTTCTTTTCAAAACCGCTGGAGTTTCTCGTCCATGTGTTCCATGGGGCTTTCCTTTCGTCTGGCTTCCACTTCATAGTTATGAGTGCCATTGAATTTGGGTCCTTCATGGTGGACGAATCCTCCGCTATGCGTATTCCTTCTTCTGTTTGGTGGATTTGGGGCGTTGACAACACTTCGGCTCGTCGGTTTCGTCGGCTCGTGCTTTTCCTAGAGGATCTTCATTTCGTCCTTGTCGATTATGAAATATAAGGATTGGTGCAAAGCATCTTGGATCGTCATAGGTTTGTTCAGCGCGACTTCTTTTCAGAAATCCGACTTGTACCACAACACCTTCTTCAATGCGATGAGGGCAGCTCTGTCACTCACGCATTCGACCTTTGACACCACCGCTTTAAATCGTCCCATGAAGTTTCATAGCGTCTCTGTTGGTACTTGCGCCAGGATCCATAAGTCAGCGTCGGAAGTCCCTCGTTCCATGAATATAGAATATTGTTATAAGAATTCAGCGGACAGTTGTTGGAAGTTGTCGATCGAATTCCGGTTGAAATTGGATCGAGCCTTGAGAACCACTCGATGGTATCTCCCTTCAGATACTCTACGAATAGGAGGCAGAATCCAGCATCTCTTTCTCTCTCCTTGAGTTTAGCTCGGCCCATCGCTATGCGGGAAGCCGTTATGTGAGCCTTCGAGTTGGTAGTTCCCTCGTAGAACAGGAATATGATCTTTCCTAGATCGGACACTCTTGCCTCGGTGATCCGAGTTGTGAAGAGTGTCCTCTGTGTCTCTTCTAGCATGCAATCTATCTCGGGCGCTGCGCTAATTGCCTGATGCACTTGTGATCGAACGACTCGCACTTCGGCTACCATCTGGTGGCTCCGGTTCAGTCCATCATGATCTTCTCCATATTCAGGGCTTGAGTAGTCATCTCATGGCCAAGGTGGTGTCACATGGTCATTTTCTTCATTGGCGAAGACTTGGACTTATTCTCCTTGGCTCCAATGGTCTTCAAAGGCTTGGTAAGAACCTTCTTCTTCTGATTTATCCATGGCGGCTGCTCATAGATTTTTCCTCGCAAAAACAAGAATAGCGTAAATCAGAATATAGTTATGCAAGAAAAGGAAAGAAAAGAAAAAGGCAAAAAACAAAAATTTAAAACGATTGCTTTTTTTTTGACCTAAACAAATTCGAAAATTCAAATAAAAGAAAAGGAAAATTCTTACTTTTATTTTCTGAGTTATAGAATAATATTAGACAACAAAGTTTTTCAAAAACAAGAGATTTTATTAGGTTTTTTATATTTTAAATTGAAAGAATACAAAAACTGCCAAATAAAAGGAGATCGACAAGAATGAATTTTTTTTATGGTTTTTTCTTTTATGCAACAATGCTAAGAAAATCAAATAAGACAATTTTTGTTTTTGTTTTAGGTTTATGAGAAAAAAAAAAACATAATTGAAACAAAAACATTTTTTTTTTTGAAATCGACAAAAACAGAAATAACCAAAAGAATAATGTAAAAGATAGATAAGGGAACAAGTTCACCTTAGCGATACGAGCTTTCAAAGTTCTGATACCAGATGATATAAGACTCGGAATCCACCTAGTCTTATTGATCTCACGGTGATCAAAACACTAACAAGCTTGTGCGGAAGTGGGCGTTGATATCTAGGGATGGACGATAATGATTTTGATTGACTCTCTCAATCTTTTAACGAATGAGTTTTGTTTGAATCTCACAAACACATCTAACCCGCATTTTCTAGTGAATATGTGAATTGCACACAATACTCAAAGAACTCAATAACTCTCGCAAAGTACACTTTGAAAGAAAACAAGAAATTTTTATTAATTTTGATTGAAAGGTGAGTTTTTACAATGGATTAAGAGGAGCTTATATACTGCTCGAATTAGACAAGACTAACGGTCTAAAAATCAAAAGCAATAAAAGAAATCGCAGCAATAAAAATACTAACCGTTGAAGTTGATCTCGTCTCGGCCAAATAAGGAAAACAGAGCCTTGCTTGAGTTTTGAAAACTTTGGCAAGTAAGTGTGGTGCCTTGGAACGTCCAGATTCGATGAATGTGGCTCCAAAATGCAGCAGCATAGGCGAGCTAGCCGTTGGTGGTTTATGACTCCAAGTGTGAACGAGGCTATAAAAGGAAAGTAGATTTGCAAGGGGATCCGCCTGATCATGTGGATGCCGGTGCATGGGAATGTATTTCTAAGCTTCCTTAGTTGCCTTAGAATCTCTCATCGCTTCCAAATTATGGTTTGCGCTCGATTAAACAGGCCGGTCTTCATAATCTCCATAATCATCTCTGGTTGGTTTAATTGAGGACACATATGGATCCGCCTAATCCATGGCGTGCTGGTGCACTATAGAGTGTTGTGGGGAACTTCTAGAAGTAGCAAAAATTCTCATATATGCCAAGAAAACGTTTGGAGGCTTTCAAATAAGAAAAGTGTCAAATATGGTAAGTTCCGGGAACGTCGACTTGTCCGGTGAGTCTTGGCTTGGTCTAGTCTGTTCTTGGAAGGGGTCCACTTTCCCGTGAGTCCTTGATGGGTCAAGAACATGGATCGGGTAGGGTCTGAGCTTAGGCCTTGGTGGTTAGGCTTGAATTTGGCAAGATTCGGCCCAGATGCTTGAAAGGAGGGGTTGTATTGGCTATTGTGAGTGATTCCAGATTTCGGACGAGTAAGTGATGCTTTGGCTCGACCAGAATCTTCCTTAGGGTGATTGGTCGAGAGAAATGCTTTCCCTCTGGTTGTTTGGCGCATGGTTCTTTCGGTTTGGCTATGGTATGATTTTCCTCGGTTGGAATGCATCGAAAGTCTTCATCTTCGAATTTCTTGAATTGGAACTGAGAGATTCGACCAGTGTGACTAGATTGGTCACTTGGTCGGTAAAAATGCAATCCCTTATTGGATTTATTGCATAGATCTTCCGGTTCAGCTTCTACAAGGCCTCTCTCGGCTTCGATTCGAGTGGGCAGGATGGGGAGTCTACGTGCATTGAGGTCGTCTTGTGGTGATCTACTGGGTCGATGACCACATCAGTGGGTTACGAGATATCCAAAGAATTTGCCATATGTTACGGCAAATCAGCACTTCATCGGGTTTAACTTCATGTTGTGTAGGTTCAACTTCCGGACTCAAGTGTAGGTTCAACTACTTGAAACAATTTCGCAAGGTCAAAAACATGCCGTCTCGCAACTGTGCCACATGGTTCTTCTCGACGAGTGATTTGACCAGCATATCGTCTATGTAGACTTCCATCGTCTTTCTGAGCTGTTCTACGAACATCTTGTTGACCAATCGTTGATAAGTTGCTCATGCATTTTTGAGTCCGGAAGGCATCACCTTGTATCAGTGTATCCCCCTATCAGTTATGAACGCAATGTTTTCACTATCGTCAGGGTTCATCAGGATCTAATTATATCTAGAGAAAGCTTCAATGAACAAGCGGAGCTTATTGCCAGTTCTTGCTTCCACTAGGCGATCTATATGCGGCAACGAGAAACTATCCTTCGGATATGCCTTATTTAGATTAGTAAAGTCCACACACACTCGCCATTTTCCATCCTTCTTTTTTACCACGACGGGGTTGGCGAGCCAATCAGGATATTTTGCTTCCGAATTTGAGCCAACTTTCAGTAGTCGTTCCACCTCATCATTCACAACTTTGGCTCGTTCAGGTCCCAACTTCCGTTTTTTCTGCTTCACCGTTTGAATGTTGAATCTACATTCAGTTTATGGCAGGTGACATCTATGCTAATGCCCGGCATGTCTTAAGCCGCCCATGCGGATGTTTGTACGTTTTCTTTCAAGAAGGAGACCAGTTCGTCTTAGATCACCTCGTTCAGTTTAGCCCCAATTTCCACACATCGATCTGGATGGGCGTCATCGATGCAAACCGAGATTATGGGCTCGCAGGTCGGCTCAGCCTCTTCTTCGCGAGCCTTTGGGATATATAGTTGTTATAAGAGTTTGGCATGTTCCTTCTCTTGTTCTCGGTCCGTCTTCAGCTTCTTCCGGTTTTCTTTGACGTACATTACTGGATTCTTGAGTTTGTTCTCGGCAAGGAAATAGACTCGTGACTCCTTCTGGTTCCCCCAAATCATCTTGACTCCATCGAGGGTCGGAAACTTAATGCAAAGATGGAAAGTGGAAGGAATAGCTCGCATGGAGTTTATCCACGGAGTTCCCATGATCACGTTGTATATCGCTAGTTTATCCGCCATGGAGAACTCAACGATCGTTGTTATGCGTTTTGCATAGACCGGCAGCCGGATAGTGTCGAGGGTCATTGTCGTGTCTCCTGAGAATCCGGTTAGGGGTTTTGGGTCGGCTATGATTTCCGTTAGGTTGATGTTTATTTTTCTGAGGGTTTCTCGGAAGATCACATTGACGGAAATCCCCGTGTCGATCAATATTCTCGCCATGTCGTGATCTGTGATGGTTAGCTCGATGATAAGAGGGGTGTGGCATGTCGATCCAGATGGTCTTATTTTCAGCGAGAGAGATGACACCGTTAGGAAGGTTGGGAGTTTCCGACCAATTGATGCTAGCTTCGGCTCGTCTTTGAAAGGCTTTGATTGACGACACCGTTTTTGCACAATATCGGGTTCCACCCATTATCATGTTTATCCTTCTCCGAGGGCATTGTTGTGCTTCTTCTTCATTTGTTCTTCCTTGCTTTGGAATATCGCCTTGATTATGTTCTGCATGGGTTCCTTTGTTTGGTTAATTTCGATCGTTCTCCTCTTCGCGCTCGAAATCTTTGAGACTTACCGTATTTCCATCGTCCATGTGTTCCCTGGGGATTTTCCTCGTCCGGTTCCCACTTGATAATTATGAGCGCCATTGAATTTGGGTCTTTCATGGTGGTTGAATCCTCGACGATGCGTATTCCTTCTCGGGTTCGGTGGATTTGGGGCGTTGACAACTCTTCGGCTCGTCAGTTTCGTCGGCTCGTGCTTTTCCTCAAGGATATTAATTTCTTCCTTGTAGATTTTGAAATCTAAGGATCGGTGCAAAGTGTCATGGATCGTCATAAGTGTGTTCAGCACGAATTCTTTCGGAAATCCTACTTGTACCACAACACCTTCTTCAATGTGATGAGGGCAGCTCTGTCACTCAAGCCTTAGACCTTTGAAACCACCGCTTTAAATCGTCCCATGAAGTTTCGTAGCGTCTCTTCTGGTGCTTGCGCCAGGATCCATAAGTCAGCATCAGAAGTCCCTCGTTCCATGAACATAGAATATTCTTTTAAGAACTCGGCTGACAGTTGTTGGAAGTTGTCGATCGAATTCTGGTCGAGCCTTGATAACAACTCGAGGGTAGCTCCCTTCAGATTTTCTACAAATATGAGGCAGAATCCACTATCTCTTTCGCTCTCCTTGAGTTTGGCTCGGCCCATCTCTATGCAGAAAGCCGTTATGTGAGCCTCGAGTTGGTCGTTCCCTCGTAGAACGGGAATCTGATATTTCCTGAATCATACACTCTTGCATCGGTGATCCGAGCTGTGAAGGGTGTCCTCTGTGTCTCTGCTAGCATGTGATCTATCTCGGGCGCTGCGCTAATTGTGTGATGCACTTGCGATCGAATGGCTCGCAGTTCGGTAGTGGCTCGAGCCAAATACGCTCAAATTTCGTTCATTTCTTCAATATGGGCTCGGCTTATCTCTCGAGGCTCGTCGTGTTGGTTTTGGCTCGTCCTTCTCAGGTCGTCCTAGGGTTTTGTCTGTTATACCCAGAGAAGGTTCTCTTCTTCTTCAGTCAGGTTCCCGAGCCAATCCGAGCTGGGGGAATTCCCTCCGATTCCGCTTCCTTCCAAAGTCGAGGCGAGTTCTACATGTGTAATGTGCCCTGAAGTGTGATCTCTTTCATCACAGTTCTTGATATACTTGTATTTTACCCCTTTTATTCATTCATTTAATCTAAGTTTCATCTCATTTGCATATAGTTACTTAGCATTTCTTTGTTTCTTTATCTCATTTAGAGTTTTAGGTTCTCATACTAGGTCCTAGAGTGTCTTGCATGTTTTGGAGTCCTTTTTAGGTACTTTGGAGGCATTTGACGGAGTTTGGCTTAGGACCATTCGGTTCGGGAGCAAGAGAAGCGGTTAAAGACGTTTGGGAGCCTTTCAGGATTCACATCGACCTGTCTCTTCCCACAGATCGATGTTGCCCATCGATGCTCAACTTCAGGGCATTCACATCGACCCAACTCTCCCCACAGATCGATGTTGATGCTGGATGCAACATCATGGACTTAGCATCGACCCAGCTCCCCTTTCACATCGATCAACACATCTATGCTCAGCTTCAGGGCATTCACATCGACCCAGCTCCTCCCACACATCGATGCAGCAGCCGGATGCAACTTCAGGGCCTTAGCATCGATCATCAACATCGACATGTGGTGTTGATGTCGATCCTGTTGCCCACTTTTCCTATAAATACTCATCTAAACCTAATTTTTAATCATGCTTTTTCTTATTCTCAAAACCCTTACCTTTGAGAGAGTTTGAGATTTGTAAGAAGGATCCTTTGTTTTATGCAATTAAGTATTTGTTTTCATCAATCTCTTCCATCTATCTTATTTTTATCTTGATTATTCATCACCCATCAATGGATTCAACCTATATCATAATCGATTTTGAGGTGTTCTTGATGGATCTTGAGTAGTCTTTTTAGGATCTTGAGATGAGGTAGATTAGGGTGATCTAGAGTTTGATTAGTGGTGTTTAGGGTTAGATAATCTTATATTCCTTCTTGTCTAGTGTACCTAATGCTAGATCTATCTTGAAAGAATGGATCTAGATCTTAAGGCATTTCACGCACACCAAGTGTTTGATGAAATGTCTTGATGAACTAGACAAGAGATTTATGCTCCTAACCTAAGACATTAGTTGTTTAGGGCATATATTTGGTTGATCTTGTTGTGATTCTTAATGCTTGCTAGTTGTTAATCCACAAATGATGATTTGCTAATGGACTTGATAATTAACTTAGTGATTAGTTTCTTGAAAGAGAACTAATCAAGATTAGAGATCTATTGCCTAGGAATTAGCTTCTTTGAGTGAATGAACACCACTAATTGGATTTGAATCACCTTATATCAATAACCTCATCTCTAGTTCCGCTTTTGTTATTTGAATTACAACTCGTTCAGTATTGCTTTTGTTTGTTTGAATTTGGATACTTAATCATAAACTACCTTGTTTAGCTTAATTTACTTATGATCCTTGCATTCTTAGTGATTAAGATAAATCCCGATAAGGTTCGATAACCTCTTATGCTACAATTATATTTAGAGAATTGACTCTATAGATACCAAAATATCTTGTATCAATTTGGCGCCGTTGCCGTATTGGGATTTGTTTCAACATTGAGACTTAGGTTCTTAGTGAGCTTAAGCCTTATTTGCTACCAAGTTACTAATCTTGTTTGCTTCCTATTGCTCTTTCTCTCTATAGGTGCATGCATACCCGTTCCCGTGGCAATACTAATCTAGTAGAACCGAGGGACGACATTGATCAACTTGACAGAGGATCAAGAGCAAGACGTAACCGAGCGAGAGTTCAAGTCGACGTTGCTCAAGACATGGAGAACTTTGAGAACGTTCCACTTGGGAACGTCAACTAACCCAATCCCCACCAAAGGAACGGTTGGAATGGGAATGGTCACGACAACAATCAAGGAGGTGGTGGCAATGGAAACCATCACCGTCCCAACCATCCACCAAGAGCTAGAAACGTTGTTGGAGAGGGCGATGCCGCTAATGCTCACCAAAACCGCCAAGGCATTCAAGCTCCACCGGTGGAGAACAATAACTTTGAAGTGAAGCCTGGGGTTATCAACATGGTTCAAGCCAACAAATTTCACGGCTTGTCCATGGAGGATCCCTTAGACCACATTGACCAATTTGACCAGATATGTGGTCTCACAAAGATCAATGGGGTCTCCGAAGACGGGTTCAAGCTTAGTCTCTTCCCATTCTCTTTGGGTGACAAAGCTCACCAATGGGAAAAGACCTTACCCCAAGGATCTATAACCTCGTGGGATGATTGCAAACGTGCGTTTCTTGCCAAATTATTTTCACCGGCTAGAACCGCCAAGCTTCGCAACGAGATCTCAAGCTTCACACAACGGTCCAATGAGTCTTTCAACGAGGCTTGGGAGAGATTTAGAAGCTACACTTCTCAATGGCCACATCACGGCTTTAGCAATGCTTCTCTCCTTAGCACTCTATACCGCGGTGCTTTGCCTAAGATCCGTATGCTACTTGACACGGCATCTAACGGAAGATTCTTGGCTAAAGACGTTGAGGAAGCAATGGAGCTTGTTGAGAACTTGGCCCAAAGTGACGGTACCTATGGCGACGAATATGACCGCGCCACAAGGACCACAAGCGACTTTGATGAGAACAAGCGGGCCAAAGACATGAAAGCTCTTAACGACAAGTTGGACAAGCAAGCCAATTTGATTGATAAAATCATAGTGTCTTCCCAAAAGACGATAAACTTTGTGGATGCTTATGATGAGAACCAAGGATACTATCAAGAAGAGAACGTGAACATGAACACCCAAGAGGAGGTGAACTACGTAGGAAACCAAGGAAACTACCAAAACCAAGGGAAATACCAAAGACAAGGGTTCAACCAAAACTATAGGAACCACCCCAACTTCTCTTACCGGAACACAAATGTGGAGAATCCCCAAGACCAAGTCTACCTTCCACAACCTAATCAAGCTCAAGGAGCCCCACAAAAGCAATTTCAACCTCTAGCCCAAGTTTCTAATACCAACCAACAAGGCTTTGTCCCAAGGAACCAGTCCAAGGGAAACAAGGTAGCTTTCAACCCAAAGCTCCACCCGGTTTTCAAGGGCAACAACAAGGGTTTGTGCCCCAAGGTCAAGCAACTACGTCTAAACCACAAGAGCTTGATTTGAGCTCCATGTTCTAACAATTACTCAAGGGACAAGCGGAGATCAATACGCGGGTGGATTGCTCTTACAACGACCTCAACACAAAGATTGAGGCTTTGAACTCCAAGGTATAACACATGGAGAACAAAGGTGTTGCTTCTTCTTCACGACCACAATGTCAACTACCGGGAAAATCCGAGGCCAATCCTAAGGAGTATGTAAACGCCATCACCTTGAGAAGTGGCACGGTTTTGCCTCCAAGAGAAGCTCCTTCTACTCTCAATGAGGACATTGAGAAGCAAAGTGGGGGGGGGGGGTGGAACTTCAAGAAAATGACGAGTTGGTTGAAGATGAGGTAGCAAGAGAGCAAGACAAGGTTGAAGAAGTAGAGAAGGCCGAGCCAAGGGTTGTTGTTACTCAAGAGAAGCCAATGAATAATGTTTTTGTCCCTAAACCATACATTCCTAAGCTACCTTTTCCCTGGCAGTTCAAGAAGCAACTTATGGACAAGTATAAATCCATCTTTGATAGGCAAATGGAGAAGGTGGAACTCATAATGCCTTTGGTTGATGCTTTCTTACTTCTCCCTCAATACGCCAAATTCTTGAAAGCTGCCGTGAATGAGAGGGCTAAGGAGATGGAGTATATGGTCATTTTAACTCACGAGTGTAGTACCATAATACAAAAGAATATGGTGCCAAAGAAGTTAGGAGATCCGGGATCATTCATGCTACCTTGTGCACTTGGTCCTCTAGCTTTCAACCATTGTTTGTGTGATCTTGGAGCAAGTGTAAGCCTCATGCCGTTTTTGGTAGCCAAGAGACTAGGCTTCACTCGTTACAAGGCATGCAACATCTCCCTAATATTAGCGGATAGGAGCGTGAGGGTTCCTATTGGTTTGCTTGAGGATCTTCCTATTGTGGTGAAGAATTTCATTGTCCCCACAGACTTTGTGGTACTTGAAATGGATGAGGAACCAAAAGACCCTCTTATCTTTGGTAGGCCATTCCTAGCAACCGCGTGAGCAATAATCGATGTGAGGAAAGGCAAGATAGACCTCCATTTGGGTAAAGGAGAAGTCCTTGAGTTTGATATCAACAAGGTGATGAAGAAGCCCACCATAGATGGCCAATGTTTCTACATAGATACCATGGATGAGCTAGCCGACGAATTTCTTGAGGAAATGAGAGTAGAAGACGGATTGCAAGTAGTTTTGACTAAGGAGCGTGGTGATCATGAGCTCTTGAGCAAAGAGAGTCAAGGGTATGAGCTACTCATGGACTTGCACAAGCCGGTTCATAAGGATACACCATTTGTTGAGTTGGGTGTTCGTAGTGCCGAGGTTCAAGATGGTCCAAGGGTTGGCACAGTCCAAGAGGGATTTGCTCTAGCCGTTAAAGAGACTAGCGAGGGTAAGTCTAGTCTTGAGGAGGACGATTGGAGCGAGCTCAAAGCCCCAAAGGTGGACCTAAAGCAACTTCCCGTGGGACTAAGGTATGCATTCTTAGGTCCCAACGAGTCCTACCCGGTTATTGTGAATGAGAGTCTAGATGAGAATGAACTATCCTCCCTTCTTGTAGAACTTAGGAAATATAGGAGAGCAATTGGCTATTCTTTGGATGATATCAAGGGTATTTCCCCTAGTTTGTGCACGCATAGAATCCATTTAGAGGATGAATCAAGGACCTCTATTGAACATCAAAGAAGGTTGAACCCTAATTTGAAAGATGTTGTAAAGAGAGAGATTCTTAAGCTCTTAGACGCGGGCATTATCTACCCAATATCGGATAGTACTTGGGTCTCACCAGTTCATTGTGTGCCTAAGAAAGGGGGGGGATAACGGTTGTTAAAAATGAAATGGATGAAATGATACCTACTAGGACAATAACCGGGCATAGAATGTGCATTGACTATAGGAAGTTGAATTAATCCACTCGTAAGGATCATTTTCCATTACCTTTTATAGATAAAATGCTTGAACGTCTAGCTAATCACCCCTTCTACTGCTTTCTAGTTGGTTATTCGGGTTTCTTTCAAATACCTATACACCCGAATGACCAAGAGAAAATAACCTTCACGTGCCACGGCACCTTCGCATATCGAAGGATGCCGTTTGGGTTGTGCAATGCTCCCACAACATTCCAACGTTGCATGATGTCAATTTTCTCTGACCTTCTTGAAGACATGGTAGAAGTCTTCATGGACGACTTCTCCGTGTATGGGTCTTTTTTTGTGTTTGTTTGTCCAACCTTTGCAGGGTCTTGCAACGGTGCGAAGAAGCAAACTTGGTGCTTAACTGGGAGAAATGCCACTTCATGGTGCAAGAAGGAATTGTGCTTTGGCATAAGATCTCCGAGAAGGGGGTTGAGGTAGACAAGGCCAAGATCGAGGTGATGGTTAGCTTGGAGCCGCCTAAGTTGGTCAAGGACATCCGGTCTTTCTTGGGTCATGCGGGGTTCTACCGAAGATTCATCAAAGATTTCTCAAGGATCACAAGGCCTCTTACAAGGCTACTTTGCAAGGAGGTTGAGTTCGTGGTTTATGAGGAATGTATGGTAGCTTTTCTAGAGATCAAGAAGGTGTTGGTTAGTGCTCCCATTGTTCAAGCTCCGGATTGGGATCTTCCTTTCGAGATCATGTGTGATGCTAGTGACTACGCGGTTGGAGCGGTTTTGGGTCAAAAGAAAGACAAGAAGACCAATGTGATTTACTACGCTAGTAGAACTCTAGATGATGCTCAAACTCGGTATGCAACCACGGAGAAGGAGTTGTTGGCCGTAGTCTTTGCCATGGAGAAGTTTAGATCTTATGTTTTGGGGTCGAAGGTGATTGTCTACACCGATCACGCGGCTTTAAGATACATTCATGCAAAGAAGGACACGAAACCGAGGCTATTACGTTGGATCTTGCTACTCCAAGAGTTTGATTTAGAGATAGTAGACAAGAAAGGCATAGAGAACGGAGTAGCGGATCACTTGTCTAGGATGAGGATAGAAGACCTCGTTCCCATTGAAGACAAGCTGCCCGAAGAAAGCCTAATGGTCTTGAAGGTATTGAAAAGGGGGATTGAGGCCGTGAATGGTATTGAAGATGCTAGTGGTCTACAAGATGAGAAACTACCGTGGTTTGCGGACCTTGTGAACTACTTAGTGTGCGAGAAGGAACCTATTTTGGACGGGTATAAGAAGAAGAAGTTCTTCCACGACGTGACAAGATACTATTGGGACGAGCCCTACCTATACAAGTTGTGCTCGGACGGGTTGTATAGGAGGTGCGTGACGGAAGAAGAAGTCCAAGGGATCCTACTTCATTGTCACGGGTCAAGCTACGGTGGTCATCATGCCTCCTACAAACGGCTACAAAGGTTTTGCAATCCAGTTTTTGGTGGCCTTCATTATTCAAGGATGCACATCTCTATGTCTCCACATGTGATGCATGCCAAAGGAAAGGGAACATTGGGAGGAGAGATGAAATGCCCCAAAACCCAATCCTTGTGGTGGAAATGTTTGACGTATGGGGAATCGACTTCATGGGACCTTTCCCATCATCATATGGTAACCAATACATATTGGTGGCGGTTGACTACGTCTCAAAGTGGGTGGAAGCGATTGCAAGCCCGACCAACGATGCTAAGGTTGTGCTAAAATTATTCAAGCAATCATTTTTCCAAGGTTCGGTGTTCCAAGAGTTGTCATTAGTGATGGTGGATCGCACTTCGTGAACAAGGTCTTCGAGAGCCTACTCAAGAAGAATGGGGTGAAACACAAGGTTGCAACGCCCTATCATCCCCAAACAAGCGGGCAAGTAGAAGTCTCCAACCGCCAAATCAAAGCAATCCTTGAGAAGATGGTGGGTAGCTCGAGGAAAGATTGGACCAACAAACTCGATGATGCCTTATGGGCATATATGACCGCTTTCAAGACACCCATAGGAACCACGCCGTTCAACATGCTCTATGGAAAGTCGTGTCACCTTCCGGTGGAATTGGAATACAAAGCTCTTTGGGCGGTAAAAATTCTGAATTTTGACATCAAGACCGCTCAAGAGAAACGGTTGGTACAATTCCACGAGCTAGAGGAGACAAGGCTTGAAGCATATGAGAGCTCGAGAATCTACAAAGAGAAGGCCAAGGTATTTCACGACAAGAGGATAGTGCTTAAGGATTTCAAGGTGGGGGATCTCGTGTTGCTATTAAACTCCCGGTTGAAACTCTTTCCCGGGAAGCTCAAATCGAGATGGTCGGGTCCCTTCATGGTGAAGGAAGTGAGACCTTATGGAGCGGTAGTTCTTGTGAGCAAAGAAGGTCAAGATTTCATCGCTAATGGTCAACGGCTCAAACTCTACCGTGCGAATCAAATCATCGAGGAAGGAGGTTTTATCCCTCTCGATGAAGCCCCTCTAGCTTGAAAACGGTAACAAAAGTCAAACTTAGTGACTCAAAACAAAGTGCTCTTGGGAGACACCCCAAGCTTATCATTGTACATATTTCTTTTTATGCGTTTTTTGATCTTTGTTAGTTCTTTTTGATCTTCTTGTTAAGTATTCTTAGTTAGCTTGGTGTCGAGGGAAAACAATATTCGAGGGAAAACGATGTTCGAGGGAAAAAGTTCCCCGGGAAGAAAAGGTTCCCCGGGAAGAAAAAGTTCACCGAGAATATTTCCCTCAACATCGACCACAAGCATCAACCAGAATTCAATTTTTGTTGACCAAATTTGAATTCTGTTGACTGGATCTATTATCCAGTGGTCCGCCCGCTCCCTTTACCCAGGTAAGTTGACCCACCCATTAAGGTAAGCTTTCTTCTCCACTAAATTCGCAACAATGGCTATTTCCTCTACCTAAACTTCACAAGCTCATATCTCTCTCAATTCTCAACCAAAAATTGTGATTTAAATTGATAAATTTCGGATTTTTCATCCTCTTTCTGGATCTACCAACCCCTCTTTTCATTTAAGGTCTGCATCCTCAAGGTATTTCATTCATATTTTTCAATGAAGAACTTGCTCATAAATGGAAATTTTATGAATTTGCTTGGGAAATTATTTCACTTGCATAAATACCTTGGGTTTAGGCTCGAAAATGGTTAGGATAGGTAGTTCATAGGCTGATTTGTCTTGCTTTGAGAAAATTTTAAATTTTTTTAGCAAAGAACCTCATTTTTGGTATTTGTGCTTAAAAGTTTCAAAACTTGAAATTGGGATGGATTCTTGAAGCTTAAAGTTGGAAAGTTTGATGTTGTTTATGAGAAATGGAGGATCTTTTTGCTAAAATGAGCATTCTCCTTTAAGTGTCATATATGCCTTTCCTTAAAATTGTGTCTTCATTTCTTGAAACTTATATACTCTTTGAGACAATATAGGTACCATGAAGACAACAAACAACCCAATTCCAACTTCAACCCTACCAACAAGGAAGAGAGAGGTAGCACTAGAAACATGTGCCAAGGCAAATGAGAAGAGGAAAACGGCGGTTAAGGCTCAACCCAAAAACAAGCAAGGGACCGTCACTAAAGGCCTAGGGAGCGGTGAGGCCGCGGCAAGTACCTCAAGGGGAAATGCAAAGAAGCTCGCTTTAGCAACGAAATTCAAGGCTAAGGCTAAGGGAAAGAGCGTTGTGCAAGAGGAAGAAGAAGACACCTTGGTAGAGGAGACGGAGAGAGAGCCAACGGTTAAAGAATACTATGAGAAGTTCTCAACTATGAAGTTCGAGCAAGGGCTATTCGTGGACTCGGTGGTTTTGGAGAAGATGGGCATATATGAAGATGTTGCTCTTGTGTTCGAGAACATGGGTATCAGGAAATTCATGACAATGAAGGAAGTAGCTCACAAGGACCTCACTTGTCAATTCCTTGCATCCCTTGAAGCGCGATTTTATGGAATAGGGAACAAGAGAGCAAATGCAAGTACCGGCTTTGGAGAAATCAGATTTGATGTGAATAAGAAGACCTACCGGGTCACTTTTCATGAGCTTTGTGAAATTTTTGGTTTCAAAGAAGAATGTACCTATGGTGAACCATACTTCCACTATCCGAAGCATGAGCTCCAATACTTTTGGGAAACAATTGCTTCCGATGCCTACAAACCCGGCATTTCCAAGGGCTCTAGCATCCGGAACCCTACCCTCAAATACGTGCAAATTGCACTAACCCGCACATTCTACACTAAGGTGGAGTTTAACAAGGTTATCAAAGAGGAAATGGAATTGCTAGGCCTCGGTGTACAACCCATACTCAAGACGCTAAGCATTGGAAAGGAATTTATGGGCAATGAGAACACCCCTTCCTTTGCCACTACCTTGGTGAGGCAAATGCTCTTTCACATGAATTGGGCTTGGGAGACTAATTCGAAGAAATCCGCATTAGCCATCGGTTGGATCATCACTCCCATCCTCAAGGCAAAAGGGATCAATCTTGCGGTGGTTGATGAGGAATGGAAGTTGATAGATGAGAGCTACCTTGCACGGACGCGGTTCTTCAAGGGAAAGGTAGACGGCAATTTTGCCTACAACCTTAAGCTCAACAAGACGTTCCACACGCAAGTCCTATTGCCTAATATCGCATCACAAAACTTGATGAACCGAGAAACATCTTCTTTTACCCAACCAAGGACTATTTCTACAACCAAACCATCGACCTACCAATTGATGCTTTCCCCACGAGAGTACAAAAGAAGAGCAAAACCGCTACTAGTGCACACCCCGAGGAAGTCCTTGACTCCGATGATGAAGAGGCCGAAGACTCACCCTCCACGGCCATCTATGGTGGAGAGCGGTATCACTTCGATCCATTCGATGGTGCTATGTCTAACCCCGCCTTACGCCATGCTCACCACCAATCGAGACTCCTCCAACGTTGGTGCAAGTGGCAAGACCAAAGCATGAGGAAGATGGCAAGGGTAATTAAGAAGTTAGAGAAGACGGTTAAAGTCATGGGAAGGACAATCAAGGAGCTCAAGAGGGACGGTAAAGCTAGCACATCTCGAACCCGAGAGGAAGAAGAAAGTGGTCTCGACATGAGCCACACGCTCCATGGAGGAGAAATGGTGTTGCTCGAAGAGGCAAGCCACTCATTGGCACATGACGAGAAGGTAGCAAAAAGAAAAGCCATAAGATCTCCTTCACCTTGCTCAAGCAACCCGTCACTTTCTATGGGGACTTCTTCCCCATCCCAAAGCTTCTAAGGTAACTCCCAAAACCTTGTAAATATTTTTCTTTCAATTGAGTCTTGTAGTTTGTTTTGTCTTATCTTGAGTCCCTTCTTTAGACTTCTTTCACACCGAGACGGTGTGATTTAATTTTGGGGGAGGGACCGGTATCTAATGTCATTTGTTTTGTCTTATCTTGAGTTTTGCACTTTGAGTCTAATGCATTCACCCAAGGCATATAAAGCAAATTTTGAAAATTTTGAAAATTGAAACACGAAAAGAAGTCATTTAGGTTGCCATTTAGCATGCATTTTTCATTTGTACATTAAGTCTAGCCATGCATACTTAGAATTCATTGCAAATGCATGGGAACAATGATGAATTTTCCTTGTAGAGTGGCACCTTAAGAAGTTAATTCAATTCCCTCGTTCGTAATTGTTAAATGCATTTAAGTGAGCATGAAAGTAAAGATGCACCATTCTTAGTTCTCATGTATCATCATACTTTCCTTGATTGAAGCATGCTTGAGTTGCACCCAACCCCATTTAAGTGATAACCATTAATTTGACTTGTAAATATTGTGTTTGTGCAATTTTAAATGAATTCGTGGTTCACATATACATACTTGGGCATTCTTATTCCTTTTTACCACTCTTGCTTATCCAAGTAGCCATATCCCATAATTTGAATGGTTTCCCCTACCCTAACCTTAACCTTCTTTCAAGCCATTGTTATTAGCGTGTGAATTGTGAGGCCTTTCTTTCGAACAAACTTGGCAAAACGTGTTAGGTTTAGGGCGACAAGAGAGAATTCTCATGTAGATTTAGCTCCAACATCTCGGAGTTAATCTAGGAATACGCTAGTTAGGATGGCGGTTCTTGGTTCAAGTTTGGGGGAACGGTTTTAGACTTGGTGAACGGATGTGATGAGTTATGGAATGGAAGAGAATAAAAAGGAGAAAGGAAAAAGGGGATCGAATTTGTGTAGATTGGTTGGTGCAAAAATCATAAGACTAGCTCTAAAGAATAAAATAGCCTAAAAAGATAGAAGGGAAAAGAAGAGAGCCAAAAAGGCCAAAGCATCAAAGAATGAGAAGAGGTGTGGACCAAAAAAGAGGAAAAAGAAGAGCTTGATCACAACAAAGGAGCACCAAACCATGAAAGAACAAAGAAGAAGAAGTGATCCCCGAATGAGAAGAAGGTGGAATGAAGAGACGAGAAGCATGTGGGGTTTGAGAAGGCAAATGCCTCAAGATAAAAAGGGTAGCTTAGGTTGTGGGCACAACGGGTTAGAAGGCTTTAGGTTAGAGACATTCTAGGCTCTTGGGTAGATGAGAATTCTCCCTTGTATGCATAGGTTGCCTTTTACCTTTAGGATTTTGCTAAGGTTTGTTCATTTCCATGAGAGATCCTTTAACTTAATTACCCATGCATGGAATGAGATCACCTTCATCTCATAACCATACCCTTAGCTAAACGAATTCCATTTAACTTTGCATAAACATGATTCATGGTTACGCCACTAATGAATGTTAAGGGGTTGGGGAATATGATTGCTTGTATAGATTGGGGTTTGGATTTGATACATGATGAAATATGAATGGTTAACTCCTTTGGAGTAGGCTCACTTGTGCATTTTAGTACTACATTACTTGGACGTTGAAATTGATTTCTTTTTGTGCTATTTGTGGATTTGAGCTCCCGCCTTCGAACATCTCTCTCTACTTGTTCCTATTTATTTGCTTGAGGGCAAGCAAAGAAGTAAGTTTGGGGGAGTTGATAGACTTGTATTTTACCCCTTTTATGCATTCATTTAATCTAAGTTTCATCTCATTTGCATATAGTTACTTAGCATTTCTTTGTTGCTTTATCTCATTTAGAGTTTTAGGGTTCTCATACTAGGTCCTAGAGTGTCTTGTATATTTTGGAGTCCTTTTTAGGTACTTTGGAGGCATTTTACGGAGTTTGGCTTAGGACCATTCGGTTCGGGAGTAAGAGAAGCGGTTAAAGACGTTTGGGAGCCTTTCAGGATTCACATCAACCTGTCTCTTCCCACAGATCGATGTTGCCCATCGATGCTCAGCTTCAGGGCATTCACATCAACCCAACTCTCCCCACAGATCAATGTTGATGCTGGATGCAACATCAGGGCCTTAGCATCGACCCAGCTCCCCTTTCACATCGATCAACACATCGATGCTCAGCTTCAAGGCATTCACATCGACCCAGCTCCTCCCACACATTGATGCAGCAGCCGAATGCAACTTCAGTGCCTTAGCATCGATCATCAACATCGACATGTGGTGTTGATGTCGATCCTGTTGCCCACTTTTCCTATAAATACTCATCTAAACCTAATTTTTAATCATGCTTTTTCTTATGCTCAAAACCCTTACCTTTGAGAGAGTTTGAGATTTGTAAGAATGATCCTTTGTTTTATGCAATTAAGTATTTGTTTTCATCAATCTCTTCCATCTATCTTCTTTTTATCTTGATTATTCATCACCCATCAATGGATTCAACCTATATCATAATCGATTTTGAGGTGTTCTTGATGGATCTTGAGTAGTCTTTTTAGGATCTTGAGATGAGGTAGATTATGGTGATCTAGAGTTTGATTAGTGGTGTTTAGGGTTAGATAATCTTATATTACTTCTTGTCTAGTGTCCATAATGCTAGATCTAGCTTGAAAGAATGGATCTAGATCATAAGGCATTTCACGCACACCAAGTGTTTGATGAAATGCCTTGATGAACTAGACAAGAGATTTATGCTCCTAACCTAAGACATTAGTTGTTTAGGGCATATCTTTGGTTGATCTTGTTGTGATTCTTAATGCTTGCTAGTTGTTAATCCACAAATGATGATTTGCTAATGGACTTGATAATTAAAAAAGTGATTAGTTGTTTGAAAGATAACTAATCAAGATTAGATATCTATTGCCTAGGAATTAGCTTCTTTGAGTGAATGAACACCACTAATTGGATTTGAATCACCTTATATCAATAACCTCATCTCTATTTCCGCTTTTGTTATTTGAATTACAACTCGTTCAGTATTGCTTTTGTTTGTTTGAATTTGGATACTTAATCATAAACTACCTTGTTTAGCTTAATTTACTTATGATCCTTGCATTCTTAGTGATTAGGATAAATCCCGATAAGGTTCTATAACCTCTTATGCTACAATTGCATTTAGAGAATTGACTCTATAGATACCAAAATATCTTGTATCAGTTCTCCATGTCCGTGATGCCTGCGTTGGTTCCGCTGATGCGTAGTCTCGAGCGATCATCAGTTTGTTGGGTATGTCAGTCGTTGGTGGCTCATCCTCTTCGATTTAACCGAGGTGGCTCGGTTAAAATCGGCCTCGTCGCCGTGGGTGTCACCTCGTTGGAGGGTTACACCGTCGGTAGTCCTCTCGGGGATCCTTGGTGTGTTTGCCAACGTGCCAGCAAGTGTTAAGAAATCGAGGGCCGTCGGGTTGAGACCAAGTCTCCTTGTAATCCCTCTGGGTGGATTCACCGCAGAGGTCAGGCTTTCGGTGAGCAGATTTCGGGCTCGGCTCTCCGACGTCAGCTTCTCAAGCCTCTCCGATAGGGTTTTGTTTAACTTATCTTCCTTATCTGCCTTCTTCATGAACGCGGCGAGCATGTCCTTCAGTTCGGACAGGGGCGTCAAGACAACTTCCGTATTTGCTGGAGGAGAGCCGCTCAAATCGACTATGTCTCTGTTAGCGTCGACACCGTTGTTGTTCACGTCCTCACCTCTCTTTGTTTGTCGCCGGCCATCTCTTCAAATCTCGTTCTTGTTAATTTCCGCGAGTAAGGACGCATGTTCACGAACATATAATATTGTTTTAAGAATTTGGGGGATAGTTGTAGATCGAATTCCGGTCGAGGCTTGAGAACCACTCGAGGGTAGCTCCCTTCAGAAGCTCTACGAATAGGAGGCAAAATCCAGCATTTCTTTCGCTCTCTTTGAGTTTGGCTCGGCCCATCGCTATGCGGAGAGCCGTAATGTGAGCCTTTGGGTTTGTTGTTCCCTCGTAGAACGGGACTCTGATCTTTACTGGATCAGACACTTTTGCCTCGGTGATCCGAGTTGTGAAGGGTGTCCTCTGTGTCTCCTCTAGAATGTGATCTATCTCGGGCGCTGCACTAATTGTGTGATGCACTTGCGATCGAACAGTTCGCACTTCGGCAGTGGGTCAAGCCAAATAGGCTCGAATTTTATTCATTTATTCAATCTGGGCTCTGCTCATCTCTCGAGGCTCGTCGTGTTTGTTTTGGCTCATCGGAGCGTTGCATTTATTTTACCCTGAGAAGGTTCTCTTCTTCTTCAGTCAGGTTCCCCTCCGATTCCGATTTCTTCCAAAGCCGAGGCGAGTTCTTCACGCGTGATGTGACTGTGATTTAGGTGTTTTACCACGTAGTCAATTAACCTAAATGTAACGGTTGTCAATGCAGTACTTTAGGATCGAATCCACAGAGACCAAGGTTACACTACAATTCTCACAATTATGAAGCTAAGCTAAGACAAGAATATGGTTGGTTTTGGAAAAGTAACGAAAGCAATTAAGACGATGTAAATTCAATAAAGGAAAGAAGTTTTATTCTAAGGAATCCAGAGATCACGAATCAGAAAACTATTCAGGGAATGACTAAACACAAGTTTCAAACTCAAACATAAATATATAATCAATCCACATCTGTGGCATTGATTACTAAACCTAGCAACCTAAAATCCTAACTTTCGTTGGCATAGATTTCTAGATCAGCATTAATGAGTAGGTTCAATATGTTCACGAATCGTCTTAACATCAACTTCCGCAGGGTAAGGACAATTCGCTCGCTTATGTTCTTTCTAGCAACCTACGACACTTATGTGGTATAGATTAAGCCTAAGCAATAAACACAATAATAAGCGAAAACCACAAAAGATAAATCTGTATTTGTGTCTAATTCAATGATTCATGGATCCCGTTGAAACCCTAAACCTAATTATGAGACTACTCGGACATGGCAATGGATAACAAGCAAGGAGATATAGAATTCTTCTCAATAGATGCAGAGATTCTTCTTCTTGCTTACAAAATCAATGACCAAAAACTGAGTAGAATAAAGAGCCGTCAAAAGAGAGATAACCTAAAAACTGGCTGAGAATAAAGTATATATAGGGTTCTGGGCTGATTAGGTCAGAATAGGCAGTTTACGGGGTAAAATAAAAAAATAAAAAAAATTATTTTCCTTCTCGCCGGCTTGCATCGATCGATGCACATAATGCATTGATCGATGCACATATTGCATCGATCAATTTTGGTTCTTCTGGGCATGCTCCATCGATCGATTCTAGTTCTTCGAGGCATGTTCCATCGATCGATGCACTCCCTGCATCGATCGATTCTGGTTCTTCGGAGGGTGATGCATCGATCGGCTACACTTGTGCATCGATCGATTTTGGTTCTTCGGGGCATGCTCCATCGATCGATGCACTTCTTGCATCGATCGATTCTGGTTCTTCTGATGGTGTTGCATCGAGCGATTCTTACTCTTTTTGTACGATTCCATGCATTTTTGCCCACGTAACTCCAATTTCTTCCGTAAACGCCTTTTTACCTAAGATAACTAAATAAAGGACTAAAAGACTCTAAAAACAAATTTTGACTCGATAAAATACTCAAAGGAAATACCAAAACATGTGTTAGAAAACGGTAGAAACCAAGTATATCAATTCCCCTAGACTTAGTCTTTTGCTTGTCCTCAAGCAAACAAAAAACTAAGCAAAAAGAAAAGATTTGAAAAACAAAGGAGATTCACATTTCCCTTAGAACTCTACAAAGACCGTTACCTTAGTAATCCACGTATTGCCATACTAGCTCTAGATCGAACCACCACATACTCATTCTTTGCAAGCATCGCAGCCTCCCAAATTCAACTCATTATTTTGCGGAATAATCAGAAGCCGTCATCGCTGGGTCTCATCAAAGATCATGGTGTCAAGAACCTTCTAGACTCTTTCACTTTCGTTATCGTGACAAGACAACACCACAACCTTTGGTACTTTTTCTCTCCCCCTGACTTATTCTTTTCT
The DNA here is from genome assembly GCA_030161315.1 of Eutrema japonicum. Lineage (NCBI taxonomy): Eukaryota > Viridiplantae > Streptophyta > Magnoliopsida > Brassicales > Brassicaceae > Eutrema > Eutrema japonicum. The sequence goes on along the minus strand of BSQW01000012.1, from coordinate 17,837,552 downwards.
CATTTTCTTTCCGTAGGGTTAATGGCGGATGGAACGCGAGTATTCATAATTTTTGCCACCGAATCCCCAGTTCATTTTAGTGCCACCCTTTTATTCTAAAGTGTAGGCGAATAGTGGTATCTCTGGAAATTTTCCTAACCTCGCTTCCGACCTTAGTGTGATCATCTCCTTCGAGGTAAAATAATGGGATCGATGAAAATTTTCCTAACCCTTTACCCGAAAGAAAATCATTTCATCTTTTCTGCTTTTTATCTTAAATAAGGGAGAGGAGTACCATATTGTTATACAAGTTATCTTGTCAGATACGAATGAGCAGTCAAGCTCTGAAGACAACAATAGCGATGATGAGGTAAAAGGAAGAGCTCAGAAACTGTCTCAAGCTTTTGAATTTTCTCGGAAACATGGATGCCTCTGTTTGACTGGTCAGCCTTTAGATTTTTTATTAGTCTGATCTAGAACTAGCCCTGCGACAATGGTCACTTAGATGCAAAATTAGTTAAAAATTCGAAGGTCGTGATCGTAAGCTCCAACAATTTTTGACTCAATAAAACAGAATAACTAAAAAGAAGACATCAAAATGACTCAAAAGGAAAAACAAAAGAAAGAAATAGCATTAGTAACAATAGAGACCCTCCCCCAGACTTACTTCACACCATCTCGGTGTGAAAATGAATCAAGAAGAAGGCCAAACAGAAAAATATAAAATGAAAGAAAAGAAAACGTACTGGTGGGTTGCCTCCCACCAAGCGCTTGTTTATAGTCGTTAGCTTGACTAGATAGCGTCTTAATCGTGAGATTGGTCACCAAGGAGAAAGCTTTCGTCCCCTTCGATCTCTATGTCAGCAAGGTATGGTTTTAGGCGCTGACCATTAAACACAAACTCGTCTCCTGTAGTGCTCAGCAACACCACAGCTCCGTACGGTCTCATTTCCTTGATTGTGAATGGTCCAGACCATCTCGATCCCAGCTTCCCGGGAAAAGGTTTGAGGCGAGAGTTGAAAAGCAATACCTGATCATTTGCAGCAAAGTTCATGGGATTGATCTTCCTGTCATGATAGGTTTTGGTCTTCTCCTTGTAAATTTTCGAGCTCTCATAGGCCATGTGACGAATCTCTTCCAGCTCGTACAGTTGCATCGTCCGTCTTTCAGAGGTGGGTTTTTATGTCATAGTTTAGCAACTTTACATCCCATGCTGCCTTGTACTTGAGCTCTATAGGAGGTGGCACAATTTTCCATAGACAAGATGGAATGGTGTCGTGCCCAAATCTGTTTTGTAGGCAGTCTTGTACGCCCAAAGAGCGTCATCCAGCTTTGTAGCCCAATCTTTTCTCGTTGTGTTCACGGTCTTCTGTAGGATGCCTTGGATCTCTCTGTTTGAAATTTTGAGCTGTCCACTCGTCTGTGGGTGGTAAGTAGTGGCTACCTTATGCTTGACTCCATGCTTCTTCAAGAGCCCTTCAAAGACTTTGTTGATGAAATGAGATCCACCATCGCTTATCACCACTCTAGGCACACCGAACCTATGAAAGATCACAGATTTGAACATCTTTAAGACCACCTTGACATCATTCGTTGGGCTGGCCAGCGCTTCGACCCATTTAGACACATAGTCGACTGCAACGAGTATGTATTGTTTTCCATAAGAGGATGGAAAAGGGCCCATGAAATCAATACCCACACATCGAACACTTCAACCTCCAAGATGATGCCTTGATCCCCTTCTTGTCTTTAATTTCAAGATCAAATTTCTGCAGCAGAAGAATCCAACGCAAAAGCCAAGGTTTGGCATCCTTCTTTGTAAGTAGGTACTTCAGAGCAGCATGATCAGTATGCACTATAACCTTAGAACCCACAAGATAAGATCTGAACTTCTCAAAAGTGAACACAATAGCAAGAAGTTCTTTTTCGGTTGTAGCGTACTTGCACTACGCATCATCAAGAGTTATGCTGGCATAGTAGATAACATGAAGTTTCTTGTCCATTCGCTGTCCCAAAACAGCTCATACCGCGAAATCTCTAGCATCGGTCATCACTTCGAAAGGTAAGTCCCAGTCTGGTGGTTGGACAACTGGCACGCTGACAACTTCTCCCTTGATGGTGTGAAAGGCCTCTAGAAAGTCGCTGTCAAAATGGAACCTCACCTCCTTGCATAACACACGTGTCAAGGGTCTAGCGATTTTGGAGAAATCCTTGATGAACCTCCTGTAGAACCCAGCATGTCCCAGAAAGCTTATAATCCCCTTGACAGAATCTGGCGGCTGTAGACTAGTCATCACCTCGTTCTTTGCTTTGTCCACTTTGATACCCTGCTCTGAAATACGATGACCCAGGACTATCCCATATCTAACCATAAAGTGGCACTTCTCCCAGTTCAACACTATATGCTTTTCCTCGCAGCGCTGTAGTACCATGCATAAATTAGAATGACAGACATAAAAGGAGGATCCATACACAGATAAATCGTCCATGAAAACCTCCATTATGTCCTCAATCAATCGGTGAAAATCGACATCATGCATCGCTGGAAAGTTGTTAGGGCATTGCACAAGCCAAATGGCATTCTGCGATGAGCAAAGGTGTCATAGGGACATGTGAATGTAGTCTTCTCCTGGTCATCTGGGTGGATGGGAATCTGAAAGAAACCAGAATACCCATCTAGAAAACAGTAGTATGGGTGGTTAGCCAATCTCTCAAGCATCTGATGAATAAAAGGTAACGGAAAATAATCCTTACGAGTAGCAGCATTCAATCTCCTATAGTCAACACACATCCTATGCCATGTGACAGTTATAGTTGGTATCAATTCATTTTTCTCATTTTCAACAACTGTCACACCGCCTTTCTTTGTCACAACATGGACTGGGCTCACCCAAGTACTATCAGAGATAGCGTATATGATGCCCGCCTCTAGAAGTTTCATTATCTCCTTCTTTACAGCATCTTTTAGATTCGGGTTTAATCTTTGATAGATAGATTTTGTATTACGTTCATATCAATTACTCAAACCTACTCATATCATTGTAGTATTTGAGGATCGAACCAAAGAGGTTAAGATCAATGCACCAAGAATACATGAATCTTCCTAATCTAGTGCAAATCTTTTGGGTTTTTATATTTTTAAACAAAGAATGTAAAATGCAAGAAAGAAAACAAAAGATAGAAGTGTTGGAAAATGAATTAACTATCAAGAAGATGATTAATGAACAAACAATGATGATAAAGATTGAATTAAACACTATCCTAGAATATGGAATTCACAATTTTGACTAATCCACTCTCGTGGCACTAATCACTTTGTTAATCACCAAATCAAGATCAAACTCTCGTTTGTGATAAGATGATTAACAATCTTTAATCTCCAATCCCACTTAGTTCACTAATCACCCTAGACATCAACTCTCATTGGTTAGGCATAAAAATCTCACAAAAGGTTTGGTTCAAGCATTTCATCGAACACCTATCGGGCGTGAAATGCTTAAGCTCTAGTTTTGATCTCTCAATCCAAAACTAGCTTTAAGATCAACCTAAGTGAAGGATCTAAAAAGATGCAACCTAAATCATCATCATCTAACCATCAAGACAATTGACTAACGATGCCTAAACATTCAATGCACATTTATTCTTATGACATTGAACACTTTCAAGTAGATTAGTTCACTTCCATGACACTAATCAATGTACGAATCATCTAAAGTCAGCATCCACCGATCACTTAGATAATCCATAATTTACCACAAGTCCATTTTAGTAAAAAATTCATCCTAAAGTCAACATCCACCGATCACTTAGAATGAAAAGCATGCTTAGAAGTTTTCTAGACATTTCATCGAACACCTTGTGTGCATGAAATGTCTAAGTTCTAGAAATGAGTTTTCAATTCAATCCTAGCATTAAGATCCTTCCTAACATGATAACAAATGTTTATCTAGTCCTAAGCATCAACAATCAACCATCAAACCATCCAAATCAAGCAAAATTCAAAATCCAACAAAAAGGGGTCTAAGACCTAAACATGAAGAACAAGGAAGAACACAAGAGAAAAAGAGACATAAAGATAAAGAACAAGGATTAAATAAGCATAATATAAAGATAGGTTGAAGAATCCTTCATTAGAGTGGCATGAATGATGAAGATCCATCCAAAATCATCATAAGAAGAGTTTGGGAGAAAACTCAACTCTAGAGAAAAGAAAGCTTAAATCTAAAAAATTATGGTTTTCAATATTTAAATGAGTTTGGATTGGACCGGGTTAACCCGGGACAAATCGGGTATTGACCCGGTCAAGTTCTGCTCGAATTTCTAATACCGGCTAAATTGGGGCCGGTATGGTTGGGCCGGTATGGAGACTTCGCTCCTTTGAGCATAACTCGTTTGGGCGCCAGTCAGACATGTCCCTGCTAAATCTGGTGTATCTTTCAAACCACCGATTAGAATGACTTTCGACCACCTCCAAAAGACAGCTAACTAAATTACCTACAACTTCTATGAAGGCTTAAGAAGGTAAATCCGACTGTAGGTCCTTCGTCCAGCCTGGTCTTTCAGACACTTAGGCGAGAGCTTCCACGCCAGGCGAGATTGGGCCGGCACAAGAGGCCAGTATTTCCCATGGTCGAGTGAAGGAGCAGTACCGGTCAGGGATGGAGGGTGTTGTGGGCCGGTAATCTTCCTGTCCAAGCTGAAGTTGAATACCTGACGGTGACGCCGGACAAGATTGGTCCTGTATGGTAGAACGGGTTCGCGGCCAGACGGAGACTCCTTAAAACATCGGCCATATCTCTCGAACCACATGTCCAAATGACTGGAATCCAACTCCCGTAGATAGATAACGGATGCCTCTACAACTCTCATGAATATCTCCGAAGCTTAATCTGACTGGAAACCCTTCATCTGACCCATTCTTTCGGACACTCCGGACATACTTGTTTTTCTCTTATACTCCATAACTCCAAACATCATCAATTATCTCCAAGACACCTAAAAACACTCCAAATGCATGCAAGACTCATAGGACTTAATGAAAAATACCTAATACTCTAATTGAAACCAAAATGCTATAAAAACTATGCAAGACACATGCATGAGACATATAACAATAACATAAATGCATGCTAAAAGATGTAAAATATGGGAATATCAACTCCCCCAAACTTATTCATTTTCTTTTCCTCAAGCAAACTAACAAGAACAAAGAGAGAGATAGACATGAAGATGAGAGCTAGGAACTAAAAGCATCACAAGAGGAAATCGAATTCAACGCCCAAGTTTGAAATTCTAGAATGCATAAAGTGAGTCTACTCCAAAAGAGTTAGCCATTTCCATCTCTACATGCATCAAGTTCAAGTCCCAACCTACACAAACGTTCTTATCCTTCATTTGACATTCATTAATTTTCTATTTGAATCATGCTCATGCAAAATCAAATGAACTCATTTGGCCAAGGGATAGGATTTTTGAGATGAAGATGATCTCAATCACACATGCGGGTATTCCAATACAAGGATCTCTCTAGGAATGAGCAAACTTTAGCAAAATGCTAAAGGTAAAAGGCAATCTATGCATACAAGGGTGAATTCTCATCTACCAAATGACTAAGACGTCTCTAAACCATGAAATTCCAAACATAAACTACCCTTTTCACAAGGCCTTTTGCCTTTAGCCTTAAGGTCTAAACTAGCTTTTCCAAACTTAATCTAGCATTAAGAGCCTTAGATAAGAGAGGGAGAAGATGATCTAGGTCCTAAACATCCTTAACCATTCAAGAAAACACATAATTTATCTCATCCATGAGCTTTAGAACAAGCTACTCACTAATCATCATAAGACCTTCAAATCTCATAAGAGAAGTTATAGATCCCATGATTAAAATGATTAGGGAAATGAAAGATTAAAGAAAGAAAGATTAAACTAGATTAATAAAACTTAGATTTCATAAATAAAAACCAAGATCTTCTTACAAAATTACTTAGCAAATCCAAAAAGGGTTTTGCCTTAGAAAATAGGATAGATCCAAGAAAATTAGGTTTTTGAGCTTAAATATTGTTGCTGGGCGGACCGGGTCAACCCGAAACAAACTGGGTCTTGACCCGGCCGGGTCTGGGCCGTCACAGGTTTCAGGCTGCATACCGGACGGGATACCAGATGATATATCATGGTTTTTACCCCTTTTAGGCCATGATATAAGTCCGTTTTATAGAGTATTTCTACTATTTCATAGTGGTTTAGAGTCTTTTACAGGTTTTAGCACGATTGGAGCATTATTGGAGATATTGGAGTTTTCTGGAGCATTTTGGAGCAAAGCAGGGGTTCGTGTAGCTGAGTACCCGATTTGAAGCATCAGTATCGATCAATACTGCCTAGTATCGGTCGATACTCATCGAGGCAGACACGACCCGCGAGTTTAATGAAGAATTTAAGAACTGCAAAATTGCCCAGAAGTCTTTATTATTTACAAGAAGCCCCAAAACGTGATTTAGGTTATTTAATAGGATTTTACAGCCACTTGGACGGCTATGTCTTATTTTACTTTTGGTTTTGAGAGAGAGCTTGGTGAGGAAGACAAGTCTGAAACTCCCTTCGTCCGAGAGAAGATTTCGAACCCTCTTGTTACTCTTTCTGTTTTATTTGAGTAAGTTAAAAATTACCTGAATCTGCTCCCAAAGTCTTTCTTTTGTCTGTTCATCAAGGTGCCTCCAATCTCCAAGAAGTACTGGTACATGCTCTGCTCACTTCCTTCAGGTTCGGATTCAGCCTCCTCTGACACTCAATCGAAGACTTTGACTCATCCTACAGGTGAATCCGATGCATGCACAAGTCTGGTGCTATACCTGAAATGTCAGCAAGAGAATAGCCAAGAGCTTTGCGATACTTGCGCAGCTTGCTCAGCAGTAGCTTGCTCAATAGTTTCATAAGTTAAAAATTATGAAAGACGTGGCTGGACGGAGGCCCTCCGATCTTAATCAGCTTGTATGACCTTCATAAAAGTTGTAGATGAGTGAGTTAGATGTCAAGGGAACTTTACATCAAGGCATTCGGACATATGGTTCGAGAGTTGGGGTAGTTTTACTGAAGAAGTATCTGCCTGGCCGAGAAAACGCACCTTGCGCCTTCCAGCCGGTCTGATCCATCCGGTCTGATCCATCCGGTCCTAGCACAAGAATCTCAAACGGCCAAAAGACGAATCTCCGACCATCCCAAAGCCACGTAGTCCAAATTGTGCGGTTCCAGCACAGGAATCTCAACCGGTCCGAAGACATTATCTCGACTGGCTAGAAGCCACACGGTCCTAGAAGGCCAATCTTAAAGATCAGGCCAAATGAAGACCTTTCCTTGCCCAGTTTAATCTGTAATTTTGATGAAAGTCATATCAAATCGAGCTAACTTTCGTTTAGTGGTGAGTTTATGTCATTAAGATCAACCGTTCAAGAGATATGGCAAATATAGCAAGGATACGTCTGTCTGGCATCCAAACGAGTTCTGCTCCAAATACGACGTCTGTAAGATCAACCCAGACGAAGGGTTTTCATTCCGATTCAGCTTCTGTGTTCTTCATAGAAGTTGTAGCCCAGTGCGTTAGATATCCACAGGAGGTGGTTTGAGACCATTCGGAAATGTATTCCAGGAGATATCGTGATTTTACCAACCGGTGCTCTTCTCACAAAGACCCATTTCGACCCAGATTTGACCGGGTCAATACCCGGTTTGTCCCGGGTTGACCCGGTTTGCCCCCTTTTTCTATAAATACTCTAAACATAATTTTTGTGATCTATGTTTTCTTCTTGTAAGAGTGGGGGCTCGACCCTAACTCTCTCTCTTGAGTGATTTGGATTGTTCTTCACATATATGTCATTCTAGAGAAGATTTCTTCAACTCTATCTTTTATTTATGCAATTTCCTTATTTTTCTGTCTTTTTCTCTTTTTTCTTCATGTTTAGACCTTAGACCTTTTTGTTAGGTTTTTGGATTATGCTTGATTATTGATGGTTTAATTGTTGATTTGTGTTGCTTATGTTTTTAATCCTTGCTTTCCTTTCTTTCTAAGTGATCCTAGTGCTAGTTGGGCTTGAAAGAGTCAATTTAGATCAAAGGGAAAATCATGCACACCAAGTGTTCGATGAAATTCCCCTAGAAGCTTAGTAAGAGATAAACATTTTTAACCTATGAGAGTAGTTGCTTAAGGTATTTATTGGTTGATTTGAATGTTGATCTTAATACTTGCTAATCATTTTATCACAAATGATAGTTTGATCTGTATTTAGTGATTAGCACAGTGATTAGTGCCTTGAGAGAGGATTAGTTATAATTAGTGATCTTAACATAAGGAATAGCATAGATTGTGTGTATTAGCATCATTTGTTAATTGTCTTGATGGTTAGATGATGATGATGATTTAGGTTGCATCTTGTTAGATCCTTCACTTAGGTTGATCTTAAAGCTAGTTTTGGATTGAAAGATCAAAACTAGAGCTTAAGCATTTCACGCCCGATAGGTGTTCGATGAAATGCTTGAACCAAACCTTTTGTGAGCTTTTCATGCCTAGCCAATGAGAGTTGATGTCTAGGGTGATTAGTGAACTAAGTGGAATTGGAGATTAAAGCTTGTTAATCATCTTATCACAAACGAGAGTTTGATCTTGATTTGGTGATTAACAAAGTGATTAGTGCCACGAGAGTGGATTTGTCATAATTTTGAATTTCATTTTCTAGGATAGTGTTTAATTCAATCTTTATCATCATTGTTTGTTCATTAATCATATTGTTGATAGTTAATTCATTTTCCAACACTTATATCTTTGTTTTCTTTCTTGCATTTCATTTTCTTGATTCAAAAATATAAAACCCAAAAACATTTGCTCTAGCTTATAGGAAGTTGCATGTATTCTTGGTGCATTGATTTTAACCTCTTTGGTTCGATACCTCTTATACTACCTAGTATTTAGAGTAATTGATATGAGCTTAACACAAATTCTATCTATCAATTCGCCATCCCGCCATACGCTATGTCCAAAAGACTCTTGCTCACACACTCTTTGCCAAGAAAGAGTTTGGAACCGTGGCGGAAGACGAGATGGAGTTGCTTGATCTAGGGCTACGGCCGTTTCTAGACTCACTTACAGATGGAAAGCTATTCAATGGAGATGATGCAAACCCGGGTCTAGCCGTTATTCTCGTTAATCATTTGCTTGTGTACAAGGGTTGGGCATACACGACAAAGATTAAAGAGCCTCAATTACACATTGGTGGTTTGGTTACCTCGATTCTCAAGGCCAAAGGAGTTGAATTGGTAGAAGATTGCAAAGAGATAGAGCTCATGGATGAAGCTTATCTCTCAAGAACCCGATTTTGTTTAGGGTAAGATAGGCAACACATATGCCTACAACCTCAAGCTCACCAAGTCTAACACCGTGAAGCTTATGTTGCCCAATGTCCCTCTCATCATGGTTCACGAGAGAGAGGAAATCCACTTCTACCCCACCATTGACCACTTCTACACCCTGGCCACGGATCCACCACTTGAGATGATATGCTTGTCAAAGAGGAAGGCAACGAGAAATGCCAAGACATCCAATGATCGTGATGATGAAGATGCAAGACCGTTCTCCACTGATCCCAAGTGTGGAAGTGAGAGGTATAGCTTTGATCTTTATGATGGAAGAATGCCGGACATTGCCACTCGACATGCACACCACCAAACAAGACTCCTTCAAAGGTGGTGCAAGTGGCAAGAAAAGACTATGAGGAAATTGGTGAAAACGGTCAAAAGCTTGAAGAATACGATCAAGGAGCTCAAGGCAAAGGGTGGAGAAGCTAGCTCTTCTCGCGGCCAACGATATTCAAACGAAATGGACCAAGACGAGGTTGGCGAGAGCTCCACACCATTAGACCAACGCCTTGCGCTACATGGATGAGAATTGGTGGTTCATGGGGGAACACGCCATTCATTTTCTTATGAAGAGAGAATTTCAAGGAGGAAGGTTATGAGATCTCCATCTCCTTGCTCGAGTAATCCATCTTACTCCATGGGGTCTTCTTCCCTATCTAAAAGTTTATTAGGTAATACTTCAACATTGTAAATAGTTTTTCTTTCTTTTGGGTCTAGCATTTTTATTTTTGTTTTGGCTCTCTTCCTTGAATTTATTTCACACCGGGACGGTGTGATTTAAGTTTAGAGGAAGAACCGGTATCTAATCTTGTTTCTTGTGTTCTTATTTAGATTTTCACATCTTGAGTCTTTCGCATTCATACATCAATATAAAGCATATAAAAACACACACACACAAAATCAAAAAAATTTGAAAATTTGAAACTCAAAAAGAAATCATTTAGTTGCATTTCATTTTTTAGATCAAAATTTTCCTTGTAGATTATCATTTTAAGAGTTTGGTCCAATGCCCTCGTTGCTAGTTGTTTGATGCTTTTGATTGAGTTTGAAATCAAAGATGAACCATATTTTAATCTCATGTTTCATTACTCGTATATTAGCTAAAGCAAGTTGTGAATTGAATCCAATCCTACTTAAGTAAGAACCATAATCTTGACAATTTAATTATCATGTTTATGCATCTCATAGTGAATTCATGGATACCACATACATATTTGAGCTTTCTTATCCGCTTCACCACCCTCTTGTTAGCTCAAATATTCGATTTCCATCATTGGAACGGTTAACCATACCTTTAACTTACCCTCATTTCAAGCCAAATCTTTAGTGTGAGATTGTAAGACCTAATTTTTCGAGTAAACTTGGCAAAAAGTGTTGAGTTTATGGCGACAAGGATAGGTTTGCATGTAGATCTAGCCCAATCATCAAGGGCTAGACATAGGCTAGGCTAGCTAGGAAGGGAAATTTTGGGGATTGGTATGAACGAAAGTGTACGAATGATGAGATTGTGGTGGGGAAGAGAAGTGAGTCCAAAGGAATGAAAAGGTAAAGAAGGGGAGATTGTCGAATCTATATGGTTGGTAGAAAAGAAAAGAAAAAAGAATAAGGTTAATCTCCAAGTGATCAAAAAGAAAGAAAATAAAAGCCAAAAATATGGTTAAAACATCAAAGTGATGAAAATGGAGGCAAGGCAAAAAGTCGATAAGAAGAGCTAAAGGAAATAAAGTAAAATCACCATACCATGAGTCAATGATAAGCTCAATTGTAATACCCTAAAGTACTAAAAGTTTTGTCGATTGTAGTATTTAGGGGTCGAATCCACAGAGACTCAAGAAATCACACAATAGATTAAATAGGTTCGAATTAAGCTAAGTAAATCAATAAAACAGGAAGCAATAAAGTAAATAAGAGTTGTAAATTCAATGGAGAGAAGATAGGTTCAGGGTATTTCTCAGGAAATCAATGAATGCAGATAAACTAACTAATCATGGTTCAAGTTACGCACGGTTCTTGAACTAAAATCACTAAAGTATAATTAACCAACTGTCGTTGCGAGAATTATCTAAGTCTAAATCCTAGAATTTCAAATCTCTTTGCGAATCCTAAAGTCTAAACCAGCTTTTAGTTCAAGTTTGGTTTGTTCACAAAACAACTAAACCAAATCTCTTTGCGAATATTTATTTTGCTCACCCTAAGTTCTATCAGGTAATCAATTGCACTGTCGTGCCTAATCGATTAACCTAAGATCTAAGTTCCAGATTCGTCAACCTAGAATTAGCTTTGAGAACAACCTATGGTGAAAAACTAATTCAGATTATGAACCCTAATCAACCAATTAATCTAACATTCAGATAGATCCTTTATTGAGAACCCTAAACCTAACAGGAGATCTACTCAGACATGATCAATGGAACATAAATCATAGATGAATAGAATTGCATTAAAGAAATCAATAAGAAACAAGAGTTCAGAGTTATCTCCCAAAAACCCTGGACCAAATCTCTCTCGATGTATCAAAACTAAAATAAAGCTTAGCCAACAAAAGTGGCTGAAAAACCTAATTTATAACCTAAAACACGTTTTGGGGCTTCTAGTAATTATTAAAGTCTTCTGGACCAAGGTGCAAACTTCAAACTTGTAAAAAGTCATGTTTCTTTCTTTCTGAAGTCGGTATCGGTCGACACCATTAGTGGTATCGATCGATACCAAGTTTGCGTGTCGACTCTTCTGCTCGCTAGACTGGACTGTCTTCACGAAAACTGGCATAACTTTTGATCGCACCGTTGGAATGGCCTCAAACCACTTCCAAATAAAATTGAATCCATTGATCTGTCTTATATCCAAGTTTGAGCTCAATCCATCGGTGGAAAGTTCTTCAACGAATGTCAAACTTCTGACGTCACTGCATGATTCTGCATCTCCATATGCTCATTTTCACCCAAAACGGTTCCTTTTCTCCCAAAGTCACCTAAAACCTGAAAAGACTCGAAAAGACTCCAAAATGCTAGAAGGACTCTATAAATAAGACCTATATCATGGTTAAAAAGGGGTAAAAACCATAATATATCAACTCCCCCAGACTTAGCCTTTGCTTGACCTCAAGCAAACAAAAAGCTAAACAAGAGAAAGGGGTTTGAAAAACACGGAGACTCACTTGTTCTTGAAACATTGCAATGACCCTTTTTCTTTGTAATCCACATATAACCAGTTCCAGATCTAACCACCATGTACTTCTACGTAGACATTCGTAACTCCCCGGAATCCACACATAATTTCGCATCATTGTCCAATAAAACCCTCATCGCCAGTTTCATCGCTGTGATCAATGTCAAGAACCTTCTAGACTCTTTCCCATACGATATCATGACAAAAGAACCACCCAATTTTCACATTTTTTGGTATTGTTTCCTCTCCCCAAAACATATTTCACATCATGTTCTCTTGCATATACATATTAAGGTTCGAAACGCGAATATTGATGGTGTTTGCAACCGAATCCCCGGTTCTTCCCTCAAAAGTAATCAAAGGTGTAGGCGAATAATGGTATCACATGAAATTTTCCTAACCTCGCTTCCACCTTTGTGGGATCATTCCTTCTGAGGTAGAATAATGGGATCGCTGGAAATTTTCCTATCCATATACTCAGAAGAAAATCATTTCATCTTTTCATGCTTTTATCTATTAACTTATAACAAGGGAGAGGCATACCATCAATTTCTACATATGGGTTCCTTTGTCAGATATGAGTGAGGAATTAATCTCTATTGACATTAACCACATCGATGAAGTGCAAAAATTAGCTCAGGCTTTAATGGATTCTGCTGGAAACATGGGGCGTTTTCTAGTAACTGTCAGCCTTTGGATTTTTCATTAGTCTGATCTAGAACTGATTATGTAACAATTGTTAGAAACAAGGTCAGAACAATAGATTCAAGAAAAAGATCATCATCTCCAACAAGTTTTGACTGCATAAAACAAATTTTGACTCAAAAACGACTGACTCTAAGAAAAACAAACACAATGTCAGCAACTACCTCCCCCAGACTTAAACAACACTGTCCCCATTGTTGTCTGGCCCAAAGGCGGTAAAAGAAATCATAACAGTCGAGTTAATGCGTTAAAATCAGAGAACTTACCAGATTGGAGTAGGAGTGTCGACCGACACACAGCACTGGTATCGATCGACACCAGGCTTAGGTCGACACAGAAAATCCTTTTCAACGACAATGATGATGTTGGTGTCGATCGATACAATGACTGGTATCGCTCGATACAGATCCTCTGTAACTGATTCACGCCAAACACAAGACACAAAACATAAAACCAATAACAAAAATAAAAACAAAAGACTTATATACAGACTTACCAGTGGGTTGCCTCCCACCAAGCGCTTGTTTTACGTCGGTAGCTTGACTTTGGCTCAGGTAATCAGTCAAGATAAGGATGAGAACTTGCACCAAAACAAGCTCCACAACTAGACATCTCCAGCTTCAGAATTCTGCTCAACATACTCTTCACAACATCCCTTACTTTCTCTTTCAGCTCCGAAGTGAGAATAGCTCTAACCTTAGAGAATGGTTTTGAGGTTCCCTTGCACTTCACCTTATACTCAATCGAATTTCCATCACATTTATGAGGGGTTAAAGTCACAAAGGTAGCACTCTCGACTCCTTTGTTCTTCACCTTCTTTTTTGCCTTAGCCGTTTTGATGTCTCTCTTCGTGATGATAGAATGACCATCTAAAACATCCATGACAGTTGGCTCATCATACGGCTCTTCCAAAAGATCAACCATCAACATCTCTCCTGCAACAACGGTGATGCAAGAGATCTGTTTGGGAGCTCTTCCAGAGGGAATGGTTTTGTAGGAGACCTCCTTGTCAATGTATGAGAACAAAATTCTCTCACTGGGCGTGTCTATAACTGCACCAACTGTAGCCATGAACGGTCTTCCAAGGATCAAAGGTGTACTAGATCTTGCACTAATCTCCACAACCTGAAAATCAGTAGGGACCATACAATTTCCTACTTTAACAAGCAAATCAGGGATTGTACCGTATGAAACTGAGGTGGGAGATTTCGCGAAGACAAGAGACATCTTAGGAGATCTTATATCAGCAATTCCCAACCTCTCTGCAATTTTCTTTGACATGACATTGACGCTAGACCCTGAATCAACGAGAGATTCTTTGAATTAAACTCCAGAGATAGAGCATGGACCTGAAAATTTTCATGGGTCTTCCCTCTTAGTAACCTGCTTCATTGGTGGTGGTGTGCTTATTGCCTTGATGAAGAGTGCCTCGATCTCTTCTAGAGTTTCTCTGCAATCTTGGAAGTAACCAAGCAAAGGGCGGTTTTCCGAAGCTTCTTCAAAAGACATAGTATGGGGAACTCTCCTTACCATCTTCTCAAAACCGAGCAACTTCTCTGTAGTAATTGGATTCATGAGATGTCTAGGTGGTCGAGGGTACGGCACCTTATGCTTGTAAACACGTTCCTCAGTCATCTCCGGCTTCTTCGCAATTTCTAGCTCAGTATGCGAGGGGTGTCGACCGGCACCAGGTTGGTGTCGATCGATACAGGGTGGGTGTCGATTGATACAGGGTGGGTGTCGAGCGATACTCTCAGTGGTGTAGGTCGATACAGCCGAATCAGGCTCAAAATCACCTTCAATCTCTACGAATTTTTCTGCATTCAAACCCTTTTCTACCACTGCAGTGACCTCTTCATCACTTCTTAAGGTGATTACATTGACGTATTCATTCTGTGAATTAACCATCTTTCCCTTGACAGCTGCTGCAGTCTGAGCTATTTGAGTTTCCAACATCTTCTGATGGATGTTGAGAGACTCAATTTTCCCATTCAGATCGGTGTACATAGCATCCATCTTCCCATTGAAATCCACTATCATCTTCTGCTGTCCCTGAAGAAGCTGTTCGAGCATAAAATCAACTTTGCTCTCAGGATTTTTTTGGTGGTGGAGATTGATATGACGAATTCTCATAGGTTCTGGTGTAGCCACTGTTCTGAATTGGTTTCTGTCGATACTGATATTTATGTCCCTGATATCCAGCTCCACCAATGTATTTAACATCCGCCTTTTCATCTTCACCGAAGTTCTTGACATCTGCAGCAAAGTGGACAGCCTTATTTGTCTTTCCCATCAACATATTGTGCATCGAATCCAGCTTATCCTTCACATCTGCGATTTGGCTGCCATCCAAGTTACCATCTTGCTTCTTGCGCTCCATGTCTGCATTCTTGGTACTATTGCTAGATGTCAAGTTCTCAATAAGAACATAAGCGTCCTCAGGATACCTTGTCTTCAAATTTCCATTGCTCGCAGCATCCAAAGCCATCGGGTACCTCCAATCAATCCCTCTGAAGAAAAGACCCAGCAGCTGAACATTAGTGAACCCATGATGAGGACAATCCCTCTGATATGACCTGAATCTGAGCCAAGCAGCCTTAAATGCCTCAGTCGGTCCCTGAGAAAACAGGGAGATCTTATTCCGGAGCTCCTCGGATCGTGCATCATCATAGAAATTGTTTAGGAAGGCATTCTTAGGCTCCTCCCAAGTAGTCAGTGATCCAGATGGCAACTGCTTCATCCAATAAGCTGCATTCCCACCAAGAGAGTATGGGAAGAGCTTACAGAAGAGGTAATCATAGGATACTCCATTGCACTTTATGATTGTAACCAAATTCTCAAACCTCTCAATGTGATCCATAGGGTGTTCATGAGAAAGACTATGAAAAAGGTGCTGACCCACAAGAGTGTAGTATGCAGGTTTTAGCACAAAATCGTTTCTCTGAAAAGGAGGAGGACGAATCGCTGATCTATTGGCATATAACTGATTAGGTCTGTTGTACTCACCAATTGTTCTACCGCGATCAGCCACTGCATTCGCAGCATTCCCAGCGACAATCTCCTCAACAACAGCAGGAGGAGGAATGATGTTTCCCTCTCCATCGAGTCGTTGACCTTCCTCATTGTACAAGTGACCCTGTCGGTCTCTGAAAGCCCCAACATCATCACGAATCAAAACCACTGTGTTGTTCATCTCTGCTGGCTTCTTTACTTTCCTGTTTATACGTTCCAAAAGTGCTAGTTGTTCGTTGAAAAGATTAACTAGATGGGTGCTTCTATTCTTTCTGGTTTTGCGAATAGGCATACACCTGAAACACAAAAGTCAAAACTTGTAAGTAACAAAAAAAAAATTTCACGACGAGTATCGACCGATACCAATAGGGTATCGATCGATACTGTCAGGCTTACTCAAAAATCTCATACTAAAATCTAATGGCGAATTCAGTCCCCGGCAACGGCGCAAAATTTGATAAGCTCAAATGTAATACCCTAAAGTAATAATAGCTTTGTCGATTGTAGTATTTAGGGGTCGAATCCACATAGACTCAAGAAATCACACAATAGATTAAATAGGTTCGAATTAAGCTAAGTAAATCAATAAAACATGAAGCAATAAAGTAAATAAGAGTTGTAAATTCAATGGAGAGAAGATAAGTTCACGGTATTTCTCAGGAAATCAATGAATGCAGATAAACTAACTAATCAGGGTTCAGGTTACGCATGTTTCTTGAACTCAAATCACTGAAGCATAATTAACCAACTAACGTTGCGAGAATTATCTAAGTCTAAATCCTAGAATTTCAAATCTCTTTGCGAATCCTAAAGTCTAAACCATCTTTTAGTTCAAGTTTGATTTGTTCACAAAACAACTAAACCAAACTTCTTTGCGAATAGTTATTTTGCTCACCATAAGTTCTATCAGATAATCAATTGTACTGTCATGCCTAATCGATTAACCTAAGATCTAAGTTCCAGATTCGTCAACCTAGAATTAGCTTTGAGAACAACCTATGGTGAAGAACTAATTCAGATTATGAACCCTAATCAACCAATTAACCTAACATTCAAAGAGATCGTTTATTGAGAACAAAGACAGAGCTTTATAATAGCTCGTACAAACGGTCATAAAGAAACAAGAAAATCAAAGTGAGTTGTTAGCTCCACAAAGTCCACAAAAGAAACACAAAATGAGTCAACATGTTACACTCCTTTGATCAAGGATATTTAAATTCGAATCTGAGAGATTCCAGCTGGTTCAGAGGCTTCTTAGGTGTCTTCTAAGCTCAGATAAACCGTCCTGGAGGTGGGTTTCATGTTTGGGCTTCATAGAATCCCATTTCACATTTTCGGGTAGGATTGGGTCCATTGGATATGTCTCCACTGCTGGGCTGTTTCTGAACGATTGGCTGGGCTGATTGATAAGATCTTGGATGATTTGGAAACTAGACTCAAATATATTTCCATCCGTAGGTGTTTTGTTTCCTGAAGTGCCGTGAACTGAAAGCAACAATTCATTTAACATGTACTTCAAATCAGAGCTCTCCAACGGGTTTAGGTGCCAATCTTCAAAATGATCAAGTCTGATCAGTCCTTCGTGTTTCAGCTGATCCAGCTGCTTCATGATCATGTGGATCCTCTTCTCCAGACTCTTGCTCCTAATATTTTCCTTAAGGGTTGATTGATATTTCATATCATTTGCTTGCTTTCCCCTCGGTGAAGTAACTTTGGGAGTTACTATCCCAAATTCATAAGAGAATGGTTGACGCCAATAAACAAGAACTAGCCTTGTCGTACGCACGATCCAATTCCCTTTTGAATTGGTAGTATCCAAAAGTCCTCCGGGTTTCCAACGTCGGTTTGTAATGCATCAAACCGGCCGTTCTTCATAGTTGCCATAATTAGCCCGATTTGGCTTAATTGAGTTGCTCGGAATTCAAATCGAACCAGAATTATTCTGGCTAAGCTCAAGTCTCCTAAATAGAAATTTGGTCGATGAATCTTTACTCCTTGAGCTTGGTTTGTCGGTTCAGCTTCAATAAGGCTCCAGTCGGCTTCGGATTGGCCTGATGGGACTTCTACGGTTATTGGGATGGCCTTGTATGGGTTTGTCGGGTTAATGACCGCTCCATGATCAGTCTCGGTTCTGATGTCCCCATCATACCCTCCCCCTTTTTTGAGTTTTGACCTCAAAACTAGATTACATGCCCATAGATAGAGCAAGTTAGAATCTCGAACGGTTCGAGGGTTTAGACGCTTACCTCGGCTCATGATTAGCTCGGGCTTTGGTCGGAGTTGGATGTGCACATCCGGAGGTTCTTCCTTGATCAGAAAGGATGCAATTACTCCTTTCCATTGCAGCTTGATGCTTGGCTTGAGTAGCAAGTAATCGGAGTCTCCATGGTATTTATTTTGATCCGAGTTTTTGTTCACGCCATTGATATTTTGCGGTTTTGGCTCTTGTTGCTTCTCCTAGGTACCTGAAATATTCTCTATATTTTTGGCAAGACGCAAGCGTGTGATCGTAGTCATGGAATTATCATTAACAACAGAGCAAAATTCAGCTTGACTTAATTCACCTAATTCCTCTTTTACGTGTGACTCAAGATAAGAAATCTGATTTTTATATTTTTTTACCGAATTTTTTTATCAGATTCTACTGGGTTTAATAATTCTAATAGCACAGACTTCGAATCAGTAAAATGAAATGGTGCTAAAGAACTACTTACCTGGTAAAAACTTTCGTTAAGTTTTGTTTCCTTCGTTGCTACAGTGAATGGATCCAAGGCATGATCTGGTGGCTCTTCTTGTAACAATATGTTGTCGGTGCCAATTTCATCATTTTCAGTAGCTGCCTCGGGGTCTACTACTTCTATTGAGTGATCCACTTCATGTCGTAGACCTGCATTATCAACCTTTGGCAAAGACAAGCACATCATATCTGAATTTCAAACTTCAAAACCATATTGAACTAAGCTATCACTAGAGTTTTATGAGTTCTGGTTCGATTCAATTGGTATAGGATTAACTACTTGTCTTTCGGGACACGCTGCAGCAAAATGACCTCTCCTATGACATCTATAACAAACTGGCTCATCTGATTTTAAAGAGTTAGAGGTATTACTAAGACATTTTCCTTGCGGTTCATGCATTGGTGAAGAATTTTGCGTGTAAGCTGCAACTCGTGGATACCTCTTGGCGTTGTTCTTCTCAGGCTGAGTAGATGGCAGCCTTAGTGTTGTCATCACTATCCTTGGCGTGACATATCGTGTGGGCTTGGAATTGATGTTGCGGCGATTTTGAGGTTTTCCCACAAACTCTTGGTACATCCGTGCCGTAAGTTCTTCCCAATCAAGCACTGGTTTGTGTGCATCCTCCTTTAACCACCAATCATAAGCATCTCTAACAAGAGAGGTTACTGCATGTAACATCTTCTTCTCTTTGGGTATATCGTTTGTGCGCAACCATTGTTTCATGTTGCTTTCCCATCTGAAATAATCGTCGGGATCCTTGCTACAACCTGAAAATATAAGAGAGCCGGATTGGTGTCTTCTCTCTTTGGTTGGTTCTCTTTTCGCGGCTGAGATGGCATAGGATCTATTGGACACGGCGCCATGATGTATTGAGGCTTCTCTGGTCGTGCTTGTTGTTTGTACTTCACATATGATTGGACATATGTTTCTTCCTCAGCTTCATCTCCATAAGAATCCTCATAAAATTGTAAACTTGGCTGACTCCAAGTTGATGTTGTTGTGTGAGGCACGTGCTGGTGTGGCTCAGCTTGGTATGAATAGCGGTCTGGTGGCTCTGGCTCAAACTCTTCATCGCCTGGTTCATCTCCAAAGTCAGAACTTAAGTACTCATCTCCTGGCCACGGTGGTGCCTCGTAGTCAGCCTCCTCATCGGTGTAGACTTCGCTTTCTCCTCCTTGACTCCAATGGTCTTCAAAGACTTGGTAAGGGCTGTCTTGTTCCTCTGAATCTTCCATTGTTGTTGGTTTTGAGAGGACCTCGTACAGAAACAAAGAGAAGAATTAGGCGTTAATATTTCCTCACAAAAAAAGAAAGGAAACTATGTATGTCGTCAATACACAAAAAGGAAACAAGGTATTATTGCAAATTTTCAAAACAAGTAAATTAACCTTCTTTTTTTTTTTGATAAAACAAATTCGAAAATTCAAACAAAACAAAAGGAAAAATCCTTATTTTTATTCTGGTTTATAGAATAAAATTAGACAACAAAATATTTCAAAACAAGAGATTTTATTTGGCTTTCTGATTTTAAATCGAAAGATGCAAAAACTGCAAAATAAAAAGGAAATCGACAAGAATAAATTTTTATGGATTTTTATTTTATGAAACAAAACTAAATAATTCAAGTAAGACAATTTTTATTTTGGTTTTAGTTTTATGACAAATCAAATAACAAAAAACAACAAAGAACAAAATTGAGACAAAACAATTTTAATGATTTTGTTTTTTTTTTGAAATCGACAAAACAGAAAAACAAATCGAACAAAGTAAAAGATAGGTAAGGGAACGATTTCACCTTATGAGTAGGAGCTTTTAAAGCTCTGATACCAGATGATGTAAGATGGAATCCACCAAAATTACGGACACGTGATAATCAAGAGATTATAGGCTATGTTGCGGAAGTGGGGACGATGGTGAGATGGAAGGTGATGGTTTTGATTGACTCTCTCAATCGATGGTGATAGACTCTCTCAATCTATGAACGAAATAGAATGTTTGAATCACACAAACAAGCTAAGTCGCAGACTCTAAATAGTTAAGTGAATTGCACACTTAAAACTAAAGAAAAGAACAATTCTTCAAAGAATACGCTTTGAAAGAAAACAAGAAACTTATGTATTAATTTCATTGAAAGGTGAATGGTACAAAGAACAAAGACAGAGCTTTATAATAGCTCGTACAAACGGTCATAAAGAAACAAGAAAATCAAAGTGAGTTGTTAACTCCACAAATTCCACAAAAGAAACACAAAATGAGTCAACAAATTACACTCCTTTGATCAAGGATATTTAAATTCGAATATGAGAGATTCCAGCTGGTTCCGAGGGTTCTTAGGTGTCTCCTAAGCTCAGATAAACCGTGCTGGAGGTGGGCTTCATGTTTGGGCTTCATAGAATCTCATTTGACATTTTCGGGTAGGATTGGGTCCATTGGATATGTCTCCACTTCTGGACTGTTTCTGAACGATTGGCTGGGCTGATTGATAAGATCTTGGATGATTTGGAAACTAAACTCAAATATATTTCCATCCGTAGGTGTCTTGTTTCCTGAAGTGCCGTGAACTGAAAGCAACACTTCATTTAACATGTACTTCAAATCAGAGCTCTCCAACGGGTTTAGGTGCCAATCTTCAAAATGATCAAGTCTGATCAGTCCTTCGTGTTTCAGCTGATCCAGCTGCTTCATGATCATGTTGAACCTCTTCTCCAGACTCTTGCTCCTAATATTTTCCTTAGGGTTGATAAATCTTTCAAGTCATTTGCTAGCTTTCCCCTCGGTGAAGTAACTTTGGGAGTTACTATCCCAAATTCATAAGAGAATGGTTGACACCAATAAACAAGAACTAGCCTTGTCGTACGCACGATCCAATTCCATTTTGAATTCGGGTTTCCAACGTCGGGTTTGTAATGCATCAAACCGGCCGTTCTTCATAGTTGCGATAATTAGCCCGATTTGGCTTAATTGAGTTCCTCGGAATTCAAATCGAACCAGAATGGTTCTGGCTCGGCTCAAGTCTCCTAAATAGAAATTTGGTCGATGAATCTTTACTCCTTGAGCTTGGTTTGTCGGTTCAGCTTCAATAAGGCTCCAGTCGGCTTCGGATTGGCCTGATGGGACTTCTACGGTTATTGGGATGGCCTTGTATGGCTTTGTCGGGTTAATGACCGCTCCATGATCGGTCTCGGTTCTGATGTCCCCATTAGTTTCTCTCTATCTCCTTACTTGTTCTCCGTTGCCATGTTCGAGTAGTTTCATAGCTACGTTTATGGTTTAAACAGGATCCATGAATCATTGAATTAGACATTGATAAGGATTTATCTTTTGCGTTTTTCGCTTATTGTTGTGTTTATTGCTTAGGCTGAGTTGACCGCTTTGCCTCTGATATAGGGGTTAATCTATACCACGGAAGTGTCGTAGGTTGCTAGAAAGAACACAAGGGAGCGAATTGTCCTTAGCCAACGGAAGTTGATGTTAAGGCGATGCGTGAACATATTGAACCTATTCGTTAATGCTGGTTTAGAACTCTAGATTCAGCGGAAGTTATGATTTAAGGTTG
The DNA here is from genome assembly GCA_030161315.1 of Eutrema japonicum. NCBI lineage: Eukaryota > Viridiplantae > Streptophyta > Magnoliopsida > Brassicales > Brassicaceae > Eutrema > Eutrema japonicum. Next base: position 17,814,998 of record BSQW01000012.1, on the reverse strand, counting down.
CTAGATTTAGTAATCAATGCCACGGAAGTGGATTTGTTAGATAATTATGTTTGAGTTTGAAACTTGTGTTTAATCATTCCCTGAATAGTTGTCTGATTCATGATCTCTGGATTCCCGCGAAGAAACCCTCGACCTAAAGTTTTTCTCTTATTAAATTGACACTGCTTTTAGTTATTTTCATTACTTTGTAAATCAAACCTTATTATCGTCTTAGCTTAATTTCATCTTGTGAGAATTTTAGTGTAACCTTGGTCTTTGTGGATTTGATCCTAAAGTACTACATTGACATATTGTTATGATTGCAGTAGTGTGCACTTTAGTTATTAATTGACTTACTGAAAACACCTAAATCACCACACAGGCCCGTCACCTGCCGGAATTGCAGCCTTGGCCAAGGCAGGGGAAACGCAGGGCCATCACACCAGATGAAGACCACCCGGTGTCAAGGAGCATCCACCTCCTCAAACTTCACCACACCGGGCCATTCTCGGCCGGTGCTCTCATTCGGCGCTGAGCCAAGTCCCGGGCAGGGAAATTACCGGCTGGCCACACCACCCCATGCCGGCCCGATTTCAAGACTTAGCCGAAGCTCACCCACACCGCCCATGCAACACCGTCTAGACCATCCGGTAATATCAGCATCAGGACACACCACACCGGGCCATTCTCGGCGGGTGCACCCATCCGGTACGTGGCCAACATTTGGGCAGGGAAATTTCCGGCCGGCTGTGACGCCTCAAGCCGGTCCGGTGTGAAGAAGAGCACCTACACCGGCCCACCACACCGGCTAACCACCGTCCGGTGTAGGGCGTCCGATCCAAATTCGGCCGGGTCAAAATCCAGTTTGTTCCGAGTTGACCCGGTCCGCCCAAGCTCATTATAAATACAAGAAAACCTATTTTTATTTGATCTATCTTTTTCTTAAGCAAAAACACATCTTTTTAGGGTTCTAAGTGATCGTAAGAAGATTCTTTTGGATTTATGCAATTTAAGCTTTGTTTCTCTTAATCTCTATCATCTACCTCTTCTTTCTTAATCATTAAATCATCTAATCATGGGATTTAACATGTTCTTCATGGGATATGTTGGGTTCTTAATGGTTTGTCAGTAGTCTTTTAGGATCTAGAGATGGGGTTAATTTAGGGTGATCCAATGGTTAATTTATGATGATTAGGATTAGATTTATTGATTTCCTTTCTTCCTAAGTGATCCTAATGCTAGATTGTGCTTGAGAGAGTCAATCTAGATTTTAGGAAATGTCATGCATAGAAGGTGTTTGATGAAATTCCCCAAAGAGCTTAGTAGAGATAAACATGTTTAACCTATTAGAGTAGTTGTTTAAGGAGTTTATTTGTTGATTTGAATATTGTTTTTAATGCTTGCTAATCATTTCATCACAAATGAGATTTTTATCTTGATTTAGTGATTAGAAAAGTGATTAGTGCGTTGAGAGAGGATTAATCATAATTAGTGATCATAACCTAGGGATTAGCATTGTGTGTGTGTTTGAGCATCGAATAGATTAGCTATAAGGTCACTCTAACTCCATAACCTCATCCTTTGATTTGCTTTTTTATTGCATTTAACCTTGTTTAGTATTACTAGTTCTTGTTTATTGATTTTAAATTTGGATTAACTTGTTAGATTAAACATAAAAACCACTTGTCTTAGGAAGTTCTATGAATTCTTAGTGCCTTGAATGAAAGCCCATTTGGATTGATCCTTAAGTCCTACAATGATAAGAGTAGACTTGAGTAATTGATACCGAAAATATCTACTATCATTTTGCTTCACCAAAGTAATGATTTGAGGCTTGATCTTGTAGTCGTTCATATGAGGTAGATGAATTTGTATAGCAGCTCAGTTTTGGAAGTGTTGATGCGTTGCATCAAAATCGGCTATAGTGCGGTTTATAGAACATAAATTAGAACAAGAAATCAAACAAGCAACGATCAAATCCCCGACAACGGTGTCAAAAACTTGATGGGATCGGGAATTCACTTAACAAGTTTTAACCATAAGCAAATCTGCAAGTGCATAGCAAACACAGTAGCACAGAGATTTGAGTTCTGTCGATTTCTATCAATTTCTAAGTTGTGCCTAGACCTAATCAGTTTTTACGGGGGTTTTTGTGTGTCATGATTTTGTAGCTATGAATTTAAAATAAAATAAGCGAAAAATTAAGAAAGCAAGTAAATAAACCGAGTGAGCATGCGTGCAAATATTTCAACCAGCGGTGAGCTTTGTCACTAAAAGAAAAAGGAAAAAGCTTAGACTTCAAGTAATCGGCGAGAACTTGGTTTGTTCTCGTCGTGCTGCAAATTTCTTCGAAGAAATCGATGTGATCCATCAGGTGTTTAGTAGGAACTCCATGAAACTGATTTTTCTTCACCAAAGTAATGATTTGAGGCTTGATCTCGTAGTCGTTCCTATGAGGTAGAGGAACTTGTATAGCAGCTCGATTTTGGAAGTGTTGATGCGTTGCATGAAAATAAGCTATAGTGCTGTTAGGTGATTTAGGTGTTTTACCACGTAATCAATTAACTAAAATGTACACTACCGCAATCGTAACGGTTGTGAATGCAGTACTTTAGGATCGAATCCACAGAGACCAAAGTTACACTACAATTCTCACAATTATGAAACCAAGGTAAGACAAAAATATGGTTGGATTTGGAAAAGTCACGAAAGCAATTAAGACAATGTAAATTCAATAAAGTAAAATTGTTAGGTCAATGGTTTATTCTCAGGAATCCAGAGATCACAAATCAGACAACTATTCAGGGAATGACTAAACACAAGCTTCAAACTCAAACATAAATATCTAACCAATCCACTTCTGTGGCATTGATTACTAAACCTAGCAACCTAAAATACTAACTTCCATTGGCATAGAATTCTAGATCAGCATAAATGAGCGGGTTCACTATGTTCACGAATCGCCTTAACATCAACTTCCGTATGCTAAAGACAATTCGCTCGCTTATGTTCTTTCTAGCAACCTACGACACTTCCATGGGATAGATTAAGTCCTAGATCAGAGACTAAGCGGTCAACTTAAGCCTAAGCAATAAACACAACATTAAGCGAAAACCACAAAAGATAAATACCTATTTGTGTCTAATTCAATGTTTCATGGATCCCGTTGAAACCCTAAACCTAACTATCAGACTACACGGACATGGCAATGAAGAACAAACAAGGAGATAGAGAGAAACTCATAATAATAATGAAAGAGATGAAAGGGTTTAGAATTCTTCTCAATAGATGCAGAGATTCTTCTTCTTGCTTACAAAATCAATAGCCAAAAACTGAGTAGAAATAAAGAGCCGTCAAAAGAGAGATAGCCTAAAAAGTGGCTGAGAATAAAGTATAAATAGGGTTCTCGGAGAATTATGTCAGAATAGGCAGTTTCCAGGGCAAAACAGATAAATCAGAAATTTCCTTTTCCTTCTCGCCGGCTTGCATCGATCGATGCACATATTGCATCGATCGATTTTGGCTCTTCGGAGGGTGATGCATCGATCGGCTCCACTTGTGCATCGTTCGATTTTGGTTTTTCTGGGCATGCTCCATCGATCGATGCACTTCTTGAAAAATAAAAAGTTATAAAAACACGGAGACTCACATTTCCTTTAGAACTCTGCAATGACCATTACCTTAGTAATCCACGTATTGCCAAACTAGCTCTAGATCGAACCACCATGTACTTCTCTGCAAGCATTCACAGCCTCCGAGATTCAACTCAGTATTTCACAGAATAATCCAAAGCCATCATCGCTGGGTCTCATCAAAGATCATGGTGCCAAGAACCTTCTAGACTATTTCCCTTTCGATATCGTGACAAGACAACAACACAATCTTTGGTACTTTTTCCCTCCCCCAGACTTATTCTTTTCTCATTTTCTTTCTGTAGGGTTAATGGCGGATGGAACTCGAGTATTGATGGTTTTTACCACCGAATCCCCGGTTCATTTAAGTGCCACCCTTTATTTCTAAGATGTAGGTGAATAGTGGTATCCCTGGAAATTTTCCTCAACCTCGCTTTCAACATTAGTGTGATCATCTCTTTCGAAGTAAAATAATGGGATCGATGGAAATTTTCCTAACCCTTTACCCGAAAGAAAATCATTTCATCTTTTCTGCTTTTTATTTTAAATAAGGGAGAGGAGTACCATACTTTCACACATGTCGTCTTGTCAGATACGAATGAGGAGTCACGCTCTGAAGACGCCAATCACGATGATGAGGTAAAAGGAATAGCTCAGAAACTAGCTCAAGCTTTTTGAATTTTTCCGGAACATGGATGCCTCTAATTAACTGGTCAGCCTTTAGATTTTTCATTAGTCTGATCTAAAACTAGCCCTGCGACAATGGTTACTTAGATGCAAAATTAAGTAAAAATTAAAAGCTTGTGATCATAATCTCCAACAAGTTTTGACTCAATAAAACAGAATAACCAAAAAGAAGACATCAAAATGACTCAGAAGAGAAAACAAAAGAAAGAAATAGCGTTAGTAACGATAAAGACCCCCCCCCCCAGACTTACTTCACACCATCTCGGTGTGAAAATAAATCAAGAAGAAGGCAAATCAAGAAAAATATAAAATGAAAGGAAATAAAAGGTACCGGTGGGTTGCCTCCCATCAAGCGCTTGTTTATAGTCGTTAGTTTGACTGGATAGCTTTTTAATCGTGAGATGGGTCACCAAGGGGAAAGTTTTCGTTCCCATCGATTTCTACGTCAGCGAAGTATGGTTTTAGGCGCTGACCATTAACCACAAACTTGTTTCCTGTTGTGCTCAACAACACCACAGCTCTGTACGGTCTCACTGATATACTCATATATTGCATGTTTTAGTATGTATTTCACTTAGAGTTTTGTGTCATTTACATGCATAATCATGGTTTTGTCTTGCATTTAGCTCTCATTTAGGATTACGACATTTGCATTAGGTCCTAGTGAGTCTTTCATGCATTTTGAGTGTTTTTAGGTTTTTTGGAGACAATTGATGATGTTTGGAGTTATGGAGCACAAGAGAAGGAAAAGTCTGTCCAGAGTGTCTGAAAGAACGGGTCGGACAAAGGGTTTCCAGTCAGATTAAGATTCAGAGATGTTCATGAGAGTTGTAGAGGAGTCAGTTATATGTCTACCGGAGTTGGATTCAGGTCATTTGGACATATGGTTCAAGAGATATAGCTGATTTTCTAAAGAGTCTCCGTCTGGCCGCGAACCCGTTGCACCATACCGGACCAATCTTGTCCGGCGTCACCGTCAGGTGTTCAACTTCAGCTTGGATAGGAAGATTACCGGCCCAAAACACTGTCACGCTCGGATTTAGCTTCTGAAGCCTTCATAGAAGTTGTAGGTATTTGAGTTAGCTGTCTTCTGGAGGTGGTCGCAAGTCATTCTGATCGGTGGTTTGAAAGATACACCATATTTAGCAGGGACATGTCTGACTGGCGCCCAAACGAGTTATGCCCAAAGAAGCAATGTCTCCATACCGGCCCAACCATACCGACCCCAATTTGGCCGGTATTAGAACTTCGACCAGAACTTGACCGGGTCAATACCCGGTTTGCCCAGGTTGGCCCGGTCTGACCCAACTCAAGAAACACATTTAAATATTGTTGAAACCAATTTTTTAGATCTATCTCCCTTTTATGCATTTTCTCCCTTTTTCTCTCTCTTTTTCTCTCAAGAACAAAGAACTCTCTTTTTATAGGTTTTGGGATTTTTCCCAAGGATCTTTTTGATTAATGAAAGTTTGAGTTTAATTCTTGTCTTCTTTCTTTAAGCTTTCATCTTCCTAATCTCTAATCATGATTAACATCACCTCTTTCACAAGATTTGGTGTGTTCTTCATGATTAGTGAGTAGTCTTTTAGGATTTGAGGATTTGGTAGATTTAGGTTAATTTGATGGATGATTAATGATGTCTAGGATTAGATTATATGATTTTCCTTCTTGATTAGTGGTTTTAAAGCTAGATCTAGCTTGAGAAAGTGGATTTAGATCAAAAGGCATTTCATGCACACAAGGTGTTCGATGAAATGCCTTGATGAACTTTTCAAGAGATATTCATTTCTAACCTAAGGGATTAGTTGTCTACAGTGATTATTTGGTTGATCTTGAATGATAGACTTAAGGCTTGCTAATTAGTGATTCACAAATGAGAATTTGATCTTGAATTAGTAATTAGCAAAGTAATTAATGCCTTTTCTTTTCCGTATCAGGTCGTCGATGATGTTTCTTGATCGACCCAGTGGTATCTCCGTAGAGCTTTGATCCTCCCATGATTAGGTTGATCATTTTCTTCTTTTGATTGTGTTCTTGCTCGGTGGATTCGAGATCCTCATTTTTTACTTTACGGACTCCATATTATCGATCTTGACTTCGCCAAGCTTTCATACGCACTCGCCCGCAAGATCTCCCAAAGGAGAGGTAAACTCGATGGATAATCCTTGAGGAGGTTTATTCGCGAACAAACCAACAATCAAGGCGGTGGGATCTCAGCCGCGGAAACGTGAAGTAGGTAAAAGGGCGTGGGAATCCCTTCGACACAAACTCACTATGGACGCTTCTTTAACGGAGATTGGTATAATGGTCGCACAAAAGGTGATGGAAGCCTTTTGATATTACCGATCGATTTTACTTGGAATCACACCAAGTAGATCGACATAGCTCACAAAGAACTCTAGAGAATCACTCTCAAAAGACTTGTAAACTAAAATGTTTCCAAAAATAATGATTAAAATTCTGAGTTTCTCAAATGAGATTACATTAGTTTAAATAGAAAAGAAAAACTTGAAAAGAAAGCTAAATAATTAATAAAAGCTACTCTACATGCACATAACCTAGAGAAATGTGAAATTAATGCAAACAATGCATGTAGAGGTAGATAAAGGGACTTTTGATCTTCATTTTCGTCACTTTAATTGGCAAAGAAATAAAGTTATTATTTTGGGCTTTTCTTGGACTTGCAACATGCTCAAAATGGGCTGGACTCGATAGATAACATCTTGGATGGATTTTTGAATGTTCTTCTTGTACAAAACTTCATAAATCAGCCCGTAAAGTGCGTCCCTTGATCCTCTTAGCCTTCTCTCTCGTGACTTGTCCAACGGGTACAAGAATAGCATCTTCTTGATCTTCCTTAGTGTTTTCCATGCTCATATCATCCCCCTCCTCTTAAAAAAAGATTTGTCCTCAAATTTGGACTACGTACATAAAAGGGAATTCGTTTCTTTTTTTGCTGTATTAAGAAAATAAATAAATAAACACACAGAAATAAAAATATGGAAGAAAAGAAGATGAAAAGGTAGAAGATGAAAATATAGAAAAGTGAAGAGATAAAAAGATGAATTTTTTTTTTTTTTTTTTTTTTTTTGATTAGAAGATGAAGATATTAGAAGATGAAAAGATGGAGTGATGCTCGAAGATGGTGGAATGAATTTATCGAGTCCTTGAGTTGCTCTGATACCACATAATATGCACTCGCCCGCAAGATCTCTCAAAGGAGAGGTAAACTCGATGGATAATTAATCTTTGAGGAGGTTGATTCGCGAACAAACAAACGATCAAAGCGGTGGGATCTCAGCCTCGGAAACGTGGAGCAGGTAAATGGGCGTGGGAATCACTCCCGAAAATCCCTTCGACACAAACTCACTATGGACGCTTATTCAACGGAGATCGGTAGACTGGTCGCACAAAAGGTGATATAAGCCTTTTGATATTACCGATCGATTTTCCTTGGAATCACACCAAGTAGATCGACATAGCTCACAAAGAACTCTAGAGAATCACTCTCAAAATACTTGTAAACTAAAATGTTTCCAAAAGTAATGCTTAAAATTCTGAGTTTCTCAAAGGAGATTACATGAGTTTAAATAGAAAAGAAAAACTTGAAAAGAAAGTTAAATAATAAATAAAAGCTACTCTACATGCACATAACCTAGGGAAATGTGAAATTAATGCAAACCATGCATGTAGAGGTAGATAAAGGGACTTTTGATCTTCATTTTCGTCACTTTAATTGGCAAGGAAATAAAGTGATTATTTTGGGCTCTTCTTGGACTTGCAACATGCTCAAAATGGGCTGGACTTGATAGATAACATCTTCGATAGATTTTTTGAATGTTCTCCTTGTACAAAACTTCATAAATCAGCCCATTAAGTGCGTCCTTGATCCTCTTAGCCATCTCTCTAGTGACTAGTCCAACGGGTACAAGCATAGCACCTTTTTGATCTTCCTTAGTGTTTTCCATGCTCATATCATCCCTCTTCTCTTAAAAAAAAAGATTTGTCCTCAAATTTGGACTACGTACATAAAAAGGAATTCGTTTCTTCTTTTTTTTTTTTTTTGTTGTATTACGAAAATAAATAAATAAACACACAGAAATAAAAATATGGAAGAAAAGAAGATAAAAGGTAGAAGATGAAAATATAGAAAAGTGAAGAGATGAAAAGATGATTTTTTTTTTCGTTTGTTTTTTTTTTTTTTTTTGATTAGAAGATGAAAAGATGGAGTGATGATCGAAGATGATGGAATGAATTTACCGAGTCCTTGATTTGCTCTGATACCACATAATACGCACTCGCCCGCAAGATCTCTCAAAGGAGAGGTAAACTCGATGGATAATCTTTGAGGAGGTTGATTCGCGAACAAACCAACGATCAAAGCAGTGGGATCTCAGCCTTGGAAAAGTGGAGCAGGTAAAAGGGCGTGGGAATCACTCCCGAAAATCCCTTCGACACAAACTCACTATGGACGCTTCTTCAACGGAGATCGGTCGAATGGTCGCACAAAAGGTGATGGAAGCCTTTTGATATCACCTATCGATTTTCCTTGCATTCACACCAAGTAGATCGACATAGCTCACAAAGAACTCTAGAGAATCACTCTCAAAAGTCTTGTAAACTAAAATTTTCCAAAAATAATGATTAAAATTCTGAGTTTCTCAAATGAGATTACATTAGTTTAAATAGAAAAGAAAAACTTGAAAAGAAAGCTAAATAATTAATAAAAACTACTCTACATGCACATAACCTAGGGAAATGTGAAATTAATGCAATCCATGCATGTAGAGGTAGATAAATGGACTTTTGATCATCATTTTCGTCACTTTAATTGGCAAGGAAATAAAGTGATTATTTTGGGCTTTTCTTGGACTTGCAACATGCTCAAAATGGGTTGGACTTGATAGATAACATCTTGGATGGATTTTTGAATATTCTCCTTGTACAAAACTTCATAAATCAGCCTGTAAAGTGCGTCCTTGATCCTCTTAGCCTTCTCTCGCATGACTAGTCCAACGGGTACAAGCATAGCATCTTCTTGATCTTCCTTAGTGTTTTCCATGCTCATATCACTTCTGCATACATATCAACGTTCAACCTATAACATTTCACAGTCGAGTGTCCATATTGTTGTTAAGAGTCACAATATGTTTCTTTATCCTTGTCCAATGTGTCATCGCTGCTCCTTGATTCTCTTTGAATCGCAAATGTGTGCATTCCGATGGATAGACTTTGATCATTATGGTCCCTCTTTTCAATTCTAGAGCAGTCGGGATCCTAGAGAATTGAGGCTTTGAGTTCTTGTATAGCTATGCATGAGGAAGGCATTCTTCTTTGGCTTTTGCAAAGCCCGCACCTTGGTGAAGTTCGCCATAGATTGTGGCTGGAATATTAACCACCAAGTCATCTCTAAACTTGGATTCATACCATAATCCCATCTTTAAGACCGCTACAGCTGTCTCGTCATGTACGACAACCATTTTAGCTTAAGTCAATAGATCGTTCCCCTAATCTTGAAAACCAATTGAGGGCAGGCCCTGCGAGGTGTTCTGCAAAGAGTTTACAAAATCCGGCATATTTTTTGTACTCATTAAAATGAGCTATTCCGACTGCGATCCTGAACGCGGTTAGATGCGATTTAGGATATGTATTCCCTTCATAGATTGGGAGCTTAAGTTTTCCCATATCTCTGATGGGCGTGTTCTCAATACGAATCGAGAACGGAGTTTACTTAGTATATTTGATTATGCGATCGATCTCAAGGGGCTGCACTGGTATCATTATGGATTATTGAATTTCCATTCCGCAACACTTCTTGGTTTTCTGCCAGCACCCAATGAATGTATTCCAATCCAGTTGGTTCGATATTCACTTTTGGATTACCGACGAGTTGATCATGGTTTCCGGCCATTTGCAAACCATAATGGCCTTGTCTGTTCCCTCACTCATGATTCGGGGTCAGTACGAGTCTTTGATCCGGGTTCTGTAGAGGGGCATTGATCGGATCAAGAGAAGGAGGTGGAGGAAAAATCGTTGGATCGACCTTTTGTGGAATATGCTGGCCTTGTCCGTTCCTTCGCTCGGATTCCGGGGTCAAGATGGGTCTTTGATCCGAATTCCGAGGATGCGAATTCGACGGATCAGAAGGAGGTGGTGGAGAAAAAGCCGATAGATCGACTCGTACTCCATCCCTCGAAGGCATTTGCGCACTTCCACTTCCTCGGCCTTGATAGATCGGATCAGTCCCTAAGTGAGGTACACTAGGGAATGTGGTGTTGTTTCTGTTGCTTCCAAGCGGCACAATAGGTATTGGTGTCGGTGAAACACCTAGTGACACCGGTGTTAATGAAACACCTTGTGTTATTTGTGTTGGTAAAACACTTTGTGATGGTGGAACTTGTGTTCTCACCACCTCTGAGCGGAGCTCAATGAACAATTGGGCCAATACCGCTTGATCTGAAATAACTTTCTCGAGGTTTGGTTCATCGCGGTCATTGCTCCTTATAAGACTGCGGTCAGGTCACTTGTGACCCTCTCCGTGACTTCCCGCATAGCGGCATGTTTTTCCATGGTGGTTGTAGAGGGTTGGATTCGGTCACCTTTGCTCCTTGCTCTTGTCCGTGTTTTATATTTCGAGATCGTGTTTAACGTTACCGTTTACTCCGCCCTATTCGCCATAAATGGTCTTTAATTTCGAGGCTCCGGCTGTTACGTTCAGGCGCCTTAATTCACCTGGTTGAACGAGTCTTTGGTCTCGTCGGGGTTGACTAACGGTTCTGCATTTAATCCCCTTTGACCGTAGATGTTCACTCCGGTGGGCCTTTCAGCTCGATCCGTCACCTCGTATGTTCCTTTGAGCCCGACTGGTTTCTCTGAGCCCGTTTGTCTACTTTGAATTTGTCGGGCCCTTTTTACCATTGGTTTATTGGACTCAATTTACTGGACCGAGATTTTAATCCCACACTTAAATTAAAAAAAAATCAAAGAGAAGGCGGATCGCATTAATGATCGTATACTATTAATCAGAGGTTCAACAACATCTCAACAAATAAAGTATTGTTCGATGAAAAACATAAAATACTAAACATTAATTAGTGATTAAATATAGATATGATTAGAAACTAAAAACAACAACTTTTAACTAAGCTAGCAAACTAGGCTTAGGAGTGAAGAGAAGTGACATTAAGGTGTCTTCAGGTGAATGCATAAACTTGCAATTAGGACACGCCGGTGAAGCTTTACATAACATCACCAACATATGACACTTCATGCACACTCTCGCCACCATCTCCTCCTCGCCGCCACTGCCGCAACCGGCGTCGTCGAGGTCATCAAAAGCAACCCATGCCATGCTTTTCCGTGTTTTAAGCCCCAACACTAAACCCTTCTCCATCATCTTCTTCTTCTTCTCAACTTTCTCATAACTTTTATTGTAATTACTCAGATCATGATCATGATCATGATGATGATTTCGATCGATGAGAGATGGCGACAAGTTGAGTTCAAGATCAAGGCTCTTGCGGTTGTGATGATATCCTTCATCGATATCATTATGATGATTCATATTAGTTGTGTCTTCACTCGATCTTCTTTTCTGCACAACATAAGATTCAAAAAAGATCTCATATTTCTCTTGATTAAAATCATATTAGAAATCATAGGAGTTCAGCGATTTCTAACTAAATGAATGCATAGGTTCACCAATCATAAACGAACTTTTTACAACTATATCCACCAACTAGAACTCCTAATTTCTTTTTTGGTCACAAATAACCTATATTTTCGATAAATGAAATTTCACAGAATCTTCAAATGTTTTAAGACCTTTTGATAGAAAATCTTCTTAATTACAACATCAAATACATGTTTACCTTCTGATCGAAGGAAGAAGCTTCGGCTCTTTCGAGGAGATCATCAGTTGCTATTAATTCTTGGCACTTTCTTTTTTTAGAAGCTTCTTCAGATTCCATGCGATAAGACACAGCGAGCTCTCGCTTCTTCATCAACCAGCTTGTTCCCTTGTCTGGATATTCTAACATCACGTAGAAATATTTGTAGGTACGATAGATATGATTAGATATATTTTGTGTAGCCCAATCTGTATCGAGTGCATTTTATAGAGGCAGTTGAACATTTGAAATTTAATTTATTAAAAGATCAATAAATTTATGGGCCATGCATGACGTGCATTCAAAGTTTCGCCTCTTCAATTACTGCAACCAGAGAGCTTATTAAAAACCATCAGATGTATATAAATATATCCAACGCTCTATTCCTACTTCCTTCCCAAAACAATATTTAATAAAAGGCTAATTAATTTTCAAGAAGCAATTGGATGTTACTGGAAGCGGGTAACAATTTATTACCTTTATTTAATAATCTTCTGTTGTCTTGGACAGTATGTAATTAAGTTGGCCGCACTCAAACAAAGTAATATGATATCTAGCTATTGTCTATTGACAAGAGCTAGGTAGGATGAGATAAAGAAGAAAAAACTTAGAATTGCGTAAGTTGCATCCGGAGCTCGTCTTGGATACAAGCTCATCAAGCATGTGTTTGGAAGGCAATTTTTTTTTCAGATTTATTAGTTTATATGGTTTATTAAAGTGTGATGTATGATCAAAATCGCATGTTCAAAATTAGTGTAAGGCCAATTTTTTCTAGTTGCCTCTAGCCTTTTAAATTTCAGGGTCGACTCTGGTTGCATTGTAATGCTTACGAAAATTCAATGTCTTTTGAAATAATAGGAGTTTTGCAGTAACATATAATAATAATGTTAAATATATAGTTGGTTGTCTAGTAGTTTTGAAAGTATTCAAGATGGATAGTTTAATCTTTATTTGACATGAGTGATTTCTGCTTTAAGAGCGGTATTATTACTGGATATATAGTTTTGAACACTAAATTAATAGAGATTATGAGTTAAAGATCCAAAAAACGTTTAGAGTTTAATTGAAAACGAATTTTTTTTATCAACTTATAAACTTTATAGATGAAATGCATCTAGTGGGATTGAAAAATCAGTCCAGAACAAAAGAGGGTGCAAAAGTAAACCGCAAGTTGCGGATACGAGCTAGACGATTCAATTTGTAAGCATGAGGATCATAAAGTGTAGGCATTAAACGTAAGGGGAAAGATGATAACAAATTTCGTTTTAACTAAAACTCACAAAATCGGTTCAGAAACATACCAATCTTCGGTATATTGTGTTATAACGAATATATATTCTGTTTCATAATAAGTGTCGTTTGAGGTTTTTTCACACATATTAAGAAATATATTAGAAATTCTAATATGCCCTTACAAAACAAGTTGATTATTGGTATTCTATAAGGAAGGTTTATTGGTTCATGGATTTTAAAGGATTTAGAAATCTTTGTAAAATTTATAAATTTACGTATTTTTTTTAATTAGTATTTGTAAATCCATAAATTTTCCCTCGGATTTAAGTGTTTGTATTTTTAACTTAAAAATCCATCCAAATCCACTAAAATCCATTGTAAAATCAAATCCATAAGTAAATCTGAATTATCCGAATGATCTGAATGATTGAATAACACATGATTTAAACTAGTATTTATAAATCATAAAACACTGAATTTTAAAATCATAGAACCAAGAACACTGGATTTGAACATATATTTGAAAATCATAGAACCAATAACACTTGATTTGGTTTGGATTTTGAAATCCATTAAAATTCATGAACCAATAAACCCCCCCCCCCATACTACAAGAAAACATGCCGATTTCCTACCAGGAAATATTGTCATAAAACGGTAGGAAATGACATTTTCTACCGTTTTCCTAGGAAAACATTCTTTTAGTTATCACCCATCGAAAATCAAGAATGGTAAGAAAATCGTCAGAAATTTCCGACCACTTTCCAATGGCTTTTTCCGTAGTAATTTTCTTACCAATTTTTTACCATTTCTATTTTTCGTCAAAATTTTGTAGGAAATTGGTGGAAAATGTTTTCTACCAAAATATTTCGTAGGAATGTCTATAGGTATATGCCATGTTTTTGTAGTGATTTGAGGTTAAATTAGGTATTAGATACCAACATTTATATTGTGTTAAAGTTCATTCTAACTAAAAGATGCGGGCTAATGAATGACACATACCCACATCTATACTATTAAAACAAGGACACTTTTTATAACCAAACATTTTTCATTGAAAATATCTCTATAATTTATCTATACTATTAAACATGTTGCCAAACACCAATTATTTTGTAGAAAAATCAAAAAAAAATCTCAAAAAAATATTAAATCATATTAGATTTTAAAGATTTTAAGTTAGAAATATCAAACAAGATTATTTAATTAAATTCCGCTAGATTTTTTTTATTTTAACTTGAATCATAATAATATCAAATCATATTATATTTTTGATATTTTAAGTTGGAAGTTATAAAAATTTATGCATTTTTTTATAAAAATTGATAATCTAATCCTTTATGTGATAATTGACCTGAAATCTAACATAATAAATTTGTTATAAATATGGTACATTTGGTACACGCTGTTATACAACTAAAAAAAAAATCAAAGAATATATATTTTAAGTGTATATGCTAATTATTGCCCCGCACACAGCGCATATTAGAATCTAGATTTCACATAGTACCGATTAGAACTGTGGTATAAACATCAAAACACATATTGCACAACAAATCAACAAAATATTATCTTCTTACTATAAATCTAAGAACTACAAATTCAACATATATGTATCAATTACACTTAAATTAGATCTTATTTATCATTTCACATTTTGTATATTTCAAAATTTAGTTTACAAAAAACTTTACGCCGCACGGACGCGCGGGTGATAATCTAGTTAAAAATTAAAATATATACACTAAATGATCAGTGCTAATTAATTAGTACATAAAGATTATACACAATTATTATACATTAATAGTAGAAAATACAGGAGCAGACGAGAAGATCTAGTGAAAACAACAGCTAGAAATAGAATTAGACAAGAGATCTTAAAAATATAAATCTGAAATTGCAACCATATATTTGCAGAAATAGATAGACAGGTGCAACAATAAAACGTTTTCATAGTAATGTCATTAAATGAGGGATTGCATTACACTGTACCAGTTTTCGGGTGTCCCTTAAATGGAGGTGGTGAAGGTTCCATTTAATGTCAAAGTCAGATCAAAATACAGTTGAAAGTGAAGTTGAATTGGAGAAGAAGAAGTAGAAGGAAACGAAACTTTAATGCCCTAATATGGAGGATCATAAATTTTTAATTTTTGTGTTAACCAATTGATATAATTTCTAACTGAAATCCGTTTCTATCTTTATTATGGCGACGAAGTGGCGCGGTGTGAAGGTTTGAGATCACGGGATTTGCTAAAGGATAGAAAATCAGATCTTGGTCGAGTTTCCGGGTGGTTCCTCCGTCGAGGGTCTTTGTTGTGGCCCGTGCTCGTCGTGGATATGTGCTTCAAATCGGCGGTCGTAAGATATTAATTAGGTTGATATTGGTGTGGTTTGTTTTGGTTTTAGAGTTGATTATTGGTTTGTATGGTTTTATCGAGTCGAATTTTTCAATTTTTTTTGTTTGAGTCAAATTGTTTTATTGATTCAAAATAATCGGAAATTATGACACTTTTCTAGGAACAAAGGGTTTTATTTTGCGATTCAGTGACTATTATACCATAGTTTGTTTAGGATACAAAATCCGGAAGCTATGTATTATGACTGGACTACCCTAGAAAGTTACAGTTTGCATTTATTTTTATGTATCTGATATTGGCTCTATTATATTCGACTACTAACCTGACTTAATTTGTCTCATTAAAGGTATCAAATCAAGAAAACAAACCATACATTCATGACTCTGTATTCTTTTTACCACTTTGTTGATTCTTATGGTCAGCTCATTTTTAGTTATTACCCCGCCCTTACATTACCTCCTTTCGAGCCTCATACATTTTTTATTTATCGTCACATCACTACAAGAAAACAAAGGTATTTCCGACGGCCAAAACCGTCGGAAATCCGTCGGAAAGGACCTTTTCCGACGGATTTCCGACGGATTTAAGCTGTCGGTTACAGTTCGTCGGAAATATGGTATCCGTCGGAATCCGTCGGAAATTTCCGACGGCTTGTTGCCGTCGGAAAGCCGTCAGACATTTCCGACGGATTTCCGACCGCGTCCGTTCCGACGGATATTCGACGGACTTCCGACGGATACTCCGACGGATATTCAGTCGTAAATGCCGTCGGAAATCCGTCGGAAATTTCCGACGGATTTCCGACGGATAGATTACCGACAGCATTTCCGACGGATACTCCGACGGGTATTCAGTCGTAAATGCCGTCGGAAATCCGTCGGAAATTTCCGACGGATTTCCGACGGATATATTACCGACAGAATTTCCGACGGATGATTATCGAATAAATTTGTCGGAAGTCCGTCGTAAATCCGTCGGAAGATATTTCTGACGGATTTCCGACGGTAACTATTTTCGACGGAGTTACGACGGAAAATTTGATCGGAAGTTGTCTCGGAAGTCCGTCGGTTCTTCGTCGGAAATAGGTTCCGAAGGATTTACGACGGTAACTATAACGCCCCGACCACCCATACCTGTGGGCCCCATGCCTTCTCTCAGCCCGTGGGCCCCATGCCTTCTCTCGGCCCGTGGGCCCCATGCCTTATCTCGGCCCGTGGGCCCCACCCTTGTCCGACGGCCGGTGCGTTAATCCGTGAGGCTTGTAATACTTGTTTACTGACCCTGCAATCACCACGTGATCTTTCCCCGTGTTTTGTCCTCACTCACACGATACCGCGAATAACTTCCCGGAATGTCACCCATCCTTAAACTACTCCAGCTCAAGCACGCTTAACTCTGGAGTTCTTTCGGGCAAGTGATCGGAAAAGCTAAGTGCACTTTGGTGTCATAGGTAGCCAAATCAATTCTTATAAGCCTCTCCGCATATACAAGAAATTGGGATGTTACAGGAACTTATTCCGACGGTTTTCCGACGGAATTGGTATTTTGAATTTTATTTAATTATTTATTTTTTGGAAATTTATATATTAAAATTATAGAAATTTGAAATATAAATTAAAAATAGAAATAATAAATATATAAATTCATTAAACAAAATTAAAAAAAGTCATTACACATTAAAATAAATTGTTCAAAAAAAAAGCATTAAAAGCAAATATTTAGACGGTTGGAGAATCTCCGTCGTCGGGATTATTATCCCGAAACATATGCGGGAAGCATTTTTCCATCATCTTCTCCAAGCAGGAGAGCTTCTTGGTGGTAGTCTGTTGCTCCGTCCGTAGCTCTTCAACCTGCTGGTCACGGTCTTTCACCGTTTGGGTGAGCCTCTCGATTTCTACCCGGTACTCCGAAGGATAACGAGGAAACGAGGAAGAAGATTCCTGGGTCGGAAGGGTGCCTAACCTAGCGAATCGACCTTTCACTTGCCGGGTTTGCTGCGAATAATTAAAACCGATAATAAATAAATAACGAAAAAAAAAAAACGAAATGAAATTAAAACTTACCTCAAGTACAATCTGGTTTATCTCTTCCCGGGACAAAGAGTTTGAGGACGACGATCCTTCGGTAGTGAGCTGCGATGATAGTTCACGGTCCATCTTCGTCTTCTTGCTCTTCTCGACAACATCCCGCATCCCCAAGTCCTGTATCTGACCGGTTTTCTTGTTGGTGTGTCTATTCTCGATGAGTTGAAGATAATCGGGTTCGGAACCAGATGCTCTCGCCTGCGAAAATTTGTTAAGTTAAATAAATATAAAAAACAGAATTAACAATAAAAAATTTAAATTAAACTTACCATTTCCATCGCTTCCCGTTCGATGGTCTTTGCGCCCGCGTTGTGGATGTAGACCCCTTTCCCGCCTCGTTGGCTATTTCGGTTCTTCGACTGTTGCTCGGAGGTCTTTTTTGTCGCAGGCCTACTCCAGTACTCACAGAAGCCTTTCCAGACGTCGTCGTCAAGGTCCTTCGGCTTGTCTTTGTTCTGCTTCCACTTCTGTTTCCACTCGTACATGTGCTTCGAGTACGAGTTTGCGGCATACTTGTCGAATGTGTCAATGACTTTGCGCGTATGATGAGAGTCCCACGTGAACTCTTGCTACAATTTTTAAAAAACATTTGTTACATATCAAAAAGAAAAATTGACAAAATGAAATTCAAAATAAATAATATATCAATAAAGAACGTACCGCAAAAGTCCGGTGCCACACGTCTTTCTCCTCGGCAGGCATGTCCGAATACTTCTCGTACGGTTTGTCCAACATGTTGTGGAGCATCCGTAATATCGACTTGGTGATCTGAGTCGACAGCTTAAACCTGAAAACATTATGAAAATATATAAATATGTTAAGTTTAAAAATCTAAATAAATTGGAATAATGTACACAAATTTTCTTACCAAGTGCCGTCCTCAAACTTCGGGTCGAGTCGAATGCAATGGCCCCGGTTAGGCTGCCGGACTAGCTCCTCGATCTCAAGGTGGCTCCGAGCAGCGGATTGCTGGGAATCAGGGATGTGAGTTCCCGAGCTCGTTGGTCCCGGAGGAGGCGTACACCGAGAACCCCGAGAACGGCGTCCTTGGTTGCCGCCTCCCAACTGAAGAACTTCGTCGTGATCCCTGCGGAAAACGGTAAAATTGTTAGTAAATTAACAATAAATTCAAAAGTTACAAAATTTTTTGAAATTTCCGGAAAAAAATTTAGGAAAAATTCAAATTTTCTGGAAATTCAAATTTTCCGAAAAATTCAAAGTTTACTAAAAATTCAAATATTTCAAAAATTTTCAAAATTTGCTAAAATATTTTAAAATCAGTTTTAATATATAAAAATATTTAGAAAACGTTTTATTACTATAAAAAATATTTAAAACAATTTTATTTCTAAAATAATATTTGAAAAAGGTTTTTATTATTAAAAAAATATTTTAACATCAACTTACATATATAGAAATATTTTAAAAACGTTTTTATTAGTTATAAAATATTATAAAAGATTTTAATATATACACATATTATAAAAACGTTTTTCAAATTAAAAAAATATTTTAACATCAACTTAAATATTAAAAATGATTTTAATATATACACATATTATAAAAACGTTTTTATTACTAAAAAAAATTTTATAAACAATTTTAATATATACAAATATTATGAAAACGTTTTTATTACTTAACAAATATATTAAAAACGTTTTTAATATATAAAAATATTTTAAAAACGATTTTTATTACTTAAACAATATTCTAAACGTTTTTATTACTTAAACAATATTTTAAAAACGATTTTAATATATACAAATATTTTTAAAAATTCAAACAATATCTAGATCTAACAATTCTAAATCAACAATCTAAACACATAAACCATAACACTAATATTATTCTAAATAACAAATTCTATTATAACTACTTAACAATTCACATAAATAAAATTCTAACAACCTAACTAATATATTCCCTAAAACTAAAATGATATAAAACAAAATTAAAGGAATTAATTAAACTTACATGATTTTGTTGGAGAAGAATTGAGGAATTGAAGATAAAAACTGAAATTGTGAAGAAGAAGAAGATTTTCGTTTAGGGAAATTTTGAGAGAAGAGGAAGAAGAAGCGACGGAAGAGAGAGAGGAAGATGAGAGAAATAAGGAAAAAAACTTACGTTTCGTCGATATAATTCGATGGCCGTCGGAAATCCGTCGGAAATCTGTCGGAAATCCGTCGGAAATCCGTTGGATTTTGAAAAATAATTTCATTTACGCGGTTGATATTCCCGCGGTCTCCTCGAAAATATCAATGTCCGTCGGAAATCCGTCGGAAATTTCCGACGGATTTCCGACGGATTGGAGAAGATAAGGATTCTCGATTAGTCAGTCAACAAGCACGTGTCTAATTTTTCATATCCGTCGGATTTCCGACGGATTTAGGAAATTTCCGACGGATTTCATACGGATTCAGTTGCATCGGCTAAAAAATCAATCCCTCGGATATAACCCAGGTTTTATCCGAGGCAGCTTAATCCGTCGGAAAGTTCCGACGGCTTTCCGACGGATATTAAAAAATCTTGTTTAGGGTATAGGGTATAGGTTTTTTTTTGTGGCAAAAGTTTACAAACACTTGTATGATGTATATAAAATAGGTTATATAGAATTTATATAGAAGTTATAATATATTTTTTGTTGTAAAATTCCGATTTTGTTACACTTAATCAAATGTCTAACTTTATAAAACTTCGACATAACTGATATATTACACATTACAATTCTAGTTCAAATATATGTACATATTTTACGGTGCAAATTTTATAATTAAAACTACTGTCAATCCGATGATGAGTAATCTGATTCTCCTGAATCGGAAGGTTCCCCAAATTCGTCAAATTCTTCTTCTGAATCCTCAAATACTCGATCGTCTGACTGTATGGTGAAATCAACGACAAGGTCGACCTCAAGGGAATGCTCGATTGAACCCAAACCTACGGAGCTTTGTTGGAGGGGTTCATGATCAGACATCCCATGAACTCTACCTCTCGGGTTTATCGATGTGACTGTAACCCACGGGTCTTGCTTGTTTGTCACCAGCGGATAGGGAATGTAGCATACCTACACCATGTACAAATTTAACCACGGGAATGCAACAAAACTTAATTAAAAATTAACGTAAAAGAAATACAAACCTGGTCTGCTTGTGATGCAAGTACAAATGGCTCGTATCTCTGGAGTTTTCTTCTGCTATGTAATGATGTAACACCAAATTGGTCGTGTCGCACACCGCTTCCTACTAATGGGTCGTTCCAGTCGCATAAAAATGCAACACATCTTAGACCGAGCATTCCCGGGTACTGAACATCGAAAATCTCACGTACGACACCATAGTATACAAGATCACCTGACTGAGTTGATACACCGTAATCTGAAGTTGTCGCACTCCTATCATCCCGAAGAATCTTAAAAGCGTACCCCCGTGTGCTATACATCACATGTGACTGCACGGTTGCTAGTGTAAATCTCACAATTTCTTCTAACCACGTGGGAAATGTTTGTCCGTTAGCCTTCTCTGTCGTCACCTGCACAATTAAAATAAAAATACTTCAAATAATTAAATCTTTCATTACATATGATGATTGCTAAAAACAAGGCAATTAAAAGACTTACATAATCTCTTAACCAACGTCCGAACTCTTCCTGTTTGAGCTCGATTAGCTCGTCCTCTGTTTTGTCAGGAAATGCAAAACGTTGATAAGCCATATACATCCTGTGAGATTGAAACAATTATCACGTTAGTACATATATATATATAATCAAAAACCCAATACGTAATTAATAATTATGTTCAATATATAATACCTCTCATATTCATCAACTCCGTCGCAGTTTGTGAGAATATACATATGCAAATGCTCTCGCTCTTGTGGTGAAAGTCTCCTCTTCTTGCCTTTTCCACTAAGTCGTCCAATCTGTAAAAATATATGAGGTACATCGACCGGATAGAAAGGTAGGACGCCTCCGTCATCATGTCGAGCTGCTCTACGACTCTTTGTTTTGACTTGTGATGGAAAGTAGGACTCGGCAAAATGTGAGGTTTCTTCATTGATGGTCTGTGCGACGATAGAACCCTCCACTCTACTCAAATTTTTCACCTTCTTCTTTAGATGTAACATATACCGTTCGAAAGGATACATCCAACGGTACTGAACCGGGCCCCCAAGCTCTGCTTCTCGAGGGAGATGAATTGTTAAATGTTCCATAACATCAAAGAATGAAGGAGGAAATATCTTCTCCAAATTGCAAAGGATTACAGGTATATTAGCCCCAATATTTCGGATACCGTTTGATGTAAGAGAGCGAGAACATATATCTCGGAAAAAGGCACCAATCCCTGCAATATATGGATAACAAATGAAAAATTAAATAATGAAGTATATATTGTATAAAGTAGTAAATAAATAATTTCATGATTGTACCTGCAATTGCTTCGTGGACATTACGTGGTAGAAGACATGCAAAGACAAATGGAAGGAGGCGCTGCATCACCACATGACAATCATGACTCTTCATCCCAGTAAACTTCCCTTCTCCATGATCAACGCAGTTCCGAAGGTTAGATGCGTATCCGTCCGGGAATCTAACACTTTCGGTAATCCAGTAAAAAAACTCGGCCTTTGAAGGTTCATCGAAACGAAAAGCCGGGACCGGAGGCTTCCCGTTCTCTGTCACATGTAGTGCTCTACGAGAACAAATGTCTGGCAAGTCCAATCTAGACTTCAGATTGTCCTTCGTCTTCCCTTTGACATTGAGAACGGTGTTCATAATGTTGTCGAAAAAATTCTTCTCAATGTGCATGACATCCAGATTATGCCTCAAAAGATGGTTCTTCCAATAAGGCAAATCCCAGAAAATGCTCATCTTGTGCCAATTATGAACGTTGCCACAACCATCAACAGGATGATGTTCGTTACCACCACAATCAACGGTCCTCTCTGCACCAAAATCTCTAAACTGAGTCAACAAATACTCACCATCTAACTCAGGAGGAGGACCGTCAAATACTTTCCGGTTCTTCCTAAACAATGTGGTGCTCCGACGATAAGGATGATCGCTAGGTAGGTATCGCCTATGACAATCAAACCAAGACGTTTTCCGTCCGTGCTTCAATTGGAACGCATCAGTGTTATCTTGACAGTACGGGCACGATAACCTTCCGTGCGTTGTCCATCCTGATAACATGCCATATGCTGGAAAATCGCTAATAGTCCACAAAAGTACCGACCGCATGATGAAATTTTGGTGACAAGAAACATCAAACGCTTCAATACCTTGGTCCCATAACATTCGCAGCTCATAAATCAATGGTTGCAAAAACACATCAAGTGATCTCTTCGGATGCTCTGGTCCAGGAACGAGAATGCTAAGGAACAAGAACTCCCTTCGCATGCACAAAGATGGCGGCAAATTGTAAGGTGTTACAATTACTGGCCACAAAGAATATTTTCTGCCGTGCTTCCCAAAAGGGCTGAAACCATCGGTACATAATCCAAGGTATACGTTCCTTGCCTCAAACGCAAAGCTGGGATAAATGGATTGAAAATGTTTCCATGCTCCTGCATCTGACGGATGGGCGATTTGTCCATCTGTTGTATGCTCTGCATGCCATCTCATTGCTCCTGCTGTGCGCTCTGACTGATATAACCTCTTCAATCTATCTATTAACGGTAAATACCACATCCGTTTATATGGCACTGGCACTCTTCCACCTGTTTCCTTATACCGAGGTTTGCAACAAAAACGACATGTCGTACGATCTGCGTCCTCTCTCCAGTAGAGCATACATTTGTCTATGCATACATCTATCATCTGATACGACAGTCCTAGACCTTGAACAAGTTTATGTATCTCATAGTATGATGCCGGTGCAAGATTATCTTCTGGCAAAATTTCTTTCACAAAATCAGCGATTGCATCCACGCACTCCTCACTCAAATTGAAATCCGTCTTTATACCCATCATCCTTGTTGCAGTTGATAAAGGGGAATGTTCACCTCTACACCCATCATATAACGGATGTTTAGCAGCGTCTAACATATCAAAGAATCTCCGAGCTTCTAAATTAGGTTCTTCTCCCCTATCTCCATACTCAGCAACCGATGGTATATTTTCACGAAATGCATCGTTCACCATCTGAACATGACCTACAGTACTTTGTTCTTCCATTGCGGGTTCTTCTAAGCTAGTGTTATCCCCAATATAATGTTCACTAGTACTAGCATAATTATCCACCATTGTATCATTTTCTCCATGATAATACCAAATCTTGTAACCCGACATAAACCCATGACAATACAAATGTGACCATACTTCATATATCACGATAAATCTACGATTCCCACAATTGGTACAAGGGCAATAGATTTTACCGGTTTTTTTTGCTTTCTTCTGCATACCCGCAAATGCCATGAATTCCTGTAGACCTTTATTGAATTCCTCCGTAACTAGGCCCGTGTCCGGAATTTGATGAGGCTTGTCCATCCATGATCGAAAATAATTATAAGGATTTGAAGAAGACATTTTCGTAAGGAATTAGATAACAGAGATTTTTTTTTTGTTGTGATTATAAATGAAGGGTGGAAACGTTTTTATAAGGAAAATTTTGTCCATTTTCCGACGGATTTCCGACGGATATAAAGTAGATATTATCGATGTCGGCAACCATGTCGGCATCTGTCGGCATCTGTCGGATATCCGTCGGAAATCCGTCTGAAATTCGTCGGCAATCTGTCGGAAATCCGTCGGAAATTTCCGACGGATGAACGTCGTCGAAAATCCGTCGGCAGTATGTCGGCAACATCAGAATGCGTCAAAAAGTCGTCGGAAATCTGTCGGAATTTCCGACGGATTTCCGACGGGTTAATATTTCCGACGGAATTCCGACGGATTTCCGACGGATGAGAAGTTAGTCGGAAATCCGTCGGAAAGTCGTCGGAAATTTCCGACGGAATTATTGCCGTCGGAATTTCCGTCGGATTTCCACCTGTTTTCTTGTAGTGCATGTGCATATGTGTGCAAAAACGTTAAAGAGAAATGGAACAACACAGTTTTCCAGACACTGTAGATGGAGGCCTCAGAAAAATTGGGTGGGGTGACACGTTGGATTTGAGAGCTTGGTTTTCTTTGGGATTATAAAAATAACGATATTATTTCCTTATGAGACTCCTGAGCAAAAAGACTGTTTCCCCTCTATGAAAGAAAAACGTAAAAAACAACACAGAAAGGAAACATTTGCTCATAAAAAGAGTCTCATGGCAAACAAAAATTCCAAGGAAATACATGGATTGATCTATATAGGAAATGGGGTTATTAATGGTGATTATCGGAGATAAATGTAAGTCTAGGGGAGATAGGCGAAGAGGAAATGGTTGGAAACTGAAGGCATCAAAATGTCCATCCTCTCTTGCGGCATAATATCTTGCATTTTCTGATGCGTCTGATAACCCTAAACACTTTTAGACTCACCACTAAACTAGCATTTTTAATTCCTAGCACCGTGTACTTTGAAAGAAATCTTTGATGAGAAAACTAATGCAAATTCAGTGAATGTGGTGAGTCAATGGATGTGAAATTGAAATTATTGCAGGACAATGATTTAAAGTATGGACAATGTTTGCGATGGTCGTTGAATAAGATGCGAATGTCTTTGATCATATATGGGTTAAAGGTAAAAATTTCATGGCTATGATCTCAAGAATATGTGCGTTCATACATTTTCAAATCTCTTTTGTTTACTTGGATTCATGTTTTGCTTGAGCACAAACAAATGTCTAAATCTGTCGATATACTTAATATTTTACCGGTTTTTAATATGTTTTTAACAAATAAACTATTTGTTTTTGGCATTTTATTGGTGATATAGTTTTTTATTTTATTTTATAGTCTTTGCAGAAAATATGGGTAATGTGGATGAAAAATAACCAAAATGAAAATTTTGGAGATTGGAAAGCTTTCAAGCGTCATAAGTTTTGCATAAGATGATGAAATTTCCACCGATATATCGTGCTCAAACTCATCCACAAGATAGACGTGGGTGTTATCTTTCATTTTCAAGTGGTTAAAAGCAAATCCAACGGTTAGATCTCAAAAAGAGCTGATCGACCAATCGCTCCCCTCATCGATCAATCAAAAAGGCGTCAAAACTCTATATATGTCCAAGATTTGAAGGGCTGTTTGACTGATAAAATCCCCAATCGATCAGTAATTCACTAGAACTATTTGTTCTAGATATGACGAGGCAATCAATCGACCAGCCCCCTGATCGATCGATCGACACCATTAAAAAAAAACAAACTTCCAACTTTGATCAATATTTTTCTAAATCATTAGAGATTTTTCCTAGCCGATCTACATCACTATAAATACACAAGAGGAGGCACGAAAATAAAGAGAGCAATCACAATTACACAATACCAAAAGTCTTTTAGATTTTGTAGGTCTTTTAGTTACTTTTACGTATTTTGTATGGGAGAAAAAGATCTCCTCTCATCTCTGCGATTAGAGAAGTCTTTCTGAACCCTCTTTCTTATTTACTTCTGGTTATGATAATACTTTCTCGTGCTTTTGCTTTGATTTCAACTATCATGTATGAGTAGATATTTGTTTGGACTAAGGGTTTCTAAAGAGGATATCATGGTTCGATAGATAGGATTTAGGAATAGAGTGACGCTTTTGATAATTAAGTTGAATTAGTTCTTCGTCTAATTCTGTTCATTAATGCATGTTGCTGTACTGATCATTTAGTAACTGATATTAGACAATCATTGCTTCCACACTACTTGATTGGTTGGCTGCAATTGAATTGAGATGGGCTTAACTCCATGGATTGCGAAAGTTGATTCATGGGTGGGTTCTTCTGAACATATCGAACATGATCTGTTAATGCTTGTATTTCTTTGTTATTGACAGCAATAGTTTATTAATATGATTGTTTGATTTAAACAAAGTTAATTATCGTCATGAGAGTGGGTGAGTCATAAAACTGTGATTCGAGTTCTACAACGAAAAGATGATGATATCAATCGCCTCTAGGAATAATCTCTGAATAATTTGGCCCATGAATTACTAAAGATTCTCTGAATTCCCAACGCTTTTACCTTATTGATATACCTATATTTTGCAGGATTTTTATATAGGTTTTAATATATTATCTAAGTATTTTTATGCGATTTTATAGATTTAGAGATAGTTTTCTCGTATTTGTAGTGTTTAGAGTTCTTACAGGTCGAAACATAAAAAAAGATGGATGATGGATAAAAATAGCACTAAATTATGTTCATGTCATTCTTCCAAGCCAAGAGGATGAGCCAATCACCTAAAGCTCAAAGAAAGTGGAGTTCTCCAATGAGACAACACATATGCATCAGAAGTTTTATGTTCGTTGAATACCTTCCCATTCATAGATTGAGATGCAATTTGGAGCCAAGATAACATTTTTAGTTTGATTTCATCTGGAATTTGTTTCATGTCATTTGGAGAAGTGGTTAGGAAGATGCATCGAGTTTACTGAATGCGTGTCCGTCTGGCTCACAAAGGAGGCAATTGCAGAAGTGAGGCCCAAGACCGGCCCAGAGGATCGGTCAAGAGAATTCATCTTTTCACCCGATGCCCTGATCACGGGTCAAGAACCGGACCCATATATTTGGTCGATTTTTGCCTCTTTGAATACAACTTTCCTTTTTCGACCTTAATGAAACCCTAGTCGACCCTAAGCTTGTAAATACTTGTTTTTAGCCTCTTGTTAGACATAATCTATTAGAGAATATTATCCCACATCGGAAGTTGGAAGGGATCCTAAGTAATATATAAGTGACATGGGCCAATCCACTCATTGCAATTGGTTTTGAGTTGGAAGTCCATGTAACTTAACATGGTATCAGAGCCCGATCCATACTATCCAACCCGATCCATTATCGACCCGACCCAAAGTTGGTTCATCTGTCTATGCCCGAACATACCGAGATTGATAGGCGAAGAGTCATCATCTCGAGGGGGCGTATTAGGGAATCTTATCCCACATCAGAAGTTGGAAGGATCCTAATTAATATATAAGGGACATGTAACTTAACTTAACATAATCCACCCCAATAAACACAGCAACGCCTCCATAAACACTATACCCGATTTTATATAAGTTTTTCATAGTTTTCAATTCAAGAGTTTTCCGTGAGAAGATCTCGCCTTTGTATTTCCAAATAGAGAAGATTTATGAACCCTCTAGCTTTTTATTGAAGTTTATGATTATGAATTCCTTTATATCTCTTTGTGTTTTATCTCTGGTCATGTGTGAGTAGGTCCCTCGCTAGGTTATCAATATTCAATGAGTTCATGGATTGACCATCTAGCTACTGCTCACATGTATATTTACTCACCCAAAGTGTTGTTAAATTATCTGAACTGATTTAGATGAGCAAAGCGTGATAACCGGCGGAAATTGAGTTATGAAGCTTTGTGAATATATCAAACTTAAAATATTTATGCATGTTTAACTACTTAAGTTTAGTAATTTAAGTTTTGTAAACATAATAATTAGAGTTGCGGAAGTAGGTTAATTATCCATTCGTGATTCAAGTTCATAACATATTTATTGAATTTCCCTGTTTAATTTATATGATTAAATATATCTATGATACTCTACGAATTTTTCAATGCCTAGTACTCTCTCTACATATTTTGCATCGTTATTTATTTGCTTTTAAGTTATTATAATTTTTTTTTTTTAAGAATGTAAAAGTATATTCAAACTAAAAAAATATGTGACTTTTGTCTGAGTTTTTAGAGAGAGTTTAAAACCAAATTATGATTTGAATCGATCGAGTCGATCTTCTCAGCTTCGAGTACCAAACCAAATTTGAAGAGGATCTTTGAGCTTATTATCTCCTAGTTCGCGAATTGAGTGTAGCCTGCAACGAACTTCTTTGTCAATGAGTGCATAGAGACGAGCGGTGGAGGCTGGGGCTTCGCCGTGTCTGCTATTGTTTCTCTCTCTCCAGATGCAGTGAACTGCGACTTGAAAAACATATCAAAACAAAAATTGGTGAGTTCAATCTAGTTGAGTGTCCACGGGCAGTTGAGTCAGAGAAGTCCAGTCTTTTGTGAATCGATGCTTGAGCAGGCCCTTTGCTAGCTTTATCCACACTTCCCCGGTGAATCGGCATGGGAAAATTAGATGAGTTCTAGATTCCATAGGGTCATTGCAAAAGATACACGAAGAGTTTACCCCAGCGTTCCAATGCACCATTAGATCTCCTGTTGTTAAACGATTGTGAATTGCAAGCCAAGCAAATACCGCGAATTTTGGCGTTTGATGTTGAAACCATATTCCTTTGTACCACTCGATTGGATTCGAGGTTGCCCTTGTGAGGAGCCATGTATTCTTCGAGTTGAACACTGGTTTGAAGTTGTCTGCTTTGTTTTTCCATAGAAAGATATCCAGTGATGCTGGCTGAAACCGGGCTTTGACATCCGCGATTACATTCTCGATGTTATTTAGAACCTCGACTCGATGGCGACGTCTTCTCCGAGGTAGCAACATCGTAATTGGAGCGTGAATCGGAATATTCATATCAATAGCTCCTCGCAGGCCAGTCAAGTCTAGAAGTATCCCCATATCCGACCATATATCATACCAGAAAGAAGTCCTCTCTCCATCACGAACATCCACTTTGCAGAAATTCCGTGCAAAATCTCTATATTTCAGAATTTTCCTTCACATCCAAGATCCCATACTCGAGTTTTCTCGGATCGACCAGAATGACTCTTTGGGAATTAAATACGTGTGAATCCACTTAACCCAAAGCGAAGTATGAGGACGAAGATGGTCTGCCATACTATCTTAAGGCAGCAAACTGTGTTTACTTCTTTCAGAGGACGAAGTCCAAGCCCACCCTCTGTTCTCGGTTTACATACTTCTTGCCAAGCGATCTTTGCCTTCCGAGGGTTTAACTCAGTTCCTGACCATAAAAAAGCCGAACAGATCTTGTGTATCTCTCGGATACAATCCCGTGGAAGTCAAAAAACCGATAGCCAAAATTTTGTAATGCTATGGAGTACTGAGCAAATAAGTTGAAGTCTCCCTGCAATCGATAGAGCTCGTGCTGTCCATGAGGTAATTCTCTTTCGAATCTTTTCCAATAGCGGTAAGTAATCATTTGATGTCATCTGCTTCGTTACGAGATGGAGACCCAAGTAACAAACATGCAAATGTCCCGAATCGAAGTGGAATCGACTAGTCAATTCCTCCCTAACGCTATTTGCGACTCCCGCAAGATACATAGTCGACTTATCCATACTAATTTTAAGGCCTGAGAACCTTGCAAACTCTTCAAATACACTTAATATCCCTTCCACCGATCTCACTTTACAATATGTTAGAACTATAATGTCATCTGCAAAACTGAGATGAGTAAGACCAATATTTTTGCACTTCGGTTTGGAAGCTTATGTGTCGAGCACTCGCTGCTCTATCCAAAATTTTAGATAGAACGTTCATGTAAATTGCAAACAAGAATGTTGACAAAGAGAGACCTTGCCGCAAACCACTCTTACTCCGAAAAAACCAGCAAGCTCTCCATTCACTTGTACCAAGAAAGAAGCCGTTGTTATACATAGAGATATGCAATGAATAAATTTCTTCGGGAAATTCATTGCTGCTAAGATATTAAGCAGAAACGTCCACTGGACCGAGTCACACGCCTTTGAGATGTCAATCTTGATGGCACAACGAGAGGAGACCGAGTCCTTGTGATAGTCTTTAACCAATTCAGTTGGTAGGAGCATAAGTAACCGGTCTTTTATGAACGCAGTTTGGTTTAAAGCAATGAGATGGGGCAGAATTCCTTTCATCCTGTTTGCCATAATCTTCGAAATAACACTACAAGAAAAAACAGTTTTTGTGACTACCATTTGCGACTATTTTTTTAGTCACAAAAAAGAGGGACAGTATTGTGACTGATTTGCGACTAATAAGTGACTACCCATAAAACAGATGCACAATAGTCCCAAATTACAGATTAAAAAAATTAGTCAGAAAAGAGTCGCTTATTTGCGACTGTTTAAGGACTTGCAAAAGTAGTCCCAAATTGGTGACTATTTTGCTTCGGTTTAGCAACTCCACTCGATTTTTTTAAATAAACATCAAATAATATACAAAAAATTCTAAACCCTAAATTCTAAACCCTAAACCATCAAATAATATACAAAAACATCAAATAAATAAACATCAAATAATATACAAAAAAAAATTTAAAGCTTACAATTTTTTTAAATATTCTAATTTTATAAACCTAAATTATAAACTCTAAACCTCTAACCCTTAAACATAAACTCTAAATCTTAAATTGTAAAATATAAATCTTAAATCATAAACCTATAACCCTTAATCATAAATCTCTAACCATTAATCATAAACTCTAAATCTTAAATCATAAACCTCTAACCCTTAATCATAAACTCTAAATCTAAAACCCAGTTTTTGTGACTAATTTGAGACTAATTTTTAATAGTAGTCACAAAATAGTCTCAAATTTGGGACTAATTTGCAACTCTAATTGATTTTTTTTAGAAATCAATAAATTCTAAACTCAAACCACAAATCCTAAACCCTAAACCCTAAAACTCTAACCACAAACCCTAAACCCTAAAACTCTTACCCTCAATCATAAACTTGATCTAAATCTTAAATTGTAAACTAGATCTTACAAATAAACATCAAATAATATACAAAAAAAATTCAACACTTACATTTTTTAATAAATATAATCATTTTATAAATCTCAAATTCTAAACCCTAAACCTCTAACCCTTAATCATAAACTCTAAATATTAAATTTTAAAATATAAATCTTAAATCATAAACTTCTAACCTTTAATCATAAACCTCTAAGCCTTAATCATAAACTCTAAATCTTAAATCATAAACCTCTAACCCTTAATCATAAACTCTAAATCTAAAACCCAGTTTTTGTGACTAATTTGGGACTAATTAAGTCTAATTTTTAATAGTAGTCACAAAATAGTCCCAAATTTGGGACTAATTTGCAACTCCACTTGATTTTTCGTATAGAAATCAATAAATTCTAAATTCTAAACTCAAATCACAAATCCTTAACCCTAAACCCTAAACCTCTAACCCTTAATCATAAACTTGATATAAATCTTAAATTTTAAACTAAATCTTACACATAAACATCAAATATTATACAAAAAATTCAAAACTTACAAATGTTTAAATATGATCATTTATAATCCCTTTTATAAATCCTAAATTCTAAACCCTAAACCTCTAACCCTTAATCATAAACTATAAATCTTAAATTGTAAACTATATCTTACACATAAACATCAAATAATAAACAAAAAAATATAACACTTAAAATTTTTTTAATATAATCATAACATTTACTAAGTGTTACATGTGTTTTATAAGGAATGATTTTGAAATATAAAAATTCTCTGAAAATTTACTTATTTTTAAGTTTTAACATATTTTTGAACTGATATATACACAAAATCATTGTAAAATCATGTTCAAACCTTCTAGGTTCTTAAGGTTTAGGGTTTAGGGTAAATGTTTTTTATTGTCACAAAATAGTCCAAAATTTGCGACTATTTAGCAACTCCAGTCAATTTTTTTTAATAATAGTCACAAAATAGTCCCAAATTTACGACTAATTTGCGACAACATGATAAAAAATAATGAAAGCTTCTCATTGGCTAGTTCCTTGTGACGAGGATCGCGATCCTACACAGTTGATTGGTTTAATCCAACGGTGGAGGATTTAAACTGTTTTTTTATTTTTATTGATTTTACTTTTCTTTCTCTCTTCCTACGATCTGGAGAGAGTTATGAGAAAGATCGCACTGGACAAACTTCCTGAAACGTTCATTACTCCAAACTTAACCAAAATTCAATCCAAATTTGAGTCCCCGAATGGAAATAAAAGATATAACTTTGTACCGGATTCTCGCTTCAATGTTGATTGATTAAGGTTAGAGAAGAGCCTCTCAAATTCGACAACCTGAACTCTCGACCTCAGGAGATGCTCTTTGTACCTTGCAACGAGGCGAGGACGGTGGCGGCCGCGAGTCTGGCCGGAGGAGCCCGCGAGTCTTGCCGAAGGAGCCCCCGAGTCTTGCAGGAGGAGCAGATCTGCCGGTGAGGCTTCTTCTTCTTCAGTGGTTTCTAGCAGATCCGCCGGCGATAGGATGAAGATGATGAGTGAAGATGAAGATGAAGGAGAGCGTGATGAAAGAAGAGAGAGAGGAGAACCACCTCGCAGCAGAGAGAAGCACCTCACCGGAGAGATAAGCACCTCGCCGCAGCTCGCCGGAGAGAGGAGCTCCTCGCCAAACACAGATCTGAAGTTTCCCGTCGTTTTTCTTTTTTTATTTTAATATTTTTTTTTATTTTAATTTTCTGTGATTAATTAATTTAATAAATAAAATTATTTTGTTTTTGAATTTTGTTTTTGTTTTTTTTTTGAATTTGTTTTTAATATGCAGTCGCAAAATCAGTCTTTAAATTAAGACTGATAAGTTAGTCACATATTAGTCGCAAAAGAGCGACTATTTTGCGACCATTCAATTTAGCGACCAAATATTAGCGACTAATTTTTTTAGTCTCAAAATAGTCGCAAATGACTCATTTGCGACTATTTTGGGACTATTTTGGTAGTCGCAAAAACTGTGTTTTCTTGTAGTGTAACCTTATAGATTACGTTGCAACAAGAGATGGGGCGGTAGTCTTTCATTTCAATGGCCGAGATCTTCTTAGGGATCAAAGTGAGGATTGTCGAATTAACTCCTTTCGGTTGGAAGCCTTTCACGAAAAAAGACTGAACAACAATGACAAATTCTGCACCAATAATTGGCCAAGCTGCTTTGTAAAACTCTGCATTATATCCATCCGGGCATGGAGATTTATTATTTGGCATCGAGAACATAACGCATTTTACCTCCTCCATTGTACTTCCGCTATGGGTTGAGTACAATCCATATCGGCGCATCTAAATGGAACAATCTCCTCCAAATCTTCCTTCAATGTCTTGTTCCTGCTGATTTTAACATCCCATAGATGCAAAATGACTCCTCCTTGGGACTTATTTCTTTAAAACCATGGGAGCAATGTTTGATTTTTGTAGAGGACGAATTTCTTTCTACGAAATCAAAAAGAGTCTTCTATCCTGTAGTTCCTACTGTAAGCTTGTGTTGTACAACCATCTACAATGAAGGGGGAGCAAGTTTAGACCGTAGAGACGACACTAAAAGGTCACAAGATGTTCCTATATAAGCTTTTTACATCAGATCTCATGAAGTTATTAAAATGATAAAATCTTATTTCAAAAACGTTTCAAGCAACAAAGTTTCGACTTTGACTTCTCAAGATCGTGGAGATCACATTTGGGATGTTTTCCAACTTGAGACAAGTCGTAGATCACTCCTAAGACCAGTACCATCCGGTTCTCCATGATATAGATACATTGCAAACTTTCTAGCAGCAAAAATTGAGCCTCCTATGTTTTTCGGTTATAAGAAGATGAATTTTTGCGTGATGTTAGAAGGTACCTTTGGGATGAACCTTATCTTTACAAACATTGTTATTTTGGTATTCTTAGAAAATGTGTTCCAAAAGAAGAAGTTCCAGGCGTTCTCTTTGCTTGCCACATATCTAACTATGCAGGGCACTTTGCTACTAACAAGACTGTACTAAGATCTTACAAGCTCGTTTTTGGTGGCCTACCATGTTTAATGATGGCCATGCCTTTATATCTAAGTGTGCTTCTTGTAAAAGACAAGGTAACATCAGAAAAAGGAATGAGATGCCACAAAACTTCATCCAAGAAGTTGAAGTTTTTGATCTTTGGGGAATCGACTTGTTGCTATTGACTACGCTTCTAAGTGAGTGGAAGCCATATCAAGCCCCAATAACAATGCAAAGGTAGTAATGAAGTTCTTCAAGTCGATCATCATCTCGAGATTCTTGATGGAGGTTCTCACTTCATTAACAAAGATTTTGAGAACTATTTGAAGAAGAATGGCGTGAGACACAAAGTTGCTACACCTTATCACCCTCAAACAAGTGGTCAAGTAGAGATCTCCAATAGAGAAATCAAAAGGATATTGGAGAAGACAGACAGAATGACAAGGAATGATTGGGCCGCTAAGCTCGATGATGCTCTTTGGGCATATAGAACAACCTTTAAAACTCCTCTTGGAACCACTCCTTTTCATCTTGTCTAAGGAAAATCATGTCATCTTCCTATTGAGATTGAGCACAAGGCTAAATGGGAAGTAAAGAAGCTGAATTACGACATCAAGACAACAATCGAGAGTTGTTTGGTTTAGTTGAATGAGTTAGATGAAATTCGTCATCTTGTCTATGAGAATTCTAATATCTAAAAGGATAGAACTAAGGCATATCATGACAAGAAGATAGTCCCCAAGACGTTTTCACCAAATGACCAGGTTCTGCTCTTTAATTCACGGCTTAACCTCTTTCCCGATAAACTTATAAGATCGCGATGGTCGGACCGTTCAAGATCAAAGAAATAAACCGTATGGTTTTGTGGTGCTTTGGAACCACCATGGATGTGAATTTATTGGCAATGGACAATGTCTAAAGCCATATCTCACAGATATTGAAGAAGATGGGAGGGAAACGATTCCCTTAAATGATGCCCCTTATGCCTAAATCGAAAAGGAGTCGAGCTAATGACTTAAAACAAGCGTTATGTGGGGACAACCCACAATCGTTTTTAATTTTATTTTAATTTTTATAAAGGAGGATAACTAAACTAACCTTCAAAAGTCTCTTAATTACTAGAACAATGCAAATCTTTCTAAATTACTAGAATAACCTAAGGTACCGATTTTGCCCTTTTGTACTTTGCTGACAAAAACGTAATTACGATATTGACATTACTATTTTTAATCCACGTCAGCAGAAGTTTGATTTATTTACGGAAAAACCAACGCGCTTAGATAAACAAGTCAACCTTTCTTTGACGGTAAATTTATTTGTTGTTAGTAGACTTAATATCCGAACCATAGACTTATTTTTCGGCCGGTAAACTTATTTTGGGCCGGTAGATTTGTTTGATGGAGGGTAGACATATTTTGACGTGTTGGTAGATATAGTTTTGGACGGTAGATTTATTAATTATTTGGTAGATTTATTTGTAATGATGGCATATTTGTTAAGGGTTGTTAGATTTAACGAGCGATCAGTTGACTTTTTTGGTAGATATTTGACCAAACTGGTAAATTTATTTTCTTTGATGGTAGATAAATTTTCTCCGCGGTAGACTTATTTGTAATGGCGACATACTTATCATCGGATGGTTCATTTTTTGGTGACGGTAGATTTATTGTAATGACGATAGATTTATATTGTCGTGGTAGACTTATTCTTAACACGGTAGAGTTTAATGACGGTAGATTTATCTGAAGTTGGTAGACTTATCTGAAGTTGGTAGATTTATCTGAAGTTGGTATAGACTAATCTGAAGTTGGTAGATTTATCTGAAGCTGGTAGATTTATCTGAAATTGGTAGATTTATCTGAAGTTGGTAGATTTGATCTTTGTTATTGACGGTAGACTTGTTAAAATTGGACTTATCAAATGACGTTTTTGGCCCACCAAAGAACTTCATATTTGTAAAAAAAACAAGCATCCATCGTGAAGATCTAGGGTTGTCGTCGGCCTAAGTATGAGAAAATTTATTGTTTGATGATAGATTTATTTTGATATATGGTTTTTTGTGGTAGGATTGTGTGTTGTGAACTGACTATTAAAAGAACCAGAACTATAAGTTTGCTCTCAATATATGAAGTGTAGTCTGAATGATTTCGTGTTATTGAACCAAGATGAGTACACTGAATTTCAGGAATGAAAAACGGAAACAAACTTCAACAGAAAATACTTATTCAACTTGACTTATTCATCTTCAAACTTTGTCAAACATCCAACAACTATACCCTCAAAACCAAAACTCTATCAAACCACGTACGTGTTGAAACCTTGTCACACATTCTTTTTCTTCTTTAAAACTTTCCTCTTGATAGAGTTATTTTTCGTTTGTGATTTGATGATGAAGGTAAGTACGCGATAAGACAGAGAAGTAGGGATCACGCCTCTCAAAGATGAAGTGGGGATCTCACGGAGGTGAAGTTTCAGCGCAGGAAAGAAGTCTACCACAACGTATCAAACATGTCTACCACAACGTATCAAACATGTATACTACAACGTATTAAACAAGTCTACCAACAAGATTTTAAACAAGTCTACCACAACATATTAAACAAGTCTACCACATAGTATTAAAAAATTATACCATAAACGTATTAAACAATTCTACCACCAATGTATTAAACAAATCTACCAAATCGTTGAAACAAGTTTACCATATCGTATGTCGGGAATCAACCACGTTTTCGCCGGAAGGAGGTGACATAGCAGATCTGTCGGGAATCAACAACGTTTACAAGCAAATCGGCCACCATTCAAATAAATCTACAAACCACTAAAATTAAATCGGCCACCAAGTAAACAAATTTTCCATTATTCAAGTAAACAAATCTACACAATTTTTTTGATAAACAAATCTCGACTTCCCTTCAATCGCATCGCCCAGTGACTCTTCAGATCCGTCGTTTGTCGCCAGTCACATACTGGAGAAGAAGAAAAAAAATTCCAGATAATAAGTCTACCACACAACGTATGAAACAAGTCTACCATCAAAAATTTAAACAAGTCTACCACAACGTCTTAAACAAGTGTACCGCAACGTATTAAAAAAGTCTACCACAACATATTAACAAAATCTACGACAAGCGTATTAAACAAATCTACCAGATCGTTGAAAACAAGTCTACCATATCGGGTTTCGGGAATCAAACAGGATTTGCCGGAAGGAGGCGACGGAGCAGATCTGGTGGATCTACAACTTGACGAATCCCGATATGTATCTCTGTAACTCAAATCAATGAAGCTACAAAGCGCTCGACCTAAAGCTTTACCAAACCGACAGTGAGACGAGGCGAAACAAACCAAAAAATAAGTCTTTCATAAAATTTGTAAAAGTCTACCACAACGTATCAAAAAAGTCTACCACAACGTATCAAACAAGTCTACCGTCATGATTTTAAACAAGTCTACCATCAAAATTTTAAATAAGACTACCACAACGTCTTAAACAAATCTACCGCAGCGTATTAAACAATTCTATCGCAAATAAAAATCTACCAATAAAGCTACCATCATTAGCGGCATTTTATCGAAGAAGTGGTGGGCTTACCTCATAAAGCAGCATATCAACCAAAAAAATGATTAATCCAATGAAAAAAATGTTTGAAAGTTCGACGAGCACGTGTACGGCGGCGGCGCCACGTTCGTAACCCTACCATCTGCCGGTCCAGAGTTCCCAGCGAAACAAACGATGACGATCCGCTTCTTTAAATGACCCGATTGCTACGTTGTCGTTAAAAAACGAGGTAGACTTGCCGCCAAGCGAGAGATAGATGACGGCAGCACCGTCGTGGATGTCGGCGTTGAAAGCGGCACGTCGGCGTAGTAGCACTCTTTGCCTTTGACCGGCGGCCAACAGACTTTGTAGGTGGCAACTCTTGCGCGTGGGGAGCCGCCTTTAGCTGTGTCATTTCCTTGGGAGAAGACGTTGGCTCCGGGGAGAATATCTGATGGAAGACAGAGGTAGAGCAGTCGGAATCAATACCGGGGATGCACTCACAGTCACTGAAATCCATTGGCGGAGGCGAGAGAGAAGAAGAAGAAGAGGAAGAAGAAGAGGGAGAGAGAGAGAGAAAAAAAAGTAGAAGAAGAGAGAGATAGTCGTCGATGTGATAGGTAAGAGGTGAGTTTTTTTTTTTATGATTAATAATTAATATTTAGTTATTTAAAAAAATGAAAATGGCATTTTCGTTATTATAACGAGAAACCATACTTGAAGGTCTTTTGGCAACTTTTGAAGGTTATTTTAGTTAGGAGAGCTTTTGTAAGAGTTATTATAGTAATATCACTACTTTTGAAGGTTAATTTTAGGTAATTTTCTCTTTAAAACAATACAAAAAGGTTTT
This sequence comes from Eutrema japonicum, assembly GCA_030161315.1. Classification (NCBI taxonomy): domain Eukaryota; kingdom Viridiplantae; phylum Streptophyta; class Magnoliopsida; order Brassicales; family Brassicaceae; genus Eutrema; species Eutrema japonicum. Next base: position 17,776,034 of record BSQW01000012.1, on the reverse strand, counting down.
TGGCGAAGACTAGAGAAGAAACAAGAAGATGTCGAACATTGGGCGGTGAAATCGGCCTGGAGAGTCTTGGCCCGGGTTTTGCGACTCAAACAGAGGCAGAAAAATGGCCCAAGGTACAAAGTCTCCTACCCGATCCCTTATGGCGAGAGGTTGAGCCCCAAACTGAGGCAAACTGACACACCGGTAATTAACCCCGGCGTGGAGTTTTACCCTTTATATCTAAGCCGCAAGCGCACAACACACTAAATAGTATTTAGGGATCGAATCTACAGGGATAGACGTTGTCCAATTTCTAACGAGTTCTAACTTATCTAAACGTAAATATATTTTGGGTTTTGTTACGGTCATATTTGATATGCTTGGTTTTTACCGTTTTCTAACACATGTTTTGGTGTTTCTTTTGAGTATTTTATCGAGTCAAAGTTCATTTTTAGAGCTTTAGTCCTTTATTTATATATATCAGGTAAAAAGGCGTCTAAGAAAGAAATTGTAGTTACGTGGGCAAAAATGCATGGAACGGTACAAAAAGAGCAAGAATCGATCGATGCAAGGAGTTCATCGATCGATGCAAGGAGTTCATCAATCGATGCAACACCATCTGGATAACCAAAATCGATCGATGCAAGGAGTGCATCGATCGATGCAACATGCCCAAAAAGTTCAAAGTCGATCGATGCATAACTCTCCGAAGAGCCATAATCGATCGATGCAAGGAGTGCATCGATCGATGGAGCATGATCTGAAAGTCAAAAATCGATCGATGCAAAATGTGCATCGATCGATGTAAGTCGGCGAGAAGGAAATTTTTTTTTTTGATTTTCCTGTTTTACCCCGGAAACTGCCTATTCTGACATAATTCGCCCATAACCCTATTTATACATTATTCTCAGCCACTTTTTAGGCTATCTATCTTTTTACTACTCTCTATTCTACTTAGATTTTTGGCTATTAATTTTGTAAGCTTGAAGAAGAATCTATGCATCTATTGAGAAGAATTCTAAACCATTTCCTCTCTTTTATTATTATTATGAGTTTCTCTCTATCTCCTTGCTTGTTCTTCGTTGCCATGTCCGAGTAATTTCATAGTTAGGTTTAGGGTTTCAAAGGTATCCATGAATCATTGAATTAGACATAGATAGGGATTTATCTTTTGTGGTTTTCATTTATTGTTGTGTTTATTGCCTAGGCTAAGTTGACCGCTTGCCTATGATCTAGGGTTTAATCTATAACACGTAAGTGTCGTAGGTTGCTAGAAAGAACATTAAGCGAGCAAATTGTCTTTAGCCAACGTAAGTTGATGTTAAGGCAATTCGTGAACATATTGAACCAATTCTTTAATGCTGGTCTAGAACTCTATGGCGATTCGTTAATGTTAGGATTTTAGGTTGTTAGATTTAGTAATCAATACCACGGAAGTGGATTGGTTAGATATTTATGTTTGAGTTTGAAACTTATGTTTAATCGTTCCCTGAATAGTTGTTTGATTCGTGATCTCTGGATTTCCGCGAATAAACCCTTGACCTTACGCTTTTCTTCTATTAAATTTATACCGTTTTAAGTTATTTTCATTACTTCGTAAATCAAACCTTATTATCGTCTTAGCTTACTTTCATCTTGTGAGGGTCGTAGGGTAACCTTGGTCTATGTGGATTTGATCCTAAAGTACTACATTGACATATTGTTATTATTGTAGTAGTGTGCACTTTAGTTATTAATTGACAACGTGGTAAAATACCTAAATCAATTTGGCGCCGGAACAAATATCGTTACCTTCAATTTTGAATTTGAAATTTAGTCTAAGATTTACTAATATATTCTGCCTTGATCACTTGTGCGTTTCAGGTAACTGACAGAAAAACTGAATAGAGTTACCAGATGCAGGGGCTCTGGAAACCTTTGAGAGCTCAGCAACGAAGAGTTAGCAAGGTTAGAATGAGCGAACATGAGGGCAAGGACAATTCCTGTCATCATGGACGATCAGAACAAAGACCAACAAAACGATGCAGCTTCCAAACTGTAGAGACTACAACAACAAGTGCAGCAGTTGCAGTAGCTACAACAACAACAACAACAATAACAACAACAACCTGGCATTGGAGACTTGGACACGCCTCATGCCTTCTACCAGAACAGAGCTGATATCCGCCCACCGGCTATTACGAGGCAAGATTATGAGATCAAACCTCAGATGATCGCATTGGTGATGCAGCACATGTTCCATGGCTTACCTGCAGAGCATCCAATGGACCACATCGAAATTTTCGAAGAAATCTGCAGCACTACCAAGTCGAATGGGGGTACCGCCCGATTACCTCAAGTGCAAGCTCTTCGGTTTCTCTTTGGCGAACAAGGTGCTAAGATGACTCAAGTCACTTCCATCTGGGTCGTTGACTACATGGGAAGAATGCAGAGCTACTTTCTTAGATCAGTTCTACACCAAGTCTAAGACGGCTTTGCTACGAAATAAAATCACCACCTTCCAGCAGCACGCAAGAGAGTCTTTTTGCGAAGCATGTGAGAGGTGCATAGAGTACCGCAGAGAGTGCCCTCAACATGGGTACTCGGATGAACATATACTAAGCATCTTCTACGATGGAGTTGACTGGGACTACAAGAACGCCCTTAATGCGACAAGCAATGGAGATTTCATGACTAAGACTAAGGATGGGGCGTACCAGCTGATAGAGAACTTGGCTTCAATTTATGGAAATCGATGCCATGAGTACGACAGGTCTAAACGTGTCAATGGTGCGGATTAGCAGAAGATTGATGAGCTCACCGCGAAAGTGAATTTGCTACTAAAGGGAAATCAGAGAGGTGTGCAATCTTGCGAGGAAGCAGGAGATGAAATTTTTTGTCAAGGGTTAGCTGAAGACGAAACCAATGAGCAACAGGAGGTGAACTATGTTAGTGGACAAGGGTACATGCAGAACATAGGTTTCAACCAGAATTATAGAAACCATCTGAATCTGTCTTACAGAAGCACCAATGTCGAGAATCACCAGGATCAAGTCTACTCCCAGCAAGTTCAATACCATCAAGGAAAAGCGTTTATGCAAAACGCAGGCGTCTCAGGATTCTCTCAAGGTTTTCAGGGCCATAACAGGTTTCGAGGTGGGTTCCAGCAGAAACAATTGTTCAACTCCTTCTAGACGACAAAACCTGCCCCATTCCAAGCTCCTGCAAACTCCGCGAATGAATCTCAGGATGAGCTTAATGTTCTAATGCAGCAACTCCTGCTCAATCAACATCAATCTGCTAAAGAGATTAATTTCAAGGTTGATAACATGTACAATGATCTCAACAGCAAGTATGAAGCTGTGTGCACTCATGTGAAAAAGTTGGATACTCAGGTTGCTCAAACTGTTGAGGCAATCAAGAGACCCCATGGAACTTTTCTAGGAAAAGTAGAGCAAAATCTAAGGAATGAGTTCGTCAACGCCATTACACTCAGAAGCGGGAAGGAGTTGGAACCGACTGCACGGAAAGGAGAGAATGCTGATGTCGCCATTGATCTAGGAGATGTTGACAAGGGGACAGCCGAAATAGGGAAAGCTTTCACAAGTGCATACGCTACAGATGAGCCACATGTGCTACCACCTACACGCATCTACACCGCAAGGATCCCTTACCCCACTCGTACAAAGAAGTCGTGTAAAGACCTAGAAGAAGCCAAGTGCAAGGAAATGCTAAATGATCTTGTGGTGAAGCTTCCTCTTGTTGATGCAGTCCAAATGATACCTTCATTGAAGAAGTATATGAAGAGCTTAGTGACAAGTAAGGTGTCTACCGAATATAATGTCATGATGGTTTCTAAATATTACAATGCTGTCCTCCAAAACAAGATGCCAAAGAAGCTAGGAGACCCAGAAAAGCTCATTCTCCCTGTGCAGATTGGGGCAATGACTTTTGCTTGCTCTTTATGTGATCTTGGGTCCAGCGTCAATCTAATACCATACTATGTAGCTAAGCGGCTTGGATTCACAAAGTTCAAGCAAACTAAGATCTTTCTAGTGTTTGCTGATCGTTCTGTGAAGCTGCATGTTGGTGTTCTTGAGGATCTACATGTGCGAATTGGCAATGAATTTGTTCCTGCAGATTTTGTAGTACTAGAGCTAGATGAAGAACCAAAGGATCCTCTCATTTTGGGAAGATCTTTCTTGTGTACAACATGAGCCATCATAGACGTGAGGAACGGGCGAATAGATCTCCACCTGGGAGACATTGTCATGAAGTTTGAGATGGATAAGATTCTGAAGAAGCCTATGTTTGACAGAAAGACATTCTCGATAGATGAATCACTAAAGGTGTCTGACGAAGTGGTTGAAAAGATTCTAGTCGATGACCCGTTGGAGACTGTTCTGACAAAGGTAGAGAATGAGCATGGGTTTATGAGTGACGATGCCACCGGTTATGCTAAGATGCTAAACTCAAGCCAGACAATGGCGAAGATGGTCAAGTACATCAGTTTAGATGAAGCCGCAGAGACGCCTCCAGCAGCAAGTCTTCTTGCGCCTTCTGCTGACCCGTGGAGTGAGCTGAAAGATCCCAAAATCGAACTCAAAACACTCCCAACTGGGCTAAGGTACCTATTTCTTGGCCCTAACTCCACCTACCCTGTGATCATCAATGCTGAGTTGAACAATGTGGAAACTGATTTGCTTCTATGTGAGCTTAGAAAGTATCGTAGAGCTTTAGGCTACTCAGAAGATGATCTCACAGGGATTTCACCTGACCTTTGCATGCATAGAATACATCTAGAGGACAAATCGATGACTTCAATAGAACATCAGAGACTGTTAAACACGAATCTAAAAGATGTTGTAAAGAAGGAGAGAATGAAACTTCTAGAGGTGGGCATCATTTACGCTATCTCTGATAGTACTTGGGTGAGCCCAGTCCATGTTGTGCAAAAGAAAGGCGGTGTGATAGTTGTTGAAAATGAGAAAATGAGTTGATACCAACTAGAACTATCACAAGGCATATGATGTGTATTGACTATAGGAGGTTGATAGTTCAGAGATGCTTGAGAGATTGGCTAACCACCCCTACTACTATTTTCTAGATGGCTATTATGGTTTCTTTCATAATCCCAACCACCCAGATGACCAGGAGAATACTACATTCACATGTCCTTACGACACTTTTGCTTATCGCAGAATGCCATTTGGCTTGTGCAATGCCCCAGCAACATTCCGGCGATGCATGATGTCGATTTTCACCGACTTGATTGAAGACATAATGGAAGTTTTCATGGACGATTTCTCTGTGTATGAATCCTCCTTTTATGTATGTCTTTCTAATTTATGCAGGGTATTACATCGCTGCGAGGAAAAGCATCTGGTGTTGAACTGGGAGAAGTGCCACTTAATGGTTAGAGATGGGGTAGTCTTGGGTCATCGGATTTCAGAACAGGGTATCGAAGTGGACAAGGCAAAGATCGAGGTGATGACTAGTCTACAGCCGCCAGATTCTGTCAAGGGGATTAGATGCTTTATGTGACATGCTGGGTTCTATAGGAGGTTCATCAAGGATTTCTCCAAGATTGCTAGACCCTTGACACGTTTGTTATGCAAGGAAGTGAGGTTCCATTTTGACAGCAACTGTCTAGAGGCTTTTCACACCATCAAGGGAGCACTTGTCAGTGCGCCAGTTGTCCAACCACCAGACTGGGATCTACCTTTCGAAGTGATGACTGATGCCAGCGATTTCGAAGTAGGAGCCGTTTTGGGAAAACGAAGAGATAAGAAGCTTCATGTTATTTACTACACCAGCAGAACTCTTGATGATGCACAGTGCAAGTACGCTACAACTGGGAAGGAGCTCCTAGCTATTGTGTTCGCTTTTGAGAAGTTCAGATCTTATCTTGTGGGATCTAAGGTTATAGTGCATACTGATCATGCTGCTCTGAAGTATCTACTTACAAAGAAGGATGCCAAACCTATGCTTTTGCGTTGGATTCTTCTGCTTCAGGAATTTGATCTTGAAATTAAAGACAAGAAGGGGATCGAGAATGGTGTTGCATATCATTTGTCTAGGCTACATGTAGTTGAAGAAACTCCCTTAGACGACAGCCTACTTGAGGAGAACGTGTACACACTCAGTATTGGGTGCAATGACTACTTCACATCTGCACACCATACCGAGCTCCCTGAAATTCCCTGGTTTGGTGAGATAGCAAAATACTTGGCTGCAGAGAAAGAACCAAATAACTTTGTTCGGAATAAGAAGAAGAAGTTGTTGACAGATATCAGACGTTATTTTTGGGACGAGCCATACCTATACAAGCAATGCTCAGATGGTGTCGTTCAGAGATATGTTTCAGAGGAAGAAATTCCTGGTATTCTTTTCCATTGTCATGGTTCGAAATACGCGGGACACTTTGCCACGTTCAAGACAGTGGCCGACTATGTTCCGCGATTCACATGCTTTCATCTCCAAATGCGATTCATGTCAGAGACAGTGAAATATTAGCAAGAGGAACGAAATGCCACAAAATTTCATCTTAGAGGTTGAAGTGTTCGATGTGTGGGGTATTGATTTCATGGGCCATTTTCCATCCTCTTATGGAAATCAATACATCCTTGTTGCAGTCGACTATGTGTCTAAATGGGTTGAAGCGCTGGCTAGCCCAATGAATGATGCCAAGGTGGTCTTAAGGATGTTCAATTCTGTGATCTTTCCAAGGTTCGGTGTGCCTAGAGTGGTAATAAGCGATGGTGGCTCTCATTTCATCAACAAAGTCTTCGAAGGGCTTTTGAAGAATCATGGAGCCAAGAAAAGGTAGCCACTCCTTACCATCCGCAGACGAGTGGACATGTCAAAATTTCCAACAGGAAGATCAAGGGTATCCTGCAAAAGACCGTGAACACAACGAGGAAAGATTGGGTTACAAAGCTGGATGACGCTCTTTGGGCGTACAGGACTGCCTACAAGACAACTTTGGGCACGACACCATTCCATCTTGTCTATGGAAAATCGTGCCATGTTCCTGTGGAGTTCGAGTACAAGGCAGCTTGGGCTGTAAAGTTGCTGAACTTTGACATCAAATCTGCTTCTGAAAGACGGACGATGCAACTGCACGAGCTAGAGGAGATTCGTCACATGGCCTCTGAGAGCTTGAAGATTTACAAGGAGAAGACCAAGACCTATCATGACAAGAAGATCATTCCCAAGAATTTCGCTGTAAATGATCAGGTGTTGCTTTCAATACTAAAAATTATGCGTATAGCTACATATTTTTTGAAAAGCCACGGAAAAGTACGGAATAGCTATGGAAAAGCTACGGAAAAGCAACGAAAAAGCAACGGAAAAGTCACAAATAGCCACCGATTAGCTATGAAAAATTAACTACGAAGCTATAGCCACGAAATAGCTACGGCAAAATAGCTTTTCCGTAGCTTTTCAAAAAGCTACGGAATTGCCGTGGTTAATCTGTAGCTATACGCATAATTTTTAGTAGTGTTTTCAAATCTCGCCTTAAAACTTTTCCAGGGAAGCTGAGATCGAGATGGTCCAGACCATTCACAATCAAGGAGGTGAGACCGTACAGAGCTGTGGTGGTGCTAGGCACTACAGGAAATGAGTTTGTGGTTAATGGTCAGCTCCTAAAGCCATACCTCGCTGACGTAGAAATCGATGGGGACGAAACATTTCCCCTTGGTGACCCATCTCACGCCTAAAAGGCTATAAAGTCAAGCTAATGACTATAAACAAGCGCTTGGTGGGAGGCAACCCACCAGTACGTTTTACTTAATTTTTTTTTATTTTTCTTTAGTCTGTTTTGCCTTCTTCTTGATTTATTTTTTACACCGAGACGGTGTGAAGTAATTCTGAGGGAGGGTCTTTATCATTACTAACGCTATTTTCTTTCTTTTTTTCTCTTTTGAGTCATTTTTATGTCATCTTTTTAGTTATTCTGTTTTATAGAGTCAAAACTTGTTGGAGATTATGATCACGACCTTTGAATTTTTATGTAATTTGCATCTAAGTGATCAAACTAATGGAAAATCTTTGAAGGCTGACCAGTTAATCAGAGCCATCCATGTTTCCAGATTTTCTTCTTGCTTAGTTTTATGTTTGCTTGAGGACAAGCAAAAGACTAAGTCTGGGAGAATTGATATGCTTGGTTTTTACCGTTTTCTAACACATGTTTTGGTGTTTCTTTTGAGTATTTTATCTAGTTAAAGTTCGTTTTTAGAGTCTTTTAGTCCTTTATTTAGTTATATCAGGTAAAAAGGCGTTTAAGGAAGAAATTGGAGTTACGTGGGCAAAAACGCATGGAACGGTACAAAAAGAGCAAGAATCGATCGATGCAACACCATCAGAAGAACCAAAATCGATCGATGCAACATGCTCATAAAGTTCATAGTCGATCGATGCAAGGAGTGCATCGATCGATGCAACGTGCTCATAAAGTTCAAAGTCGAACGATGCACAATTGAAGCCGATCGATGCATCACACTCCGAAGAGCCAGATTCGATCGATGCAAGGAGTGCATCGGTCGATGGAGCATGCCCAGAAAGTCTAAAATGGATCGATGCAATATGTGCATCGATCGATGTAAGTCGGCGAGAAGCAAAAGGAAATTTCTGATTTTCCTGTTTGGCCCCGGAAACTGCCTATTCTGACCTAATTCGCCCATAACCCTATTTATACATTATTCTCAGCCACTTTTTAGGCTATCTCTCTTTTTACTACTCTCTATTCTACTCAGATTGTTGGCTATTGATTTTGTAAGCTTGGAGAAGAATATCTGCATCTATTGAGAAGAATTTTAAACCATTTCCACTCTTTTATTATTATTATTATGAGTTTCTCTCTATCTCTTTGCTTGTTCTCTGTTGCTATGTCCGAGTAGTTTCATAGTTCGGTTTAGGGTTTCAAAGGGATCCATGAATCATTGAATTAGACATAGATAGGGTTTTATCTTTTGTGGTTTTTGCTTATTGTTGTGTTTATTGCCTAGGCTAAGTTAACCGCTTGCCTATGATCTAAGGTTTAATCTATACCACGGAAGTGTCGTAGGTTTCTAGAAAGAACATTACGCGAGCGAATTCTGCTTAGCCAACGGAAGTTGATGTTAAGGCGATTCGTGAACATATTGAACCAATTCATTGATGCTGGTCTAGAACTCTATGTTCAATAGAAGTTAGATTTAGTAATCAATACCACGAAAGTGGATTGGTTAGATATTTATGTTTGAGTTTGAAACTTATGTTTAATCGTTCCCTGAAAAGTTGTTTGATTCATGATTTCTGGATTCCTGCGAATAAACCCTTGACCTAACGCTTTTCTTATATTAAATTTATACCGTTTTTAGTTATTTTCATTACTTCGCAAATCAAACCTTATTATCGTCTTACCTTAATTTCATATTGTGAGAATCGTAGTGTAACCTTGGTCTCTGTGGATTCGATCCTAAAGTACTACATTGATATAGTGTTATGATTGCAGTAGTGTGCACTTTAATTATTAATTGACTACGTGGTAAAACACCTAAATTAGTATCTATGGAATCTAAACTAAACTAAGAAGGGCAGTAGCTAACTAATTATTTTATCGAGGTTGGGAATCATTTAAACGAAAGGTTGGGCAATCGAGAATCTTCTAGGGTTTATGGCCGATTTTTACGAGAAGATTTTTAGGATTTCTAAAGCGACTTTTTGTCGTCTTTGGGTTCTTGAACTTGGAACATGTATGCTGCGTGTAGTCTACTACCGTAATCCTACACACCTACTCACTTCAGCACTCGAACGGTAGCTTCCGACTCCGCCGCGCAAGAAGTGAATGATAATCTCAAAGGTCGTTTACGCCCATAATTCCTCCGTAAGTATACTTCCAAAATCTTACGACGGATTTGCTCGTCTACCCTAGGTCAAGCGATTAGATACAGAACTTCCGTGGCTCTAAAACACCTAATATCGATTGCTAAGACGGTTAGTCAAGCAACGCATTAACAACAAGGATAGAACGAAGAACCCTAATCGGTATCGTAGACTAAAAACCTAATAAGAATCGAACCATAAGCTCTCCTTCAAACCGTTATTCCCAACAAGGAGATTACTCAGCCATACCTGAGGTAATCATATTCAATAAATCAAATAAAAACAGTAAGTAAAAAGGGATGAAGAAAGCTTCTCTACCGAAGAACACGAATCGAGAATCATTTGCTCCAAACCAAAGAAAACAAGTGCACAAGTCACAAGAGTCTTCAAGCGTGAAAATAATGTAATGTGTCTGTCTAAATGGCATAAAATAAGTATTTATAGAGCTAATCTCGTTTAGGGTTTGATGAGAAATGACGGTTTTGGCCTCGGTGAATAAACGAGTCAGTTTGGTCGCGCAGGGTCCTAGCCGCGGGTCCGTCCTCTCTAGGAGTGGCGAAATGCCACTTGGCCATGGGTGGAGGCTCTCCCGGAGTGGCAAAATACCTCCTGGCCACGGATCCAGCTCCTCAAGGCGCGGTGGCTTCGTCTTTGGGGCAGCTTAATCTGCCTTCAGTGCTTCTGGTGTATTTAAGGATCCAACCATTGGATTGCCTCCAATCCAAATGCATTTGAAAGCTGGTTGTCTCTACTTTGTTGTGTCCAAATTTGGGGATGATCAGACGGTGAAAAGGCTTCCATTAGCTGCAAGACTTCTTGATGGTCTAAGTTTATCCAAAACCGTACTTTTGCTCCGAAATGCACTCTTTTATTCTGAGTTACATGGAACGTCTTTCAAATCTATAAAATATGAAAATAACTTGAAAACCTTTAAAAATGGAGTTAAAACACCTGCAAAAGAATACGAAAGTGATCCATAAAAACGGTCAAAAACCGGTGTTATCAACTCCCCTAGACTTAGATCTTTGTTTGTCTTCAAACAAAACAGAAATGTAAACTCGGAAATAGGTTTTCGAAAATATAGGAACAGACAAAATTCTCAGCGACCGTCCTTTTAAACCATAACCAACGTAATGCATCAATCGGACTTAGTCTATAAAATTCTCACCAAAGTACTACAACGCTAATCCACAGTATTCGTCATGCGAAAGTCTAACCACATAGATCCTAACTTTCAGTCAACTAGCTTTTAACAGTCATTAAAGATTGTGTGATTCTTACCAAAAATATTAGACAAGACAATCGATGCTAGGCATTTACGGGCAGTTTAGAGGTGAGGCTAAAAGTGTTTCGGTTACCATATTTTCTTTAGAGGATGCTAGATATTATGCAAAACAGCAAGTGAGGATGGAGCTATTGGTACCCACAGTTTTCAGTCACTCCTTGCTCGCATAAGTGTTGCTGCAAAACTCCTCCTTTGTCGGGATTCTTCTCCCTTTGACAGAACTTTTCTGTCGTTCCCCCGAACTTAGATTTTTCTCTGGGTAATGATTCGAACGACTTCTTACTCCTCACATATTGAAACATAGTTGCCTTGGTAAAAATATAGACTACTCTAAGACTCTTAGGCTTTTATTTTCTTTCCTTTCGGTTTTTTTTAAGAAAGGGGAAACGCCTTTAAACGGGAGCCTTAGAGAGTACAAAAATTACCGGTTACAAACGATTTCCAAGGAAACATTTTAACTTGATTTGTCGATACCTCCACAACTGAATCCGTCTAATCTCTCGTCTTCTCGAGTTACTGAAAAGCTCTGTCGTTCCTCCCTCTACGGCGTTTTTGTACATATTTGCACATAAGACAACAAGAAAGTTGCATGAGATTTGAACAAATGTTAAGTTTCGGGTGGGATACCAGCTAAAGATGAACCGGCCATCTAGGACAACAAAGAGCGGTAAAAATGAAAAAGATGTCCTAGATGTATGAATCGTTGTCTCGCCTAAAATAATTGATAAGAAAATTAAATATAGATTAAGTCCAAATAAAATGAGCTAGTATATCCTGTCAGAAAGAAATTCGATGGCTCAAAATCCTCAGGCGATGTCGCATTGAAAGCACTCCAGCTACCACCTAGTCTAGTACTAAACCACAAAAGAGCTAGCATGAGAAAATAGCGTAGAAGCACACTGGTCTATATCATCAAAGATTTTGTTCTTATGTTCCTAAAAAATACTTAATTAAAAATATTACACGAGGTCTTAAAAATTTAGCGAGAATTAAAAAGATCCAAAGAAAAAAAAATAGATTATTAATGGATAAACATCCTCTCCCAGACTTAAATCACATTGTCCTCAGTGTGAAAAAGTTGGTGAAAAGATGGTAAAATTATTAAAATAAAAGATAAGGTGAAAGAGATCGATTAAACCGTGGTGGTGAAGTCCATGGCTAGGCGTTGCCTGAGCCATCTGTCTAGGAGTCGAACACGCTCTGCCTCGGCGTCTCGGTTGACTTTGGCAACTAGAAACTGTCTAATCATGTACGGTAGGCGTGGGACTGTAGGTATGTAGTCCATCGCCTCCGGTATCCATCTAGGTTATGCTCCTTTTCGAAGGCTAGGGACAGAGTTAGAAGGTAAGAAGACAAAGTAGGACTTACCAACATTAGTGCAATATTTGTAACCAAATATGTCGGGTCGAGTGAAGCGCGAGTGATCATGCGGTCTCGGGAGAATTGCATCAAGTCAAACCAGCTACCATGGAGTGAAATCTCATTCGAGAAATCAAAGTGCACGGCTTGTAGAATCGTCGTGATGATGCTTCCGAAGGCGGTAGTAGGGTCCTCGGGTTTTGTGGTGGGCGCGTCGTTTTTCACCTTCACCAAGTTCTTCGTGACGATACAAGCATAGCAAGCATAGCGCGGGTCGTCGGTGAAAGGTAATTGGAGGGTGACAAGCTCGCCTTTGAGAACACTATCCACTTTCTCTCTCGAGAATATGGTGTGCTCTAAGAGCTTGTGTGTATAGCGGACAGCGGGATGCGTGAGTAGGGCGGCTTTGGACCGTCCGTTGTCGTAGACGCCTTGTTCTATTATGCTCCATAAACCTTCATCGGTATTCTCCTCGGGGTGAATCTCGTCAAGATATTGAAGCTTCAAAGCTTCACAAAGTTCCGGGATCGTTAGAGCATAAGAATATCCGCGAACGGTAAAAGTAAGTGTACCGTCGTTCGCTCTCGTATTAGAGCGTCTCTTGTAGCACATGGTGACGGTCGATAAGAATTCTTTGGTGAGATCTTCATAGGTAGGGAGATTGAGCTCCATGAAAGGTTAAGTGCTTCGAGATACCAAATCACGTCTTCTTTAATCCCAAGCGCGTCGAGAGTCGAGTAATCTTTGCGAGGTGTTGACTTGATAATGATCTTATTGAGATTCTCAAGGTAATCAATATTTGGGTCCATAGGTTTCCCAACATATCGTACCTTTGGTCTTCTTTCCGGATGTGGTGTTGGTTCGCGAGGAGGAGAAGGTGTCGGTCATGTCGCGGTGGTGGCACACGAGTTCTAGTCGAGTGTTGTCGACTTGCCAAGAACTTGCCAAGATTTGTGTCATCTCCTACGCTTCGTGTATCCGAGCTCTCTTCGCTCTCCTCGGTTCGATTAGTGGTCAATCTCCGGGATGACTCTCCTATGTAACCGCTCTTCTTTGAGCTAGTTATTCTCATTCTCTCGTGGTCCATTGTTCCTACAAAATAAAAAACAATTCTTGGAAAAGTATGAATATGGTTGTGATTGAAAATTTTCATTATGCAAATATATTAATTCTAGTATCAACTCAATCAATCAAAAGAGAAAAAGTGATCACAAGTTTAAACAAATCGACTTTATGATCGTGAATTATGGGGTTTTGACGTTCTTGCATAAAAATTTCTAGATATTGATTTTAAGTTCAACTTTATACAAATTTCACTAGATTACCGTTTGCTAATTTACGATATAACTAGGCTTGTTCAAATTATTCAAAATTAATCTCTAAATTTGTTTTTATTTAAGTTTGAAAATTCCAAATCACAAAAATCTCAAATCCAAGGGAATTAAGTGCTAAAATTGAAGTTCTAATCATTCTAGGAATTCAATCTAGAGTTCTCTAACAATTTCTAACCATCAAAGACATAAATCTAGTGAATTCAAGAAAAACGTTAGGTTCTTGTTCATATGAAAAAGTAGAAATTTCGGTTCGTACCTTGTTGGAATTGACGGGATGAGTGAGGAATTGAAATCTTCTCCGAAAAAGAGTGAGAATGGACCAAAAAAATTTCGAAAAAGCTTTTGAATTGAAAAATGTTGTTCTTGCTCAAAATCTCCAAGTCTTTTGGAAGAGAAAAAGAAAGAGAGATTGAATCTTGAAATTCTCTTTTTGTTCTTTGAAAAATTATTTTTAAGTAAAAAGAAGTTTTATGTTTTTCAAAAACTTTTGTGACTTACCTTAGCGGGACAAGGGAATTAAATCGGGTTTGGTTCAATTTCACGTCGGGAACACGTTCGGGATTGCACGGTTTAGTGTCGGGAACTGTTGGGAATGGATGTTCGGTGGCAAACACCATCAATACTCGTGTCTCATGAAAGCGTGTCCAAAGAAGTGAACCGGGGATTCAATGGTAAACACCATCAATACTCGTGTCTCATAGAAACATGTCCAAAGAAGTGAACCAGGAATTCGGTGGCAACTACCATCAGTGCTCGCGTCTCATGGAAACCTTGATCTCGTAAAACATAATGGAAAGAAATTGATACAAAGAAGAGAGAAAAGGGAAAGGGATGAAAACGGAAGGTGGAAAAGACTGTCTTGGTCATCACGAACCTAAAAGGGTAAGAGTCTATGTTCTTTGATCGACATTCTCTCGATGAGACCGCACGCCCTAGCTACTGAAGGAGTTAGCAAAAGAAATTTTGGACTTCTCTATATTGATTTTGGTTCGATTGGGACAGTTGCTAAACTTTTGGTTCAGCACTTGGAAGAGCTTAAGTAATATCGATATTGTTGTTAGTGACTCACGAAGATGATGGTCAGCAAGGCGTTCAAAAGGATATGTAAGTTCCTATGTTTTCAAGCCTTTTTTCTATTCTTAGTTTCTTTCTTTGCTTGAAGACAAGAAAAAAACTAAGTCTGGGGGAGTGGATATACCTATATTTTACATAATTTGCATATTATTTTTAATATATTATCTAAGTATTTTTATGCCATTTTATGGATTTAGAGGTAGTTTTTTCGTATTTGTATTGTTTAGAGTTTTTACAGGTCAAAACATCAAAAATGATGGATAATGGAGCAAAAGAGCACTAAATTATGGTCTTGCCATTTTCCTAACCAAGAGGACGAGCCAATCACCTAAAGCTCAAGAAAAGTGTATTTCTCCAATAAGTCAGCACATATGCATCGGAAATTTCATGTTCGTTAAATGCCTTCCTATGCATGGATTGAGATGAAATTTGCAGCTAAGATAATATTTTGAGTTAGATTTCATCTGGAATTGGTTTCCTGTCATTTGGACAGCAGTGGTTAGGAAGATGCATCGATTTTACAGAAGGCATGTCCGTCTGGCTCGCAAAGGAGGCAATTGCAGGAATGAGGCTCAAGACCAGCACGGAGAATTCATCTTCTCACCTGATGCCCGATCACTGGCCAGGAACCTGACCCATATATTTGGCTGATTTTTGCCTCTGCGAATACAAATTTCCTTTTTCGACCTTAATGAAACCATAGTCGACCCTAAGCCTATAAATACTTGTTTTTAGCCTCTTGTTAGATATAATCAAGTACAATAAACACAGCAACGCCTCCATAAACGATTTTATATAAGTTATTCATAGTTTTCGATTCAAGAGCTTCCCGGGAGAAGATCTCGCCTTGTATCGCCTTGTATCTCCATCAACACGTTCGGTGGCAAACACCATCAATACTCATGTCTCATTGAAGCGTGTCCAAAGAAGTGAACCAGGGATTCAATGGTAAACACCATCAATACTCGTGTCTCATAGAAACATGTCCAAAGAAGTGAACCGGGAATTCGGTGGCAACTACCATAAGTGCTCGCGTCTCATGGATACCTTGATCTTGTAAAACATAATGGAAAGAAATTGATACAAAGAAGAGAGAAAAGGGAAAGGGATGAAAACAGAAGGTGGAAAAGACTCTCTTGGTCATCACGAACCTAAAAGGGAAAGAGTCTATGTTCTTTGATCGACATCCTCTCGATGAGACCACACGCCCTAGCTACTAAAGGAGTTGGCAAAAGAAATTTTGGACTTCTCTATATTGATTTTGGTTCGATTGGGACAATTGCTAAGCTTTTAGTTCAGCAATTGGAAGAGCTTACCTAATATCGATATTGTTGTTAGTGACTCACGAAGATTATGGTCAGCAAGGCCTTCAAAAGGATATGTAAGTTCCTATGTTTTCAAGCCTCTTTTCTATTCTTAGTTTCTTTCTTTGCTTGAGGACAAGAAAAAGACTAAGTCTGGGGGAGTTGATATACCTATATTTTACATAATTTGCATATGATTTTTTATATATTGTCTAAGTATTTTTATGCCGTTTTATGGATTTAGAGGTAGTTTTTTCATATTTGTATTGTTTAGAGTTTTTACAGGTCAAAAAATCAAAAAATGATGGATAATGGAGCAAAATAGCACTAAATTATGGTCTTGCCATTTTCCTAACCAAGAGGACGAGCCAATCACCTAAAGCTCAAGAAAAATGTATTTCTCCAATAAGTCAGCACATATGCATCGGAAATTTCATGTTCGTTAAATGCCTTCCTATGCATGGATTGAGATGAAATTTGCAGCTAAGATAATATTTTGAGTTAGATTTCATCTGGAATTGGTTTCCTGTCATTTGGACAGTAGTGGTTAGGAAGATGCCTCGATTTTACTGAAGGCATGTCCGTCTGGCTCGCAAAGGAGGCAATTGCAGGAATGAGGCTCAAGACCAGCCCGGAGAATTCATCTTCTCACCTGATGCCCGATAACTGGCCAGGAACCTGACCCATATATTTGGCTGATTTTTGCCTCTGCGAATACAAATTTCCTTTTTCGACCTTAATGAAACCCTAGTCGACCCTAAGCCTATAAATACTTGTTTTTAGCCTCTTGTTAGACATAATCAAGTACAATAAACACAGCAACGCCTCCATAAACTCTATACACGATTCTATATAAGTTATTCATAGTTTTCGATTCAAGAGCTTCCCGGGAGAAGAACTCACCTTGTATCTCCTTATAGAGAATATTTATTAACCCTCTTGCTTTTTATTGAAGTTTATGTTTATGAATTACCTTATGTCTCTTTTTGTTCCATCTCTGGTCATGTGTGAGTAGTTCCCTCGCTAGATTATCGGTATTCAATGAGTTCATGGATTGATTGTTAGGGTGTTTGATTTGGAATTATCTTTAAAGTTCTTCATCTAAATTTATGTTTAATGCTTATTGCTTGATTAACCATCTAGCTACGGCTCATATGTATATTTACTTACTGGAAGTGTTGTTAAATTATATGCATTGATTTAGATGAGCAAAGTGTGATAACCGACGGAAGTTGAGTTATGAAGCTTTGTGAACATATTGAACTTGAACTATTTACACATGTTTAACTAATTAATTACCAGCAAGAGTTGAGTAATTTAAGTTGTTTAAACATAATAATTTGCGTTGCAGAAGTAGGTTAATTATCCATTCGTGATTAGAGTTTAGAACAGATTTATTGAATTTCCATGTTTAATTTATCTGATTAAATATATCTATGATACTCTGCGAATTTTTCGATGCCTAGTACTTTCTCTACTAATTTTGCATCGTTATTTATTTTCTTATAAGTTATTTGTTTGTTATTTTCTTCACTATTCACAGCCATAAAACAAACCCCATATTTTTCATACGAGTTTAACTCGATTTTCATAAACTCGTAGTGTTAGTCTTTGGTCTCTGGTGGATTCGATCCCGAAGTACTATTGCGTTTGTTGTGCATTTGCATGATTATTTCAGTGTTAAAACCTGAGCACATTACTTATTACTTTAAATCAATTTAATTTACCTGTTATTTACTACTTTTGCTTGGAACTACCTTCATTCATTCATTAACTAGCTTGATTTTTAGTTTAGGGATTCAATTGTGCACTCTTGTTTCTGTGGATTCGATTCTTAAACACTACATGTGATCGTTCTACACTTGCAGATAAGTCAATGTGTCTTAAGCTAAAACCTGATACATGTCACGATCCCGCTTTTGTGAGTACGTTATGGAAAGAGTTATAGCGCTTGTCGGGAACCAAACTGCTAATGTCACCGTTTAGCATCACCAAACATATGGTCAGACTAAGGTCGTTAAAAGATGCATCGAGCAATTTCGTCGTTGTTTCACACACAACCGACCACACAATGGACCACTCTCTTACCATGGGCTAAATATGTGTACAACACATACCATATCTCCACAAGTATTTATTCTTTCCAAGCACTTTATGGCCGACCACAACCAACTCTTCTAACTTAGAAGGTTTGTTTAACCATTTTCGACGAACTAGATGAGCAGTTGATGAGTTGTGATGAAGTCCTTAGTGACGTAAAGGCATACTTTAAGAAATCTATCAACAAGATGAGAAAGCAGCTGATTCAAGGCGACATGACTTTCATTATATTGTGGAAAAGTGGGTTTATTTGCGTCTTCATCCATACCGTCAACAATCAGTTTTTTTTAGTCGCACCTCACAAAATCTTTCAATACGATATTATGTACCATTTGAAGTTAAGGCTATAATTGGACAAGTGGTATCAAAGCCTTGGTCAAGGTTACTCTGGTTCTGATCCGGATGGTCATTAGTTTGGGATTTTTTTCCGATTGAGTCAAAACCCACCGATAAAGTAAAGCTTGCACAATATTAGTTGGGTGTAAGGATTAGATGTGTTCTAATCTTAGTCCTTCCTTGTTCAGTTTACAGCAAAGGAGGAACAACAACCATTTCGCAAAGATGACCGGGAGCCCATCATTTCGCTAGAACCTATCAAATCAAGTATGAAACTCGAGGACAACTATGACGATAAATATCTTCAAAGAGGTTACTGAGGATGGAAGACTGGCTCGGATTTGGACTATAATGGTATTGGGATTAAATTTTGATGGTGGGTTTTCGTTTCTTGTTTTATTTTGTCGGTTTTTCAAACCTGAAATGAATTCATTGCATTCGAAATGTCATATGTTAAGCATTTGAACATCATAAGTTGCATAAAGTAATGTCGGTCATGTGTTGCATAACTTTCGTGTTGGGACTTAGTCCTAGGTCGTTATAGCGTGCTAAAGGAGGTAAGATCAAACAATCCGAGTTTGCCATCAAGGAATAGCCAAAATTGCATGCCAATAAATGAAGGTTCTAGCACGCATGAGATGGTAAGGAGGTCAAGGGCGTTAAACTTTCTTTCGATACAGTGTAACTTTCTCCAATGTGAAATGTTGTTCAGCTGGGTAAAGAGTATTAGTTAAAGAGCATTGGAAAAAGGGATGTGAGAATTATGTATGACGGTGAAAGAAGTTGTCTACGTGTAAAACTCTGTGTAGAGTCAAGGTGAATACCTATGTGGCACTTGATGCGGTCGGATTATTTCCGAAATTTCAGGTTTTAAATTTGTAAACCTAAAAGTTTTGCAAGTGCACAGACGTGCATTGTTGTACTTTAGGTATCGATCCACATGGAGAAAAAGGACTTCAGACAGAGAATAGCAAGGAAGTCTATAACGAGATTAAAGTTTTTATAGGGTTTTGTCACGAAAATTGTAAAGAACGGAAAACGAAAAATTGTTGGAAAATTAACCTAAGAAAATCGATGGAATAAACTAAACGGGAAAAAGATTTGTAAACAATAACAAGATGGTGTTTGGTCGACAAGGATATCTTAGGGTATGCTCGATTGAATCCCGACCCCTAAGATCTTAGTAACAAAGTTTATAGATTTTAACTCCATGAACTAACCTGAATAAACGGCGTAGCCTACTATTGTACATCCTATGCACCAACAATCTATATACTTGACCAGTACCTTTCGTCTCTGGCCGCGTAGAAAATCGTGTTGTTCGCGCTTTTTCTTCTTAGTTCACGGCACTGCGTAAGTATACTCTCATATCTTACGAAGCGACACACTCTTATAGATGAACGATTCGGGCATTTAGATTCAGCACTTATGGTGGTTCTTTAACATCTAAGAATTAGCATTTCAGGACACTAGATTCATGCAATAACAACTATCTATAAAAAAAAGAACTCTAGAAATCGGCTAGGGTTTTACCATGTGAAATGTTTATCGAACATAGAATTCCCCTTGATAATCCCTTTAAACCCAACGATTAAAAACTCGTACATAATAGAAATAAAAGGACATGATTAAATAAATTGTAGGAGATTGATGAAGTCTCTCGATTTTAAGAATTAAGTCCGGAAAAAACCTTTTCACCAATCTCGAAAGTAAGGAACAAAGGTTAATTAAGAAAAGTATGTAAAAACAAGCACAAAATAATACTATAGTTTTTTTGCTCACAAAATTAGGTCTCTTAAACGCATATTTATAGGTCTTTTCTCCTGCTTTTATCGGTCTTTAGGATTTTGAGTTGACATGATTCGAACGGGCTTGCAAATAGACTTACGAGATGAAATCAGCTTGGCCGCTGGTCCAATTGGTCTGGCCGCGGCGAACCTTCACTTGGCCACAGGTGGAGGCTTCATGGCCGCGTCTGATTGCCTCTTGGCCATGGCTGGGACTACTCCGGGAGTGGCCTGATGGGACGTCCTCAAATCTGTTGGAATGGAAAGGTAGCTGGTCCTTCTTGAATATTGCCAAAATTGGGCTGGGTCAGACGGAGAGAAGAACCTATTGAGGGTGCGAGATATTATGCAAAACATCAAGAGACAATGGAACTATTGAGAACCACAGGTTCTAGTCACATCTTATTGCGTAAAAATGTAGCACTTCCTCCTTTTTCCAAAAACAGAATTTTTATTTCATTCCCCCAAACTTAGAATTTTCTTTGGTCTCGGAATGACAGATTTCTCGTAAACGAACCATGGATGCCTCATAATAATTTCAGCCAACCTAGACTCATTTTAGGCTCTAGTTTCCTTTCCCTTTCGATTATTATTATTATTATTATTATTATTATTATTATTTATTATTTGGAAAGGGGGAAACGCTTTTTATTGATATAGAGTCTTATAGGCACGAAAGTTTACCATGTTTTTAAGTTTTCCAAGGCAAAACCAAGCTCTCGTCTTTGTTGAATTCACCTCCACCAATCGCGTATAGTCTCCGTCTTTAGTGAGTAGAAACTGTGTTGTTCCTCTCTCTCCGGCGTTTTTGCACATATATGCACATAAGACACAAGGAGAGATGCATGAAGTCTGAACAATGGTTAAGTTTCGGGTGGGGTACCAACTAAAGATGAGCTGGCCATTCAGGTACGACAAAGAGTGGTAAAAGGTAAAAGAACGTTTTGAATGTATGATTCGTTATCTTTTCATAAACCTATGATGAGAAAATTAAGTCAAGTTAAAGTCCAAGTATAATAGAGCTACTATATTCCATCCTAAAGAATATCTACGGTCTAAATTCCTCTGTGGATTTTGAAATAACAGAAACTCTAGCTACCGCCTAGTCTAGAACCAAATTACGAAAGAGTATGTTACTAGGGAATAGCGTAGGAGCACACTGGTCGGTAATCGTGATGGATTTCTTTCATCATTCCCTCAAAACGTATTCCTACTTTTATTTGAAAAAACTTGAAATTTTTTTAAGGAAAGCATGAAAAATGCAAAATACAAAGACTAATGAACGAAAAGGTGATTAGTATGGGATGGAATCCTCCCCCGGAATTAAATCACAATGTCCCCAATGTAAAATAAATCGAGCAAAAACGAGAAATAGATGTATGTAATAATTGAAAATGTTTCGGGAAAAATAAAACATACATGGAGGTGTTGGGGAATGGATGTGGGAATGGAAAAGTGGTGAATGGGGAATGGTAGGTGGTTTTTTGGTGATGAGGAATGGGTGTGGATGTGATTGGGAATGGATAGATGTCGATCGAGGATCGAAGAAAATTGATCGGAAACGACAGGGGGTTGGCCGCGGGGCGAAGGGATGCACCCGCAGTCACATGGTGCGGAGCAGCATCGTTGAACACATCTTTGTCGACGTTAGCAAAGGAAACACGTCGATTTGGCAAATCCATAATGGCTTCGACGGTTGACAAGAAAGGCCATCTTAGGATTACCGGTTGATAACACCGGTTTTTGACCATTTTTATGGATCACTTTAATATCTTTTACATGTGTTTTAACTCCGTTTTCAATGGTTTTCAAGTGATTTACATGTTATAGAGTTTTGAAAGACATTTTAGGTAACTTGGGATAAAAGAGTGCATTTCAGAACAAAATTACGTTTTTGGATAAACTCAGACCGTCAGAAGTCTTGCAAGCAAAGAAGACTTTCTCACCGTCTGATCATCACCAAAGTCTTACACAACAAAGTAGATACAACCACCTTTCAAATGCAATTGGATTGGAGACGATCCAATGGTTGGATCCTTAAATACACCCAAAGCACTGAAGGAAGATGAAGAATCCCCGAAGAAGCTCACCGCGGCAAACCAAGCTCGCCCGAGGCCAACTTCCATTCTTCCGCGGCCAGCGTATCTTGACCCACGGCCATCCTAACTCGACCCGCGGCCAAGCCTCACTTCGCCGTGGCCAGAAGGCCCGCACCCGCAGCCACCTCCTATTTCGATCCCGAGTCCTATTTCAATCCCAATTTGATCCCGTCACTTATTAATGAAGCCCTAAAATGTTACCGTCGAATTAGAAGGCTATATATGCTCGTTTTAGGTCATTCTAAAAAGCAGCTCGTTTTTAGACCCGAGAAGACAAGAGGGGAGAGAGGCGACACCGAGGAAGAGGAGGAGGCGCGAGGAGATCATCATTCGATCTTCGTCTTCATTCGTGTTATTCGTTCTTACTTTCTTATCTCATTAATTCTGCCATCCTTTATTACTTTTTGATGTTTTTTACAGTATGATTGAGTAGTTCCCTCATTGGGCATAAGGTCTCGAGGGGATCTCATGGATCGATTTATTATTAAGCTATTGGATTAAGACTTCGACTATGGTTCTTAATTCTATCCTTATTGTTAATGCTTTTGCTCGATTAATTATCTTTGCAATTGAACTTAGGTATTTTTAGAGCTACGAAAGTACTGGATCCATATTCTTTACCTAGGGTAGACGAGCAAGACCGTTACAAGATACAAAAGTATACTTGTAGATGGATTGTGAGCGTTAACGACTTTTCAGTATCATCACAACTTTTTGCGCGGCCGGTGACGAAAACTACCGGTCGAGTATTAAAGTTGTTAGTATGTAGGATGTATGAAAATAGACTACAAATAGTGTCTGTGTTCCAAGTTTAAGAGCCCATGAACGACCGAGACTCGTCTTAAAAATCTTAGTTAATCGCTTAATATAATCGATCGTGATCCCTAAGAGTTCCTGAATGACTAGTGTTCCGTTTAATTTATTACAACCTCGTTTATATTTATTATTTAGTCTAGACTTTAGTGACACAAAACTAAATCCAAATTATTTATGTTCTAGTTTGATTTAAGTATCCGATTGATTCGTTCCAAAACAACAAAATCTATGTGGTTCGACCCCTTAGTACTACAATGCACATCTGTGCAATTGCAGACATTTAGAGTTATATATATAAAACATGAAGCTTAGTTAAAATAGGTACGCATCAAGTTTTTGGCACCGTTGCCGGGGATTTTGATTTGTTTTCTAGTGAATCTCTGCTTAAATCCATAGAACGCTTTCTTATTTTTATTTTGTTTTTATTTTTGAATTTTTTAGGTTATCTTTCAATGGGAGACCGAGACTTAGGTCCCGAGCCTTTTATTGTGGCATGGAGCCTT
The DNA here is from genome assembly GCA_030161315.1 of Eutrema japonicum. Lineage (NCBI taxonomy): Eukaryota > Viridiplantae > Streptophyta > Magnoliopsida > Brassicales > Brassicaceae > Eutrema > Eutrema japonicum. The sequence goes on along the minus strand of BSQW01000012.1, from coordinate 17,752,209 downwards.
GGACCTGCGGTGGTTTGCCTATGAGTTTGAAACATCAATTCTTCTCGTGCTTCTTTCGCGAGACTGCCGAATATGCCTTCAGTCAATTGGATGTATATTAATATCTAACCGTTGGATATTCTTGAAACCAATTGGGTAATAAAAGTGGTTTTCCTTTTTAACTTGTATCCACAGTTGGGCGTGATCGGATGGTGAGAATGTCTCCATCTGATGTCAAACCTCTGACGGTACGAAATTATCCAAAATCTGGTTTTTCTCCAATTTGTGTCGTATTTTCCTAAGTAACTTGAAAAGAGTTTAGAAACTACAAAAATGCGAAAATCATAATAAAAGCATAAAAAACCAAGTAAAACACTTATTAAAGTGTTCTTAAATAGATAGGAAAACAGGTAAAAATACGGTGTTATCACAGCCCCAAACTTAAACCTTGTTTGTCCTCAAACAAGACAAAACTTAATCTTGGAAATGATCAAACAAAAATCATAGGGAACTAAAAATCTCGGAGACCGTCCTTCTAAACCATGACCATCGAACTACATCAAACGCAACCTTGCCAAGATAATTCTCAGTATAAATTTATGTAACACTAGTTCATGGTATCCGTCATACGAATTATAAACTTTTTGAAAATCCAAAAATCAGGTTAACTTGCTCTCTAAATTCAATAAGTGCAAACGTGAACTTCTCATCAAAATGAACAAACCAAGACAATCGAGGCTATGTATTAAAGGCATTTATTAAAAGTGTTTCAGATTACTGTAATTTCACCTGAGGGTGCGAGATATTATGCAAAACAGCAAGAGAGGAATGGCCTATTGAGAACCACACCTTACAGTCAATTCTTCTTACGTAAAAATGTTCCACTTCCTCCTTTCTCCAAACACATAAGTTTTCTGTCATTCGCCCAGACTTAGATTTTTATGTGGGCTCGGAATGACAAAATTCTCACAAACGAACCATGGATGCCTCATAATAATTTCGACCAACTTAGACTTAGGCTCTTGTTTCCTTTCCCTTTCAATTATTTTTGATTTTTTTTTTGAACGGGGAAAACGTCTTTATGAGATAGATTCTTAGGGGTGACGAACATTTACCATATTTTTGAGTTTTACAAGGCAGAACCAAGCTCTCATCTTTGTTGAATTCACCTCCATCAATCACGTATTATCTTCGTCTTTAGTGACTGAAAATTGTGTTGTTCCTTCCTCTCCGGCGTTTTTGCACATATCGACACAAAGAGAGTTGCATGAGGTTTGAACAATGGTTAAGTTTTGGGTGGGGTACCAACTAAAGATAAGCTGGTTATTTATATACGACAAAGAGTGGTAAAAGGTAAAAGAACATCATGAATGTATGATTCGTTATCTTTGCCTAAACCTTTGATGAGAAAATAAAGTCAAGTTAAAGTCCAAGTATAATTGAGATAGTATATTCCATCTTAAAGAATCTCTACGATCTAAATCCCTCTGGGGATTTCGCATTAACAGAAACTCTAGCTACCGCCTAGTCTATAACTAAATTACGAAAGAGCATGTTACTAGGAAATAGCGTAGAAGCACATTGGTCGGTTATCATCATGGATTTCTTTCATCATTCCCTCAAAACGTGTTCCTACTTTTTTGAAAAAAAAATTGAAATTTTTTAAAGAAAGCGTGAAAAATGCAAAGACTCATGAAAGAAAATGGTAGTTAGCAAGGGATGGAATCCTCCTCCAGACTTAAATTGCACTGTCCTCAGTCTGAAATAAATCGAGTAAGGACGAGAAATAGATGTATGTAATAATGAAAAAAGTTTAAGGAAAAAGAAAACTTACCTGGAAGTGGTTGGGGAATTGATGTGGGAATGGAATAGTGGTGAATGGGGAATGGAAATGGTGTTGTGTTGATGGAAATGGGATGTGGGGATGATCGGGAATGGTTTGGAATTGCTCGGGGATCGTGGCAAATCGATCGGAATCGACAGGAGGTTGGCCGCGGGTCGAAGGGCTGCACCCGCGGTCACATGAAGCTTCGCCGCGGGTCTAGTGTGTGCGACCGCGGTGAACGGGCGGCTAGCCGCAGCTCGGGGCTTTGCACCTGCAGTCGACGGCTCTTTTTGTGGTCAAGTCCTTTCTTGTGGTTCGTGCGACCGAGCAACTTCGAACTGTGATTTCTTCTTTTTGTCTTTTCGGTTTTTTTATGTTTTTGGGTTTTTTTATTTTTTGAAAGCTGGAAACTAAGAAAAAGCAAACGTTAATAGAAAAAGAAAGAAAAGTTAAAAATAAAAATGTACCGAAATGGGTTGCCTCCTATTGAGCGCTTTTGTTTAAAGTCGTTTAGCTCGACGTTGGTAGCTAGGTGAGCTCATTCGAAGAAAGGTCTTGTCCAAAAACAAGTTTCCTTTGATTTAACCTTGTAATCCTTCGTATAAAACATATCACGCCATTCCCACCCGGGATTTTTTTTCATCAAGTCCGAGATGGTGATCTCCTCCGGGATCACAATGGAAAATCAGACTTGGAGCTTCCTTGGAGTATGATTATTCTGCTTTGTCTGTTCTTAGCGAACGTGTTGGATGCTTGTAAATTAAGGGGTATGAGGCTTGCTTCACGTCATAATATCGAATCATGTTGGAAGGTGCACGGGGGAATGGTCCTTCCTGATCTGAAGTGGTGAAGCATCCAAGGTGAAGACAGTTTGCTCGAAAAGGTGTTGCAAGATCATGAACACTCAAATGAATGGAGAAATAGGGTCTGGCCGTGTGTGGAGCAGGTGCAGCCATGGCAAAAGCAGGCTTGGCCGCGGGTCGGTAAAGCGCACCCGCGGTGAAAGAGGGCTTGGCCACGGGTGGAGGAGGTGCGGCCACGGCGGAGGTATCTCGGGCTGATTTGCTTGGTTTGTCATGTTTCTCGTCTCTACGTCGTATTTCTTTTGAAGAGTCTTGAGGGCCGTTAAAGCTTCTTCTTAGCTTCAATTGAGTCTCCAACACGTATCATATGAGCAAGGATCGAGTATACATCAAAAGGGATCTTTTCGAGCGTCAAAATTGTCGATTTGATATTTTTCTCTATTGTGACTGGTGCACCTTCTTTGTAGCTCCTCCATGGTTTAAGAGTTGTTCATCTCCGCTGCATGTGTTCATATAATGGGAATCACGAAATTTCATTACCTTGATCGAGCATGGAATAACAAGTTTTCCGGGATCCTTCATCTTAGAAAGCGTCTTCAATGGTTGCTCGGATGCATCCGTTAGTGTCTCATCCTTCACGAGGTCTACCTTACGCTCAACGTGGTGAGGAGTAGGAGTAGAAACAGGTCCTTCTTCTCATTGATGTTCTTCTTTTATGGCATGAGCTTGAGAATCCAATAGACTTTCATTTGTTGACTCTTATAACCAATTTGAATACGGGTTCTCCATCGAGTTCGGAAAGTACGTAATACCCCTCATCTTCGTTCATATATTCGTTGAGTTCTTGAAGAAGACTCATGTTCTCCTCATCGTTGAGAGGCTCAAGTATGGCGCCTTGAATGCAACGATGCTCGACGTAAGGATGCGGCTCGTAGCGTCTTTGAGAGTAGTTGGTCGGAGCCGGTTTTCGATCCATGTAGTATGAATCACGGTAGTATTTTAAATCGTTAGAGTAGTGAGCATAAGATAGGTTGTAGAAACCCTGCTCGTATTAGCAATCTCGCTCCAGAGGCGAATTCATGTTTCAAAGCCTAAAACGAAGAAAACACAAAAACAAAAATTAAAAAGAAAAAAATTGTTCTAGAGTCGATTTACTAACCTCTAAAGTGTGACACAACGAGTAGCGATTGCCTCCCTGGCAACGGCGCCAAAAACATGATGCGCACATATTCGTCTCCGAAACTTCATGTTTTAAATTTCTAAACCTAAAAGTTATGCAAGTGCACATACGTGCATTGTAGTACTTTAGGTATCGATCCATAGTGAGGGAATGCTGTTCTGCGAGACCTTAGAAAGGGAGTTGGTAAGGAAGTCTAAAATGATAATAAGGTTTATGGTTTTTGTCACGGAACGAGTGTTGGAAATTTGAACTAAACTAAGCAGAAAGTAAAGAAAACAAGTAAGCAAAGCGAGTAGGTAAAAACGATCTTGTAAACTAATAAGCGAGTACGCAAAATAAGATTGTAAACTAATTGAGAAAATAAGAAGGGAAGCAAGTAAATAAATTAAATGAATAAGCAAAGCGAAAACATAAACAATTAAACTAAGCGTTGGGCAATCGGGAACTCTCAAGGGATCATGGCCGAAAATCATAAGAATTTTGCTACGGTTTTTAAAGCGACTTTTTGTCCTTTTTGGATTCTTGAACTTGGAACACGGACATTATGTGTAGTCTACTTTATTACACCCTACACACCTACAACTTTAGTACTCGACCGGTAGCTTTCGTCTTCGGCCGCGCAAAAAGTTAGTGATTATACTCAAAAGTCGTGAACGCTCACAACCCATCCACAAGTATACTTTCGAAATCTTGTGATGGGTTTTGCTCGTCTACCCTACGCCAAACATATGGATCCAGTACATTCGTAGCTCTAAAAATATTTAAGAACAGTTGCAAGGTAGCTAATCAAGCAAACATGCATTAAGAATAAGGATAGAACAAAGAATCATAATCGATACCCTACACTAAAACCTAATGAGAAATCGATCCATAAGAGCCCCTTGAGATCCGTTTGCCTAACAAGAGAACTACTCGTACATGATTAAAGAAAGCAAAAGCATAGTTAAATTAAGAGCAGGAGGTTGGTGAAGAAGCCTCTCGAGTTTAAGAACTAAGTTCGGAGAGAACTTCCTCGCCAATCTCGAAAGTAGAACAAAAATTTAAGAAAAGACTTGCAAAAAGTAAACTAAAAAGAGGCACAATGTAGGTTACTAAATTGTGTATGTAAAAAATGTATTTATAGGTCTTCAAGTCTTCATTTGGTTGTCCTTAGAGTTTCTTTGAATAGAAAACAAAGTAGGCTTGAAGATGGGCTTCAAAGAACTGTTTTTGGGCCGTTTTTGGTTCACCGCGTGTGCATGGCCTGGACCAGTGGCCAAAAGGTGTTTTGCCGCGGCTGGAGAGCCTCTGGTCATGACCAGGAGCCTTGGACCTGCGGTGGTTGGCCAATGATGTTGAAACATCAATTCTTCTCGTGCTTCTTTTGCGAGACTGCAGAATATGCCTTCAGTCAATTTGATGTATCTTGAGATCTAACTGTTGGATTGTCTTGAAACCAACTAGGTATGAAAGGTCATTTTTCTTTCTATCTTGTATCCACAGTTGGGCATGATCGGACGGTGAGAAGGTCTCCATCTGATGTTAAACTTCTGACGGTACAAAATTATCCAAAATCAGGGTTTTCTCCAATTTGTGTCGTATTTACCTAAGTAACTTGAAAAGAGTCTAGAAACTACAAATATGGGAAAATCATAATAAAAACATGTAAAACCAAGTGAAATACTTATTAAAGTGTTCTTAAATAGATAGTAAAATGGGTAAAAATACGGTGTTATCACACCCCCAAACTTAAACCTTGTTTGTCCTTAAACAAGACAAAACTTTAACTTGGAAATGATCAAACAAAAATCACAGGGAACTAGAAATCTCGAAGACCGTCCTTCTAAACCATGACCATCGAACTACATCAAACGCAACCTAGCCTAGAAAATTCTCACTATAAATTCCTGTAACACTAGTCCATAGTATCCGTCATACGAAATATAAACTTTCAAAATCCAAAAATCAGGTTAACTAGCTCTCTCTAAATTCAATAAAAGCAAACGTGTTCTCATCAAAATGATCAAACCAAGACAATCGAGGCTATGTATTAAAGGCATTTATTAAAAGTGTTTCGGGTGATATCCCCTTATTTTAGCCTTCATAGCATACATTTCACTTTGCATTTTGAGTCATTTTCGAGCATATTTAGGTATTTCATGCATGTTTTGGTCTTGTTTAGAGAATATGATGTTTTGTATTAGGTCTTAGAATGTTTTGCATGTTATGGAGTATATTCTAGGTACTTTGGAGCGGTTCGGAGATGTTCGAGAAGTCCTGAGGCTCAAGCACGATCGGCTACGGATTCGGAGAAGGACTTAGCACGGAACCGAAGTATCTTCGTAGACTGGACCTTCCAAGATCCGCACGGTCCATTACAGCCGGTCTATGAGCAGGGAAGTTAACCGGCCCATCTAGGAAATCTCAACCGACCAGAAGCTGCGCGGTCCAAGCTAGAAATCGTTCCCGGGGGAAAGCCAACCGGCCAGCATCCATGCGGATCATTTAAGCCGGTCCTGGAACAGGAATTTGGACCGGCCCAGTGAGGAAATCTCGACCGTTCCGAAGCTAGACGGTCTGCAAGCCAGCAAGTTCCCCTCGACGCCTGAACCCCCCCCCCCCCCCCCTGAGATCCGCACGGTCCGAATCTAGGCGGTCCAGGAGCATGGATTCTAACCTCCCTGAAGAAGAAATCTCGACCGGCCTGGAGGGGGCGGTCCAAGCCAGAATTCCCCCCGGGGGAAATCCGACCTTCTGAGATCCACACGGTCCAATCGAAGCGGTCTTGGGAGAGAGATCCTAACCACCCCATCTCAACCGGCCAGAAGGGGGACGGTCAGCAGCTTTCGCCCAAAAAGATCCAACTCGGCCGGGTCAGAACCGGGTTTGTTCCGGGTCGATCCGGTCGAACACTATTCACTATAAACACAACTTTACCTAATTTTTGGCCACTTATGCTTTTTCTTAAGTTTAAAAACCCTCACATTTGAGAGAGAACTTAAGATTTGTAAGAAGGATCATTTGTTTTATGCAATCTACTACTTATTTCTATCAATTTCTTCCATCTATCTTCTTTCTATCTTGATTATTCAACATTCATCCATGGATTCAATCTCTCTCACCATCGATTTTGGTTGGTTCCTAATGGGTCTTGAGTAGTCTTTTAGGGTTTAGAGATGGGGTAGATTAGGATGATCCAAGGCATGATTCATGGTTTTTAGGGTTAGATATCCTTATATCCCTTATTGTTTAGTGTTCTTAAGTCTAGATCTAGCTTGAAAAAGTAGTTCTAGATCATAAGGCATTTCATGCACACAAAGTGTTCGATGAAATGCCTTGATGAACTAAACAAGAGACTTATACTCCTAGCCTATGATAATAGTTGTCTAGGGTATATCTTTGGTTGATCTTGCTTATTTAAACTTAATGCTTGCTAATCAATGATCCACAAATGAGAATTTGTTAATGGGTTAGGTGATTAGCATAGTGATTAATTGCTTGAAAGAGAATTAGTCAAGTTAAGGGTCTTATTATGCCTAGGGATTAGCTTGTTTGAGTATATGAACATAATGAATTGAACTTGGGTCATCTTATATCCATAATCCCATCTTTGAATCCGCTTTTTCTTATTGATTTACATCATGTTTAGTTGCTTACTTGTTTTAATTTGGATACTTAATCACAAAACCCCTTTTTAATTAGCTTAACATACATAGGTTCCTTGCATTCTTAATGCTTAGAGTCATCTCCTAATATGGATTGATAACATCTTATACTACTTGTATCTAGAGTTATTGATACCTCTTTAAGACCGAAAAGTCTTAGTATCAATTTGGCGCCGTTGGCATATTGGGATTTGATTTTAACATTGAGATTTAGGCTCTTTGTGAGATTAAGTTTTCTTTTATACCAAGTTACTAATATTCTTTACTTCCTAGTGCTCTTTTTCTCTATAAGTGCATGCACACCCATTCCCGTGGCAATACTAACCTAGTAGAACCGAGGGGCGACATTGATCAACTGGAGAGAGGTTCAAGAGTAAGACGAAACCGAGGGAGAGTACAAGAAGAAGTTGGTAACGATATGCAAGATCTTCATGATATCCCACTTGGGAACATTCATGAGAACATTCCCCACCAAGGGAACGGTGGGAATGGGAACAACCAAAGAGGTGGTGGCAATAAAAACCATCACCAACCAAACCATCTCAACCATCCACCAAGAGCTAGACACGTTGTTGGAGAAGGTGATGCCGCTAATGCTCACCAAAACCGGCAAGGCATTCAAGCTCCGCCGGTGGAGAACAACAACTTCGAAGTGAAACCGGGGGTGATCAACATGGTTCAAGCCAACAAGTTTCACAGATTGTCAATAGAGGATCCATTAGACCACATAGACCAATTTGACCGGATATGTGGTCTCACTAAGATCAATGGGGTCTCCGAAGACGGTTTCAAGTTACGCCTCTTCCCGTTCTCTTTATGTGACAAGGCTCACCAATCGGAAAAGAACCTACCCAAAGGATCTATCACTTCGTGGGATGATTGCAAACGAGCGTTTCTTGCCAAATTCTTCTCACCGGCTAGAACCGCCGAGCTTCCCAACGAGATCTCAAGCTACACACAACGGTCCAATGAGTCTTTCAACAAGGCTTGGGAGAGATTTAGAAGCTACACTTGTCAATGCCCTCATCACGGCTTTAGCAACGCCTCTCTCCTTAGCACTCTCTACCGAGGTGCCTTGCCTAAGATCCGGATGCTACTTGACATGGCATCAAACGGTAACTTCTTGGCTAAAGACGTTGTAGAAGCCATGGATTTGTAGAGAACTTGGCCCAAAGTTACGGTACCTATGGCGACGATTATGACCATGCCACAAGGACCACAAGTGACTTTGATGAGAACAAGCGGGCCAAGGACATGAAAGCGCTTAATGATAAGTTGGACAAGCAAGCCAACTTGATTGATAAATTCCTAGCGTCTTCTTAAAAGTCGGTTAGCTTTGTGGATGCTTATGATGAGAATTAAGGTTGCTATCAAGAGGAGAACGCGGACATGAACACTCAAGAGGAGATGAACTACGTGGGGAACCAAGGGAACTACCAAAGCCAAGGGTTCAACCAAAACTATAGGAAACACCCCAACTTCTCTTACCAGAACACAAATGTTGAGAATCCGCAAGACCAAGTCTACCCTCCACAATCCAATCAAGCCCAAGGAGGTCCAAAAAAGTAATTCCAACCTCAAGGTCAAACTTCTAGCAACAACCAACAAGGTTATGTCCAAAAGATCCAATTCCAATGGAATCAAAGTGGATTCCAACCAAAGCTCCACCCGGCTTTCAACAAAACTTTGCACCTCATGGCCAAGTTCCTTCTACCAAGCCTCAAGACCTTGATTTGGGTGGCATGTTTCAACAACTCATCAAGGGCCAAGCGGAAACCACTAACAATGTCATTTGCTCTTACAATGATCTTAATAGCAAGTTTGAGGTATTGAGCTCAAATGTGCAACTAATGGAGCAAAGGAATGCCGCCCCTTCTTCACATCATCCTCAAAGCTCTTCAACCGGAAAGGCAATACAAACCTCTAAGGAGTTTTGCAACACCTTTTCCACTCTTGATGAACAAGAACACATAATTGAGGAGTTCCTCGGGCTATTCTCTAGTCTCAATGAGGACATTGAGCAACAAGGTGGGGAGATTACCCTTGGGAGTCAAAATGATATGATGTTGGTTGGAAAAAAGAGTAACAAGGTTGAGAAGTCCATCAAGGACGTGGTTAAAGTGAAAAACGTGGAGACACTTGTTGGGTCAAAGAGAGAGGCCATTTGCACTAGACCTTCCCCATATGAGCCTCCACTTCCATTTCCCGGTCGTTTCCTCACTAAGGCACAAAAGGAAATGCCTTCAAGCACAACAAGGATTGAGCCTTAGACTATCTCAAAGCTTGGAAACCCCGGGAAATTCGCGATATCTTGCACCTTTGGAAGCTTGGAAATTGATGATGCTTTGTGTGACTCGGGCTCAACAGTGAATTTCATGCCTTTGGAGACGGCCAAAAGTCTCGGGGTAGATTGTTTGAAAGACTACCCTCCAACGTCACATTTCGAGACTCTTCCACAAAGAAACCTCTCGGTTTGGTCGAAGACTTCCCTCTCAAGATCGGAAAGTGCCTTGTACCAACGGTCTTCGTTGTAATGGAGATGGCACCAAACAAAAATCTCCCACTACTTCTCGGGACTCCATTCCTCAACACAACCGGTGCAAGCTTGGATTTCATAAACAAGAAGGTAGTTCTTAAGAACGTGGATGACAAGAAGTTTTACACAATGATGCCTTCTTCCACCGCTATTTGTGGGACTATTATTTGTGGGGACAATGAAGCCCAAGCCCGGAAGGTTGAGTATGTGGGCGTTTGTACGATAGTGAGTATTGGAAAGGTTGAAGAAGCCCTTGCTTTAGATGGATATTGCTTGAGATCCCGCTTTCACACCACGATGGAGAATGAGGTTGAAAGTGGCAAGGTTGCTAAGAAGAGGATAAAGACTAGGTCCGAGGAGAGGAAACCAAGCATGTTCAATGGGATTGAACCCTTGCTAGAACAACTTTCCACCGTGACTCTCATCCCATGGAAACGTGAAGAAGGTATGATTGAGTACAAGGTTAAATGTAGAGGACGTTCCAAGCCTTTTGCCAAGGCCAAAGCAATCCTCACACCGGAGGTTAGAGACAAGGGTCAAGCCGGTTTTCAAAGCTTAATGGGTAAAGTTCTCAAACTCGAAACAAAGGAACCACCATGGAGTGCTCACACTCCTCCATCACCCGCCTAAAAGGGTAACAAAAGTCAAACTTAGTGACTTTAAACAAAGTGCTCTTGGGAGACACCCCAAGCTTATCCGTGTACATACTTTCTTTCTATGTTTTCTTGTTCTTTTTGATGGGTTGCTTAGTGGTTGCAAGTTTCTTGATGGTCTAATGGTTATGGACTTAAGGACAAAGATGTGTAGGATTGAGGTGATCACTCTCGTTCCCTCCATTCACTTCCAAGGTAATACTCCAAACTTTGTACATAGCATTTAAAATCTTATCTTCTTCTTTCTTTCATGCACTGTTTAGCTCTCTCTTAAGCTTCTCTTACACAAGGGACTGTGTAATTTAAGTTTGGGGGAGGGTTTGTGTGTTATCTAACTTTGCTTGTGGTGTTCTTATTTTGCCTTTTGCATCTCGAGTCTCATGCATATCATGCATTTTCAATAAATTTGAAAATTTTGAATTTTGAAACGCAAAAAGAAGTCATTTAGGTTGTCACTTAGGATGCATTTGCATTTGTACATTGAGTCTAGGATTGCATACTTAGGATTCATTGCATATGCATGGGAACAATGCATGAATCTTCCTTGTCGAGTAACACTTTAAGAGATTAATTCAATTCCCCCGTTCGTAGTTGTTCGATGCATTTAAGTGAGCATGAAAGTAAAGATGCACCATTCTTAGTTCTCATGTATCATCATACTTGCCTTGATTGAAGCTTGCTTGAGTTGCATCCAACCCCATTTAAGTGATAACCCTAATCTTGACTTGTAAATATTGTGTTTATGCATTTTTGAATGAATTCGTGGATCACATATACATATTTGGATAATCGTTTTCCTGTTTCCACTCTTGTTTATCCAAGTAGCCATATCCCATCATTGGAATGGTTTCCCCTACCTTAAGCTCAACCTCCTTTCTAGCCATTGTTATTAGTGTGTGAATTGTGAGGCCTTTCTTTCGAATAAACTTGGCAAAACGTGTTTGGTTTTGGGCGACAAGAGGGACTTCTCGTGTAGACTTAGTTCCATCATCACAGAGTTAATCTTGGAATATGCTAGTTAGGGTGACGGTTCTTGATTAAAGTTTGGGGGAAACGGTTTTGAAACTTGGTGATCAGAAATGTATGGATTGGTAATGTGGATTGGAAAAGATGGAAAAAACAAGGAAAAGGGGATCGAATTTATATAGATTGGTTGGTGCAAAAAGAAAATAATAAAACTAGCTCCAAGAATAAGAAAGCCTAAGGAAAAAGAAGAAAGCCGAAAAGGCCAAGCATCGAAGATGAGAAGAGGCGTGAACAGAAATGAAAAAACAAAGAGCTAAGTCAAAACAAGGAAGCACCAAACCATGACATCAAGGAAGAATAAGTCGATCCCCAATGTGAGAAGAAGGTGAAGCGAAAACACAAGAAGCATGTGTGGGTTTGAGAAGGCAAAATTCCTTGAGATGAAAAGGGTAGCTTAGGATGTGGACACAACGGGTTAGAAGGCTTTAGGTTAGAGACACTCTAGGCATTTGGGTAGATGAGAATTCTCCCTTGTATGCATAGGTTACCTTTTACCTTTAGCATTTTGCTAAGGTTTGTTCATTCCATGAGAGATCCTTGTACTTGATTACCCATGCATGATAATGAGATCACCTTCATCTCATAACCAAACCCTTAGCCAAACGAATTCGATTTGACCTTGCATAAACATGATTCATGGTTACACCACTAATGAATGTCAAGGGGTTGGAGAATATGATTACTTGTGTAGATTGGGGTTTGGATTTGGTACATGATGAAATAGGAATGGCTAACTCCTTTGGAGTAATCTCACTTGTGCATTTTAGAACTACATTACTTGGATGACGTTTGGGCTTTGTATAAACTTTTGGTTTATTGATTTGAATTTGAAATACAGAGTTGGAAATATAACAAAGTGTTTACAACTTAAAACCATTAAAAACTCCATTGTTTTATTTTGATTTATTGTAATAACTTTAAAAGCGAGATTATTAGGCTTTTGAAAGACGTTTGGGCTTTGTATAAACTTTTGTTTTATTGATTTGAATTTGAAATACAGAGTTAGAAATATAATAAAGTGTTTACAACTTAAAACTTAAAACTTAGTAGAGAGAAGCTAGATCAGTTTTAGTGAGAGAAAGAGTGATGAGAATTGCTCGTCTCTCGTTGAAGATGCAAGGTCTTCCTTTTAAAGGTGAGGGATGTGAATAATGTCTTGATACGTGTCGTTCAAAGAGTGGTGCCGACACTTTATGTTGAGTGCGTAGATACGTGTCGTCAGCTGAACGGTGCCGACACTTCGTGTTGAGTGCGTAGATAATTGTTGTCGTATGAATGGTGCCGACAGTTGCCACTTGTCTGGTGACGTGTCAATGTGGGTCCCACTTGTTGGTAAATGTCTTCTTTTTATCGGGTTATTCTTGGATAGGTATACTCTTTATTTTATTTTGTGAGTAGGGACCTGTATAGGTAATAAATGCAGAAGTACAAAATAATATACAGAGTCTACTAGAATATACAAAAGTGAAAATACATAATACTATTATAAGGTTTTTTTATTATTATTATTATTATTCCTCGAACGGGTCTTGTCCGAGTGGACCGCCAAAGGGGTCTGGGTCTTGCATATCTTCATCTTCGTCTGAGGACTCCATTTGCTGTGCGAGTGTAGCGAGTAACTGTTTGAGTGTATCCTTTGTTGGCTTGTTTTTTTTTTTGCTTTTTGAGCCAGAAGAACTGGCAGATAGAGTTGGGCTTTCTGGGATTTGTGTTGGTTGACTTGGTGTTTCTTGTGGTAAACTAATTTTTGGGAGTTGGCTTGGTAGGAAAATGGGTATGGATTTGGATACGGATTGAATAGTGTTATGAAGTTCTTAGGTGAGGTGGAAATATTTTTGGATATTGGTTAGAGAACAACGGTCAAGGTTGTATTTATCCCACCATTTGAACCGGTATTCTCGAATAAGGGAGTATGGAATATTTTCGAGGGCTAGAGTAAGGTTGAAATGCAATGAACATATCCAGGGTATGCCCATGTCAATATGAAAGGATATGATTGTCAAAGGACCAACAGGGTAATGCGGGGTTTTTTGGTATAATATGGTAGAGAAGTTTTTGTAATTTCTTGAGGATATATTTGAGTAGAGGGGCCAAGCCAGTACCACCATTTGGCGAACCAGCCGGGTAGGTTCTTAGGACACTTGTTATCAAAGGATATGAACCATGAATGGTCAAAAGGCCGTAGATAGAAAGTGCGAAAGAAGGCATTTGTGTAATCGACATAGGAGTAATCTTGAATATGATAACCCGGGGTAGAAAAGGGTTTTGTTGTGTGATGGTCGATGAATCCGAGATCTTGGATAGTGTAAATACGATGTATTTTGCAGGTTGAGTAGGAAATGAGGTTGGGATTGGATTTGTCTGGGTAATGAGTAATTTCTACAGATTTAGAGTCTACAAGAATATACTCATAGAAGGTTCTGTTTTTGGTAACGTTGTCTGTTGGGTAAAGGCTATCTGGGTAAAAGACGCGGTTGGTATAAGTGGTAAACTCTTTAAGTTTGATTGGTTTCAGAAATTGAGTAGTCATAAGGTGTTGTTTGTTTGGTTTAAGATAATAGGTAGATTTTGTAGTGGGTTCGGTTGTTTGGGTATTTGTGTTTGGAGCTACCGCTTTTGAGTAGGAAAGGGGTGAAAATTCGGCGAGAGCCGAGAAAGGATTTTGAGTAGTAAGTGGTTTTCCTTGTAAATGAGGTTGGTTTTTGATATAATCTGATGCTGTCATCGGTTTCTTGTTCTTTGAGTCACTCATCTTGAATATGTTGTTGAATATCTGTATTCTTTCCCTGTAAATATTCGCTTGTTAGAAAATCTGGTAAAGAATTGTTTTCTCCTTTTATATATTGAATATCAAAATCAAAACTGATAAAATTGCTTGCCATCTGGCAAAGATTTGTTTTGAAACCAAATTTTTGACATCTTTTTGTAAAATCTCTTTCGCCGATTTACAATCGACTCGTAATAAAAATCTTTTGTTTATTAAATCGTCTTGAAACTTTGAAATGCAGTTTACTATAGATAGGACTTCTTTATTAACGGTTGAATATTTCTGTTGCGGTCCTAACCAGATACCTGAATGGAATCTAACTATAGACTCTTGGTTAGACCCTGAAAGTTTCTGTTTTAAGATTCCTCCATAACCTATTTCTGAGGCATCGGTTTCGACAATCATATCTGCTTCTGGATTTGGTATTGCTAAACATGGGAGGGTTTTGACCTTTTGTTTAACCTGTTGGACTAGGCGGGTATGTTGGCTGGTCCATGGTTTGGGATTTTTTTGAAGTCTCTGAAATAATGGTTGGATTGTTTGCCTAAGGTTTTGTAGGAAGTCGGAGACATAGTTTAGGCATCCTAAAAACCTTTGTAATTGCATTTTTTCTCTTAATTCGTCAGGGAATTTTTCTGCGAATTCTATTGATCTTGATATGGGTGTGATTGTTCCTTGATACATATTATGTCCTAGAAATCTTATTTTTGTTTGAAATAAAGACATCTTTTTTGCTGATAGTACTAGACCATGTTTTTTAACTATCATTATGAAAGTATTTAAATGACTAATGTGTTGGTCTATAGAGGTTGAGTAAACAAGTACATCATCAATATATACGATCATAAATTTTGAGTAATCATTAAATATGTCGTTCATTATGTGTTTAAATTCGGATGGTGCATTTTTAAGTCCAAATGGCATTAGATTCCATTCGTAATGTCCGAATGGTACTGTAAATGATGTTTTATATTTATCTTTTTCTGTAATTTGTATTTGCCAAAATCCGCTTTTTAGATCGAATTTTGAGTAACTTTTTGCATCATATAATCGTTTTAATAAATCCCTTTTGTTTGGTATTGGATATCTAATCCATTGTAAAACATCATTTAGAGGTTTGTAATTGATTACTAATCGTGGTACTCCTCGTTCTTTTTCTGCTTGATTATTTACATAAAAAGCATAACAACTCCAAGGGGATTTAGAAGGCCTAATTAATTTTTTATTTAGGAGATCTTTGATTTCTTTATTACAGTGTTCCATTAATTCTTTGTTCATTTGTATAGGTCTTGCTTTGGTTGGTATATTTCTTTCATTAAATTCTTTAATGTAAGGTAACTCAACTGTATGCTATTTTCTTTCCCAAAATGCATTTGGTAAGTCACAGCATACTTGATTTAGTAGATTATTCTCTATTGTTTTTATTTTACTGATTATGTAGGGTGTTTTTAGTTGTTCTTCTATTTTGATATAGGATATTTCTTCTTGTAAATGTTGGATATGATTTTGTTTTCCTTTTATTAGATTAATTGTTTTTTCGATAGTATTTTTTTGTAGGTTTAAAATTTATTTGGTCTTACTTGGGGATAAGAAATTAAATGCTAATTTAGTTCCTACTACTTTTGTGATAATACCTTCTATTGTTACTTTAAATGGGTAGATTTGTGTAAAAAATGGTGTTCCTAGAATTACTTATTGTGTTAAATTTTTTACTAATATGAATTGATTTTTGAAGCAATATCCTTGATTACATATTTTTGCGTAAGGCAATTTATATTGTACATTTAAACTACTACCATTAGCTCCGCTTAATCGTTCAATAGTTTTTTCATAATATTTAGTTGGTATAATACTTTCGCGGATACAATTGTAGTCTGCTCCAGTATCCATTAATGCTATTATATTTATTTTAAAATTATGACCTCTGTGTAGTGAAATAGTGGTATACCATTTTTGATAATTAATTTTATTAATTATTTGAATATAGTCATTATTATCTAGGTCGTTATTATTACTTTCTGTGGTCTGATTACTCGAAGATGCCTTAGTATTATCTTTAGAATATATTAATGATAATCGTGCATCTATTTGTAACTGTTTTAAATGTTGCTGATTAATTGTTAGTTGTAGTTCTTTAATTTGAGATTTTATTTGCTTAACATCATTTTGTAATTCTCCTGTTGTTACTTGTTTGAATAAGGTTTGGGTTGGATATTTTTCAAATGTTTTATTTAAACTGAATGGTTGTGGTATTGATAATCGATTTTCTTGATTGATTATTTCTTTTAATTTTAATAAGTAATCTTTTTTGATATATGGATCATCAATTTTATCTATTATATCTAGCAGGAATTGTTTATCGTTATCTTTGGTTATTACATTAATTATTTTACAATTACATAGGTTATCTGATAATTCTTGTGATTCGGTAGAGGAATCGCTTGAATTTTCTATGTCATTTATTGAATGTTCACTACTACTATCTTCTTCTAGTTCAGAATCAGATATTAATAATTTAGTTAGTTTTTCTTGAATATCTGGTTGATCTTGGAATATTTCATTTATTTTCTTCTTCAATTTACATTATGTTGATCTATGTCCGGGACGTTTACAGTTCCAACAGACAATTTTTTGTTTATTAAATGGCTTGGATTTATTTTTTGAATAATAATTATTAGTTGGTTTTTTGAAATTTTTATATTTTTGATAGGGTTTAGTATAATTATTATTATTATGTCTATGCATTTTTCTTTGTTTATAATTTATTTGCTTAATTCTTGATGGTGGATTAGGTATATTATAACCATATTGCTCACAAAATGAACCCATGGTTAATCGGAATTTAAACTTATCATTTCGTTTGTTATCTTTTTGTTCTTGACATATTGTTAATCCTTCTTTTTAACAAATGCAATTAATTGACCATATGTAATCGTGTTCCAATTAATAAGTTGTCCTCCGGAATAATCTTTTAATTTATTGATTATTCTTTCTCCTAAGAAAGATGGTAATCATGAGATAAACCGTTCTTTCCAAAAGGGTTGATTACAGTCTCGTCTTTGGAATATGTTTGTAATAAAAATATCTTTATACCATTTAAAATCGCCTAATGTTGGGCATCTTAAATTTGTTAGTATAATTTTTTTACTTTCTAATTCTTCATTTGGATTTCCTACAAAATGCATAGTTAAAGTGTAAATTAATACTTCTACAGCATTTTGTTGTTCTACCTCTTCGTAGAGACCTTCGTCATCTTCTACTCGTTTGATTTCAACGTGGTTAATAATTGAATCTTGTGTGATTGTATCTAATGAATTGTCCCACCAATATTTTAATGCTCCATTAAATCCGGATATTAATAATACACATGCTTGTTTATCAGTATTATTTCTAGCTTTATACGCTATAGCGGCCATTCCCATTTCTTGGAATAGATTCATTGTTTCATATTCTGATCGTTCATCAATATTCCATTCATATATACCTTCGCCGGTATATATATTATTAGAATATTTATGATGTTCTTCAAATAATAAATCTGGTGGAGTATGGCGTGGGTAATATGGTTTATTTGATTTTAATATTTTATTATTTTTTATTCTGTTAACTTCTTGAATTTCATTTTCCGATTGCGTAATAGATTCCTTATCATTTTCATCTATATTATTTATTCCTTTTTCTTTGTCTAACTTATCTAGTCTAGTCGAAATTGATTTTAATATTTCATTCGTAGGAAATTTAATTTCTCTTGTTATTGGTTTAAAGATTGGGGGTGTTACTGATGAAAAGGGATGTTGGATAAATGATTTATTTTGACTTGATATTTGGATTTCATTATTATTTATTTTATTATCAATATGATCAATTTGTTTGGATATTGTATGTAATAATTTATTTTGATAATTATTTTGTTCGTAGACTGATTTAATATCTTGTACGACCACTGGATCAGTGTTGATTTTATTCGCTCCAGTTTTAAAAAGTCTGGCTATTATTTGTTGATCATGAGTACCTATTTTAAGCTCTTTTAATGGTGGATGTATAGATTTAACTTTACTTCCATCAGTTTGTTCCCAGATTTGACTTAACGATGAACTTGTATTAATTATTTTAAATGGGTAATTAATGTTATATGCTATAGAATATGTTTCAAACCATATGAAGAATGGAATATCTAATTCCTTTAATTTCATACAATTATACCATTTTTCTTTGTAATTTATTGTTTCTTGTTTAGTAAATGTTTGAAAATACCAATTTCGTTTTTCATTATTTTTTATTGAATAAAATTCTTCTTTAATATATTGTTTATCGATTTCATATTCTTTGATACTTACATTAATTTCTCAGAAATCTGATTGAGTAGGTGATGTTGGATATATATTTGATGCGGCTATTGGTGCTTTGAATTTTATTGAATTATCTTGTTTTCGTTCTGGTTTATACTTTCTGTTTCTGAGTCCGTACTGGGTTGTTCAGATCGGAATTCAGAACAAGAATGTCTTGAAGGATATGAGCAAGATGCTCTTGAATAATATGAACTAATTCTAGGTGGAAGTGGATCTCGGAATGATCCAAATTGCAGTAATATTTTTCCGTCTCTTTGTTCAGTTATTTTTGTAATATTGTTTTGTTCGAAATCTCTTATTGGTTGTGTAATTTCGATTTTCCATTGGTCTGGAAATGTTATTTCATTCCATTTTAATTGTTTAGGCGTGTAAGTAGCGCTGGGTGTATCCTTACTATGAACTGTTAATATAGTAGTTTCACCCTTATTAACTTGTAATAAACATCTAGGATTGAATTCAGATGTTGAGAGTTTAAAATAGATTCGGTACATTAATATATATCCATATCGTTCATTTTGAAATTTTATTTCTGGTAAATGAACATTTAGTACTAGAGTATTAAGTATGGTTGGATCTTGTAAACTTACTTGAAAATTAGGTGCGCAATTGAAATAAATGGCTCCATTATGTAAATTGGATTGTATTGCTCCTAAGAGTGAATCTTCAAATTTTAATAAGGTGTTATCTCTTAAAAGCATAAGTAGTGGGGAATCAATACCCGTTCTAGTGAGGGGTTTGATTGCTATTTGGATTAGTCTAAAATGGATATAATTAAGTTTCTTTTGTCTGTATTTTTCTAAAGAGACTTCTTATAGTAATCTAATTTCTTCAAATTCATTTTGAAGAGATAGTGTTTGTTCGTGATCTTTTATTGCATATGCTGTCTTAAAGTCAAAAGTACCAATTTGATATATATTTTCAGGATTAATTTTTGGTAATTTATTATTGGATATTTCATTAAAAGATGTTATTTTTGACATTAATTCTCTTGAACTAATAGTTAAACTAGATGCAGAACTTGCTTGTTTTTGTTTAAAAATTTTTTGGTAAAAACTTTTCTAATCGAAGAAGCCATGACTTTAATCTAGAGGTAAACTCATACTAAAGAGATACTAACCAGTTTCTAGATCGACACAACTGGGGCTTGCCAACGGTCTTACTGCCTTCTTCAGGGCTTGCAGCTTGGAACACCTATAGTGACAGTGTTTCTGTAGAAAAGGTAGGGAACTGTTTAGATGGGTTTGGACCAGGTTAAACTCACGAAATTTTTTTTATTTTGAAAACGTTTTAAAAAAAAACTTTGCAAAATTTTGCATTGGTTTGTTTAGAAATCGTTTTGGTCTGATACCATTAAAAACTCTTTTGTTTTATTTTGATTTATTGTGATAACTTTAAAAGAGAGATTATGAGGCTTGTGAAAGACGTTTGGGCTTTGTATAAACTTTTGTTTTATTGATTTGAATTTGAAATACAGAGTTGGAAATATAACAAAGTGTTTACAACTTAAAACATAAAACTTAGTAGAGAGAAGCTAGAGCAGTTTTAGTGAGAGAAAGAGTGATGAGAATCGCTCGTCTCTCGTTAAAGATGCAAGGTCTTCCTTTTAAAGGTGAGGGATGCGAATAATGTCTTGATACGTGTCGTCCAAATAGTGGTGCCGACACTTTATGTTGAGTGCGTAGATACGTGTCGTCAGCTGAACGGTGCCGACACTTCGTGTTGAGTGCGTAGATAAGTGTTGTCGTATGAATGGTGCCGACAGTTGCCACTTGTCTGGTGACGTGTCAATGTGGGTCCCACTTGTTTGTAAATGTCTTCTTTTTATCGAGTTATTCTTGGATAGGTATACTCTTTATTTTATTTTGTGAGTAGGGACCTGTAGAGGTAATAAATGCAGAAGTACAAAATAATATATAGAGTCTACCTATCCAAGGAAGAAACAAATAGCCAAGTCAAAACAAGGAAGCACCAAATCATGATATCAAGGAAGAATAAGTCGATCCCCAATTTGAAAAGAAGGTGAAGCGAAAATACAAGAAGCATTTGTGGGTTTGAGAAGGCAAAATGCCTTGAGATGAAAAGGGTAGCTTAGGATGTGGACACAACGGGTTAGAAGGCTTTAGGTTAGAGACACTCTATGCATTTGGGTAGATGAGAATTCTCCCTTGTATGCATAGGTTGCCTTTTACCTTTAGCATTTTGCTAAGGTTTGTTCATTCCATGAGAGATCCTTGTACTTAATTACCCATGCATGATAATGAGATCACCTTCATCTCATAACCAATCCCTTAGGCAAACGAATTCCATTTGACATTGCATAAACATGATTCATGGTTACACCACTAATGAATGTTAAGGGGTTGGGGATTATGATTGCTTGTGTAGATTGGGGTTTGGATTTGGTATCTCATGAAATAGGAATGGCTAACTCCTTTGGAGTAATCTCACTTGTGCATTTTAGAACTACATTACTTGGATGTTGAACACGATTTCGTTTTGTGCTACTTGTGGATTTGAGTTCCCACCATCGAACCTCTCTCCCTACTTTTCTTATTTATTTGCTTGAGGGCAAGCAAAGGAGTAAGTTTGGTAGAGTTGATATCCTCTCATTTTAGCCTTCATAGCATACATTTCACTTTGCATTTTGAGTCAAATTCGAGCATATCTAGGTCTTTCATGCATGTTTTAGTTTTGTTAAGAGATTAGGATGTTTTGCAATAGGTCTTAGAATGTCTTGCATCTTATGGAGTATATTCTAGGTACTTTGGAGCAGTTCGGAGATCTTCGGGAAGTCCCGAGGCTCAAGCACGATCGGCTACGGATTCAGAGAAGGACTTAGCACGGAACCAGAGTATCTTCGTAGACTGGACCTCCCAAGATCCGCACGGTCCATTACTGCCGGTCCATGAGCAGGGAAGTTAACCAGCCCATCAAGGAAATCTCAACCGACCAGAAGCTGCGCGGTCCAAGTTAGAAATCGTTCCCGGGAGAAAGCCAACCGGCCAGCATCCAGGCGGTTCATTTCAGCCAGTCCTGAAACAGGAATTTGGACAAGCCCAGTGAGGAAATCTCGACCGTTCTGAAGCTAGACGGTCTGCAAGCCAGCAAGCGCCCCTCGTCGCCTGAACCTCCCCCCCCCCCCCCCCCCCGAGATCCGCACGGTCCGAATCTAGGCGGTCCAGGAGCAAGGATTCTAACTGCCCCGAAGAAGAAATATCGACCGGCCAGAAGGGGGGCAGTCCAAGCCAGAATTCCCCCCTGGGGAAATCCGACCTTCCAAGATCCACAAGGTCAAATCCAAGCGGTATTGGGACAGGGATCCTAACCGCCCCATCTCAACCGGCCATAAGGGGGGTGGTCCGCAGCTTTCGCCCAAAAAGATCCAACTTGGCCGGGTCAGAACCTGGTTTGTTCCGGGTCGACCCGGTCGAATACTATTCACTATAAACACAACATTACCTAATTTTTGGCCACTTATGCTTTTTCTTAAGTCTAAAAACCCTCACCTTTGAGAGAGAACTTGAGATTTGTAAGAAGGATCCTTTGTTTTATGCAATCTACTACTTATTTCTATCAATCTCTTCCATCTATTTTCTTTCTATCTTGATTATTTAACATTCATCCATGGATTCAACCTCTCTCGCCATCGATTTTGGTTGGTTCCTAATTGATAAACCGTATTTTTACCGATTTTTAACGTTCTTTTTGTGTCTTTTATCAAGTCAAGGTGTTTTTTTAGAGTCTTTTAGTCCTTTATCGAGTCTTTTCAGATTTTAGGTGACTTTGGAAGAAAATGAGCCGTTTTGGGTGAAAATGAGCATATGGAGATGCAGGATCTTGTAGAGATGTCAGAAGTTTGGCATTCATTGAAAGACTTACCACCGATGGATGAGCTCAAATTTTGATACAAGATAGAGCAATGGATCAGCTTTCATTTGGAAGTGGTTTGAGGTCATTCCAACGGTGCGATCCAAAGTTACGCTAGTTTTTGTGAAGACGGTACAACATAAACCGACCGGTTTAGTGAAGCGAAAAATGAAAGGAAATTTTGGTTTTCCTTATTTTGGACTGGTTTCGCCTGGGACTAAGGAAAAATGTGTTTTAGGGTTATTTATTCTAGTTTTCAACCATTGTTTAGGCTACGCTTTATTTTATTCATCAGAGAACTTCTGTTTTTGCTCTGGAAGATTTGAGGGAGACGAATCTCTACTTCATACTAGAGAAGATTTTTGAACCCTGTTTTATTTTCTATTCAATCTTATTATGCAATTTCTTCAATCTCTATGTGTTTTGATTGCTTCCATGTCTGAGTAATCCTCCTGTTAGGTTTTTAGGGTTTCAAGGGATTTTTCATGATTCACTAAAACGGATCTGTTAGATTAGGGAATTACATAGTGTTCTTCATCCATTGTTGAGTTTAAGGCTTAGACTAGATTGATCACCTAGTTTCTGATCTTAGGATTAACCTAAACATCAAAAGTGATTAAGGTTTCCTAATAGAACATAGATGAGCAAATTGTCCTTAGCCAACGAAAGTTGATGCTAAGGCAATTTGTGAACTTATCAAACCTGAACATTAATGCTTGCCTAGAACACTAAGGTCAAACGACAGTTTAGATTCTTAGGTTATTAGGCATAGTAGGTAGTACCACGACAGTGGGCTGGCTAGACATTCATGTTTGAGTTCGAAAACAGGTCTTAATTATCTTCCTAATCGATAGTCTGTTTAGTGAATCTGGATTTCCTGCGAATTACCTAAGGACCTAGCGTTTTCTCTTATTGAATTTACATCATTTCATTCGTTATTCTTAGCTTTAGATGTTACAAACCAAAAACAAACATCATCCGTCTTATATTCACTTTCATCTTGCATTCTCGTAGTGTTGCATTTGGTCTCTGTTGATTCGATCCCTACAGTACTACTTCGTCAGCTGTGCTCTTGCGGTAGTTACTTTTAGGGTTAAACTCTGAGTGTATCAAGTTTTGGCGCCGTTACCGGGGACCGAAAACGTTGCCTACGAGTCTTGGACGAAAGTTCAGACTAAGAATTTATTTTTGTAGTTACTAACTAGTTTTATCTCTGCGTGTGTTTCCAAGTGTATGACCAGAAGCAAATGTTCTAGAAATCTACTTCAGGTGAACAACGAGGAACTAGCATGGATAGAGCGCGAAAACAACAGGAGAAGGAGATAGATGGCTAACTTACCAGGAAATCGTGATCTCCTAAACCCACTCGTTGAGGATGACCATCAGATTGAGTATGACACAGAAGGAAACCCCATAAACCTTCTTCTCAATGCTTATGATGATGTCATCGAGCCTGGCGATGGTGATGCTAATGCTGCCCAAAGGCAAACTGAGGAGCTGTAGAGGCAAGTCGATGCAACACAGCAGAGACTGTTGCAAGCTCATAATGCTGCAAACCAAATGAATGTTCGACAACCTCCTCTACGCCAAGCCGTTGGTGATGTCGATACTCCTCATGTGTTATAGCAGGACGAGGCTGCTATTCGCCCACCGCCTATTCATAGGCAAAATTTTGAGATCAAATCTCAGATCATCTCTCTTGTCAAGCAGCATATGTTCTATGGGAAAGCTTCAAAAAATCCCATGGATCATATAGAGACATTCGAGGAGATTTGCAGCACGACAAGCTCAAATGGAGTCCCTGCAGATTTCTTGAAGTGCAAGCTCTTCTCTTGTTCTTTGAGCGACAAAGCACTGAGGTGGCTCAAGTCCTTAGCTCATGGTTCGTTGACCTCTTGGGAAGCAACCATATCAGCCTTCCTTGATCAATTCTACACCAAGTCCAAGACAGCTTCCCTCAGGGTTAAGATTACTCAGTTTCAACAGAATGTGGGTGAGCCATTCAATGAAGCTTGGGAAATATTCAGAGAATACCTCGAGAGTGTCCTCATCATGGCTACTCAGATGAGCATGTGCAAAATATCTTTTATGATGGAGTCGATTGGGACTTTAAGAATTCTTTGAATGCAGCTATCAATGGTGACTTCATGACAAGGACTAAGGAGGAAGCTTACACTTTGATTGAGAACCTCGCTACAAGTTCTAGTCATAGTAGTCCTGAGTATGATAGGACGAGACGCGTCAACAGCATTGAGTCCAGGAAGATAGACGAGTTGACAACCAAGTTGAACAACTTAACTACCTATCTGCAAAGCCACCTCAAGGGCGTGAACTATTGTGAAGGCAATGGGGATGGCCAGTTCTATCAGGAAGCTGCTGATGGTGAACCATAAAATCAGAAAGAGGTGAATTACGTGCAAAATTAGGGACTGCACAGTTTTCAGCCGAATTCGTATGTGCAAAATCAGGGACTGCATAGTTTTCAGCCGAATTCGTCCATGCAAAATCAGGGCGTCAGCATATTTTCTAAAGGATTTCAGCATACTGGCGTGCAAAATCAGGGACAGAAGCCATTTGTGCAGAATTTTCAGGGACAATCATTCGTGCAAAATCAGGGCCAGAACATATTTCAGAATCATAATGGTTTTATTCCAGCTACCCAGGAGTCTAAACTCGAGGTGATGATGCAGCAAGTCATGATTAATAAGCAAACTACTGCAAAGGAGATCCATCTCAAGGTGGATGGGATGTATCGTGATCTCAACAACAAAATTGAAAGCATCGATAGCAAGTATGAGTCCATCGCCAATCACGTGAAGAAGCTCGACACACAAGTAGCACAGATTGCAGATGCTATTAGGAGACAGCCAGTTAATCTTTCAGGAAAATTTGAGACAAATCCCAGAGAGCATTGCAGCGCGGTAATAGTTGATGATGGGATGGAGACTGCACCTGAGTTGATAGATGAACATGAAGCACATGATGTTGTACCAGAGGAGAAGCACACTTCCATCACCTCATGACTATATGTCTCCAAGATCCCGTATCCCATGCCCCCTAAACACCTCAGGAATCCCATTAGTGCAGAGAAGCTGAGCGGTTTTGACAGGATGGTGAGAAAGATCCCCCATGAGATCTCATTTGAAGAAGCCTTAGAAAACCGACCTTTGCTTGTTCCATTCAAGTATTGCAGAGAAACTCTATAAGAGATTAAGGCACTCTTCATCAAGGCAAGGAGCACACCAACACCAATGAAGCAATTGTCAAAGATTGAAGACCCTGGAAAGTTTTCTGTTCCATGCACTATCTTTGGGGTTGAATTTAGAGAGGCTCTCGTTGATTCTGGATATAGCGTAAATCTCATGTCAAAGGCTGTTGCAGAGAAGTTGGAAATTGCTGATATAAGACCTCTTAATGCGACTCTCGCATTTGCAAACTCTGCCACCACGACTCCATATGGTATCATCCCTGATTTGCTTGTTAAAGTAGGAGATTGTCTGGTTCCTATTGCTTTTCAGGTTGTGGAGATGAGTGAAGGTTCGAATATGCCTTTGATCCTTGGAACAACATTCATGGCCACAGTGGGTGCGGTTCTCGACATGCCCAATAAGAGGATTTCCTTCTCTAACATAGACAAAAAGGTTTTCTACAAAGTCATCCCCACCAGAGGAGCTCCAAAAGATGTCTCTTGCATCACTGTTGTCGCATGAGAAACGCTGGTGGTCGATCCTTGGATAGAACCTTATGAGAAGAATGAAGTCAAGGAAATCTTAGATGATCCTCCTATCATCAGCAAGATATACATCAAAAAGGCTAAGGCTAAGGCAAAGAGGAAGGTCAAAAGCAAAAGAGTCAAGGGTGATTCTCACATAACTTTGATCCCCCAGAGATGTGATGGAGACTCGATTGAGTATGAGGTGAAGTGCAAAAGAACCTAAAAGCCTTTCTCTAAGGTTAGAGCAATTCTCACTTCGGAGTTGAAGGAGAAAGGAAAAGATGCTGTAAAGGGGATGATGAGCAGAATTCTGAAGCTGGAGATGTTTGATTGCAGAACTTATTTCGGGGTAAGTTCTCATGCACATCCTGACTGATACATGAGCCAAAGTCAAGCTAGCGACTTTAAACAAGCGCTTGGTGGGAGGCAACCCACGGGTACGTGTACATAATACCCTTTTCTTTTTCTTTTGCAGTTGATTTTTAGTTTTGGTTCATTTTGTTTCATGTGAGTTTTCGAAAGAAAAAAATAATAATTTTGGATTGATCGATCCCAAAAAAAATAAATAATAAAAAAAATCTATATCGATCGATCCCAAAAAAAACGCTCATTTCTGGACCGACCTGCCAGCCGGACAGATCGATCCCATGTGAAAAAAAAAAAATTCCAATTTGCTTTTGCCTTCTTTATGGTTTATTTTCACACCGAGACGGTGTGAAGAAAGTCTGGGGAATGGTCTTTTTCATTACTAACGTTGTTTTCTTTCTTTTGTTTTTCTCTTGAGTTATTTTGATGTTTTCTTGAGTCAGTCTATGTTTTATTGAGTCAAAACTTGTTGAAGATTATGATAATTTTCTTGGAATTGCTGTTTTTATCTACGTTTAAGTGAACATTGTTGCAGAATTTAGCTTCAGATCGGACAAATGAAAAATCCAAGGGTTGACCAGTTCATCAGAGGCATCCATGTCTCTACAGAATTTCAATGGCCTGAGCTAGTTTCTGAGCTCTTCCTTTTACCTCATCGTTGGGGATTAGTGTCTTTAGGGCTTGACTCCTCATTTGTATCTGACAAAGACAAGAAGTGTGAAAATATGGTAATTCTCCCCCTCATTTGTTAGATAAGCAGAAAAGATGAAATGATTTTCTTTCGAGTAAAGGGATAGAAAAATTTCCATCGACCCCATTATTTTACTTTGAAAGAGATGATCACACTAAGGTTGGAAGCGAGGTTAGGAAAATTTCCCGTGATACCATTATTCGCCTACACCTTATAATGAAAGGGTGGCACTAAAATGAACCGGGGATTCGGTGGCAAAAACCATCAGTACTCGCATTCCATCAGCTATTAACCCTGCGAAAAAGAGAATGAGAAAAGAATAAATCTGGGGGAGAGAAAGAGTACCAAAGTTGTGTAATTGTCTTGTCATGATATCGAAAGGGAAAGAGTCTAGAAGGTCATTGGCACTATGATCTTTCGGTGAGACCCAACAATGATGGCTTTTGAATCATTATGTGAGATAATGTGGTGAATCTGGGAAAGCTGCAATGCCCGCGGAGAAGTACATGGTGGTTTGATTTGAAGTTGGTTAAGGAATATGTGGATCTCTAAGATGATGGTTATTGCAGAGTTCTAAAGAAAAGGTGAATCTCCGTGTTTTCAAACCTCCTCCTTGTTCTTGGTTTTCTGTTTGCTTGAGGGCAAGCAAAAGACTAAGTCTGGGGGAGTTGATAAACCGTATTTTTACAGGTTTTTAACGTTCGCTTTTGTGTCTTTTATCAAGTCAAGGTGTCTTTTTAGAGTCTTTTAGTCATTTATCGAGTCTTTTCAGGTTTTAGGTGACTTTGTGAGAAAATGAGCATATGGATATGCAGGATCATGCATAGACGTCAGAAATTTGGCATTCGTTGAAGGACTTACACCGATGGATTGAGCTCAAATTTTGATACAAGATAGAGCAATGTATCAGCTTTCATTTGGAAGTGGTTTGAGGTCATTCCAACGGTACGATCCAAAGTTACGCCAGTTTTCGTGAAGACGGTTCAACATAAACCGACCGGTTTAGTGACGCGGAAAATAAAAGGAAATTTCGGTTTTCCTTATTTTGGACCGGTTTCGCCTGGGACTTAGGAAAAACATGTTTTAGGGTTATTTATTCTATTTTTCAGCCATTGTTTAGGCTACGCTTTATTTTATTCATCAGAGAACTTCTGTTTTTGCTCTGAGAGATTTGAGGGAGACGAATCTCTACTTCATACCGGAGAAGATTTCTGAACCCTGTTTTATTTTCTATTCAATTTATTATGCAATTTCTTCAATCTCTCTGTCTTTTTATTGCTTCCATGTCTGAGTAATCCTCCTGTTAGGTTTTTAGGGTTTCAAGGGATTCTCCATGAATCACTGAAACGGATCTGTTAGATTAGGGAATTACATAGTGTTCTTTATCTATTGTTGAGTTTAAGGCTTAGACTAGATTGATCACCTAGTTTCTGATCTTAGGATTAACCTAAACATCAAAAGTGATTTAGGTTTCCTGATAGAACATAGATGAGCAAATTGTCCTTAGCCAACGAAAGCTGATGCTAAGGCAATTTGTTAACTTATCAAACCTGAACATTAATACTTGCCTAGAACACTAAGGTCAAACGACAGTTTAGATTCTTAGGTTATTAGGCATAGTAGGTAGTACCACGACAGTGGGCTGGCTAGACATTCATGTTTGAGTTCGAGAACAGGTCTTAATTATCTCCTTAATCGATAGACTGTTTAGTGAATCTGGATTTCCTACGAATTACCTAAGGACCTAACGTTTTATCTTATTAAATTTACATCCTTTCATTTGTTATTCTTATCTTTAGAAGTTACAAACTACAAACAAACATCATTCGTCTTAGATCTACTTGCATTCTCGTAGTGTTGCATTTGGTCTCTGTGGATTCGATCCCTACATTACTACTTCGTCGGCTGTGCTTAAACTCTGAGCGTATCACTAATGAGTCTTGAGTAGTCTTTTAGGGTTTAGAGATGGGGTAGATTAGGATGATCCAAGGTATGATTCATGGTGTTTAGGGTTAGATATCCTTATATCCCTGCTTGTTTAGTGTTCTTAAGGCTAGATCTAGCTTGAAAAAGTAGGTCTAGATCATAAGACATTTCATGCACACCAAGTGTTCGATGAAATGCCTTGATGAACTAAACAAGAAACTTATACTCCTAGCCTATTATAATAGTTGTCTAGGGTATATCTTTGGTTGATCTTGCTTATTTAAACTTAATGATTGCTAATCAATGATCCACAAATGAGAATTTTTTAATGGTTTAGGTGATTAGCATAGTGATTAATTGCTTGAAAGAGAATTAGTCAAGTTTAGGGTCTTATGCCTAGGGATTAGCTTCTTTGAGTATATGAACATCATGAATTGAACTTGGGTCATCTTATATCCATAATCCCATCTTTGAATCCGCTTTTGCTTATTGATTTACATCTTGTTTAGTTGCTTACTTGTTTTAATTTGGATACTTAATCACAAAACCCTTTTTTAATTAGCTTAACTTACATAGGTTCCTTGCATTCTTAATGCTTAGAGTCATCTCCTAATACGGATTGATAACCTCTTATACTACTTGTATCTAGAGTTATTGATACCTCGTCAAGACCTAAAAGCCTTAGTATCATCGGGTTCTTGTAATTTCACCGGAGGGTGTGAGATATTATGCAAAACAGCAAGAGAGGAAGGACCTATTGAAAACCACAGCTTCCAGTCAATTCTTCTTACGTAAAAATGTTTCACTTCCTCCTTTTTCCAAAAATAGAAGTTTTCTGTTATTCCCCCAGACTAAGATTTTTATGTGGGCTCGGAAGGACAAAATTCTCACAAACGAACCATGGATGCCTCATAATAATTTTGACCAACTTAGACTTAGGATCTTGTTTCCTTTCCGTCTCGATTATTTTCGTTTTTTTTTTTGAAAGGGGAAAACGTCTTTTTGAGATAGAGGCTTAGGGGGACGAACATTTACCATATTTTTGAGTTTTACAAGGCAGAACCAAGCTCTTATCATTGTTGAATTCACCTCCATCAAACACGTATTATCTTCGTCTTTAGTGACTGAAAATTGTGTCGTTCCTTCCTCTCCAGCGTTTTTGTACATACCTACACATAAGACACAAAGAGAGTTGCATGAGATTTGAACAATGGTTATGTTTCAGGTGGGGTACCAACTTAAGATGAGCTGGCCATTCATATACGACAAAGAGTGGTAAAAGGTAAAAGAACGTCATGAATGTATGATTCGTTATATTTGCCTAAACCTTTGTTGAGAAAATAAAGTCAAGTTCAAGTTCAAGTATAATAGAACTAGTATATTCCATCCTAAAGAATCTCTACGATCTAAATTCCTCTGGGGATTTCGCATTAAAAGAAACTCTACGATCTAAATTCCTCAGGGGATTTCGCATTAACAGAAACTCTAGCTACCGCCTAGTTTAGAACCAAATTATGAAAGAGCATGTTACTAGGAAATAGCGTAGAAGCACATTGGTCGGTTATCGTCATGGATTTCTTTCATCATTTCCTCAAAACGTATTCCTACTTTTTAAAAAAAACTTGAAATTTTTTAAAGAAAATGATGGTTAGTAAGGGATGGAATCCTTCCCAAGACTTAAATCACACTGTCCTCAGTGTGAAATAAATTGAGTAAGGACGAGAAATAGATGTATGTAATAATTGAAAAAGTTTAAGGAAAAATAAAACTTACCTAGAAGTGGTTGGGGAATTGATGTGGGAATGGAATGGTGGTGAATGGGGAATGGAAAATGGGGTTATTGTGATGGGAATGGGATGTGGGGATGATCGGGAATGGTTTGGAATCGATCAGGGATCGAGGGAAATCGATCGGGATCGACATGAGGTTGGCCACGGGTCGAAGGGCTGCACCCGCGGTCACATGAAGCTTCGTCGCGGGTAGAGTGTGCGCGACCGCGGCGAATGGGCGGCTGGCCGCGGCTCGTGTCTTTGCACCCACAGTCGACGGCTCCTTTTGCGGTCAGCTCCTTCCTTGCGGTTCGTGCTGGACCGAGCAACTTCGAACCGTGATTTCTTCTTTTTGTCTTCTCGGGTTTTTTTATTTTTTGGTTTTTTTTTATTTTTTGAAAGCTGAAAACTAAGAAAAAGAAAACGTTAATAGAAAAAGAAAGAAAATCTATAAAAAAAACGTACCGAAATGGGTTGTCTCCCATTGAGCGATTTTGTTTAAAGGTGTTTACCTCGACGTTGGTAGCTAGGTGAGTTCATTCGAAGAAAGCCCTTGTCCAAAAACAAGTTTTCTTTGATTTAAACTTGTAATGCTTTGAATAAAACATATCACGCAGTTCCCACTCGGGATTGTTTTCATCAAGGCCGAGATGGTGATCTCTTTCGGGATCATAATGGAAAATCATACATGGAGCCTCCTTGGAGTATGATTATTCTACTTTGTATGTGCATGGCGAATGTGTTGGATGCTTGTTCGTTGAGGGGTATGAGGCTTGCGTCACGTCATAAGATCGAATCATGTTGGAAGATGCACGAAGGAATGGTCCTTCATGATCTGAAGTGGTGAAGCATCCAAGGTAGCTCCTTTTGGGTCTAAGAGTGGTTCATCACCGCTGCATGTGTTCATAAAATGGGAATCACGAATTTTCATTACCTTGATCGAGCATGGAACAACAAGTTTTTCGGGATCTTTCATCTTTGAAAGCGTTTTCAATGGTTGCTCGGATGCATCCGTTAGTGTCTCATCCTTCACGAGGTCTGCCTCACACTCAACGTGGTGAGGAGTAGGAGTAGAAACAGGTCCTTCTTCTCCTTGATGTTCTTCTTTTATGGCATGAGCTTGAGAATCCAATAGACTTTCATTTGATGACTCCTTTATAACCAATTTGAATATGGGTTTTCCATCGAGTTCGGAAAGTACGTAATATCCCTCATCTTCGTGCATAGATTCGCTGAGTTCTTGAAGAAGACTCGTATTCTCCTCATCGTCAAGAGGCTCAAGTGTGGCGCCTTGAAGGAAATGATGCTCGAAGTAAGGATGCGGCTCGTAGCGTCTTTGAGAGTAGTGGGTCGGTGCCAGTTTCCGATCCATGTAGTACGAATCACGGTAGTAGTGGGAATCATTAGAGTAGTGAGCATAAGATAGGTCGTAGAAACCCTGATCGTATTAGCAATCTCGCTCCAGAGGTGAGTTCATGTTTCAAAGCATGAAACGAAGAAAAAAACAAAAATTAAAAAAAAAAATTTCTTCTAGAGTCGATTTACTCAAAGCATGTAAAACCAAGTGAAACACTTATTAAAATGTTCGTAAATAGATATTAAAACGGGTAAAAATACGGTGTTATCACAACCCAAGACTTAAACCTTGTTTGTCCTCAAACAAGACAAAATTTAAGCTTGGAAATGATCAAACAAAAATCATAGGGAACAAGAAATCTCGGACACCGTCCTTCTAAACCATGACCATCAAACTACATCAAACGCAACCTAACCTAGAAAATTCTCATAAGAATTTTGCTAGTGTTTTTAAAGCGACTTTTTGTCGTCTTTTGATTCTTGAACTTGGAACACGGACACTATGTGTAGTCTACTTTCGTACACCCTATACACCTACAAATTTAGTACTCGACCGGTAGCTTTCGTCTCAGGCCGCGCAAAAAGTTAGTGATTATACTCAAAAGTCGTTAACACTCACAACCCCTACACAAGTATACTTTCGAAATCTTGTGACGGTTTTGCTCGTCTACCCTAGGTCAAACATATGGATCCAGTACCTTCGTAACTCTAAAAATATTTAAGATCAGTTGCAAGGTAGCTAATCAAGCAAACATGCATTAAGAATAAGGATAGAACGAAGAATCATAATCGATACACTACACTAAAACCTAATGAGAAATCGATCCATGAGAGCCTCTTGAGATCCCTTTGCCCAACAAGATAACTACTCGGACACGATTAAAGAAATCAAAAGCATAAATAAATTAAGAGCAGGAGGTTGGTGAAGAAGCCTCTCGAGTTTAAGTACTAAGTATGGAGCGAACTTTCTCACCAATCTCGAAAGTGGAACAAAAACTTAAGAAATGGTGGCATAATGTAGGTTACGAAATTGTGTCTGTAAATCATGTATTTATAGGTCTTCAACTCTTGATTTAGTCGTCATTAGGGTTTCTTTGAAGAGAAAAGGAAGTGGGCTTGAAGATGGGCTTCAAAGAGCTGTTTTTGGGCCGTTTCTGGTTCATCGCGTGTGCGTGGCTTGGACCAGTGGCCAAAGGGTGTTTCGCCGCGGCTGGAGAGCCTCTGGGTGCAGCCAGGAGTGTGTTCGCTGCGGCCAGGAGCCTTGGACCCGCGGTGGTTGGCCTATGAGGTTGAAACTTCAATTCTTTTTGTGCTTTTTTCGCGAGACTGTAGAACATGCCTTCAGTCAATCGGATGTATCTTGATATCTAACCGTTGGATTCTCTTGGAACCAACTGGTTATGAAAGATGGTTCTCCTTTATATCTTGTATCCAAATTTGGGGGTGATCGGACGGTGTGAAGATTTCCATTTGATGTGAAACTTATCACGGTATGAAATTGTATAAAATCTGGTCTTTCTCCAATTTGTGTCGTATTTGCCTAAATAACCTGAAAAGAGTGTAGAAACTATAAATATGCGAAAATCGAAGATTAGTTTTGAGTTTTTTATTTGAATAAATATAATATATAACTATATGTTTAGGTGAAAGATGCCAATAAATTGGTTGGTCCGGTGGAAACCTAAGTGTTTATCACTCATTACATAACTAAATTTTATTTTATTTTGT
The DNA here is from genome assembly GCA_030161315.1 of Eutrema japonicum. Classification (NCBI taxonomy): domain Eukaryota; kingdom Viridiplantae; phylum Streptophyta; class Magnoliopsida; order Brassicales; family Brassicaceae; genus Eutrema; species Eutrema japonicum. The sequence goes on along the minus strand of BSQW01000012.1, from coordinate 17,718,029 downwards.
TTTCATCTGAAGCTTATTCATTATATAAAACAAAGGAGGAATACACATAGTGAAATACGGTTTTTGTACACTAAGCCGGCGAAAAACAAAAATTCCCCGGAGACTAAGCCCGACACACGGGAGACTAAATCCGAAAAACATAAAGAAAAAACAAATAACAACAACAAAGACCATAAACTAGGTAACCCCGAACCCAAACAAAAAGGATGCGACCTAACAAGCAAGAATTTATAAGGCTGCACAACGAATCCTAACAATAAAATGGAAGGTTACACTGGATTACTCAACTCGATCAGACCAAGAACACCCAGGTTCAAGCTGACCGTGAGACAACCATGACTTTCACCTTCCTCAAAAAAACCGGAGAAGACCCAAACGATTGGGAGATGATTTTGACCAGTTTTTGATAGATAAGGACACTGATGACATACTCAGGGAAGAACGGAAAACTCCACTCGACCCCTCTCGCCTCCACTCGCCTCCACGCCAGAAGCTTCATTTTTGCCTGAACAGAACGGGACGATCGAGACGGGCCACCGCTGAAATGAGAAGATAAAGATGGAGAAGGCTTGAGGAGATCTGGTCGGAGACAGGCTGAAACCCCTTTCAGACCACGCCGACAACACAACCACCGATGAAAAGGAGCAGATACAAAGAAAGATCTAGATCGAGATCTACAAAAAAGATGGCGTTTGAAGATAAAATGCACCGTCGATCAACAAATACGGCGCCTCCCTCTTCACAGCAACCTAGATCCGTTCAGATCTGACCCTTTTGCCTCTCACGCAAAGACCACATCTTCACCAAACGAAGCAGAAGACAAAACCCAAGCCCAGATCTACAAACACAGACAGGAAACAAACTACACAAGGAAAGATCGGCGCCGGCGCTAAAGAAGCGGCCGGACACCGATCACCGACCACCGGAGACAGAAGCATAAGAGAGAAGGTGGAGAGAAATTTAAGAGAGAGAAAAAGGGGGACGTGAAAGGGGAAGCTTCATTTGTCTTCAATATTATTAAATAAACAATATATAATACATGAATATTTGTTAGATTAAAAAAAATGAAAGTGTTTGTTGCAACTTGCAACTGGCTCGTTGGTATTTGAGCAACCAGCCAACCAACCAGCGAACCACAAACGCACCCAAAAGAAAAGAAAAAAATAATAATACGTAAGAAGTAAAAGGTGAAAACCATGAGAAACAATTGTCCCACATCGACAAGAAACGCAAAAGAAGAATCTGAGATTTCCTTATAAATAAGGTCAAATAGCTCTCTAAATTCATTAAGTGCAAACGTGAATTTCTCATCAAAATGATCAAACCAAGACAATCGAGGCTATGTATTAAAGACATTTAGAGGTGAGTTTAAAAGTGTTTCGGGTTACCGTAATTTCACCGGAGGGTGCGACATATTATGCAAATCAGCAAGAGATGAAGGACCTATTGATAACCACAGCTTCCAGTCACTTCTTCTTACGTAAAAATGTTGCACTTCCTCCTTTCTCCAAAAACAGAATTTTTCTGTCATTCCCTCAGACTTAGATTTTTATGTGGGCTCGGAATGACAGACTTCTCACAAACGAACCATGGATGCCTCATAATAATTTCGACCAACCTAGACACTTTTTAGGCTCTTGTTTCCTATCCCATTTGATTTTTTCGATTTTATTTTTTTGAAAGGGGGAAACGCCTTTATGAGATATAGTCTTAGGGGCACAGAAATTTACCATATTTTTGAGTTTTTCAAGGCAGAACGAAGCTCTTATCTTTGTTGAATTCACCTCCATCAATTGTGTATTGTCTTCGTCTTTAGTTACTGAAAAATATGTCGTTCCTGCCTCTCCGGCGTTTTTGCACATAAGACACAAAAAGAGTTGCATGAGGTTTGAACAATGGTTATGTTTCGGGTGGGGTACCAACTAAAGATGAGCTGACCATTCATATACGACAAAGAGTGGTTAAAGGTAAAAGAACGTCATGAATGTATGATTCGTTATCTTTGCCTAAACCTTTGATGAGAAAATAAAGTCAAGTTAAAGTCCAAGTATAATAGAGAGAGTATATTCCATCCTAAAGAATCTCTACGATCTAAATTCCTCTGGGGATTTCGCATTAACAGAAACTCTAGCTACCGCTTAGTCTAGAACCAAATTACGAAAGAGCATGTTTGAATGAAATAGGGTAGAAGCACATTGGTCGGTTATCGTCATGGATTTCTTTCATCATTCCCTCAAAAACGTATTCCTACTTTATTGAAAAAATTTTGATTTTTTTTAAAGAAAATGGTAGTTAGTAAGGGATAGAATCCTTCCCCATACTTAAATCGCATGTCCTCAGTGTGAAATAAATCGAGTAAGGACGAGAAATATATGTATGTAATAATTGAAAAAGTTTAAGGAAAAATAAAACTTACCTAGAAGTGGTTAGGGAATTGATGTGGGCATGGAATGGTGGTTAATGGGGAATAGAAAATGGTGTTGTGGTGATGGGAATGGGATGTGGGGATGATCGGGAATGGTTTGGAATCGATCGGGGATCGAGGGAAATCTTTCGGGATCGACATGAGGTTGGCCGCGGGTCGAAGGGTTGCACCCGCAGTCACATGAAGCTTCGTAGCGGGTCTAGTGTTCGCGACCATGGCGAATGGGCGCCTGGCAGCGGCTCGGGGCTTTGCATACGCAGTCGACGACTACTTTTGTTGTCAAGTCCTTCCTTGCGGTTCGTGCTGGACCGAGCAACTTCGAACCGTGATTTCTTCTTTTTGTCTTTTCGGTTTTTTTATTTTTTGGATTTTTTGATTTTTTGAAAGCTGGAAACTAAGAAAAAGAAAACGTTAATAGAAAAAGAAAGAGAAGCTAAAAATAAAAACGTACCGAAATGGGTTGCCTCCCATTGAGCGATTTTGTTTAAAGTCGTTTACCTCGACGTTGGTAGTTAGGTGAGCGCATTCGAAGAAAGGCCTTGTCCAAAAACAAGTTTTCTTTGATTTAACCGTGTAATCCTTCGTATAAAACATATCACGCAATTCCCACTCGAGATTTTTTCCATCAAGTCCGAGATGGTGATCTCTTATGGGATCACAATGGAAAATCATACTCGGATGCATCCGTTAGTGTCTCATCCTTCACGAGGTCTGCCTCACGCTCAACGTGGTGAGGAGTAGGAGTAGAAACAGGTCCTTCTTCTCCTTGATGTTCTTATTTTATGGCTTGAGCTTGAGAATCAAATAGACTTTCATTTGATGACTCCTTTATAACCAATTTGAATACGGGTTCTCCATCGAGTTCGAAAAGTATGTAATACCCCTCATCTTCGTGCATAGATTCGTTGAGTTCTTGAAGAAGACTCGTGTTCTCCTTATCGTCGAGACGCTAAAGTGTGGCGCCTTGAAGGCAACGATGCTCGAAGGCGTCTTTGAGAGTAGTTGGTCGGTGCCGGTTTCTGATCCATTTAGTACGAATCACGATAGTAGTGTGAATCGTAAGAGTAGTGAGAATAAGATAGGTCGTAGAAACCCTGCTCGTAGTAGCAATCTTGCTCCAGAGGCGAGTTCATGTTTCATAGCCTTAAACGAAGAAAAAACAAAAAGAAAAATTAAAAAGAAAAAGTTTATTCTAGAGTCGATTTACTAACCTCTAAAGTGTGACAGAACGAGTAGCGATTGCCTACCCGGCAATGGCGAAAAAAACTTGATGCGCTCGGATTCGTCTCCAAAATTTCAGGTTTAAAATTTGTAAACCTAAAAGTTCTGCAAGTGCACAGACGTTCGTTGTAGTACTTTAGGTATCAATCCACAGTGAGGGAATGTTGTTCTGGGAGACCTTAGAAAGAGAGTTAGTAAGGAAGTCTAAAATGATAATAAGATTTATGATTTTTGTCACGAAACGAGTGCTGGAAATTTGAACTAAACTAAGTGAGAAAGTACAGAAAACAAGTAAGCAAAGCGAGTAGGTAAAAACAAGCTTGTAAACTAATAAGCGAGTACGCAAAATAAGATTGAAAACTAAACGAAAAAATAAGAAGGCAAGCAAGTAAATAAAAAAGCAAGTAAATAAATTAAACGAATAAGCAAAGCCAAAATGTAAACAATTAAACTAAGCGTTGGGCAATCGGGAAATCTCTAGGGATCATGGCCGAAAATCATAAGAATTTTGCTAGGGTTTTTAAAGCGACTCTTTGTCGTCTTTGGATTTTCGAACTTGGAACACGGACACTATGTGTAGTCTACTTTCGTACCCCCTACTCACCAAAAACTATAGAACTCGACATGTAACTTTCGTCTCCGTCCGCCCTAAAAGTCAGTGATTATACTCAAAAGTCGTTAACGCTCACAACCCCTCCACAAGTATACTTTCGAAATATTGTGACAGTTTTGCTCATCTACCCTAGGTCAAACATATGGATCCAATACTTTCTTAGCTCTAAAAATATTTAAGATCAGTTGCAAGGTAGCTAATCAAGCAAACATGCATTAAGAATAATGATAGAACGAAGAATTTTTATCGATACCCTACACTAAAACCTAATGAGAAATCGATCCATGAGAGTCCCTTGAGATCCCTTCTCCCAACAAGAAAACTATTCAGACACGATTAAAAAAAACAAAAGCATAATTAAATTGAGAGCAGGAGGTTGGTAAAGAAGCCTCTCGAGTTTAAGAACTAAGTCTGGAGAGAACTTCCTCGCCAATCTCGAAACAAGAACAAAAACTTAAGAAAAGATTTGCAAAAAGTAAACTAAAAATAGGCACAATGTAGGTTAAGAAATTGTGTATGTAAAACATGTATTTATAGGTCTTCGACTCTTGCTTTGGTCATCCTTAGGAATTCTTTGAAGAGAAAACTAAGTGGGCTTGAAGATGGTCTTCAAAAAGCTGTTTTAGGGCCGTTTCAGGTTCACCGCGTGTGTGTGGCCTGGACCAGTGGCCAAAGGGTGTTTCGCCATGGCTAGAGAGCCTCTAGGCACGGCCAGGAGTGTGTTCGCCGCGGTCCGGAGCCTTGGACCCACGATGGTTGGCTTATGAGGTTGAAACTTCAATTATTTTCTTGCTTCTTTCGCGAGACTACATAACATACCTTCAGTCAATTTGATGTATCTTGAGATCTAACAGTTGGATTGTCTTGAATCCAACTGGGTATGAAATTTGGTTCTCCCTTACATCTTGTATCGAAATTTGGGCATGATCGTACGGTGAGAAGGTCTCCATATAATATCATACTTCTGACGGTACGAAATTGTCCAAAATATGGTATTTCTCCAATTTGCGTCGTATTTGCAAAGTGAAACACTTATTAAAGTGTTCTTAAATAGATAGTAAAACGGGTAAAAATACGGTGTTATCAAACCCCCAGACTTAAACCTTGTTTGTCCTCAAACAAGACAAAACTGAAGCTTGGAATTTATCAAACAAAAATAATAGGGAACTAGAAATCTCAAAGACCATCCTTCTAAACCATGACCATCGAACTACATCAAACGCAACCAAGCCCAGAAAATTCTCACTAGAAATTCCCGTAACACTAGTCCACGGTATGCGTCATACGAAATATAAACTTTCAAAATGCAAAAATCAGGTCAACTAGCTCTCTAAATTCATTAAGTGCAAACGTGAACTTCTCATCAAAAGGATCAAACCAAGACAATCGAGGCTATGTATTAAAGACATTTAGAGGTGAGGTTAAAAGTGTTTCGGGTTACCGTAATTTCACCGGAAGTGCGAGATATTATGCAAAACAGCAAGAGAGAAATGACCTATTGATAACCACAGCTTCCAGCTACTTCTTCTTACGTAAAATTGTTACACTTCCTCCTTTCTACAAAAACAGAATTTTTCTGGCATTCCCCCAGACTTAGATTTTTATGTGGGCTCGGAATGACAGACTTCTCATGAACGATTCATTTCCCATAATAATTTCGACCAACCTAGACTCTTTTTAGGCTCTTGTTTCCTTTCCCATTCGATTTTTTTTGTTTGAAAGGGGGAAACGCCAAGATAGAGTCTTAGGGGCATGGAAATTTACCATATTTTTGAGTTTTTCAAGGCAAAACAAGGCTCTTATCTTTGTTGAATTCACCTCCACCAATCACGTATTGTCTTCGTCTTTTGTGACTGAAAAATGTGTCGTTCCTCTCTCTCCGGAGTTTTTGTACATACCTACACATAAGACACAAAAAGAGTTGCATGAGATTTGAACAATAGTTATGTTTCGTGTGGAGTACCAACTAAAGATGAGCTTACCATTTATATACGACAAAGAGTGGTAAAAGATAAAAGAACGTCATGAATGTATGATTCGTTATCTTTTCCTAAACCTTTGATGAGAAAATAAAGTCAAGTTAAAGTTCAAGTATAATAGAGCTAGTATATTCCATCCTAAAGAATCTCTACAATCTAAATTCCTCTGGGATTTTGCATTAACAGAAACTCTAGCTACCGCCTAATCTAGAACTAGGAAATAGCGTAGAAGCACATTGGTCGGTTATCGTCATGGATTTCTTTCATCATTCCGTCAAAACGTATTCCTACTTTATTGAAAAAAACTTGAATTTTTTTAAAGAAAATGGTGGTTAGTAAGGGATGGAATCCTTCCCCAAACTTAAATCGCATTGTCCTCAGTGTGAAATAAATCGAGTAAGGATGAGAAATAGATGTATGTAATAATTGAAAAAGTTTAAGGAAAAATAAAACTTACCTAGAAGTGGTTGGGGAATTGATGTGTGAATGGAATGGTGGTGAATGGAGAATGGAAAATGGTGGTGTGGTGATGCGAATGGGATGTGGGGATAATCGGGAATGGTTTGGAATCGATCGGGGATCGAGGGTAATCGATCGGGGATCGAGGGTAATCGATCGGGGATCGAGGGTAATCGATCGGGGATCGAGGGTAATCGATCGGGGATCGAGGGTAATCGATCGGGATCGACATGAGGTTGGACGCGGGTCGAAGGGTTCCACCCAAGGTCACATGAAGCTTCGTCGCGAGTCTAGTGTGCGCAACCGCGGCGAATGGGCGGCTGGCCGCGGCTCGGGGCTTTGCACCCGCAGTCGACGGCTCCTTTTGCGGTCAAGTCCTTCTTTGCGGTTCGTGCTGGACCGATCAACTTCAAACCATGATTTCTTCTTTTTGTCTTTTTGATTTTTGATTTTTTGGGTTTTTGATTTTTTGAACGCTGGAAATTAAGAAAAAGAAAACGTTAATAGAAAAGGAAAGAAAAGCTAATAATAAAAACGTACCGAAATGGATTGCCTCCCATTGAGCGATTTTGTTTAAAGTTGTTTACCTCGACGTGGGTAGCTAGGTGAGCTCATTCGAAGAAAGGCCTTGTCCAAAAACAAGTTTTCCTTTATTTAACCTTGTAATCCTTCGTATAAAACATATCACGCAATTCCCACTCAGGATTTCTTTCATCAAGTCCGAGATGGTGATCTCTTCCGGGATCACAATGGAAAATCATACTTGGAGCTTCCTTGGAGTATGATTATTCTGCTTTGTCCGTGCTTGGAGAATGTGTTGGATGCTTGTTCGTTGAGGGATATGAGGCTTGCGTCACGTCATAAGATCGAATCATGTTGGAAGATGCACGGGGGAATGGTACTTTATGATCTGAAGTGGTGAAGCATCCAAGGTAGCTCCTCTATGTTCTAAGAGTGGTTCATCTCCGATGCATGTGTTCATAAAATGGGAATCACGAAATTTTATTACCTTGATCGAGTATGGAACAACAAGTTTTTTGGGATCCTTCATCTTCGAAAGCGTCTTCAATGGTTGCTCGGATGCATCCGTTAGTGTCTCATCCTTCACGAGGTATGCCTCATGCTCAACGTGGTGAGGAGTAGGAGTAGAAACATGTCCTTCTTCTCCATGATGTTCTTATTTTATGGCATAAGCTTGAGAATCCAATAGACTTTCATTTGATGACTCCTTTATAACTAATTTGAATATGGGTTCTCCATCAAGTTATGAAACTACGTAATACCCCTCATCTTCGTGCATAGTTTCGTTGAGTTCTTGAAGAAGACTCGTGTTCTCCTTATCGTCGAGAGGCTCAAGTGTGGCGCCTTGAAGGCAACGATGCTTGAAGAAAGGATGCGGCTCGTAGCGTCTTTGAGAGTAGTTGGTCGGTGCCGGTTTCCGATCCATGTAGTACGAATCACGATAGTAGTGTGAATCGTTAGAGTAGTGAGCATAAGATAGGTCGTAGAAACCCTGCTCGTAGTAGCAACTTGATCCAGAGGCGAGTTCATGTTTCATAGCCTGAAACGAAAAAAAAAACAAAAACGAAAATTAAAAAGAAAAAGAAAAATGTTCTCCTATTGTCGATTTACTAACCTCTAAAGTGTGACAGAACGAGTACCGATTGCCTCCCCGGCAATGGCGCAAAAAAACTTAATGCGCTCGGATTCGTCTCCAAAACTTCAGGTTTAAAATTTGTAAACCTAAAAGTTATGCAAGTGCACAGACGTTCGTTGTAGTACTTTAGGTATCAATCCACAGTGAGGGAATGTTGTTCTGTGAGACCTTAGAAAGAGAGTTAGTAAGGAAGTCTAAATCGATAATAAGGTTTATGGTTTTTGTCACGAAACGAGTGCTGGAAAGTTGAACTAAACTAAGCGAGAAAGTAAAGAAAACAAGTAAGCAAAGCGAGTAGGTAAATACAGGCTTGTAAACTAATAAGCGAGTACGCAAAATAAGATTGTAAACTAAACGAGAAAATAAGAAGGCAAGCAAGTAAAAAAATTAAACGAATAAGCAAAGCAAAAACATAAACAATTAAACTAAGCGTTGGGCAATCGAGAAATCTCTAGGGATCATGGCCGTATATCATAAGAATTTTGCTAGGGGTTTTAAAGCTAATTTTTGTCGTCTTTGGATTTTTGAACTTGGAACACGGACACTATGTGCAGTCTACTTTCGTACCCCCTACTCACCTACAACTTTAGAACTCGACATGTAAATTTCGTCTCCGGCCGCGCAAAAAGTTAGTGATTATACTCAAAAGTCGTTAACGCTCACAACCCCTCCACAAGTATACTTTCGAAATCTTGTGACGGTTTTGCCCATCTACGCTATGTAAAACATATGCATCTAGTACTTTCGTAGCTCTAAAAATATTTAAGATCAGTTGTAAGGTAGCTAATCAAGCAAACATGCATTAAGAATAAGGATAGAACGGAGAATTTTTATCGATACCCCACACTAAAACCGAATGAAATCGATCCATGAGAGCCCCTGGAGATCCCTTTTCCCAACAAGAGAACTACTCGGACATGATTGAAGAAAGCAAAATCATAATTAAATTAAGAGCAGGACGTTGGTAAAGAAGCCTCTCGAGTTTAAGAACTAAGTCCGGAGAGAACTTCATCGCCAATCTCGAAACTTGAACAAAAACTTAAGAAAAGACTTGCAAAAAGTAAACTAAAAATAGGCACAATGTAGGTTAAGAAATTGTGTCTGTAAAACATTTATTTATAGGTCTTCGACTCTTGCTTTGGTCGTCCTTAGGAATTCTTTGAAGAGAAAACTAAGTGGGCTTGAAGATGGGCTTCAAAAATCTGTTTTAGGGCCGTTTCAGGTTCACCGTGTGTGCGTGGCTTGGACCAGTGGCCAAAGGGTGTTTCGCCGTGGCAAGGAGTGTTTTCGCCACGGCCCGGCGCCTTGGACCCATGATGGTTGGCTTATGAGGTTGAAACTTCAATTCTTCTCTTGCTTCTTTCGCGAGACTACAGAACATGCCTTCAGTCAATTTGATGGATCCTGAGATCTAACCGTTGGATTATCTTGATTCTAACTGGGTATGAACAATAGTTTTCCCTTACATCTTGTATCGAAATTTGGCCGTGATCGTACGGTGAGAAGGTCTCCATATGATGTCAAACTTCGGACGGTACGAAATTGTCCAAAATCTGGTATTTCTCCAATTTGCGTCGTATTTGCCAAGTGAAACCCTTATTAAAGTGTTCTTAAATAGATAGTAAAACGGGTAAAAATACGGTGTTATCACACCCCTAGACTTAAATCTTGTTGATTTTGGTGTTCTACCACTCAGTCAATTAAAACTAAAGCTCACACTACCGCAATCATAACGATTGTCAATGCAATACTTTAGGATCGAATCCACATAGACCATGATTATACTACAATTTTAACAATTATGAAACAAAGCTAAGACAAGATTATAATTGGTTTTGAAAAGAGTAACGTACGTAATTTAAACGATGTAAATTCAATAAAAGAAAAGCGTTATGTCAAGGGTTTGTTCTTGGGAATCTAGAGATCACATCAGACAACTATTCAGTGAATAATTAAACACAAGTTTCAAACTCAAACATAAATATTAACCAAGCCACTCTCGTGCTCATGGTTACTAAACCTAACAACCTAATCCACTATCGTACTCATAGAATTCTAGGTCAGCATTAAAGAACAGGTTCAATATGTTCACGAATCGCCTTAGCATCAACTGTCGCAGGCTAAGGACGATTCGCTCGCTTATGTTCTTTCTATGCAACCTAATCCACTCTCGTGCTCATTGGCTAAACTGTACCCTAATCCAGTCTCGTGCTCATAGGGTAAGCTGCACCCTAGTTGGACCTAGCGATTATCTCAAGCCTAAGCAGTAAACACAACAATAAGCGAAAACCACAAAAGATAAATCCCTATTTATGTCTAATTCAATGATTCATGGATCCCTTCGAAACCCTATACCTAACTATGAAACTACTCAGACATGGTAACGGAGAACAAGCAGAGAGATGAAGAACTCATAATATATAAAAAGAGAGAAAGGGTTTAGAATTCTTCTCAATAGAAAGGGTGTTCAACTCTTGCTTTGATCGTCCTTGGTGTGAAAATGGGCTTCAAAGAGCTATTTTTGGGCCGTTTCAGGTTCACCGCGTGTGTGTGGCGTGGACCAGTGGGCAAAGGGTATTTCGTCGCGGCTAGAGATCCTTTGGGAGCGGCCAGGAGTGTGTTCACCGTGGCCAGGAGCCTCTGCCCCACGGTGGTTGGCCTATGAGGTTGAAACTTCAATTCTTCTCTTACTTTGTTCGAGAGACTGAAGAACATGGCTTCAGTCAATTGGATGTATCTTGAGATCTAACCGTTGGATTATCTTGAACCCAATTGGGTATGAAATGTGGTTCTCCCTATTATCTTGTATCTAAATTTGGGCGTGATCGGACGGTGAGAAGGTCTCCATCTGATGTTAAACTTCTGACGGTATGAAATTGTCCAAAATCAGGTTTTTCTCCAATTTGTGTCGTATTTGTCTAACTAACCTGAAAAGAGTTTAGAAACTACAATTATGCGAATATCATAATAAAAGTATGTAAAATTAAGTGAAACACTTATTAAAGTGTTCTTAAATAGATAGTAAAACATGTAAAAATACGGTGTTATCACACGATTGGATATACTCAAAAGAAGATCAAGCGAGAATGAAGTTTATCAAGTTCTACTGGCGTTTGCTCTTGTCTTCGCGTTTTTATATAAAAAACGTTTATCGGGAGTTGTAGTTGCTCTGGTTATATTCTATCTCCGAATCATGTTCCATCTCCGTCGTCTACTTTGGTCAAGAAGACACGTTTCTTCTACCAATTATGACTGCCTTTCTTCTTCCAATTCTGACGACCTTTCTATGCTAGGGAGTTGTGCACATGTGGCCTTCGAATGAGTGAGCTATGATTTGGTGTTTCTCTGAGTACACGCCCAAGAAAAATTTGCCTCTTTCAAGGAATTCATCTACAAAGTTTCCTCTATATTGGTTTTTTAAAGGTAATTTAGATTTGTGTGGATTTAATGGTTTTTATGGTATTCGGTTGTCATTAGTGTGACAATGATAATTCTAGTGTGACTTGTGTGGCTTTTGCGTCCGAAGACAGTTTCATTAGTCCATCAACTCATGTGTAACACTCCAGTTTTAATGAAATCAATATTTTAGACGGAAAAAAAAACAATCATTTGTTATAAACTATAATATAATATATGGTGAGATATGTATTATATATATATATATATATATATATATATATATAATATATGTTTGTTACTAGATATGAGAGAGTAAGTGAGAGGGAGATGTAAGAGAGAGAGAAGATGTTTTTCTTTCTTATTGATTGTCTATGTATTCTTACAAAGGGTAAAAACCTCTATTTATAGAGGAAAGTAAGGCGGTGGTATAAGACGGTGAAAAAAAACTTTCACAACAAGATGAAAGTAAATAATAAAATATGATTAGATAGATAAACATCTATTTTTCAATACTCCCCTTTGATTATCTACCAAGGCTAATGTATTACGTACTGTCTCGTTAAAAACTATATCATGGAAAAACTTAAAGGGATAAAAACCACGATAAGGGAAAAAGAGTACAGTGACGCAATCTCCCCCTAGAATGATGGATATAGCATTCTCTTCATAAATTCCGTAGATGACGCATTCCGATACTTTGAATATGTTTTCTGAATGTTGTAGTGGGAAGCGCCTTTGTAAAGAGATCTGCTGTGTTGTCACTTGGACGAATGTACTGGATATCAACTTCTTGATTCTTTTCGAGTTCTCGAGTGTAAGAGAAAAATCTTGGAGGGATATGTTTCGTTCTATCACTCTTGATATAACCTTCTTTGAGTTGAGCGACACATGCAACATTATCTTCGAACAATATAAATGGCTCCTTATTGGTGACTATTCCGCTTGCTTCTTTAATGTGATGAGTCATAGATCTGAGCCATACACATTCTCTACATGCCTCATGGAGGGCAATATTTTCTGCATAATTTGAGGAAGTGGCGACTAGATTCTGTTTCTGAGAACGCCAAGATAGTGCAGTACCTCCAATAGTAAAAACGTATCCAGTTTGCGATCGAGCATTATGTGGATCTGATAAATAGCATGCATCTGCAAAACCGACAAAATCGAAATTGGAGTTTCGAGGGTAAAATAAATTCAAGTCAATTGTTCCCTGAAGATAACGAAATATATGATTTATTTCATTCCAATGTCTACGCGTAGGTGACGAACTAAATCTTGCAAGTATATTTTATCTTCACAAGGTCGGAATGGATCTTTTTCAGTATCGAGAGATCGATTAACCATTAGAGTACTCAAAAGATTCATTTTATCCATATAAAACGTTGTAAGATCCTTTTGGTATAATTTGATTGATGCAAAAATACCCCATCTCGGAAGTGCTCTATCTGTAATCCAAGACACAATTTTGTCTTTCCGAGATCTTTCATTTCGAACTCTTCTTCCATATGAGTTCTTGCATCATCAATTTCCTTTTAAGTTCCAATTATGTTCAGGTCATCAACATATACAGCAATGATCACAAATCCTGATGAGGATTTCTTAATAAAGACGCAAGGGAAAATTGCATTATTCACATACCCTTTCGTAAACAAATATTCGCTTAAGCGATTATACCACATGCGCCCGGACTGTTTTAATCCATAAAGTGATTGCTGTAATTTGACCGCATATATTTCTTTAGATTTTGAGCTTAATGCTTCAGGCATTTTCAATCCTTCTGGGATTTATATATATATATATTGTTATCAAGTGATCCATATAGATATGTTGTCACAACATCCATAAGATACATTTCTAGATTTTTAGATGCACCAAGGCTATTCAAAAATCTGAATGTTATTGCATCCATAACCGGGGAATATGTTTCTTCATAATCGATTCCCGGTCTTTGAGAAAATCCTTGTGTCACAAGTCGATCTTTATATCTTGTGATCTCATTTTTCTCATTTCGTTTTCGTACAAAATTACCCAACCGGTTTTACATCTTAGGATGTAGTGACAATAGGTCCAAAAACATTTCGTTTATTGAGAGAGATTAATTCAGTTTCTATGGTCATTTTCCATCTCTCCCAATCAGATCTTTTCTAGCATTCTGATATGGACCTTGGATATGGATCGTCACTTTCATAATCAATTTCTTTAGATACAGGGAATGAGAAAATTCCATCATTATTTTTTATTTCATATCTATCCCATAATTTTCCGTCTTGGGCATATTTAATGGAAATCTCATATTTTATGTATCATGTTCATCTTCTAGATGAATCTCTTTATGTGGTTCTCTTTCCACATTTTCATGTATGTCTTCTTGAAAATTTTCCTTATATGGTTCTTCGGAAACCTTTTCATTTTGTTCTCCCAATTTATTTTTCTTTCTGGGATTTAATTTTTTAGAACCAATTGACCTCCGCATTTTCAACCGAAATCTACGTTCATTTGCTCTATTCCCATCAATTTGCTCTTCAAGAACATTAATTCTTGATGGAGCATTTGCAGCAGGGATATATGATTTTGTCACCCTTTTTGTATCAGTGAACACATCTGGTAACTGATTTGCCATATTTTGTAAGTGTACGATTTTCTGAACTTCAAGTTCGCGTTGATTTGTAGGGGGATCTAGGTGCAACAGAGACGGTGTGCACCATGTATCATATTTTGGAATTTCTTTAATTCATCCCCCTAACGCTGGAAATTCATCTTCATTAAAATGACAATCGGCAAAACGAGCCGTAAACATATCACCAATTTGTGGTTCAAGATACCGAATTATACTTTGTGATGTATAAACAACGTATATACCCAATCTCCTTTGTGGCCCCATTTTTGTTGTTTGCGGTGGGGCTATAGGAACATAAACCGCACAACCAAAAACATGGAGATAGGATACATTTGGCTCATGGCCAGATGTTAATTGTAAAGGGGAATGTTTATTATATGCGCTTGGTCTTATCTGGACCAATGACGCAGCGTGCAAGATAGCATGACCCCATATAGAAATAAGGGAGCTTTAATCTCAATATCAATGGTCTAACAATGAGTTGCAGACGCTTAATCAAAGATTCAGCCATGCCATTTTGTGTATGTACATGGGGGACCGGATGCTCAACATTGATTCCCATTGACATACAATAGTTATTAAAACTTGTGATGAATTCACCAGAGTTATCAAGCCTAACTTTCTTTATGGCGTATTCAGGGAATTGCGCTTTCAACCTGATTATTTGGGCAATGAATTTTGCAAAAGCCGTATTTCGTGTTGTCAACAGACACACATTTGACAATCTAATGGATGCGTCAATCAATATCATAAAATATCGAAATGGCCCGCATGGTGGGTGGATAGGCCCACCTATATCACCATGTATTATTTCCAAGAATACTGGAGATTCATTCCCAATTTTGTTTGATGATGACCGAATTATGAGTTTTCCTTGAGAACATGCATTACATGAAAACTCTCATGATTGAAAAAATTTCTGGTTTTTCTATGGGTGGTCATTCGAATTTTGCACAATCTTTCTCATCATGACTGAACCAGGGTGGCCAAGTCTTTCATGCCACACTTTAAATGTACTAGTAAACTTTGGGTTGACTGTAACATATGATTCAACTATATGAATCTGTGTGGAATATAATCCGGAGGGTAATGCTGGTAGTTCCTCTAATATAACTTTCCTTTATGGAGTTAGTGATGTGATGCAAAGATATTCAATGCCATTCTTATTCATAGTCTCAATATGATATTTATTTCTGCGGATATCTCTGAAACTTGTTAAGTTTCAAGAGATTCAGGGGAATATAGTGCATCTTGCACTTCAAACTTTGTTCCCCTTGGCATTGAAAAACAAGCTCTTCCAAAGCCCATAATAATATTTGCATTCCCATATATAGTATTCACGCTTCCAGCTGAATTTTTTAAATTTAGAGAGGAGAAATACTTTTTATCTTTAAGTATTGTGTGCGTTGTAGTACTGTCTGCCAGACATAAATCTCCATCCGGAATCTCAGTTCTTGACATATTCTGGATTTAAAATATGCATAAAAATACATTAATAACTTATTTGACAACATACTTTTGAAACAAAATACATATAACACAAATTTATAAAAAGAAAATATAAGTTATTTCAATCAACTTGTTGGCCGTTGATATCCTCAGGATCAACGAGGAAATCAGAAAGATCAAGATGTGCATCGTTATCAATGCCATCGAAAGAGGGTCCGGATTCATCAGAGATGAAGTTGGTTTCACCATCCTTTTCTTTTCTCTTTTGGGATTTTTGATACAGATCGGCCAAATGCCTTGGTGTACGACATGTATTGGACCAATGTCCTTTCATGCCACATCTGTAGTAAGCTGTTTCATAATGCTTGTCCACAGTTTTACCAACTTTATTTTCTTGAGAATTTTTATCAATTCTCCCGGTGTTGAAATTATTAAAATAAAATCTTCTTCCTTGGCTTCGACCACGTCCACGACCACGACCACGACCACGACCATGGCCTCTACCGGGTCTATGTCGTTGCCAATTATTGTAACTAGATGTTACAACATTCGCTTCCGGGAATGGAGATGATCGAGTTGGACGAGATCTAATGGTTCAACATCACAAGCTCATTATTTTGTATAGCAACAAGAAGAGTTTGCATTAACTCTGAGTAAATAGTGTACTCTTTTGCTCGGTATTGTTGCTGCAGGATTACATTTCCAGGATGAAATGTTTGGAATGTTTTTTCGATCATATCATAATCTTTTACTTTTTCTCCACATAACACCATCCTGGAAGTAATTCCGAGCAAAGCGGAATTATATTCTCCCACACTTTTGTAATCCTGAAATCGGAGATTAAGCCACTCATGTTTTGCTTTTGGTAAGATCACATATTTTTGGTGATCAAACCTATCTTTGAACGATTTCCAGAGATCTGCAAGATCTTCTTTTGTTATGTATTGGTCTGTTAGACCATCATGGATGTGATGGCACAAAAATATCATAAACTATGTTTTTCTCATCTGATGTCGTTTTTAACGCATCGATGGTATCGAGGAGTTGTTTTCCTCTCAGATGCATCTTTACTTCTACTGCCCATGTCATATAATTATTCCCAGAAATATCAAGGGCATTAATCTCAAGCTTTGCCAAGTTTGACATGATTACTGTAATTATAAATTAATATTTTAGTAATCATAAATTTAAATAAAATATTGCTATTTCAAGAAATACATAGCAATTTAAAACATAGGGGGCGCCAGAATAAATAGTGCAATTAAAATAAAATATGTGTCGTCTTAGCCGTAATAAAGTGCGATAAGTAATTATTACGAAATAATATATTAATAATAGGGCGGCCGAGCCGCGCTCCGATAATAATAACTGTAAAATTTTTGTCTTCTGGACGAAATTGAGAATGTCTTCAGGACAATCATTTTATGGAGGCAGAGCCTGCCATATGATATGAGGAGACATAGTCTACCATATGATCATGATCGTGAAGGCAGAGCCTATCATAACGATCGGTTCGGGGAAGGCAACGCTTATCATCCCGAAACAATATATAAACGTAAATAGATTGAACATAAATTAAACCTAATCTTTTTCGGTATATGAACGGATCGTGAGACGATCGTGCTGATAACGTGTTAAAAACTATAATATAATATATGGTGAGATATGTGTTTTATATATAATTAATATATATATATATATATATATATATATATATATATATATATATATATATATATGTTTGTTACTAGATATGAGAGAGTAAGCGAGAGGGAGATGTAAGAGAGAGAGAGAGAGAGAGATAGAGAGAGAGAGAGAGAGAGAGAGAGAGAGAGAGAGAGAGAGAGAGAGAGAGAGAGAGAGAGAGAGAGATTAAGCCACTCATGTTTTACTTTTGGTAAGATCACATATTTTTGGTGATCAAACCTATCTTTGAGCGATTTCCAGAGATCTGCAGGATCTTCTTTTGTTATGTATTGGCCTGTTAGACCATCATGGATGTGATGACACAAAAATATCATAGATTGTGCATTTTTCTCATCTGATGTCGTTTTTAACGCATCGATGGTATCAAGGAGTTGTTTTCCTCTCACATGCATCTTTACTGCTACTGCCCATGTCATATAATTATTCCCACAAATATCAAGGGCATTAATCTCGAGCTTTGCCAAGTTTGACATGATTACTGTAATTATAAATTAATCTTTTAGTAATCATAAATTTAAATAAAATATTGTTATTTCAAGAAATACATAGCAATTTAATACATAGGGGCGCCAGAATAAATTGTGCAGTTAAAAGAAATATAACCGTATAGGAATATCAAATAAAAACCATAATATCAACAAATATTAACAGCATATAAAATATGTGTCGTCTTAGCCGTCCAATATAATATTGATAATAAATAAAGTGCGATAAGTAATTATTACAAAATAATAAATTAATAATACACTACAAGAAAACACAGTTTTTGCGACCACCTAAAACGGTCGCAAATACCTTATTTGTGACTATTCTAAGACCACCGCAAGTGGTCGCAAATATTTCGTCGCAAAATACATTCGTCGCATAATGGTCGCAAATTTACTACTACGTTGTGACCGCATATTATCGTCGTATATAAGCGACTCATTTAAGACTACAGTTATTGGTCGTTTATTAACGACTAGATAGTGACCACACTTTTTATCGACTAATTTCAGACACAATTAGAAGTCGTATTATTGAGACATCTTTGGGATTGTTTTGTTGTCGTAGATTTGCGATATTTTTAAGACGAACTCAGTCAAATATTCGATGGTCTAAAAAACTTATAAATTGTATATGTGGTCGCAAAAGCGTCACATATTACCAACTACTTTGCCACAATTTTTTTTCTTATCCTGGTCGCAGAGGAGTAAATTATATTCAATTTCAAAATTAAAAAGATCTAAAAACAAAATAATAAATCGAATTTCACATTTATATACCAAAAAACTATACATAACAAAATATTCAAAACATTCGAAACATTTATATATTCAAAATCTTAAACAACCTAATCTTAAAAAGTTGGAGAGATTGGAGAATTGTTTCTGGCCGGTAAGGTGGCTGGTGCGGTGGCTGGTGCGGTGGCTGGTGTGGTGGCTGGTGCGGTAGCTTCTGCGGTGGTTGTTGCGGCTGCGGTGGTTGCTGCAGATGTGGTGGCTGCTTGAGAAGCCACAAACGATGCAAACGCGGGATCAATAGTTTTGAGGTACGACTCCAAGCTTGAGATCCGAGTTTGAGAAAGTCGTTGCTCCTCATCACGTCGAGCATTTTTCGCTTCTTGTTCAACGATCTTTTGATGAGCAGTTTGAAGTTGTTGTTGCATCTCTGAAATTGATGACGTGCTTGTATAACTCTCCTTGCTTTTCCCGTTGTTGAACAGCTCTCCAAGTTGGCCTAGTCCATAAGGATTTCCCTGTCATCTTTTTTAGTAGACTAAAACAACAACAAAAAACGAGATCATTCACTCTTACAGCAACGAACCAGCAACCCATGATAGCAACCTCTCTCATACAAACTCAAAACGAATGCCAATGAGCTTTGAAGCACACACATTAAGCAACATAAGAATAATATTCATGATCAAAGGAAACAAACACAGAGAGAGGCCAGCATAGGAAACGAACCACCAAGTAAAAAGCAACAAAAAGTCAGTTTGCTATGCATAAAAACTGACCATAAAAAGTGACCAGCATAGAAACGAATGCCAATGAGCTTTGAAGCACACACATTAAGCAACATAATAATAATATTCATGATCCAAGGAAACAAACACAGAGAGAGACCATCATAGCAAACGAACCAGCAAAGTCAAAATCAACAAAAAATCAGTTTGCTATGCATAAAAACTGACCATAAAAAGTGACCAGCATAAAAACGAATGCAACATATGCAGCATAAAAACGAATGCAGCATAAAAACATCAAGTATTCATGCTCAACAAAACAAAGACATTAATATGTTATAAGAAGAGGAAGACAAAAACGAATTACCTTAAGAAATATTGTATTCTTTTCTTCAATGGTGAGGGTCCTTTGAGTTGATTGTTGAGACGAAAGCTCTGAAGTTTCGCCTTCGACATCCATTTGAGACATCATATCTTCTAAGTTCTTCTCATAAGTCTTAGCTATATTTTTGGCCTTCTGATCCACAAATGTTCCATCTGCCCTTGTGTGTGTTTTCATAAACACTTTTCCAAGTGAGACAGGACGCCCTAGTTCTTGCTCCTGTAATGATACAAAAACAGAATTAATAATGTGAAATGCAATATACAAAAACAGATTTAATTACCATTTCTTGTTGAATTTGCAAGTACGATTTCTGCCCGGATACGTGTTTGTGGGGACCAAGACCGCCACGGTCAGAGTTACTGCATTGTGATGCAGTAGAGCTCCTCTCAACTGCGTACGGAGTATCCCAATGAGCCAACTTTCAGCCCAAAGGGTTTTGCCAATCCACGGTGGTCTCTCACCACTGGTTTTAACTTGACTTACAATGCTTTTCATCCGTTTTTTGTCTCTCTTCAAGAATCTTGCTCTCACCAGGTCGGTAATCCCGATATCCCAATTGTACTTCCGCTACACAAAACAATTTCAGGTGTTTAGTTTGTATCTAAGTCATTACTGTCATTATAATACAAAAAGACAAGATGATTCACAAGAATACAACAACAAAAGAGGTTAAGAAATGATTACCGCAAAAGTTCTGAAATATCTTTTTTGAATGGGTATAGGCGTTTTGCGCCAGCTATAGTAAGGCCCATCAAACTTCCTACGAAATATGCCAGCGATGACTCAAGACAGTTTCCATTTGTCACGGTTAAACCTGTTACATAAATATCAAATTGTTAGATGTTCAAACAAATACACAATTCACAAAAATCAGTGTGTTTATTCACAACAAATACACAATCCGAATCAAGCCTTCTCCAAAACAGCTCACAATGCTAAGCACCTACTTGTCTCTGAAAACTCTAAAAAAACATATCCACTAAAATAAAAACCCTAACGTACATAAACCAAACAAGAAACTGCTAATTTCTCAGAAAGAAAGAGACTCTGGATCCATTCCTTACTACCCAGATCGACTTAGAACTCAAAACAGATCAATTTCACTCAAAACATTTTAACAAACACATAAACTGCCTCATTTTCTCCACATTCCGTAACAGAAACTCTGCAACTCATCACACTAATCTTATAGAGATTAAACCTAAAGCCCCAAATAATCACACCGATGTGAAATAGATCCCTAGAACAAAACCACTAAAGAAACCCAAAATCTCTTGCACGAAGGCTCATTGATCAATTGTCCTAAGCACAAACCAAATTCTTACATAATACTAGACTATCTATTTCAATTAGCTCTCAATCAAAGCAAATAACAATTTGATCAAATAACAATTTAATACTATACTATCTATTTACCATGTGTTCTCAACGGGGGGAAGAGGATGTGGACTCAAAACTATTAGATGTTCTCGGCCAGGAAGAGCCAACAAATCATCTAACAGCTGTTGGAAATCCGGTTGTGGCTCTGGATCGTTAGGAGGAGGATGTTGATGCTCTTCAATCTGAACCGGCGGTTGTTGTTGGGGAATCTGATAAGGAGGAACTACTGTCGCTGGAATCTGATAAACCGGAGTTAGTGGCTGGGGAATATGATAAGCCGGAGGTGTATGGTAAGAAGGCTGCGAAGTAGTCGGAGGCTGCGAAGTAGCTCCTTGCGGCGGTTGATTAGAGGCCTCGGGCTGTGTCCTCGCCGGATATTGCGTTGGAAGACTAGCTCTAGATGTCTGGGAAACCGAATATGTCGCATCGGAGGACCGGTTGGAGGCGTGAGAAGACGAGCCGACAGCTCCGACTGATCTCCCACCGGCGGATAATTGGCCACCACCGCGGCCTCTACCAGGTCGGCCTTTAATTACTTTTGCCTTGCCAGCCATTATCTTCAAACAACGAGCAATTCGGAGTTTGACAGAAAAAATTTACGAGATTGAGAGAAATAGAGCTATATTGAGAGAAATCGAGATTGAGAGAAATAAAGAAAGAGATTCGCAGATTGAGAGTGAGAGAGTGAAAGAGAGAAAGAGATAGGTTTTCTGGGTTTCGGAGAAAGTGAGAGAGGCTAGGGTATTTCGACGATAGAAGGGAAGAAATTAATAGTGAGGTCCCTAAAGGGTCGCAAACTTGGTCGCAAATCCAAAAAAATGAAAGATTAATTGCCGCGTGATATAAAACCAAAAAAAAATAAAAATTTCAGAATGGTCGCAAAATAGTCCTACAGTCGTCACTAAAATGCGACCGTTTTGTGAAAGTCCCACAACTAAAATACGAATGTTTTGTGAATGTTCTTAACCCTATACCCTAAACCCTAAACTTTTCAATCATTCTTAATAAAATTAGACTATACAATAATTCTTTAGCTAATTCTAACACTTTAACTCTCTAAATAAACATTAAACTAAGATATGTTGTGTAAATTTTGAAAGTTTTCTATATTTCAAAATCATTTCATGAAAACACATATGAACTTACTACATATTATGACAATATACAACAACAAGTTTTAAAAATTGGAATTTATAAGTTTTTTAACCTGCTATCATGATTCAATATATTTAAATTTTCAAATATATTGAGAAAACATTCAAATTAACATATTTACAATTCAATAATGATGATTTTTAAAAAAATGTATAGTGGAGTAGCTAAATTGTAGCAAATCAGTCACAATTTGAGGTGTTGTTAATGAATTAGTCGCAAATTAGTGAGTAGATTAAGACATCTTTGTGACTGCAAAAAATATTGTCGCAAAACCGTCTTAAAGTGGTCACAAATTGCGACTGTTCTTAACCCATATGTTCTTACTACATTTTAAGACCCTTTTGTGACCACTAAAAAAATTGTTGAAAACCGGTTTTCCGGAGTGTCGAACCACTGACCTCTAACCATATGTTTAAGTGTTTAACCAATGTGCCATTACGATCATTCGTTATTTTCTTACATTAACTAATATATAAAGACACGATAATTATACATGATAATTATATTACAAAGATATTATACATGATAATTATACATGATAATGTATGGTACACAAATATTATACATGATAATTATACATGATAATTATATTACAAATTAAACATACATAGATATAAATTAAAGTATTATTCAAGTTCTTCATCTTCATCATCGGAAGATGATAAATTACAACAAAATTCGTCCTCTGCTTCCTGGTTTTCGATCTCAAAATCAATTTCTTCATAAGGATGATTTCCCTCTACTAAACTATCAATTATGATTTCATCAATCGTATCCGTGAGGCCATCATCAACTGTTTGCTGCAATATAACCGGCTCTTTTTCGTTAAACTTTCCTTGAACACCTTTCCTTGGATTTAATGTATGGGTATGGAAGATAACAAACTTGATCAGCTTGAGATCATGTACATTAAGTAGGTGTAAAATTAGAAGTAGACATATATATACACACATCATATACATACTTAATTAAAACAAAACTTAATTACCTAGAATTATAGGTTCGTAATTTTGATATCTCCTCGATGATAGCACATCAACAACGCCTCCTTCTCGCATTCGAGTTCCTTTGCCAATCGTAGGGTCAAACCATTCACAGTAGAAAAGTGTGATTTTCAAATTTAGAAATCATGGATACTCGAGCTCTATGATATTTTCCACAGTCCCATAAAAATCATCCTCTTCAGATGCTTCAGAGTAATTTTGTCCTCGCACACATACCCCATAATTCATTGTTTTTTCGTGAGTCTGTGGTCTCGCGTGTGAAACAAATACCCTCTTGTAAAATACATGGGCCATGACTTGACTTTATTTTCAAGACCTTCCACTATTTCATAAGCCCAAGGAGGAAAATTTTCTTGACTTTTCATTGTACTCACCTATATATGCGTATATGCAAATATATTAAAAATAAATTCATAAAATATTCTTTAATAATTAATAGATGGATAATAAATTAAATACATACATATTGGCGAACCCATATATAAAAATCTTCATCTCCTTTCGACTTCACCTCCGCATCAGAGAGTTCTGGATATTCAAATCGAATTTGCGCTTCCAACAATCTGTTTTGCCCAAAACAATAAGAAATATTTAATTAACTAAATTAATTATCACAATTATGTTAATGAACCGTATATAAAGTACCTCTCAAGCAGCTGAAAATAGTCACAATTGCGCAAGACATATGCATGTGCGCATTTATAATCTTTCTCAGTTAACCAAAATTCAGTACTTTGGCCACTTGAACGACCTACTTGAGTGAATATATCCGGTACTTGTATAGGATATACCGGTACTTCACCTTCATCATACCGACTTGACCTGAGAAATAATAATATAATGACGACTAAAAATAGTCACTTTCATTTTAGGTCGTATAATTTGAAGCGAAAATTGAAATTAGTGTTCGGAGAAATATTCACCACCATACCTTCTTCTACGAGCTGTAGAAATGTGCGAAGGAAAGTAATGTTCTGAGAAATAAGATATCTCGTCATTTATGTATGATTGAACTATTGATCCCGCTGGATATCTTTTGTTTTTCGCCTTCCCTTTTAAACGTTTAAAAAACCTTTCGAAGGGATACATCCACCTATATTGCACAGGACCACCAATCTCCGCTTCGTAAGGTAGGTGTATTGGTAGGTGCTCCATCACATCAAAGAAAGAAGGTGGGAAGCTTTTTTCCAAGTTACACAAAATCATGACAATGTTATCCTTCAGAATTTTGAGGCGGGTTTGATCCAATGATCTACTACTTAAGTCCTAGAAAAATGCTCCAATCCCTACGACAATATTAAAATCATATAAGTTATATATATATATATATATATATATATAACTTATATGATTTTAATATTGTCGTAGGGATTGGAGCATTTATATATATATATATATATATATATATATATATATATATATATATATATATATATATATTTATATATAAGTGAAACATATATGATAATATTTATATACCTGATAATGCAAGGTGCACGTTACACGGTAAAAGTTCTGCAAAGACAAACGGAAGCAATCGTTCCATAAATACATGGCCGTCGTGACTTTTCATTCCCAAGAGCTTTCCACCGTTGATGTCTACACAACTAGCTAAATCTTCTACATAGCCATCGGGGAATCTAACCTCATGTTTGACCCATTGTAGTAAGCTTTCTTTCGCTTTTGAAGTCAATCGCCAAATAGGAAATGGAGCTCTCCCTCGATCATCTACATGCAAATCTTTCCGAGAACAAAATTTTGCAATATCTAATCTTGACTTTATTGTGTCTTTTGATCTGTCTTTAACATTCATAACAGTATACATGATGTTATTGAAAAAATTCTTCTCGATATGCATCATATCAAGATTGTGTCGTAGCGTCAGATCGGTCCAGTACGGTAGCTCCCAAAATATGCTTTCTTTATGCCAATTATGCCACTCCCCATAGCCGTCCACTTTATTTTCATGACCATTTCCACCAACTTCAGATGTTTTGGGTGGTTCTGCATGCCTTATACGCTCAAATAGAACTTGTTCGCCAGTTAAAGATTGTTGTGGGTAGTCGTTCAATGCGTGATTTCCCTTCAAAAAGTTTATTTTATTCTTCTGTAATGAATGAATTACATGAAGAAATCTTCTGTGACAGTCAAACCAACATATCTTCCTACCAGCCGTAAGATAAAAAGCATTTGTATCATCCATACAAATAGGACACGATAGTCTTCCATGTGTCGTCCATCCCGACAACATACCATATGCTGGAAAATCGCTTATAGTCCACAAAAGAACAGTTTTAAGGTTGAAATTTTGATCTAATGACACATCATATGCCTCAACTCCGTTATACCATAACTCCTTTAACTCTTCGATCAGTGGTTGGAGGAAAACATCAAGACTGGCTCGTGGATGATTTGGTCCCGAATTCAAAATCGTCAGAAACAAATACTCAGTATTCATGCATATATCTGGCGGTAAGTTGTATGGAGTCATGATCACAGGCCACAACGAATGATTTTTTGACATACCAAAAGAATTAAAACCGTCAGTACATAACCCAAAATATACGTTTCGCGTTTCTTCTGCAAACGTTGTATGCAACTGTTGGAAATTCTTCCACTCCGCAGCATCAGATGGATGACACATTACTCCGTCTTTTGAATCATGCTCAGCATGCCATCTCATCGATGATGCTGTCTTCTCTGATTGGTACATTCTCTTTAATCTGTTAGTGATAGGTAAATACCACATACGACTAAACAGGATTTTAGTTTGTCCCTCACTAGCCTTATATCTTGGTTTTTCACAGAACTTGCAATGCTCCAACTTCTCATCATCTTTCCAGAAGAGCATACAATTATCTATACATACATCAAATGTATGGTACGACAATCCTAGCTTTCGCATCAAACTTTCTGTCTCGTAGTACGAACTAGGTACTTGATTACCCTCTGGTAAATACTCCGTAAATAATTCAGACCATGAGTCCATACAGCTTTCAGCCATATTATGGTCCGACTTAATGTTCATGAACCGAGCAGCCAACGATAACTTTGACTGACCTTCACGACAACCATCATAAATTGAAGTATTTGCAGCATATAACATGTCAGAAAACCGTTTTACATCTTGGGTAGGCTCTTCATGAGCATGATCATATCCACTTTCATCATGTTCATCATGATATCCATGATGATTAAATGGTGTAGCACCATGAAATGCATCATTCACCATCCCAGCATATACATTCCCCCTATCATATGTTGTTGGTTGATGATTACCACTAGTATAATCTACATTATCATAATTATGACTATTCTATCCTCCCCCAACAACATCATAATCTTCACCATGTTCACACCATACATAATATCCTGGCATAAATCCTCTACTATGCAAATGTTTCGAAATTGTACGTCCTTGCAAAAATTTGGAATTTTGACATTTTAAACAAGGACAGTAAAATTTACCTCCACTACTTTGCGCTAGTGGCTGACTATTAGCAAAATTCATGAACTGATCTATCCCCGCCAAGAATTCACTGGAGATATTATTTGTGTGTGGATCGATTCTATTATACATCCACTCTCGTGATGAATTCCACATTGTTATTTTTTTTTTTTTGACTCACTTGTTTTTTGTTTTTTTATGTTTTTTGTTTGTGTAAAATGTGGAGTGTGGGTTGCTATATTTATAGAAACTTTTTGTGACTCTTTTGCGACCAAAACAATCAGTCACAAAAGTTTGGTGTACCAAACCAACAACTCTCATTCTTTCCACGATTTATACCAACTTTTTCCGACCACATTTTCCAAAATATTCGGTTACAAATCAGTCGCAAAAATAGGAGTACTTTTGTGACTACATTTCTTAGTCGCTAATTTGGGACGACATTTGCGACCACATTTTGCAATCCCAAATTTGGGACTACTTTTGCGACCATATTTTCTGACTTAAAGATTAGTCGCTAATTCGTCGTACTTTCCGACTCTTTTGCGACTACAAATAATTCGTCGACGAACAGTCGTTAAACAGTCGCAAATAAGCGACTCTTTTATGACTAAATAGGTTGGTCGGTAATTTTTGACTATTTTGCCTCTGCTTTAACAAGAGTCGCAAAAGGGTCACAAATTGGTCACAATTTAGTCGCAAAATTTTGCGACAAAAAAAAGAGTCGCAAACTGTGGTCGCAAAAACTGTTTTTTCGTGTAGTGATAGGGCGGCCGAGCCGCGCTCCGATAATAATAACTGTAAAATTTTCGTCTTCTGGACGAAATTGAGAATGTCTTCAGGACATTCATTTTATGGAGGCAGAGCCTACCATATGATATGAGGAGACATAGTCTACCATATGATCATGATAGTGAAGGCAGAACTTATCATAACGATCGGTTCGGGGAAGGTAACGCCTATCATCCCGAAACAATATATAAACGTAAATAGATTGAAGATAAATTAAACCTAACCTTTTTCGGTATATGAACGGATCGTGAGACGATCGTGCTGATAACGTGTTAAAAACTATAATATAATATATGGTGAGATATGTGTTTTATATAATATATATATATATATATATATATATATATATATATATATATGTTTGTTACTAGATATGAGAGAGTAAGCGAGAGGGAGATGTGTGAGAGAGAGAGAGAGAGAGAGAGATAGAGAGAGATTAAGCCACTCATGTTTTGCTTTTGGTAAGATCACATATTTTTAGTTATCAAACCTATCTTTGAGCGACTTTCAGAGATCTGCAGGATCTTCTTTTGTTATGTATTGGTCTTTTAGACCATCATGGATGTGATGGCACATAAATATCATAGATTGTGTCTTTTCTCATCTGATGTCGTTTTTAACGCATCGATGGTATCAAAGAGGTGTTTTCCTCTCAGATGCATCTTTACTCCTAGTGCCCATGTCATATAATTATTCCCAGAAATATCAAGGGCATTAATCTCGAGCTTTGCCAAGTTTGACATGATTAGTGTAATTATAAATTAATATTTTAGTAATCATAAAGTTAAATAAAGTATTGCTATTTCAAGAAATACATAGCAATTTAAAACATAGGGGACGCCGGAATAAATAGTGCAATTAAAAGAAATATAACCGCATAGGAATATCAAATAAAAACCATAATATCAACAAATATTAACAGCATATATAATATGTGTCGTCTTAGCCGTCCAATATAATATTGATAATAAATAAAGTGCGATGAATAATTATTACAAAATAATAAATTAATAATAGGGCGGCCGAGCTGCGCTCCGATAATAATAACTGTAAAATTTTCGTCTTCTGAACGAAATTGAGAATGTCTTTAGGACATTCATTTTATGGAGGCAGAGCCTGCCATATGATATGAGGAGACATAGTCTACCATATGATCAAGATCGTGAAAGCAGAGCCTATCATAACGATCGGTTCGGGGAAGACAACGCCTATAATCCTGAAACAATATATAAACGTAAATAGATTGAACATAAATTAAATCTAACATTTTTTTATATATGAACGGATCGTGAGACGATCGTGCTGATAACGTATTAAAAACTATAATATAATATATGGTGAGATATGTGTTTTATATATAATATATATATGTTTGTTACTAGATACGAGAGAGTAAGCGAGAGGGAGATGTGAGAGAGAGAGAGAGAAATAGAGAGAGAGATTAAGCCACTCATGTTTTGCTTTTGGTAAGATCACATATTTTTGGTGATCAAACCTATGTTTGAGCGATTTCTAGAGATCTGCAGGATCTTCTTTTGTTATGTATTGGTCTGTTAGAGAGAGAGAGAGAGAGAGAGAGAGAGAGAGAGAGAGAGAGAGAGAGAGAGAGAGAGAGAGAGAGAGAGAGAGAGAGAGAGAGAGAGAGAGAGAGAGAGAGAGATGTTTTTCTTTTTAATGCTTGTCTATGTATTCTTACAAAGGGTAAAAACCTGTATTTATAGAGGAAAGTAAGTCGGTGGTATAAGACGGTGAAAAGAAACTTTCACAACAAGAGGAAAGTAAATAATAAAATATGATTAGATGGATAAACATCTATTTTTCAACATCATTCACTTTTCCCTGAAAATAATTTGAAATTAGCTCTTGTTTTTGTCTAATTGCTATGGTAAAGATCAAAGCTTTGGAATCGCTTTCACGGTGGGATTTAGAAGAAGCATGGTAAGTTGACTAAGAAGCTTTTTTTATTTTTCTTTGCTTGATGGGATCAATGAAGACCCCAAAAACTCTAAAAGAAAAATTCTAACATGACAAGATTTTAGACATTTAGGAAAGGAGTTGGTTGTTAATTTACATTTTCTCCTGCGATGCATGACCATAGTGTAAGCATTCTTATTCATATCTATGACTGTTCTGTTTACGGGGCCAGACTTATTGCATGCTTGTACAATGAAACACAAAAACATAGCAAAACCAGGAACTCCGGAATACCATTCTGATTCATTTCGAGATTTTTGCGGCTAGTTCTCTAACAAGCTTAGCGGCGACCATTGCTGTCATGCCATCAACAGTATCACGCTGCGGGTTGAATTCGACAACATCAGCCCCGACAACATCTCCCTGAAGGTTATGTAAGATGTTAAGGACGTCTCGGAAAGAGAGACCTCCTGGCTCAATGTGGGACACTCCGGGTGCAAATGCCGGATCCAAACAGTCCACGTCAATCGAGATGTACACACCTTTCACTCCTTCTCCTAGTTTCTGTACAAACCCTTTCAATGTAGTACTTAAAATGTAACAAATGCACAAAACCTCTAATAAGGAGTGCATATAAAGTCCCAACCGAATTCCTCAAACTAAACTTTATTTAAAACCGAACTAAGCTCTAATTTAAAACCACAATTTGTTAAGCCTATAATACTCTTTGTCTTGTCTAAGTTTAGAGAGGGATAGAGATACCAGATTTTCCAAAATTTGGCGATCTCTTGAGAAGGTTCGCATCTCATACTGTTCTACTCCAAATCTCTTGCCCTGTTCCCGTCCTTCCTGGTTTATCGATCTAATCCCAACCTACGATAAAGTTTGGGTTCTCCTTAGGAATATCTTTCCCCGAGATTACAATGTATATACAACCGAGACATTGAACAAACCTGTAAAAGACGCCGAGCATAGCCACCTTCCATGATACGAGCAAAGGAAGATGCATGAGAGTACTTGTTGCCTTCAAAACAGTCATATATATCAGGATGTGCATCAAGATGAAGAATGTCCACAGGTCCTCCAAGTTTCTCAGAAACCGCTCTAATAACCGGATAAGATATGGAATGGTCTCCACCTAATACCAATGGACGTAATGGTTCCTGACACAACAAACATTTGGACTTTTAGCTGCTAAACACCATCAGGATGCTCCAATAATAAAAATCAAGAGAGACTAAATACCACTCTGTTCCATGTACACCTCAAATAAAACAAGTGTTGATCTCAATCTCAAACACTAAGATGTCAAAAAGGACTTCTCCACAGATCTGAGTATCGGAAACCTATTAACCGAATAGGTACGGTAGCATAACACTAGTGTTAATGGTTAAATATCTTACCTCTTCCATCACAAGCTTTACAGATTCGCTTATAACATTCATCAGTCTATCATCATCAACCCCACAATCTCTAATCTCTTGCACCGGAACATCCCCAACATCAGTTAGAACCCGTGGATCCTTTAGCTCCTTCCCTGCAATATATTCCACAATCTAATCTCAAGCACAAACAAGTACACCATAAATTACTCGTAAAAATGGAAGATCAATGACTATATAGCACATGTTGAGTTATCATTGCAACAAACTCCTCATGGTTTCACTAGAATTAAACGATCAAACGTGCGAAACAACTCCACAACCAAAAACTTCCAACATTCAAAATCTACAATCTAATATTCCAAAGACAAGTTCAGAACACAGACATAGGCCCTAACACAAGTTTGTATCGAAAATCGCAACCGAAGCAGAGAAACTAGAGCTACCTTCTTCAGTGGAGGAGTTTGTGCTACCACACCAAATAGCTTCTCTAATTCTTGGAGGAGCAAAAGCAGGACCTTGAAGGAAAGACGAATTGTGACCAAGAGGTACACCAAGAAGAGATGTTGAAGCTTTGGCTCCTCCTAAGAGACGCACTAACTCTCCCTACAACAACAATATACACAATTATCTATATCTCATTTTCATAACAACAAACAGAAAGAAAAACATTAGAAAATGAAGAAGCTTTCATATTCAAGTGTATACTTTGAGTTTTGCCCTTTCACGAATGAGAGTTAACGAAGCATCGATGACACGACTCTGCCCTTTATCGATCAAAGTAGAAGACACGCTCGTGAACGAAGCTGATTTGAGTTTCTGTAAGTATTGAAACCCTCTCTGCCCAATCTTCGACATATCTGAAATTTTTAGATCTAATACACAATTTTTCAAAACGAAAGAAAGAAAAGAAAAGTAAGATCAGGCAAGAATCAAGATTCTATATTAAAAAGAAGACAGACCGATTTTGAAAATTTTCGATGGAAGGCAACACAAAGTCGGTAAGTGAGTGATGACTTCCTCTGAGAAATCTCTGTTAGTCGGCTCGGAATCAGTGACGAGGAGTCATTGTAATTTTATCTCTTCTCATTTTTTATCTAATCTTTTTTTTTTTGTCCAATTTTTTTCCCTGAATTTGTAATAACGTATTCGCTAGACTGTAATCGGACCATCCGGTTTTCATATTCTGCGGCGGTTTAAGAAGTTCAAGAAAAATGCTTCTTGACCAAACAAATAATAATAAAAATAAAAATGCTTAAACGCATCTACTAATTTATCTTTTCCACATCATCTTCTACATCATTGACACATCACTTTTTGTTTTTTTCAATTTTTTTGTTTGGTTCGAATTTTATTTCAAATTTAATACACAATTATTTTGATAAAAAAATTAATACACATACTAATTATAAATTTGGTTTTAACATTACAAAAATAATTTGAAAATGCATTATTCATATTCTAAATTAAACAAGAAAATTATTAACTTATATGAATATATTTCATTAAAATAATAACAACCACCAAATCCTTCCCAAGAGTCTGCCATCCCTCCTTAAAAAAACTCAACCGTATAACCATCCGGACCTGGTGATTTATTTGCAGCCATAGCGAATAGAACCTCTTTGACTTCTGATTCCGTTACTCCCTTAATTAACCCTTGTTTATCCTCTAAAGAGCATCGGAAATCCAGCAACTCACCAATCTCGGTAGCACTTGTGACCCAAAAAATCTTCATGAATATGATTGAGAAAAGAATCGAAGTGATTTACATCCATCTATTGTATCTCATTTTTTTTGTTGGTCACAACTCCATTCATCTCCAGTTCTCGTATCCCATTTCTAACTTCTTTTATCTTCACCGCACGATGATAGGCTTTTGTATTTTTATCTCTCACAATCATCCAATTCAACTTTAATTTTTGTAACAAATAGCATTCTTCTATATTTCCAACTTTCTCCCAGTGCTCAAAAGCTGCATTTTCCTCTTGCTGAGAGATCTTCAATGTAGCTTGTATATTCAGCTCCTGCTTAGTGCACAACGACTCGTAATCAGTTTTCACTCTTTGAGATATGTTACTCAAAGCATATCTTGATATCTGCCTGACAATAGGTTTCAAATTCTTGAGCTTCTTTGAGAATCGAAATAAGGCAGAAGTGGAATGGAATGCACTACAAGAAAACATGTCTTTTACAACGGACACATTCGATGTAAAATCGATTTTGGGATGAATTAGCGACGATTTGTCAATCGTCGTAAAAGATCGTCGTTATTCAAAAATTGTCGTAAAAAATTGGAACGAATACTAATCGTCTTAAACTATTCGTCGTAAAATCGACGTAAATTTACATTGATTTTATGACGACATTTATCTCATTGGTATATCGTTGGTAAATCGTTGGAAAATTACATCGCCTTTACATCGAAAAAATAAAATTTGTATTCTGAAATTCGTTGTTAAATCGTCGTAATAAATTCGATGGTAAGTCGATGTAAAATTAATTCGATGTAAAATAGTCGTAATCATATATCGATGTAAAGTCGTCCTAAATCATGGTTCGGTGTAAAATCGTCGTAAATTATAGATCGATGTAAATCATTGGTCGATGTAATTTCGATGTTATTTATAAATTATATAATTAATAAAATAATAATTATAAATTAAATTAATAATTATTAAAATTATAATTAATTAATTATATATAATTAATAAATTTATAATTATAAATTTAAATTTTATAAATAAATTCAAAATATTCAATAAAATTCCAATTACAAATAATAAAATTACAATTTGAAATACTAATTATCTAGGTTAATATCTAAGTTCTGAAAAAGCTCCGCGTCCGTAGCGGTTCTCCGCTTCAATTCTGACCTCTAATCCGCATTTGGCTGCTCATCCCTTGGGCCCGATGTCGATGCACCCGTATGACGCTGCCTCATTGCGCTCGCCAAACGGGGATTAGTCTCGGCAATAATATCGAATAGAGCGTCGTATCCTTGGATCTTCGATGTAAAATCCTCTCGCAAAGTGTTGATCTCGGCGTGGGCGACGTTTAACTCTTCCCGCAACACAACCGGATCCTCGAAAGAATGATGTGAAGAAGACGAGGCGACATGATTATCTCGAATCGATCCCATCCCTAAACTTCGGCCATTTTTCTTCGGGGCAACCTAAAAAAAAATAAACGTTAAATTTAATAAATCAAACACAAATTAATTCCTAAAAAACTATTAATTATTACCTCTTCAAATATGGAGTCCATCTTGGCAGTGGACAGGGCCAGTGTGCATTGGACTGAGCTACCGCTAGGTGATAGCTGCTGAGAGAGCTGAATTTGACGCTCGGCGTTCTTTGCCATAGCGTCATTGTAGACTTTCTCCGCCTGAGCATCCACAAAACCACCATCTTTCCTTTTGTGAGTTTCCTCAAAAACTTTGGTCATTGCAGGAAGTTCGCCTCCGTATGCCTAGCAAAACAACATATGAAAAAAACGTAAACGGTTAATGATTATAGTTAATAACAAAATCACAAAAATAGAAATTAACCAAAAAAATCATACCATTTGAAGGCGCCTTCCCGCAAAAAACGATTGACCTGAAGTATGTGGCGTAACCGCTGGAAGACCCTCTGGACCGACAGTGTTCCGAGAAGCCGAACACTTAGCGGCTACTTCCTGCGAATGCAGATCTATCCAATAGATTTTCAAGCCGTCCCAAACTTCAGAAGACACGTATAGGGGCCTCGCCTTATCGCCAATAACCTCCCAGTTCCTCTTCCAATCAGAGACGGTATTGTTTAGCCATAGTTTTGCCTTCCCTTTAAACTTGGTCTTCACTGTTTCGTTGAACCCAATGTCCCATTGCCATTTTTGCTATAAGAAAAAACTCCAATAAAATTAGAAACGATTAAAAATAGTTATAATTAGTTAAATAAAAAAAAAATTAATTCTCAAAAAAAAGAAAAATTACTGCGAAACATTTGAACCACGTCTCGATAACGTCGTTCGGAACCACATACCAATTGTGGTGAGGCTCCATGAAATAAATTTTAATGGTCTCAGACACACCCCGTCCGACTTTGGTATCGAGACCAAACCTGAGAAATAAAACTATAATTATTAGTAAATAGAATATAATTAATTACAAAAAAATTAAATAATTTTAAACTTACGTACCAAAAAGTTCCCGATGATAACACCGATTTTTGACCATTTTTATGGATCATTTTCATATTATTTTGCAGGTGTTTTAACTCCGTTTTCAATAGTTTTCAAATGATTTCCATGTTTTAGTGTTTTGAACGACATTTCATGTAACTCGGAGTAAAATAGTGCATTTCGGAACAAAAGTACGTTTTTGGATAAACTTGCACTGTCAGAAGTCTTGCCATCATAGGAGGCATTCTCACTGTCTGATCATCACCAAATTTGGACACGACAAAGTAGAGACAACCAGGTTTCAAATGCAATTGGATGGGGAAAATCTATTGGTTGGATCCTAAAATATACCCGAAACACCGAAGACCATTGAGACTACCGAGAAGCAGTCCACCGCAGGTCGAGAGCTCCCACCCGCGGTTAAACACCAGTTCGCCACTCCTAGAGAGCACCGACCCACGGCCAGAGCCCAGTTCGCCACTCCTGGAGAGCACGGACCCGCGGACAGAGCCCAGTTCACCACTCCTGGAGAGCATGGTCCCGCGGCCAAGCCAAATTCGCCTAATTCAAGTCGTTTCTTCACCCGAGGCCAAAACTGTCTTTTCTCGTCAAACCCTAATCGACCAAAACAAGTTGAAGACCTATTTATACTTATTTTACAGACTCAATTAGAGGGAGAGACCAGAGAGATTAGTTTAGAGATTTTTGTCGCTTTCTTTTAGTTTTTGCAAGACTTTTGTTCGTTACTTTCGAGATTGGTGGAGAGGTGCTCACCGGACTTCATTCTTAAAATCGTGAGGCTCCTTCATCAATCTCCTGCAATTTATTTAATCATGATTTTCATCTCATCTATGTGTGAGTAGTTTTATTGTTGGGTTTAAAGAGATCACTACAAGAAAACAGATTTTTTACTACTGCAAAAACAGTCGGAAATCAGTAGCAAAACACCATGTTACAACTGATTACCGACTGATTTCTGTAGTAGGTAAAGGTCTCGTCGCTAAAAAATCAGTAGCAAAATTACTACTGATTTACGACTGATATTAGGCGGTCATTATTTAGTCGCTAATCAGTAGCAAAATTTTACGACTGATTAGTGACTGAATAGTGACTGAATTTTGCTACTACAGCTGTAGTCGGTAATCAATCGTAAAATTTAGTTACTGAATTGCGACTGATTACCTACTACTTTAGCTACTGATTTGCTACTGGTTTGTGATTTGTTTACAACTGATTTTAGATATTCAGTAGCAAAATATAACTACTGATTAGCGACTGATATATTGTTTAAATTAAAAAAAAATTCAATTTATTAATATAAATGTAGACTAATTACATATAAAATATTCAAGTTTACAAAAGTAAAGTAAAACAAATGAAGAACAGAAATCCATACACCAAATTTGGGTTTGAAATTACATATAAATGTAGACTAATTACACCAAACAAATGAAGTTGTACCATCGCGAAGCTCCAGCCACCGCACCACGTGGTCGTCACTCTATCGCCGGAAGTTCTTACAAAAAAAGTAGATTGAGCATTAATTAAACTATCTTCCCAAGAATCAAATAATAGCTCTCAGTTCTTACAAAAAAAGCATTGAGTACTGAATGAAAACACATTCATAGAAAATCAAATTGAAAGAAAGGAAGAACTCAGCTAAAATTACTAATAAGTCAATAAACAATCAATAATAGAGAGGTAAAAGAAGAAGCTAAAAGCTAAGAAAGAGCAAGCAATAGCATGAGACTAACACAATCACACCTTTCCGAGAAAGATCCATTCTTTGTTTAATGAGGATATATGTCCAGAATTACCAAACGTAATCACATTCCCAAAACTAGGTTATCTTGTACTTGGATGATCGATTTACTTCAATAGTCACTGAAAAGGGCATTTGGTTGGTAATCGAATGAATACTTACAAGTTTAATAGCCACTTCTTCACTTGTCTGGATATTGGTACCTAAAAAACGCAGATATTTAGTAACCACAAACGAGAGTTGAATTCGAGAAGAAGAAGAAGAAGAAAAAACAATACCAATATAGATCTCTCCAAATGATCTCACCTTCATCTTTGTCGAACACTGCATCTATGAATATATCCTGAGGATTTTCTTCAAGACATCTGAAAACATATAAGGGAAATAAACGCATGACTAAACTTTGGAGCCATCAAGCATTCAAGAAAATTGATGTAACGCAAATGTATGATTTCAGTGAGAGAAAAAAGAAGAAGGAATTGAAGCAGATTTCACTTAGAAAATAAGAAACTCAAACAGGTTTGTACTTTTACCTCTTCTTATGTGGCTGTTCTATCTTCTTCTCCTCTTCATCTTTTACTTCCCGACGCCCATCTCCTAAACCACAGAATTTAATAACATTACTTTTAAAACAATAAGCTCCCATCGCCATCAGATACAAAAGTATAATCTCCTAAACCCGTAAAACTGTTGCAAACACCATTTATTCTCCACTACCATCTTTCAAGCATGGTAACCCAAAGATAAACACTACAAATACAAGTAAGCAGCATAACAATACCTACAAAAAAAACTTACTCTTTGCGAATTTCCGTTTGAGAAAGGGCTTCTGCTTCATGTTTCGCTTCTCAGCAGACTGGAGATTCTTCTTGGAAAATTTCCTAACTTTCTTCCCAAGCTTAGCCATATGACAGCTCCGGTACTACGGTTCTGCAGATGGTTTCTAGGGTCAACAACGATTCAATAACCAGGTCGATAAATTCGGATTCCCAATCTAAGACTTTGAAAAATTGTATCCCAATTAATCTAGATAAAGTTTCTAAGACCCGTGCTTTACGATAGAAACGGAAAAAATAAACAATCTCTTTGCTCAATTTCCTCCGAAGACAAGCTACTCTGAAAGTCGACAGAAACCTTGGACAAGGAATAGAAGAAACCTTACCGTTTAGAGCTCTCGCCGCCGTCCTCCAGCACTTTAGAGCACCGTCACGCCGCCGCGCCGAAAGATCCCGCCACCGCACCGCACGCCGCAGATACATGCTGCTTCGCTACTCCCGGAGACGACGCGAAACGGAGCTCCGATGAACCCTACGGCCAAAACGCCGACCTCAGCCGAAGCCAAAACACCGACACATATTGCTCAACCTAAAATTAGATCTTGTCCGTTGATAGGACGAAGACGCGAGACTGGGAAGAGATTTGATCGGGAGATAGATGCTCCGCCGTCAAAGTGAAGAGAAGTAGCCGGCGGGGAAGCGATCGAGGACTGACTGTAGAAGAAGACATTCAAAGAATCAAAGCCTTGAATGGAGATGAAGGAAGAGGAGAAGAAGGGGACAAGAGGCGGAAAAAAAACAAATTAGATCTTGTCCGTTGGATTTATTATATCAACGGTAGATGATAAATCAAAGTGCAATCATTGTCTCAATGGATTATCCAATGAGAAAGAAGCTTTCATTATATTGTCATTTGGT
Organism: Eutrema japonicum; assembly: GCA_030161315.1. Classification (NCBI taxonomy): domain Eukaryota; kingdom Viridiplantae; phylum Streptophyta; class Magnoliopsida; order Brassicales; family Brassicaceae; genus Eutrema; species Eutrema japonicum. The sequence goes on along the minus strand of BSQW01000012.1, from coordinate 17,679,478 downwards.
TAGATTTATGCTTAAAAATAATTATAAGTACATAGTTTAGGATTGGTTTTATGTAAAGTATATATGTAAATGGTGTAAAATATTGGTTTTATGTATATATATAATTATTATATTTTGATTTTATGGTTTATGATTTAACTTCTATGATTAAAAATTTAATTTTTTAAGGTTTAGAGTTTATGATTTAGGGTTTGGAGTATAGGTTTAAAGTTTAGGGTATGGGGTTTGGGGTTTAGGTTTAAGAGTTAAGGTTTGAAAAAGATTTATAAAACTTGACTTTTTTATAAGTGTTGGATCTTAGTTTTGAGGTATATTATAGTAATTTATTATAAGTTTAAATTTTAGGGTATGGAGTTTGGGGTTTAGGTTTAAGAGTTAAGGTTTGAAAAATATTTATAAAACTTGACTTTTTTATAAGTGTTGGATCTTAGTTTTGGGGTATATTATAGTAATTTATTATAAGTTTAGGGTATTGGGTTTGGGGTTTAGGTTTGCAAAATATTTATAAAACTTGACTTTTTTTTATAAGTGTTGGATCTTAGGTTAAGAATTAAGGTTTGAAAAAGATTTATAAAACTTTATTTTTTTATAAGTGTTGGATCTTAGTTTATGATTTAGGGTTTGGAGTTTAGGTTTAAAGTTTAGGGTATGAGTTTTGAGGTTTAGGTTTAAGAATTAAGAATTAAGGTTTGAAAAAAATTTATAAAACTTGACTTCTTATAATTGTTGGATCTTATTATTTTTTTTAACATGGGATGATCCCATGCCTATGTAAGAGCATAGACTAATCCCCATGGAGAGTGATACCGCTGAGTAGCCCACTCCCGGGTTTTCTTAATGGGCTTAACATGGCACCATTTCGGCTGCCCAAATGGAATGATGTGATAATTTTGCGCTTGGGGAGAGTTTTGGGGTATAGTATAGTAATTAATTATAAGTTTAAAGTTTAGGATATGGGGTTTGGGGTTTAGGTTTAAGAATTAAGGTTTGAAAATATTTATAAAACTTGACTTGTGTTTGGGGTTTAGAATTTATGATTTGTAAGATGATTATATTTAAAAAATTGTAAGTGTTGAATTTTTTGTATATTATTTGATATGCAATTGTAAGATCTAGTTTACAATTTAATATTTATAGTTTATGATTAAGGTTTAGGGTTTAGGGTATGTGTTTGGGTTTTAGAATTTAATATTTATAAAGTGATTATATTAAAAAAATTGTATGTGTTAATTTTTTTGTATATTATTTGATATTTATGTGTAAGATCTAGTTTACAATTTAAGATGTAGAGGTTATGATTAAGGGTTAGAGGTTTAGGGTTTAGGGTTAAGGGTATATAAACTGTTGTTGTTATTAATTAACGAATATCCCACTTGGCTCAGATGGTAAACTCCGTTGTTTCTACTTCGAGTGTGAGGGTTCGAAACCCACAATGGGTTTTATTTCAAAAAAATACATTATATCAAAACGGCTTCATTCTGGTTTCATTTCGATAAACTATGTGATTTCGGGATATAAACTGTTGTTGTTATTCATTAACGTATATCACACTTGTCTCAGATGGTTAACTCCCTTGTATCTACTTCGAGTGTGAGGGTTCGAAACCCAGAATGGATTTTTTTTCAAAAAAACACATTATATCAAAACGGCGTCGTTCTTGTTTCATTTCGATAAACTGTGTAATTTCAGGATATAAAATGTTGTTGTTACACAATAATGTATATCCCACTTGGCTCAGATGGTTAAACACATTGGTCTTTCTTCGAGTATGCGAGTAGAATCCCAGAGAGGGTTTTTTTATAAAAAAAAAAACAATCCATCAAAACGACGTCGTTTTGTTTTTAAAAAAAAATCAGTAGCAAATTAGTCGCTAAAATTACTACTAATTAGCTACTGCATGTTTCCGACTACAATTCAGTCACTAATCCGTCGTAAAAATGCTACTAATTAAAGACTGAAATTTTTAGTCACTAAATACCTACTGATTTGTGACTGTTTGAAAATAGTCGCACATTAGTCGAAAATCAGTAGCTAAATAGTCGGTAAATTTACCGACTGCCTAATCAGTAGCAAAAACCCTGTTTTGGTGTAGTGGATTATCAAAGGTGAATTTTATGTTCGATAAAGATTTTGCTCGGTAAAATCCTAGCCGATTTCTAGAGCTCTTTCTTATGGATTGTTGTTAATGCATGAATCTAGTGGGAACTACAGGCTGATTCTAGGTGTTTAGAACCACGAGATTGCTGAATCTAAACATCCAAAAAGTGCATCCATAAGAGCATGCGCGTCGTAAGATTTCGAAAGTATACTTACGGAGTGCCGTGAACATATGAACCAGTAGGCTCATCACGATTCTTCCGCGCGGCCAAAGACGAAAGGTACTGGTCGAGTGTATAGATACATTGGTGCGTATGTTATACGGGAGTAGACTACGCCATTTTTCTGTTCAGTTTGTGGAGTTAAAATCTAGAAACACTGGTTACTAAAGAGCTAGGGACCGTGTAATTGAATCGAGCATCCCCTGAGATATATCTATCTCGACCCAACAACGTTTTAGCATCGTTACAAACCGTTTTCTTAGTGTAGTTTAGGAATTAGATTCTCGTAGTTTAGGATAGCCATCGATTTTCTTACGCATATTCGTTCTAGGTTTATTTACTACACATTATCTAAAGTCTCATAGAACAGCACCCTCTCCATGTGGATCGATACCTCAAGTACTACAACGCACATATGTGCAATTGCAAGCTTTAAGGTTTACAAATTTAAGACATGAGGTTTCAGAGACGAATCCGATACGCATCAAGTTTTTTGCGCCGTTGCCGAGGAGAGATCGCTACAGTTTCTATCACACCTTAGAGGTTAGTAAAACGACTCTAGAACAAACTTTTTCTTTTTGACTTTTGTTTTTGGTTTTACTTTATTTCAGGCTTTGAAACATGAACTCACCTCTGGAGCGAGATTGCTACTACGAGTGGGGTTGCTACAACCCATCTTTCGCTTATTACTGTCACGACTCACACTTCAACTGTGACTCGTCCAACATGGATCGAAAACCGGCACCGACCATCTACTCTCAAGGACGCCACAAGCCTCCTTATTACCAAGACGAGCCTTTTGCATCTCCGTCCGTCAACACTCAACAAAACTCTTACCATCAGCACCACCAATTTTCGGACCAGCACATCTTTAACTCAAATATTAGCATGAGTTTGGAGCGACTCAACATCATGTTAAACCAGTACCTCGACTGTCAAGTCGTAACCGAGGCGGCCATTAACAAAAGGCTAGACACAATCCAAACCAAATTCAACAAGAAGTTTGATGATCTTGCTGCCCATATCACCACACTTGAAGAACAAACTCTAAAAGATGCTGCTGCTACCAATGAGAAGACCGAAACCATGGAGGAAGAGCAAACAAAGCAAAAATACGACATTATCCAAAATTCCATGGAGATTCGCGATTCAGAGAAAGAAATCAAGAAGACTAGTGAGTTTGCTTCTTGGTACAAGGAAAGGACTGATGATGAACTCCAAGAAGTCGAATATCGCCTCACCATCCTCGAATACAAGGCTAGAGAAACCGATGCCACGGTGAATCACCTATTCGACACAAAAAGGAAGACCGAAAGTTGTTTGGAAAAACTTTCTAAAAATCATGAGGAACACGATTCAACACTTGATGATCATGTTCCTGACCTGGAGGAGAAGCCAAATGACCCCAAAGAACCAGAAAACACCGAAGGAGATGAAGAAGACGACGAACCGGTCAAGTCCCCACGGACTCCTCTCACCATTGGCGCGAGCCTTCCAGCTGCGGCCAGCCCTCCTCTTGCCGCACCTCCGTCTTCTCGACCCGCGGCCGAGATGCCATCCGCCGCGCCTGCGTCTCACTGACCTGCGACCAGCTCCTGTTCATCCTACTTTGAGACATTTAAGTCCCGAACACTCTCCTTCGAGCAAGATGCCTTCTTCATTGATTCTCAAGCCTCAACAGGCCCTACAACCAACCTAGAACCAAAATCTATTGTCCCTTGCAACATGGTTCTTTCTACTCAACCATTCGAGGAAATTGAAGAACAATACTCTGAAAAAGAAGGTCCAAGGTCATTCCTCTATGACTCCGATCTTAGCTATATTTGTGACTCTGACTTCGAACCCAACACCTCCCGCAAGCCCAATCCCAGAAGAACCAAAGACGCAAAGTATTACGCGAGAGAGATTGATCGAGTTCAACAACTTCGTGAAGTCAATCCCAATGTATGTTTCTTTCAAAATAGTGTGGGAAATGGGACCACTAAACTCTTTCTTTGGCTACAGCAATGAGAGCAAGGAAGACATCCACACCTATTTCATGAGAGCAAGACGTTCAACAATGCCTTATGCCGCTTCTCACGCTATCTGAATCTACCGTCCCGAGAAGTACCGAGAGCCCTCGAACAAGAAAAGCCGAGAGGAGTTGGAGGAGTTCAACAACGTGGTTCGAAATCTACCTAGATGTACTACTTTTGCTAGAGCTTTCATGGATCATATGATTAGCCACTTCTTTTGTGAAAGCAAAGAATCCGTCAAGGAGATAGAAGATCTTTTCACGAATGCTATGAACGGAAAACCCATTATGAGTCTCCTTAAGATTGAAGAGGGAGGTCAGTTTCTAATCACTTGCAACATATGTGGATTTAAGTTTAAAGATGTTCTTTGTGATTCCGGAGCTTGCCTAAGCATCATGTCAAAATCGACCGCCAAGCGTATCGGTCTCAAGCACGTGCACCGTACCCAAACAAAGCCCAACATGGCCGATGAGACGTGCGTCACACCAAAAGGGATGCCTTTGATACGCCAATAAGGATTGGAGATTGCATAGCGCCCGTTGATTTCTACATTTTCAAGATAACGAAAGTTGATTCAACATCGGTGATCTTAGGATGGCCGTTGCTGTCAACCGTTGGAGCCATCATGGATTGGCCAAATCGATGTGTGTCATTTGCAAACATCGGCAAAGATGGGTTCTACACCGTTGTCCCGCTCAATCCCAAGAGGGAAGGTCACATCAATGCAAAAGACCACGATCCCGACTCACTATGGAGCGATGATTCACATGATGCGGAAACCAAAAGGAGACCGAAGAAGACTTGTCGTAAGACACTGTCCTTCAACGACTAAGCTCACCTCGTTACCAACGTCGAGTTAAATGACTTTAATCAAAAGCGCTCAATGGGAGGCAACCCATTTTAGGTACGTGTTCTTATTAGTTTTTATTTCTTTTTCTATTAACGTTTTCTTTCTTTGTTTTTCAGCTTTCTAAAAAATAAAAAAAAATAAAAACAGAAAATACAAAAAGATGGAGACACAGTTCGAAGCTACTCGGTCCAGCCCGAACCGCAAGGAAAGACTTGACCGCAAAAGAAGCTCGACAGCGGCTGCACAAGCCAGACCCACAGAGAGCTAGCCCGTGGCCGCGGTCGCGATCAACCGACCCGCGGCCGGCTTGCCAATGGCCGCGGCTACACAAGCCCGACCCGCGGCCAGCCCTCTGACGATCCCGGTCGACTCCGTTGGATCCCCGATCGATTCCCAACCATTACCAAACATCCCCACATGTACTACCCAACCGCATCCAGGTAAGTTTTATTTTTCCCTTAAACTTTTTTAATTATTTACATCCATCTATTTATTCGTCCTTACCCGATTTATTTCACACTGAGGACAGTGTGATATAAGTCTGGGGAGGATTTCATCCCTTACTAACCACCACTTCTTTTATTTGTTTTTGCATTTTGTATTTTTCGACGTTTTTCTTAAAAAATTTCAAGTTTTTCGAAAAGCGTAGGAATAGGTTTTGAGGGAATGATGAAAGGAATCCATGACGATAACCAACCAGTGTGCTTCTACGCTATCTCCTAGTAACATGCTCTTTCGTAATTTAGTTCTAGACTAGGCGGTAGCTAGAGTTTATGTTAATGCGAAATCCCTAGAGGAATTTAGACCGTAGAGGTTCTTTATGATGGAATATGATGGCTCTATTTTATTTGGACTTAATCTTGACTTAATTTTCTCATCAAAGGTTTAGGCAAAGATAACGAACCATACATTCATGACGTACTTTTACCACTCTTTGTCATACATGAATGGCAAGTTCATCTTTAGTTGGTATCCCACCCGAAACTTAACCATTGTTCAAACCTCATGCAACTCTCTTTGTGTCTTATGTGCAAAAACGCCGGAGAGGGAGGAACGACACAATATTCAGTAACTAAAGACGGAGACTATACGCGATTGGTGGAGGTGAATTCAACAAAGATAAGAGCTTGGTTCTGCCTTGGAAAAATCAAAAACATGGTAAATTTTTGTTCCCCTAAGACTCATTATCATAAAGGCGTTTCCTACTTTCAAAAAAAGAAAAGAAATAAAAAATAATCGAAAGGGAAAGGAAACAAAAGCCTAAAAAGAGTCTAGGTTGGTCGAAATACTTATGAGGCATCCATGGTTCGTTTGTGAGAAGTCTGTCATTCCGAGCCCACAAAAAATTCTAAGTCTGGGGGAATGACAAAAAAATTCTGTTTTCGGAAGGAGAAAGTGCAAAATTTTTACGCAAGAAGAAGTGACTGGAAACTGTGGTTATCAATAGGTCATTCCTCTCTTGCTGTTTCGCATAATGTCTCGCACCCTCCTGTGAAATTATGGTAACCCAAAACACTCTTAACCTCACCTCTAAATACCTTTAATACCTAGCCTCGATTGTCTTGTTTCAATCCTTTTGATGAGAAACCCACACCTATACTTAATGAATGTAGAGAGCTAGTTGACCTGATTTTTGGATCTTGAAAGTTTATATTTCGTATGGCAGATACCGTGGACTAGTGTTACGGGAACTTCTTGTGAGAATTTTCTAGGCTAAATTGCGATTGATGTAGTTCGATGGTTATGGTTTAGAAGGACAGTCTCTGAGGTTCCTAGTTCCCGATGATTTTTGTTTGATCTTTCCAAGCTTTGGTTTTGTTTTGTTTGAGGACAAACAAAGCCTTAAGTCTGGGGGAGTTGATAACACCGGTTTTTGACCATTTTTATGGATCACTTTCATATTCTTTTGCAGGTGTTTTAACTCCGTTTTCAATAGTTTTCAAATGATTTCCATGTTTTAGTGTTTTGAAAGACATTTATGGAACAAAAGTACGTTTTTGGATAAACTCGGACCGTCAGAAGTCTTGCCATCATAGGAGGCCTTCTCACCGTCTGATCATCACCAAATTTGGACACAACAAAGTAGAGACAACCAGCTTTCAAAATGCAATTGGATTGGGGACAATCCATTGGTTGGATCCTAAAATACACCCGAAGCACCGAAGACCGATGAGGCGGCCGAGAAGCAGTCCACCGCGGGTCGAGAGCTCCCACCCGTGGCCAAACACCAGTTCGCCACTCCTGGAGAGCATGGACCCGCGGCCAGAGCCCTGTTTGCCACTCCTGGAGAGCACGGACCCGCGGCCAAGCCAAATTCGCCTAATTCAAGTCGTTTCTTCACCCGAGACTAAAACCGTCTTTTCCCGTCAAACCCTAACTAGACCAAAACGAGTTGAAGACCTATTTATACTTATTTTACAGACTCAATTAGAGGGAGAGATCAGAGAGATTAGTTTAGAGATTTTTGTCGCTTTCTTTTGGTTTTTGCAAGACTTTTGTTTGTTACTTTCGAGATTGGTGGAGAGGTGCTCACCTGACTTCGTTCTTAAAATTGTGAGGCTCCTTCATCAATCTCCTGTAATTTATTTAATCATGATTTTCATCTCATCTATGTGTGAGTAGTTTTATTGTTGGGTTTAAAGAGATTATCAAAGAGAAATATAATTTCTTCAGCTATGGCTAAGTAATCTCCTTGTTGGGTATAGGGGTTTGAAGGGGAGCTTATGGTTCGATTATTGATACAGATTAATTAGGGTTCTTCATTTTATCCTTGTTGTTAATGCGTTGCTAGACTAACCGTCTTAGCAATCGATATTAGGTATTTTAGAGCCACGGAAGTGTTGTATCTAATCGCTTGACATAGGGTAGACGAGCAAATCTGTCGTAAGATTTTAGAAGTATACTTACGGAGAAATTGTGGGCGTAAATTACCATTGAGAGTATCATTCACTTCTTGCGCGGGCGGAGTCGGAAGCTACAATCCGAGTAATGAGGTGAGTAGGTGTGTAGGATTACGGTAGTAGAATACACGCAGCGTACGTGTTCCAAGTTCAATAACCCAAAGACGAAAAAATGTCGCTTTAGAAATCCTAGAAATCTCCTCGTAAAAATTGGCCATAAACCCTAGAAAATTCCCGATTGCCCAACGCTTCGTTTAATTGATTCAAAACCTTGATAAAATAGTTAGTTAGCTACCGCCCTTCTTAGTTTAGTTTAGATTTCATAGATACGACCGTGACAAAATCCAAAAAACTCGTTAGAAATTGGACAACGTCTATCCATGTGGATTCGATCCCTAATTGCTATTTCGTGTGCTGTGCACTTGCGACTTAGAAATAAAGGGTAAAACCCCACGCCGGGGTTAATTCCCGGTGTGTCAGCTCACCTAGGACCGAAAGTTTAGACGATGCCCAATGATTTGAACAGGCCGAGTCATACACTTCGTTGGCCGAGGCGAGGCCTATTCGTATGCTATGAGCCCAGACGAGGTCTATTCATCTACTGTCATGGGCCGAGCCATGAGCCCTTCAGACGATTCCAGTGATTAATCACCCTAGGAGAGATCTCAAGTCGGCGGCCGCACTTAGGAAGAAAGTAATTCCTTTATATTCTCTGAGATTTTCGCTTAGGCGGTGTACCGAGTATGTATAAGTAGATAGCAAATTCAATCATAAACACACACGCTTTTTACCCTAGCAGAATACTTAGCAATATTTTGTACGCATTGCTTCCTAAACAACAATAACAAAAAACCATCTTTGGATCTTTCCTCTTGTGTTTCGATCTTAGAAACTTATGTTCCCTCTTAAAATCCTTACAATAATTTAGTTGTGTGAGTTTCGACTCCCAAAATTTGGCGCCGTCTATGGGGAAGAGAAGTTTTCTTACTCACGGAAATCACAAAGAACGAGATCCGAAGAGATGGTTGAAGACGCACCAAGAACCGGTGACGATATGAACAACAATGGTGGTAACCCCCTAGAGTCGACCCCATCGGCTCTCCTCCAACTACAATGGAGGCTACTATTCGGTGCCCATGGCCTAAATGAAGGATATGCTCGACGTGTTGCTGAAGCAAGCGGATGAGCAAGATCACATGAACAAAACCCTAGCGGAGAGGCTCGAGACTTTGACGTCGGAGAGCCGAAATCGAGACCTTCATGCCAAAAACTTTGGCTCGGCGATGAACCAGCCCAGAGGTATCCCGAGGAGATTCGGCCTCAACCCAACAGCCCCCAACTTCTCAACACTCAAAGGCATCTCCAAACCATCTTAGAGGAATCCCGTGGAGATTCTATCTCAACCCGACGACCCTTAATCTCTCAACACCTCCAGATGCCTCGACACGCACCTCAGTAGTCCCAAAGGGACTACCACCTTTGAACTTGTCCGACGACATTGTAACTATTCATGATGCTCTTCACCAAGCTTTGAACTGGATAGAGGCCGAGCAAGATCGAGATGCAGCTTAAAAATGATTCAAACCGACAAAATTCGCCGGGGTGACTCTTCCAAAGTAATCCAATCAAAAGGATGGAAAGGAATCAAAGAAATTTTAAAGTAACCCTCGAGCCTACAGTGTTGGAAAGACCACCTCTTTCAAGGGAAAAATAGAGCTTATCGCACTAATAAATGGATCTGAGATGAAAGCGCATATTGTGCTATCCACAAATAAAAGGCCATAACACTAAAAATTGCAAAAAGTTGGGAGATCTGTTCGTGGGAAAATTTTCCGCTGGCGATTTCTCTGAAATCGATATTATGCACCTTGTAGACGAAATGTCCAAGGATCGAACTAAAATGGATGAAGATACTCCATCTGAGAAAAAGGCAACTGCGACCGACACATCGAATTCTTCTCCTAAAAAGAGGATCGACGTGATAATGGGAGGGTCTAATTTTTCGTGATTCGATCAACGCGGTCAAATTACATTAGTGAAAAGTGGCCACTCAAATCCCAAAGGTCAGAAAAACCATGACAAACGACAATGTCATTATGTTTGATGAGGAAGAAACTATTCACCTCGGCAAGCCACATGACAACGTTGTAGTCATAACCCTCGACCTTGCAAATTACGAGTTGTCTAGAATTCTAATTGACACAGTAGCTCTGTAGACTTGATCTTCCTCGATACTCTATTTTGAATGGGAATTCGGAAGAATGATATCAAAGGTCCACCAACCCCGGTCGTAGCATTCAACTGTGAAACTACAATGTCTCTAGGGACGGTTAAGTTACCGGTGTTCTCTGAAAGTGTCACCATATTGACAGAGTTTACGGTCTTTGACCGGCCTGCGGCTTACAAAATTATTTTGGGCACTCCATGGCTATACCAGATGAAGGTTGTTCCATCGACCTATCATCAATGCTTGAAATTCCAACTCCTGCTGGAGTAAAATAAATATTAGAAATTCAAAGACTATCTCGTGCTTGTTGTATGACCTCGTCCGAGCTCTTACTTAAAAAGATAATCAACGTGTCGATACATAAAGTATGCATCAACGATGATCATCCTGATCAATGCATAAATATTGGTGTCGCTATCCGCGGAGACGTAAAGGATATTTTTATTGTTTTTCTTAAAGAAAAAAAGGAAACCTTTGCTTGGTCAATAAACGGCTTGGGATCGATCTGAAATTATCTATCACAAGCTTAATATCAATCCTAATTTCAAAATGATGACATATAGAAAGCATAAATGAAGAAAACTCGGGCCCAAGCAGTTCGAGGTGGATAGACTTCCGGATGCCGGATCAATCCGCGAGGTCAAATTGTTGGGATCTCACCAATTCCTTTAGATTATGCTAGAAAAGAAGAAAACACAATGGAAGAAAAGCTTGAGAAGGAATCGCAAGTTTGTGGAATTGGAAATGAAGGCATGAGTGTTTGTACAACAAAGAAGAAGAAGAGTTAGTCAAACATGTGCACATCACGAGAAAGAGTCACATTTACTTTTTGATAATAGGAAATAGTTTGGTTTTTCCTTATTTGGTTTTGAAGAAATATGTTAAGAATTAAATCTATAAATAATGTAGCCTGTAGGGCAAAATATTATTCAGATCAATAAGAAACAATTTTACGTTCTACCCAAAATTTCTTATTCTGAGAGCAATTCAGTTTCTTTTGTTTTCTTATCACAATATTCCAACATGGTATCAGAGCTAAGGTTAATGGAGTAAAGATCCTAGCAACCTAATATCACAATTCATCACAAGAAACCACAAGTAACGACAAGTTCACAAAAGATGGAATCAAGCACAACACAAATTATTCCTGTGTTTGATGGGAAAAACTTCAGTCTATGGATCAAGAGGATGAAGACAATACTAAGGTCTAGATCTCTATGGACTATTGTTTCAGAAGGAATTCCAAAATCACCAGAAACCAGTAAAATACCGACGAAGGAAGAGCTTAAATCGGTAAAGGAGTGGGAATAATTAGAAGTCAAGGATCAGCTTGCCTTACAACTTATTCACAGCGCCTTGAGCGAAGAAATTCTTGGAGGAAGAGTCTCCGATGAAGAATCAGCCAAAGCGGCATGGGATTTACTGCATACAGAATACAAAGGAGATCCAAAGACATCACAAATTAGACTACAAAGGCTAAGAGCAACTTTCTGGAGTGTAAAGCAGAAAGAGAAGGAAACATTAAGGGAATTCACTAAGAGAATTATTGAACTCAACAACGAGATGAAGTCATATGGAGACAATATGCCTGAAGAATATTTGGTGTCAAAAGTTTTATCTTCTTTGACAACCAAATATGATCCTTATGTGGGTGTGATAGAGCAAACCAAGGATTTACAAACAATCACTTTACAAGAATTGACAAACGCGCTACAAATGCAGGAAAACAGACTTGAAGATAGAGATGAAAACAGTTCAGAAGAAGGGGCATTCTATGCAAGGTTCAAGAAGCCACTGCAAAAGAGTCAAGAGATAAATCAAATTTTCGAAGAATATGATGATCAAGAAAGAAAGCCAAGATGGTGCAGCTACTGCCGGAAAGATAATCATTATGAAGCAGATTGTTATTTCAAAAACAAGAAACAGACCAGTGATCAAAACAGACAGCAAAAGTCACAAATAAAATGTTTTAACTGTGGAGACTCTGGACACAAATCTAGGGACTGCAGAATGAAGAAAAATCAACAAGCTTACATGCATCAAGAAGAAGTTAACATCGAAGAATTATCATTTGCAGCAAGTCATATACCAACAATTCAAAGCACATGGATTCTTGACAGTGGAGCAACAATTCACATGGTCAAAGAAGAAAGATTGTTCTCAGATCTGGATAAGTCAATTCTTACTCCCATCAAAATCTCTGATGGAAGGGAAATAATGAGTATTGGGACAGGCAGCATCACTGTGGAAACAAGTTTGGGTCAAAGAACTATAAATGATGTATTTCTAGTTCCAAAGATCACCAGAAATCTACTTAGTGTTGGGCAGCTAGTCAAGACTGGATATAAGGTTTTATTCGACAACAAGAAGGGCATTATAATGGACAAAGAATACAACAAGATCATTGAAGCTCCTATGACTGGAACTAGTTTTCCACTAAATTGGTCAATCATTGAGAAGGACTATTCAGAGCGAGTCATCGATTCTTCAGGATTCAACCACAAGACAGCCAAAAATCAGTCTACAGCCTGCCTAGCAACAGTTCTAATATCTCAATATTCATCATCAGAAGATAGAACAACAAGTTCAACCACTACACCACAAGAGGATAAATGTGATAGCGAAGCATATACGCTACGGACAAGGAACACAATCTGGGCAGAGAGTGAAGAATCACCGGGAATCATGAAGAAAACTAAAAGCCAGAATGATATATACAATCAAGCCATAGTGACAGAACAAAAAAGCTACCAAGTGAAAGAGTTTTTGGGAGAACTTACTGGTTTTAAAAGGCCAGTTAAAGACAAAGATTGGAGACTTTCCATGGATGAAGAAATTAGGATGATCAACCAAACTTGGAATATCACAAGAAAACCACAAGAGAAGAAAACAGAGAAGCATAACACGATTCACAAAATTCAGAAAGAAGAACAAGGGAAAGGAAAATTACCCGTGAAGTCAATAGTTGAGAATGAATCTAGCAAGAGGGAGCGAGAGGATAATGATTCCACACAAACCTCGTCTGAGAAGGTACTGCAGAGAAAAGAGATTTCAACGTTAGTTGATACGATAGAGAAACAGAGAGAAAATCAAGTGGAAGAGTTCGGTTTCGAAGAAGTTGTCAAGAACAAAGATTGGAGACTTGGTATCTCACAGGAAAAACTACAAAGATACATTCCATTTCAGAGAAAACTCAACAACGAAATTAATTCGAAGACTGAAAAATCAATGACGGCAAAACGGAGAACTGGTGAAGACAATATGGAGCTTCTACATAAACAAATTTTGAGAGAGAAATCAATCATACCCATAAGCTGTGAAGAGATTGTAAAGAAGAATTCGCCTGTTGAAGGAGAATTCATAGAGAAGCAAAACCCAACTGAAATTGTCGTCGCAAAAAGGCAGAATCCCGGAAAATTCGAGAAACGAATCAGACATGACAAATCGGAGGTGAGAATCGATAAAGGAGGTGTTTGTGTCAAGACGGAGATTGAGAAACAAAGCCTACCATGGAGTTTTGCGGATGTTTTGAAGGGAATTTTCCGATCTAAAGAAGATCAAGCAGTTTCAGATTTCAAAATCATAAATCGAGTTCAAGGATTCAAGATCTTAAATCAAAATTCAGAAATCAAAGAGATTGGTTCGAGAGGGAGTGTTGGGATCTCACCAATTCCTTTAGATTATGCTAGAAAAGAAGAAAACACAATGGAAGAAAAGCTTGAGAAGGAATCGCAAGTTTGTGGAATTGGAAATGAAGGCATGAGTGTTTGTACAACAAAGAAGAAGAAGAGTTAGTCAAACATGTGCACATCACGAGAAAGAGTCACATTTACTTTTTGATAATAGGAAATAGTTTGGTTTTTCCTTATTTGGTTTTGAAGAAATATGTTAAGAATTAAATCTATAAATAATGTAGCCTGTAGGGCAAAATATTATTCAGATCAATAAGAAACAATTTTACGTTCTACCCAAAATTTCTTATTCTGAGAGCAATTCAGCACAAATACCTTGATTGGCTTGCTAATCCGTTTGTAGTAAAAAAAGAAAATTAATGGAAAATGAAGAGTTTGTGTGGATTTCACCGATCTCAACAAAACCTTTCTAAATGATAGTTTTTCATTCCCTCATATCGATTGTCTGGTTGAATCAACTGTTCGACAGAAACAGAGGACCACAATAATGTTTCAAACTTCTAAATAAGTTTAGAATGAAACTTAATCCCGCAAAATACACATTTGCAATACCTTCTGCAAAAAATTTATGTTACATATTGACGGAAAGTTGGATCGAGGCTAATCCTAGCAGTTATACGCCTTCTTCACGATGTTGTCTCTGAAAATTATTCGGGAAGTGCAAAGGCTCACTTGCCGTAAAGCAACCTTAAACAGGTTCATCTTGAGATCGACAGATAAATGCTTACCATTTTATAACTTGCTTAGAGTTAATAAGAAATTCGCATGGGATGAATCATGCGAAGAAGCTTTTAAGCAATTAAAAGTTGTTTTTTATCTAATGCAAAAACGAAATAGATGAATGCATCATCATAAATCAGAAAAGAGACAAAAAAAAGTTCAAGAAAAATCCCTATCACCCTAAACTAAGAACAAAGAACAAAAAATATAAAAGTTTGGTGGCACAAAGTTAGGTAAAGGGTGCACCTAAAAATAAGAGACCTAACCAACATATTTATAGGTCTTGAGCTCTTCAAAAGTCGTCTAGGGCTTTTCCTTGTCCAAAACGGCAAAGGATTTGAGTTGGGCTTGCATGGTCCGGGACGAAACTGGGATGTGATATAACCTGTTTTACACTTTTTTAGACATGATTTTAAGATATTTTGCAGGTGTTTTAACTCAATTTATAATTGTTTTCCAGTGATTTAAATGTTTTGGAGTTTTAAAAGTCTTTTCAAGTAATTTGGGCAAAATAAGCAAAACGTGGAGCAAAAGTCATTTTTTTTTACATATTTAAGCCGCCAGAAGTTCGACATCAAATGAAGACTTTCTCACTGTATGATCGAACTCAAATTTGGACACGTGATAGAAGGAACAACCACCTTTCACCTTCAGGTGGTTTGGGGACAATCCAACGGTTCAATCTCAAGAACCATCAAGATCACTGAAGCCTCGTCAAGCTGTCGAACATAAGCAGGAGTGTGGAGAATACACCCCTGGCCACAACCTGAAGCTCGTGAGTTCGGCGGGAGAGTCATTTACCGCAGGCAGAAGACTCGTCGTTGCGTCTATCTCCAGTTCGGCCCATATCAAGCCCAACCGCAAGCCCACTCCAAATCCATCACTTGGATGCACGAAAATCAACCTTAGACGACTCAAGAGATGCTGAAGACTCTTTATAAACCATGTTTAAGGCGTCACCAAGAGGACACCTTTGAACCACCTTTTATACACTTGAAATCGCATAGCTTTAGTCGCTTTTCTCCTTTTGTTTTTTGTTCGTTCTTCGGGAGGAGATCTCAACTCTGTATTTCATATATAAAGGAGATTTTGAAACCCTCTTACTCTTTTACTCTTACTATTTTTGCAATTTATTATTAATATGATGATGATTGGTATTCCATGTCTGAGTAGTTTTCTTGTTGGATTTTAGGGGTTTTCGAAGGTGTTAATCATGGATCTATCTTATTGGGTTGTTAGACTTAAGATAATTATTCTGGTTATTCGTTCTATTCTTGTTCGTTAATGCACGTTGCTTGATTGATGACTGATCTAAGGAAGGTAAACCCAATGTTGTACTGAATTTATTAACCCGAAATAGAGTAGGCGAGCAATTGTGTTGTAAGATATGAAAGCATATCTACATGGCTTTGTGAATATATTACAAACTCAACTTTATTGCTGATTTTTCTGCGTAGGTACCAACGAAATTAGAGTAGCTAAGTTGTTTAGATCTAGGTGGTTAGCTCTACGCGAGTAGGTTAGATATGATTACGTGTTCCAGTTCTAGAACCTAGTCGACATAGTCGTTTTAAATCCTAACTAATGCGTGTTTAGTTCGATCCATGAACCCCGGAGAATTCCCTGTTGCCCAACGTTTCTAATCCTTGAAGTTTACATTGTTTATTTTTTGGACAACCATCCTTGAATTTTAATAAGTCTAGACGCAACTTTAGACTAGATCGAAATCCTAGTCCCTGTGGATTTGATATCCTTAATATACTACTGTGATTGTTGTGCATTTGCATTTGCATTTTTAGTTAGGGGACTTGATTGCTACTAGTGATTTCATGATCTAATTTTCTGTTCTATACAACCTTGTTTTGAAAATTTTCTTTTAATTTTGACATCACTTTTGTTTTACTTTCTCTTACTCTCAGGTGCATGACCACAAGAAGAAACACTTTTAAAGTCTTACCACCACTAGAAGAGATCAACATACGCGAAAGAGAGCTCCGAAGACTCATGAGATAGCTAAGGATGGCCGATCAGTTCGACCAACCAGAAGACCAAGAAAATCGTGAAGAGCTTCTCGTAATGACGATCGAGAGGCTGCTGTTGATGCAGACATGCAGCCATTGCTCGATGACGAAGGAAACCCGATCGTTCCACCTCCTGCACTAAATTAAACGGAGATGGACACGCTGTCCACCTGTTGATGCTCGCAGAAGACAAGAGCCAGCCGATCCTAATGTTAATAGGAAGGGTAAAAATGGAGTGAACCGACTCATTCCACCTGCGAATCGAAACGCCATTTGACCAGCCTTGCCCGCGCAGCAACAACCGAGAAGACAAGTGTGTAACCGCATTATCTCTGATTTTGATACTCCACACCAACACTTTCAAAATCGAGCAGCAATTCAAGTTCTTATCCCTTATAGGAACGACTACGAGATCAATCCACAAGTCATTACTTTGGTGAAACAAAATCAGTTTCACTGTCTCTCTTCTGAACACCCTATGGACCACATCGAGCTCTTTGAAGAAATTTGCAGCACAATGGGAATCAATCGGATTCCTGCAGATTATTTGAAGTGCAAGTTGTTTCCATTTTCTTTGAGCGAAAAGCTCATCGATGGCTAAAATCTTTACCGGCCGGTTCGATCACTACTTGGGAAGAATGCACATCAGCCTTTCTCAGTCACTTCTACACAAAGTCAAGATCAAACTTGTTGAGACACAAGATCCAAAGTTTCCAACAAGGCCCTGTTGAATCTTTCTACGAAGCTTGGGAGCGTTTCAAAGACTATGAACGTGATTGTCCCCACCATGGTTTCTCCGGTTCGAATCTCTTAAATACCTTTTATAGAGGTTTGCAACCGAAGTACCTACTCTCTCTCTCGACACAGCCAGTAATGGAGATTTCGCCACCAAAATCGTCGCTCAAGGACGTGCTCTCATCGACAATCTCGCTAATAGAAACAATAACAATTGTCCCGACTTCGATAGAGGCACTCGCTTTAATGATTCTGATTCTAAGCAAATTGATGAACTTAGGAGTATGATGAATCAACTACTCAAGAGTCAAAACCATTCGGTGAACTCGTGTGAAGCTAACATTAGCGTGGAGACCGATTTTCATCAAGAGTTTGATGCAGAAAATTCATTATTTCAAGAAGAAGAAGTGAATTATGTTGGAGCTCAAGGTCTGTACCAGAACTGAAACTTCAACAACGGATTCAACAACAACTTCAGAAACATAAATAATCTCTTTTACCGGAATCCAAACGTGGAGAATCCTCGTGATCAATAATATCCACCTCAGCAAAAGCCATTTCAAAAAAAGTTCCAAAACGTTAACTATGGAGGCAATGGAAAATTTCAGCCGAGATCACCTTTCAACTCTCTACCCGCGCCATTTGCTACTCAAAACGTGCCACTCCCAGCTGTACCAGCATATCCACACATCGTTCAACAAAACAAGCTCGAGCAGATGATACAACAAGTGATAGTGAAACAAAAGAAAACATCCAAAGACCTTCAAGTTCGAATGGAAAGTTTATACAATGACTTGAATGAGAAATTTGAATCACTTTCAACCCATGTCAAGAAATTGGATATGCAAGTTTCTCAAACCGATGAGGCCGTTAAGATACAAGACGGAGTTTTACCCGGAAAGGTAGAAGAAAATCCAAAAGACTTTTGCAATGCGATCTCCACCATACTCGAATAAGAAGTCAACGCCAAACCAAAGGTGAAAGAGGAAAATTTGATTTTCATTCCTCTTCACAAGAAAAAAGAAGTCAAATGAGGCTGAGATACCACCATTTGAGGTGCCAAAACGTGCTCCTTTACAAAGGCTTAAGAAGGCTTAAGAAGGCTGATGATCCGAGATATTTTACCTTCTCTTGTTCGATCACGGGAATCGAATTTTCGGATTGTTTATGTGATTCTGGAGCGGATGCCAACATCATGTCCAAGACATTAGCTGAGAGATTAGGCATCAAGACTTTCATGCCACCTACCATGAGTCTCGGCTTTGGAGATTCATCTAAAAACAAGTCCGAAGGAGTAATCTATGACGTCCAACTTCTCATTGGAAAAAGATTGTTCTCGTATATTTTCAAGTGATTAAGATGGATCGCATCAAGGAAATGCCATTGATTTTTGGTCAATATTTTCTAGCTACAGTTGGCGCCATCATTGACCACGCTAACCATAACGTTGTCTTCTTGAACTTGAATCAAAAGGTTTTCTATCCACCATTCCTAATGATGTCCCAAGTCAAAGGAATGCTTCCAAGGTGAAAAGTTCGATTTTACCAAAGTTTATTTCTTCATATGGTTCTCACTAATGCATGTGTTTAATTAGCTTTAGACATCTAACTTAACATGTTTATGGCTTAATCTCTATGCAGATGTGCTAGAAATTAGTCATGATGATGATGAAGGAAACAAAACATAAAGCAATAGAGGACAAAATAACTCTCAGAGCCCATAGTTTTCCTTCATTCTATGATAAAAACCTAAAATCATTTTAAGAGATGGGGAAGTAGAGAGGGAGAAGTAGATTTTTTAAAGTTAATTGTTCTTGTTGTTTAGAATTTTATTTTATCTACTTATGTTTCCTTATGGTATCAGAGCCATGACTTTGGCTCGGGGTAAGAGAGAAATTGTTAGAGGTCATATATATTCAGATGGTCAAATTGGCTTTGTGATACATCATTCTACACATATTTGGTATTTTGACAAAATTCGTTTTGAATTTAGGCTGATCAATCACCACAGTCTCAACTTACTACTTGAATCCTTAGTGGTCTTCCTAGGATATACATATCATGTGTCTTATGTCTAAGTTTCTTGTGATAAATTATTAATATCATCTTTTTAGTTTTTAAGAAAAATATTTTATATATTCTCCTGGGTGTTTTCGCCAGTCTAAAGAAGGTCATAAGTCCCATAGGTGTTGGGCTGTTAAAACCTTAGTCTAGACATGATTGTAAAGAGTCATATATCTTTTAATTTATTACGTATTCTGAAAAAAATGAATTCATATCATTAGATCAACATCAAACAGGTCTAAATCCGCCTCTTCTTCTATGTCAGAAAGGAAGTCTATTAGAGATTCAGAAAAGTCATCACTAGTCATGAAATAACGATAGATGATTTTCAAGGGTCAATTGATAATTAGGAATTTCCAAAAGTCCATAAAGACCAAATTTATCAAATTTTAAAAATTAAATTTTTTTAAGAACAATTTTCTCAATCAAAAATGAAGAACGGCATATTCAACTTACAAAACCTTTTGAAACAATTCCTTTGTTTTCTAAAAGTACTTTACAAAGACATAGAGACATGTTTTTTAAATATATACATATTGGTTTAGTCCAGGTTGGAGTTAGTCACTTTAAAAAATAAAGATTAAATACTTCAATTTTAGCTATCCTAAGAGATACAAAGTTCAAAATATTTGAAGATTCTTTAATAAGCTCTACTGAATTTAGTATGTGTACTGATCTAATTTCATTTGATTGCTATCCAAACTTTACGGTTTCTATTAATGATAAAAATATTTTCAAATCTCTAGTTTTACAAGTTAAAACTCACAATTACGAAATGATTGAGAGATCTATCCCAATTACTTTAATTTTTAGAGTTCATTACAAAGCTATGACAAGTGCCTTCTCTTAAAAAACAAAAATTCAAGTAAGAAAGATGAAACCCTCTTACTTCAAATATTGGTTTGAGAAGGCAAGTTTTTAGAAGAATCACCCCTCTCTTGTTTTGAAAAACTTACCTCAAAATCTTTCTGCAAAAGACTTAGCAATTTATAAGCTTTGTTTGAAGTAAGAGGGTTTCACCTTTCTTACTTAAAATTTTTACTTTTGAAGAGCAAGCACTTGTCATAACTTTGTAATGAACTCTAAAAATTAAAGCAATTGAAAAAGATCTTTCAATCATTTCGTAATTGTGAGTTTCAACTAATATATCTATCTCTTAGGACAGCTCAAATCGAAGTATTTAATCCTTCTTTTGAAAGTGGTTTAATTTCAACCAGGAATAAACCCATATGTATATATTTAAAAAAAGATTCTCTATGTCTTTGTAAAACACTTTCAGAAAATAACGGAATTATTTCAAAAGGTTTTGTAAGTTGAATATCTCGTTCTTGTTTTGATTGAGAAAAAGATCTATGATTTCTTACAATCTTGTCTAGACTATGGTTTGAACAGCCCAACACCTATGGAGTTTATGACCTTTTTTAGACTTGCGAATACTCATGAGAAAAAAAATTATTTTTCTTAGAAACTAAAGATATGAGATTAATAAAAGATCACAAGAAACTTATACCTAAGACGCATGATCTGTATATCCTAGGAAGACTACTAAGGATTCAGGTAGTAAGTGGAGATCGTGGTGATTGATTTTAGCCTAAATTCAAAACGAACTTCATCAGAATACCAAATATGTGTAGAATGATGTATCACAGAACCAATTTGACCATATGAATATAAATGACCTCTAACAATTTCCCTCTCACCCCAAACCAAAGTCATGGCTCTGATACCATAAGGAAATTTAATTAAGTAGATATAATAAATTTTTATAAATTGTAACAGAATAATGTAAACTTAAAATAAAAACGAAATTAAAAATATTTTAAGCATAATTAGTATAATGGTCGGTTAAACCAGCCACATAATTATAAACATAAACTTAAATAATGTAATATAAACAAGATGAAAAATACATTTATTAAAAATTAAATGTGGTTAAACCAACCATAATATAACATCGTAAAAACTTGCTTATTAGAGATTGTAACTATGTAAGTAGATTACAAGACTTAAAGAGAATATGGTAGCGAAAGAGAATGAAAGATAGATTAAAATGGAGAATGAGAACTTGGAGATTACAACCAAACATATACTGCTTTATATAGGAGGTTTACAAGAGTACAAGTGATAAAAATAATAATAAAGCATAAAATAGTGGGACATCTTGGATAAATCCACTCACAAAAGCTTGTCTCCAGTACCAAAGTGTCATCATGGTTACAGGAAACAACACTCAAAATATGTGTTCTTTGGTGTGCGGTTTTATCGTATTTTGTCGTAGTAGATCGTATCAAAAGATTCGTAGATACCGCAAAGATTCGTAACAATGATTTTGTTGAGATTTGTATTTTTTGGTGGTGAGAAGTCATACACTGTTTCCAAATATTTCTTCATCGATATCTGGGACATTAGAATCTGATCCACTTCCTGAGGCTTGAGTAATAGAGTATGAGATTGAAGAAAGAAATTGTAAGGAGATTGCCTTAATTTCTTCTTTTGATTTAGTTGCTCCCAACATTGATAACATCTTAGAATTTTGGGCTAAGAAAAAGGTTGTTTCTCGTGTTTGGTTTAGTGTTTGGTTTGGTGTTTGGGTTAGGGCAATGGAGAAGTTTGAATTTTGGATCTTTATCAAATCTAGTATTTTGGACGGATAAAGGTTTGATGGAATCTTGAAGTTATCCCACCATTTTACTCTGAACTTTCTTCTGATTATGGGAATTGGATCAGGGGAATATTCGAAAATCCAAGAAAAACTCAAGGAAAATGAAATTTAGAATGGAAGAGGGCTAAAGGAGAAAAAATCTTTTCATTTTTCGATGGAATGAAATTTGTTTGGAAGATTTGGAAAGATTTTTGTGAATTATTCGAATGTTTTGAAATCATTTTGAAGGTTTGGTTTTCTTTTGAAATAATTTTTGAAGGGACCTCGGATATTTTGGAAATAGTTTGAGAAGGGAGGTTGTTATAAGAATCACCCCTCTCTTCTTTTGAAATACTTAGCTCGAAAGCTTTCTGTAGTTGCATAATTTGATCCATGATTGTTTTCTGGAGATTTAAGAGAGTTTGATTCTTCTTATTTTTCACATTTTTTTTTGTAACCGAGATCCAGGGTTCTGTTTTTATATGTGGGGATGTGTTTGGGGGTATGGTTTTTTATAGGATTGGTTCCACGGATATGTTTTTGCCTTGATTGATATTCCTTAGAGGCATTGTACTTGTTTTGAAGAAATTAGCGTGTCAAGAAATCTGGAATAGAGTTTGAATCTCCTTTAATATATTCTATATCAAAATCAAAAATACTTGCTTGAGGCAAGGTTTTAACATGTTTTTGTAAAACGTATTTAGCACTTTTGCAATCAATCCATAAAATAATTTTTTTATTCAAGAGATCACTTTGAAAATTTTGTATACATAGTATTGTACTAAAAAAATCTTTTTTAATAGTAGAGTAGTTCATTTGGGTATCATTCCAATGCGAAGACGTAAAGTGGACTATACTCTCACGACCATCTATGTTCTTTTGCTTAAAGATACCGCCATATCCTACATCTGACGCCTCTATTTTTACTATGTTTTTAAATATGGATCCTCTATATGCAGACAAGGGATTTCATGTACTTCTTTTTATTTTTTTTGTACTAATGCAATATGATCTTTTGTCCAAGGAAATGGTTTTTTCTTAAGACGGCTATGTAATTGCCTATCCTATTTATGTTAGGAGAGAAATCTAATACAAAATTAAGACTTCCAAAGAATCTTTATCAAAAATTTGATATGGAAATTTATTTGTGAATTCTAAAGATCTTTCTATATGTGTTATCATACATTGTGATATGTAATGACCTAGAAATCTGATTTTCGTTTGAAATCTAGTTTGGACCAGTACACAAACTAGATTCAATAGAGGTTAGTAAAGAATCTTCAAATATTTTGAAATGTGTATCTCTTAGGATAGCTAAAATCGAAATATTTAATCTTTCTTTTGAAAGTGGTTTAATTCCAACCTGGACTAAACCAATATTTAAAATTATTTTATCTATATCTTTGTAAAGCACTTTCAGAAAACAAATGAATTGTTTTAAAATGTTTTGTAAGTTTAATATCTCATTCTTCAGTTTTGATTGAGAAATTTGTTCTTAAAAAAATCATTTTTGAATTTTGATAAATTTGGTCTTTATGGACTTTTAAAATTTTCCAATTATCAATTGACCCTTGAAAATCATATATGGTTGTTTTATGACTAGTGATGACCTTTTTCAATCTATAATAGACTTCCTTTCTAACCTAGAAGAAGAGGCGGATTTGGACCTGTTTGATGTTGATCTAAAATATGAATTCATTTTTCATAATACTTAAGAAAAATATCTATGACTCCTTAAAGTCATGTTTAGGCTAAGGTTTTAACAGCCCAACACCAATGGGACTTATGACCTTCTTTAGACTGGCAAAAACATTTAGGAGAATAAAATTCTTTTTCTTATAAACCAAAAAGATGAGATTAATAAAAGATCACAAGAAACTTAGACCTAAGACGTTTGATCTGTATATCCTAGGAAGACTACTAAGGATTCAAGTAGTAAGTCGAGACTGTGGTGATTGATCTTAGCCTAAATTCAAAACGAATTTCTACAATATACCAAATGTGTGTAGAATGATGTATAACAAAGCCAATTTGATCATCTGAATATATATGATCTCTAACAATTTCCCTCTCACCCCGAACCAAAGTTATGACTCTGATACATATATATACATGATTGTAAATATCCGATTCATGGTGAAAAAGCAGATGAATTAGACACAAGATTACCAAAACTCCTTCATACCAAGTTTTCCTTTAATTAGAAATCTATCAAGATATTTACAACTCTCTCAACATGAACTACACACAGCCTAAGAAAAACTCTTAGCTTGTGACATCTCGATTTGTAATCTACTGCAGAAATAGAAACACTAAGCAGTAGCTCTCTGCGTTTTGCTCACTCAATAGCTCTCTGCGTTTTGCTCACTAATCTAGAGTAATTCCTACTCTCTAAAACAAGAAAACTTTTCTTATCTCTCTTTGAATGGCTAACCTTAACCAAACTCAATTTTTTCTTTTTTATATTTGTCGGGTAAGTGAATTTCTTAGATTAGTTTTCTGGTCTGTACGGCTCCAGATCAGCCTCTAATACCATATTATTAAATTCTTCATGTTCAATGCCATGTCATTATGTCCTTCATGTTCCAACAACAGCGTCTTTGCTCCAATAACTCTGTAGGTTTCACCTCCTCTTCTCCTTGATGCACTACAAGAAATAAGGTGTGTTGTATTATTTATTATAGTTGTTTATATCATTTTTTATTGATGCAAATTCGTTTGTATCATTTATAAAACTGACTCTACAAGTGGTGACTCTAATGTTTTGCATAACTTGTAACTATTGATATAATTATTTTCATCATTTATAATAATTGATGTTAATTTGTATCGCTTGTAATAATTGATGTTAACATTTTCATCGATCAAAATAAATGATGTTAATATTTGTTTCGTTTATGACAATTGATTTCAAATATTTATATCAGTTATTTTAATTGATGTAATAATTATATCAATTAAAAATAAGTGATGCTAAAATGAGTGTCAGTTTTTATAAGTGTTGCTAAGAATTGTATCATTTATCAATAACCGGTGATAATATAATTTGCATCATTCACGTAAATGATAATAATTTAAGAGTCGTTTTGATAAATGATATTAATGTATTTTTTGTATCATTTTAGTTTTATTACTAATGATGTTTTTGAATAATTTATAAATGACATCAAACGTTCCGTCTATTTTTTAAAATTTTAATTAAATTATATATATTAATGAAAATGATATTGAATAAAAAACATTAACTGCAAATCATTATATTATAATAAAAAGCTAAACACACATAATCCATTGATATACAATGTTCTAATAAATAAAACTAAAATAACTATGAAAATATTGCACAATAACAAAAGTAGTAGTAGAAAAAAAAACATGATACTATCCTAGATTAATAATAATAATAAATCAACTAACTATCATGATTGTGACTGTTCTGGTTGTCATTAACTTCATCTTCTCTTCCCTATCAAAATAAGAAGAAAACAATATATCATCTATAAACTTGAGTTCACCATTAAATTTAAATCCATATGATATTTACTTCAGAAGTTAACGGGTTTAGTAGATTTGCATAAGCTGACAATGTAGTTGCCTAAAATAGGAGTTTAAAATGTTGATGATATATCACAATATATTAATGTCACATAGCATGAAACTAAAAGTATTGGCATAGTATATATTACCGGATCACTAGTTCTAGTGCCAAGTAGTTATTGGATAATTCCAGTTAGACTTTGAACTTGGTTTTCCAATGTTGCCATCTTCGTCTTCATCCGAACAATTTCAGCATTTTCAAGCACAGATCTTGTTGCATCACAACGTTTGAATAATTTTGAAGGTATAGGTCCACAACCAACACAACGCACTCTCCATGAACGCTCTGGACCAAACACTAGAGAAAGTTCATTATCCAAACTTGTTGTGACATTGCTTGAGTCTTGGGTTGATGGATTTTGGGTCAATAAAACTGTAAGGTCATTTTGAGAATACAATTAGAACATAAAGATCATGTACAATCCACTAGTAAATACCATAAAACAAATTGATTTACAAGAAATATATTACTGGAAAAAAAATCGTGAAGTATTTCATAAAAAACTAACCGCACGCTTTTAGCCTCATCAGATACAAAATTTCCATCAGATTTCTTGCGAGTCGCGATGAAGAACTCTGCTCGGCCTGGTGTTTTTCCAGTCATGTTTTTCTTTGTTCAAGGCACATGCATAATCAATAAACAATATTAGTTTTACATATTATACTCTTTACACGTACCATCAATTTGTCATATATAACATTAGTTAGTAAAGACTCATAATGTATATAATGATTAATTACTCACAATATCACGTCTTTTCTTAACAAAACTCTTTCTTCCACATAAATGAGGCATGATATGCTTTCTTCGGCTTCTGGTATTCCGTTCTTGCATTTTTGGGAAACTCAAGCATTGATAAAAAAAATAATTAAATTTGAAATGATTTGAAATATATAATTAGTATATAAATTGTACCTTCCATTTATCAGCGAACCTCGGAAACGAAATCACGCCACTGTTCTTCAGGTACATTATTGGGACGATTCTCCATTGTTTCAAACCGAGTGTTTCGTTTGTAGTCCCTCCAAAGTAGTAATTTGACATCCTTGCATATGCTCTCTAGAACACTTATCACATACTCCTCTCTTGTTATTGGGTCATCAAACCAAAACTTTGTCTACAAAAATTAAGATAATTTTGTGGATAATATGTACTTCAAACATATGGCGTGAAATAACGTGCTAACCTACACAAATATTTGTAAATATGAATAAAATTTTGGTGTTACATGGATTACTTTCCATGCCCTATCCTTCCTACTAAGAGAAAAATTTCTTCAATCATTGTAGTTAATAGGTAACAAGTTCACATCAGTGCTCAATTGACCTAATCATGATCCAAGTAGGCTTCCAGATGCTTCATCAGACCACTATCTTCATCGAAGTGAACAATCACTTTGCGAGTTTGTAACTTCCAAACATCTCTGGTTGTCAACATTTGGTCTTCTTTGTTTCCATCAGCATCTATTTGATAAACACATATACCTCATACATAATTTAACTAAATTTTGAGTTAATATCAGAAGAATCTAACCAGCTTATATGACAAACAAGAACACTTATTCATGTAAATAGTATATTTTATAATGACTTCATCATTTATTAAATGACTTCAACTCATATGACATGAATGCTTCCACGAAATCAGACAATGTTACTAGGTGGCTCTTTGGTACTAATACCATTTGTTTTAGTCTTCTGAACTCAATTAAGTTGATTTGAAAAAGTTTGACCACGCAATCCGACAATGGTATTAGAGGAGACTTTTTTTTTTTTTTTTTGAATTGAATGTAAAATTTTATTCAACCAAAAAACTTTTGTTACAATGACTGCTTCGTGTTTAGAGTTTCTGAGGATAGAGTAAATTTAATACAACTAAAAAACCTTATTTAGATCCAAACCAAATTTGCATCCATTCTTCATATCTAGCATCGCCTAATCTTCGAATTGAAGTTAGCCGATTACAAATTTGATTTTCGAGGTAAAGTAGTAGATGCTTTACGAGGGAGGGTCATTCTCCATGACGTCTTCCGTTCCTCTCTCTCCAGATCGAGTGAATTACAGCTTGAAAAGCATATCTGATTAAGAAGAGCTTGATTGGGGCGAGCTCTGTTTCCACAAGTAGACCGGTGAGTTGTTGCCAAATTGCTGTGTACTTTCCTTCAAAGAGTTTTTGAGTAAGTCCTCGCCAAATCTCCTTCGAGTAGATGCAATCTAAAAACAAATGGTTCCTGGTTTCCAAGTTGTGACAGAAGATATAAGAACCAGAGACCCCAATGTTCCAGGATAATGCTCTGTCTCCAGTAGATAGTCGATTATGCATTGCAAGCCAAGCTATAAATGAGTATTTGGGAGTGGCATAAGAAAACCATATTCCCTTGTACCAGTCACAAATCGGGCGAGCAACACGTACTTGGTCCCAAGTGTGCTGAGTGCTAAACCTGGATTTGAACTTATCTCCTTGTTGTCTCGAAAGTATCACATCGTCGTCTTCCGAGTTACCATGCTGGCCTGTAGTATGAATGATATCTTCTATTTCATTTAGAATTTCCACTCGATGTCGACGTCGTCTATGAGTGCTGAGAACTCTTTCCACAGATGAATCAATTGGAATTCCCAGGTCTATGCATCCCCTTAGTCCCATGAGATTAATAAGCCTTCCTTTGATTGACAAGTCATCGTACCAGAATGATGTTGATCTTCCACTAAGTACTTCGACTTTTGTGAGAGAACCTGCAAGCTCTCGATACTTCAATAGTTTTCTCCATATCCAGGATCCTAGAGATGACTTTTCATTTACCGACCATAGAGAGCCTTTTCGGATCAAATGCTGCTTAATCCAATCAACCCACAGAGATGAAGGTGACGACAGAATTCGCCAGATTAGCTTAAGACAGCTTACTTTGTTAACCGTCGTGAGAGATCTTAATCCCAGACCTCCTTCTTCCTTTGGTGTGCATACATCCCACCAAGCAATCTTTGCTTTCCGTGGATTCAGATCATGGCCCGACCACAAAAAAGCTGAGCAAAGTCTATCAATCTCTCCAATACATGCTTTTGGTAATCGAAATGCAGACATCCAGAAGTTCGTCAAATTATGTATTACCGAAGCAAT
Organism: Eutrema japonicum; assembly: GCA_030161315.1. Classification (NCBI taxonomy): domain Eukaryota; kingdom Viridiplantae; phylum Streptophyta; class Magnoliopsida; order Brassicales; family Brassicaceae; genus Eutrema; species Eutrema japonicum. The sequence goes on along the minus strand of BSQW01000012.1, from coordinate 17,650,584 downwards.
TAGTTGGAGCCTTCCTGCAAAGGATAAACATCTCGCTGTCCAGCTACTAATCCGAGATCTAATTTTCTCTAGTAGTGGTGTGTAATCATTGATTGTCATCCTCTTGGTGAGAAGCGAAAGACCCAGATAGCGTACTGGGAGAGTCCCCGTAGCGAAGGGAAAAAGCGCAAGTATCTCCTCCTTCATATCTTATGTAACCCATGCCATATATAACGTAGATTTATCCATGCTTATACCCAATCTAGAGACCTCAGCAAATTTGTTAAACACCGCAAGTATACCCTCAATAGATCGCTTTCTTCCATCCGAAAAAATCAGTAGATCGTCGGCAAAACATAAATGGGTGAGCCTTATGCTTTTGCAATTTGGATGATAGCCAAACTGGCGTTCCACCACTGCTCTGTCCAACATCTTCGAGAGAACATTCATGCATATCACAAATAGATACGGAGATAACGCACACCCTTGTCTTAGTCCCCTAGCACTTCTGAAAAATCTTGCAAGTTCACCATTAACTTGAACCAAGAATGAAGCTGTAGTTACGCAAAGTCTAATCCAATGAATAAACTTTTCTGGAATATTCAAAGCCTGCAGAACCGTCATCAGGAAAGGCCACTGAACCGAATCAAACGCCTTAGCAATATCTATTTTAACCGCGCATCTAGCAGAAACTGTGTTTGAATGATAATTCTTCACCAATTCTGATGCAAGGAGAACATTTTCCATCAATAGTCAATTTTTGACAAAAGCTGATTGGTTTGGGGAGATGAATTTCGGAAGTATCAGTTTCAGTCTGTTTGCTATAATCTTCGAGATCACTTTGTATAACACATTGCAGCAAGAAATAGGCCTATAATCTTTCATCATCTTTGCCTCTTCTTTCTTGGGTATGAGAGCGAGGATGGTTGTGTTTATACCCTTTGGTAAGAAACCTTTATCAAAAAAGGATCGGATAGCTACCACGAAATCGTTTCCCACCACTGGCCACACTGCTTTGAAGAATTCACAGGTGTAACCATCTGGTCCTGGTGATTTATTATTTGCCATAGCAGATAGCACCTTTCTCACTTCTTCTTCTGTAACTATTCCGCTTAGCATAGCCTCGCCTGCTGCTTCGCATTGAAATCCCAAGAGCTCTCGTAGTTCGTCCTGATTTACAACAGTCGGATTCTCTTGTTCAAAGGATAGGAAGGTTTTAAAATATAATTCAGCTTCTGATTTTATCTCCTCTTGAGTGTCTGCAATTGTCCCATCTGATTTTTTGGATTTCTCGAATAGAGTTTCTCACTTCTCTAGCCTTTGCTGCTCGATGAAAGTAACTATTGTTTCTATCCCCGACCTCAAGCCAATGTAACTTCGATTTCTGTTTCAGAAACCGCTCCTCAAGATCTGTCAATAACAGCCATTTCCGGTAAGCACGACCTTCCTCCTCCATGTTTGTCGTTGATGGATTGGACATTGTTCTCTCCTGACACGAACACAAGTCCTCATAAGCTTTTTTTGTCCATTTCGGTAGGTCTCCCAATTGTTCTTTGCTAAGCTCTCGGATCTGTTGCTTTAGGGCCTTTAGCTTTTTTGAGAACCGATATAAAGCAGAGGTCGAATTGAAGAGTTCTTCAGTGCCTGCCCAATAAGATTCCACGAGTGGCAAAAATCCAGATAAGTTAGTAAGAGCATTCGTGAACTTAAAAAGACGTCTTATTCTTGGAGCATCAGTTCAAATCTGTATACGGCCTCTCAGGTGATCTGAGCATCCTCCTGGTTCGAAGACGCAATATGATTGAGGGAACTTAGTATACCAACCATCTGAAACTAATGCGCGATCCAGTTTTTTGCAAATTATATCCTCCTCTCTCTTATTGCACCAAGTGTATAAGGGTCCATGTGATGTCATGTCCATTAGAGAGCAGTATCGAGCAACTTCTTGAAAATCTCTCATACCAGCCGATAAAACAAGGGATATTTCAAAACTGGAGTGTTCTTCTCCTCTTAACACTTCATTAAAATCACCCATGAGCACCCATGGCTTATTTCTAAACATGGGCGAGTTCTGGTGATTTGTAATATCCTCCCATAGCACTTTTCTCTCCTCCACCGTGTTTAAAGCATATACAAACGAGCAAAATAATTCTTTCTCTGCGTCTTCCAGCATTATCGAAACAGTTATCATTTGCCCTCTTGTAAAACATGGAGTAATTCTCACCTTCAGACTCCATACAACCCAAATCCTTCCACGCCCATGAGAATCATAATTTGACATGAAGGACCAATTTTTGAATACTGATGAGACTATCATGTCAGCCTTCCTTTCCTTGACTCTTGTTTCAAGCAGGCAACCAAATTGAAAAGAGTGTTTTTGTATCCATGTACGAACAACACTATGTTTAGTGTCTTGGTTGAATCCGTGTATGTTTCAGAAAAAACCAGACATTAAGCGTTTTTTCGAGTGGATCGTCGTGGCTGAGTGTTAAGAGTTGCATCTATAGGCAGCTTATCTTTTGTGTTTCTATTGGGAATACGAACCAAATGATTATCAGACGTAGCATCTTTCAATTTCTCAATTTTCAGCTCGTCATGACCCTCTGATTTTTCGATTTCTTCTACTATGTTTTCCTGGTATAGCTCTATTTGTCGTTCCTTGACAGAATCATCAGCCTCACTATCACTTAGTACTGCATATCGTGAGGATAGAATCGATACCTAACCATATTCCAATTCCTTGTCAGTCTTACTTGGGCTTCTACCTGCCTTTTTTGGTGAAACTTTTGACCATTCGCCTTCCTCTTGTTCTATATTTGCCGAATCTTTTTCTTCTGCAACCACAACTATTGCTTTTGAAACCTCATTGTCCTTTTCGGATACAACCATAGCTAGACGATTCTCCGAGCTTACTTCAACAGGGTAAGTATTTTCAAGAATTGAATTCTTTCCCCCCATGTGTATCCTTGTTCCAACTAGACATACTATGTGTATATGTCCCCATTTCGAACACTTTGAACAGCGAGGTGGCAACCACGGGTAAGTGAATTCAACTTCACTGCTTCTACCATTTGAATTGAATTTCATTACTCTTGGTAGCTCCTTCGTAAGATCAGCTTTAACAAAGACTTTTGCAATTTTGAAGTCCACACACTGTGCTGTCTCAGGATGAAGCCAATCTGGAACTCCCACAGCACTCGTAATGAAGCTCAAACCTTTTTCCGAAAACTAGTTCATAGGTACCTTCTTCAGATGCACCCATAGAGGGACTGATTTGATTTCCGGTGACTTGTCCTCAGTAAACGGTGTCCACTTTGACATGATCACAGGGATTTCAGCTAAATTCCACATTCCCCTTCTCAGAATTCTAGCTCGAGTATCCGAATTGCAGATTCTGAATTTCATTGTGATTGAGTCAATGACATGGATGTCAATCATCTGTGATTTATCACCTAATGCCCATATCTTGTTAACAATTGAGTGAATCTTTACGACATGGGGAGCTGTCGCAAAAAATTTCCCAATCAAAAAGTCTTTCCAGAGAGGCGACGATTTAGTGAAGACCTCTTCTGGAACCTCTGTTGAACCTACTCCATCCTCCACCATGATTTGGACATCATACTTCTTCAATCCTTGTTTCTTTTTCACAATCTTAGCCCACGAATCCGCTTGCTTTACTTCCGTATAAGTGTTCTCCGTTACCACCGGAGAAGCCTGTCCCTCCATCAGAGAGATAAGCAGCGGCAGCGCACTGCCGTCTTCGATACGATACTTGGAAGCCCTAGTCGCAGTTACAATCGCCTTATTTTTTGCTCCGCAAATATCGCTTCAAAGATTTATCAGAGAACAACAAACAATATTTCGAAACGAAGACTAAAACAACAAACGATACGATTACAAGCGACGAGCAAAAGTCCAAAACACAATTAAGGAAATTACACATGATTTTCTTTTCCAATTTCTATACTTGTCTTCTTCTTTTTTTTGTCAATCGTTACTTAATCTTCCAAAATACAACTAGAGTGAATTATCCATCCTCTTTGATACAGATAATACAATTTAAAAATATAAAAACTTGAAGCAGATAAAGAGAGATCAAATGACAGCGAATTCGAGACTAAGCTCGAATGCGTTGATAGAATCTTCACGGCAAAGCTGGAATGAATGGCATTAGTCGCAGCTAAACCAATAGAAAAACTTGGGATAAATTTGAGAATAGTGGAAACTAAGCGTAGGGTAAGGATTGTGAAGTCCTCGATACCCAGAAATTCAGTAGCACAAGAGCCTGAGATGATGGCTCTATCCAAATGTAAGGATTCAGATTCAACCGAGAAAGTCCTTATTTCTTCAGAGGCAGTTTGGGAGGCTGCCCGGATTAACACCAGAGACGGAGAGGTCTCGGATTTACTCAGATGACCCTCGATTAGGCATTTAACACATGTGAGGGTTTTAAGGATGGGTATGGACATCAACGGCAACAATGCCTTGGATTTACTCCGGAAACACTACAACAAAACATCGATTTAGCCACTCTATTTAGCGACTACACCTGTAGTCGCAAAAACTTGCGACCAATATGTGACCAATGTGCGACACATTTGAGACTCTCAACAACTTAGTCGCATATTAGTTGCAATTAGCGACCAAAAACTATAGTTGTAGTTTAGTCGCTAATTTGGCACGTTTTTGCGACTCCTTTCCGACTAAATTTTGGAGTAGCAAAATATTTGGCAAAGAACCACGAATTTGCGACTACATTTGTAGACACAAAGACGTAGTCACAAATTAGACACAATTTTCCACAAAATATTTTGTAGTTTTTCGCACTGTTTTATTTTCAAGATTTTGGGACTTATTTGCGACTACGGAAACACTTTTCGTCACATTGTAGTCGCAAATTTCACAAGTAGTCACTAATCAGTTGCACATTTTCTGACTGAAATAAGACTACAAAAAAATATTTGTCTTATAAATCATAATTTCAGTTATTTGAAATTTCAAACTATGAATTTAACTTGATAAATCATATATATCCTTTACAATCTATCAAAAAATTTAAAATTTGTAAGATTCAAAACTTTTTCAGATATTCTCATCATCTCCACACTTATATCAAACATTATTATGTAATTAAAGAGTAAATTTATAGATTTGATTTGCAAAACATATATATTAGCTTTTTTAACAAAAACTCTAGTAAATTTCAATATCTATGTATTTACATATGTTTATTTTATCCCTAACTGTTAAAATTAGCATATACGATTTAAATTATTCATTTAGTGTTTAGGGTCTTGTTTTGCCACTACAATGCCACTGTTATGCGACTAATTTGCCACTAAGATGCGACTGCGTGGTTTTTTTTAAAAGGTTTGCGACTACTTTGTCACTACAAAACAATATTTTTAAAAAATTTATCGATGGCGTCACAAAGTAGTCGCTAATTTTGTGACTATTTGATTTCAATTTTACAAAATTCACATTTTTAACAATCTTTTTGAATGTTAAACTATGAATTTAACTTGATAAATCATATATAACCTTTACAATCTATCAAAGTTTCTAAAAATTGAAAGATTCATAACTTTTTCTTATATCATCATCATCTCCACACTTACATCAAACATTAGTATGTAATTAAAGAGAAAATTTATTGATTTGATTTGCAAAACATTTATATTAGCTTTTGTAAGAAAATCTCTTGTAAATTTCAATATCTATGTATGTGATACAAGGTTTTACCTATATCAATGACTCATAATGCCTATTGAGCATAAGAGGATCGAATCCAAGGGTAGAGTTTCAAACACAAGGAATGCATACAACTAAATGAGTTAAGCAATCAAAGTGGGGTTTTGTAATTAGGTAACTAAATTAAAATTAAGTAACATCAATAAACAAGATGCAATTCAATGAACAAAATCGAATACTAAGATGGGGTTATTGAAATAAGGTGACCCAAGTCTCATTCATGATGTCCAAACACTCAATTAAGCTAATCCCTAGGCATAAGACCCTAATCTAGACTAATTCTCTTTCAAGCAATTAATCACTTTTCTAATCACTAATTCATTAGCAAACTTTATAAGCTCAAATTAATACACTAAAAGTACTAAAGTTTTGTCGATTGTAATACTTAGGGGTCGAATCCACAGAGACTCAAGAAAACACACAATATATTTTAAGGGTTGAATTAAGATAAGTGATCAATGGAATTGAAAGCAAATACGTAAATTAAACAAGTTGTAATTCGATTGGAAAGAAGATAGGTTCAGGGTATTTTTCAGGAAATCAATGAATGCAGATAAACTAACTAATCAGGGTTCAGGTTACGCACGGTTCTTGAACTCAAATCACTAAAGTATAATTAACCAACTGTCGTCGCGAGAATTATCTAAGTCTAAATCCTAGAATTCCAAATCTCTTTGCGAATCCTAAAGTTTAAACCAGCTTTTAGTTCAAGTTTGATTTGTTCACAAAACAACTAAACCAAATCTCTTTGCGAATAGTTATTTTACCCACCCTAAGTTCTATCAGGTAATCAATTGCACTGTCGTGCCTAATCGATTATCCTAAGATCTAAGTTCCAGATGATATCTAGAATTAGCTTTGAGAACAACATAAGGGGAAGAACTAATTCAGATTATGAACCCTAAACAATTAATCAACCAAGCATTCAAAGAAATCCCTTATGAGAACCCTAAACCTAACAGGAGATCTACTCAGACATGGAGATTGAAACAATAAACATGACTGAATAAATCCTTGAATAAATAATAAAGAAGAGAGTAAAACAAGGGTTCGAAATCATCTCTCGGACGAACAGAGTTTCAGACTTGTTTCCCTCGAAAGATCTCTCACAAAACCAAAGTAGAATAAAGCGTGTATGAAGCGTAATGGCTAAAGTGGCTGAAAACCCTTTTTAATCTCCTCAAAGGCTGCAAGACACTCATGTGTGAAATCGAATTTGATCTCTTTGCATAATAGGGCGGTGAGCAGGCGGGCTAGCTTGGAGAAGTCCTTGATGAATCTTATGTAAAACCCAGCATGACCAAGGAAGCTTCGAATATCCTTCACAGAAGTCGGTGGTTGGAGGCTTGTCATGACCTGAATTTTGGCTTTGTCAACTTCGATCCCAGCTTCAGAAACCTTGTATCCAAGTACGATGCCATCCTGAACCATAAAGTGACACTTTTCCCAATTAAGAACCAAGTGTTTCTCTTCACACCTCTGTAGCACCTTGCACAAGTTAGCCAAACAGTCATTGAATGATGATCCATACACTGAAAAATCATCCATGAACACCTCCTAAAATCCTCAATCATGTCTGTGAAGATAGACATCATACATCTCTGAAAAGTGGCTGGAGCATCACACAATCCAAATGGCATTCTCCTGTATGCAAATGTGCCATAAGGACATGTAAAAGTCATCTTCCCTTGGTCATCTGGATGTATCGGAATCTGGAAGAAACCTGAATACCCATCGAGAAAACAGTAGTAGGGATGACTAGCCAACTCTCCAACATATGGTCAATGAATGGCAATGGGAAGTGATCTTTCCGTGTGGCTGCATTCAACTTCCTGTAGTCAATGCACATTCGATGCCCAGTGATAGTCCTAGTAGGAATCATCTCATCCTTCTCATTCTTCACCACAGTTATCCCTCTTTTCTTCGGAACAACATGCACTGGACTGACCCAAGAATTGTCTGAGATGGCATAGATAACCCCTGCATCCAAGAGTTTCATGACCTCCTTCTTAACCACTTCTTTCAGGTTTGGATTCAGCCTCCTCTGATACTCAATTGAAGCCTTTTGACTCGTCCTCAAGATGAATCCTATGAATGCACAGGTCCGGTGATATACCTGAAATATCATCAAGAGAATAGCCAAGAGCTTTGCAATACTTGCGCAGCTTGCTCAGCAGTAAGGCAATATATGCGTTGTTCAAAGAAGCATTAATAATCACTGGGTATGTGGAATTAGGACCAAGAAAACCATACCTCAGATTTGCTGGAAGTGGCTTGAGTTCCACCTTAGGAGCTTTCTCCTCGCTCCATTCTCCAAGCTCAGCAGCTTACTTAGAACTTTTGGCCAACTCCCTTTCTGGTCACAGGGTATCGACCGATACTAGGGGAGTATCGATCGATACTGGTTGTGATGTATCGAGCACCTTCGATTATCCAGCAGCAACATCACCCGAATAAACCTCTGACTCAGCTGAATAGACCAATGCTCTTTCCAATGGATCTTCATGATGCATCTCCAGGAAGTACTCTTCAGCTATGTCACTGAAGGTATCAACAAAGAAAGTCAGTCTATCGATGGTTGGTCTCTTCATCATCTTTTCCATGTTAAAAGTCATGACCAACTCTCCGATGTTAAGAGCTGTCTTCCCATTCCTGCAATCAATCAGAGCACCAGTTGTTGCTAGGAATGGCCTTCCCAAGATAAGAGGATCTCTGGGTTCTGCATCATACTCCAGGACAATGAAGTCAGTTGGTATCAAGCAATTCCCATCTGAATAGGAACATCTTCGAGCAACCCCTCTGGAAGTCTAACTGAGCGATCAGCAAGTATCAGTGAGATCCTTGTTGAAGTGAAGTCTGTCATCCCCATTCTCTTAGCAACTGAGTAAGGCATGAGGTTGACACTTGAGCCAAGGTCACAAAGAGAACGCTCAAATCTGTCCGTGAATATCGTACAATCCAACACAAAACTCCCTGGATCTGGTAGCTTCTTTGGGATCCTGTTGGTCAGGATTGCATTGGCCAGGGTATTTCTCAGGAAATCAATGAATGCAGATAAACTAACTAATCAGGGTTCAGGTTACGCACGGTTCTTGAACTCAAATCACTAAAGTACAATTAACCAACTGTCGTTGCGAGATTTATCTAAGTCTAAATCCTAGAATTCCAAATCTCTTTGCGAATCCTAAAGTCTAAACCAGCTTTTAGTTCAAGTTTGATTTGTTCACAAAACAACTAAACCAAATCTCTTTGCGAATAGTTATTTTGCTCACCCTAAGTTCTATCAGGTAATCAATTGCACTGTCGTGCCTAATCGATTATCCTAAGATCTAAGTTCCAGGTGATCAATCTAGAATTAGCTTTGAGAACAACCTAAGGTGAAGAACTAATTCAGATTATGAACCCTAAACAACTAATCAACCTAGCATTCAAAGAAATACCTTATGAGAACCCTAAACCTAACAGGAGATCTACTCAGACATGGAGATTGAAACAATAAACATGACTGAATAAATCCTTGAATAAATAATAAAGAAGAGAGTAAAACAAGGGTTCGAAATCTTCTCTCGGACGAACAGATTTTCAGACTTGTCTACCTCAAAACCTCTCTCACAAAACCAAAGTAGAATAAAGCGTGTATGAAGCGTAATGGCCAAAGTGGCTGAAAAACCTAATAAATAACCTAAAACACGTTATGGGGTTTCTTGTAAATAATAAAGTCTTCTGGGGTAATTTGCAGTTTATCAAATCTTCAGAAAAGTCGCGATCCTTCTGTTTCTTCGACGGGTATCGATCGATACTCAGGCATCAAATCGGTGTCTCAGCTACATGATCTCTGCTTGGCTCCAAAAAGCTCCAAAATGCTCTAATATCTCCAATAATGCTCCAAACGTACCTAAAACCTGAAAAGACTCTAAAAGACTCCAAAATACTAGAAAGAATATAAAAAGGACTTATATCATGGCCTAAAACGGGTAAAAACCATGATATATCAAAACTCTCATTTGTGAATCAATGATTAGCAAGCATTGAGATTATATAAACAAGATCAACAAAAAATACACCTATCATCATAGGCTAGGAGCATAAATCTCTTGAATAGTTCATCAAGGCATTTCATCAAACACTTGGTGTGCATGAAATGCCGTATGATCTAGATCTACTTTCTCAAGCTAGATCTAGCATTAGGAACACCAAACAAGAAGGGATATGAGAAAATCTAACCTAGGACATCAATAATCAAGCTTTGGATCACCCTAATCTATCCCATCCCTAGATTCTAAAGAACTACTCAAGACCCATTAGAACCAAGCCAAAATCGATATAGATAGGGCTTAGATCCATAGATGAATTTTGAATAATCAAGATAGAAAAGAGATAGAAGGATGAGATTGATAGAAATTAATACTAGATTGCATAAAATCAAAGAGATCCTTGGGAAAAATCCCAAGAACCCTAGTCTTGTTTTAGAGAGAAAAGGGAGATAAAAAGGGGATAAAGCATAAAAAAAAGGAGATAGATCTAAAAATCAGATCTCTAAAATATAAAAAGGTGTTTGCTGAGTTGGGTCGGATCCTGGTCAACCCGAGAACAACCGGGTAGTGACCCGGCCAAAACTTAGATATGTCTTCAGTGAATCGGTCATAACTCCTGAACCTGACATTCGAATGACCTCAATCTAACTCTTGTAGACAGCTAACTCGTCCCTCTATAAGTCTTATGAAGACCGTTTGAGTTTATTCATATCGGAAAGCCTTAGGTTTTCCAGTTCTTTGTACGGTATCATTTTCTTTCGGCCAGACGGATATACCTTCAGTAAATCCGTCTTATCTACATATCCATACATCCAAATAACCCGATTCAAACTCCTGTGTAAATCTGATTCAGTCGTCTACAACTTCTATGAAGGCAGTTAAAGCTAAATCGGAGTTTAATGTCCCCGTATAGCCACATCTTTGAGACAGTTTGGACAAGCTCGGGTGGTTCGGGTGAAAGTTTAGCACCGGCTGGGTGTACCGGCTGGGTGTACCGGCTTTTTTCTGGCCGGGATGGGTGTGTCCTGTGTGCTGACACCAGGCCAGTACAGGTGCTGTGTCCTGGGGTGGTAATGTCCCTGCCTAAGCTAGTGTCCAGCACCGGATGCATGAAGGGTGTTGTCCCGGGCTGGTACAAGGCGTTGTCTTATCGGCCAGGCAGAGATGACTTTAGTAAAACCGCGGTAACTATCACACCACACATCCAAATCGCCTGATTCAACTTCCCCTGGACAGCTAATGCACGCCTCTACAACATTCATGAAGGTTGTCAAGGCGGATTCGGATTGTAGTGCCTTTGTTTAGACACATCTTTCCGGCATCTTGGATGGACTTTGTACTCCACTTTGGTCCAACTCTCCAAATACGTCCAATTGCCTCCAATTACCTAGAAAATACTCCAAAACATGCAAGAACACACTAGACCTAGTGAAAATGTCCTAGTCTCTAAATGAGACCTAAATGCAAGATAAGACCATGATTATGCATGTAATCTACACAAAACTATAAATGAAATGCATGCTAAAACATGCAATATATGAGTATATCAATTCCCCCAAACATAAACATTTGCTTTTCCTCAAGCAAACAAGAATAAAGAAAGGGAAAAGACTTTAAATGGGAGCTCAAATCCAAAAGTGCCATGAAAAGAATTCAACTCAATGTCCAAGTTACGAGCTCTAAGATGCGATCAAACAAGTCTACTCAAAAAGAGCTAGTCATATCCTTTCCTATACGAATCAAATTCAAGCCTTAACCTATACAAGCATCAATATCATCTAATCCTTTAACATTCATTATTTGGTTCAAGTGAATCATGCTCATGCAAGGCAAGTGAATTCATTTGGCTAGGGTAAAGGTCTTGAGACTAAGATTATCTCAAATGTATGGGGTTTCACCAATGCAAGGGATCCCTCAATGAATGAGCAAGCTTTAGCAAAATGCTAAAAGTAAAAGGCAATCTATGCATACACTACAAGAAATATCGGCATTAATAGCACACTGAAAACGCTACCATATGGTTTTCGTAGCGTTTCCATGAACGCTATGTCAGCCGCAGCTATAATAGCCCCCCCCCCCCCCTACCATAGCGTTTTTTTTAATGCTATAATAAATTGACATATTGTAGCGTTATATAAAAGCCATCGGAAATTATTTTATAACACATGATTCGTGCTATAATGCAGTTTTTCATGGCGATATTTCCGTGCTTTAGTATAAGATATTATGACACATTTTTCGTGCTATCATGCAATTTTCCATGGCGATATTTCCTTGCTGAAGTATAACTTATAATAACATATTTTCAGGGATATAATGCAGTTTTCGATGGCGAAATTTCCGTGCTGTAGTATAAATTATTATAACACATTTTAAGTGCCAGTATCATATGTTTTGTGACGTTTTTGATTGTCGAATTGAGCACCTATTATAGCATGTATCATATGCCATATGACAATATTAACTAGCACATTTTTCGTGCCAGGATGTTCGTTTTCATGGCTTTTTTTTTGTGCTCTATTACATTGTAAAATGACACATTTCTGGGTCATTTTGTGCTATTATTTTGTTAATTGGATCATTGAATTGCAATAATTTATATACTCATATAGTATTAATACTAAAAATAATTGACTCTAATTAAACACATTAAGAGAGACAAAGTACAAATGCCATACAATGGTAATTGATCCATAGCAAAGAAAGTAATGACAAAGAAAACATCATAACAGAAGGTTCAAATGTAACCATCAAACCAAGTCAAAAGCAAAAGAATGGTTTTTACAATGGAGTGGTTCGTACCATGCAGTTAGTCTACACGAGCAGCCTTGTCTCGTGAGGACTGTCCTTGTTCCTATTTTGGGCGTTTTGCTGACTTGCGTGCATTCTCCATCATGTTTCTGATACCTATACGGAACATTGGCTCAATGTCTTCTTCAGGTACCTCAACGCGAATAAAGTTGCCTTGAGAGCTTCTAAACTCGGTTTTGCTGATCTCTACCACATCATCTTCTGCTTCTTGTGCCTGTTGTTGTGGGTGTTGTTGGAGTTGCGACTGCTGTGGCTGTTGTTGGAGTTGTGGTTTCAGTCTGAAGGCTGGGAGTCCGCAGATGATGGCCTTCGTTGCTTCCATTTGAGTTTCTACATGCCAAAAAGAACACAAGTTAGATTTGATGCAATGCAATGCGTGTTATAATGCAACATAACACAGATTTGAAGCGATTGAGAAAAAGAAATCGAAAGCATAACCTGAAGATGGTACAGGATATTGACTCTCTTGTTTATCTTCGTATTAGGTCCCCTCCGAGATCTTTAGGGCTTCGAATCTTCCTACGACTTTAGGTATACAAGATATTTAATTCGAGAAATATCTAAGACTTTTAGAATGAGGAATAAAATCTAGGGTTTAGGGCTCGATTACCTGTCCTGGTTTTCTTCGTCGGAGTTGTAGGTGGACGAGTTCGATGGAGACGCGGTGGTAAATCGACAGGACGGAGAGACGAAGGGAAATCGATGCGACCCACAGACGTAGGGAATTCGTGGCGACGGAGACAGATGGGAATCGAGGCGACGGATGAAAATCGAGTCTACGGAGTTACGGAGGGGAATCGACGGGAGTGATGGAAAGACTTGACCGGATATGGATTTGTGATGGCGACGAAGATTGAGGGTTTGAGAGAAAACGAGAGATCTGTCTTTCTCTGTAACCTAAAAGACCTTTGGATTTATATTAAAATTTGCTAAAATGTTTGGCTCCAAACATGAAATTTTTTGGGATCCCGGCAAATATTTTTCAGCTTGGAATTTTTATGGGTTCCCCGGCAAACAAGAGTTTTGGCTGTTTTTTTTTTTTTTTTTTTTTTGGTAACAGCTTTTATAGATTCAAATCTGTGTTTTGGCATGGATTTGGCTTTATATAACACTAATTAATACTTAAATATCATTTATATTGTTAGTAGAACAAGAAAAAATATCATAACCCTAAACCCTAAATCTCAAACCCTATACCCTAAACTCATTAATACTTAAAGTTACATTTTTATTGTTAGTAGATCAAGAAAAATATCATAACACTAAACCCTATGCCCTAAATCTTAAACCTTATACCCTAAACTCATTAATACTTAAAATTATATTTATATAGTTAGTAAAACAAGAAAAAATATCATAACCCTAAACCCTAAATCTCAAACCCTATGTACTAAACATCAAACCCTTAAGCTCTTAGTAACTTATCATTAGTTTGTAAGGTTTGTATATATGTTTGTAATCATTTTAATTTGCAATCATTTCCAATCATTTACAATCATTTTCATTTGTTAATTGACAACATAACCAAAACCCTAAACCCTAAATCATCAACACGGTCTTAACTATAAACGCCAATACCCTAAACCCTAAAATTAAAATAACGCTTAATTCTTTTTAAGTTTTTTCTTACAATATTACATAGAAATCATATTTCAAATATTAAACATATACACTAATCAAACTCTAAACCATATACTGTAAATCAAACCCTAAACCCTATACACTAAATCAAACTCAATAATTCTTCTGTGTTATTTTCTACTGTAATTAAATTATATTTCAAATATTGTTCATGTTTTGGCTTGGTTTACATTAGTTTTTTGGACTTTGTCAATGAGGCCGTTTTTGTAAACTCTATGTGACAATATAAACAAAAATCATGAATTGGAGAAGATCAAATGTTTTAACACACCACAAACCCATGGTCTCATACAAAGGTTGCGCATAGAAAACAAGATCCAAACCAAACAAAGTTTTCACCAAAAAAAACCAAGTCATAACAAACCATAAAGCCATGTTCTGAAACACAAAGTTCTGTCTTAGAAGAAGTAAAATGCAAGGTTCTTTCTGGTATGACTTCAGACCTGAAAACAAATATATCCTAGTTTAGTTTCATAAATTTGCCCACTTATATAAATCCAAATAATAACCAAATGACCGAAGATCTCACCATAATCACTTTATCCTCTGGCCAAGCAATAGCACTTCCAAGTGCATCTTCCATATACTCGATCTCAGAAGTTGTCCTCCACACTGCAGCTTCTTTAACTTTCACAACATCCACAAAGACTCTACATGCACCAGGGCCCAAAGATACAAAGTGGACACGTTGCTCAGGATCATTCGATGACCAACGTCCCTCAGCAACGATGACCTTCTTTCCTGACAGATCCAGGATCTTGCATTTTTGATTTTCCTTGAATTTGGTACGCTACAAGAACAGAAAGCAAAAAAACAGAACCAACGTTCAAACTTCAATCAGCATACCACAAACAATCAACTTTATCAATAACAGAAATTACCCCTGATCTGCGAAGAGGAGATGCTAGAGTTACTGGCGACTTTTCATTCGTAGACTTCTCTTTCAAACTCAAAGTAGGTTTCTTTGTAGGAGCTGATGGAGTTACATGATACTTTTCAGTCTGAGAAGTTGAACTAACTGCTTTAGACCTGGATGGCTATACACCAGGAGAATTTGGAATTCTTCCATCAATTACAACTCTATTTGCAGGCCATGCTACAAAACAGTTCAGATAATCCTCCACAATTCTCTTCTGAACCGTAGGCCTCCATATAAATGCCTTTGGGTTTACTACCTCATCCACATACACTTTTATTACGTTTGGACCAAGAGGAAGTCCATTAACCAACGATTTAGGTTCTCGAGTCTGCCATCGGCCTACAGCAACCACTTCCTCATTTGTAATATAATCCATGAGTTTGCATTTGTTATTTGCACTTGTAGATGGACTCTGCGGAACAAAGGTAAAAAAAGCCACCAATTACAAAAAAGAACAACTCAGACTCATAGAGATGAAGAGCATCTTTAAATAAGCAAATTTAAGAAACTTAACCTTAGGATTTTTGTCTTCGGGAATGAAACATGCATTTGGAACAATACAATAATCGGCTTGCCATGCAATCATTTCTCCAAGTGCATCTTCAATAGTAAATATCTTATGTGCAGGCCTCCATAAAAATGTATCTGGTTTGATTGCAGTTTCTACTAACACCTTCACTGCGTTAGGCCCTAGAGGAATCCCATTAACTAACTCATCAGCATCATATGAAACAACTCGTCCCTCAGCAACATTCTCATCAGAGGAAGACCAGTCAACCAGATAACACTTGGGAAGTGATCTGGTATTGACACTCTGCATGGAGAACAAGCAATTATAAATCAACTCATAATTAGTCATCTACAGTTAGATGAAGCCAGAGGAACTCAATTCTTACCCTGTAAATCGAGTTTTCACCCACATCAGTCTCTTGTCCCTGGCATAGGAGAAAAATAGATTAGTAACGTGTTTCTGCAAATTCATCTGTATAAGTAATGTAAAGAAAGTAGACGAACCTGGTTATTCATTCTGGCAATGACCTGCTTTAAATCATGAACCTCTTTCTGCAATGTCATTTGTTTTTCTTCCATAGCATCCATACAGTTGTTCTTGACTTGGAGACAAGCCAATTTGGTCATGCTAATGCCTCTACCCATTGCTCTCAACCGGCCAGGATTATCAGGTCCCAAGATCTGAGTTAGCATGTCTTCTTTTGGATTCGTTGTCGTTGAATCTGATGGACCTTCAAGTTCTATCTCTGATGCCTTCCTCTGGAAACACAATGACAATACACTCAGCAAGAATTCCAATTCCTACTAAAACTGAACATAATAAACATAACTTACTATCTTTTCAGCCGCATTCACATTGACAGGCGTACCATCCTTCTTAGTACGCGATTTGACCCAAACTCTTAGCCTCGTTACCTGAGATGGTTCTGTGCTAGTGTTTACCATATCTTCTCTCAATCACCATTCCTTTACGCCCGCAAGTGTGAGGAATCTGCTTCTGTCTTCTTTCTTTGTATGAATCACTGACAGCCTAAATTGGAAACCAAAGAAACAAATGTTGATAGTCTCAAGGACAACATATAACAAGTGACAGATAAGTGACTACCTTGAAGGCGTTACCAGTCTTCTCTTTGACAAATTTACGCCATTCCGTTGTATTTACATTCTTCGGACGCAGATTCATCCTATCTTTAATGGTTCTAGCATTCCTGACAGAGGTCACCAAGCGTGATTTGGATGATCTCCAGAGACATCCCATTTGCTTAAACACAGCAGCCTTTTTGAACTCTTGATCCAGGTCAAACCTCGTCTGTATTCAGTTAAAGGATAGCGAGACAGTAAATTACAATTTAAACTTCATATATGTAAAAGTGGATTCAGATTACCTCAATAGATTTCCACAGCACTGTTTTGATATCTTCACTAACGATTTTCCAATTCTCCACAATGACAGGAACATGTTCACGTACCAAGGGACCTAAGTAAGATGATAACAATACAGACCCTGGACCACAAGGTTCTCCCAAGTCAGTGAAATAAACATGTTGCCTTTCATTCGGATCTTTGGCAATATGTTTCATCTTAGTTGGTCCTCGGCGTCTTTTACGCTGTGGTTCATTAACTCTATCATTCTTAGGTTCTAATTCATCTTCTAAGGTTTCCTTCATTTGGTCTGTCTCAGTATCAACATGTTCATCATCTTCTGCTTCTTCAAAGGTTTCCTTGTTTTGTTCTTCTTCAAAGATTTCCTTGTTTTGTTCTTCTTCAAAGGTTTCCTTGTTTTGTTCATCATCACCTGATACATTCACTTCTACACCTTTTGTCTGTTCTCCAGAATGGTTCTCTGCTAACTGATGCTCTGCAGCAGGGTTCTCTTCTTCCTCCATCGCTAACAATTCCTTGGGCTCCATTGTCTTTCTTCCACGTTTGTTCTTCTTGCGATTACCCATCTTAGTTCACCTGAAACATGAAAATAAGTTGTCAAAATACAGTTTAAAGATGAACTCGCACACAGCCATAGAGAAACACATAATGAAACCAAAGCAATCAACACTCAGAAGCATTTCAAAAGAATCCATTTTCATTAAAAAGGGATTCATATCACACATAATTTCCAACATCAATCCAAAAAATAGAAATCATCTCAGACATAAATTCCTTCACAGTCAGGCCGTGAATTAGACGATTCATCAGCCAAGTCATCAACATCCATGGCTACTAATGTTGGCAATGGACCAACATCTGCATTTCCTTCTTCAGCATCTTCTTCACTGTATCTTCTTATAGGACCTCTCATTGCTACATACCAGCTTGACGTCTCATCTACCCTTGAGTAAAAAATTTGCTTTGCTTGAGAGGCTAGTATATATGGATCTCTTGCAAATGACACTTGACTTTGGTTGAGGTTGACAAGAGTGAAGCCATCTTCTACCTTGACTCCGTTACCTCTATTTGCCCATTGACAGCGGAATACAGGAATGTAGAAAGTATTGTAATCAAGCAGTAAAATCTCCACCACTCTGCCATAATATGATACTAAGTCAACCATCTGAGAAGAATCATGGCCTCATATAAAACTCCACTGTTCTGAGTTTGCCTGTCAACTGAGTTTGTGTGAAACCTCATCCCATTTATTATGTAACCTGTGTAAGACCTTGTGCTAACACGAGGACCGTAGGCCAACCACTTCAGCGTTTCTTCGTGTTTTTCCGAAGTTAGAGGTATCTACAAAAGAACATGTAAAATGTCAATATATACTAAAGACAATTCTGTATCAACCACACAAAATAACTCAAATTAAAAACTTGCCTGATCTTTTAACCAAGATGCAAATTGCTGAATATGCGTACTCCATAACGTTGTCGCATCATGTCTACATCTTTCTCTAGTGTCTTGTAGATGTTGTAGGTGCATGCTTAAATTGGATTAAAATAAAGTGTGAACATTCAGCAGGAAATACAAATTAAAAAAATAAGATAAGAAACTGTGTAGAACTTACTCCACATAAGGTTCCACCATTGCCAAATTCTGAATAACAGCAAGATGGGCAATGTTCTTATCCTTCTCAGTAAGATCACAGGAAGTGGCTGCGGATATTGGACGACCCTCCAGTATAGAGCTGCTCTGAAACTCAGTATTTCTATCAGGTTTATCCTCAACACTTGTTGTGTTTTTCAAGAACTGACTGCAGAACCGCATGCATTCCTCGGCGAGATACGCTTCAGCAATACAACCTTCTGGTCTTGCAGGGTTTCTTACATAATCCTTCAAAACTTTCATGTATCTGCAGGCAAAGTGAATTGAACATTAAAAACATGATTATTGACTGCGTAAGATAACAACTAATCAGTTATAAGTTGTACCTCTCAAATGGGTACATCCAACGGAAATGCACTGGTCCACATAACCGAGCTTCCCTGCCTAGATGAACTGTCAAATGCACCATTACATCGAAAAAACTTGGAGGAAAGAACCTCTCAAACATGCAGAGAGTTTCCACAATTTCAGTTTCCATTACTGAAATTGTCTCTCTATCAATTACTCGCTGGCACAGATGATTGAAGAATGCACATATGCGTCCAATAGCTATCCTAACACCTTTAGGTAATAAACCTGCAGGGAGAAAAGCATTGGAGATCAAAGACAGGACATCTAATGCTATAACATAAAAAGTTAAAAGCCCCTCAGGTGATACCTCTAATCGCAACCGGAAGAAGCTGTTGCATCAAGACATGGTAGTCATGTGATTTCATTCCTGTAACCTTAGATTCTTCTAGCTTAACACACCTTGAAATATTAGAGCAGTACCCATCCGGACCTCTGAAGTCCACTAAACGCTTACAGAATACTTTCTTCTCTTTGTTGGACAAAGACCAAGGAGCTGGAGGTAGATATGTTCTTTTTCCACGGGGTTCAGGATGTAAATCCTTCCTAATGCCAAGTAGTTGTAGATATTTTCGAGCGTTAAGACCATCTTTTGATTTTCCACAGTGCAATATTGTAGCAACAAGACTTGCAGCAATATTTCTCTCCACGTGCATCACGTCTAAATTATGTCTAACCGGTAGCTCCTATACAAGACAAACACAGGTAAAATAAAAGATTGTTAAAGAAAGCTAAAATAGATCAATTCAAGGAAGATAGATATAAAATAAATTATAAACATACCTCCCAATAAGGCAAGTTGAAGAAGATTGACCGCTTCTTCCATCTAGATAGCTCCTCTTCATCTACTGGTTCTTCCTTTTCCTCTGACTCACTGGATTCATCATCCGTATTGGAGGCTGATCCTACCTTATCTTTCATCTTCCTCTTCCTTCCAGATACTTTCACATTTCCAAAATCATTCTTGTAATTTTTGAGTAACTGGTATATATTATGACCACTGAGAATCCTATGTCTTCTCCCATGCTCAACTTTACCATCAAAGCATGCTTTCTTTCCTCTATAAGCATGTGTGGGAGGCAGACCTTTCCGATGGCCCATATATACATGCTTCCTGCAATTACTCAACCACAAACTATCTGTGTGCTTCCCACACACAGGGCAAGCCATTTTGCCATTTACTTTACAGCCTGCAAGATTTCCATATGCAGGAAAATCTTGAATGGTCCATAGAAGCATTGCTCTTAATGTGAAAGTAGTGTGACTGAATGCGTCATACGTTAACTCTCCTTTGTCCCACAGATGTTTAAGATCCTCTATTAGTGGTTCTAAGTACACATCTATATTGTTTCCAGGTTGGCTTGGACCAGGAATCAGCAATGATAACATTATGTTCTCCTCCTTCATACACTTTTCAGGTGACATGTTGTAATTCACTAGCAATACAGGCCAAGCACTGTAGTTAACATTCTTCATGCTAAAAGGATTAAACCCATCCGTGGAGAGTCCAAGCTTAAGGTTCCTTTCTTCAGCAGCAAATGAAGGGTATTTGTCGTTCATTTGATCCCAAGTAACAGAATCTACCGGATGACGGCTTTTTCCATCAGTGCTCTTATTACTAAAATGCCACCTTAGGTCCTTCGCCATTTCCTCTGACCTGAACATCCTCTTGAGACGTGGAATTAATGGAAAATACCTAAGAACCTTTTGTGGAATACCTTTCTTCACATCACCTGTTCGCGTGTTAATCTTCCATCGTGAAGCGTTGCATTTCGGACAATTGTCTAGCTTCTGAAACTCCTTTCTGAATAAACAACAATCATTCACACAAGCGTGTATCTTCTCATAACCCATTTCAAATGATCTCAGAAACTTCTTCACCTCGTACAAGGATGTGTGCAAGACATTATCCTTGGGTAGCATCTGTGGCAAAGTCTCGAGCAGAAGATCGAAGCTTCTATCAGACCAACCACTCTGTGTCTTTATCCTAAAGAGTGAAACAATCGCCGAGAGCTTGCTGTGGTTTGCACAACTTGGATACATAGGTGTTTCTGCATTGGCTAGCTTTGCAAGAAACTCATCTTCTTGCTTATCCTCACCCTCAGCAACCTCACTTAACTCACCTTGCCTAAGAAGCTCTTCATCCACAAACTCAGCTGCTTGGTATAAGCCTAAAATATCTTGGTTCCACTGACTTGCATTGCTTCTACAGTCAGTCCCTGATATCACTTCTCCATGATGATACCAATCCTCCCGCATCTTGTAACTCCAATCCATTCCCCTTGTTACAAGATGATCAACAACAACAACAGCTGGGTGACGATCTACGTTGCGACAGTCAATGCATGGGCAAATGATCATCTCAGTTTCTCCTAAAGCTGCACCAACAGACCTCACAAAGTCCCAAGCACCTCTCTCATAACCAGAGTCAACTCTTCGGTTTATAAGACATATGAAAGCATCAAACAATAGCAAATCTTAAACTCTCTTTTAATCACCCATTAAACCCTTAAGTATATATATATAGTTTTTTATTTACCTGTTAAGATGAACCCATGACTTTTCGATCATTTCTATGTTCTAACCCATAAGCAACAGAAAACAAACCCATAAGAATATTTCAAACATCAAACAAACACATTGTCATTCACATTAGCAGCAATAAACAGTCAAGCATTAAATCAAGCAGAGACTTAAAAGCCAGAAATTTCTATGTGTTCTCTTGCTTATCTTTGTGTAAACAGTCAAGTATTAAATCAAACAGAAACTAACACATTGTCATTAGCATCAATCCCATTGTTTAAACAATCAAATACCCAAACAAGACAAAGTAAACCAATAAGCTCCATAAGCCAGAAATGAAAAGTTATATTTGGATGAAAATAATTACCTCTATAAGCTCTTGCAGCTTGGTTTTAAGAGTTCAAGACGTCTTCAACCCAAAAAAGAAGCCTTCAGATCTCCTTATGCTGCAACAAGCTCCAACCTGCAAAGCCATATCATGAATCTATTCATTTATAATTCAAAAAAAATTAACAGATTTCAAACGAACAAGAACCACAAATCGATAATGTATAACCTTAGTTTTTCTCTTGCTTATCTTTGTGTCCTCAAATAGATCTCTATGGCTTCCAATCTTGCTGCAATGAGAGGTAATTGAAATTAATCAGAGAAATCGAAGACACTTTGAATGACGAATTAGATCTAGGGTTCAGAACAACGGAAATCGTAGGTGGGTTTCACCTGGAATTTTGCAGATGGCAACGACACCGGAGGAAACGACACCGGAGGAAACGACACAAGCTGAGGCAGGAAGAGAGCTGATTTTCAGTTCCGATCTACTTCTACACACCGAATACAGAGGAAAATTTAGTATACGAAGGTTGAAATTTTGAGGGGAAATCAGATTTGTGTAACAGATTTGAGAGAGAGAAGTAGATTTGGTGAAAATCAAACTTTTTGTCTAAATGACCTTTGCATGCTCGATTTACCTCCAAAAGAAAAAAGGCTAAGTATTTTTGGCGGAAAATGAAAAAAAGGCTAAGTATTTTTGCCTCCAAAAGCACTTTCCAGCTATAGTTGTCATTTTTATGTTACCGCGTATCGTACTTTTTTCGTAGCTCTATGTTAACACTAATTTAACGCTACTAAAAGGTTGGTTTCAGATTTTAACAGTTTTAGTAGCAGTTTGTGAATTCGTGCTACCGTGAACTACTACCAATGCCCATATTTCTTGTAGTGATACAAGGATAGACTTACATCTACCCAATGCCTAAATCGTCTCTAATCCTAGCATATCTACACATGAAGTCCTCATCCTAAGCTACCCTTTTCTCACTTGGCCTTTTTGCCTTCACGCCCCATACTTGAACTTCTTCTTCCACTTCATCTTTTCTCACTTGGGGAATTTCTTCTTCTCCATTGAATCTTGTGGTTTCGTGCTTCTTTTTGTTGTTTCTTTAGCTCTTCTTTCTTTCTTTTTCTTTGCATTGCCTCATCATTTACCAATTGATGTTTTAGCCAATATTTGGCTTTTTCCTTTGTTTCTATGAGGCTATAATTATCACTAAGAGCTATTCTTGATAACTTGCACTAACCACATCACAATATTGCATTCCTATATCACATTCACTTCCTTCTTTTGAACCCACTTCCTTCTTATCCACAATTCCATTAGTCACACATTTTCGTTCACACCAAACCCAAAACTTCCCTTTCCCACGAGCCTAGCCTGGTCTAGCCTTTGATGTTCGGCTAGATCTACATGCAATCCTATCCTTGTCGCCCTAAACTCAACACTTTTTGCCCAGCTTACTCGAAAAATTAGGCCTCACATACGCACACTAAAGATTTTGGCTTGAAAGGAGGGTAGGTTAAAGGTATGGTGAACCGTTCCAATGATGGGAATCGGCTACTTGGACTAGCAAAAGAGTGGTGAAAAGGATAAGAGAGCCCAAGTATGTATATGGTAACCATGAATTCACTATGCAATGCACAAGCATGATAATTTCAATGTCAAAATTATGGTTTTCACTTAGGTAGGATTGAAATCAAATCAAGACTTGCTTTAGCTAAGACCCTAGTAATGAAACGCAAGATCGAAATATGGTTCATCCTTGATTTGAACACGAGATCAAAAGCATCAAACAACATGCAACGAGGGTATTGAATCAAGCTCTAAATATGATACTTTACAAGGATAAATCTATCATTGCTCCTAATGCTCATGCAAAGCTACCTAATATGATATCCATCTAGACTAAATCCTATATGGAATGCACAAAAGTTCAAAAAAATTCAAATTTATTGAAAATGCATGATATGCATGAGACTCAATATGCAAAAGGCAAAATAAGATCACAAGACACAAAGTTAAATAACACATAGACCCTCCCCCAAACTTAAATTACACAGTCCCTTGTGTATTAGAATCTTAAGAAAGATTTAAACAATGCATGAAAGAAAGAAAAATATATTATTCTAAATGATATTCACAAAGTTTGGAGTATTACCTTGGAAATGAATAGAGGGAACGAGAGTGATCACCTCAATCCTACACACCTTTGTCCTTAAATCCATGACCATTAGACCATCAAGAACCTACTCACACTAAGCAAACCCATCAAAAAGGACAAGAACACATAGAGAAACATAAAAGAAAGTATGTACAATGATAAGCTTGGGGTGTCTCCCAAGAGCACTTTGTTAAAAATCACTAAGTTTGACTTTGGTTACCTTTTTAGGCGGGTGAGATAGGAGTGTGAGCACTCCATGGTGGATCCTTGAGATCGAGCTTGAGAACCTTGCTCATTACTTCCTCAAGACCGGCTTGCCCTTTTTCTTTAAGCTCGGGAGTGAGGATTGCTTTGACCAAGGCAAAGGGCTTGGATCGGCCTTTGCATTTGATCTTGTACTCAATCACTCCATACTTGTGCTTCCATGGAGTGAGAGTCATCATAGAAGGTTGGCTTGGCTCAGACCTATACCCATCAAGCTTGCTTGGCTCATTCTTAGCAAAGGAAAAAGGCGGATGCGTGTCTTGTTTCTTCATTTTAGCTTTAGTGCCTTCACCCTTCTCTTGCTTCCTTTTAGTCTCACTCACGTCCTTCATTGTAAAGTAGAAGTTCAATCTCGTTAGTGGCGGCTTCATGATCTTCAATGGGACGTGGGTCATATGAGGAGATGGCATTGCAATACTCCTTTGAGGGTCGTATTTCTTTCCCATTTGAAGAGCTTTGTTGCACTTTGCCTCCATTGGCTCCCTTGGTCTCCATTTGTTGAACTTTTGAACTCAATGCCTCAAGCTTCTTGTGGAGATCATTGTATGAGCAAGCTGGTATTTATTTCCTCCATCTTCTTACTCATATCCAATGCTCCACTAGCTTGGCCTTGTAGAATTTGTTGAAGAATGTTCTTCATATCAAGGTCTTGAGGCATGGAGTTGTTGCTTTGAGTTTGAGGGACAACACTTTTTTGAAAACCTCCTTGGTTCCCTTGAAAGTTGTTCTTGGAAGCAAAGCTTTGTTGGTGATTAATGGGGGCTTGACCTTGGTTGCCATAGTTGTTATTGAAACCTCTTTGATAGCCATCATTGTTCCTAATATAATGCACTTCCTTTTGGTTGCTCAAATCCACCATTTCCTCATGAGACCTTTGATTTCCCTCAAAATTACCAACAAAGTGAATCGATTTTTTGGAAGCATTGAGAAGTTTGTCAATCATAGTGGCTTGCTTGTCCATTATGGAAGATTGCTTATCCAACTTCTCATTGAGAGCCATCATGGCTTTGGTTCGTTGTTGCTCCTCGAAGTCACTTGTGGTTCTTGTAGACCGGTCATACTCATCACCATATGTACCATCACTCAAAGCAAGGTTCTCAACCAACTCCATTGCTTCATTCACGTATTTGCCTAAGAAGTTTCCATTAGAAGCGGTATCAAGCAACATACGGATCTTAGGAAGTGCTTCGCGGTAGAGTGTGCTCAAGAGGGAAGCATCCGAGAATCCATGATGAGGGAATTGCGATTTATAGCCCCTAAACCGCTCACATGCTTCATTGAAGCTCTCATTTGCACGTTGAGTGAAGCTTGAGATCTCATTCCTTATCTTAGCCGTTCTAGAGGGAGATAAGAACTTGGCAAGGAATGATGTCTTGCATTGGTCCCATGAAGTGATGGAACCGTGGGGAAGGTTCTTTTCCCATTGCCTTGCCTTGTCTCCAAGAGAGAATGGGAACAACCTTAGCTTAAAGCTATCCTCAGAGACTCCATTCATCTTTGTCAAGCCACAAATCCGGTCAAAGTGATCCAAGTGATCAAGTGGATCCTCCACCGCCAAGCCATGGAATTTGTTGCTTTGTACCATGTTGAAGAAGCTAGTTTTGACCTCAAAGTCATTAGTCTCAACAAGTGGTGCTCGAATGCCTTGACGGTTGACATGAGCATTGACCGCATCACCCGCTCCAACTATGTTAGGACCATTACGGGCGGGTGGGTTGTGGTTTCCATTGCCACCGTGACCATGCTCATGAGCTTGATGCTCTTGCACGTTCTCCATACCGAGCCTAGGAATGTTTACAACCCGTTCCCTTTCTCTTCTTGCTCTAAGACCGCGGTGTAGAAGGTTGATGTCATCTCTTGGCTCAACAAAAATTTTGTTGCCTTTAGAACGCAAGTTCATGCACCTACAAGAGAGAGCTAGAAAGAGAGATTAGTAAACAAAAGAAATAAAAATGCTTAATCTCAAAAAGAAGTAAAATCCTAATGTTGAAAGCGAAACCCAATTGGAAATGGCGCCAAATTGATACAAGGTTTTACCTATATCAATTACTCATAATGCCTATTGAACATAAGAGGATCGAATCCAAGGGTAGAGTTTCAAACACAAGGAATGCATACAACTAAATGAGTTAAGCAATCAAAGTGGGCTTTTGTAATTATGTAACTAAATTGAAATTAAGTAAAAGCAATAACAAGATGCAATTCAATGAACATAAGGGAATCCTAAGATGGGGTTATTGAAATAAGGTGACCCAAGTCTCATTCATGATGTCCAAACACTCAATCAAGCTAATCCCTAGGCATAAGACCCTAATCTAGACTAATTCTCTTTCAAGCAATTAATTACTTTGCTAATCACTAATTCAATAGCAAACTCTCATTTGTGAATCAATGTTTAGGAAGCATTGAGATTATATAAACAAGATCAACCAAAAATACACCCTAGACAACTATCATCATAGGCTATGAGCATAAATCTCTTGAATAGTTCATCAAGACATTTCATCAAACACTTGCTGTGCATGAAGTGTGCATGAAATGTCTTATGATCTAGATCTACTTTCTCAAGCTAGATCTAGCATTAGGAACAACAAACAAGAAGGGATATGAGAAAATCTAACCTAGGACATCAATAATCAAGCCTTGGATCACCCTAATCTATCCCATCCCTAGATTATAAAGAACTACTCAAGACCCATCCAAGTCAAAATCAATATAGATAGGGCTTAGATCTATAGATGAATGTTGAATAATCAAGATAGAAAAGAGATAGAAGAATGAGATTGATAGAAATTAATAATAGATTGCATAAAATCAAAGAGATCCTTGGAAAAAATCCCAAGAACCCTAGTCTTGTTCTAGAGAGAAAAGGGAGAGAAAAAGGGGGGAAAGTATAAAAAAAGGAGATAGATATAAATATCAGATCTCTAAAATATAAAAAGGTGTTTGCTGAGTTGGGTCGGACCCGGGTTAACCCGGGACAAACCGGGTATTGACCCGGCCGAAACTTGGATACGTCTTCAGTGAACCGGTCATAACTCCTGAACATGACATCCGAATGACCTGAATCCAACTCCTGTAGACAGCTAACTCATCCCTCTACAACTCTTATAAAGATTGTTTGAGTTGATTTATATGGGAAAGCATTCTTTTTGCCGGTTATTTTGACGGTGTCATCTTCTCTCGGCCTGACGGACATACCTTCAGTAAATCCGTCTTATCTACCTATCCATACGTCTAAATAACCCGATTCAAACTCTTGTGTAATGCTGATTTACTCCTCTACGTCTAGCCACATCTTTGAGACACTTTGGACGAGCTTGGCTGGTTCGGGTGAAAGTTTGGCACCGGCTGGGTGTACCGGCTGTGTCCTGGCCAGGATGGGTGTGTCATGTGTGCTGACACCGAGCCGGTACAGGTGCTGTGTCCTGGGGCTGTAATGTCCCTGCCTAAGCTAGTGTCCAGCACCGGATGCATGAAGGGTGTTGTCCCGGGCCGGTACAAGGCATTGTCTTATCGGCCAGGCAGAGATGACTCTATTAAAACCGCGGTAACTATCAAACCACACATTCAAATCACTTGATTCAACTTCCCCTGAACAGTTAACGCACTCCTCTACAACATTCATGAAGGTTGTCAAGGCCGATTCCGATCGGAGGGTCTTCTTCTAGACACATCTTTCCGGCATCTCGGATGGACTTTGTACTCCACTTAGGTCCAACTCTCCAAATATGCCCAATTTCCTCCAATTACCTAGGAAATACTCCAAAACATGCAAGAACACACTAGACCTAGTGCAAATGCCCTAATCTCTAAATGAGACCTAAATGCAAGACAAGACCATGATTATGCATGTAATCTACACAAAACTATAAATGAAATGCATGCTAAAATATGCAATATATGAGTATATCAGTATGTACATATGTTTATTTTATCCCTAACTATTAAAATTAGCATATACGATTTAAACTATTCATTTAGTGTTTAGGGTCTTGTTTTGACACTACAATGCCACTGTTATGCGACTAATTTGCTACTAAGATGCGGCTGCGTGGTTTTTTTAAAAGGTTCGCGACTACTTTGTGACTACAAAACAATATTTTTAAAAAATTTATCGATGGCGTCACAAAGTAGTCGCTAATTTTGTGACTACTTTGTGACTACTTGATTTCAATTTTACAAAATTCACATTTTAAACAATCTTTTTGAATTTTAAACTATGAATTTAACTTGATAAATCATATATATCCTTTACAATCTATCAAAGTTTTTAAAAATTGTAAGATTCATAACTTTTTCTTATATCATCATCATCTCCACACTTATATCAAACATTAGTATGTAATTAAAGAGTAAATTTATTGATTTGATTTGAAAACATTTATATTAGCTTTTGTAACAAAATCTCTTGTAAATTTCAATATCTATGTATGTACATATGTTTATTTTATCCCTAACTGTTAAAATTAGCATATACGATTTAAACTATTCATTTAGTGTTTAGGGTCTTGTTTTGACACTACAATACCACTGTTATGTGACTAATTTGCCACTAAGATGCGACCACGTGGTTTTTTTTAAAAAGGTTTGCGACTACTTTGTGACTACAAAACAATATTTTATAAAATAATTACTTTTTCTAATATTGCTTGCAACTACTTTGTGACTACAAAACAATATTTTTTTAAAAAATATCGATGGAGTCACAAATCAGTCACAAACCAGGATTTTTTTTCGGTTATCGTTTGGTTCGTCGATTTAATACCGAGATGCCCAAAATATATCCGAAATATTAAAAATATACATGAAAACCAGAAAATATATAAGAGTAACAAAAAAAACTAAATAAAATATACCCGAAATACAAAAATATACCAAAAAAACCCAAAACAATAAAGAAAATATATCCATAATACCAAAAATAACCAATTGCGATATAAATTGAACTAGTCACAAAAGAGTCACATATTTAGCGACCCAAGTGCAATTCATAAATAAATTAGATCCCGCCACGAGTCCAAAATCATTTGGATTTTACCTTTTTTTTTTTTTGTGCAGTCGCAATTTAGTGGTAAAAATTACCTCCAAATATTTGGCCAGAATTTTTGAATCGACCGCTCAATTTTAGTTTTAGACTTTAAATCTTAATTTTTTTTTTATATCCCCTAAAGTCTTTTTCTTTTTCCTCAATCTCTAGAGATCGAAATTCTCTCTTAAACTCGAGCCTCCTATTTGATGTCACCGAACGAAACCCACCTCAGCCCAAGTCACCAGGATGAGACAACCGACCACAAGCCACCACCGACGGATCTAACCGAGAGCCACGACGGAGCCCGCCACATCTCCGAGCACACACAAGAGGAAAACGGACCACTGCTCTTCGTCGCCGGAGCCGAGATCCTGTCCTCAAGGATCCCTGAACCTCACCGGCGACCAGATCCAGCAACATCCAAAGTTTCACTCGTGCCGCCGCCGATAAATCCCTTCGAAGACGACGAAACCCACAGCCCCAACCAAATCTGAGATTCTAACTGAGCGGGTCGTCGAAGCGCCACACTCCTCGCCCAGATCGAACCACCGCGAAGGTTAACCGGAGACCACACCGTGCAAACCACCGACGAGACCTTAAACCGAGGAGATCCCCGTCGCCGGAAAAAAGAACAAGGGCGAGAGGGGAACCACAAACTACAGAAAAAACAAGAGGAGAGAGCCTCCCCCAGTGACGGCGATGAGCGCCGGTCACCGGGGAGGCAGCGACAGAGGTTGAAGAAGAAGCTCTTGCGGCGGTAGGTGAGAGAGAAAAGTTTTGAGGGCGAACCCTGAAAAGCTCTTTTTGGGAAAATAAGTTTAGCTTATCAATTGATACATTTTCTTAATTTTTTTTTTTATATCCCCTAAAGTCTTTTTCTTCTTCCTCAATCTCTAGAGATCGAAATTCTCTCTTAAACTCGAGCCTCCTATTTGATCTCTCGTGTTGGTAAATCATGATGGATCTCCTAAAATCTAACCGAGACCAATTGTTCAGCTTGGATTTTTTCTCATCAGCCACAGTCCCGTGTTCAGGTGAGTCTTTAAAAGTTTCTCTTTTGTTTTTTTTGTTTCTATGTTTTGACTCTTTCTCTGTTGGCTCACGAATCGCGGCGGGAGAAGAGAGAAGGAGAGGAAGAAGCGGCGACTACTGCACGGCGGCTACTCCTCCGGCGAATCGGTAGGCTTCGACGACTCCCCACCGGCGTGCCTTTGCCGCATCCCCCACCAGACTCGACTCCTTCCTCCTTCCTCCACCGCCGGCGTGGGTCTCTACCCCCGACCCGACTCCTTCCTCCACCACCGCCTAATCAATACGGAGGAGCTCGGGATGTAAGCGCAGGAGCAGATCTTGGCATCGGCGCCGGCGAGAAAGAAGAAGATCGAAGATCCTTTTTTTTGTATTTTGTTTTTTTAGTTTTGTTAAATTAATTAATTTAGTTAATAAAAATATTTTTTTTTTGTTTTTTTGTTTTACACGTAGTCGCAAAATGTTTACTCCTTTTTTTTTACATGTAGTCGCAAATTGGTTGCTAATTTTTACAACAATTTTATGATTTGGTTGATTATTGTGGTCACTAATTAGTCGCAAAATATGCAACTAAACTGTGATTCCATTTTTTAACTACTACATGAGTCTCATGTTAGTCGCAAAAAAACTTCGAGTTGTGACTATAAATGCAGTCTTAATTTAGTCGCAAAAATTGCGACTTATTAAGGAGTCACATATTAGTCGCAATTGTGCCACTTTTTTGCGACGCCAAAAATTAGCGACGAGCGTTTTGCGACTACTTGCTGAAGTCACAAAAGTGTCTCAAATCCCTGATTTGTGACTACTTTGAAACGATTCTAGCAGTGGCAAAAACGATGTTTTCTTGTAGTGAAATCAATATCAAAATTGAGTTGGAGGATGGCCCATTAGTGATTGAAAAGGATGGGCCAAGAAGCCCGCAATATAGATCGGGCCCAACCCTTTCAATATCTTTGACGGTTGAGTCGAAAGGCTTCGGAACGGTGGGGGAAGGAGGGAGATCGGCGGGATAAGGCCAGTCACCTCTGACGAATCGCCGAACCGATCGTTATGAAAGGCTATGCCTTCACGATCATGATCATATGGTAGACTATGTCTCCTTAGATCATATGGCAGGCTCTGTCCCCATGAAATGAATGTCCCGAAGACATTTATGAAAAAGTTCCAGAAGAACTGTATAAAAAAAGATATATATATATATCCAGAAGATATACATGATAGCGTTCTTGAAGAACTGCTTCGTCCAGAAGACGAATATATAGTGATTATTATCGGAGGGCGGCGCGGCCGCCCCATTATTAATTTATTATTTTCGCAATAATTTAATGACTTTAGTCATCATGATTTATTTATTTACTGTCAATATTATATTGGACGGCTGAGCCGCCACATATTTTTATCTGCTGTTTAAATATGGTTAATAAATTTGCTGTTAATATTTGTTTATCTTATGGCTATTATGTTGTATATAACCATTTTATCTGAAATCTGGTAAATTTATCCGATTGATTATCAAAAGTTTTCAGATCAATTTTTTGCCATTTCCAACGGCTATAAACGGCTAGTGAATAGTATTTTCAATCTATAAATATACTTATCTTTCATTCATTCTTTTCACTCAAAATCTCTCATCTTCACTAAAAATTATTTCTAAGAAAATCATTTGTTTTTACAAAGAAGAAGAAGAAAAATGGTTCATCCGCTTTTTGTTTTTGTAATAGGTTTTATACTTGTTGCTTTTTACGGTTTCCTCGTCGGGGAATTTTCTCCCGAGGAAAATGTGATGGTTTTTATTGTGATGTTCTATGCACTTGTATTTCCTTTAATTGTGCTATTTATTCTGGCGCCTCCTATGTTTTAAATTGCTATGTATTCCTTAAAATCGCAATATCTTATTCAAATTTATGATTAATAAAATATTAATTTATGTTTACAGTAATCATGTCAAATTTAACGAAGCTCGAAATCGATGCCCTTTATATCTCTGGAAACAATTATATGAGATGGGCAGTAGCTGCAAAGATGCATTTAAAAAGAAAAGAGCTTCTTGATACCATCGATAAATCAAAAACAACTCATGAAGAGAAAAAAGCAAACGCCATGATATTTTTATTCCACCATATCCACGATGGTTTAAAAGATGAATATATCACGAAAGAAGATCCTGCAGATCTTTGTCAATCACTCAAAGATAGGTTTGATCACCAAAAATATGTGATCTTACCGAAAGCAAAACATGAGTGGTTGAACCTCCGGTTCCAGGATTATAAGAGAGTAAGCGAATATAATTCAGCTCTATTCGGAATCACTTCCAGGATAATGTTATGTGGAGAAACGATAAGCGATTTTGATATGATCAAGAAAACTCTCCAAACATTTCATCCTGGAAACGTAGTCTTGCAGCAACAATACCTGGCAAGTGGATACACTAAGTATTCAGAGTTGATGCAAGTTCTCTTGGTGGCAGAACAAAATAACGAACTCGTGACGTTAAACCATCAGTCTCGTCCAACTGGATCAACTCCATTCCCAGAAGCGAATGTTGTAGCATCCAATTACAATAATTGGCAACAACATGGACCCGGTAGAGGCCGTGGTCGTGGTCGCGGTCGAGGAAATGGTCGCGGTCGTGGACGAGGAAGAAAGTTCCATCCCTATGATTCCAATAGTGGAAGAAATAATAAAAGGTTCAATGGAAATGAAGTTGGCCGCGTGAATAATAAGCAACATGAGAATGCTTGCTACAAATGCGGCATGAAAGAACATTGGTCACGTACCTGTCGTGAGCCGAAACATTTTGCCGATCTGTATCAAAAATCACAAAAGGCGGAAGGAAAAGAAGGTGAAACCAACTTCACATATAGCGAACCCGGACCTTCTTTTGATGGTATAAATGATGATATGCATCTCGATATTTCTGATTTCGTGGTTGATCCTGAAGACATCAACGAACGACAAAACGAATAAGATCTTCCTGAAGAAGAAAATATGATATGATAATTATATAGTTGTGCTTGTTAATCTTTGTGAAGAAGAATAATGTTTATATTTTTTGTGCTTTTTGTAAAATAGTTTTATTGTAATATAAAGCTTCTATCTTGCTATGTTTATTAATATTTTTTAATGAATATTTTAAATTCAGAATATGTCAAAATCTGAGATCCAGGATAGAGATATATGTCTGGCAGACAGTGCTACAACGCACACAATACTTAAGGATAGAAAGTATTTTTTCTCTTTTAAAATAAAAGATTCTGCCGGAAGCGTGAATACTATATCTTGTAATGCAAAAATTATTATGGGCTCCGGAAGAGTCAGTTTTTCAATGCCGAGGGGAACGAAATTTGAATCAAATGATGCATTATATTCCCCTAAATCTTACAGAAACTTGTTAAGTTTTAGAGATATCCGCAGAAATGGATATCACATAGAAACTATGAATAAAAACGGCATTGAATATCTTTGCATCACATTAGTTACTCCGGAGAGAAAACTTATATTAGAAGAATTACCAGTGTTATCCTCCGGATTATATTTCATAAAAATAAATATGGCTGAATCATATATTACAGTAAACCCGAAGTTTACAAATACATTTAAAGTCTGGCATGAACGACTAGGGCATCCTGGTTCAGTCATGATGCAAAAAATTGTGAAAAATTCTAATGGGCATCCGTTGAAAAACCAGAAGATTTTTCAATCGAGCGAATTTTCATGTAATGCATGATCTTAAGGAAAACTTATAATTCGGCCATCACCAGCCAAAATTGAGAATGAATCTCCAGTATTCTTGGAAAGAATACATGGTGATATATGTGGGCCTATCCACCCACCAAACTCCTGTGTAAAGCTGATTCACTCCTCTAGAACTTCTATGAAGGCAGTTGAAGCTGAATCAGATTGTAAGGTCCCCGTCTAGCCACATCTTTGAGACACTTTGGACGAGCTCGGCTGGTTCGGGTGAAATTTTGGCACCGGCTGGGTGTACCGGTTGTGTCCTGGCCGGGATGGGTGTGTCATGTGTGCTGACACCGGTCCGGTACAGGTGCTGTGTCCTGGGGCGGTAATGTCCCTGCCTAAGCTAGTGTCCAGTACCGGATGCATGAAGGGTGTTGTCCCGGGCCGGTACAAGGCATTGTCTTATCAGCCAGGCAGAGATGACTCTAGTAAAACCGCGGTAACTATCAAACCACACATCCAAATGGCCTGATTCAAGTTCCCCTGGACAGCTAACGCACTCCTATACAACATTCATGAAGGTTGTCAAGGCTGATTCGGAACGGAGGGCCTTCGTCTAGACACATCTTTCCGGCATCTCGGATGGACTTTGTACTCCACTTATGTCCAACTCTCCAAATAGGCCCAATTGCCTCCAATTACCTAGAAAATACTCCAAAACATGCAAGAACACACTAGACCTAGTGCAAATGCCCTAATCTCTAAATGAGACCTAAATGCAAGACAAGACCATGATTATGCATGTAATCTACACAAAACTATAAATGAAATGCATGCTAAAACATGCAATAAATGAGTATATCAGTATGTACATATGTTTATTTTATCCCTAACTGTTAAAATTAGCATATACGATTTAAACTATTCATTTAGTGTTTAGGGTCTTGTTTTGACACTACAATGCCACTGTTATGCGACTAATTTGCTACTAAGATGCGACTGCATGGTTTTTTTAAAAGGTTTGCAACTACTTTGTGACTACAAAACAATATTTTAAAAACTTTTATCGATTGCGTCACAAAGTAGTAGCTAATTTTGTGACTACTTTGTGACTACTTGATTTTAATTTTACAAAATTCACATTTTAAACAATCTTTTTGAATGTTAAACTATGAATTTAACTTGATAAATCATATATATCCTTTACAATCTATCAAAGTTTTTTAAAATTGTAAGATTTATAACTTTTTTTTATATCATCATCATCTCCACACTTATATCAAACATTAGTATGTAATTAAAGAGTAAATTTATTGATTTGATTTGAAAACATTTATATTAGCTTTGGTAACAAAATCTCTTGTAAATTTCAATATCTATGTATGTACATATGTTTATTTTATCCCTAACTGTTAAAATTAGCATATACGATTTAAACTATTCATTTAGTGTTTAGGGTCTTGTTTTGACACTACAATGCCAGTGTTATGCGACTAATTTCCCACTAAGATGTGACCACGTGGTTTTTTTAAAAGATTTGCGACTACTTTGTGACTACAAAACAATATTTTAAAAAATAATTATTTTCAAAATATTGTTTGCAACTACTTTGTGACTACAAAACAATATTTTTTAAAAAAATATCGATGGAGTCACAAATCATTCACAAACCAGGATTTTGTTTCGGTTATCATTTGGTTCGACGATTTAATACCGAGATGCCCAAAATATATCCGAAATATTAAAAATATACATGAAAACCAGAAAATATATAAGAGTAACAAAAAAAAGTAAATAAAATATACCCGAAATACAAAAATATACCTGAAAAACCCAAAAAAATAAAGAAAATATATCCATAATACCAAAAATAACCAATTGCGATATAAATTGAACTAGTCACAAAAGAGTCGTATATTTAGCGACCCAAGTGCAATTCATAAATAAATTAGATCCCGCCACCGGTCCAAAATCATTTGGATTTTACCTTCTTTTTTTTTTGTGCAGTTGCAATTTTTTAATTACCTCCAAATATTTGGCCAGAATTTTTTAATCGACCGCTCAATTTTAGTTTTAGACTTTAAATCTTAATTTTTTTTTTTTTTTTTTTGTTTGTTGTCTAAATGTGAAATTTTATACCAATTTAAGATTTGTGACAGCGGTTACAGAGATAACTTAGAAAGCAGAAAAACCGAAAACTACAAACAAAGGCAAAGAACAACAGGTAACAAAGAAATGGGCATCGAAACGAGCTAGTTGGCACTCGTCACGGGAAACCAAGAGAAACCTCGACGAAGAAACACCAATTCCGAACACGAAGCTCGGACATTTACATTTGCAGTTCTAAAGAACTCGAGTCCTCATCGTCGTTGCCACGAGCAGCTCCCACCTGAGGCCAGCCCTCAAACCCCGTTAGAAGGAACACCTACAGCTTCTCCGAGGACAAACACAAAAACGTAACTGCTTCAACGAACCACTCCACAACCGGCGGCACGGGAGCCTCTACGGGCAGCCAGAGAAGCCGCCTCCGGCCGCCATTCCCGAGCTTCAGAAACTATAGGAAACATCTCCCACGGAAATGAAGATAGTCGCCAAAACAGATCCGCCGCCTCTATTCATCACCGAGTCACCACCGGAGCCGATAACGAAGCACTCCCTAACCGCAACTTCGAACCACTCCTAGAACCGTCGAACGCAGCCGAAGAAAAGAAAACAAACATCGGAGGATGAAGAGTGGAGCCACAACGGAAGTCATGATGACCCATGAAATGAACCGGACCGGATGAAACTCTGAACAACATCCAATCGCGGGAAGCTTCGCCACTGACGGTCTAAGAAGACCTAGCCGAGCCACCGAACGAAACCCACCTCAGCCCAAGTCACCAGGATGAGACAACCGACCACAAGCAACCACCGACGGATCTAACCGAGAGCCACGACGGAGCCCGCCACATCTCCGAGCACACACAAGAGGAAAACGGACCACTGCTCTTCGTCGCCGGAGCCGAGATCCTGTCCTCAAGGATCCCTGAACCTCACCGGCGACCAGATCCAGCAACATCCAAAGTTTCACTCGTGCCGCCGCCGATAAATCCCTTCGAAGACGACGAAACCCACAGCCCCAACCAAATCTGAGATTCTAACTGAGCGGGTCGTCGAAGCGCCACACTCCTCGCCCAGATCGAACCACCGCGAAGGTTAACCGGAGACCACACCGTGCAAACCACCGACGAGACTTTAAACCGAGGAGATCCCCGTCGCCGGAAAAAAGAACAAGGGCGAGAGGGGAACCACAAACTACACAAAAAACAAGAGGAGAGAGCCTCCCCCAGTGACGGCGATGAGCGCCGGTCACCGGGGAGGCAGCGACAAAGGTTGAAGAAGAAGCTCTTGCGGCGGTAGGTGAGAGAGAAAAGTTTTGAGGGCGAACCCTGAAAAGCTCTTTTTGGGAAAATAAGTTTAGCTTATCAATTGATACATTTTCTTAATTTTTTTTTTATATCCCCTAAAGTCTTTTTCTTCTTCCTCAATCTCTAGAGATCGAAATTCTCTCTTAAACTCGAGCCTCCTATTTGATGTCTCGTGCTGGTAAATCATGATGGATCTCCTAAAATCTAACCGAGACCAATTGTTCAGCTTGGATTTTTTCTCATCAGCCACAGTCCCGTGTTCAGGTGAGTCTTTAAAAGTTTCTCTTTTGTTTTTTTTTGTTTCTATGTTTTGACTCTTTCTCTGTTGGCTCACGAATCGCGGCGGGAGAAGAGAGAAGGAGAGGAAGAAGCGGCGACTACTGCACGGCGGCTACTCCTCCGGCGAATCGGTAGGCTTCGCCGACTCCCCACCGGCGTGCCTTTGCCGCATCCCCCACCAAACTCGACTCCTTCCTCCTTCCTCCACCGCCGGCGTGGGTCTCTACCCCGACCCGACTGTTAGATATATAGCAAGTATACGTTAGAATTCCTTCAATTACGTTATCATTGATTGTGTATATTCTCTTTCCTTCTTAGTTTACCTCTCTGCGTGTATATATCTCAAACTCTCTGTATCAATAGATATTATTAATTCCATAATTCAATATGGTATCAAAACTAAAATAGGTCATACCCTATTCTCTCTTCCGCCGCCACCAACCTCTTCTCTCTCTTTCTTCTTCTTCTCAGATCTTCCTTAGTCTCAATTCTTTTCAATTCTCTGTTTTTCTTCTTCATCATTCATTCACGCAATTACTGACGTTACCGCTGCCCCAACCCATGTGTTCAACGCACGAGACCCACAAAACACTCTTCTCTCCGTTAACATGTCGAGCGTGACGAAACTCACAGACGTCAATTACCTAATGTGGAGTCGTCAGGTTCGTGCTTTGCTTGAAGGGCATGAACTACAACAGTTCATCGAGGACTCCACTGATATTCCATCACCGACGATCACTGTTGCTGGAGTCTCCACTCCGAATCCGGATTATGCTCCTTGGAGGCGTCAGTATCTACTTCTCTACAGTTCTATCATTGGAGCAATTTCACTACGGACCCAATCTGTGGTGTCCAGCGCGACCACAACCAAAGAAGTATGGGATCTCTTGATACAAACATTCGGGAATCCTACAAGAGGTCAATTCCGTCAGCTCAAGCACCAAATCAAAACATGTGTAAAAGTCACAAAAACAATCAGCGAGTACTTACGTCTAATCAAGGCCAGGGCCGATGATCTCGCTCTTCTCGGGAAGGCCATGGATCAGGAGGATCTAACCGAATATATTTTGGCTGGACTCACAGAAGATTACAAGTCAGAAATCGCTGCAATCCATGGGCGTGACAAACCGATCTCGTACTCTGAACTTCATGAAAGGCTATTGAATCGTGAGGCGATGCTCCTGTGTTCCGACTCCACAACTTCTGGTCCAATTGTGGCTAATGCTAATGATGCTCGTCACCGACAATCATCTCGCTATCAACATCCCAACTCCAACCAGAATCAACATCAGCAATGGCTATCAAAATCAGAACAATCGTTCATCCAAGCCGTATCTCGGCCGTTGTCAAGCTTGCGGCACACAAGGTCATAGCACCAAATTATGCCCAGAATTCTGTATTGTCCGTGGATCTGGATCAGCTCCACCGTGGTCCTCTCCGAACGAACAACCATGGGCACAACAACAAAGGCAACAATACTGGCAGCCTCGTGCCAATGCCGCCATGATGTCTGATCCCTCGACATGGCTAGTTGACTCTGGTGCATCGCACCATATGACGTCAGATCTGAATAATCTCGCCTTTCACAATCCGTATAGTGGCGGTGATGATGTCCTCCTTGGGGATAACTCTGCATTGCACATCTCGCACACTAGTTCTTTGTGTTCCATCGCTTGATAAAAATTTGATCTCTGTCTTTCAATTGTGCAAAACTAATGGCGTTGCTGTCACCTTTACTCCGACTTATTTCCAGGTGAGGGATTTACAGACAGGGGCTCTTCGTCTGGAAGACAAGCCTAAGAATGGCATGTATGAGTGGCCGAAACACAACACATCCACTCCTCCTTCTTTAGCTTTTTCATCTGTCGTAAAAACTACTATGACGGATTGGCACTCTCGTTTAGGCCATCCGGCTTTATCTATTCTTCAATAAGTTATTTCTGAACAACATCTCCAACCACTCATACCAGTTCTGCCGACAGATGAACCTGCACCACCGCCACCCGTTCCAACAACACATGAACCTGAACCACGACCAGCAAACTCAACCATTGTCCTCCTCCGCTGCTCCATCTACCTCCGTTATTCCACGGCGTGTCAGCCAACGAAGTCGCAAACCTGTTCAAAAGCTCAATTTCCATACCACCATCACACCAGCATCGGAGAAATTACCCACCTCCGTTGTTGAAGCGTTGAAAAATCCAAATTTTCGAAAAGCCATGAGTGAAGATATAAATTCACATATTACGAATCATACATGGGATTTAGTTATTAATTCTCGTGCCTCAAATGTTGTTGGGTGCAGGTGGATCTTCACAATCAAACGTCACCCCGATGGCTCCATTGCTCGGTACAAGGCACGACTCGTTGCTAAAGGTTATAATCAACGACCATGCATCGATTACCACGATACGTTCACTCCCGTTGTCAAACCGGCAACTATTCGTATTGTTCTTAGTACTGCCATTACACGCAATTGGCCCCTCCGCCAACTCGATGTTACCACTGCGTTTCTCCAAGGACATCTCAAAGAAGAAGTTTTCATGGCGCAACCGCCTGGTTTTTCGAATAAAGACAATCCGAAGGCGGTCTGTAAACTTCGTAAAGCCATATATGGCCTCAAACAGGCCCCTCGGGCGTGGTACAACGAGCTACGCACGTTCGTACTTCAATATGGGTTCACAAATTCTCTTGCTGATGCATCGCTCTTTATCCACAACAACAACAGCGTACTGCTCTACATGCTCGTCTACGTTGATGATATTATCATCACCGGCAACAGCAAGCCCCATATAAACAGGTTTATCGAATCCCTCTCTCAAATATTTCTCATTAAATATTTAGGGGATCTCACTTATTTTTTGGGTATTGAAGTACTTCGTACATCTCAAGGCTTACATCTTACACAAACTCGATATATTGCAGATTTACTACGTCGGGCAAAGATGACAAACGCAAAGCCGATCAACACACCGATGTGTCCGAATACAACACTTACACTATTCTCCGGCACAACATTGGACAATCCCACAGAATATCCGGCGATCGTCGGAGGTCTACAATATCTATCTCTCACGCGTCCTGACATCTCCTTCGCTGTTAATAGGATGTCCCAATTATATATGCATCGCCCTACCACGGATCATTGGACGGCAGTCAAAAGAATATTGCGCTATCTTTCGGAGACCATGTATCACGGTGTCTACTTTTCTACCACCAATACTCCGTCTCTCCATGCCTTTACCGATACCGATTGGGCCGGTAACAAGGATGACTACACTTCAACCGGGGCCTACATTGTATATCTCGGCCGTCATCCTATTGCTTGGTCGTCAAAGAAATAAACCGGAGTTGCTCGCTCTTCAACCGAGGCAGAATATCGGTCGATAGCATCAACAGCTTCCGAGGTCATTTGGATCACATCCTTACTCTCCGAACTCGGAATCACTACCACAACGACACCAACAATCTATTGTGACAGCATTGGCGCCAACTACCTTGCCGCCAACCCAGTTTTTCATTCCCGTATGAAACACATTGCCCTTGACTATCACTTTGTTCGACAACATGTGCAAAGTGGCCAGGTACGCGTCTCACATGTCAACACAGTTGATCAACTAGCGGACGCTCTCACTAAGCCTCTACCACGTCCGCGATTTGAAACTCTTCGCGTCAAGATTGGCCTCTCCTCCGGTGGTCCATCTTGACGGGGTGTGTTAGATATATAGCAAGTATACGTTAGAATTCCTTCAATTACGTTATCATTGATTGTGTATATTCTCTTTCCTTCTTAGTTTACCTCTCTTCGTGTATATATCTCAAACTCTCTGTATCAATAGATATTATTAATTCCATAATTCAATACCGACTCCTTCCTCCACCACCGCCTAAGCCATACGGAGGAGTTTGGGATGCAGGCGGAGGAGCATATCTTGGCATCGGCGCCGGCGCCGGCAAGAAAGAAGAAGGCCGGCGAGAAAGAAGAAGATCGAAGACCCTTTTTTCTGTATTTTGTTTTTTTTTGTTTTGTTAAATTAATTAATTTAATTAATAACAATATTTTTTTTTTTAATTTTTTTTACACGTAGTCGCAAAATGTTTACTCCTTTTTTATATACGTAGTCGTAAAATGTTTACTCCTTTTTTACACGTAGTCGCAAAATGGTTATTTGTTTTAACAATAATTATTATTTTTTTACACGTAGTCGCAAATTGGTTGCTAAGTTTTACAACAGTTTTACGACTTGGTTGATCATTGTGGTCACTAATTAGTCGCAAAATATGCAACTAAACTGTGATTCCATTTTTAACTACTACATGAGTCTCATGTTAGTCGCAAAAAAACTTCGAGTTGTGACTATCAATGCAGTCTTAATTTAGTCGCAAAAATTGCGACTTATTAAGGAGTCACATATTAGTCGCAATTGTACCACTTTTTTGCGACGCCAAAAATTAGCGACGAGCGTTTTGCGACTACTTGCTGGATTCACAAAAGTGTCTCAAATCCCTGATTTGCGACTACTTTGAGACGATTCTAGCAGTGGCAAAAACGATGTTTTCTTGTAGTGAAATCAACATCAAAATTGGGGCTGGAGGATGGCCCATCAGTGATTGAAAAGGATGGGCCAAGAAGCCCACAATATAGATCGGGCCCAACCCTTTCTAGATCTTTGCCGGTTGAGTCGAAAGGCTTCAGAACGGTGGGGGAAGGAGGGAGATCGGCGGGATAAGGCCAGTCACCTCCGACGAATCGCCGATGGGAGCCATCTTCCGAACAGAGGAGCACTGCATCGGAAAATAAATGGAGGTAAGTGAAGGTTGAGAGCTCTTCGGCGGTGAGAGCAGGAGACGATTGATGGGATGTGGAGGCTGGATCCGGTGGTTCCGTCGGAAGAGGAGTAACAGAGCAGGAGGCGGAGGATCTACAGGCTCTGATGTCGACAGCACCGGAGAGAGCAACACACGGTGGTAAGAGGTAGCCTCGAGACGGTTCGTCGGAGCCGGAAAAAAGACGAACCTTGGAGAAGTCTCAAACTAAATGGAAATAGAAGGAGTAGCAAACATAGTTGAAACCCGAACAGCCATCCTCGAGCTGAGCAGAGTCAGAGACAGGGCCAGCCCCGCTTCCAGATCGAAGAGGCTTGCGACCCGAGCAGGAAATCTTCAGGAGCCGATGACAAAAACCAAAAAAATCGACGACGAAACTCACGGAGGCTTGACGAAGTCTCCTATCCCAACCCAACGAAAGTCACCGTCCTCTAGCAACAGACAACGGGCGAGGCGATAAGCCGCAGCAAAACCAGCCGAGAAACCCTCCGACGATCCAAACCCAGAAACGGACGCCGGCGTGACCCCAAACGAAGAGGCGAAGAAAAGACCAAGACAGGTACAAAGTAAAAAACTATGAAACCTTGAGCACTAGTAGACGGGGAGGGAAAACGCGAGAAAATGGGTCCCTTTCTCGGCGGCGGTGAGAGTTGGTGACCGCCGGAAAGGGAGATCGGAGTGAAGGAAGGGAGGCGCCTCGGGAGATGTGTCTGGGAGAGAATTAGGGCGAATCGTTTGCTATTGAAGAAAGTTTTCCGATTTCTATACTTGTATCTTTCTTGTTTTTAAGTGAAATGTACTCTTTGTTGAAAAATGGATAATTATACACACCAATTATTGTTCCACCACCTCCTCTTGTATATATATATGTGTGTTGTGTAAAAGATACAATACACAAGTAACAAGTAACAAGCGAACACAAAGAGAAATATTATTCTCACTTACTCTCTATCTCTCTCACTTACTTTCCATATCTCTCTCTCTTTTCTGTGTTTCTCTATCGTCTCTCTTTTGA
This sequence comes from Eutrema japonicum, assembly GCA_030161315.1. NCBI lineage: Eukaryota > Viridiplantae > Streptophyta > Magnoliopsida > Brassicales > Brassicaceae > Eutrema > Eutrema japonicum. The sequence goes on along the minus strand of BSQW01000012.1, from coordinate 17,607,006 downwards.
TATAAGTATATAGTATATACAAACATATCTCACCTTAAATATAATATATTTATTATATTTCATAACACGTTATCAGCACGATCGTTCCCCGATCCGTTCATATACCGAAAATGTGATGTTTAATTTATGTTCAATTTTTACACGTTTATATATTATTTCGGGATAATAGGCGATGCTTTCCCCGAACTGATCGTTATGAAAGGCTATGCCTTCACGATCATGATCATATGGTAGACTATGTCTCCTTAGATCATATGGCAGGCTTTGTCCCCATGAAATGAATGTCCCAAAGACATTTATGAAAAAGTTCCAGAAGAACTGTATAAAATATATATATATATATATATATCGAGAAGATATACATGATAGCGTTCTTAAAGAACTGTTTCGTCCAGAAGATGAATATATTACAGTGATTATTATCGGAGTGCGGCGCGGCCGCCCCATGACACTACAAGAAAACAGGCAGTTTGCAACGAACGATTTCGTTGCGAAATCGTCGCAAATCGCCTGTACCATCAACTTTGCGACGAAATTCAAATCGTCGCTAACTGATCGTCGCAAACCATAAATCGTCGTAAAAACATCGCAAAATTACAAGGAAGAAAAAATCGTCGCAAAATCGTTGGCAATAAATCGTCGCTAATTCGTCGTAAATTTTACATCAAAATTACGACGAATAATAAAACGTCGTAATAACGATGGTAATACGAAGGCAATTAACGAAAAAATAACGACAATTTTAGGATGCACATCAGCGACGATTTAACGACGATATGTTTTTGCGACGATTTAGCGACGCTTTAAATTAGCGACGATTTAGAGACGATATGTGTTTGCGACGATTTGTTTTTGCGATGATTTGGCGACGATTTAAATTAGCGGCGATTTAGCGACAATATGTGTTTGGGACGATTTGGCAACGATTTGTTTTTACGATGATTTGGCGACGATTTAAATTAGCGACGCTTTTGCGACGATTGGTTTTTGCGACGATTTAGCAACGGATGTTAATTGTTTTAGTTTTTAAATAATTTAATTATAAAATTAAATTTAATAATTTTTCGAAAATTAAATTTGAAAATTAAAATTAAAATTATAAATATAATAAAAGTTTATTACAAAAAAACATTAAATAATAAAATTTATAAAGTTATATCGAAATCATCGATTCCGAAAGTGTGATCGGGTTGCTGATGACTTGGCCCCGCATCTGCCGCCGCGGCTGCTTCCGCTCGTCTTTGGCGCTTCAGCTTCAACATGGCCTGCATTGTCGGGTTATCGATCGCCATGATGTCGAAGAGGTCATCATTCCCCGAAGTCTCCATCTCTAACGCCCGTTGAAGACCCGAAATCTTCGCCTGATTTGGCGCAGCTTCGGTCTCAACCCTCTGCTACAGACTCGTAATCGTCGCACGTAAGATGACTGGATCATCATCTGGCGATCGTCATCGTGGAGCAAATGACGAGGTGGCTGAAATATCTCGAATCGATCCTAACCCGACGACTTTCCCCTTTTCTTAGGAGCGACCTACAATTAAAATTACATTTAATGAAAATTTTAAAAAGAAATAATAAGCACAAAAAATATTTAGATATATACTAAACTATTGTAATACCTCCTCGAAGATCCGGTCCATATCGGTTGTGGTCAACCCTCCAGAATTGACCAACGAACCGCCAGGAGATAGCTGCTGAGATAGCTGTGTCTCACGCTCGGTGATCCTGGAAGTCACCTCGCTGAAGATCTGCTCGGCCTTCTCTGAAACGAAGACACCATTCTTCTTCCGGTGTGTCTTCTCATAAACTTGCGTCAACGGAGGGAGTACACCTCCATTTTCGGCGGCCTAAAAAAAACAATGTTATTAATCATATAAATTTAAACGAAATAATTTAAATAAATTTTGATTACCATTTTTAGACGAACACCCGCAAAGGACGTTTGGCCGGCTGTATGAGGCAAAGCCGCGGGTTTGCCATCCGAGCCAACGGTGTTGCGGGAAGCCGAACACCGTTCCGCGGTTACTATCGACTTCGGATCCATCCAATACTGCACCAAACCGTCCCAAACCGCTCTATCCATCGAAGGAGGCTTCGCTTCATCGCCATCCTTCTTCCACGCCTTCTTCCATTCCCCAACTACCTCTTGGAGACGCAACTTCACCTTCGCGAGGAACAAAGTCTCAACCTCGCCGTGAATCCCAATATCCCAGTGATATTTTTGCTGCATCAAAAACAAAATTAATTAAATATTTCATCAAATGAAAGTAACATATAAATATAAATTAATTATAAGTTTCACGTACCGCAAACATCTTGAACTAGGTATCTTTGACGTGGCTCGGGAGCTGTTTCCAATTGGCATGAGGCTCGGTGAAGTAAGCCTTGATGTTTCGGACACGGTGCGCCCAACTTTGCATTCAACCCCAAACCTGAAACAATAATTAATAATTAAATAAAACATATTTAATCTAGTAATGTAATAATAAATGTAATTGGAAAAAAACAAAATTACCATTCAGAACCGTCAGAATGGTCCGGGTCTAATCTCGTAATATGATGACGTCCCGGCTGTGCATGTAAATCCAACACCGACATGTGTGAATACGGGGCTGGAGGACGGTCTCCAACTGGTGGAACCTGCGGTGGTGGTGGTGGCGGTGGTGGCTCATGTTTCTGCGGGACGAAATCTGTGTGCGTAGCCTCAGAAGACTCGGGTTGGACGCCCGATGTCCCAATACCAGCACGATCTCTCAAAAACTGAGCATAATGCGCACGACCGCTCATCTACATAAAAATTGAAACATATTACTAACTATAAAAACATATCAAAATTAATCTCCTAATTTTTATTTTTCTATCAACCTAATTTGTTACATTCCTATCTATCATTAACTAAACAAATTAAAAATTATTAATAAAATATTCTATCTATTCCAACTAAACAAATTAAATATAGCTAAAATAAAAAATATTCTTACTAACTTTTTTTTTGGTCGCAGGGGTGAGGGAGAGTTTGAGAGAGATTAGAGAGTGTGAGGAATGAGTTGTGATCGGCTGATTATATAGAAATGGGTGTCGTCGCTAAATAGTCGCAACATGAAATTTAATTTTTTGGTTTTTTCCACACGCGAGAACAGTTACGCGGTAAATTAAATTCCGTGTTGCGACGATTTAACGACGAATCGTCGCAACACGGAATTTTTTTTTTATTAATGTTAATTAAATTCATAGGTTGCAACGATTTTGCGACGATATTTTATAAAAATAGGGTTTAGGGTATAGGGCATAGGTACGAGGATTGTTACAACGCTTGCAACACTTATAAACTGATCTTAATGTTTATGGAGACCTCTAAATCTTCAAATCATCTATATGTTCATCGAGATTGAAGAAATACTAAAACATAGAGTATGCGTACATGATACATTTGCTAAGATGAAGTACGATAATGAGTTTGTCGAGAGAACGGTGATTAATTGAGTTTATATTCCCGATAATTCAATGAACTCATTAAAGATTTCAAATAAGATTTGAAAAATACAATGAGATGTTATGGTATAGTGTTTAGGGTTTGGGGTTTAGGGTTTGTATGTATTTCAGTAAATCGTCGATAAATCGTCGTAATTGGCGACGATGTAGCGACGATTTCTATAAATCATCGTTAATTGGACCGAAATTAGCAACAAATTTACGACGATATATTTTGTCCCAATTTTGCGACGATTTAACGATGAGTTTTACAGTCGTCGTGAAATCGTCGTAATAACGATGCTGATTTGCAACGAAATAAAATCGTCGCAAAAATTCGTTGCAAAATGCATGTTTTCTTGTAGTGTTATTAATTTATTATTTTCGCAATAATTTAATGACTTTAGTCACCATGATTTATTTATTTACTGTCAATATTATATTGGACGGCTGAGCCGCCACATATTTTTATCTGCTGTTTAAATATGGTTAATAAATTTGATATTTGTTTATCTTATAGTTATTATGTTGTATATAACCATTTTATCTGAAATCTGGTAAATTTATCTGATTGATTATCAAAAGTTTTCAGATCAATTATTTGCCATTTCCAACGGCTATAAACGGCTAGTGAATAGTATTTTCAATCTATAAATATATTTATCTTTCATTCATTCTTTTCACTCAAAATCTCTCATCTTCACTAAAAATCATTTCTAAGAAAATCATTTGTTTTTACAAAGAAGAAGAAGAAAAATGGTCATCCGCTTTTAGTTTTTGTAATAGGTTTTATACTTGTTGCTTTTTACGGTTTACTCGTCGGGGAATTTTCTCCCGAGGAAAATGTGATGGTTTTTATTGTGATGTTTTATGCACTTGTATTTCCTTTAATTGTGCTATTTATTCTAGCGCCTCCTATGTTTTAAATTGCTATGTATTCCTTAAAATCGCAATATCTTTTTAAAATTTATGATTAATAAAATATTAATTTATGTTTACAGTAACCATGTCAAATTTAACGAAGCTCGAAATCGATGCCCTTGATATCTCTGGAAACAATTATATGAGATGGGCAGTAGCTGCAAAGATGCATTTAAAAGGAAAAGAGCGTCTTGATACCATCGATAACTCAAAAACATTTCCTGAAGAGAAAAAGGCAAACGCCATGATATTTTTATTCCACCATATCCACGATGGTTTAAAAGATGAATATATCACGAAAGAAGATCCTGCAGATCTTTGTCAATCACTCAAAGATAGGTTTGATCACCAAAAATATGTGATCTTACCGAAAGCAAAACATGAGTGGTTGAACCTCCGGTTCCAGGATTATAAGATAGTAAGAGAATATAATTCAGCTCTATTCGGAATCACTTCCAGGATAATGTTATGTGGAGAAAAGATAAGCGATTTTGATATGATCGAGAAAACCTTCCAAACATTTCATCCTGGAAACGTAGTCTTGGTGGCAGAACAAAATAACGAACTCGTGACGTTAAACCATCAGTCTCGTCCAACTGGATCAACTCCATTCCCAGAAGCGAATGTTGTAGTATCCAATTACAATAATTGGCAACAACATGGACCCGGTAGAGGCCGTGGTCGTGGACGCGGTCGAGGAAATGGTCGCGGTCGTGGACGAGGAAGAAAGTTCCATACTTATGATTCCAATAGTGGAAGAAATAATAAAAGGTTCATTGGAAATGAAGTTGGTCGCGTGAATAATAAGCAACATGAGAATCCTTGCTACAGATGCGGCATGAAAGAACATTGGTTATGTACCTGTCGTACGCCGAAACATTTTGCCGATCTGTATCAAGAATAACAAAAGGCGAAAGAAAAAGAAGGTGAAACCAACTTCACATATAGCGAACCCGGACCTTCTTTTGATGGTATAAATGATGATATGCATCTCGATATTTCTGATTTTGTGGTTGATCCTGAAGACATCAACGAACGACAAAACGAACAATATTTGTGAAGAAGAATAATGTTTATATTTTTTGTGCTTTTTGTAAAATAGTTTTATTGTAATATAAAGCTTGTATCTTGCTATGTTTATTAATATTTTTTAATGAATATTTTAAATTCAGAATATGTCAAAATCTGAGATCTAGGATAGAGATATATGTCTGGCAGACAGTGCTACAACGCACACAATACTTAAGGATAGAAAGTATTTTTCCTCTTTTAAAATGAAAGATTCTGCCGGAAGCATGAATACTATATCTGGTAATGCAAAAATTATTATGGGCTCTGGAACAATCAGTTTTTCAATGCCGAGGGGAACGAAATTTGAATCAAATGATGCATTATATTCCCCTAAATCTTACAGAAACTTGTTAAGTTTTAGAGATATCCGCAGAAATGGATATCACATAGAAACTATGAATAAAAACGGCATTGAATATCTTTGCATCACATCAGTTACTCCGGAGAGAAAACTTATATTAGAAGAATTACCATTATTATCCTCCGGATTATATTCCACAAAAATAAATATGGCTGAATCATATATTACGGTAAACCCGAAGTTTACAAATACATTTAAAGTCTGGCATGAACAACTAGGGCATCTTGGTTCAGTCATGATGCGGAAAATTATGGAAAATTCTAATGGTCATCCGTTGAAAAACAAGAACATTTTTCAATCGAGCGAATTTTCATGTAATGCATGATCTCAAGGAAAACTCATAATTCGGCCATCACCAGCCAAAATTGAGAATGAATCTCCAGTATTCTTGGAAAGAATACATGGTGATATATGTGGGCCTATCCACCCACCATGCGGGCCATTTCGATATTTTATGGTATTAATTGACGCATCCAGTAGATGGTCACACGTGTGTCTATTGACAACACAAAATACGGCTTTCGCAAAATTCATTGCCCAAATAATCAGGTTGAAAGCACAATTCTCTGATTACGTTATAAAGAAAGTTAGGCTTGATAACGCTGGTGAATTCACTTCACAAGCTTTTAATAGCTATTGTATGTCAATGGGAATCGATGTTGAGCATCCGGTCCCCCATGTACATACACAAAATGGCATGGCTGAATCTTTGATTAAGCGTCTGCAACTCATTGCTAGACCATTGATATTGAGAACAAAGCTCCCAATTTCTATATGGGGTCATGCTATCTTGCATGCTGCGTCATTGGTCCAGATAAGACCAAGAGCATATAATAAACATTCCCCTTTACAATTAACATCTGGCCAAGAGCCAAATGTATCTCATCTCCGTGTTTTTGGTTGTGCGGTTTATGTTCCTATAGCCCAACTGCAAAGAACAAAAATGGGGCCACAAAGGAGATTGGGTATATACGTTGGTTATACATTACCAAGTATAATTCGGTACCTTGAACCGCAAACTGGTGATATGTTTACGGCTCGTTTTGCCGATTGACATTTTAATGTAGCTGAATTTCCAGCGTTATGGGGAAGAATTAAAGAAATTCCAAAATATGTTACATGGTGCACACCGTCTTTATTGCACCTAGATCCCCCTACAAATCAACGCGAACTCGAAGTTCAGAAAATCGTACACTTACAAAATATGGCAAATCAGTTACCAGATGCGTTCACTGATACAGAAAGGGTGACAAAATCATATATCCCTGCTGCAAATGCTCCATCAAGAATTAACGTTCTTGAAGAACAAATTGATGGGAATAGAGAAAATGAACCTAGAGTTCAGTTAAAAAGGGGGAGACCAATTGGTTCTAAAAAAAAAAATCCCTGAAAGAAAAATAAATTGGGTGAACAAAATGAAAAAGGTTCCTGAAGAGTCATATAAAGAAAAATTTCAAGAAGACATACATGAAAATGTTCAAAGAGAACCACATAAAGAGATTCATCCAGAAGATGAACCTGATACAGAAAAATACGAGATTTCCATTAACTATGCCCAAGACGGAAAATTATGGGATAGAAATGAAATAGAAGATAATGATGGAATTTTCTTATTCTCTGTATCCAAAGACATAGATTATGAAAGTGATGATCCAGACCCAAGGTCCGTATCAGAGTGCCAGAAAATGCCTGATTGGGAGAAATGGCAATGGCCATGAAAAATTAATTATTCTCCCTCAATAAAAGAAATGTTTTTGGACATATTGTCACTACACCCAAAGATGTAAAACCGGTTGGGTACAAGTGGGTTTTTGTACGGAAAATAAATGAGAAAAATAAAGTCACAAGATATAAAGCTCGACTTGTGGCACAAGGATTTTCTCAAAGACCGGGAGTTGATTATGAAGAAACATATTCCCCAGTTATGGATGCAATTACATTCAGATTTTTAATGAGCCTTGCGGCATCTAAAAATCTAGAAATGTATCTTATGGATGTAGTGACAGCATATCTATATCGATCACTTGATAATGATATATATATATATATATATATGAGGATCCCATAAGGGTTAAAAATGCATGTAGCATTAAACTCAAAATCCAGAGAGATATGTGCGATCAAATTACAGCGATCACTTTACGGATTAAAACAATCCGGGTGCATGTGGTACAATCGCTTAAGCGAATATTTGCTAAAGAAAGGGTATGTGAATAATACAATTTGCCCTTGAGTCTTTATTAAGAAATTCTCATCAGGATTTGTTATTATTGATGTATATGTTGATGACCTGAACATCATTGGAACTCAAAATGAAATTGATGATGTAAGAACTTATATGAAAGAAGAGTTCGAAATGAAATATCTCGGACAGACAAAATTCTGTCTTGGACTCCATATAGAGCATTTCCGAGATGGAATATTCATTCATCAATCAAATTATACCAAAAGAATCCTAAAACGCTTTTATATGGATAAAGCAAATCCACTGAGTACCCCGATGGTCAATAGATCGCTCAATGTTGAAAAAGATCCATTCTGACCTCGTGAAGATAACGAGGAAGAGTTAGGTCCTGAAGTACCTTATATAAGCGCTATAGGAGGACTTATGTATTTTGAAAATTGTACCCGACCGGATATAGAATTTGCTACAAATCTACTTGCAAGATATAGTTCGTCACCTACGCGCATACATTGGAATGGGATAAAACATATATTTCGTTATCTTCAAGGAACGATTGATTTGGGATTATTTTATCCTCGAAATCCCAAATTTGGTTTAGTTGGTTTTGCAGATGCACAATATTTATCAGATCCGCATAAATCTCGGTCGCAAACTGGATATGTTTTCACCATTGGAGGAACTGCAATCTCATGGCGATAAAAAAACAAACTTTGGTTGCCACTTCTTCAAATCATGCATAAATTAGTGCACTTCATGAGGCATGTAGAGAATGTGTATGGCTCAGATCCATCACTCAACACATTCAAGAAGCCACCGGAATAATCACCAGCAAAGAACCAACAATCTTGTATGAAGATAACGCTGCATGCGTTGCCCAGACAACAGAAGGCTATATCAAGAGCGACAGAACAAAACACATCCCTCCAAGATTTTTTTCTTAAAATCAAGAGCTCAAGAAAAATCAAAAAGTGGATATCCGATATATTCGCTCAAGTGACAACGCAGCAGATTTATTTACCAAGACACTTCCTACTACAACATTCAAGAAACATATTCAAAGTATCGGAATGCGTCATCTACGTGATTTATAAAGAAGAGATCATATCCATCATTTCGAGGAGGAAACTGCACTCTTTTTCCCTTATCATGGTTTTTATTCCATTGGGTTTTTCCATAATTAGGTTTTTAACGAGGCAGTACGTAATACATTAGCGATGATGGATAATTAAGGGGGAGTGTTGAAAAATGGATAATTATACACACCAATTATTGTTCCACCACCTCCTCTTATATATATATATATATATATATATATATATATATATATATATATATATATATATATATGTTGTGTAAAAGATATAATACACAAGTAACAAGCGAACACAAAGAGAAATATTATTCTCACTTACTTTCCATCTCTCTCTCTTTTCCGTGTCTCTATCGTCTCTCTTTTGATATAAGTATATAGTATATACAAACATATCTCACCTTATATATAATATATTTATTATATTTCATAACACTCTTTTATTAAATCATATAATTCTTTTTTTTTTTGAAACATTTGGGCTTTTGGAGGGGAAGCTTCTTCGGCAAAAGTACAAAGGAGAAGCTTTAAAGTCATAAGACCAAAATTTTCATAGACAAAAGACCAAAAATTTAACAAGTAAATGGTATTTGAAAAGTCTGTATACTATGCTTTAGAGTCGAAAGACCAAAATTTTCATAGACGATTGACCAAAATTTGAACAAGTAAATGGTATTTGAAAAGTCTTTATATTGAAATTGGGATCCAAAAAAAAAAAAAACTTGGGCATTTATTTATCATATTGGACTAATCAGATATTTTTTCGATGGTATGAAGAATAGTTGTCGTCATATTATAGGTTGAAACTAAATACCATTTCTACAAAAAAAAAGTAAAATTTCGTCTCTCCAATAGAATACGACTTGATTTTCTTTCTTCTCTTTTAAATTCAATATAAATTACATTTTACTTCAAGTCATGATGATAACTTCAAACATAAAACAAAGACCTTTTTCACTAGAGAGAGAGAGCTAATAAGTGTTACGGTCTTGATCATTTTGGTTTGATTATATTCGCCACACTTCTTGGCTTCTTCATGGCTACATCTGTTTCAGCATTAGAAGAAGCGAAGGCACTTGTGGAATGGAAGTCTTCATTTACGAACCAGACACGCTCTTCTCCATTCTCCTCATGGACCAACACTAACACCAACTCTCTTTGCACAAGTTGGTCCGGTGTTTCGTGCAAGTCACATGGGCGAATCGTAGGTTTGAACCTCGAAAACGCTGGAATCGAAGCCGGTCTTCAAAATTTCCCCTTTGCTTCTCTCTCAAACCTCACTTTCCTGGATCTAAGCATCAACAATATCTGCGGACCCATCCCTCCTCAATTCGGACAACTCTCTAAACTAAACCGCCTTGACATGTCCAGAAACAACATCACAGGTCCAATCCCTTCAACCATAGGAAATCTCAAGGACTTGAGGTTTCTATATTTGCAACAGAACAATCTTACAGGTTTCATTCCTCCAGAGCTAGGAAACTTGGTCTTCATGGTTGATTTAAAGCTGAACCAGAACAACCTCAGTGGTCCTATTCCTGATTCCTTTGGAAACTTCACCAATCTTGAGTTTCTCTACCTCCGTCGTAATAAACTCTCCGGTCAAATCCCACCAGGAATCGCAAACCCTTTAAAGCTAAAAGTCATGCAGCTTGACACGAACAACTTCACCGGTTTCTTGCCGGAAGGTATCTGCGGAAGAGGTAACCTTCAAAATTTAACATTGCGTGGTAACCGGCTTCACGGTCCTATCCCGAAAAGCTTGAGAGAATGCAAGAGTTTGTTTAGAGTAAGGTTTGAAGGGAATAGCTTCACCGGAGATATCTCTAAAGTCTTTGGAGTTTACCCTCAGCTAAACTACATTGACCTCAGCCACAACAAATTTCATGGTGAGATTTCAGGGAGTTGGGGACAAAGTCGAAAGCTAGGTGCTTTGATATTCTCAGATAACCAGATCACATGTACTATACCTCAAGAGATTTGGAACATGACGCAGCTAAGTCTGCTCGATTTATCTTCCAACAACATCAAAGGTGAACTTCCAGAAGAAATCGGAAATCTCAAACGTCTGGTGAAACTACAGCTCAATGCAAATCAACTCTCCGGAAGAATCCCCTCTCGACTTGGATCTTTGACTGATCTTGAGTATCTTGATTTGTCCTCTAACCAATTCAGCTCCCAAGTCCCAACAGCTCTGGCATTTTTATCAAACTTACACCACATGAACATGAGCAGGAACAGCTTAGATGAAGCTATTCCAATCGAGTTAACCAAGCTGAGCCAGTTATCAATGCTTGATCTTAGTATAAACCAGCTTGATGGGGTAATACCGACACAAATTAGCTCTATGAAAAGCCTAGAGACACTAGACCTTTCCTATAACAATCTCTCGGGTCTCATCCCAACAAGCTTTGAAGAAATGCACGGACTGAGAAACGTAAACATATCGCACAATAACCTCCAGGGACCTATTCCACATAATTTGGCGTTTCAGAATGCTCTTGAAGAAACATTGGAAGGTAACAAAAGGTTGTGCGGTACTGGTAATAATACAAAACAAGGGCTCAACCCATGTTCAAGCTCTTACTTTGGGAAAAAGAGATCTTCCAAAGTTGTGGTCTTGTGCGTGTTGGTCCCGATCCTCGGAGTGATCCTCATTTGCATCGGAGTTCCAACCTATCTGCAAAGAAGAAAACACCAAATCGTAGATTCTGAAACTGGGCCAAGATTCTTGATATCAAACTTTGCTGTGAAACTTTCCCACCAGGAAATTATCAATGCCACGGAGAGTTTTGATGCAAAATACTTAATCGGAGCAGGAGGATCGGGACGCGTTTACAAAGCCACGGTACAAAACATGGTCTTAGCCGTCAAAAAGCTCCAGGAAACAATGGATGATGACAGATCCACGTTGATAGTACAAGAGGGTTTCTGGAATGAGATAAGGACGTTGGCGGAAATTCGACATCGAAACATTGTGAAGTTACTAGGATATTGTTCTAATAGCCTCCACTCCTTCCTGGTGTACCAATATTTAGAGAAAGGTAGTTTAAGTAAAGCATTGGCTGAAGACGAAGAAGCCAAGAAGCTTGAGGATTAACATTGTTAAAGGTGTGGCTCATGCGCTCTCTTACATGCACCATGACCAATCACTGCCCATTGTACACCGCGACATCAGCAGCAGAAACATTCTGCTAGACAACGATTACGAGCCTAAGGTTTCTGATTTTGGCACCACAAAGCTCCTCAAGAAGGACGTATCCAATTGGTCTCGGGTGGCTGGCACATATGGCTACATGGCTCCAGGTGAAAATCAAGAAACTACCTGTAAAATTATATATTCATTAGCATCCAATGAAGACTCTTTCTTTCGAAAAATACTTGCAGAATTAGCTTACTCGATGAAAGTGACGGAGAAATGCGATGTATACAGTTTCGGAGTCTTGACACTTGAAGTAATGAGGGGCTCTCATCCAGGCGACTTGTTGAGCAAAGGAAACATTCAGCTGCTCGATATTCTGGACAGCCGCGTGCCATCTCCATTTTTACGCATCAAAGATAACATGTCACAGATCATAAAGATTGCACTTAGTTTTCTTCATCTTAATCCTCAATCTCGACCAACCATGCTCCAGGTCTCCAATTCCTTGTTGTAAGAGGGTATCTGTATTACAAAATCTCATTTTTAATGTAAGATAATAACTTTGGTTCAACATAAAAACAATTAATACTCCTACAACCCAAATTGAATACTTGCTAAGCAAATAAGACCACTGAATCGCTTCTACTTAAAGACTCACTAGGCAAGAATGTAAAACTTCCTGAAACGACTCTCAATCTTTGGCACATGACTCATCTGTTTCCATTTGAACCAAAACAACTATAAGTATCATCAATCAACCTCTTAACAAATGTTTAGAATCAAAGCCTTCTCTTCCACCTTCATCAACTAATCCAAACACCAAACCTTTTACAAACTCTCTAAGGGTTTGTTTGCAGAACCCATCGTCGTTCGTTTCTTTTTCTCACAACGTCGTTTCATATGTTTCGTAAAACTCGATTGAATGGGTTTGGTGCCAATAAAATGTTTCATATGCCGGTAAATAAATCTCTATAAAATGTTTCATATGCCGGTAAACTAAAATCTTAAAAAAACCTTGGAAGACATATCTAACAATAACATACCCCAACAAAATTTGCAGATCATGAATCATATACAAAAACCATAACTCGAAGGTCTCAATATATGAAATGACCCAACAAACAAAGAAAGCAAACAATTTTTGGATTAGTATCAGTCAAATTTCGTATCATTCTTTGGATCAGAGGAGGTTTCATACCGTTTGAAGAGAGGAGAGAATCGATGGCACTGTATGATTTTGACGAGGACAAAGGTGTTGGCAGCCAAAAACACCAAACTCACCATCCATAGCTGTAAAAAGAAGTTAAAGCCTTTGAACTCGAGCATGTATCCCCATAAGAGCCAGTGTGTCTGAGCTCCAATCCACAGGATGATGCATAACAAGCCTTCCCATTTCAGCTTCATACGGCTCCATGGTAGAATCAGAAGTAAAAGGCAATAGAACCACACAATGTTAATAGATGTGTACCTATCATTAGGGAGATAATATGATGGAACAAACGATGGGTTCACAATTCCCTCTGGTTCCGATTGTGAACGTAAACGGATTTAGAAGCCATACCATTACAAAATATGTACATATCTTCTCAGGTACCTTACGTCGGTTCAAAATAACACGGATAAAGTGGTCGACCAGCAAATATGATACGTATAAATAGATTCAGAACGACCGAGGAGCAAATCATCAAACATAATCTGTTAAAACAATATTATGAAGCTGATGATTAGCCTTAAAAAATAAAAAGGTTGAACTTTCTACATATTTTCTTCTGTTATGACATAATCAACAAAAGAAGGATGAGATAAAATAAGAGATTCATACCAGAAGCAGAGAAAATAAACTTTCCCCATGACCGATGAAAGATGGGATTAGGAATCAGAAGAAACGCGAGAAAAGGTGAATAACGGTATATAATTATTTTCTTTTCCCTGCCGGATGCCATCAACGCCGCAGCAGAGAAAAGGTTCTCTTGTACGGAGATTAGCCGGATGCCATCAACGCCGCATCATCGGAAAAAAACCATGTGAGCATCTTGCCATTATCCATAGACAATAAAAAAACAGAGAACGGTAATTCATCAGCTTCGTCCGTAAAAAATAAGAATTTCAAACCCCGAAATTATGTTCAGAATGTTTTTCAATTTATATGTGCAATCCAAAGAAGAAGAACAACAATGGTAATATTCCTAATCAAGCTAATCTAACCGGCTAATTTATACACAGATTACCGGCTTACATTTCAGTGATTCATCAGTCTTCTCTGAACAATGGGACATTTATTAATGGGAATAAATAATTTCTCTTTCGATCGACGAACCAGAAGGTGACACGTGTCATATTAGGTTAGATGGTCACTTAACCTAAAATCGCATCACCTTGAGAGGGTGTGGTTACGAAGCTAAGTGATCGAACCATATAATATGTTGTATGACGTGTCACCATATATTATACGGCCACTTCACCTAAAAGAGCGCAACTTCGAGCAGGTGCGGTTACGAGGCTAGGTGGTCGAGCCCTATAACATGTTATGACAGGTTATTAGGCTCAACCTTCTCCCAAAACCATTCTCGACTAGCGGAAGTGGGAATTAAGGAGATGAGTAGACCCGAATCAACAAGGAGTCACATTTTCCTGAACCCCTCAACTCGTGCCAGGTTGCCTGGGGAGAGTGGTATTAGGGAAATAAGTGACCCAAAAGGATACATGCTAGCTCCCCGATCACATCAACACAACCCGAGTACTACCCATGAAGGTATGACTCCCATTTCACCGAGTAGCAATACCCAGAACGGTAAAGATAACTCGATATTTCCCAAAAGGTTAACGGGAGAGGATAAGTCTAAACCCATTTTACGTGGGTGATAACAACGGGTTTTGACCATTTTTATGGATCAATTTAATATATTTTGCAGGTGTTTTAACTCCGTTTTCAATGGTTTTCAAGTGATTTCCATATTTTAGAGTTTTGAAAAACATTTCAGGTAACTTTGGATAAAAGAGTGCATTTCGGTACAAAAGTACGTTTTTGGATAAACTTGGAACCTCATAAGTCTTGAAGTAAAAGAAGACCTTCTCACCGTCTGATCATCACCAAATTTGGACACAACAAATAAGACACATCCATCTTTCAAATGCAATTATTTTGGAGACATTCCAATGGTTGGATCATCAAATATACCGATATACTAAAGGCAGATGAAGCTGCCTCAAACCAGATTCACCGCGGGCAGAGGAGCTGCACCCGCGGCCAACCAGAATTCCTCCGCGGCCAGGAGGGTTCCGCCTGCGGCCATGCATCATTTCGCCGTGGGTCAAGACCATCGCGGGTCGAGACCACGCACCCGCGACCACCTTCTAGGTGACCAAATCAAGCTCGTTTCATTCCCGAGGCCAATTCCGTCTTTTCACATCAAACCCTAAACATCTACAATGAAGTGAAGACTATAATTACTTGTTTTTAGGTCTCTTAGACATAATCTCTTTCACGCTTTAAGGCAGAGACGAATTTCTAGCAACTTTTACTCTTGTTTTTCGGTTTGGAGCAAATGATCCTCGACTCGTGTTCTTCAATGGAGAAGCCTTTCTTCATCCTTTTTTCTTATTGTTTTATTTTCGATTATTGATTATGTTTATCTCAGCTATGAGTAGTTTTCTTGTTGGGTATAGGGTTTCGAAGGGGCTCTCATGGTTCGATTATTCATTCGGTTTTTAGACTAGGATACCGATTATGATTCTTCGTTCTATCCTTTTTATTAATGAGTTTTTTCTTGATTGATCACCTTGCAATTGAACTTAGGTATTTTTAGAAGTACAAAAGTATTGGATCTTAATGCTTGACCTAGGAAAAACGAGAAATTCCGCTTCCAGATACGAAAGTATACTTGCGGCCTCGATTGTGAGCGTTAACGAACTTACTTGTTCATCATAACTTTTTACGCGACCGAAGACGAAAGCTACCGGTCGAGTACTTAAGTTATCGGTGTGTAGACCGAGATAGCGAAGTTGACAGAATGGAGGGCCGAGCTGGTTGGCGTAGATAAAGAGTTTGAGAGGATCACTGCTTGCTTGAGCACCGATTTGAAATATTCCCCGTTTTTGAACGATTATGTGGGTGATCTTCTTGGAAATGGGACGTTGGGATCTAGCGCGACTAGCGTTGATATCACCGAGCCTACTGGTGTCGTAGATCTTTCTGTAAATGTTGAAACGGATCTCCCTGAGTGATCTTTGTTTTTATCTCTGTTTGTAAGATTTTTTTTTGTTTAGACTTTGTTTTAGTTCTTGTCCAAAACATATGCATGGATGGCTATATCCATTTTATTGCCTTAGATTTGATTTTTGTCTCGTCTCTTTGTTAATTTGATCTTCTGGTGAGTTCTAATGAAAACGAAGTGTCACTAACGAAGTGAAAGAGCATGCGTTCCAAAATTTTTAGTCCGTGACATGTTTTGGGATTTTTGGTTTTTCTCAGCTAGTTAGAACATGTCCTAACACGTTCAAATATCTCATATTGAGTGGTGTTTCGAGACGACCCACCGAGTACTATGTGTCGAGATGTCGAAGACCAGTGTGTTGAGAAGTAAATGATTACTGGGTTTTAGATCGTACTTCGGTTTTAGGACTTGCGATGTATACTCGACTTATATGCCCGTCTCGATAGTAAAATTATGAGTGGTTCGGTTGAGGTATATCATTTTCTTCCTCTGGTCTAGACACCCGCCTTTAATTTATATATCACATTTTAATCCGCGTTGGACTGTAATAAAACCCTAATCCATATATGATATAGTGGTTAAAATCCGTAGAGGATTGTGTGTGTTCGTTGTTGTGGCCAGCAACAGACGAAGTTGATAATAAATGTGTAAAGATAAAAATGCATTTGGTAAAAGACTTATAATCTGCGAAAGATCGCGTTTACAGAGACTGGGAGTATATGAATATATGAGACTAGGAGTATATGAATATATAAGGATTGTGTGCGTTCGTTCCTTTTTTTTTTTTTGGTGGCTTCGCCCGGGTGATTTTAATCGCGGAAAATTCCTTTTCTTAGACATGTCTTATTTGATCTTATTTTGGTTGAAGTTTTGTCGCTCCATTGTAAATTGGGGTCGTGACCCTCTGGGTTAAGATGTTTTTCTCCCCCGTTTTTGAGCAGGACAGCGGGATAGAAAACATTTTTATCGATGTTGGCGAAAGAGATGCGTTGATTTGGATAATCCATGAAAGCTCTGGTGGTGGCTATAAAGGGCCAACCAAGGTTTATCGGCATAGGATCGGTCCTCCTTGCTTTGAAGACGTAGAGATCGATCGGAGCTATGAAATCTATGATTCTTATGGGTATGCTGCGAGCGATTCCTTTTGGTGTTGCACATAATTCGTCTGCCATTATGATTCTTATTCGAGTCGGGTGGACGTGCTTGATGCCGAGGCGTTTGGCTATTGATTTGGAGATGACGCTAAGGCTGGCCTCGGAGTCACATAGAACATTGGTGAATTTGACTCATTGGATGTCGCAGGAGATGAGGAATTGATATTGGTCTCGAACTTTGTAGAGAATTTGAATTAGTCTCCCGCTTCTAGCATACGCGAAGAGATCTTCTATTTCCGAGATGGATTTCTTGATTTCGTGAAAGAACTCTCCAATTTTGTGTTCCACAAATGCTCTAGTAAATGTGACTTCCTAAGGAAGATTGTGGACCACCTGGTTGAATTCTTCTAAATTCTTTTGATTTATTTTGTTTGGATACCATCGCTGCTTCTTGGGTATGGGAGGGGTCGGTTCGAAGGCGGAGTCGGACTCAGAGTAAGAGTTCATAATATCATAACAGTAGTAAGAGTCGATATAAGGCGCATCGGTCCTCTTTGGCAGGTTCGTTCGATAGATCGTTGAGGAAAAAGAGGTGACTTCGGATTGGGGTCGGCTTGGTTTTTTCGTCGTGTCGTCATGTCGTGTTTACTGTCCTATGAGGTTGTTTTCTTCCTCCTTTCTCGCATTTCTTCGCCGAGTCGAGCTGGGAACTTCTTCGGTTTGACTTCCTTTTCGGGTTAAGGCTTTGACAGGCCGCATCAGTGTTGCGAAAACGAGTGGGGATCTCCGTTGTTGTCATGAAGATGAGGCGTGAGGTTTTCTTGTGTGATTTGTCCCAGGGCGTGATTACGATTTTCCACGTTGGTATTAGTTGTGTTGTTTCCGCCGAGGTGAAATCTCAATCGGTCGTCAGTATGTTGGGCTCGCCTATTGGGTCCTGCTCCTTTGTTCTTCAGAGGTGATTCATTCGGGGTTGGCCTTGGTTCCGCGGGCGTCATCTCGTCAGGCGAGTTCAGAGGTGGTAGTTTCCTCGGGATTCCTGAGGTATGTGCCGAGGTGCCTGGGGGCGTTGAGAAATTGAGAGCTATTGGATTGAGACCAAATTTTCCCAGGGTTCCTCTAGGAAAATTTGTTGCCGGGCTGAGGTCTTCGGTGTATAGTTTTTGGGCTCGGCTCTCTGACGCCAACATCTCGAGCTTCTTCGGTAGATTATTGTTCAACTTATCTTTTTCTACTATCTTTTTTAGCAACGCGGCGAACATGTCCTTCAGTTCGGTCGTGGGCGCCGAGGCTACTCCCGGGTCATTGGAGGCACTGGGATTGACTCTACGAGGATTACCACCATTGTTGTTTGCGTCATAGCCGGTTCTTGGTGCGTCTTCGGCCATCTCTTCAGATCTCATTCCTTGTGATTTCTGTGAGTAAGAAAACTTCTATTTTCCCCCACTGACGGCACAAAATTGTTGGAGTCGAAACTCGTACAACCAAATTCTTGTAAGGATTTTTAGAGGGAACAAAAGTTTCTGAGATCGAAACACAAGAGCAGAAATCCAAAGATGGTTTTTATTATTGTTATTTAGGAAGCTATTGCCTATATTGCTAAGTGTTTCTGCTATGGTAAAAGCGTGTCCCTGCTACGAACTATTTATACAAGTTTCGTAGGCGAGGATCTCAGATAGAATCTGGAATATTTCATTTTCCCTTATGCGGCCACTGACGTAGATAACCTAGGTCATCTGATAAGCTCTCGGTTGGACCCATTAAGCTTGAAAGGTGACCTTTGTCTCGGCCCATTAAACTTAAACGGTGACCTTCGTCTCGGCCCGTTAGAAGCTGGGCTCGGCACATGTTACCTTTTCAGGACGAACCAGGTCGGCGTACTCTTGATCTGGTCTCGGTTCGATCTTGGTCCTTTAGTTAAGCGGTCGTCATCACGTAGAAGAAGCGGCGAGAAGAGAAGAAGGAGTCTAGGCCAGACGAATCGCCAAAGGTCTTATGGTCCCGTCGCACAAACGCCAGGAATGACAATGGGAGAGACTCCGCTTCCCCTAATCTGCGGAGTGAAGAAGCCATCCCCGCCGAGCTAAGAGAACCGACAACCAAGCCTAGTCGATCAGACAAAGAGGATAAAGAGCAGTTTATCGCTAACGACAAGAATCCAGTGAATGGAGAAAGGAAGAATCTGAAACTTGTCTCCTCAAAGCTAGAAGAGTTTCCAGTAGAGTCCAACGACCTAGAAATCCCTTCCTCGAAGGGAAGTAAGAATAGCAAGAGGATCGTGGGACTCAAGCAGTCTGTAGGATGGTAGAAGCTGAAACAACTCTTGGGACGAGATAGAGCCTTCAGCTGGTTGGTCCTATCATTAACTGAGAAGTTGCATCCTATGACAGTCGACGAAACTGGGAGCATTAGAAGGAAGACGGATTTCGGCAAAACCGAGAGCTCACCTGATCACGCAACATGTCGTAACTTGGCCAGGCAACGTAGAACCCTTATCATTCCTTTCAAAGACAATTCAGCATCGGGCAGACTCTGCTACCACAAGAGAGACAAACGGGAAGCGGCTCCCCGTGTGCAACCACATTTGACTGTTCTCCTAGGAGCTAAACACAGCTCTAAGGTCCGGCAGAAGGAGAATAAGGACCACCTGAATCAACACCTGACGATGACGGTATCCACCTTGCCACCAAGCCGGGAGAAAGATAAGCTCAACAAGGAAAATGGAGTAGCAAGCCGAGTGTCGAAGGTCGGGGACCAAAAGGCTGATTTTGTACCATGCCCGGCACTCGATTTCCGAGCTACTAGCAGCACCAACAAAGATCGTACGAAGAGAGGGAAGGAACCAGGCTCCCTGGATACCTAAACTCCAAAACCCGACATGCATAATCTGGCTAAGTCTTCTTTCCCTCTTATCTCAGTCCATGTACTTCATCAATTTAACACACCTCGCTAGTTAAATCATTTATACCTGCTGGTTAGACTTACTCTGATAAAACACAAATGGACCTTCGATTTAAGTGACATGGATTAGCCTCCAAGTATGCGGAACTTAGGTATTATGACATATAAGAAACAAAAATATGTGTTGAGTAAGGATAGAACTTGTTATTGGTTGATTATGTGCGAGGGAATGTGTTACAAACACGAGCAAGGGATCAAAGCGGGGCAAAAAACCAAAAAAGGCTGAACGGGAAGGAAACACCCCGGACCTGGGATGCAACGAATCACCACGGGTAACTTTGTATCGATTTGGCTTGTGTTTTTAGTTAGAACTTTGAAATGAAGCCTTTTGGGGTAGGTTCTTTTGATTTTTTGTTTCATCTTGGATGCAGACATGAATAAGCAGAGGAAGCATTCCGCCTAGGAGTTCGGAGAGAGACTAACTGATACTAGAAGTCTGAATCTCAGTCCAAATTGTCAACCATCACGACGCTCGTTCCTCTCCAAGTCAGCTTCCCAAGTCCGTCACATACCTCATATAAGCAAGTTTCAACTAAGACTCTTCCTCTATACCAGATGGGATACTCCCCGCTCTGCGGTGTACACCTAGGCATATTGGAAGGGGGGGCCTCTCCCCGAGTTCGATCAAGGAAAGCTCTCACAGTGCGGTGCTACCTCTTGTATTGAGCAAAGGGAGACCCGACTTCTCTCTATGACACTAAGGAATATGCCGCTTGTAAGGGTTTCGTAGCTGTATAAGCTTTAGTTAAACAACAGAGGATTCGAGCTTCACTTCATGGATGCTGATGGGGAGCGGTAATACCCCTAACTTGATGAAGGGGATTCACTCTTTATTATGTAATAAGACGCATCCCATCTTGTGTAAGCTTCATTTTCTAGCGGGAAGGCATTTTCTTATCGCGGCAAAGCGCTTGTAGGGGGAGGGCAGCCCTTTGGGGTGAGGAACACTCCTAGTGCTCCGGATAACGTGGTGGCCATCCCTACCTATTAGAGGATGAAGTTGAAACTTGACGGTGTACGTCTTGACTTATAAGCTAACATGTCCCAAGACAGCTAACATGTTGAGCAGGCATGGACATCTAACATGTTCCATGTCCCTTGGGCTCAGGCCCCGTGTCTTACGGGTTTTTAACCCACATATCCCTTGGACTCAGGCCCCGTGTCTTCCGGGTTTTCAACCCACATGTCCCTCGGACTCAGGCCTTGTGTCTTCTGGGTTTTCAACCCACAGGTCCCTTGGACTCAAGCTCCGTGTCTTTCGTGTTTTCAACCACAGGTCTCTCGGACTCAGGCCCTGTGTCTTCCGGGTTTTCAATCCCAGGCCCCTCGAACTCAGGCCCCGTGCCTCTTTTCTCCATGGTTTTGATCATTTAATTTATGCAAATTATTTATCTGGTGGAATGGATCTTCCATTCCATGGACTTGTTGAAAGCAAATACGCGAAGTGGGGGGCAAATTGTTGGCGATAAATAATTCCTATTTGGATCGACGAAGCAGAAGGTGATGTTGAGGTGAGTTTAGCACTCCCCGATTTATCCCGGTTTGAACCCGGTTTACGACGGTTCAAACTAAGCAAAGGAGGCCCATGATCGAATCTAACGGGCGGTCTAAAGCCCAACTCGCTGCCGAATACGCCGACCTCCGAAATTTACGGAGTCTTTCCCGATTTCGTTAGGAGAAAAGGAAGATTTTCTTATCCTGATGAAACTAGGAAAATGAAATCACATGATTTAGACCGATTCAAAACCTTATAAATAAGGAGGCCCTCATCATAATTCAATTCTTTCACAATTATCTACGAGAACTAAGAGATCGAGAGCTGAAACCTCAAGCTTTTATCTCCTTAGCTCTTAAGTCATCTTTTACGATCTAGCAATCTTGTAGCTCCACCGAATTTAATCAATAAAACAAGATTCGATCCATTGAGTTTACTGTTTTGCATATTTGTGTGATTTTCAGAATCAACAGGTGACATGTGTCATATTAGGCTAGATGGTCACTTAAATTAAAAGCGCACCACCTTGATAGGGTGCGGTTACGAGGATAGGTGATCAAACCATATGACAAGTTAGGACATGTTATATGACGTGTCATCGTAGATTAGACGGCCACTTCACCTAAAAGCGTGCCATTTCGAGCATGTGCGGTAACGAGGCTATGTGTACGAGCCCTAGGACATGTTATGACATGTTCTTAGCCTCCACCTTCTCTCAAAACCATTCTCGAGTAGCGGGAGTGGAAAGTAAGGAGATGAGTGGACCCGAAGCAGCAAGGAGTCACATTTTCCTGAACCCGCCAACTCGTGCCAGGTTGCTTGGAGAAAGCGGTATTAGGGAAATAAGTGACCCGAACGGGTACATGCTAACTCCCCGATCACATCAACACAACCTGGGTAGTAATACCCGTGAAGGTATGACTCCCAGGTAATCGAGTAGCAATACCGGGGAACGTAAGGATAACCCGATATCTCCCCAAATTTTAACGGGAGGGGGTAAGTCTAAACTCATTTTACACGGAAACGTCTCTATTCTTCCCTCCAATATTACTTTGATCTAAATTAGACTCCCGTTCTAATCTCACAGCAGGCCAATTTTGGCATATATGACATGTGAAAGCGACTAGTCATTGTTCATAGAGAAGACAAAAGCATGGGTGCTCTGAACACGTGACATCACCCAAATCACTGAAGTATCATAGACTTGGCTAAACGCATGCAACCTGAAAACAACCATGTAGGGAACACCGACATAAGTAAATAAGGAGGTGTGAATAAAAGCACTCGAGTACCCCGTACGCGAGCCGATGGAGGATCCGAGACCCGACTTGACAAAACGAATACAACCCGGTATTCTCTATAAATACAATCCTTACTCCTTGAGAGAAGGGGGATCTCTTTTTTGGACTTTCATCCCTCATTAGGGGGCATCCGTTTCGACTTGTCATCTCTCTTTTAAAGAAAAATTTTCTCTCTAAACACTTAACTTTTTCTTTTTTTTTGGGACTCTCGGTCCCACCTCCAACCATTTTCAGGTCATTTTGACGGTTGTTCCTAAACTATGAAGTTCTCACACCCTAACAAAGAGTGTTTTGTTGAATCTTTATGAATTGAGACTGATATAATGTCTGAGATATTTGTGAAGATTTTACACTCACTATGACATTTATTTTGTGTAGAAGAAAGGAAAATATTGTTTTCCAAGTTCAATAAATGGAGATTATGGAAATATCGACATCAAAGATTGATTTGATATTAATGTGGCAAAATAATTGTATTTCCCTCGTTAGAGGATGTATTTACCTATATAAAATGTAATTTTCGTGGTCTAAAGTTAGACCCATGAGCTTATTTGAATAAAAAATGAATTATTAAAAAGGTCTCGCAACTGCTCTATTTAAACAGAGAGGCTTAGTGGAAAAGGGAGGCTCCGACGACTAACAGAGGAGGAACAAAGGCACTTGCATACATATATTCTGACAAACTACGACAAAATTTTAGAATATGAGAGGTACGTACCTAGTTTTGATGTTTAGTAATTACCAAAAAAACATTGATAGTATTTTGCATAATGAATTTGTTTATTCACATGATATAGATGGCCCTAATTCACGAGTGGTTTCTAAATTACACAGAGGATGAGCTTCTGGTCCATAAACATAATGACTTCGCGGATTGCTTGCAATATTACGTAGGTGCTAAACGATTCTCAATTTAACTAAATTTTGCATGCTTACATAAATATAGTGTTTATGATTGTCCACAATTGGTAAATATTGATAAGATGACTACTAGAAAGGTATCGTTTCCCACGTGGTTAGTTGAGATAGTGTTTAGATTATCAATTTTGGTTAGATTAGGTTGTTAGATTATTAGATTTGTTGGTAATTTTTAGATTTGTTTGGAATTTTTAGATTTGTTTGGAATTTTTGTTAGATTAGTATTTTTTTAAAAAAATGGTTAGGCATCTTCGGGTATTCCTCGTATTCCTCATTTTTTGGATTCTATTATACAAAATGTTGTATTCTGAGCAAGAGATTGTTAGATTTGTTGGGAATTTTTTTGTTAATATATGGGAAACGTTTTTAGTAATTTAGTAATTTACGTTTTGTATAATAGAATAGGGTTTTATGTTCGGGTATCCTTTGTGTTTCTCGGGATGAAATATACGAACAGCATAAGACGTACCATAGGTTGTAGATGAATATATTTCTCTCATGAAGTACATACTAATGTTTTCTCTACTCTCCTTGTTGTTGCGGAAGAATGCTTGTAGACAACGTTCTTCCCACACGTTCGAGAAGGGCATGAACATCGGGATCAATTTCATGAAGTTGTTAAATTCGATCTATCTTTCTCGGGAGATGTTTTGTGTCTTTTTCTCCTCGGGTATTATACTTGCAGGAGGTGTTGGTTCAAGGGTTGAAACATACATCAAACTAAAATCAGATCCGCGGAAGAACAACCTTGAGTCTTCTTCTTCGGAGTATTGTTCTTCGACTATCTCGGATGATTGAGGAGACCAAATTATGTTGCAAGCTGCATATGACTCTGGTTCCAAGTCACTTGAACTGTTTATTGAAGCTTGAGAGTCAATGGAGAAGATGGATTGCTCGAAGATGTGTGAACGGGACATAAGAGGTCCAAAGAGAGGCGAGCAGGAACTGGACACGTGTGGAGGAGGCTTACCCGCGGTGGAAGGCAGGTTGGTTGCGGGTTGGGAGGACGCACCTGCGGCGAAAGGGCAGCTGGCCGCGGTTGGAGGGCTCGTGACCGCGGTGGATGGGTCTCATGGGGACTCATCCGGTTCGTCCTCTTCTCCAATGATGTTTTCTGGTTCTAGGGAGTCATTTGGCTTCTTTTCTATGTCAGGGGCAGGAACATCTAGTGTTGTGGCATGCTCCTCATGATATTTAGAAAGTTTTTCCAAACAAGTTTTGCTCGTTCTTTGAACGTCGGATAGGTGACTAACCGTAGCGTCGATTTCTCTAGCTTTGTATTCGAGTGTGCTGAGGTGAGATTCGATTTCTTGGAGTTTGTCGCCAGTTCTTTCTCTATAATAAGAGGAAAATTCAATTGTCTCCTTGATCTCTTGCTTCAAATCATGAATCTCCGTCGAATTTTGAATGAGGTCGTATTTTTGCTTGGTTTGTTCCTCTTCCATGATTTTGTCATTTCTTTGATAGTAGCAGCATCCTTTAGAGTTTGTTCCTCGAGGATCATGACGTGGACAGAAAGATCATCAAATTTTTCGTTGAACTCGGCATAGATCGTGTCTATCTTCTTGTTCATGGCCGCTTCGGTTACCACTTGACAGTCAAGGTATTGATTTAGCATCACGTTGAGTCGCTCCAAACGCATGCTAATCTATGAGTTGAAATGTGCTGGTCCGAGAATTCACGGGGTTGATGGTGATGGTTTTGTTGAGTGTTGACGAACGAAGACGCAAAAGGCTCGTCTCGGGAATAAGATGCTCGTAGCGTCCTCGAGAGTAGTTGGTTGGTTGATGCGATCGGACTGTTCTCCGAAACTTCATATTTTAAATTTGTAAACCTAAAAGTTCTGAAAGTGCACAGACATGCGTTGTAGTACTAAGGTATCCATCCACAAGGAGGGAAAGTTGTTCTGCGAGACCCTAGAAAGAAAGTTAGTAAGGAAGTCTAAGACGAACATAAAGTTTATGGTGTGTCACGAAACGAGTGCTATAAATTTAAACTAAATTAAGCGAGAAAAGAAGAAAGTGAGCAAGTAAATAAACTAGTAAGCAAGCGAATAATGAAAAGCGAAAATAAGAAAACAAGCAAGAAAAATAAACGAATAAGCTAAGCGAGGTTGTAAGCAAATAAACTAAGCGGTGGGCAATATGGAGCTCTCTAGGGATCATGGCCGAAAATCATAGAAATTTTGCTAGGGTTTTTTAATGCGACTTTTGTCGTCTTTTGGTTCTTGAACTTGGAACACGAACACTGTGTATAGCCTACTTTCATACATCCTACACACTGATAACTTTAGTACTCGACCGGTAGCTTTGGTCTCCTACCGTGCAAAAAGTTATGATGATACGCAAAGGTCGTTAACGCTCACAACCCCTCCACAAGTATACTTTCGTATCTTGTGACAGTTTTGCTCGCCTACCCTAGGTCAAACATATAGATCCAGTACTTTCGTAACTCTAATAATATCTAAGACAAGTTTCAAGGTAGCTAATCAAGCAAACATGCATTAAAAATAAGGATAGAACGAAGAACCCTAATCGATACCCTAATCTAAAACCTAATGATGAATCGATCCATGAGAGCCCCTTGAGATCCCTTTGTCCAACAAGAGAACTACTAAGATATGATTAAATAAAGCAAAGACATGAATAGATAAAGAACAAAAGGTTGGTTAAGGAGCCTCTCGAATTTAAGAACTAAGTAAGGAGAGAACTTCTCCACCAATCTCGAAAATAAGAACAAAAGCTTAAGAAAAGTAATGCAAAAAGTAAACTAAAAGATGTTCTATGGAGGCTATGAAATTGTGTCTGTAAAACATGTATTTATAGGTCTTCAACTCTTGTTTTGGTCGTCCTTAGGTTTCTTTGAAGAAAAAACGAAGTGGGCTTAAAGTGGGCTTCAAACGAGCTATTTTTGGGCCGAATTTGGCTGGCCACAGGTGTGTGGGCTCGACCCGCGGTTAAAGGTGGGTTCGCTGTAGCTGGAGTCTCTTCCCGCGGCCAGGAGTTTCTTCACCATGGCCATGAGCTCTGGACCTGCGGTGGTTGGACTATGATGTTGAATCTTCAATTCTTCTCTTGCTTCTTTCGAGAGACTGCAGAACATGTCTTCAATCAATTGGATCTATCTTGAGATCTAACTGTTGGATTTTCTTGAAACCAATTGGGTATGAAAGGTGGTCCTCTCTTCTATGGTTTTACAAAATTTGGGTGTGATCAGACGGTGAAAAGGTCTCCATCGGATGTCAAAATTTTGATGGTCCAAAATTGTCTAAAATCTGGTTTTTCTCTAATTTGCGTCGTTCTGCCTAAGGAACCTGAAAAGAGTCTTGAAATTACAAATATTCAAAAACTACGATAAAAACATGTAAAAACAAGTGAAACACTTATTAAATTGTTCTAAAATAAGTGGTGAAACGGGTAAAAATACGGTGTTATCATCGGTGCCGGTTTCCGATCCATGTAGAACGAGTCACAGTTGATGTGTGAGTCGTGAGAGTAGTGAGCACAAGATGGGTCATAGAAACTCTGCTCGTATAAGTCATCTCGCTCCAGAGGCGAGTTAATGTTTCAAATCCTGAAACGAAGAAAAATAAAATACGAAAATTAAAAAGAAAAAAAGAAAAAGTTTGTTCTAGAGTCGATTTACTAACCTCTAAGGTGTGACAGAACAATAGCGATTGCCTCCCCAACTACGGCGCCAAAAACTTGATGCGGTCAGATTTGTTTCCGAAACTTCAGGTTTTAAATTTATAAACCTAAAATTTCTGCAAGTGCACAAACATGCGTTGTAGTACTTAAGGTATCAATCCACAGGGATGAAATGCTTTTCTGTGAGACCTTAGACAGAGAATAGCAAGGAAGTCTAGAACGAGAATAAAATTTTGTAGGGTTTTTGTAATGAAAATTGTAAAAAACGAAAAACGGAAAATTGCTTGTAAACTTAGAATAAAAATCGATGGCTTGAAAGTGAAGGGGAAAATGATTTGTAAACTATAATAAAACGATGTTGGCTCGACTAGGATTTCTTAGGGTATGTTCGATTCAAACACGTACCCTTAGCTCTTAGTAACACGATTCTAGATTTTAACTCCACGAACTGAACATAATAAATGGCGTAATCTACTTTTGTACATCTTATGCACCAACAACCTATATACTCGACCAGTAGCTTTCGTCTCTTGCCGCGCAGAAGGCCGTGATGTTCGCGCTGGTTCTTCTTAGTTCACGACACTCTGTAAGTATACTTTCGTATCTTACGACGCGACACGCTCTTATAGAACGATTCGAGTGTTTAGATCCAACACTTTTGGTGGTTCTTTAACACCTAGGAATCATCATCTAGTTCATGACACTAGATTCATGCATTAACAATGATCTATAAGAAAGAGCTCTAGAATTCGGCTAGGGTTTTACATTGTGAAATCCTTATCGAACAAAGAATTCCCTTCGATAATCCTTTATACCCAACGATGAAAATACTCGCACATAATCGAAATAAAAGACATAATTAAATTAAAAGTAGGAGATTGATGAAAGAGGGTTCTCGATTTTAAGAACTAAGTTCGTAGAAAACCTCTTCACCAATCTCGAAGAGTATCGAACAAAAAATAAAGAGCAAAAGGTAAAGAGCAAAAAGTAAGAACAAAATGGTGCAAAAGCAAGTACACGGTTTTTGGTCTCTAAAACACATATTTATAGGTCTTCTCTCTTGCTTTCGTCTATCTTCAGGGTTTTGAGTTGACGGAAATTGAACGGGCTTTGCTACTGGGATTACAAGACCGAACATGAGCTAGCCATAGGTACATTGAGTCTGGCCGTGGCGCAACACTCCTTGGCCTCGGGTGGAGAGCTTCTGCCCGTGGTGAACTTCCTCTTGGCCGCGGGTGGAGAGCTTCTGGGAGTGGCCAGATAGGACGTCTTGATCTTGATGTATCTTTTGATTGAACCATTGGATCGTCCTCAAATCAGTTGGTATGGAAAGATAGCTGGTCTTGCTTTAATATCTCCAAAATTGGGCTGGATCAGACGGTGAAACGAATCTCTTTTGCAGTTGAACTTCTGACGGTTTGACTCTGAGCAGAAAATCTGGTTTTTCTCCAATTTGCAATGCTTTTGCCTAAGTAACTTGAAAAGAGTCTTGAAACTACAAATATGCAAAACCTTAATAAAAACATATAAAAGCAAACGAAACACTTATTAAAGTGTTCTATAATAGATAGTAAAACGGGTAAAAATACGGTGTTATCACGTTGTCCAGGACCAAATTGCAAAAGAGCATGATACTATGAAATAGCGTAAAAGCACGATGGTCGGTTATCGTCATGGATTTCATCATTCCCTCAAAACGTATTCTTACTTTATTGAAAACCTTAAAACATTTAAAAGAAAGCTCGAAAAATGCAAAATGTAAAGACTCATGAAAGAAAAGGTGATCAACTCTGAACTCCTGTGTTTTATTGATTTCTATGATGATCTATTCAATCATGTTGTTTTTATTCTCCATGTCTGAGTATATCCACTTTAGGTTCAGGGTTCTCATAAGGATTTTCACTGAATGCTAGGTTGATTAGTTAATTAGGATTTACTATCTGAATTAGTTCTTCGCTTTAGGTTATGTTCAAAGCTTGTTCTAGATTAGCTACCTAGAATTTAGATCTTAGGATAATTGATTTAGCGCGAGAGTGCGATTAATTACGTGATAGAACCTAATGTGAGCAAAATAACCATTCACAAAGAGATTTGGTTTAGTTGTTTTATGAACAAATCAAACCTGATCTAAAAGCTGATTTAGACCTTAGGATTCGCAAAGAGATTTGGAATTCATGGGATTTAGATTTAGATAGTTTTCGCAACGAGAGTTGGTTAGCTATACTTTAGTGATTTGAGTTCAAGAACCGCGCTAAATCTCAATCCTGTTAGTTAGTTTACTTGCATTCATTGATTTCCTGAGAAAAACCCTGAACCTATCTTTCTCCAATTGAATTACAACTTGTTTAATTTACCCACTGCTTTCAATTACATCTTTTGATTTAGCTTAATTCGAATCTAATTAATCTATTGTGTGATTTCTGGAGTCCTTGTGTTCGACCCCTACATATACTGCAGCAACTGCTTTAGTACTTTTTAGGGTATTAATTTGAGCATATCAAATTTGGCGCCGATGCCGGGGACTCAATTCGCCATTAGATTTTAGTCTGAGAATTTCGACTAAGTTCGTCAGTATCGATCGATACTACCTAGTATCGGTCGATACTCGTCGTCTTCTTTTGTTGATATCGATCGACACCACCCAGTGTCAGTCGATACTCAACATGTTTTTGGTTACTTACGTGCTTTGCTTAGTGTGTTTCAGGTGTGAATTTGGAACGTGCAAACAGGAAAGCAAAGAAGCCAGCAGAGATGAACAACACGATGATTCTGATTCAGGATGCTGCTGGAACTTTTAGAGACCACGAGGGTCAGTTGTGCAACGAGAGAGGACAGCGTCTGGATGGAGAGGGGAACATCATTCCACCTGCTCCTGTTGTCGCTGGAAATATCATTGTCCATGCAATTGCTGTTAATGCAGGGAATGCTGTGGCTGCTCGCGGTAGAACAATTGGTGAATACAACAGGCCTGATCAGTTCTATGCCAATCGATCAGCGATTCGCCTTCCTGCTTTTCAGAGGGATGACTTTGAGCTGAAACCTGCATACTACACCCTTGTGGGTCAGCATCTTTTCATGATTTTCCTCATGAACACCCTATGGATCACATTGAGAAGTTTGAGGATCTGGTTACAAGCATCAAGAGCAATGGAGTGTCCTATGATTACCTCTTCTGCAAGCTCTTCCCATACTCTCTTGGTGAAGATGCGACCTACTGGCTGAATCAGTTACCTCCTGGATCACTGAATACTTGGGAAGAAACTAAGACTGCCTTCCTGAACAACTTCTATGATGATGCACGATCCGAGGATCTCAGGAACAAGATTTCTCAGTTTTCTCAACGACCGACTGAGGCACTCAAGGCTGCTTGGATTCGTTTCAAGTCATATCAGAGAGATTGCCCGCACCATGGTCTCACTCAGGTTCAGCTGCTGGGTACTTTCTACAGAGGAATCGATTGGAGGTATCAGATGGCTCTAGATGCTGCGAGCAATGGAAATTTCTACACGAGATATCATGACGATGCCTATGTGCTTATTGAGAACTTGGTTTCTAGCAATAGTACCAAGAATGCAGACATGGAGTGCAAGAAGCAAGATGGTAACTTGGGTTGCAGTCAGATTGATGAGGTGAATGCTAAGTTAGATTTGTTGATGGACAAGCAGCAGAAGGCTGTTCGTTTTGCTAAAAAAGATGGGCTAGAATTTGTTAACCACATTGATGGAGATGGATTTCAAGATCAAAGGTATCAATGCCCACCCACACCACCCAGAACTTCTGAGAGTAAGATGGAATCCATGCTTGAACAACTTCTTCAGGGATAGCAGAAAATGACACTAAACCTCTATGGGAAGATGGACGCTATGTACACAGATCTGAATGGGAAAATTGAGTCTCTCGGTATTCATCAGAAGATGCTGGACACTCAAATAGCAGAAAATTTTGTGTTGACAGAAAATCTCCGTGTATCGATCGATACCAGCCAGTGTCGATCGATACCAGCCCATACACCTGCACGAGAGGATCCAAAATCCCGTGTATCGATCGATACTCCTTCTGTGTCGGTCGATACTGAGGCGCATGTCGAGAAAGAACCAGAGATTGTCAAGGAGAGGGTGTACAAACCCAAAATACCTTATCCTATGCCTCCTAAGATGACAAGGAAGGAATGGAAGGATGCCAGACGCAAAGCTATGCTGGATAAGTCTGTTGTGGAGCTTCCTTTTGTTGATGATATATCGAACGATGAGACTTCGAACACCATCCCTGTATCGATCGATACTCACCCAGATACTGCAAAGGAGCTGCGTATGAGTGTTGATAGACTTCGCAAGCCCAAGAAGCTGAATCCTATTCCCCAACACCTCCGAGCCCCCATCACTCCAAAGCAGCTGCGTGGCTTTGAGAAGATGGTACGAAGGATTCCCCACTCGTTCACTTTTGAAGAAGCTCTAGAGGGCTGGCCTCTGTTAAGTCACTTTAAAGATTGTAGAGAAACTGATGAAGAGATTAAGGCACTCTTCATCAAGGCCAGTAGTACACCACCTCCGCTGAGGCAGTTGACCAAGAGGGAAGACCCAGCAATATTTTCGGTTCCATGCTCCATCTCTGGAGTTGACTTCAAAGAGTCTCTCGTTGACTCAGGGGCTAGCGTCAATGTCATGTCAAGGGCAATTGCAGAGAGATTGGGAGCTGGCATTCGATCTCCCATATCAACTATCATATTCGCGAACAGTTCCACCTCACTTCCATATCGTACAATCCCTGATTTGGCGGTTAAAGTAGGAGATTGCCTCGTTCCTACTGATTTTCAGGTTGTGGAGATGAGTGCACAATCTCGTACGCAGTTGATTCTTGGACGACCGTTCATGGCTACGGTTGGTGCCATTATGGATACACCCAGCAAGCACATCTCGTTCTCATACATTGACAAGGATGTGTACTACAAAGCCATCCCTAGAGGAACTCCCACACATATCTCTTGCATCACCATTGTTACAGGAGAGACGTTGGTAGTTAATCTTTTGGAAGAGCCTCCTGACGAACCAACTGTCACAGACGTTCTAGATAGTCCTTCTATCATCACCAAGAAGGATGTCAAAACATCTAAGGCAAAGAAGAAGGTGAAGAGCAAAGGAGTGAAAGGTGCTCCCTCTATTACTTTAATCCCTCAGAAGTGTGATGGGGATTCGATTGAATACAGGGTGAAGTGCAAAGGTGCCTCGAAACCATTCTCTAAGGCTAGAGTTCTTCTTACTTCAGAGCTGAAAGAGAAAGGAAAGGAGTTTGTGGAGGGCATGATGAGCAGAACTTTGAAGCTGGCAATGTCAAATTGTGGAGCTTGTTTTGGAGTCAGCTCTTAAGTTTCTCCTGACTGATCGTCTGTACAGTCAAGCTCGTGACGTAAACCAAGCGCTTGGTGGGAGGCAACCCACTGGTGAGTCTGTTTTTTAGTCTTTTTCTTTTTCTTTTTTGTTTTGTGTCTGTGTCAGGATAAACAAGAAGCAAAAACTCGGAATCGCCTGAGTGTCGATCGATACCCTTGAGTATCGGTCGACACCCTACGCGACTGAAAGGGTATGTATCGGTTTAAGCTTGGTATCGTCCGATACCAAGCTGTGTGTCGATCGATACTCAATGTTCCAGCACGGTAACTTCTTGTTTCTCTTCGTTCTATTATGTTCTTTGGTTTTATTTTACCCACTCTAGGCTAGATAACACTGGGGACAGTGTTGTTTAAGTCTGGGGGAGGAAGTCGCTGACTTTGTTTTTTTTTTCTTAGAGTCAGTCGTTTTTTAGTCATTCGTTGTTTTATTGAGTCAAAACTTTATCTGAGACTATGATCTTTTTCTTGAATCTTTTGATCTGACCTTGCTTCTAAGTGACCATTGTTACAGAATCAGCTCTAGATCGACTAATGAAAAATCCAAAGGCTGACCGGTTAACCAGAAGACACTCATGTTTCCAGCAAAGTTCTTTAAAGCCTGAGCCAAATTTTTGCACTTCATCGATGTGATTGATGTCCATAGAGCTTGATTCATCATTCGTATCTGACAAAGGAACCCACGTGTTAAAAGTAATGGTATTTCTCTCCCTGTTACAAGTTAATTAATAAGATGCACTAAAAGATGAGATGATTTTCTTCTGAGTAGAGGGTTAGGAAAATTTCCAGCGATCCCATTATTCTACTTGGTGAGGAATGATCACACAAAGGATTGGAGCGAGGCTAGGATTTTCCTATGATGCCATTATTCGCCTACATCCTTTGATACATTGAAAGGGAAGAACCAGGGATTCGGTGGCAAACACCATCAATATTCGCGTCTCATACCTTGATATGTATATGCAGATCTAAAAAAAAGAGAACATAATAAGAAATAAGTCTGGGGGAGAGAAATAATACCAGAAAGTGTGAAAAAGGGTGGTTCCTTGTCATGATATTGTATGAGAAAGAATCTAGAAGGTTCTTGGCATTAATCACAGCGATGAAACTGGCGAGGATGGCTTGATTGAACAATGCTGTGAAATAATGTGTGTAGTCTGGGAAGCTGAGAATGTCTACGGAGAAGTACATGGTGGTTAGATCAAAAGCTGGTTAGGTGACATTTGGGTGCTTGGAAAAAGGTTCATTGCGATGTTTCATGAACATGTGAGTCTCTACGTTTTCAAACCTCTTTCTCTGGTTTAGTTTTATATTTGCTAGAGGGCAAGCAAAGGAAGTCTGGGGGAGTTGATATATCATGGTTTTTACCCCGTTTAAGCCATGATATAAGTCCGTTTTATAGAGTCTTTCTACTATTCTGTAGTGTTTTAGAGTCTTTTACAGGTTTTAGCATGTTTGGAGCATAATTGGAGATATTGGAGTTTTCTGGAGCATTTTGGAGCAAAGCAGACGTTCGTGTAGCTGAGTACCCAATTTGAAACTTCGGTATCGATCGATACTGCCTAGTATCGATCGATACCCACTACAGCAGACACGAGTCGCGACTTAAATGAAGAATTGAGGAATTTCAATTTGGTACAGAAGACTTAATTAATTACAATAAGCCCCAGAACGTGTTTTACCATTATAATTAGGTTTTTCAGCCACTTTGATGGCTAGGCTTTTCATTATTCTTGATTCAACTTTGGTTTTTGGAGAGAAAACTCTGAACTCCTGTGTTTTATTGATTTCTCTGATGATCTATTCAATCATGTTGTTTTTATTCTACATGGCTGAGTATATCCACTTTAGGTTCAGGGTTCTCATAAGGGTTTTCTCTGAATGCTAGGTTGATTAGTTAATTAGGATTTACTATCTGAATTAGTTCTTCGCTTTAGGTTGTGTTCAAAGCTTGTTCTAGATTAACTACCTAGAATTTAGATCTTAGGATAATTGATTTAGCGCGAGAGTGCGATTAATTACCTGATAGAACCTAAGGTGAGCAAAATAACCATTCACAAAAAGATTTGGTTTAGTTGTTTTGTGAAAAAATCAAACCTGATCTAAAAGCTGATTTAGACCTTAGGATTCGCAAAGATATTTAGAATTCATGGGATTTATATTTAGATAGTTTTCGCAACGAGAGTTGGTTAGTTATACTTTAGTGATTTGAGTTCAAGAACCGCGCTAAATCTGAATCATGTTAGTTAGTTTACTTGCATTCATTGATTTCCTGAGAAAAATCCTGAACCTATCTTTCTCCAATTGAATTACAACTTGTTTAATTTACGCACTGCTTTCAATTACATCTTTTGATTTAGCTTAATTCGAATCTAATTAATCTATTGTGTGATTTCTGGAGTCCTTGTGTTCGACCCCTACATATACTGCAGCAACTGCTTTAGTACTTTTTAGGGTATTAATTTGAGCATATCAGACAATCCAATGGTTGGATCCTTAAATACACCAGAAGCAGTGAAGACAGATAAAGCTGCCCCGAAGACGAAGCCATCGCGCCTCAAGGAGCCGGAGCCATGGTCAAGCACCATTGTGCCGCCCCTAGAGCCACTCCACCCGTGGCCACAAGCCACTTCGCCGCGGGCAGAGAAGACGGAGCCGCGGCCAGGCCTATTTTCGCCCAAGACGATCCGTTTCTTCACCCGAGGCCAAACCGTCTTTTACCGTCAAACCCTAAAACGACCTAAGCTTGTTGAAGACCTATAAATACTTGTTTTAGACCGCAATTTCGGAAGGGAACCTTAGACACATTCTACACATTATTTTGCTTTCACTCTTGTATTCTTGCATCGAGCTTTTCGGGATTGGTGAGGAGGTTTCTCACCGAGGTTAGTTCTTGTTCGTGAGGCTTCTTCACCAATCTTATGCTTAATTTAATTATGTGTTTTCCAGTATGTGCGAGTAGTTTAGAAAGTTTGGTTTGGAGACATTTTTTTTATAGGGTTAATCTTTACAAGCCACATTCTCGGAGAACAGCCACTAGGAACATATTGTCGAAATGCATGTAAAGAGGAAAGCAACTATGATGAAGATTCTAGGTGTTAATAAGAAAAGGGTCTCTGTGACAATATATATTTCGGTTGCTCCAACGACATGAGCTTCTTACATGGTTGCCACTACACACTTCATTGATACATTTTGGAAGTTGAGGAAGATAATAATTGGTTTTAGGAACATCTCATATGATAAGGGAGAAACTATTTCTTCAGTTCTGCTTAAGGTTTTGAATGAATGGGGAATAGAGTAGGTCTTCACCATCACAGTGGACAATGCCACTGCTAATACTTCAGCTCCGAGGAGGTTTAAGGAGGCATTCAACTCACTAAGTAATAATGCATTGGTTTTAGAATGTGAGTTTATGCATCTTCGATGTTCTGCTCATATTATTAACTTAGTTGTGAAAGATGGTTTGCATGAACTGGATAAAGATGTGTGTGCTATTCGTAATGGTGTCACCTATGTGAGAGCTTCTACTAACAGAGTCAAGTCATTTGACCTAAGAGTTGAATCTGGAAAGATGACAAGAGGAAGTTTAAGTTTGGACTGCAAAACCCGATGGAACTCAACCTATCTAATGCTATGAACATCTCTTAAGTTCATGTATGCTTTTGTTAAAATGGAAGCATAAGACATGTTGTATAATGATTACTTTCAAGAAAAAGTGGAAGGAAAAAAAAGGATTGGGCCATCAACAACAAATGATTGGGATTCAGTGGAAAGGTTAGTGAGATTTTTCATCATCTTTTACAATTCTACTATAGTGATTTCAGCACCTAGTTCTGTCAACTCTTACAAGTGTTACAATGAAATTGTAACTATTGAAAGAAATTCGATTAAAACTGAGGACAAAAGCCAGAGCCATGAGAGTTAAATTGGATAACTATTGGGAAGGCACCAAGAAAATTAATAGGCTTTTAATCATAGCTAGTGTTTTAGATCCAAGGAATAAAATGAAGTTTGCAGATCTTTGTTTTGAGATGGTTTATGGTAAAGATAGTGTTTAAGCTAAGGAGCTTCATAAATCAGTTATTTCTGTTATGAAGAGTGTATTTGAAAAGTATAATACTGATCTTACCACAGTAGTTATTGGGAATGCCACATCTTCTTCTGAAGGGACATCATCTCAGACTTAGAGTGCCCAAGAGTCACAAGATTAGGTTGCAGATGATTTGGATTTAGAGAAAGAACTGAAATATGAAAGAATGGATAATTTGTACAAAGAGATGGCAAACAAAATAGGATTTCAAGATGCAAATGAGCTGGAGTTATATCTGAAGGAGAAAACAGAAAATTCAAAGACAATTATGGCTAGTCCAAAATATGATGTATTGGGATGGTGGGGGCTCAACAGTAAAAAGTTTCATGTTTTATCCGAAATTGCTAGGGATGTACTTGCAATGCAAGTTTCTTCTGTTGCATCAAAGTTAACATTTAGCACAAGTGGTCGTATTCTAATCTCATCTAGGAGTTGCTTGACTCACTACATGATTGAAGTCTTAATGTACACAGAACAGTATACGAAGTGTGAAATCCACTTAAATGAAAAAGGATTGGTTACAAAAAAACAACTACTTGTTGAAGTTGAATTGCAAGATAAACTTCAGAGACGTAATTTATGTTCTTTAATGTCTCTTTTAAAATGTGCTTCTAAGTTTTAGTTTTTAACATTATGTTCATTCAATTTTCATTAGAGTATGACTGTGTTGGCTTCTTTCAAAACGGATCTCCTAATTGGCTATAAGGTATCATTTTATTCTATCTCTTAATGCAACTTTGAATGTTGATGCCTTTTCTTCCTTGAATACTTGAGTCTTGAATACTTAATGCATGTGTTCATCACTTTGTAACTAGTAACTTTTGTATTTGCAGAACCGCTGGACAACTTGAGAGAGTAAGATACTGAGAATATTTTGGAACTCATTTTGGTTATGTGTTTTTTTGTGTTTGGATTTTGGATTTTGAATTGAGAGTACATCACTACATGATTTTGTATTTTGGTTAAGCTGTCTCAGATCTCTCGGTGATATCTTAGTTTAGAACTGATTTTGTTGTTCATCTTGTCTTGTTTTGAAGTTAGACGTTTGAAAATCGGTGATGTTTTCTCTAAACAGTTTAAAATTTTGAAATGAAGTTTGTATTTTGTATAAATGTGATCTTTTGGTGATTGTTGTACACTTGTTTTTTCGTTTATATGTACACTAATTCAGGGTTTTGGGTAAAAACCATACTTGAACCAAACCGAAATTTTTTTAGTTATTTCTCGGTTCTAATTTGAAATAATATAATCGACCTGAACCCGATATGATCCGATCCAAACCAAATCGAAGTTTTCTCAGGTTCAATACATACCTACCCAAAAAACCTAAAACCTGAGAAACCCAAACTGATCCAAACCGCGGATCCGAATACCTTGGGCTGAACGTAACGTTACGTTCAATAACTAGTCAAATACTTGAACTAAGACTAAGAAAATAAAATATCATCATTCAATACAAAAAGAATGGTCCATGTGATAGGCTGATAGCTTTGAGTGGGCCCAGTTAGTTGTAAAAACCATTATTTGAGCAAGACTTTAAAAGTCAATCCTTTTTGTCGTAGATCTCTTCCCTAAATTGAATTTTTAGTTTTTTTTCAGCATAAACTTATAGCAGTATAATACAAACCTTTTCTGGTTTATTTGGATGAAGGGAATATAACTATATGAGATGCTTGGTTTTTAGTGGTTAGGTGCGTCCGTGTTTTACAAATTTCTACATTTTATGTTCCAGATTCATGGTACAAGATATATATATAGTAATAAATTCTGCTATTTTTTAAATGTAATAAACTTCATTTATAAAGATAAAATTAGAATTAAAAAATACATTAAAATATATATTTTGGGGATTTTTCGTCTATTTGGGACGTAGATTTTTTATAAGAAACAACGCGTTAAGAGCCCGGAAAACACGATTTGGAGGGTATTTTCCAAAGACTCTCTGACTCTCAAGGTAATAAACAAGAGAGAGAATAACCACGGTTTTGGCATCGGTTCAAAAAGAGTCGGAAAACAAAGAAGAATGGCTTAGTGACTTTGGATCCGATTTTGGGGTGGATCCACAAAATATATGGGATTTAAGAGGTGATTTTAGGTGAAGAAGTGGTAAGAAATGAGATATTTTGGGTGATTCCAGCCAATAATCAGCCAGAAGATGTATGTCTTTCGACTACCGGAGACTCTGGGAATAGTTAAGTGTTTAGGGAGAGAAAAATAGTTGTGAGTGTATAGTGCGAAATTAGGGTCAAAAGATCTGTCCCCTTGCCTCTGGGGAGTGCATGGACTTTTATAGAGTGTATCTGGCACGGATCGTATTTCCATATGCTAGGTCGAGTCTTTTACTAAGTCTTAGGCACGCATATTTCAAAATATGACAGATCATTTATGGAGGAAAAATGATTGAAAATATCTCTGTGTATATTGAATATCTTATTTGACTTTTCTCGATGCCCTTGTGAAGGGAATCGGGTTATCCTTACCTTTCCGGGTATTGCTACTTGTTTGTTATGATCTTACCTTCCCGGGCATTGTACTCCGGTTTATGTCAGAGTAGTCGGGGGAGGAAACATGTTTATGTTGAATCAATCACCTCCGTACTACCGTACTCTCCATATTACGTGGCATAAGTTGGTGGGCTCAGGAAAAGATTACTCACTTTCATTTCGAGACCACTTATCTCCATACTTCCCACTTCCGCCATTAAGGCATTGGTTTTGGGAAAATGTGGTTGCACATAACATGTCTTAACATGGTTCGACCACCTAGCCTCATAACGCACCTTTTCTAAGTGGTACACTTTTAGGATAAGTGGTCTTCTATTCTACTATGACACGTATATTCATGTGATTCGCTAGTCCTAAGAGAAATTATTTATCCTCAAAATTTTGTCCTCCACTGCACGGTTCACTTTCGGCGAGCCCGTTGAGTGGAAGACATATCCCTAAAGATAAACAATTTTCATATTTCAGTAAAATTCATCAAAACATGTGAACTCTTGAGGCCGGAACTTGGGTCAGGGGGACCTCGTGTCGAAAACCCGCAAGACGAAGCATGAGTCCGTAGGACCTGTGGTCGAGAACCCGGAAGGCCCTAACTTGAGTCTGTGGGACCTGGGACCATAGGTCCACGACTGCTCTCTCTTATAAGAAAGGTTTCACACCGTCTAGTAAAACTTGTAGTTTTGCAACTCCAAACTAAGCTCGTTAGCCTTGAGGGAATATCACCTCTTGCCCATGGCATTGGGAGCGTACCTCTCTCTGAAGGGATGCCCTCCCCAACAACACTTTAATGGACAAAAAAATGTCTTCCCCATCCTGGTTAGAAGACAAAGTCGATACCCACGGGGAGTGTTCATTTCCTTATAGAGAGAGTGAATTCTCTTCATGAAGGTAGGGATAGCACCGTTCGGTAACAGGACCATCCTTATGCACCATGAAGCGAAGCTCGGATCTTTTTTCGCTTGGCCAGGGTACGCACCACTATGTAAAACTTATAGTTTTGTAATTTCAAACTTATAGTTTTGTAATTTCGAGAGGGGAAATCACCTCTTGCTCATGGCGCCGGGAAATCACCTCTTGCCCATGGCGCCGGGATGCCCTCCCCAACGGTGCTTTAATGGACAAGAAAATG
Source organism: Eutrema japonicum (assembly GCA_030161315.1). Lineage (NCBI taxonomy): Eukaryota > Viridiplantae > Streptophyta > Magnoliopsida > Brassicales > Brassicaceae > Eutrema > Eutrema japonicum. The sequence continues at coordinate 17,566,029 of BSQW01000012.1, read as the reverse complement.
TCTCCCCCATCCTGGCTAGGAGACGAAGTCGATACAAGCGGGGGCTTTATTTGCTTCCACGGAAAAAAGTATGGCCCCTCCTCACCCGGCCAAAGGAGTAGCACCGTATTACAATGGGGGAGCATTCTTTCACCTAGCTCGGTGAGGGTCCCCCCCTTTCGCATAGCAATGATGTACACCATTGGGTAACAGGGAATATTCCTTATGTTATAGAGGAATGATCCTCGTTGAGATTTTCATACCTTGAGTATAGCAGGCTCTGGGAGCTGACTTTGAGTGAGTAAGATGTATGATTTATCAGAGAAGTAACTTCCTCAAATTGAACTTCTTTATTTATGTAACAACTCCTTCATAGTAACTTCTGGTGGTCGCGCCGATGTGTGATTGTTGACCTCGTGGGGTCCTCAGTTCCAAGCGTTGATTGCTTCCTTTCCAGATACTAGGTCGAATCACTTCCTTTGCATACTTCAAGTAATGCCCCCGAATACGCGACATTCGGCCTTACTCATTCCGTGTTGCGACTGTCTTGACTCCCGGGTCATTTCATCGCGTACTTTGGCCCGTCGATGGGATTCTCTTCCCCGGCTGCACAATCATTGGCCTCAAGTGGGCTTCTTCAGTGGGCCCATTTATTCTATAGTTGTTTAAGCTCCAAGTAGAGTCCTCTTCTTCTTGATGGCCTTTTCAAGCCCATTCATGGGACCCGTTAGGTTTTACGTCCTTATGTATCCGACGCGAGTTTTATCCCGCCTCGCGACCCTTTGATGCATGCTTGAGTTATCTCCACTTCACATGATTCTTGTGGATAACCCTCCACGTGTCTCTTCTATGGCGGTTAAGCGCACCTACCCCTAAGCTTTCCCCGATTCGTTTTCTCTGTGAAGTTTCAATAAAAGTCGTCTCCTTTCCCTTTGGCGTCTCTACTTCCCACCTTCAGATTTCAAGCTCGGTTGTCGTTTCTTGATTTTCCCTTTCCAAACTTCTTTTCTACCTGTTTTTCCTTTTTTGTCTACTACCACTGATGTCTTCTTCTTCCTCCTCCACTCCATCTAGACCCCGTAATTTACACGAACTTGTCTGGTCTTCAGTATGCAATGAAATTCCAAAAGGCGACGTCGTGCTTGCAACGTCGGGGAGTCATCCCGAATATCCCACGCATGACCTTACTGTCGTGTCTACATCATCCTTCCAGGTCGGCTTCCACTATCAATTATCCTATATTATGGCGGAGCTATGTCAGGAAGCGGAAATCATCCCGAGCCAACTCATTCTTCATGCGTGGGGAACGATTCATTCTCTGCAAGTCCTATCCGATCTAGCTGGGATAGGAATTTCGGGCCGGATGGGTCCTAGCGCCTATCGCCTTGACAAGGTGGAAGAGGGGTCACGCCGCTACCACCTGAATCCCTTTCGACGAACAATGAAGCATGTCGACTTGCCGGTGTGGCTAGAATATCCCTTGGATGTTGGTAATTTCTTCCTCACTCGATCTCGCGGACCTTCTAATTTTCTCTTTGACTGGTCTCCACGAGGTGTCTTCAGTCTTCCCTTCTCTTTGATTCCAGGATTCTCAGTCTTAGTGACCCGTCTTTATCTGTTTCCTCTTTTGTACATGTAAGTTCAGATACGGTGATCCGGCATCCGTTTTCTTCATTTCCTGAGGAGTTGTTCTCTCTCCCTAACCACCTCCGGGACTTTCACTTTCTCCCGTATCCTGGAATCTTGGCACAGAATTCCCTGGGGTCGACTCCTAGTACCCCCTTTATCTCGTCATGTATGTTTGTCCCTTGGTACCTTTTTTTTTTTCTATTAATCTCCCCTGCTCCAGGATTTGCAAAATCTTTGGCACTATTGTTCAAAGCTTAGGCTCAGTTCCGATCCCTCTTCGTCGATCTTTATTGGCACATCTTTCCAGCCTCCCCACGCCCTTTTCAGACGGTTTCCAATCAGATCGGTGAACCTTCTTCATTGGTTTCTCCTCCTAGACCCTTTCAGGTATCGCGTACGACTGTTACTTCTAGTTAACCATGATTCCTCGGGAGATGTGCATTTTGAAGGTTTTTACTTCCCTTGTCTTATGTTTGTGAATCACCTTCCTTGTGTCTGGGGTAGCTTCGCTCCCCAAAGAAGATACCGGCTCGAATGCGCCCTACCTCTCTGGCGCATGTAGGGTCTTGTCCCTTGGTCGCCACGTCGACCGTTTGGAAGATGCCAACGACAATTTTTGATGTGTGATCACCAGGTTAACTTATGCATTAGTTCAAAGAGGATGATGCGGGGAGGGATATACCATATATCACGTGGGAACAAACGGCGTCGGTCTTCTTCTTCTTCTAGTTGAGGGTGCCTTTCGCTTCTTCCGTCATTTTTGTTTGTCGTGAAACTTTCTTTTTTCCGTTTTGTAATGTCTTATGTTTGTTAGCCTACTGAAATTTTCCTCTGGCTCTAGATGTTTTCTATACTTGAGTTTCTGTTTCTGTTGCTTTGCCGCTTTTCCTTACCAACTCTTCTCTTCCGTTGGGACTCAAAATTCAAACCCAAGAGAGTGGCGTGGCCTTTCCCAACATCTTGCGTCCCACTTGGGCCTTTTAGCCATCTTTTCCTATTGAGCCTTATCTAGGCGAGCCCATGAGCTTTCTCATGTCATGTACCACCTATCGTGTTTTCCCGTTGGTCTAAGTCACCTTCGGGCTTTCCTTGAATTGATTCGTCGGGTTTCTCACCTCTTCTCTTTTGTCGGTGATGTGTTTGGCGGTGCACTGTTTATTCTCAATCTTGTTGTTTCTCACACTCCATCCATCAGGTTGTCTATGGCTCGGTCTGTAGATCATATACTTGAGCTCCTCTTTGTTGGATGTTGAGGGCTCACCTGACTTCGTGTGGGCTCCTACGACTTTTATTTTTTCTAGCCTTTTCATTTCTGGTCCTGTCCGACTCAACCATCCTTCGCAAGTGCCATTGAGCCGAGTCGTGGCCTCCTGTTTTCATCGTATGTGAGGTTGAAGGGGTCGTAAGCTTCCTCAAGCTCCTAAGGTTGAGCGTGTTCAACGTGCTCAGCTCTTATCACCGGGGACTGACTCAACAAGCTGGGACTCATGGGATCTGGCTGAATGCCCCCAAGTGGCCACCGGTCTTCTTTGATTCATCATCCCCTAGTCGACTGAGCTTGCGACCATGCCATCCACCCTAGCAGCGTCGTCCACTCTCCTAGTCGTTCCTTCGAGATTTACTTCCCCGTCTCCCTCGGATCTTCTTTCCCTTGGGAAGTTCGTCCAGCGACTCTTCTCCCACTTTTATGTCCTTAGTGCTATTCGAAGGCGTTCTCGGTATTCGGCGCTCCCTTGACGCCTCCACCTCTCTTCTTGCATTGCGGCTGAATCTATTAAGTACTCATCCCACCATTCGAACAGGCCCCAGGTGGCTCTTCTGCTAGTGGTTGTTTCCGAGCCTTGTGGATGCTTCTCGCATCCCGTATTCCATTCCATCTTGTGTACTTTGGAGATAAATATTTTTTCTCCTAGCGCCAAATTATTTTGGGGATTTTTCGTCCACTTCGGAAGCAAATATCCTACACAAAAAACAAGGCGTTAAAAGCCCAAAAACATGATTTGGGGGGGTTTTCCGAGGACTCTCCGATGCTCAAGTCAATAAACAAGAGATAGAAGGAACACGGTTTTGGCGTCGGATCCGGTAAGAGTCGAAAAACAAAGAAGAATGGTTAAATGACTTTGGGTCCGATTTTTATGTGGATCCACAAAGTATATGGGATTTAAGGGTTGCTTTTAGTGAAGAAGTGGTAGGAGATGAGATTTTTGGGTGATTCCAGCCAATAATCAGCCGAAAGATGAATGTCTTTCGACTACCAGAGACTCCGAGAGTAGTAAGGTGTTTAGGGAGAGAAAAATAGTTGTGAGTGTATAGTGCGGAGTTAGGGAAAAAAATTTGTCCCCTTGCCTCCGGGGAGTGCATAGACTTTTAGAGAGTGTTCCAGGCTCGGGTCATATTTCCGTATGCGGGTCATATTTCCGTATGATCGGCCAGGTCATGGAACTTCTAAGTTGGAACCTAGTACAGTGCACTTGAATGCTTTATCTTCTGAGTTGGAACCTAGTACGGTGCACTTGAGTGCTTTATATTATGCGCCAAGGCCTGTCAATGAACGACTCTGTCCCATGCTGAGTCGTTCGTACCTTGCTTCAGGGGTTCATACCTTGGTCGGGTCGCCCTATGCTATGCTTTTCCCAAGGCTCTTCGACATGTCACTTTCTTCTGCATTTTTTTCTGAAACAGTGTAGTGCGAATCTTTTACTCTTAGACGCGAATATGTCAAAATATAACAGATCATTTATGGAGGGAAAACGTTTAAAAATATATGTGTATATTGACTATCTTATTTTACCTTTCCTGATGCCCTTGTGAAGGAAATCGGGTTATCCTTACCTTTCTAGGTATTGCTACCGATTGTTATGATCTTACCTTCCCGGGCATTGCTGTCCAGTTTATGTTGAATCACTCATCTCCCTAATACATCACTCTCCAGATTACGTGACACGAGTTGACGGACTCTGGAAAAGGTGACTCACTTTCATATTGGGATCACTCATCTCCTTACTTCCTACTTCCGCCATTCAGGCAATGGTTTCAGGAAAAAATAGTTGCACATAACATGTCATAACTTGTCAAATGGTTCGACCACTTAGCCTCGTAACATATTCATTCTAAATGGCATGCTTTTAGGATAAGTGGTCATCTATTCTAATATGACACGTGTCATTATGTGATTTGTCGGTTCAATTTATTTGGCTCCAACAATGTACAAAGACATTTCTTTGTGATATTTTCAATAACCAATAAGAATTACTTACAAACTAATCAATTTTATCATTCAAATTAAATTATTGTCTAATGAATTTGACCATCGTCGTCGATCCATATAATCCACCAATCCTATCTTCACATTTAGTGTTTCACATTTCAATAATCAAGCTTTCAAAGACTTTGACTATAATCATACTTTTATATATCTTTTTACATATAGAAAATTAAGGGATAATTGTAAATTTAGAGCATTCTACTATCCTTATAGAATCCGTTATCTACAATGTTGTATTTATTTTACCAATTGTAGAATTCGTATTCTACCATTTTCTCTATATTCTATTTTTTTGTAGAATAGAAGTTCTACAATTTTCTGTATATTCTACTTTGTTGTAGAATAGAAGTTCTACCATTTTGTCTTGATTCTACTGAATGTAGAATACATATTCTACCAAGCGGTTAACAAAATCTGAGAAAAAATCTAGGACAACACAACTGAAAATCTTCAGAAAATATTGTTTTTTCCTTTTTTAAATCATTTTTTCCTTATTTTTCGTGTAATATTTTTTTTTCTTTTCTCTTTTTAAAAACGTTTTTTTCCTTTTTTGTTGTTGTAATCCTTTGGTTTTTTTTTTTAGAAATTATTTTCAACTCACAATTTTTTTTTTAGAAAGATTTTTGTTTTCTTTTTTTAAGTCGCAAACTGTTTTTTTATTTTTATCAATGCTCTTTTTTATTTTAATTTTTAAAAATATTGATTATTATTATTTTAAGGGATAAAACTGGATTATCTTTAATATAAATACTAAGGGGACAATAATCTTCCAATAAGTACTAAATGGACAATAGTTCCTATTTTTTGTTCTAAATTTACGATTCTCTCGAAAATTAATGACTAATCAATTAAAGGAGTAGAATATGAAAACAAGAAGTTAGCTAGTGCTTTTCATAATTTTTCCGTTTATATGTGTTAAGTGTGAACTGTTATGTCATGATTTGATTTGACAAAGTAAACGGCCAATATTTAAAGTGGATTTTTCTTTGCTACACACTGCAAATACTCAAACTATATATAAAAAAAATTCAAACTGTTGACTTTTATTTCCTCTAATATCAAGTGACAACTAATAGTCAAATCTCACGGCCCGTCAACGAATGAATTTTGCAGATTATAAAAGACACACTTTCAGATAATGCGTGAATTGTGTATGAACACAAACCCCAAAAAACAAAAAACAAAAAACACCAATTCCACTAATCTCATTTCAAGATCAATAGAGAGATACAAAAAAAGAGATAGAGATAGAGAGAGAATGGCTTGTAAAGAGAAGCCCCAAGTCCTTTTAATCATTTTCACAATTTTGAGCTGTTCTCTTACAGCTTCTGCAACAGTCTCGGAAGCAAATGCTCTTCTAAAATGGAAGTCAACTTTCACAAACCAGACACGTACTTCAAAGCTGTCTTCTTGGGTCAATCCAAACACAAGCAGCTTCTGTACAAATTGGTATGGTGTTTCTTGCAAACTCGGAAGCATCGAACGGTTAAATCTCACGAATACCGGTATCGAAGGTACTTTCCAAGATTTTCCATTCTCTTCTCTCCCCAATCTCACTTATGTTGATCTCAGCATGAACCGTTTCTCTGGAACCATTCCTCCTCAATTCGGACAATTCTCTAAACTCGTCTACTTTGATTTGTCCATTAACCAGTTAGTTGGTGAAATCCCACCTGAGCTTGGCAATTTAAGTAACCTAGAAACTCTCCATCTTGTCGAAAACAAGTTAAATGGATCGATTCCTTCTCAAATCGGGTTGTTAACTAAGGTTCAAGAGATAGCCTTGTACGACAATTTGTTGACCGGACCAATACCTTCTTCTTTTGGAAACCTAACCAAACTAGTTAACCTTTATCTCTTTATCAATACTCTCTCTGGTTCGATTCCTCCTGAAATCGGAAACCTTAGCAACCTTGTTGAGCTATGCCTTGATAGAAACCACCTAACCGGTCAAATTCCTTCGAGTTTCGGAAAGTTGAAGAATGTAACACTTCTCAATATGTTTGAAAATAGGCTCACTGGTGAAATCCCTCTTGAGATTGGTGATATGACCGCTTTAGATACCCTTAGCCTCCACACAAATAACCTTACTGGTTCGATTCCTTCTACCTTAGGAAACCTCAAAAGCCTAGCCGTTCTTCATCTTTACCTGAATAAGCTCAATGGTTCCATTCCGGCGGAGCTAGGAGACATGGGAGAAATGATTGATTTGGAGATAAGTCAGAACAATCTCACTGGTCCTGTTCCTGATTCGTTTGGCAAGTTGACAAAGCTGGAATGGCTATTCCTTCGTGATAACCAGCTTTCAGGTTCGATCCCACCGGGAATTGCCAACTCTTCACAGCTAACCGTCCTGCAACTCGACACCAACCACTTCACTGGGGTCTTGCCTGATACCATCTGTAGAAGTGGCAAGCTCGAGAATCTCACGCTAGATGATAATCTCTTCGAAGGTTCCATTCCTAAAAGCTTGGCAGATTGTAAGAGCTTGATCAGAGCAAGGTTCAAAGGGAACAGTTTCTCCGGAGATATCACTGAGGCTTTCGGATTTTACCCAAATCTCAATTTCATTGATCTCAGCAACAACAAGTTCCACGGACAAATTTCACCGAGGTGGGAACAAAGTCGAAAGCTGGTTGCATTCATCGCAACAGACAATGACATCACTGGACCGATCCCACCTGAGATTTGGAACATGACACAGCTAAGTCTGCTCGATCTGTCTTCCAACAAAATCACCGGCGAGCTCCCAGAATCAATCAGCAATCTCACCCGTTTGTCAAAACTACAACTGAATGGGAATCAGCTATCCGGCAAAATCCCTTCAGGAATCAGTCTCTTAGCCAATCTTGAGTATCTTGATCTATCCTCAAACAGATTCGGGTTCGAGATCCCGGAAACACTTGACTCCTTGCCAAGGCTTTACCACATGAACTTGAGCAGAAACAAGCTAGATCACAACATCCCCATGGGATTAACAAAGCTGTCTCAGTTACAAATTCTTGATCTCAGCCACAATCAGCTCGACGGAGAAATCCCATCGCAGTTCAGCTCCTTACAGAACCTAGAGACACTCGACCTCTCACACAACAATCTCTCAGGTCCAATTCCACCAAGTTTCAGCGATATAAAGGCACTAACACACATCGACATATCATACAACAACCTCGAAGGTCCGATTCCAGATAACGCAGCGTTTCGAACCGGAGGTCCAGAAGCATTGGAAGGCAACAGAGACTTATGTGGTAACACAACACTAGGCTTGAAGCCATGTCGGATCAGTTCCTCAGGGAAGAAGAAATCAAACAAAGACAGAAACCTAATCATCTACATACTAGTCCCAATCATTGGAGCAATCATAATCCTCTCGGTCTGCGCCGGGATATTCGTTTGCTTCCGTAAGAGAAACCCCCAAATCGAAGAGAATTCAGAAACCGAATCAGGAGAAACGTTATCGATCTTTAGCTTCGATGGTAAAGTAAAATACCAAGAAATCATCAAAGCTACAGGAGAATTCGACTCAAAACACCTAATCGGAACCGGAGGATACGGCAAAGTCTACAAAGCAAAGCTCCCAGCGATAACAATGGCAGTGAAAAAGCTCAACGAGACAACAGACGAGCAAATCTCGAAATCTACGGTGAAACAAGAGTTCCTAAACGAGATCAGAGCACTTACAGAGATCCGTCACCGAAACGTCGTGAAGCTGTTCGGATTCTGCTCGCATCAATGCAACACTTTCCTGGTGTACGAATACATGGAGAAAGGGAGTTTGAGGAAAGTATTGTCGAACGATGAAGAAGCGAAGATGCTAGATTGGAGGAAAAGGATCAATGTGGTGAAAGGTGTGGCTCATGCTTTGTCGTATATGCATCATGATCGGTCTTCGCCGATTGTTCACCGTGATATTAGCAGTGGAAACATTCTTCTCAACGAAGATTACGAAGCGAAGATCTCCGATTTCGGTACGGCGAAGCTTCTCAAGGCGGATTCTTCGAATTGGTCCGCCGTTGCCGGAACCTACGGCTATGTTGCTCCAGGTACCTTCTTTTTAACCCGCTAAATTAAATGGATCTGGATTTGAATTAAAACGGGTCGGGTCGGGTCGGGTTTGGTTGAAATTACTACTGGTTTTTCGGAGGGTGACGGTTTTCGGTTTTACAAAATTCATAAACCAAATAAGAACCGAAAATTATGTAGTTTGGTTCGTTTCTGATTGACTATGTTCACCCATAAGAGAAAATGGATCTGGATACGGCCCAAAAGGGGTCGGGTCGGGTCGAAATCACTAGTCAGGTCGGTTTTCACAGATTGGTAACCAAATAAAAACCAAAATGTTTTTTTTTTTTGGTCAGGAATATTTTTGTTTTAGTTTGATAAAAAAATTTAGTTCAGGTTCAGGTTTGAATAAATAAAAATAATTTGGCTGTGAAAAAAGAAAATTTACAAACAAACAAAAAAATCAGAATTATTATTCTATTATGTAATGTTAGTATGTCACTACATTAATTTATTTTTAATACGTAGATTTTGAAACGTAAACTGTTAATGAACTTTGGTTTTTATGGTTACAGAATCGATGATGCTTTAATTTTTTTTTCTTTGAAATAATAAAAGTGATCGGGATATAAATAAAAATTACTTCAGTCTTGGTTTCGGTTTTAAGCATATTAATTTAGATTCGTAAAATACTCACTCCTATATAGATCTGATTTTGGCTTTAGTTTTTTTATGTATATATATGGTGTCTAATATGTTTTATGAAATTGGATGTGACAGAACTAGCTTACGCAATGAAAGTGACGGAGAAATGCGATGTGTATAGCTTTGGAGTACTAACTCTTGAAGTGATCAAAGGGGAACATCCGGGTGATTTAGTTTCAACTTTGTCATCATCTCCTCCGGACAAAACTTTATCGCTGAGAGGAATTTCCGACCGTCGGCTACCAGAGCCGACGTCAGAGATCAAAGATGAGATCTTAGAGATCGTGAAAGTTGCACTTCTGTGCTTACGTTCTGATCCAAATTCTCGCCCAACAATGCTCTCTATCTCCACTGCCTTTGCTTAGAACTGCCCCTTTTGTTACCCTCCCAAGCGGAAAGTGATGCAAAGTACTTTATAGTTTATACATTATTGTGGTTTCATGATTATAGTTTATACTTTTGCATTATGGAATGTTAGTTATATTTGACACTACTCTCTTATGTTAAAGATAAATTATAGTATGAATTTTGCTGTAACTAGTGTGTGTTATTTTCCTTTTTTCTCACTAAGGGAAACAAAACGCATATCGCTTTTGTATTGTTTTTTTTTTTTAATTGAAAGTAAAATTATATTCGAACAAAAAAAAATCGTTTTTACAATGATTGCGTCTTTGTGTTTGAAATGGCTAAAAAAAAATTACATAAGCTTTTGCTCCTCGAGAGGGTCCTGTGGCAAACCACTTGATTAGAGCATTATCATATGCTCGATCTTCTGTTTTGCGGATAACGCTGATGCGGACGTTTTTGTCGATAAGCTTTATTATCCGAGCTGCAGGAAGTGGGGGATCACCATGTCTAGGGGCATTTCGCTCCCTCTAAAGATGATATATCGTAGTTTAAAAAGTGTACCAAAATAGGAACAATTTCAACCTATTAAGAAGTGAAGTGTAGAGCAGCATGAGGAGATTATTCCACACTGTTGAGTAAGCATTCCCAAGAATGCGAGAGACAAGATTTCCACATATTTCAGAACTGCGGATGCATGAGAAAAGCAAATGGTTCCTCGATTTGTTGTTTGTTTTGAAACTCTGACTATTATTGTTCAATAGGGATAAACCGATCCTATCTGATTAAAAAAAAAACAAAAAACACAAAAAAACAAAAAAACTGATTTAAAATGGAACCATATCTTAATATGGTTTAAAATGAATTCACCTTTTCTATATTCGAATAAACGAATTCCAAATCTAAACCAAATAGAAAAACAAAAACAAAATCTAAAATCGAATTACTTTTTGAAAATTAAGGATATATTTGACTAAACTTCGAAACCAAAATCGCACCAAAACATCTAAGATATATTATATTTTCCCTTTATTTTAACTGCTATTACACATAAAACCGAAAATTTGGATTGAACACCTTTGAGCTGTATCTGAGTTGGTTAAAAGGATCAACTAATAAGACGAAGGAAGACTAGCTCATCTTGCGGGTACAAACTGCAAAGGAAAGGCCCATGGAAGAGCCCATTCCACACTCTTTGAAGTTCGCAAGCAGACGTCACGAGCTTGCCTAAAGAAGAAATCTGTTGCTCTGCGTTTTTAAGCTCTGTTTTGACATAAAAGGAAACACAAAGAGACAAGATTCAGGAGGTTGGTGAGGAGAGAGGAGTAATGTGCTTGATTGTTGTATCGGTTATGCAATAAGGGGTAAATAGATAAAATCGGAGAAAGAGTTCGGAGATTTTCGTTTTTTATAAAGCTTTAGCTCGACAATTATAAAAGCAAAATAGATCGGTTAGATAACGAACTACAAAGAGATGTTTGAGTTCGGTAATCTAAACAAATTGTAAGAGATCTATGAAGATCGGAGATCGATGTTTATAGGAATGATTACTGTTTCAGAGCTTTTACAACAAATCACAGACCATTTTCTTAATGGGGATACATCACTATTTATAGAAAAATTAAGGTGGTTGATTAAGGATATTTTGGATCACAGGTCGTACGGTTGGGCAAGATAGGTCATACGGTTGGGTAGGATAGGCTGACTGACCTCTCTTCAGTAGGTGATAGAATCGGGAATCGACTTAACAAGTTTTATCCTTAAGCAAAACTGCAAGTGCAAAACACACAAATTAGTTTTTAAGGGATCGAATTCACATAGATTTGAGTGTTGTCGATTTCTATCAATTTCTAAGTTGTATCTATACCTAATATGTTTTTAAGGGGTTTTTGTATGACGATTTTGTTGCTAGGAATTTAAAGTAAACTAAGTGAGAAAATAAGAAAGCAAGTAAATAAGCGAGTGAGCAAAGCGGTGCAAAACAATTGATTAAAAATGTTGGTGATGAAAGACTTTTGTGTCTTTGAGATCAATTACTCAATATACAAGTACTTTATAAGGTTCAATCCAAATGGGCAAGATTTCAAGCACCCAGAATGCAAAACACTTCTTGAGTTAAGCAAAATATAGAAAAGTTGTTGTTTAGCTAATGAACCTAACAACTTAGATTGAGGAAAAGAAATAACAAACTAAACAAGTGTAATGCAAGAGATATAAGCGAATTCAAGGATGGGATAATCGAGTTTAATTGATCCAAGACCAATTCATGATGCTCAATGAACAAACAAGCTATTCCTAGGCAATGATCATTAAGTGTGACTAATTCTCTCTCAAGACATTAATCACCATGCTAATTACTAATTCAAGACCAAACTCTCATTTGTGAATCACTAACTAGCAAGCACTAAGTGTAAACAATCAAGATCAATCAAATATACAAGCTAGACAACTACTCTCATAGGTTAGGAATGCATATCTCTTGATTAGCTTTTCAAGGCATTTCACCAAACACCTTGTGGATGTGAAATGCCCCTTGGTCTAGATTGGCTTTCTCAAGCCTAATCTAGCATTAAGACCACTAATCAAGAAGAGAAATAGGATAATCTAACCCTAAGCATCATAAATCAATCTTGGAATCATTCTAACTCTAACCCATCCTCAAACTCTAAGAACTACTCACTAATCACCATGGCTTCAAAAAATCTCATAAAACAAGAGTTAAAACCCATGATCGATTGAATGATTAGAAAATAGGAGATAGATGGATAGAATCAATGAAAACAATAGTCAAATGTATAAATAAAAATCAATCTCTTACAAATCACTCTCGATCACTTAGCTAGGGTTTTTGCTTAAGAAAAGACTTTGCCCATGAAAATTAGGTTTATGGGCATAAATAGTGAATACTGTTGAACCGGGTCAACCCGGGATAAACCGGGTACCGACCCGGTTTAGTTGGATAAAAGTGTCACAGGTGCCAATACCGATGTCACACATCGGTGCAACATCTCGGTATTGGACTTGGGTTTGTGTACCGATGAGGCACACGGATTTGTGACCTCGGTATTAAACCTGAGATTTCTTGATGCTGCGTGAGACATACCGATGTCACTCCTCGGTATTGTAGCTCGGTGTTAAGGCTGAGTTCCCTCAGATTTCCCCCGGGAGTTGCACCGATATGTTGTACCGATATGTGACCTCGGTACTGAGGAGAAGGAGTGGTACCGAAGAAGCATACCGATGTGTGACATCGGTGTAATCCCCTTAAGCTCCAACACCGATGTCACTCCTCGGTATTTCACGTCGGTGTTAAGCTCGATTTCCCCCGGTTTCAGTACCGATGAGCCACACCGATTGTGAGAGCAGAATCTCACAACCTCAATTCTCAGCTTGCAGGTTGTATGTTCTTGAGAATGACTTAGAAGATTTAGAGAAAAAGTTTGTATTGAATGCGTATATTTAGGACTAAGCGGTTACAGTCTTTTGAGCATGTATAAGTTTGAATATCGACTATAATGGAGAGGACCGAATTCTTGGCAAACAAAGCAATATACATACTTTTTCTCTAAATCTTCTAAGTCATTCTCAAGAACATACAACCTGCAAGCTGAGAATTGAGGTTGTGAGATTCTGCTCTCACAATTTGGCGCCGTCTATGGGGAGGAGCAAAACAACTTCCTCCTTGTAACCTACGAAACTAATCACTCGAAAGAAGATAATGGCGGACACAACAAGTGCAGTAGTAACCACTTCATCCGGAGTTATAAACACCTCCATCCCACTAACCCAGTCTGATGACATCGCTCTGACAGACCTGGATGGAACAACAAACGTTCCCATTACCACCTCGGGAGCGAATTTCTCGACTGGGATCGACGATAATGCTGATCCCTCGGGACCTGCAGCTTTAAACCAGCCGGCTCCGGATCAAATATCTGAGATCCGGAACCTTATATCATTTCTCATAGAGCAGAATCGCTCAATGGCAGCACGCCAGGATGACCTCGAAAGAACGGCTCGGGCAGGCACCAACGGGCGCCCTCCCACCTGGAACACAATCCCTTTTTGCCCCTGGGCAGGGAGGATTGCCATTCCCACCTCCACCGATGACGAGGCTAAACTTTTCCGATATCAATGCTTCGACCAGCATGATGGTTGGCTCAGCCACTGCCTCACAGTTAAACTCGATGATATCGAACCCCATATTCACTCCTTCCACGATCCATATCGTGGAAGGAGGAACTACGCCAATTGCGATCCTACCGGGAGTAGATCCGACCTCAAATCTACTAATCGGTCAGGATCGCTCTGGGAACGCAAATGAGGTCGAGCCTCAGGATAATCCCGAGGTCGAAGCACGCCCTGAAAACGGTGGCAGCAATCATTCCCAACTTCACCTTTCCCCGGTATAATGGAGAAACCGACCCCAAGGCATTTATGAGAAGTTTCAAATTCACCTTTTCGAGGGTGCGACTACTCGGGGGCGACCTCGAGTCAGCACACTACCGTTTCTTCGCCGAAATCTAACAGATTCAGCTTTAGAATGGTTTACCTCCCTGAAACCGAACTCGATTGACAACTTCACCCAACTTCAAGCTGCATTCTTGAAGCAATATTCGGTATTTATCTAGATCGAGACCTCGGAGGCCGATCTGTGAGTACTCACTCAAAAACCAGGTGACTCGTTACGAAAGTACATTGACAGTTTTAAAGCCGTCAAGGCAAAAATCGCCGATCTACATAACCCAACGGCCCTGAAAGCCCTCCAAAACGGACTGCTAAAAACCTCAAAATTTTTTGAGGAACTCACAGTTTGGGAGACCGTATCACTAGATGATACAATACACCGCACTTCGCGCTGGATTATTCTCGAAGAGGCGAGTGCAGCTCAACCAAAGCAGCATGCACCCGTAACCTCGACTAAGCAAGCTCAGATAACCAACTCCCAAGGCCCTAAAAAGTTTGGGAAAAAAAGAGTCCCATCCGAGGACGATCTTAAGCGAGAACGTTCAGCCGAGGACGCGACGAGGCGAGATCCCCCCAAAGATAGGGAGACAGACCTACCTCCTCCAGCACGAAGAAAAGAATTAACTTTATTCATAGAGGATCCCAGCTATATCGTAACTCCATAAATTCAATTAAGAAACATCAAGGAAGGGTAAATACCAACGTACGTGATAAGACCCCGTTCAAGGGACCTGACACACAAATCTCGTTCTGGGAAAGCGAGGCCGTTGAGCTAGATTCCCCACATAATGATGCTCTCCTAATCATACTAGAAGTGGGTGAATACGATCTCACTAAGATGCTCATGGACACAGGGAGTTCTGTAGAACTCATCCTCCTAAGAGTTCTTAGAGAAATGGATATACCATCACAAAATCGAGGAGAATAAGATGGTGTTAACCGGCTTTTCCGGGGAAACCACATTATCTCTCGGAACGATAAGACTCCCTGTAATAGCAGCAGGAGTAAGACGGATGGTCGAATTCACGGTGATAGATAGGCCAGCCCCGTTCAATGCCATCCTGGGATAGGCATGACCAAAATGGAACCGTAACCGTATTTCGGACCGTAACCGTACCGTTTTCAAACCGTAACCAGACCGTAACCGTGTCAGACGGTTAAAAACCGTAACCGTAACCGTTAACCGTAAAAATATATTAGTTATGGTTAAAAAAATTATTAACCATAATCGTTAATTAACCTTAACCGTATCAAAACCGTTGGTTAACTACAAGGTTAAACCGTAAATTTTTAACCGTAACCGTTTTAAAAATAAAATTATATATACTAATAATTATAATTAGTTCTGTAAAATTAAAAATTCAAAGAAAAATATATATAATCAATTTACCAATAGCAAATGCAAATCTAACAAATAGAAATATTAATTAAAATATTTTCTATGATTTCTCTTAATACTCATTTCATGTAACTATTTTTTAATAGTTTAAGATACTAGATATATGTTTGTCGACTACAACAAAATTTGGGAGACAAAAAAAAAATTTCAAATTTAAAGTTCACATATAAAAAAAACAAAAACAAATAGAGCTAAATCTCATAATGGAGCTAAATAAAAAACTGTAAACATAGTGGTCATCGTCATTCGTCAAAATAGATAATTTTTTATTATTATTATAGTTTATAAAATTTATAATTATTTAATTATAAATAATGACATTAACCATTTATTGTCATCAGATAACCGTAACCGTATATAACCGTAACCGTATTAACCGGACTCGTATTTAACCGTAACCGTTTTAACCGTATATTAAACGGTTAAGGTTAATGTTTAAAAAAATTTTTAACCGTAACCGATGGTTAAATAACCTTAACCGCATTAACCGTAACCGTGGTCATGCTTATCCTGGAAAGAACTTGGATACATTCAATGAGTGTTGTATCCTCAACCTACCATCAATGTATAAAATTCTCTACCCAGCATGGAATCGCAACAGTTAAGGGGAGTCAAAAGGAATCCAGAATGTGTTACATGGCAGGCTTCCAGATAGCAAAGGAAAGTGCCATATATCAACTACAACGTAGGGATGAGCTCGCATATCGCCTGACCAAAAAGAAGAGTGGTTCAGGCTTCATCGGACCTCGCAAAGATCTTATCGAGAAAATTGTGGTCAACGAGTCTCATCCTGACAAAAAGGTAGGAATTGGGTCCGAGCTCTCCAAGGCTCAAAAGGATCAACTAATAACATTCCTCAAAGAAAACTCCGTCTCATTCGCGTGGAAAACATCTGATATGCCCGAAATCGATCTAAGTATCATCTCGCACGAGCTCAATGTGGATCCAAATCGCAAACCAGTAGGGCAAAAGCGTCGGAAATTCGGGCCTGACAAAACCGAAGCTGTTAACAGCGAGGTCACCAGGTTTCTAAGAGTTGGATTCATCAAGGATGTGAAATATCCCGACTGGCTAGCAAATCCGGTCGTGGTAAAGAAGAAAAATGGTACTTGGCGAGTGTGTGTGGATTTTACAGATCTGAACAAACCATGTCCTAAGGATAGCTTCCCACTATCTCACATCGACCAGCTGGTGGAAGCTACCACATGGCACCAGCTACTCAGTTTTATGGATGCGTTCTCAGGGTATAATCAAATACAAATGAACCCTGAGGACCAAGATAAGACATCCTTCATAACAGAACGATGAACGTACTGTTATAAAGTGATGCCATTTGGTCTTAAAAATGCGGGAGCAACCTACAAAAGACTCATGAACAGGTTGTTTTCCAACCTCCTAGGTAAGTCAATGGAGGTCTACATTGACGACATGATAGTTAAATCTGTGAAAGAGGAAAACCACGTAAGTCAGCCAGAGGAATGTTTCACCTTACTAAACAAGTATGGGATGAAACTGAACCCCTAAAGTGCACTTTCGGGGTTGCTTCAGGTGAATTCCTAGGTTACATAGTGACTCAAAGAGGAATAGAAGCAAACCCCAAACAAATCAGCGCGTTCTTGGAAATGCAACCTCCGAGTTCGGTAAAGGAGGTGCAAAGGCTGACAGGACGCGTTGCTGCACTAAATCGATTTATTTCCAGGTCGACTGATAAATGTCTCCCTTTTTACCAAATACTGAAGGGAAACAAAAAGTTCATATGGGATGACAAGTGTAGGGAAGCCTTCAAGCAACTAAAGGCGTACCTCTCCGAGCCCCCCATTCTGTCAAAACTAATCGAGGGAGAGCCGCTTTATCTATACGTAGCGATCACCGAGGCCGCAGTAAGTGGTGTCCTCATAAGAGAAGAACGATCTGAGCAGAAACCAATCTACTACGTGAGAAAATCCCTAGTGGACGCTGAAACCAGGTATCCACGAATGGAAAAACTGGCTTTGGCAGTAGTAGTCTCAGCTGGCAACCTCATGCCGTATTTTCAGTCACATCCTATCATAGTGATGACGACACAGCCATTACGCACAGTGTTGCACAGCCCCAGCCAGTCTGGTAGGCTCGCCAAATGGGCCATTGAGCTGAGCGAGTACGATATCGAATATCGACCACGGACTAGCGCCAAAGCACATGTGTTAGCTGATTTCATCATCGAGCTAGCAACTAATAGCTAGGTGACCGAAACAAGCTCCGAAACTTGGCAACAGCTTTACGTTGATATATCATGGTTTTTATCCGTTTTAAACCATGATATAAGTCCTTTTATTAGAGTCTTTCTAGTATTTTGGAGTCTTTTAGAGTCTTTTCAGGTTTTAGGTACATTTGGAGCATTATTGGAGATACTGAAGCATTTTGGAGAATTTTGGAGTCAAGTAGAGATCATGTAGCTGAGACGCCGAACTGATGCATGAGTGTCGATCGATACACTTATGGTATCGATCGATACCCGTCGAAGAAACAAAAGGATCGCGACTTATTTGAAGATTTAAGGAACTGCAAATTGCCCCATAAGACTTTATTATTTACAAGAGGCCCCAAAACATGACTTAGGTTATTTATTAGGATTTACAGCCACTTTTGAGGGTTATGCTTTATTTTACTTTGGTTTGTGAGAGAGCTTTGGAAGGGAGACAAGTCTGAAACTTTGTTCGTCTTAGAGAAGATTTCGAACCCTCTTGTTACTCTTTCTTATTATTTATTCAAGTATTTATTCAGTCATGTTTATTGTTTCAATCTCCATGTCTGAGTATATCTCCTGTTAGGTTTAGGGTTCTCATAAAAGATTTTTTTGAATGCTAGGTTGAATTGCTATTTAGGGTTCATAATATGAATTAGTTCTTCACCTTAGGTTGTTCTCAAAGCTAATTCTAGAATGATCACCTAGAACTTAGATCTTAGGTTAATCGATTAGGCACGAGAGTGCAATTGAGAAACCTGATAGAACTTAGAGTTATCAAAATAACTATTCGCAAAGAGATTTGGTTTAGTTGTTTTGTGAACAAATCAAACTTGAACTAAAAGCTGGTTTAGACTTTAGGATTCGCAAAGAGATTTGGAATTCTAGGATTTAGACTTAGATAATTCTCGCAACGAGAGTTGGTTAATTATATTTTAGTGATTTGAGTTCAAGAACCGTGCTTAACCTGAACCCTGATTTGTTAGTTTAATTGCATTCATTGATTTTCTGAGAAATACTCTGAACCCGAATCACAACTTGTTTAATTTACGTATTTTCTTTCTATTCCATTGATCACTTAGCTTAATTTTCATCTATACAATCTATTTTGGGTTTCCGTGAGTCTCTGTGGATTCGATCCCTAAGTATTACAATCAACAAAGCTTTAGTACTTCTAGGGTATCAATTTGAGCTTATCAAATTTGGCGCCGTTGCCGGGGATTCAATTCGCCATTATATTTTAGTTTGAAAATTTCGACTAAGTTTGACCAGTATCGATCGACACCCTAGTGGTATTGGTCGATACATGTCGTAAATTTCGTTACTTACGTTCATGACTTTTGTGTTTCAGGTGCATACCTATTCGTGAAACCAGGAGGAACAAGAACACTCCGCTAGTTTATCTGTCAAACAATCAGCTAGCACTTTTGGAACGCGCAAACATAAAAGCAAAGAAGCTAGCAGAGATGAACAACAACCCAGTGGTTTTGGTACAAGATGAAGCTGGTGCTTGCAAAGACCAAGAGGGTCAATTGTGCAATGCGCGATGGCAATGATTGGATGGAGAGGGGAACATCATTCCACCTCCTGCTGTTGTCGAAGAGATTGTCACAGGGAATGCTGTGATTAATCGTGGTAGGACAATTGGTGAGTACAACAGGCCTGATCAGTTCTACGCCAATCGTTATGCGATTCACCCTCCTGCTTTTCAGAAAAACAACTTTGAACTGAAGCCTGTTTACTACACTCTTGTGGGTCAGCATCCTTTCCGTGGTCTTTCCAATGAACACCCTATGGATCACATTGAGAGGTTTGAGGATTTGGTTACAAGCATCAAATGCGATGGCGTATCCTATGATTACCTCTTTTGTAAGCTCTTCCCATACTCTCTTGGTGGGGATGCAGCTTATTGGCTGACACAGTTACCAGCTGGGTCACTGACTATTTGGGAAGAGACTAAGAATGCATTCCTGAACAATTTTTATGATGATGCACGATCCGAGGAGCTCAGGAATAAAATTTCTCTGTTTTCTCAGGGATCGACTGAGACATTTAAGGCTGCTTGGCTCAGATTTTGGTCATATCAGAGGGATTGTCCACATCATGGGTTCACTAATGTTCATCTGCTGAGTCTTTTCTTCAGAGGGGTTGATTGGAGGTACCAAATGGCTCTGGATGCTGCAAGCAATGAAAATTTCAATACCAGGTATCCTGAGGATGCTTATGTACTGATTGAGAATTTGGCATCTAGCAATAGTACCAAGAATACAGACATGAAGCGCAAGAAGCTAGCTGGTGGCATGGAAGGTTCGCAGATTGCTAAGGTTCAAGCCAAGTTAGATTCTATGCACAATCTGTTGATGGGCAAGACGATGAAGGCTTTTCACTTTGCAGATGATGTTGAGGTATTCAATGAGGATGGAGTGGAAGATGTTAACTACATTGGTGGATCTGGTTTTCAAGGTCAGAAAAATCAGTATCAGAATAACAACAGAAACTTCAACAATAATACTCAGCAAGGAGGATCGAGTCAGTTTGTCCAGAAACCCTCAGAACAATGTGTATACCAGGATCTATGGGAATTCATTTTATCAACCTATACCTGCCAAGAACCCAGATAGCAAGATTGAGTCTATGTTTGAATAACTTGTTCAAGGACAGCAGAAGCTAGCAATGGATTTCAATGGGAAGATTGATGTCCTGTACAATGATCTGAGTGGAAGGATCGACGCTATTAATATTCAGCAGAAGAAGTTGGAAACTCAGGTTGCTCAGACTTCAGAGGCTGTGAAAAGGCAAGAAGGTTTTCTTCCAGGGAAAGGAGAGAACCCAAAGGCTCACATCAATGCAATCACCTTGAAGAGTGAAAAAGAGGTCAATCCAGGAGTGAAAATTGGCCAAACTGCATTCTGAAATCGCCCCAGTATCGATCGACACTAACCAGCATCGATCGACACCTGTCAAGATACTTTCACGAGACACATCAAAACCTCGTGTATCGATCGATACCACTCCTGTATCGGTCGATACTGATCATGCAGTCGAATCAACACCTAAGGTTTTGAAGGAAGTACCTTATATAGTTGCAGAGAGAGAGTTTACACACCAAGGATACCTTATCCCATGGCTTCTGGGGAAGACTAAGAAGGAGGTAAAAGACTCTAGATGCAAGGCAATTATGGATAAGTTGATTATTGAACTTCCTTTTATCGATGCCATCAAGACTTCTCCATCTTTCAGGAAATATATTAAGAGGATGGTATCAAGCAATGTGAACCTTGAGGATGGTGTTCTGATGATCTCTCATGAGTGCAACGCGATCTTGACCAACAGGATCCCGAAGAAGCTGTCAGATCCAAGAAGTTTTGTGTTAGATTGTACAATCTTCACAAAAAGGTTCAAACGTTCTCTTTGCGACCTTGGTTCAAGTGTGAATCTCATGCCATACTCGGTTGCTAAAAGGATGGGAATGACAGACTTCACAGCCACACAGATCTCCCTAATACTTGCTGATCGCTCTGTTCGACTTCTAGAGGGAATACTCGAAGACGTCCCGATTAAGATTGGGAATTATTTAATCTCGACTGATTTCATTGTCCTGGAGTATGATGCAGAGCCCAGAGACCCTCTTATCTTGGGAAGGAAATTCCTAGCAACTGCTGGTTCTTTGATTGATTGCAGGAATGAGAAGATCGCTCTTAACATCGGTGATTTGGTCATGACTTTCCACATGGAGAAGATGATGAAGAAACCAACCATCGATGGTCAGACGTTCTTTGTAGATACCTTTAGTGACATTGCTGAAGAGTACTTCCTAGAGATGCATCCTGAGGATCCACTAGAACGAGCATTGATCTGTTCGGCTGAGTCAGAGGTTCATTTGGATGATGTTGCTATTGGATACTCGAAGCTGCTCGATACAACACCATCAGTATCGATCGATACCCCCTTGGTATCGGTCGATACCCTACGATCAGAAAGGGAATTGGGCGAAAGTTCTAAGCAAGTTGCTGGGCTTGGTGATTGGAATGAGGAGAATGCTCCTAAGGTGGAACTCAAGCCACTTCCTGCGAATCTGAGGTATGGTTTTCTTGGTCCTAATTCCACATACCCAGTGATTATTAATGCTTCTTTGAACAACACAAAGATTACCTTACTGCTGAGCAAGCTGCGCAAGTATCGCAAAGCTCTTGGCTATTCTCTTGATGACATTTCAGGTATAGCACCGGACCTGTGCATGCATAGGATTCATCTTGAGTACGAGTCAAAGGCTTCAATTGAGCATCAGAGGAGGCTGAATCAAAACCTGAAAGAAGTAGTTAAGAAAGAGGTCATGAAACTCTTGGATGCAGGGGTTATCTATGCCATCTCGGACAGTTCTTGGGTCAGTCCAGTGCACGTTGTTCCTAAGAAAGGAGGGATAACTGTGGTGAAGAATGAGAAAGATGAGATGATTCCTACTAGGACTATCACTGGGCATCGAATGTGCATTGACTACAGGAATTTGAATGCAGCCACAAGGAAATATCACTTCCCATTGTCATTCATTGACCAGATGTTGGAGAGGTTGGCCAGTCATCCCTACTACTGTTTTCTCGATGGATATTCAGGTTTCTTCCAGATTCCTATACGTCCAGATGACCAAGGGAAGACGACTTTTACATGTCCCTATGGCACATTCGCATAGAGGAGAATGCCATTTGGATTGTGTAATGCCCCAGCCACCTTCCAGAGATGCATGATGTCTATCTTTACAGATATGATTGAGGATTTCATGGAGGTATTCATGGATGATTTTTCGGTGTACGGATCATCATTCAAGGACTGTCTGGATAACTTGTGTAAGGTGCTACAGAGGTGTGAAGAGAAACACTTGGTCCTTAAATAGGAAAGTGTCACTTTATGGTTCAGGATGTCATCGTACTTGGGCACAAGGTTTCTAAAGCTGGGATCAAAGTAGACAAAGCCAAGATTCAGGTCATGACAAGCCTCCAACCACCGACTTCTGTGAAGGATATTCGAAGTTTCCTTGGACATGCTGGGTTTTACAGAAGATTCATCAAGGACTTCTCCAAGTTAGCACACCCACTCACAGCTCTATTATGCAAGGAGATCACATTTGACTTCACACCTGAGTGTCTTGCAGCTTTTGAGGAGATTAAAAAGGCCTTGGTGAGTGCTCCTATTGTGCAACCTCCTGATTGGACTCTACCTTTTGAGATCATGTGCGACGCTAGCGATTTTGCTGTTGGGTCAGTTCTAGGACAGAGGAAGGATAGGAAGCTGCACGTTATCTACTATGCCAGCATGACATTGGATGATGCTCAGAGGGTTTACAGCACCACAAAGAAGGAACTACTTGCAGTTGTTTTCTTCTTTGAGAAATTTCGATCCTACCTGATTGGGAACAAAGTGATTATTCATACTGATCATGCTGCTCTCAAATATCTGATGCAGAATAAGGATCTCAAGCCTCGCCTTTGTCGTTGGGTTCTTTTGCTCCAAGGCTTCGATATAGAGGTTAACACTACAAGAAAACACAGTTTTTTGCGACTATTTTGGGACTAAAAAAAATAGTCGCAAATATTTGGTCGCTAAATACAATAGTCACAAAACAATCGCTCTTTTGCGACTAATATGTGACACCAAATATCAGTCCTAATTTAAAGACTATGTTTGCGACTACTTGTAAAAAAAATTAAAAAAAAAAAAAAAAAATTCCAAACAAAAATATATTTTTATTATATTAAATAATTACAGAAAATAAAAAAAACAAATAATCTAAATTAAAAAAAAACAAAAATCTATATCTAAATTAAAAAAAAAATCTAAATTAAATCTTCAATCGCATCCCTCGCCGATCTGATTCCTTGCCGATCTGATTCCTCGCCGGCGCCGATCTGCTCCCTCGCCGGCGCCGTTCTGATCCTCCGAGCGAGCTCCTCCTCCTCGAACCTGCATCGCACAGAGAAACCACCATCCCACAGAGAAACCACCATCTCGATCCGATATGCATCGCACAGAGAAACCTCCATCCCGGTCTGCTCCTCCTCGCGAGCTCACTCCGTCTGGCTTAGGCCATCGAGCTCCTCTGGTGGTGGTGGGTGGTGGATTGTTCAAGCTCTTCATCTCCTCGGCACACCAAAGCGTGAGGAATGGAAAGAGAGCCCTGCCGCCATGATTCGAAAAGGAAACGAGATGCAGAAATCGAGGAAGAGAAAGAGAGTTAGATGTCGAAGAGAAGGTGAGCATCTGGAAAAAAAGAGTTAGTCGAAGAGAAGGAGAAGAAGATTTCGAAGAGAAGGAGAAGAAGATAGAGAGATTAAGATATGGAAGAGAAGGAGAAAAAGAAAATCGCAGGAAGGAGAGAGAGAGAAAAAAAGATAAAGTCATTTAAAAAAAAATAGATCCTCCACCGTTGGATTAAACCAATCAACGGTGGAGGATCTCAATCTTCGTCACAATATACTAGCCAATGAGAAACTTTCTTTATTTTTGTCATTTTGTCGCAAATTAGTCGCAAATTTGGGACTATTTTGTGACTACAATTGAAAAAAATCGACTGAAGTTGCTAAACAGTCCCAAATTTGGGACTATTTTGTGACAATAAAAAACATTTACCCTAAACCCAAAACTTTAAGAACCTAGAAGATTTGAATATGATTTTACAATGATTATGTGTATCTAGCATTTCAAGAATATATTAAAACTTAAAAATAAGTAAATTTTGAGAGAATTTTTATATTTCAAAATCATTCCTTATAAAACACATGTAACACTTAGTAGATGTTATGATTAGATTGAAATTTTTGTAAGTCTTATATTTTTTTGTTTATGTGTAAGATCTAATTTACAATTTAAGATTTATAGTTTATGATTAAGGGTTAGAGGTTTAGGATTTAGAATTTAGGATTTATAAAATGGATTATAAATGATCATATTTTAAAAAATTGTAAGTATTGAATTTTTTATATAATATTTGATATTTTTGTGTAAGATTTAGTTTATAATTTAAGATTTATATCAAGTTTATGATTAAGGGTTAGAGGTTTAGGGTTTATGGTTAAAGGTTTGTGGTTTGAGTTTAGAATTTATTGATTTCTATAAAAAAACCCAAGTGGAGTTGCAAATTAGTCCCAAATTTGGGACTATTTTGTGACTAATATTAAAAATTAGACTTAATTAGTCTCAAATTAGTCACAAAAACTGGGTTTTCAAATTAGTGTACATGTTACCTTAAACCATAAACTTTAAGAACATATAAGGTATGAATATCAATTTACAATGATTTTGGGTATATAGTTGTTCAAAAATATATTTTAGAATTTAAGATTTAGATTTTATGATTAAGGGTTAGAGGTTTAGGGTTTAGAATTTAGGATTTATAAAATGATTATATTTTAAAAATTGTAAGTGTTGAATTTTTTGTATATTATTTGATGTTTATTTATTTGATGTTGTTTACAATTTAAAATTTAAATCAAGTTTCTTATTAAATGTTAGAGGTTTAGGATTTAGGATTAAGGGTTTGTGGTTTGAGTTTAGAATTTATTGATTTCTAAAACAAATCGAGTGTAGTTCCAAATTAGTACCAAATTTGGGACTATTTTGTGATTACTATTAAAAATTAGTCGTAAATTAGTCCCAAATTGGTCACAAAAATTGGGTTTGCAATTTAGTGTACATGTTACCCTAAACCCTAAACTTTAAGAACATATAAGGTTTGAATATCACTTTACAATGATTTTGGGTATATAGCTGTTCAAAAATATATTTTACAATTTAAGATTTAGAGTTTATGATTAAGGGTTAGAGGTTTAGGGTTTATAATTTAGGATTTTATAAAATGATTATATTTTAAAAATTGTAAGTGTTGAATTTTTTGTATATTATTTGATGTTTATTTATTTGATGTTTTTTATATTATTTGATGGTTTAGAATTTTTTTGTATATTATTTGATTTATATTTTAAAAAATTTCGAGTGGAGTTGCTAAACCGAAGCAAATCAGTCACAAATTTGGGACTACTTTTGCAAGTCCTTAAACAGTCGCAAATAAACGACTATTGTCTGACTACTTTTTTAGTCGGTAATTTATGACTATTATGTCTCTGCATTATAAGTATTCGCAAATCAGTCACAATATCGTCCCTCATTTTTGTGACTAAAAAAAGTAGTCGCAAAAAATAGTCACAAAAACTGTGTTTTCTTGTAGTGTAAGGACAAGAAAGGAATAGAGAAAGGTGTTGCTGACCATCTTTCGAGGATTCGGATCGATGCAGACGTGCCCATTAATGATCAACTACCAAAATAATCCATTTACACGAATTGCAGGTCTCGGTATCGATCGACACTCCCCTAGTGTGGGTCGATACCCGGCGATTTCCGAACCTGTTTTGACCGTTGAACACCTTGGTGCTTCTGAAGAGTATCTAGTTACTGCAGCTGATTCTGATCAGCCATGGTTCGCTAATATTGCCAACTACCTCGCTGCAAATGAAGAGCCAAAGCATCTCAAGAAATATGACAAGAAGAAGTTTATGCGAGACATAAGGCGATTCTTTTGGGATGAACCTTACCTGTACAAGCACTGTTCTGATAGTATCTACAGGAGATGCATTGCTGAGTCTGAGTTACTAAGTGTTTTGTTTCATTGTCATGGATCTGAGTATGCTGGACACTTTGCTACTCTCAAGACGGTGTCCAAAGTTCTTCAAGCAAGCTTCTGGTGGCCTACCATGTTTAAGGATGCTCATGTCTTCGTTTCGCAATGCGATGCATGGCAAAGGAGAGGGAAGATCAGTAAGAAACATGAGATGCCACATAATTTCATCCTTGAGGTTGAGATTTTTGACTGTTGGGGCATCGATTTTATGGGTCCTTTTCCTTCGTCATATAAAAACAAGTACATCTTGGTTGCTGTGGACTATGTGTCTAAGTGGGTAGAAGCAATTGCTAGTCCCACCAACGATTCTTCTGTGGTCCTTAAGCTGTTCAAGAGTATTATTTTCCCTCGATTTGGAGTGCCTCAGATTGTTATAAGTGATGGTGGTTCCCACTTTATTAACAAGATATTCGAGAAGATGCTGAAGAAGCATGGTGTAAATAAACGTGTAGCTACTCCTTATCATCCTCAAACTAGTGGGCAAGTTGAGGTTTTCAACAGACAGATCAAGGAAATTCTGGAAAAGACTGTGGGTACTACTAGGAATGATTGGTCTGCAAGGCTGGATGATGCATTGTGGGCTTACAGGACCGCTTTCAAGACACCACTTGGGACTACACCGTTTCACTTGCTATATGGGAAAGCGTGTCATCTTCCGGTTGAAATCGAGCATAAGGCAGCCTGGGCTACAAAGATGATGAATTTCGACATCAAGTGTGCTGCTGAGAAGCGATTGATTCAGCTGAATGAACTGGATGAGATTATGCACAATGCCTATGAAAACTCAAAGCTGTACAAGGAGAGGACCAAGGCGTATAGACAGTTTCAAGCTGGTGGTTGGATTTGAAACTGGTTATGTGATATGTGGAGCACAAAGGATAAGGGTCATTGCAATGTTTCAAAAACAGGTGAGTCTCTATGTTTTCAAACCTCTTTTCTTGTTTAGTTTTCTGTTTTGCTTGAGGGCAAACAAAGGCTAAGTCTGTGGGAGTTGATATATCATGGTTTTTACCCGTTTTAAACCATGATATAAGTCCTTTTATTAGAGTCTTTCTAGTATTTTGGAGTCTTTTAGAGTCCTTTCAGGTTTTAGGTACGTTTGGAGCATTATTGGAGATACTGAAGCATTTTGGAGTCAAGCAGAGATCCTGTAGCTGAGACGCAGAACTGATGCATGAGTGTCGATCGATACACTTATGGTATCGATTGATACCCGTCAAGAAACAGAAGGATCGCGAATTATTTGAAGATTTAAGGAACTACAAATTTCCCCCAGAAGACTTTATTATTTACAAGAGGCCCCAAAACGTGACTTAGGTTATTTATTAGGATTTACAGCCACTTTTGAGGGCTATGCTTTATTTTACTTTGGTTTTGTGAGAGAGCTTTGGAAGGGAGACAAGTCTGAAACTCTGTTCGTCCGAGAGAAGATTTCAAACCCTCTTGTTACTCTTTCTTATTATTTATTCAAGTATTCATTCAGTCATGTTTATTGTTGCAATCTCCATGTCTGAGTAGATCTCCTGTTAGGTTTAGGGTTCTCATAAAAGATTTCTTTGAATGCTAGATTGAATTGCTATTTAGGGTTCATAATATGAATTAGTTCTTCACCTTAGGTTTTTCTCAAAGCTAATTCTAGATTGATCACCTAGAACTTAGATCTTAGGTTAATAGATTAGGCACGAGAGTGCAATTGAGAAACCTGATAGAACTTAGAGTGAGCAAAATAACTATTCGCAAAGAGATTTTGTTTAGTTGTTTTGTGAACAAATCAAACTTGAACTAAAAGCTGGTTTAAACTTTAGGATTTGCAAAGAGATTTGAAATTCTAGGATTTAGACTTAGATAATTCTCGCAACGAGAGTTGGTTAATTATATTTTAGTGATTTGAGTTCAAGAACCGTGCTTAACCTGAACCCTGATTTGTTAGTTTAATTGCATTCATTGATTTCCTGAGAAATACCATGAACCTATCTTTCTTCCAATCGAATCACAACTTGTTTAATTTACGTATTTGCTTTCAATTCCATTGATCACTTAACTTAATTTTCATCTATACAATCTATTGTGTATTTCCGTGAGTTTCTGTGGATTCGATCCCTAAGTATTACAATCGACAAAGTTTTAGTACTTCTAGGGTATTAATTTGAGCTTATCATATGTCGACGGAGCCTCCTCAAAACAGGGGGCATGTGTTGGAATCCACCTAGTATCCCCGACTAATGAGGTCGTGGAACAATCTTTCAGACTAGGATTATCAGCATCGAATAACGAAGCCGAGTACGAGGCTTTAATAGCAGGTGTCCGACTCGCAGCAGGGATAGGAATACGCAACCTAAGCGAGTTTAGCGATTCCCAGCTCATTACAAGTCAGTTTCATGGAGAATACGAAGCCAGAGATAGCATGATGGAATCCTATCTAGCAATAGTCCATGAGCTAGTTAAACGATTCGAAGTCTTAAACCTAACGCGAATACCGCGGGGTGAGAACACGATCGCAGACGCACTGGCAGCTCTGGCATCAAACTCGAACCCACTTGTAAAAAGAGTGATTCCAGTCGAAGGAATTGAAAAACCAAGCATTAAAATCGATAAGAATATCGAGGATTTCATGGAAATAGACAATGATAATATGGAATTGGACATAGTACTAGCCCCAATAACGGACGACCTCCCTCCCGAAATAGGAGAAGATGAGGATCCGGAGCCAGTCCCGCTTGACGCCAGACATGTTACCCTTCTCGAAAAAATGATTGCAAGAGCTGACTAGCGAGTAGTAATTATACAATACATTGAGGGGGGAGAGGCTCCCCCCAGCAAGTGGGAAGCTCGCAAGCTCAAAACCATAGCTTCAAGATATTGTATAATCAGCCCCGCTTGTACAAGCGAAATATAAACGGCCCCTACCTAGTATGTGTCCACGGGCTCGAAGCTTTTACGATATTATAGGAAGTACACGGAGGCTCGTGTGGCAGCCATTCAGGAGGAAGGGCATTAGCCATCAGGATCAAAAGACAAGGATACTTTTGGCCCACCTTGGTCGCTGACTGCGAAGAACATTCCAAAGCATGCGACAAATGCCAACAGCATGCTCCCACATTGCATCAACCTACTGAAAACTTATCTTCCATCTCATCTCCATACCCCTTTATGAGATGGTCAATGGATATAGTAGGGCCCATGGTAACCTCAGGAAAAAGGAGGTGTCGCTTCCTACTCGTCCTCACTGACTACTTCACCAAATGGGTGGAGGCAGGAGTTTTCCAGCAAATTAAAGCAAACCACGTACATGAATTCGTATGGCAAAACGTAGTCTGCCGGCATGGAGTCCCATATGAGATTGTAACCGATAATGGTTCACAGTTCATCTCAAATCAGTTCCTCGAGTTCTGCGGAAATCACGGAATCCGATTAACAATCTCGACCCCACGTTACCCTCAAGGCAATGTGCAGGCCGAGGCAGCAAATAAGCTAATATTGAGCAATCTCAAAAAACGAGTAGATGCTAAAAAGCAAAAATGGTCCGACGAGCTCCCTGGAGTACTATGGGCCTGTCGGACCTCACCTCGCAAAGCAACCTCAGAAACACCATTCTCCTTGGCTTATGGGATTGAGGCCGTGGTTCCCGCTGAGGTCGCAGTCCCCAACCTAAGAGTAGATATGTGTCCCGTAAACGAAGAACTAAATAATGAAATGCTTCTCGACCAACTCGATGTCGTCGATGAGCGTTGAGATCGAGCACTCGTTAATCTTCAAAACTATCAACACGCAGCAGCACGCTACTATAATTCAAAGGTCAAACATCGAATATTTCGAGTCAGCGAGCTCTTCCTACGAAAAACCTACGAAAACAAAACACAAGGGAAAGGAACGCTGAAAAATTGGGCACCAACAGGGAAGGCCTATACCGAATCTCCGAGGTAATAAAGAACGGCGCATACAAGCTCGCCATTGTGCACGAAAACACACCCGAGAGGAACTCATGGAATGACATGAATTTAAAGAAATACTATCATTAAAAAGGAACTTGTAAAAATCAAACTACGAAAGACTTAATCCCTCCACAGGGTACGTAGGCAACCTCACAGAGGTACATCTATTAAAATAAAAAAAATCTCTCTCCCATCAAGCCTGTTAAATACAACTTGAGGACCTAAACTCCTACTTTACAAGCTAAAAGCTTTACCCCGTAAATGAACAGCCTTACGAGCTAGAGCACCCTACCAGCATGACTCGACTTTGCGTCTAAATTGCAATGTCATAACATTCTTAGTCTCTAAATGACAACAACCTCCACGTCTAAACTGTTCAGGTTGCATGCCCGCCTCTAAACGGCTTCGACCTTGCATCTTAAAACCGTCTGGTCTGCTCCCATGGTCTCTAAACGACCTGGGAGCATGGTCTCCAAACGACCTGGATCCTTGGCTGAAAAACTGCCTCCGATCTAAGAATATCAGCCTTTAAACGGAAAAAGTTAATTTAAAAAAAACACACACACACAAAAAGAAGATCTTCAAAAGAGAAATCAAAATAATTTAAAGCCTCCTGAGCATAAGTTCAAACCAAAAAAAAAAAACCATCAGAGCATAACGAGTTCGACAACAAACAGAAACGGGTTTAAAAGCCTCACCATGCACCAAGTTCGAAGAACAAAAAAAGATGAAAATAAAAGCCTCCCCGGGACAGGTTGATTCAAGGGCAGTGGGAACTCCTTCCTAAGCTCCTGAGAACCAAGGTTTAGCTGATCACTCAATTGTGCACTTGGCCCAGCAGGCAGCGTAACCGAATCATCGGATACCTGCGGAATGTCAATTTTACCCTGGGAAAAATCTGATACCTGGACGATGGCAAGCTCCGCGTCCAACCTCAGCTTCTCAACCTGGATACTCTTATTTTCAGCCTCAAAATGATCGATGGTATGGTTGATAATATCATCAAGAAGAAGGATATTGGATTTACACTCCATAACCTAAGTCTCGGTATCAACCTCGATCTTCTTCTTCTCCCGTTTATCCTTTATCCCCAAAAGAATGGCGCAATATTGTTTGGATATCTCCCTCCTCGTAGCCTTTTCAGCTTTCTTCACCATCTCTTTCTGCCTCTTGGCAAGCTTCTTCGAGTCCTCCATAACCTTCTCAATCTGGACCCTTAAATCTACTATATTCTCACTGGCTGAGCGCAAGCCAACCTCAGCAGTTCCAGCTCGCCCCTCGGCAACGCGGAGATCCACCTTCAAATCCTCACTTAATTTCTCCAGCACAAAAACCCTAGCTTGAGCCTCTAGAGCAGAATCTTCCCATCTCTTGGCCAAAATAGCTTGGTCCTTAACCTGACCTTCCAAAAGGGTGACCTCAGCCATCTTCTCCTCATTCCGAATAATTCTCCTCACCAACTCGTCCCGTTCAGAAACGAGGTTGGCAATGGTCCTAGCTGTCCTCTCCACCTCCTTGGGCTGGGTAACAGAACGAAGATCTTGCTCAAAAGAGTTAACCAGCTCGTTGGCGGCAGAGATGGCCTGAGAAAGGAACATGAAAACTCAGCAGAGAAAAACCAAAGTAATAAAAATAAAGTAAGGACAACTAAATCTACCTTGCCCATCGCATTCGCGAACTGGATATAGCTCTTAGGCTTCTTCATGTTCCGAAGGGTCGGCAAGAAGCAGGAGGAAGGCCTAACACGCCTAAAGAGATTCGCAAGCTGGGAACTGTTTTCAAAGATTGTCTCAGGTCCATCAAAATCGAACCTAAAGGCATTCGGAGAACTACCTCCACCACCCTGAGAACGAGGTGCCACGTGCCTCCTTGATGTTTCCTCGCCGTCAAACCCGTCGCCACGAGATCGCTTAGAGCGAGACTAATGATCGGCAGAATGACCTGGTTCCTTAGAAGACACCCTGGAAGTTGATCTTTGAGGACCCCTAGCTCGTATAGCATGTTGGGCGATCTCGGTTTCACCACCCGTTGGCAAACTGCCACCGCCACCATGATCAGCTTTGGGCTCGCAGTTATCACCCCTCTCGATCTCCTCACGATGCGGGGTCTCAAAACAGGCAGACTTACCGAGAGCCTCCTTGACCCTCTTATCAAGAGCACCAGCTGGGGTCGGAGCAGGGCGCAATCGCATTCTCTCCCTGTAAGAAAGGAGCTGCGTTTTCTTAGGAGGAACCATCTTGTTAGATTTGGTGGAGCTGTCGCTGCGAGTAAGATCAATATGGGAGGTAGCAAGAGCAGTATCCGGCACCTGGGAACCAACCGGAGGATCAAACTCAACACGAGATAGATCTTTAGCGACAGCCTCGAGCCTCGGGATAATGGATAGAGCGGGAGTCGAAACTTGAATTTGAAGTGGGGTAGACGTAGTCGGAGAATCTGCAGAATCAAACAAAGGAGATCCGAATGAAGAAACAATTCTTAATCTAAAAAGATATAATATAAATCCACACAAACCTATGAGCCGGAAAGCAGATGCAACAGATAGCCCGGGAGCTCGGCGTTCGCGAGCTTGCTGAATTCTATCGAGGGAGAAACCCTTCTAGTCGGATCTCTCACCCTTGACAAGGTCGACGAGCCGTTGAACCTCAGCCGTCACTATCTTTGAAAAATCAATTGACTCTGCACAAAAAAAAATCATCAAATTAGAAAAGAAGAATACGGCGATTAAGAAATCCCCAGAAAAGGTGCTCGAATCAGCATCCGAGGGATCGCGCTGACCAGTAATCTGAGCCCAGGAATGTCGAAGTACCAACTCGCCCTCAACGGACTCGCTGGAGATTCTGAAATAGAACCACTGCTCCCACCATTTGTCATCCCTCACATTGAATATGAAAACGGACCGATTGACCTTCGCCGGAAAATAATAGGTCCCGCGAAGATGAGATTTCCCTTTGACGTTAAAGAGCTGGCGAAAGACCTCAGTGGCGAACATAACCCCATACTCCTTAGAACGTACCCAGAGTGCGACAAGGGATCTCATCGCGTTGGGCATAAGCTGTGGAAGGGCGAGCCTGAGGTCGCTGATGATATTAGAAATAGCTGCCGGGATGGGAAAAGTGAGGCGATATCTCAAAAAGAACGCGACATAACCCTCCGGAGGATTCTCCGGAGAGCTATCAGCCGGTGGGATGAGCAGATCGCCGATATCAAGCCCGCACAAGGAAGAGATATTTGCGAGCTCGGTAGCCGAAATCGTGCTTTTCGAGTGAGAGTCGAACCGCTCGGCAAGGGGGAGAGAAGTACCCAAGTGAGAAGAAGAGGCCATTGTAGAAAAAAGCAAAAAATTGAGGTTGAAAAAGGAAGAAATCTGACTGGAAACGATGGAGGTTGAACTTTTACAAAGGAAAATATCTCGGGTAGAAGTAAGAATGAGATGAAGACAGTTCAATTAATGGAGTAGAAATAATAATAAAAAAAAGAGAAAAAGCGAAAATATATCATTACCTCGGTAAGTGGGAGCTGAGGCGGCGTGGGAAGTTGAATCAGCGAGAACCGCTCATTTATACCCACTCGCCCACTCGTCCTGTCATATCCTTTAAAAGTCGCGCAGATGTTGCATGATCCCTACGAACTCGGTATACGAGCAAGCAAGAAATTAATCAGAAGCCCGAGATTTCGAGATTGTATCGACTAGAAGATCAATTAAGTCCCGAGATCGCAGCGCAGCATCCTCGACGATAAATCATTAAAGATGATGGGGGGCAACTGTTGGGCCCAAATTCCACGCTCAAAGCCCAACCTGATTGAGCAGGCCTAGAATCAAGCCCAGCTCACGGTAATGCCTCATAGTGCAAGCCTGCGAGCTGGGAAGGAGCCGATTACGCAGAAAAGGGGAGGTCGCTGGGAGAAGGAGCCCGCATCTAGCAAGTCAAACATATTAATTCAAAACCCCAGGATCAAGCTCAATAATAAAGTTTTAGATTGTAAATTTAAGTCTGTATTGAATGCGTATATTTAGGACTAAGCGGTTACAGTCTTTTGAGCATGTATAAGTTTCGAATATCGACTATAATGGAGAGGACCGAATTCTTGGCAAACAAAGCAATATACAAACTTTTTCTCTAAATCTTCTAAGTCATTCTCAAGAACATACAACCTGCAAGCTGAGAATTGAGGTTGTGAGATTCTGCTCTCACACCGATGTGTGACCTTGGTGTAGTCTCCCTGAAGCTCCAATACTGATCGGTAGTACCGATATGTGACCTCGGTATTGGCTGGCCAAGACTCCTCATGACTTTAGCTCCGTCTCCTTGTCTCCAATCCGATTGGCTTCACGTCCCGAGTCTCGAGTCTTCCCCATAGTACCTAAAATACGTCCTAAACATACCAAACTTCCTAGGACCTAATGCAAACACCTAATACTCTAGTTCAAACCAAAATGCCAAACAATGCTATGATTATGCATGGAAATGACTAAAAGTGTTAACTAAAATGCAAGCTAGAACATGTAAAATCCATGAATATCAGTTAGGCAATAAGGAACTCTCTAGGGATCATGGTCGAATTATCACAAGTAATTAATTAGGATTTTTAAAAGCGACTTTAGTCGTCTATTGGTTCTAGAACTAAAACACGAAATTGTAATTAACCTATTGTCGTAGAATTAACTACCTATTATCTATCTACTTAACTAGTAGAAGATAATGCGATAAAAATAAGTTCATTAACATTCACAAATACACTACAAGTATGCTTTCGTATCTTATAGCAAAATTGCTCGCCTACCCTAGTTCAAGCACTTAGATTCAGCACTTTCGTGGCTCTAATTTACCTAGGTTCAGTTGCAAGGTGATTAATCAAACAAACAAGAATTAACAATAAGAATAGAACGAAGAACCGTAATCGATATCCTAATATAAAAACCTAATAAAAATCGTTCCATGAGAGCCCCTTTGAGACCCCTATAACCAACAAGGGAACTACTCATACATAGTTGAGCTAAACATCATAATAATTAAATGAAAACAGTAAAGAGAAAGAGATGAAGAAAAGCTTTTCTATTGAAAAACACGAGTCAAGAAATCTTCTCTACAAATCGATGAACGAATAAAAGAGGCTAGAGTTGGTCTCTCTGTAAAAGCACGAAAGAGATACCTATAAAAGACCTAAGAACATGTATTTATAGTCTTCACTTCTTTGGGGACATCTAGGATTTAGAGATAAAATGACGGTACTGGCCTCGGGATTGAAACGGGCTCGATGGGGTCGAATTGAGGTTGGCCGCATATGCAACCTTCCTGGCCGTGGTCGCGACTCTCCTGGCCATGGGCAGAATGCTTCCAACCGCGGCCAAGGCCCATTTATGCTAGCTCATCTCTGCTTCAAGGCAGTTTTATATGCCTTCAGTGCTTCGAGAATATTTGAAGATCTAACCTTTGGACTATCTCCAAACCAATTGTATTTTAAAGCTGGTTGTCTCAGCTTTGTTGTGTCCAAATTTGGGGATGATCAGACAATGAGAAGGTATTCTTTGATTGCAAGATTTCCAGCGGTCCAAGTTTATTGATATACTCATATATTGCATGTTTTAGCATACATTTCACTTAGAGCTGTGTGTCATTTACATGCATAATCATGGTTTTATCTTGCATTTAGGTATCATTTAAAGATTAGGAGTTTTTCATTAGGTCTAGTGAGTTCTTGCATATTTTGGAGTACTTTCTAGGTGATTGGAGGCAGTTTGGCTATATTTGGAGAAATGGGCCGAAGTAGAATGCAAAGTCCATCCAAGACACCGGAAAGATATGGCTGGACGGAGGCCATCTGATCTGAATCAGCTTCCACAACCTTCTTGGAAGTTGTAGAGGAGTGAGTTATCTATCGAGGGTAGTTTGAATTAGGTCATTTGGACATCTGGTCAGGGAGTTATTGCGGTTTTAAGGAAGACGTATCCGCCTGCCCGAGAGACCAAAGACTACGTCTCACCCGGCATGGAACATGACCATCAATACCGCCCCAATTATGACTGGTACACACGTCCGGTGCTGCACCAACTCCCGACCAGGAGGAATACCGACCTCTCATACCGGCTCCAATTTGCCCGGCGTAGAAGCTCTCCCCGAAGCCTGCCGAAGTGTCTGAAAGATCAGGCCAAATGAAGACCTTCCCGTGCCCAGTTTAATCTGAGGTCTTGATGAAAGTCATAGCCAATCGAGCTGAATTTCGGTTAGTAGTGGTTTCATATCATTCAGATCAGCCGTTCAAGAGATATGGCAAATATAGCAAGGATACGTCTGTCTGGCATCCAAACGAGTTCTGCTCCAAATACGACGTCTGAAAGATCAACTCAGACGAAGGGTTTCCACTCCGATTCAGCTTCTGCGTTATTCATCGAAGTTGTAGCTTAGTGAGTTAGCTATCCACAGGAGGTGGTTTGAGACTATTAGGACATGTATTCCAGGAGATATCGCAGATTTACCAACCGGTACTCTTCTCACCTCGACCCACTTTCAACCGGGTCAATACCCGGTTTGTCCCGGGTTGACCCGGTCCGACCCAGCTCAAGAAACACTATTGTAAAAACCTTTTTTAGATCTATCTCATTTTTTATGTTTTCTATCTTTTTCTTTCAAGAACAAAAACCTCTCTTTTAGGGTTTTTGGGATTTTTCCCAAGGATCTTTTGATTTATGAAAGTTTGAGTTTAATTCTTGTGTTCTTTCTCTAATCTTTCATCTTCCTAATCTCTAATCATGATTAACATCACCTCTTTCACAAGATTTGGTGTGTTCTTCATGATTAGTGAGTAGTCTTTTATGATTTAAGGATTTGGTAGATTTAGGGTGATTTGATGGATGATTAATGATGTCTAGGATTAGATTATATGATTTCCCTTCTTGATTAGTGGTTTTAAAGCTAGATATAGCTTGAGAAAGTGGATCTAGATCATAAGGCATTTCATGCACACAAGGTGTTCGATGAAATGCCTTGATGAACTAATCAAGATAAATTCATTTCTAACCTAAGAGATTAGTTGTCTAGAGTGATTATTTGGTTGATTTTGAATGTTTAGACTTAAAGCTTGCTAATTATTGATTCACAAACGAGAATTTGATTTTGGATTAGTGATTAGCAAAGTAATTAATGCCTTGAGAGATGATTAGTTTAGATTAGTGATCTTTGCCTAGGGATTAGTCTTCATTAAGCATTGGACATCATTAATTAGCCATTGGATTGCCTTATCTAAATTACCTTATCCTTGAATTCGCCTTTTGTCATTGTTTTATTCAGAGTTTAGCGTCTTTAGCTCTTGTCACTTGTTTTTAAATTGATTAGCTTATTAGATTAAAATCAAACCCACCTTGTTAGCTTGAATTAAAGAGTGTCTTGCATTCTTGTTGCATTGAACTAGACCCTAGATTGGATTGACACCTAAAATACTACAATGACATGAGTATTTAGGATTGATTCCTAAATAGGATAAAATCCTATTTATCAATTGGCGCCGTTGCCAATTTGGGGTTCTAATTTAGTCAATAGGATTTAGATTCTTTTTGAGATCAAGCTTTTATTTACATTATGTTAATGCACATCACTAAGAGCATGCATCTCATCGAGATGATGAATTTTCTCTTATACATTGTCACTAACTTGTCTTCCTTAGTTCTCTTGTGCTTTCAAAGGTATCAAATCAAAAAAAGGAGCAATGGAAAGACAAGATCACTTGAAGTATTGGATACGGACGATCAAAGAGGGTACCAAGTCCAAAGGAAAAGTGATGGAGAGACAAGGTCACTTGAGGTGTTGGAGATGTACTACCAAAGGAACATTCTTCAAGCCCAACAACCTCAAGAAATGCCACAACCTCAAGAATTGGCATCAAATCCGATCCAAGTTCCAAAGGAGAAACCAACGGTTGGGTGTTTTGACACTCCATGTTGTCATGGATCAAGATATGGAATCCACCCACCACCAATCGAAGCCGAGGCATATGAGATCAAGACAAGCTTTGTTAGGTTGATTCAAGAGTCTAGATTCCTGGGGACAAAGGTGGAAAACCCTTATGATCACTTGGATTCCTTTGAGAGGTTGTGTGACACGTTTATAACCGGAGGAGTGCCCCATGATAGCATCAAGCTCAAATTGTTTCCATTTTCTCTTGGAGAAAAAGCAAACCAATGGGAGAGAGCATTACCTTCTCACTTGGTGAAGTCTTGGGATGATTGCAAAGAGTTCTTCCTTAATAAGTTTTACCGTACACAAATACTGGTCCAAACTAGGAATGACATCTTGAGTTTCAAGCAAGGCATGCATGAAACCTTTCATGAGGCGTGGGAAAGACTCAAGGGATACACTCGAGATTGTCCCCATCATGGGTTCAAGAAAGGAGCCATTCTTAGTGTCTTCTATTGAGGAGTTCACCAAGAGCACAAATGGACGTTAGATGCCGCTAGCAAAGGGAATTTTTCAAACGTCACTGTGGAGCAAGGAGAGCTACTAGTGGAGAACTTTGCCCAAAGCGAAGAGAACTATGGTGATGAGTATGCTCGGGCTACAAGGACCACGAGTGATAATGAGTAGCAAATGAGAACTAAGGAAATGAAGGCTCTAAACGAAAGAGTGGACAAGCAATCCACATTTATAGACAAGCTCATCAGTGCCTCTCTAAAATCCGCTCACTTTGATGGAGATTTTGATGCCACTACACGATTTGAGGAGGATAATTTGGATTTGGGTATACAGCAAGATCTTGAAATGAAAGGCATGCTTCAAAAACTCCTAACCGGGCAAGCTAATAGAGCAAATGAGTTGAATAAGATGGTGGCCGAGATTCATGACAAGGTTGATTGCTCTTATAATGATCTACACCGAAAGGTTGGAGCCCTATCTTCTAGGATCATGCATTTAGATTGATATGCTCAAATTAATACCCTAAAAGTACTAAAGCAGTAGTTGTAGTAAAGTTGGGGTCGAACCACAAAGACTCAAGAAAATCACACAATAGACCAAATAGTTTCGAATCAAGCTAAGCAATCCAGTTGAAACAAAAGCAATAAACAATAGAAAAGGATGTAAAATCGATGGAAGAATATAGGCCCATGGTATTTCTCAGGAGATCAATGAAAGCAAGTAACCAATCAGTCAGGCTTCAGATTTAGAGCGGTTCTTCAACTCAAATCACTAAGTTATAATTAACCAACTACTGTTGCGAGTATTATCTAAATCTAAACTTCAGAATACCAAATCTCTTTGCAAATTCCTAAGAATAAATCAGCCTTAATATCGAGTTTGATGTGTTCACAAATCAACTAAACAAAATATCTTTGCGAATAATTAATTTGCTCACCCTAGGTTCTGTCAGATTACTCAATTGCACTGTCGTGCCTAATCGATTAACCTAAGATCTAAGTTCCAGATTCGTCAACCAAGATATAGCTTTGAGAACAACCTATGGTGAAGAACTAATTCAGATGGTGAATCCTAACTAATCAATTACCAGCAATCAGAGAAAACCCTATGAGAAAACCCTAAACCTAAGATGGATCTACTCAGACATGGAGAATGAAACAATCAACATAATTGAATATATCATTAAGTTAAACAATAAGAAAAGAGTAACAAGAGGGTTCGAAATCTTCTCTCGGACGAACAGAGTTTCAGACTTGTCTTCCTCACAAAGCTCTCTCTCAAAAACCAAAGTAAAATAAAGCGTAGCCTCCAACAGGTGGCTGAAAAACCTAATAAATAAGTTAAAACACGAATTGGAGCTAATTGTAATTATTAAACTCTTTTGAAGCTAAGTGCAGAATCTCCAGACTTCTAAAAAGTCATGTTTTCCCTTTTCTCCCGAGCAGTATCGATCGATACCATAAGTGGTATCGATCGATACACATCCTCTGTGTCGACTCTTCTGCTCGCCAGACTGGTCTATCTTCACGAAAACTGGCATACATTTTGATCGCACCGTTGGAATGGCCTCAAACCACTTCCAAATGAAAGCTAATCCATTGATATTTCTTGTATCCAAATTTGAGCTCAATCCATCAGTGGGAAGTTCTTCAACGAATGCCAAACGTCTGACATCTCTACATGACTCTGCATCTCCATATGCTCATTTTCACCCAAAACGGCTCATTTTCTCCAATTGTGCTCCAAACGTGCTAAAACCTGAAAAGACTCTAAAACACTACGAAAATACTTGAAAGACTCTATACAAAGGACTTATATCATGGCTAAAAAGGGGTAAAAACCATGATATATCAACTCCCCCAGACTTAGCCTTTGCTTGCCCTTAAGCAAACAGAAAGCTAAACAAGAGAAAGAGGTTTGAAAACACGGAGACTCACCTGTTCCTGAACAATCGCAATGACCCTTTTCCTAAGCACCCAAATATCACCTAACCAACTCCAGATCTAACCACTATGCACTTCTCCGTAGACATTCACAGCTTTCTAGACTCCACACATTATCTCACAACATTGTTCAATAAAGCACTCATCGCCAGTTTCATCGCTGCAGCCAATGTCCAAGAACCTTCTAGATTCTTTCCCATACAATATCATGACAAAAGAACCACCCAATTTTTACACTTTTTGGTCTTGTTTTTCTCTCCCCCAGACTTATTTCACATATTGTTTTCTTGCATATACATATTAAGGTTTGAGACGCGAGTATTGATGGTGTTTGCCACCAAATCTCGGTTCTTCCCTCTCTATGTATCAAAGGTATATGCGAATAATGGTATCACAGGAAATTTTCCTAACTTCGCTTTCAACCTTTGTGTAATCATTCATTCCAAGTAGAATAATGAGATCGCTGAAAATTTTCCTAACCCTCTACTCAGAAGAAAATCATTTCATATTTTTAAGCTTTTACTTATAACAAGGGAGAGAAATACCATTACTTTCTACACATGGGTTCTTTTGTCAGATATGAATGAGGAATCAAGCCCTGTAAACATCAACTGCATCGATGAAGTGCTTTTCGAGTGAGAGTCGAACCGCTCGGCAAGGGGGAGAGAAGTACCCAGCTGAGAAGAAGAGGCCATTGCAGAAAAAAGCAAAAAATTGAGGTTGAAAAAGGAAGAAATCTGACTAGAAACGATGGAGGTTGAACTTTTACAAAGGAAAATATCTCGGGTAGAAGTAAGAATGAGATGAAGACAGTTCAATTAGTGGAGTAGAAATAATAATAAAAAAAGAGAAAAAGCGAAAATATATCATTACCTCGGTAAGTGGGAGCTGAGGCGGCGTGGGAAGTTGAATCAGCGAGAACCGCTAATTTATACCCACTCGCCCACTCGTCCTGTCATATCCTTTAAAAGTCGCGCATATGTTGCATGATCCCTACGAACTCGGTATACGAGCAAGCAAGAAATTAATCAGAAGCCCGAGATTGCGAGATTGTATCGACTAGAAGATCAATTAAGTCCCGAGATCGCAGCGCAGCATCCTCGACGATAAATCATTAAAGATGATGGGGGGCAACTGTTGGGCCCAAATTCCACGCTCAAAGCCCAACCTGATTGAGCAGGCCTAGAATCAAGCCCAACTCACGGTAATGCCTCATAGTGCAAGCCTGCGAGCTGGGAAGGAGCCGATTACGCAGAAAATGGGAGGTCGCTGGGAGAAGGAGCCCGCATCTAGCAAGTCAAACATATTAATTCAAAACCCCATGAT
This sequence comes from Eutrema japonicum, assembly GCA_030161315.1. Lineage (NCBI taxonomy): Eukaryota > Viridiplantae > Streptophyta > Magnoliopsida > Brassicales > Brassicaceae > Eutrema > Eutrema japonicum. The sequence goes on along the minus strand of BSQW01000012.1, from coordinate 17,523,743 downwards.
CAAGCTAAATAATAAAGTTTTAGATTGTAAATTTAAGTCTGTATTGAATGCGTATATTTAGGACTAAGAGGTTACAGTCTTTTGAGCATGTATAAGTTTCGAATATCGACTATAATGGAGAGGACCGAATTCTTGGCAAACAAAGCAATATACAAACGTTTTCTCTAAATCTTCTAAGTCATTCTCAAGAACATACAACCTGCAAGCTGAGAATTGAGGTTGTGAGATTCTGCTCTCACACCGATGTGTGACCTTGGTGTAGTCTCCCTGAAGCTCCAATACTGATCGGTAGTACCGATATGTGACCTCGGTATTGGCTGGCCAAGACTCCTCATGACTTTAGCTCCGTCTCGTTGTCTCCAATCCGATTGGCTTCACGTCCCGAGTCTCGAGTCTTCCCCATAGTACCTAAAATACGTCCTAAACATACCAAACTTCCTAGGACCTAATGCAAACACCTAATACTCTAGTTCAAACCAAAATGCCAAACAATGCTATGATTATGCATGGAAATGACTAAAAGTGTTAACTAAAATGCAAGCTAGAACATGTAAAATGCATGAATATCAGTTAGGCAATAAGGAACTCTCTAGGGATCATGGTCGAATTATCACAAGTAATTAATTAGGATTTTTAAAAGCGACTTTAGTCGTCTATTGGTTCTAGAACTAAAACACGAAATTGTAATTAACCTACTGTCGTAGAATTAACTACCTATTATCTATCTACTTAACTAGTAGAAGATAATGCGATAAAAACAAGTTCATTAACATTCACAAATACACTACAAGTATGCTTTCGTATCTTATAGCAAAATTGCTCGCCTACCCTAGTTCAAGCACTTAGATTCAGCACTTTCGTGGCTCTAATTTACCTAGGTTCAGTTGCAAGGTGATTAATCAAACAAACAAGAATTAACAATAAGAATAGAACGAAGAACCGTAATCGATATCCTAATATAAAAACCTAATAAAAATCGTTCCATGAGAGCCCCTTTGAGACCCCTATAACCAACAAGGGAACTACTCATACATAGTTGAGCTAAACATCATAATAATTAAATGAAAACAGTAAAGAGAAAGAGATGAAGAAAAGCTTTTCTATTGAAAAACACGAGTTAAGAAATCTTCTCTACAAATCGATGAACGAATAAAAGAGGCTAGAGTTGGTCTCTCTGTAAAAGCACGAAAGAGATACCTATAAAAGACCTAAGAACATGTATTTATAGTCTTCACTTCTTTGGGGACATCTAGGATTTAGAGATAAAATGACGGTACTGGCCTCGGGATTGAAACGGGCTCGATGGGGTCGAATTGAGGTTGGCCGCATATGCAACCTTCCTGGCCGTGGTCGCGACTCTCCTGGCCATGGGCAGAATGCTTCCAACCGCGGCCAAGGCCCATTTATGCTAGCTCATCTCTGCTTCAAGGCAGTTTTATATGCCTTCAGTGCTTCGAGAATATTTGAAGATCTAACCTTTGGACTATCTCCAAACCAATTGTATTTTAAAGCTGGTTGTCTCAGCTTTGTTGTGTCCAAATTTGGGGATGATCAGACAATGAGAAGGTATTCTTTGATTGCAAGATTTCCAGCGGTCCAAGTTTATTGATATACTCATATATTGCATGTTTTAGCATACATTTCACTTAGAGCTGTGTGTCATTTACATGCATAATCATGGTTTTATCTTGCATTTAGTTATCATTTAAAGATTAGGAGTTTTTCATTAGGTCTAGTGAGTTCTTGCATATTTTGGAGTACTTTCTAGGTGATTGGAGGCAGTTTGGCTATATTTGGAGAAATGGGCCGAAGTAGAATGCAAAGTCCATCCAAGACACCGGAAAGATATGGCTGGACGGAGGCCATCTGATATGAATCAGCTTCCACAACCTTCTTGGAAGTTGTAGAGGAGTGAGTTATCTATCGAGGGTAGTTTGAATTAGGTCATTTGGACATCTGGTCAGGGAGTTATTGCGGTTTTAAGGAAGACGTATCCGCCTGCCCGAGAGACCAAAGACTACGTCTCACCCGGCATGGAACATGACCATCAATACCGCCCCAATTATGACTGGTACACACGTCCGGTGCTGCACCAACTCCCGACCAGGAGGAATACCGACCTCTCATACCGGCTCCAATTTGTCCGGCGTAGAAGCTCTCGCCGAAGCCAGCTGAAGTGTCTGAAAGATCAGGCCAAATGAAGACCTTCCCGTGCCCAGTTTAATCTGAGGTCTTGATGAAAGTCATAGCCAATCGAGCTGAATTTCGGTTAGTAGAGGTTTCATGTCATTCAGATCAGCCGTTCAAGAGATATGGCAAATATAGCAAGGATACGTCTGTCTGGTATCCAAACGAGTTCTGCTCCAAATACGACGTCTGAAAGATCAACTCAGACGAAGGGTTTCCACTCCGATTCAGCTTCTGCGTTATTCATCGAAGTTGTAGCTTAGTGAGTTAACTATCCACAGGAGGTGGTTTGAGACTATTAGGACATGTATTCCAGGAGATATCGCAGATTTACCAACCGGTACTCTTCTCACCTCGACCCACTTTCAACCGGGTCAATACCCGGTTTGTCCCGGGTTGACCCGGTCCGACCCAGCTCAAGAAACACTATTGTAAAAACCTTTTTTAGATCTATCTCATTTTTTATGTTTTCTATCTTTTTCTTTCAAGAACAAAAACCTCTCTTTTAGGGTTTTTGGGATTTTTCCCAAGGATCTTTTGATTTATGAAAGTTTGAGTTTAATTCTTGTGTTCTTTCTCTAATCTTTCATCTTCCTAATCTCTAATCATGATTAACATCACCTCTTTCACAAGATTTGGTGTGTTCTTCATGATTAGTGAGTAGTCTTTTATGATTTAAGGATTTGGTAGATTTAGGGTGATTTGATGGATGATTAATGATGTCTAAGATTAGATTATATGATTTCCCTTCTTGATTAGTGGTTTTAAAGCTAGATATAGCTTGAGAAAGTGGATCTAGATCATAAGGCATTTCATGCACACAAGGTGTTCGATGAAATGCCTTGATGAACTAATCAAGATATATTCATTTCTAACCTAAGAGATTAGTTGTCTAGAGTGATTATTTGGTTGATTTTGAATGTTTAGACTTAAAGCTTGCTAATTATTGATTCACAAACGAGAATTTGATTTTGGATTAGTGATTAGCAAAGTAATTAATGCCTTGAGAGATGATTAGTTTAGATTAGTGATCTTTGCCTAGGGATTAGTCTTCATTAAGCATTGGACATCATTAATTAGCCATTGGATTGCATTATCTAAATTACCTTATCCTTGAATTCGCCTTTTCTCATTGTTTTATTCAGAGTTTAGTGTCTTTAGCTCTTGTCACTTGTTTTTAAATTGATTAGCTTATTAGATTAAAATCAAACCCACCTTGTTAGCTTGAATTAAAGAGTGTCTTGCATTCTTGTTGCATTGAACTAGACCCTAGATTGGATTGACACCTAAAATACTACAATGACATGAGTATTTAGGATTGATTCCTAAATAGGATAAAATCCTATTTATCAATTGGCGCCGTTGCCAATTTGGGGTTCTAGTTTAGTCAATAGGATTTAGATTCTTTTTGAGATCAAGCTTTTATTTACATTATGTTAATGCACATCACTAAGAGCATGCATCTCATCGAGATGATGAATTTTCTCTTATACATTGTCACTAACTTGTCTTCCTTAGTTCTCTTGTGCTTTCAAAGGTATCAAATCAAAAAAAAGGAGCAATGGAAAGACAAGATCACTTGAAGTATTGGATACGGACGATCAAAGAGGGTACCAAGTCCAAAGGAAAAGTGATGGAGAGACAAGGTCACTTGAGGTGTTGGAGATGTACTACCAAAGGAACATTCTTCAAGCCCAACAACCTCAAGAAATGCCACAACCTCAAGAATTGGCATCAAATCCGATCCAAGTTCCAAAGGAGAAACCAACGGTTGGGTGTTTTGACACTCCATGTTGTCATGGATCAAGATATGGAATCCACCCACCACCAATCGAAGCCGAGGCATATGAGATCAAGACAAGATTTGTTAGGTTGATTCAAGAGTCTAGATTCCTGGGGACAAAGGTGGAAAACCCTTATGGTCACTTGGATTCCTTTGAGAGGTTGTGTGACACGTTTATAACCGGAGGAGTTCCCCATGATAGCATCAAGCTCATCTTGTTTCCATTTTCTCTTGGAGAAAAAGCAAGCCAATGGGAGAGAGCATTACCTTCTCACTTGGTGAAGTCTTGGGATGATTGCAAAGAGTTCTTCCTTAATAAGTTTTACTTTACACAAATTCTGGTCCAAACTAGGAATGACATCTTGAGTTTCAAGCAAGGCATGCATGAAACCTTTTATGAGGCGTGGGAAAGACTCAAGGGATACACTCGAGATTGTCCCCATCATGGGTTCAAGAAAGGAGCCATTCTTAGTGTCTTCTATTGAGGAGTTCACCAAGAGCACAAATGGACGTTAGATGCCGCTAGCAAAGGGAATTTTTCAAACGTCACTGTGGAGCAAGGAGAGCTACTAGTGGAGAACTTTGCCCAAAGCGAAGAGAACTATGGTGATGAGTATGCTCGGGCTACAAGGACCACGAGTGATAATGAGTAGCAAATGAGAACTAAGGAAATGAAGGCTCTAAACGAAAGAGTGGACAAGCAATACACATTTATAGACAAGCTCATCAGTACCTCTCTAAAATCCGCTCACTTTGATGGAGATTTTGATGCCACTACACGATTTGAGGAGGATAATTTGGATTTGGGTATACAGCAAGATCTTGATATGAAAGGCATGCTTCAAAAACTCCTAACCGGGCAGGCTAATCGAGCAAATGAGTTGAATAAGATGGTGGCCGAGATTCATGACAAGGTTGATTGCTCTTATAATGATCTACACCGAAAGGTTGGAGCCCTATCTTCTAGGATCATGCATTTAGATTGATATGCTCAAATTAATACCCTAAAAGTACTAAAGCAGTAGTTGTAGTAAAGTAGGGGTCGAACCACAAAGACTCAAGAAAATCACACAATAGACCAAATAGTTTCGAATCAAGCTAAGCAATCCAATTGAAACAAAAGCAATAAACAATAGAAAAGGATGTAAAATCGATGGAAGAATATAGGCCCATGGTATTTCTCAGGAGATCAATGAAAGCAAGTAACCAATCAGTCAGGCTTCAGATTTAGAGCGGTTCTTCAACTCAAATCACTAAGTTATAATTAACCAACTGCTGTTGCGAGTATTATCTAAATCTAAACTTCAGAATACCAAATCTCTTTGCAAATTCCTAAGAATAAATCAGCCTTAATATCGAGTTTGATGTGTTCACAAATCAACTAAACAAAATATCTTTGCGAATAATTAATTTGCTCACCCTAGTTTATGTCAGATTACTCAATTGCACTGTCGTGCCTAATCGATTAACCTAAGATCTAAGTTCCAGATTCGTCAACCAAGATATAGCTTTGAGAACAACCTATGGTGAAGAACTAATTCAGATGGTGAATCCTAACTAATCAATTACCAGCAATCAGAGAAAATCCTATGAGAAAACCCTAAACCTAAGATGGATCTACTCAGACATGGAGAATGAAACAATCAACATAATTGAATAGATCATTAAATTAAACAATAAGAAAAGAGTAACAAGAGGGTTCGAAATCTTCTCTCGGACGAACAGAGTTTCAGACTTGTCTTCCTCACAAAGCTCTCTCTCAAAAACCAAAGTAAAATAAAGCGTAGCCTCCACCAGGTGGCTGAAAAACCTAATAAATAAGTTAAAACACGAATTGGAGCTAATTGTAATTATTAAACTCTTCTGAAGCTAAGTACAGAATCTCCAGACTTCTAAAAAGTCATGTTTTCCCTTTTCTCCCGAGCAGTATCGATCGATACCATAAGTGGTATCGATCGATACACATCCTCTGTGTCGACTCTTCTGCTCGCCAGACTGGTCTGTCTTCACGAAAACTGGCATACATTTTGATCGCACCGTTGGAATGGCCTCAAACCACTTCCAAATGAAAGCTAATCCATTGATCTTTCTTGTATCCAAATTTGAGCTCAATCCATCAGTGGGAAGTTCTTCAACGAATGCCAAACGTCTGACATCTCTACATGATTCTGCATCTCCATATGCTCATTTTCACCCAAAACGGCTCATTTTCTCCAATTGTGCTCCAAACGTGCTAAAACCTGAAAAGACTCTAAAACACTACGAAAATACTTGAAAGACTCTATAAAAAGGACTTATATCATGGCTAAAAAGGGGTAAAAACCATGATATATCAACTCCCCCAGACTTAGCCTTTGCTTGCCCTTAAGCAAACAGAAAGCTAAACAAGAGAAAGAGGTTTGAAAACACGGAGACTCACCTGTTCCTGAACAATCGCAATGACCCTTTTCCTAAGCACCCAAATATCACCTAACCAACTCCAGATCTAACCACTATGCACTTCTCCGTAGACATTCACAGCTTTCTAGACTCCACACATTATCTCACAACATTGTTCAATAAAGCACTCATCGCCAGTTTCATCGCTGCAGCCAATGTCCAAGAACCTTCTAGATTCTTTCCCATACAATATCATGACAAAAGAACCACCCAATTTTTACACTTTTTGGTCTTGTTTTTCTCTCCCCCAGACTTATTTCACATAATGTTTTCTTGCATATACATATTAAGGTTTGAGACGCGAGTATTGATGGTGTTTGCCACCAAATCTCGGTTCTTCCCTCTCTATGTATCAAAGGTATAGGCGAATAATGGTATCACAGGAAATTTTCCTAACTTCGCTTTCAACCTTTGTGTAATCATTCATTCCAAGTAGAATAATGAGATCGCTGAAAATTTTCCTAACCCTCTACTAAGAAGAAAATCATTTCATATTTTTAAGCTTTTACTTATAACAAGGGAGAGAAATACCATTACTTTCTACACATGGGTTCTTTTGTCAGATATGAATGAGGAATCAAGCCCTGTAAACATCAACTGCATCGATGAAGTGCAAAAATTAGCTCAGACTTTAATGGAACTCTGCTGGAGGCATGGGTGTTTTCTAGTCAACTGGTCAGTCTTTGGATTTTTCATTAGTTGATATAGAACTGATCCTGTAACACTGGTAACTCAAAAGCAAAATCTGAACAATAAATTCAAGCACATGATCATAATCTCCAACAGGTTTTGACTCAATAAAACAAATTCTGACTCAAAAACGACTGACACTAAGAAAAACAAACACGCTGTCAGCAACTACCTCCCCCAGACTTAAACAACACTGTCCCCATAGTTATCTAATCTAGAGTCGGTAAAAGAAACCAAAAGAACTGAGTGTAGTCGTGAAAACTAGAGAACTTACCGGATTGGGGTTGCAATATCGACCGACACACAGCCTGGTATCGATCGATATCAGGCGTAGGTCGACACTGAAACTTCTTTTCATCGCGCAAGTGGTGTCGACCGATACCATTACTGGTATCGATCGATACACTCCGTTGTATCTGACTCACGCACAACAAAAACAATAAAATAAAAGAACTTATATACAGACTTACCAGTGGGTAGCCTCCCACCAAGCGCTTGTTTTCCGTCACGAGCTTGACTTTACGGACGATCAGTGAGGATAAGAATGAGAACTTGCTCCAAAACAAGCTCCACAACTTGACATCTCCAGCTTCAGAATTCTGCTCAACATACCCTTCACAACATCCTTTCCTTTCTCTTTCAGCTCTGAAATGAGAATAGCTCTAACCTTGGAAAATGGTTTCGAAGTTCCCTTGCACTTCACCTTATATTCAATTGAATCTCCATCACACTTCTGAGGGATTTAGGTCACATGGGTAGCACTCTCGACTTTTTTGTTCTTCACCTTCTTCTTTGCCTTAGCCGTTTTGATGTCTTTCTTGGTGATGATAGAAGGATCATCTAAAATGTTTATGACAGTTGGCTCATCATAAGGCTCATCCAAAAGATCAACCATTAACGTCTCTCATGTAACAACGGTGATGCAAAAGATATGTGTGGGAGCTCTTCCAGAGGGGATGGCTTTGTAGGAGACCTCCTTGTCAATGTATGAGAATGAGATTCTCTTACTGGGCGTATCTATGATTGCACCAAATGTAGCCATGAACGGTCTTCCCAGAATTAAAGGCGTACTAGATCTTGCACTCATCTCCACAACCTGAAAATTAGCAGGAACCAGGCAATCTCCTACTTTAAAAAGCAAATCAGGGATTGTACCGTATGGAACTGAGGTGGAAGAGTTCGCGAATGTGAGAGTCATCGTAGCAGATCTAATATCACCAATTTTCAACCTCTCTGCAATTGCCCTTGACATGACATTTACGCTAGACCCTGAATCAACAAGAGATTCTTTGAATTCAATCCCAGAGATAGAGCATGGAACTGAAAATTTTCCTGGGTCTTCCCTCTTAGTCAAATGTTTCATTGGTGGTGGTGGGTTTCTTTCCTTGATGAAGAGTGCCTCGATCTCTTCTAGAGTTTCTCTGCAATCTCGGAAGTGACAAAGCAAAGGGCGGTATTCCAAAGCTTCTTCAAAAGACATCGTATGGGGAATCCTTCTTACCATCTTCCCAAAACCAAGCAACTTCACTGCAGTTATTGGATTCATGAGATGTCTAGGTGGTCGAGGATATGGCACATTTGGCTTGTAAACACGTTCACAATTTCTAGCTCAGTCCGCGAGGGGTGTCGACCAATACCAGTTTGGTGTCGATCGATACAAGGCTTCTTTGTCGTTTCTTCAGGTCGGTATCGATCGATACCAGCAGTGGTGTCGGTCGATACAGACGAATTAGGCTCGAAATCACCTTCAATTTCTGCGAATTTTTCTGCATCCAAACCCTTTTCTACCACTACAGTGACCTCTTCATCACTTCTTGAGGTGATTACATTGACGTATTCATTCTGTGAATGAACCATCTTTCCCTTGACAGCTGCTACAGTTTGAGCTACTTGAGTTTCCAACATCTTCTGATGAATACTTAGAGATTCAATTTTCCCATTCAGGTCTGTGTACATAGCATCCATCTTCCCATTAAAATTCACTGTCATCTTCTGTTGTCCCTCAATAATCTGTTCCAGCATAGATTCAACTTTGCTTTCAGGAGTTTTGGGTGGTGGAGATTAGTACCCTCCTTGCTGAGCATTGTTGGTGAAGTGTCGGTTGTTGTTCTTCTGCTATTGATACATTTGACCTTGAAAACCAGAACCACCAATGTAGTTAACACCTTCCACTTCATCCTCAGCAGCAAAGTGGACATCTTTTTGGGTCTTTTCCATCAACAGATTGTGCACCGAATCCAACTTAGCATTCACCTCAGCAATCTGCGATCCATCCATACCTCCAGTCTGCTTCCTTTGATTTTTGTCTGCATTCTTGGTGCTATTGTTAGACGCCAAGTTCTCAATAAGCACATAAGCATAGTCAGGATATATGGTGTTGAAATTCCCATTACTCGCAGCATCCAAAGCGATATGGTACCTCCAATCTATCCCTCTGTAAAAAGTACCCATCAATTGAACCTTAGTGAATCCATGGTGCGGACAATCTCTCTGATATGACCTGAAACGAATCCAAGCAGCCTTGAAAGCCTCAGTCGCTCCCTGAGAAAACTGAGAAATCTTGTTCCTGAGCTCTTCGGATCTTGCATCATGATAGAAATTATTCATAAACGCATTATTCGTCTCCATCCATGTAGTCAGCGAACCAGGAGACAACTGCTTCACCCAATAAGCTGCATCCCCACTAAAAGAGTATGGGAAGAGCTTACAGAAGAGGAAGTCATTGGACACTCCATTGTATTTGATGCTAGTGACCAAATCTTTAAATTTCTCAATGTGATCCATGGGGTGTTCATGAGAAAGAACATGAAAAAGGTGCTGACCCACAAGAGTGAAGTATGCAGGTTTCAGCTCAAAGTCATTCCTCTGAAAAGTAGGAGGGCGAATCGCTAATCGATTGGCATAGAACTGATCAGGCCTGTTGTACTCACCGATTGTTCTACCACGATTAACCACATCATTCCCAACATTCACATCAACTGCAGGGACAATGATGTTTCCAGCTTTATCAAGTCGCTGCCTTCTCTCATTGCACAATTCACCCTCTTTGTCTCTCAAAGCTCCAGCATCATCACGAATCAATACCACTGGATTGTTTATCTCTGCTGGCTTCTTTGTTTTTCGGTTTGTGCATTCCAAAACTGCTAGCTCCTTGTTTGAAATATTAACTAGCTGAGTGCTCTTGTTCCTCATGTGATACGCACTCAAACCCGTCTCACACAAACCGGAGGTCGATGGTCGAGAATTTGGGCCGAGAGGATAGTGTTGAAGAAGCTGGACTAAGGTCTCTCTCTTCTGTCAACGGGATAAGATGGATTGTGCTGGTGGGGCGATGAGAACCACAAGAGAGGCTACGGTCTCTTGATACTTCAAGGGTTTTTACCTAAGGATCGGACTCACTTACGACCTAGAGAGAAGAAATGTTTTTGTGAAGAACAAAAACTTGGGAATAAAATTCCTAATGTCTGCGTGACTGAGAAAGGACAAAGCCTTAGGGTTTTTAAAGAAAGCACATGCCCAAAAGAAAAGAAATAAATCGAAAAAGAAATAACAAGACGGGTCCTTAACAATTTAGGCCTGTTTACAAAATAATTAAAAGACTAAGAGAAATAGAAGTGAGGCCTCGTGTAGCTGGTCTTCATGGGCTTACAGAGAGTCATTAATTGGGCCAATAATATTGCAAGCCGTTTGGCCTCGGTAAAAACCCATCTTCGCAAAACCTAGTGGGATAAAAACGAAGGTTGGGAAAAGAGCACCAAACGACTTACAAACCCAACTAATGACCTTCCTTGGGCATAACTCGTCTATGGTGATGTGAAATCGACCTTAGATAAGTGGGCCACGAACCTGGGCTTGATGAGTGGCCAATTAGTGTAATCAGCCAGCAAAGGATCCAGCCGATATGTCTTCAGTGTTTGGACGTTCTGGTCCGAATGGTAAGGAGTCTTGGGCTGATCTCTAGTGTTTTGGAAACTAGACTCAAAGAGCTTCAAATCTATATGTGGATCGCCTTCTGGATCGTCCGGGATCATGAGTGGATCCTGCTTGAAAGAATCGGCCCAATAACTGCTCGCTAACAGGCTTAGCGGACTAGTGTCCGTCTTGAAGAAACCTTCTGATCTGAGCTGGTCCATGAACATGCTGAACTTCTTTTCCATGTCCCTGCTCCTGGTTCTAGTCACTGGTCCACTTGGTACTAGTGGTGCTTGTATGACTTGGGTCGTTGACTCGATGTCCTCATCACTCCCTCCCTCTTTATGAGGTTTTGACCCCAAAACATCATCACCTGCATCAAAACGAGCTAAGTCAGAAACATTGAATGTAGCAGACACCTTAAGCTCACCTGGGAGCTCAAGCTTGTAGGCGTTGTCATTGATTTTCTCCAAGATTTTGAATGGGCCGTCTCCGCGAGGCGATAGCTTCGATTTGCGTTGGTCCGGGAATCGCTCCGGTCTCATGTGCAACCACACCCATTCTACAACTTCAAAAGACACGTGCTTCCTTCCCTTGTTGGCATTCTTCACACGTATGGCATTGGTTCGTTCGAGCTGATCTTTGACCGATTGGTGTAGTTTTTTCACGCCCGCGGCCTTCTTGGCTCCGTCGAAGTTTAAGAACTCCGTTTGAGGTAGAGGCTTAAGATCCAATGGCGTCTGTGGATTAAATCCATATGCGACCTTAAAAGGAGACAAATGAGTAGCACTATGGACACCTATATTATAAGAAAACTCGACAAAAGGTAGAGTTTCAAGCCAAGTTTTAAGATTTCTCCATATTGTTGCTCGAAGCAAAGTTCCAAGTGTATGGTTAACGACTTCAGTTTGGCCATCGGTTTGTGGATGGCAGGTCATGGAGAAGAGCAGCTTGGTTCCCAGCTTCTTCCAGAGGGTTCTCCAAAAGTGGCTCAGGAACTTGGTGTCGCGATCTGAGACGATCGTCCTAGGTACTCCATGTAGTCGGACAATCTCTTTGAAAAAGATGTATGCGGTTTGTGTAGCATCGTTTGTCTTGGCACATGGAATGAAGTGTGCCATCTTTGAGAATCAATCCACCACGACAAAGATGGAGTCCTTGTGTCTGATCTTAGGCAAACCTAGCACAAAGTCCATAGAAATATCAATCCATGGTAAAGTAGGTATCGGTAAAGGAAGATACAAACCGTGCGGGTGAACCCGAGACTTGGCTTTCTTGCAAGTGATACATCTTGCACAGAAAGTTTCGACTGACTTCTTAAGGTGTGGCCAAAGAAGTGGTCCTTCAGCATGGCAAGAGTCTTCTCAACGCCAAAATGACCCATGAGGCCTCCTCCATGAGCTTCTCGGACTATAAGCTCTCGTAACGAACATTGCGAGATGCATATGCGTTTATCTTTTAAAAGATAACCATCATGGACAGAGTAAGAAGCGTGGGCTCCCTTTCTATGGTTCTTGTATATCTCTGCAAAATCAACATCAGATTCATATAATGGAATAATCATTTCAAATCCAAGAACCTTGGCTTCCATGGTCGATATTAGCGCATATCTCCGAGATAGGGCATCGGCCACCACATTATCTTTTGCCTTCTTGTACTTGATCACATAGGGGAACGTCTCTATAAACTCCAGCCACTTAGCATGTCTTCTCTTGAGGTTAGTCTGACCCCTAAGATGCTTCAAAGTCTCATTGTCCGTGTGGATGACACACTCCTTCGATAGTAGGTAATGCTGCCACGTCTCCATTGCTCGGACCAAGGCGTAGAGCTCCTTGTCATAAGTAGGATAGTTGAGAGTGGCTCCACTTAGTTTCTCACTGAAGTAAGCAACAGGTTTGCCTCCTTGAGTAAGCACAACACCGATCCCTAAACATGAGGCATCACACTCAATTTCAAACGTTCTATAGAAATCGGGTAAAGTTAAAACGGGAGCATGAGTCAAACGATCCTTTAGGCCTTTGAAGGCCTCTTCCTGGGCTACTCCCCACTTGAATGCCACGTCTTTCTTTATGATGGCAGTGAGAGGTGCAGAAAGGGTGCTGAAGTCCTTCACGAACCATCGATAAAAGCTAGCCAACCCATGAAAGCTTCGGACTTGGCTAATGGTCGTTGGCGTAGGCCATTCTTGGATGGCTTGGACCTCTCCTGTTCCACTCTAAGTCCCTGTGAACTCACAACAAAGCCTAAAAACACAAGCTCATTAGCGCAAAATGTGCACTTCTTCAAGTTGGCGTAAAGACCATCTCGTTGAAGCGTCTTAAGAATTTGTTCTAAATGAGATAAATGTTCAGCTAGAGTTCGACTATAAATGAGAATATCATCGAAGTATACCACTAAAAACTTACTAATGTAGGGTCTAAGAACCACATTCATGAGTCGCATGAAGGTACTTGGCGCGTTAGTTAGTCCGAAAGGCATAACTAGCCATTCGTAGAGGCCTTGCTTCGTCTTGAAGGCCGTCTTCCATTCGTCACCTTCTCTCATTCGCACTTGATGGTATCCACTCCTGAGATCAATCTTGGAAAATAAATTAGAACCAGAAAGCTCATCAAGCATGTCATCTAACCTCGGTATCGGATGTCGGTATTTGATCGTTATGTTGTTGATCGCGCGATAATCCACGCACATCCTCCACGTCCCATTCTTCTTTGGCACCAAAAGGACTGGAACGACACATGGACTAAGGCTCTCACGAACATAGCCCTTGTCCATAAGTTCCCTCACTTGCTTCTCTAGTTCTTTGGCTTCTTCCGGATTAACGCGATATGCGGCTCGATTGGGTAATGGGGCTCCGGGCACAAAATCGATCTGGTGCTCTATTCCTCTTATGGGAGGTAAGCCAGGAGGTATCTCATCAGGAAACACATCAGCAAATTGGTCCAAGAGTTGAGTAACTTCAGTAGGAAGCTGTTGCTCCAACGCACTAGAACCTGCACTTAAAGTCTCCTTAAAGATCATTAGTAATACCGGTTCCTTGCAAGTGATTGCCTTAGAAATATAATTGGGCTTGATAAACAAGTTGTTCCTGGTTGATACATCTTTTTCTTTTAACATTTTAACTTGTAATTCGTGTACTTGAGTAGGTGTAAAAGGTGTTAAATCATACTTCTTTTTATCATGCACAAACGAATACATGTTACTTCGGCCATGGTGAATGGCGTCCTTGTTAAACAGCCAAGGTCTACCAAGAAGAAGATGGCCAGCTTGCATAGGAACAACATCACACACAACTTCATCCGAGTACTTGCCCACATTGAATGGTACAAGCACTTGGTCTGTTACGCGTATTTCAGCCTTATCATTTAACCATCTTAGCTTATATGGGTGAGGGTGTTTAGCGTGTACTAGACAGAGCTTAGTGACCATGTAGTCACTCGCTACATTGGTACACGACCCTCCATCAATTACCAAATTACATACCTTGCCTCGGATGGAACATCTTGTATAAAAGATGTTGTCTCTTTGGGCTGTCTCGTCAGGATGAACCGTGAGGTTCAAGGCTCGCCTTATGACCAGAGACTCACCATATTCAGCCTCACATTCTACTTCTTCATTGGCTGCTTCGGTCATTTGCACATCATTCTCATCTTGAGACTCGTACTCTCCCGAATCCAACATGATCATAACTCGGGGATTTGGGTATTCTCTAGCCATGTGTCCTCTGCCCTTGCACTTAAAACATGTTATGTCATGAGTTCTAGAAGTGCTTGGGTTAGAAAACTTACCTTGATTAGGCTCAGAGGCCTTCAAAGTGAACCTAGGGTCGATTTCGACCTACTTGCCCTTCTCCGCGGCCTTAGATGGAAAGCTGGTTGGAGGTTGGGACTTGGCTCGGTTCTGGTCGCATGTTTGGTTACTCCATGTCCTTCCAGTAGCATAGGACTTCTTCTTCAAGTGTTGCTCAGCTGGAAAATGGCATGGTGTAAGATGTCCTTCAAGTCGTGGTATGGAAGCTTCTCCACTTTGTGACTTAGCAGTTCGTTGAGTCCGTCTAAGAACTGAGCCATGAGGGTCTCGGTGTCTTCATCCAGCTCCAAACGGTTTCTAAGATGTTCAAACTCTTTAAAGTATTATTCCACGCTCCTGGTTCCTTGGGATAATTTTCGGAACCTCTTTTGAAGATCTCGATGATAATAGCTCGGAACATATCGCTTCTTCATGAGTTGTCTCATCTCTCGCCAAGTGCTGACCTGAGGTGAATGGCTCCTTCTTCTGTCAGCTACCTCACAATCCCACCATGAGAGAGCATGGTCAGTGAGTTGAGCAACGGCCAAAACCAGCCTTCTTTGCTCGTTGTAGTCGTAATACGCGAAGATATGCTCCATGCGTTGCTCCCATTCCAAATAAGCCTCGGGATCAACTCTTCCAGCAAACGTATATGCCTTATGCTTCATGTCCTGGGAATGTTGGTGCCTTGGGAAGGCACCTTCGGCCTCCTCAAAGACGTCTTGCCTCGGTCCTCTTCTCCTTACTCGCGGCTGTTCCTCTATCGGAACATCGTCCGGATCTTCGCCTAGGTTGTTGGCTCGTCGTTGTGCTCTTGGTTGAGGATTGTTGTTGGCTTGAGGCTGCTCCATATGATCAAGCCTTTGGACTACTCTCTGGAGCTGTTGTTGCATAGCCGTGATTGCTTGCATGAGAATGGCATTAGGGTCTTGCGGTACAGCATTGTTTTCCATTGTTTCTCCTTGCAAAAAAAAAATACAAATTTCACAAAGTGTATCAATGGAGCTCCAAAAAAAATCGACAAAGACAAGTAATAAGGTAAGAAAAAAAAACAATTTCTTACATCTAAAAGGAAAAATTCTAAACTAAAATACTCTCCTTTTTTTTTTTTTTTGAACAACTTAACAAAAAAGAATTAACAAAAATCGAAAATTCTAATATATGGTTCTTTTCTATTTTTTTTTTGACTCTAGCAACCTAACAAGAACAAAACAAATACAGAAAATTAAAAGTGATAAGGGAACGTTCACACCTTAGATTCAGGAGCTTTTAAAGCTCTGATACCAAAATGATACGCACTCAAACCCGTTTCACACAAACCGGAGGTCGATGGTCGAGAATTTGGGCCGAGAGGATGGTGTTGAAGAAGCTGGACTAAGGTCTCTCTCTTCTGTCAACAGGATAAGATGGATTGTGCTTGTGGGGCGATGAGAACCACAAGAGAGGCGACGGTCTCTTGATACTTCAAGAGTTTTTCCCTAAGGATCGGACTCACTCACGACCTAGAGAGAAGAAACATTTTTGTGAAGAAGAAAAACTTGGGAATAAATTTTTTAATGTCTGCGTGACTGAGAAAGGACAAAGCCTTATGGTTTTTAAAGAAAGCACACGCCCAAAAGAAAAAAAATAAATCGAAAAAGAAATAACCAAACGGGTCCTTAACAATATAGGCCCGTTTACAAAATAATTAAAAGACTAAGAGAAATAGAAGTGAGGGCTCGTGTAGCTGGTCTTCATGGGCTTACAGAGAGTCAATAATTGGGCCAATAATATTGCAAGCCGTTTTGCCTCGGTAAAAACCCATCTTCGCAAAACCCAGTGGGATAAAAACGAAGGTTGGGAAAAGAGCACCAAACGACTTACAAACCCAACTAATGACCTTCCTTGGGCCTAAGTCATCTCTGGTGAAGTGAAATCGACCTTAGATAAGTGGGCCACGAACCTGGGCTTGATGAGTGGCCACTTAGTGCTATCGGCCAGCAAAGGATCCAGCCGATATGTCTTCAGTGTTTGGACGTTCTGGTCCGAATGGTAAGAAGTCTTGGGCTGATCTCTAGTGTTCTGGAAACTAGACTCAAAGAGCTTCAAATCCGTATGTGGATCGCCTTCTGGATCATCCGGGATCATGAGTGGATCCTGCTTGAAAGAATCAGCCCAATAACTGCTCGCTAACGGGCTTAGCGGACTAGTATCCGTCTTGAAGAAACCTTCTGATCTGAGCTGGTCCATGAACATATTGAACTTCTTTTCCATGTCCCTGCTCCTGGTTCTAGTCACTGGTCCACTTGGTACTAGTGGTGATTGTATGACTTGGGTCGTTGACTCGATGTCCTCATCATCCTGGTTTCGCGAGTGGGCATACACCTGAAACACACTAGAAAAGGCACGTAAGTAACAAAAAAAATAAAAAGAAAACGAAGAGTATCGACCAACACTGACTAGTATCGATCGATACATGACGAAATTAGTCGAAATTCTAGACTAAAATCTAATGGCGAAATTTAGAGTCCCCGGCAACGGTGCCAAATTTGATATGCTCAAATTAATACCCGAAAAGTACTAAAGCAGTAGTTGTAGTAAAGTAGGGGTCATACCACAAAGACTCAAGAAAATCACACAATAGACCAAATAGTTTCGAATCAAGCTAAGCAATCCAGTTGAAACAAAAGCAATAAACAATAGAAAAGGATGTAAAATCGATGGAAGAATATAAGCCCAGGGTATTTCTCAAGAGATCAATGAAAGCAGGTAACCAATCAGTCAGGATTCAGATTTAGCGCTGTTCTTGACCTCAAATCACTAAGTTATAATTAACCAACTGTCGTTGCGAGAATTATCTAAATCTAAACTTCAGAATCCCAAATCTCTTTGCAAATTTCTAAGAATAAATAAGCCTTAATATCGAGTTTGATGTGTTCACAAATCAACTAAACCAAACCTCTTTGCGAATAATTAATTTGCTCACCCTAGGTTCTGTCAGATTACTTAATTGCACTGTCGTGCCTAATTGATTAATCTAAGATCTAAGTTCCAGATTCGTCAACCTAGAATTAGCTTTGAGAACAACCTGTGGTGAAGAACAAATTCAGATGGTGAATCCTAACTATTCAATTACCAGCAATCAGAGAAAACCCTAAACCTAATATGGATCTACTCAGACATGGAGAATGAAACAATCAACATAACTGAATAGATCATTAAATTAAACAATAAGAAAAGAGTAACAAGAAGGTTCGAAATCTTCTCTCGGATGAACAGAGTTTCAGACTTGTCTTCCTCACAAAGCTCTCTCTCAAAAACCAAAGTAAAAAAAAAGCGTAGCCTCCAACAGGTGGCTAAAAAACCTAATAAATAAGTTAAAACTCGAATTGAGGCTAATTGAAATTATTAAAGTCTTCTGGACCAAAGTGCAGAATCTCCAGACTTCTTAAAAGTCGCGTTTTCCCTTTTCTCCCGAGCAGTATCGATCGATACCATAAGTGGTATCGATCGATACACATCCTATGTGTCGACTCTCCTGCTCGCCAGACTGGACGGTCTTCACGAAAACTGGCATAACGTTTGATCGCATCGTTGGAATGGCCGCAAACCACTTCCAAATGAAAGCTAATCCATCGGTGGGAAATTCTTCAACGAATGCCAAACTTCTGATGTCTCTGCATCTCCATATGCTCATTTTCACCCAAAACGGCTCATTTTCTCTAATTGTGCTCCAAACGTGCTAAAACCTGAAAAGACTCTAAAACACTACGAAAACACTTGAAAGACTCTATAAAAAAGACTTATATTATGGCTAAAAAGGTTTGAAAACCATGATATATCAACTCCCCCAGACTTAGCCTTTGCTTGCCCTCAAGCAAACAGAAAGATAAACAAGAGAAAGAGGTTTGAAAACACGGAGACTCACCTGTTCCTGAACCATCGCAATGACCCTTTTCCTAAGCACCCAAATGTCACCTAACCAGCTCCAGATCTAACCACTATGTACTTCTCCGTAGACATTCACAGCTTCCTAGACTCCACACATTATCTCACAACATTGTTCAATAAAGCCATAATCGCCAATTTCATCGCTACAACAAATGTTCAAGAACCTTCTAGATTCTTTCCCATAAAATATCATGACAAAAGAACCACCCAATTTTCACACTTTTTGGTCTTGTTTTTCTCTCCCCAGATTTATTTCACATCATGTTTTCTTGCATATACATATTAAGGTTTGAGACGCGAGTATTGATGGTGTTTGCCACCAAATCCCCCGTTCTTCCCTCTCTACGTATCAAAGGTATAGGCGAATAATGGTATCACAGGAAATTTTCCTAACCTCGCTTTCAACCTTTGTGTGATTCCTTCCAAGTAGAATAATAGGATCGCTTGAAATTTTTCTAACCCTCTACTCAGAAGAAAACCATTTCATCTTTTTATGCTTTTACTTATAACAAGGGAGAGGAATACCATTACTTTCTACACATGGGTTCTTTTGTCAGATATGAATGAGGAATCAAGCCCTGTAAACATCAACTGCATCGATGAAGTAAAAAAATTAGCTCAGACTTTAATGGAACTCTGCTGGAGATATGGGTGTTTTCTAGTCAACTGGTCAGTCTTTGGATTTTTCATTAGTCGATATAGAACTGATCCTGTAACACTGGTCACTCAAAAGCAAAATCAGAACAATAGATTCAAGCACATGATCATAATCTCCAACAGGTTTTGACTCAATAAAACAAATTTTGACTCAAAAACGACTGACTCTAAGAAAAACAAACACGCTGTCAGCAACTACCTCCCCCAGACTTAAACAACACTGTCCCCAGTGTTATCTAGTCTAGAGTCGGTAAAAGAAACCAAAAGAACTGAGTGTAGTCGTGAAAACTAGAGAACTTACCGGATTGAGGTTGCAATATCGACCGACACACAGCCTGGTATCGATCGATATCAGGCGTAGGTCGACACGGAAACTTCTTTTCATCGCTCAAGTGGTGTCGACCGATACCATTACTGGTATCGATCGATACACTCCGTTGTATCTGATTCACGTACAACACAAGACACAAAAACAAAAACAATAAAATAAAAGAACTTATATACAGACTTACCAGTGGGTTGCCTCCCACCAAGCGCTTGTTTTACGTCACGAGCTTGACTTTACGAACGATCAGTGAGGATAAGAATGAGAACTTGCTCCAAAACAAGCTCCACAACTTGACATCTCCACCTTCAGAATTCTGCTCAACATACCCTTCACAACATCTTTTCCTTTCTCTTTCAGCTCTGAAGTGAGAATAGCTCTAACCTTAGAAAATGGTTTCGAAGTTCCCTTGCACTTCACCTTATACTCAATTGAATCTCCATCACACTTCTAAGGGATTAAGGTCACATGGGTAGCACTCTCGACTCTTTTGTTCTTCTCCTTCTTCTTTGCCTTAGCCGTTTTGATGTCTTTCTTGGTGATGATAGAAGGACCATCTAAAATGTCTATGACAGTTGGCTCATCATAAGGCTCGTCCAAAAGATCAACCATCAACGTCTCTCCTGTAACAACGGTGATGCAAGAAATATGTGTGGGAGCTCTTCCAGAGGGGATGGCTTTGTAGGAGACCTCCTTGTCAATGTATGAGAATGAGATTCTATTACTGGGCGTATCTATGATTGCACCAACTGTAGCCATGAATGGTCTTCCCAGAATCAAAGGCGTACTAGATCTTGCACTCATCTCCACAACCTGAAAATCAGCACGAACCAGGCATTCTCCTACTTTAACAAGCAAATCAAGGATTGTACTGTATGGAACTGAGGTGAAAGAGTTCGCGAATGTGAGAGTCATCGTAGCAGATCTAATATCACCAATTTTCAACCTCTCTGCAATTGCCCTTGACATGACATTGACGCTAGACCCTGAATCAACGAGAGATTCTTTGAATTCAATCCCAAAGATAGAGCATGGAACTGAAAATTTTCATGGGTCTTCCCTCTTAGTCAACTGCTTCATTGGTGGTGGTGGGTTTCTTGCCTTGATGAAGAGTGCCTCGATCTCTTCTAGAGTTTCTCTGCAATCTCGTAAGTGATAAAGCAAAGGGCGGTGATATGCTCAAATTAATACCTTAAAAGTACTAAGCAGTGGTTGCAGTATAGTAGGGGTCGAACACAAGGACTCACAGAAACACACAATAGATTAAAGATGTGAGAATTACGCTAAGTGATTAATGGTATTGAAAACAAAATGCAAGTTAAAACGGTTGCAGAATCAATTGGAGAAAGATAGGTTCATGATATTTCTCAGGGAATCACTAAATGCAGATAAATTAACTAACAGGATTCAGATTTATTACGGTTCTTGAACTCAAATCACTAAGATATAGCTAACCAACTCTCGTTGCGAAAACTATCTAAGTCTAAATCCTAGGAATTCCAAATCTCTTTGCGAATCCTAAAGTCTAAACCAGCTTTTATTATCAAGTTTGATTTGTTCACAAAACAACTAAACCAAATCTCTTTGCGAATAGTTATTTTGCTCACCCTAGGTTCTGTCAGATAATTAATCGCACTCTCGCGCCTAATCAATTATCCTAAGATCTAAGTTCTAGGTGATCAATCTAGAATTAGCTTTGCAAACAACCTATGGCGAAGAATCAATTCAGATAGTGAATCCTAATAACAAATCAATCTAGCATTCAGAGAAAACCCTATTGAGAACCCTGAACCTAACAAGAGATCTACTCAAACATGGAAATTGAAACAATAAACATAACTGAATAAATCATCAATAGAATAAATAAGAATAGAGAATATAACAGAGGTTCAAAATCTTCTCTCAGACGAACAGAGTTCAGAATTGTTTCCTCTCTCTCCAGCTCTCTCTGAAATCCTCAAAATAATCTTAATGAAAAGCACACAGCCAAAGTGGCTGTAAAACCTAATTTAATAGTCTAAACACTAATTGGGGTCTTCTTGTAAATATTAAAGTCTTCTGGGAAAGTTTTGCAATTCTTCAAACTTCATTAAAGTCGCGACTTGTAATCTGCTTCGATGGGTGTCGATCGATACCAGGGGTATCGATCGATGCTTGACGCTTTGATCAGACATTTAGTCACCAGACTTCAGTTTTGTTCCAGAACGCTCCATAAAACTCCAATATCTCCAATAATGCTCCAAGTGTGCTAAAACCTGTAAAAGACTCTAAAAGATTCTATAATAGAATAAAGACTCGATAAAACGGACTTATATCATGGCTTAAACAGGGTAAAAACCATGATATATCAACTCCCCCAGACTTAGCCTTTGCTTGCCCTAAAGCAAATAGAAGACTAAACCAGAGAAAGAGGTTTGAAAACGTAGAGACTCACCTGTTCATGAAACATTAAAATGACCAATTTCCCAAGCACCTAAATGTTACCTCACCAGCTATTTGATCTAACCACCATGTACTTCTCCGTAGACATTCACAGCTTCCCAGACTACACACATTATCTCACAGCATCGTTCGATCAAGCCATCCTCGCCAGTTTCATCGCTGTGGATTAATATCAAGAACCTTCTAGATTCTTTCCCATACAATATCATGACAAGGAACCACATTTTTCACACTTTTTGGTATTATTTCTCTCCCCGAGACTTATTTATTATTATGTTCTCTTTTTTTAGATCTGCATATACATATCAAGGTACGAGACGCGAGTATTGATGGTGTTTGCCACCAAATCCCCGGTTCTTCCCTCTCAATGTGTCAAAGGGTGTAGGCGAATAATGACATCATAGGAAAATCCTAGCCTCGCTTCCAATCCTTTGTGTGATCATTCCCTCTAAAGTAGAATAATGGGATCGCTGGAAATTTTCCTAACCCTCTACTCAGAAGAAAATCATTTCATCTTTTAATGCACTTATTTATTAATTAACTTGTAACAGGGAGAGAATTATCATTCTTTTAAAACACATGGGTTCCTTTGTTAGATACGAATGAGGAATCAAGCTCTATAGATACTAACCACATCGATGAAGTGCAAAAATTTGGCTCAGTCTTTAAGGAACTTTGTTGGAAACATGAGTGTCTTCTGGTTAACTGGTAAGCCTTTGGATTTTTCATTAGTCGATCTAGAGCTGATTCTGTAACAATGGTCACTTAGAAGCAAGGCCAGCTCAATAGATTCAAGAAAAAGATCACAGTCTCAGACAAAGTTTTGACTCAATAAAACAACGAATGACTCAAAAACGGACTGACTCTAAGAAAAACAAAAACAAAGTCAGCGACTACCTCCCCCAGACTTAAAAAACACTGTCCACAGTGTTATCTAGCCTAGAGTTGGTGAAAGAAAACAAATGAACTGAATGGAAATATGATAAACAAGAAGTTACCGTGCTGGAACATTGAGTATCGATCGACACACAGCTTGGTATCGGTCGATACCAAGCTTAAATCGACACATGTCCTTCTTATTCGCGTAGGGTGTCGACCGATACCCAAGGGTATCGATCGACACTCAGGCGATTTCGTTGTGCTCCTTGTTTATCCTGAAACAGACCGAAAAACGAAAAATAAAAAGAAAAAGACTCAAAAACAAACTCACCTGTGGGTTGCCTCCAACTCAGCGCTTTTTTAACGTCACGAGCTTGACTGTACGGATGATCAGTCGGAAGGAAGTAGGGAACGCACTCCCATGCAAGTCCCACAACTAGACACTTCCAAACTCAGAGTTTTGCGTAGCATACGCTCAATAACTTCTTGCCCTTTCTCTTTCAGCTCTGGAGTTAGGATGATTTTGGCTTTAGAGAATGGTTTCGAGCGCCCCTTGCACTTCACCTTGTACTCGATCGAATCTCCATCGCACTTCTGAGGGGCTAAAGTGACACATGTGGCACACTCGACTTTTCTGTTCTTCACCTCTGTCTTTGCCTTAGTCTTTTTGATGACTTTCCTGGCGATGATAGGAGGATGATCCAGAGCTTCTGTGATAGTTGGCACAGCATCAGGCTCGTCCAAAAGATCAACCATCAATGTTTCTCCTGCACAAACAGTGATACAAGAAATCCGTTTCGGAGTCCGTCTAGAAGGGATGGCTTCGTAGGAGACCTATTTGTCAATGTATGAGAATGAAATCCTCCTACTGGGTGTGTCCATAATTGCGCTAGCAGTAGCCATGAACGGTCTCCCAAGAATCAAAGGCATGCTAGACATTGCATGCATCTCCACAACCTGAAAATCAGTAGCAACCATAAAGTCTCCTACCTTAACCATCAAGTCAGGGATTGTACCGTATGGAACAGATGTGGAAGAGTTCGCGAATGTGAGAGGCATCTGAGTAGATCGTATGTCATCGATCTTAAGTGTCTCTGCAAGTGCCTTAGACATGACATTCACGCTAGACCCTGAATCAACCAGTGATTCCTTGATTTCGACTCTAGAGATGGAGCATGGAGCTGAAAATATCCCTGGGTCTTCCATCTTAGTCAACCGCTTCAGTGGAGGCGGTGAACTCCTGACTTTGACGAAAAGTGCCTTAATCCCTTCCTCAGTTTCTCTGCAATCTCGAAAGTGGCTTAGCAGAGGGCGGCATTCTAGGGCTTCTTTAAAAGTGTGTGTGTGTGGAAATCTTCGTACCATCTTCTCAAAGCCACGCAGCTGCTTTGGGGAAATGGGGTCCCTGAGGTGTTTGGGTAATCGGGGGTATGGAACTTTAGGCTTGTAGACACGTTCCTATATTATCTCCGGCCCTTTCACGTTCTCTAGTTCAGATTGCGATGGGTGTCGATCGATACCAGGGAGGTTTCGATCGACACAAAGTTCATGTATCGGTTCTTCAGCAGTGGTTTCGATCGATACCGGGATGGTGTCGATCGATACTAACGAATCAGCTTCGAAATCACCTTCGGAAAGGTGTTCGAGATTTCCTGTAATGGGAAAGGTGATGGCATTGACATATTCGTTACGTGCCTGAGTCGCCTTTGCTTTCACAGCTGCTGCAGTTTGAGCCACTTGCAATTCCAGCATCTTCTGATGGGTATTGAGAGCATCGATCCTTCCGCTCAGATCCTTGTACACCTCATCTATCCTTCCGTTGAGATTCACTGTGAGCTGCTGCTATCCTTGAACCAGATGTTCAAATATAGCCTCGATCTTGCTATCTGGGAGCTTAGAAGGTACATACTGATAAGATGAATTCCCATAGTTCCTGACATACCCACTGTTCTGAGATGTTTTCTGGCTAAACAGATTTGGCCCTTCTTGCTGCCAGTTGTTGTTGAAGTTTCGGTTGTTGTTGAATTGATGTCTCTGACCCTGAAAACCAGAACCACCAATGTAGTTAACATCCTCCGCTTCATCCTCGTTAAATACCTCGACATCTTCAGCAAAGTGAACAACTTTCTGTGTCTTGCCCATCAGAAGACTATGCATAGAATCCAACTTAGCTTGAAAGTCAGCGATCTGTGAACCATCCACGTTACCAGCTAGCTTCTTCCGCTCAAAATCAGCATTCTTGGTGCTATTGCTAGACGCCAAGTTCTCAATCAGGACATAGGCTTCATCAGGATACCTGGTGTTCAAGTTTCCATTGCTTGAAGCATCCAAAGTCATTTGGTACCTCCAATCAAGTCCTCTAAAGAAGAACCCCATCAGCTGAACATCAGAGTAACCATGATGTGGACAGTCTCTCTGGTACGATTTAAACCTCGTCCAAGCAGCCTTGAACGCCTCAGTAGGTCCTTGAGAAAATTGCGAGATATTTTTCCTCAGGTCCTCGGATCTTGCATCATCATAAAAATTGGTCAGGAAAACAGTCTTAGTTTCCTCCCATTTAGTCAGCGATCCAGGAGGTAACTGCTTCAGCCAGTAAGTTGCTTCTCCACCAAGAGAGTATGGGAAAAGCTTGCAGAAAAGGTAGTCGTAAGAGACTCCATTGCTCTTGATGCTAGTGACCAAGTCCTCGAACCTTTCGATATGATCCATGGGATGTTCGCTGGAAAGACCATGGAAAGGATGCTGTCCCACAAGAGTGTATTATGCAGGTTTCAGCTCAAAGTCATTCCTTGGGAAAGCAGGAGGACGGATCGCGGAGCGATTTGCGTTAAACTGGTCAGGTTTGTTGCACTCACCAATCGTCCTACCACGGTTAACCACAGCGTTCTCAGCATTCACTGGATTCGCGTTCCCAGCGGCATTCCCAGCGACAACAGGAGCACATGGAATGATGTTCCCCTCTCCATCCAGAAGTTGTCCTCTCTCACTGCACAAACGACCCTCTCGGTCTCTGTAGGCACCAGCCTCATCTCGAACCAACTCTACTTGATTGTTGTTCATCTCTGCTGGTTTCTTTGCCTTTCTGTTTGTGTGTTCTACAAGTGCTAGTTGCTCCAATGACAGTTCAACTAGCTGAGTGTTCTTGTTACTTCTTGTCTTATGATATGGCATACACCTAAAAACAGAAGTCAAGAACGTAAGTAACTTGGTAGCACGATGAGTATCGATCGATACAAAGTGGTGTCGATCTATATCAACAATAGAGGACGACGAGTATCGATCGATACCGACGAACTTAGTTGAAATTCACAAACGTAATCTAATGGCGAATTGAGTCCCCGGCAACGGCGCCAAATTTGATATACTCAAATTAATACCCTAAAAGTACTAAGCAGTATAGTAGGGGTCGAACACAAGGACTCACAGAAACACACAATAGATTAAAGATGTGAGAATTACGCTAAGTGATTAATGGTATTGAAAACAGAATGCAAGTTAAAACGGTTGAAAATCAATTGGAGAATGATAGGTTCAGTGTATTTCTCAGGGAATCACTAAATGTAGATAAATGAACTAACATGATTCAGATTTAGTACGGTTCTTGAACTCAAATCACTAAGATATAGCTAACCAACTCTCGTTGCGAAAACTATCTAAGGCTAAATCCTAGGAATTCCAAATCTCTTTGCGAATCGTAAAGTCTAAACCAAATTTTATTATCAAGTTTGATTTGTTCACAAAACAACTAAACCAAATCTCTATGCGAATAGTTATTTTGCTCACCCTAGGTTCTGTCAGGTAATTAATCGCACTCTCGCGCCTAATCAATTATCCTAAGATCTAAGTTCTAGGTGATCAATCTAGAATTAGCTTTACAAACAACCTATGGCGAAGAATCAATTCAAATTGTGAATCCTAATAACAAAACAATCTAGCATTCAGAGAAAACCCTATTGAGAACCCTGAACCTAAAAAGAGATCTACTCAGACATGGAAATTGAAACAATCAACATAACTGAATAAATCATCAATAGAATAAATAAGAGTAGAGAATAAAACAGAGGTTCGAAATCTTCTCTCAGACGAACATAGTTCTGACTTGTCTCCTCTCTCTCCAGCTCTCTATGAAATCCTCAAAATAATCTTAATGAAAAGCACACAGCCAAAGTGGCTGTAAAACCTAATTTAATAGTCTAAACACGAATTGGGGTCTTCTTGTAAATATTAAAGACTTCTGCGCAAGTTCTGCAATTCTCCAAACTTCATTAAAGTCGCGACTTTTAATTTGCTTCGATGGGTGTCGATCGATACCAGGGGTATCGATTGATGCTTGACGCTTTGATCAGACATTTAGTCACCAGACTTCAGTTTTGCTCCAGAATGCTCCATAAAACTCCAATATCTCCAATAATGCTACAAGTGTGCTAAAAGCTGTAAAAGACTCTAAAAGACTCTATAATATAATAAAGACTCGATAAAATGGACTTATATCATGGTTTAAACAGGGTAAAAACCATGATATATCAACTCCCCCAGACTTAGCCTTTGCTTGCCCTCAAGAAAATAGAAGACTAAACCAGAGAAAGAGGTTTGAAAACGTAGAGACTCACCTGTACATGAAACATTAAAATGACCAATTTCCCAAGCACCCAAATGTTACCTAACCAGCTTTTTGATCTAACCACCATGTACTTCTCCGTAGATATTCGCAGCTTCCCAGACTACACACATTATCTCACAGCATCGTTCGATCAAGCCATCCTCGCCAGTTTCATCGCTATGGATTAATATCAAGAACCTTCTAGATTCTTTCCCATACAGTATCATGACAAGGAATCACCTTTTTCACACTTTTTAGATCTGCATATACATTTCAAGGTATGAGACGCGAGTATTGATGGTGTTTGCCACCAAACTCCGGTTCTTCCCTCTCAATGTATCAAAGGATGTACGCGAATAATGGCATCATAGGAAAATCCTAGCCTCGCTTCCAATCCTTTTTGTGATCATTCCCTCTAAAGTAGAATAATAGGATCGTTGGAAATTTTCCTAACCCTCTACTCAGAAGAAAATCATTTCATCTTTTAATGCACTTATTTATTAATTAACTTGTAACAGGGAGAGAATTATCATTCTTTTAAAACACATGGGTTCCTTTGTCAGATACGAATGAGGAATCAAGCTCTATAGATACTAACCACATCGATGAAGTGCAAAAATTTGGCTCAGGCTTTAAGGAACTTTGCTGGAAACATAAGTGTCTTCTGGTTAACTGGTCAGCTTTTGGATTTTTCATTAGTCGTTCTAGAGCTGATTCTTTAACAATGGTCACTTAGAAGCAAGGTCAGCTCAATAGATTCAAGAAAAATATCACAGTAACAGACAAAGTTTTGACGCAATAAAACAACGAATGACTCAAAAACGGACTGACTCTGAGAAAAACAAAAACAAAGTCAGCGACTACCTCCCCCAGACTTAAACAACACTGACCCCAGTGTTATATAGCCTAGAGTTGGTGAAAGAAAACAAATGAACTGAATGGAAATATGATAAACAAGAAGTTACCGTGCTGGAACATTGAGTATCGATCGACACACAGCTTGGTATCGGTCGATACCAAGCTTAAATCGACACATGTCCTTATTCGCGTAGGGTGTCGACCAATACCCAAGGGTATCGATCGACACTCAGGAAATTTCGTTGTGCTCATTGTTTATCCTGAAACAGACCCAAAAACAAAAAATAAGAAGAAAAAGACTCAAAAACAAACTCACCAGTGGGTTGCCTCCCACTCAGCGCTTGTTTAACGTCACGAGCTTGACTGTAGGGACGATCAGTCTGAAAGGTGTAGGGAACGCACTCCCATGCAAGTCCCACAACTATACACTTCCAAACTCAGAGTTTTGCGCAGCATACGCTCAATAACTTCTTGCCCTTTCTCTTTCAGCTTTGGAGTTAGGATGATTTTGGCTTTAGAGAATGGTTTTGAGCGCCCCTTGCACTTCACCTTGTACTCGATCGAATCTCCATCGCACTTCTGAGGGGCTAAAGTTACACATGTGGCACACTCGACTTTTCTGTTCTTCACCTCCGTCTTTGCCTTAGTCTTTTTGATGACTCTCCTGGCGATGATAGGAGGATGATCCAGAGCTTCTATGACAGTTGGCACAGCATCAGGCTCGTCCAAAAGATCAACCATCATTGTTTCTCCTGCACCAACAGTGATACAAGAAATCCGTTTCGGAGTCCGTCTAGAAGGGATGGCTTCGTAGGAGACCTGTTTGTCAATGTATGAGTATGAAATCCTCCTACTGGGTGTGTCCATAATTGCGCCAGCAGTAGCCATCAACGGTCTCCCAATAATCAAAGGCTAGCTAAACCTTGCATGCATCTCCACAACCTGAAAATCAGTAGGAACCAGACAGTCTCCTACCTTAACCATCAAGTCAGGGATTGTACCGTACATAACATATGTGGAAGAGTTCGCGAATGTGAGAGGCATCTGAGTAGGTCGTATGTCATCGATCTTAAGCTTCTCTGCAAGTGCCTTAGACACGACATTCATGCTAGACCCTGAATCAACCAGTGATTGCTTGATTTCGACTCCATAGATGGAGCATGAAACTAAAAATTTCCCTGGGTCTTCCATCTTTGTCAACCGCTTCAGTGGAGGCGGTGAACTCCTGACTTTGGCGAAAAGTGCCTTAATCTCTTCCTCAGTTTCTCTGCAATATCGAAAGTGGCTTAGCAGAGGGCGGCATTCTAGGGCTTCTTCAAAAGTGTGTGTGTGTGGAATTCTTGGTACCATCTTCTCAAAGCCACGCAGCTGCTTTGGGGAAATGGGGTCCCTGAGGTGTCTGGGTAATCAGGGGTATGGAACTTTAGGCTTGTAGACACGTTCCTCAATTATCTCCGGCCCTTTCACGGTCTCTGGTTCAGATTGCGATGGGTGTTGATCTATACCAGGGAGGTGTCGATCGACACAAGGTTCATGTATCGGTTCTTCAGCAGTGGTTTCGATCGATACCGGGATGGTGTCGATCGATACTGACGAATCAGCTTCGAAATCACCTTCTGAAAGGTGTTCCAGATTTCCTGCACTGGGAAAGGTGATGGCATTGACATATTCGTTCTGTGCCTGAGTCGCCTTTGCTTTCACAGCTGCTGCAGTTTGAGCCACTTGCGTTTCCAGCATATTCTGATGGGTATTGAGAGAATCGATCCTTCCGCTCAGATCCTTGTACACCTCATCTATCTTTCCGTTGAGATTCCCTGTGAGCTGCTGTCTTTGAACCAGCTGTTCAAACATAGCCTCGATCTTGCTATCCGGGAGCTTAGCAGGTACATACTGATAAGATGAATTCCCATATTTCCTGACATACCCACTGTTCTGAGATGGTTTCTGGCTAAACTGATTCGACCCTCCTTGCTGCGAGTTGTTGTTGAAGTTTCGGTTGTTGTTGAATTGATGTCTCTGACCCTGAAAACCAGAACCACCAATGTAGTTAACATCCTCCACTTCATCCTCGTTGAATACCTCGACATCTTCAGCAAAGTGACCGCTTTCTGTGTCTTGCCCATCAGAAGACTATGCATAGAATCCAACTTAGCTTGAAAGTCAGCGATCTGTGAACCATCCACGTTACAAGCTAGCTTCTTCCGCTCAAAATCAGCATTCTTGGTGCTATTGCTAGACGCAAATTCTCAATCAGGACATAGGCTTCATCAGGATACCTGGTGTTGAAGTTTCCATTGCTTGAAGCATCCAAAGTTATTTGGTACCTCCAATAAAGTCCTCTAAAGAAGAACCCCATCAACTGAACATCAGAGTATCCATGATGTGGACAGTCTCTCTGGTACGATTTGAACCTACTCCAAGCAGCCTTGAACGCCCAGTAGGTCCTTGAGAAAATTGCGAGATCTTGTTCCTCAGGTCCTCGGATCTTGGATGATCATAAAAATTGGTCAGGAAAGCAGTCTTAGTTTCCTCCCAGTTAGTCAGCGATCCAGGAGGTAACTGCTTCAGCCAGTAAGTTGCTTCCCCACCAAGAGAGTATGGGAAAAGCTTGCAGAAAAGGTAGTCGTAAGAGACTCCATTGCTCTTGATGCTAGTGACCAAGTCCTCGAACCTTTCGATATGATCCATGGGATGTTCTCTGGAAAGACCATGGAAAGGATGCTGTCCCACAAGAGTGTAGTATGCAGGTTTCAGCTCAAAGTCATTCCTTGGGAAAGCAGGAGGACGGATCGCGGAGCGATTTGCGTAAAACTGGTCAGGTTTGTTGCACTCACCAATCGTCCTACCACGGTTAACCACAGCGTTCTCAGCATTCACTGGATTCGCGTTCCCAACGGCATTCCCAGCGACAACAGGAGCAGGTGGAATGATGTTCCCCTCTCCATCCAGACGGTGTTCTCTCTCATTGCACAAACGACCCTCTCGGTCTCTGTAGGCACCAGCCTCATCTCTAACCAACTCTACTTGATTGTTGTTCATCTCTGCTGGTTTCTTTGCCTTTCTGTTTGTGCGTTCTACAAGTGCTAGTTGCTCCAATGACAGTTCAACTAGCTGAGTGTTCTTGTTCCTTCTTGTCTTATGATATGGCATACACCTGAAAACAGAAGTCAAGAACGTAAGTAATTTGGTAGCACGATGAGTATCGATCGATACCAAGTGGTGTCGATCGATATCAACAAAAGAGGACGATGAGTATCGACCGATATTAGTGAGTATCGATCGATACCGACGAACTTAGTCGAAATTCACAAAGGCAATCTAATGGTGAATTGAGTCTCCGGAAACGGCGCCAAATTTGATATGCTCAAATTAATACCTTAATTGTACTAAGCAGTAGTTGCAGTATAGTAGGGGTCGAACACAAGGACTCACAAAAACACACAATAGATTAAAGATGTGAGAATTACGCTAAGTGATTAATGGTATTGAAAACATAATGCAAGTTAAAACGGTTGTGAAATCAATTGGAGAAAGATAGGTTAAGGGTATTTCTCAGGGAATCACTAAATGCGGATAAATTAACTAACATGATTCAGATTTAGTACGGTTCTTGAACTCAAATCACTAAGATATAGCTAACCAACTCTCTTTGCGAAAACTATCTAATTCTAAATCCTAGGAATTCCAAATCTCTTTGCGAATCCTAAAGTCTAAACCAGCTTTTATTATCAATTTTGATTTGTTCACAAAACAACTAAACCAAATCTCTTTGCAAATAGTTATTTTGCTCACCCTAGGTTCTGTCAGGTAATTAATCGCACTCTCGCGCTTAATCAATTATCCTAAGATCTAAGTTCTAGGTGATCAATCTAGAATTAGCTTTGCAAAAAACCTATGGCGAAGAATCAATTCAGATAGTGAATCCTAATAACAAATCAATCTAGCATTCAGAGAAAACCATATTGAGAACCCTGAACATAACAAGAGATCTACTCAGACATGGAAATTGAAACAATCAACATAACTGAATAAATCATCAATAGAATAAATAAGAGTAGAGAATAAAACAGAGGTTCGAAATCTTCTCTCGGAGGAACAGAGTTCTGACTTGTCTCCTCTCTCTCCAGCCCTCTCTGAAATCCTCAAAATAATCTTAATGAAAAGCACACAGCCAAAGTGGCTGTAAAACCTAATTTAATAGTCTAAACACGAATTGAGGTCTTCTTGTAAATATTAAAGTCTTATGGGCAAGTTCTGCAATTCTTCAAACTTCATTAAAGTCGCGATACCCCTGGTATCGATCGATGCTTGACGCTTTGATCAGACATTTAGTCACCAGACTTCAGTTTTGCTCCAGAACGCTCCATAAAACTCCAATATCTCCAATAATGCTCCAAGTGTGCTAAACCTGTAAAAGACTCTAAAAGACTCTATAATAGAATAAAGACTCGATAAAACGGACTTATATCATGGCTTAAACAGGGTAAAAACAATGATATATCAGGCGGTATTCCAAATCTTCTTCAAAAGAAATCGTATGGGGAATCCTTCTTACCATCTTCTCAAAACCTAGAAACTTCTCTGTTATTGGATTCATGAGATGTCTAGGTGGTCGAGGATATGGTACCTTAGCTTGTAAACGCATTCCTCAGTCATCTCCGGTTTTTCACAATTTTTGGCTCAGTCTGCGAGGGGTGTCGACCAATACCAGTTTGGTGTCGATCAATACAAGGCTTCCGTGTCGTGTCTTCACCTCGGTATCGATCGATACCAGCAGTGGTGTCGGTCGATACAGACGAATTATGCTCGAAATCACCTTCAATCTCTGCAAATTTTTCTGCATCCAAACCCTTTTCTACCAGTGCAAGGACCTCTTCAGCACTTCTTGAGGTGATTAAATTGACGTATTCATTCTGTGAATGAACCATCTTTCCCTTGACAGCTGCTGCAGTTTGAGCTACTTGAGTTTCCAGCATCTTCTGATGAATACTGAGAGATTCCATTTTCCCATTCAGGTCTGTGTACATAGTATCCATCTTCCCATTAAAATTCACTGTCATCTTCTACTGTCCCTCAAGAATCTGTTCCAACATAGATTCAACTTTGCTTTCAAGAGTTTTGGGTGGTGGAGATTGGTACCCTCCTTGCTGAGCATTGTTGGTGAAGTGTCGGTTGTTGTTCTGCTGGTATTGATACCTTTGACCTTGAAAACCAGAACCACCAATGTAGTTAACACCTTCCACTTCATCCTCAGTAGCAAAGTGGACCGCTTTTTGGTTCTTTCCCATCAACAGATTGTGCACCGAATCCAACTTAGCATCCACCTCAGCAATCTGCGATCCATCCATACCTCCAGTCTGCTTCTTTTGCTCAAAGTCTGCATTCTTGGTGTTATTGGTAGACGCCAAGTTCTCAATAAGCACACAAGCATCGTCAGGATACATGGTGTTAAAATTCCCATTACTCGCAGCATCCAAAGCCATCTGGTAGAAAGTACCCAACAACTGAACCTGAGTAAACCCTTGGTGCGGACAATCTCTCTGATATAACCTGAAACGAATCCAAGCAGCCTTGAACACCTCAGTCGCTCCCTGAGAAAACTGAGAAATCTTGTTCCTGAGCTCTTCGGATCTCACATCATGATAGAAATGATTCAGGAACGCATTATTCGTCTCCACCCATGTAGTCAGCAAATCAGGAGACAACTGCTTCAGCCAATAAGCTGCATCCCCACTAAGAGAGTATGGGAAGAGCTTACAGAAGAGGAAGTCATTGGACACTCCATTGTATTTGATGCTAGTGGCTAAATCCTCAAATTTCTCAATGTGATCCATGGGGTGTTCATGAGAAAGACCATGAAAAAGGTGCTGACCCACAAGAGTGAAGTATGCAGGTTATATCTCAAAGTCATTCCTCTGAAAAGCAGGAGGGCGAATCGCTGATCGATTGGCATAGAACTGACCAGGCCTGTTGTACTCACCGATTGTTCTACCACGATTAACCACATCATTCCCATCATTCACAGAAACTGCAGGGACAATGATGTTTCCAGATTCATCAAGTCGCTGCCCTCTCTAATTGCACAATTGACCCTCTTGGTCTCTCAAAGCTCCAGCATCATCACGAATCAATACCACTGGATTGTTCATCTCTGCTGGCTTCTTTGTTTTCCGGTTTGTGCGTTCCAAAACTGCTAGCTCATTGTTGGAAAGATTAACTAGCTGAGTGCTCTTGTTCCTCCTGGTTTCGCGAGTGGGCATACACCTGAAACACACTAGAAAAGGCACGTAAGTAACAAAAAAAATAAAAAGAAAACGATGAGTATCGACCGACACTGAATAGTATCGATCGATACACGACAAACTTATTCGAAATTCTAGACTAAAATCTAATGGCGAAATTTAGAGTCCCTGGCAACGGCGCCAAATTTGATATTCTCAAATTAATACCCGAAAAGTACTAAAGCAGTAGTTGTAGTAAAGTACGGGTCGAACCACAAAGACTCAAGAAAATCACACAATAGACCAAATAGTTTCGAATCAAGCTAAGCAATCCAGTTGAAACAAAAACAATAAACAATAGAAAAGGATGTAAAATCGATGGAAGAATATAGGCCCATGGTATTTCTCAAGAGATCAATGAAAGCACGTAACCAATCAGTCATGATTCAGATTTAGAGCGGTTCTTGAACTCAAATCGCTAAGTTATAATTAACCAAATATCGTTGCGAGAATTATCTAAATCTAAACTTCAGAATCCCAAATCTCTTTGCAAATTCCTAAGAATAAATCAGCCTTAATATCGAGTTTTATGTGTTCACAAATCAACTAAACCAAATCTCTTTGCGAATAATTAATTTGCTCACCCTAGGTTATGTCAGATTACTCAATTGCACTGTCGTGCCTAATCAATCTAAGTTCCAGATTTGTCAACCTAGAATTAGCTTTGAGAACAACCTGTGGTGAAGAACTAATTCAGATGGTGAATCCTAACTAATCAATTACCAGCAATCAGAGAAAACCCTAAACCTATGATGGATCTACTCAGACATGGAGAATGAAACAATAAACATAACTGTATAAATCATTAAATTAAACAATAAGAAAAGAGTAACAAGAGGGTTCAAAATCTTCTCTCGGACGTACAGAGTTTCAGACTTGTCTTCCTCACAAAGCTCTCTCTCAAAAACCAAAGTAAAATAAAGCGTAGCCTCCAACAGGTGGTTGAAAAACCTAATAAATAAGTTAAAACCTAATAAACCTAATGCTCATGCAAAGCTACCATAACTGTATAGAAGGTTGAGGAACAAGCCATGGTATTGATGACAATTGATGAGCATGAAAAGGCAATTGATGAGATCTCCAACCTTCTATACGGTTCCAAGGTCGATGCTAAAGAGGTGATGGTTTGCAAGGATGATGAGGTTGAAGTTCCAAGAGTTGAGCGTGTGGGTAGTTGTGCAACAATGGAGGTGGTTTCACCCCCAAAGGCTAGTTTTGAGAAGGAGGGATCTTATGGAGAAAGAGCTTTTGGTTATGGTAATGGTGAAGAAGCCCATGCATTGGATGGAGATTGTTTAGCATCCCTCTTCCACACAACTATGGAATTTGAGGTTGAAAGTAGGGAGGTTGCAAAAAATAGAACAAGAACCAAGGCCAAGATGAAAAACGAACCAAGCAAGCTTGATGGGTCAAAGTCCCTGCTAGACAAGCCCTCCATCATGACTCTCACTCCTTGGAAGTACAAGGATGGAGTGATTGAGTACAAGATCAATTGCAAGGGATGGCATAAACATTTTTCCTCCGTCAAGGCGATCCTCACACCCGAGCTCAAAGAGAAAGGGGAAGCCGGTCTTGAGGAAATCATGAGCAAGGTGCTCAAACTTGAATTAAAGGATCCACCATGGAGTGCTTACACTCCCCTCTCACCCGCCTAAAAGGGTAACCAAATTCAAACTTAGTGACTTTAAACAAAGTGCTCTTGGGAGACACCCCAAACTTATCCATGTACATACTCTCTTTCTATGCCTTTCTATGTTTTCTTGTTCTTTTTTATGGGTTTGCTTAGTGTGATTAGGTTCTTGATGGTCTAATGGTCGTGGACTTAAAGACAAAGGTGTGTAGGATTGAGGTGATCACTCTCGTTCCCTCCATTCATTTTCAAGGTAATACTCCAAACTTTGCATATAACATTTATAATCATATATTATTTCCTTCTTTCATGCATTGTTTAGCTCTCTCTTAAACGTTTTTTACACAAGGGACTGTGTAATTTATGTTTGGGGGAGGGTTTGTGTGTTATCTAACTTTGTTTTTGGTGTTCTTATTTTGTCTTTTGCATCTTGAGTCTCATGCATATCATGCATTTTCAATAAATTTGAAAAATTTTGAATTTTTTTTGCATTTCATATCTAGGATTGAGTCTAGATGCATAGTATATAAGGTAGCTTTGCATGAGCATTAGGAGCAATGATAGATTTGTCCTTGTAAAGTACCATATTAAGAGCTTATTCCAATGCCATTGTTACTAGTTACTTGATGCTTTGATCTCGTGTAGAAATTAAGAACGAACCATGCCTTGATCTCATGTCTTATTGTTCTTGCCTTGATTGAAGCAAACCTTGACTTGAATTCAACCCCATCTAAGTGATAACCTTAAATTTGACTTGTAAATATTGTGTTTATGCATTTTCGAATGAATTTGTAGATCACTTCATACATACTTGGATAATCTTTTCCCTTTCACGACTCTTGTTTATCCAAGTAGCCATATCCCATCATTGGAATGGTTTCCCCTACCCTAACCTCAACCTTCTTTCTAGCCATTGATATTTGTGTGTGATTGGTGAGGCCTTCTTTTGAGCAAACTTGGCAAAAAGTGTTAGGTTTAGGGCGACAAGAAGGAATTCTCATGTAGATTTAGCTCCATCATCACGGAGTTAATCTAGGGGCTAGATAGGTTGGTGGTTCTTGGTTTAAGTATGGGGGAACGGTTTGGAAATTTGGTGAACGGATGTGTTTGGAATAGATTGTGGAATGGGAAAGATGAATAAGGAGAAGGGAAAAGGGGATCAAATTTATAGATTGGTTGGTGCAAAATTATAAGACTAGCTCTAAGAATAAGATAACCTCAAGAGATCCAAAGAAAAAGAAGAAAGCCGAAAAGGCCAAAGCATCAAAGAAGAAAAAGAGGCGTGAACAAAAATGAAGAAAAAGGATAGCTAGGTCACAACAAAGAAGCACCAAACCATGCGAACAAGGAAGAAGAAGTTAATCCCCGAATGAGAAGAATGTGAAGTGAAAGGACAAGAAGCATGTTTGGGTTTAAGAAGGCAAATGCCTTAAGATAAAAAGGGTAGCTTAGGATGTGGGCACAAACGGGTTAGAAGGCTTTAGGTTAGAGACACTTTAGGCATTTGGGTAGATGAGAATTCTCCCTTGTATGCATAAGTTGCCATTTACCTTTAGCATTTTGCTAAAGTTTGCTCTTTCCATTAGAGATCCTTGTACTTGATTACCCATGCATGATAATGAGATCATCTTCATCTCATAACCTAACCCTTAGCCAAACCAATTCATTTGATCTTGCATAAACATGATTCACGCCTATTACACTTAATCAATGTCAAGAGGTTGGAAGATATGAAAGTTTGTGTAAGTTGAGGTTCGAATGTAAGTCATGCAAGGACAAGTATGGCTAGTCACTTTTTAGTAAGTTTGTTTGATCACATCAAGAAGTTTGCAACTTGTACATTGAACTTGGATTCTTTTTATGGAACTTTTTGATTTGATCTCCCATTTTTAGTCTTCGCCCTTTTTTTATTCTTGTTTGCTTGAGGACAAGCAAATGTTTAAGTTTGGGGGAATTGATATACTCATATATTGCATGTTTTAGCATATATTTCACTTAGAGCTGTGTGTCATTTACATGCATAATCATGGTTTTGTCTTGAATTTAGGTACCATTTAGAGATTAGGATATTTGCATTATGTATAGTGAGTTCTTGCATGTTTTGGAATACTTTCTAGGTGATTGGATGCAGTTTGGCTATATTTGGAGAAATGGGCCGAAGTAGAATGCAAAGTCCATCCTAGACGCCGGAAATATGTTGCTGGACGGCGGCCCTCCAATATGAATCAGCTTTGACAACCTTCATGGAAGTTGTAGAGGAGTGAGTTTTCAGTCGAGGGGACTTTTAATTAGGTCATTCGGACATTTGGTTAGGGAGTTAGTGTGGTTTTAAGGAAGACGTATCCGCCTGGCCGAGAGACCAAGGACTACGTCTCACCCGTCATGGAACATGACCATCAATACCACCCCAATTATGACCGGTACATACGTCCGGTGCTGCACCAACTCCCTACCAGGAGGAATAGCGGCCTCCCATACCGGCCCCAATTTGCCCGGCGTAGAAGCTCTCGCCAAAGCCAGCCGAAGTGTCTAAAAGATCAGGCCAAATGAAGACTTTCCCATGCCCAGTTTAATCTGAGGTCTTGATGAAAGTCATAGACAATCGAGCTGAATTTCGTTTAGTGTTAGTTTCATACCATTCAGATAAGCCATTCAAGAGATATGGTAAATATAGCAAGGGCACGTCTGTCTGGCATCCAAACGAGTTCTGCTCCAAATACGACGTCTGAAAGATCAACCCAGACGAAGGGTTTCCACTCCGATTCAACTTCTGCGTTCTTCATAGACGTTGTAGCCCAGTGAGTTAGCTATCCACATGAGGTGGTTAGAGACTATTCGGACATGTATTCCAGGAGGTATCGCGGTTTAACCAACCGGTGCTCTTCTCACCTCGACCCACTTTCAACCAGGTCAATACCCGGTTTGTCCCAGGTTGACCCGGTCCGACCCATCTCAAGAAACACCTTTTAAATATTGTAAAAACAATTTTTTTAGATCTATATCATTTTTATGCTTTCTATCTTTTTCTTTCAAGAACAAAAACCTCTCTTTTAGGGTTTTTGGGATTTTTACCAAGGATCTTTTGATTTATGAAAGTTTGAGTTTAATTCTTGTGTTCTCTCTCTAATATTTCATCTTCCTAATCTCTAATCATGATTAACATTACCTCTTTCACAAGATTTGGTGAGTTGTTCTTGATTAGTGAGTAGTCTTTTAGGATTTAAGGATTTGGTAGATTTAGGGTGATTTGATTGATGATTAATGATGTCTATGATAAGATTATATGATCTCCCTTCTTGATTAGTGGTTTTAAAGTTAGATATAGCTTGAGAAAGTGTATCTAGATCATAAGGCATTTCATGCACACAAGGTGTTCAATGAAATGCCTTGATGAACTAATCTAGAGATATTCATTTCTAGCCTAAGAGATTAGTTGTCTAGAGTGATTATTTGGTTGATTTTGAATGTTTAGACTTAAAACTTGCTAATTAGTGATTCATAAATGAGAATTTGATTTTGAATTAGTGATTAACAAAGTAATTAATGCCTTGAGAGATGATTAGTTAAGATTAGTGATCTTTGCCTAGGGATTAGTCTTCATTAAGCATTGGACATCATTAATTAGCCATTGGATTGCCGTATCTCAATTACCTTATCCTTGAATTCGCCTTTTGTCATTGTTTTATTTACCGTTTAACGTATTTAGCTCTTGTCACTTGTTTTTAAATTGAATAGCTTATTAGATTAAAGTCAAACCCACCTTGTTAGCTTGAATTAAAGAGTGTCTTGCATTCTTGTTGCATTGAACTAGACCCTAGATTGGATTGACACCTAAAATACTACAATGACATGAGTATTTAGGATTGATTCCTAAATAGGATAAAATCCTATTTATCATTTATCCAAAAACGTACTTTTCCTCCAAAATGTACTCTTTTATCCCAAGTTGCCTAAAATGTCTTTTAAAACTCTAAAACATGGAAATCACTTGAAAAAACATTGAAAACAGAGTTAAAACACCTGAAAAAGATATTAAATGATCATAAAAATGGTCAAAAAGAAGTTTGTCCTCAACTACCCCATACTTAGATCTTTGTTTGTCCTCAAACAAAATATAAACCTAACATCAGAAAGAAGTTTTCAAAAACGCAT
This sequence comes from Eutrema japonicum, assembly GCA_030161315.1. Taxonomy (NCBI): domain Eukaryota; kingdom Viridiplantae; phylum Streptophyta; class Magnoliopsida; order Brassicales; family Brassicaceae; genus Eutrema; species Eutrema japonicum. Next base: position 17,483,192 of record BSQW01000012.1, on the reverse strand, counting down.
GAACTAACAAAATCTCAGTGACTGTCCTTCTAAACCATAACCAACGTAATGCATCAATCGGGACTTAGTCTAGAAAATGCTCACAAAGTAGTGCAACGCTAGTCCACGATATCCGTCATGCAAAAATCTAACCACTTAAACCCTAACTTCCAATCAACTAGCTCTTAACATTCATTAAGGGTTACATGATTCTCATCAAAAGTACTAACCAAGACAATCGAGGATAGATATTAAAGGCTTTTAGAAATGAGATTAAAAGTGTTTAATTCGGGTTACCGTATTTTCATCGGAGGATGCTAGATATTATGCAAAACAGCAAGAGAGGATGAAGCTGTTGAAATCCACAATTTCCAGTCACTTTCTACTCGCATAAGTGTTATTGCAAATTCCTCATTTTTCGGAACTTTTCTGTCTTTGACAGAACTTTTCTGCCATTCTCCCAGACTTGGATTTTTCTTCGGATCATGGTTCCAATGGCGTCTTACTCCTCACAAACGAAAAATGGTTGCCTTGGTATAAAAATATAGACCACCTAAGACTATTTAGGCTTTAGTTTCCTTTCCTCTGGTTTTTTTTTTTTTTGAAAGGTGAAACGCCTTTAGAACGGGTGTCTTAAGGAGGACAAAAATTATCAATAATGGGAGATTTCCTAGGAAACTTTTGAGCTTGATTTGTTTTTGATACTTCCTTAACCGAATCCATCTAGTCTTTCATCTCGAGTGAGTGAAAATTGTGTCATTCCTCCCTGTCCGGCTTTTTTACACATATTTTCACATAAGACAACAAGAAAAAAATGTATGAGGTTCAGAAATAATGGCTAAGGTTCGGGGTAGGGTACCAGCTAAAGATGAACTGGCCATCCAGGACAACAAAGAATGGTAAAAGTAAAAGATGTCATGGATATCTGATTCGTTGCCTCGCCTAAAACATTCCGGTTTACTTCAAATAAAGTGAGCTAGTATATCCTATCAGAAAGAATCCGTATGTGTCAAAATCCTTTGGGGATGTCGCATTGCAAGTACTCTAGCTACCGCCTAGTTGACACACCGGGAATTAACCCTGGCGTGGGGTTTTACCCTTTATATCTAAGCCGCAAGTGCACAGCACACGAAGTAGTATTTAGGGATCGAAACCACAGGGATAGACGTTGTCGATTTCTAATGAGTTCTAACTTATATCTAGACGTAAAATATATTTTGGGTTTTGTTACGGTCGTATCTATGAAATCTAAACTAAACTAAGAAATGCAGTAGCTAACTAATTATGTTATCGAGGTTGTAAATCAATTAAACGAAGCGTTGGGCAATCGGAAATTTTCTAGGGTTTATGGCCGATTTTTACAAGGAAATTTCTAGGATTTCTAAAGCGACTTTTGTCGACTTTGGGTTCTTGAACTTGGAACACGTACGCTGCGTGTAGTCTACTCCCGTAATCCTACAAACCAACTCACTTTAGTACTCGGATGGTAGCTTTCGTCTCCGCCCGCACAAGTAGTGAATGATACTCTCGAAGGTCGTTTACGCCCACAATTTTTCCGTAAGTATACTTTAGAAATCTTACGACGGATTCGTTCGTCTACCCTAGGTCAAGCGATTAGATACAACACTCTCGTAGCTCTAAAACACATAATATCAGTTGTTACGACGGTTAGTCAAGCAACGCATTAACAACAAGAATAGAACGAAGAACCCTAATCTGTATCCTAGACTAAAAACCTAATAAGAATCGAACCATGAGAGCCCCTTCAAACCACTATGCCCAACAAGGAGATTACTCAGCCATAGCTGAGGTAATCATATTTAATAAATTAAATAAAAACAGTAAGTAAAAAGGGATGAAGAAAGCTTCTCTATCGAAGAACATGAATCGAGAATCCTTTGCTCCAAACCAAAGAAAACAAGTGCACAAGTCACAAGAGATTCGCTTCTGCCTTCAAGCATAATAAGAATGTAACGTATCTATCTAAGAGACATAAAATAAGTATTTATAAGTGTAATCTTCGTTTAGGGTTTGATGAGAAATTACAGTTTTGGCCTCGGTGAAGAAACAAGTCGATTTGGTCGCAATGGGTCCTGGCCGCGGGTGGAGACTCTCCAGGAGTGGCAGATTGGCAGTTGGCCGCGGCTCCAGCTCCTCCAGGCGCGGTGGGCTTCTCTTCAGGGCAGCTTCATCTGCCTTCAGTGCCTCGGGTATACTTAAGGATCCAACAATTGGATTGCCTCCAATCCAATTGTATTTGAAAGCTGGTTGTCTCTACTTTGTTGTGTCCAAATTTGGGGATGATCAGACGGTGAAAAGGTCTCCATTAGCTGCAAGACTTCTTGACGGTCCAAGTTTATCCAAAAACGTACTTTAGCTCCGAAATGCACTCTTTTATTTCGAGTTACCTGAAACGTCTTTCAAATCTCTAAAATATGAAAATCACTTGAAAATCTTTGAAAACGGAGTTAAAACACCTGCAAAGAATATGAAAGTGATCCATAAAAATGGTCAAAAACTGGTGTTATCACTAGTCTAGTACTAAACCACAAAGAGCTGGCATGACGTGATAGCGTAGAAGTACACAGGCCGAAATCATCATATTTTTGTCTTAATGTTCCTGAAAAATACTTAAGAAAAATCGAAAAAGATTACAAGAAAAATTTAAAATAAAGGCGAAGGATAAAGTTTTTAAAAAATAAGGCAGAAAAATAGTCTCAAAACCAAGAAAATAAATTAGTAACGGATAAACATCCTCCCCCATACTTTTTTTTTAACATCATTTTCATTAAAAGATAAGGTCTTACTACAACAACAATCCAGAATTTGGGAATCGTAAGGATTCCTTTGCTAGATTATCAGCTAACACATTGTCCGGACGAGGGATGTGTTAAAACGAGACAGTAGAAAAAAAATAAGATAGTGATTTGATGTCATGGAGAGGTGATACAAGGATTTTGCCATGTATAAATTACTCAAATGCCTAAGTAGCATATGAGGTATCAAATCAATGGGTATAAATTCCAATCATTAGGATTGCATACAACTTTCTAAGTTAAGCAAGCAAAAGAGGTTTTTTTGTTTCTAACAACCTAAATTATTCAAATTAAAGGCAAGAACACAAGTAAACAAAGCAAAAACAATTTTAACAAATATATAAAGGCAAGCCCTTGGATGAGGTTATTGATTTCGGATCCTTCCATGATCTATCTCGATGTCATTTCACACAATCATGCAATTCCCTTAGCCTAGAACACTTAAACAAGATTAAGCCACTCTCATGGTCCTAATCACTTTGTTAATCACCAAATCAAGAGCAAACCATCGTTTGTGATAGGATGATTAACAAGCAATAAACATAGGTTCCTATGGCCCTAATACTCCTTAGACAACTACTCTCATAGGCTAAGAAAACAAAATCCCTTATTTGGTTCTTAAGGGAATTTCATCGAACACCTTGTGTGCATGAATTCTCTAAGATCTAGATTAACTATATCTAGCCTAATCTAGCATTATGAAAACCAAATAAGATAGGAAAGATTTAAACTAAGTCCTAGACATCAAGATCTACCACGAAATTCACCTAATCTACCTCATCCATGGGCTTAAAACACTACACCAAAACAGCGTTTTTCCTACTGCAAAAATAGTCGGGAATCAGTAGCAAAACACCCTTTTATGACTGATTACCGACTGATTTCTGCGGTAGGTAAAGGTCTAGTCGCAAAAAAATCAGTCACAAAATGGCTACTGATTTACGACTGATATCAGGCAGTCACTATTCAGTCGCTAATCAGTTGCAAACGTTTACGACTGATTAGTGACTGAATAGTGATTGAATGTTGCTACTACTACACTTGTAGTCGGTACTCAGTCGTAAAAATATACGACCGATTAGTGAATGAATAGCGACTGTAGGTTGCTACTACTTACGGTCATCGGTAATCAGTCGTTAAATATGACGACTGCGTTATGATTGATTATCTACTACTTTTGCTACTTATTAACGACTGAAATGAGCATCGGTTTTGTATATCTTGGCATATTTACCACTGTTTACCGACTGTTTATTTAATTTTTTTGCTACTGAAAACCTACGAGTTCTTAATTTGTTTAGCAGTTAAATTGGGTTGGCAATAAAACTTGAAACTCTAAACTCTAAACAGAAGTAAAACAATCTGATAAACATAAACATCAACATCAAATATTATACACCAAGCTACGAATTCATACAGCAAAATAACATAACTTTCATGTTCTAAACCAAAATGGAAGAACAAGTTCTTTCCATTTCCAAAAGAGAACATAAGTTTGAAGTTTAAAGTTTCAAGGGAGAGAGAAGTTAGCTAAATCAGTGGAGAGGAGAGTATGGACCTTCAGCATCTGTTTCTTGGGCAAGGAAAGCGAGGAATCGGTTGTCCGTTTTCAAGAACTTGTTCACAATCGCAAGCTCGGCGGTGTGGGCCTTTTGAGCAGCTGCGAGTCGAGCATTATCTGATTCTTGCTGGGAGATATGAGCAGCTTGTTCCTCCAATTTCCTTTGAGCCGCTTCAAGCTATTGTTGCATATGCTGGAAAGAAGCAAAGGTTTCATGGTGTTTTCCCTTTCCCTTGAGCTGATTCTTGAGGCTTCCAATGCCAAAGAGGTCTCCTCTATCGTTTGTGAACGTAGACTACGAAAAGAAAAGAAATAAAATTAATACCAAACACTATCATCAATCAAAATCCAAAACATAACAACTTAGGGAAGGAAGCAGTTAACCTGAATAAAAAGCTCGTTATCCTCTTCAATGGATAGTTGTGGATGACGACCATCAGAAATCTCTGTGGTCCCAGACTCGAGGTTAGACATCTTCTCTTGCTTTTTCTGCATATAGATCCCATCAACTTGCTCTGATTTTTTATCTGCAAAGGTCCCATCCTTCTTCGTATTAGCCCTGATGAAAACCTCACCGAAACTCACTGGTCTGCCTAATTCCTCAACCTGACATGGAAATCAATCAGATTTAAACTTGAAGTGTTCATCATGCATAATAGTCTTACACTTGCAAGACCATTAGCAACCACTGTAAACATCCTTGCCGTAGATGAAAAAAAAAAAATTAGGAAATCAACAAACCTGAATAGCTAGATCACCAATAGCCAATCGAGAAAGAACTCAGTGAACTTGAAATACCGCATAACAAAATCACATATTGAAATATAACAAAATATCACAGATTGAAAGAACTCCACAAGATACAGTTCTGAACAATATTTATTGACAAGAGAAATGAATACTCAAAGGTTTCTAAGGAAATAATTCATCTTAATACACTAAAACATGGTAAATTATGATTGTAACTTTGAAGTGTTGCTCATGCATAATAGTCTTACACTTGCAAGACCATTAGCAACCACTGTAATCAAGCCTCAAAGATGTCTAATGATTTTTCAAAAAATAAAGATAAACCTCAATATCCAGCCTCAAGAAATAACAACATCACATATTGAAATATCAGAAAATAGTTTCAAGTGACTTACCATTTCTTGTTCGATTTGGCGGTAAGACTTCTGTCCAGAGGCATGTTTGTGAGGCCCGAGACCTTTACGGTCAGACATCCGAGCTGCTGAGGTTGTTGTACTCTTTGTTATTTGTTCATCAGTCCTCCAATGTGCTTTCATTTCTTCCCATATCTTATCAGTGATCCAACTAGGTTGGTCATCATTACTCCTTGCAGAGCTCACCATGTCTTTCAAGCGAACTTGAAGTATGGCTTCGAAATGCCCTTGAACCAAACCTGTTAAAGAAGGATCCCATCTGTGTTTTTTCTACAAACAAAAAAGAAAGATTGGTGTTAGTCTATATAAAACACATACATGTATTAAACAGAAGTTAGTGTTTAGTGTGAGAGAATGTTACCGCGAATTCAACGAACCATCGTTCTACTCTTTCCCTAGGCACAGAGGATAAACTGTAGTAGGGGCCATCAAACTTATTAGTGAAACACTTTGTAACTTGCCTGGTCAGTGAGGATCGATCAAAACCAAACCTACCAAAACCAAAGCACACAGTATCATGTAGGGTTGAGTCCGAATGATGACACAGCATCGATACTATCACAAAGCATTAGAATATATATCTTGAACAATTATCGACAACCAAAACATACTAATCTCTTAAACCTATAAAAATACAATTGTTTTCGTAGTTAAACCTATAAAAATACAATTGTTTCTCTGTAATTGATAAATTTCGACCACTAGTCTAATTCCACATAAGAATTCTTCACTATTCAAAACCACAACTCCTAAAACACATAATACAAGCTTGACATGTATTAACAACTAATTAAAAAGAAAGCAAGAAATTACCATGTTGAATTAGGCTGGACGAGGTCGGGATCGAGAATGGTGATTATCTTCGGCCTTGGCGCAAGTAGCAGCGAGTTCAGAGCCTCCATCTGGTCTTGGGAGAGATTAGGCTCTATCGGAGCTTCGACATTAGGGAAACCTCCATCTTCTTCTACTGTGTTGTGGGAATTTTGGGCTTGAGAACTGTGATGAGATTGAGATGCTAGATATGGAGGCGATTGAGATGGTTGAACTTGAGGCGCTGCAGATGGATGTTGGTGACTCGATTGAGCTGGGCGTAGCGGATCTTCAACCGTTGGAGCTGCTCGAGTCGCGGAATAAACAGGTGCTGGAGTGTGAACCGTTGGAGATGCTCCAGAAGGTAGAGCGTGTGGATTTGCAGACGATGCACGCAGTAGAGGTTGAGCAGAATGAGATGATCTAGACGGACTAGTTGACGTCGGAAAGAGCTTCCTCGGTGGAGGGTAATCTTTGACAGACGGACGATTGTTGTTGGGGAGAACCGGCGAGACAGTTTCTGATGGAGGTTTTGGAGAGAAATCATACGGAGTGGGTAGATTGGCCGGTCTGGCTCTCGATGCTGTTGGTTTCACAAGAAGAACATTCTTCCTCTTCCCACCCATCGCAGAGTGAGAGAGACAGAATCGAGGAAGACGAAGAGAGACAGATCGAGGAAGACGAAGAGAGACAAACTCGAGGAAGGAGGAAGACGATTAGGGTTTCAAATCGCAGAGAGAGGGTTTCGATAATGTTTAAGGGTTACAACTCGCAAATACGAAGAGATTTGGGCCAAAAATTGTCGCGGGTGAAACCAAATTTGGGCCCAAAATTTTGGAGGGTTAATTTCCCAGGTGAATGATCCGAAATTTTTGTTTTTTTTGGCCCAATCAGTCGGTAATCAGTAGGTAATTAGTAGCAAAAGTTTTTTAATTTTTTTATAATTTTTTCATAAATAACATTATAAAACATTAAATAAGTTTAATTTTTAAATAAGTTTAATTTTTGGCCCAATCAGTCGCAAATCGAAGCAAAAATCTCTCTATATCTTGTTTTCGTCTATGATTCAACATGGGTGACTCTTCTGGAAGTTCGAGTGGAACATCAAGGGGTCCCTGGGGAAGAGGAAAAGTGATTGGCTTTCCAAAAATTTGTTGATGTGGGCAGAGAATCGTCTCGAAATTTTCACGATCTGAAGTTAGTTATCGTTGTTCTTCTTGGGTGTTTGCTAGCTGTCGTTGTTGGTGGCATAGTTAAGGCTAGGATGATTGTGTAAGTTAGATATGTTATTGCTAAAGCTTAAATGATTGTAAAAACTTATTTATTAGCCAAAGTTGTAAAAACTTATTTATTAGCCAAATTTGTAAAAACTTGTAACATAATTAGAGCAAACTTGTAATAAAAACCACCAATACAAATTACAAAACTTAAGATATCACATAACATAATTAGTACGGTGCTACACCTTCTACATCTTCGTCATCAGAATCGGATAAGTTACACTGGAATTCGTCATCTGGTTCCGCATCGCCAACATCGTAATCGAGATTTACTGGATTTACTCGTAGTTGTGAATTCTCGACTACGACATCTTCAATTGTAGTCAGCATTACATGATCATCCGTTTCTTGTTGTAAAAGAGTAGGTTCCGCGTCTACATATTCTCCTAAAATATTTTCCCTCGGGTTAACTTTAACAACATTGTGCCACACATTCTTTGGTTTCTTCTTGTATGGGTAAGGGATATAACAAACTTGATCCGCTTGAGAGGTTGTGCAATATCAATGTATAAAATCAGACATATATATAGGGTATCGAGAAAGTGATAAACGGGCGAACGTACCCAGAATAAATGGTTCGTATTTATTGTAGCTTTTCGATGGAAGAATGTCTACAATGCCACCATTACCAATCTGAGTGCCTCTACCGATCACAGGGTCATACCACTTACACTTAAAAAGTGTGATTCTCAAATTAACCACCCCTCATACTCGAGTTCTATGATATCAGTTAAGATACCGTGGAAATCAGCTCTGTCAGCTGCATTGCTGTAATTCTCTCCAGTAACACATACACCATAGTTACATGTCTTTCTTCCCGCGCTGTTATTCTGTGTATGAAACAAATATCCTCTTGTATAGTAGATGGGCCATGTTTTGGCCCTTTTCAGGGGTCCATGAATAATGTCGTGCACCCACGTTGGAAACGGAGTTGTGGCCTTCCAGTAAGAAACCTGCATATGAAAAGTCAATATAAAATATATTGAAGTACCAATAGTCAGATATCAAAAATTTATAGACGTACATATTCTTGGATCCATGAAGGATATTCTTCGGCTCTTCTCGCCAGGATTTCTTTTTCAGAGAGATACGGATATTGTGTACTAATAAAATCTTCGAAGAAACTATGTAACACCATAAAAATATATGAGAAATCGAGTATGTAATATAAAACATTTTTTGTTAAAGCCATTACAACTTTTACCTCTCAAGTGGCTCGAAATAACCACAATTTCGCAAAACATATGCATGTGCGCATCGATAGTCTTTATCTGGAAGCCATATTTCCTGCATTTCGCCACTAGGCCGACCTACGTGAGTAAATATATCGGGGACTCCATCGAAATGATATTCGGGGACTTCACCTTCAGCAAATCGCCTTGACCTGACCAAAGTAGTGAAAATCATTTTATAAAAGCTACCATGCGTATATATACCAAATGGCTTAGTGAACATGTGAATAGTTATAGCTTTTACCTTGATTTCGTTTGTATACTCGAGGGAAAATAGTGCTCTGTAAAATAAGATACCTCCTCCCTTAGATATGATTGAACAATCGATCCTGCTGCATATCTGTGGTTCTTTGCTTTCCCTTTCAACTTTTTGAAAAACCTTTCAAACGGGTACATCCACCTGTATTGCACGGGGCCTCCTAATTCAGCTTCGTATGGGAGATGTATAGGTAGGTGCTCCATCACGTCGAAAAAGGATGGCGGAAAGATCTTTTCCAAATTGCATATGATTAAAACTATGTTTTGTTTAAGAATTGGGACGCGACTTTTCTGCAAAGTTCTCGAACATAAGTCCCGGAAAAATGCTCCAACCCCTACAATACAAATTGAAACAGCAAATGGTTAATATAAATTACGATAATCATATTTACGTAATTTATTTTCCTAAAATTATAAATTATAAGTAATTAATTAGTACCTGATAACGCAGTGTGGACGTTCCGGTCTAGTAGTTCTGCAAAGATAAATGGAAGTAGCCGCTCCATAAAAACATGGCAGTCATGACTCTTCATCCCAATAACTTTTCATTCGCCAGATCAGTACAACTAGCTAAGTCTGAAGCATAACCATCTGGGAATTTTATCGATTTTTTCACACATTCCAATAAGCTTCTTCTTGCTTCGTCTGTCAATGAGTATTCAGGAAAAGGGGCTCTACCGTCATCATCAATATGTAAGTGTGGCCGAGAACATAATTCTTCTATATCCAATCTTGACTGGATGGTGTCTTTCGATTTACCCTTCACACGCATAAGAGTATTCATGATGTTGTCAAAATAATTCTTCTCTATATGCATCAAATCGAGATTATGTCGAAGAGTGAGCTCCCTCCAGTACGGCAATTCCCAAAATATTCTTTCTTTGTGCCAGTTATGCTCTTTCCCAAAGCCAGGTTTCTTCTTATCATGACCGTTGCCACCAACATCCTCTGTTTTCGGTGGCTTTACACGTTTCAACCCGTATAAATAAATTTGCTCACTGGTTAAAGACTCTGGTGGATAGTCTTTCTTAGCGTTTCTCTTCTTCAAAAAGTCATTTCTATTCTTCCTTAGAGGATGATCATGAGGAAGAAATCTTCGGTGACAATCGAACCAACACGTCTTTCTTCCATGCTTAAGATAAAAATACTGTGTATCTTCCATGCAAATTGGACAAGACAAATTTCCATGGGTGGTCCATCCTGATAACATGCCATACGCCGGAAAGTCGCTTATCGTCCACAACAACACTGCTCTTAGTTTAAATTTTTGATTCAACGAGACATCGTATGCATCGACTCCAGTAGACCACAGTTCTTTTAACTCATCAATGAGAGGTCGGAGGAAGATATCGAGACTAGCTCGAGGATGATTTGGCCCAGAATTCATAATTGTTAGAAACAGGTACTCCGTATTCATGCACATACCAGGGGGTAAATTATACGGAGTCAAGATCACGGGCCACAATTAATTGTTTTTTGACATGCCAAATAGATTGAACCCATCTGTACACAATCCAAGATAGACGTTTCGGGGTTCTTCGGCAAACTGGGGATGTTGATCTTGAAAATATTTCCACTCCGCCCCATCAGACGGATGCCACATTTCTTCCTTATTTGCTTCGTGCTCGGCGTGCCATCTCATTGCTGCTGCAGTCTTCTCGCTCTAATACATTCTCTTTAATCTGTCAGCAATAGGCATATACCACATACGACTATATGGTACATTGGTCCTACGGTTTTGCTCGTTAGGCATCCATCTTTTTGAATTACAAAATCGACACTTATCTAACCGCTCATCATCTTTCCAGAAGATCATACAATTGTTAATGCAAACATCAATTGCATGACATGGAAGCCCCAAATTGCGCATATATTTGTCTGTCTCGTAATGTGAACCGGGTGCCTGGTTTCCTTCTGGTAAATAATCTGTCAAGATACCGCATACTGAATCCACTAAATTTTCGCTCATATTATGATCTGCCTTATTTTGCATGATTCGAGCAGCTAAAGATAACTGCGAGTGACCTTCACGACAACCATCGTATAATGGAGTATTCCCTCCATCTAACAAGTTGTAGAATTTTTTTGAATGATTACGTACCGGTTCTTCTACATTTTGATAACTAACATCCTGATGATAGTTTTTATCAAAACTCACGCTATCACGAAACGCATCATTCACCATATCCACATATCTATCTTCTACTACATTACCCACATCATCACTCCCACTTACATGCGTCCTATCAACATAACTCGTTCCTAAATCCATATCCAGTTCTTCACCATGCTTATACCAAATATAATAATCTGGCATAAATCCTCTACTATACAAATGTCTCAAAACTCTTGTACCGGGGATAAATTTCTCATTCTCGCAAACAAGACAAGGGCAGTGAAACATACCGCGATTTCACTGCGCTAGAGGCTGGCTATTTGCAAATGCCACGAATTGATCCACCCCCGCTGTGAACTCTACCGAGAGATTTCCCGTCGCTTCATCGAACCTATTATACATCCACTCCCGGAAATTACCATAATTGTAATTTCCCAACATTCTAAGTTGAGAAACCTTATTCTCTCTTTGATTTGTGTTTATAAACTCTTTCTTTGCTTTGTGTTTCTACAATTTTAACAAGAAAATTCGCGTATGGCAAATATATAGAAAATTTCCCGACTGATTCCCGACTGATTTCCGACTGCAAATCAAAATAGGTACACCAACCACCAAATTAATTAAACGTGATTTACAACTACTTTTTGCTACTGATTTGCTACTGTTCTACGACTCACCGAATTCAGTAGCAAATCAGTCGCTAAATTACTACTGATTAGCTACTGCATGTTTCGGACTACAATTCAGTCACTAATCAGTCGTAAACCTGCTACGCATTAACGACTGATATTTTTAGTCACTAAATACCTACTGATGTGCGACTGTTTGAAAATAGTCGGAAATCAGTCGGAAATCAGTAGCGAAACAGTCGGTAAATTTACCGACTGCCTAATCGGTAGCAACAATCAGTCGGAAAAACGCTGTTTTGGTGTAGTGAAAAGATCTACTCACTAATCATGAAGAACACACCAAATCTTGTGAAAGAGGTGATGTTAATCATGATTAGGGAATAGGAATGTGGAAGATTAGATAGAGATGAAAATATTTAACCTTAAACTTGCATAAATCAAAAGAATGCAAGGGAAAAATCCCAAGAACCCTAAAAAGACAAGGTCTTGTTCTAGAGAGAAAAAGAGAGAGAAAAAGTGAGAAAAAGCATAAAAAGGAGATAGATCTAAAAAATGGGGTTCAACAATATTTAAATGTGTTTCTTGAGTTGGGTCGGACAAGGTCAACCCGGGACAAATCGGGTATTGACCCGGTCAAGTTCTGGTCGAAGTTCTAATACCGGGCAAATTTGGGCCGGTATGGTTGGGCCGGTATGAAGACTTTGCTTCTTTGAGCATAACTCGTTTGGGCACCAGTCAGACATGTCCCTGCTAAATCTGGTGTATCTTTCTAACCTCATATCAGAATGACTTGCGACCACCTCTAAAAGACATATAACTCAATTACATACACCTTCTATGAAGGTTTTAGAAGCTAAATACCAGCATAGGTTCTTCGTCCAGCCTTGTCTTTCAGACACTTGGGCTGGCTTCAGCGAGAGCTTCCACGCCGGGCGAGATTGGGCCGGCACAAGAGGCCGGTATTTCCCCTGGTCGAGTGAAGGAGCAGTACCGGTCAGGTATGTAGGGGTGTTGTGGGCTGGTAATCTTCATGTCCAAGCTGAATTTGAACACCTGACGGTGACGCCGGACAAGATTGGTCTGGTATGGTGCAACGGGTTCGCGACCAGGCGGAGATTCCTTAGAAATTCTGCCATATCTCTCGAACCCTGTAGACAGATAACTGACTCCTCTTCAACTCTCATGAACATCGCCGAAGCTGAATCGGACTGGAAACCCTTCGTCCGACCCGTTCTTTCGGACACTCCGGACAGACTTTTCCTTCTCTTATGCTCCATAACTCCAAACATCATCAATTGTCTCCAAGACGCCTAAAACACTCCAAATGCATGCAAGACTCACTAGGACTTAATGCAAATGTCCTAATCCTAAATGAGAGCTAAATGCAAGACAAAACCATGATTATGCATGTAAATGACACAAAACTCTAAGTGAAATGCATGCTAAAACATGCAATATATGGGTATATCAATTCCCCATAACTTAAACCTTTGCTTGTCCTCAAGCAAACAATAATAAAGAGAGGGATAAGACTAAAAATGGGAGATCAAATCAAAAAGTGCCATAAAAAGAATCCAAACTCAATGTCCAAGTTGCAAACTTCTTGATGCGATCAAACAAACTTACTTAAAAGTGACTAGCCATACTTGTCCTTGCATGACTTACATTCGAACCTCAACATACACAAACTTTCATATCTTCCAAACTCTTGACATCGATTAAGTGTAATAGGCGTGAATCATGTTTATGACAGATCAAATGAATTCGTTTGGCTAAGGGTTAGGTTATGAGTTTAAGATATCTCATTATCATGCATGGGTAATCAAGTACAAGGATCTCTCTCATGGAAAGAGCAAACTTTAGCAAAATGCTAAAGGTAAAAGGCAACCTATGCATACAAGGGAGATTTCTCATCTACCCAAATGCCTAGAGTGTTTCTAACCTAAAGCCTTCTAACCCGTTTTTACCCACATCCTAAGCTACCATTTTCATCTTAAGGCATTTGCCTTCTTAAACCCACACATGTTTCTTGTCCTTTCACTTCACCTTCTTCTCATTCGGGGATAACCTTCTTCTTCCTTGTTCTCATGGTTTGGTGCTTCTTTGTTGTGACTTAGCTCTCCTTTTTCTTCATTTTTGTTCACGCCTTTTTTTCTTCTTTGATGCTTAGGTCTTTTCGGCTTTCTTCTTTTTCTTTGGATCTCTTGAGGCTATCTTATTCTTAGAGCTAGTCTTATAATTTTGCACCAACCAATCTATAAATTTGATCCCCTTTTCCCTTCTCCTTATTCATCTTTCACATTCCACAATCTATTCCAAACACATCCGTTCACCAAATTTCCAAACCGTTCCCCCAAACTTAAACCAAGAACCGCCAACCTATCTAGCCTATTCCTAGATTAACTCTGTGATGATGGAGCTAAATCTACATGAGAATTCCTCCTTGTCGCCCTAAACCTAACACTTTTTGCCAAGTTTGCTCGAAAGAAGGCCTCACCAATCACACACGAATATCAATGGCTAGAAAGAAGGTTGAGGTTAGGGTAGGGGAAACCATTCCAATGATGGGATATGGCTACTTGGATAAACAAGAGTGGTGAAAGGGAAAAGATTATCCAAGTATGTATGAAGTGATCCACGAATTCATTCAAAAATGCATAAACACAATATTTACAAGTCAAAATTAAGGTTATCACTTAGATAGGGTTGAATTCAAGTCAACGTTTGCTTCAATCAAGGCAAGAACAATAAGACATGAGATCAAGGCATGGTTCGTTCTTAATTTCTACACGAGATCAAAGCATCAAGTAAGTAGCAACAATGGCATTGGAAAAGGTCTTAATATGGTACTTTACAAGGACAAATCAATCATTGCTCCTAATGCTCATGCAAAGCTACCTTATATGCTATGCATCTAGACTCAATCCTATATGGAATGCACAAAAGTTCAAATTTGTTTTCAAAATTATTGAAAATGTATGATATGCATGAGACTCAAGATGCAAAAGGCAAAATAAGATCACAAAACACAAAGTTAGATAACACATAGACTCTCCCCCAAACTTAAATTACACAGCCCCTTGTGTAATAGAAGCTTAAGAGAGAGCTAAACAATGCATGAAAGAGATAAGAAGATGTGATTCTAAATGCTATTCACAAAGTTAGGAGTATTACCTTGGAAACGAATGGAGGGAAACGAGGGTGATCCCCGCAATCCTACCACCTTTGTTCTTAAGTCCATGACCATTAGACCATCAAGAACCTATGCAAAATAAGAAAACCCATCAAAAAGGACAAGAAAACATAGAGAGACATAAAAAGAAAGTATGTACAATGATAAGCTTGGGGTGTCTCCCAAGAGCACTTTATTTAAAGTCACTAAGTTTGACTTTGGTTATCCTTTTTAGGCGGGTGAGAGGGGAGTACAAGCACTCCATGGTGATTCCTCGAGCTCGAAGTGAAGAACTTTGGTCATGACCTCTTCACGACCGGTTTGCCCTTTCTTCTTGAGCTCCGGTGTGAGAATTGCTTTGACCGAGGCAAAAGGTTTGGACCGGCCCTTGAACTTGATCTTGTACTCAATCACTCCATCCTTGTACTTCCAAGGAGTGAGAGTCATCATAGAGGGCTGGTCTAGCATGGCCTTGACTTCATGAAGCAAGCTTGGGCTGTTTTTCACTTTACCCTTGGCCTTCGTCCTCTTCTTGGCATTCTTGCTATTCTCAACAACGTTCTTCACTATGGTGGGAGGAAGTGGTTCCAAACTAGCAATATCAACTTCCGAAGCTTCCTTAGCATTACCATAACCAAAATCTCTTGAGAGAAAGGATTTTGGTTATGGTAATGCTAAGGAAGCTTCGGGGGTGGAGCTTCATCAACCATTTCACATCTACCCACATACTTCACTTCTTCATCACGAAGCTCATCATTCTCAATAGTAATTGTACCACAAAGCTTGTTGGAAGAAGTCCTCATTGGGTAATATACCTTGCCATCCACATCCAAGAGAATTACCCTATGATCTTTGAAATCTATTCTAGCACCGGTAGTAAGTAGGAATGGGATTCCAAGGAGAAGTGGGAGCTTGTTGGTCTTCTTCATTCCCATAACAAC
The DNA here is from genome assembly GCA_030161315.1 of Eutrema japonicum. Taxonomy (NCBI): domain Eukaryota; kingdom Viridiplantae; phylum Streptophyta; class Magnoliopsida; order Brassicales; family Brassicaceae; genus Eutrema; species Eutrema japonicum. The sequence continues at coordinate 17,467,235 of BSQW01000012.1, read as the reverse complement.
GAAATCCATTGTAACTATACAATTCCCCACTTTAAGAGGATAATCTTCAAGAAGGCCAAGCGGTTTCAGTGAAGAGGCATCTCCGAAAGTGATGGGTGATGGGTGATGGGTGGTGAGTGATGTTTCTTACCCCTAGACTCTTTAGCATCTCACAGGACATGACATTCACACTTGAACCGGAGTCACATAAAGCATCCTCAATCTCCAAATCTCCAAGAGAGAATGCTATAGAGAACTTATCGGGATTACCAAGCTTGGGGAAAGACTTAGGCTCGATCCTAGTTGTGCTTGGTGAATCTTTGCAATCAACACTACCCTTATCTTCAACCAAGGTCACGTCCTCATCTTCCTCAATGGTAAGTCCCTCACCTTGTTCCTCAATGTCCCCATTGAGCTTCAAGGGAGCGTCTCTAGGGAAAAGGTGTTCAACATATGAACCGTGAAGTAGAAGCTCAATTTCCCTAATGGTGATTTCATGATCATCAATGGGCCTTGATTCCTTTGAGAAGACGGCATTGCAATACGCCTTTGAGGTTTGTATTTCTTTCCCGTTTGAAGAGCTTTGTTGCACTTTGTCTTCATTGGCTCCCTTGGTCTCCATTTGATGAACCTTTGAACTCAATGCCTCAAGCTTCTTGTGGAGATCATTGTATGAGCAAGCTATTTTGGTATTTATTTCCTCCATGTTTTTGCTCATATCCAATGCTCCATTAGCTTGTCCTTGTAGAATTTGTTGAAGCATGTTCTTCATATCAAGGTCTTGTGGCATGGAGTTGTTGCCTTGAGTTTGTGGGACAAACCTTTGTTGAAAGCCACCTTGGTTTCCTTGGAAGTTGTTCTTGGGAGCATAGCTTTGTTGGTGATTAATGGGGGCTTGACCTTGGTTTCCATAGTTGTTGTTAAAACTTCTTTGATTGCCACCATTATTTCCAACATAATGCACTTCTTCTTGGTTCATCAAATCCACCATTTGTTCTTGGAACCCTTGATTTGCCTCATTATTTCCAACAAAGTGGACCGCCTTTTGAGATGTAGTGAGAAGCTTGTCCAACTTCTCACTTAGAGCTTTCATCTCCTTCGTTCGTCGTTGCTCTTCAAAATCGCTTGTGGATCTTGTAGATCGATCAAACTCATCACCATATGTTCCGTCACTCAAAGCAAGGTTCTCAACCAACTCCATTGCTTCATTCACGTACTTGGCTAGAAAGTTTCCATTGGAAGCGGTATCAAGCAACATACGTATCTTGGGCAATGCTCCAAGGTATAGAGTGCTTGAGAGGGAAGCATCCGTGAATCCATAGTGAGGGCATTGCATTGTATAGGCCCTAAACCGCTCCCATGCTTCATTGAAGCTCTCATTAGGACTTTGAGAGAAGCTTGATATTTCATTCCTTAGCTTGGCGTCCTAGAGTGGGAGACGAACTTGGCAAGGAATGCGGTTTTGCATTGATTCCAAGAAGTGATGGAACCTTGGGGTAGGTTCTTTTCCCATTGCATTGCTTTGTCTCCAAGAGAGAATGGGAACAACCTTAGCTTGAAGCTATCCTCGGAGACTCCATTCATCTTTGTCAAACTACAAATCCGGTCAAAGTGATCCAAGTGATCAAGTGGATCGTCCACCGCCAATCCATGGAACTTGTTGCTTTGTACCATGTTGATGAAGCTAGCTTTGACCTCAAAGTCAATGGACTCAACCGGTGGCGCTTGAATCCCTTGGCGGTTGACATGAGCATTGGCCGCATCACCCGCTCCAACTATGTTATGACCATTACGGGCGGGTGGGTGGTGGTTTCCATTACCACCATTTGCTCCTTGATTTGGGGCATATGCAACGTGGTCATTACCACCATCCGGGTTCACTTGCACGTTTTCCATACCAAGCCTAGCAATGTGCACAACCCATTCTCTATCTCTTTTTCTCTAAGACCACGGTTTAGAACGCAAGTTCATGCACCTACAAGAGAGAGCTAGAAGGAGAGATTAATAAACAAAAGAAAGAAAAAGGCTTAATCTCAAAAAGAAGTAAAATCCTAATGTCGAAAGCTAAACCCAAATTGGCAACGGCGCCAAAAAGATCTACCACGAAATTCACCTAATCTACCTCATCCAAGGGCTTAAAAAGATCTACTCACTAATCATGAAGAACACACCAAATCTTGTGAAAGAGGCGATGTTAATCATGATTAGGGAATAGGAATATGAAAGATTAGATAGAGATTAAAAGATATAACCTTAAACTTTCATAAATCAAAAGAATCCACGGAAAAAATCCCAAGAACCCTCAAAAGACAAGGTATTCTTCTAGAGAGAAAAAGGGAGAAAAGCATAAAAAAGGAGATAGATCTAAAAAATGGGTTTCAACAATATTTAAATGTGTTTCTTGAGTTGGGTCGGACCGGGTCAATCCGGGACAAACCGGGTATTGATCCGGTGAAGTTCTGGTCGAAGTTCTAATACCGGGCAAATTGGTGCCGGTATGGTTGGACCGGTATGGAGACTTTGCTTCTTTGAGCATAACTCGTTTGGGCGCCAGTCAGATATATCCCTGCTAAATCTAGTGTATCTTTCCAACCACCTATCAGAATGACTTTCGACCACCTATAGAAGACAGCTAACTCAATTACCTAAAACCACTATGAAGGCTTCAGAAACTAAATCCAAGCGTAGGTCCTTCGTCAAGCCTGGTCTTTCAGAGACTTCGGCTGGCTTCGGCGAGAGCTTCCACGCCGGGCGAGATTGGGCCGGCACAAGATGCCGGTATTTCCCATGGTCGAGTGAAGGAGCAGTACCGGTCAGTGATGGAGGGGTGTTGTGGGCCGGTAATCTTCCTATCCAAGCTGAAATAGAAAACCTGACGGTGACGCCGGACAAGATTGGTCCGGTATGGTGCAACAAGTTCGCGGTCAGACGCAGACTCCTTAGAAAATTGGCCATATCGCTTGAACCACATGTCCAAATGATCTGAATCTAACTCCCGTAGACAGATAACTGACTCCTCTATAATTCTCATTAACATCTCCGAAGCTAAATCTGACTGAAAACCCTTCGTCCGACCCGTTCGTTCGGACACTCCGGACATACTTTTCCTTCTCTTATGCTCCATAACTCCAAACATCATCAATTATCTCCAAGACACCTAAAAACACTCCAAATGCATGAAAGACTCACTAGGACCTAATGCAAATGTCCTAATTCTAAATGAGTGCTAAATGCAAGATAAAACCATGATTATGCATGTAAATGACACAAAACTCTAAGTGAAATGCATGCTAAAACATGCAATATATGAGTATATCAAGAGGTCCATAGATTTCCTTGAGTTGAGTTCCGGAGTTGATTGCTTGGACGAGTTCCATAGAGTCAGATTTCATACAGATGTTTTGAATTCCAAGATTCGATGCTTCTTCCAGGGCTGTGCGGAGGGCCAGCGCCTCTGCAATTAACGGTGAGCCCACGAATCATTCTGTTCCACTCCCTTGTCCAAAGATGGTGGATTGATCTTTAAAACACCAGCCGAGACCTGCAATTTTTTTGTCTCCCTTCCAGGATGCATCCGATTGGCCAAAGATCGTATTTCATGGGGGAGTTTGTCCCAAGTTAAGTCGAGGTTTTGCTGTTTTTCTTTCCACTTCCTGTGCTCCAAACCATTCTCTTGCTGCGGAGAAGGCCTTTGACAAAGTTTCTTCAATCGAGATAATCATGTTTTCAAAAACCAATTGGTTTCTTGAGATCCATAGTTGCCAACAGATCCAAGGAAAGATTGATCATGTTCCAATTCCACACGGAGGTAGAGAGATCAGGGACTTTCCCATGATCAAACCTGAGCTGAAGTCAACAATATCAGCAGTGTTGAGGTGACTTTTGAATGGTGTTGTTGCCCAAACTCTTTATGAAAAATTACGGAGGAAGAAGAGATGCATCGATGTTTCTGGTTCCCCACATCATCGGCATCGAGAGTCAATGTCGATGCCTCTTTTCCTCAGATTCTCTCCTACAGGTATTGCACCTTGTATGACTTTCTAGAGGAAAGCTTTTAGTTTCGGTAGGAAGGGGCCAAAGCAGATATTTGCTATCTAATCGAAAATAAGTCATCCCCAAGACTTAAATCACATTGTCCCCAGTGTGAAAAAGTTGGTGAAATGATAGAACATACACAATAAAATAATAAAAATAAAATAGCAAATAAAGATACAAATTGAAAATAGAGATAAAAAGGTAAGGACAAAAGGTCGATGGAACTGTAGTGTTGATGCGTGCGTCGTGAATGATGAAGCGCGAGGCTAAATGTCACGTGAGCCATCTGACTCGGAGTCAGACATGTCACCATCGAACTGGTGGTTCTCCTAGAGGAAGCGGATCAAACGCCGGTATCGTCTCTCCTGCCGCTCGAGCTTCCTCTCCATGGCTGCGTAATCGGGGCCGTGTGTGCGTGAAGAGCTCACGGGAGCAGATGGTGCACGGGATGTTGCTGGTATAGATAGTCGGGAGCGCTCTGCAGCTGCATCTTACTTGGCCTTAGCCACTAAGAACTTGCCGATGGAACACGGTTGATGATATGTCGGGATTTCTCCCGACATGGGTTTTACCCTTTATCTATTCTGCAAGTGCAAAATGATACATGACTTTTAGTCTCTAAGGAGGTATCAATATCCCCATTACGATGTAGTAAGGAGGTTATCAATCCATAATTGGGATTTATCCTAATCACTAAGAATGCAAGGTGCTTATAGTGAGTTAAGCTAAACAAGTGTTGTTTGTGGTTAATTATCAATTCAAAACAAGTGAATAGCAAAGCAAACAAGATGTGATTCAAATAACAAAAGCGAATCCTAAGATGGGGTTATCGACTTTAGGTAATCCAAGCACAATTCATGGTGTTCTTTCACTCAAATAAGCTTTTCCTAGGCAATAGATCTCTAATCTTGATTAGTTCTTTCTCAAGCAACTAATCACTATGTTAATTATCAAATCCATTAGCAAATTATTATTTGTGGATTAACAATTAGCAAGCATTAAAAATAATAACAAGATCAACCAAAATACACCCTAGAAAACTAATCTCTTAGGCTAGGAGCATAAATCCCTTGAATAGTTCATCAAGGCATTTCATCAAACACTTGGTGTGGATGAAATGCCTTATGATCCAGATCTACTTTCTCAAGCTAGATCTAGCATTAAGGACACTATTCAAGAAGGGAATAAGGATAATCTAACCCTAAACATCCTAAATCATACATTGGATCACCCAAATCTACCCCATCTCAAGATCCTAAAAGACTACTCAAGACCCATCAAGAACATCTCAAAATCGATATGGATAGGAGATGAATCCATTGATGGGTGATGGATAATCAAGATAAAAAGAAGATAGATGGAAACAAATACTAAATTGCATAAACAAAATGATATCTCTTACAAAAAACAAGTTCTCTCTCAAAGGTGAGGGTTTTTTACTTAAAAAAAGCTTGGCAAATAAAATTAGGGTTTTAGAGTATTTATAATAAAAAGAGGGTAACCGGGTCAACCCGGAACACAACAGGTTTTGACCCGGACATTTTTGGGTCGGAAATCGATCCCGACCAGGATGAGCCAGGACACGGAGCCGGGATGGGGGGTTTGTTGAGGTTGTGGTACCGGGCAGATTCATGCCGGGATGAAAGGCCGGGATTCTCCCTGTCCGAGGAAAGATGCAACACCGGGCGGTGTGGAGCCGGGACATGGAGCCGGGATGAGGGGTTTGTTGCCGAGAGGTTGTGGCACCGGGCAGCTTCAGGCCGGGATGGACGGTCAGGATTCTCCCTGTCCGAGGAAAGATGTAACACCAGGCGGTGTGGAGCCAGGACGAGAGGCCGGGATTCTCCCTGTCTTAGGGGAACTCTCATGCCGGCTGAGGGAAAGTTTTGTCTCGGGCTGGTGCGTGCATCCGGTGAGGAAAGAGCTCCTCGGCCAGGCAGAGGCGTCTTCAGTAAATCTGCAGTAACTCCTTAACCAGATGTCCAAATGGCCTGAATCGAACTCCTGTAGACAGATAACTCACTCCTCTCTAACTCCCATGAAGAGCTTCAAGGATGATTCATATTGGAGGGCCTTACTATACTTACATCTTTCCGGCGTCTCGGATGGGCTTTGCACTCCACTTAGGTCCAACTCTCCAACTATGCCCAATTGCCTCCAATCACCTAGGAAATACTCCAAAACATGCAAGAATGCACTAAATCTAATGCAAATACCTAATACTCTAAATGAGATAAAACAAATAAGAAATGCTATGAAACTCCATGCATGTGAGATGAAACCTAAGCTAAATGAATGCGTGAAAGGGACAAAATATGAGGATATCAACTCCCCCAAACCTACTCATTTGGTTGTCCTCAAGCAAAATCATAATTAAAAGAATTCAAGTCCAAGTGCAAGCTCTAAGGTACGATCAAACATATCTACTCAAAAGGAGCTAGCCATGTCCATCCTTACATGAATCAAGCTTAAGCCTCAACCTACACAAGCCTTCCTATCATTCCAATCCTTTGACATTCGATTAGCGGTTTCTAGTGGATCATGTTCATGCAATGCAAATAAACTCATTTGGTTAGGGATACGGTTTTGAGACAAAAATGATCTCAATGCTTGAGGCGGTTTCCGAACAAGGGGTCTCTCATTGAAGGAATGAACTTTGGCAAAATGCTAAGGGTGAAAAGCCATTTTGGCTTTTGGTCTCTCATTGAAGGAATGAAGGAATGAACTTTGGCAACTTGCTTTAGCCATTTTGGCTTATTTTCATTCTTTTCAAAACTAGAGACTATCTTTTCAATCACTTAGAGCTAAACCACATATATTCTTGCCAACCATTACAAACTTATTGCTTCCCCTAGTCATTCTCCCAAATGTCTTTCTTTCGTTCCACTTTTCCAATCCCAAAATCCTTCTTTTCCTTCTTTTGCATCCATTCCCCTCATCCCAAATACCATCCTATCTAACTTAGCCTAATCTAGCTCATGATGTGCGAGCTAGTTCTACATGAAAGCCTTTCCTTGTCGCTCTAGACCCAACACTTTTTGCTAAGTCCATTCAAAAATAACGCCTCACAGCACTCACTAAACATGTAGGCTTGAAAGAAGGTTGAGTTTTAGGTGAGGTAAACCATTCCAAAGGTGGGAATTGGCTACTTGGGCCAACAAGAGTGGTAAAAAGGTATAAGATGACCCAAGTATGTATGCGGAATCCATGAGTCCATTATGCAATGCATGAACACGATAATTAATGTGTCAAAATTAAGGTTCTCGCTTAGATAGGATTGGATTCAAATCGAAACTTGCTTCGGATAAGACCTAAATAATGAGACATGAGATCCAAACATGGTTCAACCTTGATTTTGCACACAAGATCTAGAGCATAGGACTTAAACTCTTAAAATGACACTTTACAAGGAGAAGTCATTCATGTTTCCTATGCACATGTAATGCATTATCTACATGCTATGCATCTAGACTCAATCCTACATGAAGTGCAAAAATTTTCAAAATTTATTGAAAATGCATGATATGCATGAGACTCAAGATGCATAAGGAAAAATAAGAACACCAAAAACGATGTTAGATAACACACAAACCCTCCCCCAAACTTAAATTACACAGTGCCTTATGTAATAGAAGCTTAAGGAAGAGTTAAACAATGCATGAAAGAAGGAAAGAAGATATGATTCTAAATGCTATGTACAAAATTTGGAGAGTTACCTTAGAAAATGATGGAGGGGACGAGAGAGATCAAGGGACGCCTTACTCCATCACCTCATCCTATGCACCTTAGTCCATAAATCCATGCCCATAGGACCATCGAAAATCTACTTGCACTAAGAAAACCCATCAAAAGGAACTACTAACGAAAGAAAAGCATAAAAGGAAATATGTACAAGGATAAGCTTGTGTGTCTCCCAAGAGCACTTTATTTAGAGTCACGAATTTTGACTTTTGTTACCCTATTTGGCGGGTGGTTGAGGAGCGCGAGCACTCCATGGCGGTTCCTTAAGCTCGAGTTTGAGAACTTTACCCATTAAGTCTTGAAGATTGGCGTGATTTGGCTCCCTAACCTCCGGCGTGAGGGTTGCTATGGCCTTGGCAAAAGGCTTGGGACGCCCTCTACATTTGACCTTGTACTCAATCATCCCTTCTTCATGTTTCCATGGGATGGGAGTCACGATCGAAGGTTGGTCTAGCAAGGGTCCAATCCCCTTGAGCATGGTCGCTTTCCTCTCCTCGGACCTAGGCTTTGTCCTCTTCTTATCAACCTTAGCACTTTCACCCTCACTCTCCGTTGTGGTGTGAAAGAGGGAATTCAAGCAACTTCCATCTAGAGCTAGGGCTTCCTCAACCATTCCTTGACTCACTGTCTCACAAATGCCCACATATTCAACATTTTGGGCTTGGACTTCCTTGTCTCCACAAACAATGGTCCCACAAATGGCGGTCGAAGAGGGAATCATTGTGTAGGATTTCTCGTTGTCTACGTTCTTGAGGACAACCCTCTTGTTTATGAAGTCCAAGTTTGTACCGGTTGTGTTAAGGAATGGAGCCCCGAGGAGTAGAGGGAGCTTTATGTTTGGTGCCATCTCCATTACGACGAAATCCGTTGGTACAAGGCATTTTCTGATCTTCAGAGGGAAGTCTTTAACCAAGCCAAGGCGTTTCTTCGTAGAAGAGTCTCCAAATGTGATGGTGTAGGGGTAATCTTTCAAATTATTTATTCCAAGATATTTGTCCATCTCCAAGGTCATGACATTCACGGTTGAGCCCGAGTCACACAAAGCATCATCAACTTCCAAGAGTCCAAGTGTGCAAGATATTGAGAATTTCCCGGGGTTTCCAAGATTTGGGAGAGTCTTAGGCTCGATCCTTGTTATGCATGGAGGCACTTTCTCTTGTGCCTTGTTGAGGAAACGACCGGGAAATGGAAGTGGAGGCTCATATGGGGGAGGTGAAGTACAAATGAGCTCTATTTTTGACCCAACAAGTATCTCTACGTTTTTCACTCTAGCCACGTCCTTGATGGACTCCTCAACCTTGTTATTCGTCTCTTCAACCAACACCATATCATTCTCATGGCCAAAGGTCACCTCCCCACCTTGTTGCTCAATGTCCTCATTGAGGCTAGAGACTAACCCGATGTACTTCTTAATTATGTGATCTTGCTCTTCAAGAGTGGAAATGTGTTGCAAGACTCTTTACAGGTAAGTATTGCCTTCCCATTTGAAGAGCTTGGAGGATGATTTGAGGAAGAGGAGGCACTCCTTTGCTCCATTAGTTGCACCTTTGAGCTCAATGCCTCAAACTTGCTATTAAGATCATTGTAAGAGCAAACGACCTTGTTAGTGGTTTTCGTTTGGCCCTTGATTAGTTTTTGGAACATGGAGGCCAATTCAAACTCTTGCGGTTTAGACGTAGGTGCTTGACCGTGGGGCACAAACCCTTGTTGTTGACCTTGAAAAACGGGTGGGGCTTTTGGTTGGAATTCACTTTGGTTTTCTTGGAATTGGTTCCTTGGGACATACCCTTGTTGGTTGGAGTTAGAAGGTTGACCTTGAGATTCGAATTGTTGTTGTGGAACTCCTTGAGTTTGGGTAGATTGTTGAGGGTAGAGTTAGTCTTGTGGATTCCTATAGGTTTGGTTGAACCCTTGTCTTTGGAAGTTACCTTGGTTCCCCACGTATTTCACTTCCTCTTGTGTTTCCACGACTTTCTCTTGATAGCAAGCTTGATTGTTCTCGTAGTAACCAATGAAATGGACCGCCTTTTGAGACTCTTTTTGAGAGGCAAGAAGCTTGTCTATCATAGAGGCTTGCTTATCCAACTTGTTATTAAGAGCTTTCATGTCTTTGGCTCTCTTGTTCTCATCAAAGTCACTCGTGGTCCTTGTAGCACGGTCATAATCGTCGCCATAGGTGCCATCACTTTGAGCCAAGTTCTCTACTAAATCCATTGCATCATCCACGTCCTTAGCTAGGAAATTACCATTCGATGCCGTATCAAGTAGCATTCGAATCTTAGGTAAAGCGCCTCGGTAGAGAATACTAAGAAGTGAGGCGTTGGAGAAGCCATGATATGGTCATTGAGAAGTGTAGGCTCTAAAACTCTCCCAAGCCTCGTTGAAAGACTCAATAGACCGTTGTGTGAACCTTGAAATCTCATTGCAAAGTTTGGCGGTTCTAGCCGGTGAGAAGAATTTGGCTAGAAAGGCCCTTTTGCAATCATCCCATGAAGTAATAGAACCTTGAGGCAAGCTTTTCTCCCAATGGTGAGCCTTGTCACCCAAAGAGAACGGGAAGAGACGAAGCTTGAAACCATCTTCGGATACTCCGTTAATCTTGGTGATACCACATATCCGGTCAAATTGGTCAATGTGATCTAGAGGATCCTCCATTGACAACCCATGGAACTTGTTAGCCTGAACCATGTTGATTAGCCCGGGTTTGACCTCAAAGTTTGATATGCTCAAATTAATACCCTATAAGTACTAAAGCAGTTGTTGTAGTATATGTAGGGGTCGAACCACAAAGACTCAGGATATCACACAATTGATTAAATAGTTTCGAATTAAGCTAAACCAAAAGATATAATTGAAAGCAATACGTAAATTAAACAGATGTAAATTCAATTGGAGAAAGATAGGTTCAGGGTATTTCTCAGGGAATCAATGAATGCAGATAAACTAACTAGTCAGGATTCAGATTTAGCGCGGTTCTAGAACTCAAATCACTAAAGTATAATTAACCAACTCTCGTTGCGAGAATTATCTAAGTCTAAATCCTAGAATTCCAAATCTCTTTGCGAATCCTAAAGTCTAAACCAGCTTTTAGTTCAAGTTTGATTTGTTCACAAAACAACTAAACCAAATCTCTTTGCGAATAGTTATTTTACTCACCCTAGGTTCTGTCAGGTAATTAATCGCACTCTCGTGCCTAATCAATTATCCTAAGATCTAAGTTCTAGGTGATCAATCTAGAATTAGCTTTGGAAACAACCTATGGCGAAGAACTAATTCAGATGGTGAATCCTAATAAACTAATCAACCTAGCATTCAGAAAAAATCCTTATGAGAACCCTAAACCTAAAGTGGATCTACTCAGACATGGAGAATTAAAACAGCATGATTGAATTGATCGTCAAAGAAATCAATAAGAAACAGGAGTTCAGAGTTGTCTCTCCAAAAACCAAAGTAGAATAATCTCTGTCTCAAGTTATGAAAGCGTAGCCACAAAAGTGGCTGAAAAACCTAATTATCAAGCTAAAACACGTTTTGGGGCTTCTGGTAATTATTAAAGTCTTCTGAACCAAGTTGCAAACTTTAAACTTGTAAAAAGTCACGTTTCCTTCTTCCTGAACTCGGTATCGGTAGATACTCATCGTCTGTGCTGATTCTTTTGCTCGTCAGACCAGACTGTCTTCACGAAAACTAGCATAACTTTCGATCGAACCGTTGGAATGGCCTCAAACAACTTCCAAATGAAAGCTAATCCATTGATATGTCTTGTACCCAAATTTGAGCTCAATCCATCGGTGGAAATGTCTTCAACGAATGCCAAACTTCTGACGTCTCTGCATGACTCTGCATCTCCATATGCTCATTTTCACTCAAAACGGCTCCTTTTCTCCAATTGTGCTAAAACCTGTAAAAGACTCTAAAACACTACAAAATAGTTGAAAGACTCTATAAAACGGATTTATATCATGGCTTAAATGGGGTAAAAACCATGATATATCAAAGTTGTTGTTTTCAACCGGAGGTGGTTGAATCCCTTGACGGTTTTGTGTGCATTTGCCGCATCACCTTCTCCAACAACATGCCTAGCTCTAGGCGGGTGGTTAGGATGGTGATGGTTTCCATTGACACCACCTCCTTTATTGTTACTGTTTCCATCCCCATTCCCACCGTTCCTTTGGTGGGGAATGGGTTCATTGATGTTCCCAAGTGGAACATTCTCAAAGTGCTCCATTTCTTCGTTGACAACTACCTCTTGCACTCTCACTCGGTTCCTTCTTGCTCTTGAACCCCTCTCAAGTTGATAAAATCGTCCCTTGGTTGTATGAGATTGGTATTGCCACGGGAACGGGTATGCATACACCTTATAGAGAGCAAAAGCAATGGGAAGTGAAGAAGATTAGTAGCTTAGTAGAAAATAAAACTTAATCTCACAAAGAGCCTAAATCTCAATGTTAAAACAAATAACAATATGGCAATGACGCCAAATTGATAGAAGACTTTTTAGTCTCTAAGGAGGAATCAATATCCCCAATACGATGTAGTAAGGAGGTTATCAATCCATAATTAGGATCTATCCTAATCACTAAGAATGCAAGGTGCTTATAGTGAGTTAAGCTAAAAAAGTGTTGTTTGTGGTTAATTATCAATTCAAAACAAGTGAATAGCAAAGCAAACAAGATGTGATTCAAATAACAAAAGCGAATCCTAAGATGGGGTTATCGACTTTAGGTAATCCAAGCACAATTCATGGTGTTCTTTCACTCAAATAAGCTTTTCCTAGGCAATATAGCTCTAATCTTGATTAGTTCTTTCTCAAGCAACTAATCACTATGTTAATTATCAAATCCATTAACAAATTATCATTTGTGGATTAACAATTAGCAAGCATTAAAAATAATAACAAGATCAACCAAAATACACCATAGACAACTAATCTCTTAGGCTAGGAGCATAAATCCCTTGAATAGTTCATCAAGGCATTTCGTCAAACACTTGGTGTGCATGAAATGCCTTATGATCTAGATATACTTTCTCAAGCTAGATATAGCATTAAGGGCACTATTCAAGAAGGGAATAAGGATAATCTAACCCTAAACACCCTAAATCATGCATTGGATCACCCAAATCTACCCCATCTCAAGATCCTAAAAGACTACTCAAGACCCATCAAGAACATCTCAAAATAGATATGGATAGGAGATGAATCCATTGATGGGTGATGGATAATCAAGATAAAAATAAGATAGATGGAATAGATTGATGGAAACAAATACTAAATTGCATAAACAAAAGGATCTCACTTACAAAAACCAAGTTCTCTCTCAAAGGTGAGGGTTTTTGACTTAAGAAAAGCTTGGCAAATAAAATTAGGGTTTTAGAGTATTTATAATAAAAAGAGGGGAACCGGGTCAACCCGAAACAAACCGGGTTTTGACCCGAACATTTTTGGTCGGATATCGATCCCGGCCGGGATGAGCCAGGACACGGAGCCGGGATGGGGGGTTTGTTGAGGTTGTGGCACCGGGCAGCTTCAGGCCGGGATGGAAGGCCGAGATTATCCCTGTCCGAGGAAAGATACAACACCGGGCGGTGTGGAACCGGGACATGTAGCCGGGATGAGTGGTTTGTTGCCGAGAGGTTGTGGCACCGGGCAGCTTCAGGCCGGGATGGAAGGCCGAGATTCTCCCTGTCCGAGAAAAGATGCAACAACGCGCGGCTTGGAGCCGGGACGAGAGGCCGGGATTCTTTCTGTCTGAGGGGAACTCTCATGCCGGCTCTCGGAAAGTTTTGTCCCAGGCCAGTGCGTGCATCCGGTGAGGAAAGGGCTCCTCGGCCAGGGAGAGACATCTTCCTTTAATCAGCAGTAACTCCTTAACCAGATGTCGAAATGGCCTGAATCTAACTCTTGAAGACAGATAACTCACTTCTCTACAACTCCCATGAAGAGATTTAAGGCTGATTCATACCGGAACGCCTTCGTCGAGCTACATCTTTCCGGCGTCTTGGATGGGCTTTGCACTCCACTTAGGTTCAACTCTCCAACTATGCCCAATTGCCTCCAATCACCTAGAAAATACTCCAAAACATGCAAGAATGCACTAAACCTAATGCAAATACCTAATACTCTAAATTAGACAAAAAAAATAAGAAATGCTATGAAACTCCATGCATGTGAGATGAAACATAATCTAAATGAATGCATAAAAGGGACAAAATATGAGGATATTACAAAACAAACGCAATAGTATTTAGGGATCGAATCTACTGGGTGATCATTGTCGATTTCTATTGATTTCTAAGTTGTGTCTTGACGTAAATAATTTTTTATGGGTTTTGTTTGTCACGATTGTAACTAGAAAATTGAACTAAATTAAGTGATGAAATAAAACATCAAGTAAGCTAATAAAATAATTAAAACGAGGTTGTAAACAGTTTAAACGAAGCGTTAGACAACGGATAATCTTTACGGTTCATGGCCGATTTCCACTAAGAATTTGCTAGGATTTTTAAAGCGACTTTTTGTCATCTTTGGATTCTTGAACTTGGAACACGGACACTGTGTGTAGTATACTTTCGTACACCTTACACACCGACAACTTCAGTACTCGACCAGTAGCTTTCGTCTCTGACCGCGTAAAAACTTATGATTATACTCAAAAGTCGTTAACGCTAACAATACCTTCATAATGGGAGTCTTAGGGAGGACGAAAATTACATGTGATAGAAGATTTCCAAGGCAACTTTTAAGGTTGATTTGTTGATACCTCCATACCTCCATATATTCCGTCTTTTGTCTTCTCGAGTGACTGAAAACTGTGTCGTTCTTCCCTCTCCGGCGTTTTTTCACATATCTGCACATAAGAAAACAAGAGAAGAATGCATGAGGGTCGAAAATGAAATGGTTAAGGTTCGGGGTAGGGTACCAGCTAAAGGTGAACTGGCCATCTAGGATAATGAAGAATGGTAAAAATGAAAAATATGTCCTAAATGTATGATTTGTTGTCTCGCCTAAAACAATTGATGAGAAAATTAAATATAAATTAAGTTCAAATAAATTTAGCTAGTATATCATGTCAGAAAGAATCTCTATGGATCGAAATCCTCTGGAGATGTCGCATTGCAATCACTCTAGCTACCGCCTAGTCTAGTAGCAAACCATAAAAGAGTTGGCACGAGGAAATAGCATAGAAGCATACAGGTCAAAATCATCATATATTTTTTTTCTTATGTTCCTGAAAAATACTTAATAAAATTAAAAAAGATTACACGAATAGTTTAAAATGCAAAAGAAAAACAAGTAGATAAATTCAAAAGAAAGAAAAATAAATTAGTAACGGATAAACATCCTCCTCCAGACTTAAATCACAGTGTCCCCAGTGTAAAAAAAGTTGGTGAAATGATGTAAAAGACATGAAAATAAAATTACAAATAAATAAAAGGTTCGAAAATAAAATAAAAGATAGAGAGAAGAATATAGATTGAACCGTGGTGGTGATGCGCATGGCTAGGCATCGCCTAAGTCATCTGTCTCTAAGTCGAGCATGTTACCATCGAACAAGTGATGCTCTTCGAGAAAGCGTATTACACGCTTGTATCGTCTCTCTAGTTGTGCAATCTTCTTCTCCATGGCTGCGTATCCTGGTCCATATGCGTGTGAGGAGCTCGCGTGAGCGGATGGTGCACGGGCCAGTGATTGTAGAAGTAGTCAAGTATGCTCCGCAGCTGCGTTTCGGTTGGCCTTAGCCACTAAGAACTCGCCGATAGTGTATGGAAGACGCGAGACAACATGTATATAATCCATTGTCTCTGGTATCCATCTAGGTGCTGCTCCATCTCGGAGTCTAGGGATATAGTTAGAAGGTAAAAAACAAAGTAAGACTCACCGACGTTAGTGAAATATTTGTAGCCAAATCTGTCGGGGTCGAGTGAAGCGCGAGAGATAGTGCAGTCTTGGGAGAACTGCAAGAGATCGAACCAAATTCCTTGAAATGGAGTCTCGGTCGAGAAATCAAAGTAAATGGCTCGTAGAATCGCCGTGATGATGCTTCCAAAAGCGGTAGTAGTGTCTTCGGGTTTCGTGGCGGGTGCTTCGTGTTTCACCTTCACCAAGTTGTTCGCAATGATTCAATCAAAGCAAGCATAGAGTGGGTCGGCGGTAAATGGAAGTTGAAGAGTAACAAGCTCTCCTTTGAGAACACTTCCCATGTTTGCTCTCGAGAATATGGTGTGCGCTAAGAGCTTGTGTACGAAGCGGACAACGGGATGCGTTAGTAAGGGAGCTTTAGATATCCCGTTGTCGTAGTCACCTTGTCCCATTATGCTCCATAGATCTTTATCGGGATTCTCCTCGGGGTGAATCTCATCGAGATATTGAAGCTTCAAAGCTTCACAAAGTTTCAGGATAGTTAGAGCATAAGAGTATCCATGACGGTAAAAGTAAGTGTACCGTCATTCGCTCTCGGATTTGAGCGTCTCTTGTATCACATGGTGACAGTTGGTAAGAATTCCTTGGTGAGATCATCGCAGGTGGAGAGATTGAGCTACATGAAAGGTCGTAGATTAAGCATGTCGAGATAGCAAATAATGTCTTCTCTAATCTCGAGTGTGTCGAGAGTCGAGTAATCTATACGAGGTGTTGATTTGATAACCATCCTTTTGAGCTTCTCAAGGTAATCGATATTCGGGTCCATAGGCTGCCTGACATATCGTACTCTTGATCTCGGTTCCGGAAGTGGCGTCGGTTCACGTGGAGGAGAAGGTGTCGGGTCGCGTGGAGGGAGTGTTACGTGAGCCCGCGTTCGCGGTCGCCTTTGTCTCATTATGATCTTGGAGAGATTAGTGTCATCCTCCACACTAGTTTTATCCGATCCACCTTGGCTCTCCTCGGGACGCCTAGAGAGTGATCTCCGGAATGATTCTCCTACGTATCCGCTTGATATGCTTGGTTTTTACCATTTTCTAACACATGTTTTGGTGTTTCTTTTAAGTATTTTATCGAGTCAAAATTCGTTTTAGAGTCTTTTATTCATTTATTTAGTTATCTCAGGTAAAAATGCGTTTAAGGAAGAAATTGGAGTTACGTGGGCAAAAATGCATGGAACAGTACAGAAAAAAGCAGAATCGATCGATGCAAGGAGTGCATCGATCGATGCAACATGCTCAGAGAGTTCAAAATCGATCGATGCACAATTGGAGCCGATCGATGCATCACCCCCGAAGAACAATAATCGATAGATGCAAGGAGTGCATCGACCGATGGAGCATGCCCAGAAAGTCCAAAATAGATCGATGCAAGTCGGCGAGAAGGAAAAGGAAATTTCTGATTTTCCTGTTTTGCCCTGGAAGCTTCCTATTGTGACCTAATTCGCCCAAAACCTTATATATACCTTATTTCCAGCCACGTTTTGGCTATCTCTCTTTTTACTACTCTCTATTCTACTCAGATTTTTGGCTATTGATTTTGTAAGCAAGAAGAAGAATCTATGCATCTATTGAGAAGAATTCTAAACCCTTTCCTCTCTTTAATTATTATTATGAGTTTCTCTCTATCTCCTTGCTTGTTTTCCGTTGCCATGTCCGAGTAGTTTCATAGTTAGGTTTAAAGTGTCAAAGGGATCCATGAATCATTGAATTAGACATAGATAGGGATTTATCTTTTGTGGTTTTCGCTTATTGTTGTGTTTATTGCTTAGGCTAAGTTTACCGCTTGCCTATGATCTAGGGTTTAATCTATACCACGGAAGTGTCGTAGGTTTCTAGAAAGAACATACACCAGCGAATTGTCCATAGCCAACGGAAGTTGATGTTAAGGCGATTCGTGAACATATTGAACCCATTCGTTAATGCTGGTCTAGAACTCTATGCTCAACGGAAGTTAGGATTTTGGGTTGTTAGATTTAGTAATCAATGCCACAGAAGTGGATTGGTTAGATATTTATGTTTGAGTTTGAAACTTGTGTTTAATCGTTCCTTGAATAGTTTTTTGATTCATGATCTCTGGATTCCCGCAAAGAAACCCTTGACCTAACGCTTTTATTTTATTGAATTTATACCGTTTTTAGTTATTTTCATTACTTCGCAAATCAAACCTTATTATCGTCTTAGCTTAATTTCATCTTGCGAGAATCGTAGTGTAACCTTGGTATCTGTGGATTCGATCCTAAAGTACTACATTGACATACTGTTATGATTTCAGTAGTGTGCACTTTAGTTATTAATTGACTACGTGGTAAAATACATAAATAAATTTGGCGCCGTTGCCGGGGATCAATTGCGTTACCTACAAGTCTTGGACGAAAGTTAAGACTAAGACACTACATTTTACTAACTTTATATTTTATTATTTTTTGGTTCTTATAGTTGATGGCCATGGACTACAATGATTGGCCACAAGAAGAGGATGCCACATTTGATGAATACATTCAAGATGAGGGATACGTGGAGCCACCATTTGATGAAAGTGTACTCACACCAGAACAAAAAGTGGAGTTGGATAAGCATCATGAAGAGAACCAACGATGAAAAGAGTGACCTAGCCTCTATGATCCGTTTGAACCTCATGTCACATAGGGCAGCACTCGAGGGAAGGGAGCTCACAGTGTCCGAGAAAATGGTAGCTCATGCACTTAAAGATGTTATTATTGGGTTCCACCATGCCAACTAGAAGGTATTTTTGACTCAACCTTTGAAATCTATGATTATGAGGATAGTCATTTGCCTTGCATTAAAGATGTAGCTTCTAGTTTGCATACTCATGTGCTCATTGATGAATGCTATTAATTAATCTGTGAGTCTCAAAGATTAGATTCCTAAAGGGTAGAAAAGCTTGCTAGAGATTACCATAAAGTGTGTTTTGATATTAATTATCTATGTGCTTTGAATGTTCATGATCTCTTGTTTAAGCTTTAAATGCCTGAGGAATCTAGATCTCTTCTTCAAAAATCTTACCTAGGGGATGTGCTTGATGTAGATAAGATATTGAATGAGATAGAGAACACTAAGGTTGAGATGGATTCTAGGAAAGAGGATATTGTGTTTTACATGATTGATGGAGATGAAGTTGACTATTTTGTGATTAACTCGTTTAAACCAGAAGTTGACTTTATTTTTCCATCAAATGCATTTGATCCTCTTGAGCATCGAACCATCAAGGAAAATTCCAAGATATTTGCTACATTCGTAGTAACATCCCTTATGTGAGTTTTGTCTCTTTGCTCTGGATAGTTGTGACTTGTGCACTTGCTTTCTTTGGTTTGGAGCAAAGGATTTTCAATTCGTGTTCTTCGATAGAGAAGCTTTCTTCATCCCTTTTTACTTACTGTTTCTATTTAATTTATTGAATATGATTACCTCGGCTAAGGCTGAGTAACCTCCTTGTTGAATAAAGGGGTTTGAAGGGGAATTTATGGTTCGATTCTTATTAGGTTTTTAGTCTAGGATATCGATTAGGGTTCTTCGTTCTATCCTTGTTGTAAATGCGTTGCTTGACTAACCGTCTTAGCAACTGATATTAGGCGTTTAAGAGCCACGAGAGTGATGTATCTAAGAGCCACGAGAGTGATGTATTACGACGGATTTGATAGATGAGCAAATCCGTCGTAAGATTTCGAAAGTATACTTACGTAGGAATTGTGGGCGTAAACGACCTTTGAGAGTATCATTAACTTCTTGCGCGGGCGGAGACAAAAGCTACCGTCCGAGTATTGAAGGGAGTAGGTGTGTAGGATTACGAGAGTAGACTACATGCAGCGTACGTGTTCCAAGTTGAAGAACCCAAAGTCGACAAAAGTCACTTTAGAAATCGTAGAAATTTCCTTGTAAAAAGCGGCCATAAACCCTAGAAAATTCCCGATTGCCCAACACTTCGTTTAATTGATTCACAACCTCGATAAAATAATTAGTTAGCTACTGCCCTTCTTAATTTGTTTTAGATTCCATAAATACAACCGTAACAAAACCCATAATATATTTGACGTCTAGACATAAGTTACATCTCGTTAGAAATCGACAACGTCTATCCCAGTGGATTCGATCCCTAAATACTAATTTGTGTGCTGTGCACTTGCGGCTTAGATATAAAGGGTAAAACCCCACGCCGGGGTTAATTCTCGTTGTGTCAAGTTATTGACGCCGTTGCGGGGGATAGTATTGCTTGTTTGATTTCGTATTCTAATTTCTGCTCTAGACACTTTTGATTTTTAAGTTATTTGTTGTTCTTTTGACTTTCTCCTTTATCTTTGTATTTTGTTCTAAGTTGCATGCACACTAGGAGAACTCGTAGATGAACCATACCGCTACTAGACGATATCGACAAACATGAGAGAGAACTCCGAAGACTCAAAAGAAACTTAAGGATGCCCGAAAACGACCACCTGGAATATCAACTAAACTGTGATCAACTAGATCACGAGGATGACCGTGATTTTTTGGATCACGAAGAAGATCAAGAGGCTGTCCATGGTCCTAATGACCAGCCACATCTCGATCCCGAAGAAAACCACAACCAAAACTGAAATGCTGAAAATCTGAGGCGACAACTTCCCGTTGATTGTGATGCACCAAGGAATGATACTCAATCTAATGCACCGATTCCTCCTAATGGCGAAAACACCAACCTTCCTGCCATACATGCTAACCCTCCAAGGAGACAAGCGCGTAACCACATCATTGCTGATTTTGATGCACTGTATCAACACTTCCAAAACCGTGCAGCTATACAACTTCCTATACCGAACGGAAACAATTTTGAGATCAAAACTCAAATCATTGATTTGGTAAAGCAAAATCAGTTTCATGGAGTTGCAACCGAGCATCCGATGGAGAACATCGAGTTGTTCGAAGAGATATGCGGAACGACGAGAACGAACCAAGTTCCGGCCGATTATTTGAAGTGTAAGCTTTTTCCTTTTTCTTTGGCCGATAAAGCTCACCATTGGTTAAAATCGTTGCCCGCAAGATCTATTACTAATTGGGAAGAGTGCAAATCCGCCTTCCTAAATCATTTCTACACCAAGTCGAGATCCAACTCATTGAGAAACAAAATCCAAAGTTTTCATCAACAACCGGTAGAGTCTTTCCATGAAGCGTGGGAACGTTTCAAAGAGTACGAGAGAGATTGTCCTCATCACGGTTTCTCCGGTTCGAATTTGCTCAACACTTTCTACCGAGGATTACTACCGAAATATCAACTTTCTCTCGACACGGCTAGCAATAGAGATTTTTCCATGAAGACTATCAACCAAGAAAGAGCTCTCATCGAAAATTTTGTTATGTCTAGTAGCAACAATTCTCCCGAATACGATAGATCGACTAGATCGAACGTGTCGGAATCAAAGGAATTTCTGAGCTAAAAGTAATGATGAACCGACTTCTCAACAACCAAAATCCCCAAGTACATGCTTGTGAAGCTACTGTTGGAGTCGATGATAACTCTTATTACGAACCCGACAACGACGGTTCGTATTTTCAAGAAGAAGAAG
Organism: Eutrema japonicum; assembly: GCA_030161315.1. Classification (NCBI taxonomy): domain Eukaryota; kingdom Viridiplantae; phylum Streptophyta; class Magnoliopsida; order Brassicales; family Brassicaceae; genus Eutrema; species Eutrema japonicum. Next base: position 17,446,005 of record BSQW01000012.1, on the reverse strand, counting down.
TTAACTATGTGGGAGCGCAAGGTCACTACCAAGGCCGTTTCAACAACGGATTCAACAATGCTTTCCGCAACGCCAACTTCAACAATATTTCCACCGAAATCAGAACGTGGAGGATCCCCAAGATCAACTTTATCCTCAACATTCGAAGCCATACCAAAACCGGTTCCAAAACGGGAACTGTGGAGGAAATGGGAACTTCCAACCGAGACTGCCCTTCAATGCTCAACCCGATCATTACAACAACTCAAACACGCAGAAACAAGGTATCTCTAACTCTCAACTTGCTGCCCAAATAGCGAAGCTCGAGCAATCCATTCAACTCCTCGCTCAAAGCAACGAGAAGACGACGAAAGATTTTAACGTCAAGGTCGATTGTATGTACAACGACTTGAACGAGAAATTTGAATCTCTTTCAACCCATGTCAAGAAGTTGGATATGCAAATCTCTCAAACCGCGGAATCCAATAAGAGACCGAGCTGAATTTTACCTGGAAGAGTGGAAGATAACCCGAAGAGGTTTTGCAACGTGATTTCCACCATACCCGATAAGGAAGTCGATTCTAAGATGGAGCCTAGATAAGTTCCAAAATTCGTCCCACTCTATGGACGAGTCATTACCGAATCTAAGATGATCCAAAAACCACCATTCGAGGTACCAAAACTAATCCCGCTTCAAAGGCTTAGTAACGCGGATGATCAGGGACGTTTTTCTTTTTCTTGTTGGATTTCAGGAATTTAGTTTGCAGATTGCTTGCATGATTTGACACACCAGGAATTAACCCCGTCGTGGGGTTTTACCCTTTATATCTAAGCCGCAAGTGCACAACACACAAAGTAGTATTTAGGGATGGAATCCACAAGGATAGACGTTGTCGATTTCTAACGAGTTCTAACTTATGTCTAGACGTAAAATATATTTTGGGTTTTGTTACGGTCGTATCTATGAAATCTAAATTAAACTAAGAAGGACTGTAGCTCACTAATTATTTTATCGAGGTTGTGAATCAATTAAACGAAGCGTTGGGAAATCGGGAATTTTCTAGGGTTTATGGCCGATTTTTACAAGAACTTTTCTAGGATTTCTAAAGCGACTTTTGTCGACTTTGGGTTCTTAAACTTGGAACACATACGCTGTGTGTAGTCTACTCCCATAATCCTACACACCTACTCACTTCAGTACTCGGATGGTAGCTTTCATCTCCGCCCACGCAAGAAGTGAATGATACTCTCAAAAGTCGTTTACGCCCACAATTCCTCCGTAAGTATACTTTCAAAATCTTACGACGGATTTGCTCGTCTACCCTAGGTCAAGCGATTAGATACAGCACTGACGTGACTCTAAAACACCTAATATCAGTTGCTAAGACGGTTAGTCAAGCAACGCATTAACAACAAGAATAGAACGAAGAATCCTAATCGGTATCCTAGACTAAAAACCTAATAACAATCGAACCATGAGAACCCCTTAGAACCCCTATGCCCAACAAGGAGATTACTCAGCCATAGCTGAGGTAATCATATTCAATGGATTAAATAAAAACAATAAGTAAAAAGGGATGAAAAAAGCTTGTCTATCGAACAACACGAATCGAGAATCCTTTGCTCCAAACAAAAGAAAAACAAGTGCACAAGTCACAAGAGCTTCGCTTCTGCCTTCAAGCGTAATAACAATATAACTTGTCTGTCTAAGAGGCATAAAATAAGTATTTATAGAGCTAATCTTCGTTTAGGGTTTGATAAGAAATGACGATTTTGCCCTCAGTGAAGAAACGAGTCGATGTGGTCGCGATATTCCCTGGCCGCGGGAGCAGGCTCTCTGGGAGTGGCAGAACGCCTCTTGGCCGCGGGTGGAGACTCTCCAGGAGTGGCGAAATGCCTCCTGGCCGCGGCTCCAGCTCCTCCTGGCGCGGTGCGCTTCTCTTTGGGGCAACTTCATATGCCTTCAGTGTTTTGGGTATATATAAGGATCCAACCATTGGATTGCCTCCAATCCAATTGCATTTCAAATATGGTTATCTCTACTTTGTTGTGTCCAAATTTGGGGATGATCAAACGGTGAAAATGTCTATATTAGCTGTAAGACTTCTTGACGGTCCAAGTTTATCCAAAAACGTATTTTTGCTCCGAAATGCACTCTTTTACTCCGAGTTACCTGAAACGTCTTTCGAATCTCTAAAATATAAAAATCACTTAAAAACCTTTTGCACTTGAACACCTACAAAAGAATATGAAAGTGATCCATAAAAATGTTTAAAAACCGGTGTTATCAACTCCCCCAAACTTAGATCTTTGTTTGTCCTAAAAAAAACAGAAATTTAAACTCGGAAAGACGTTTTTGAAAATATAGGAACTAACAAAATTCTCAATGACCGTCCTTCTAAATCATAACCAACGTAATGCATCAATCGAGCTTAGTCTAGAAAATTCTCACCAAAGTACTACAACGCTAATCCACGGTATCCGTCATGAGAAAGTCTAGCCACATAGATCCTAACTTTCAGTCAACCAGCTCTTAACATTCATTAAAGATTGCGTGATTTTTACCAGAAATATTAGACAAGACAATTGATGCTACGCGTTTAAGTGCAATTTAGAGGTGAGGCTAAAATTGTTTTGGGTTACCATATTTTCTTCGGAGGATGCTAGATATTATGCAAAATAGCAAGAGAGGATGGAGCTGTTGGTACCCACAGTTTTTAGTCACTCCTTGCTCGCATAAGTGTCGCTGCAAAACTCCTCCTTCGTTGGGACTCTTCTCCCTTTGACAGAACTTTTTGTCATTCCCCCGGGCTTAGATTTTTGTCCGGGTAATGATTCGAACGGCTTCTTACTCCTCACATATTGAAACATAGTTGCCGTGGTAAAAATACAGACTACTCTAAGATGGTTAGGCTTTTATTTCCTTTTCTTTCGGTTTATTTATTTATTTATTTTTTAGAAAGGGGAAACACCTTTACACGGGAGCCTTAGAGAGTACGAAAATTACCAGTGACAAACGATTTCCAAGGAAACTTTTTAGCTTGATTTGTCGATACCTCCACAACCGAATTCGTCTAGTCTCTCGTCTTTTCGAGTGACTGAAAAAATGTGTCGTTCCTCCATCTCCGGCGTTTTTGCACATATCTATACATAAGACAACAAGAGAGTTGCATGAGGTTTGAACAAATGTTAAGTTTCGGGTGGGATACCGGCTAAAGATGTACCAGCCATCTAGGACAACAAAGAGTGGTAAAAATAAAAGAGATTTCCTAGATGTATGACTCGTTGTCTCGCCTAAAACAGTTGATAAGAAAATTAAATATAGATTAAGTCCAAATAAAATGAGCTAGTATATCCTGTCTCACCTAAAACAATTGAAAGCACTCTAGCTACCGCCTAGTCTAGTACTAAACCACAAAAGAGCTAGCACGAGGAAATAGCGTAGAAGCACTCTGGTATATATCATCATAGATTTTGTTCTTGTGTTCCTGAAAAATACTTAATAAAAATATTACACGAGTTCTTAAAAATTCAGCGAGAATTAAAAAGATACAAAAAAAGAAAAATAGATTAGTAATGGATAAACATCCTCGCCAGACTTAAATCACACTATCCTCAGAGTGAAAAAGTTGGTGAAAGGATGGCAAATTCGTTAAAATAAAAGATAAGGTGAAAGAGATCGATTAAACAGTGGTGGTGAAGTGCATGGCTAGGCACTCGCCTGAGACATCTGTCTCGGAGTCGGGCATGTTGCCATCGAGCTGGTGGTGCTCTTCGAGGAAGCGCATCATGCGCTTGTATCGTCACTCTTTTCGTGCTATCTTATTCTCCATGGCTGCGTATTCTGGTCCGTGTTCGTGAGACGAACTCGCGGATGGTGCACGGGCCTGTGATTGTTGAAGTAGTCGAGCACGCTATGCCTCGGCGTCTCGGTTGGTCTTGGCCACTAGGAACTGTCCAATCGTGTACGGTAGGCGTGGGGCTGTAGGTATGTAGTCCATCTCCTCCTGTATCCATCTATGTGCTGCTCCTACTCGGAGTCTAGGGACAGAGTTAGAAGGTAAGAAGACAAAGTATGACACCGACATTAGTGCGATATTTGTAACCAAATATGTAGGGGTCGAGTGAAGCGCGAGAGATCGTGCGGTCTCGGGAGAATTGCACCAAGTCGAACCAGCTTCCTTGGACTGGAACCTCTTTCGAGAAATCAAAGTGCACGGCTTGTAGAATCACCGTGATGATGCTTTCGAAGGCGGTAGTAGCGTCCTCGGGTTTTGTGGCTGGTGCGTCGTGTTTCACCTTCACCAAGTTCTTCGCGACGATGCAAGCATAGCGCGAGTCGTCGGTGAGAGGTAATTGAAGGGTGACAAGCTCGCCTTTGAGGACACTCCCCACGTTCTCTCTCGGGTATATGGTGTGCGCTAAGAGTGTGTGTGTATCGCGGACAGCGGGATGCTTGAGTATGGCGGCTTTAGACCATCTGTTATCGTAGACGCCTTGTCCCATTATGCTCCATAGATCTTCATCGGGATTCTCCTCGAGGTGAATCTCATCGAGATATTGAAGCTTCAAAGCTTCACAAAGTTCCGGGATCGTTAGAGCATAAGAATATCCGCGAATGGTAAAAGTAAGTGTACCGTCGTTTGCTCTCGCATTAGAGCGTCTCTCGTAGCACATGGTGACGGTCGATAAGAATTCTTTGGTGAGATCTTCATAGGTGGGGAGGTTGAGCTCCATGTAAGGTCGAAGGTTAAGTGCGTCGAGATACCAAATCACGTCTTCTCTAATCCTGAGCACGTCGAGAGTCGAGTAATCTATGCGAGGTGTTGATTTGATAACCATCTTGTTGAGATTCTCAAGGTAGTCGATATTCGGTCCATAGTTTTCCCGACATATCGTACATTTGGTCTTCGTTCCAGAGGTGGTGTTGGTTCACTTGGAGGGGAAGGAGTTGGGTCACGTCGAGGAATCGGCACGCGAGTTCTAGTCGATCGTTGTCAACTTGGCAAGAACTCGCCAATATTCGAGTCATCTCCTACCCTTCGTGTATCCGAGCTTTCTGTGCTCTCCCCGGTTCGACTATTGGTCATTCTCCGGGATGATTCTCCTATGTAACCGCTCTTCTTTGAGTGTGTTATTCTCATTCTCGCGTGGTCCATTCTTCCTACAAAATAGAAAACAATTCTCGGAAAAAGTATGAATATGGTTGTGATTGAAAATTTTCAGTATGCGAAGATATTAATTCTAGTATAAATTCAATCAATCAAACGAGAAATATTGATCACAAGTTTAAACAAATCAAGTTGATGATCGTGAATTCCATGTTTTTGACGCTCTTGCATAAAAATTTCTAGATATCGATTTTAAGTTCAAGTTTATGGAAATTTCAGTTGATTACCGTTTGCGAATTAACGATATAACTAGACTTGTCTAAATTAATCAAAATTACTCTCCAAATTCGTTTTCAATTAAGCTTGAAAATTCCAAATCACAAAAATCTCATATCTAAGGGAATTAAGTTCTAAAATTGAAGTCTAGACATACTAGAAGTTCAATCTTAAGTTCTTTAACAATTTCTAACCATGAAAGACATAGATCTAGTGAATTCAAGAAAAACACTAGGTTCTTGTTCTTATGAAAAAATTAGAGGTTTCGATCTGTTTCGAACGTCGTCTTCATTTGTTTTGTGTTTTATGATGTTTTTTTTTTGGAATGTTTTTGGGTATTTTGGTTTTATATAAAGTCAGAAATACTAAAAATAAAAACGTCAATAGAAAAAGAAAGAGACACTAAAAGAAAAACGTACCAAATTGGTTGCCTCCCAACAAGCGCTTTTGGTTAAAGTCGTTAGCTCGACTTTTTGGTGAGCTTAGGCATGAGCAGTAGATGTCTCGGGAATAAATGTTCATTTGGCATTGTCTTGTTTATGACGTGTTTCGCCTTTCTTCGGTATCACCTTCTTCTTTCCGCGTTTTTTCGGAATTTTCACTTCTCGAAAAGCTTGTTTCGTCTTCTCAACCATTTCTTCCACTCGTTCTTCCTTGGTATCTCTTAAATCTGGTGGAATATTGATCTTAACTTTTGCAAATGGTTTAGAAGTGAATGGTGGACTTACCTTTGGGGGTTCTGTCTTTGTCGACTCATCTTTCTCTTTTTCTTTAGGGAAAATCGAGTTTTTCCTCTTTTGTTCGTCCCTCGGGTTTGTAATTTCGTCCGGGATAGTAGGATAGAGCCTCCTTCAATCCACATTCAAAAAGACGGCTTGATGGTTGGCGTGATCAAGGATTGCGCCAATTGTAGCTAAGAAGGGTCGACCAAAAATCAACGGTCTATCCTTGTCTCGTTCCATTTCGAGAACTTGAAAATCAGCGTGAACGATCTTGTTTCCAATGAGTATTTTAAGATCATGGATCGCTCCTTTTGGTTTCTTTTGTGATGAGTCCCCAAAAATTACTCTCACGGTAGATAGCGTGAGATTCATTATACCGAGTTTTTCGGCAAATGTCTAAGACATGATGTTGACGCTGGCTCCGGAATCACACAAATAATCTGCAAAATAAATTCCCGAAATCCAACAAGAAAAAGAAAAACGTCCTGGATCATCAGCTTTTCTAAGCCTTTGAAGCGAGATTAGTTTCGGTACCTCGAATGGTGATTTTTGGATCATCTTGGATTCGGTAACGACTCGTCCATAGAGTGGGACGAATTTTGGAACTTCTCTAGGCTCCATCTTAGCATCGACTTCCTTCTCAGGTATGGAGGAAATCACGTTGCAAAATCTCTTCGGTTTTCTTCCACTATTCCGGGTAAAATTCCACTCGGTCTCTTAGTGTAGTCCGCGTTTTGAGAAACTTGCATGTCCAACTTTTTGACATGGGTTGAAAGAGTTTCAAATTTCCCATTCAAGTCGTTGTACATACAATCGACCTTGACGTTAAAATCTTTCGTAGTCTTCTTGTTGCTTTGAGCGAGAAGTTGAATTGATTGCTCGACCTTCGCTATTTGGGCAGCAAGTTTAGAGTTAGAGATATCTTGTTGCTGCGTATTTGAGTTGTTGTAAGGAGCAATTTGAGCGTTGAATGGCGGTCTTGGTTGGAAGTTCCCGTTTCCTCCATAGTTGCCGTTTTGGAAACGATTTTGAAAAGGCTTCGATTGTTGAGGATAAAGTTGATCTTGGGGATCCTCCACGTTCTTATTTTGGTAGGAAATATTGTTGACGTTGGCATCACGTTGCTGAATCCGTTGTTGAAACGGACTTCGTAGTGACCTTGCACTCCCACATAGTTAACATCTTCTTCATGAGCATACGAACCGTTGTTATCGGGTTCGTAATAAGCGTTATCATCGACTAATAGTAGCTTCAGAAGCATTTACTTGGCGATTTTGGTTGTTGAGAATTCGGTTCTTCATGACTTTTAACTCGGAAATCTCCTTGGATTCCGACGTGTTCGATCTAGTCGATCTATCGTAGTCGGGAGAATTATTGCTATTAGACATAGCAAGATTCTCGATGAGAGCTCTTCCTTGGTTGATAGTCTTCATGAAAAAATCTCCATTGCTAGCCGTTTTGAGAGAAAGTTGATATTTCGGTAGTAAACCTCAGTAGAAAGTGTTGAGCAAATTCGGACCGGAAAAACCGTGATGAGAACAATCTCTCTCGTACCCTTTTAAACGTTCCCACGCTTCATGGAAAGACTCCTCAGGTTGTTTATAAAAAAATTGGATTTTGTTTCTCAATGAGTTGGATCTCGACTTGGTGTAGAAATGATTTAGGAAGGCGGCTTTGCACTCTTCCCAATTAGTAATAGATCCTGAGGGCAAAGATTTCAACCAACGGTGAGCTTTATCGGCCAAAAAAAAATAAAAAAGCTTACACTTCAAATAATCGGCGAGAACATGGTTCGTTCTCGTCGTTCCGCATATCTCTTCGAATAACTCGATGTGCTCCATCAGATGTTCGGTTGCAACTCCGCATATCTTTTCACCGTCTGATCATCACCAAATTTGGATACAACGAAGTAGAGACAATAAGCTTCCAAATGCAATTGGATTGTCCCCAATCCAATCGTTGGATCCTTAGAAACCTCTGAAGCACTGAAGGAAGATGAAGCTGCCCCGAAGATGAAGTTGTCGCACCTCGAGGAGCCAGACCCGCAGCCAAGCACCTTTCCGCCGCCCCTAGAGCCACTCCACCCGCGGCCAGAAGACAGTTCGCCGTGGCCAGAGAAGACAGTCCCGCGGCCAAACCTATTTTCGCCCAAGACGATCCGTTTCTTCACCCGAGGCTAAAACTATATTTTCCCGTCAAACCCTAAAACGACTTAAGCTTGTTGAAGACCTATATATACTTGTTTTAGACAGCAATTTTTTGAAAGAACCCTAGACATATTGTACACATTATTTTGCTTTCATTCTTGTACTCTTGCATCGAGATCTTCGGGATTGGTGTGGAAGTTTCTCACCGAGGTTAGTTCTTGTTTGTGAGGCTTCTTCACCAATCTTATGCTTAATTTAATTATGTCTTTTTCCAGTATGTGCGAGTAGTTTTGATTGTTGGGTTTACAGTATTATTGAGGTGAATTCTATGTTCGATAAAGATTTCACTCGGTAAAACCTAGCCGATTTCTAGAGCTCTTCTTGTGGAAAGTTATTGATGCATGAATCTAGTGTCACAAACTAGAGACTGATAGGAGGAGTTTAGAACCACGGAAGTGTTGCATCTAATCACCAGAAAGGTCATCCACAAGGCGTTCGCGTCGTAAGATTTCAGAAGTATACTTACGGAGTGCCGTGAACCTATGGACCCACTAGCATATCACAATCTTACGCGCGGCCAGAGATGGAAGCTACTAGTCGAGTGAATAGATTGTAGGGCGTAGGTTATACAGACGTAGACTACGTCATTATTCTATCCTGTTTGTGGAGTTATAATCTAGAAACACCGGTTACTAATGAGCTAGGGGTCGTTTGATTGAATAAAGCATACCCCGAGATTTTCCTTTCGACCCAGCAACGTTTTAGAATAAATTACAACCGTCTTTAGTAGTGTAGTTTAGCAATAGAGTCCGTAGAAGTAGTTTAGTCATCGATTTCATTAGAGCATCATTAGTGGGAGTCTCTCATGAATGAGTCTCTCAATAATATATTATTATTATTTTAAATATATTTTAATTATTTGATTAAATTTTAAGTTATAAAAAAATTGAACAAATCAGATGAAGACATGTTGTATATGGGTATCTCATGAGTTTCTCAAAGTTTCTCATTTGAGAAACTCTTGTCATTCTCTTTCATAAGTTTCTCAAAGTTTATTATTATTTTATTGGGAGAGACTCTATGAGAGACTCACAATAATGACGCTCTTAGGTCTATGTTATTAGTCAATTCTCTTAGGTATTAGGTTAGTCTTAGAATTTCTTAAGATATGTTTAGTTTCTCTTAGCGTTAGTTTAGTAGTTAAAATTCCCTTAGCTTAGGTAGTGGTCGATTTTCTTAGATTAGGTTAGTAGAAGTTTTCCGTTTTTCGTTCTTTACAATTCTAGTTACAAAAAACCTATAAAAATATATTCGTTCTAGGTTAATTTACTATACAATGTCTAAGGTTTCATAAAACAACACCCTCTCCCTGTGGATCGATACCTCAAGTACTACAACGCACATCTGTGCACTTGCTGGCTGTAAGATTTATAAATTTAAGACCTGAAGTTTCGGACGCGAATCCGATAACGCATCAAGTGTTTGGCGCCGTTTCCGGGGAGAAATCGCTACAGCTTTTATCACACCTTAGAGGTTAGTAAAACGACTCTATAACAAACTTTTGCTATTTGATTTTTGGTTTTGTTTTTCTTCGTTTCAGGTTTAGAAACATGAACTCGCCTCTAGAGCGAGATTGCTACTATGAGCGGGGTTACTATGACCCATCTTTCGCTCACCACTGTCACGAATCACATGATGTGTGTGACTCGTTCTACATGGATCGAAAACCGGCACCGACCAACTACTCTCAAGGAAGCCACGAGCCTCCTTAATTCTGAGACTAACCTTTTGCGTCTCCCGTTCTCAACTCTAGACAACAATCATACCATAAACACCATCAATTCTCGGACCAGCACGATGAAAGCTTGGAATTTAGCACTCGTTTGAAGCGAATAGAAGACGTCATCAACAAAACCATCGAATCCCAAGACAAGTTCGGAGCCACCCTAAATGAGAGAATAGATTCCATCTACGTCGAATTCAACAAGAAATTCGATGACCTTACTGCCCACATCAAAATCCTTTAAGAACAAACCTTTAAAGAGCTACAACACAAAACGAGAGGATGGTCTAAAGCCAATGATGGGGGTACGTACTTTGAACTACAAACTCGATGATTTGGATAACCCCATCAACGCCAACACTAACACCACCTACAACTACACCCTCGAGCTGTGGGAAGGAGTAGGAGAAGTTGAGAACAAAACGACAGAGCTCGATCTTACACTAGATCGACTCATTTATGCTATCAACGAAGTAGAAGAGATTCAACTCTTCCACGCTTGATTCATGATTCAACGCTTGATGCCCATATCCCTGACCTAAAGGAGAAGCCAAATGACTCACAAGAACAAGAAAACACCGAAGGAGATGAAGAAGACGACGAACCGGTCAAGTCCCCATGGACTCCTCTCACCACTGGTGCGGGCCTCCCAGTCGTGGCCAGCCCTTCCTCTGCCGTGCCTCCATTAACCAGACCCGCGGCCAGCCTTCACTCTGCCTCGCCTCTGCTCCTCGAACCCATGGCCAGCTTCTGCTCGTCTCCCCTTGAACCGTTTGAATCCCGAGCACTCCCCTTTGAGCAAGCTGCAATCTCCATTAACACTCAAACCTCAGATGAGCCTTCAAGCGACCTGGAACCAGATTTATATGCACCTTGAAAGGTGATTCAAGCTCATGAAGAAGCTCATGAAGAAGCCTCATCCTCTTCATCAATAACACTTCAAAGGTGAAAGGACCGCATTTTTTTTTTTTTTGCAAAGAAAATAAACATATAATTAACATTAACAATATTAAACAAACAGTACAACGCAAGTACTACAGCTTAAACAAGCTAACGGTTTATATAACAACAACTGGTATCGATCGATACTCCCCTAGTGTCGATCGATACCCAAACAACAAAAGCAAGCCCCGGGTCCTAATCATCCCCTCTTCACCGCCTTGATTCCACGATCACGCCTTATCTTTACCTGCATCGACAAAAGTGATGCATCAACATTTGGCTAACCAAATGCTGAGTGAGATTGATCATCCCAACAACAGGCTACCAATAAGCACAATATAACAATATCCACAACCATACAAGAATTAATTATCCACAACTAAACTGTCACAAAACAACCGGTATCGATCGATACCCCCCCATGGTATCGATCGATGCCCAACAACACACAAGTCCCGACAAGGGACAGATATCGATCGACACCCAAACACAACACTTGGTATCGATCGACACAACACGGTTCAAGTCTATCACCTCGATACACTACAATTCGAGACCACCGCCTATGGTCTGGTATCGATCGATACACACATGGTATCGATCGATGCCCACGAGACCTAAACACAGGAATCGCCATACAAGCCATAAAAGCATCAATCAAGCTTTAACAATGCACCACGCAAGCTCACTTGCTAACCTTTGGTCACAACTCACCTTAACACGAAGGATCGAGCTCTAAAACGACTTTACCAAGCTCAAGAAGATCTCCCTCTCTTCTCACAAGCTCACGTCGAACCCAAGCTCTTCCAACCTCTCCTTCAAGCTTCTCTCAAGCTTAACTCTTTTGATCTCGCAAGATCTAAGCTTCAACAAGCTTTCCTTCTCTCTCTCTCTCGCTCGCTCTTTCTTTCTCTCTTTCGCGACCAACCTCGGTCTTATCCTCAAAGGATATGCTTTTTATACTCGAAGAAGATAAGAGAAGAAGATAACCCCGAGAAAAACCCGGCTGGTATCGATCGATGCCTGCCAGTATCGATCGATACCGCCCCCCGGAACAACCCGAATTAATTATTCCTCCACAATAATTAACTCTTCCGGAACACGGGCGTTACAATTCTCCCCCACTAACTTAGATTCGTCCTCGAATCTTCGTTACCGTTCATCTCCCATGAACCGTCCATCTCCAATGAACCCTAATCGTCGCAACGATTACACAACCCTTGGCCAACCCGGCCAACGCAATACTCACACGAGGCTCAAAACTAACCTCCGAGGTTTCCCACTCAGTCCCTATGCTTATGACACCGCGGCATCATATGTACTTATTGCTCAAACACACGCCAACCCCATCACTCAAGACACCGCAGCATCTCCGAGTTCCGAGCATCAGCCATATCCCGCAGGATATCAACCATACCACATCACCCAAGACACCGCAGCATCTCCGAGTTCTGGGTATCTGCCGTACCACTCCACTCAAGAATATAACCTACAAGAGTCTCGATACCCCATACCACTCAATTCTAGGGAATATATCATACGTCTACGATATACTCCTTACGAATCCACGGTATCACGTATTACTCTAGGCTATAAACCTCCCGAGTCTGGGTACATCGCCACTCACACTCTCAAGACACACAGTCCTGCGAGCTATCGGCACCAGAGGAACCAGTCCTCTCAACGAGCAATAAGTCACATATCACTAAGCATTTCGACTGAACTACCTCTCGTGATCCGTGTAAATCCTCGCAAGGCAACACCGGCATCACCCATATTCCATACCCGGAATATCTGCCGTGCATGACCAATAACCCGGTCATCGCACCGCCCACAACAGCAATAAGAATATCCATCTTATCACTTTCTTGCATTAACGCTTTTACCCCAAACGCAATGCGACACCGTGACTCCCAAAGTCACCAATAATAAGAAATACTCATCTTATTACACATCATAATGTAACATCGTTCTACACAACGGAAATACAAAATGAAATACACATAGCATACAGCTATAACCGAAACTGGAACCTCTCGATGGAACTCAAGCCGCAGCTTGCTTCTGGAACCACTTCTGGAACCTCGCTTCCATCCTAGCCTCTGGCTCCCAAGTTTCCTCCTGCACCCCGTCACAGTCCCACAGAACTCGCATCATCGGAATCCTCTTCCGACGAAGCTCCTTGACCCTCCGCTCGAGAACTCTCAAAGGTCTCGCCTCAACGGTCATATTGGGCTGGAGATCTGACGGAATCTCAGCCAATACCTCGTCACCCGTATGCAAACACTTCTTCAGCATCGACACATGGAAGACCTTATGAAATGCTTGCATAACCGCGGGTAACTCCAACCGATACGCTACCGGTCCAACACGCTCCACAATCCGAAACGGCCCCATATACCTCGGACTCAACTTAGTCGCAACAATGGACCTGTTCGGACCTCTCAGTAAAGCCATCTTGAGATACACACTATCTCCCACCTCAAACACAAGCTCTTTCCGCCTCCTATCGGCATAACTCTTTTGCCGATCTTGGGCCTCTTTCATGTTCAGCTTCAAAACCCGGATCTTCTCCGTAGTTTCCTGAACAAAACTCGCACCCAAAGTGCTCCTCTCCCCCACTTGTGTCCAACACAAAGGGGTACGACATGGCCTCCCATACATAGCCTCATATGGAGCCATCCCAATACTCGCCTGGTAGCTATTGTTATACGCAAACTCCACCAAGCTCAAGTGATCCACCCAGTGACCACTCCAATCCAGCACGCACATCCTCAACAAATCCTCCAAAGTCTGGATGGTCCTCTCTGACTGCCCATCTGTCTGAGGATGATACGCCGTGCTCAAGTGCACTTTCGTGCCCATCTCTGCCTGAAACGCATTCCAGAACTCCGATGTGAACTTAGGATCCCGGTCTGAAACAATACTCACCGGTACTCCATACAGTCTCACAATCTCCTGCACGTACCTCCTAGCCAAAACTGCCGCCCCATCGGACTTCTTAATGGCCAGAAAACGCGCACACTTGGTCAATCGATCAACGATGACCCAAACAACATCCTTGGTCCGAGAAACTGGTAACCCCACCACGAAATCCATCGTGATCATATCCCACTTCCACTCTGGAATGGGTAGGCTCCGCAACAAACCACTCGGGACCTGGTGCTCCGCCTTCACTAATTGGCACACGTTGCACGACGCAACCCAATTAGCCACATCCTTCTTCATCCCGACCCAATGATAGTAGCGCTTGATATCACGATACATCTTAGTCGCTCCTGGATGAATCGAAAACATACTGGAATGAGCCTCACTCAGGATCTCTCGCCGCAAATCCTCATCCAAAGGTACGCATACCCTCCCATTAACAAGGATAGTGCCGTTCGCAGATACCTGATACTCAGAACCCTCTGCTCTCGCAGCCTTAACCAGAACCTCATCTTTTCCCTGAGCCAACCGAACTCTGCTCAAAAGATCCGCCTGGTTAGCCGCCTCTAAGCCCAAAGGTTCCTGAGATACAACACATAAACGCAATGTGCTAATCTCGCTCACCAAGGACTCAACCTCGCGTTCCCGAGCCAAAGCCACCCGCTTCCGACTCAACGCATCCGCAACCAGATTAGCCTTACCAGGATGGTAAGCTATCTCCAGATCATAATCGGCCACTAGCTCCATCCAGCGCCTTTGCCTCAAATTCAACTCAGGCTGAGTGAAAATGTACTTCAGGCTCTTATGATCTGTGAACACCTGAACCTTTCCGCCATAAAGATAGGATCTCCAAATCTTCAAAGCGAAAACCACTGCAGCCATCTCCAGATCATGGGTAGGGTAGTTGCCCTCATGCTTCCGCAGCTGCCGCGAAGCATAGGCAATAACCTTCCCTTGCTGCATCAACACACAACCAAGGCCCATCCCCGACGCATCGGTGTAAACCACGTAAGGCTCGCCCGACACTGGCAACGCCAATACTGGAGTACTAGTCAACATGGCCTTCAGTTTCGTCAAACTCTCCTCACACTCCGAGGACCACACGAAAGGAACATCCTTTCCCGTCAGTTTCGTCATAGGCTTGGCCAAACTCGCAAAACCCTTGACGAACCGCCGATAATACCCTGCCAACCCAAGAAAACTCCGAATCTCAGTGGCATTCCTCGGCCTCGGCCACGTACTAATGGCCTGAATCTTCTCTGGATCTACCGATACTCCCTTCGCAGAGATAATGTGACCCAGAAAACCAATCTCCCGCTGCCAGAAGCTACACTTGCTCAACTTAGCAAATAACTTCCGTTCCCGCAGCTTCGAAAGAACCACACGCAGATGCACCTCATGCTCCTCCCGGTTCCTCGAATACACCAAGATATCATCGATAAAGATAATCACGAACTCATCCAGATACTCCTGGAAAACGCTGTTCATCAATCTCATAAATGCAGCCGGTGCATTCGTCAACCCAAATGGCATCACCACAAACTCGTAGTGGCCATAACGAGATCTGAAAGCCGTCTTCCGAATATCTACCTCATCGATGGGAATCTGATGATATCCCGACGCCAAGTCAATCTTGGAGAACCAAGTAGCCCCTCTCAACTGATCCAACAACTCATCAATCCGAGGAAGAGGATACCTGTCCTTCACTGTGACTCGGTTAAGTCCCCGGTAATCAATACACAACCGAAAACTCCCGTCCTTCTTCTTCACGAACAACACCGGTGCTCCCCACGGTGAAGAACTCGGACGAATGAACCCTTTGTTCAACAACTCCGCCAGCTGCCTCTTCAGCTCGGCCATTTCTGCTGGAGCCATCCTATAAGGAGTCCTGGATATCGGTGCCGTCCCTGGTTCCAACTCGATCGTGAAGGGATCCGACCTAGACGGTGGCAACCCCTGCAACGACTGGAACACATCCTGGAACTCACTAACCACCCGAATATCCTGCACCCTGGCCTCTCCGACGGCCTCCGGCAAGGAAATCGTAGCTAAATACGCCTCGCAACCTTTCTCGATCAGACGCTCCGCGTGCACAACCGAGATCACGAGACTCCCGGAAGTCGGTCTCACACCCTGATACACCCACTTCCCTTCTCCTCGGTCGAACTCGACCCGCCCTCGGTGACAGTCCAGATGCGCTCTGAACTTCCCGAGCCAATCCATGCCCAAGATGACATCGTACAGCTCCACGGAGCAGATAATCAAATCGGCAGCCATGGACTCTCCTGCTACCTGAACATCCACGTCCCGCACACGACCGTGAATCCTCAGGAGCTTCCCTCCGGCAACCTCCACGAAACCCAAACTCACACCGGGCTCGCTCCGTAAATTAGCCTTCTCGGCCAACTCCGGGGAAACGAAGCAATGCGATGCTCCCGTGTCAAACAACACATGACACTCTACACCTCCAACACACAAGGTCCCTGCACATATACATGTGCCGAGAACCTTAACACCCCGACAAGCACGACGTTCCCCAACACAGAATTAAACTTAGATGCGTCTAAGAAAATACCTGTGATCGGCCTGGAACTCGGCTCTCCGGACTCGGCGATGGAGTACACTCGAGGCGCTGATGCCACCTGCCTGACGGGCTGCACCACCGTGGTCTCACTCTGCCGCAACTGGGGACACTGAGGCCTGAGGTGACCCGGCTCCTTGCAGTGATAGCACACTCGAGAATCCACCCGCACCCCGCCCTTCTGAGGACAGTTCGCCACTCGGTGATCCATGCTCCCACACCCGAAGCAACCCGGACCACCCCGACTACCTCTCGAAGCGCCTTCTCGCTTCCGCTTCTGTCCTTGCATCGGCTTACTGCTTCTGCTTGGACCGGACTGCTGCTGCACAGATCTTGCCTGAAAGCTCGGTGTAACCGCTACCACCTCGTCCTTCAGACCCTCCTCAAGCAAGGCCGCAGTCTCAACCAACTCATCAACCGTGCAAAAAGCCCTCACCATGCAACGGTTCCTCAAGTCGACCCGAAGACCCATCAGAAACCTCTGAACACGGTCCGACTCACTCTCAGCCGCTCGTCTAACATAAGACCCGAGCCGGTTGAACTCCACCTCATACTCGCGTACCGACCGATCCCCCTGAGTCAAACTCGCAAGCCTCGACTGGATCCGGTGGAACGCCTCCTGAGGGAAATACTTGGAGTTAAACTCCTCCACAAAATCCGCCCAAGACATCGCGGCCTGAACTCTCCGTGATGCCACACCCCTCCACCAGAGATGCGCGTCACCTTCCAGATAATGGACCGCAATGTCCACCTGGTATCCCGCGGGACACCTACTTGAGAGGAAATTCCTCTCCACCCTTCTCAACCACGCATCAGCGTCCTCAGGATTAGCACCTCCAGAGAAGAACCCCGTGCCAATCCTCTGCATCTGCTCCACCATCCTAAGGTAGGACGGGAGCTCCTCAGCAACCGCAGCTGCCACCTGAGGTTGAACCTCCACAACTACCGGGACTACAGGAGCCTGAGCCGGTACCCTCTCTGGTAACCGCTCCAACAACCTCGTCAACAGATCCGCTATGCGATCATCTCGGGCCCGAGCATCACCCGCTGCTACCCCCGCAGCACCCGCTGGAACACCAGCCACACTGGCGCTCACGCCAGCCCCAACGGCACTCACACCGGCCGCACCCTCAGACCCAATCTGACTCGCACGCGAATCCTCGACCTGCTCCTCCGGCACACGGCCACGACCTCTACCACGGCCACGACCTCTACCACGTCCTCTAGCCATCTGCACACGTGCAGAAGCACAGGCTCAGAGAACGAAAATCAATCATCACAATAAAGATACTTACCGTGGAATCTCACAAGGCTCAAGAGGATGATTCTACGACCCCACACAACACCCAATCTATTCTAGAACCACCTAGGCTCCTAGAACCGTATGGGCTCTGATACCATAATTGAAAGGACCGCATTTTTTTTTTTTTGCAAAGAAAATAAACATATAATTAACATTAACAATATTAAACAAACAGTACAACGCAAGTACTACAGCTTAAACAAGCTAACGGTTTATATAACAACAACTGGTATCGATCGATACTCCCCTAGTGTCGATCGATACCCAAACAACAAAAGCAAGCCCCGGGTCCTAATCATCCCCTCTTCACCGCCTTGATTCCACGATCACGCCTTATCTTTACCTGCATCGACAAAAGTGATGCATCAACATTTGGCTAACCAAATGCTGAGTGAGATTGATCATCCCAACAACAGGCTACCAATAAGCACAATATAACAATATCCACAACCATACAAGAATTAATTATCCACAACTAAACTGTCACAAAACAACCGGTATCGATCGATACCCCCCCATGGTATCGATCGATGCCCAACAACACACAAGTCCCGACAAGGGACAGATATCGATCGACACCCAAACACAACACTTGGTATCGATCGACACAACACGGTTCAAGTCTATCACCTCGATACACTACAATTCGAGACCACCGCCTATGGTCTGGTATCGATCGATACACACATGGTATCGATCGATGCCCACGAGACCTAAACACAGGAATCGCCATACAAGCCATAAAAGCATCAATCAAGCTTTAACAATGCACCACGCAAGCTCACTTGCTAACCTTTGGTCACAACTCACCTTAACACGAAGGATCGAGCTCTAAAACGACTTTACCAAGCTCAAGAAGATCTCCCTCTCTTCTCACAAGCTCACGTCGAACCCAAGCTCTTCCAACCTCTCCTTCAAGCTTCTCTCAAGCTTAACTCTTTTGATCTCGCAAGATCTAAGCTTCAACAAGCTTTCCTTCTCTCTCTCTCTCGCTCGCTCTTTCTTTCTCTCTTTCGCGACCAACCTCGGTCTTATCCTCAAAGGATATGCTTTTTATACTCGAAGAAGATAAGAGAAGAAGATAACCCCGAGAAAAACCCGGCTGGTATCGATCGATGCCTGCCAGTATCGATCGATACCGCCCCCCGGAACAACCCGAATTAATTATTCCTCCACAATAATTAACTCTTCCGGAACACGGGCGTTACAATTCTCCCCCACTAACTTAGATTCGTCCTCGAATCTTCGTTACCGTTCATCTCCCATGAACCGTCCATCTCCAATGAACCCTAATCGTCGCAACGATTACACAACCCTTGGCCAACCCGGCCAACGCAATACTCACACGAGGCTCAAAACTAACCTCCGAGGTTTCCCACTCAGTCCCTATGCTTATGACACCGCGGCATCATATGTACTTATTGCTCAAACACACGCCAACCCCATCACTCAAGACACCGCAGCATCTCCGAGTTCCGAGCATCAGCCATATCCCGCAGGATATCAACCATACCACATCACCCAAGACACCGCAGCATCTCCGAGTTCTGGGTATCTGCCGTACCACTCCACTCAAGAATATAACCTACAAGAGTCTCGATACCCCATACCACTCAATTCTAGGGAATATATCATACGTCTACGATATACTCCTTACGAATCCACGGTATCACGTATTACTCTAGGCTATAAACCTCCCGAGTCTGGGTACATCGCCACTCACACTCTCAAGACACACAGTCCTGCGAGCTATCGGCACCAGAGGAACCAGTCCTCTCAACGAGCAATAAGTCACATATCACTAAGCATTTCGACTGAACTACCTCTCGTGATCCGTGTAAATCCTCGCAAGGCAACACCGGCATCACCCATATTCCATACCCGGAATATCTGCCGTGCATGACCAATAACCCGGTCATCGCACCGCCCACAACAGCAATAAGAATATCCATCTTATCACTTTCTTGCATTAACGCTTTTACCCCAAACGCAATGCGACACCGTGACTCCCAAAGTCACCAATAATAAGAAATACTCATCTTATTACACATCATAATGTAACATCGTTCTACACAACGGAAATACAAAATGAAATACACATAGCATACAGCTATAACCGAAACTGGAACCTCTCGATGGAACTCAAGCCGCAGCTTGCTTCTGGAACCACTTCTGGAACCTCGCTTCCATCCTAGCCTCTGGCTCCCAAGTTTCCTCCTGCACCCCGTCACAGTCCCACAGAACTCGCATCATCGGAATCCTCTTCCGACGAAGCTCCTTGACCCTCCGCTCGAGAACTCTCAAAGGTCTCGCCTCAACGGTCATATTGGGCTGGAGATCTGACGGAATCTCAGCCAATACCTCGTCACCCGTATGCAAACACTTCTTCAGCATCGACACATGGAAGACCTTATGAAATGCTTGCATAACCGCGGGTAACTCCAACCGATACGCTACCGGTCCAACACGCTCCACAATCCGAAACGGCCCCATATACCTCGGACTCAACTTAGTCGCAACAATGGACCTGTTCGGACCTCTCAGTAAAGCCATCTTGAGATACACACTATCTCCCACCTCAAACACAAGCTCTTTCCGCCTCCTATCGGCATAACTCTTTTGCCGATCTTGGGCCTCTTTCATGTTCAGCTTCAAAACCCGGATCTTCTCCGTAGTTTCCTGAACAAAACTCGCACCCAAAGTGCTCCTCTCCCCCACTTGTGTCCAACACAAAGGGGTACGACATGGCCTCCCATACATAGCCTCATATGGAGCCATCCCAATACTCGCCTGGTAGCTATTGTTATACGCAAACTCCACCAAGCTCAAGTGATCCACCCAGTGACCACTCCAATCCAGCACGCACATCCTCAACAAATCCTCCAAAGTCTGGATGGTCCTCTCTGACTGCCCATCTGTCTGAGGATGATACGCCGTGCTCAAGTGCACTTTCGTGCCCATCTCTGCCTGAAACGCATTCCAGAACTCCGATGTGAACTTAGGATCCCGGTCTGAAACAATACTCACCGGTACTCCATACAGTCTCACAATCTCCTGCACGTACCTCCTAGCCAAAACTGCCGCCCCATCGGACTTCTTAATGGCCAGAAAACGCGCACACTTGGTCAATCGATCAACGATGACCCAAACAACATCCTTGGTCCGAGAAACTGGTAACCCCACCACGAAATCCATCGTGATCATATCCCACTTCCACTCTGGAATGGGTAGGCTCCGCAACAAACCACTCGGGACCTGGTGCTCCGCCTTCACTAATTGGCACACGTTGCACGACGCAACCCAATTAGCCACATCCTTCTTCATCCCGACCCAATGATAGTAGCGCTTGATATCACGATACATCTTAGTCGCTCCTGGATGAATCGAAAACATACTGGAATGAGCCTCACTCAGGATCTCTCGCCGCAAATCCTCATCCAAAGGTACGCATACCCTCCCATTAACAAGGATAGTGCCGTTCGCAGATACCTGATACTCAGAACCCTCTGCTCTCGCAGCCTTAACCAGAACCTCATCTTTTCCCTGAGCCAACCGAACTCTGCTCAAAAGATCCGCCTGGTTAGCCGCCTCTAAGCCCAAAGGTTCCTGAGATACAACACATAAACGCAATGTGCTAATCTCGCTCACCAAGGACTCAACCTCGCGTTCCCGAGCCAAAGCCACCCGCTTCCGACTCAACGCATCCGCAACCAGATTAGCCTTACCAGGATGGTAAGCTATCTCCAGATCATAATCGGCCACTAGCTCCATCCAGCGCCTTTGCCTCAAATTCAACTCAGGCTGAGTGAAAATGTACTTCAGGCTCTTATGATCTGTGAACACCTGAACCTTTCCGCCATAAAGATAGGATCTCCAAATCTTCAAAGCGAAAACCACTGCAGCCATCTCCAGATCATGGGTAGGGTAGTTGCCCTCATGCTTCCGCAGCTGCCGCGAAGCATAGGCAATAACCTTCCCTTGCTGCATCAACACACAACCAAGGCCCATCCCCGACGCATCGGTGTAAACCACGTAAGGCTCGCCCGACACTGGCAACGCCAATACTGGAGTACTAGTCAACATGGCCTTCAGTTTCGTCAAACTCTCCTCACACTCCGAGGACCACACGAAAGGAACATCCTTTCCCGTCAGTTTCGTCATAGGCTTGGCCAAACTCGCAAAACCCTTGACGAACCGCCGATAATACCCTGCCAACCCAAGAAAACTCCGAATCTCAGTGGCATTCCTCGGCCTCGGCCACGTACTAATGGCCTGAATCTTCTCTGGATCTACCGATACTCCCTTCGCAGAGATAATGTGACCCAGAAAACCAATCTCCCGCTGCCAGAAGCTACACTTGCTCAACTTAGCAAATAACTTCCGTTCCCGCAGCTTCGAAAGAACCACACGCAGATGCACCTCATGCTCCTCCCGGTTCCTCGAATACACCAAGATATCATCGATAAAGATAATCACGAACTCATCCAGATACTCCTGGAAAACGCTGTTCATCAATCTCATAAATGCAGCCGGTGCATTCGTCAACCCAAATGGCATCACCACAAACTCGTAGTGGCCATAACGAGATCTGAAAGCCGTCTTCCGAATATCTACCTCATCGATGGGAATCTGATGATATCCCGACGCCAAGTCAATCTTGGAGAACCAAGTAGCCCCTCTCAACTGATCCAACAACTCATCAATCCGAGGAAGAGGATACCTGTCCTTCACTGTGACTCGGTTAAGTCCCCGGTAATCAATACACAACCGAAAACTCCCGTCCTTCTTCTTCACGAACAACACCG
Source organism: Eutrema japonicum (assembly GCA_030161315.1). Classification (NCBI taxonomy): domain Eukaryota; kingdom Viridiplantae; phylum Streptophyta; class Magnoliopsida; order Brassicales; family Brassicaceae; genus Eutrema; species Eutrema japonicum. The sequence goes on along the minus strand of BSQW01000012.1, from coordinate 17,423,428 downwards.
GTGCTCCCCACGGTGAAGAACTCGGACGAATGAACCCTTTGTTCAACAACTCCGCCAGCTGCCTCTTCAGCTCGGCCATTTCTGCTGGAGCCATCCTATAAGGAGTCCTGGATATCGGTGCCGTCCCTGGTTCCAACTCGATCGTGAAGGGATCCGACCTAGACGGTGGCAACCCCTGCAACGACTGGAACACATCCTGGAACTCACTAACCACCCGAATATCCTGCACCCTGGCCTCTCCGACGGCCTCCGGCAAGGAAATCGTAGCTAAATACGCCTCGCAACCTTTCTCGATCAGACGCTCCGCGTGCACAACCGAGATCACGAGACTCCCGGAAGTCGGTCTCACACCCTGATACACCCACTTCCCTTCTCCTCGGTCGAACTCGACCCGCCCTCGGTGACAGTCCAGATGCGCTCTGAACTTCCCGAGCCAATCCATGCCCAAGATGACATCGTACAGCTCCACGGAGCAGATAATCAAATCGGCAGCCATGGACTCTCCTGCTACCTGAACATCCACGTCCCGCACACGACCGTGAATCCTCAGGAGCTTCCCTCCGGCAACCTCCACGAAACCCAAACTCACACCGGGCTCGCTCCGTAAATTAGCCTTCTCGGCCAACTCCGGGGAAACGAAGCAATGCGATGCTCCCGTGTCAAACAACACATGACACTCTACACCTCCAACACACAAGGTCCCTGCACATATACATGTGCCGAGAACCTTAACACCCCGACAAGCACGACGTTCCCCAACACAGAATTAAACTTAGATGCGTCTAAGAAAATACCTGTGATCGGCCTGGAACTCGGCTCTCCGGACTCGGCGATGGAGTACACTCGAGGCGCTGATGCCACCTGCCTGACGGGCTGCACCACCGTGGTCTCACTCTGCCGCAACTGGGGACACTGAGGCCTGAGGTGACCCGGCTCCTTGCAGTGATAGCACACTCGAGAATCCACCCGCACCCCGCCCTTCTGAGGACAGTTCGCCACTCGGTGATCCATGCTCCCACACCCGAAGCAACCCGGACCACCCCGACTACCTCTCGAAGCGCCTTCTCGCTTCCGCTTCTGTCCTTGCATCGGCTTACTGCTTCTGCTTGGACCGGACTGCTGCTGCACAGATCTTGCCTGAAAGCTCGGTGTAACCGCTACCACCTCGTCCTTCAGACCCTCCTCAAGCAAGGCCGCAGTCTCAACCAACTCATCAACCGTGCAAAAAGCCCTCACCATGCAACGGTTCCTCAAGTCGACCCGAAGACCCATCAGAAACCTCTGAACACGGTCCGACTCACTCTCAGCCGCTCGTCTAACATAAGACCCGAGCCGGTTGAACTCCACCTCATACTCGCGTACCGACCGATCCCCCTGAGTCAAACTCGCAAGCCTCGACTGGATCCGGTGGAACGCCTCCTGAGGGAAATACTTGGAGTTAAACTCCTCCACAAAATCCGCCCAAGACATCGCGGCCTGAACTCTCCGTGATGCCACACCCCTCCACCAGAGATGCGCGTCACCTTCCAGATAATGGACCGCAATGTCCACCTGGTATCCCGCGGGACACCTACTTGAGAGGAAATTCCTCTCCACCCTTCTCAACCACGCATCAGCGTCCTCAGGATTAGCACCTCCAGAGAAGAACCCCGTGCCAATCCTCTGCATCTGCTCCACCATCCTAAGGTAGGACGGGAGCTCCTCAGCAACCGCAGCTGCCACCTGAGGTTGAACCTCCACAACTACCGGGACTACAGGAGCCTGAGCCGGTACCCTCTCTGGTAACCGCTCCAACAACCTCGTCAACAGATCCGCTATGCGATCATCTCGGGCCCGAGCATCACCCGCTGCTACCCCCGCAGCACCCGCTGGAACACCAGCCACACTGGCGCTCACGCCAGCCCCAACGGCACTCACACCGGCCGCACCCTCAGACCCAATCTGACTCGCACGCGAATCCTCGACCTGCTCCTCCGGCACACGGCCACGACCTCTACCACGGCCACGACCTCTACCACGTCCTCTAGCCATCTGCACACGTGCAGAAGCACAGGCTCAGAGAACGAAAATCAATCATCACAATAAAGATACTTACCGTGGAATCTCACAAGGCTCAAGAGGATGATTCTACGACCCCACACAACACCCAATCTATTCTAGAACCACCTAGGCTCCTAGAACCGTATGGGCTCTGATACCATAATTGAAAGGACCGCATTTTTTTTTTTTTTTGCAAAGAAAATAAACATATAATTAACATTAACAATATTAAACAAACAGTACAACGCAAGTACTACAGCTTAAACAAGCTAACGGTTTATATAACAACAACTGGTATCGATCGATACTCCCCTAGTGTCGATCGATACCCAAACAACAAAAGCAAGCCCCGGGTCCTAATCATCCCCTCTTCACCGCCTTGATTCCACGATCACGCCTTATCTTTACCTGCATCGACAAAAGTGATGCATCAACATTTGGCTAACCAAATGCTGAGTGAGATTGATCATCCCAACAACAGGCTACCAATAAGCACAATATAACAATATCCACAACCATACAAGAATTAATTATCCACAACTAAACTGTCACAAAACAACCGGTATCGATCGATACCCCCCCATGGTATCGATCGATGCCCAACAACACACAAGTCCCGACAAGGGACAGATATCGATCGACACCCAAACACAACACTTGGTATCGATCGACACAACACGGTTCAAGTCTATCACCTCGATACACTACAATTCGAGACCACCGCCTATGGTCTGGTATCGATCGATACACACATGGTATCGATCGATGCCCACGAGACCTAAACACAGGAATCGCCATACAAGCCATAAAAGCATCAATCAAGCTTTAACAATGCACCACGCAAGCTCACTTGCTAACCTTTGGTCACAACTCACCTTAACACGAAGGATCGAGCTCTAAAACGACTTTACCAAGCTCAAGAAGATCTCCCTCTCTTCTCACAAGCTCACGTCGAACCCAAGCTCTTCCAACCTCTCCTTCAAGCTTCTCTCAAGCTTAACTCTTTTGATCTCGCAAGATCTAAGCTTCAACAAGCTTTCCTTCTCTCTCTCTCTCGCTCGCTCTTTCTTTCTCTCTTTCGCGACCAACCTCGGTCTTATCCTCAAAGGATATGCTTTTTATACTCGAAGAAGATAAGAGAAGAAGATAACCCCGAGAAAAACCCGGCTGGTATCGATCGATGCCTGCCAGTATCGATCGATACCGCCCCCCGGAACAACCCGAATTAATTATTCCTCCACAATAATTAACTCTTCCGGAACACGGGCGTTACAAAAGGAGTCAACCAAGGAGGATATACATGCCCTATATGCCTTACTCAACCTTTGAACCATCACCTACACCAAGTCCAATACCGGAAGAGCCAAGGACAAATTGCATCACCAGAGAGAGATTGATTGAGTTTAATAGATTTGTGAAATCAATCCCGATGCACACCTACTTCGAAGAAATTTGGGAAAAAGGACCTACATACGCTTTCGTCCGCTACAGCATTGAGAGCAGGGAAGACATTCACGCCTATTTGATGAGACCAAGACGCTTAACAACACCATATGATGCTTCCCATGCTATCTGAATCTACCATCTCAAGAAGTACCGAGAGTACCCGAACAAGATAAGCCGAGAGAAGTTAGAAGAATTCAACGTGGTTCATAATCTACCTAGAGGTACTACTTTTGCTAGAGTTTACATGGATCATATGATTGGTCATTTCTTTTGTGAATGCAAGGAGTCCATAACGGAGATAGAAGATCTTTTCGACTATGCAATGAACGGAAAATCCGTTAGGAGTCTCCACAAAATCGAAGAATAAGGTCAGTTCTTTATCACTTGTAGCATCCGTGGAGTTTAATTTAAGAACGTTCTTTATGATTCCGGAGCTTGCTTGAGAATCATGTCAAAATCGACCGCAAAGCGCGGTATTAAGCACGTACACCGTACCCGGACAAAAATCAGCATGGCCGACGAGACGTGTGCCAAACCAAAAGGGATTGCCCAAGACATGCCAATAAGAATCGGAGATTCCATAGCCCCCGTCGATTTTTACATCGTCCAAAAAACGAAGAAAGATGCAACACAAATAATTCTAGGATGGCCGTTCTTATCAACCGTTGGAGCCTGCATGGATTGGCCAAATCGACGTGTTTCATTCGCTAACATCGGCAAAGACGTGTTCTACACTGCCATACCACTCAAAAAAGGAGAAGAGAGACATTATAGCACGATGGATCCCGAACTAGATCCTGATCCCGATCCACGAATAAGCGATGATTCACATGACGAGGAAACCAAAAGAAGATCAAAGAAGACTTGTCGTAAGACGGTGTCTTTCTACGACTAAGCTCACCTCGATACCAACGTCAGGCTAAACGACTTTAAACAAAAGCGATCAATGGGAGGCAACCCATTTTAGGTACGTTTTTCTTTCTAGTTTTTATTTTTTTTTCTACTAACTTTTTTTTCTTAGTTTTTAGTTTTCTAAAAAACCAAAAAAAACCAAAAAAATCAAAAAAACCGAAAAGATAAAAAGATGGAGACACGGTTCGGAACTGGTCGGTCCAGCACAAACCGCAAGGAAGTACTTGACCGCAAAAGAAGTTCGGCCACGGCTGCACAAGCCAGATCCGCGGCGAGCTAGCCCTTGAGCGCGGTCGCGATGAACAGACCAGGGACCAGCTTGCAATTTGCCCCGGCAGCAACCCTTTGACCCGCGGCCATCCCCTTGACGATCCCGAACGTTTTGTTTCGTTCCTCGATCGATTTCAAACCATTCCCAAACATTCCCACAGCCATTCCCATCACCATATAATCATCTACCATCCCTAAATCACCACCATTCCATTCTAAAATTCATTCCCCGACCGCATCCAGGTAAGTTTTATTTTTCCTGAAACTTTTTCAATTATTACTTACATCTATTATTCGTCCTTACCCGATTTATTTCACACTGAGAACAATGTGATTTAAGTCTGGGGGAGGATTTCATCCCTTACTAACCACCACTTCTTTCATTTATTGCATTTTGCATTTTTCGACGTTTTTCTTAAAAAAATTCAAGTTTTTCGAAAAGCGTATGAATACTTTTTGAGGGAATAATGAAAGAAATCCATATCGATAACCGACCAGTTTGCTTCTACGCTATCTCCTAGTAACATTCTCTTTTGTAATTTGGTTCTAGACTAGGCGGTAGCTAGAGTTTCTGTTATTGTGAAATCCCCATAGTAATTTAGGCCGTAGAGATTCTCTAGGATGGAATATGCTAGCTCTATTTTATTTGGACTTAATATTGACTTAATTTTCTCATCAAAGGTTTAGGCAAAGATAACGAATCATACATTCACGACATTCTTTTACCTTTTACCACTCTTTGTCGTACATGAATGGCCAGCACATCTTTAGTTGGTATCCCACCCGAAACTTAACCATTGTTCAAACCTCATGCAACTCTCTTTGCGACTTATGTGCAAATATGTGCAAAAACGCCGGAGAGGGAGGAACGACACATCTTTCAGTCACTATAGACGAAGACTATACGCGATCGGTGGTGGTGAATTCACCAAAGATGCGAGCTTGGTTATGCCTTTGAAAAACTCAAAATCATGGTAAATTTACGTCCCCCTAAGACTCTACTTCGATAAAAGGCATTTCCCCCTTTCAAAAAAAAAAAACAATTCGAAAATAAGTGAAAGGAAAGGAAACAAGAGCCTTAAAAAGAGTCTAGGTTGGTCGAAATATTTTTGAGGTATCCATGGTTCGTTTGTGAAAAGTCTGTCATTTCGAGCCCACATAAAATTCCAAGTCTGGACGAATGATAGAAAACTTCTGTTTTCGGAAGGAGGAAATGCAACTTTTTTACAAAAGAAGAAGTGACTGGAAGTTGTGGTGATCAATAGGTCCTTCCTATTTTGCTGTTTTGCATAATATCTCGTACCCTCCGGAGAAATTACAGAAATTCGAAACACTCTTAACCTCGCCTTTAAATGCTTTTAATACCTACCCTCCATTGTCTTGGTTTAATCTTTTGATGAGAAACTCATGCCTATACTTAATGAATTTAGAGAGCTAGTTGACCTGATTTTTGGATTTTGAAAGTTTAAATTTCGTTTGACGGATACCGTGGACTAGTGTTACGTGAACTTCTAGTGAGAATTTTCTAGGCTAGATTGCGATTGATGTAGTTAGATGGTTATGGTTTAGAAGGACGGTCTCTGAGATTTCTAGTTCCCGATGATTTTCGTTTGATCATTTCCGAGCTTGAGCTTTGTCTTGTTTGAAGATAAACAAGGTTTAACGCTGGGGGTATGCTAACACCGTATTTTTACCCGTTTTGCTATATATTTTAGAACACTTTAATAAGTGTTCCGCTTGGTTTTCTATGCTTTTATTACGGTTTTCGCATGTTTGCGGTTTTAAGACTCTTATCAGGTAACTCGGGATTAAAGAGTACATTTCGGAGCAAAAGTACTTTTTTGGATAAACTTGGATCGTCAAGAAGTCTTGCAATCAAAGAAGACCTTTTCACCGTCTGATCATCACCAAATTTGGATACAACGAAGTAGAGACTACCAGCTTTCAAATGCAATTAGATTGGGGATAATTCAATGGTTGGATCCTTAAATACACCCGAAGCACTGAAGGCAAATGAAGCTGCCCCGAAGACGAATCCGCCGCACCTCGAGGTGCCAGACCCGCGGCCAATCACCTTTCCACCACCCCTGGAGCCAGTCCACCCGCGGCAGAAGCCAGTTTGCCATGGCTTGAGAAGACGGACCCGCGGCCAAGCCTATTTTCGCCCAAGACGATCCGTTTCTTCACCCGAGGCCAAACCCGTCTTTTCCCGTCAAACCCTAAAACGACCTAAGCTTGTTGAAGACCTATATATACTTGTTTTAGACAGCATTTTCTAGAATGAACCCTAGACACATTCTACACATTATATTGCTTTCATTCTTGTACTCTTGCATCGAGATCTTCGGGATTAGTGAAGAGATTTCTCACCGAGGTTAGTTCTTGTTCGTGAGGCTTCTTCACCAATCTTATGCTTAATTTAATTATGTCTTTTTCCAGTATGTACGAGTAGGTTAGATTGTTGGGTTTAAAGGATTATCGAGGGGAATTCTATGTTCAATAAGGATTTCACTCGGTAAACCCTAGCCGATTTCTAGAGCTCTTCTTGTGGAAAGTTGTTAATGCATGAATCTAGTGTCACAAACAAGAGGTTGATAGGGGGAGTTTAGAACCACAGAAGTGTTGCATCTAATCACCAGTAAAGTTCATCCACAAGGCATGCGTGTCGTAAGATTTTAGAAGTATACTTACGGAGTGCCGTGAACCTATGGACCCACTAGCATATAACAATCTTACGCACGGCCAGAGACAGAAGCTACTGGTCGAGTGAATACATTGTATGGCGGAGGTTATACGGAGGTAGACTACGTCATTATTATGTCCTGTTTGTGGAGTTATAATATAGAAACACTGGCTACTAATGAGCTAGGGGCCATTTGATTGAATCGAGCATACCCCGAGATATTCCTCTCGACCCAGCAACGTTTTAGAATAAGTTACAACCGTCTTTAGTAGTGTAGTTTATAAATAGAGTCCGTAGAAGTAGTTTAGTCATCGATTTCATTAGGTCTAGGTTAGTAGTCAATTTTATTAGGTTATAGGTTAGTCTTAGAATTTCTTAAGATAGTTTTAGTTTCTTTTAGCATTAGTTTAGCAGTTAAAATTCCCTTAGCTTAGGTAGTGGTCGATTTTCTTAGATTAGATTAGTATAAGTTTTCCGTTTTTCATTCTTTACAATTCAAGTTACCAAAATCCTATAAAAATATATTCGTTCTAGGTTTATTTAATATATAGTGTCTAAGGTCTCATAGACCAGCACCCTCTCCATGTGGATCGATACCTCAAGTACTACAACGCACAGTTGTGCACTTGCAGGCTTTAAGGTTTATAAATTTAATACCTGAAGTTTTGGAGACGAATCCGATAACGCATCACATTCGCATGAGCATCGTTCTTCGGTGCATTACGATCGACGGGATGTTGTCACCTCGGATTTTCAGCATTTTTGTTTTGGTTGTGGTTTTCTTTGCGATCAAGATGTGGCTGGTCATTAGCACCATGGACAGCCTCTTGATCTTCTTCGTGATACGAAAAATCACGGTCATCCTCGGGATCTAGTTGATCACGTTTTAGTTGATCTTCTGGGTGGTCGTTTTTGGCCATCCTTAAGTTTCTTTTGAGTCTGCGGAGTTCTCTCTCGTGTTTGTCGATATCGTATAGTAGCGGTACGGTTACTCTAGGAGTTTTCCTAGTGTGCATGCACCTTAGAGCAAAATACAAAGATAAAGGAGAAAGTCAAAAGAACAACAAAGAACTTGAAAATCAAAAGTGTCTAGAGCAGAAATTAGAATACAAAATCAAACAAGCAATAATATCCCCGGCAACGGCGGCAGAAACTTGACACAACGGGGATTAACCCCGGCGTGGTGTTTTACCCTTTATATCTGAGACACAAGTACACATAACACGAAGTAGTAGTTACGGATTGAATCCACAGGGATAGACGTTGTCGATTTCTAACGAGTTCTAACTTATGTTTAGACGTAAAATATATTTTGGGTTTTGTTACGGTCGTATCTATAGAATCTAAACAAAACTAAGAAGAGCAGTAGCTAAATAATTATTTTATCGAGGTTGTTAATCAATTAAACGAAGTGTTGGGCAATCAGGAATTTTCTAGGGTTTATGGCCGATTTTTACAAGAAAATTTCTAGGATTTCTAAAACGACTGTTGTCGACTTTGGGTTCTTGAACTTGGAACATGTATGATGCATGTAGTCTACTCCCGTAATCCTACACACCTACTCACTTAAGTACTCGGACGGTAGCTTTCGTCTCCGCCCGCGCAAGAAGTGAATGATACTCGCAAAGGTCGTTTACGCCCACAATTCCTCCGTAAGTATACTTTCAAAATCTTGCGACGGATTTGCTCATCTACCCTAGGTCAAGCGATTAGATACATCACTGTCATAGCTCTAAAACACCTAATATCAGTTGCTAAAACGGTTAGTCAAGCAACGCATTAACAACAAGGATAGAACGAAGAACCATAATCGGCATCATAGACTTAAAACCTAATAAGAATCGAACTATGAGAGCCCCTTCAAACCCCTATGCCAACCAAGGAGATTACTCAGCAAGAAATGTAAAGGGGTTTTTATTAGGTTTTTAGTCCTAACTCCTTGTTGGGTATAAGGGTTTGAAGGGGAATTTATTGTTCGATTCTTATTAGGTTTTTAGTCTAGGATACCGATTAGGGTTCTTCATTCTATTCTTGTTGTTAATGTGTTGCTTGACTAACCGTCTTTGCAACTGATAATAGGCATATAAGAGCCACGAGAGTGCTGTATCTAATCGCTTGACCTAGGGTAGATAAGCAAATCCGTCGTAAGATTTCGAAAGTATACTTACGGAGGAATTGTGGGCATAAACGACCTTTAAGAGTATCATTGACTTCTTGCGCGGGCGAAGACGAAAGCTACCGTCCGAGTACTGAAGTGAGTAGGTGTGTAGGATTACGGGAGTAGACTACACGCAGTGTACGTATTCCATGTTCAAGAACTCAAAGTCAACGAAAGTCGCTTTAGAAATCCTAGAAATTTCGTTGTAAAAAGCGGCCATAAACCCTAAAAAATTCCCGATTGCCCAACTCTTCGTTTACTTGATTCACAACCTCGATAAAATAATTATTTAGTTACTGCCCTTCTTAGTTCAGTATAGATTTCATAGATATGACTGTAACAAAACCCAAAATATATTTTACGTGTATCCCTATGGATTCGATCGACAACGTGTATCCCTATGGATTCGATCCCTAAATACTACTTTGTGTGCTGTGCACTTGCGGCTTAGATATAAAGGGTAAAACCCCACGCCGTGGTTAATTCCCGGTGGGTCACGTGACCAAGTGGCTTCGCCTCGGGAGTGCTTTCTTCTTCGTTCCTTTGGCATTTCGCGTTCGGTTTCGACCGGCTTCTTAATTGTTTTGTGTTTTCTGATTTTTTGAATGTTTTTGGGTTTTTGTGGTTTTATATAAAGCCTGAAATACTAAACAGAAAAATGTTAATTGAACAAGAACGATAAAATAAAAAGAAAAACGAACCAAATGTGTTGCCTCCCATTAAGCGTTTTTGGTTAGAGTCGTTAGCTCAACTTCTTGGTTTTGAAGAATTTGTTTCGTCTTCTCTATCATTCCTTCCACTCGTTCTTCTTTGGTGTCTCTTAAGTCGGGTGCAATGGTGATCCTATTTTTTGCAAATGGTTTAGAAATAAAAGGTTGACTTATGTTTGGGAGTTCGGTTTAGTCGACTCATCTTTCTCTCTTCCTTTAGGGAGAATCGACTTTTTCTTCTTGTGCTGGTCCCTCGGGATTGGAATTCCGTCCGGGACAGTTGGATAGAACTTCCTTCGATCCATATTCAGGAAGATGACATGACGATTTGCGTGATCGAGGATGGCGCCAACGATAGCTAAGAACGGTCGACCGAAAATCGATGGTCTATCTTTGTCTCGATCCATCTCGAGAACATGAAAATCAGCGGGAACGGTCTTGTTTTCAATAATTAGTTGAAAATCGTTGATCACTCCCTCAGGCTTCTTTTGTGATGAATCTCCAAAAATTACGCTCACTGTTAATGGTGTGAGTCTTTATATCGAGCTTCTCGGAAAATGTATTTGACATAATTTTGACGTTGTCTCCTGAATCACATAGACAATCTACAAAATTTATCCCGAAAATAGAGCAAGAGAAAGAAAAACGTCCCGGATCATCGACTTTTCTTAGCCTTTGGATTGGAATATGTTTTGGTACCTCAAATAGTGGTTCTCGAACCATTTTGGATTCGGTATTGGCTCTTCCATAGTCTGGAACAAATCTTGAAGCTTCTCCATGCTTCGTCTCATCGTTGACTTCCTTTTTGGGCACGGTCGAGATCACGTTGCAAAATCTCTTCGGTTATCTTATACTCTTCCGGGCAAAGCTCTGTTTGGTCTCTTAGAGGAGTCCGCAGTTTGAGAGACTTGCATATCCAAATTCTTGACATGGGTCGAAAGAGATTCGAATTTCCCATTCAAGTCGTTGTACATACAATCGACTTTGACATTGAATTCTTTCACCGTCTTCTCGTTGCTTTGAGCGAGTAGTTGAATCGATTGCTAAAGGTTCGCTATTTGGACAGCAAGTTGGTTGTTAGACATACCTTGTTGCTTCGTGTTTGATTTGTTGTAAGGAGCGGCTTGAGCGTTGAAAGGCGGTTTCAGTTGGAAGTTCCCATTTCCGACATAGTTCCTGTTTTGGAACCGAATTTGGTATGGCTTGGATAGTTGAGAGTAGAGCTGGTCTTGAGAGTTCTCCACGTTCGAGTTTCGATACGGGAGATTGTTAAAGTTGGCGTTGTGGAAGTTGTTGAAACCGTTGTTGAAGCGGCTTTGGTAATAATTTTGTGCTCCGACGTAGTTAACTTTTTCTTCTTGAAAATACGAAAGTTTTTGTCGGGTTCGTAGTAAGCATCATCCTCGCCTCCATTGGTAGTTTCACAAGCATGCACTTGGCGATTTTGGTTCTTGAGAAGTTTATTCATCATGTTCTTTAGCTCGGTTATCTCCTTGGATTCCGATACGTTTCATCTAGTCGATATATCGTAGTCGAGAGAGTTATTGCTATTAGCCATAGTAATAATTTTGATGAGAGATCTTCCTTGGTTTATGGTCTTTGTCGAAAAGTCTCCATTACTAGCCGTGTCAAGAGAAAGTTGATATCTCGGTAATAGACCTCGATAGAAATTGTTGAGAAAATTTGGACCGGAAAAACCATGATGAGGGCAATCTCTCTCGTAGTCTTTGAAACGTTACCACGCTTCATGGAAAGATTCCACATATTGTTGATGAAAGCTTTGAATTTTGTTTCTCAACAAGTTCGACCTCGACTTGGTGTACAAATGGCTTAGGAAAGCGGTTTTGCACTCATCCCAATTACTTATAGATCCTGCGAGAAAAGATTTCAACCAACGGTGAGATTTATCGACTAAAGAAAAAGGAAAAAGCTTACACTTTAAGTAATCGGCGGGAACTTGGTTTGTTCTCGTCGTTCCGCATATTTCTTCAAACAACTCAATGTGCTCCATCGGGTGCATGGTAGAAACTCCATGAAATTGGTTTTTCTTTATCAAAGCAAGGCTTTGAGGTTTGATCTCAAAATCGTTCCTATGAGGCAAAGGAAGTTGAATTGAGGCTCGGTTTTGATAGTGTTGATATGGTGCATCAAAATCAGCAATGGTGCGATTACGTGCTTATCTCCTCGGAGGATTAGAGGGTAGGACAGGACGGTTGGCGTTCTCGCCATTAGAAATCGGTGCATTAGGTTGAGCATCGTTCATTGGTGCATCACGATCGACGGGAAGTAGTCGCCTCAGATTTTCAGCATTTTGGTTTTGGTTATAGTTTTGTTCGGGATCGAGAAATGGCTGGTCATTAGCACCATGGACAACCTCTCGGTTCTCTTCGTGATCTGAAAAATCACAGGTAGCCTCGTGATCAAGGTGATCACGGTTTAGTTGATATTCTGGACGGTCATTTTTGGCCATCCGTAGCGTTCTTTTAAGTCTTCAGAGTTCTCTCTTGTGTCATCGATATCGTCTAGTTGCAGTATGGTTTCTCTAGGAGTTCTTCTATTGTTCATGCACCTATGAACAAAAGACAAAGATAAAGGAGAATGTCAAAAGAGCAACAAAGAGATTGGAAATCGAAAATGTCTAGAGCAGAAATTAGAATACGAAATCAAACAAGCAAGACAATCCCTGGCAATGGCGCCAAAAACTTGATGCGTCGGGATTGCTCCTGAAACTGGTTTTACCCTTTAGCTAGACTGCAAGTGCACATCAAACACAGTAGTATTTAGGGTTCGAATCCACAATTATACTTTCGAAATCTTGTGACGGTTTTGCTCGTCTACCCTAGGTCAAACATATGGATCCAGTACTTTAGTAGTTCTAAAAATATTTAAGATCAGTTTCAAGGTAGCTAATCTATCAAACATGCATTAAGAATAAGGATAGAACGAAGAATCATAATCGATACCGTACACTAAAACCTAATGAGAAATCGATACATGAGAGCCCCTTGAGATCCCTTTGCCCAACAAGAGAACTACTCGGACACGATTCAAGAAAGCAAAATCATAATTAAATTAAGAGTAGGAGGTTGGTGAAGAAGTCTCTCGAGTTTAAGAACTATTTCCGGAGAGAACTTCCTCACCAATCTCGAAAGTAGAACAATAACATAAGAAAAAACTTGCAAAAAGTAAACTAAAAAGAGTCACAATATAGGTTACGAAATTGTGTCTGTAAAACATGTATTTATAGGTCTTCAACTCTTTCTTTGGTCGTCCTTAGAGTTTCTTTGAAGAGAAAACGGCATTGTGTTGTCGAGGAAGGTTGTGCGTCAGGCAAAGGTTATTTTTCTAGCGTGGGGTCTAAAACACATCCAGAGGAAGTGTGCGATGATGATCTTTTGAACCATGTCAAGGAATTTGAGGAGAATCTTAGAAGAGCTAGGGGTAAAGGTAGACAGAGCTCTGAGACGGATGATACTGTTGATTCAGATTCTGAGGATGCGGAGACATATGATAGTGAGATGGATGCTTCGTTTGAGGTAGACATAAACCACCGAGAGTATGATAAAGACTTTTGGGAACCTTTTCTAGATGAGCAATATGTAGGTTCTAATGCCGCATATATAATGTGTGATGACGTTGAGCCGTCGTCTTTTCCATCAGTTGTTGTGGGCTCTAAAAGGGATGTTCCATTTTAAGCAGACTCGAACAAAACGTCATTATTTTGTTTTGAGTTGTATTGAAACTCGTCGTGATTGGAGGATCAGGGCGCGAGAGCTTAAGCATAGTGGGTATTACGAGATAGCCGCTGTGCAACTTAAACACACTTGTGACATAGATACCAGGAATGGTTTCAAAGCTAAGACATCTTATCGAGTTATTGCTGCTGTGTACTAAGCTAAATATAGAGATCCAGTGAATGGCCCTAAAGCTAGACAATTGCAGAAACTTGTCCTAGAAGATTTGCGTATAAACGCTTCTTATATGCAGTGTTATAGGGAAAAGGAAAGTGCTATTAATGAAGTGAGAGGTTGCCTGAGTACCCCCACATGCTGAAAGTTGCAAATCCCGTGACGATGGCTGATTTGGAAACATAGATGGACGAGAACGGGCTGGTGAGGTTTAAGTATGTCTTCTTTTCATTCGATGCCTCTATAGTTGGATTTCACCGGTTAAGGCACGTAATTGTGTTGGATGGGACCCACTTAGGAGGAAGATATAAGGGTGTGTTGCTGACTGCCAGTGGGCAGGACGGAAACTTTCAGGTGTATCCATTGGCGTACGTTGTGGTTGATGGAGAGAACGACGAATCGTGGACATGGTTTTTATGGAAACTGGAGCGTTTGTTGGCGGACAGCGGGAACCTCACCATAATCTCAGATAGGCATTTGTCCATAAAGTTAGTGTATCCGCGAGCGCACCATGGAGCGTGTATTGTGCATTTGCAACGGAATGTGACGTCTAGGTTTAAGAATAAGGGGTTGTCTAAACGGGTTGGCATGGCTGCATTTGCTTTTAGGGTAGGAGGTTTACGAGCTGTCTATAACCAGATTAAAGAGGTGAATGGAGAATGTGCAAAATACCTAGAGAAAATTGGGATTGCCCATTGGAGTAGAACACATTTTAAAGGAGAACGCTATAACATGATGACTAGTAATGTTGCTGAACAGCTTAATAATGCTTTGTTGGAGGGAAGGAATTCTCCTATATTGGAGCTATTGCAGTTTATTCAGTCAATGATGACTAGATGGTTCAATGCACGCCGAAAGAAGTCGCAAAGAGATAGAGGGATTGTTACACCTGAAGTTGACAATCAGATGAGTAAGAATCTTGAATTGACGAAAGGCAGTAAAATAAATAGTTTTTCTAGTTAGAGTTTACAGATTATAGGATTATATGGGGAGAAGCATAACGTCCTACTAAAAGACCACAAATGTACGTGTATGATGTACGAAAGGTTGAAGATTCCCTGTGGACATGCCCTTATGGCTGCGAATACCATGGGCCTTCCGTATGGATCTTTGGTGGGTGAGTGCTACAGAATGAAGACTTGGTGTGAGACATACCAAGGTGTAATTATCCCAGAAGGTGACCCAAATGATGCTGACATTCCCCCTGAAGTAAGTAATTTAGTGTTGCTCCCCCCAAGAACAAGAAGGCCGGTTGGACGACGAAAGGAAGGACGATACACATCGAAAAGAGAAATTCGGGTTAGCATGATTATGTTGTATTAATAATTTGGTTTGAAATTAGGATGGCCATTAATTTGAATTTAATTATAATTGTGTCAATCGTTATGTAGGCGAAGAAAGCAAAGCCTAACATGTGTTCACGTTGCGGTTTGGTTGGACACAATAGGACCAGATGTACGAATCCCATATAAGCAAGGTGGTTTGGTTTGTAGCTGTAATTTATTATTTTGTATTTCTCTTTATTTTGGTGGAACCAAAACTGAGGATAGGTGGTTTATTTGTTTTTGATGTAGAAGCAAAAGGGATGTGTACTCTGGGGAGGCTAATGTAATATTATAGGAGTAATTTTTTGTTTTTTTGTGGTTTGTAATGTGTACGAAATTGGTATGCAGATATTATTTTATTAAAATTAAGATGAGGAAGGCGTGAGTGGATAGAAATGTGTGGATTGTATTTCTGTGGACAGCGTATAGTGGATGGTTCTGGCGATATTAGGTTTGGGGATAATTTTATTGTGGATGGGTGAGGACATGAGATGTATGTTTGTGGATATGGGAGTGTGGATTGTTTAATATAAGATATGGTTGGATCAATTTGTATGTTTAGTGGTCGTTTGGAATGAGTCGCATTGTATGTGGATATGACAATGTAGTAGTTAAAATATGGAGAAAACATTATAACCATTAGACAAAAAGTTCTGAAATAACAACTTACCGGTATACATACATTGGATCCCAAAAGATAAGAAAAACGAACAACAAGAGTGGATCCAAAACCATTGTTGATACACACAGTAAGGATAACATCATTAGTTAGCAAGAAAAATAAACGAAATCATCATAAGAAAAGCGAGGGTAGAACCAGAGAGAAAAAACAAGAACACCGGCTCATATGGAAGTATCTGGGGACGAACACCATTAGTACCTTGTAGCTTCAAAACCATCATCCTCAAATCATGGTAGTCATGACCCCCTGCCCTGGCCAAACCACCGTCCTCCACGTCGAGCACATCTGTGTGAGAAAGTGCATCATTTTTGCGCACATGATTACCGTGCCACTCTAATAGGGTGGGATGTGCAGCATCTTTTGGAAGCTTGTGGGGTAAAGTTTGGATAGCTTGAAATGCTAGGAGCGGAAGAGCTAGGGGAAAACCTTGCATCTGGAAAGCTGATTGACGAAGTAGTTGGCGGAATGTTCCTACCGGGTCTTCGCATTTATCTTTTATTTTTTTGCTAGGGATCATTGAGGCGATGGTTTTCATAAACGATTCGCGCCCCTAGGGGAAGGTTAGAAATCCATCAAAGTCCTGCAACATCCGCACATACTTAAGGGTGGGCTTGTGCACCTGACTGTTTGCGACAAGGACACTGACAACAATCAGTAGAAGTGCAAGACGGACTTTTCTGCTGTCTGGCATATCTGGCTCGTTCTAGAGCATGTGATCTAGATCGGCCAGCGTGGTCTTACGCTCATTCCCAATGAGCTCCTTCCAATATGGATCAAGATTGGCATCGTTTGTTGGTTGTTCTTATGGGTCATAATCATCAGGATACTCACCACATGGCAACCCTGTGACCTCGCCAAACTCCTTCAAGCCGAAACGTATAGGATGTCCACCAAACACTGTCAACATCTCATATCTCTTCTTGGATATGAGTTGTCTAGTTAGCAGGGCGTGGATAAGTTTGCAAGAGATGGGGCATGTGGACACGGGGAGGTCGAATAATCTACCAAAACAGGACTGCATAATCGTTTCAAACTCCAGAGTGTCTCTAAGTGTGGTGTGCAAAAACAATAGCGTATCTGGCTTGGAGTAAACATTGATTCTGTTTATAGGAAAGCGGTCTGTTGCGAACAAACGAACAGGGAGTCTGGTATCCCATTCCTGATCGGTCTCCGATGCTGCGCGAGGAGAACACAGGTTGAATTATCAAGAAACAGAACTCTAAGCAAACGGAATTCCTCTAGCCATTTACAAAACGGGGGGGGGGGGGGGGGGGGGGGGGGTGTGTTCACGGAGAGTAATGCTATCAAAAACACGAAATTTACCTGCCATGACGGAGAAGAACGGCTGGAAGTTCCTTTTTCGTAGTTGCTTACTAAACTCCGGTCCTCTTAATTAGGCGAACGGAATATGTTTAGGGAAGCTGGATTTGTTACAGATTTCGGTAACACCGAAACCGACTAATCTATCCGGCAAAAACTTGACTGAATTTGGGCTCTGATATGTCTCCGGAGTGATTATGGTTGGAAGAACGAATGATATGATAATGGAAAACAAGAAAGCTGAGGAAGCAGAAGCAGACAAGGAGCTGGAGCCAGTTGGAGTGATCACTCGATCCAGAGCTAAGGAGATGGCAAGTGAAGCTCACTCACTCCTACTTCACTCATTCACTCTCACTCACTCATCACTCAGTCTGCCATCGATCCTAGTCTTCAACATCTCCACCTTGAAGACTACACCCGGCCCTGAAGACTAAGTAACTTAGGTGAGGAGTCTGTACTCTTTTCCATGTTGAGTTTTGTCCCACTGGGTTTTCTCAACATGGTTTTTAACGAGGCAGATGAATCACTACGTCGAGTTAGTTAGGAAATCACGACCAATGGGTAATAATGTACAAGTCACATTGACTATGTACTTAGTTGTTTTAGAGGTGCACCGAGTAGGAGCCTTATGGCTGGGACGCCTCGCTGTTTTATTCAAGTTTTAAACACCTTGTAGTTTTATTTCGGACGCTCTGTAGTTTAGGGTTTTGTCGAGATTGGGTTGATTTATAAAACCCAATCACGCCTCCTTTGTTCCTTAGCGAAGAATTTAGATGCAATTGCACAAACAGAGTTTCTTCTCTCAACCTGATTCCTTGATTACCTTCATTGAATTCGAGTTTTCTCTACACTTGTGAATCAGAAAACTCTTCTATTTGTTCTATATCACCTAATCATTCAAAACTATCCGTAAAACCACTCTCACCATTCATCACGATCGCACATCGTACCAGCCCATCCCCATCGTCGCGATTCCCTTGTTGCAGATTCGTTTTCCTCAGCCTTCCTCCGGAGTTGATCTAGCAGGGATGCATCAAGTGGTATCAGAGCTCGCTCTAGACCAAAGGCTGAGTTTCTCTAACCCTAACTCCTTAATTTTGCGATTGCAGGTTTTAAACCTAGGGTGTCGCGATTGCAGGTTATTGTTGCTAGACTACTAGGGCTTGTCGATTTGCTGTGTTAGTCATTTATCATCTTAGGTTGCTAGTGTTCTGTGCTAGTTAGTTTCAAAAAAAAAAAAAAAAGAGAAATCGCATCATCCCTAGGAGAAATCGCGAATTGCCTGTTCTTAGAAGTCTAGGTTTTGCGTCATTTCTTTGTGTCTTAGATCGCGATTTGTGTGGTTTCGTCTAGGATCATTGGTCGTTGCTGTTGTGTTTTGTTTTAGGCCCGCATAGCTGCATAGATAAGTGCATAGTCTTAGTTCTGTTGCACCTCATTCCCTGCATCACATCGAACCTGCATCACTTCATTACCTGCATCAAATCGAGCCTGCATCAATTAGTAGCTGCATCAAGACCAGATTACTAACTAGTTTTGATTTAAAATTTATCAAGACCAGATTACTGCGAGTTGTTGTTTGTTTCTCAGGTACCATGGAGCTTTCAGCTGAGACCATGGCAGCTCTGAATAAAACTATGGCAGAGCAAATCAAAGAATCAAACCAAACTGTGACAACACAGCTCACTCAACAGATCGAACAGCTTAATGAGAAGTTTGAAGCCCAGATTAATGGCATTCTCAAGGACGTGAGCGTAAGTGGAGATGAATCATCACATACACCAACTCCTTCTGAAGCTATACGCATCACTAAAGGCAAAGGACACATTGGGGCCTCTTCTCGAAGGCCTAGACGTGATACCAGGCCTAAAGCCAAGACTCATCGAAGTCAACTTGGGGGCAGAGACACTCTGTTTAGACAACGAGGAGATGACAGAGCTGAAGCACATCCAGCACCAAGACATCGTACGGGAGAGTACATAGCTGGGCACAGAGTCTTTAGGGGAACTGATCCAGAATACTCCGAAGAGGAAGAAGCTTCTGATCATAGCCTAGAAACAGTGAGAAGAAGAGATGAGAATAGAGGCAATGCCAGAGACTATGATCCTCTAAGACAGCAGCTAAGCCATATCAGGATTCAATATCCTGCATTCTATGGCACCAATGACCCAGAAATATATCTTGATTGGGAAAGGAAGATGGAATCAAATTTTCTGGTTCAAAGCACCTATGAGCTTAATAAGGTGAAGATAGCTGTGTCTGAATTCAGTGGTTATGCACTTTTATGGTGGGAACAGCTGGGAATTACTAGACAAAGACACAGAGAGCCTCCTGTTACTACTTGGAATCAACTAGTCACGCAGATGAGAAGGAGATTCGTCCCTGCACACTATCAAAGAGAGCTCCTACACAAGCTTAGACGTCTCAATCAGGGCATAAAATCAGTTAGAGACTACTTCCAGGAGCTGGAAACGTTGATGATCAGGGCTGACCTGAATGAGAGTGACGACATGGTACTGTCACGATTCCTTGGAGGATTAAACAGAGAGATTCAAGACAAGGTGGAACTGCAGAGTTATGGAGATTTACAAGAACTGGTGCATAAGGCAGAATTGATTGAATCGCAGATTAAGAGAAGGATTGGGAGAACAACATTCACTCCTAACATCCCAAAGCCTAGAGATATCAGCAAACCAGCCTACACCAGAGACACTAAGCCTACAACACAGACAGTTAAAGAAGAGATCAAGACTGAGTTTAAACCCCGAAGTGGAACCTCTACTAGTAACATTAAGTGCTTTAAATGTCAAGGCATGGGACACTACTCCAGAGACTGTCCTAACAAGAAGATGTTTCTGCTTCAAGAAGGAGGACAGATTGTTCCTCAAGACAGTTCAGAAGGCGAGACAGATACTGAGTCAGTAGAAGAAGAAGAAGAACCAGCAGCAGTTGGAGAGATGCTTGTAGCACGCAGGACACTAAGTGTTCAGGTTCACCCAGATGATAGAGAGCAGCGTGAGAACCTCTTCCATACTAGATGTGTAGTTCAAGACAAGGTCTGCACCTTGATTGTAGATGGAGGAAGTTGCACCAATGCTGCTAGTGAAGAGATGGTACAGAAACTCAATCTGAAGACTACGCCACATCCTAGGCCATATCAGCTACAATGGTTGAACAACAAGTGCGATTTAACTGTCTCACAGCAAGTGTTAGTCAAGCTAGCAATTGGGAAGTATGAAGATGAGTTGCTGTGCGATGTAATCCCAATGAAGTCTAGTCATGTTCTCCTGGGCAGACCTTGGCAATTCGACAGAAGAGTTCTGCATGATGGCTACACCAATAAGCAGTCCTTTGAGTTCAAGGGGCGCAAAGTCACTCTCCTGCCTCTAACACCGAGTGAAATCTACAAGGACCAGCTGCATATGAGTCGCCAGGATAAGGAGAAGGTGTCGAACAGCCTCTACATCAATCACAGTGAATTCTCTGAACTTTTTGATCCTGAATTAACTACTTTTATGTTTGTGTACAAGGACATCCTTGTTAGTACTAACCAATCACAGGAGCTTCCTAGTGCTATGACAGAGATTTTACAGGAATACAGGGATGTTTTTCCAGAAGAGATACCACCAGGCTTGCCTCCAATTCGAGGAATAGAGCACCAGATCGATTTTGTACCAGGTTCTGCCTTGCCTAACAGACCAGCATATCGAACTAATCCAGTAGAGACCAAGGAGCTGCAGAAACAAGTGGAAGAGTTGATGAGTAAAGGACATATACGAGAGAGTTTGAGTCCTTGTGCAGTACCTGTTCTGTTAGTTCCTAAGAAAGACGGGACTTGGAGGATGTGTGTGGACTGCCGAGCTATCAACAATATAACGGTGAAGTATAGGCATCCAATTCCAAGACTAGATGACATGCTGGACGAGCTGTGTGGGTCTACAATCTTCTCCAAAATCGACTTGAAGAGTGGGTATCATCAGATCAGAATGAAGGAAGGAGATGAGTGGAAGACAGCATTCAAGACCAAGCAGGGGCTATACGAATGGTTGGTTATGCCGTTTGGTCTCACCAACGCTCCTAGAACCTTCATGAGGCTGATGAATCACGCCTTGAGACCCTTCATTGGCGTGTTCGTAGTGGTCTATTTCGACGATATACTCATCTACAGCAAAGGCTTGGAGGAACATCTTACCCACATCAGATCGGTTCTAGATGTTCTTCGCTCTCAATCTCTCTTTGCTAACTTCTCGAAATGTTCATTTTGCACTAATGAAGTTGTCTTCTTAGGTTTTGTTGTAAGTGCAGAAGGAGTTAAGGTAGATGAAGAAAAGATCAAAGCTATCAAGGACTGGCCAACTCCTAAGAGTGTGGGAGAGGTCCGCAGCTTTCACGGTCTAGCAGGCTTCTACAGACGTTTCGTTCGCAACTTCAGTTCGATAGTTGCACCATTGACAGAAGTTATCAAGAAAGAAGTGGGATTCAAGTGGGGAGACGCACAAGAGCAGGCTTTTGCAGCCCTTAAAGAGAAGCTTATTAATTCACCTCTCTTAGTACTTCCAGACTTTTTGAAAACGTTTGAAGTAGAATGTGATGCATCTGGAATCGGTATAGGCGCTGTGTTGATGCAGGATAGGAAACCAGTGGCTTACTTCAGTGAGAAGCTGGGAGGATCAACCCTCAACTATCCTACATACGACAAGGAGCTCTATGCATTGGTTCGAGCTCTTCAAACGTGGCAGCACTACCTGTGGCCCAAAGAATTCGTCATTCACACAGACCATGAGTCTCTGAAGTACCTCAAAGGACAGCAGAAGCTCAACAAGAGACATGCCAGGTGAATGGAGTTCATTGAGACATTCCCATACATTGTTAAGTACAAGAAAGGTAAGGATAATGTAGTCGCAGATGCATTATCCAGAAGGTACACTCTTGTCTCTACTTTGTCTTCGAAAATTGATGGATTGGAACATATAATAGCTCTGTACGAAACTGACCTTGATTTTGCCGAGAACTATGGCAAATGTCATAAGTTTGCTTTTGAGAAATACTTTAGGCAGGATGGATACTTGTTCTACAACAACATGCTGTGCATACCACGAGGGTCAATCAGAGAGCTGCTAGTTCGAGAAGCTCATAGTGGTGGGCTAGCTGGACATTTCGGTATATCAAAGACTCTACTTGCACTGCAGGATCGTTTCTACTGGCCTAACATGAAGTCGGACGTCGAGAAGGTTTGTTCTAGGTGTGCTGTTTGCAAGATGGCAAAGAGTAAAGTACAGCCTCACGGTTTGTACACACCTCTACCTATTCCTTCTCAACCTTGGACTCATATATCTATGGATTTTGTATTGGGCTTACCTCGAACCAGAAATGGTAGAGATTCGATTTTTGTAGTTGTTGACAGGTTCAGCAAGATGGCTCACTTCATTGCTAGTCACAAGACAGATGATGCTGTTAGTGTAGCTAATTTGTTTTTCAGGGAGATAGTACGTCTGCACGGCATACCTCAAGAGATAGTGTCAGACCGAGACACCAAGTTTCTAGGACACTTCTGGAGAACGTTATGGGCGAAGCTAGGGACTAAGCTGGCCTTTTCCACTACTTGTCATCCTCAGACTGATGGCCAGACAGAGGTGGTGAATAGGACGTTGTCTACACTCCTCAGGGCGTTGGTGAAAGATAATATCAAGTCCTGGGAAGCCTGCTTACCACACGTAGAGTTTGCCTATAATCACGCTAAACACTCTGCAACTCTGTTCTCTCCTTTTGAAATCGTCTATGGTTTTAACCCTCAATCACCTCTAGACTTGATCTCTTTGCCTTTAAGTGTTCAATGTAGTTTAGATGGTACAGCAAAGGCTGCACAGGTCAGGGAGATACACGCAAAAGCCAAGAAGAACATAGAGAAGAAGACTAAGCAGTATGAGAAACAAGCAAACAAGGGCAGGAAGGAGATGGTCTTTGAAGAAGGCGACTTGGTGTGGATTCATCTACGCAAGGACAGATTTCCAGAAGAGAGAAAGAGCAAACTGATGCCGCGAGTTGATGGACCCTTTGAAGTCGTCAAGAGGATCAACAACAATGCCTACCAGATCGATCTCCAAGGTAAGTATAACGTATCTCCTTCGTTCAATGTTTCTGACTTACTTCCTTATCTTGCAGATTTCGATTTGAGGACAAATCCTTTTCAAGAGGGAGGGGATGATATGATCATGGAAAACAAGAAAGCTGAGGAAGCAGAAGCAGACAAGGAGCTGGAGCCAGTTGGAGTGATCACTCGATCCAGAGCTAAGGAGATGGCAAGTGAAGCTCACTCACTCCTACTTCACTCATTCACTCTCACTCACTCATCACTCAGTCTGCCATCGATCCTAGTCTTCAACATCTCCACCTTGAAGACTACACCCGGCCCTGAAGACTAAGTAACTTAGGTGAGGAGTCTGTACTCTTTTCCATGTTGAGTTTTGTCCCACTGGGTTTTCTCAACATGGTTTTTAACGAGGCAGATGAATCACTACGTCGAGTTAGTTAGGAAATCACGACCAATGGGTAATAATGTACAAGTCACATTGACTATGTACTTAGTTGTTTTAGAGGTGCACCGAGTAGGAGCCTTATGGCTGGGACGCCTCGCTGTTTTATTCAAGTTTTAAACACCTTGTAGTTTTATTTCGGACGCTCTGTAGTTTAGGGTTTTGTCGAGATTGGGTTGATTTATAAAACCCAATCACGCCTCCTTTGTTCCTTAGCGAAGAATTTAGATGCAATTGCACAAACAGAGTTTCTTCTCTCAACCTGATTCCTTGATTACCTTCATTGAATTCGAGTTTTCTCTACACTTGTGAATCAGAAAACTCTTCTATTTGTTCTATATCACCTAATCATTCAAAACTATCCGTAAAACCACTCTCACCATTCATCACGATCGCACATCGTACCAGCCCATCCCCATCGTCGCGATTCCCTTGTTGCAGATTCGTTTTCCTCAGCCTTCCTCCGGAGTTGATCTAGCAGGGACGCATCAACGAAGAAGGCGACGGTTAAAATGAATTTTGGATTAAAACGAGTTGTGGGTGAAATTGAAAGGGGATAAAAAAAATTAAGGGTGAAAGAATCATTTACCTTGTGGAAAGTGCCAATAGGTCTAAAAAGAGTTATAAGTGCCTATATGTGTAAGACAAAGTGCACAAAGTGCCTTTGTTTGTAATTGTCTCTATATAATAGTTCTCAGATTATTAGTACTTTTAATAAATTTTGTTGTAATATATATCATGTTTTTATTATATCAGTGTTTAAAAATTAGTGATTATTAGAACTACTAATCAAATTTTATTTTTTTAAACATTTACATTAATTGCCAAAATGAATAATTTGTATTCTGTGGCAAATTGCCACTAATGTATTATGGCAATTTGTAGCAATTTGTAACGAAAATGTTCTTGTAATTCGTGGTAAAATTGCCACACGTTATATTGTGGTAATATTTGGCAATTTTGAAACATATTAAATTGTGGCAATTTGTCATAATTTGTGACAAACATTTTTGTGGTGATTCGTGTCAAATTTACTAGAAATGGTGTTGTGATAATTCGTTACAATCTGCCACAATTTTTTGTATTAATTTGTGGCAAATATGCCATGATTGTTTTCTGGATAACTCGTGGCTAATTTATCAGAGAATATCGACATGGCATTATGTGGCAAGAGTGCCAAAAATTGCCACAAAATTATGTTTTTAACGACCCTATAACCACAAAATAATTCCGTTTCAATTCGTGGTGAATGCTTATATTGCCATGGATTTTAGGTGTTTGCCACAAAATTATTTTTTGCAATAGACAAAAATTATTGTAGTGGTCTCCAAACACCAGAAGATCATATAAATACGTCATCTAAGCCTCTTAGGTCGAAAAACACACCACCTTTTATACACTTGAAATCACATAGGTTTAGTCGCTTTTCGTCTTTTGTTCTTTGTTCGTTCTTCGGTAGAAGATTTCGAAAAACACACCACCTTTTATACACTTGAAGATTTCGAAACCCTCTTACTGTTTACGCAATTTATTATTAATATGATGATGATTTGCGATTTCATGTGTGAGTAGTTTTCTTGTTGGGTTTTAAGAGTTTTTGAAGGGGTTAATCATGGATCTATCTTATTAGGTTGTTAGACTTATGATAATTATTCTGCTTATTCGTTCTATTCTTGTATGTTAATGCATGTTGCTTGATTGATCACCTATTGACTGATCTAAGAAAGATAAAACCACTGTTGTGCTGAATTTATTAACCCAAACTAGAGTAGGTGGGAAATTGTGTTGTAAGATACGAAACCATACTTATAGGGCTATGTAAGCGTATTACGAACTCAATTTTATTGTTGATTTGTCTGAGTAGTTACTAACGATAGTAGAGTAGCTAAGTTGTTTAGATCTAGGTCTTTAGCTCTACGCGAGTATGTTAGATACAATTCCGTGTTCCAGTTCTATAACCTAGTCGAAAAAGTCACTTTAAATCCTAATTAATGCTTGTTTGATTTGATCCATGAACCCTAGAGAATTCCATGTTGCCCAATTTTTTTAATCCTTGAAGTTTAGATCCCTAAATCCTAAGTACACTAGTCCATGTGGATTCAATACCCTTAATATACTACTGTGACTGTTGTGCGCTTGCAGTTTTAGTTTGGGGAAAAACTTGTTAGAAGTTTTGTTGTGAAGAGCAAATTTCAGCTCAAACTACTTCTAAGCAAGTCATGAGTCATCGTGGGAAGAGCAAAGCACCAAAAAAACAGATCATTACTCGAAAAGAACATAAAATTTCACAACAAAACACAACAAAAAAGCTTCCTCTCAAAGGAAGCACTAATTATATGGAGTCGTTCTTTGCGTAGAATACTCGGGTTTCAATAAAATGCGCAAACATAACTTAGTTCGGTCGTGGGTTGGATCTGCAAACCCCGCTTTTGGTTGTCCTCATGAAACTCGTGTTCAAGAAGAGCATTGTTCGAAAATCATTCATAGTGTGTTCCCTGGGTGGAACTATATTACCAATTACGACTACCATCGGCTCGGTCGTATTTGAGTTTTATAGGGTGATGAGGTAACAGTAACTCCTCTTTACAAAAGTCCTCAAATCATCACGATTCGGGTTTCCCTAATTTCAGGTTGGGAATTTATTTGCTCGTATGTGTATTCTTCGAATTTTTGACAGGATCGTTGGGTGTTCTTGGAGGAGCTTAAGAAGAATGAGAATCATTTTAGGTGACTTCAACGAAACTCTAGCGTCGGATGAGCACTCTAGAGCTCAAGATTTTAGGGATAATCAAGTTGGCATGAGAGAATTCCAATCCACGGTTTTTGATTGCGAGCTCACTAATCAATCTGGCTTGAGAGAATTCCAATCCACATGGCCTAAATTTACATGGTGGTATCAGAAAAAATAGGACCCTATTGGCAAGAAGATGGATCGTGCTCTAATTAAGAGTGCTTGGTGCTCTGTCTTTTCTCAATCTTGTGCCGCTTTTGAAATGAATGGAATCTCAGATCACGCTAGGTGTTTCATCAGACTTGGTCAACAAACTTCAGAAAAACAACATCACTTCCAACTTTTGAACTATTGTGGGCTGAGACTGAGCCTTTGTTTCCTTCTCGATCAGCTTTGCATCGTTTTCACCAGAAACATAAGCTTCTCAAGCCACACCTTTGAGCTTTGAATAAAGAACGATATGGTGATATCACGAAAAGAACACATGAAGATTTTGATTTGTTGTGTGAGAAGTAACAATAAGTTCTTATCTCAACTTCATCGGAGAATGTTGCTGCAGCGGCAGAGGCGCCTACAAATTGGCCTCATTTTGTGGGTATAGAGGAGAAATTCTTTCAGCAGAAATCTCGCATCAACTGGTCATGTCATGGTGACCCAGATACCACATTTTATCATCGTATTACAAAGACCTAAAAAGCAAAGAGATAAATGGTGAAGGTGCAGTGATTAGTGATCCGAAAGATATCAAAATAGAGGACATGGCGGAGACTTTGACTATCAATGCTCACAGCTGATTCCTTAGAAGAGCTTATCACGTATCGATGTCTAGAGAACATGGCAGAGACTTTGACTAAGTAAGTGATAGGGGAGGAAATAAGAGTGTGCTTCACCCAATGCCTTCTAACAAGACTTCGGGTCCGTATGGTTATACTTTGGAATTTTTCATTGCGGCTTGGCCAATAATTACTTTGGATTTTGTTGTTGATGTGCAGTCGTTCTTTATATACGGATTTATGCCTCACGGCGTGAGCGGAGTCAATGAAATCGCTTTCACTTGCTTGTAAAATGTCAAAACCAAGAAAATTCGGGTTGAGTATGTGAAAAAATTGAATGACAATAAATTGATGATCTCAAACGTGAACATAGTATGTTTCCTTAGTTGGAAGTAGATACATACTATTACAGTATATATATTTATACATGGTTCAAAAAATTGGTCTAGTCGGCCCCGATTTTTCTAAAATCGATAATCAAGTCGTGTTTTCGATTTGGCGTTCAAAATCGGGATTAATCAGCTAAATTGGCAGGTTAAGTACCTAATTTTTTATTTGTTCTTTTGATACATCGTCGTTTTGAGTAATTAACAAAAAATATCATGTAAAAATAAAAGGGTGGGAGCGGAGGTAATGAAAGATTTTAGACTGATAGCTTGTTGCAACATGATCTACAAAGTTGTTTCTAAGCTAATTGCAAACCGGCTCAAAATGGTTTTTCTCGAAGGTATGGTTCCGAACCAGAACGCTTTCATTAAGGGGCGTTTACTCTTGGAAAACGTGTTATTGGCTACTGAGCCCACCAAAGATTATCACAAGGATCCGATTTCTCCTCGTTGTGTGTTGAAACTAGATATTGCAAATGTGTTTGACACGGATAAATGAGACTTCATAATTTATACTCTCCAAGCTATGGGTTTCCCCGATATTTTTATTACGGTTGTATAACTACGCTGTCTTTCTATGTGATGGTGAATGGGGAACTAGAGGGATTTTTTACGCGCTCATGTGATCTTCGTCAAGGCTGCTTGTTGTCCCCATATCTTTTTGTCATAACGATCAACGTTTTGTCCCTTCTTTTAAACAAAGCGACACGTGTGGGAAAATTGGATTCCATCTAAAGTGTCGTGATCTCCATTTGACCCACCTTAGTTTTGCGGATGACATTATGGTATTTTTGGATGGAACCGCTGATTCGATCAGAGGAACAATGAAGGTACTTTCTGATTTTGCAAGAGATTTGGGTTTGGCAATAAATGTCTCGAAGTCTTCCCTTTTTACAGCGGGTGGATCCTTGGCTTCGCTCCATCACACAACAAGTGATCTCGGCCTTCCAACTAAGCAGATGCCTATTCGTTATTTAGGCTTGCCTCTCACCACTAATAGTATGTCTCACCTTGAATACGAGCCACTTATTGACAGAATTCGTACTTGTATGGTTTCGTGGTCAAGTAAGTCTCTCTCTATCGATGGTCGTCTCCAACTCATTCAATTTGTCGTAACAAGCATTACCAATTTTTGATGTGATGCATTCAGATTTCCGAAACGGTGTTTTGATACAATTGAAAGTATGTGGTCTGCGTTTCTTTGGTCAGGCTCTCCGCACATTAAGACCAAAGCAAAAGTGGCTTGGAGGATGTATGTAAGCCGAAGGAACAAGGTGGTCTAGGGATCCGAAAGATGCACGATGCATCTCGTATGTTCTCGCTAAAACTAATATGGCGCTTGTATAAAAACTCGGGTTCTTTATGGGTGGCTTCGACTCGGCAGTATCTACTTAAAAAATTCCTCATTTTGGGATGCTCCGGGAGGAACTCGTGGCTCGTGGATATGGAAGAAACTTTTAAATCTAAGGCCGCTAGTTACAAGTTTCATTCGCCATGAAATTCGTAATGGTGAGTCAGAGAAAGGCCAATACCGAGCTCAACTTCTTGTGCCGAGATTGTGCTATGGATACATGGATCAAATGATTTCAAAGACCATGTTTCCTCAAAGAAAACGTGGGAGCAACTTCGTTATGTGTCTCTGGCAGTTTGGTGGCATAAGCTGGTTTGGTTCTCTCAAGCTATACCAAGACACACCTTCATAGTTTTGCTAGCTATGAAAGATAAATTAGCTACGAGTGATCGAATGAGGCAGTGGTGAATTGTTCAACCGTGTCTACTTTACGGCAAGCCGAACTATACAAGGGATCACATGTTTTTGCGTGTCCCTACTCTTTCACTATTTGGAATTCGCTTTGTGTGGACTTATTAGGTACGAGACTTAACCCACACTGGGAGAGGACCATACGATCGCTAGCTTTATGCAGGTGGAACAACGTTGATTCTGTTCTGATTTGAATAAAATTGAAAGCATCGATTTACGACATTTGATGAGAGAGGAATGGTTGGTGGCACAATCGGCATGCCCGCTCCGTCCTAAGCCTCACTCACGCCATTCACAAGGATGTTTGCTACCGCATTCAGTTATTTTTCGCATCCCATGAAGAAATCCCCATTTTCCTGCTGACTCGTTGGTTGAGTTGTCGCCACATATTACGGTATAAGATAGGGACAGTATGCTATATGATCGATGCTCAACTTTTTTTAAACTTCATGTTGCCTTTTATGCTCTGTTTTTTTTTCTTTTCTAAACTAGTAGTTAAGCTTTTCGTTCTGCCTTTTTAAAATATTTTGTTTTGAATATTATGTGTATTATGTGGATGCCCATTATAGGCCCATTAGAAAGTTCTAGAATATTATAGGTTTATTTATTCCCCGAGTTCAACTTGTTTCCCAAATTTCTGTATACCTATATATACCTCTCATTCTTCTTTATTCACAACACCTTATTAGCACGAAACCCTACCCTTGTGAGAAAATTTCGCCGAAACCCTAATCAACACCAACACTGATCTCTTTAACCCTCATCTAAAATCCAACGTCGCCATCGTAATCGGGATAAGTATTGCTTTAATCGAATCATTATTTGATTGGCTCATGCTTTAATCGCAATTGTACCCTAGCCGCTTGAACTCAAAAAGATCTACCCGCCGAATCTCCAATCTCTCCGTCTCTGTTTTCCGATCGAGGTAAGTACCTCACGTTTCATAATCAATCGGCTCATGTTTTTTTTTTTTGAATTGAATGTAAAATTAATTCAAACCCAAAAAAACGTTTTTACATTTGAGTGCGTCTTATTTCGACTTACATAAGTTAGGTACTCTTATCTATTTTTGAAATTGATTAAAAAAATTATCTTGAGGCAAACCATGCTTGCATCCCATCTTCTTATTGTGTATCTCTCATTTGTCGAATAGAGGTCAATCAGTTTCGAATATGCTTGTCAATCATTTTTGCTAGCTGTGAAGCTTGTCTTAGAGGTTCTGCATGTCTCATGTTGTTCCGTTCTCGCCATATTGAGTGGATAGAGATTTGGAAAGCATACCGTATAAGAAACAAAAGGATTTTTTCTCGAGAACTATCCACCAGCAGATCGATGTTTTGATCCCAAATTGTTGTATAGTTCGTCAATAATATATAGCGAACCAAGCTGGACCAGATTTTCTCCGAGAATCTTCACGAAAAATAGAGATGATTTCGTGTTTCATTTGCATTTTGGTATAGAACACAATCTCTGTTCACTACGCTATTCCATTGAATCATACGATCTCCCATTGATAATATGTTGTAAATTGCTAGCCAAGAATGGAATGCATATTTCGGCGAAGCGTAGGAAAACCATACTTCCCTCCATTTCGCACTTCGATTTTCACAGTCCTTCGCAATCTCTCTATATTTGAGTAATTTTTCCACATCCACGATCCTAGAGACGAAGAAAATTTAACAGTCCAGAGAGAGACCCTTTCGTATTAATTACGTGCGGATCCAATTCGCCCATAGAGAGGAATGGGCGGCCAAAATTCTCTAGATTAGCTTTATGCAGCTGACTTTATTTGCCTTCCTAAGTGGTCTTAATCCCAATCCACCCTCTTTCTTGGGTTTACATACATCACTCCATGCTATTTTTGCTTTCCTCGTACTCAATTCTGGACCCGGCCATAAAAAAGCAGAGCATAGCTTATCAATTTCTGTCAGACAGGTTTTCGGTAAAATAAACGCAGAAATCCAGAACATTGTCAAACTATGAATAACAAAGCCAATCAATTGAAGTCGACCAGCAAACGAGAGGTACCGTGATGTCCAGCTGCTTATTTTTCCTCGAATCTTCTCTAATAGCAGATTATAGTCTTGAATAGTCATCCATTATGTCAAGAGTGGAAGACCCAAATATCGGACTGGTAGGTTACCTGAGTCGAACGGAAATTGATCTAAGATTTCATCTCGGTTCTCCTACGAAATTCTAGCCATATATAACGTTGATTTATGAAGACTTATAGATAGCCCAGAGCATTTTGCAAATCCTTCAAAAACATGGAGAATACATTCAACGGATTCTTTCTTGCCACACAGAACACTAGCTGGTCGTTGGCAAAGCATAAATGAGTGAGATTAAGCGCCTGACATTTTGGATGGTACCCCTTTTCCTTCTTGTGTTGCCTTGTCTAGCATTTTTGAGAGCACGTTCATGCAAATCACAAATAGATAGGGTGAGAGAGCACAGCCTTGTCGAAGACCCCTTTCACTCCTGAAATATCATGATAATTCCCCATTAACTTGAAGCAATAAGGAAGCCGTTGTGATACATAGTTTTATCCAGTGTATAAACTTCTCCGGGAATTTTACGGCTTATAGCATTGACAGAACAAAATTCCAGTGCACCGAATCAAATGCTTTGGATATGTTAATTTTTAGCGCAAGTCATTGGGATGTCGTGTCTTGATGATAGCTCTGCACCAGCTCAGATGCAAGGAGGACGTTTTCCATGAGCAATCTATTTTTAACAAATGCTGATTGATTCGAGGAAATGAACTTCGGTAAGACTACTTTGAGACGATTCGCCAAAATCTTGGATATCACCTTATAGAGTATGTTGCAACAAGATATTTGCTGGTAATCCTTCATCTCTCTAGAATCTGTTTTCTTCGGAATAAGAGCCAAGATAGTAGAGTTTATACCTTTTTGGTAAGAAACCCATCTCGAAGAAAGACTAAACTTCTACTACAAAGTCCTTTCCCAATATCGACCAAGGCTCCCTAAAAAATTATGTTGTGTAACTGTCTGGTCCTAGCGATTTATTCCCTCCCATAGCAAATAGCACATCCTTTATTTCAGTGTCCGTAACTACTCTGCTTAGCGATACAATGTCTAATTCGGCACATTCAAACTGCAGCAAGTTGTTCAGCTCCTCCTCCGACATCTCCGTAGGATTCTCCATTCGATGGGTTAAGAAGTTCTCTGCCTCCTTCTTGATTTCGTCATGTGTGACCGCCAACGTGCCATCACTTTTCTGAATTTCCCGAATAGAATTTTGTACTTCTCGCGTCTTTACCGCTTGGTGGTAATATCGATTGTTCCCATCTTCAACTTTCAACAAATGATTTTTTCTCTTTGACCTAGATATCTCTCCTCAATATCAGTTAGTCTACTCCATCTAGCAAAAGCTCTTGCTTCGTCCTCCATGGCCATATGCGATGGGTTCGTTAATGTTCTCTCTTGACAACTACACAACTCTTCATATGCTTTCTTCGCCTTTTTAGTCAGGTCCCCAAACCGATCCTTGCTTAATTTCCTTAGTGCATGTTTTAGTGATATACTCATATATTACATGTTTTAGCATACATTTCACTTAGAGCTTTGTGTCATTTACATGCATAATCATGGTTTTATCTTGCATTTAGGTATCATTTAGAGATTAGGGCATTTGCATTAGCTCTAGTGAGTTCTTGCATGTTTTGGAGTACTTTCTAGGTGATTGGAGGCAGTTTGGCTATATTTGGAGAAATGGGCCGAAATAGAATGCGAAGTCCATCCAAGACGCCGGACAGATATGGCTGGTAAGATGCCCTCCGATCTGAATCTGCTTTCACAACCTTCATGGAAGTTTCAGAGGAGTGGGTTAGAAGTCCGGAGGAGTTTGAATCAGGTCATTCTGACATCTTGTTAGGTAGTTATTGCGGTTTAAGGAAGATGTATCCGCCTGACCAAGAGACCAAAACCTGTACCGCCCCAATTATGCCCGGCATGCACGTCCGGTATGCAACCTTCACCCGACCAGGAATAATACCGGCCACACATACCGGCCCCAATTTGGCCTGTATCAGAACTTCGACCAACAACCTCCATACCGGCCACACATATCGGCCCCAATTTGCCCGGTATGGAAAGTTCGACCAAAGACTACGTCTCACCCGGCATGGAACATGACCATTAATAACGCCCCAATTATGACCGGTACACATGTCCGGTGCTGCACCAATCCCGACCAGGAGGAATACCGGCATCCCATAACGGCCCCAATTTGCCCGGTGTAGAAGCTCTCGCCGGAGCCAGCCTAAGTGTCTGAAAGATCAGGCTAGAAGAAAGTTCTAAGCTTAGATTTAGCCTCTGAAGTCTTCATAGAAGTTGTAGGTAATTGAGTTACCTGTCTTCTAGAACTAGTTTCAAGGCGTTCTGATCTGTGGTGGGAAAGATACATCAGATTTAGCAGGGACATGTCGGACTGTCGCCCAAACGAGTTATGCTCAAAGAAGCAAAGTCTCCATACTGGCCCAACCATACCGGCCCCAATTTGGCCGGTATCAGAACTTCGACCAGAACTTGACCGGGTCAATACCTGGTTTGTTCCGGGTTGATCCGGTCTGACCCACTAAGAAAAACACATTTTTATATGTTAAAGATCTCATTTTGGATCTATCTCCTTTTTTATGCTTTTTCTCCCTTTTTCTCTCTAGAACAAGATCTTGTCTTTTTAGGGTTCTTGGGGTTTTTCCCAGGGATTCTTTTGATTTATGAAAGTTTTGAGTTTATATCTTTCATCTTTATCTAATCTTTCACTTTCCTATTCCCTAATCATGATTAACATCACCTCTTTCACAAGATTCTGTGTGTTCTTCATGATTAGTGAGTATTTCTTTTTAAGCTCATGGATGAGGTAGATTATGTGAATTTCGTGATGGATCTTGATGCCTAGGACTTATTTTACATCTTCCCTCTCTTATTTGGTGCTCACAATGCTAGATTAGGCTAGATATAGTTAATCTAGATCTTAGGGAATTTCATGCACACAAGGTGTTCGATGAAATTCCTCAAAGAACCAAATAAGGGATTTTGCTTTCTTAGCCAATGAGAGTAGTTGTCTATGGAGCATTAGGGCCATATGAACCTATGTTTATTGCTTGTTAATCATCATATCATAAACAATAGTTTGTTCTTGATTTGGTGATTAACAAATTGATTAAGACCATGAGAGTGGCTTAATCTTGTTTAAGTCTTCTAGGCTAAGGGAATAGCTTGTTTGTGTGAAATGACATCTAGATAGATCATGGAAGGATCCGAAATCAATAACCTCATCCAAGGGCTTGCATTTATCTTATTGTTAATCCTGTTTTTGCTTTGTTTACTTGTGTTCTTGCCTTCAATTTTAATCATTTAAGTGTTAGGAAGCCAAAACCACCTTTGTTTGCTTAGCTTAAGTCATTTCTTGCATTCCTAGTGTGTTATTCTTAGGGATCAATCTTGTGCCTCCTTGGATTGATCCCCAAGTGCTACAACGATAGCATTTGGGTAATTTGTTTGGATACACACAATTATCTACTATCAATTTGGCGCCGTTGCCGGGGAGGCAATAGCAATAACCATTAGGATTTAGATTTTGCTTGAGACTAAGCTTTTATTTTCACTATGTTGATGCACATCACTAAGAGTATTCATCTCGTTGAGATGATGAATTTTCTTTTATTTATTGTTACTAACTTGTCTTCCTTAGCTCTTTTGTGCTTTCAAAGGTACCAAAATCAAGGGAAGACACATGGAAAGACAAGATCAATTGAGGTGTTTGAGGTGGTCAATCGAAAAGACATTCTTGAAGATCTTCAACCTCAAGAGATGGACAACCAAGTTAGCATGCCTCAAGCTCCAAAACCTCAAGAAATAACACAACTTCAACGAAATGCACGTCCTCAATAGTTGGCATCAAGTCCGACCCAAGCTCCAAAGGACAAGCCAACGGTTGGAAGCTTTGACACTCCTTGTTGTCGTGGATCGAGATATGGGATCCATCCTCCTCCAATTGAAGCCAAAGCCTATGAGATCAAAGCAAGCTTGGTTATGTTGATTCAAGTGTCTAGGTTCTTGAGGGTGGAAGTGGAGAACCCTTATGATCACTTGGATTCCTTTGAGAGGTTGTGTGACACGTTTAGAACCAGAGGTGTACCCCATGATAGCATCAAGCTCATCTTGTTTCCGTTTTCTCTTAGAGGAAAAGCAAGCCAATGGGAGAGAACGTTGCCATCTCACTTGGTAAATTCTTGGGATGATTGTAAGGAGATTTTTCTCAACAAGTTCTACTCCACACAAAGAACGGTCCAAACTACAAGGGACATCTCGAATTTCAAGCAAAACATGCATGAAAGCTTTCATAAGGCATGGGAAAGACTTAAAGGATATACTCGAGATTATCCCCATAACGGGTTCAAGAAGGAAGCCATCCTTAGCATCTTCTATTTGGGAGTTTATCAAGAGCACAAATGGACCTTGGATGGGGCTAGCAATGGGCGTTTTACAAACCTCACCGTGGAACAAGGAGAGCTACTAGTGGAGAACTTTGCCCAAAGCGAAGAGAACTATGGTTATGAGTATGCTCGGGCTACAAGGACAACGAGTGATAATGAGGAGCAAAGGAGAATTAAGGAAATGAAGGCTCTAAACGAAAGAGTGGACAAGCAATCCACATTGATAGACAAGCTCATCAATGCCTCTCTAAACTCCGCTCACTTTGATGGAGATTTTGATGCCATTACACGGTTTGAGGAGGATAATGTGGATTTGGGTATACAACAAGACCTTGAAATGAAAGGCATGTTTCAACAACTCCTAACCGGACAAGCTAATAGAGCAAATGAGTTGAATAATATCGTTGCCGAGATTCATGACAAGGTTGATTGCTCTTATGATTATCTACACCGAAAGGTTGGAGCCCTATCTTCTAGGATCATTAATCTAGATCATCAAAATGCTCAAAAACGTTCCCTTTCTAGTAAACACATGGAGAATCTCGAAGGAATAAGTAATGGGAGCCAAGTGGAGGAGCATTTGATTGATGAGAATGAATAGTCTCTAACAGAGAATGAGGAAGTCCTCCACGGCTCTAAATATAAAGAATCGATGGTTGCTAGCAAGGAGAAGGTTGAGGAACAAGCCGTGGTATTGATGACGGTTCCAAGGTCGATGCTAAAGAGGTGATGGTTCGCAAGGATGATGAGGTTGAAGCTCTAAGAGTTGAGCGTGTGGGTAGTTGTGCAACAATGGAGGTGGTTTCACCCCAAAGGCTAGTTTTGAGAAGAAGGGATCTTATGGAGAAAGAGCTTTTGGTTATGGTAATGGTAATGGTGAAGAAGCCCATGCATTGGATGGAGATTGTTTAGAATCCCTCTTCCACACAACGATGGAATTTGAGGTTGAAAGTAGCGAGGTTGCAAAGAAGAGAACAAGGACCATGGCTAAGATGAAAAACGAACCAAGCAAGCTTGATGGGTCAAAGTCCGTGCTAGACAAGCCCTCCATCATGACTCTCACTCCTTGAAAGTACAAGGATGGAGTGATTGAGTACAAGATCAAGTGCAAGGGCCGGTCCAAACCTTTTGCCTCGGTGAAAGCAATTCTCACACCGGAGCTCAAGGAGAAAGGGCAAGCCGGTCTTGAAGAGATCATGACCAATGTTCTTCACCTCGAGCTCGAGGAATCACCATGGAGTGCTCGTACTCCCCTCTCACCCGCCTAAAAAGGGTAACCAAAGTCAAACTTAGTGACTTTAAACAAAGTGCTCTTGGGAGACACCCCAAGCTTATCATTGTACATACTTTCATTTTATGTCTCTCTATGTTTTCTTGTCATTTTTATGGGTTTGCTTAGTGTGCATAGGTTCTTGATGTTCTAATGGTCATGGAATTAAAGACAAAGGTGGTAGGATTGCGGTGATCACCCTCGTTTCCCTCCATTTGTTTCCAAGGTAATATTCCAAACTTTGTGAATAGCATTTAGAATCATATCTTCTTCTCTCTTTCATGCATTGTTTAGCTCTCTCTTAAGCTTCTATAACACAAGGGACTGTATAATTTAAGTTTGGGGAAGAGTCTATGTGTTATCTAACTTTGTGTTTTGTGATATTATTTTGCCTTTTGCATCTTGAGTCTCATGCATATCATGCATTTTCAATAATTTTGGAAAAATAAAATTGAACTTTTGTGCATTCCATATAGGACTGAGTCTATATGCATAGCATATAAGGTAGCTTTGCATGAGCATTAGGAGCAATGATAGATTTGTCCTTGTAAATTACCATATTAAGAGCTTAGTCTAATGCCATTGTTGCTAGTTACTTGATGCTTTGATCTCGTGTAGAAATTAAGAACGAACCATGCCTTGATCTCATGTCTTATTATTCTTGCATTGATTGATGCAAACCTTGACTTAAATTCAACCCCATTTAAGTGATAACCTTAATTTTGACTTGTAAATATTGTGTTTATGCATTTTTGAATGAATTCGTGGATCACTTCATACATACTTGGATAATCTTTTCCCTTTCACCACTCTTGTTTATCCAAGTAGCCATATCCCATCATTGGAATGGTTTTCCCTACCCTAACCTCAACCTTCTTTCTAGACATTGATATTCGTGTGTGATTGGTGAGGCCTTCTTTCGAGCAAACTTGGAAAAAGTGTTAGGTTTAGGGCGACAAGGAGGAATTCTCATGTAGATTTAGCTCCATCATCACAAGAAGATGGATAGAAGTTCTCTGCCTCCCCCTTGATTTCGTCATGTGTGAACGCCAACGTGCCATCACTTTTCTGAATTTCCCGAATAGAATTTTGGACTTCTCGCGACTTTACCGCTTGGTGGTAATATCGATTGTTCCCATCTTCAACTCTCAACAAATGATTTTTTTTTCTCTTTGACCTAGATATCTCTCCTCAAGATCAGTTTTTTTTCTCTTTGACCTAGATATCTCTCCTCAAGATCTGCTCCATCTAGCAAAAGCTCTTGCTTCGTCCTCCATGGCCATCTGCGATGGGTTCGTTAATGTTCTCTCTTGACAGCTACACAACTCTTCATATGCTTTCTTCGCTTTTTTAGTCAGGTCCCCAAACCGATCCTTGCTTAATTTCCTTAGTGCATTTTTTAGTGATATACTCATATATTGCATGTTTTAGCATACATTTCACTTAGAGCTTTGTGTCATTTACATGCATAATCATGGTTTTGTCTTGAATTTAGGTATCATTTAGAGATTATGACATTTGCATTAGGTCTAGTGAGTTCTTGCATGTTTTGGAGTAATTTCTAGGTGATTGGAGGCAGTTTGGCTATATTTGGAGAAATGGGCCGAAGTAGAATGCAAAGTCCATACAAGATGCCGGAAAGATGTTGCTGGACAGATGCCCTCCGATATGAATCAACTTTCACAACCTTCATGGACGTTGCAGAGGAGTGAATTAGCAGTCCGGGCGAGTTTGAATCAGGTCATTCGGACATCTGGTTTGGGAGTTATTGCGGTTTTAAGGAAGACGTATCCGCTTGGCCGACAGACCAAGATCTGTACCGCCCCAATTACGCCTGGCATGCACGTCCGGTATGCAATCTTCACCCGACCAGGTAGAATACCGGCCACACATACCGGCCCCAATTTGGCCGGTATCAGAACTTCGACCAACAACCTCCATACCGGCCACACATACCGGCCCCAATTTGCCCGGTATGGAAAGCTCGACCAAAGACTACGTCTCACCCGACATGGAACATGACCATCAATACCGCCCCAATTATGACCGGTACACACGTCCAGTGCTCCACCAACTCCCAACCAGGAGGAATACCGGCCCCAATTTGCCCGGCGTAGAAGCTCTCGCCGGAGCCAGCCGAAGTGTCTGAAAGATCAGGCTAGACGAAAGTTCTACGCTAGGATTTAGCCTCTGTAGTCTTCATAGAGGTTATAGATAATTGAGTTAGCTATCTTCTGGAGGTGGTTTCAAGTCGTTCTGATTTGTGGTGTGAAAGATACATCAGATTTATCAGGGATATGTCGGACTGTCGCCCAAACGAGTTATGCTCAAAGAAGCAAAGTCTCCATACCGGCCCAACCATACCGGCCCCAATTTGGCCGGTATCAGAACTTCGACCAGAACTTGACCGGGTCAATACCTTATTTGTTCCGGGTTTATCCGTTCCGACCCACTAAGAAAAACACATTTTTATATGTTAAAGATCTCATTTTGGATTTATCTCCTTTTTTATGTTTTTTCTCCCTTTTTCTCTCTAGAACAAGACCTTGTCTTTTAGGGTTTTTGGGGGTTTTCCCAAGGATTCTTTTGATTTATGCAAGTTTTGAGTTTATATCTTTCATCTTTATCTAATCTTTCACTTTCCTATTTCCTAATCATGATTAACATCACCTTTTTCACAAGATTTGGTGTGTTCTTCATGATTAGTGAGTAGTTCTTTTTAAGCTCATGGATGAGGTAGATTAGGTAAATTTCGTGATGGATCTTGATGCCTAGGACTTAGTTTACATCTTCCCTCTCTTATTTGGTGCTCACAATGCTAGATTATGCTAGATATAGTTAATCTAGATCTTAGGTAATTTCATGCACACAAGGTGTTCGATGAAATTTCCCAAAGAACCAAATAAGGGATTTTGCTTTCTTAGCCTATGAGAGTAGTTGTCTAAGGAGAATTAGGGCCATAGGAACCTATGTTTATTGCTTGTTAATCATCCTATCACAAACGATGGTTTGTTCTTGATTTGGTAATTAACAAATTGATTAAGACTATGAGAGTGGCTTAATCTTGTTTAAGTGTTCTAGGCTAAGGGAATAGCTTGTTTGTGTGAAATGACATCTAGATAGATCATGGAAGGATCCGAAATCAATAACCTCATCCAAGGGCTTGCATTTATCTTATTGTTAATCCCATTTTTGCTTTGTTTACTTGTGTTCTTGCCTTCAATTTGAATCATTTAGGTTGTTAGGAAGACAAAACCACCTTTGTTTGCTTAGCTTAAGTCATTACTTGCATTCCTAGTGTGATGTTCTTGGGGATCAATTGAGGTGTTTGAGGTGGTCAATCGAAAAGACATTCTTGAAGATCTTCAACCTCAAGAGATGGACAACCAAGGTAGCATGCCTCAAGCTCCAAAACCTCAAGAAATAACACAACTTCAAGGAAAGCCACGTCCTCAAGAGTTGGCATCAAGTCCGACCCAAGCTCCAAAGGACAAGCCAACTGTTGGAAGCTTTGACAATCCTTGTTGTCGTGGATCGAGATATGAGATCCACCCTTCTCCAATTGAAGCCAAAGCCTATGAGATCAAAGCAAGCTTGGTTAGGTTGATTCAAGTGTCTAGGTTCTTGGGGCGGAAGTGGAGAACCGTTATGATCACTTGGATTCTTTTGAGAGGTTGTGTGACACGTTTAGAACGAGAGGTGTACCCCATGATAGCATCAAGCTCATCTTGTTTCCGTTTTCTCTTGGAGAAAAAGCAAGCCAATGGGAGAGAACGTTGCCATCTCACTTGGTGAATTCTTGGGATGATTGTAAGGAGATTTTTCTCAACAAGTTCTAGTCCACACAAACAACGGTCCAAACTAGAAGGGACATCTCGAATTTTATGCAAAACATGCATGAAAGCTTTCATAAGGCATGGGAAAGACTTAAAGGATATACTCAAGATTGTCCCCAACACGGGTTCAAGAAGGAAGCCATCCTTAGCATCTTCTATTTGGGAGTTGATCAAGAGAACAAATGGACCTTGGATGGGGCTAGCAATGGGCTTTTTACAAACCTCACCGTGGAACAAGGAGAGCTACTAGTGGAGAACTTTGCCCAAAGCGAAGAGAACTATGGTGATGAGTATGCTCGGGCTACAAGGACCACGAGTGATAATGAGGAGCAAAGGAGAACTAAGGAAATGAAGGCTCTAAACGAAAGAGTGGACAAGCAATCCACATTGATAGACAAGCTCATCAATGCCTCTCTAAACTCCGCACACTTTGATGGAGATTTTGATGCCACTACACGGTTTGAGGAGTATAATATGGATTTGGGTATACAACAAGACCTTGAAATGAAAGGCATGCTTTAACAACTCCTAACCGGGCAAGCTAATAGAGCAACTGAGTTGAATAACATGGTGGCCGAGATTCATCACAAGGTTGATTGCTATTATGATGATCTACACCGAAAGGTTGGAGCCCTATCTTCTAGGATCATTCATCTATATCATCAAAATGCTCAAGGACGTTCGCTTTCTAGTAAACACATGGAGAATCTCGAAGGAATAAGTAATGGGAGCCAAGTGGAGGAGCATTTGATTGATGAGAATGATAAGTCTCTAACAGAGAATGAGGAAGTCTTCCACGGCTCTAAATATAAAAAATCGATGGTTGCTAGCAAGGAGAAGGTTCGCAAAGATGATGAGGTTGAAGCTCCAGGAGTTGAGCGTGTGGGTAGTTGTGCAACAATGGAGGTGGTTTCACCCCAAAGGCTAGTTTTGAGAAGAAGGGATCTTATGGAGAAAGAGCTTTTGATTATGGTAATGGTGAAGAAGCCCATGCATTGGATGGAGATTGTTTAGAATCCCTCTTCCACACAACGATGGAATTTGAGGTTGAAAGTAGCGAGGTTGCAAAGAAGAGAACAAGGACCATGGCTAAGATGAAAAATGAACCAAGCAAGCTTGATGGGTCAAAGTCCGTGCTAGACAAGCCCTCCATCATGACTTTCACTCCTTGGAAGTACAAGGATGGAGTGATTGAGTACAAGATCAAGTGCAAGGGCCGGTCCAAACCTTTTGCCTCGGTGAAAGCAATTCTCACACCGGAGCTCAAGGAGAAAGGGCAAGCCGGTCTTGAAGAGATCATGACCAATGTTCTTCACCTCGAGCTCGAGGAATCACCATGGAGTGCTCGTACTCCCCTCTCACCCGCCTAAAAAGGGTAACCAAAGTCAAACTTAGTGACTTTAAACAAAGTGCTCTTGGGAGACACCCCAAACTTATGATTGTACATACTTTCTTTTTATGTCTCTCTATGTTTTCTTGTCCTTTTTGATGGGTTTGCTTAGTGTGCATAGGTTCTTGATGGTCTAATGGTCATGGACTTAAGGACAAAGGTGGTAGGATTGCGGTGATCACCCTCGTTTCCCTCCATTTGTTTCCAAGGTAATACTCCAAACTTTGGGAATAGCCTTTAGAATCATATCTTTTTCTCTCTTTCATGCATTGTTTAGCTCTCTCTTAAGTTTCTATTACACAAGGGACTGTATAATATAAGTTTAGAGGAGTCTATGTGTTATCTAACTTTGTGTTTTGTGATATTATTTTTCCTTATGCATCTTGAGACTCATGCATATCATGCATTTTCAATAATTTTTAAAAAAACAAAATTTGAACTTTTGTGCATTCCATATAGGATTGAGTCTAGATGCATAGCATATAAGGTAGCTTTGCATGAGCATTAGGAGCAATGATAGATTTGTCCTTGGAAAGTACCATATTAAGAGCTTAGTCCAATGCCATTGTTGCTAGTTACTTGATGCTTTGATCTCGTGTAGAAATTAAGAATGAATCATGCCTTGATCTCATGTCTTATTATTCTTGCCTTGATTGAAGCAAACCTTGACTTGAATTCAACCCCATCTAAGTGATAGCCTTAATTTTGACTTGTAAATATTGTGTTTATGCATTTTTGAATGAATTCGTGGATCACTTAATACATACTTGGA
This sequence comes from Eutrema japonicum, assembly GCA_030161315.1. Taxonomy (NCBI): domain Eukaryota; kingdom Viridiplantae; phylum Streptophyta; class Magnoliopsida; order Brassicales; family Brassicaceae; genus Eutrema; species Eutrema japonicum. The sequence continues at coordinate 17,380,055 of BSQW01000012.1, read as the reverse complement.
TAATCTTTTCCCTTTTACCACTCTTGTTTATCCAAGTAGCCATATCCCACCATTGGAATCGTTTTCCCTACCCTAACCTCAACCTTCTTTCTAGCCATTTATATTCGTGTGTGATTGATTTGGCCTTCTTTCGAGCAAACTTGGCAAAAAGTGTTAGGTTTAGGGCGACAAGGAGGAATTCTAATGTAGATTTAGCTCCATCATCACATAGTTAATATATGAATAGGCTAAATAGGTTGGCGGTTCTTGGTTTAAGTTTGGGGGAACGGTTTGGAAATTTGGTGAACGGATGTGTTTGGAATAGATTTTGGAATGGGAAAGATGAATAAGGAGAAGGGAAAAGGGGATCGAATTTATAGATTGGTTGGTGCAAAATTATAAGACTAGCTCTAAGAATAAGATAGCCTCAAGAGATCCAAAGAAAAAGAAGAAAACATGTTTTTTACTATTGCAAAAACATTCGGAAATCAGTAGCAAAACACCATGTTACGACTGATTACCGACTGATTTCTGCAGTAGGTAAAGGTCTTGTCGCTAGAAAAATCAGTTGCAAAATTGCTACTTATTTACGACTGATATTACGCGGTCACTATTCAGTCGCTAATCAGTAGCAAAATTTTACGACTGAATAGTGACTGAATTTTGCTACTACAGCCGTAGTCGGTAATCAGTCGTAAATTTAGCTACTGAATTGCGACTGATTACCTACTACTTTAGCTACTAATTTGCTACTGGTTTGTGATTTTTTAACGACTGATTTGCTACTGGTTTGTGATTTTTTTAGGACTGATTTTAGCTATTCACTAGCCAAATATAGCTACTGATTAGCGACTGATATATTGTTTAAATTTAAAAAAAAATCAATTGGTTAATATAAATGTAGACTAATTACATATAAAATATTCAAGTTTACAAAAGTAAAGTAAAACAAATGAAGAACACAAATCCATGCACCAAAAACCAAAAATTACAGTTAAACAAAAGTAACATAAGTTTCAAGTTCTAAATCAAAATGGAAAGGCAACTCCAACTAATAAGGAGTTGTTCCCATTTGCAAAACATAATAGCACGTGAGAAACAAGTGAGCTAAACCAGTGGAGAGGATGGATCATCAGAAGAGAGAAACAAGTGAGCTAAACCAGTGGCGAGGAATCCCTTGTCGGTTTGTCTCAGTGTTCATTGGATGTGGTTGCTTCATCTCGCATGTTCTTGATACTCACTTGGTTTCTGAGCTCCATTATATGTGGCTCCTTCTCCAAGTTCTCTCCTGTTACATTTCACCATATCACAATTTTAGAGTTCTCGATGAAACCAGAGTTTCTTTTTGCTAAAACCAAAGTGGCTGAGCCAAAGATGATAACAGTAGCAGCTGCAAATGCTTTTCCAACTACAGACACCAAAAAAAAAAAACAGAGGGCTCAAGGTTCGGCAATCACTCGGTTTACGAAATCAGACAAAAAGCTCTGCTCTGTTTCTACACAAGCAAAAACAACAGACAATCTAATCTTGTTTTATTCTAGGCGACAGTTTCGGTTTTTGTATTAACCTCAAACACCAAGGTTTTGATCTCTATAAGCCCATTTTGTAACTATAAACAAACACATCATAGAAAATACAACACAGAAAGATACTTGAGAAGACTAGTAAAACTATAACCAAAAGTATTGCTAGAATTGCATGATGTAAGTTTTGCTGAAAGTGAAATGCTTAGATTATTCTTTCATCACAATCAATAACAAACACCCAGAATGCACTTATTAACACTAAACTCATGAACCCTAGCCATACGGACTCAACAGTACATAAACTATACGAGAAAGTGACTTCACATTTTCTCAGCTAGACACCATGTTAAACTCAAAAGCATGAACGGCTAAACAAAAGGAAGCAAATGTTTTCAGAAAAGTAATGCAACCAGAAGCACCGAATTCAACTAAGCGAAATTGCATACATAAACTATGTAAAAAAAGCATCATGTTTTAAGACAAAATTACAAATCAAAGATATCAAGTTTGTTGACCAACCATCTCCTTAGCTTCCTTTGTAAAGGCGCGGACTGGAATAGCATGGTATTGCTGCAAAATGACCAGACTCCCATATAGCTGAATAATGATAGTAAGATAAGTTGCAGATAGGCAGTTAAATTAGAAACGTATGAAAAGTATTAGCTATCAACAACGAGTAGCAAAGGAACTAAGCCAGGAAAAGCCCATACATGTCATACCAGCAGAGTTCAAAACCATTAAAAATTTATCATTCGATTCAACGAACTCTCCGATCGAGGTTTTAAAGAAATTTTGGTTTTAGCAAAAAGATTAACAAGGAAACAAATCTATATGATAACATACCCTGAAACAGTTCCACTTCCATTCAGTGTCGTCTTCTCTCGTGATCATATTCGGTTCAACACCCCAATAGCTATCGATTCCTTCCTCTCCCTTGTCACCTCCGGCGGATCCGTACTCCGTCTTTTTTGGATTCGCCGCATATGTCTCCTTCTTCGTCGGCAGAGCTTTTTCTCCCAGAGTAACCGTTCTAGCGAATCGCACGCCTCCGAAACTCGGAGCTCTAGTCCAGATCCAACCACTCCCGCTCAAGCCGGATCCAAATATTTACACATTAAGAGATAAATTTATTGTATATTAATTGTTAATTGGCTAATTACAAAAAATTATATTTCACATAACCTGAACCACAAACCTCAAAATCCTATACCCTAAACCTTAAACATAAACTCCAAACCCTAATTGGGAAATTACAATTACATTATTTCAAAACTCTTAACCCTATTGACTAAGCAAACCATAAACCATATACAAGTAATCATACCCTAAACCCGAAACCTTAAACCCTAAACCCTAAACCCTAAACCCCAAACCATATACCCTAAACCTAAACTCTATACTACTATGTCCTAAACCCTAAACCTAAACCCTAAACACCAAACCTATACCATAAACCTAAACTTTATACTCATATGCCCTAAACCCTAAACCTAAACCTCAAACCCCATACCCTAAATGTTAAACATAAACTTATAATTAATTACTATAATATACCCCAAAACTAAGATCCAAGACTTATAAAAAGTCATGTTTTATAAATTTTTCAAACCTTAATTCTTAAACCTAAACCTCAAAACCCCATACCCTAAACGTTAAACCTAATTCTCAAACCCTAAATTAAAAACTAAGATCCAACACTTATAAAAAAGTCAAGTTTTATAAAAAAATTTCAAACCTTAATTCTTAAACCTAAACCTCAAACCTCATACCCTAAACTTTAAATATATAATTTACATAAAATCAATCTTAAACTATTTACTTATAATTATTTTTAAGCTTAAATCTAACCAAATGACAAGTCAATTGGGTTTGAGAATTAAAATTTAGATTAATCTTATTTTGATAAAACATTATCAATTGGGTTTAAATTAACGTTAGCAAAAAAATTAAAAAATTATATTAATGTAAACCAAATAATTTATGATTAAAAATTGGAATTTTAAAACCAAACCGTTTGGGTTTGAATTAAACCAAACCTATTGCCACCCAATATTACCCACTATTTACTCATTTTGGTTTTTGGCACCAAAACATTTGGTTTTTGGCACCAAATTTTTGGTTTGACGGTGGATTTGGTTTTCATACACACTTCAAAAAATATATTTTTTTAATATTTAATTTTTAAAAAAATTTTAAATTATATATTAAATACATTCCATAACTTCCAAAACCATGTTTCCGACAATGGGTTTTCAACACTTGAACCTCTTCCAGAGTTGCGAAAATCTCCATAGCTTCATCATCTTTGCCTTGCTTGAACAAATACTTCATAAACGAAACTTTAAAGATTGCAATTGCCTTGTGATATTATCTCCATGGAAGTTTGCTACTCGGTCCTTTCAATTCCTCAAAGATTTGGCTAGCCTTTGCGAATATCCCTATATCCAAGAATCCACGAATTAGAATGTCGTAGACCATGAAATCACAACAGCTCATGGATATCAATAAATCACAAGCTTCATCAAATCGAACTTGAAATTCCAAAGAGAAATTCTCATCGAAATCGCAAAGCTTCTAAAACCCAGAAATCGAACAATGAAACAAGCAAAACATGTATAATTGAAAATTAAGTTGACTCTTACCCCCATCTCGACTATTATCTTCTCGATTCTTCTTCCTCAATCTCACTTTATGTGTTTGAACCCTAAATCAATTTTGGTTTTTGTTTTTTTTGGTCGACGGGACTTTTTTTCCTTGTCTTTGAGACAAAACCAAATAAAGTATGGTTCAATTTAATTCATTTTTAAAAAATTATATACTAAATATTAAATATTAAAAAATAACTACGTTTCACCAGAATCCACTGTTCCGTTAACGGTGTTAAACATTCCGTTTAACATTTCGACGGAGCAAAACAAAACCCTACTTTGAGTGTTTAAAATATAAGTTATGTTACCTTAAATGTTTAGAGTGAGAGTGGTAAAGTCTCTGGATTTAAAGTGCTAGTAAGTTCAACTTTGAGGGTTTTAAATGCTATTTTAAGGGACAATTCTAGAGTTTTGCGGTATGAATTAAAAATAATCTTTTTGTTAATATTTTGATATTTTATAAACAATGTACAAAGGAATTAAAAATAAAAAAGGAATCGATCTATATAGAGAATCTGAGATTTAAGAAGGGACAATTCTAGAGTTTTGAGGTATGAATCCGTCGTCGTCCCTATAAAAGAAAGAAGAAGAAGAATCAATTCAAAAAAGAAGAAGATAAACCAATTCAAAAAAAAGTAGTAGAAGAAGAACCGTTTTATTTAAGAGGAGGGAAAGAAGATCTGATAATTATAACTACTTTTTGCTACAGTTTTGCTACTGATTTACTACTATTCTACGACCCACCAAATTCAGTTGCAAATCAGTCGCTAAAATTACTACTGAATAGCTACTGCATGTTTTCCGACTACAATTCAGTCACTAATCAGTCATAAAACTGCTACTAATTAACGACTGAAATTTTTAGTCACTAAATACCTACTGATTTGCAACTATTTGAAAATAGTCACAAATCAGTCGGAAATCAGTAGCGAAACAGTCGGTAAATTTACCGACTGCCTAATCAGTAGCAAAAACCCTGTTTTGGTGTAGTGAAAGGCCAAAGCATCAAAGAAGAAAAAGAGGCAAGAACAAAAATGAAGAAAAAGGAGAGCTAAGTCACAACAAAGAAGCACCAAACCATGAGAACAAGGAAAAAGAAGATGATCCCCGATTGAGAAGAAGGTGTAGTGAAAGGACAAGAAGCATGTGTTGGTTTAAGAAGGCAAATGCCTTAAGATGAAAAAGGTAGCTTAGGATGTGGGCACAAACGGGTTTGAAGGCTTTAGGTTAGAGACACTCTAGGCATTTGGGTAGATGAGAATTCTCCCTTGTATGCATAGGTTGCCTTTTACCTTTAGTATTTTGCTAAAGTTTTCTCTTTCCATGAGAGATCCTTGTACTTGATTACCCATGCATGATAATGAGATCATCTTCATCTCATAACCTAACCCTTAGCCAATCGAATTCATTTGATCTTGCATAAACATGATTCAGGCCTATTACACTTAATCAATGTCAAGAGGTCGGAAGATATGAAAGTTTGTGTACGTTGAGGTTCGAATGTAAGTCATGCAAGGACAAGTATGGCTAGTCACTTTTGAGTAAGTTTGTTTGATCGCATCAAGAAGTTTGCAATTTGGACATTGAGCTTGGATTCTTTTTATGGCACTTTTGGATTTGAGCTCCCATTTTTAGTCTTTTCCCTTTCTTTATTCTTGTTTGCTTGAGGACAAGCAAAGGTTTATGTTTGGGGGAATTGATATACTCATATATTGCATGTTTTAGCATACATTTCACTTAGAGCTTTGTGTCATTTACATGCATAATCATGGTTTTATCTTGCATTTAGATATCATTTAGAGATTAGGACATTTCCATTAGGTCTAATGAGTTCTTGAATGTTTTGGAGTACTTTCTAGGTGATTGGAGGTAGTTTGGCTATATTTGGAGAAATTGGCCGAAGTAGAATGCAAAGTCCATCCGAGATTCCAGAAAGATGTGGCTGAACGGATGCCCTCCGATCTGAATCAGCTTTCACAACCTTCATGGAAGTTGTAGAGGAGTGAGTTAGCAGTCCGGGCGAGTTTGAATTAGTTCAGTCGGACATCTGGTTAGGGAGTTATTATGGTTTTAAGGAAGACATATCCGCCTGGCCGAGATACCAAGACCTGTACCGCCCCAATTACGCCTGGCATGCTCGTCCGGTATGCAATCTTCACCCGACCAGGAAGAATACCGGCCACACATACCGGCCCCAATTTGGCCGGTATCAGAACTTCGACCAACAACCTCCATACCGGCCACACATACCGGCCCCAATTTGCCCGGTATGGAAAGCTCGACCAAAGACTACGTCTCACCCGGCATGGAACATGACCATCAATACTGCCCCAATGATGACCGGTACACACGTCCAGTGCTGCACCAACTCCCAACCAGGAGGAATACCGGCCTCCCATACCGGCCCCAATTTTCCCGACGTAGAAGCTCTCACCAAAGCCAGCCAAAGTGTCTGAAAGATTAGGCTAGACGAAGGACATACGCTAGGATTTAGCCTCTGAAGTCTTCATAGAAATTGTAGGTAATTGCGTTAGCTGTCTTTTGGAGGTGGTTACAAGTCGTTCTGATCTGTGGTATGAAAGATATATCAGATTTAGAAGGGACATATCTGACTGGCGCATAAACGAGTTATGCTCAAAGAAGCAAAGTCTCCATACCGGCGCAACCATACCGGCCCCAATTTGGCCGGTAGCAGAACTTCGACCAGAACTTGACCGGGTCAATACCTGGTTTGTTCCGGGTTGACCCGTTCCTACCCACTAAGAAAAACACCTTTTTATATGTTAAATATCTCATTTTGGATCTATCTCCTTTTTTATGCTTTTTCTCCATTTTTCTCTCTAGAACAAGACCTTGTCTTTTTAGGGTTCTTGGGATTATGCAAGTTTTGAGTTTATATCTTTCATCTTTATCTAATATTTCACTTTCCTATTCCCTAATCATGATTAACATCACCTCTTTCACAAGATTCTGTGTGTTCTTCATGATTAGTGAGTAGTTCTTTTTAAGCTCATGGATGAGGTATATTAGGTGAATTTCATGATGGATCTTGATTCCTAGGACTTAGTTTACATCTTTCCTCTCTTATGTGGTGCTCACAATGCTAGATTAGGCTAGATATAGTTAATCTAGATCTTAGGGAATTTCATGCACACAAGGTGTTCGATGAAATTCTCCAAATAACCAAATAAGGGATTTTGCTTTCTTAGCCTATGATAGTAGTTGTCTAAGGAGCATTAGGGCCATAGGAACCTATGTTTATTGTTTGTTAATCATCCTATCATAAACGATGGTTTGTTTTTGATTTGGTGATTAACAAATTGATTAAGACCATGAGAGTGGCTTAATCTTGTTTAAGTGTTCTAGGCTAAGGGAATAGCTTGTTTGTGTGAAATGACATCTAGATAGATCATGGAAGGATCCGAAATCAATAACCTCATCCAAGGGCTTGCCTTTATCTTATTGTTAATCCCGTTTTTGCTTTGTTTACTTGTGTTCTTGCCTTCAATTTGAATCATTTAGGTTGTTAGGAAGCCAAAACCACCTTTGTTTGCTTAGCTTACGTCATTTCTTGCATTCCTAGTATGTTTTTCTTGTGCCTCCTTGGATTGATCCCCAAGTGCTACAACGATAGCATTTGGGTAATTGATTTGGATACACACAATTATCTACTATCATTTAGCGCTTTCAACTTCCTTAATAATCTGAATAGAGCAGATGTAGAAACAAATATTTCCTCTGTTTCTCCCCATTTTGTTTCCATCAACGGTAGAAATCCAGATGTACTCACCAAGGCATTCGTAAATTTAAAAGGTCTTCTCGGTTTCATAGCTTATGCTGTGATCTGAATGCGACATCTCATATGATCGGAGCATCTCCCAGCTTCAAATACGCAATAAGATTGTGGATACTTCGTATACCATGAATCACTCATCAAGACCCGATCAAGCTTTTTACGCACCAAACTTTCCTCCCGTTTATTACACCAAGTAAACTTTGGTCCATGAGTAGTCAAATCAGCAAGGGAATTATAGCGAACAACTTCTTGGAAGTCTCTCATACTTGAATGAATGGTTGATTGATGTGAGAATCCCGAATGCTCCTCTACTTCTAGAATATCATTAAAATCACCAAAAATCAGCCAAGGTTTATCTCGAAACAATGGTGAGTTATGATGCTTTTTTAGATCCTCCCATAACTCTCTCCTTTCCTCCATAACAATCGATGCATAAATGAAAGAACTAAAAAATTCCTCATCCGCTCCTTCCATCAAAATCGAACATGGTATTATCTGTCCAGTCTTAAAAAAAGGCGTTACTCTCACCTTCGAACTCCACACCACCCAAATCCTTCTCGAGCGATGATTCTCATAATTAGATAATAATGACCAATCCTTAAACACAGCAGACGTAATTCTTCTCATTTTTCTCTCTTTCACTTTCGTTTCCATCAACCCTCCAAATTGAAATGTGCCGTTTTGTATCCAACTCCGGACAATAGGATATTTAGTAGACTTGTTGAATCCACGCACATTCCAAAAGAAACCTGACATTAAAGGTTTTTCCGTGTATACCTTGTATTCAATTTGCTCGGAATTGCTTCCTTTGCCGTTTGAATAGTTTGATCTACATTCTTGTTGCTTTTGGTTTGCCTAAGAGCCATATCCTTCCCTATCTAATTTGGTTCTTGAGACAAAGCATTATCTCCGAGAATATTAACTTCTAATGTTTCATCTTTTTCCACCAATGCTCCCTGTTCCAACTCATTTCCCCCCGATTCATCAATATATTTTGCCTTCTCCATTCTCCCGTCATCCTCTATATCCCTCTTATCATGCGACTTCACCTTGTCCTCACCCTCTTCATTCTTAGAATCACCAAGTATCGAGAATCTTGATTTTGATAAGATTGACACTTGACCAAATTCCAAATCACTTTTCTTATCAGGACTACGTTCAACCTTAGCTGGAGAGACCTTAGACCATTCCCCCTCCTCTGTTTCCTCCAAGTTATGCGTCAAATCATTCACTAGAGCCATCACCGATGAAACCGAATTTGGCTTTGTAGCAATTGAACTAGATGTTGATGTATTAATCAAACAAACCTTTGCTAAATGTTCCCATTTCTCACAGATAGAAACCTCATAGGCAGCCATGGATAAGAGAACTCCACCAACGATTATTTTCCATTTGAAGAGGTAAACTTCATCACTTTAGTTAATTATTTCGAAAAATATGCTTTGACGAACACTTTAGCTAGCTTGAAATCCAAACTCTTAGCTGTTTCAGGCATCAGTATAACCGGTTCTCCTACTGCACTCGTAATGAAGCTAAGACATTTCCAAGAGAACATATCCGAAGGGACGTTTCTCAAATAAACACATAGCGGAACTGTTTTTACCTCTAATGAGGATTCTTCTTCTAACAGAGACCACTTTGACATCACCACTGGTATCTCCGCCAAATTCCACATCCCCCTCCTTAAAACTCGACTTCTCGTTATTGGATTGCAAATCCGAAACTTCATTGTTGTTGAATTGATGACAAAAACTTCAATCATTTGTGACTTATCTCCCAAAGCCCATATCTTATTGACGATCGCGTGTACCTTAGCAACATGAGGATTTGTGGCTAAGAATCTTCCGATTACAAAATCCCCCCATAGTGGAGAAGCATCTTTGAACACTTCATCAGGGACCAGAACTGATTCAATACCATCCTTCGTCGAAACAGAGAGATCCTATTTAGTAAGCGCATTCTTTTTTTGAACGACATTGACCCAAGAGATTGCTAGAGCTATCGCAACTGGAGTTGGAGGAGATCCCTCCTGAACCACCGTCGATAACCCTTCCTACATCGGAGGCTGAATGACAACGGCGCCGTCTGCCGTGAGAAGAACGAAACGAGAACTCTATCGCCTTCAAAATCTCTCTCTCACCAAAACACACCGTTTCCGACTTCCGCTTGAAAATCTACGGATCGGCTCATGCTTGATAATAATTCGGCTAAGAGTTATTGTTACGGAGATTCTTGTTTAATTAGTATGTGCCGTACATGTTGTTTTTGCTTTGTTAAAATCGTAATGCTTCGTATTATTTTTATTATGCTTGTGATCGACACAACACCCATCTTAGTGCTTCGTATTATTGCTTTAATTCACATAATAGGCTGATGCATAATTATATGGAACATGGCAATCCAATTATATATATAAATATTATTATATAAGTTCATTTTGAAGATACAGATTCTGGCATAGCTCGCTAGTTGGATCAGGAACCTGCATCGGATCATATCAGGCAGCTGAGTTGCTGACATGGACGCGGGAGCTGACGTGGCAGACCAGAAGCTGATGATGTGACGAGGCAAGTGGCGTGAGTTGATTTGGCAAGAAAATAAAGGTGTGATTCGTTATGGAGATTTAGTGAATATTCTCTACAACAAACAAGGAATGGATAACCTTGAAAAACAAAGAATATCCCTAACTGTTCATTTTCGAAGATTCTAGATCTAGGGTATTCGGGTGAGTATAAATATTCTAGAGAGGCCATTAGCCGTGAGTTAAGCACTCTAGAATATTGTTGAAAGGTTGTAAACTTTGAAGCAAAGAAAAAAAACTGAGAAGGTAAGTGTTGATTAACTCTCTATGTGTCTCACGAGCGGGTGAGTAGGATCAAAAGAGAGTTAGGCTTAGATTTGTTCTTAGTTGGGTTTGATCTATTGGATAGAATAGGTTAAGCAACATCCGAGATAAAGGAGATCCTTGTAAAAGATTATTTATCATTAAGAACAAGTATACAAGCGTTGGACTTGGCGCATTCCAAGTCAAAGTCATGTTGTTTTGCACCTCTATACCTCTACAATTGGTATCAGAGCGGATACCTGGTAAAGGAGTTTTGTTTACCTTTTCAAACCGGTGAGATCTTGTGACAAGATATGGAGAAGGCACATCAGTTTGTTGCAGTACCAAAGTCTCTGAAGTTTGATGCTAAACACTATGGTTACTGAAAGATATCCATCAGACAGATGATTCAAAGTATTGATATGGATGCTTGGTTCGTAGTGGAAGATGGATGGATACCTCCAATGACAAATAACGAAGCTGTGGAAACGGTTCCGAAGCCCAAGAATACCCGGACTGGCGATGAGAAGACAGGAGCAAAACACAACTCTCAAGCTATGTCTGTCATTTTTGGTTCGCTGCCCATGAGCCAGCTCATTCGGGTGCAAGGGTGTACGTCTGCAAAGGAGGCTTGGGACCACTACAAGAAAAATGGCCATTATTAGCACACGAATAACGCTATCATAGGGGTATACTAGCGTTTTTATAAACGCTATGACTGGAGGAGCTATGGTAGGTCGACCCCATACGATAGCGTTTTTGGATTGTGCTATTATAGGTAATTATATAGTAGCGTTAATATAGTGTTTTTATTAGAAAATTTGTAGCACAATTTTAATGCTATATTATTTAATGTTATAACACTTTTGTCGAGCTATGTTATAATGTTTTGTAGCGGGTTTACTGTGCTATTTTACGGTCTTTTGTAGCTCTTTTATGATGCTATGTTCTAGTATATTGTAGCAATTTGTTTAAGCTACAATATATTGTTTTTGTAGCTCTTTTTTTTTGCTACGGCTTTTGTCTATTTTGTAATATATAAATATTGTACTTTTTTTTAGAAAACTATTTTGAACAGAAAATAAGACTCTTAAAATTCTCATTCTAAGTCTTTAGCTTAATAAGTCTCAACATACAGTAGAAGTCTTAATAAAATTATTGAACTAGTATTACAACAACAAACGATCCACACACTAATGCATTGATACCACACAAGTGACATAAGTTCTCATATGTTATCATAAAACAAAGCCGGAAACGATCTTACATCTTGTTCAACAGATGATTACTTTGTCCTCTGGCCATGCTAAAGTTGAACCAATTGCATTTTCCATTATCTCAACAAAAGAAGAAGGCCTCCAAACCTCTGCATCACTTTTCTTTACTATATCTATCCAAACTTACACTGCATTAGGCCCTAAGGGAACAAAATGGACAATTTGCTCTGGATCGTTTGATGCCCAACGTCCTTCGGCAACGACCAAATTCTTTCCGCAAATATCCATCAACAGGCACTTCTTACTTTTACCGACAACTTCGCATGGACAAGTTTGCTGCCATGTTGACAAAATATTGTAATTTGCTGAGGTAAAAAGAATAGCCAGCAAGAACCACAACATATCCAAAACCAAATTACCTGTGATATCTCAGGGGATTCAGATGTTGCTTGAGATTTCTTCATAGGAGCTGGTGGAGTTGCTGCAGATTTCTCAAGATGGGAGTAAGTACTTGGGCTTGATTCGAAGATAACTCTACTGGCAGGCCATGCTACGAAAGTCTTCAAGGAGTCCTCAAGGTTTTACAGTTCTGGAGTTGGCCTCCGTAGAAATGTATCAGATTCAAGTACTACATCCACAAATATTTTAACTGAATTTGGTCCGAGAGGAAGTCTATTAACCAATGCTTTGGGTTATCTAGAGTACCAACGGCCTTCAGCAACAACTTCTTCGTCATTTGTAGTCCAATCCAGTATTTTGCAGTAGTTCAAAGAATTTGGGCTTGGGCTCTGTGAAACACATGCAGAAAACAACTTGATCATGTTAAGATTGTACTTTTAGATGATAACAACCAGACTATACACCCAGCAAAGACCAACTGATATGTCAAATCACATAGTTAAATAAGGTGAATGCCTATGGCGCTGAGTAAGAAACTCTTATCTTAGGCGCAATGTCTTGTGGTTCTAATCCCTGGTCATAAACAACAGAAAATTGTTGAGGCCAAGAAATTATTTCTCCAACAGCTTGCTCAACAGTAAACATGTTAGGTGCAGGTCTCCAAGAAATGCATCTGGTTTGGTGGCAGTTTCTACCAAAACTTTAACAGAGTTAGCTCCCAAGGGAATATCGTTCACAAAGTCTTCAGGATCAGAAGATAAAATACGTCCCTCAGCAACTTTGTCATCATTACCAGCCCAATCATACAACAGACACTTAGCTTGTGCTCTTTTGTTCACACTCTACAAGCGTTGATTAGAATAGTGGTCAGAATTAAAATTTAACATAGTTAACCAATTTGTAAATCAATTTTAATTACTTACTCTTGGAGCAGAGTTTTCACCTACTTCTGTTTCTGGTATCTGTAACATAAATAATCAAATGCACAAATATTAACTCAGTAAGTTATTGTATTAACTGACATGTGTTAAAGTATGGCTAACCTGGTTCTTGATTTTCACAAGTGCATCTTCTAAGTCATGCACCTTTTGCTGCAATTGAACTTGGTTTTGTTGCATTTCAGCCATTAATTTGCTCTTCCTTTGGAAACAAGCTAATTTGGTCATACTCATCCCTCTACCCATTGCCCTCAACCGTCCAGGATTATCAGGTCCTAAAATTTGGGCAAGGAGATCTTCTTTAGGATTTGTTGTTGATGTTGATGCAGGGGATTAAGTTTGAACAAGCTCAGTTGCCTTTCTCTGAAAAATATTGAAGACTACATAAATAATTTAAAACATAATTCAAAATTCAAAACTTAGTCAAAACCAAATTCACAACTTACAATCTTTTCAGCGGCATTTGTATTGACTGCAGTACCATCTTTTTTTGTACGAGACTTGACCCAGACTTTTAGTCTCGTCACATTAGATGGATTTGAGCTTTCTTTTTTCTATGCAGAAATAACAACATATCATTCAAAGTCTGGGTCAACTATTACTAAAACTTCTTAGAGTACAAGTTAGTATACTTACCATTTCTTCTGCCAATCTAACCATTCCTTTACGACTAGAAGTGTAAGGAATCTGTTTGCTCATTCTTTCCTTGTATTCATCACTCACAACCTAAAGATGAATGTTAATAAGCTGTAGATAAAATAAAAATTAGTTAAAGTGAATACCTGAAATGCTTGGCTAGTTTTAAGTTTGACAAATTTTCGACATTCAGTCTGAGGAATATTCTTTGGCCGCAGCTTCATCCTCTCTGCGTTGTTCTTATTATTCCTGATCTGGCTAACCAGGCGTGATTTGGAGGCCCTCCACAAACATCCCATCTGCCAGCAGCCTTTTGATACTCGTCATCAAGTTCAAACCTTGTCTGCATTCACTTATCAAAGATAACATAATTAAAGATCAAAATAATAGTTCTAAGTTTTATTCATCAGTTGTAAAAGTGAATAAAATGTCACCTGAACAGATTTCCAGAGAACTGTTCTGAGCTCATCTCCAATCTTCCTCCAATCATCGATTAAGACAGGAACATGTTCCCGAACCAAAGGACCTAGGTATGATGACAACTTAATTGACCCTGGTCCAAACGGTTCTCCCAACTCAGTGAAGTCAACTTGTTCTCGTGTATTTGGATCCTTGGCAATGTTTTTCATCTTTGTTGGTCCTCGGTGTCTCTTTTTCTGAGGTAGAACTGGACCTGATGCTCCTTGATCATAGTCTGCAGATATACCTTGATCACCTTTAGCAGGTACACCTTGATCACCTTCTGCAAGTACACCTTGATCACCTTCTGCATGTACACCTTGATCACCTTCTGCATCCACTTCTTCATCACATGCTGCATCCACTCCTTGATTACCTTCAGGCAGGTGAGTTTGTTCTTCAGGCAGGTCATTGTAGTTAGCTTGAGGATCTGTTTCTTCCAAAGGCTGCCGATACACAGGATATACAGTACCCAAAAACTCTGGCTCATCATCTTGGTTCTTTCTTTTTCGTCCACCCTTCTTTTTCCCACCCATCTTAGTTCACCTGCAGTAAGAAAGCAAATGATTATTATGCAAACCCCAACAAGAAAGCAAATGCAGTATAAACACTTCAGAGAAAACAAGGACACATGATTATTATGGAAATCACAACAAGAAAGCAAATGCAATACTTTCACATCACACATATATGCCTTCACAATCACGTCGGGCAGTTTGAGCTACATCATGTAAGTCTTCAATATCCATGTCAACATTTGATGGTAATGGCCCAACATATGTATGTCCATCTTCGATATCTTCCTCATTGTATCTTCTTGGAGGACCTCTCATAACAATATACCAACTAGAGGAATCATCTTCCCTTGAATAAAACACTTGCTTGGCTTGAGATGCTAATATGTATGGATCCCTTGCAAATGAAACTTGACTTTGTTTCAGGTTGACAAGTGTAAAGCCATCTTCTACCTTAACGCCATTACCTCTAACTGTCCATTGACACCAGAATAGAGGAATGTAAAAAATGTTATAATCCAACAAGATAATGTCGACGACTCTGCCGTAGTATGATACCAAATCAATCACTTGGGAAGTGTCCCTTGCACTAGCTCTACACATTTATGTTGCCTCATAAAACACCCCACTATTCTGACTGAGCCTATCAACTGAGTCTGTGTGAAAACGCAGGCCATTCACTATATAACCAGTATAAGACCTTGCAATACTACGCGGACCATATTCCAACCACTTAAGTGTATCTTCATGCCCTTCTGAAGAAAGAGGTATCTAAGATATATAAATAAAAGTTAGTCTTTGTAAATGGTAAGACACATATAATTATAAAACAAAATACCCATCAACTCTGTTACTTTGTAACTTGCCTTTTCTTTTAACCAAGCTGCAAAATTCTGTGTATGCATACTCCATAACACAGTTGCATCATGCCTACATCTTGCATTGGAGTCTTGTAGATATTGTAGGTGCATGCTTGTAAACGAAAAAAATAAAAATAATCAGACTGCTATCCATCAAGGAAATACCTAATGAATTAGATAATGGAAATAACTTACTCAACATAATGATCCACCATAACTGTATTTTGAATGAAAGCAAGATGAGCTACTTTCTTCTCCATTTCAGTAAAAGTAACTGTAGTGGCTGCAGATAGTGGACGACCTTCTAGGATAGACTTGTTCTCATACTCAGTATTTCTATCTGATTTTTCCTCTACACTTGTTGTTTTTTTTCAAAAATTCAGAACAGAACTGCATGCATTCTTCTGCGAGATAACACTCAGCTATACAACCCTCTGGTCTTGCAGTGTTTCTTACAAAGTCTTTAAGAACTTTCATGTACATGAACATGAAATAAAAAGATTCAATTTTATGAAGTTAAAATAGTCTAAAAATAAAATGAAATAGAATCCTTACCTCTCAAATGGATACATCCATCGAAAATGGACAGGTCCACCTAGTCGTGCTTCTCTTCCTAGATGCACACACAAGTGCACCATAATATCAAAGAAGTTGGGTGGGAAAAATCTCTCAAACATGCAGAGAGTTTCCACAACTTCAGTTTCCATTTCTGAAATCTTCTCCCTGTCTATAACTCGCTGACACAAATGGTTGAAGAATGCACATAAGCGTAAAATTGCAATCCTTGGACCTTTAGGTAATAAACCTCTAAGTGCAACCGGAAGAAGTTGTTGCATCAACACGTGAAAATCGTGCGATTTGAGGCCCATTATCTTACACTCGTCTAATGATACACACCTCGATATATTTGAACAGTAGCCATCCGGGCCTTTGAAGTCAAACAGCCGCTTACACATGATGTTTTTCTCTGACTTTGACAAAGACCAGGGTGCTGCGGGAAGGTAGGTTCTTTTTCCTTGGGCTCTAGGGTGTAAATCCTTCCTAATACCAAGAACTTGGAGATCTTTGCGCGCGTTTAAACCATCCTTTGATTTCCTACAATGTAACAATGTAGAGATGATGCTTGCAGCCATGTTTCTCTCCACATGCATCACGTCTAAGTTATGCCTAACCGGGAGATCCTAGACAACACAAATACTGTTAAAAATTGAGCAATTTAAAAAATTAAATAATATGTGACACTATTAACAAACCTCTCAATAAGGCAGCTTGAAAAAAATTGACCTTTTCTTCCATCTTGATAGCTCCTCCTCGTCTACTTCTACTTCTTCCTCTTTATCTGATTCACTGTCTACATCCTCACTATCTGAGCCTGGGTCAACAGAAGCAGGCCTTCTTCTCTTTCTCCCAGTTTCTTTTCTATTTCCAAAATAATTTCTGTAATTTTTCAGGATTACATAAATATTATGGCCCGTTAATATCCTGCCTTTTCTCCCATGTTCAGCTTTTCCATCAAACCATGTCTTTTTCCACGATAACTATGTGTGGGTGACAGAAACTTTCTATGATACATGTAAACATGCTTCCTACTATTACTCAACCACATACTATCAGTGTTTTTCCCACATAAAGGACAGCCCATTTTCCCTTTCACTTTGCAGCCAGCCAGATTTCCATACGCAGGGAAATCACTTATGCTCCAAAGAACCATTGCCTTAAGCGTGAAAGTAGTTTTACTGAAGGCGTCATATGTTAATTCACCATTGTTCCACAGATGGTTTAGATCCTCAATAAGTGGTTCTAAGTATACATCAATACTATTCCCAGGTTGCTGCGGACCAGGAATGAGCAGGGTAAGCATGATGTTTTCCTTCTTCATACATAGGTGAGGAGCCATATTATAGTTGACTAACAAAACTGGCCAACAACTATACCTGCTATTCTTCATGTTGAAAGGATTAAATCCATCAGTGGATAGTCCAATCCGTATGTTCCTTGGTTTAGCGGCAAAGGACGGGTACTTGTCATTCATTTGTTCCCATGTAACAGAATCTACAGGGTGTCGCAGTTTTCCATCACTGCTCTTGTTGCTAAAATGCCACCTTAAGTCATTGGCTTTTTCTTCAGACCTGAACATTCTTTTCAGACGCGGGATTATCGGAAAGTACCTTAATACTTTTTGTGGGACACCGTTCTTTACTTCACCAGTGTGCTTATTAATCTTCCATCTTGAAGCCTTGCATTTTGGACAAGTGTCGAGATTCTTGTATTGTTTTCTGAATAGGCACCAATCATTTACACAAGCATGAATCTTTTGATAACCCATATCAAAGGACTTCAGAAATTTCTTCACATCATACAATGATGTGTGAAGCACATTATCATCCGGCAACACCTTTGGCAGTGCCTCAAGCAGATCATTGAAGCTCTTGTCGGACCAGCCAATATGTGTCTTAATTCTAAACAGTGACACAATAGCTGATAGCTTTCTATGGTTAGCACATCTTGGGTATAATGGTGTTTCAGAATCTGCTAGCTTTGCAAGGGACTCATCTTCTTTCTTGTCCTCACACTCAGCAACATTGCATAAGTCATCATTACTAGCCAAATCTTCATCTAAATACTCAGCAGCTTTATATAACCCTAAAATCTCATCGTTTCACTGATTTACTTTACTTTCTTCTACAGCCCCTGAGTTTAGCTCTCCATGATGATACTAGTCCCTCCGTAGCTTGTAATCCTCATCCATTCCCCTTGTTACAAGATGAGCAACTACATCACTGCCTGGATGACGATCTACATTGCGACAGTCGATGCATGGACATATTATCATTTCAGTGTCTACAAACGCGGCAGACACCGCGTTGAAAAAATTCCAAGCACCAATCTCGTATGCAGGATCAGCTCTTCAGTGCATGCCAACGAAATTAAAAAAAAAAGGTGTTCTGATGCACCCAAAAACCACTGAAACTTAACATATATAGTTAAATTGCATACCTGTACAGATGCACCCATGCCTTGTCCAACATTATATATTCTAACCTTACTGAAAAGGTTAATACAAAAATTGGAACCCATATGCATGACTCAAGCAGCGACACAACAAATCAAGCAGCATAACGTTGTAATTTATTCACAAAACAATCACAGACACAGTAAAGTAGTAATTAAATAAGGCTAAGAATTTCATATGTGGGGGCTAACCTATCGAAACAAGTTGGTGATATTGTGATGTCCAGAACCCAAAAAATTCGATTCCCCAATATTGCTAACAGCTACACCTGCAAACAAAGAACTGAAATTACGATTCCCCAATATTGCAAGCTAACAGAAGTTGGCAAAACAAATTAAAAGCTCACAATCCGAAAGCACCAAACTAAAAACTTTCTCAAATCGGAAGGAGCTCTAATTAGAAAATAGAAATCGGAAGGAACTCTAATTATAAAATAGAAAACGACTTACCTTTATTGTGTTTCGTCTTTGTTCAGCTGAAGAATAACAACAGAAGAGACAAAGTCGAACGAGACCGAGCCTGAGTCTGAAGGTATGAAGTCGATTGGGACTGGTACTAAATCAGATCTAGATTGGGCGAAATCGATGCCAATGAAGGTCGAGATTGTGGCCGTCGATAAAGGTTCTCGGTGGAGATGACTAGCTATGGCGAGACTGATGACTATGGCGATATGCCCTAAGAAGTATTTTTTCCAATTTTTTTGTCTATGTTTTTTGGGTTTGTCGAGATATGCTAGGGCGCTAAGTTTCTTTTTTTGGCTAAGTGTTGGCGGTATATTTGTTTTTATGAGAGCCAAAGTGATTTTAGCTTCCTGCTTGAGTATTTAAATGCTTAGCATTTCTGGAATGCTATGATAGAGTAACTCAACCCCTGATATCATCTATAATAGCAGTTACGAAAAGTTTGCTATAATAATGTGCTATCAATAAGCATATTTCTTGTAGTGGACATTCTGTAGGTCTCATTTGAAGGCACCAATAATGTGAAGCGTAGTAGACTTGAAATATTAGCCTAAGAATTTGAGAATTTGACCATGGGAGATGGTGAGTCTATTGATGAGTTCAGCAGCAAGCTGAGTTCGATTTCCCAGGAGGCAGTTGTTTTGGGAAAGAGATACAAGGACAAGAAGCTGGTGAATAATTTTCTCAAGAGTTTGCCTGCTAAGTTTCAGTCGCACAAGTCTACTATTAATGTCTCCTTGAACTCAGATAAGTTGAAGTTCGACCAAGTGGTTAGGATGATGCAGGCATATGAGCTGCAGATGAAGACGGAAGATCAGACTACAGGGAAAGGCGTTGCTCCGACGGCTGTTGAGAATCAGACATGTATGATTGAGGACAAAGTAGGGTTGATTGTCAAGAAGTACTTCAGAAATATGGAAAGAGGTCAACGCAAGGGAACCTCAACATTTGGAAAACCTGATGTAGAAAGGGAAAAGAAGAAGTCAGAGAAACAGTGTGTTAAATGTGAGGGTATTGGCCACTTCAAGTCTGAATGTCCAACTATAAAGAGGAAAGGTTTGCTGAAATGCTATGAGTGCAAAGGCTATGGTCATACAAAGGCGGATTGTCTTGGATCATCTAGGACAAATCAAAAGTCGTATGTGACGTGGAACGAGAGTGATACTGACAAAGACGAGGATGATGGAGAAGAAATTCTCAACAACTTTGTTGCCTATTTGGGGGTCATTGAAGAAGAAGAGAAAGGAACAACTATGGAAGCCCAAATTGAAGGAAATCAGGTGTCTGATTCAGAATCAGATGAGAAAGACTATGATCTGCCACTGGAAGAGCAAATCAGTATTTTGATTGAAGATTTGATTGTGAGGAAAAAAAGAGAATCACGATCTCATTTCAGAAAAAAGGATTTAACGAGTAAGATTTCCATTATTGAAAATGAATTGTTTGAGGAAAATGTCAAATCACTGGGTTTCGAGAAACTGTTGGAAAATCAGCTGAAAAATAACAAGATGTTGAGTAAAGGAACCAAAGATCTGGACAAGCTTCTGACTGTTGGCAGAACGTGTAATGTCAACTGGGGATTGGGGTATCAAGGAGGTAATTCAAGTTGTTCAATTCAGTATGTTAAAGGTGCAACCTCAGTCGAGAAGAAACCAAAAGCAAACCAGAAGAAAGGAGCATCAAGAACCCAAAGTGATACGATCATAAGTATGTCTGCACACAACTGGAAAAAGTCTGAACATAAGTCTGATCAATACAACTTGAGGAGTGTAAGAATTGGATGCTAGTATTGCGGCAGTCAAATTCACTACAAGGCTGATTGTTATAGGTTTTTGAATCGTGTCACACAAGTCATGTGTCAGAAGAAGTTTCACAGAGATGGTAAGCGAGTCAGTCATGTGTACATTAAGAAAAATGATTTGTATTGTCATGTGGCATACACACCAGAGGAACCTGACTCTGGAAGGAAGTTGTGGTATTTTGATAGTGGTTGTTCAAGACACATGACTGGAGCACACAAAAATTTGAGCAAATATGAAGAAGTATCAACTGGGAGTTATCTTAGGCGATGGAGCAAAATGGAAGATCAAATGCAAAGGTGTCGCTAGTGGTGAAACTCAACCAAATCTGAAGGATGTGTATCTTGTTGATGGTCTAGAAACTAATTTAATTAGCATCAGTCAATTGTGTGATGACGGTTTGGATATCACCTTTACAAGGGTTGGTTGCAAGGATGTTGACAAACAAGGTTGTGTAAGGCTAGAAGGTCAGTGGTCTAGCAACAATTGCTATATGTGGCAATCTCACAAGACATGTTTGAGCACTACTCCTGACAACGAAGCCGAGCTCTGGTCTCAGAGGTTAGGGCATATGAATGTTCGAACAATTCTGAAGATGGTTCATGTAAGTTCAAATAAAGAACAGGTAAATGCTGACAATGGATCATCGGAACAGGAGTCTGTGGAACAGTCTGAATACACAGATCCGGTTGACAATTTTGGTACTCTGAGTACTTATGTGCATCAGAATTACTCTACAAACGATGTTATAGGAGAGATTCAGGGGAGTAGAGTTACCAGAGGAAAGAAGATTGAGTTTGAACAGATGGTCGGGAAACGTCAGAACACTGAGCAGTTTCCTCAGAACACTAAACTGGTTCAGTTTGCATGCTTTGTATCAATGACAAAGCCAAAAAATCACAAAGAGTCGTTGATTGATGAATAATGGATAGCTGCTAAGCAGGGATAACTTGAGAAATTCAAGCAAAGTGATGTGTGAAATTTGACTCCACGACAACATGATGCCAACGTCGTATGAAAAAAGTGGATTTTCAAAAACAAGACTGATGAAAGTGGACATGTGGTCAGAAACAAGGTGCGGCTTGTAGCTCAAGGATATTCTCAGGTCGAAGGAGTTGACTTTGTTGAGACGTTTGCCCTTGTTGCCAGACTTGAGTCTATCTGGTTCTATCAGATTCCTGTTTGGGATGGCATGTGTTCTGAACTTCAAACTACATCAGATGGATGTTAAGAGAGCGTTTTTAATGGATTTCTACAAGAGGAAGTTTTTGTAAAGCAACCAAAAGTATTTGAAGATCATGAACACCCAAACTATGTCTACAAGCTGAAGAGGCGATGTATGGACTGAAGCAAGATTCAAAAGCCTGGTATGCACGATTGACTACATTTCTTGGCAGTCAAGGATATGTTCATGGAAGTGTAGATAAAACAATGTTTGTGTTTGAAGACAACAGTAGACTAATGATCGTGCAAATATATGTTGATGACATAGTATTTGGATCCACATGTCAGAAGCTTGTTGATCAGTTTGTGCAGAACATGGCTCAAGAGTTTGAAATGAGTATGTGCGGAGAATTGACATACTTCCTGGGTCAGCAAGTGAAACAAACTGACAATGTAATCTTTGTTTCTCAAAGTACCTATGCCAAAAGTCTGATTACTAGGTTTGGGTTGGAAAATGGCAAGGAGGCTAAGATTCCAATGGGAGTAAATTACAAACTTTCCAAGGATGAGGATGGAGAGGATGTGGATGAAAAGTTGTACAGAGGTGTGATTGGAAGTTTGGTATATCTGACTGCAAGCAGACCAGACATCTGTCTGGCTGTTGGAATTTCTGCAAGATTTCAGGCCAAGCCAAAGATGTCACACATGTTAGATGTGGAAAAGACCATCAAGTACGTGAAAGGAACGGTCAATTTGGGTATTTACTACACCAAGGATACTACCAAGAGCCTGATGGGGTACTGTGATGATGTTGATTGGGCAGGATCTTTGGATGATCGTAGAAGCACGAGTGGCGGATGCTTCTTTATGGGAAACAATTTGATCTCATGGCACAATAAGAAGCAGAACAGTGTGTCGTTATTCACAGCCGAAGCAGAATACATTGCACTGGGAAGTTGATGTACTCAACTTATGTGTATGAAACAAATGGCAGCCAATTACGGTATGATCTCTGAGTCTTTATTAATTCTTTGTGATAATCAGAGTACCATTAACATTGCCAAGAATCATGTTCAATATTCCCGAACGAAACATATTGATATTAGACATTATTTTATTCGTGAACTTGTTGAGGAGAAACTGATTGTGGTTGATCATGTGAGTACTAAATTTCAGCTGGCTGATTTGCTTACTAAACCCTTGGACTTCAATAGATTGGTTAATATAAGGAAGTAGCCGTGGGCATTCGGGTATGCGGTTAGGGTTCGGGTCGGGTCTTCGGTTTTTGGGCACCCAAAGTTGGAGAGGTCAAGACCCGAATCGGACCCGAGAAGAATTCGGTTCGGTTCGGGTCTTGTCGGGTTCTGGTCAGTTTTAGGATTTTTAATGAAACTCGGTATGGAACCAAAAATAAATTCGGATCGGTTCTGAACCCGAAAAACCCGAAAAACCCGAAATTGTCCTAAAAAACCAAAAAAACAAAAAAAAATTCTCTCTCTCTCGAGCTCTCGAGCTCTACTCCCATTAAATCTAAAACTCCAAATTCGAATTTGCTCTTTTCACCAATATTGAAACCCGTTTCCGTCGTCTGAAAGAAGAATCCAAAACCAAATTCCTAAATTTTCAAATCAATTTCAGAATTTGAAATCCCTAAATCTCTAAATCCCTAAATTTTCACCAACGACTAGGAGACACGGCAGAGAGAGAGGATTTGACGGTTGATTTCATGGAGGCTTGCTGTTGTTGCTTGAGGCAGAGATCGCCGTAGCAGTTGGAGCAGAGATTCATTGTCGCAGAGATTCATTGTCGCAGAGATTCATCTATGAGCCACCACCATTCGGAAATAAAAAATTGGGTACCCGAACCGACCCGAGAACCGAAAGAAATTTAGGCAAGAACCGTTTGGTTTTTAGGGCAAAACCGAGACCGACCCGAACCCGATTTTTTGGGTCGGTTCGGGTCGGGTCCAGGTATGGCTATAAGGAAGTCCATAGGTGTTTGTGAGATCTAACATGTTTTGCAAGTGTGTGGATCTAAGACAGGGACAGGCACAAGACCAAACTTCTAAGCTAAAAACAATTTGAAAAAATTCAGTATCATGTATATGTAGGGCATTGTGGAAAACAGATGCATGTCATGCCCTTCTGAGTGGAGTGTGTGGGGAAGTCAAAGAGCTGAGGAAAGGCATAAGTGTGCATAATGTTCAAGAAAATTACAATGATGTTGAGAAGTCAAGTGATACGTCTTGTACATACTACAAAAGGAGCTATGAAATATTAAATCAAGAGTTTGCACAAGTATCAGAGGTTGAGAAGTCAAGTGATATCTCTGATACACATCAGAAGATTCAACATTAGCTAATGCGGGTCAGAAACATCAAAGATGACCAGAACCATAAAAGGTGATTATCAATGATTGTTGAATCCTTGCTCCGAGGTTGTGTTAAGTTAAAAAAATAAAAAAAAGACTTAACACACTTGTCCGTGCACTCTCCAAAGGAAATTTCAGCTGACTTGCACATATCACTCAAAATTAAGGCATGCATGTGCGAAAGACTAGCCACAGAGCCCAGGACTGCTATTTTCATACATAGTTGTGAAATTTGTTCTAAAATAAGTGATGATCACTGTTTTGGGGAAGCACAGACTGCTGCAGAGATCTCAACGGTACATAAGATTTTAAAAAAAAAAAAATTAACTTGTACTCTCATGTCAGTTATCTCTCTGGGTCACTTAACAGTTCATATCTAAATGTGTCTGACTATCTAACTTCCGATATGTGTGAATATGTGATTTTGATCACACGGGTGATCTAATAACAGCGATGTGTTGGCAAGTGTGCACTAATGAATTTGTTAAGTGCTGTCAAGATCGAATGTTTTAGTAATGCAGGCATAGGCCCATTTGTCTCAAAGCTCAAAAAGGATAGGAATGAAGATGCAGATTCTGGCACAACTCGTTGGTTGGATCAGGAAGCCGTATCAGATCACATTAGGCAGCTGAGTTGCTGACATGGACGTGGGAGCTGACATGGCAGACCAAGAGCTGATGATATGACGAGGCAAGTGGCGTGAGTTGACTTAGCAAGAAAATAAAGGTGTGATTCATTCTGGAAATTTAGTGAATATTCTCCACAACAAACAAAGAATGGATAAGCTTGAAGAACAAAAAATATTCCTAACTGCTGATTTTCGAAGATTCTAGGTCTAGGGTTTTCGAGTGAGTATAAATATTCTAGAGAGGCCATAAGCCGTGAGTTAAGCACTATAGAATATTGTTGAAAGGTTATAAACTACGAAGCAAAGAAAAAAGCTGAGAAGGTGAGTGTTGATTAACTCTCTTTGTGTCTCACGAGCGGGTGAGTAGGATCAAAGGAGAGTTAGGTTTAGATTTGTTCTTAGTCGGGTTTGATCTATTTGGTAGAATATGTTAAGCAACTTCTGAGATAAAGGAGATCCTTGTAAAATACTATTTATCAATAAGAACAAGTATACAAGCGTTGAACTTGGTGTGTTCCAAGTCAAAAACCTGTTGTTGTGAACCTCTATACTTTGTTGAGTTTTAGCTTGATTGACTTTGTAGATTCGTTGATCTAACTTGGTGAAACGGAAACATAAAGAACATGAAACACAATTTGATCACTGATATCCCTTTACGGTATGTCTCGGGTGGGAGCTCTTGTCCCACAACTTCACTATCGATCAAGGTTACAAGCCTTTAACAATGGATGTGTTTCTGTGACAAGATCAAGAAAGCTAAGAAGAAAGGAACTAGAAGTATAATCCACAGGGATAAGTACTGGAAGAAGAAGATCTCAACGGTGGAATTGATCTTCTCTCTTCTATCAACAATGGCTTCTCTCTCTCTCTCTCTAACTTCTCGGCGTTCGATTCTCTCTCTCTCTCTCTTCAGTTCTTCGCGTTCTCTTTTTCTTTCTGTAACTCCAACGATGAAGACGTCGCGTAACAAAATTATCCGTATAAGGAAGATGATGACTTCATGTTGACTTTTGAATGGGCTCAATTAAACAGCTTTGGCCCAGCTGAATAACACTTGGGCCTTAAACCCATATGGTTTTGGTTTGGCTGAATCAGTATTCACAATCTCCACCTAATTCAGGCACAGCCCTGAAACCAACGTTGAACCTAATCTCGTTTCCTTATCCTGACAATGAATTTTGATGTGATTTTTCCCAATCAATGTCGCATCTCCGGCCTTGTCCTCCGACACTGTCTTCGGAATCCTCTCCAAGTAACACATGAAACTCTTACTCATCTCTTCATCGTGACAAATAAGAACTTCTTCTTCTTGATTCCTATCTGCGAAAACATGCTCAAATTCTCCGACTTTCTCTTTTTAGCTTCCCGACGAACATTACTGCTATTCCGCAGCTCATACGAACTCATGTAATGCTTCACAAACCCAGATTCATCTCCTCTCGCTTTGACTTTCTGACTCTCGAAACCCAAAAACCAGCAACCTTCAGACTTCTTCGGATTTCTTTCAGATACTCCACCTTGAGCTGAATACTTCCCATCTCATTTCCTTAAGCTCCACGGGTAATTCTGTCTCTCATCAATAACCTGAGAATTTTCATTTGTCAAAGTTTCCAGAAAGAGACAAAGACCTGAAGTTTTACCTCTTTCTGCTTTTGCGAGATCTCTTTGACAATGGAGTTACCCGGAGCTGCCAAGCCTCTAGGCCATGTTCACAAGATCACAGAATAGTTGAAACCTTGGCCCAGGTAAGGCTTTACTTAAGAGGTCTGCTGGATTTCTGCTCGTTGATAACACCGTATTTTTACCCATTCTACTATCTATAGAACACTATAATAAGTGTTTCACTTGGTTTTATATACTTTTATTATGATATTTGCATATTTGTAGTTTCAAGACTCTTTTCAGGTTCCTTAGATAAAAACGACGCAAATTGGAGAAGATCCAAATTTTGGACAATTTTGGACCGTCAGAGGTTTGGCATCGGATGGAGACCTTTTAACCGTCTGATCACGACCAACTTTAGATACAAGATAGGATGGAGAACCACCTTTCATACCCAGTTAATTTCAAGGCAATCCAACGATTATATCTCAAGATACATTCAATTAACTGAGGGCATGTGTTGCAGTCTCACGAGCGAAGCATAAGAAAAATTGAAGTTTCAAGGCTATAGACCAACCACCGTGGGTCCAGCTCTCCGGGATGCGGTGAAGCCACTCCTGGCCGCTGGTCTAGGCTCTCCAGCCACGGCGAATGACCCTTTGGCCGCGGGTCCAAACCTCGCACCAGTGGTGAAGCAGTAACGGCCCAATATCATCTATTTCAAAGCCCATCTTCAAGCCCCTTCGTTTTCTCTTCAACTAAATCCTAAGGTCGACGAAATAAAGAGTGGAAGACCTATAAATATGTGTTCTAAGACAGAATTTCGCAGCCCCGCCTCTTATTACACTTTTAGACTTGTTTTGCACCAAACTTTTGCTCTTGTTCTTTGTTCTTTGTTTAGGGAGATAGGAATTTCCCTTGAACCCTTTTGTTCGATTCCTTATCTATTGATTGTGCAATTCAGAAGCTTGATTTTGTCTTGCATGCTCGTGGCTGAGTAGTTCTCTCATTGGGTATAAGGGTTTGAAGGGGAGCTTATGGTTCGATTCTTATTAGGTTTTTTGTCTAGGATACCGATTAGGGTTCTTCGTTCTATCCTTGTTACTAATGCGTTGCTTGACTAACCATCTTAGCAAATGATATTAGGCGTTTTAGAGCCACAGAAGTGCTGTATCTAATTGCTTAACCTAGGGTAGACGAGCAAATCCGTCGTAGGATTTCGGAAGTATACTTACAGAGGAATTGTGGGCGTAAACGACTTTTAAGAGTATCATTCACTTCTTGCGCGGGCGGACTCGGAAGCTACCGTCCGAGTACTGAAGTGAGTAGATGTATAGGATTATGGTAGTAGACTACACGCAGCGTACGTGTTCCAAGTTCAAGAACCCAAAGACGATAAAAAGTCGCTTTAGAAATCCTAGAAATTTCCTTGTACAAATCGGCCATAAACCCTAGAGAATTCCCGATTTCCCAACGCTTTGTTAATTGATTTACAACCTCGAAATAATTATTGCTTGCTACTGTTCACTTAGATTAGATTTATTTTTTCGGTTAGTTTAGCTTAGTTTAGTCTTGTTCGCTTTCTTATTTTCTCGCTTAGTTTAGTTTAGTCTAGTTTAGCATAGTTTAGATTCCTTGTTTCGAGTTCGTGACAAAACCCTATAAACATATATTCGTGTTAGGTTTATTTAAAATACAGTGTCTAAGGTCTCGCAGAACAACATTCTCTCCCTGTGGATCGATACCTTAAGTACTACAACGCACATATGTGCACTTACAGGCTTTAAGGTTTACAAATTTAAAACATGAAGTTTCGGAGATGAATTTGATAACACATCAAGTTTTTGGCGCCGTTGCCCGAGAGGCAATCGCTACTCGTTCTGCCACACTTTAGAGGTTAGTATATCGACTCTAAGACAAAAAAATTTCTTTTTGATTTTTCGTTTTTGTTTTTTCTTTGTTTTAGGTTTTGAAACATGAACTCGCCTCTGGAGCGAGATTGCTACTAGGAGCCGGGTTACTATGAACCATCTTGCGCTCATCACTATCACGACTCACATACTGTGTGTGACTCGTACTACATGGATCGGAGACCGGCACCGACCAACCACTCTCAAGGACGCCAAACGCCTCCTCACTACCGAGACAACTCCTACACAGACGAACTCGTCAACATGTTAAAATCGATTGTTAGATCATCATTCCCTAATTTTGATGAAGAGCGCTTTGAACGCAACTTGCTACAAGAACGCTTGAAGAATGCATCAAAACTAAAAGAGCTTAGGGCCACACTAAAGAGAGATTCGGAGGGAGACTATGAGAAACCGATACTTTCTAAAGCCAAGGTGGACAGTATTATTCAAGAACTAAACGAGTCTATGCACGGAGATGAAGGGTACTACGTAGCCGACGAAGTTGATGGAGAACCCGTAGCCAAATTGATTAGAAAGAAGCGACCAAGTAAAATTCCGTTAGATTCTCAAGCTCATGCCATCAAAGAAGAACATCAAGGAGAAGAAGGACATGTTTGTAATCCTACTCCTCACCACGGTGTGCGTGAGAGAGACCTCGTGAAGGATGAGACACTAACGGATACACCCGAGCCGCCATTGAAGACATATTCTAAGGAGAAGGATCCCAAAAGTTTTGACGTTCCATGCTCGATCAAGGTAATAAAATTTCGTGACTCTCATTTTATCAACACATGCAGCGGAGATGAACCACTTTTAGACCCTGGAAGAGCTACAAATAACGTTGAAAACGTTGTAGAAGAAGGTGCACCCATCACACTAGACGAAAACATTAAAACGACAATTTCAACGTACGAAAGGATCTCTTTTGATGCACACTCTGCCCTTACTCATATGAGACATGATGGAGACTTAAATGAAGCCAAGGAGAAGCCAAATACTACCCTAGGACCAAAAGACATCATTGGAGACGAAGGAGACGACGAGCCGAGCAATTCTGCCTGAGACACCTCCACCGCGGGTGCAGATCACCGACCCGTGGCCAAGCCTCCTTTTGACGCGGCTCCACCTCCTCCACACGCGGCCAGCCCCTGTTCATCTCAACTTTGACGTTTTGCATCCCAATCCTACTTCTTTGAGCAAGACTTCTTCTCCATCAACACTCAAGCTCCAACCAAGACACAAACTGATCTAGAGCCTACCATCTATACATCGTGCAATATGGCTCTACCATTCGAGAATATCAAAGAAGAAGAAGCATACTCCGAGGAAGCTCCAAATCTGATTTTTCATTTTGATCCTGGAGCAGATCACCATCTCGGACTTTATGATAGAAATCCCGAGTGGGAATGGTGTGATATGTTCTATACGAAGGATTACAAGGTTAAATCAAAGAAAACTTGTCGTAAGACAATGTCCTTCTACGACTAGGCTCACCTAGTTACCAACGTTGAGCTAAACGACTTTAAACAAAAGCGCTCAATGGGAGGTAACCCATTTTAGGTACGTTTTTCTTTCTTTTTCTACTAACTTTTTCTTTTCTTAGTTTTCAGTTTTCTAAAAAACCAAAAAACCCAAAAAAAACCATAAACCCCGAAAAGACAAAAAGATGGAGACACGGTTCGGAACTGCTCGGTCCAGCACGAACCGCAAGGAAGTACTTCACCGCAAAAGAAGTTGTTGACTGCGGGTGTAAAGCCCCGAGCCGTGGCCAGCCCCATCATGATCCCGATCGATTCAAAACCCATTCCCAATCACCCCTACATCCATTCCCATCACCATCTACCATCCCACATTCACCACCATTCCATCCCCACATCCATTCCCCGACCGCATTCAGGTAAGTTTTCTTTTTACATATATGTTTTCAATTATTACATACATCTATTATTCGTCCTTACCCGATTTATTTCACATTGAGGACAACGTGATTTAAGTCTGGGGGAGGATTTCATCCCTTACTAACCACCACTTCTTTCATTTGTTTTTGCATTTTTCGACGTTTTTCTTAAAAAATTTCAAGTTTTTTTCAAAAAGCGTAGGAATACGTTTTGAGGGAATGATGAAAGAAATCCATGACGATAACTAACCAGTGTGCTTCTACGCTATTTCCTAGTAACATGCTCTTTCGTGATTTGGTTCTAGACTAGGCGGTAGCTAGAGTTTCTGTTAATGCGAAATCTCCAGAGGAATTTAGACCGTAGAGATTCTCTAGGATGGAATATGCTAGCTCTATTTTATTTGGACTTAATTTTGACTTAATTTTCTCATCAAAGATTTAGGCAAAGATAACGAATCATACATTCATGACATTTTTTCACCTTTTACCACTCTTTGTCGTACATGAATGGCAAGCTCATCTTTAGTTGGTATCCCACCCCAAACTTAACATTTGTTCAAACCTCATGCAACTCTCTTTGTGTCTTATGTGCAGATATATGTAAAAACGCAGGAGAGGGAGGAACGACACATCTTTCAGTCACTAAAGACGAAGACTATACGCGATCGGTGGTGATGAATTCAACAAAGATGTGAGCTTGGTTATGCCTTGGAAAATCTCAAAATCATGGTAAATTTTTGTGCCCCTAAGACTCTACTTCAATAAAAGGCGTTTCCCCCTTTCAAACAAAAAAAAACAAAAATAAGTGAAAGGGAAAGGAAACAAAAGCCTTAAAAGAGTGTAGGTTGGTCAAAATACTTATGAGGCATTCATGGCTCGTTTGTGAGAAGTCTGTCATTCCGAGCCCACAGAAAATTATAAGTCTTGGGAATGACAGAAAACTTATGTTTTCGGAAGAGGGAGGAAGTGCAACATTTTTTTTTACGCAAGAAGAAGTGACTGGAAGTTGTGGTGATCAATAGGACCTTCTTCTCTTGTAGTTTTGCATAATATCTCGCACCCTCCGGTAAAATTACGGTAACCCAAAACACTCTTAACCTCACCTCTAAATGCCTTTAATACCTAGCCTCGATTGTCTTGGTTTAATCCTTTTGATGAGAAACTTACGCCTATACTTAATGAATTTAGAGAGCTAGTTGACCTGATTTTTGGATTTTGAAAGTTTATATTTCGTATGACGGATACCGTGGACTAATGTTACGGGAACTTCTAGTGAGAATATTCTAGGCTAGATTGCTATTGATGTAGTTCGATGGTTATGGTTTAGAATGATGGTCTCTGCTATTTCTAGTTCCCGATGATTTTCATTTGATCATTTCCAAGCTTGAGCTTTGTCTTGTTTGAGGATAAACAAGGTTTAAGTCTGGGGGTGTGATAACACTGTATTTGTACCCATCCTACTATCTATTTTAGAACACTTTAATAAATGTTTCACTTGTTTTTATGTATTTTTACTATGATATTTACATATTTGTAGTTCCAAGACTCTTTTCAGGTTTCTTAGGTAAAAACGACGCAAATTGGAGAAGATCCAGATTTTGGACAATTTTGGACCATCGGAGGTTTGGCAACGGATGGACACCTTCTAACCGTCCGATCCCAACTAAATTTAGACACAAGATATACGAGAGAACTACCTTTCATACCCAGTTGGTTCAAGGACTTCCAACGGTTATATCTTATGATACATCCAATTGACTGAAGGCATGTGTTGCAGTCTCGCGAGTGAAGGAAGAGAAGAATTGAAGTTTCATGGCTATAGACCAACCACCGCGGGTCCAGCTCTCCTGGCCGTGGCGAAGAAACTCTTGGACGCTGGTCTAGGCTCTCCAGCCGCGGCGAATGACCCTTTGGCCGTGGTTCCAAGTCTCGCACCAGTGGTAAAGCAGAAACGGTCCAAGACGACCATCTATTTCCAAACCAATCTTCAAGCCACTTCATTTTCTCTTTAAATAAACCCTAAGGTCGACGAAATAAAGGGTGGAAGACCTATAAATATGTGTTCTAAAACAGAATTTCGCAGCCACACCTCTTGTTACACTTTTAGACTTGTTTTGCACCAAACTTTTGCTCTTGTTCTTTGTTCTTTGTTTAGGGATATAGGAATTTCCCTTGAACCCTTTTTCGATTCCTTATCTATTGATTGTGCAATTCAGAAGCTTGATTTTTTCTTGCATGGTCATGGCTGAGTAGTTCTCTCGTTAGGTATAGGGGTTTGAAGGGGAGCTTATGGTTCGATTGTTATTATGTTTTTAGTCTAGGATACCGATTAGGGTTCTTCGTTCTATCATTGTTGTTAATGCATTGCTTGACTAACCATCTTAGCAGCTGATATTAGGAAGTTTAGAGCCACGGAAGTGCTGTATCTAATCGCTTGACCTAGGGTAGATGAGCAAATCTGTCGTAAGATTTCGGAAGTATACTTACGGAGGAATTGTGGGCGTAAACGACCTTCGAGAGTATCATTCACTTCTTGCACGGGCGGAGTCGGAAGCTACCGTCCGAGTACTGAAGTTAGTAGGTGTGTAGGATTACGGTAGTAGACTACACGCATCGTACGTGTTCCAAGTTCAAGAACCCAAAGACGACAAAAAGTCGTCTTAGAAATCTTAGAAATTTCCTCGTAAAAATCGGCCATAAACCCTAGAGAATTCCCGATTGCCCAATGCTTCGTTAATTGATTTACAACCTCGAAATCATTATTTCTTTCTACTGTTCACTTAGATTAGATTTATTTATTCGGTTAGTTTAGCTTAGTTTAGTCTTGTTCGCTTTATTATTTTCTCGCTTAGTTTAGTTTAGTCTAGTTTAGCATAGTTTAGATTCCTAGTTTCGAGTTCGTGACAAAACCTATAAACATATATTCGTCTTAGGTTTATTTAATATTTAGTGTCTAAGGTCTCGCAGAATAACATTCCCTCCCTGTGGATCGATACCTTAAGTACTACAACGCACATATGTGCACTTGCATGCTTTAAGGTTTACAAATTTAAAACCTGAAGTTTCGGAGACGAATCCGATAACACATCACTTTTATGAATTTTGGATAGCGTAACATCACCTTGTACTACAATATCTCGAATGAAATGATATTTAGTAGCAACACGCTTGGTCCTTTCGTGGTGCACAGAGTTCTTTGCACGCGCCAATGCACTCAGTGAATCACAAAACCCTTCAATACTGAAAAATGATCCTTTAGTGAATGTAAGCCACGCTTTTGATACACCTTTCAGATATTTCAAAACCCACTTGAGAGCTGACTAATGTTCTTGCTGGTCCCATGTATGATTTTTGTTATGTGAATCCACTTCTTCCTTTGCTGCATTATCCTAGTGTTTCCACTTCATAAATTACTTTCTGAACCATCTGAACTTTTTGACATATCTGAACCATCTGATATATCTGAACCATCATGTTCCGCAGAAATTCCACCTTGATACATCACCATCTCCATATACTGATGAATTAGGTCCCTGAATGAGCTAATCACTGAATGATACTTTCTTTCCTGACTTCTTCTGTTTCTGCTTAACTAATTCAACTGGTTCCTCAACAGGTTTTTCCTTTTAAGTATCCTTTGACTCTGTGAGATTAAGTTCATCCTTGCTCACTATACCTTGGAGATATTACAAACCTTCATTGTACTTTCCAGAGATCACTTTCTGACCATCTTTGTAAAAAGTGACTGTGAAGCCTTCACCCTCGTATTTGCATCCTGACTTTTCTAACCTTCCATAGGATATAAGATTTCTGCTCATGTTAGGCATATATCTCACATTTATGAGTATAACCTATGTTCAATCTGGATTAGTAATTCTGATTTTTCCAATACCTTTCACTTCATTGTGTGCGTTATTTGCCATTAACACTTTTCCTCCATCAACTTCTTTAAATTCAAACAATGGTTCCTTATTATGAGTGATATGCAACGTGCATCGGAGTCCATAACCCACT
Source organism: Eutrema japonicum (assembly GCA_030161315.1). Taxonomy (NCBI): domain Eukaryota; kingdom Viridiplantae; phylum Streptophyta; class Magnoliopsida; order Brassicales; family Brassicaceae; genus Eutrema; species Eutrema japonicum. Next base: position 17,345,397 of record BSQW01000012.1, on the reverse strand, counting down.
CATCCTTTGAGTGTTGAAAGCTTGCAGTGAGAACCATAGGTTGTTTCACTTCAGAGGCAACATTGGCATAAGATTCATCATTTTTTCTTTTTTTCTTTACTTAAGACATTCTCTTTTCCAATGTCCATCTTTGCCACATATGAAACAAGCCGATTTACCATCTTTGTTGAATATGTTCTTTGAGTTTGACATGCCCTCTTTGCTCTTTGACTTTCCTGACTTGTTGGAATTTTCACAATTTCCATTATCAGACCACTTTTCAGATCATCCACGAGACTCAACTTACAGACCTTCTGAAGCTGGTTTGCTCATGTTTAGCAACCCTTTCTGCCTTAGTTCAGCTTCTTTGGAATAAGCAGTACCTACAACTTCATCGACTGTAAGTGTCTCCTTCCCGCTTCCATACTGAAGGGTGTGAACCAATGGTTCATAAGCTATTGGAAGTCCTAACAAAAGCTGAATGGCTTGGTCTTCTTCTGAAATGGTAACTTTGAGACTGTTCAAATATGCAACCAATTTCAAAAAAATGTCCACGTTCTCTTCTATAGTCATATCCTCTTCCATTTTGTAACAAGAGGATTACTTCTTTAAGTAGATTTCCGTTGGGAAGCGATTTGGTTTGATAAATCTTTTCAAATGCTTTCCACATGCCCAAAGCAGTGGTTTCATGCATGATCTTCCTCAGAATTTGATCACTTAAGCATGTTCCCAATAGGCTTCTAACTCTAAGATTTTTCGCAGCTTTCTTTTCATCAGTTTTTGCCTATGATGAATCAACCTTTCCCTCTGAACCTTCTTCTTTCTTTTCAGGTTCTAAGAAAATAGTAAAATCTTTCTTAAGAACTGGAAGTAAACCTTGAATCTCCAGATGACCCATCATCTTGTACTTCCACATGCCAAAATTCCTTTTACCATCAAACTTATCCATCTCAAACTTTCCTAGAGTTGGTTCCATGTTGAACCAGATGATGCTTTTGATTTCCTAGAGTTGGTAATATGATTTTCTTGCAGGTTAAACCAGATGATGCTTTTGATTCACATACCTCTACACCTTTTGCTTGTTGGATATCATATTGATCGAATACTCTTTTAAATATAAATCTGAGCAATCGTTTTGATTTTTTAAATTGAATCATGCTTACGTGAACTGAAAAATATGATACCATCTCTTTAATGCTTTATAGTTTATTGTTGATTATTTTATTGATTATAAACTGATTCATGATTTCTTTTATCGAGGCATGATTTATTGTTAATATCTGAATAATAGCTTGAAATTATCGACATCTACCCTCGTGATAGTATTATTAACATGATTTATTTAATTAATACATAATCGATTCATGTTCAATTGTTTATCACTTTGAGCGATCCATTATCCCGTATAAAATCATGCTTTAGCTATGATATTTGATCTGGTTGTCAAGTGAAGAGGAAATCTGTGTATTGCTATGTGGTTTGATCATACTTGTTGATCTGGTTGTCTAGTGAAGAGGAAATCTGACATGCCGTGTGAAAAATAAATAAATCGATTTTCACTATTAGATGAATTATGTTTCATAGTTTTACTTTGTTAGATCACGTTTTTCTCTGTAATTATAATTGAGATTTTCTAGAATGAAAACAGAGGAATGACTAAGTTAATTTTCTATTAACCAAAAAATTTGTGAATGTGAAATAAGGCAGATTAAAAATTTAATAAATGATAAAGATTGCTAGAATTTTAATTTTTACAATGAAAATTGTATTCCTGGATTTTGCATTGCTATATTTTACCATATGTTTGTTTGATTTGAATTTCTATATGAATTTTTAAAAGATAAGTTTTTAATCTGAATTTTGCACATACATGATTTAAATCCGGATTTGCACAAAACAATTGCCACTACAAGAAAATAGCATCATTCCAACAAAATTTTACGACGGAAATAATCTTATGTAAAGTACCAACGAATTTTCATCGACTTTACAACGAAAATTATTTTCGATGTAAAGTCGTCGTAAATTTTTTTTGTCATAATATAAGGACTGTTTTGCATTGATATTACGACGATGTCAAAATTTATTGTAAATTTGATGTAAAATTACATCGAAATTAAGACGAATATCATTTTTTAGTATTTTGTTGTAAATTTGATATAAATTTACATCGAATTTACAACGATCAATAATCCATACTAATTTAGGGTATATGGTTTAGGGCTTACGATAATTATAGAGTTGATTATATGTTCTATAGGATTTGTTTTTCATCGTTTATCTTGTTTTAACTAAGTTCTACTCATAGTATACAAAAATTTGAATTTTCAAAAAAATCAATAACATTATATGTTTCATGCATGTTATGGATACACATATAAGAAAAAAGGTTATACATTATTATGCAAGATAAGGAAGTTTTCCAGAAATTAGATTCAATCATCGTTATTGAATTTGTTATTTACTAAGAGAAGTCTTGGATGCACAAATATACTTCGTTGATACATTTAAATATTGTCCATTGTAATTTAGGGTATAGAATTTCTTGATTACGACGATATTACGACGGATTCGTTGTAAATTCGATGCAAAATTACATCGAAATTATGACGAATATCATTTTTTACTATTTTATTGTAAATTCAATGTAAATTTACATCGAATTTACAACGAATATCGCTCTTTTAGTATTTCGTTATAAATTCGATGTAAATTTACATCGAATTTACAATGATCAATAATCCATACTAATTTAGGGTATATGGTTTAGGGCTTACGATGATTATAGAATTTATTATATGTTATATAGGATTTGTTTTTCATCGTTTATCTTGTTTTAACTAAACTCTACTCATCGTATACAAAAATTTGAGTTTTCAAATAAATTAATAACATTATATACTTCATACATGTTATGGATATATATATATAAGAACAAAGATTATACATTATTATGCAAGATAATAAAGTTTTCCATAAATTAGATTCAATCGTCGTTATTGAATTTGTTGTTTACTAAGAGAAGTCTTGGATGCACAAATATACTTTGTTGATACATTTAAATATTGTCCATTGTAATTTAGGGTATAGAATTTCTTGATTACGACGATATTACGACGGATTCGTTGTAAAATTACATCGAAATTATGACGAATATCATTTTTTACTATTTTATTGTAAATTCAATGTAAATTTACATCGAATTTTCAAAGAATATCGTTCTTTTAGTATTTCTTTATAAATTCGATGTAAATTTACATCGAATTTACAATGATCAATAATCCATACTAATTTAGGGTTATATGGTTTAGGGCTTACGATGATTATAGGATTTATTATATGTTATATAGGATTTATTTTTCATCGTTTATCTTGTTTTAATTAAACTCTACTCATCGTATACAAAAATTTGAGTTTTCAAATAAATCAATAACATTATATACTTTATACATGTTATGGATATATATAAAAGAACAAAGATTATACATTATTATTCAAGATAAGGAAGTTTTCCAGAAATTAGATTCAATCGTCGTTATTGAATTTGTTGTTTACTATGAGAAGTCTTGGATGCACAAATATACTTCTTTGATACATTTAAATACTGTGCATTGTAATTTAGGGTATATGGTATAGAATTTTTTTAGTACGACGATATTACGAAGGATTTGTTGTAAATTTGATGCAAAATTACATCGAAATTACGACGAATATCATTTTTTTAGTATTTCGTTGTAAATTCTATGTAAATTTACATCGAAATTATAACAATCAATAATCCATACTATTTTAGGGTATAGTTATAGGGTTTATTATATATTTTTGGATTACGTCGACTTTACGACGAATCCATTGTAATTTCGATGGTAAATTACATCAAATATGTCGTAAAATCATCGTAATCAGAAAATTTTAAATTTTCCGCGTGTGGAAAAATTCATATTGGTTGAATTTTTGGTTAAATTTTTACGACGGATTTACATTTAATCCGTCGTAATTTCGATGGTAAATTACATCGGAATTACGATGACCAAAAACTCTATATATACACGCCCAAATTTCTTCCTTCAACCTCATTCTCTCACAATCTCTCTCTCTCTCTCTCTCTCTCTCTCTCTCTCTCTCTCTCTCTCTCTCTCTCTCTCTAACAGCTCCAACATCTCTCTAAGAGGTAAAAACAAATTTTGGCAATTAAATTAGATATGATTAGAAATTAGAATTGGAAATTATCGTTTAGGATGATTGAAATGCGACTTTTAGGATTGGAATAGACGTCGTAATTTGTTAAATTCATTAATTTAGTTATTACTTTTTTATGTTAGATGCTGCGTCGCAAATCGTATTATGTTCAGTTTATGAGGGACTATGGCGAGTCGGGACCGTACTCGGTCCCGTCATCTTCTGCCACCGAAACCAATGTTCCAGATTCTTCGAGGATTCAGTCCGCAACACCACATCCACCTCCATCTCCACCAGCACCAGCACATTGGGCCCGAGGGATGAGCAGCCGGATGTGGCTCAGCGGGGGAAATTGGAGCGGAGAACCGCGATGGCTACGAACGCGGAGCTTTTTAGGAACTTCGATATTAACCTAGATAATTAGTATTTCGAATTGTATTTTTATTATTTGTATTTCAAATTTTATTTTATATTTCGAATTTATTTATAAAATTTATAATTATAATTTTATTAATTATATAATTTATTATTTATAATTTTATTAATTTATAACTATAATTTTATTAATTATATAATTTATACATAATATCAAAATTGCATCGATCTAGGATTTACATCAATTTTACATCGATCTATGATTTACGATGATTTTACATAGACTTAAGATTTACGACGAATTTACATCAAATTCATTTTACATCGATTTACCATCGAATCTATTACGACGATTTACCAACACATTCCACGAATAATTTACGACGATTCTTATTCATCCCAATTTTTACGACGGTTCTCAAATAGCGACGATCTGATTATGACGATTTGTCAATCGTCGCTAGTCCATCTCAAAGTCCATTTTACATCGATTTTACATCGAATGTGTCACATCGAATGTGTCCGTTGTAAACCACATATTTTCTTGTAGTGTGCATCATATTTATTTGTTTTCATAATCCTGAAATTTGCACATGCCTGTCATTTGATCTGTTTTGATGAATTGATTGACTAATTGAGAATTAGTTTAATGGCATAATAGTAATTAATTAGCGAATAGTGATGAATGATTGAGATATTGTACGTGACTATTATCTTTGTTTATAGTATATATTCAGTTTGATCATACTTTCATGATTATATTTATGTGTCATCACTTCTTTGATGATCTTAAGATCGAGCATGACCATAAAATATCTATAAGTTCTTTAGAGTAATCTAAAAGAAAGATATGATCACTAGAATGTGATATTGCTTAAAGGTCGTTATGACTGATTAATCTAAGATTACATAACTTGAAGTCTGTAAGTGGATATTACTCAGCTATTTTTAGAATTACTTGTAAATTGATATTATGTGGAGATAATATCATTGATACAGAGATGCTAAAAGACATACTTTATTTTTTAGACAAATAATGTTATCATGGAGACACAATACTATGAAAAGAGGATTTGATAAGTATTTTGAATTTATATATTGTCTAATTGAGACTGAACAAAATAATGAGCTAGAGATGAAAAATCAGGATACATTTCTAATTGGTTATGATCCATTCCTTGAAGCGAATGTGACACTATATACTGAGAAAGAAAAGAATCACACTAATAACATTGGACGAGGAAAAGGCTATAGAAGTGGTCGTACATGTGAACGTGGATATGAATATGGATATGGTTAATGTCAAGGTCAACAAGTTTCTTTCAAGAACTCAGATTCTCACCAGAAGTTAAAAAATAAAGATGATAACAAGCAAGAGATATTTCTCTTATTTTACTATGAAAGAAAATAGTGTGAGTACAATATCAGGTAGTATAAAGATTATTGAAGGCTCCAGAAGAGCAAATATATTATTGTTTACGGGAACACAATTTGAATTCATTGATGTGTTATACTCTCCCAAGTCTAAAAAGGTTAAAAGGGTCTAAAGAGAAAATAAATGACCCAAGTTGGGTTTGTTGTTGATTCTAGAGTAAGATTCAGTTCAAGATGGATGGACCTGAAGTGTCATCAACTCAAGGGGGAGAATTATGGAATCCACATCCATAGTAAGTGGAACATCTTGAAGATTATGTTCACACTCAAAATGGACTTTGATGAGTCATTTATAAAGCAAATCCAGGGGATTTCAAGATTAATCATGTTAAGGCAGTAAAAGAATTTTGGAGAAACTACATGTATTCTCTAATAGATTGTACTACACAACAAATTTGGTATAATGAAGATAAGTAAAATAGTAAACCAGAAGTTTACTTGAAATCTCATTGTTTTGGCATGAACGGTTAGCCATTCCGGTTCAATAGTAATGCGAAAAGAATCAAAACATTATGTGGACATTCATTAAAGAACCAGAAGATTCTTATATGTTGTCCATAAAGCAAGTTGATAATACGGCTTTCACTATCCAATAAATTTAGAATATATTAGTTTTCTGGTACGTATACAATGAGATATTTAGGACTGATCACCCACTATGTATCTTTGCAAAAGTATTTGGTTAATTGATTAGAGTGAAACCGCATTAATTCGCATTGTGCCAACGAATAATTTTGAGTTCTCCCCAAGATTGGTTTTAGGTCAGGAACCAAATATTATTTCCCATCTAAAAGTTTTTGGATGTAATGTTTGCTCCACAACATTGATCTAAGATGGGACCTCAAAGGAGGTTAGTGAAAGTGTAATGCTAACTGAGTTTAGAATTGTGTCAGAACAGAACGTGACACAGCTGCTGGAACAGGATGTGACTCATCTTCTGAAACAGGATGTGGTACAACTTCTATGATATATGAGACAAAAGCACAAAGACCCGAACTGATACATACACTGAACATAGGGAGATTGTGCTTCAGAGTTTGAATAGATCTGACATATTGATGTGGCAGTTTGGATAGAGACTCTGGAGGAGAATTGGCACGGTGTGTGCTACAACAGAAGATGATACAAACACTGAGACATTAGCAATACATGCAGTAGGAGAAAAGATAGTTTCGACAGATTGATAAGGGTGTTTGGACTGAGACTGTGAATCAGAACTGACACAGTTGATGAGACAGTATCTGATACAGGTGCTGGTAGAGCAAATACGAAGGCATCGCTTTGTGCAAGTGATGATCAGTGATTGACACAAGTTGTAAATACATTGTGGCGATCATGAAGACTGCAGTTTAATACATCAGAAGATGTATCAGACGATGAGTCAGTCGATGAGTCAGTCGTCGTATCAGGAGGTAAGTACTTGGCGTGGTGCATAAGCTGACATGGCAAGTAGCTTGCTGAGCTGGAAAAAATCATTGGAACGTATATCCGGTGTAACAGATTTGGTAAGTAGATAAACTTGGGGAGCAAGTTGTATCTATTTGAATCACTTGAACATCATAGGGTTTAGGGTCAATATAAATACCAAGACGGCGTCTCATAAAGGTCGTGCGCATCTAGGGTTTATGGTGAGATGCACACAGGTGTGTGTGGGATCGCCCCACCGGAGAAGATTAGTAGATTTGATCGGTGGTTATGGTCTATGGATTTTGCAGCCGTGAGAAGACGGTGGTGCACCGGTGCTGTCGGGTGGTAGTCAAGTCATCTGTGGCTTGATACAGTTGTCATTGATTGATTGTAGTACAAGCACATCGGGAAGATGGTGTTTGTTTCAGTTGTAGCCAAGCAGTAGACTTTGTAGAGATACCGTACGCAATTGTAGGCATCTAGAAAATAATGGTAGGCATTGTAGTGTTGGATACCATACGCAATTGTAATTGCAATCTTGTTCTAGTGGATTTGTTCTGGACTAAGTCCCGGGGATGTAGGGAAACCGAACCTCGTTAAAAAATTCTATGTGTTATTTACTTTATGCTCGTACGTATATTCGCACACATAGATCTAGCCACATATATGGATTTTCAATTGGTATCAAACCGGGTTTTCGACAGAACTCGGTTCTTAACTCGGGTATAATCATGGATTTGTGGCTAGCGGAGCAATTTTGAAGAGGATGAGAAAGACGAGCTCCACACTGTGTAAGAATATAATCATGTTGAAAGTATCATATGAGAAGGAGTTTAAGAGATGTATGATTTCTCGAAAATTTGCATGTCTCATAAATGGTTTGGTCTGCAATAAAGATCTCGCTGAGGATAATTGTCTAAAACTGCTTCTGGTTCAGATTGCTTTTGTGCCGTCGTAAGCCATCAGAGAAGAAGAATCTGGTGTACATGCCAATTGGAGAACAAGTTAGGGTTGTTAGAAACATGGACTTTAGTCATCTGTTTGAATTAGGCCCAACCAGAGATTATTCATGGATTTGTCAAAGGTCCGTGTGATTGGTATTAATCTAACTCAAGTTGCTAGTGACGTCTCTTTTGGAAGAAAGACAAAAAGGGCAAACAATGAAACAGAGGTTGAGGCTGCTCAATGCTAAATTGCAATGGTATTTTCAGTGTTTGGTTTGACGAAATCATCAGGTCAAAGGATTCTCTAAATTCTCAAATGTCGCGAGCTTCTGCAACAAATAGAAAGAGTCTTGCCAATCAATTGCAAGCTTTAAAACGGGAGAGCTTGCGAATCTATGGAGTTCACAAGAGAAAGAGAAAAGTCAAATCAAATCCCACTTTAGCGGATACAATGGAAATCTGCAGAACCTGAGTTTGAAGCAAATCAGCAATGTTCTTAGCACAACAGAGGTAGAGAAAGTATATGGCCTGAACTTGGAAGTGAGAGATGTCATCAGAAAGCTCGCGGGAAATAGCAGAGACTCTGTTGAGACTGCATCGACTTTGCTATGACTGCTATTAGAAAAGGAGACGTTAATTTTCATCAGCAAGGTAGAGAAATTAAAGAGGTGTGATCAAAATTTCATGTTTTAAATCAGAGACATTGTTCTTCTTTAGCTTTCACAATCGAGAGAGGAGCAAGGTTGGAATCAACGATTTTAGCAGTAAATCTCGCAAGTCTTCATAGTTACCTGAGAGTACTGAGGGAGTGTCGGTAAATTTCATCAAAAGTACAGCATTGATCATCAGAATTGCTTCAGGTCGTGGTGCAATCATGAAGAGAATCTAATCATCTATCGGCAACGAAAAATTTTGGGTTGTCACCAGGAACAAAAATAACACATATTAGGAGATGGGTGTCATTGTCTTTACGATTTGATTCATACTCCTAGGTACTTTAGTCGAGAATTATCATCAAGGAAGATCGTATTGGTTCAAGCAAAGTTAAAGCTTGTGATCGACAAAATCAGTTCAATGCCAATGTAGATGGTCTCTAAAGAAGACTTCGAAGCCTGAAAGAGGAAGAGTTGTTGTCAGGCTAGTCAATTGATTGGAAGTCTCGCTGGAAATCTCAGAGATTCTGTTTGAGATGTCTCAGTTTTTTTTTCAATCGGAGAAGCAAGTTTGTCGTTGTCGCCATAGAGAGATGAACCATCGGCAAATTACATAGAGAATCTGGTTGATTTTGAGTATGGAAGCAAGACGACCTAGAAATATTTACCATATTGCAATGACGTGGTTGAAATTTTAGGTTCCTGATCCGATGGAGGAACTTCACGGTGGAGAAGCATACCTGCAATGGCGTTGTTTGTGTTGGTATTTCCTGCAATTATTCAATTCTGATTCTCAATTAAGATTGCAAGTAGTTGATTATACTTGTGCTGGTTTGATTTTGTTTGATGATATGCAGATATTAAATAACACCAAGATATATGAGTTCCCAAGATCAACGTGATCTTAGTACGTCTCGGTGAGCTTTCACCAGCTCACAAGGATAACATCATGGATGCAAAGTACAAGAGAGATCCCTTACCAAGCTCACGTCACTCACCTTACAGAGATTTAACCCAAAGAAGAACAACCAAAGATTAAGTTTTTATTTTCTCTCACCTTCTCTCTGTCTTCTTTCACTATGTTGAATGTTTTTGTGAACTCCTTATACTTCTTCTCTCTCTCAGTGACAAATCTATATCTTGCATCCAATACCCTTTTCAGCCAGCTCCTGCTTTACTCTTCTCATTGATTGACACATATCAATGACACAACTTTTTTGTTTCTTGAAGCCAAAAAAAAAACAGGTCTAATTGTCGTTTCTTTTTTGCAGACTTTCCTTTTGGGCCAACTTTAACAACTTAGCCCATACAGAAATAGAAGAGCCCACCTGTCTGAGCCCAATCATAATCACGACAATCTCCACCTTGATTGTTCTCATACAGGATTCCTGAGAGATTCACCTCCCTCGTTTCCTCTCCAACTTTACCGTCGGAAACCTAGCTCAGTTCTGAGCTAGCATCAGTGCCTAAGCACTTTCAGGTAATCTAATCCATCTTCGAATTTCTTCATTGGTACTGACATCGTCAATAAATCAGCCGGATTTACTTTTGTGTTGATCTTCGAAATTTTCAGGGATCCTTCAGCCACTACATCACGAATGAAGCGTTATCGAACATCGATATGTTTCGTCCTCTCGTGATGAACGCTATTTTTGGCTAAGCAAATAGTACCTCTACAGCTCCACCGTCGATCCGCCTATGCAAGCATTCCGCAAGAGAGCACAACGGAGAACCGCTAAATAGGAATCTATTGATCTCGATGAGGAAGTGCCGAATGAGTCGTCAGCCGAGACCGTGTACGGTAGTGAGCGCTACCACTTTGACCCTTATGATGGGGCTATCACTAATTCAGCCACAAGACACGCTCAGCACCAAACTCGTCTCCTCCAACGCATGTGCAAGTGGCAAAATAAAAACATGAAGAAGATGGTCAAAACGATCAAATCTTTGAAGAAGACGGTTAAAGCCATGGGTCGAACCATCAATGAGCTCAAGGACGGAGGTTGTGGAGCGAGTTCATCAAGGGCCGGTGAAGGAGGAGACGTCGTCATGGACACTAACCTCATGCCTCGAGGAGATGATTGGGCATTGGTCATGAGCTCTAGCCGACCCACGGCCCGACCGGAAAAGGCACCAAAGAGGAGAGCGATGCGGTCCCCGTCTCCCGTCTCAAGTAATCCATTTTACTCTAGGAATCACAAAAGATTTCAACATGCTCCTGCGGAAAACCTAATTCACCAGCAATTCCTTTCAACCACAGGGCTTATTTGGCTGCCTCAACCAAAGCCATATACTCAGATTATGTCGTTGATAGGGCCACGATATGTTGCAGTCCAGAACGCCAACTGATAGTACTCCCACCAGCTTGGAAGACATAACCGGTAATTGATCTCTTTCTGTCTAAATCTGTAGCATAGTCACTATCACAATAACCTCTGACTACGAACTTATTTGCCTTAGTGAATGTTAGCTTGAAATCTGTTGTATTTCGTATGTACCTCAACACCCATTTAACTGCCATCCAATGTTCTATGCAAGGTGAAGTCATGAATCTGCTGACGAGTCCCACGGCATGAGCAATATTAGGTCTCATGCCAACCATGGAGTACATGAGACTCCCCACAGCACTAGAATAAGGTATATTCTTCATCTCAACTTCTGTAGAAGCTCTATCTTCTACTTTAGTACTATACAGTTTGAAATGAGTACCCATAGGGGTCTGAACTGGTTTAGACTCCAACATACCATAATTTTTAAGAACCTTTTCAAGATAACCTTGCTGAGATAATTGAAGAATACCTTTTTCTGTCTCTGAAAATATCAATTCCATGTATTCTTCTAGCTGCTCCGAGATCTTTCATTTCAAACTCTTTGCTTAAATTGTCCTTCAGTCTTGTGATCTCCTTTGTATCTTTAGCAGCTACTAACATGTCATCAATATATAGTAGCAGATAAACATAATCATTATCACCAAAACGCTTGAAATATACTCAAGAGTCAAATTGGCTTCTTGTATATTTATGTCTTTTCATAAATTGATCAAACCTCAAATTCCACTGTCGTGGTGCTTGCTTCAGCCCATACAGCGACCTATGTAGCAAACAAACTTGATCACCCTTCTTAAACCCTTGTGGTTGTTCCATCAAAATCTTCTCATCTAAATTTCCATGTAGAAAAGCAGTTCTTACATCCAACTGTTCTAACTCTAAATCTTGATTAACCACCATTGATAACACCAACCTAATAGTAATATGCTTCACTACTGGTGAAAAAAACTTCATGATAATCGATCCCTTCAATTTCAGAAAATCCCTTAGCAACTAACCTAGCTTTGTATCTAGGTTCCTCCACTCATGTTATTCCGGGTTTGAGGTTAAAAATCTATTTGCATCCAATGGTTCTTTCTTGCTCAGGTCTTTGCATCAATTTCCATGTATCATTCTTCAGAAGAGAATCCATCTCCTCATTAGTGGCAGCAATCCACTTCAGTCTGTCTTTACAACTTATGGCTTCTTCATAAGTCTGAGGTTCTTCTGCATTTATGAGTTGAAACACATTCAAAGTGTATGCAGCTACATCCTGATCATCAAACCTACTAGGTGGTTTAATGTTCATCCTTCTTTCTCTATCTCTTGCAAGTTGATATTCCTCAAGTCTTTTTTCATTTGATTCTACTTCTGAATCTTCCACTATCTCACCATCCCCTGAAGAAACTCCACCTTCATCTGAAGTTTCTGCTTCTAATTCATAAAGTTCACCTTCATGAATCTCATTTGGCAAAATGAAAGAGACCTTCTTAATTTGCCTCTTTACCTTCTCCTTTTGCTCTCGTGACACTTTTACTATATCTTTATATAGTATGTCTTCAAAAAAAAAAAACATCTCTGCTTATGATGCACTTTCTTTCATCAATACGCCAAATCATGTAACCTTTAACTCCTTGTGGATACCACATGAGAATTCCTTTTTTTGCTCTAGATTTTAGCTTCCCTTGATCAACATGGTAGTAAACCGAACATCCAAATCTTCTCATATGAGAATATTCTGGTTTTCTACCAGACCAAGCCTCTTCTGGAACTAAAAAATTCAGTAGTGTTGATGGAGTTCTATTGATCATGTTAACAACCGTTGAAGAGACTTCTGCCCATAATGACTCTCTTAAACCAGTTTCACTCAATAAACTTATGACCTCCTCTAGAATAGTTAGCCACTCCATTTTGTTGCGGAGTATAAAGACACGTCTTGTGTCTCATAATCCATTTGGCTTTGCAGAAGTCATCAAAGATATTGTTACAATATTCCAAGCCATTATATGTCTTTAATGCCTTCAACTTCTTTCCACTTTGATTCTCAACTAATGCCAACCATTCAACAAACTTAGAGAATGCTTCATCTTTTGTCTTAAGAAAATAGATCCATACCTTTCTAGAAAAGTCATCCACAAAAGATATGTAGTACTGACACTTAGACAAATTTTGTGTCACGTTTGGAGAAACCCACAAATATGAGTGGACATACTCAAGAACACCCTTTGAAGTATGTTTTTCTGTCTCAAATGACAGCTTATGAGATTTCCCTAGTATGCATAACTCACACTGCTTCATCTCTGAAATCTCATTCTCCTTGAGTAGCTCCTTTTTAACCAGCAGTTGCAATCCCTTATTACTTATATGGCCAAGTCTACTATGCCATAAAGTGGTTTTGTCCACTGCTTCAATAGCTGCATTCATATGTTCTAGTTCTGGTTTTCCATCAAGAAAATACAAGGTGTCTTTGTAATCACCAGCTAGAACCTCCTTGTCTCCTTTAAAGACTTGTAATCTGTAGTTTCTAAAGTGAAACCAACGTGAGTTTCAAGTTGTCCCAGAGAAATCAGATTCCTTCTTGTTGTAGAAGGGTATCTCACTTTTGTTAACACAAATGTACTCATGTTGTAGTTAACTATCTTGACCTTTCCAATAGCTGTAATTTCACAATAGGTATTATTACCCATTAAAATTTTACCACCATCAATCTCTTCTACATCAAACATTAGATCATTCATGCATGTCATATGATATGAACATCCATAATTTAATACCCATCCATCCTTCGAATGTTGTTCAGAAGCGGTTAACATCACAGGCTCTGCCCATTGTGACTTACCAACACCAGCCTATGCTTTATCACTTCTAAACTGACTTGAACTAGACTGATTTCTCTTAGGAAAATCTCGCTGCAGATTGTCTTCACTCCCACATACCCAGCAAGCCCTTTTACCCTTCTCTCTGGACTTACTTATGTTGTTAGACCTTCCTTTTGATTTACTTCTTTTATCAGTTCTGCCTCTTGTTTGAACTACTAACCCTTCCTCTGCATTTTTCTGTTTACTGGAGATACCCTTTTCTTTTAATTCTAATTCTATGGAATAGGCTGACCTGATTATCTCCTTCAGTGTGATTGTATCTTTCCCACTGCTATACTTCAGAGTGTGTACCAAATGTTCAAACCGTTTAGGCAAACTGTTAAGAAGAATTGCAACCTGGTCCTCTTCACTCATCTCTACATTTAGGCTTGAGAGATCAGATATCAGCTTATTTAATGTATCCAAGTTCCTATCCAGGTTCTTGTCTTCATCCATCTTAAAAATGTAGAATCTTTGCTTGAGATAAAACCTGTGTGGCAAAGACTTAACTTGATATGTGTTTTCCAGTGCTTACCACATATCATATGCTGTAGGTTCTTTGATAACCTTTCTCTACACAATGTCTGCCAAACTCATACTCAAAAGATTCATAACCCTCTGATCCTTCTCCAGCCTCTTTAGATCAAGTTTTACTTCATGCTCAACTCCTTCTTCTTCCATCTCTTTTTCTTTACCTTTAGGATCTACAACAACTTATGGCTGAAGCACAGAGTCAAGACCTAAGATCTCCAATTGTGCCAAGATCTTATGCTTCCACAAAGTAAAATCACCCTCTCCATCAAATTTCTCCACCTCAAACATGTCCTGAATTGGCTCCATTTCACAAAAACTTGTAGCTTCACAAGTCTTATGTCCTTGAACTCAAACTCAGAATACCAATAATCAACAACAACTTTTGGTACAATAAATCTTGAACCGATGAAGATATGTACCTCAAATGAACACTCCTTTTAATCTTGATTAGAATCCTTAAAACTGAATAGCTTTAGCCTAGCTTTGCTACCACTGTTGTTGTTTCCTACAAGTATTCAATTCTGATTCTCAATTAAGATTGCAAGTAGTTGATTATACTTGTGATGGTTTGATTTTGTTTGATGATAAGCAGAAATTAAACAACACCAAGATATACGAGTTTGCAAGATCAACGTGATCTCAGAACGTCTCGGTGAGCTTTCACCAGCTAACAAGGGTAATATCCTGGATGCAAAGTACAAGAGAGATCCCTTACCAAGCTCACATCACTCACCTTACAGAGATTTAACCCAAAGAAGAACAACTAAAGATTAAGTTTTTATTTTCTCTCACCTTCTCTCTGTCTTCTTTCACTTTGTTGAATGTTTTTGTGAACTCCTTATACTTCTTCTCTCTCTAAGTGACAAATCTATATCTTGCATCCAATACCCTTTTTCAGCCAGCTTCAGCTTTACTCTTCTCATTGATTGACACCTATCAATGACACAGCTTCTTTGTTTCATGAAGCCAAAAAAAAAAACAGGTCTGATTGTCGTTTCCTTTTTGCAGGGTTTCTTCTTTCCAAACTTTCCTTTTGGGCCAACTTTAACCACTCAGCCCATACAGAAATAGAAGAGCCCACATGTCTGAGCCCAATCATAATCACGATAGTTAGCTTCAGGGTTCATGAAATTGACAGGTCAATGTATACGTGACGTCTTGAACAATGCAAGCTTCGGGAAAGAATTTGAATGTGAATATCATATGGTTAAGAAAGGTTCTTTGTGAAGAGGAGAAGTTCACAGAGTCATCAGAGGCAAAGCAGAATCGCATTTGATGTCACTCTGGAATATTGATAGCGCTGATTACACCAATAGAGAGTCGAGAAGAGCGGATGATAAAAGTCAAAGACTTAGAGGAGGAGACAATAGTTGTTGCAAAGCCAAAGATTTAGAGTAGGAGACAATAGTTGTTGCAAAGTCTTGACTTGGAGGAGGAGACAATAGTTGTTGCCTTCTTTCATTGGTGTTTTATGATTAAGAGAGTTCCCTTGGATTCTGAGAATCAGTGGCTGAGATTATAAAAGTCATTGAAATCAATATTGGAGTTTTGGTTTTGCAGAAGCACGAAAAAGAATGGCTGGAGCTTCATGGAAAAATGCTACGGGTCCTTGTTGTTGGTCTGATAAGGAAGAAGTTTTTGTCTATATGCCATCGTGGAAGAAACGTGAAGAGAATTAGTGAAGAGGGTTATTACCAGAAAAGAATGTTCGCCGGTGTCTGGTGTCTGTGAATCTAAAGGAATTTACTGGAACAATATAGAGAAAAGGTCGACACCAATCTCAGAATAGACATGTTCTGGTTCGGCTGCAAGTATTGCGAAATCATACCTCCTGTGCTGGGTTTGAGTCATCGATGTGTCTTCTCATGGAAAGAATATTTGGTCGCATGAAGATAAGTAGAAGCTTTGATGGTAAGAGAAGCAGTCGTCAGAAAATTAAAAATTCTGGCTAGAAATACAGAATGAGAAATGCAAAGGACAAGATAAAAGTCGAGATTTCTTCAAAAGATGTGTCTTGACTTGGGATTATGCATGATGGTCCAGAAATCAAAATCGACATGAGTGAATTGAAGATTTGAGGAATGATTTCTGAAATTATAAGAGAAAATCAGAGGCCATTCGAGATACTTCTCATGGCTACGTTGGTTATTCGGTCAAATACAAGGAGTGAAAGTTTCAAAGGCTGGAGCAAGATGTTGTATTTTGAGTGTGGAGTAATGATCTTCATGAAGTTGATGAAAGTTCTCGCCAGTGAAAGTCTTTTATGGTTGAAAGGAGACATGAGCTCAAGAATTTCCTCTCAGAGTTGTGAACAGGAAAGAATTGTACTAAGGTTTTGATGTATTCTTATGTACATATCATTAGTGATTGTGCAGCGATATAATATAAACTGGTTTACTCTTTTTCTCTTGGTTCAGGTTTCTGGTTTCCTTTGTCAGGTATTGTATATAAACCAGTCCCAATTGTACATTTTGACTAATCAATGAGAACGATATTTCTTATTAGGTAATATGGTATTAGAGCAAATAAAATCTATCTCTCTTTAACAACCTTCCGCTTCATCTTTCTCCTTCGATTTCTTCGTTTTTCACCGGATTCTTACCGGATTCTCACCGGCGATCATTGGATTTATGTTCTCTTCACTTCGACAAGCATATCCTCTCCATTTTCTCACGCAATTTCAGTCACGCCTTGCGATTCTACATCGATCGAGCAACTGAAGTTGGTATCAATGGGAAAGCGAAATTGCAAGTCAAAGTACAGAGCATCATCACCGGATCCACAGGAATATGGCTCTCATCCACCTTCGATGTCTGATAAGCTCAAATTAATATCCTAAAAGTACTAAAGTTTTGTCGGTTGTAATACTTAGGGATCGAATCCACATACACTCAAGAAAACACACAATAGATTGTATAGATGAAAATTAGGCTAAGTGATCAATGAAATTGAATGCAAGTACGTAAATTAAACAAGTTGTAAGTCGATTGGGAAGAAGATAGGTTCAGGGTATTTCTCAGGAAATCAATGAATGCAGATAAACTTATTAATCAGGGTTCAGGTTATGCACGATTCTTGAACTCAAATCACTAAAGTATAATTAACCAACTCTCGTTGCGAGAATTATCTAAGTCTAAATCCTAGAATTCCAAATCTCTTTACGAATCCTAAAGTCTAAATCAGCTTTTAGTTCAAGTTTGATTTGTTCACAAAACAACTAAACCAAATCTCTTTGCGAATAGTTATTTTGCTCACCCTAAGTTCTATCAGGTTTCTCTATCGCACTCTCGTGCCTAATCGATTATCCTAAGATCTAAGTTCCAGATTCGTCAACCTAGAATTAGCTATGAGAACAACCTAAGACGAAGAACTAATTCAGATTATGAACCCTAAACAACTAATCAACCTAACATTCAAAGAAATCCCTTATGAGAACCCTAAACCTAACAGGAGATCTACTTAGACATGATCAATGAAACAGAAATCATAGATGAATAGAATTGCATAAAAGAAATCAATAAGAAACAAGGGTTCAGAGTTGTCTCCCAAAAACCCTGGAACAAATCTCTCTCAAACAATCAAGAATAAAATAAAGCTTAGCCTAAACAGGTGGCTGAAAAACCTAATAAATAGGTTAAAACACGAATTGGGGCTAATTATAATTATTAAAGTCTTTTGGACCAAGGTGCAAACTTAAAACTTGTAAAAAGTCACGTTCCATTCTTTCTGAAGTCGGTATCGGTCGATACTGACTAGTATTGATCGATACCCTGCTTGCGTGTCGACTCTTCTGCTCGCCAGACTGGACTGTCTACACGAAAACCGGCATAACTTTCGATCGCACAGTTGGAATGTCCTCAAACCACTTCCAAATGAAAGCTAATCCATTTATCTGTCTTGTATCCAAATTTGAGCTCAATCCATCTGTGGAAAGTTCTTCGACGAATGATAAACTTCTGACGTCTCTGCATGACTCTGCATCTCCATATGCTCATTTTCACCCAAAACGGCTTTTTTCTCCAATTGTACTCCAAACGTGCTAAAACCTGAAAAGACTCTAGAAGACTACGAAAACACTAGAAAGGCTCTATAAAATTGACTTATATCATGGCTAAAAAGGGGTAAAAACCATGATATATCAACTCCCCCAGACTTAGCCTTTGCTTGCCCTCAAGCAAAACAGAAAACTAAATCAGAGAAAGAGGTTTGAAAACACGGAGACTCACATGTTCCTGAACCATCGTATTGACACTTTTCCTAAGCTTTCCAGATATCACCTAACCAGCTCCAAATCTAACCACCATGTACTTCTCCGTAGACATTCTCAACTTCCCAGACTCCACACATTATCTCACATCAATGTCCAATAAAGCCCTCATCGCTAGTTTCATCGCTGCAGCCAATGTTCAAGAACCTTCTAGATTCTTTCCCATACAATATCATGACAAAAGAACCACCCAATTTTCACACTTTTCGGTCTTGTTTCCTCTCCCCCAGACTTATTTCACATCATGTTTTCTTGTATATACATATTAAGGTTTGAGACGCGAGTATTGATGGTGTTTGCCACCAAATCCCCGGTTCTTCCCTTTCTATGTATCAAAGGCGTAGGCGAATAATGGTATCATAGAAAATTTTCCTAACCTCGCTTCCACCTTTGTGTGATCATTCCTTCTGAGTAGAATAATGGGATCGCTGGAAATTTTCCTAACCCTCTACTCAGAAGAAAATTATTTCATCTTCTCATGCTTTTATCTATTAACTTGTAACAGGGGAGAGGAATTACCATTACTTAATACACATGGGTTCCTTTGTCAGATATGAATGAGGAATGAAACTCTGTGAACATCAATCACATCGATGAAGTGCAAAATTTTGGCTCAGGCTTTAGAAGTACTCTGCTGGAGACATGGGTGTTTTCTAGTTAACTGGTCAGCCTTTGGATTTTTCATTAGTCGATCTAGAACTGATCCTGTAACACTGGTCACTCAAAAGCAAAATCAGAACAATAGATTCAAGCACATGATCATAATCTCCAACAGGATTTGACTCAATAAAAATAAATTTTGACTCAAAAACGACTGACTCTAAGAAAAACAAACAAAATGTCAGCAATTACCTCCCCCAGACTTAAACAACACTTTCCCCAGTGTTATCTAGTCTAGAGTCGGTAAAAGAAATCATAACAGTCGAGTTAATGCGTGAAAATCAGAGAACTTACCAGATTGGAGTAGGAGTGTCGATTGACACACAGCACTGGTATCGATCGATACCAGGCTTAGGTCGACACAGAAACTCCTTTCCAACGACAATGATGATCGTGGTGTCGATCGATAAAATGACTGGTATCGCTCGATACAGATCCTCTATAACTGATTCACGCCAAACACAAGACACAAAACATAAAACCAAAAACAAAAACAAAAACAAAAGACTTATATACAGACTTACCAGTGGGTTGCCTCCCACCAAGCGCTTGTTTTACGTCATGGGCTTGACTTTACGGACGATCAGTCAGGATAAGAATGAGAACTTGCTCCAAAACAAGCTCCACAACTTGACATCTCCAACTTCAGAATTCTGCTCAACATACCCTTCACAACATCCTTTCCTTTCTCTTTCAGCTCTGAAGTGAGAATAACTCTAACCTTAGAGAATGGTTTCGAAGTTCCCTTGCACTTCACCTTATATTCAATCGAATCTCCATCACACTTCTGAGGGATTAAGGTCACATGGGTAGCACTCTCGACTCTTTTGGTCTTCACCTTCTTCTTTGCCTTAGCCGTTTTGATGTCTTTCTTGGTGATGATAGAAGGACCATCTAAAACGTCTATGACAGTTGGCTCATCATAAGGCTCGTCCAAAAGATCAACCATCAATGTCTCTCCTGTAACAACAGTGATGCAAGAGATATGTTTGGGAGCTCTTCTAGAAGGAATGGCTTTGTAGGAGACATGTTCGTCAATGTATGAGAACGAGATCCTCTTACTGGGCGTGTCTATAACTGCACCAACCGTAGCCATGAACGGTCTTCCAAGGATCAAAGGCGTACTAGATCTTGCACTCATCTCCACAACCTGAAAATCAGCAGGAACTAAACAATCTCCTACTTTAACCAGCAAATCAGGGGTTGTACCGTATGGAACTGAGGTGGAAGAGTTCGCGAATGCGAGAGTCATCTAAGTAGATCTAATATCACCAATTTTCAACCTCTCTGCAAGTGTCTTTGATATGACATTGACGCTAGACCCTGAATCAACGAGAGATTCCTTGAATTCAACTCCAGAGATAGAGCATGGAACTGAAAATTTTCCTCGGTCTTCCCTCTTAGCCAACAACCTAAGACGAAGAACTAATTCAGATTATGAACCCTAAACAACTAATCAACCTAGCATTCAAAGAAATCCCTTATGAGAACCCTAAACCTAACAGGAGATCTACTCAGACATGATCAATGAAACAGAAATCATAGATGAATAGAATTGCATAAAAGAAATCAATAAGAAACAAGGGTTCAAAGTTGTCTTCCAAAAACCATGGAACAAATCTCTCTCAAACAATCAAGAATAAAATAAAGCTTAGCCTAAACAGGTGGCTGAAAAACCTAATATATAGGTTAAAACACGAATTGGGGCTAATTGTAATTATTAAAGTCTTATGGACCAATGTGCAAACTTAAAACTTGTAAAAAGTCGAGTTTCCTTCTTCCTGAAGTCGGTATCGGTCGATACTGACTATTATCGATCGATACCCTGCTTGCGTGTCGACTCTTCTGCTCGCTAGACTGGACTGTCTTCACGAAAACTGGCAGAACTTTCGATCTCACCGTTGGAATAACCTCAAACCACTTCCGAATAAAAGCTAATCCATTGATCTGTCTTGTATCCAAATTTGAGCTCAATCCATCGGTGGGAAGTTCTTAAACGAATGCCAAACTTCTGAAGTCTCTGCATGACTCTGCATCTCCATATGCTCATTTTCACCCAAAATGGCTCATTTTTTCCAATTGTGCTCCAAACGTGCTAAAACCTGAAAAGACTCTAAAAGACTACGAAAACACTAGAAAGACTCTATAAAAAGGAATTATATCATGGCTAAAAAGGGGTAAAAACCATGATATATCAATGTCTCGTGACAAGTCTTCTGATTCAAATCAGTCTCGCGATGTCTTTGGAGCTTCGGATCGAGCTATTCCTCGCAAATCTACCTCTTTGGATCATTTCGAGGTATCAAACTCCCCCAATAATATCCATTCTCCGTATCATCTTCACAGTTTTGATCACTCTGGTTTAGTCTTAGCTTCGGAAACTTTGGATGGGAATAACTATGGTGTTTGGATAGTTGCGATGACTACTAGTCTAGAAGCTAAGAATAAGATGGGATTCCTTGATGAATCGATTAGTAAACCAGCTGAAGATGATCCGTATTTCAAGATTTGGTGTCGTTGCAATAGTATGGTCAAATCTTGGTTGTTGAATATCGTCACTAAGAAGATCTACACAAGCATTCTATACTTTAAGAATGCATCTGATATTTTGAAGGATATACATACTCGCTTTCATAAATCAAACCTGCCTCGAATTTACAAGCTTCATCACCAGATCCACTCATCTCATCAAGGAAGTATGGATTTGTCATCATATCATACTTAGGTTCAAACCTTATGGGAAGAATTATCGAGTATTCAACCTACAGCCCATACTGTTGAAGACTTGTTAGCTGAAAGATAAATCAATCGTGTCATTGATTTTTTTCATGGGACTCAGTGACAATTATGAGAACATCAGAAGTCGTATTCTCATGAAGAAGCATCTACCATCTCTCTCTGAGGTTACTAATCTCCTTGGTCAAGAGGATAGCCAAAAGTCTGCAAGAATATCTTCTACTGCAGAGTTTGGTTCTGCCTCATTTCAAGTCTCTCAGATGTCTTCTAATACTCAATCTCCCCAGTTTCTTCAGTCTTCTTCAGGACATCAGTTAACTACATGATCAAAATTTCAGAAGAGGGACAGACCTGTGTGCATTTTTTCTGGCAAAGTGGGACATGTCGTGGACAAATGTTACAAGAAGCATGGTTATCCAGTTGGATCAAAACCAAAGCAGGGTTTTGGGAACAAGTCGTCATATGTTTTGGCTAATGCTGTTGTTGGTGAACATTTGGAAGAACAGTCTACTGATGTTGATGATGGTTTATCTCCTTCTCAGATACAACAGATAGTCTCTTTCCTTAACACCAAGCTCCAATCTTCTCCTCATGTATCCACTGCAACACCGGAAGTTCACTCTGTCTTAGTATCTTATGTGCCCTCTTCATCAACCGTGTGCCCAATATCTGGTAACTTCTACCCCTCTATCCTTTGTTCTTTTACCGAAATTGATAGGCCTTATGTCTGCTCAGTTAGCACCAATGTTTATACTCTAAATGCTTGGGTCATAGATACAGGAGCAACCAACCACTTCTCTTATAACAAATCCTCTTTTTCTAATTTTAAACTTCTCCCAAATACCACTGTTACCTTACCCACTGGAATTTTTGTGAGCATTGTTAGAATAGGAACTATACACTTGGGTAGTAATATGACTCTTCATGATGTCTTATATATTCCTCAATTCAAATTCAATCTTCTTAGTGTTAGTTCCTTAACCAAAATTATGGGTTGTCGTATTTGGTTTGATGAGTCATCTTGTGTTCTTCAGGATCTTACTCAAGGATTAATGATTGGAATGGGTAGACATGTGGCTAATCTCTACTTACTGGATATAGAATCAATTTCTCTTCAAGGTACTCAGTCTCCTATCATTGCTGCGACTATTTCTAGTTGTAATTTGTGGCATAAAAGACTAGGTCACCCTTCTATGTCCAAACTACAGCACATGAATGATGTTCTATCTTTCCCCAAACAAAAGAATAATGTAGATTTTTACTGCAAATTTTGTCATTTGTCAAAACTGAAACATCTTCCTTTTGTTTCAAACAATACTCTTAGTGAAAATCCTTTTGATCTAATCCATATGGGGTCCTTTTTATGTTCCAACTCATGATGGTTTTCGATATTTCTTGACTATTGTTGATGAATGTTCTAGAGCCATTTGGGTTTACCTCCTTAAACATAAGTCAGATGTTCTACAGGTCTTTTCCACCTTTGTAGAAATGGTAGAAACTCATTTTGATAGGAAAATTAAGAGGGTTAGTTCTGACAATGCTCCAGAACTAAACTTTACCAAACTTTATCAATCTAAAGGCATTCTGCCATTTCATTCCTGTCCCGAGACCCCTCAACAGAACTTTGTTATTGAAAGAAAACATCAGAACATCCTTAATGTTGCTAGATCTCTTTTCTTTCAATCACATATTCCTCTCGCTTATTGGGGTGACTGCATTCTCACAGCAGTTCATCTCATTAATCGTCTCCCTGCTCATGTTCTAGAAGACAAAAGTCCATTTGAAGTTTTAACAAAGAAAGTCCTTGATTACGATCAGTTAAAAACTTTTGGATGTCTTTGTTACTCGTCCACTTCCCCCAAGAGTAGACATAGATTTGATCTCAGAGCTAAAACTTGTGCCTTTCTTGGTTATCCAAATGGATACAAAGGCTACAAACTCCTAGACCTTGAGACTAACTCCATCATTATCTCTCAGCATGTGGTTTTCCACTAAGAGCTCTTTCCTTTTGTTGGATCGTATCTATCTCCGGAAGATCAAAATTTCTTTCCCGATCTGATTCAACAGCCTCCTATGTCGTCATCAATTCCTGATGCAGATACTTCTCCATCTTCATCTTCCATAGAGATTGTGCCTTCTGCCAATCCTATTTTTGATGTCCCTGAATCTTCTATTCACACATCACATATGAGGACTCGACAGCCTGCTTATCTTCAAGATTACTACTGTCATTCACTTGAATCTTCAACCATTCATGAAATCTCTCTGTTTCTCTCTTATGATAAAATTTCTCCACTCCATCTCTCTTTCTTAGTTTCCATTGATAAAGACAAAGAACCCTCAACCTATACTGAGGCAAAGAGACTTAAGGTTTGGTGTGGAGACATGGATGAGGAAACTGGTTCTTTGGAAGGGACTCATACTTGGCTCATTTGTTCTCTACCTCCTGGAAAAACACCTATTGGCTGCAAATGGGTGTACAAGATCAAATATCATGCTGATGGAAGAATTGAAAGACATAAAGCCTGACTAGTTGCAAAGGGTTATACTCAACCAGAGGGGGTTGATTACAATGAAACCTTTTCTCCAGTGGTCAAATTAACTTCAGTCAAACTCAGTCTTGCTCTCTCGGCTATCCATGGATTGTCTTTAACTCAGTTAGACATTTCCAATGCTTTTCTTAATGGCGATCTTGATGAGAATATCTACATGAAATTTTCACCTGGATATGCTGCAAAACAGGGGGACTATTTTCCTCCTAATGTTGTTTGCAAGCTTCAAAAATCCTTATATGGCCTTAAACAGGCGTCTAGGTAATGGTTTCTAAAATTTTCCTCAACTCTCATCACTCTGGATTTTGTTCAGTCATCATCTATCACACATGTTTCTTAAAGATCACTGATGTGCTTTTTCTCTATGTGGTTGTCTACGTTGATGATATCATCATCGCCTGCAATAATGATTATGAAGTTGATCTACTCAAATCTCAGCTGAAAAGTCACTTTAAGCTTCGAGATCTTGGACCACTGAAATATTTTCTTGGCTTGAAAATAGCTAGATCATTCGAAGGTATTAATATGCTTTGGACCTTCTGGATGAAATAGGATTACTTGGATGTAAACCTTCCAGCATTCCTATGGATCCTCATGTGAAGTTTTCCAAGGATACTGGTGGTGATTTGGTCGATGGAGATTTATATCGTCGACTCATTGGTAGACTGATGTACTTACAAATCACAAGACCTGATATTACTTTTGCAGTAAACAAATTGAGCCAATATTCAGGTACACCTTGTAAGGAACATCAGCAATCTGTTTATAAGATTCTGCATTACATCAAAGGTACTATTGGGCAGGGCCTTTTCTATTCTGCTAAATATTCCTTGCAACTTCAAATGTTTGCGGATGCAGATTGGGCATCCTGTCTAGATACTAGACGTTCCACTTATGGATTTTGTTTGTTCTTGGGCTCTTATCTTACCAGTTAGAAGTCCAAGAAACAGCAAGTGGTGTCTAAGTCATCTGCTGAAGCAGAGTATCGCAGCCTCTCTTTTGCAACAGATGAGTTAGTGTGGCTGACTAATTTCTTGAAGGAACTACATATCACACTCTCAGCACCTACTCTACTGTTTTGTGACAACATCTCAACTATTCACATTGCCAAATATCCAGTCTTCCACGAACGCACCAAGCACATAGAATCTGACTATCACAACGTCCGTGAAAGATTAGTTGCAGGTTTGTTCAAATTAATGCATGTGCGCACAGGTGAGCAACTTGCTGATCCATTCACAAAGAATTTAAACTGCCAGAAGCAGCCTAGAAGAAATTAAATTGATAAAAGCAGCAAATTCTAATTCACTAGAAAACTAGATATTGGATTGAATTAAAGCAAATATGTTTCATGGGGTATACTCTTAAAGTGAATATTATGAGGTTAACTGATATACCCATGTGTATTTATAAAAAGATTATGGATCAATGGGATCCTTGATTTGAACATAATCGAAACTCTTGAAGAGTTATTGGAAGTTAAAATTTGAAGAAAAAATGACTTTAAAAAGACAAAATTGTCTTCAGGTTTTCCAAATTGTAAATCTAAGGAAAAAGATGTTATCTCAAAAGATCATTGTGTGATTTGAAATAAAGAATGCTCACATGTGTTTGGTCTTGAAGTACCACACTTAAAATGCTATTTGAGTAGTTTATTGATCTCTTTCATGATTGAAAGATGTACTTTCATATAACAAGAAGGAAAGTCAAAACAATACATTTTACAACAAGGAGCATGAATAGCTCGTATGTACAAGTATATACAATATGAATGTTTAGAAGATTGTATGTAAAAAATTATTTGGCATGAAGTCCAAATAGACGAAGAAAATATCTTCTATATATGAGAAGGATGTTATGGACCAAAAGTCCAATAACCTAAGAAATTATGATAATCATACGATTGTATTAACTAAGGTTATGTTTATATCAATTCTATAAAGATGATATATATGATTGGAATGCATCTCTTGAACAAGATGCTTCTAGGGAGAGAAATATGATGATGTGCGTGGCTGTACTCTTTTTCCTTATCATGGTTTTTATTCCATCGAGTTTTTTTATGAAGGTTTTAACAAGGCAGCAAATAACACGCAATTGATAGACACCTAAGGGGGATGTAAACATAAAAGTCTATCACCATTCCAAACATTATTGAGATCATCAGAACCAAACAGAAAGATCAAGATGTATCCATCTGCGACACCCATTAATTGCAGAAGAGTGACGATGTAAGTCTACTACAAATTCGTTCAAGTAAAGATTTGGCGGACTTATTTACCAAGACGTCTCCAACTGCTACTTTCAAGAAGTGGAAATCATATGGGAACTGATGCCGGAATCTCAGACAGCCAAAACAGCGCATCTGTCTGAGACAATGAGTCAGCCATCGACAAACCTTCCCTCGAATAGTGCAAGATTTCCGGTGATGCTTTCATCACTTTCCAATCCATGCGCCCCAATTTCTCATCTATCCGCTCGGCTCAGCAACATTCCAGACCTGTTACTAAGATCTGCGCCTCCATCACCATCTCTCGAAGCCTTGGCTCGCCGGAAAACTCGCCGGAAAATTTTTCCGGCGATAGTGCCGTCGGTCGGTCCTGGCAGTCGGACTTTTTTCCTCGAACGATCATGCACCACCAATTCCTCGATAACCCATGCCCAGTTCGAACGCCCCTCAGCCCATCCTTCCCTCAGGGAGTTGCCCCCTATACATAGCATTAGTGCACATTTCCATATTTTCACCACTATACATTAATTTGACTAAGGAGCTGGGATTGATGTAAAAACAAAATACTTGGAATTTTAATCTGATTTGTTGCAGGCATCATAAGGATAATGAAAGATATTTTCTGGTAAATTTTCATAGTTTTCTGAGCACTCTAGCTATATCTTTTGTATTTTACAAAAATCAGGTAATCATGGCCCAAGCGGACGTCGGGGGCAACATTTGATCCGCCAGCAAGGTCCTAAACTCTTTATTGATATAAGATCATTATAATTCACGAGATCGTGCATGTATCTTAATTTATATCTTGACATGTGTCAATGTAATAATATAAATTTTCGAATTTTTAGTTATTTATATTTAAATAGATAAAAAATGTGTTTTATAAAAAAAATGAAAGCTAATAAAATTACGGTAGAAGGCAGTTGATATTTCGTCGTAAAGTTAGATCGTCTCAAACATTTCAAGTGATGTCCTCATGAGGGGGAGTAATAACGCGGTACACTATTTTTCCTTTAAATATGAATTTTTTTCATTGGGTTTTTCTAGTAAATTTTTAATGAGATAGCATCTAACGCGTGGATGGAAATTCAAAAAGCAGGGTTATGAATATTATGTGGATGCCCATTATAGACCCATTAGAAAGTTCTAGAATATTTTAGGTTTATTTATTCCCCAAATTCAACTTATTTCCCAAATATTTGTATAAATTGTTCAATAATTTTCTCTATCTTTTTTATTCACAACATATTATTTATTTATTTTAATCAATAAATTTAATATTTCAACTAAAAAAACACATTAATCAATAAAAAAATCTCCTTCAAAAACGGGCTGTAGGTAAAATGTTCGAATCAAGTGGCTCGGACGTCGCTGGTCCATTTACTTACTTCCAAGTTCCAAAGCATAAAAATAAAATAAAACAAAATAAACAAAATTTAGAAATGTTAAAGATAATAATTATCATCCTTATCATTATGTAACCGACTTGATAAGTCGGCAAGAATACAGTATAAATAGAGGTAAAGTTACTGTAAAAAGTAACAAATTGAAAACGAAAGAAATGATCTTCTCTCTTCTCTCTGATTTTCTTTCTCACCAGTGAAACAAAATATATATATAATAATACATATACACATAAATATATATTATTGTATCACAGTTCATAACACGTTATCAGCACGATCCGTTTAATTACCGAAAAGGTGAGGTTTAATTTATGTTCGATCCGTTTATATTTATTTTCGGGATGATAGGCGCTGCCTTCCCCGTTTATATTTATTTTCGGGATGATAGGCGATGCCTTCCCCTAACCGATCGTTATGGTAGGCTCTGCCTTCACGATCATGATCATATGGCGGACTATGTCTCCTCAGATCATATGGCAGGTTATGCCTCTTTAAATACATGGTTGGCTTATGATCATATGGCATACTATGTCTCCTCGGATCACTGCCTCCATAAAATAAATGTCCCCGAAGACATTTATGAAAGATTCCAGAAGAACCATATAACAAAAATAATGTCCAGAAGACATATTTAAAATAAAAATGTCCAGAAGACATACTTAAAATAAAAATATCCAGAAGACATATATAAAAGCGTTCTTGAAGAACTGCTTCGTCCAGAAGACGTTTTAAATTATTGTTCTTTTAATTTCTGTTTATTATCGTAAATTATATGGAAGGCTTGCCTCCTATATTGTTTTAAATTCTGTCTTTATTATGCTTACGAATTTTATTGCTTTGCTTTAAAATTAGAAACTTAAATTGAATTAATGAATTATTATATTATGTATTCAGTTATCATGTCAAATTTGGCGAAACTTGAAATCGCTGCCCTTGATATTTCTGGTAATAATTATATGAGATGGGCAGTAGCCGCAAGGATGCATTTAAAGGGAAAAGAGCTCCTTGATACCATCGATAAATCAAAAACATCTCCTGAAGAGAAAAAGGCAAACGCCATGATATTTTTATTCCACCATATCCATGATGGTTTAAAAGATGAATATATCACGAAAGAAGATCCTGCAGATCTTTGGCAATCACTCAAAGATAGGTTTGATCACCAGAAATATGTGATCTTACCAAAAGCTAAGCATGAGTGGTTAAACCTCCGGTTTCAGGATTATAAGAGCGTTAGTGAATATAATTCCGCTCTGTTTGGAATTACTTCCATGATAATGTTATTTGGAGAAAAGATAAGCGATTATGATATGATCGAAAAAACTCTCCAAACATTTCATCATGGAAACATAATCCTGCAGCAACAATACCGAGCAAATGGATACACGAAGTATTCAGAGTTGATGCATGTTCTCTTGGTGGCAGAACAAAATAACGAACTCGTGACGTTAAACCATCAGTCTCGTCCAACTGGATCAGCTCCATTCCCCGAAGTCAATGTTGCATCATCCAACTATAATAATTGGCAAAATGGGCGTGGACGCGGTCGAGGTAATGATCGTGGTCGTGGACGAGGATATGGACGTGGACAAAAAAGAAAGTTTTGTCCTAATGATGCCAATACTGGAAGAAATAATAAAAGGTTCAAAGGAAATGAAGTTGGTCGCGTGAATAATAAGCAACATGAGAATGCTTGCTACAGATGCGGCATAAAAGGACATTGGTCCCGTACCTGTCGTACGCCGAAACATTTAGCCGATCTATATCAAGAATCACAAAAAGTGAAAGGAAAAGAAGGTGAAACCAACTTCATCTATGGCGAATCTGGACCTCCTTTTGATGGTATAAATGATGATATACATCTCGATATTACTGATATGTGGTTGGTCCCGAAGATATCAACGAGAGATAAAACGACTAAGATTTTCCTGAAGAAGAAAATATGACATGATGTATATAGTTGTGTTAATCTTCCTGAAGAATAAAATAATGTTTATAAATGTGCTTTTTGTTGTAAAATAGTTTTATAAAGCTTTTGCCTTGTTTATTAATGTTCATTTTATGAATAGTTTAAACTCAGAAAATGTCAAAATCTAAGATCGAGGATGGAGATATATGTCTGGCAGATAGTGCTACAACGCACACAACACTTAAGGATAATAAATATTTTTCCTCTCTTAAAATGAAAGATTCCGCCGGAAGCGTGAATACTATATGTGGTAATGCAAAAATTATTATGGGCTCCGGAAGAGTCAGTTTTTCAATGCCAAGGGGAACAAAATTTGAGATAAATTATGCATTATGTTCCTCTAAATCTTCTAGAAACTTGTTAAGTTTCAGAGATATCCGCAGAAATGGATATCACATAGAAACTATGGATGAAAATGACACTGAATATCTTTGCATCACATCAGTTACTCCAGAGAGAAAAATTATATTGGAAACATTACCAGTATTAATCCTTCGGATTATATTCCACAAAAATAAATCTGATTGAATCATATATTACGGTAAACCCGAAGTTTACAGATTCATTTAAAGTCTGGCATGAACGACTAGGGCATCCTGGTTCAGTCATGATGCGAAAAATTGTGGAAAACTCTAATGGCCATCCTTTGAAAAACCAAAAGATTTTCCAATCGAGCGAATTTTCATGTAATGCTTGTTCTCAAGGAAAACTTATAACTCGGCCATCACCAGCCAAAATCGGGAATGAATCTCCAGTATTCTTAGAGAGAATACATGGTGATATATGTGGGCCAATTCACCCACCATGCGGGCCATTTCGATACTTTATGGTATTAATTGACGCATCCAGTAGATGGTCACATGTGTGTCTATTGACTACACGAAATACGGCTTTCGCAAGATTCATTGCCCAAATAATCAGGCTAAAGGCACAATTTTTTTATTATACTATAAAGAAAGGAAGGCTTGATAACGCTGGTGAATTCACTTCACAAGCCTTTAATGACTATTGTATGTCATTGGGAATCGATCTTGAACATCCGGTTCCGCATGTTCATACACAAAATGGCATGGCTGAGTCTTTGATTAAACGGTTGCAACTCATTGCTAGACAGTTAATATTGAGAACAAAACTCCCAATTTCAGTATGGGGTCATGCTATCTTGCATGCAGCGGCATTGATTCAGATACGACCGAGTTCATATCATAAATATACCCCATTACAGTTGGCGTCTGGCCAGGAGCCAAATATATCCCATCTTCGTGTTTTTGGGTGTGGGGTTTATGTTCCTATAGCCCCACCGCAAAGAACAAAAATGGGGGCGCAGAGAAGATTGGGAATATACATCAGTTATACATCACCAAGTATAATCCAGTATCTTGAACTGCAAGCTGGTGATATATTTACGGCACATTTTGCCGATTGCCATTTTAATGAAAGTGAATTTCCAGCGTTAGGGGGAGGAATTAAAGAAATTCTGAAAGATGTTACATGGTGTACACCATCTTTGTTGTACCTTGATCCCCCTACAAAACAACGCGAACTTGAAGTTCAGAAAATAGTACACTTGCAAAATATGGCAAATCAGTTACCATATGCATTCACAGATACAAAAAGGGTGACAAAGTCCTATATACCCGCTGCGAATGCTCCGTCAAGAATTATTGTTCCGGAAGAACAAATTGATGGAAAAATAGCAAATGAACCCAAGGTTCAGTTGAAAAGGGGGAGGCCGATAGGCTCAAAAGATAAAAATCTCCGGAAGAAAAAGAAACTGGGAGAACAAAATGAAAATGGTCCAGAAGAACCACATACAGAGAAAAGTCCTGAAGACGAAAATGACAAAGAAAAATATGAGATTTCCATTAACTATGCCCAAGACGGAAAAATCTGGGATAGATATGAAATAGAAGATAATGATGGAATTTTCTCATTCTCTGTATGCAAAGAAATTGATTATGAAAGTGACAATCCAGATCCAAGGTCCATATCAGATTGCCAGAAAAGATTTGATTGGGAGAGATGGAAAATGGCCATAGAAACTGAATTGATCTCCCTCAATAAACGAAATGTTTTTGGACCTATTGTCAATACATCCAAAGATGTAAAACCGTTTGGGTACAAATGGGTTTTTGTACGAAAAAGAAATGAGAAAATGAGGTAACAAGATATAAAGCCCGTCTTGTTGCACAAGGATTTTCTCAAAGACCGGGAATTGATTATGAAGAAACATATTCTCCGGTTATGGATACAATAACATTCAGATTTTTGATGAGCCTTGGGGCATCTAAAAATCTAGAAATGTATCTTATGGATGTTGTGACAGCATATCTATATGGGTCACTTGATAACAATATCTATATAAAAATCCCAGAAGGATTGAAAATGCCTGAAGCATTAAGCTCAAAATCTAAAGAGATATGTACGGTCAAATTACAGCGATCACTTTACGGATTAAAACAATCCGGGCGCATGTGGTATAATCGCTTAAGTGAATATTTGCTAACAAAAGGATATGTGAATAATGCAATTTGCCCTTGCATCTTTATTAAGAAATCCTCATCAGGATTTATGATCATCGCTGTATATGTTGATGACCTGAACATAATTGGAACTCAAAAGAAAATTGATGATGCAAGAACTCATATGAAAGAAGAGTCCGAAATGAAAGATCTCGGAAAGACAAAATTTTGTCTTAGATTACAGATAGAGCACTTCCGAGATGGAGTATTTGTGCATCAATCAAATTATACCAAAAGGATCTTACAACGCTTTTATATGGATAAAGTGAATCCTTTGAGTACTCCAATGGTTAATCGATCTCTCGATATTGAAAAAGATCCATTCCGACCTTGTGAAGATAACGAGGAAGCGTTAGGTCCTGAAGTACCTTATATGAGCGCTATAGGTGGACTTATGTATCTTGCAAATTGTACCCGACCGGATATAGCATTTGCTACAAATCTACTTGCAAGATTTAGTTCGTCACCTACGCGTAGACATTGGAATGGGATAAAACATATATTTCGTTATCTTCAGGGAACAATTGACTTGGGTCTATTTTACCCTCGAGACTCCAATTTCGATTTAGTCAGTTTTGCAAATGCAGGCTATTTATCAGATCCACATAAAGCTAGATCACAAACCGGACACGTTTTTACAATTGGAGGTACTGCAATATCTTGACGTTCTCAGAAGCAGACTCTAGTCGCCACTTCCTCAAATTATGCAGAAACTATTGCGCGTCATGAAGCATATAGAGAATGTGTATGGCTCATATCTATGACTCATCACATTAAAGAAGCAAGCGGAATAGTCACAAATAAAGAGCCAACGATATTGTTCGAAGATAATGCTGCATGTGTCGCTCAACTCAAAGAAGTTTATATCAAAAGTGATAGAACGAAGCATATTCCTCCAAGATTTTTCTCTTACACTCGAGAACTCGAGAAGATTCAAGAAATCGATATCCAGTACATTCGTTCAAGTGACAATGCAGAAGATCTCTTTACAAAGGCGCTTCCCACAACAACATTTAGAAAACATATTCAAAGTATCGGAATGCGCCATCTACGGGATTTATGAAGAGAATACTATATCCATCATTTCAGGAGGAGATTACGTCACTGTACTATTTTTTCCTTGTCGTGGTTTTTATCCCATTAGATTTTTTCATGATAAAGTTTTTAACAAAGCAGTACGTAATACGTTAGCAGTGATGAACAATTAAAGGGGAGGGTTAAAGATAATAATTATCATTCTTATCATTATGTAACCGACTTGATAAGTCGGCAATAATACAGTATAAATAGAAGCAAAGTTACTGTAAGAAGTAACAAATTGAATACGAAAGAAATGATCTTCTCTCTTCTCTCTTCTCACCAGTGAAACAAAATATATATAATAATACATGTACACATAAATATATATTATTGTATCACAGTTCATAACAAGAAAGAAATTGAAATCTCTGAGATTTTTCGTCCCTAAAATTAAGTAAGAAAGATCGAAAACAAAAGAAAGAAAGAGGAAAATTAAAGTAATAGGAAGGGAGACTACAAGTTCAATAGAGTCCATTTTTCTTACTCCCAAAAAGCAAAACCTTCTCTTCATTTCGCATCAGATCTACTCTCTTCTCTGTTTGATTCTCATATCTTTTGGATCTTCTTCTCTTGAAATTTGATTTTATCTCCATCGGATTTTGGCTACTGGATTTTTCCGATTTCGCTGAAAAATCCATGAAGGAATCGGATCTGACCACCGAACCCATCGCCCAGAACATCATCAAGCTAATCAGCAATGTCTGTTTCTCGGTCTTCGTCTTCACTGTTCTCATCTTCACAGTAATCGCCGTCACTTACCAACCTCCAGATCCATGGCTCGAATCCGCTCCAGCGCTTACGAAACTCCTCACGGGAACCGAAAACGCTACTTTCAGAATCGACGGTTCTATCCTCAACACCGGTGAAGACATCGCTTCTTCTCCGGTATCAGCTCCGACGAACTCTACGGGACCCGTTACGGAGGCGACGATCGAGCTATCCGAGGAGAAAATCGGGAATATGACGGTGAATTCTTCTTCTGTGGATTGTGACGATCTGAAGATTGTCAATTGCTCGGATCCGAGAGTTTTGGTTGCGATTCAGAGGTTTAATCTGAAAGTTTTCAAATCAATTGTGTTCTTAGAGTATGAAACTCCGGTTAACGGATCGAATTCAGACGAATGCGATGTTTCTTGGAGGTTTAGGAACAAAAAGGAGAAGTCATGGAGGAGATATAGAGATTTCAGGAGGTTTAAGTTTGGATTTGGTGAGAATTGTACTTGCAAAGTGTTTCACACTAGTGGTTGGCATTCTGGTGTCAATGCTCGTAGGTTTAGGACCAAGCCAAGAGCAGGCGGTCCAAAGGTTGTGCGCGGCGATCCCGAGATCAACGATACGATCCCGTCTCTTGGTTCGCAGACGAATTTCAGGAGAGGGAAGTATTTGTATTACTCGAGAGGAGGCGATTATTGCAAGGGTATGAATCAGTATATGTGGAGTTTCTTGTGTGGATTAGGGGAAGCAATGTACTTGAATCGGACTTTCGTGATGGATTTGAGTTTGTGTTTGTCTGCAAGTTACAGCTCCAAGGGGAAGGACGAGGAAGGTAAGGATTTCCGGTATTATTTTGATTTTGAGCATCTCAAAGAAACGGCTTCTATTGTTGAAGAGGAAGAGTTCGTTAGAGACTGGAAGAAATGGAATCGGTCGCATAAACGTAAAGTTCCTGTTAGGAAGGTTAAGACGCATAAAATTTCGCCTTTGCAGCTTAGTAAAGATAAGAGCACGATTATATGGAGGCAGTTTGATGCTCCTGAACCCGAAAACTATTGGTATAGAGTATGCGAAGGGCAAGCCTCAAAGTATGTCGAGAGGCCGTGGCACACGCTGTGGAAATCAAAGAGATTAATGAACATTGTCTCCGAGATTAGCGGGAAAATGGACTGGGACTTTGATGCAGTTCATGTTGTTAGAGGCGAGAAAGCGAAGGACAAGAAGCTCTGGCCGCATTTGGATGCAGATACATGGCCTGATGCAATTTTGACCAAACTTAAAGGATTGGTTCAACCGTGGAGGAAATTGTACGTCGCTACTAATGAACCGTTCTATAATTACTTCGACAAGTTGAGGTCGCAGTACAAGGTTCATTTACTCGATGACTATAGCTACTTGTGGGGAAACAAGAATGAGTGGTTCAATGAGACAAGTCTATTGAACAATGGGAAACCGGTTGAGTTTGATGGATACATGAGAGTAGCTGTTGATACAGAGGTGTTTTATAGAGGAAAGACGCGTGTTGAGACGTTCTATAACCTTACCACGGATTGCAAAGACGGGATCAATACATGCTGAAATTGATCGGTTCAGGTTGTGATATGTTCTCTTTATTACTTTTGTACCAACCATTTCATTTTATATTTGTTTGTTTTTGTATTCAAATCAATTATGCTTTTGTTGTTGCCTTGTGTTCACTAGAAATTGATGTTATTGGTGGGGGAAATGTGTACGTAACGTTTACATCTTTTTGACACAGTTTCTTAAATCCTGTAAGAAGGCAACATTAGTTACCGGTTCTTGAGATTTTGATAAACATGGTTAGTCTCTTAAATCGCGTTCTAGATGCTATACATTTCTACAATTGTAGCCTGATTCTTTGTCAACTAGAAGGAAATAGCTGATTTGGGTTATGTTTGTTTCTGGTTCTGCTTTTAAGTCGCTGTAGTTCATAAACGGATCTTTATAAAAAAAAAACACATGTCCATTACAACACAGGAGCATGATCTCTTGGACTTGGACGGCTGTTTAACCTGATAACCGGGTCTGTGGATCAATTAGGTCGAGTTGGGGTTGGAAGAAGGCCTGTGCATCCCGGAACGGAAACCAATCCCACCTGGAAACGGGAAAATTGTCAATCTAATGTCTATTTAAAAAAGGAAAATTGTCCAAAAAAAAAGCATGAACTTTCAAAATTTGGCCATTCAAAGTATGAACTATCGTGTTGATAGTTTAAATCATTAATTTCTGTTGGTTTTAAATTTAAATCACAAGCTTCTGTTAATTGTGTCAAATTACAAATGACGTCAAATCGACAAACGAAATAGATTAAAAGAGATTAAAAAACCGTTGTACATCACGGTTAAATGATACTACGTCGTTTCTTTTTTTTTCTTAAAACTCCAAATCACGAAAATCCTAACAATATTTTTGGGCTTTTAAGAAAAAAAACAAAAAAAGAGAAAACGACGTCGTATCACTTAACCGTGATTTATTACGTTTTTTTAACCTCGTTTTATCCGTTCCGTTTGTCGATTTGACGTCGTGTCTAATTTGGTTCAGTCAACAGAAGTTTGTGATTTAAATTTAAAGTCAACATAAATTGATAATTTACATTGTCTACGCAATAATTCGTATTTTAAATGGCCAAAATTCGAAAACTCATGCTTTTTTGACAATTTTCTCTATTTTAAAATGTTTAATTACTGTGTGATTAGAGTTGGGAAAAAAATTTCGAACCGAACCAAAATTTCCGAACTCAAATTCGAAGGGAATATAATTTTTGTATACCGAGTTACTCGAACCGAACGGAATCCTAACCGAACAGAACTTGAATTGTATGAAACCGAATAGAATCAAACGAATTAATCGAAATTTGAAAAACAATTAATATTAATTAAATATATAAAAATACATTTAAATATACTAAAATCTAGTATAATTTTACTTAAAACTAATTAATTAATTAATTTTTTGATATACATTTTTTTTGTCCAAAACCAAACCGAACCTAAACTCAAACCATACCGAATTATTAATAATCGAACCGAACTAAACCGATATAAAATTTAAGCCGCATGAGACAACTTATTTTCTAAAATACAATAAAAACGGAAACCGAATATCCCGAATCTAACGGAATCAAATACCCGAATGCTCATCCATATGTGTGGGTATTAAAAAATTTAAAACAAATGAAAATTATACAAAAAAATTCCCAAAATCTACGAAATTTGTCCAAATTATTTCCTCGCTTACTATGCATATTCAAAAGTTCAGAGAGATCAGATAGGTGAATAATTAGCAGAATTAAAGAGAACATCGAAAAGCGAGGAAATAAACTTAGATATTTCTACAGGCGCAACATGAGTGGGGCGAGTGCAAATCCTTCTCTGTACAAAGACAAGCATACATAGTGATATAATCTTTCTTTTTGTTAAAGGGCTTACTTAAATTAATTGAATGTTAACAAAATACAAAGAAGCAAAACCGAACCAGAACTAACGCTATACAGAACAGAGAAAACAAAAGCAGAGGGTACAAAGAGGGATAGAGATTGTCTATCACAACAATCCCTAACAGAAACAAATCACCAACCAAGTGAAAGAAGAGAGAAGCCAAAGGGCTTTGATCGGTCTACAAGCTATCTTGGCGACCATAGAGGAATAAGACGGTCACCATGCCTCGATCCCAAATTATGAAGAGCTTGTACCTTGTTTCGAACCACCGTGAGTATCTGCAGAAATATTTGTCGCAGACGGAGAGAGATACCTTGATGGAATCTACGGTTGCGTTCCAACCATAGCTCATAAGTTGTAGCTTGCCAACCTTGAACTACCGCTAGAGATAAATCTTTTGAGGTAGTGGCGGATGTTAACCAAGCAAGGACTGCATTCCAAGAGATTGGGGCAGAGAGAAAAGTTAGAAAGGAGGTCACCTGCTGCCATACCTCGGCGGAGTAGGAGCAATGAAAGAAGAGGTGGTCTCTGGATTCGTTTGAGGAGCCGCAGAGAAGGCAAGATGTTTCAACGTCTAGCCCCATGTAGACACTCTGTCTAATGTCGGATTTCTGTTAAGAATGAAGAGCCATGCTGTAATAGCATCCTTTGGGATAGCAACTTTATTCCAAACCAAAGGGAACCACTCCACTGTTGGTTTTGAGACTCTGATTTTGTTCCACACATCTTTTGATGAAAATTTTGGTTGCTTTTTCCCTTCGATCTTCCAAACAGGGTAGTCACTACGTGAAGATGGCCTGATTTGAGTGATGAAGGTGAAGAGCTCTAGCTGAGAGTCTGATCTGGCTGGTGGTAGACTCCATCCCAGAGAATTGATGCGATCCGAAACCAGAGTATCGAGTGGAATTCCCAAACGAGAAGGACCCTGAGGTCCTAAAAAACTGATAAGAGATCCAAAAGGTGTCTAAGGATCCCACCAGAAGTAAGAATCCTCTCCATTTCCAATGTATATGCTTAGAAACGTCAATGCTTTCTGTCTCAACCGCAAAAGTTTCCGAAACATCCAGAAGAAGTTATTACTTTTTGCGTGTTGGTAGGATAGGGTAAAATTACCCACCACAACATCCCTAACCTGCATTGGTTTGGTTCTGTTTTACTATCCTAGATTATAGATTATATCACTATGTGGGTAATTTTACCCTACCCTACCAACCCACAAAAAAACCATGTTTAAACTACCCTAAAAATACCCTACACTGTTAGAATTACCCAAAAAAACCATAAGCTTCCAGGGTTACCCGCATGGACCCTAACTATTTTTTCATGTTTTTTATGTTTAATTACCATTAATATTTTTGGCAAATTTTGAATTAAATCTATGAGTAACAAAATTAATTTTGTTATGTTAGTGATAAATTTTAACGGGAAAACACATAATCATGTTTTTAACGGGAAAAATAAAATTTGCGTTTTTGACGGGAAAATGTGATTTTGCGCGTTTTCAACGGAAAACCAAGATTTTATGTTTTTGGCAGGTAAACGTTATTTTACGTTTTCGCGGGAAAACGAAAAAATGCAATTTTTGTTTTTTTGATGGAAAACGGAATTTAACGTTATGGCGGGACATGAGATTTTACATTTTTGGCGTGAAAACGAGATTTTATGTTTTTAGCGAGAAAATGAGATTTTGCGTTTTTGGAGAGAAAACGAAATTTTAAGTTTTTGGAGAAAAAACATGATTTTACATTTTCGACAAGAAACCGAGAAAAATGCAATATTGCGGTTTGATGGAAAAATATGATTTTACATGTTTTGCGTGAAAAATATATTTTACATTTTTGAGTTTTGGCACACTAAAAACGAAATATCTGAAATTTATCGAATATTATTTTTGATTTTATATATAATATTTTTAAGAATTAAAACGTTACTTGGATGATTTTGTTTAACCAAAATTTGATGATATTTTATTATAAAATGGTTTTGAGAATTTAGTGATTTAATAAAAAAAAAAATCATCTGGGTACCCTAAACCCTGTAGGGTAATCCTCTCTGAGCCCATATGTAAAAGAGTATCCGCTCGTTTTGAGCCCTCTTCTTGTTATACAAAAAATGTAGAGTTATGGGCTTAAAATTTGTTAAGGGTTTTGGGTACCCACCGGGAAAATACTCATTTTTAACATCCCTAATACAGGTGGAAACCATGGTTTAGCTTGTCCCACCACTTTGCTGATGAGCCTGCGACTCCTAGAAGAGTCTGACAATGGAATAGATCTGAGAAGGCGCAGCCATTGCACCATTATTGTAGTCTCCACAGGCCCGTCTCTTCTTGATCGAAGGAATAAGCGTGATTTTGAGTTCATCGAGTGACAAAATATGCCTTTCAGGGAAAGGATTGTTCCACATCAAAGTGTTCATAGGTGGTGCAACAAACAATGGTTTTCTATAGTCCCAAGCTCGTATAATGCAAATCAGAAGATTATCACAAAGCTCACCAGCAATCTATAGAAAAATTAAGTGGTTTCAGATCACAAGATGTAAATTCTCAAACTCTATATGGTGTCAAAAAGTGAATTCAAATTCAAGATGTTTACCTTGCCTATGGTGTTAGCAGACAAAGGAGCATTGACTAAAACATCAGCCCAACATCCAAGCTCGATGTGAAGCACAGGATCGCCGATCTTGTTCCAGCTTGACCACTCATTTTCATCAATATATAGAGTCACTTCATGTGAGAGAGAGTCTATCAAAGAAATGCAAATATGATTTCGAGACGACGACTCTCACTTTTGCCCATTCTGTGAAACAATGGCAGAGATTGCCGAATTTGATAGCGGCGACGCTTCTGCTTGCAGCAAGTAGTACACGGGGCTTACACGGTGCGGGTTTCACTTCCATGTCTTCTATGCCCCCCCCCTTTCAAACCACCGATCAGAATGACTTTCGACTACCTCCAGAAAACATCTAACTCAATTACCTACAACTTCTATGAAGGCTTCAGAAGCTAAATCCGAGCGTAGGTCTTTCTTTCAGCTTGGTCTTTCAGACATTTCGGCTGGCTTCGGCGAGAGCTTCCACGCCGGGCGAGATTGGGCCGGCACAAGAGGCCGGTATTTCCCCTGGTCGAGTGAAGTTTGGATACCGGGCTGGTGTGTCCGGTGAGTTTTGCCCGGCATGAAGTGTCCTTCATGCTGGTACCGGGCCGGTATGCATGGCCGGTGCAGGGGTTAGTCTCTCGGCCAGGCGGATACGTCTTTAGTAAAACCTCGATAACTCCCTAACCAGATGTCCGAATTATCTAATTCAAACTCTTCTGGATAGCTTACTCACTCCTCTACGACTTCCATGAAGGTCAACGAAGCTGATTCAGATCGGAAGACCTTCGTCCAGTCACATATTTCTGGTGTCTCGGATGGACTTTGCACTATACTTTGGTCCATTTCTCCAAATATGCCCAAATTGGCCCTTGAGTAACTCCTTCGTTAGTCTGTCCAAATTTCTCACGAGAATCTATATGTGAAAACATGTGATTTCGCGATTCCAAAGAGATGAATTTATTTCGACATTCCAATTTATCATGGTGTAGTCTCTTCAGCTCTCCTACCTCACTAGCACGAAACCTCAATCTTTTCCAATGAAGCATCTTATGTGGAACGCTTTTAAGAACAATTCACATCGGCATTGTTTTGTTTTCCGGCTGAGCTTCTTCTACGACTGGAGTCCACTTCTATACAATCACTGGAATATCCACGATTTTCCACATCCCTCTCCGTATAACACGATTCCGAACAGAGCCATCTAGTATTCTAAACTTCATCGTAGTTTGATTAACAACAAACACATCGACTTTCAGATTCTTATCCCGGAGAGTCCAGATTTTATTGATGATCATATGAACTTTCGCAACATGAGGTGTTGTCGAAAAAAAATTTTCCGATGACGATCTCTTCCCGCAAAGGAGTAGAACCTTCAATAATATCATCTGGAATCTCCACCGTTGTAGAAATTTCAATAATCTCATCTGGAATCCGTTGTAGAACTTTCAATCATCAAAATTTTAAGATTATGCTTCGAGAGGCTAGACTTGTTTTGAACAATAGAGGACCAAAGTGATTTGGTTAAAGAAGGTTGCGACGCCCCTCTATGCCCATCAAATCTTCCCTGACGACGATTTCTCTATCCACCAGAACTGAATTCCCTACCATACCTACTTCCACTCCTAGATTGCTTGATTCCAAACCCTCCGGCGATACCCTCTCCTGAATCCGAGGTGGAGAAGCAGTCGTTGCCGCCATACTTGCAGCCAACAAAAACCCTTGACTGTGAAACTTTAGCCGCCTAAAAAATCGCCTGCCATGTCACTCTTCACTTGTTTCTGAGTAAAAAAAAATCTCTATAGTAATTGTGCAGTGATAATCTGATGTGGCGTGCTCATATCGATTCTCTCTCACTTGATTTTTTTTCAGATTATGTGTCGTATTTTCATTCGTTATGATATGCTGACATGTCTAATTCACTTAAAACGAACCGGCGTCGAGTTAATATGTCGTTTGGTTTGAATCATAACCCGAATTTTGACCACATAATCTCGGTTTAATGCTCCAATCCGTTGTCGATTTTACTAAAACCGACTTTTACTAATTAGCTATAACCGACATTTACTAAAACTGATATCGTATTAATCGTGTAATTCAATTTCATAACTAAAACTGGTAAACCATAATGATTAAAATCCTAACGATACCGATTTATAGTCGTCGGCCACAAACAATTAACCTAATCATTTGCTTCTTCTTAAAGTCCTATAAATATTAGAGCATTTATTTCCAAACAACCCTAAATATCTCCAGCCGCACCTTCCGAGCTCTTCTATGCTGACGAAAAAAGTAATCTCCATTGCCATTGATAGCCATATCTTGTTGAAGCTGTAAACATCGAATTGTAAATGAATGATTGAATGAATATAATTAGAGAATGATTTACAAGGTATATATAAGGAGATTACAAGAGAGACACTAGGGTAAATATATTGACATATGATTCATTTCCTTATATACTCTACATGCCCCCTCAAGATGAAGGGACTTGTGTCACTCCAATCTTGCCATATAATTCTGAGAATCGTGCGCGTGAGAGTGGTTTCGTCAAAGCGTCGGCAAGCTGGTCCTTTGTTGAAACATGTGACACTCGAACGGCTCCAGATTGTACATTATCTCGGACAAAGTGATAGTCAAGAGCTAAGTGTTTCATTCTTGAATGGAAAACCGGATTTTCACTCAAGTAGGTAGTGCCGACGTTGTCACAATAGATAACTGGCGAAGATGGTATAGTAATGCCAAGTTCTGTGAGAAGAGAACAGACCCATCGAAGTTCAGCTGCAGTATTTGCCACGGCTCTATACTCAGCCTCAGTTGATGACCTCGCTACGCCTTTCTGTTTCTTCGAAGACCATGACTTTGGAGTAGAACCAAGATAGATAATGTATGCATTTGTAGACACATAATCATCGACATCACCAACCCAGTCCGCATCAGAATATGCGTGTAATGTAAGAGGAGAGTCAGCGCGAAGAAAAATACCATGAGATAGAGTACCGGCGAGATAGCGGAGAACGCGCTTAGCCGCTTGCCAATGATCATCCGTCGGGGCGTGCATAAATTGAGAGAGTTTGTTTACCGCAAACGCAATATCTGGTCTTGTAAAGGCCAAGAACTGCAAGCTGCCAATCACCATTATGTAAGTACTCGGGTCTGATAAAGGTGAACCAGATTTGAGTGATAGCTTCGGATGAGGAGCCATTTGCGTGGAGACAGGTTTGGCATCGAGCATCTTCATCTTGGTTA
This sequence comes from Eutrema japonicum, assembly GCA_030161315.1. Classification (NCBI taxonomy): domain Eukaryota; kingdom Viridiplantae; phylum Streptophyta; class Magnoliopsida; order Brassicales; family Brassicaceae; genus Eutrema; species Eutrema japonicum. The sequence goes on along the minus strand of BSQW01000012.1, from coordinate 17,301,291 downwards.
GGAGATCGACAACGTACTTTCTCTGCATCAGATGAAGACCAACAGCTGTGCGAGTAGCTTCAATGCCCAAGAAATAACTCAGATGCCCAAGGTCTTTCAGAGAAAACCGGTTAGCAAGCGCAGAAATCACCTTTGTAACAAGGGCATCACTACTTCCAGTAACCACAATATCATCAACATAGACCAAGATATAGACCACATCAGCACCTCGAATGTAAGTGAATAACGATGTATCTGCACTTGAATTGCGAAATCCAGCAGCAAGAAGAGAAGCTTTGAGCTCTTCATACCAAGCACGTGGTGCTTGTTTTAGGCCATAAAGAGCTTTGTTTAGCTTACATATATGATGTGGACGATCTGGATCGACAAATCCCGGTGGCTGCGTGACATACACCTCATCATTTAGAGTTCCTTGGAGGAACGAATTGTTGATGTTGAGTTGTCGTATCGTCCATGAACGCCGAACAGCCTGTTGTAGAACCAAGCGCACCGTCGTCGATTTGATTACAGGGCTGAATGTCTCCGAATAATCCAGCCCGTATTGCTGATTAAACCCCCGTGCCACTAGCCTCGCCTTGTACCTGTCAAGCACACCATTAGGAAGGTACTTAAGGGTAAATATCCACTTGGTAGGGATGACATTTTTATTCGGTGAAGGTGGAACCAAATCAAAAGTGCCATTCCTAGCCACTGCATTGAATTCAACGGACATGACATTCCTCCATTTTTCATCTCTCAAGGCTTGATTCACGGTGGTGGGAATCATGGGTGTTTTGGCGACGGCGAGGGAGTATTTAGGTTTTGGTTTGGTGATGTGATTTTTGGCTCGGGTTTGCATAGGGTGGTGGTTGATCGGTGGAGGTTGATTTAGTGGTGGTAATGGTGGAATTTCAGTCGCCGATGACGGTATTGGAGGAGAGGGAGGAATTAACGAAGGGGATGAAGATTGATTTTGGTCGATATGTGGTGTTGGGCTTGATGATATTGGGCCTGGATTTATGTTGGGTGAGGTAGGATTTGGGGTTGATGAGAGTTGAAGTGGAGGGCCCAGATTAATATTTTATGGGATGTTACGACTTGTATGTCGCGTTGGAGATGACGACTCGTCGGGGAGAGGGGATGCCGGAGTCGGTGACAAGTGCAGTGGCGTAGTTGTTGACGGTGACAGAGGCGGAGCTGTTGGCGGCAGCCGAGGTGATTGTTGGTCGTGGTGAGGATCTGAACTGGGGGGCGCGATGGAGGGAGCTGTGACGAGCGGCGTTGATGGCACAATCGCAGTTGGTGGTTCAATAGCTGGGTTGGCTATATCTGGAGTTATCTCAACGGGAATCGATGGCGCTGCAAACGGCAATGAATTCTCAACAAATTGCACATGACGAGATGTGTAAATCCTTCCCGTTTCTTTGTCGAGACACAGATACGCACTCTGCGTGAGTGAGTACCCAATGAAAACACACCGAGTCGATCGCTTCTCAAGCTTGTGTTTGGTATACGGTCTAAGCCAGGGGAAGCAGAGAGAACCAAACACACGTAGCTTTAGATAATTCGGTGGCTGCAGGAATAATCTTTCATATGGCGTTGCATTGTTGAGAATTGGACTTGGAAGGCGATTGATGAGATACACTGCTACGGAAAACGCATAAGTCCAGTAACTCGGTGGCATTGATGATTGGCCTAGAAGAGTAAGACCAGTTTCAACAATATGCATATGCTTGCGTTCAGCAATTAATTCCGTTGTGCTCCGGTGTATGTGGCGGGCTCGTGAAATGAGAGATCCCATGTTCAGACAGGAAGCTGCGAAGAGCAATATATTCACCGCCGTTGTCGGAGTATAAGGTACCAATCTTCCGCTGAAATCGATTCTCAACTAGAGTTTTGAAGGCAATGAAAATTTCCTGTGTTTGCGATTTGTGTTTAAGTGGATATAGCCAAGTATAGCGAGTGTGGTGATCTGTGATAACTAAATAATATTTGTAGTTATCAACAGAAGTAATTGGTGATGTCCACACATCGCTATATAGAAGCTCAAGAGTATGATTAGAGGTGATTGTATTTGTAGAGAAAGGGAGTTTGTGGGTTTTGTTGATGAGACAATTTGAGCAAGGGAGGGTTTTATTCAAAGAGTCAGAAACAGGTAATGAAAATTGGGAAACAATTGTTTTTAAAAATGAAAAAGATGGATGGCCAAGTCGATTATGCCAAGATGTGATGTCTGTTTTTGGTGTAGGGGAAGCAAAGTTTGCGGAAGGGAAAACGGAAGAAGCCGGCCACTCGTACAGCTCATTCTTGGTACTACCTTGGAGCAATCGGGCCCCCGTGCTGAGATCCTTCAGCCGGGGAAAAATTCAACAGAAACTTGGTTATTATTGCACATACGATATACCGAGATAAGATTGCATTGTAAATCGGGTACGTATAAGACATCTTTTAATTTAAGATTGCCAGTAGGTGTAGAGATGAAAGAGGAACCAGTATGTGAAATGGTCAGGCCTGTTCCATCTGCAATTGTTACCGCTTCACCACCATTGTAAGGTTGATGGAGAGCCAGGTTATTGAGATCAGAGGTAAGGTGGTGAGTCGCACCACTGTCCATGATCCAATTAGCAGTATTGTATGGGGCAGCAGCTAGGTGTGCTCTCGGCTGCCACGGCACCTGCATGTTTAGCTGAGAAGGATTAGACACACCACCGATCTGCTAGTAATGAGGGCACCGTCTTGCACTATGGCCAGTGACGCCGCAAATTTGGAATTTGCCAAGGTAAGGTCGCGGCGTGTATTGTGATTGTCGAGGAGCAAAATGTTGAGGTGACTGCCAGTTGTTATTCCCACGAGTTGGCTTGTTTTGATACTGATTCAGATTGTTGCCCTTGTAGTTGACAGCATTGGCAGTAACGGGAATGGATGGTGAAGAAGTCATCATGGATTGAAGTTTAACCTCTTGATTGAGAATCTTCTCATGGATCTCTGTGAGTGAGGGTGGAGAGTCTCGTGCTTCAATCTGATCCACGAGAGGCTTGTAATCATCTGACAACCCTTCGAGAATATAGTCAATCTGGTCCTCATGATCAATAGCCTTTTTAAGGAGTGCTAATTGATCGAATCTGGTGGTGAAGCCCTGGAAGTACTCATTGACAGATTTAGTACCTTTGGTCCAGTGCTTGAGTTGTTGCGTCAATTGTTTGTAGTGACCACGGGTCGGCGCAGCGTAGGTGGAGGTAAGTGTGCTCAAGATCTCAGCAGCGGTTTTTGTCTTTGACAGGAGAGGCTGAAGGGAGTTGGTGACGGCACCAAGCAAGGCACTGTAGATCAATCGATCCTGCCTTTTTCAGAGTGTGTATGCGTTGTTCGGAGAGACAACGCCATCGTTGGTGATGGTGAGTGGTGGAGCAACGGTGGATCCATCCAAATGCCCTGCGAGACCGTAACCGTCAAGCAAAACATGGATTTGAAGACTTCACATGAGGAAATTGGAAGCATTAAGCTTGGTGACATTGGTCATATTGACATGGAGTAGTGTGTGAGAATCAGAAACCATGATAGCTTCAGAGGATGCAGCTGGTGAATCTGTGGAAGACATGATGAAAAGAGGGGAGGAAGATGAAGTTTCGAGGAGAAGAAAAGTGGCGGCTTAAAAAAAAAATATATATATATATATATATATTTTTTTTTTAGGTGTTTAGGTATCTTTGCTCTGATACCATGTAAATGAATGATTGAATGAATATAATTAGAGAATGATTTACAAGGTATATATAAGGAGATTACAAGAGAGACACTATGATAAATATATTGACATATGATTCATTTCCTTATATACTCTACACGAATATCTTCATGAACTCTGCTATGAAAAAAATATTCTCCATACCCATGCGATCTGGAAATTTCAAGGTGCAAGCTGAGAATAGTGAGCCACGTCGAACATGTTTTTTCATCGAAACCATTGTTGACATCTCGGGATTAGTGAGTTCTTCTTCTTAATTTTCATTTTTTCAGAAGATGAAGAATACCAGCCAAATAATGATAGATCGTGACGCTGATGAAGAATAATAACAACAAAGAAGAAGAGAAACCCTAGAAGAAGAAGAAAAAAGGAAACCCTAGAGAGCTCGACATCAAGAAAATTATACAAAAAAAAAGGAAGAAGAAGCACATCAAGCGTGTATTGTCGAGGACGGAGAAGAAAAAGAACAAGAAGAAAGAATGTAATTTTCTTTTGATCGAAAAAGAATATATTATTTAGGTTGTTCTGTTTGTTGGATTTCATTAGGGATGTTGTCATGGGTAAACCCACCCCATTTAGACCCACCCCATTTATACCTATACCCATTTAAACCCATACCCGTTTAAACCAATTTAGTTTTTGGATCTAACAGGGTTACCCATTTAAACCCATCAGAATTGTTCTTACCCATTTAGACCCATTTAAACCTATTTATATCTATATGTGTGTTTTTCATTATACATTTATAAATACTTTTGTTGTAAATGATATATATGTTTTAATTATCTTGTTTAACCAATGAAAAAAAATATTTTCAACTTTAATTTTCGATTTAATTATTTTTGTTATAAAAATATTTTATATATGTTTATAATTTAAAGAGAATTAAAACAAATTGTAATAACATTTAAAAATACATTAATAAAAAAGGATTTACTTTTTAGCACTGAAAACATGAAATAACATTTTTGATTGGAAAATAAGAAAAAAAATGCAATTTTGCTTTACTGACAGAAAACAAGATTTTACGTTTTTGGCGGGAAAAATAATATTTTATGTTTTTGGTGGGAAAACGAAAAAATTACATTTTTGGCGGAAAAACGAAATATACGTTTTATTATTTATTATTTATTATTTATTATTTATTATTTATTATTTATTATTTATTATTTATTATTTATTATTTATTATTTATTATTTATTATTTATTATTTATTATTTATTATTTATTATTTATTATTTATTATTTATTATTTATTATTTATTATTTATTATTTATTATTTATTATTTATTATTTATTATTTATTATTTATTATTTATTATTTATTATTTATTATTTATTATTTATTATTTATTATTTATTATTTATTATTTATTATTTATTATTTATTATTTATTATTTATTATTTATTATTTATTATTTATTATTTATTATTTATTATTTATTATTTATTATTTATTATTTATCATTTATTATTTATTATTTATTAATTATTAATTTAAGTGTAAACATGTTTAAACGGAGCCCATTTATTTTGATTGAAACCCCTTTTATTATAAACCCATTTATTTCAAACTGTTAAATGGGTTTAAACGGATTTTGTTTTTAAAACAGAACTCATTTAGACCAGCGAAATCTGTACCCATGACAACATCCCTAGATTTCATATACGTACTGTTCGTATTGGTTTTGGGGAAACTCGATCTTTTGATCGAAGACTATGAAGTTTTTGTAATTGAAAGTCTCTCTCTGTCAAATTTTATCATCTTCTATAAGGTCTTGTGATCAAGCCGAGTATGGTGTTGCTATCATTCTCTCGGTCATTTTAGTTTTATTTGTTGGGAAGGTACGTTCTTGTTTTCTCTACTTACAAAGTTTTGCTATTATAACTTTTTAAGATTTTTGTAGGCTTCATTGATTTGAACACTATGTTTTCAGGTTATTCCTCGAGCTATATACTTTAGGTATGGATTGGCAGTGGGTGCTAATATGATTTGGCTTGTCCGCATCTTAATGACTCTCTCCTACCCGATATCTTTTCCTGCTGCAATTGTATCCATTCACGGCAAAGCGGTTGGCAAGGGAGATGAGATTACACATGATGATCCACAATCATAAGTGGAGCACTTGATTTGACTGAGAAGACTGCTCGAGAAGCCATGACACCGATTGAATTTATCTTCTCCTTGGATGTAAATTCAAAGTTGGATTGTTAGTTTGGTTCTCGACTGTTATAGTATTATGAAACCTTCTGTTATCTCATTGTTCATATTGCACCGGTCATATAGGTTAAATGTATATGGTTATTTGTATTCTTGATTCTGAAGCTCGATCATGGCATTCAGTTCGGTAACATATTTTACTATGTATCCTACATTGCTTTGCTTGTGATTAATCTCCTAGGGAAGCTATGGATAAGATTCAAATACGAGGCCACAGCCGCGTTCCTGTCTACTACGAGAATCACAAAAATCTTATTGGGCTTCTCTTGGTAGGTGTTGTTGCATTTTTACAAAGAGATACCCTTATCAGCGCAGTGGTATACGTCGCATTCCAAGGTATTTCCATTATCATTTTGGCTGCTCTTTTTGCCACTTTCTTTCCCTGGGCATCTCTGTGTAGAATGAAATTCTTATTGTGAGTTATGATAACACAGGTTCCGGCTGATATGCCTTTGTATGATATATTGAATGAGTTTCAAAAAGGGAGCAGTCACATGACTGTAGTTGTGAAGCTTAAGGGGAAAAGCAAAGGTTCTCTTTCAACTTTGCGTGAAGCAAACACTTACTAAATCAATACCCCAAGTAATGACTCCGAGTTGACGGCACCTCTCTTACTAAAGCGAGAAGGAGAGCATGAAAATGTCACTGTCGATATTGACAAGATTAGTCGACGATCTTCCTTACCAAACAGCGAGACTGGCAGAAACGGGTTCTCACATACTTCAGAGGAGATTGAGGATGGAGAAATAATTGGTATCATCACATTGGAAGATGTGTTTGAAGAACTTTTGCAGGAAGAAATTGTGGATGAAACAAATGAGTATATAGACATACATATAAGGTTTCAGGTGGCGACTGTAGCGGCAGTGGCCATATCATCATTAAAGTCTTATTTAATTAACGAAGAAAAAAGACCAAACTCGACGAACAATGTACATAGCAATCGTTTGACAGTCACAATGTACATAACAATGTACATGGATTATTCCAGCTTGATCGTTCAAGCTTAAAGTGGTTTTTGGTGCACCAATTGTTAGTGAAACACACGTTTTTTTTTAGGACGGTGGAATAAGTTTTGATAGGTGAAGGGTTGGTTCACCTATAAAAAGAGGCTAGAAAGTCAACATTTGTTGGCTCCTCATCTTGTATAAATACTGATGCAAGGAGAAGAAACATATCAACCCAAATTCAAAATCCAAAAAAAATCCCAAAACAAGAAGAAGAGGAGAAACGTGAGAGAGAGAAAGAAAAAAATTATATATATATATTTATTTAGAAATTCTTTTCTTTTTGAGAAATTAAGAGTGATTTCTCGAGTGTATTTGGGTTCGGGTGTGAGTTGAGAGTGGTGTAAAATTTCTCGATTGATAATAAAAGATCTGCAGCAAGTCCGGAGACGTAGGTAATATTGGCCGAACTCCGTTAACAAATTGTGTGTGTCTTATCGTTCTCATAATCTGATTTAACGGAAATTGGACGTTATTTCCTAACAACTGGTATCAGAGCGCGGGTTGGGTGATTTCGGTCAAATTTCATGCGAGGTTACTGTTCACGTGAATAGTGAAATTTTGTCGGCGACATCGGTTTGTCGACGGAGGTGTTCAAATACACGGTGATTCGCAAAAATAATCAGAAACGATGGGAGGCGAAGATGGTTCAGCACACGGTATCGGGAAATTTGACGGTACAGATTATGCATTTTGGAGAATGCAAATCGAAGATTATCTGTACGGAAGGAAGCTTCATCAACCACTGAGCAAGAGGCCTGAGAAGATGGATCAGGAAGAGTGGGATCTCCTTGACAGATAGGTTCTGGGTGTTATTAGGTTAACACTGACGAAAAACGTTGCTCACAACGTTGCGAAGGAGAAGACCACGGAAGGACTCATGAAAGTTCTCTCGGATATGTATGAGAAACCTTCAGCAAATAACAAGGTATTTCTCATGAAGAAACTCTTCCACTTGAAGATGGAAGAAGGTGGCCCTGTTGCAGCACATGTGAACGAGTTAAACACGATTGTCAACCAATTATCATCCGTTGAAATTGAGTTTGATGATGAAGTGCGAGCACTGATTTTGCTGGCATCTCTGCCAAATAGTTGGGAACCAATGAGGGCAGCGGTTAGTAATTCTGTGGGTACTCAGAAACTTAAATTTAATGATGTTCGAGATCGTATCCTTGCGGAAGAATTTCGTAGGATAGACTCTGGCGAAACATCAATGAGCTCTGCTTTCATAGTGGAAAACAGAGGCAGAAACCAAGACATAAACAACCGGAATAGAGGCAGATCAAAGTCAATGAATGGAAGAAGTCATTCCAAATTCAAGCAGCCTACTTAATGCTGGAATTGTAGAAAGACAGACCACATCAAAAAGAATTGTTGGGCACCACCGAAGAAGGAAGACAACAAGGGAGGCGGAGCCAATGCAGTCACACATGAAATTGTTGATGCATTATTAGTGTCTGTTTATTCTCCAAGAAAAAGTGAAGCTCATGATGCAGCTGTAAACACCGCCAAAGCATCGATCTCCTATGTTGATAGCCCGATCGATTCTTGGGTTCTTGACTCAGGAGCATCATTCCACACCACACCACACCAGAACATAATGTAGAATTATGTTGCTGGAAATGGTGGAAAGGTATATCTAGCCGATGGTTTACCTTTGCAAATAGTTGGTATTGGAGATATCAACTTGAAGATGTCAGATGGACGCGTGTGGAAGATCACAAAGGTTAGACATGTGCCAAAGTTGATGCGAAATCTGATCTCAGTAGGATAACTTGATGATATAGGGCACAATGTCAATTTTGGTGGTGGAGCCTGGAGAGTAAAGAAAGGTTCTATGGTGGTTGCTAAAGGTCATAAAAGAGGCACTCTTTATATGACGATGAGTTATCAAGATACAGTTGCTGTTGTCGAGAATGCCAAACAAACCAAGTTGTGGCATTGTAAATTGGGACACATGAGTGAGAAAGGCATGAAGCTTTTGGTAGCAAATTGCGTGCTTCCGGATCTGAAGACGGTGGATCATGAGATATGTGAAAGTTGCATCCTTGGAAAACAGAAACGTGTTAGTTTCTCAAAAGAAGGTAGAGAGCCAAAATCTGAGAAGTTGGAGCTGGTGCACACTGATGTGTGGGGACCCGCATTTGTCGCATCACTAGGAGGTCCGTACTACTATGTGACCTTTATTGATGACTCCACAAGGAAAGTGTGGGTCTACTTCATGAAGAACAAGTATGAAGTGTTCTCGGTTTTCAAAAGATGGAAATCCATGGTTGAGATTGAGACGAATCTCAAGTTGAAGTGCCTAAGGTCTGATAATGGGGGAGAGTATATTAGCGAAGAGTTCAGAAGATACTGCGCTGATAATGGGATAAAAATGGTGAAGACTATTCCTGGAACGCCTCAACAAAATGGAATAGCTGAAAGGATGAACATGACCTTGAATGAGCGTGCAAGGAGCATGAGATTGCATTGTGGATTGCCTAAGACATTTTGGGCGGATGCAATCAATACCGCAGCCTTCTTAATAAACAGAGGACCGTCTGTTCCATTGAGATTCAAGATCCCTGAAGAAGTTTGGAGCGGAAAGAAAATAAATCTTTCTTATCTAAAAGTGTTTGGCTGCTTAGCTTATGTTCATGATGATAATGCTGCAAGAAGTAAACTTGATGCAAAATCTAAGAAGTGTTACTTCATTGGTTTTGGTAACACGGAGTTCGGTTACCGGTTCTGGGATGACAAAAATCGGAAGATCATCCGCAGCAAGAATGTTGTGTTCAATGAAGGAGTCTTGTACAAGGATAATAAAAAAGAAAGCTCAGAAAAGAAGGAGTATGTAGCTGTTGATTTGGGAGATATTCAAGCACCAGAGTTGCAACAGGATACCACAACACTAGAAGAACATATTTCTCAAGAAGAGAATAGTGAGGCAGATGAGAATGATGATTCCGAAGAGATCCCACATACGCCAGTTACAGAGTTGCGATGGTCAAACATAATCATCAAGAAACTTGTAAGATTTTCTCCATCGCTCAACTACATTCTACTCACAGATAAAGGCGAGCCTGAATGTTATGAAGAGGCAATGCAAGTTGATGAATCGATTAAGTGGGAGCTTGCAATGAATGATGAGATGGACTCGTTGATGTCCAATCACACGTGGGAGTTAGATGAGTTTCCTAAGGAGAAAAAGACATTGCACAACAAGTGGGTCTACAGAATAAAAGAAGAACATGATGGAAGCAAGCGTTATAAAGCGAGGCTTGTTGTGAAGGGATTCCAACAAAAAGAAGGCATAGACTACACATAAATCTTCTCTCCTGTAGTCAAGTTGGTGACAATTAGAACTGTTCTTGGCGTGTTAGCAAAGGAAGACTTACATCTTCAATAGATGGATGTAAAAATAGCATTTCTTCACGGTGATTTGGATGAAGAAATCTACATGAAGCAACCCGAAGGCTTTGAGGTCAAAGGAAAGGAAAAGCTAGTCTGTAAGCTTCAAAGGAGTTTGTATGGCTTGAAACAAGCTCCAAGACAATGGTATAAAAGGTTTGACAGCTTCATCAAAGGTGCTGGTTTTTGAGGTGTGAGGCTGACCACTGTTGTTACTTCAAGAGGCTTGAAGAATCCTACTTGATATTGCTCCTGTATGTTGATGACATGCTTATAGTGGGAGCAGACTTGCATGAAATCAATAACTTGAAGACGAAACTCTCAGAAGAGTTTGCGATGAAAGACCTGGGAGAAGCAAGACAAATTCTTGGGATGAGAATTAGTATAAGCAAGGAGGGTCTTAAGTTATCACAAGAGGAGTATGTGAAGAAAGTCCTCAAGAGGTTTAATATGGATGACGCGAAACCAGTTAGTACTCCCCTGGCAAGTCATTTTCGGTTATCCAGAGATCAGTCCCCAGTGACTGAAGACGAGATGGCATATATGGATAAAGTCCCATATGCTTCTGCTATTGGCAGCCTGATGTACGTGATGGTATGTACAAGGCCAGACATTGCACATGCAGTGGGAGTCGTTAGCAGGTGTATGAGTAATCCCGGCAAAGAACATTGGGAAGCTGTTAAGTGGTTTTCAGATATCTGAAGGGAAATCCAAGTTTATCATTGTGTTTCATGAAATCTGAGATGGGATTGCAGGGATATGTTGATGCTGACAATGGAGGTGACATTGACAGTAGGAAGAACACATCCGGGTATGTATACACTTTTTGTGGTACTGCAATTTGTTGGGTTTCAAAATTGCAGAAAATTGTAGCTCTATCAAGCTGTGAAGCTGAGTATGTTGCGGTGACAGAGGCAACAAAGGAAATGATTTGGTTACAATAATTTCTACGAGAGCTAGGCCGCGACCAAGAAAAAAATGTGTTATACTGTGATAGTAAGAGTGCCATTGATTTGGCAAAGAATCCAGTTTACCATGCTCGGACAAAGCACATACAACTTCGGTATCATTTCATCAGATCAGCTTTGGAAGATGGAGTGTTGGTGCTTGAAAAGATCCCAGGAAGTAAAAATCCGGCAGGCAATCTAACAAAGGTCGTGCCGTATGATAAGCTGAGGTTGGCTTGCTAGAGTAACAAGCTTAGAGGACCTGCTGCATTATCAAGGTGTGAAGACAGATTGAAATCAGTCTTCAAGTGGGAGATTGTTAGTCAAACACACATTTTTTTGTAGGACGGTGGAGTAGGTTTTGGTAGGTGAAGGGTTGGTTCACCCATAAAATGAGGCTAGAAAGTCAACATTTGTTGGCTCCTCATCTTGTATAAATACTCATGCAAGGAGAAGAAACATATCATCCCAAATTCAAAATCCAAAAAAAATCCCAAAACAAGAAGAAGAGAAGAAACGTGACAGAGAGAAAAAAAAATTAGATATATTTTTTTTTTTAGAAATTCTTTTCTTTTTGAGAAATTAAGAGTAATTTCTCAAGTGTATTTGGGTTCGGGTGTGAGTTGAGAGTGGTGTAAAAATTTTCGATTGATAATAAAAGATCTGCAGCAGGTCCGGAGACGTAGGCAATATTGGCCGAACTTCGTTAACAAATTATGTGTCTTATCGTTCTCATAATATGATTTAACAGAAATTTGACGTTATTTCCTAACACCAATTAAGTTTGATTGTTATGATTTGAGTTTTGGCCTCTGTTTTTTATTTGTAGTTGCTGGAATCATGTGTGGACGATTCAAAAAACTATTTTGAGAGTGTTTCCTTGCAACGTTGATTGGAAACATAATCATGCATTTGTTTTATTTTATTTCTTGATTCCTAGATATGATCATTGAGGATAACGTACAAGAAGTAGAATAAGAAGAACGTATTACAAGAAGAACAATAAAGATGAAGAAGAAGAGAACGAATTCGAATAAAAAGTTTATTTGATGACAAGAAACATATTTATCTTTTTTGGATTCAATCCGTCGTCGACCACAAGTAAATCCTTAATGTCTTTGATATCGTCCCAAGTTTCAACTTTTTATCTTTATTTTAACTTGCTTTTAGAAGCGTTGCGTTCCTTGATCTTGACAATTCGTATCTGTTTCGTCTTGCTTTTTCATTCAGATGATGTATCGTGAATTTCTGGAACTCCGGATCTAGGATTTTTTGTAGAAAAGGGTAGTTAGGTTTCTATAATAACAATTTTAAAAAGTTAATATTGCAAGCGTGATTAGCTTTTGTAGGTTTGTAATCTCTAATTAATGTGTTGTTGAAAAGGTGACCAGAGAAACCACAGAATAATGACACAAACTCAAAGAAAGTATGATCCGTACATTGGAGAGATCTTTATCTTTGTAGTAGTCTCTTTTTATAGAATCACGTAAGGAAGAGATGTTGGTTTATGAGTTTATGAGTTGTGGTATTTTAAACCAATTATTAGTTCATATAATACTTAAAAAATTACTAACGAATTTAAAAAGCTTCTCAAGACTTCTGTTTTGACTTTTGACAGTAGACAACGACAGCGTACAAAGAAACATTGATGTTTTCCCTGTTTCGAATGTTGATATTTTGCAATGCGCAAACATCAGTCTTTGCAAATACATCGGTCTTTATAAAAAAAAAGCATATAGGTCGGTTTTGGTTTTTCACACTGAAAGTTTTCATTTCATAGGGTATTGTTGAACATATACTGTCACGGTATGAGATTATGGAGTGTGTAAATGATATGTTTGTGCTTATCAAACGTGCTACAATATCCGGATGTCTTTGAAGATGGAAGATTCGAGTGTGTAAATTTTCAGATCTAACCCGATTCTTGATTTCAGCTTCGGAGATTCCTCACCGGTGAATTCTGAATTGATCTTCTGTCATCAACCTAGGTTTTTCGATCTGTTTGGTTGCTTAAATTCGATCATAGAATTGATCTTTTGTCATCTTCTTAGGTTTGCCGATCTGTTTGGTTGCTTAAACATTTGTAATATGGTGAAAAGAGAATGTAAATCATTGTTTAGGGAATGACCATTACAAATTGTAATAAGTAATGGTCATTACAAATTGTAATAACCAGCAGGAGTCCTGGAGGCACAAATTGTTTATTACAATTTTTGTTTACAAAAATTTGTGTTATCATTTTGTTTTTGATCGTGCATCTGGGGTTACAAATTTTTGTTTTGATCGTTGTAGAGATATTGAGACCGATTTCCAAACTAAAACAGAAAAGAAGGTAATTCTTGTGTGATAATTATTTGATATTTTCTTAATTTTTTCTTCTGTTTTTAATTTTGTTTGTGCTTTAGATTAGGAAGCTCTGTTTTAGGTTGTATGAATGCTATAACATACGATATACCCTCGATCTATTACACTTGCTGCAGCCTTTTGTTCTTCTTCTTTACTTGCGCGGTAAGGCTTTACTTGAGCCACTTAGGCGTCTAGCCGAGAATCCAACTCTAGACCTAGAGATACAAATAATTTACTGTTTTCATGGTCGTGATTTTTCCTTTAGTACTTTCTACTAACTTTCTATAAACCATTAATCTATAAGTTTAGTTCATCTTACGGCCTAAAAGTTACTGATTAACTGTCTATTTTGTGTGTAGAAGATGGTGCAATTTCATCTGACAAAGGAACTGAGTGGAGGCGATGAGATATCACAAGATGGGAAACAAAGATGCGAAGACAGTGATCTCAAGGACAGGTTGCTTCGCAAACTCGGAAGCCGTATAAACTCTTTAAATCTAGATTTTTCAAAGAAGAAGAAGAAAGGAAAGCTACAGAGAGAAGCAAGAGAAGCTCTACTCCACTGGTGGAATTTCATTAAAAATTTACAAGTGGCCTTACTCTATTGTAATCTAAAAACACACTTTATGTTCATCGAGCTAACCATAATTACAATAATGGGAGTTAATCGTTAACGTCGTCTTTGTGATAAATAGGATTTTATCCTATTTAGGAATCAGTTCTAAATACTTATGTCATTGTAGTATTTTATGTGTCAATCCAATCTAGGATCTAATTCAAGCAACAAGAATGCAAGACACTCTTTAATTCAAGCTAACAAGGTGGGTTTGACTTTAATCTAATCCTAGACATCATTAATCATCCATCAAATCACCCTAAATCTACCAAATCCTCAAATCCTAAAAGACTATTCACTAATCATGAAGAACACACCAAATATTGTGAAAGAGGTGATGTTAATCATGATTAGAGATTAGGAAGATGAAAGATTAGAGAAAGAACACAAGAATTAAACTCAAACTTTCATAAATCAAAAGATCATTGGGAAAAATCCCAAAAACCCTAAAAAGAGAGGTTTTTGTTCTCGAGAGAAAAAGATAAAAAGCATAAAAAATGAGATAGATCTAAAAAGGGTTTTTACAATATTTAAAAGGTGTTTCTTGAGCTGGGTCGGACCTGGTCAACCAGGGACAAACCGGGTATTGACCCGGTTGAAAGTGGGTCGAGGTGAGAAGAGCACCGGTTGGTAAAACCGTGATATCTCCTGGAATACATGTCCGAATAGTCTCGAACGACCTCTTGTGGATAGCTAACCACTGGGCTACAACTTCTATGAAGAACGCAGAAGCTGAATCGGAGTGGAAACCCTTCTTCTGGGTTGATCTTTCAGACGTCGTATTTGGAGCAGAACTCGCTTGGATGCCAGACAGACGTATCCTTGCTATATTTGCCATATCTCTTGAACGGCTGATCTGAATGACATGAAACCACCACTAAACGAAAGTCAGCTCGATTGTCTATGACTTTCATCAAGACCTCAGATTAAATTGGGTACGAGAAGGTCTTCATTTGTCCTGATCTTTCAGACACTTCGGCTGGCTTCGGCGAGAGCTTCTACGCCGGGCAAATTGGGGCAGGTATGGGAGGCTGGTATTCCTCCTTTTCGGGAGTTGATACAGCACCGGACGTGTGTACAGGTCATAATTGGGGCGGTAATGATGGTCACGTTCCATGCCGGGTGAGACGTAGTGTTTGGTCTCTCGGCCAAGCGGATACGTCTTACTTAAAACCGCAATAACTCCCTAACCAGATGTCCGAATGACCTGATTCAAACTTCTATCGACAGATAACTCACTCTTCTGAAACTTCCATGAAGTTTGTGAAAGCTGATTCAGATCGGAGGGCCTCCGTCCAGCCACATCTTTCTGTAGTCTTGGATGGACTTTGCATTCTACTTCGGCCCATTTATCTAAATATAGCCAAACTGCCTCCAATCACCTAGAAAGTACTCCAAAACATGCAAGAACTCACTAGACCTAATGCAAATGTCCTAATCTCTAAATGATACCTAAATTCAAAACAAAACCATGATTATGCATGTAAATGACACACAACTCTAAGTGAAATGTATGCTAAAATATGCAATATATGAGTATATCAATTTCCCCAAACTTAAACATTTGTTTGTCCTCAAGCAAATAAGAATAAAAAAGGGCGAAGACTAAAAATGGGAGCTCAAATCCAAAAGTGCCATAAAAAGAATCCAAGCTCAATGTCCAAGTTGCAAACTTCTTGATGTGATCAAACAAACTTACTCAAAAGTGACTAGCCATACTTGTCCTTGCATGACTTACATTCGAACCTCAACCTACACAAACTTTCATATCTTCCAACCTCTTGACATTGATTAAGTGTAATAAGCGTGAATCATGTTTATGCACGATCAAATGAATTCGTTTGGCTAAGGGTTAGGTTATTAGATGAAGATGATCTCATTATCATGCATGGGCAATCAAGTACAAGGATCTCTCATGGAAAGAGCAAACTTTAGCAAAATGCTAAAGGTAAAAGGCAACCTATGCATACAGGTAAAAGGCAACCTATGCATACAAGGGAGAATTCTCATCTACCCAAATGCCTAGAGTGTCTCTAACCTAAATCCTTCTAACCCGTTTGTGCCCACATCCTAAGCTACCATTTTCATCTTAAGGCATTTGCCTTCTTAAACCCACACATGCTTCTTGTCCTTTCACTTTACATTCTTCTCATTCGGGGATCAACTTCTTCTTCCTTGTTCGCATGGTCTGGTGCTTCTTTGTTGTGACTTAGCTATCCTTTTTCTTCATTTTTGTTCACGCCTCTTTTTCTTCTTTGATGCTTTGGCCTTTTCGGCTTTCTTCTTTTTCTCTGGATCTCTTGAGGTTATCTTATTCTTAGAGCTAGTCTTATAATTTTGCACCAACCAATCTATAAATTCAATCCCCTTTTCCCTTTTCCCTTCTCCTTATTCATCTTTCCCATTCCGTTCATCCGTTCACCAAATCTATAAATTCAATCTATTCCAAACACATCCGTTCACCAAATTTCCAAACCGTTCCCACAAACTTAAACCAAGAACCGCCAACCTATCTAGCCTATTCCTAGATTAACTCCGTGATGATGGAGCTAAATCTACATGAGAATTCCTCCTTGTCGCCCTAAACCTAACACTTTTTGCCAAGTTTGCTCGAAAGAAGGTATCACCAATCACATACGAATATCAATGGCTAGAAAGAAGGTTGAGGTTAGGGTAGGGGAAACCATTCCAATGATGGGATATGGCTACGTGGATAAACAAGAGTGGTGAAAGGGAAAAGATTATCCAAGTATGTATGAAGTGATCCACGAATTCATTCAAAAATGCATAAACACAATATTTACTAGTCAAAATTAAGGTTATCACTTAGATGGGGTTGAATACAAGTCAAGGTTTGCTTCAATCAAGGCAAGAACAATAAGACATGAGATCAAGGTATGGTTCGTTCTTAATTTCTACACGAGATCAAAGCATCAAGTAACTAGCAACAATGGCATTGGACTAAGCTCTTTATATGGTACTTTACAAGGACAAATATATCATTGCTCCTAATGCTCATGCAAAGCTACCTTATATACTATGCATCTAGACTCAATCCTAGATATGAAATGCAAAAAAAAATTCAAAATTTTTCAAATTTATTGAAAATGCATGATATGCATGAGACTCAAGATGCAAAAGACAAAATAAAAACACCAAAAACAAAGTTAGATAACACACAAACCCTCCCCAAAACTTAAATTACACAGTCCCTTGTGTAAGAAAAGCTTAAGAGAGAGAGCTAAACAATGCATGAAAGAAGGAAAGAAGATATGATTCTAAATGCTATGTGCAAAATTTGGAGTATTACCTTGAAAATGAATGGAGGGAACGAGAGTGATCACCTCAATCCTACACACCTTTGTCTTTAAGTCCACGACCATTAGACCATCAAGAACCTAATCACACTAAGCAAACCCATCAAAAAGAACAAGAAAACATAGAAAGGCATAGAAAGAGAGTATGTACATGGATAAGTTTGGGGTGTCTCCCAATAGCACTTTGTTTAAAGTCACTAAGTTTGACTTTGGTTACCCTTTTAGGCGGGTGAGAAGGGAGTGTAAGCACTCCATGGTGGATCCTTTAATTCAAGTTTGAGCACCTTGCTCATGACTTCCTCAAGACCGGCTTCCCCTTTCTCTTTGAGCTCGGGTGTGATCAGGATCGCCTTGACCGAGGCAAAAGGTTTGGGCCGTCCCTTGCAATTGATCTTGTACTCAATCACTCCATCCTTGTACTTCCAAGGAGTGAGAGTCATGATGGATGGCTTTTCTAGCACGGACTTTGACCCATCAAGTTTCCTTGGTTCGTTTTTCATCTTAGCATTGGTCCTTGTTCTCTTCTTTGCAACCTCGCTACTTTCAACCTCAAATTCCATAGTTGTGTGGAAGAGGGATGCTAAACAATCTCCATCCAATGCATGGGCTTCTTCACCATTACCATAACCAAAAGCTCTTTCTCCATAAGATCCCTCCTTCTCAAAACTAGCCTTTGGGGGTGAAACCACCTCCATTGTTGCACAACTATCCACACGCTCAACTCTTGGAGCTTCAACCTCATCATCCTTGCGAACCATCACCTCTTTAGCATCGACCTTGGAACCGTAGAAAAGGTTGGAGATCTCATCAATTGCCTTTTTATGCTCATCAATTGTCATCAATACCACGGCTTGTTCCTCAACCTTCTCCTTGCTAGCTGATATATCATGGTTTTTACCCCTTTTAAGCCATGATATAAGTCCATTTTATAGAGTATTTCTACTATTTTGTAGTGTTTTAGAGTTTCTTACAGGTTTTAGCACGTTTGGAGCATAATTGGAAACATTGGAGCTTTCCGGAGCATTTTGGAGCAAAGCAGAAGTTCGTGTAGCTGAGTACCCGATTTGAAGTTTCAGTATCGATCGATACTGGCTAGTATCGGTCGATACTCACTGCAGCAAGACACGAGTCGCGACTTTTATGAAGGGTTGAAGAATTGCAAAATTTCTCCAGAAGACTTTATTATTTACAAGAAGCCCCAAAACGTGACTTAGGTTATTTATTAGGATTTTACAGCCACTTTGATGGCTATGCATTATTTTACTTTGGTTTTGTGAGAGAGCTTTGGAAGGGAGACAAGTCTGAAACTCTGTTCGTCCGAGAGAAGATTTCGAACCCTCTTGTTACTCTTTCTTATTATTTATTCAAGTATTTATTCAGTCATGTTTATTGTTGCAGTCTCCATGTCTGAGTAGATCTCCGGTTAGGTTTAGGGTTCTCATAAGGGATCTCTTTGAATGCTAGGTTGATTAGTTGTTTAGGGTTCATAATCCGAATTAGTTCTTCACCATAGGTTGTTCCCATAGCTAATTCTGGATTGCTCACCTAGAACTTAGATCTTAGGATTATTGATTAGGCACGAGAGTGTGATTAATTACCTGATAGAACTTAGGGTGAGCAAAATAACTATTCGCAAAGAGATTTGGTTTAGTTGTTTTGTGATCAAATCAAACTTGAACTAAAAACTGGTTTAGACTTTAGGATTCGCAAAGAGATTTGGAATTCTAGGATTTAGACTTAGATAATTCTCGCAACGAGAGTTGGTTAATTATACTTTAGTGATTTGAGTTCAAGAACCGTGCATAACATGAACCCTGATTAGTTAGTTTATCTGCATTCATTGATTTCCTGAGAAATACCCTGAACCTATCTTTCTCCAATTGAATTTACAACAGTTTAATTTATGTATTTGCTTTCAATTACATTGATCACTTAGCTTGATTTTCTTCTATATAATCTATTGTGTGTTTCCTTGAGTCTCTATCTATTCGATCCCTAAGTATTACAATCGACAAAGCTTTAATACTTTTAGGGTATTAATTTGAGTTTATCAAATTTGGCGCCGTTGCCGGGGACTCAATTCGCCATTAGATTTTAGTTTGAGAATTTCGACTAGGTTCGACCAGTATTGATCGACACCCTAGTGGTATCGGTAGATACCTGTCGTGAAATTTTGTGTTACTTACGTTCTTGATTTTTGTGTTTCGGGTGCATGCATAATCGTGGAACTATAAGGAACAAGAACGCTCCGCTAGTTAATCTGTCATTAGAGGAGCTAGCACTTTTGGAACGGATAACCAGAAAAGCAAAGAAGCCAGCAGAGATGAACAACAATCCAAAGGTTTTGGTTCAAGATGCAGCTGGTGCTTACAGAGACCAAGAGGGTCATTTGTGCAATGCGAGAGGACAACGATTGGACGGAGAGGGGAACATCATTCCACCTCCTGTTGTTGTCGAGGAGATTATCGCTGGGAATGTTGTGGCTAATCGTGGGAGGACGCTTGGTGAGCACAACAGACCTGATCAGTTCTATGCCAATCGAGCTGCGATTCACATTCCAGCTTTTCAGAGGAATGACTTTGAGTTGAAACATGCGTACTACGCTCTTGTGAGTCAGCATCTTTTCCATGGTCTATCTCATGAACATCCTATAAATCATATCGAGAGGTTTGAGGATTTGGTCACTGGTATGAAGTATAATGGAGTGCCCAATGAGTACCTTTTCTGCAAGCTGTTTCCATACTCTCTTGGTGGAGATGCAACTTATTGGCTGAAGCAGTTGCCCCCTGGTTCGCTAACTACATGGGATGAGACGAAGAATGCATTCATGAATAACTTCTATGATGATGCGAGATCCGAAGAGCTCAGGAACAAGATTTCTCAGTTTTCTCAAGGTCCGACAGAGGCACTCAATGCTGCTTGGATTCGTTTCAGGTCATATCAGAGAGACTGTCCGCATCATGGGTTCACTCAGGTTCAGCTGCTGGGTACTTTCTACAGAGGGATCGACTGGAGGTACCAGATGGCTTTGGATGCTGCGAGTAATGGAAATTTCAACACCAGGTATCCAGATGATGCAGTTATTCTGATTGAGAACTTGGCGTCTAGCAATAGCACCAAGAATGCTGATTTCGAGCGGAAGTAGCATGCTGGATGAGTTGATGGATCGCAGATTGCTAAAGTTCAAGCTAAGCTAGCTTCAATGCACAATCTCTTGCTGGGATAATCGATGAAGGCAGTTCATTTTCCTGAGGAAGTCGAGAATATCAATGAGGATGGAGAAGAGGATGTTAACTACATTGGTGGTTCTGGTTTTCTGGGACAGAGGAATCAATACAACAACAACCGAAACTTCAACAACAATTTTCAGCAAGGAGGATTCAAATCTGAAGCCAATCCAAGTGGTTTTGGGTCGAATCAGTTCAGCCAGAAACCTTCTCAGAACAATGGTTATACCAGGAACTATGGGAATTCATCTTATCAACCCGTACCTTCTAAAACCCCAGAGAGCAAGATCGAATCTATGTTTGAAACGTTGGTTCAAGGACAGCAGCAGATAGTAGTGGATTTCAATGGTAAGATAGATGCTCTGTACAAAGATCTGAGTGAAAGGATCGACTCTCTCGGTATTCATCAAAAGAAGCTGGAAACTCAAATAGCTCAGACTTCAGAGGGTGTGAAAAGGCAAGAAGGTTTTCTTCTAGGGAAAGGAGAGAACCCAAGGGCTCACATCAGTGGAAAAGAGGTCAATCCAGGGGTGAAAATTGGCCAAACTGCAGATATTTTCGTCGATCTTGACGATGAGGATTCTAAAGTCCCCCCAGTATCGATCGATACTAGCCAGCATCGATCGACACCTGTCAAAATACTTTCGCGGGACGAATCAAAACCCCGTGTATCGATCGATACCACTCTTGTATCGATCGACACTGATCCTGCAATCAAACCAACACCTAAGGTTTCGAAGGAAGTGCCTAATGTAGTTGCAGAGAGAGTTTACACACCGAGGATACCTTATCCCAGAGCTACTGGGAAGACTAAGAAGGAGGTAGAAGACTCTAGATGCAAGGCAATCATGGATAAGTTGATTGTTAAACTTCTTTTTATCGATGCTATCAAGACTTCTTCAGCTTTCAAAAGATATGTCAAGAGGATTGTATCAAGCAATGTGAACCTTGAGGATGGTGTTATGATGATCTCTCATGAGTGCAGCGCGATCTTGACAAACAGGATCCCAAAGAAGCTATCAGACCCATGGAGTTTTGTGTTGGATTGTACAATCTTCACAGAAAGGTTCGAACGTTCTCTTTGCGACCTTGGTTCGAGTGTGAATCTCATGCCATACTCGGTTGCTAAAAGGATGGGAATGACAGACTTCACAGCCACAAGGATCTCCTTGATCCTTGCTAATCGCTCCGTTCGACTTCCAGAAGGAGTACTTGAAGACGTCCCGATTAAGATTGGAAATTGTTTGATCCCGACTGATTTCATTGTCCTGGAGTATGATGCAGAACCCAGAGACCCTCTTATCTTGGGAAGACCATTCCTAGCAACAACTGGTGCTTTGATTGATTGCATGAATGGGAAGATCGCTCTTAACATCGGTGATTTGGTCATGACTTTCCACATGGAGAAGATGATGAAGAAACCAACCATCGGTGGTCAGACTTTCTTTGTAAATACCTTTAGTGACATTGCTGAAGAGTATTTCCTGGAGATGCATCCTGAGGATCCACTAGAACGAGCATTTGTCTTTTCAGCTGAGTCAGAGGTTCATTTGGATGATGCTGCTGTTGGATACTCGAAGCTGCTCGATACAACACCATCAGTATCGATCGATGCCCCCTTGGTATCGGTCGATACCCTACGATTAGAAAGGGAATTGGCCGAAAGTTCTAAGCAAGCTGCTGGGCTTGATGATTGGAATGAGGAGAATGCTCCTAAGGTGGAACTCAAGCCACTCCCTGCTAATCTGAGGTATGGTTTTCTTGGTCCTAATTCCACATACCCAGTGATTATTAATGCTTCTTTGAACAACGCAAAGATTACCTTAATGCTGAGCAAGTTGCGCAAGTATCGCAAAGCTCTTGGCTATTCTCTTGATGACATTTTAGGTATAGCACCGGACCTGTGCATGCATATGATTCATCTTGAGGACGAGTCAAATGCTTCAATTGAGCATCAGAGGAGGCTTAATCCAAACCTGAAAGAAGTGGTTAAGAAAGAGGTCATGAAACTCTTGGATGCAGGGGTTATCTATGCCATCTCAGACAGTTCTTGGGTAAGTCCTGTGCACGTTATTCCTAAGAAAGGAGGGATAATTGTGGTAAAGAATGAGAAGGATGAGATGATCCCTACTAGGACTATCACTGGGCATCGATTGTACATTGACTACAGAAAGTTGAATGCAGCCAAGGAAAGATCATTTCCCATTGCCATTCATTGACCAGATGTTAAAAAGGTTGGCTAGTCATCCCTACTACTATTTTCTTGATGGGTATTCAGGTTTCTTCCACATTCCGATACATCCGGATGACCAAGGGAAGACGACTTTTACATGTCCCTATGGCATATTCGCATACAGGAGAATGCCATTTGGATTGTGTAATGCTCCAGCCACTTTTCAGAGATGCATGATGTCTATCTTCACAGACATGATTGAGGATTTTATGGAGGTATTCATGGATGATTTTTCAGTGTATGGATCATCATTCAAAGGCTGTCTGGATAACTTGTGCAAAGTGCTAGAGAGATGTGAAGAGAAACACTTGGTCCTTAATTGGGAAAAATGTCACTTTATGGTTCAGGATGGCATCGTGCTTGGGCACAAGGTTTCTGAAGCTGGGATCGAAGTTGACAAAGCCAAGACTCAGGTCATGACAAGCCTCCAACCACCGACTTCTGTGAAGGATATTCGAAGTTTCCTTGGACATGCTGGGTTTTACAGAAGGTTTATCAAGGACTTCTCCATGCTAGCTCGCCCACTCACCACTCTTTTATGCAGGGAGATCACGTTCGATTTCACACCTGAGTGTCTTGCAACTTTTGAGAAGATTAAAAAGGCCTTGATGAGTGCTCCTATTGTGCAACCTCCTGATTGGACTCTGCCTTTTGAGATCATGTGCGACGCTAGCGATTTTGTTGTTGGATCGGTTTTGGGTCAGAGGAAGGATAAGAAGCTGCATGTTATCTACTATGCCAGCAGGACATTGGATGATGCTCAGGGGAATTACATCACCACATAGAAGGAACTACTTGCAGTTGTTTTCTCATTTGAGAAATTTCGATCCTACCTGATTGGGAGCAAAGTGATTATTCATACTGATCACGCTGCTCTCAAATATCTGATGCAGAATAAGGATCTCAAGCCTCGCCTTTGTCGTTGGGTTCTTTTGCTCTAAGGCTTCGATATCGAGGTTAAGGACAATAAATGAATAGAGAACAGAGTTGCTGACCATCTTTCGAGTATTCAGATCGATGCAGACGTGCCCATTAATGATCAACTACCAGGAGAGTCCATTTACTTCATTGAAACTGAGTTTCAAATGGGTTTTACTGAAACTTTGCAATTTCCACGAATTGCAGGTCTTGGTATCGATCGACACTACCTTAGTGTCGGTCGATACCCAGCGATTTCCGAACCTGTTTTGACAATTAAACACCTTGGTGCTTCTGAAGAGTATCTAGTTGATGCAGCCGATTCTGATCAACCATGGTTCGCTGATATTGCCAACTACCTCGCTGCAGATGCATAGCCAAAGCACCTCAAGAAGTATGACAAGAAGAAGTTTATGCGTGACATAAGGCGATTCTTTTGGGATGAACCTTACCTGTACAAGAACTGTTCTGATGATATCTACAGGAGATGCATTACTGAGTCAGAGGTACCTAGTATTTTGTTTCATTGTCATGGATCTGAGTATGCTGGACACTTTGCTACTTTCAAGACAGTGTCCAAGGTTCTTCAAGAAGTTTCTGGTGGCCTACCATGTTTAAGGATGCTCATGTTTTCGTTTCACAATGCGATGCATGTCAGAGGAGAGGGAAGATCAGTAAGAAACACAAGATGCCACAGAATTTCATCCTTGAGGTTGAGATTTTTGATTGTTGGGGGATCGATTTTGTAGGTCCTTTTCCTTCGTCATATAAAAACAGGTACATATTGGTTGCTGTGGACTATGTATCTAAGTGGGTGGAAGCGATTGCTAGTCCCACCAATTTTTTTGTGGTCCTTAAGCTGTTCAAGAGTATCATTTTCCCTCGATTCGGAGTACCTCGGATTTTTATAAGTGATGGTGGTTCTCACTTTATTAACAAGGTCTTCGAGAAGATGCTGAAGAAGCATGGTGTGAATCATCGTGTCGCTACTCCTTATCATCCTCAGACTAGTGGGCAAGTTGAGGTTTCCAACAGACAGATTAAGGAGATTCTGGAAAAGACTGTGGGTACTACTAGGAAGGATTGGTCTACAAGGCTGGATGATGCACTGTGGGCATACATGACCGCTTTCAAGACACCGCTTGGGACTACACCGTTTCACTTGCTATATGGGAAATCGGGTCACCTTCCGGTTGAAATCGAGCATAAGGCAGCCTGGGTTACAAAGATGATGACTTTCGACATCAAGTCTGCTGCTGAGAAGCGATTGATTCAGCTGAATGAGCTGGATGAGATTAGGCACAATGCCTATGAAAACTCAAAGTTGTACAAAGAGAGGACCAAGGCATATCACGACAAAAAAATCCTCTCCAGACATTTTGAACCCAATGACCAGGTACTCCTGTATAACTCTCGTTTGCATTTGTTTCCTGGTAAATTGCGTTCTCGCTGGTCAGATCCTTTCACAGTCAAGGCAGTCAGACCACATGGTGCAATTGTCCTGACAAATCCTTCAGGCGAAGAGTTCACTGTCAATGGACAAAGGGTGAAACACTAATTCATGAGCACTGAAATTCCAGACGGATACATAATTCCTCTGGATGATGCACCCTCTGCCTAAACGGCGGTACAGTCAAGCTAATGACGTTAAACGAGCGCTGAGTGGGAGGCAACCCATTGGTAAGTCTGTACATATGAGTCTTTTATTTTTCTAGTTTTTGTTTTGTGTTTTGTGTGTCACGTGAATCAGATTCGGAGGGTTAGTATCGATCGATACCACTTTGTATCGGTCGATACCGGTGTTAAAGGCAAATATCATGAACCGACTGCCGGGTGTCGATCGACACCACTTATGGAATCGGTCGATACCACCATTCAGGTAAGTTTCCTTATAAACCCTACAGTTTTTCTCTTTTCCCTCATAACCTCCATCGACCGATACAGGCACACGTTCACCAAAAATCGCCAAACCTTCGTTTCTCAACGGATTTGAGTGATTTTTGAGGTTATTCTGCTCGGATTTTCGTACTCTATCTCATTCTCTCACTCATTCTCACGATATACAAGGTATGAAACACGAATTTTCACCTTTTCAATATGTGAACCAAAGTTGGATTTTCGACTTTTAGGCTCTTAGAACTAGTTTTGCTGGATGATTATCACTTGATTAGTGTGTTCTAGGCCTAGTCGAACCTTGCCTTATACTTCATTACCCTTGGTTTGCACTCTTGGAATTTTTGGATTGGTGTTCTTCGTGATGCTCGATACCTGTATGAGTATCGATCGATACCACATTGGTATCGGTTGATGCTCACTATTTCACTTGGTCGAGATTGCTGTACGTGAGAGCATGTTGGATTTATGCTGTATTTTGTGTTTGTTGATGATGCAAATGGCACCTAAGAAGAGAGCACGCACTGATACCGCATACAGCTGTAACCCACCAGAGAAAGAGTACTTGTTGGGTGCTCGCGTCGAGTTCTTAGATGAAAGGGTTTGGACAGTAGGATCAGTTAACGCTTATCTTACCAAGAACCACTACAAGGTTCAGACCGCCAATTCTACAGACTTTACAGTGGTTTTCGGTACAAACTTACGCGACGCACCACCCGAGGCTCCTACGCCAACATCACCATTGCCTCCTCGCACAACAGTTCAATTTCCATGGCCTAAGATCAGTGAGAAAGCTATGATACGTTTGAGGGATGCTTATGAAGGTTCAGATAAGGAGATCACAGAGAGCAGAGCTTGCACCCACAAGCCTATTTCCGAGGAGTGGGACGATTACGACTCGATCTTCTACAACGCATGGCAGGAGGTTGATGTGCGCCCAACTCGGTTTGTTGATACGCACACTATGAGGCACTTAGGTTTTGACAGGGAGCTTGATGGACTGATCCACAAGAACGGATTGGGGACGATGCCTACGCAGCAGTATGACCTGTATCCTGACTTGGTTCGCTAGTTCCTTGCTTCTGTTCGCGTCTACTACACTGGTGAGCCTCCAGTGACTACACAGCAGGGTGTTCTGACTTTTTTGATTCTCGGTGTGCGGTATAGGATATCATTTCAGGAGCTCTGCGACATCTATGGGTTTCATAGGGATTTCTCGAGGTGCGAGTTTCCTCGCAAGTTCATGGATGTTGAGGCATTATGGTCTCACTTTGGGCATGGGGTCTATGACAGCAAGACCACTACACAGATGGATGTGCGCCATCCTGTCCTGCGCTGCCTTGTGAGGATCCTGAGCAACACTTTGTTGTGTAAGATGGAGTCAAACAAGATGAGAGTTGCTGAGCTGATTGTTCTGTCTATTGGGATTGGAGACCTCATTTCTAATGAGGCACATGAGTGGCCTGAGATGGACCTCGCGGTCAACTTAGGTGATGTATTCGCACACCACTTGGAGTCGTTGAAGGTTAAGCCTTTTACAGGATGCGGCAAGACTTCTAGGACTGCAGGTCGCCCGAAGACCGAGATGGTGGGCAGTCTTCTCACTCCCATCTTTCTGCACCTAGGAATCAGCACCACTAGTTGCTCAATCGTGACTTCCCGTGAGCTTATGAACGAGGCACACTTGGAGCACCTGCGTTGGCTGAAGCCTGACAGGCGTTGGATTTTCAGCACTTCTGTTGAAAACTATCTGGTTCAGCTCCCCAACACCGATATGACAGACATAGGCGGTGACCCTGCTCAGTTGCTTTTCGCACCTACTAACATGGAGCCTGCACCGGTCACTCAACGTCGAGGCTCAGCTACTAGAGCACAACCACTTACATCTGGCCCTGCTGGGGGTCAACCGCGACACGAGCCATCTCCCATTGCTGCTGCGCTTTCTCTTCCTCCATTACCTACCATGGAGATGGATCACTTTCAGAGATACGTAGTCGCGAGTCTGCAGACGATCTGGACCGCCATTTCCCAATGCCGATGCATGGCATCTCAGAGTTCTGTTTCACCACGTTCACCGCGCACGCCTACTGACGTTGGTCCATCTGGCATTGCTGGCGATGACTCTGACGTCACTGAGGAGGATTAGTCCTCTTTCTATCTGGTTCACGTTTGCTGTTTCTTTTTCCTTTTCTTTTTATTTTCGTTTGAACTTTTGTGTCTTTTGCCAGCCCCTTCTTATGCTTTTGGACCTGTGGATTTATGTTTCTATGATATTTTGTTGCACCTAACTTGTGTTTGAGTGGTCTAACAGTGCAAACATTTAACACTTGGATCGTTCGACACATTTTTGGAGTTACATCTGACCTTAGACGTTGAAAACGAATCACCTGTGTCGACCAATACTTGGTATCGATCAATACTCCAATACTTGGTATCGATCGATACCAAGTTGGGTGTTGGTCGACACTCGTACCCACTCCGGTAATTTTTCGTTTTTCACAACTCCACTCTGTTCTTTTGCTTTCTTTCACCAACGTTAGGCTAGATAACACTGGGGACAGTGTTGTTTAAGTCTGGGGGGAGGTAGTCGCTGACATTGTTTTTGTTTTTCTTAGAGTTAGTCGTTTTTGAGTCCAAATTTTGTTTTATTGAGTCAAAATTGGTTGGAGACTGTGATATTTTTCTTGACTATATTGATCTGAACTTGCTTATAAGTGACCATTGTTACATAATCAGTTTTAGATCGACTAATGAAAAATCCAAAGGCTGACCAGTTAACTAGAAGATACTCATGTTTCCATCAAAGTTCTTTAAAGCATGAGCCAAATTTTTGCACTTCATTGATGTGATTGATGTCCATAGAGCTTGATTCCTCATTCATATCTGACAAAGGAACCCACGTGTTTAAAGTGATGGTATTTCTCTCCCTGTTACAAGTTAATAAATAAGATGCAATTAAAAGATGAAATGATTTTCTTCCGAGTAAAGGGTTAGGAAGATTTCCAGCGATCCCATTATTCTACTTCAGAGGGAATGATCACACAAAGGTGGAAGCGAGGTTAGGAAATTTCCTGTGATATCATTATTCGCCTACACCTTTGATTACTTTTTAAGGGAAGAACCGGGGATTCGGTGGCAAACACCATCAATACTCGCGTCTCGAACCTTAATAATCATATGCGAGAATATAATAAGAAATAAGTCTGGGGAGAAAAAATAATACCAGAAAGTGTGAAATTGGATGGTTCCTTGTTATGATATTGTATGGGAAAGAATCTAGAAGGTTCTTGGTATTAATCACATCAATGAAACTGGCGACGAGGGCTTTATTGAGTAATTCTGTGAAATAATGTGTGTAGTCTGGGAAGCTGCGAATGTCTACGGAGAAGTACATGGTGGTTGGATTTGAAACTGGTTATGTGATATGTAGAGCACCAAGGAAAATGGTCATTGCAATGTTTCAAGAACATGTGAGTCTCTATGTTTTCAAACCTCTTTCTCTGGTTTAGTCTTTTATTTGCTTGAGGGCAAGCAAAGACTAAGTCTGGAGGAGTTGATATATAATGGTTTTTACCCCTTTTAAGCCATGATATAAGTCCGTTTTATAGAGTCTTCTACTATTTTGTAGTGTTTTAGAGTCTTTTACAGGTTTTAGCACGTTTGGAGCATAATTGGAAATATTGGAGCTTTCCGGAGCATTTTGGAGCAAAGCAGAAGTTCGTGTAGCTGAGTACCCGATTTGAAGCTTCAGTATCGATCGATACTGGCTAGTATCGGTCGATACTCACTACAGCAAGACACGAGTCGCGACTTTTATGAAGAGTTGAGGAATTGCAAAATTGCCCCAGAAGACTTTATTATTTACAAGAAGCCCCAAAACGTGACTTAGGTTATTTATTAGGATTTTACAGCCACTTTGATGGCTATGCATTATTTTACTTTGGTTTTGTGAGAGAGCTTTGGAAGGGAGACAAGTCTGAAACTCTGTTCGTCGGAAAAAAGATTTCGAACCCTCTTGTTACTCTTTCTTATTATTTATTCAAGTATTTATTCAGTCATTTTTATTGTTGCAATCTCCATGTTTGAGTAGATCTCCTGTTAGGTTTAGGGTTCTCATAAGGGATCTCTTTGAATGCTAGGTTGATTAGTTGTTTATGGTTCATAATCCGAATTAGTTCTTCACCATAGCTTGTTCCCATAGCTAATTCTGAATCGCTCACCTAGAACTTAGATCTTAGGATAATTGATTAGGCACGAGAGTGTGATTAATTACCTGATAGAACTTAGGGTGAGCAAAATAACTATTCGCAAAGAGATTTGGTTTAGTTGTTTTGTGAACAAATCAAACTTGAACTAAAAGCTGGTTTAGACTTTAGGATTCGCAAAAAGATTTGGAATTCTAGGATTTAGACTTAGATAATTCTCGCAACGAGAGTTGGTTAATTATACTTTAGTGATTTGAGTTAAAGAATCGTGCATAACATGAACCATGATTAGTTAGTTTATCTGCATTCATTGATTTCCTGAGAAATACCAAGAATCTATCTTTCTCCAATTGAATTTACAACAGTTTAATTTACGTATTTGCTTTCAATTACATTGATCACTTAGCTTGATTTTCTTCTATATAATCTATTGTGTGTTTCCTTGAGTCTCTGTGGATTCGATCCCTAAGTATTACAATCGAAAAAGCTTTAGTACTTTTAGGGTATTATTTTGAGCTTATCACTAGCAACCATCGATTCTTTATATTTAGAGCCGTGGAGGACTTCCTCATTCTCTATTAGAGACTCTTCATTCTCATCAATCAAATGCTCCTCCACTTGGCTCCCATTACTTATTCCTTCGAGATTCTCCATGTGTTTACTAGAAAGGGAACGTCCTTGAGCATTTTGATGATCTAGATGCATGATCCTAGAAGATAGGGCTCCAACCTTTCGGTGTAGATCATCATAAGAGAAATCAACCTTGTCATGAATCTCGGCCACCATCTTATTCAACTCATTTGCTCTATTAGCTTGCCCGGTTAGGAGTTGTTGAAGCATGCCTTTCATTTCAAGGTCGTGTTGTATACCCAAATCCACATTATCCTCCTCAAACCGTGTAGTGGCATCAAAATCTCCATCAAAGTGAGCGAATTTTAGAGAGGCATTGATGAGCTTGTCTATCAATGTGGATTGCTTGTCCACTCTTTCGTTTAGAGCCTTCATTTCCTTAGTTCTCCTTTGCTCCTCGTTATCACTCGTGGTCCTTGTATCTCGAGCATACTCATCACCATAGTTCTCTTCGCTTTGGGCAAAGTTCTCCACTAGTAGCTCTCCTTGCTCCACGGTGACGTTTGCAAAACGCCCTTTGCTAGCGGCATCTAACGTCCATTTGTGCTCTTGGTGAACTCCCCAATAGAAGACATTAATAATAGCTCCTTTCTTGAACCCATGATGAGGACAATCTCGAGTGTATCCCTTGAGTCTTTCCCACGCCTCATGAAAGGTTTCATGCACACCTTGCATGAAACTCAAGATGTCTTTCCTAGTTTGGACCGTTCTTTGTGTAGGGTAAAACTTATTAAGAAAGATCTCTTTGCAATAATCCCAAAACTTCACCAAGTGAGAAGGTAATGCTCTCTCTCATTGGCTTGCTTTTTCTCCAAGAGAAAACGGAAACAAGATGAGCTTGATGCTATCATGGGGCACTCCTTCGGTTCTAAACGTGTTACACAACCTCTCAAAGGAATCCAAGTGATCATAAGAATTTTTCACATTTGTCCCCAAGAATCTAGACTCTTGAATCAACCTAACAAAGCTTGTCTTGATCTCATATGCCTCGGCTTCGATTGGTGGTGGGTAGATTCCATATCTTGATCCATGACAACATGGAGTGTCAAAAAACCCAACCGTTGGTTTCTCCTTTGGAACTTGGATCGGATTTATTGCCAATTCTTGAGGTTGTTGCATTTCTTGAGGTTGTGAGGCTTGAAGAATGTTCCTTTGGTAGTACATCTCCAACACCTCAAGTGACCTTGTCTCTCCATCACTTTTCCTTTGGACTTGGTACCCTCTTTGATCGTCCGTATCCAATACTTCAAGTGATCTTGTCTTTCCATTGCTCCTTTTTTTGATTTGATACCTTTGAAAGCACAAGAGAACTAAAGAAGACAAGTTAGTGACAATGTACAAGAGAAAATTCATCATCTCGATGAGATGCATGCTCTTAGTGATGTGCATTAACATAATGTAAATAAAAGCTTGATCTCAAAAAGAATATAAATCCTATTGACTAAACTAGAACCCCAAATTGGCAACGGCGCCAATTGATAAATAGGATTTTATCCTATTTAGGAATCAATCCTAAATACTCATGTCATTGTAGTATTTTATGTATCAATCCAATCTAAGGTCTAGTTCAATGCAACAAGAATGAAAGACACTCTTTAATTCAAGCTAACAAGGTGGGTTTGACTTTAATCTAATAAGCTAATCAATTTAAAAACAAGTGACAAGAGCTAAAGACGCTAAACGGTGAATAAAACAATGACAAAAGGCAAATTAAAGGATAAGATAATTGAGATAAGGCAATCCAATGGCTAATTAATGATGTCCAATGCTTAATGAAGACTAATCCCTAGGCAAAGATCACTAATCTTAACTAATCATCTCTCAAGGTATTAATTACTTTGCTAATCACTAATCCAAAATCAAATTCTCATTTGTGAATCACTAATTAGTAAGCTTTAAGTCTAAACATTCAAGATCAACCAAATAATCACTATAGACAACTAATCTCTTAGGCTAGAAATGATTATCTCTTGATTAGTTCATCAAGACATTTCATCGAACACCTTGTGTGCATGAAATTCCTTATGCTCTAGATCCACTTTCTCAAGTTAGATCTAGCTTTAAAACTACTAATCAAGAAGGGAAATCATATAATCTAATCCTAGACATCATTAATCATCCATCAAATCACCATAAATCTACAAAATCCTCAAATCCTAAAAGACTACTCACTAATCATGAAGAACACACCAAATCTTGTGAAATAGGTGATGTTAATCATGATTAGAGATTAAGAAGATGAAAGATTAGAGAAAGAACACAAGAATTAAACTCAAACTTTCATAAATCAAAAGATCCTTGGGAAAAATCTCAAAAACCATAAAAGAGAGGTTTTTGTTCTTGAGAGAAAAATATAAAAAGCATAAAAAACGAGATAGATCTAAAAAAGGTTTTTACAATATTTAAAAGGTGTTTCTTGAGCTGGGTCGGACCGGGTCAACCCCGGACAAACCGGGTATTGACCCGGTTGAAAGTGGGTCGAGGTGAGAAGAGCACCATTTGGTAAAATCGCGATATCTCCTGGAATACATGTCCGAATAGTCTCGAACCACCTCTTGTGCATAGATAACGCACTGGGCTACAACTTCTATGCAGAACACAGAAGCTGAATCGGAGTGGAAACCCTTCGTCTGGGTTGATCTTTCAGACGTCGTATTTGGAGCATAACTCGTTTGTGTGCCAGACAGACGTGTCCTTGCTATATTTGCCATATCTCTTGAAAGGATGATCTGAATGACATAAAACTATCACTAAACAAAAGTCAGCTCGATTGTCTATGACTTTCATCAAGACCTCAGATTAAACTGGGCACAGGAAGGTCTTCATTTGGCCTGATCTTTCAGACACTTCGGCTGGCTTCGGCGAGAGCTTCTACGCCGGGCAAATTGGGGCCGGTATGGGAGGCCGGTATTCCTCCTGGTCGGGAGTTGGTTCAGCACCGGACGTGTGTACCGGTCATCATTGGGGCGGTATTGATGGTCATGTTCCATGCCTGGTGAGACGTAGTCTTTGGTCTCTCGGCCAGGCGGATACGTCTTCCTTAAAACCGTAATAACTCCCTAACCAGATGTCCGAATGACCTGATTCAAACTCTACTCGACAGATAACTCATTCCTCTGAAACTTCAATGAAGGTTATAAAAGCTGATTCAGATCGGAGGGCCTCCGTCCAGCCACATCTTTCCGTAGTCTTGGATGGACTTTGCATTCTACTTCGGCCCATTTCTCTAAATATAGCCAAACTGCCTCCAATCACCTAGAAAGTACTCCAAAACATGCAAGAACTCACTAGACCTAATGCAAATGTCCTAATCTCTAAATGATACATAAATGCAAGACAAAACCATGATTATGCATGTAAATGACACATAGCTCTAAGTGAAATGTATGCTAAAACATGCAATATATGAGTATATCACTCTGCCATCTAACGTTCTTATTGAAGCCTCCGATACGAACACCACCTCCACTTCAAACATTAGACATGCTTAGTGAGGTATCACCACGGTTCCTTTCTCCTTAAACTCACGAGTGTTCATCTGCTTTCTCTTCTTCATGTTCTTGCAGTTTTTGAAGAAAAACAGAGTATTAATCAACGTTTATTCATCATGTATAACTTCGTGGTACAGAGTATGTGTCTCTCTATCTACCTGTCTCTAAAGATAAGCTTTTTTTTTAGTTTAAAAGTGGTTTTAGTTTAGTGACTTTTATGAGTCCACAATAAGATTTTAGGTTTTGTTACTCGAGAGTTGGTTCCCATTGGTTAATGTTTTGTAAATTTGGGTGCATGACATTCTTTGAAATGAATTTCTCTTTTTTTTTACTCTATGTACTGAAAATTTGGTAGTGAAGAGTCTTCAATGTGGAATTAACTTGATGACAAGTTTACTTGGGTAATTAAGAGTTTTTCCTCTTTGAAATCTGAAAGCTCTATTTTGATCAGTTCGTGAACGTTTTGGTGATTCTTTTATCCGTGTATCCTATAGGCTCTTCTTGCTTTTCCAAGAGGAAATAATTTGTCTCTGTATCTTAACGTTGTTGACCATGAATCTTTACATTCTAGATGGAGAAGACATCCTACTCAATTTGACTTAGACGGTGCACCCATCGCTTCAAAAAATTGATGCATATGTTGCACATGTTGCACATGTTGCACATGTTGCACTGGAATCTATAACTGCTGCTGATTTATGTTGGTTGGAGAAGAAAATTGATAACGAAAACAAATTCAGGTAATGAATTCGGCCGCCATAAGTCACATTGAAATATTGATAATTTATTGGTGTTTGTGAACCATGTCCATGTATCCGGTAATCGATGGAATAGAAACCAATATCAATCTGGGTTATTTTAGTGCGAAGAATAACACTAACCCGTCTAACCAAAATGGTTTAATTTTGACATCTATAGAGACAGCTCCATTTGTTGTAAAAATTCAACCAGGTATTATTAGAAAAGACGGCCAGTCAAGTAAATATAGAGGAGAGGGGACGTAGTAAAGATTGATAACAAAACCAAAACCCGTTTCAAAATTGCAATTAAAGTATACATAAATCCGTATAAAATTTAAGTTCAAAAGCTGAAGTTTATAAGACCAAGATGTTGGTCCAAAAACTGTGGAGCTCCTTGTGATCGTCTGTGAAACTCCTCTTTGTGATTGTCCCTATCATCATTGTTGGTCACGAGGATCACTAATGTTGTTTAAAGGTTGATTATGGAGTGGGAGGTGAGATTTCCGTTAATTAGAGCAAGTCAACCACAATTTATAGCAGGTCGGGTATTACGACGAACAGGTCGGGGACCGTATTCTTTATATTGATGGTGAAAAGAGACGGACGATTTAGATTTACGAACTGCTTCCGACGGGAATCCAGTTCGGCGTTCTAAATCGCAATGCCTTGTTACAAAGGAGAGAGAGAGAGAGAGAGAGAGAGAGAGAGAGACCGTGCCTATTTTTTGTAGAGAGTAATGAGGTTTTTTCCGAAAAGTCCCCTCCTTAATGCATAGCGAGGGGTATATATAGTGAGAGTAGCTCCCTGCTTCCGCGGATTCCGGGACCACGCGTCGCCCTCAGCCTGCTTCACGGGTAAGGTGCTCTAGGAAGCGTGTCCCGGTTCTCAAGGTGAGAGGTAATGATGAGCTCGGCGCCATGCTTTTGTAAGATAGCATACTGTTCTGCCAACTTCCTTCCACGTGTCTTTTCCTCCTTCGCTTACTCCACAGGGTTGGTGGGACGTCGAGGTCAGACCATGCCTCTATTCGGATAGTGCACTGTTCGACCAACTCCCACGTGCCTTCTTTTCTTTTGACATCCCTGTCTCGGCGAGGTGTCAGCGCGGACCCGGGGTGCGCCTTTTGGGAGCTCGGGATTTCAGGATGGAACCGAGCGCGGGACTCCAGGTCGGTGATCCCTGGTCTAAGGTTGACGCTGTGCTGACCGAATCGAGGAGGGCCCTTGCTAAGATGGGCCTAACTAAATGGGGGTGCTAGGCCCACCTCCAACAATAGCCCCCCCCCCCCAGTTCGGTGGCATGAGGTGAGGCGAATACATCGAAGTTGATATGATGTTAGTTCGGCGCATCTTAGGACGGTCCTTTGGGATCGAGTGGATGAGGGCGGCGAATACATCGAAGTTGATTTGATGTTAGTTCGGCGCATCTTAGGACGGTCCTTTGAGATCCGAGTGGATGAGGGCGGCGTGTTGTGGCTCGGATTTGAGCCCGCGCTCACACGTGTCGGCTTTCCCGAGGATCCGGAGATCGTTGGCGCGTACCCAACATGCGGGGGAAACGAAACGGCGCTCCTTTTTCCGCGTGTATTGCTCACGCGCGGCGTACGAAAGACGCTTCGCGTTTATCGAGGCGTCTCCTGCTTTTGGCGTGGGAAAAACGAAGAGGCGCCATCATTAGGTTTTTGGGAGGCCGTGCTCCTTTCGACACGTGTCCAGGCGTCGCTTCGTTGTCCCCTTCCTCTATTTAACCCCTCTTTCTTCCTTTGGTTAGAACTTTCTGCGCATACTCTCAAGGTAACTCCTTCTCTCTGCACTTTTCAATTTCCTCCTTCCTTTTTTCTCCCTGCGTTCTTCGATTTCTTCCTCCTCTCTGTGCGATGGCGCCGATGTTAGACGGAATTAGGGCCGAGTCGAGCGATGAGTCGGCGTCTCGCGACTACCGCGACGATTCTCCGGAGGAAAGCTCTTCCCCCGTTGGTTCCGAGCACGCTTCTTCTCCGAATCGAGGCGAGGAGGGCTAAAAAAGGCCTGTTTCTTCTACTGCGGGGGCCGCTCCGCCGCTTCCCGGGACCCGTCATAGGAAAAAGGCGGTGATAAGGTCCTCCTCTGGGGGTCATGGCGCTGACCGGGATGGAGGAGGAACCGGGCGTGCGGGCGATCGTGGCGGACGCCGGGGTGGTCGCGGTGGAGGAGTACGAGCGGCCAAGGCGAGGAAGTCTCCCTTGGTCCTTTACGAGCAAGGCGGGTCGTCGACCTGGAGCACGCCGGGGTCGCTTGCCCTGTTGAAGGAGTTGTTCGACTTCCCTGCTGCCGCTGAGCTCCGCCTGCCCAGACCGGACGAGCGTCCGTGGAATCCTCCGGCGGGCTTCGTCTGCCTGTACGAGGGCTTCTTCCTGAAGTGCGGGCTGCCTCTTCCTCTCCCCGAGCTGCTCGTCCAGTACTGCCAGGCGCGGGGTTTGGCCTTCTCGCAGATCTGCCCGTCCACGATCAAAGGGATGATCGTGCTGCTGACCCTGGGGCAGGAGTGTGACGTGGAGGTGACGGTGCCCATGTTCGAGGCTCTCACCCAGCAGAAGGCGAATCCTGGGATCCCGGGGACTTACTACGTTTCTTTCAAGCCCGCAGCGAACATCCTTGAGGCCAGCAGTTCGGGGTCTAAGGCTAGCAAGCTGTCCAAGGTCGAGGACTGGTCTCGCATCTACTTCTACATCCGGGCTGCCGAAGTGGTTGGACTCGACCCGTCAGCGAGATACACCCGGGATTGGAATTTTTCCACGGGTAGGGGTTTGTAGACTGAGCTGCATTTCTTTTCTTCAGTTTTGGTCTGACCAGCGCTGTCTGTTTTGCTTTCAGGTCATCATTCTTCCAGATTCAAGTTGCCGGACTACGCTGGTATCCTTGCTGTGTTCAGGACGGTGGGTGAAAGAGATTGGAAGTCGTTCAACTCGGGGACAGTTGCAGCTGCCATGTTATTGCAGGTCGATCAAGGTTCGCTAGTCCGCTTTACGCGGATTCGTTTGTGGCGCCGGCTCCGCCAATTGTTGAGGTGCCGGTCCGACGAGAGCCGGCGCCGCGGGCTGGAGGTGAAGGGTCCGAAGCTGCTCCTTCAAAGAAGAGGGCGGCCATAACAGCCGGCGGGAGGGCTGGCAAGAAGAAGAAGAAGACCGAGGTGGGAGGGTCCTCGGTTTCAGGTCGGGACGATATCCGGCCTGAACAGCCTGGTAGCTAGCCCGAGGGCTCTCGCGTCCTGCTTGCAGGGGAGGCCAAGGTACGTGCCGCCGAGGTACCAGCCAGTGGTGGGGTCGAAGCGGCCAGGATCCTGTCGGACGTGGAGGTCGCAGTTCAGGCGACGGAGGGCGGCGATGCGATCTTCGTCGTGGAGGAGGGGCGGGATCCTGCTGCTTTGCAGGGTGCTGAGGGTCGAAGCGATGATGGAGGCGGAGCTTCGGAGGGTTCCGATGCTGAGCCTCGGGACTACAGCTTCTACTTCTGCCATGAGGACGGTAGTAGCCAGGTCATCGTGGACCAGGATGAGTGCGCCGAGCTGGCGCAGGCGATGATGTTCGGGCAGAATCATCCGCACTTCCGGCCGATGGAGATGGCTGAATCCGACGCCTTTCGCGCAGCGGCGTGGTCTGCGGCTCGGGTGAGGTTTTCTTATGGGTATAGCTTGTTAATTTATCAGGATTTACGATTGTTGCTGCTAACATCTGGTTTGATGCAGACGATGGCTCTCACTGCCTTTCTAGGGGAGGCCTACGAGAAGCGACTCGCCGAGAAGGACGCGTCGCTCAATTACCTGAAGATGCGCCAGGAGGCCAGCGCGCAGACCCAATCCGTTCTCCTCCGCGGGCTTGAGAAGGAGCTGAGGGACGAGAAGGCCCGATCCGCGGCAATGGAGAAGGAGGCGGCGCGGGTACGAGCCCGGGCTTTAGAGGCGGACAATGTTCACGCCGAGCTGGAGGCGGAGAGAGCGCGTTCTGCCGCGGAGAAGGATCGGTCGGCTGCCTTGGAGGAGGAGCTCGGGCTACTGAAGGGGGAGAGGGAAACACTCCGCTCCAGGGTTAAGGGGCTGGAGGGCGCCATTGACCGGGCGAACGCGGCCGTCGCCGCGGAGAGCGATCGGGTCACGGCCAGGTGGGAGGGGAGGAACCGGAAGTGGACCGCGAAGATGGAGAAGATCCGCGCCCATCTCGACGGTCGCAACCGGGCTTTGGAGCCTCACCTGCTGTTCAACCAGGTGGTCGGCATAAAGGCATGCCTCAAAAGGATGGAGGCTGAAGACGGGATGTCGGTACCGTGGTACCGGTATAAGAAGCTGGACGAGGACGAAGCGACGTTCGGAGCCCAGCTGGACGATATCGATTTCCCGGACTTGACCCCGGAAGATTTGGACATCCCTCTCGACCGCACATCTGGCGTCCAGCTCGAGAGGCTTATGCCCGTCGGCCCTTCCGAAACGCCCGTCGTGGACCTGACTTCGGACGTTCACTCATCAGCTGCTGAGGCTGTCAAAGCGGACCTGCCAGCACAAGACCCGGCCCCGGGTGCTGTTGAAGCCGGCCATGTCGCGCTGCCTGCTGAGGCCGCGGTTGAGGAAGAGCGGACCGAGCAACCCTTCCTTGGTGAGCACGGTACCAATGTGAGGATGGTGGGCCCGGATGACCTGGATGGTACCCGTGCTGACGGGGGGTGAAGATTTACCAGCCGATGTGGCCTTGTAAAGGTTTTTTTGTTTTTTGCTGTTGTTTTTCTTCTTTTTCTTTCTCTCTCTTCTTATTTTTTTTTTTGTAAAGATTAGGCCGTTGGCCCTTTATGTAAGTGCCGTACGAGGCTTTGTTTGAAATGAAATTGGTGTTTTTGGAATTCCCTTGTTTCCTTTGCGAATGTCTGGTAGAATAGGTTGTAGACCGTATCCTGTGCATCAACGTCGTGTGTGCAGGTCGTAGACCGTGCCCCTGTGTCTTTGTATCGGGTGAGAGGTATGGCTCGGTTTGAGATACTTAATGCTTGTGTATCTTTATTTATTTTTTGTTTTTGCGAGGTGTAGCTCGGCTTAAGGTACTTAAAGCTTGTGTACCTTTTTTTTTGGTGCGAGTAGCGAGCTCGGCTTTGAGACACTTAGTGCTTGTGTGTCTGGTAGAGGTGCGAGCCTTGGGCTCGGCTTTAGTACTTATAGCTTGTGTACTATGTGAGTGCGAGCATTGGAGCTCGGCTTTAGCACTTATAGTTTGTGTGCTGGGGAGTGCGAGCGTTGGAGCTCGGTCCCCGTTTCTTCTTTCTTGCTTGTGAGTGCGAGCATTGGAGCTCGGCTTTAGCACTTATAGTTTGTGTGCTGGGGAGTGCGAGCGTTGGAGCTCGGTCCCCGTTTCTTCTTTCTTGCTTGTGAGTGCGATCATTGGAGCTCGGCTTTAGCACTTATAGTTTGTGTGCTGGGGAGTGCGAGCGTTGGAGCTCGGCTTTTTTTTTTTTTTTTTTTTTTTTTTTTTTTGACGATGAACAGGTCGGGGACCGTATTCTTCTTTTTTTTTTTTGAAAATGCTTTATTAGATTAATAGCTGAGCCCTGGTTAGGGGTTGCCTACGTACCCTTTAGTAGAAGGGATCAAGCCAATCGTAGTTCGTTTGTTTACAAGGATAGACAGCGGAGCGGAGCTCGGGGGCCTAATAGTAGAAGCGTTTTAGGTTTATCGAGTTCCAGGAGCGCGGGACTGCGTCACCGTTCATCGTGACTAGCTCGTAGATGCCGGGCTTCACGATCTTGGAGATGAGGTAAGGGCCTTCCCAGTTTGCACCGAGCTTACCGGCGTTTAGCTCGGCGGTGTTTTCGAAGACCTTGCGCAGGACCAGGTCGCCCTCGGCAAAGAACCTGCCTCGAACCTTCTTGTTGTAATACTTGGAGGCGAGCTGTTGGTAGTTCTGGATCCGGAGGAGGGAATGGTCCCGTTGTTCCTCGAGAAAATCCAGCTCGCTCAATAGGACGGCGTCGTTCAGGTCGGCCTGCCGGGTGAGCATAGCGCGGCGAGGAGTGGGGAGGCAGACTTCGGATGGGGCCATCGCTTCCATGCCGTGAGAGAGGCTGAATGGTGTGCGACCTGTCGATGTCCTCGGCGTTGTGCGATGGGACCAGAGGACTTCATCTAGCTCATCGGCCCAGGAGCCTTTCTTGTCGTTTAGTCGCTTTTTAAGGCCGTCAAGAATGGTATTGTTGGTGGCCTCGGCTTGTCCGTTTCCTTGTGGATATCTCGGGGTGGACTTACTCAGTCTGATCTTCCACTTTGCGCAGAAGTCTTCGAAGAGGACCGACGTGAACTGGGCACCGTTATCGGTCACGATCTCGTAAGGCAGCCCGTGCCGGCAGATGATGAACCTCCAGACGAATTTTTGGACGTCCTCCGCCGTGATCTTGGCGTAAGCTTCGGCTTCGACCCATTTGGTGAAGAAGTCGGTCATCACCAGGATGAAACGCTTTTGACGAGATCGGGGGAGAGGCCCGACGATATCCATGGCCCATCGCATTAATGGGTAAGGTGCCACCGCCGTGGTGAGGAGCTCGGTTGGGCAATGAATGAGTGGGCCGTGGCGTTGACATTTCTCGCACCGGGATGCGAACTTGTCGCAATCCTGAAGCATTGTTGGCCAGTAGTGTCCTTGGTTTCGTTATCTCAGGGCGAGAGCCCGGCCGCTGGAGTGGTTCCCCTCGGCGCCTTCGTGCATCTCTTTCATTACGTCGATGGTTTCTTGTCCGTGGAGGCAGCTGAGCAGGGTCCCCGAGGCGCTCCATCGGAACAGGTTGCCGTCCAACATCGTGTATCGGGCGCATTTTTTTCTTAGCCGGCGGGTGGCCCATCGGTCTGGGGGGTGGACGCCGTCTGCTATGTACAGTAGTATGTCGACTCGCCAGTCTGGTAGTTCGGGCTCGGCTGGAGGTGGCGGGAGATCTTCTGGAGGTGGGACGTCCTCGTCGGGGTGTGCGATCTGGGGACCAATCAGGTAGGCCCCTTTTGGCAGTTCGATGCTAGGGAAGTCTATACTTTCAACTGGGATCACCCGTCGGTGAGCTGGGCCGAAGTGGAGGCTAGTGCTGCGAGGGCGTCCGCGGAAGTATTAATGCCTAGGGGGATCTTCGTCAGGGTGAACTCGGAGAAATCCGCGGCCAAGCCTTGGGTCACCTTGAGGTAAGCATCCATGCGATCATTCTTGGCCTCGTATTCCCCGCTGAATTGATTGGCGACGAGCTGGGAGTCGCAGTAGGCTTGGATTTTCTTCGCACCGACCACCTTTGCCAGTCGCAGGCCGGCAATCAGAGCTTCGTACTCGGCTTTGTTGTTTGACGCTGGAAAGGCCAGACGGAAGGATTGCTCGAGGATCTCCTTGATCGGGGATTCGAGGCGTATGCCGATGCCGGAGCCGTGTTTGGAGGCCGACTCGTCGACGTGCAGGCTCCACACTTCGGGAACTTCGTCGACTGCTAGCTCGGGCACCAATTCAACTAGGAAGTCGGCCAGGACTTGAGATTTGACCGCGGTCCATCCTCGGTAGTCGATCTCATACTCGCTCAGCTCAACTGCCCACTTCATTATTGGGCCAGACCGGCTCGGTCTGTGGAGGATGGTTCTGAGGGGGTAGGTGCTTAGGACGGCGATCGTGTGGGATTGAAAATAAGGCCGGAGTTTTCTGGCCGCGACGACTACCGCTAGGGCGAGCTTTTCCAAAGTCGGGTACCTGCTTTCCGCGTCGTCTAGAGATTTACTGATGTAAGTGATGGGCCTTTAGTCGCCCCGGTCTTCCCGTACTAGTACCCCGCTGACCGCCGATGCAGACACGGCGATATAAAGGTAGAGGGTTTCGCCTTCTTCCGGTTTGGACATGACGGGAGGAGTGGATATGTACTCCTTCAGCTGCTGGAGGGCTTTCTCGCACTTGTCGTCCCACTCGAACCGTTTGTTAGCTCGGAGCAATTGATAGAACGGTAGACATCTGTCGGTTGAGCGAGAAATAAACAGGTTAAGCGCG
Organism: Eutrema japonicum; assembly: GCA_030161315.1. NCBI lineage: Eukaryota > Viridiplantae > Streptophyta > Magnoliopsida > Brassicales > Brassicaceae > Eutrema > Eutrema japonicum. The sequence goes on along the minus strand of BSQW01000012.1, from coordinate 17,258,366 downwards.
GCGATTCTCCCGGTGAGTCGCTGTACCTGACGCGTGCTTTTTGGGGATTTCAGGTCGGTGATGCCTCGGATCTGCTTGGGGTCAGCTTCGATCCCGCGCTGGGTGATGATATATCCGAGGAATTCGCCCGACGTGACGCCGAAAGAACACTTGGCTGGATTCAGCTTCATGTTGTACTTGTTCAACGTCCGGAAGCAGGATCGGAGATGAGTGACGTGGTCGGTCGCTACCAGGGACTTTACCAGCATGTCATCTATGTATACTTCCATAGTGCGGCCGATTTGATCGGCGAACATCTGGTTGACGAGCCGCTTGTAGGTGGCCCCGGCATTTTTGAGTCCGAAGGGCATAACCTTGTAGCAGTAGATCCCTCGGTCCGTGATGAACGCGGTTTTCTCCCGGTCGTCGGGGTGCATGGGGATCTGGTTGTACCCTGAGAAGGCATCCATGAAAGAGAGCAGCTCGTTCCCGGCGGTGGCTTCGACGACTTGGTCGATTCGGGGGAGGGGAAAGCTATCTTTTGGGCACGCCTTGTTGAGGTCGGAGAAATCTATGCAGACCCTCCATTTCCCGCTCTTTTTCTTGACTACCACCGGGTTGGCTAGCCAGTCCGGGTACTTGACCTCGGTGATCGATCCGGCCGCGGTCAGCCTTTCTACCTCGCCATTGACTGCCTGTGCTCGCTCGGGGCCCAGCTTTCGCCGCTTCTGCTTGATTGGTCTGAAGGTCGGGTCCACGTTGAGCTCATGGGTGCACGTCGCCGGGTCAATGCCGGGCATATCGCCGGTTGACCAGGCGAAGGTGGAGACGTTTTCCCCAGGAACTCGACCAGCTCTTTCTTAATGCTCTCTTCAAGGTCGGTTCCGATTCCAACGCAGCGGGCGGGGTCGCTCGGATCGATGTTGATCTGGGCGACGAGGTCCCGACCTGGGAGATCCTGGGTGTTTGGCTCGCCGGGCTGATGCGCGTTGATGGTTAAGCATGACGGCGCGGCGTGGCGCAGTTTATGCTCAATGGCGAAGCAGGCGCGAGAGATCCGCTGGTTGCTCCTAAGAGTATACGTCCCTGCCTGATTGGGGAACTTGAGGCATTGATGGTACGTCGAAGTGACTGCCTTCATCGAGTGCAGCCAAGGGGTTCCAAGAATGATGTTGTAGATCGGGGTGGTATCGAAGAACACGAACTTGACGATTTTTGAGACCCGGCCTACGTAGACCGGTAACTCGATGGTGTCGATTCCGTTGACAGTTTCTCCGGCGAAGCCGGTTAGCGGGATGGAGTGCGGTTTGATTGCGGCTCCGTTCAGGTTCATCCTAGCGATGGTGTCCTTGAAGATGAGATCGACCGAGCTTCCTGTATCGACGAGGACTCGATTGACGTCGCAGTCGGCTACCCGCACTTGTACGACAAGGGGGTCATTGTGGGGCTAGTGGACCCCGGCCGCGTTGGCCTCGGTGAAGCATATCCCCCTTTTACTTGTGTCCTGCGCGTCGATTTCCGGGCCAGAATGCCATTTCAGGGAGGTGTCGGTCTTCCTCTCATGACGCTTGATGGACCGTACTGAATCGTTACACGAGAGGAGGCCTCCCATGATCATTCCTATCAAAGTCCGCGCCGGGGGAGGCGACCTGCCCTTTTCCTGGTCTCGCGAGGGGGATCTCCGGCGACGATCGTCGTTCTGAGCGCGGTTATCAGGCCTATCCCGGCTGTTCTCGCGGCCTCGATTATCGCGGGGTTGTACTCGATCGCTGTCCCGGGCTCGCGGACGCAGCCGCTCTGGTACTTGGATTTCCCCCATTTGGAATTGATTTAGTAGGACGTCGTGGAGTGCGCGGCACTGCGAGGTCGGATGCCCTTTTCTCTGGTGAAAGTCGCAGAAGGCTGTCCTGTCATACTGCTCATCCGGTCGGGGTTCCCTGTCGTTCGGCTCGTCGGGACGCCGATCCTGTTAGTTGGGATCTTGCACATACTTGTTCTAGGGCAATTTTGACGCGGGGCTGGGGAGAAGAGCGGGGTCGCGCAGATGGAGGACGGCGGGCGAGTCGTTAACGAGGAACGCGGCGGCCTGCTTTCTTTTTCTACGTTGATATTCATCATCGTAGTGTTGACGAGGCTCCTGATACCTTTCTTGGGGTCGCTCCTTTGGGACCGGGGCCTTGTGCGAGGCGCTGTTCTTTGACTCAGCCGCCTTTTCCTCTTCGAGCTCGACGAAGAGTCCGGCGCGGTGTAAGGCGTCTTCCAGCGAGCGCGGTTTGTTGAGCTTCATGTCGTCCTTGAAGGCCGAATCGGCCCGCAGGCCCTTTCTTAGAGCGGGGAGCGCTGACTCGTCTGTGACGTTGCTTTGTTAGGTCGTGGCTTTGAAGCGCTCTATGAAGGACCTGAGCGACTCCTTCGCTCCTTGGTTCAACTCCCAGAGATCTGCGCTAGATGCGGATTGTCTGATGTAGATGGAGTAGTGCTCGAGGAAGTTAGTCGAAATATCTCTGAAGCTGTCTATGGAGTGCGTCTTCAGCCGAGAGAACCATGTGAGGGCCGGGCCGGTGAGGTTCTCTACGAAGAGCTGGCAGTGAGCGGTTCACGCTCGTCCGGGGAGAAGTGGGCGAGGCCCATGGCGATGGTGAACGCCGTTAGATACTGGGCCGGGTCGGTGTTGCCCGCGTAGGGCTGGAGTTTGAGCTTTCCGAGGTGCTGGAGCAGGACGGAGGCGATCCGGCGAGTGAACGGCGTGTTTTGCGTCTCTCTGAGGACGCGATCTATTTCTGGAGCCGCGCTAGTGGCCTGATGGATTTTGGAGGACATCGCGCGGATAGTTTCCTTCATGGCCTCAAATTCGGCGTCCCTGATGCGCTCCGAGCTGGATCGTTGAAGGTGAGCTTCGTCATCCGGGGAGCTTCCTACTGCCGGGGTGAAACGTCCGCCCAGGCCTTCGGACGCTGACGGCGAGTCGCTGGGTCGGTTTCTCCCGGCGCCCGGGGTTTCTCCCCGAGGAGCTGGTTCTCTGAGGTGGACGTCGGGGGATCCGGTGTTGTCCGACCGGTCGCGGGAGGCTGCTAGTGCGGCAAACCGTTGATCGGTAGCTCGCGTAAGCTCGTCCATTCTGGCGAGCAGGGTCTGCATTATGGCGGACAGAGTGGGCTGGTCTTCCGGTGTTCGGGGCGCGTTGTGGGTGGCGGAGCCGCCAAACGGGATGGGCGCCGGAGCCGGGGGTGGAGCTCTGAACAGCTGCTCTCGGGGGATCGATTGGTCGGTTGTCGCCTGGGCTGACGTTGCGGCGGCCGCTGTTGTTGCTTGAGTCGACGGCGAGGCCGTTGTCTGGGCCGGGGTCTCCTGCTCCGACAACACTCTTGGGGGTGGAATCGCCATTGCTGCTGCGGCTGGTGTCGTGGTTGAACTGCTCCTTGCGTATAGAAAAGTCTCCCCCCTCCCTCTAGCGCCAATTGTTGGTCCCGAGGATCACTAATGTTGTTTAAAGGTTGATTATGGAGTGGGAGGTGAGATTTCCATTAATTAGAGCAAGTCAACCACAATTTATAGCAGGTCGGGTATTACGACGAACAGGTCGGGTACCGTATTCTTTATATTGATGGTGAAAAGAGACGGACGATTTAGATTTACGAACTGCTTCCGACGGGAATCCAGTTCGGCGTTCTAAATCGCGATGCCTTGTTACAAAGGAGAGAGAGAGAGAGAGAGAGAGAGAGAGAGAGAGAGACCGGGCCTATTTTTTGTAGAGAGTAATGAGGCTTTTTCCGAAAAGTCCCCTCCTTAATGCATAGCGAGGGGTATATATAGTGAGAGTAGCTCCCTGCTTCCGCGGATTCCGTGACCACGCGTCGCCCTCAGCCTGCTTCACGGGTAAGGTGCTCTAGGAAGCGTGTCCCGGTTCTCAAGGTGAGAGGTAATGATGAGCTCGGCGCCATGCTTTTGTAAGATAGCATACTGTTCTGCCAACTTCCTTCCACGTGTCTTTTCCTCCTTCGCTTACTCCACAGGGTTGGTGGGACGTCGAGGTCAGACCATGCCTCTATTCGGATAGTGCCCTGTTCGACCAACTCCCACGTGCCTTCTTTTCTTTTGACATCCCTGTCTCGGCGAGGTGTCAGCGCGGACCCGGGGTGCGCCTTTTGGGAGCTCGGGATTTCCGGATGGAACCGAGCGCGGAATTCCAGGTCGGTGATCCATGGTCTAAGGTTGACACTGTGCTGACCGAATCGAGGAGGGCCCTTGCTAAGATGGGCCTAACTAAATGAGGGTGCTAGGCCCACCTCCAACAATCATCTCCACATACAGCCGCCTCATGCTCATCTCCATTCTTCGATCCTATTCATCATCGCCATCATCCTCTTCATCACCTCTAATGCCCTCGAACCTATTTTATCTTCACCAACATACGTTTTTGTTCGCTACTAACAATCAAAGATATGTGAACAAGTAAACATATAACATGAGAATGAAATCATAATAAGTACAAGTTTTTTTTTTTTTTTTTTTTTTCCAATATAAAAATCGGTTTACCACGAGAATGAAAGCATTAGAGTTTTAGCAACTACCTATCCCCAGTAGTTAGTAACACGACGATAATTTGAAGCTTATGTTTTCTTTTTTTCATCTTTTTTACAATCATGAATCCTACCTCGAGACTGCTATTATTAATAACATCAACATAATTTCAATTTATTTGAATCGCAAACTTAAAAACCTTACAGATTGAAGGATTTGTAGAAAATGCGATTTTATCATACTGAACAAGATAAAAAATAAGAGGAAAAAAAAATTCAAGAGAAAAAGGAAAATACAAAAATGGGTCTCAACCTAGAGCCCAAAAAAATCATTTGTAAGCTTTAGATAGGTCGAGTTAGGTTCGGTTTATTCTCTTCGCTTGATAATTCCCATATTCGATTGTACTATTCTGTAATGCACAAAAGAAAATAGGCTATAAAAGGTTGTGGGAACCGGATACCAAATCGTTTATCCAGATTTTTGATATCAAATTAAAACTGCATACCAACAAACAAAATTTAACTGGTAAATTTAAAGCAAAAACCAAACCGAAATACAATTTTTTTTATATATAGTTATTAGCCATATAAAACTTAATACTAAAATGTCTGAAACAAAGCCAAATTATAAACCGGATTATCTATCTATAAATAAACTAATATATCAACTTTAAAAAATCTAATTTATACCCGCATAAGGTGCAGAAGATGCAATTTCATCTCACGAGGAGTTGAGTGAATGTGGTGAGATATCACAAGATGGGAAACAAAGATGCTAAGCGGTGGCGAGGCTGATCAAGGCAACAAAGGAGAGCAGTTAATAATAGTATATTATGTTCTTTAGGCTGTTTTGTGTTTTGAGTTCTTGTTTACCGTTCATACTGTTTTTGAGGTAGAAATATGGGACTCAACCCCTGAAGACTTAATTTGGCGGTGAGAGTCTTACTCATACATTACTTTCACGCATATATTTATGTTCTCTATATTCTCGATTTGCTCTTTCTCACCTTCATTTATTCTGTTTTTTTTTCTCTCTATATATGGTTTAGTTTGTTTGTTAAAATTTTTTGAGCGACATGTTGAGATTTGATCCCTATCTCTATGATCACGGAACTTGAGCAATAAATAAAAGACACAGAGAATTTAACGAGTTCAGATCACGGTGTGTGATCCTACGTCTCGGCCAAGAGCTTTCCAGTAATCCACTATCACCACATATTACAAAGAATTAGGGTTCCTCACAATCTCTCTAAGAACAAGAAAGATCTCTCTAGTTTCTCTCTATAGTTTCCAGGATACAGAAAACCCTCACACATGCCTGTCTTTATATAGATTAGGACAATTACAAAGTTAAGACAGTCTAAACCTAAACCAAAGCCCGATAGGAAAAACCCATTCCTAATTGACTAACCCAAGTCGCGTGCCTAGTTAATACTCATGATTTTCCATCACCAAAGCCCAACAAACTCCACCTTGATGACAATCATTTCCGAGTATAACTTCTTCATCTTTGCATTCATGTGCCGCTGCAGACAGTCCAGCACCTTAGTTCTCTTCTTAGTTGAGAAAACTCAAAGCCTTCTCAAACTTATCCACAGGAAGTACCTTTGTCAACCTGAACACAATCTTTCGATCCTGGGTACCTTTCAAATACCTTACACTACAAGAAAACTGCGTTTTGGCGACTGCAAAGGGTGACTACATATTTAGTCGCTAAATATTGCGACTAATTACCGACTATTTTATGACTATTTGGCGACGAATAAAATATAGTCGTAAAGGAGTCGCTTATTGACGACTACAGTAGATAGTCGGTACAATAGTCGCTATTTTACGACTAATGTCCGACAACATTTTAAACGGGATATAACTGTCGCGTAATAGTCGCTAACTCTGCGACTATTAGGCGACTATTTCGGCGGGTCGCACTGTAATCGGTAAACAGTCGTTAAATACCGGTGGAAAAACACGTGTAAATCGTTTTCGGGTTGGTGTACCTGTTTTTTGCGACTACATGTAGTAGTCGCTATTCAGACGCCTTATAGTCGCTTAGTAGTCGCCATAAATGTTTATATAAGTAAAATTCACCTCATTTCTTCTCTTCATCCGATCTCAAAAACAAAAAAAACCAAAAAAAAAATCAGTTTTTATTAGTTAAATAATGTCGGGAAATTACAATTATAGTAATTTCCGGGAGTGGATGTATAAGAGGTTCGATGAGGCGACGGAAAATTTCTCGGCAGAGTTCACAACGGGGGTGGAGCAATTCATGACATTTGCAAATAGCCATCCTCTAACACAAAGTAATGGCAGTAAGTTTTTTTGCCCTTGTAGTGTTTGCAAGAACGAGAAATTTATCCCGGGAACAAGAATTTGGAATCATCTTTATAGCAGAGGATTTATGCCAGATTTATTATGTTTGGTATAAGCATGGGGAAGAAATCAATATGGATTTAGGATCGAGTAGTTATATTGATACGACATATGTAAGTGGGAGTGAATAAGTGGGTAATGTAGTAGAAGATAGATATGTAGATATGGTGAATGATGCATTTCGTGATAACGTGAGTTTTGATAACTATCATCAGGATGGTAGTTATCAGAATGTAGAAGAACCGGTACGTAACCATTCAAAGAAATTCTACGACTTGTCAGAAGGTGCAAATAATCCATTATATGATGGTTGTCGTGAAGGTCACTCGCAGTTATCCTTAGTTGCTCGAGTCATGCAAAATAAGGCAGAATATAATATGAGTGAAAAGTTAGTGGATTCGGTTTGCAAAATCTTGACAGGCTATTTACCAGAAAGAAACAAGTCAACCGGTTCACATTACGAGACATAATAATTGATGCGCAATTTAAGTCTCTCATATCATACAATTGATGTTTGTATTAACAATTGTATGATCTTCTGGAAAGAGGACGAGAAGGAGGATAAATGTAGGTTTTGTGGTGCACAAAGATGGAAGCCTAAGAACGACCGGCGTAGAACCAAAGTACCATACAGTCGTATGTGGTATCTAGCTATTGCTGACAGATTAAAGATAATGTATCAAAGCGAGAAGACTGCAGCGGCAATGAGATGGCATGCCGAGCACCAAGCAAAGGAGGGAGAAATGGGTCATCCGTCTGATGCGGCAGAGTGGAGATATTTTCAAGATCAACATCCCCGGTTTGCTGAAGAACCCCGTAACGTTTATCTTGGATTATGTACAGATGGGTTCAATCCATTTGGCATGTCTCGTAATCATTTGTTGTGGCCTGTGATCTTGACGCCATATAATTTACCCCCGGATGTGCATGAATACATAGTATTTATTTCTTAAAATTCTGAATTCTGAGCCAAATCATCAGCGAGCTAGTCTAGATATCTTCCTCCGACCTCTTATTGAGGAGTTAAAAGAGTTATGGTCTAATGGCGTCGATGCATACGATGTGTCTTTGAATCAAAATTTTAATCTAAAAGCAGTGCTGATGTGGACGATAAGTGACTTTCCGGCGTATAGCATGTTATCTGGATGGACAACCCACGGTAAATTGTCTTGTCCAGTTTGCATGGAAGATACTAAGTCATTTTATCTACCTAATGGAAGGAAGACGTGTTGGTTTTATTGTCACCGAAGATTTCTTCCTCATGGTCATCCATTGAGGAGGAATAAAAAATACTTCCTAAAGGGAAAAGACGCTTCGAGAGAGTATCCACCTCCATCTTTGACGGGTGAGCAAGTTTATTTCGAGCGGTTGGTTGGTGTAAAACCATCAAAAACAAAGGATGTTGGTGGAAACGGTCACGAAAAGAAGAAGTCGGGCTATGGGAAGCAACATAACTGTCACAAGGAAAGCATATTCTGGGAGCTGCCGTACTGGAGGGACCTTAATCTCTGTCATTGTCTTGATGTGATGCATATAGAGAAGAATATTTTTGACAACATCATGAATACTCTTATGAGTGTGAAGGGTAAATCGAAAGACAACATCATGTCAAGATTGGATATAGAATGATTTTGTTCTCGACCACACTTACATATTGATAGTGCGGGTAAAGCTCCTTTCCCATCCTTCACATTGACAGAAGAAGCCAGAAAAAGTTTATTGGAATGTGTGAAGAATGCGGTTAAGTTCCCAGATGGTTATTCGTCAGACTTAGCTACTTGTGCTGATATGGACAACCAAAAGTTTTCAGGCATGAAGAGTCATGACTGCCATGTTTTTATGGAGCGGTTACTTCCATTTATCTTTGCAGAACTCCTAGATCGGAATGTCCACCTTGCGTTATCAGGTATTAATTACGACAATTTATTTAAATAAAATTATAGTAACTTATCTAGTAACCTAATGCAATTTTCGCGTATATTGTAGGGGTTGGAGCATTTTCCCGGGACTTATGTTCGAGAACTTTGCATATAAGTCGCGTTCAAATTCTAAAACAGAACATAGTTTTAATACTATGCAATTTAGAAAAGATCCTTCCACCTTCATTTTTCGATGTGATGGAGCACCTGCCTATACATCTCCCCTATGAAGTTGAATTATGAGGCCATGTCCAGTATAGGTGGATGTATCCTTTTGAAAGGGAAAGCAAAGAACAAAAGATATGCGACAGGATCGATTGTTGAATCATATATCAATGACTTTGCCGCTAATATACAAACGAAATCAAGGTAAATGCTAAAATCAATAACATCATGTCCACTTTGCCATTTTATTTGTATACACATGCTACTCATTCGTCAGGTTAACAAGATTCGATGAAGGTGAAGTCCCCGTATATCATGTCCCTGGAGTACCTTCTATATTTACTCACGTAGGCCGTCCAAGTGGAGAAATGCATGAAATATGGCTCTCAGAGAGAGACTATCAATGCGCACATGCATATGTTTTACGAAATTGTGACTATTTTCAACCAATTGAGAGGTATATAAGTTGGCATCGCTCTCAGATTGCGTTTTAATATATTTAACATTTGTTTAATTTCTCATATTTGTGTTGGTCTTGTGTAGTATGTTCGAGGAATTTATTTCTGCAAAATATCCAGGACTTTCCGAAAAAGAACTCGCCGCAAAAAGAGCTGACGAATATCATTTATGGGTGAAAGAATATGTATGTCTCAAAAATTTCATAACTATTCATATCTGTATACTTATATATATTTACGCTATTTTTTATATATATGCAGGTTTCTTACTGGAATGCCACGAATCCATTTCCTACTTGGGTTCAAGAGATAGTGCATGGACCTTTGAATAAGGCCAAAACCTGGCCAATGTATTTTACAAGAGGCTATTTGTTTCATACGCAGAATCACGGCGCTGGACGAAAGACATGTAACTATGGGGTCAGTGTTAAAGGTGAAAATTACACTGATGCATCCGATGCAGCTGATTTCTACGGGACCTTAACTGATATCATAGAACTCGAGTACGAGGGGATTGTCAATTTGAGAATCACACTTTTTAAGTGTAATTGGTATGACCCTGTTATCGGTAGAGGCACTCGGAGGAGCAATGTGGGGTTGTAGACGTTCTTTCATCGAGAAAATATAATAAATATGAACCATTTATTCTAGGTACGTACTTATGACAATATTTATATATAGCATTTTATTAATGTCGATATACATATGTATAACTTATATATACATTTATATTACAACAGCCTCGCAAGCGGATCAAGTTTGTTATATTTCGTACCCATATACAAAGAAACCGAAGCAGTTGTGGCTCAATGTTCTAAAAGTGAATCCGAGGGGAAATATTTCAGGGGATTGTGAAAAGAAAGAACCGACTCTTTTGCAAACAGAAAATGATGATGCTGTATTAATAACAACAATTGAAGATCTCATACTCGACAATTTCGTACAAGGAGACCCAGTAAACCTCGATTACGATGTCGGAGATGCAGACCCAGAAGACGAATTTCTATGTAATTTGTCGTCTTCTGATGAAGAATCAGATGACGAAGAACCCTACTAATTAACTATGTTACTTATGTCAGAATTTTGGTGTAATTTGTCGTTTACATTATTTGTCGTTATGAGTAAAAAAAAATACATCTCCGTATATTAATAAGTAAGTAGAAAAGATTAAAAAAAAAACATTTTCGTACTCACTAGGATTCGAACCGTGGGTGGATCACAGTTAAATATTAATAAGTAGAAAAGATTTTTAAAAAAAACATTTCCGTCTTCACAGAGACTCGAACCATGGGTTAATGGATCAAGAGAGGAAGAATTACCAATATGCTAAAGTCATTAATTGGTATTATTCACACATAAATATTAATAACTAGATTGAAAAGATAAAAATAAAAAATAAAACATCTCCGTATTCACGGAGAATCGGAACCGGGGCTGATGGATTTGGGAGTTGGTGAATTACCAATATGCTAGAGTCATTTCAATGGTTATGAATACACAAAACGTTTAATAAGTATTCTTTGTTTTCGATTAAAAAAAACTACTTTACCATTTCTGAGTCGCGAAAACCCTAAGTCCTTTTGCTTTCATCCCTTTGCGACTCTCATCGCCTCCGATCTTCTTCTTCTTCTTCGATATTCTTCTTCTTCGATCTTCGCCTTCGAATCCCCAGAACGATGCCGGGAGATAAGAGCAAACGAGCAGGGAAGAAAAGATTCAATCCCAATGTTTCTCAGAGAGTCGGAGTGTCGCCTTCTTCATCGCGAACCCCAACCTCTCTACCGCCGCAGTACAACTTTACGCCGCCGCCCCAACTTCTGAATCAGTCGACAACACCTCAAGTCCCCGTGAACGCTCAACCGGCATCGTCAGCACCAGATTTCCGGAGCTTTCCACCGCCACAAGAACTATTCCCGGACTCGATGCCTCAACACCGTGAAGAAGAATTACCTGCGGCGGCTTCGGTTCCACTGGAGAACACAGCCATCCATCTTCTGGAGGGCACAGCTTCCATGACGAATCTGCACCAGGTTTGCCGGATCTGCAAGAGGACACACTAAGGGCGCTGAATGCCTTGCTTATGGTGCCAGACCGGGATAGATTCACCACCGTCCTCTCTCCCACACCGACGCCGAACTCAACCTGGTAAGTGTATCGCATCTGATTTCGGATTTCTTAATGTCTTATAGCTGTCTTTTGAAGTTGTTAGATTCTCAATGTTGGGTACTCAATGTCGGATTTCTTAATGTCTGATTTCTTAGGATTCTCAATGTCGGATTCTCAATGTCTGATTTCTTAGTGACTGATTTCTTAATGTCTGATTCTCAATGTCTGAATATAGAATTTAATTTGTATAGAAGAGATTAAAGACTAGAATTGAAATGTAGAATCAGTATTCAATTGGCATCAAAACCTATCTTTTATAAACAAGAAAACCAATTTCAGACAGCTTAGTATTCGGAAATTCACAGCACAATGGTTAGAAACTTATTCGTGTTTGTTTTCTTTCTGAAAACATAGATTATTTACTTGAAACTGATCGTGTCTTGTCTTTCTGAAAACATATATTATTTACTTGAAACATAGATTATTTACTTGAAACTTATTCGTGTTTGTTTTCTTTCGTGTTTTTTTTCTTTCTGGTTTGTTTTCTTTCTTTACTTGTCTTGTCTTTCTTTCTTTGCTTTGTATTGTCTTAAACTTGGTCAATGTGTGTTATGTTTTATGGAAATGCATTGTGCTGTGTCTTAATTCGGATCTCAGATTTTTGTCAATGTGTGTTTTATTTTGTGTGTGTGTCTGTGTGTCATCCAATATAGATAGTTGTGTGTGTGTGTGTGTCAATGTGTGTTCTGTTTCTAGGATTGCAACGTTGATTGTCTAGGATTATTGTGTACTTGTTTTATTTTCTTATTGTCTAGGATTGTTGTCGTCTAGGATTGTTGTCGTCTAGGATTGTTGTCTACTTGTTTTATTTTCTGTTTCTTGTCTGATTGTCTAGGATTGTTGTCTACTGGTTTGTTTTCGTTTAAGTAGTACATTACAGTATTTAATTAAACTGTAATGTACTACTAAACTGTAACTGTTTATGGGTTATGTTCATCTAGATTCTGACATTCTGATTTTGCAGGTTTACATGTGACAGAGGATCTAAACTGGTTAGGTCAATTACTAAAGTCTTTACAAACAAATTTGATGCTCCCTACTATAGCTGGACAGTTGTGCCTCGGGAGAGACAAGAAAGATACTTTCTCGAGTTCGCGGTAAGTTTTATGTTCTTTCGCATTCACATATAGCTTTGCTTGTGATGTTTTTACTAACATCCTTCTATTCTCTTTGTAATGTAGAAAACCCACACATGGGATCCATTGATAACAGGGACGGTTCAAGGCCATTTCAAGGAGATTTGTCAACGCAGGATGAAAGACATGGTTAGCACCGCGAGGACTAGTCGAGAGAGACCTAATTGGATCAGCGACACTCTCTGGGCAACGATGACAGCATACTGGGACACAGAAGAAGCAAAGCAAAGGAGTGTCACCTATTCAGCTGCTCGTCTGTCTGACCTTAAAGGTCTAGGTTATCACATCCACTTATCAGGGCCTAAGTCCTATCAACAAATCCAATCCGAAATGGTTAGTAACTTTTTAATTTCTTTTTTTTTTCATATTATGTTTAGTGTTGGTTGTATATTGTATTCAGTCCTAATCCTTGTATTTTTTTGTCACATTGCAGGAAGAGGAATTAGGAAGACCGGTAAGTCTTGGTGAGGTTTTCAGAAAGACACATACAAAGGCTGACGGTACATATGTCGATAGGAAGGCGGAGAAAATTGTTGAAGCATATGATAAGAAGGTGGAACATAAGTTATCTGAGCACGGGGCAGAGACTTCAGAAGTTTATGACGGTGCGTCGCGACCTGGAGACCTAACACCAGATGAGTATACGTCAATCTTTCTTGAGGTAACATTTCATATACTTCATACTTCATCTTTCTTTCATATTTCATACTTCATCGTTTGTCTTCATCGTTTCATATTTCATATACTTCATACTTCATCTTTCATATACTTCATATTTCTTTCATATTTCATATACTTCATCGTTTGTCATACACCAGATGGTTTTTTTTTGTTTCTTTTCACAGGCAACCGAGAAGGATTCAAGAGGAAATCTTTATGGGCTTGGAAGCCTGAAGGAGAGTCTTCTCAATGGCAAACGCAAGCAACCAGGAGACTCTTCATCGTTTGTCGCACTACAAGAGCAACTGAAGGAAGCTCAGAAGAAAATCGAAGAGCAGACTGCTTACAATGCACAGCGTGATGCTGAGGTTGCTGCCCGTGAAGCAGAGCACAAAAGAGTTGTGGTTCAGCAAAAGGACAAGCTCGAGCACTTCTCATTGGTGGAAAAGTACCTGAGACAAACCGATCCGCGGTTTCTAGACTTCGTAGCATCACATTCAACACCAGCAACAACAGCAATGCTTCCATCAGCCTCTCTACCAGATCCAAGGAACATACCTTAGGTCACTAATCTCTTTTTTTGTGAACTTGAACTTGTTTTTATTTATGTTTTGGCTTTTGTAAACTCATGTTTGAAACAATAATATTGGTACTGAAATGGTCTTTTCTGTATAATGTCTTTATTTTACTTTGTATCTTTTTATTTGTAACACAGGTTTCAAAGAATTCGAAAAACAAAACAAACGTGATTCAATTGTACCATATTCTTGTTTTGTTAACAAATATAGTCACTAAACAGTCGCCTATTAGTCGCCAAATAGTCGCATAAGAGTAGCTAAGTAGTCACAACATATTTAAATCCGCAAAGTCTGATGACCCTAATAGTCGGCAAATAGTCATTTAATAGACATAGAATAGTCGCTGATTAGTCACAACAATTACGACTACTTAACGACTACGTTACGTCTACAATGTCCAGTCTTAAAGTAGTCGTCAATTGGCGACTACATGTACGACTACTTACTTTACAAAAATTGCGACTACTTTACGACTACGTAACGTCTACACTATCCAGTCGTTACGTAGTCGCCATTTGGCGACTATATTTACGACTACTTAAATTAGCGACTAAATATTAATGACTACAGGTTTTAGTCGCTATGTAGTCGTATTACAACTTTTAGCGACTACTATGCGACTCCTTCTGCAGTCTCCAAATCGTTGTATTCTTGTAGTGTTAGCACCCACTTCACAGCAGTCCAATGTATCATGCTTGGCTTACTCATGAACCTACTAACCAAGCCAACAGCATACGCGAGATCACACCTAATTCCTAACATCGCATACATGATACTCCCAATAGCATTTGAGTATGGAATATCATCCAAAATTGTCTCTGCTTCATCATCTTTCAGAGCAGACAACTTGAAGTGCGAACCGATAGGTGTAGAAACTGATCTAGCTTCATCCATATTGAATACCTGCAAAATCTTCTTGATGTAACAAGATTGAGACAAGGTGAGAACTCCACCTTCACGATCCCTCTCAATATCCATCCCAAGAATCGTTCTTGCAGCTCCTAGATCTTTCATCTCAAATCTACTGCTCAACAAATCTTTCACAATCTGTATCTCCTTCATATCCTTTGAAGCAATTAGCATGTCATCAACATACAGGAGTAGGTAGATGAAACAATTACCTTTGCTCTCCTTTATGTAAACACAGTGATCGAACTCACTCCTTTTGAATCCATGACATACCACAAATTGATCAAAGCACTTGTTCCATTGCCTTGGAGCTTGCTTAAGTCCATACAATGCTTTTTCCAACAAGCAAACATGGTCCTCTTTTCCCTTAACCATAAAACCTTCAGGCTGATCCATATAGATCTCATGTTCAAGTAAAACAAGAAGAAACGCAGTCTTAACATCAAGCTGCTCCAATTCCAGATCCATATTTGCTGTAACCGATAGAAGAAACCTGATAGAAACATGCTTCACAACCGGAGCAAACACTTATTGATAGTCAATACCTTCTTTCTGAGAATAACCCTTGGCTACCAATCTAGCTTTATATCTCGTTCTTCTACCCCTGGGATACCCGGCTTCAACCTGTAAACCCATTTGCAACCAATCACTTTTCTATCTTTTGGTCTTTTAACCAACCTCCAGGTCTTGTTCTTATCCAGAGAACTCATCTCTTCATCCATACCTCCATTCCAGAAAGTTTTATCCCTGCTTTCAACAGCTTCCTGATAGTCCCTAGGTTCTTCAGAACTCATCTCGACAGCAGCGATTAAGGCGAAACTCGCTAAATCATAATCACCAAGATGTTCAGGTCGCCTTGTTGCTCGTTTAGACCTGTTTCGAGCTAACTTCCAATCTTCTAGAGGTACTTCATCAGTTTCCTGATCTCCAACAGCTCCACCTGAAGATCCAACTTGCCCATTGTCTTCAATAACAGGAGTTGTCGCATCTGCTCCTCCTCGGTGTCGATCGATACTTGGGATGGTATCGATCGATACTTATCTGTGTCGATCGATCCTTAGGATGGCATCGATCGATACTTGTCCGTGTCGATCGATACTCGGGATGGTATCGATCGATACTCTCTCAGAGGTCGGGCTCCTCTGCGCAGTCTCTTCCATAGAGACTTTATTCCTCAAGTCTTTGAATACTGTATCTTCCACAAAGACTACATTCCTGCTAATCACACATCTTGATTCATCCAGGAGCTATACCTTGTACCCTTTGACTCCGTCCGGATAGCTTATGAATATTCCATTCATAGCTCTTGTTCTTAACTTCCCTTGATCTACATGAACATAGACCAATGACCCAAATCTTCTCATGTGTCCATAACCCGGCTTTCTTCCCAGCCAAAGTTCCTCAGGAATACCACCATCTAAGGCCGATGATGGGCTTCTATTAGTTTGGTACACAGCTGTGCTAACCGCCTCAGCCCAGAATTCTTCACCTAAGCCACTTTCATCCAGTATACAACGCACCTTCTCCATTATTGTTCAGTTCATGCGTTCTGCAACTCCATTTTTCTGTGGAGTATATGCACAAGTCATGTGCCTCTCAATCCCATGCTGCTTGCAAAACCCGTCGAAGTCTTTGTTCACAAACTCCAACCCATTATCTGTTCTCAGACATTTCACTTTCTTGTTTAATTACCTGATTCTCAACCAGTTTCTTCCATTCACAGAACTTTGTGAAAGCTTCACTCTTAACAGACAAGAAGAAAACCCACACCTTTCTAGTGTAATCATCAATGATAGACATGAAATATTGCTTACCGGAGATACTTGGAGTAACCGATGGAGATCCCCAAAGATCTGAGTGAACATATCTCAGCGCTTCACCTGAATTGTGTTTCCCAATGTTGAAGCTCAGTCTCTTGGTCTTCCCCATTACACAACTCTCACAGAAATCCATCTCCCAAATCCGTCTCTTGTCAATGATGCCCTTTTAATCAAGATCATCAGATTCTTCATGCTCATGTGTCCCAACCTTCTATGCCATAAAGCCGTCTCGTCTTTGGCTGGTTTCCTGGTAACACATATGTTTGATTGTCCTACCACAGTCTATCCATCAAGAAAATACAAAGAACCACACAGAGTGCCTTGAAGACCCATCTTCCCATTCTTATAGAACCTTGTTTTTCCTTTGCCTCCAGCATGATCAAACCCAAGCTTATCCAATGTACTTGTAGATATTATATTTCTCTTCAGCTTAGGAATATACCTGACATTCGTCAATGTCTTTACCGTGCCACCACATGCCTTTATATTGATGGAACCTATTCCTTTAACCTCCACAGAATAGTCGTCCCCCAGTAGCACTTGTCCAGAGTTGAGCTCCTCAAACGTATCAAACCAATCTCTCCTTGAGGTCATGTGATATGAACAACCCGAATCAATCACCCACCTCTTTATATGCCAATTTTTCGAGACTGATAATGCATCAACTCCTGCTGATTTTTCGATGACAACCGCTGCCGGGGCATCTTCATCATCGCCGCCCTTCCGCTTCTTCCAAGCATAGCAATCAGCCTTCACATGTCCTTCCTTCTTGCAGAACCAGCAGGTGACTTTTGTTCCCGATTTCGACCTGCTTCTGCCTCGATTCCCAGAATTTCGTTGATCCCTATTTTGCTGTCTGCCACGAGCCACATGTGCTTCACCAGTGCTTTGTAAAGTTGATATACCCTTAGCTTTAAGCTCAGTTTCCTTTGATTTTGCCGCATGCACCACATCTTCAATAGAGATGGACTCTCTACCATACTTCAATGTCTCCTTCATGGAGTCATATTGAGGTGGCAAGGAACTGAGTAGTAGAATTGCCTGCACTTCATCCGCAACTGTAACCTTTACACTAGCCAACTCCGAAACAGTCTTCAAGTAATCATCAACGTTCTGATCGATTGACTTAGACCCATCCATCTTAAATGTATAGAACTTATACAAAAGATGAATCCGACTCGGTAGAGTCTTGGTGTTGTATAACCTCTCTAGGGCTGCCCAAAGATCACGTGTTGTTGTACACTCATCTGTTTTCCTGAGGACATGATCTCCTAGATGGAGTGTCAAAATATCTATGGCATTCTCTGCTCGCTCCCATATCTTGACTTGTTCTGCTTTAAGTCTCTGTTCGAAATCCTCCGTTGATTCATCCTTCTTGATAACCAGCTTATCCGGCTCAGTGATTGGTGTTATTAGCTCTCCCTTCAACCCCTGAAGATTCATGTGAGCTAACATCCTTCTCTTCCACATAGAGAAATCACCTTGTCCGTCGAAGATGGCTATCTTCACCTTCGGCTTCTTCTCTGAAGACATCTCGATCAAACGAATTTCTTAACATGCTTCTGCTACCGTATCGATCGATACTAGATGGGGTATCGATCGATACCAAACTTTCCTTCGCCTTTCTGCGAACCCGTAACAGACGTATCGATCGATACCAGGAAGGGTGTCGATCGATACCGAGCGATCTGGGCGATCTTCTTCTTCGCCCCGCAGACAGCTTTTTCTCTCAGGCTGTCAGATTGAAACCCTAAACCGATTGATGCCTTTATTCCAGCTATCAATCCATATCTAAAACCTAGATCCTTGCAGAACTTCTCTGTCCAATTGCTACCAAACCTAAAACCCTAGGCTCTGATACCACTTTGTTGAGATTTGATCCCTACCTCTATGATCACGGAACTTGAGCAATAAATAAAAGACACAGAGAATTTAACGAGTTCCGATCACGGTGTGTGATCCTACGTCTCGGCCTGGAGCTTTCCAGTAATCCACTATCACCACAGATTACAAAGAATTAGGGTTCCTCACAATCTCTCTAAGAACAAGAAAGATTTCTCTAGTTTCTCTCTAGAGTTTCCAGGATACAGAAAACCCTCACACATGCCTGTCTTTATATATACTAGGACAATTACAAAGTTAAGACGGTCTAAACCTAAACCAAAGCCCAATAGGAAAAACCCATTCCTAATTGACTAACCCAAGTCGCGGACCTAGTTAATACTCATGATTTTCCATCACCAAAGCCCAACACAACAAGACATAGTAGTTAAACAGTCATTTGTTTCTTGATTTTCCTCTTTGGCTAGATATTGATGTGAATTGATGATAACGTGTATTGTTTGTTTTCAGAGCTATACACGTCATGTCAGTATCACTGATCAATCTTACTAACTTTGGTCTTGGTTTGAATCAATAACTGAGTTTGAATATAAGCTTTGATGGAAACACTCTTGGGTATAGCCGGATCCTGGGCAACCAATACTTCACCAAACAGTAACAACTCTCCAATTAGATTCAGTAAAGGCGATCCTGCTTACAACCCGAGCAATAGATTGTTTATGCTTCCTTTTCATTAGGAATCTTTTGGCCTAAGAGACTTATGGCGGGACCTTTTCGATGTTGTCATTGCTAAAGCAAATATTCTATTCTTTTCGGTGTGGGAAAAGGATTTTCTACGAGAATCACTTTGGCCGAGTCTAACAATGGTAAGTCTGAGATCAAGATTTATGAAGATTTGTTGATAATGGATTGCGACGATCCTGTTAGATCAATTGTGAGAGAGATCTACAGAGATTTGTTTTCCACGAAGACTGATCCTAAGTTCTTCAAGGAGAGGACTAATTGAGCCAGGACAGACTCTAGAAAGGGTGAGTTTGTTTTTGCCAAGGTCTGTCTTCTCTCATGGACAGCTTTATGTTGCCGTTTCCATGGTTAATTTGAGGAGTGGTTTGAAAATCCTCATCACGAACAAAAATGGAAAGGTACAAAAGAAAACCATGAATGTTTTCTACAGAGAAGTTTTCGAAAACTTTTAGTTTGGTTGGTCGTTTGGTTTTGTTTTTTGTTTTATTTTGCTTTGTTCATTTGGAAAAACATGGATATGAGAATTCTGGTTGGTTTTGCTATGGTTATTGTTCTTTATCTACCAGGTTAGCGTCAAAAAATAAATCTATGATCTAAATGAATTTTTTGGCTCACTAGCATAAAATATGTTTAACGATCATCCAAAAAAAGCATGCAAACATATAATTTACATGATCATGAGGATTCTTAACAAATTTACATGATCATAAACATGTAATTTAGACTTGTGTATCAGCATGTAACAAACTAATCAAACTCATTTTTGGTTAAAAGCATGTAAGCAGAGCATCTTGCATTAACTTCACCATGCGAATTCTCAACAAAGTTTTAATCTCAAGTCAACAACAACCTTATAGTAGTGTTTAAAGGATGTCAGATTTTTAGCTCTTTAAAAGCTTGGTTTTTTTAAACATACAATGCATGCAAAACAGAATATGTGGGTGAGCTGACAAAGACTTGAAATTTTTTGTAAGCACTTTAGTTGTACCTTGGGCAGTTGTGGTAACCATGTAAAACATTCAATAAAAAGTTGTTGTCCTTGGATAAAACTTGAATCGCTAAGAGTATGATTTGATACTAAATACATTTGGCGATTGTACTCATTTTTGGGCGGTCGTTTTAATGTTCGTATCACCGTCAATATCGTCACCACCATCACCTTCTCATCTATCTTGACTGATTGTTCCTTGTAGCATGTGGACTCGAAAGAAGCGTCTAACTGAGGCCAAATGATCCATATTAGATAGCTCTTATGCTCTCTAGGTGGATATTAAAAATGTTTGTTCCGGTACCACCTCATAAACATGAGCCCATCACATCCTTATTGAAAGATGTTTGCGCGAGATTAAGGCTACAAAACGATCAAACATGAAGGTTATGATTGACGCATGTCTTTGATAGTGTTATGGAGGACTTATGGAATAAAAGTGGTGAATGATAGCGTTTATAAAAGGTTCAGTCGGGTTCATCCTTATCACATACTCGGATATGTGAATCCTAATAGATAGTTTTTTCGACTTCTCCTTCATCTCTAGGTCAATTCGGATTTTCATTTTTGGATAACTAATTATGATAATAGATAAACAAGTTGTGAATAATGTATAAATTTAGAAATGTTTTTAAACCCGGCAAAAATACGTGATATGAAGGTATTAATCGATAAACAAGTTGGTTTAATTCATACTCCTTTGTATAATTGTTTTTTTTAAATACTTATTTCAAAAAATTTCGTAGATTTTTAGATATCGATTTTCTTTCTGAGTAATCAGGGCGCTTGAATATGTTAGAACACTCATAATCTTTTATTTCTTAAAGATCCTGCTTTCATTTTTTCAAATAGTTTGGATAGGGGCGTTCCAAAAAAAAAAATCAATTAAAAATTATTTGTATTTTCGTGGTGATATAAACTAATGCATCGTACTTATTATGACACAGGGTGCAAGCCATATCACTAGGCTATATAATTATTAGTTACACACATGTTATTTTTTTCATTTGGTCTTAGAAGATGAGGTGTCAAGGATTGAAGAGTTCATTTCATCTTTAATATATTAGATTTTACTATTTTAGCTACCGAATTTTTCTTATTCTTTTTGTCCCATTTCTTAATTAAAGGTGTTCATTTGAAATTAAAGGTGTAAAGTAGCGGGAGAAGCTTGTTGGGGAAGGAGATGGAGAAGAAGAAGATAGAGAGTCGTCTCGAGCTGGTGAAAATTAAAGACTCCATTAATCTAATTAACCAAGAAGTTAATCTGCTTGGTATCGTTCTCGAACGAAGAGAACCCAAACGATGTCGCAACAATGGTATTATCGGAAACCCAATTCTCGTTTCTTCTTCCGCTCAGATTTGGAGATTTTAGTCTTTTTTGCTGTTGTTTTACTCAATGATTATTACAATTGAAAAAATTTGGAATATTGTCTGCTTAATATGAGAAATTTACTTGTGTCAGATTGGATCTGTACGCTCCGGATAATCGATGATTCTTACCATAGTCCTGGACTTACGGTTAATGTATTTAGTAACAATCTTGAAGAACTTCCTTATATCAAGAACCACAACGACATGATTCTGTTTATACGCATCAAGGTACAAGACTCTTGGTCTTAAAACACCTTTTCTTTATAATAGCATAAGTTTTTGGTTTTGTTTTGTGTAGATGCAATCTTTCGATGGTGGAAAAGGAATAAGTGCTGCCTGTAATAAACGGGTTTCTTCGTTTGCGCTGTATGAAGGAAGAACCGGCGAGGATTTTGTATGTTACCAATGCACTTCGAATTTTCGTGGCGAAGAACGATACAAGAGTTCCATTTATGATCTAGGCAAATTGTTTGCCAGTAGCAGTAGCAGTAGCAGAGTTGATCAAGGTAAACATCTTATTTTCAATGATTTATAGAGTCTTAAGTAGTTGTATAAGATGCGCCGGAAACTTTCAATGGCTTTAGATAGATAGGTTTTTAAGATGGTAGCTATGAAGAAGAAAACAGAAACAAACATTTGTATTGCATTTCCACTTGTGGTTTCGTAGCTTTGCAGAGTTCATCTTACAGAATAAAAGCTCACACTCTAGAAAAGTTTTCGTTTTTGAGAGAGATCAAGAAAGGAAAACGCTTTGATTTGTTGTGCAAGGTAAGATGACTTAATTCTTCCTACCTTTTGCTCAATCAACATGAAAAAAGTATGTGTAGCTCTTAAATTAGCACTTCATGATTAATTTTAACTGATCTTACCTTGTTTTCGACTGTTTTTCCGTAATGGAGATCCTCCATGTTGATGAAGATACGCACACCATTTTTGTTTGGGATGGAACCGATGCACCTCCAGCAACTATTCTTGCAAAGTGAGTTTCTTAAGTGTCGACCGGAAAAAATTAAAATCATTGGATTTGTTGGTTCTGAGTTGTTTCTTACATATAGGCAGATCGATTATTTTGACCTTAAAGTTTTCTGACTTTTAAGCTTTCCATATTCTATGCTTATTCTTCTTCTATTTGGTGTACAATGTTGTGTTTTAACAGTGGGATTGATAGTGAAGACAAGGCATTTAGAAGTCTCTCGGTTCATACTCTTCTGTCGAGAGATATATTGCTCGGCTTTCCCACTGTTGGAACAATCTTGACAGTTTCTCTAAGCAGTCATCTATTTCATTGGGCTAAACCTGGTGAATGGATGAAACTATACCGGTTACTCTCTGAAGTTGATAGGGGATCTTGGATAGGTAAATTTACAGACTCTACAACGGTCAGACTCGCACAAGATGATCGTTTGGTAGAAAAGATTATGCGGTTAGTAAGTTTTTAGAGTTCTTTCGTTCGGCTTGATTCGTCTCTTGAGATAACTTCTGACCTTTCTGCCTACCACAATAATCTCATAGCTATTTTATTCTATGTTATGCTCACAAAAATTAGGATATATGATAAGAGAATATCATCAAAGTTGAGACACATTCCGTTTTGGAGTTTTCCGTCTCCTTCTGGATTAACAGGTTGCAATGGTCCATCATTCTTTTTCAATATAAAAATTTACATATTTTGTTTTACTGATGATGATTTAATGTCAACATTTTGTTTTGCTCCCTAACAGTCTCGGTATCTTGCAGAGACTGATGACAATCGAGCCCCATTTGTTACACTCATGAACATTATAACATTCCCTAAGGTAACAATACCGATTTGTTCTTTAACATTGTCATATTTTCAATTTAAAATGACTCGTTGTTACTTGAATTTTTACTACAGGTTACATACAAATACAGATGCATTGTTCGAGTTGTATCTGCATATCCTTGGCAAGTAGAGGAATTTTCTACAGATGAGAATCGTCATTACCGAGTTTTGTTGACCCTGGAGGATCCAACAGCGACTATAGAAGCTTTCTTATGCGATAAAGACGCAGTAAAAAAACAAAACCCCATTTTGGTTTATTCATATAAAACAGTAGACAGAGATTATCTTTTATAAACTCTAAAACTAGAGTTTGTTTTATTGGCAGCAGTACTTTTGGGGATTAGAGTTTCAGAGCACAGAGATGTTGAGAAAGAACTGGAATCGGTTGCTGGGAATAAGAAGGGGAAGCTCGATGTCTTTGGCTCCAAGGAACCCACCATGGATCGAGTGTTGTATCCTCTCCTACTATACTGATAAAGCTAACCCTTGGAAAACCAGATTATACAGAATCTTTGGTACTCGTCTTCTAGATTAAGCTAAGCTTGTTTTAGTTTGTCAATGGCTAAAAAAAGTTCAGTATTTAGAGATTTTTGATCGTGTTTATAAATGTGGGATATGGCTGGACTAGATATTGGTTTACACAACCTTCAAGGAAACCAATACTACAAAATAGGCCTGTCAATTTCGGGTATCGGGACGGAAAATAGCTGGAAAAGTTCGGTAATGGGTATATCGGGTAATGAAAAACATAACCTGAAGTGTTTGTGATCGCAAAACGGGGCGGGAAATTTGGGTAACGGGACGTGTTCGGATAGCTAAAATCACTTCTCAAACTCTCACTAACTTGGGTAAGGGTAAACTTGTGGACGAGTATTTCGGATAATTCTGGAAATTTTGGGAAAACTTTGGGATTTTTTGGATAATTTATAGATAATTTTAGATTAAATTTTCATTTATTTTTCTTGAACGGGTGATTCGGGATTTACAGTCCATACCCTTCCGGGACTATTTGTCCAACAATTCAGTTTCAATCTTCAATATATTAATAAGTATATTTAAAGTAGGGTTGACTCTAGTAAACTATATGTAGTATACATAAAACTTCTTCGATATATATCATAGACTTTTCGTCTTTTTTCTACATACCCCAAACAAATTTATTTTTTACTAAACATCACGAACTTTGCATTTTCTTATAATTACAACATAGCGATTATAAATTATGATTGAATTTAATTAACCGATAATCACGTTTTAAAAAACCATGATTAAGATAATCCGACCCGTTTAACCCCTAACCCGATTCCTTAACCCAACCCCCTAACATGACCCCTTAACCCATGTTTTACATATATAAACGATTAATTTAATATATCCACATAAGCTATTAACAAAAAATAAAGAAGAAGAGAAAGCTAAATATACTTGGATCGTGTGAGTTTATCAATACTCCACCCAAACTCTAATCAACCAACCTTTTGATAAGTGAAAAGTGTTTGCGTGTTGACTTTCCATAAGATTTAATATTACTACCTTCTTTAATTCTTCACAAAAATTCGACCAAATCTAAGCAAATCCAGAGCCAAAAAAACAAAATCTAAGCAAACCCAGAAAAATACGAAAATCATAACTAAAATTGGGAGACCAAACAACTGTAACAAAGCAATAACACCGAAATTGAGTAGACTAACCAAAAAATGTAGAGGGTTGAGAGAGACAAACGGGCAATGAAAGCGATGAAATCTCTGTTTTTTCTAGTAAGGAACTCTAATTTTATCCCAAAATCGATGTTGGATTTTACGTAAGTTGGGTGGGTTCGGTTTTGAGTTGGGTTTTGTTCCGGGTCGGGTCAGATTACCTTAATCGTGGTTTTTAAACGCGATTTGTCGGTTTTCTAACCACAATCACGAGATTAAGTTGGTATGTTGCAATTATAATAGAATGTAAAGTTCGTGATATTTAGTAAAGAATAAATTTGTTTAGGATGTATAGAATAGAGCCGAAAAGTCTAGGATGTATACCGAGAAAGCTGTATATTACATGTAGTGTACCAAAATCAACCCTCTAAAGTATATTAAAGAGATTCTAAAGTACACATGGCATCACCACAATTAAAGTTAGCATTTGCCTAAGAAACAATTACACAATAAGCCACTTTTGACTATTGGTGTACTTTCGGTGTGTGAAAAATCGAAATTGCCCTTTTGTTGACTCTGTTCCTTTTGTTGACTCTCGTGGATGGACATGTGTGGATGACCATATTGGAGTTCAACAAATTCATAGTGTTCACCTTTTGTCATGTTTTGCTTTTAAGGTTCACATAAGCAACGACTTACTCAAGAGCTCGTCTAAATCTCTACCTTTAGATTAACTAACTAAATTCATAGCAAACAAGTGCACACTATCATGTCCAAGCAACGACTTACTCAAGAGCTCGTCTAAATCTATACCTCTAGATTAACTAATTAAAATCGTGGAAATACCCGATTGATGCCCTCCAATTAGCCACCATGGTGGCTAATTGGAGGGCATATTCTTGAATATATTTGTAAAAGCTGAACAAGTCAAAATATGTTGATAAATCTACAATGAAATACCCGATTGATGCCCTCCAATTTGCCACCATGGTATTCCGCTACCAAGTCGAAAAAATCCAATTAGGCTGGGATTTTATCCAATGATCAAAATTAAACTAATAATGGAAGTGATTCGAGATTTTGTGTTCATCCACGTCGATATAAGCCACTTAAAACTTGTCGATGCTATCATGTCCATGTCGATCTGAAATCTTAACCCATCCACAATATCTATGGTTCTTCTCATTGATTGCATTACAAATTAACATTGTGAAGAGTTTACAAATACCATAAAAGTTTCCAAAGTCATATGCCACTCATAAGTAATTTACTTGCAAATATCATAGTATCAATACGAGATTTCCATCTGTCCATCCACACATGACCATCCACACTAATAATACGAGATTTCCATCTGTCCACCCATAGTTGTCTACGTTTTCATGTCCACATCGATCTGGATTTCATATGTTTAGATTTCTTGTTTTTTTAGGATTTCTTGTTTCACATCAAAACTATAGCAAAATAGATCTTAAAATGGAAGAAAATAAAATTATCATTCATTGTTACCAAAGAAATTGTTTTATGTCTTTCACATTATAAAAAAATAGAAAACAAATCAGGTGTGGTAATAATAGAAAGATACGAAGAGGATGAAGATGAAGTAACATTAGACTAAGATTAATCGGATGATGGACATGAGGATGAAGCATAAAATGACATATTGCCATGTAGATATGTATATACCAGAATGCAATTTAGAAGAAACAAGTTTGTTATTAGTTAGTAGACATGTAACTTTATATAAATACTAGATAAGTACCCGCATATATGCAGGTTTATAATTTAATATGTTATAACTCGTGAAAAAAAAACTAAAAACAAAAAATGGGGGGAAAAAAATAGATCACCCGTGACAATATATAATATATAAATTTAGAAATGAAGTTTCCGATGAAATAAATATATATCTTTTTTTTTGTCAACAGCCTAAATACCTAGAACGGTTCAGAAATCCAAACCGGAGGTACCGAGTTTACAAAGGTAATATCCACTGGGTAGACACGAGCACTTCGTGCTAACTTGTCTGCCTTGTTGTTGTTTGCGCGTGGGATGAGTGAAATTGAGAAAGATGAGAAAGCCTCCTTACTGTTTTCGAATTCCTCCAGATGTAATGCAAAGGCCGGCCAGTCCTCGGGTGTAGACACCATCTTCACCAACTCGGAACTATCTGTTGCAAAGGCTATTGACGTCTTCTGGTTTGCGCTCAAGCAATGCATGGCCTAGATGAGTGCCTCCAGCTCGGCGTGTAGTGGGGAGATGCTTCTGCGTAGGTTCCTGGCGCCCATTAGTTTCTCTTCACCGTCTTCCTGAAAGCAATACCAACATAATCCGGAGAAGCTATCGGTCTCCTTCTAACGACGATGGCACTGTATTAGGGACAGGACTGTGGATTATCGCATCAGGGTCACTACTTTGGGCCAATTCCCAGGTTGTTGCCTCGGATTCCGCTTGCTTCAGTATTTCTTGTGGATCTATGTCCACATTTGAAAACACCTTATCATTCCTCGCTTTCCAAATATACCATGCTATCCAAGGAAAGCTGATATCCGGATTATCCGGAGGGAGTCTCCAAAATAGATGGTCGAAATTAGCAAAAACCGACGACAACGGAAAGACTCCCGGAGGTGTTGGTATCTTAGAGAGTGCCCATGTTTGTAAAGCCGGCGGACATTCGAATAGGACATGATTGATAGTTTCATTTTCCGTACCACACCTTGCACATTGTGTATCACAGTCAATTCCTCTA
Organism: Eutrema japonicum; assembly: GCA_030161315.1. Taxonomy (NCBI): domain Eukaryota; kingdom Viridiplantae; phylum Streptophyta; class Magnoliopsida; order Brassicales; family Brassicaceae; genus Eutrema; species Eutrema japonicum. Next base: position 17,230,548 of record BSQW01000012.1, on the reverse strand, counting down.
CTACTCAACTTTGATGATACCGCAAGGCAGCCCGATATAGCTTGCCAAATAAAATGACGTAATTTCGGAGTGCACTCCAACTTCCATGTGTGAGCTTGTAAGTTCGTCACATCCGGCCCGTAAAGAATAGTGTGACCAATATTTGGGTTTGAATGTTCCACTTGATAGCCTGACTTCACCGTGTACCTTCCCGATTTTGTGAAGTGCCAGCCGAAGGTATCTGGCTTGTAGGTTCTAGTTATAGGCAAACCCCGGATGATCGTCACGTCTTCCGGGGCAATAATCGCGTTTAGCAACTCCATATTCCACGTATGGGTCATTGGGTCAACCAGATTATTGACCATTAGATTCAGGTAATAATTGTATCCCTTACATGTTGCTGGCCTCGGCTGAGAAGAAGGTATCCACGGGTCGTTCCATACTGAGATAGAACAGCCTGATCCAACTCTTTTAATTAGCCATTTGTTAACCAGAGGTCTAGCTGAAATAATACTCCTCCATCCGTATGATGGAGAGTAAGAACGAATAGGGTCTAAAGGGTGTGAGTTCCGAAAATACCAGCCCTTGAAGACCCTCGCAAATAAGGACTCCGGTGAATCCATCAATCTCCATAATTGTTTTGCTAATAATGTTGTATTAAAGTCCTCAGTTCCCCGAAAACCCAACCCCCCTTCCGATTTACTGCAACATAAATTCTTCCATGCTATCCAATGCATTCCTTTACGTTCCCCTTTTGAACTCCACCAGAACCGTGCCGCCGCACTAGTTAGTTTTGCAGTTATTGATTTGGGTAATCGGAAGCACGACATGACGAAAGTTGACATTGCGGATACCACTGATTTAAGTAAGACCTCCTTGCATCCCTTGGATAAAAATCTTGATGTCCAGCCATTGATCTGAGTCTGTTGTCTCTCCGCGACAAAGTTAAAAATCTTACTTTTGGCACCTCCGAGGTTTTCCGGGAGGCCTAGATATGAGCCCACACCCCCTATGGTAGATATTCCCAGTATGTGTTTAACCTCGTTTTGTACCGATTCATCTACCGTGTGTCCGAATTGTATGGACGATTTGCTAAAATTGATTTGTTGTCCCGACACTGACCCGTATAATTCGAGAATATGCAAAATGGTTTCACATTCCTGTTTAGTCGCCTTGCAAAAGAAAAGACTGTCATCGGCGAAAAGGAGATGAGATACTGATGGACTTGCTCTCGCGACCTTTAACCCTGTGAGTAATTTCTCTCTCTCTGCCTTTCGGATGTTAGCAATTAAAACCTCCGTGCATAGGATGAATTGATAAGGTGACAGGGGGTCCCGTTGACGCAGCCCTCTCTTCGGTAGTATTTGTCCTTTGGGTTGACCATTGATAAGGACTTTATACTCTACATATGTAATGCACCACATCATCCATGTAATCCATTTTTCCGAGAAACCGAACTTCCTCAAAAGGTGTTCGATAAAGGACCATTCCACTCGGTCATACGCTTTGCTCATATCCGTTTTGATCGCCATGAATTTACCTTTGCAAGCCTTATTAGTTCGTAGACCATGGAACATCTCCTGCGCGATCAGGATATTATCAGAAATTAACCTACCTGACACAAAAGCTTATTGAGTCTCCGAAATAAGGTTCGGTAGCAGTCTCTTTAACCGTTGACATAATATCTTCGAAATAATTTTATATCCCACATTGCAAATGCTTATGGGCCTTAAATCTGTCATCATAGTTGGTCTTTTCGTCTTCGGAATCAGACAAATATTTGTCGTATTTAGTTGTTGGTCAAAGGCTCCCGTCTCTAGGAAACCGTTGACAAGTCCTACTAGATCTGCCTTCACGATCTGCCAAGATCGCTGGTAGAAAAGTGCTGTCATCCCGTCGGGCCCCGGGGCTTTTTCTGGGTGCATTATAAAGAGTGCCTTTCGTACCTCCTCTTCGGTGGCCCTAGCCGTAAGGGCGTCGTTGTTCTGTTCAAAAACCAAAGACGGGATTTCGCCCAGAGCCTCCTCGAAGTCCGTCGGGAACGTTGAGGTAAATAATTCATCAAAATATTTTACCGTCACTTGTTCCACCTCTTTTTCTGATGTCACCCACGCTCCTGAAGCATTGTGTAATCCAACAATTCTATTCCTTGCCCGCCGTTGCATAACTTGCGCGTGGTAAAATTTTAAATTTTTATCACCCACCGTTAACCATAAAGTACGGCTTTTTTGTTGCCAGAAATACTCCTCATCCCGATATGCTGCTTTTAATTTCCCTGTAATATCTAACAAGTCCTCTTGGGTCCTCGTATCATCATTTTGAATTTCTTCTAGTGCTTGCTGTAACTCATTGATCTTCTCTTTGCCGTAAGGTAAATTATTTTTCCGCCATTTTGATATCTCCTGCCGACAATTCCTAAATTTTTGGGCCAAAGATAGTCTGTTTCCTCCTGGGTTAAGCTCCCAACCCTTGGCGATCGACTCCATCAAACCGTCTTGCCCAATCCACCGTTTATCAAACATAAATTGGCCCCTTTTCCTGGAAATTTTGTCCTCGATTGTGACCACTATTGGTCTATGATCCGACCCGATCATTGCCAGGTATTCTACATACGAGTGTGAAAAAATTCCATACCAATCTCCATTTGCTAGAGCCCGATCTAGTCGACATCTGACTATCTTCTTGTTGCGTTTTCCTCTCCATGACATGGTGTTTCCCAAACATGGAAATTCCAATAAACCGTAGGTTTGAATAATGAGATTAAAGGAGGTAAATGTTGATGCATGTCTTAGGTTTCCTCCTTGTTTCTCATCGTTGCCGGTTATTTCATTTAGGTCCCCAATTATCAACCATGGGTCCAACCGAGATAGACTTGTCTGTATTAGTCGTTCCCAAACCTGATCCCTCATCTTTGGTACTGGATCACCATAAATAAACGATAAGTAAACTTTTTTTCCATGAGCAGTCGCTTCAATGTCAATTATCCGGTTATTAGAAAAGATTATATTGACCTTATGCGAATTATCATAAAATAAAGTAAGACCCCCGCTCGCTCCGCGCGGTTCCACGGTGTGCAAGTTATCGTAACCAAAATGGAGTTGAAACTTCTGCACAAAAGAGAGGTCATGTTTTGTTTATGAAAGAAACAGACACTCGGGTCTATGTTTCTTCCAAATCTCCCGAAGGTAGCTTATTGTATATTTGCTGCCAAGCCCCTGGCAATTCCAGCTCATAATCCGCATTCTTTAATTGTATTTGTACTACCCGACTCACACCCACTACAAGAAAACAGTTTTTTTACTACTGCAAAAAAAGTCGGAAATCAGTAGCAAAAGACCCTGTTACGACTGATTACCGACTGATATCTGTTGTAGGTAAAGGTCTGGTCGCAAATGCAATCAGTCCCAAAATTGCTACTGATTTACGACTCATTTACGACTGATCTATGCGGTCACTATTCAGTCACAAAAATTTACTACTGAGATTACCTACTATGTTTGCTACTTATTTACGACTGAAATGAGCATCGGTTTTGTATTTTTTGGCATTTTTATGACTATTTACCGACTGGTTTTTTATTTTTTTTTGTTACTAAGTTGCTACTGAAAACCTACAACTAGATTTTTTCATTACTAATCCGTGACTTTTCATGAAAAAGTATTTAAAAAAAAAATTAACAAACCTAATATATAATTATTAACAATGACCAAATTTATTTATATTAAAAAAAAAGATTTCAAGCGCACGCCGAAAAACAAAATTTATTCCGGTAACCAAATCGAGATAAAGCTTAACAGAACAAACAAATCGATGATCTGGTCAAATTTCAATTGGCAAAATCATGTAATTATTACTAATAACCAAATTGATTTATATATTAAAAAAATTATCAAAAAAGAAAAAATCCAAAACCAAAACCAAATCTTCGATCTTCTTCTCGCTCGCCGACGCCGGCGCCATTCATCGCGGATCTGCTCCACCGGTCAGATCTGCTCCTCCGAGTGCATCCCGAGCTCAGCCTTACTTGCGACCACCGACTAACCTTGGCCACAAGAGAAAGCCATAAACCCTAAACAAAGCAAGCAGACAAACAATTTATAACCAACAGCAAGAGAAATCACGGCTCCTATTACAATATCAGAACCCACTTTTCCGGAAAAAAATAAAGAGAAGAGAAAAGGAGGCAAAGCATATCACCAGATTCCTTCTTGATATCCTCTCTTCTCCTCTTCCGATGGCGAGCCCAATCGGCGATACTCGTACAAACTTCAGCGTCGGACCTAGAATCAGAGGGCCCACCCATGATCTCGATCCGAAGCAAGCGATCGGAAAAGTTAATGTCAATAAAAGCGAATCGAAAATCCCCGTCGGAGGAGGAACCATGACGAGTGAAATCAGAATCCATATGGGTTTTGGGGTCGAACAGATCCGTGTTTTGAGGACTGACTGTAGAAGAAGACATTCAAAGAATCAAAGCCTTGAAGGGAGATGAAGGAAGAGGAGAAGAAGGGGATAAGAGGCGAAAAAACAAATTAGATCTTGTCCGTTGGATTTATTATATCAACGGTAGATGATAAATCAAAGTGCAATCCTTGTCTCAATGGATTATCCAATGAGAAAGAAACTTTCATTATATTGTCATTTGGTTAGATTTATGCTTAAAAATAATTATAAGTACATAGTTTAAGATTGGTTTTATGTAAAGTATATATGTAAATGGTGTAAAATATTGGTTTTATGTATATATAATGATTATATTTTGATTTTATGGTTTATGATTTAACTTCTATGATTAAAAGTTTAAATTTTTAAGGTTTAGAGTTTATGATTTAGGGTTTGAAGTATAGGTTTAAAGTTTAGGGTATGGGGTTTGGGGTTTAGGTTTAAGAGTTATGGTTTGAAAGATTTATAAAACTTGATTTTTTTATAAGTGTTGGATCTTAGTTTATGATTTAGGGTTTGGATTTTGGAGTTTAGGTTTAAAGTTTAGGGTATGGGGTTTGAGGTTTAGGTTTAAGAATTTATGATTGGGGTTTAGAATTTATGATTTATAAGATGATTATATTTATAAAAATTGTAAGTGTTGAATTTTTTGATATTTATGTGTAAGATCTAGTTTACAAATTAAGATTTATAGTTTATGATTAAGGGTTAGAGGTTTAGGATTAATGGTTTGTGTTTGGGGTTTAGAATTTATGATTTATAAGATGATTATATTTAAAAAATTGTAAGTGTTGAATTTTTTGTATATTATTTGATATGCATGTGTAAGATCTAGTTTACAATTTAAGATTTATAGTTTATAATTAAGGTTTAGGGTTTAGGGTATGTGTTTGGGTTTTAGAATTTAATATTTATAAAGTGATTATATTTAAAAAATTTGTATGTGTTAATTTTTTTTTGTATATTATTTGATATTTATGTGTAAGATCTAGTTTACAATTTAAGATTTAGAGTTTATGATTAAGGGTTAGAGGTTTAGGGTTTAGGGTTAAGGGTTTGTGGTTGGGTTTAGAATTTATGATTTATAAAATGATTATATTTAAAAAATGTGTAAGTGTTGAATTTTTTTATATTATTTGATATTTATGTGTAAGGTTTAGTTAGAAAATATATAGAAAATTTCCCGACTGATTCCCGACTGCAAACCAAATTAGGTACACCAACCACCAAATGAAATCCACGTGATTTATAACTAGTTTTTGCTACTGTTTTGCTACTGTTCTACGACCCACCGAATTCAGTAGCAAATCAGTTGCTAAAATTACTACTGATTAGCTACTGCATGTTTCCGACTACAATTCAGTCACTAATCAGTCGTAAAACGGCTACTAATTAACGACTGAAATTTTTAGTCACTAAATACCTACTGATTTGCGACTGTTTGAAAATAGTCGCAAATCAGTCGGAAATCAGTAGCGAAACAGTCTGTAAATTTACCGATTGCCTAATAAGTAGCAACAATCAGTAGTAAAAACCCTGTTTTGGTGTAGTGACCTCGGGTTAGAGGCATCCGGCTTGTCCCCAAATTGGGTTTCACCGTCACGATATTTCTTGGTGCTATCCCGTTTAGAACACGAAAAACCGAATAATTCTTGAGCACCCATCAGATCCTCCTGGACATCCCATCTCCAAATCCGAATTTGGCCTCGAGCAATGAGAGACATCCCGTAAATCTGAAAAACCAGGGACCATCGCCATCGCATCCGTAATTCCTTTATTATGTGATTTATTTTTTGTTTTTTCCCTTTTCCTGTTAAAACCAACCATTGTATTGCATATACCACCGATAGTTCGGCATTGAGAACAGGAAAACATTTTCCGTCATCAGCATCCTCTCCTAACAACCCGTGGGACCGCTAAAAAACCCCCCAAAAACACTGGTAATTACGCATTCTTCGGACCTGGGAAACGAAGTCCTCCATATTGGGCCCAACTTGGTCCAAATTTAAGCACGATTGTTTCTCTTCTACGTCGACCATAAGAAAAATTGATTGATTTCCTAAGATGAGAAGAATCTCAAAATAATAATTATGAATAAGTGCCATACAGCCATACAAGTCACCCAGTATCACCGTAACTACACTACTAGAATCAAAGAAAAACTGGAAACATAACATGACCGAAACAAAAGATTGTTTTTTATTCCAAAAATAAGATACTATCCTCGCCTGCTTCCGTGATAACCCCGAGTAGCTTTCATACCCCTTGTCCCGCAAAGCTTCTGTATACCAGAGCATACGCTTCATTTTTGTGATTCCGAGTTTGATGTCTTGAGATCAGGTTTTGGTTTTGATGCCGGCCTAGCGACGGCCTGATGATCAGCACCGAAACGTCCCGAGGGTCTTGGGATTACCTTATTCTTCGGAGATATTATGCCCTGCATAAGTCTCTTTTTTGAACCTGCACCCAGCAATGAGTTCTTCAATTTAGGCACCTGATTCCGCTTCACGAGAGTAGACCCATCCCCGTCGGTCACCTTACCCTCCTTTTCCTTCCTTGAATCCTCCACGTCCACCGTAACATCCTCCGTTTCACTCAAAAGATCATCATCCTCTTCCTCTATCCTCGGCAACACAGCCCCTGCAACATTAACTTCCCCTAAATCCATATCGTCAACAAAATCCTCCAAAACCATATTCTCAATTCCCGCGAGCACTACATCCTCTACCTCAACTGAAAGTTCTGTAGCCAATTCATCTACCACCTCCAAGGTACTAGAGGGTTTCTCCGACTGAAAGAAAGTTTCAGAAGACTGACCTCTTGAGCTCACTACCGTTAAGGGCTCGGTTTCCTCATTCTCAAACAGAAGGCCTGTGCTCGGTGCTGCCTCACCATTATTCCCCGAGACTACCCCGTCATTTGGAACCTGTACCTCTCGGGATTTACTGCCATGATAGGCATCCAGCATTTTCTTTTCATGAGTAGATAGACCATTCCCCACATCTGAAGACCTCAACTCGTTCAGACCGGAGATAGCCATCGCGTACCTTTGGTGATGCTCCTTTGGCGGTAAAAAGCTTGATGAGAATGTAGCCTTTGAGTCTCTGTTTTTAAATCTTCTGTCCCCCCCTTCCAATTACCGATTCTGTGTTCCTTATCGTTGTGGTTACTAGCTCCCGCATCTCTAGTATCCTGAGCCTTGCCCTTCCCCTTGTCCTGTCCGTTCTGGTATTTACCGGAAGTTGTGTTTTGTTGCTGGACCAGGTTGTCACCCAAACCACGAGTTGCCGCAGCTTTGTAGCTCACGATGTTGAACCCATATTTCGGTTCCTCCGGGATATACTCGAGATCCTCTGTCCGTCCTGCCCTACGAGGGCATAATGACTGATCATGGCAAAGGCTAAAACAGCTCGTGCAATATCCGAACTGCCTCTCGTACCTCAAGGTAATGACTGTCTCCTCACCTTCGTGAAATTCGACCGAGGTCTCAAAGCATAATGGTTGAAAGCCATCCATAACCACCTGCACCCTGCCATTGTCGAGGTCCACATCCTTCACCACACCGAGAGCTTCGCCGATACTACGAAACGTCTGATCAGCCCAGTAGTGGAGGGGAATTCCCATAACACGGATCCAGAACTTGATGGCTGGTACTTGCTATCCACAACAGGTTCCCAGCGAACCAGAGATACCATCCAGTAATCAAAATGGAACGGCTCCATCTTCAGTATCTCCGCAATGTCTTCTTCTCTGTCAAAGTCAAATTGAAACCGCCCCATTCCTAAATCGGGCGCAGCTACTCGGTCCTCCACATTCAGAATTCGGGGGAGCATATGGAGTAGTACCTTCATATCCTACTTCTTAGGATTCATACACCTCCCAATCAACATTTTTGCGTAACCCGCTATGAGTTCCTGAGTTGTCAAAATGAGGCACCCGGATCTTCAGCCTTTTCAAGCTCGTTTCCATCTTCATCTCTGTACCATCTCTCTTGACCAATTGGCTTTGAGACATAATGATGAGGGAGATAAAGAGAGTAAGCACCGTAACTTTAGATAGATGAAGTGGTGAGTTGTAAGGGTCGCTCCTTTGAACCTCACATATATACCCAATACCTCTGTTGATCCTTTGCGAAGTCTCCGCCATCTGAAAAAGGAAGACCTCATTGATGCGTATCCCATAATTGATATTCATAATCTGGTTTTGAATTCTTGTATCTCTCCCGAGGCATACCGTCCTGAGATTACGTAATGAGACTTCGAGATCCCCCTGATTGGAAGCGATACTTGATCTCGTGAACTTCACCAGAGATCTATGAATTTCCGTGAATACCGCGTAACTTTGGATCCGAATCAATAATCGTCGGTCTTGTTTCCCGTTCGGTCGCTATTGGTTAACAACCTGCAATGTATCTTTGGCAAGTGTATCAGAGATAACAACGTGTGCCTTAAGTCCCCTCATTGACCAGAGATTGATTTGTGAGATCTCTGACTCCATTTTCGAATCCCGTCGGATATGCACAATCATCACTGCAAACCGTATCTCTTCGCCTACCTCCTACCCAGAGATCTGATATTCCCCGAACCCAAAAATCGCAGATCCGCTCTCCCGAAAGCTACGTCGAGACCGTACGAAACCGTTTTCAAAACCGAAACTGAATCCCAAATCATTATCTATGGAAGACCAAATACTGGTCCATAGATCCTTTGTCCCACCGTCGTTTTCCGTTGCAATCGAGGCCGGAGATAACGTGAAAACTGCCCGGAGCCATCGAGGATCTAAGCCCATCCTCACAAATCGATACTCGCCGCCGCCATCGCCCTTTCAATAAAAATCTAATTTTTAGTCTTTTTAAAATTGATATCTAGTACAGTTTTTCTGGGGATGAAAATGTTTGAAATAAATATATATATATGTTGAAGTAAAATTTTGGTGAATCATATGCAGTAAATAGCTTTCGATATGATTATTGGACTTTTTATTTTTTGGTCAGTAATTGACATATTACCAAATTATGGTTTATATAGAGGTGAGAAATTGGAATTTTTTTTCCTTTTAGGATTAGTAATTAATTGTTTAATTAATATAAATGGAAAAACTAAGAATTTGTTTCTTACATTTTTATTAATTTTGATTTTTAGAATAAATTTAATATTTTTTATTTTTGTAGCAACTTTATCCTTTTAAGATTATGAATAGTTTATTATTTTTTTCCAAATTTTCAAGTTTTTTTATTAATCGGTTTTAAAATTTTCCATTTTCTATTATTAATTTTTAAGTTTTCTTTTTAAAATTTTTTTTCCCGAATTTCTTTTTTTTTATTAATCTGTTAGGATAATTTTACTTTTTATTTTTATTTTTTTGTTTAATAATTTTACGTTTTAGGATTATGAATCGATTATAAACTTATCATTCTATTGTTAATATTATGTGTCAAAGCTAATTAGATTTTTATTTGGAAATTTCTTTTACACACGTCAGAATATGATCGATTGACTTGACACGTGGCACGATCAGATTTTTTTCTTTACGTAACATGAACTTTCTCTTTATGTAACCATATCTTCTTTTAAACAAAAGATTACATGCAGCTTATATGGTTGAAAAATGTTATGAAAAGTTTTTTTTGGTTGGTAAATTGAGAAGTTATTAATTTGGTTATAAAGATGTGGGGAATGAGAATTCTTTTACTTTTTAGGATTGTATTTTAGTTTCTAATTTCCATTTTTTACAATCCTAAAAAGGAAATGCTAAATGTTTGTTTCCTCTTTTAAAACTTTAGCTTTTTATGATTATAACCTATTGTTTAATTTTCTTATTCTAAACTGAAATATGATTTTTTTATTTTAATAAACTTTGGCGTTTATTTCTTTTCTTTTTAGGATTGTAATCTATTGTTTCATTTCCTTACTCTAAACTAAAATATGAGAAATTTTTTTAACTTTGACTTTTATTTATAATTTTTTTTTAAATTTTTTTAATCTAAACATAACTACTATTTTTCCCTTTACTTTTTAAGATTAGGAACTGATTTTGAATTTTACTTTTATTAATATTAATATTATGTGTAAAAATATAATTAAAAATTTATTAAACACGTGTGAGGAATTATGATTCCTTTTCTATATAGGATTGTATTCCTTTTTTTTAATTTCCTTAATCAAAATAGAAAATTTTGTATCTCTTTTTTTAAAAATTTAGTTTTTATCTTTTTTTTAAAACTTTAGCTTTTAGGATATTTGTTGGTTTAATTTTTCTTTGTTTACTTTCTTTTTTAAGATGTCAATCTATTGTTTAATTGCTTTATTATAAACATGATTTTTTTTTTCACTTTTTCGAAAAAGTTTAAGATAAATTTCCTTAATCTAAAAGAAACATTTAAAAAAAAAAAATTTGCTAACTTTACTTGTAGGATTAAGTCTAGATTATATATATTTTTCCTTTATTGTTAAATAAAATAAAACTGTAAGATAAATTTCCTTAATTTAAAAGCAACTTTTATTTTCCATTTTTGTGCTAATTTTACTTTTAGAATTAAGTCTAGATTATATTTTTTTCCTTTATTGTTAATATTATGTGTCAAAATCTAATTGGTAATTTTTTTTACACGTGTCAAAATCTAATGGATTAACTCGACACATGTCGCGATCTTGCGAGTTACTAACTATGAATAATTCTCCTTTATATATATAAAATAAAAATGGGATCGAGAAGAACAAAATAAAATTTTGACAAGAAAACTTACTGAAAACTATTAATTTTTCTTTTTTAAAATTTACTTTGTTATGGAATAAGGGTTAAAATACAACCAAAATGAATTTTATAAATTTTAAATTTTAAATACATTCATGCCCGCACCCAGTATTGAATGTAAGTAGTCGATATCTTTTATTGACAGGATTATGTAAAGAAGTTCATGTCTGTTATTGGCAAAATCCAAGGAGTCGAGGGACCGTAATTAGTACGATTACGTATGTGTCAATGTCTATAAGTGAGACCTATTATTTGAGGATTTTGCGTAAAAGGTCTTACGAGTTTTGAGGATTTAAAAACAGTGAATGATATTCTAGACTCTTTCTTCAAAAAGACTTGCTATGCATATGTTTTATTGGATGATGACAAAGAGTATATTGACGTTATCAAAGACGCAAATTTGTGGGTATATAAGAGATATATTTGTAGGTTATTTGTAATCATGTTGACTACAAATAGTATTGCAATCTCTTCAAGAGTTTGGATGCTACTTGAGATATTTTATATAAGGACATCACTACAAGAAAAAAGCTTTTTTTAGCGGCTGAATAACGCTATCTAACGATACCATAGCATTTTAACAAACGATGTATCATCGTCCGTCATAATAGGTCAGACACTTTAGATAGCGGTTTTTTGCAGTTTTATCGTATTGTCATATACTATAGCGCATTTTATTATGCAATTAAATAGTATTTAAATGTGTGTTCTTTTTGCTATTATTTACATTATTAACAGCGTTTGAGAATTGTTATTTTTAATATAACTATAGCAATTCTGTTATTGTAATTGTTTCTTAGTATTGTTTTTATATGAATTTGTTACTATAAATACATATATATATATTATGTATTATATATATAATAACACATATATATATATACGATTCTGGGTTTATAAACATTATTATAATATCAAACATATGTTCCACTACATTAAGTGTAACAAAGAAAGAAACATTGATTCAAAATATTACAGACACAAAGAGAAGTAGTTCAAAGTACAACATAAAACCCAAATGTTTCACAATTGTCTCAGATGAAAACAATCTTTTCATTAGGCCAAGCCACTATGGATCCTACTGCATCAGCTATGAATTCAACTTCAGAGTTTGGTCTCCACACTCGTGCACCATCAACCTTGGAAACCTCTACCCAGACCTTAGAAGCATTGTTACCTAACGGGATGAAATGAACCTTGTCTGCTGGATCAGTTGAAAACACACGACCTACTGCAACTGTCTGTCCAGAGTTATCACAGTCCAAGAGAGCGCACTTCTGTTTAGCACCTTTGCCGCTACTACCAGTGCTGGGACTACCACTCTAAAACCAAAAATGATAAACACATTCATCACAATAACATCACGGCAATATCAACAAATCCAAGACAAAAAATATCTATTCTTAGTCTCATCTAAAAATCTGACTACACTAACTATTATCCAAGTGTATTAAGAAACTAGTTTTTGAAACTTAACTGAGTGGATTTCTTGGTTGTTTCATCAACTGTAGGTTAATGAGGTAGTTGTAACCTATCAATAGGCCATGCAATGGTCTCATGTAGTGCATCGCCCATCTTTGACATTCCAGGCCTAGGTCTCCATAGAAAAGCAGCAGTTTTAACAACAACCTCAATCTTAACAACTGCAACATTCGGTCCAAGCGGAATATCGTTGACCAATTCCGAAGGTTCAGTTGACAACAATATACCCTCAGCAATCAATTCATCTTCTCCTTTACAGTAATCAAAGATCTGAACTCTTCCTCTTGATGCATATGTAGCCTAATGAATCATGCCAAATATATACACAATATATTTGTAATCTACTCAATGTGAATTTAAGAGGAACACAAAATCACTTTCAATTTACCTCGGAGCCGACAGTGTTAGCATGTTGTCCTAATCAACTCATAAGCCTCATATTCAGACGTGTGAACATCAGTTTTCTTATCATCCATTGTATCCCTATGTTTACTCCAATATTTACACCTCCTGTACTTCTGATCCATCCCTCTAATCACTAGATGCTCGAAAACTGTCTCAGTTGGTTGATGGCAGACAATGCGGCAATCAAGGCAAGGATATAACATTTCAGCTGGATTACCCAAACGTCTTGCTGAATCAGACACCAACTCAGTTGCTCCTCGCTCATACTCAAGGCTATTCCTGTAAGTTGATAGAAAATGAGAAATAAAAATTCAAAATCACAATTCATGAAATGAAATCAATAAAGATGTGTAAAGATAGTCAAGTTGATACCTTGGTAACCAGACCCAAGCTTTATCCAAGTTACAACAGCTCCGACCAAATGTGCATACAAGTAATTACCAGAGACAATCACTTTAAGCCACAACAACAACACACAACGAGTTCTGATAGAAGAATCAAGTTTGAGTGATTTTACCTGATAAAGTGTCTTCCCTTTTGCTTAAATCGAGCTACAAAATAAAAGCAAAGCAATGGTATAATTCGATTGAACTCACATAAACATTTAAGCAAAATCCAAAGTGAAAGAAAAAACCCAGAAAATCACAACACTAGTACCTTTAACGGAAGCAGTTAAACAAGATATGAATCGAAATCTTCCTGCAAAAGAGTAAACACGACCGAGACGAATCAATTCAACATGCAATAACCCTAAATCACTACAAGTGAAGAGATAAAAACGATTTGTTTATCAGAAACAAAAAAACAAAAGATAAAAACTCGAGTTCACATTCGCTTAGTGATTCAGATAGCTGACAAATTACTGGGGTTAGTGTTTCAGATATTCATAAAGGCAAAAAGGTAAGATGGATTGCGGCTCAGTTGCGGTGGTTTGGGTTCGAACGAGTTAGCTTTGTCGGAGACAGTGATAAAATAGAGATTGTGAGAAATTGGAGCAAAATCTAGAAGGAGCTTAGGTATTGAAACTGGAATTTCTATGGGAGAGAGTGGGAAATAGCGGAGATTGTGAGAATCGAGCAAATTGGAGCCAAAGATGGAAGAGGGAAAATTTTGGAGGAAAATTTTGTCTAAGTGTCGCGGGGTCTGAAATTTTTAGTGTTTTTTCTGTTCTATATTACGTTTTAGTATGAAACAATTATTTATTATATTTTCTTTTTTTTTAATTCAGAAATAAAAAAAAATATTTTACAAGTGTGAATCCATATATACTAGATAAAACACTCATTAATACTTAAAATTATATTTCTATTGTTAATAGAACAAGAAAAATATCATAACCCTTATATCCTAAACCTCAAACCCTATGCCCTAAACCTCAAACCCTATGCCCTAAACTCTTAGTAATTTATCATAGGTTTGTAAGGTTTGTATATATGTTTGTAATCATTTTTGCAATCATTTCCAATCATTGGCAATCATTTTCATTTGTTAATTGACAACATAACCTAAACCATAAATCAATATAACCTAAACCCTAAATCAACATAACCTAAACCCTAAACGCCAATACCCTAAACCCTAAATCAAATACTTAACACTTAATTATTTTTAAGTTTTGTCTTAAAAAATTATTTTATATAAATATTATGTTATACATATGATGTAAACATTTATTGTATATTCTATTGCTAATTGGGAAATTACAAAAAACAATATTTCACACAGTAAACTCTATACTCCAATGCCCTAAACCTTAAGCATTATACACTAAATCAAACCTTAAGCCTTATCCACTAAATCAAACTCAAGAATTTATTTGTTTTGTTTTGTATTATCAATTCTTAAATTTGTTATAATTGTTGGATTATTTTTGTATATTATTTGATGTTATTTTTAAGAGTTTTACAATTTAAAATTTAGAGTTTATGATCAAGAGTTAGAAGTTTAGGGTTTAGGGTTTGTGTTTGGGGTTTAGGGTTTACATTTTTTGTGATTTACATTTTCTTAATAATATATAATTTTAGAGTTTAATAAACTTTTAAAAACGATAACTATCTAACAAAAATTGTGTGATACTAAACTATTGATTTGTTTTTGGTTTCTATTCAAAAACCCATCTAACTATTAATCTGGCATGTCATTAGTTGTATAATCCATTGAGTTTTCAGAATTATCGACAAAACTGCATATTGTGCTCTGTTTGTGGTTTCTCTTCCAAAACTCCATTTTATTATTTTTCTAGGAAAATTCTCAGAATATATACAAAAAGTCTCATACATTTCAGTCTTGAGAATCTCCTGGTGGATCGCGATCTTCAAAATCCACATATTCATCATAGCATCGGAGAGACAGTTAACATTCATAGCAGGACAACATTCATAGCAGGACAACACAGAGATTGGAAATGTTCAAAAATCAAGAGGATCATTTAAAACGAAGAGAAGAGTAATTTTTGATTTCCCAAAGCTTCCTCTTGTCTCAATTTCCCCTAATGATCTAAACCAAAGCTGGACACTTGTATACATAAAATGGCATCTCTGCAAAATCTTTCATAAACTTGTGAGCTCGTGTTGTCCCTCTTGATCATCTTCTCTAGTCTTTCTCTTCCCGCATTCTTGTAAACAACAACACATGAATATCACATCTTTGTCACAAATATTAGTTCAGATATTATAAACTGGAGAATGGGTGAAAGATTTAATTACATCATCAACCAGAAAAAAAGGAAAACAAATCCATACCTCATTGTTGATAATGATGGAAGACGGAGAGAGAAAAAAGCTTCGAATAAGAGTGTTCAGAATCAACACTTTTGTTCATTGAGAACTTCTTGGCAATCACCTATTCCTACACAGGCAAAGATGCAGTCTCTCGTGAAATTCTCAGAAACTTAACACTACAAGAAAACATGTAAAATTCCAACAAATCTTTCCAACAATCGCATTCGTAAAAAGGGTAGGTTGATCTAAGCCTAATCGAGCAAGTAAGTGACTTGATCAAAGCCAATGTGCGGACCTTAGCAACTGAATTGGATACTCTGAAGCAATCAACATTTCACAAGACACAATCCATGGAAAAGAACCAACATCACAGACATTTTAATTAATGAATTGCCAAGAGGCTAAACAATAATCTTGAAACTGTGCTAGGTAATTCGTAGAACACCTGGTGACTTACATCGAGTTATTTCTGCAAGGTTTTTGTCCTCTTTCATTGCAGGCGAGATGGCCTGTTTCCGCTCATGCTGAACATATCTTCTTCGATCTCGTCTCGAGAAAGAGAGACCCAAAGTCTGTGATTCTCGTTCGTTACCTCAACGCCGCCTAATCCGGGAGATTCCGCCAGGATTTCTCTTTTGTCTGTTTGATTTGGACTCCTATCCTCCGCCTGATTTCTGATTCTTCACCTCCAAAGCTCCTCCGCCGCACGCCTCCGCAGGGAACACACAATTTTCCTTAGTGATTCAGATAGCTGACAAATTACTGGGTTTAGTGTTTCAGATATTCGGAAAGGCAAAAGGGTAAGATGGATAGCGGCTCAGTTGCGGTGGTTTGGGTTCGACCGAGTTAGCTTTGTCGGAGACAATGATAAAATCGAGATTGTGAGGAAATTAGAGCAAAATCTGGAAGGAGCTTAGGTATTGAAACTGGAATTTCTGGGGGAGAGAGTGGGAAAATGCGGAGATTGTGAGAATCGAGCAAATTGGAGCCAAAGAGGGAAGAGGGAAGAACAAGAAATTAGGTCTGAAATTTTTTGGGGGGAAATTTTGTCTAAGTGTCGCGGGAGTAAATACCGCCTAACACTTCCATAACGTTTCAATTATGGTTTTGCTATTAAACATAACCGGTACAATATTAAAATGAGACGCCTAATTTTGTTTTTAACATCTACGACTCTATCATAACGTTTACAAATATACAAACGCTATGTAAAAACCAGAGGTATGTCAACCATAGCATAATAAAAAAAAATGCTATACTGTCCTGCTATAAAAACCCTGATTTCTTGTAGTGCATGTTATACCAGTAGAGGTAGATCACCAAGTAAAATATTTTTTTATATATATGTGATATATTGAGTTTCGTATTGTATGTGATATTAATTTATTTTCGTTTAATGTTCCGCATATCTAAGACTATTTGTATATCAGATTAAAAACTTTGCTTTGACCGAGATAGAGCAACTTCTACTTATCAATGGGAGTTCTCTGTCAAATTTTTTCTCATATGCCATTTCCGGAAGATGTCATCATGAATACATGTGGTAATCCTCTTATTAGGGGTGAGGAAATTTACGATCGCGAGTATCTGCGGATGAAACATGTCGAGATGTTAGCCACCATAATGGACGAGCATATTCGTATTCATGATGAGATTCTACACGCTGTATATACTGGTATTGGAGGTAAGTTTTTCGTTTTTGGTTCTGGAGGTATTGGGAAAACCTATTTCTAGAACTTACTAGGAGCTGCTTTACGATAGAAGGGTCTTATTGTCTTCAATGTTGCATCGAGTGGAATTGTTGTTTTACTATTTCAAGGAGGTCGGATAACTCACTCGAGGTTTGCAATCCCTATTTTGATGAACCGGTTTACGACGTGTTCGATCAAATCTGAATCAATTTTGCAGAATTGATTAAAGAAGCTAAACTCATACTTTGGATAAAACAATGTGTGATAAACAAAAATGTGATAAACCGTTTGTTGGTAAATTTATCGTCTTTGGAGGCGACTTTAGACAGATCTTGCCAAAGTAGAGATTATTTTGGCTACTTAAAATCGTCTTTTCTTTGGTCTAGCTGCAAGGTGTTGAGACTTACACAGAACATGTGACTTATCGCTGGAGATAATAGTCGTGAAATGCTTGACCTTGCAACTTTTTCCAAATGGATATTGGATAGTGGTGATGGAAATATAAATGCGAATGATAATGGAGAAACCGAGATTGATATTCCCGATGATTTGTTGATCACATATTGCAAAGATACTATCAAAGCAATAGTATCTGAAGTTTATGGACAATTATTTTCCGCAATAACTCATCCTAAGTTCTTTCAAGAGAGGGCGATGTTGAGTCCAAAGAACGAAGATGTGGAAATAATAAACGACTACATGCTCGCGAAATTACACGGTAATTTTTTATATGTTTTCGTGGTAATTATGTTTGATGGATATTAATTATTGTTTACGTATAATCGCTATACTAATGATTGTTTTGTACGTATCAGGTGAAGAAAAAACCTATATATGTAAGTTGTGATAGTATATAGAATCACCAGCAACTCTGTGGCTTTGGGTTTAGAGCATTCAGTTGATGTTACTGATTCGGATCCTAGACTTTTAGATGGACACATAAGTAGATACCTTTTTTTCTTACGAGGACTCAAAAAAGATTATGAGTATATTTTCCTTGAGCAAACGGAGCTCAGTCAACAATAGCACATAAACTTTGGACATGGTTTACCTTCCTCTTTTGTTAGGTTTTTGCTATGTTCATGATTGTAGGAATTGACTTAAAATATGAATTGAGATTTGAGAATATATATAAAGTCTTATAATTGCTCTGAGTTTGTTTTTCTTTTCAGTTTCATGGCAATGGTTGTTCATAGCTTCAGAGTTGAGACAAATAGTACAAGCCTCGGGAGTCTCTATTCTTTAAATCAAGAATTATCCTGATTTTCTTCTACCAACCTGCTGCATATATATCCGAATGCATAGATATGTTAAGGAAATGTGATATTAGATACTGTTTGTGATGTGAATATGATCAAATTTTAAACTTTACAACATCAAATGCTCATGAAAATAATTATCCTCTTATAAATATAATGGAAACTCAGTATGACACAATGATATACTATCATGTTCTGAACTTTAAAGACAAGAATGTACCATTTCTAACTTTAAAAAAATCTACTACAATTTTCTTCGATTATATCTTTTAATGCAATATCTATATATATATATATATATATATATATATATATATGAGTTTAAAATTGATAGTAAAAATTTAGTATGACATTACATTAAATTAAATTTAAATCAAATATTGAATAAATATAAATATTTTATTTTTCCCACCCGCCCGTAGGGCGGGCTAAACCCTATTTAATTAAAATAATAGATATGATGATAAAAAAAACACACGAACAAAACTAAAGTTTTTATTTTGCCAAAACAAAAACTGAAAAGGCCTCATATTTTTTGCCTTCAAACTTATAATAATCTTGAGTAAAACATACAAAAGCGCACACAATTTTTGTTTTTCCTCTAATGGCGATTTTTAGGGCGATTAAGAAGTTTCTCTTACATTTTTTCCGATTATCTTCGTTCCTCTTTCCGGGGACGGTTCCGAGTTTTGGTACCGGTGTGGAGCAGTTAATCGATGGTTTTGCCCGTGTATCATCCATCTCTGTAGTGGAAATTGTGGGCCACTACGATGAGCATGGGTTACGAAACCGTCGAGATTGCCGTTATATACTCTGTGATTTCTCAATTTTTTTCTCATCCAAATTTTACACTTTCATCTGCAATTCGATTCTTACAAAATTTATTTCTAATGGCAGATAACTTATGCAGAGCAATCCAAGATCTAAAACTGGGGATTGAAGATGAACCTGTTACTCTTCCTCTTGATGTGTGTTCAAAGGCAGTGCACGTGAATCAATTTTCACTCATGGGAAGACCATCAATCCCTCACAGACAAAACATCAGGGCTATTGTCGCAACTCTCCCACAAATTTGGGGTCTCGGTGGTCTGATTTCAGGCCGAATGGTGGAGCGAAGAAGATTTTAATTCATCTTCCCATCGGAAGATCTGTTGCAGTCGGTACTCAATTGGTCCATCGGCTTTTAATGACAGGATGTTGGTGTGAGAAGATGGACTCCATATATGGATGAATTGATGCTCAATTACATACCTTTATGGGTTCAAATCAGAGGCATACCTCTTCAATTCCTCACAGAAAGAGTCATCAGACACATCATAAGGAATTTGGGTGAAGTCACTGACGTGGATTTTAATCCGGAGATGGCATCGACGGTAGAATTTGTCAGATTCAAGATCAACTAGAACATTGACCTTCCATTGCGGTTTCAGAAGAACTTTTAGCTCTCCCCTGGGGTTAATACGCTTCTCAAGTTCCGATATGAGATACTTAGAGGCTTCTGCGAAGCCTGTGGAATGATTACTCACGATACATGCGAATGTGTTTAACCTCAACAAGATGCAAATCAGGAAGATGGAGATTATGATGCAGCCGATGATAACATGGATGTGGAGAATGAAAATGCTGAACCACTTAATGAGGAAATGTATAACTTTCCTGTCGATGTGAATGTCAATGCGGATCCCGTGGAAGAAGGTAACTATGCTGCTCCTGTTGCTAAGAATGTCAATTCTGTTCCAGTGGAAGAAGGCAATTATGATACTTTTGTTGCTGACAATGTCACTGATGATATAGTGGAAGAAGGTAATTATGATGCTCCTGTTGCTGTGAATGTCATTGAAGATCCAGTTAATGAAGGTGTCCATAATGCTCATGATGCTATGAATGCTGAATCAGGTACTGATGATGGTCATATTGCTGCAACTTTAACAAAGAACTAGGAGAGTAATATAATGGTGGTGCCTAATTTTCCACGTATATCTTCTGAAGATACTCAATTATTGATGGAAGATTATCAAAGAGCTCTGGATGAGCATGAAGCTAAAGTGAATCAGATAAGGGAAAGAGAACAACGCAAAAGAAGATTTGTGGAAAATCTACTCAATGAAATCATGGCTGAGCCGATACAAGAAGAAGTCCATACTCCAACGGCACTTGATCCAGAGGAAGATGAAGATCATCTGATTCTGCAATGGGAAGATTGGCAAGATGGTGATGGTTTCTTTGAACAGTATGGTAGTTTCATGGGAACAAGATATGCTCAAAGTGACTCTCAAGCAAAACAATCTCAAAATACATGTATTATACAATCTATAATTGAGACTAAGAAAAATTTGGTTGGTATTAAGTCTATTATTACAGGGCCTTCCCACAAGAGGCAGAAGCGATCATCAGTCACGGTGGACAAATTCATTGGCATACCTGAAGAGACTAATTCACCAGATTCTCTGCGAAAGCTTTAAGCTTACGCAGATGAGGATCAAGCCCCTCCAGACCTAACTTCACTTACCAGAGGCGAGGTGGGCCCGAATCCATAATAAGATCCATGAGAGTTGAGGTGTGGAACTATCGAGATTTGGGACAACGCCTCACAATTCGACGTCTAAAGGAGATGCAAAGGTTGTATCTCCCGAACATGTTGTTCTTGGTGGAAACTAAGCAAAATAGTAACTATGTTAGGGATATTGGTGTTTTGCTAGGTTATGATGATATGGTAATAGTTTCTCCGGATGGTTTAAGTGGTGGTTTAGTGGTTTATTGGAAAAACTATATTTCAGTTCAATGTATTTCTTATGATGCAAGACTTGTAGACTTATATGTTCAATATAAATCTTTCAATTTCTACTTGTCTTGCGTTTATGGAAATCCTATACCAAAACTAAGACATCACTTATGGAAAAATTGCAGAGATTAGCTATTTCAAGACAAGAACCGTGGATGATGTGTGGGGATTTTAATGAAAATCTTAACCACAACGAAAAGAAAGGTGGAATGATCAGAAATGAGAACAGTTTTAAAGAGATCAAATTAATGAATGAGGTATGTGACATGAAGGATCTATCGCATAAGGGTAATCATTTCAGTTGGGTTGGAAGAAGAAGAAATGAGATAATTGAGTGCTGCTTGGACAGAGTGTTAGTAAACTCGCAATGGTTACAACAATTTCATGCATCATACACAAAATATATGAAGCTTGCAGAATCAGATCATAGGCCGATGATCATTACCATTGAGCATGAGCCAAATATAAATAAATGTCAGTTTCGATATGATAAGAGACTTTACCACATTGATTATTTTGCTGAAACAATGAGAGTTTGTTGGAAACATAGAAGAGATGAAAATGGTATATCTAAAAAGCTTGCTTCTTGCAGACCAAATATATAAAAATAGAAAAAGAGAAATTGATCTAATGCAGTTGTAAGAATAAAAGAATTAAGGAACATAGTAGACGTAGCGTTAAGAGATCACACTGTTCCAATAGCAGAGATTCATCAAATGAAGAAAAATCTAAACCAGGCTTATCGAGATGATATTTTTTTTTTTGGAAACTCAAAAGCAGAAACATATGGTTAAATGTTGGGGATCGTAACAAGAGATTCTATCATGGAGTTACGAAAGCAAGGAAAGCAAGAAACTGTATCAAAGTGATTCAAGATAAAATTGGAATTTCACATTATCATGACGAAGCCATTGCTAAGGTAGCTGAATATTACTTTCAAGATATGTTTACATCATCTAATATTGATTGTCTAGATGATATAATGCCAGAGTTGCAACGCATGATCACTGATGATATGAATCGTAATCTCAGCATATTGATTACATATGACGAAATTAAAAATGTTGTTACTCTAATAAGCTCGGACAGGGCTCCATGAGCTAATGGATACACAACTGCTTTCTACCAGCAATTTTGGGAGGATATCGGGGATGATGTATGCAAGATGGTACACTTTTTTTTCGAAACATGACAACTTAAACAAGGATCTAATCATACTCAAATATGCTTTTTACCAAAAATAACTGAAGCTTCAACAATGACAGATTTCAGACCCATAAGTCTTTGCATTGTAAGTTATAAAATAATATCAAAGATACTATGTCTACCAGCAATTTTGGGAGGATATCGGGGATGATGTATGCAAGATGGTACACTTTTTTTTCGAAACATGATAACTTGAACAAGGATCTAATCATACTCAAATATGCTTTTTACCAAAAATAATTGAAGCTTCAACAATGACAGATTTCAGACCCATAAGTCTTTGCATTGTAAGTTATAAAATAATATCAAAGATACTATGTCTACGACTTAAGGATACTTTGGGTTGTATAATATCTGAATCACAATCATCATTTGTTCTTGGAAGAAGCAGTTCTGATAATATATTGGTTGCTCATGAGCTTTTACATGCGCTAAAATCAAAGAAAGATTGTGCAGAGAATTACTTGGCAATAAAAACTGATATTAGTAAAGCATGTCATAGGGTTGAGTGGAATTTTTTGGAATAGGTTATAGTGAGAATGGGATTTGATACGAAATGGATTACATAGATTATGACATGTGTAAGATCAGTCACGTTCTCAATTTTGGTTAACGGAACAACATATGGTCACTTCCAACCGTCTCGTGGGATTCATCAAGTTGATCCACTATCTCCATATTTATTTTTACTTTGTGTAGAAGTTCTAAGTCAGATGTTGACAAAAGCTGAAACAAGAAAAGAGTTCAAGAGAATGAAACTTGCAAGATCGTGTCAAACTGTAACTCAACTTCTTTTTGCAGATGACTCTTTAGTTTTCTGCAGAGCTACAGTTGAAGACTGTCAAAGACTAGCAAATATATTAGTGGACTACGAGAGGATTTCTGGACAAAAGGTTAATTATGAAAAACCATAGGTTAATTATGCAAAATCATCGATGATTTTTGGAATGAAGATAAGAGAAAACATGAGAAGACAACTGCAATCAATACTGAAAATTGATCAAATTGGAGGTGGGGGTAAATATTTGGGTCTCCCGGAACAGTTTGGGAGAAAAAAAACATAACTTTTTAATTTCGTAGTTAAAAAGGTTTGAGATAATATCGATAGATGGTATAATCCGTTTCTCTCACCTGCAGGAAAAGAAGTTTTGATCAAGTCAATTGCTCAAGCAAAAACGGTATATTATATGAATTGTTTCCTTATCCCGAAGACACTTTGTGATGAAATTAATGGCTTATTATCTGCATTCAGGTGGGAAAAAAAGGACAGAGAAAGATTCCATGGATAACTTGGAAAAGATTAGCTATACCAAAAAGCGAAGGCGGATTAGGATTTAAATATTTACACAATTTTAACTTAGCTTTGTTAGCCAAACAAGCTTGGAGAGTTCTCACTAACCCATCTTCACTTTTGGCCAGACTTTATAGAGGAAGATATTATAACACTTCTGATTTCTTACAATCGAAGTGTTGTGCACAGCCTTCATATGGATGGAGGTATATTCAGGCAGGAAAACAACTGTTATAAAAGGCTTCAAAAAAACAAGTAGGAGATGGTCAAGACACAAAGGTATGGGAAGAAAGTTGGATCCCAACATTAGAAAAGCAAATGGTATTGAATTCGATTCTACCATGAAAGTAAGTGAACTTATGATACAAGGAAAACGTAAATGGAATGTAGAATTGGTGGAAGCCATTTTTAATAATGACGATGCAAAGTTAATCAAGAGTAGCCACTTATCAAGGTACGCTGATGCAGATCACTATATTTGGCCATATACTACAAATTCACAATATAATGTCAAATCAGGATATTGGGTGGCTACATACATTGTACCTGACGAAGAAATCATTCAACCACCAAATGGATCTCTAGACTTGAAAGTCAAGATATGGAAACTTAAATCTACTCCTAAAATTCAATATTTTATATGGAAAGCAATCACTGGAGCACTTCCAACTGCAGCACGGCTATGTTCTAGAGATGTAACTATTGATCATGTGTGTCAAAGATGTTGAAGTGTCGAGGAAACAATCAACCATGTTTTATTTGAATGTCACTATGCAAGATCAATATGGAGATATTCAAACTTACAAGGGATGGAAAACCTTTCACTTGTTTTAGAAGATAATATCATAACCATCTTCCAATTACACGACATGGATTACTTTTTTTGCCAAATTATAAATATTTCATTGAAAATGAAACTGATCAGGTGTTACAAAATTGAATAAACGAAATTGATCTACCTAAAATGTTGCTCCCACGGCAAAAAGAACAAAAAAGCATGGGAACAAATTCATTCGCTACTGAATCGACATCGAGGCTGTGAAGCAACATGAGTCGAGTAGCAATAATGAGCTTGAAGACCCGATGGAAAAATGAGACCGAGGGTAGGGTCGAAATGAGAATAAACAAAGAAAGGAACGGGAAACGCCCACCTTGCAAAATAGAAATTGATTCATCCGGTAGCCCGAAACAGAGCCTTTCCTCTAAGTAGTTGGAGGAGGCTCTAACTAGACCATCCTCAACAGCTCTGGATCGACGCTCAACCAACAAACAAAGATCCGGCACTAAAACGGGACTATACTAGCTATCAAGCGAAGACTAGCTAGCTCACATGATATATCATGGTTTTTACCCGCTTTTAACCATGATATAGGTCTTATTTATAGAGTATTTCTAGTATTTCTGGAGTCTTTTCCAGTCTTTACAGGTTTAGGTACGTTTGGAGCTAAATTGGGATTATTAGAGCATTTTGGAGCCAAGCAAGATCATGCAACTGAAGGATCAAGTTGAAGTCGACACAGATGCTGTGTATCGATCGATACCACTTATGGTATCGGTCGATACTGATCGCATGAAGAGAAGGATCGTGACTTTTTACAAGTCTGAAGATTCTACACCTTGGCCCATAAGACTTTAATAATTACAAGAAGCCCCAAAACGTGTTTTAGCATTATATTTAGGGTTTTCAGCCACTTGTTTTGACTACGCTTTATTCTACTTTGGTTTTTGGTTGAGAGAGCTTAGAGGGAGACAAGTCTGAAACTTTGTTCGTCCGAGAGAAGATTTTGAACCCTTGTTTTCTTTCTCCTTATTTATTAATTTTAGAGATTTATTCAATCATGTTTCTTGTTTCAATCTCCATGTCTGAGTAGATCTCCTGTTAGGTTTAGGGTTCTCAATAAGGGATTTCTTTGAATGTTAGGTTAATTAGTTGGTTAGGGTTCATAATCTGAATTAGTTCTTCACCATAGGTTGTTCTTAAAGCTAATTATGGATTGATCACCTAGAACTTAGATCTTAGGTTAATCGATTAGGCACGACAGTGCAATTGATGATCTGATAGAACCTTGGGTGAACAAAATAACTATCTGCAAAGAGATTTGGTTTAGTTGTTTTGTGAACATATCGAACATGGACTTAAAGCTAGTTTAATTTTTAGGATTTGCAAAGAAATTTGGAATTCTGAGATTTAGACTTAGATAATTCTCACAACGACAGTTGGTTATTTATAGCTTAGTGATTTTAGTTCAAGAACCGGGCTTAACCTGAACCCTAACTAATTAGTTTATATGCATTCTTTGATTTTCTGAGAAATACCCTGAACCTATTTCCCTTCCATTGAATTTACAACCCTTGATTTACGTTACTACTTTCTTATTTCATTGATTTACTTAGCTTAATTCGAACCTATAATATTTATTGTGTGATTCTTGAGTCTATGTGGATTCGACCCCTAAATACTACAATCGACAAAGCTGTTAGTACTTTAGGGTATTACATTTAAGCTTATCATCACACTACCAAGATACTTCCCCGATGTCAGTAGCACAAAACGTAGCAACTTCACATCTCAACAGCCTTACTACCTCCTCCGAAAGCAAGGCAAACGAGACAGAAACCGAACAAAAGGAAACCTCAATCTAATCACACCAAGAAACCCAACAGCGACTCTACAAGGAGCCAACAAAGACGAAAAACAAAATGATAACCGAGCAAATGCCATATCGAACCGAGCTCTAAACACCGGCTCAACACGGCGAGTCTCACTCGCTCAGAACCACCAGGACATCCTCCGCCTTGAAAGAGTCACCGACTCGGACTAAACACCAAGACACCGAAGCGGGAAACTAAGGCCACAAAGTTGACCGAAAGGCGTCACCTTAGCATCTCCTCCAAAACGACCGAGGAGACCTTCGCTGAGCCACCCGCCCAAGGTCACCACAAAGAGATGCCGCTAAAGGAGCCACACGAGCCGAGAGGAGACGAAATACCACCACTCTGAAGCAAGCCGCAAGTCCAAGCCTCAACCCCAGTTTTCGACAGATGAACAAGTCTTCTAAGTCCATTCACCATCACCGGACGTATAAGAACTAAGATCTACTCGGCGTCACACTCCAAGTCTCAACAAACCGAGAAACAGAGCCGAGACTTGGGAGGTTCTTACTCGATGGGAGAGCCCGACTGCCACAACCCCATTCACCGAACCAAACCAGAGTGAATCGCCGCTCTGACACGTGAGCTCGCGAGTGCCAAGAGCTGCGGACAAAAAAACGCCGGAGAGAAGCAGAGAGAGTGGAGCTGACAAGAAAAAGAGGCGGACGAAGGAGAGGAGCCCACCGCCACCGCGAGCAGACGACCCACCGCCACCGCGAAACCAGCGACACCGCTGAGCATGCGCCGCCATTGATCAAGGAACCAGCACCGAGATCCAATTCTCTGCCGCTACAAAACCGAAGCCTCTACACACCGACGGCTCGAAACCGAAAGCAATGTGCAAGAAAAGAAGAACAAGGGGGCCGGCACCGGTGCTGAGGGAGCCACCGGCGCCGGAAAACGGAATCTGAAGTTGAGGGTTTTTTTTGCGGCTAGGGCGACCTCTCTAGAGAGCTTTTTAGTAATTATTATTATTATACACAAGTTTTGAAACTGTCTCTTTTCGACATGGACTACTTGACATATCAGGTCAGAATTCAAATTGTTTGGACATTATGGATTTTATGAAAATCAAGGAATGAATATTTATTCAATGAAAGACAAGTCCATCCAAATGAAGATGTGATGAAAATCTGTTGAAGCTACTTTGGAATGGATTGTTGCGTAGGAGATGACAATTTTTAAAAGACAAAGGATTTATCAGAATAAGAATACACAATGGGAACCTCCATCATATAATTGGATCAAATGCAACTTTGATAGTAGTTTCATAATGAACACGGAATATACTGAGATTTGATGGATTTTTAGAGACTCATCAGGAGCTCATATTAATTCAGGTTTTGCAAAAGTGAAAAGCGGAAATGGAGTCTTGTATGCATAAGCATCATCTTTTTTACATGCATTAGAACATGCATGGATGCAAGGCCAACGTAAAGTCCGGTTTGAAGGTGATAATAAAATCTTGGCGAATGTGATTAACAAAAGAGAAAACTTTTACGTTGATTGTTTCATTCTCCATGTCTGAGTAGATCCACTTTAGGTTTAGGGTTTTCTCATAGGGTTTTCTCTGATTGCTGGTAATTGATTTGTTAGGATTCACCATCTGAATTAGTTCTTCACCATCTGAATTAGCTTTGAGAATTAGTTCTTCACCATCTGAATTAGTTCTTCACCATCTGAATTAGTTCTTCACCATAGGTTGTTCTCAAAGCTAATTCTAGGTTGACGAATCTGGAACTTGATCTTAGATTAATCGATTAGGCACGACAGTGCAATTGAGTAATCTGACAGAACCTAGAGTGAGCAAATTGATTATTCGCAAAGAGATTTTGTTTAATTGAATTGTGAACATATCAAACTCGGTATTACGGATGATTTATTCTTAGAAATTTGCAAAGAGATTTAGGATTCTGAAGTTTAGATTTAGATAATTCTCGCAACGACAGTTGGTTAATTATAGCTTAGTGATTTGAGTTCAAGAACCGCGCTAAATCTGAATCCTGACTGATTGGTTATCTGCATTCATTGATCTCCTGAGAAATACCTTGGGCCTATATTCTTCCATCGATTTTACAACTTTTTTACTGTTTATTGCTTTTTATTTCAATTGAATTGCTTAGCTTAATTCTCATCTACATAATCTATTGTGTGTTTCTGTGAGTCCTTGTGTTCGACCCCTACTTTACTACAACTACTGCTTTAGTACTTTTAGGGTATTAATTTGAGCATATCAAATTTGGCGCCATTGCCGGGGACTCAATTCGCCATTAGATTTTAGTCTGAGAATTTCGACTAAGTTCGTCGGTATCGATCGATTCTACCTAGTATCGGTCGATACTTGTCGTCTTTTTTTTGTTGATATCGATTGACACCACCCAATGTCGGTCGATACTCATCGTGTTACCGAGTTACTTACGTTCTTGGGTTTTGTTTTCAGGTGTATGCATATTCGTGAAACCAGAAGGAGCAAGAACACTCAGCTAGTTGAACTGTCATTGGAGCAGGTAGCACTTTTGGAACTCACAAACAGAAGAGCAAAGAAGCCAGCAGAGATGAACAACCCAGTGGTTTTGGTTCGAGATGAAGCTGGTGCTTAGAGAGACCAAGAGGGTCAGTTGTGCAATGAGAGAGGACAACGTCTGGATGGAGAGGGGAACATCATTCCCCCTGCTTCTGTTGTCGTTGGGAATGTCGCTGGGAACACGAATGCAGGGAACGTTGTGATTAATCATGGTAGAACGATTGGTGAGTACAACAGGCCTGATCAATTTTACGCCAATCGATCAGCGATTCGTCCTCCTGCTTTTCAGAGCAATGACTTTGAGATGAAACCTGCATACTACACTCTTGTGGGTCAGCACCCTTTTCATGGTCTTTCCAATGAACATCCCATGGACCATATTGAGAGGTTTGAGGATTTGGTCACTAGCATCAAGATCAATGGAGTATCCTATGATTACCTCTTCTGCAAGCTCTTCCCATACTCTCTTGGTAGAGATGCAACTTACTGGCTGAAGCAGTTACCTCCTGGATCAATGACTACTTGGGAAGAAACTAAGACTGCTTTCCTGAACAACTTCTATGATGATGCACGATCTGAGGATCTGAGGAACAAGATCTCCCAGTTTTCTCAAGGACCTACTGAGACGTTCAAGGCTGCTTGGACGAGATTTAGATCATACCAGAGAGACTGTCCACATCACGGCTACTCTGATGTTCAACTGATGGGTTTCTTCTTCAGAGGAATTGATTAGAGGTATCAGATGGCTTTGGATGCTTTGAGCAATGAGAATTTCAATACTAGGTATCCTGAAGATGCTTATGTGCTGATTGAGAACTTGGCGTCTAGTAATAGCACCAAGAATGCTGATTTTGTATGGAAGAAGCTAGCTGGTAGCATGTATGGTTCACAGATTGCTGAAGTTCAAGCCAAGTTGGATCTTCTGATCGGGAAGTCGAAGAAGACTGTACACTTTGCTGATGGAGTCGATAATATTGATGAAGATAAAGTGGAGGATGTTAACTACGTTGGTGGTTATGGTTTTAAGGGTCAGCGATTTGGATACAACAACAACCGAAACTTCAACAACAACACTCAACAAGGTGGGTACAAGTTTGAGGGAAACCAATCTGGCTTTGGAGCAAAACAATTTACTCAGAAACCACTCCAGAGCAGCGATTTCACTTGCAATTATGGGAACTCTTCGTACCAACCCATCTCTCCCAAGTCCACAGAGAATAAGATGGAATCCATGTTTGAACATATTCTTCAGGGACAGCAAAAGCTGCAAGTAAATTTCAATGGGAAGTTTGATTCTCTGTACACCGATATGAATGGGAAAATTGAAGCTATCCATCTTTCTCAGAGGAAGCTGGAAACTCAGGTTGCTCAGACAACAGCAGCTATGAAGAGGCAGGAAGGTTTTCTTCCAGGGAAAACTGAGAATCCAAGAGCACACATCAATGCCATCACCATGAGGAGTGGAAAAGAAGTGATTGCAGGAGTGAAGAACATCCCAATTGCAGAGACTTTCGTCGATTTTGCGGGAGATGACGATTGGGATTCTGAAAATCCCCGTGTATCGATCGATACCAGCCAGTGTCGATCGATACCAGCCCAGACACCTGCACGAGGGGATCCAAAATCCCGTGTATCGATCGATACTCCTTCTGTGTCGGTCGATACTGAGGCGCAGGTCGAGAAGGAACCAGAGATTGTCAAGGAGAGGGTGCACAAACCCAAAATACCTTATCCTATGCCATGTGAAGAATATGGTGTCTAGCAATGTGAACCTTGAGGAAGGTGTCATGATGATTACAGCTGAGTGCAGTGCGATTTTACTCAACAAAAGTCTCAAAAAGCTACCAGATCCAGGGAGTTTTGTTTTGGATTGCACTATCTTCACAGAGAGATTCGAGCATTCTCTCTGCGATATTGGGTCGAGTGTGAACCTCATGCCACACTCAGTGGCTAAGCGAATGGGGATGACAGATTTTTAATCTACAAGGATTTCGCTGGTACTTGCTGATCGCTTAGTGCGACTTCCAGAGGGACTACTCGAATATGTCCCAATCAAGATTGGGAATTGCTTGATCCCAACAGATTTCATCGTCCTGAAGTACGATGATGAGCCTAAGGATCCTCTTATCCTGGGCAGACCATTCCTTGCAACTGCTTGAGCCTTGACCGATTGCAAGAATGGACAGATAGCTCTCAACATCGGTGATTTGGTAATGTCCTTTAACATGGAAAAGATGATGAAGCGACCAACCATCGATTGACAGACGTTCTATGTGGACACATTCAGTGACATAGCGGAGGAGTACTTCCTGGAGATGCACCTTGAAGATGCACTGGAGAGAGCACTGGTGCACTCTGATGTCTCAAAGGACTTGCTGGGAGATGTAGCTGCTGGATACGCCAAGATTCTCGATCTAACTGATGCAGTATTGATCGATACCGACAGTATCGATCGATACCAGGCGTGTGCGATAGAGGAGTTAGCCGAAACTCCTAAGAACGGTGGTGACCTTGTTGATTGGAGTGAGGAGAAAGCACCTAAGATTGAACTCAAGCCACTCCCAGCCGCATTGAGGTATGTTTTCCTTGGTCCTAATTTCACATACCCTGTGATTGTCAATGCTTCTTTGAACAACGCAGAGATTACCTTACTGCTGAGCAAGCTGCGCAAGTATCGCAAAGCTCTCGGCTATTCTCTTGATGATATTTCAGGTATAGCACCAGCCCTGTGCACACATCGGATTCACTTGGAGGATGAGTCAAGGTCTTCGATTGAGTGCCAGAGGAGGCTGAATCCGAACCTGAAGGAAGTGGTCAGGAAGGAATTGATGAAGCTGTTGGAAGCAGGGATTATCTATGCCATATCAGTTAGTTCTTGGGTTAGTCCAGTTTACGTTGTGCCTAAGAAAGGAGGTATAACTGTGGTGAAGAACGAGAAAGATGAGCTGATCCCTACAAGGACAATCACTGGTCACAGGATGTGTATTGACTACAGGAAGCTGAATGCGGCTACAAGGAAGGATCATTTCCCATTACCATTCATCGACCAGATGCTGGAAAGGTTAGCGAGTCACCCATACTACTGTTTTCTCGATGGGTACTCAGGCTTTTTCCAGATTCCTATACATCTAGAGGACCAGGGAAAGACAACTTTTACATGTCCTTATGGCACATTCGCATACAGAAGAATGCCATTTGGATTATGTAACGCTCCAACGCCTTTTCAGCGATGCATGATGTCGATTTTCACAGACATGATTGAGGAGTTTATGGAGGTGTTTATGGATGACTTTTCTGTATATGGATCGTCATTCAAGGATTGTCTGGATAACTTGTGCAAGGTGCTTTAGCGATGCGAGGAGAAGCATTTAGTTCTTAATTGGGAGAAGTGCCACTTCATGGTACAAGATGGCATTGTTCTTGGGCACAAGGTTTCTAAGGCAGGGATCGAAGTTGACAAAGCTAACATTCAGGTCATGACAAGCCTGCAACCTCCATGATCTGTATATGAGATTCGAAGCTTCCTTGGTCGTGCTGGATTTTACAGGAGGTTCATCAATGATTTCTCTAAGCTTGCACGCCCACTCATAGCCCTGTTGTGTAAGGAAGTCAAATTTGATTTAACACCTGATTGCCTTATAGCCTTAGAGGAGATTAAGAAGGCATTGGTGAGTGCTCCTATTGTCCAACCACCTGATTGGAGTTTACCTTTTCAGGTTATGTGCGATGCGAGTTATTTTGCTGTTGGAGCTGTGTTGGGTTAGAAGAAAGACAAGAAGCTCCATGCCATTTATTATGCCAGCAGGACGTTGGATGATGCTCAGCGTAATTATAACACCACCGAGAAGGAGTTACTTGCAGTTGTGTTCTCTTTTGAGAAATTTTGGTCGTACTTGATTGGGAGCAAGGTTATTGTTCATACAGACCATGCTGCTCTCAAATACTTGCTGAAGAACAAGGACCTCAAGCCTCGTCTATGCCGATGGGTACTTTTGCTCCAAGGGTTTGATATCGAGATCAAGGACAAGAAGGGAGTTGAGAATGGAGTTGCTGACCACCTATCGCGAATAAAGGTCGATGAAGTCGTGCATATTGATGATTTCTTGCCAGAGGAGGGTATCTACTTCATTGAAGCTCAACTTCAGGATGCTTGTTCCGAAAATCTTCACTTTTTGCCAGCACATACTTTCGGTATCGATCGATACTCATCTAGTATCGGTCGATACCCGACACGTTTCAGACCTGTTTTTCCCGCAGAGCACTTCGACTCTTATGACGCCTACCTAGCTACTGTATCTAGTCCTGCACGATCATGGTACGTTGACATTGCTAATTACCTTGCTGTAGAGACTGAGCCAAAGCATCCCACAAAGTATGCGAGGAAGAAGCTTATGCGAGAGATGAGGCGATTTTTCTGGGATGAGCCTTACCTATATTAGCACTGCTCATTGTCATGGGTCTGAGTATGCTGGACACTTTGCTACTTTCAAGACAATGTCCAAAGTTCTTCAAGCAGGCTTCTGGTGGCCTATTATGTTCTGAGATGCGCATGCCTATATCATCGTGTGGCTACTCCATATCACCCTCAGACCAATGGGCAGGTCGAAGTTTCCAGGTCGAAATTTGATATGCTCAAATTAATACCCTAAAATTACTAAAGCAGTACTAAAGCAGTAGTTGTAGTAACACAAGGACTCACAGAAACATACAATAGATTATATAGATGAGAATTAAGCTAAGTGATCAATGATATTGAATGCAGAATGTAAATTAAAACGATTGTAAATTCAATTGGAGAAAGATAGGTTTAGGATATTTCTCAGGAAATCAATGAATGCAGATAAACTAACTTACATGATTCAGATTTAGCGCGGTTCTTGAACTCAAATCACTAAGGTATAATTAACCAACTCTCGTTGCAAAAACAATCTAAGTCTAAATCCTAGAATTCCAAATCTCTTTGCGAATCCTAAAGTCTAAACCAGCTTTTAGTTCAAGTTTGATTTGTTCACAAAATAACTAAACCAAATCTCTTTGCGAATAGTTATTTTGCTCACCCTAGGTTCTGTCAGGTAATTAATCGCATTCTCGTGCCTAATCAATTATCCTAAGATATAAGTTCTAGGTGATCAATTTAGAATTAGCTTTGGAAACAACCTATGGCGAAGAACTATTCAGATGGTGAATCCTGATAACTAATCAACCTAGCATTTAGAGAAAACCCTTATGAGAACCCTAAACCTAACAAGAGATCTACTCAGACATGGAAATTGAAGCAATAAACATGTTTGAATAAATCATCAAATAAAATAGAAAGAGTAACAAGATGGCTCAAAATCTTCTCTCGGACGAACAAAGTTTCAGACTTGTCTCCCTTCAAAAGCTCTCTCACAAAACAAGAATAAAATAAAGCGTAGCCATGAAAGTGGCTGTAAAATCCGATTAAATAACCTAAATCACGTTTTGGGGCTTCTTGTAAATAATAAAGACTTCTGGGCAATTTTGCAATTCTTCAACTCTTCATTAAACTCGCGGGTAGTGTTTGCTTCGATGAGTGTCGACCGATACTAGGCAGTATCGATCGACACTGATGCTTCAAATCGGATACTCAGCTACACGACCTTCTGCTTTGATCCAAAATGCTCCAGAAAGCTCCAATATCTCCAATTATGCTCCAAACGTGCTAAAACATGTAAAAGACTCTAAACCACTACATAATAGTAGAAAGACTCTATAAAACAGACTTATATCATGGCCTAAAAGGGGTAAAAACCATGATATATCAACTCCCCCAGACTTAGCCTTTGCTTGCCCTCAAGCAAAACAGAAAACTAAACCAGAGAAAGAAGTTTGAAAACACGGAGACTCGCCTGTTCATGAAACATTGCAATGACCATTTTCCTTAGTGCTCCACATATCACCTAACCAGTTCCAAATCTAACCACTATGTACTTCTCCGTAGACATTCGCAGCTTCCTAGACTACACACATTATTTCACAGCATCGTTCAATTAAACCCATCATCGCCAGTTTCATCGCTGTGATTAATGCCAAGAACTTTCTAGATTATTTTCCATACAATATCATGACAAGGAACCACCCTTTTTCACACTTTTGGTATCATTTTCTCTCCCCCAGACGTATTTCTTATTATGTTCTCTCTTCTCTTTATAGATCTGCATATACACATCAAGGTATGAGACACGAGTATTGATGGTATTTGCCACCAAATCCCCGGTTCTTCCCTCTCAATGTATCAAAGGATGTAGGCGAATAATGGCATCATAGGAAAATCCTAGCCTCCCTTCCAATCCCTTGTGTGATCATTCCTCACCAAGTAGAATAATGGGATCGCTGGAAATTTTACTAACCCTCTACTCAGGAGAAAATCATCTCATCTTTTCATGCACTTATGTTTCTAACTTATAACAGGGGAGAGAGATACTATTACTTTAAAACACATGGGTTCTTTTGTCACATACGAATGAGGAATCAAGCTCTATGGACATCAATCACATCAATGAAGTGCAAAAATTTGGCTCAGGCTTTAAAGAACTTTGCTGGAAACATGAGTGTCTTCTAGTTAACTAATCAGCCTTTGGATTTTTCATTAGTCGATCTAATACTGATTCTGTAACAATGGTCACTTAGAAGCAAAGTCAGAACAATAGAGTCAAGAAAAAGATCACAGTTTCCAACAAAGTTTTGACTCAATAAAACAGATTTTGACTCAAAAACGACGGATTCTAAGAAAAACAAAAACAATGTCAGCGACTACCTCCCCCAGACTTAAACAACACTGTCCCCAGTGTTATCTAGCCTAGAGTCAGTAAAAGAAATCAAAAGAACATAGTGGAATTGTGAAAAAGAAGAAGTTACCGAACCGCAGGTCAGGGTGTCGACCGACACACAGCACTGGTATCGAGCGATACCAGGCTTAGGTCGACACAAAAACTTCTTCTCATCGTCATTAATCCAAGTGGTGTCGATCAATACCAGGTGGTATCGGTCGATACCGATTCTCTGTAATCTGATTCACGCAAAACACAAGAAACAAAACATAAAACCAAAAACCAAAAACAAAAACAAAAACAAAAGACTTACCAGTGAGTTGCCTCCCACCAAGCGCTCGTTTAACGTCATTAGCTTGACTGTACCGCCATTCAGTCTGTGGGTGCATCATCCAGAGGCATTATCTGCCCTGCTAGAATTTTGGCTTTCGCCCAATAGTGTTTCACCCTCTGTCCATTGACAGTAAATTTGTCGCCTGTAGGACTAATCAGTACAACCGCACCATGTGGTCTGACCTCCTTGATTGTGAAGGGACCTGACCAACGAGAACGCACTTTACCAGGAAACAATTGCAAACGAGAGTTATACAGAAGAACCTGGTCGTTTGGCTCGAAATGTTTGGAGATGATCTTTTTTATCATGATAGGCCTTAGTTCTCTCCTTGTACAGCTTCGAGTTCTCGTAGGCGTGGTACCTAATCTCATCCAACTCGTTCAGCTGAATCAATCTCCTTTCAGCCGCAGGCTTGATCTCGAAGTTCAGCAACTTCGTCGCCCATGCTGCCTTGTGCTCGATCTCCACTGGAAGGTGACATGCTTTCCCATACAGCAAGTGAAACGGTGTAGTACCCAGCGGTGTTTTGAAAGCAGTCCTGTAAGCCCATAGCGTGTCATCCAGCTTCGTAGACCAATCCTTCCTAGAAGTGCCCACTGTCTTCTCCAAAATCTCCTTGATTTGCTTGTTGGAAAATTCGACCTGCCCACTGGTCTGAGGGTGATATGGAGTAGCCACACGATGATTTACACCATGCTTCTTTAGCAACTTCTCTAAAACCTTGTTTATAAAGTGGTTGCCACAATCACTTATAACAATACGCGACACTCCAAATCGTGGGAAAATGATGGTCTTAAACAACTTAAGAACCACCGCAGAGTCATTGGTTTGACTAGCAATCGCTTTCACCCATTTGGACACCTAGTCAACATCAACCATGATGTATCTGTTCTTGTGTGATGAGGGAAAGGGACCCATAAAATCGATGCCCCAGCAATCGAAAACCTCAACCTCAAGGATGAAATTCTGTGGCATCTCATGCCTCTTGCTAATCTTCCCTCTCCTCTGACAGACATCACACTGTGAGATATAGGCATGCACATCTCTGAACATAGTAGGCCACGAGAAGCCTGCTTGAAGAACTTTGGACACTGTCTTGAAAGTAGCAAAGTATCCAACATACTCAGACCCATGACAATGAAAAAGAATCGCAGGCACCTCAGATTCTGCAACGCATCTTCTGTAAATACCATCTGAGTAGTACTTGCATAGGTAGGGCTCATCCCAGAAAAATCGCCTCATTTCGCGCATAAACTTCTTCCTCGCATACTTTGTGGAATGCTTTGGTTCAGTCTCTACAGCAAGGTAGTTAGCAATGTCAGCGTACCATGGTCGTGCAGGACTAGATACAACAGCTATATAGGCGTCATAAGAGTCGAAGTGCTCTGCGGGCAAAACAGGTCCGAAACGTGTCGGGTATCGACCGATACTAGATGAGTATCGATCGATACCGAAAGTCTGTGCTCGCAAAAAGTGTAGATTTTCGGAACAAGCATCCTGAAGTTGAGCTTCAATGAAGTAGATATCCTCCTCTGGCAAGAAATCATCAATAGGCACGACTTCGTCGATCTTTATTCGCGATAGGTGGTCACCAACTTCATTCTCAACTCCCTTCGTGTCCTTGATCTCGATATCGAACCCTTGGAGCAAAAGTACCCATCGGAATAGACGAGGCTTGAGGTCCTTGTTCTTCAGCAAGTATTTGAGAGCAACATGATCTGTGTGAACAATAACCTTGCTCCCAATCAAGTAGGACCGAAATTTCTAAAAAGAGAACACAACTGCAAGTAACTCCTTCTCGGTGGTGTTATAATTACGGTGAGCATCATCCAACGTCCTGCTTGCATAATAAATAGCATGGAGCTTCTTGTCTTTCCTCTGACCCAACACAACTCCAACAGTAAAATCACTTGCATCGCACATACCCTCAAAAGGTAAACTCCAATCAAGTGGT
Organism: Eutrema japonicum; assembly: GCA_030161315.1. Lineage (NCBI taxonomy): Eukaryota > Viridiplantae > Streptophyta > Magnoliopsida > Brassicales > Brassicaceae > Eutrema > Eutrema japonicum. The sequence continues at coordinate 17,192,282 of BSQW01000012.1, read as the reverse complement.
TGGACAACAGGAGCACTCACCAATGCCTTCTTAATCTCCTCGAAGGCTGTAAGTTAATTAGGTGTGAAATCAAATTTGACTTCCTTACACAACATGGCTGTGAGTGGGCGTGCAAGCTTAGAGAAATCCTTGATGAACCTCCTGTAAAACCCAGCATGACCAAGGAAGTTTCGAATCTCAGATACAGATCGTGGAGGTTGCAGGCTTGTCATGACCTGAATTTTAGCGTTGTCAACTTCGATCCCTGCCTTAGAACCCTTGGGCCCAAGAACAATGCCGTCTTGTACCATGAAGTGTCACTTCTCCCAATTAAGAACCAAGTGCTTCTCCTTGCATCGTTGAAGCACCTTGCACAAGTTATCCAGACAATCCTTGAATGACGATCCATACACTGAAAAGTCATCCATGAACACCTCCATAAACTCCTCAATTATGTCTGTGAAAATCGACATCATGCATCGCTGAAAGGTCGCTGGAGCGTTACATAATCCAAATGGCATTCTTCTGTATGTGAATGTGCCATAAGGACATGTAAAAGTTGTATTTCCCTGGTCCTCTGGATGTATAGGAATCTGGAAAAAGCCTGAGTACCCATCGAGAAAACATTATTATGGGTGACTTGCTAACCTCTCCAGCATCTGGTTGATGAATGGTAATGGGAAATGATCCTTCCTTGTAGCCGCATTCAGCTTCCTGTAGTCAATACACATCCTGTGACCAGTGATTGTCCTTGTAGGGATCAGCTCATCTTTCTCGTTCTTCACCACAGTTATGCCTCCTTTCTTAGGCACAATGTGAACTGGACTAACCCAAGAACTATCTGAGATGGCATAGATAATCCCTGCTTCTAACAGCTTCATAACTTCCTTCCTGACCACTTCCTTCAGGTTCGGATTCAGCCTCCTCTGGCACTTAATCAGAGACTTTGACTCATCCTCCGGGTGAATCCGATGTGTGCACAGGTCTGGTGCTATACCTGAAATATCATCAAGAGAATAGCCGAGAGCTTTGCGATACTTACGCAGCTTGCTCAGCAGTAAGGTAATCTCTGCGTTGTTCAAAGAAGCATTGACAATCACAGGGTATGTGGAATTAGAACCAAGGAAAACATACCTCAATGCGGCTGGGAGTGGCTTGAGTTCAATCTTAGGAGCTTTCTCCTCACTCCAATCACCAAGGTCACCAGCGTTGTTAGGAGTTTCAGCCAACTCCTCTATCGCACACGCCTAGTATCGATCGATACTGTCGGTATCGATCGATACTGCATCAGTCAGATCGAGCATCTTGGCGTATCCAGCAGCTACATCTCCCAGCAACTCCTTTGAGACATCAGAGTACACCAGTGCTCTCTCCAGTGGATCTTCAGGGTGCATCTCCAGGAAGTACTCTTCCGCTATGTCACTGAAGGTGTCCACATAGAACGTCTGCCCATCGATGGTTGGTCTCTTCATCATCTTTTCCATGTTAAAGGACATCACCAAATCACCGATGTTGAGAACTATCTGTCTATTCTTGCAATCGATCAAGGCTCCAGCAGTTGCAAGGAATGGTATGCCCAGGATAAGAGGATCCTTAGGCTCAGCATCGTACTTCAGGACGATGAAATCTGTTGGGATCAAGCAATTCCCAATCTTGATTGGGACATATTCGAGTAGTCCCTCTGGAAGTCACACTGAGCGATCAGCAAGTACCAGCGAAATTCTTGTAGATTAAAAATCTGTCATCCCCATTCGCTTAGCCACTGAGTGTGGCATGAGGTTCACACTCGACCCAATATCATAGAGAGAACGCTCGAATATCTCTGTGAAGATAGTGCAATCCAAAACAAAACTCCCTGGGTCTGGTAGCTTCTTGGGAATTTTGTTGAGTATAATCGCACTGCACTCAACTGTAATCATCATGACACCTTCCTCAAGGTTCACATTGCTAGACACCATCTTCTTCACATACCTCCTAAAAACTGGAGAGGTCTTAATATCATCAACAAAAGAAAGCTCCACAACCAATTTATCCAACATAGCTTTGCATCTGGCGTCCTCCCATTCCTTTTTTGTCATCTTAGGAGGCATAGGATAAGGTATTTTGGGTTTGTATACCTTATCCTATGCCTCAGTATCGACCGACATAGAAGGAGTATCGATCGATACACGGGATTTTGGATCCCCTTGTGCAGGTGTCTGGGCTGGTATTGATCGACACTGGGTGGTATCGATCGATACACGGGGATTTTTAGAATCCCAATCGTCATCTCCAGCAAGATCGACGAAAGTCTCTGCAATTGGGCTGTTCTTCACTCCTGTAATCACCTCTTTTCCACTCCTCAGTTGATGGCATTGATGTGTGCTCTTGGATACTCGGTTTTCCCTGGAAGAAAACCTTCCTGCCTCTTCACAGCTGTTGCTGTCTGAGCAACCTGAGTTTCCAGCTTCCTCTGAGAAATATTAATAGCTTCAATTTTCCCATTCAGATCAGTGTACAGAGAGTCAATCTTCCCATTGAAATCCCCTTGCAACTTCTGCTGTCCCTGAAGGATCTGTTCAAGCATGGATTCCATCTTACTCTCTGTGGACTTTGGAGAGATGGGTTGGTACGAAGAGTTCCCATAAGCGCGAGTGAAATCGCTGCTCTGGAGTGGTTTCTGAGCAAATTATTTTTCTCCCAAGCCAGATTGGTTTCCCTCAAACTTGTACCCACCTTGCTGACCCTGAAAACAAGAACCACCAACGTAGTTAACATCCTCCACTTCATCTTCATCAATATTATCGACTCCATCAGCAAAGTGTATAGTTTTCTTTGACTTCCCAATCAGAAAATCTAGCTTGGCTTGAACTTCAGCAATCTGCGATCCATCCATGTTCCCATTCTGTCTCTTTCGCTCAAGGTCTGTATTTTTGGTGCTATTGCTAGACGCCAAATTCTCAATAAGCACATAAGCATCATTTGGATACCTATTATTGAAATTCCCATTGCTCGAAGCATTCAAAGCCATCTGATACCTCCAATCAATCCCTCTGAAGAAGAAACCCATCAGCTGAACATCAGAGTACCTGTGATGTGGGCAATCTCTCTGGTATGATCTGAATCTCGTCCAAGCAGCGCCTCAGTAGGCCCTTGAGAAAACTGGGAGATCTTGTTCCTCAGATCCTCGGATCGTGCATCATCATAGAAGTTATTCAGGAAAGCGGTCTTAGTCTCTTCCCAAGAATCAGTGATCCAAGAGGTAACTGCTTCAACCAGTAAGTTGCATCTCCACCAAGAGAGTATGGGAAAAGCATGCAGAAGAGGTAATCGTAGGAGACTCCATTGATCTTGATGCTAGTGACCAAATACTCAAACCTCTCAATATGGTCCATGGGATGTTCATTGGAAAGACCATGAAAAGGGTGCTGACCCACAAGAGTGTAGTATGCAGGTTTCAGCTCAAAGTCATTCCTCTGAAAAGCAGGAGGACGAATCGCTGATCGATTGGCATAAAACTGATCAGGCCTGTTGTACTCACCAATCGTTCTACCACGATTAACCACAACGTTCCCAGCGACAATCTCCTCGACAACAGGAGCATGTGGAATGATGTTCCCCTCTCCATCCAGACGTTGCCCTCTCGCATTGCACAACTGACCCTCTTGGTCTCTGTAAGCACCAGCTTCATCTCAAATCAAAACCACTGGGTTGTTCATCTCTGCTGGCATCTTTTCTCTTCTGTTTGTGCGTTCCACAAGTGCTAGCTGCTCCAATGACAGTTCAAATAGCTGAGTGCTCTTGTTCCTTCTGGTTTCACGAATAAGCATACACCTGAAAAACATTAGGCAAGACACGTAAGTAACTAAAACAAAATACGATGAGTATCGACCGACACTGGGTGGTGTCGATCGATATCAAAAAAAAAAGACGACGAGTATCGACCGATACTAGGTAGTATCGATCGATACCGACGAACTTAGTCGAAATTCCCAAACTAAAATCTAATGGCGAAATGAGTCCCCGGCAACGGCGCCAAATTTGATATGCTCAAATTAATACCCTAAAATTACTAAAGCAGTAGTTGCAGTAAAGTAGGGGTCGAACACAAGGACTCACAGGGACACACAATAGATTATAAAGATGAGAATTAAGCTAAGCGATCAATGATATAGAAAATAGAACGTAAACTAAAACGATTGTAAATTCAATTGGAGAAAGATATTTTTAGGGTATATCTCAGGAAATCAATGAATACAGATAAACTAACTAACATGATTCAGATTTAGCGCGGTTCTTGAACTCAAATCACTAAGGAAATCAATGAATACAGATAAACTAACTAACATGATTCAGAATAAAATAGAATGAGTAACAAGAGGGTTCGAAATCTTCTCTCGGACGAACATAGTTTCAGACTTGTCACAAAACCAGAATAAAATAAAGCATCGCCCTTAAAGTGGCTGTAAAATCCTATTAAATAACCTAAATCACGTTTTGGGGCTTCTTGTAAATAATAAAGTCTTCTGGGCAATTTTGCAATTCTTCCATTCTTCATTAAACTCGCGGGTCGTGTCTGCTTCGGTGAGTATTGACCGATACTAGGCAGTATCGATCAACACTGATGCTTCAAATCGGGTACTCAGCTACACGACCTTCTGCTTTGATCCAAAAAGCTCCAGAAAGCTCCAATATCTCCAATTATACTCCAAACGTGCTAAAACCTGTAAAAGACTCTAAAACACTATAAAATAGTAGAAAGACTCTATAAAACGGACTTATATCATGGTCTAAAAAGGGTAAAAACCTTGATATATCATTAGACCATGATATAAGTCCGTTTTATAGAGTCTTTCTACTATTTTGCAGAGTTTGAGCAAACCCTGCTCAAAACCAGCAACATCACTTGAATAAACCTCCGACTCAGCTGAACAGACCAATGCTCTCTCAAATGGATCCTCAGGATGAATCTCCAGGAAGTACTCTTCAGCTATGTCACTGAAGGTATCAACAAAGAAAGTCTGTCCATCGATGGTTGGCATATTCATCATCTTCTCCATGTTAAAAGTCATGACCAAATCACCGATGTTAAGAGCGATCTTCCCATTCCTGCAATCAATCAAAGCACCAGCTGTTGCTAGGAATGGCCTTCCCAGGATAAGAGGATCTATGGGCTCTGCATAATACTCCAGGACAATGAAATCGGTTGGGATCAAGCAATTCCCAATCTTAATCAGGACGTCTTCGAGCAACCCTTCTGGATGTCTAACTGAGCGATTAGCAAGTACCATGGAGATCCTTGTGGTTATGAAGTCCGTCATCCCCATTATTTTAGCAACTGAGTATGGCATGAGGTTGACACGTGAGCCAAGGTCACAAAGACAACGCTCAAATATGTCTGTGAATATCGTACAATCCAACACAAAACTCCCTGGATTTGGTAGCTTCTTTGGGACCCTGTTGGTCAGGACTGCACTGCACTCATGAATAATCATCAAACACCCTTCCTCAAGGTTCACATTACTAGACACCATCCTCTTGACATATCTCCTGAAAGCTGGAGAAGTCTTGATAGCATCGATGAAAGGAAGTTCAACAACCACCTTGTCCAAAATTGCCCTGCATCTAGAGTCTTCTACCTCCTTCTTAGTCTTCCCAATAGCCCTGGGATAAGGTATCCTTGGTATGTGAACTCTTTCTGCCACCACATCAGGTACTTTCTTCAGAACTTCAGGTGTCTTATCGACTGCAGGTTCTGTATCGACCGATACCATAGGGGTATCGATCAATACACGGGTTTTAGAATTGTCCTGTTTCAATATCGGGACTAGTGTAGATCGATGCTGGCTAGTGTCGATCGATACCATGGAGATTTCAGAATCCTCATCGTCAAGAACGACGAAATTGCCTACAGTTTGGCCAACTTTCACTCCAGTATTGACCTCTTTTCCATTCTTCAAGGTGATTGCATTGATGTGTGCCATTGGGTTTTCTCCTTTCCCTGGAAGAAAACCTTCTTGCCTTTTCGCAACCTCTGATGTCTGAGCTACCTGAGTTTCCAGCTTCTTCCGATGAATATCAAGAGCTTCGATCTTTCCACTTAGATCTTTGTACATAGCATCCATCTTCCCATTGAAATCCACTGTTATCTGCTGCTGTCCGTGAACCAGCTGTTCAAGCATAGATTCAATCTTGCTCTCTAGGGTTTTAGCAGGTATAGGCTGATAAGATGAATTCCCATAGTTCCTGGTATAACCACTGTTCTGGAAAGGTTTCTGACTAAACTGATTCGACCCAAAACCATTTGGGTTAGCTTCAGATTTGAATCCTCCTTGCTGAAAATTGTTGTTGAAGTTTCGGTTGTTGTTGTATTGATTCCTCTGACCTTGAAAACCAGAACCACCAATGTAGTTAACATCCTCTACTTCATCCTCATTGATATTCTCGACTTTCTCAGCAAAATGAACTGCCTTCATCGATTTTCCCAACAAGAGGTTATGCACTGAATCTAACTTAGCCTGAACATCAGCAATCTGCGATCCATCAACTCCTCCAGCCTGCTTCTGTCATTCAAAATCAGCATTCTTGGTGCTATTGCTAGACGCCAAGTTCTCAATCAGCACTACCGCATCATCTGGATACCTGGTGTTGAAATTTTCATTAATCGCAGCATCTAAAGCCATCTGGTACCTCCAATCGATCCCTCTGTAGAAAGTACCCAACAACTGAACCTGAGTGAACCCATGGTGCGGACAATCTCTCTGATATGACCTGAAACGAATCCAAGCAGCATTGACTGTCTCTGTCGGACCTTGAGAAAACTGAGAAATCTTGTTCCTGAGCTCTTCGGATCTCGCATCATCATAAAAATTATTCAGGAATGCATTCTTCGTCTCGTCCCATGTAGTTAGCGAACCAAGAGATAAATGTTTCAGCCAATAAGCTGCATCCCCACTAAGAGAGTCTGGGAAAAGCTTGCAGAAAAGAAACTAATTGGGCACTCCATTGTACTTCATACCAGTGACCAAATCTTCGAATCTCTCGATATTATCCATAGGGTGTTCATGAGATAGACCATGGAAAGGATTCTGACTCACAAGAGCGTAGTACGCATGTTTCAGCTAAAAGTCATTCCTCTGAAAAGTTGGAATGCGAATCGCAGCTCGATTGGCACAGAACTGATCAGGTCTGTTGTGCTCACCAAGTGTCCTCCAACGATCAGCCACAACATTCACTGCATTAGCATTCCCAGCGACAATCCCCTCGACAACAGCAGGAGGTGGGATAATGTTCCCCTCTCCATCCAATCGTTGCCCTCTCTCATTGCACAATTGACCCTCTTGGTCTCTGTAAGCACCAGCTCCATCTTGAACCAAAACCACTGCATTGTTGATCATCTCTGCTGGCTTTTTTGCTTTTCTGTTAGCGCGTTCCACAAGTGCTAGCTGCTCGTTTGACAGATTAACTAGCGGAGTGCTCTTATTCATGCACCTGAAACACAAAAGTCAAGAACGTAAGTAACACAAAACTTCACGACATGTATCGACCGATACCACTAGGGTGTCGATCGATACTAGGGCGAACTTAGTCGAAATTCTCAAACTAAAATCTAATGGCGAATTGAATCCCCGACAACAGCGCCCTTATTAGAACCCTAAACCTAACAGGAGATCTACTCAGACATGGAGATTGAAACAATAAACATGACTGAATAAATCCTTGAATAAATAATAAAGAAGAGAGTAAAGCAAGGGTTCGAAATCTTCTATCGGGCGAATAGAGTTTCAGACTTGTCTCCCTCAAAATCTCTCTCAACAAAAACCAAAGTAGAATAATGCTTGTATCAAACGTCCTAGCCAAAGTGGCTAAAAAACCTAATAAATAACCTAAAACACGTTTTGGGGTTTCTTGTAAATAATAAAGTCTTATGGGACAATTTGCAGTTTCTCAAATCTTCAGAAAAGTCGCGATCCTTCTGTTTCTTCGACGGGTATCGATCGATACCATAAGTGTATCAATCGATACTCAGGCATCAAATCGGTGTCTCAGCTACATGATCTCTGCTTGGCTCCAAAAACCCCAAAATACTTCAATATTTCCAATAATGCTCCAAACGTATCTAAAACCTGCTCTAAAAGACTACGAAAACACTATAGAGACTCTATAAAAAGGACCTATATCATGGCTAAAACTGGGTAAAAACCATGATATATCAAGCTCCAAGTGTACAATTTACCACCTCCGTTTTTGTCCATCTGTTTGGGGGTGACAAGTAGTAGAGAAAAGGAGCTTGGTTCCTAACTTTCTCCACAAAGTTCTCCAAAAGTGACTCAAAAATTTTGTGTCACGATCAGATACTATTGTCCTTGGGACTCCATGCAAGCGCACTACCTCCTTGAAGAACAGATTAGCAATTTGAGTTGCATCATTGGTCTTCTCACACGGGATGAAGTGTGCCATCTTAGAAAACCGGTCCACAACGACAAAGATTGAGTCTTTGTGTCGTATCTTGGGGAGTCCTAAAATGAAATCCATAGAGATATCTACCCATGGGGCGTTAGGAATAGGTAAAGGAAGATAAAGACCATGTGGATGTGACCTGGATTTAGCTTTGTGGCATTGTACGCATCTAGAGCAAAATCTCTCCACATCTTTCTTGAGGTGAGGCCAATAGAAGTGGTCTTTTACTACGGCCAAGGTCTTGTCTATACCGAAATGTCCCATTAATCCTCCTTCGTGTGCTTCACTAAGCACTAGCTCTCTCATTGATCCCTGTGGAATACACAAACGCTTATCTTTAAAAAGAAAACCATCTTGGAGATAGAATGAACCGTATATTCCTTTTCTGTGATCTTTATAGCAATCTCTAAGCTCAGGATCATATTTTTAGAGGTCCTTGATGTGCTCAAATCCTAGCACTTTGGCCTCCATTGTTGCGATAAGAGCATGCCTTCTTGACAAGGCACGCATAACCTGGTTCATTAATCGCATGAAGGTGCTAGGTGCATTAGTCAAGCCAAAAGGCATGACTAGCCATTCATACAACCCTTGTTTGGTCTTGAAAGCTGGTTTCCACTCATCTCCTTCACGCATTCTAACTTGGTGGTATCCACTTTTCAAATCTACATTTGAGAAGATAGTGGAGCCACTTAGCTCATCCAACATGTCGTCTAAGCGTGGAATGGGGTGCCGGTATTTGATGGTGATGTTGTTGATAGCTCGGCAGTCCACACACATTCTCCAAGTGCCGTATTTCTTTGGCCCTAACAACTCGGGTACTGCACATGGGCTGAGACTCTCTCTTATGTACCCCATATCTAGCAAATCCCTCACTTGTTTTTCTAACTCCTTGGTCTCTTTGAGATTCATTATGTAGGCTGCCTTGTTGGGTAAGGCAGAGCCTGGAATAAGATCTATTTGGTGCTCTATTCCTCGGATAGGAGGCAGGCCTGGAGGATTCTCTTCAGGGAATAGATCTTTGAACTTGTTTAGCAAGGCATCTACTTCTGGTGGCAAGTCTAGATCCTTGAATTCTGTACTTAAACATTTTTTGAAAAGTATTAGCAACATAGTGCCTTCGGCACTCATAGCACGATTTAAATCACCAGTAGTGATGTATAGATTAGAAACACTTACCTTGGACTCCTTGCTCATTCTAGCCTGATGATGTTGATGCACTTCTGTTGGGTTTAGGGGGGCCAAGTTGTGCTTGCGTTCCTTGTGCATGAAAGAAGAGTAATTTGTCCGGCCGTTATGAATAGTTTCCCGGTCAAATTGCCATGGCCTCCCCAGTAGGAGGTGTACAGATTGCATAGGAACTACGTCGCAAAGCACATGATCTTGGTACTTGCCTATGCTGAAGGGAACAATCACTTGCTCCGTTACTTTGAGCTCAATGGTGTCATTGAGCCATTGTAGCTTGTAGGGTCTAGGGTGCTTAACTTTCTCCAATCCTAACATGTCTACCATAAACTTGCTAGCCACATTAGCACAAGATCCTCGATCTATTACAAGATTACATACCTTGCTATTGATAGTGCATCGCGTGTGGAACAAGTTTTCTCTTTGAACTTTCTCCTCAGGTTGAATCAACACGCTAAGAACTCTCCTAGTTACTAGTAGATCATCAGTGTCTGGATACTCAATGTATTCACCAGCTTCATCTTCTTCTTCTTCCATCTCGTCTTGAGATTCATAGCCTCCACTTGCCGTAATGATCATGACTCTTTGGTTTGGACAGTCTCTAGCATAGTGTCCTATTCCCTGACATTTAAAACATGTAATGTTACGTGCTCTAACTTGACTAGTGTTAGAGAACTTACCTTGTTCTGGCCGAGATGTCTTAGTGAAGTCATTGGCTTTGCTTTTGAATCGAGAATCGATCTCCACAGCTTTGCCTTTGTCTATTGGCCGGCTGCTGCTAATTGCTTGCCAAGGCTGTCCCTTGCTTCGGTTAGCATGAGATATATTGTGCTTGATTTGTTGCTCTATTTGCACTGATAAGTGCAGGAGCTCATGAAGACCGTTGTATCTTGCTCTCTCCACTTTCCGAGCTATTCTTTCTTGTAGCCCATCTATGAATTGTGCCATTAGCGCCTCCTCAGACTCCTCTAACTCCAATGAGTTCATTAGCTTCTCAAATTCCTCCTCTACTGTCCTGTTGCATTATGCCAGCTTCCTGAAACATTTTTGTAGGTCACGGTGATAATGCTCAGGCATGTACCTTAGTCCTAGGAGGTATTTCATGTCATGCGAAGTTTGAATTGGCCCAAAGAGTTGCCTTCTCCTTTCGGCAACGGTTCTGTCCCACCATGCAAGTGCATTCTCGGTGAGTTGTGCGGCTGCCAAGGCTATCTTCTTGTTTTCTCCGTAGCCATAGCATTCATAGATGTACTCCATATGCCGCTCCCAATCCAAGTATACTTCTGGATTTGATTTTCCCGCGAAGGTAGGCGGCATCAGCTTCATATCATGATTGGTTTCACACTCTCTTGGACGATGTCCTCTAATGGGGTCACGTCTCCTTTGGTTCTGATGACGTGGGGGTTCAGGGGGAAGATCTTTCTCCATCTCCGGCATGCTATCATCATCGTTACCCATTGCATCTTGTTGGTTATTGACCGGTGCATTCCTCCTAGCTTGAGGATTAGCTCCTGCGGCTGCCCTTGACCGAGGTTGCTCAAGTTGGCCAAGTCGCTGACCAAATCACCTTAGCTCATCCCTCATGGCAGTAAGCACCTGCATGATAGCGTCTTGTGGTAGGTTGTTGGCTTCCTCTCCCATGCCTAATATCCTGTAGTTCTTGTCAAACACTCAAAGACAACAACTTCGTCAAACGCACCGAATGGAAGTATGTGATAAGAAAATTCAAGAAACTACCTTGAAACAATTTTAAGACCTGAGATAAATTTACTAGGCATTCTAGCAAGGGTCTTAAAAGAGTAGCAAGTCTCAAATACTTAAGGAAAATTTCTAAAATCCCTTTCGGTATTTTTCCTAAACACTAATTGGCGATATGAAAATTTTCCTTTTTTTTTTGAATTGCGACTTAGCTAAACAACTAATCCGAACCAAACTAAACTCTTTTTTTTTTGGCTTTTCTTTGATCTAACAGGAGGACAAGAATACAAACTATCAAACCCTAACTATTTTTTTCTTGTATTTTCTTTTCTTAGACTCACCGGATCTACGACCTAAGCGACACAAACTAAGAACTAATGAAAGTAACTTAAGCATAGGGATAGAAAACCAAAGGCGGAACCTTTGGCTCTGATACCAGATGGTGTAAGCCTCGGTGGTGAGAGCTTAAATGGGATAGAGATGGAGCTAAAGACAGGCGGTCGCCCTCTTCTTTAGCCGAATGATGATTGAAGATGGGAGTGACTTGACACAATGGCGGTCGCTTCTCTCGTGTGGAGTCTTAGAGGTGAAAGGATGGTGGAGTAAATACACGACACAAAGGGGAGATTACTCTCTGATACGGTGCAAGAACTTGGCTTCTTCGAATCACACGAACAAGACAAGAACAAGAAGAGAATTCGCTTCTCTCAAGAACTAGGGGAAGTGCGGCGCTTTATTGATAATCAAAAGGTAACCAAAGATACAAGTTGCAGGGGAACCTTATAATGGCTCGTCAGCTAAGGGAACCTTAGGTCAAATTGAAACTCAAAAGCAAAAGAAACAAAACGCAAAACATAAACAAAGAAATGGAAAATCCACATCCCTAACTAAAACAAAAGTGCATCGTTTCATTTAAAGCAAGAAAAGGAAACTATGTCCGCGACACCTAAAATACTTGTTTTGGAGTCGTTTTGAAGTGGTCCTTAGTTGTTGGGGAAGCTTAAATCACCTGCAAAGACAGTGTATAATGTAAACAGCTTACATTGATGCGATGAGGTCCAAGGTGGTGTTTGGGGAGCTCTTGAAGATGACTTCGGCTCTGGTGTGTTCCGTGTGTGCAGCTGCTTGGCAAAGTCTTCTAGAGTGTCTTCTTGATTAGAGAGTCCCTTGTCTTCAAGTTCTTGTGAACCCTCAACTTCGGTTTCTTCTTCTTGCCTTTTTTGGGTCTTCTCGGGTAAGTGACTTGTGGTGGAAGCAACTTGTCGTTCCTTTGCTTTCTCCTTGGGTTCTTGAGCTCTTGTTCCTGCCAAGAAACTATACATACCTTTGGGATCATAAGAAGATGTCCTGCTTAGACTTAGTCGGTTGAATTCATCGGCAAGCCCTTCTTTGGCGTTGAGGAGTTCTCCGGGTAGTTGGTTAGAGAGCTCCTTGAGTTCTGCATCTTTAGGAAGAAAACTACCTGACCTGTTAGTCTTAAAATGATTACTTGGACGAGAGAACTTATCTCCCTCAGTGACGATCATATCATTTGGATTGTTATTTGGACAAAGGCTTTTTCTCTCGGCTAAAACTGCTTCGGCTAAAACTGCTTCAGATACGTTTCTGTCGGCTAACTTTCTATCGGGGGAAATTGCTTAGGCTAATTTTCCCTCAGTAAGATTCTCCTCGGCTACGACTGATTTTTCCTCAGAATTATCCTCGGCTAAAACTGATTTTCCCTCAGAAATCTTTTCGGCTAAATTTCTCTCGGTTACGATTTCTTCGGCCTGATCTTTCTCGGCTATTTCTTGAAAAGACTCGACTGATCCTAATGAGTTGATGAAAGTTTTTACAGCAGTTCCAAACCTCCTTTTGAGTTGCTTAGCCTTGGAATGGGTCATTGGCCCTTCTTGGACTATGGGCATCTGCCTTGGATTGGCATTAGAATCGATGTCCTCATCACTACATCCTGCCCAGCCGAAGCGTAAGGTACCAGAGATGACATAATACGGTCCACTATCTCTCGAAACAACGAGTTTCGACAGCGTCGGAGCGACTAATGGTGATCCCGTACAGCTGATGCTACTACTGCATTGCGAGCAATACCTAGATTACGAGTGCACGCCTCCCCCGCGCTAGTCAATAGTCTGACGGTATGGAGCCAATCATAAAACCAGAAGGAGGTGGATTCTCCGTTACGAATGTCGTCTCGAATAAAATCCGTTGCCAATGGCCTGAGCTTAAGTAATTTTTGCCAAATCCAAGATCCCCGAGAGCTCATAACTACGTCCCAGAAGGAGGAGTGACGGAGCAGGTAGTGACGCGTCCACGCCACCCAAAGAGAGCTCGTCTTTGCGAATAATCGCCATATAAGTTTCAGTGAAAAAACCCGTGAGGAATCTTGTAACTTCCGAATACCCAATCCTCCTTCATTTTTTGGTTTGCAAACATCCTCCCAAGCCACTTTGGCTCTCGTATAAATGTGTGGTGAGCCCGACTAAAGAAACGCAGCACACATGCTCTCAATCGTAACAAAACAGCGGTTTGGAAGGCGAAATACGGAGCACCAAAAGTTGGTAATACTGGCTATAACGAACTAAATAAGCTGCAAGCGTCCAGCAAAGGAGAGGGACTTACTTGACCAAGACGAGAATCTGCTTCTAATTTTATCTATTAGTGGTTCATAGTCCAATCGAGACATGCTCTTCGTCGTGAGGGGGAGACCAAGATATCGAATTGGGAGTTTCTCCAACGGAAAGCCAAGATTCTGATCTTTTTGAAGTACCGTCGGCAATATGCGAGCAGCCAAAAATAGAGAGGATTTTGAAGCGTTTATTGCAAGGTCCGAGTCACGCTCGAAAGCCAGCAACACCTCCATAATCCCGTGGAGAGACTCGTCAGTACAATCCATAAAAACCAGCATGTCATCCGCGAAACTCAAATGCGTCACATTGAGATCCCGACACATTGGGTGGTATCCAATATGCCCTGCACTTGTCGCTTTATTAAACATGAGAGAACGGATATTTATTGCAATTACGAAGATGTATGAAAAGAGCGAGCAACCTTGTCGAAGCCCACAAGAGCTTGTGAAGAAGCCTTTGAGATCACCATTAACAAGAACAGAGAAAGACGTTGAAGATATGCAACTTTGAATCCACATCACAAAAATCTCCATAAATCCTATAGCGCGAAGAGTGGAGAGAATGAAGTCCCAACGAATCGAATCAAAAGCCTTTGCAATATCGAGCTCAAGTGCACAACGAGGGGAAATGGAATCTTTATGGTAGTCCTTGGCAAGCTCAGTCACGAGAAGTACATTTTCCAGGAGTAATCGGCCTTTTATGAACGCACTTTGGTTGGGAACCATACCTTCAGGGAGTACCGATTTTATCCGATTTGCTAAAAATTTTGAGATGACTTTGTATAACATATTGCACCATGCTATAGGACGGAAATCTCTAATGCTTCGGGCTTCTGTTGTCTTTGGCGCAAGGCACAACATTGTAGCATTTACTCCATTCGGCATGAATCCATAAACGAAGAATGAGTGCACTGCGACAACAAAATCAGATCCTATGACAGGCCATGCTGCCACGATCTTTTTTTACCTTATATATCTATTCTTATTTTAATTATATTTACTTGCTTACTAAATTTGATTTTCTTTGTTTTTTTAATTGGAAATTTTCAATTTTGTTTTTACCATATTTTAATTTCCTTTTTATAATTGGGAAAAGAAATCACACGTATCGAAATCTTATCGTTAAACCGAGACTTGTCGCGATCATGTTAATTGCAAAATTCGAAACACCAAGATTTATATAATAAGATTAGGATTTTTGTCGGCTCATCTACCTAAACAAAACAATGTTTTATTCGGGACGTAAATAAAAACTGTTAAATAATAGAATATCTATATCTTATTATATAAAGTTGAATGCGTTCAATGGTCAACGTGAGCGTGATACGTAGGATAATTATAATTCACGAGATCGTGACATGTGTTATCATTAATATATATCGTCACCTGTGTCAATGCAATAATATAAGGGCAAATTGCTGTTTTTACCCCAAAATTTCATTTTTATGACAAAAATACACAGTCATTTCAATCAAATGCTGCGCTACACTTTTGGGGGTGGAAAATTACAGTTACCCCCTTATGACCAAACAAAAAACGCGAAACCGCTATTACCATTTTAACCTTCGCGACATGTCAGACTTCTATAGAGGTCTGACATTTAGACTCTAATAGAAGTCTGATTGATTTCTCTTACCAGACTTCTCTCATACATATTCGAGAAGTCTGATACAGATTAAAATAGTAAATATAAATTTTAAAATTAAAAAAAAAAATTTGTTAAAATTTTTTTCTACAATAATTAAATATAGATGATTTTGATGTATAGAAATTAATATTTCATAAAATTGAATAAAATTAAACAAGGTTAGTTAATTATACCTATACCTTAATAAATATAAGACTTCTCGAAAAAGTCTTATACATATTTAATTATTAAATTTAAATTTAAAAATTGTAAAAAATTATTTTGTTAAAAATTTCTTATACATAAATTAAATATAGACGATTTCGAAGTATTAAAATTTAATTTCGTAAAATTGAATCAAATTAAAAACATGTAAGGCAAAGTAGGTTGTAAACCTCAAAACATGTTTTGTAATGGAAACATTTACATATAAGTTTAGGGTTATATTCATGGTTTAGCAAATTTACATTTGAAATTTTAAATTTGCACATATGTGTTGTAATGTGCATATATTTCACGAATTTGATGCTTCCTTGAAGTTATGTTTTAATTGTCACTCATAAGTGCTAAATATTAGATTAAGGGTTATTCGGACTTATCGGAGAAGTCTGAGAGAATCGGGATTTCTCAGACTTCTCAGAGATTACTAGACTTAAATTTTAATCTGATTTTTTAAAAGTCAATTGCAAAACTACCCTCTCGGTGACCATATGGGTTTCATCAGACTTCTAAAGCAGTTTGAGTATACAAATCAGATCTGAAAATCGACGATATGCTAAAATTCGTACCTATATCCGTTTAGAGTTTGTTTTCACCC
Source organism: Eutrema japonicum (assembly GCA_030161315.1). Taxonomy (NCBI): domain Eukaryota; kingdom Viridiplantae; phylum Streptophyta; class Magnoliopsida; order Brassicales; family Brassicaceae; genus Eutrema; species Eutrema japonicum. Next base: position 17,175,914 of record BSQW01000012.1, on the reverse strand, counting down.
TCGTCGAGCGCTCAGAACGTCTAATATCACTGAAATCCCGCAAGTTTGATGTTTGATGTTTGTTATAAGTTTTCTATATAATATGATGGTATTTAAGTAGTAATTATCAAGTTTAGGGTTTATCAGACTGCCATTTCAGTCTGATCATGTCCATGGTTTATCAGACTTCTTGATGGAAACCTGTGAATTAACCTGAAATAAGTTACCATACTTGTGATTTTACCACATATATAAACTAAAGTTACCAACCATAATCTGTAAAAGTCATTATCGACTCTCTCTCTCTAAAACAGGAAGAATCTCTCTCTCTAAACTCTCTCAAACATCTCTCCGGAAACCCTCGTCGCCACCGCCACCGCCGTCGTCAGCTTCTTCAGTCTGGTAATTACCTCTCCTTTTTTCGTGTCACCTTACCAGTCCTTCCATCTATCTCTCTTCATATTTTCATCACAACTCCATTTTCTTGTAGGTCGAATCGCCACCGCCACCGCCCTCGCCGTCGTCAACTTCTTCTTTGCAACTGAGTTAAGCTTCCTAAAAACAAGTTTTTCGCCTTCTACTCTACTTTTTTCTGCAAAATTTTTAGATCTATACGAAATAAGACAATTTTTCCATGTTCTTTGCCTAGATCTAAACAAACAGATGGGTTTTTAATTAATTCCGTTTTAGATCTACAATATAGAAGTCCATTTTTCTATGTCAAACAAAAGTTCTAGGTCTTGTATGTATTTTGATTCTTGGTTATATTCAGTCCAAACAAAACTTAAAAATTACTATATTAGAAGTCTGAAAGTGAATTAGACTCGATACGAAATCTGATACTTGTCCTGATCTGAATTAGACTCGATTAGAAGTCTGAAATTATACTTTCATTTAATTAGACTATGTTAGAAGTCTGAAATTTGAGTTTGTACGAATTAGACTTGATAAGAAGTCTGAAATTAGACTTTTCCGAATTAGACTCTTTTAGAAGTCTGAATTTTGACTTGATTTTAAATTAGACTTTATTAGAAATCTGGTTTTAGACTTGTTTTAATTTTTGTGACTGTTTCTGGGTACACAGAAGCAAATTATTGTTTCTCAGTACATAAAATAGAATAGAAACAACTATTACAAAATTAAAAAGAAAACTAAAAGTTAGTGAGTTTTTGACTTAGAGTTTAGGGCATAGGGTTTGAGGTTTAGGGTATAAGGGTTATGATATATTTTTCTTGTTCTATTAACAATAGAAATATAATAATTTTTAAGTATTAATGAGTGTTTGATTTAGTATATATGGATTCACATTTGTAAAATATTTTTTTTTTATATTTCTCAATTAAAAAAAAAATATAATAAATTGTTGTTTCATACTAAAAACGTAATATAAAACTGAAAAAACTATTACAAAATACAAATTAAAAAAGAAATGTAACATTATAAATTCCTTAAAAAAAAATCAAAGTACACAAATTTAAGTTTATTGTAAAATAAATAACTCATAAACTCCAAATAAAAAAAAACTATTCATTAAAAACTAAATAAAAGTAGAGAGCCAATAAGAAGAGATCACTCAGATTGATGATGTGGCCAAATCTCACCCCTTCCTTATTATATTTTTTATTCTCTCCAGTAGATTACTCTTTTTATTTTTGCCGTACAAAAAGAAGAAGACTAATCGTCTTCTCTTCCTCGTCTCTCCTAGACTCTGAGAACCATGCTTTTGTGGCGGCGATTTGGATCCAACGATCGATTCTCACTCACATCGCCTAATTTCGGTCTCTCTCTCTCTCTCTCTCTCTCTCTCTGTCTCTCTGTCTCTCTCTCTCTCCCTCTCTCTCTCTCTCGTTGGCAAACGGATAATATGGTCTGATTATTCTTCTAGATCTTGTTCGATGTAGGGTTTATATTGTCTCAGATCTCATGAGATTTCTTAAATTCGTCGTTTATGTGTTCTTCCTTTCTAATTTCGTTGTGGTTATTCTCTTGTTCCAGGCGCTTCCTAACCATCAACTTCTCGATGGCGCAGAGGTCAGAGAAGGGAAGAGAAGAGTGAGTGGCGGAGCAAGAAGGGGAGGAGCAGGATACGGTGGGCGGCGGAGGAGGAGAGAGAGAAGGGAGAAGGAGGTTTGGATTCGCAGAGGATGCAGGTGAAAGGACGACAAGGGAACCAGACGAAGTCGCTGCCGGTGTCTAAGTAGAAGGAGACGGCGGAGGAGGAAGAGCCGACGAGAGGGAGATGAGGTAATCGTTGCCGGAAGAGAGAAAGTATAGCTCTCTCAATATATTTTTATTAGTGATGGAGGCACATGAATCTCGTTTCAGATTTTTTGAGTTTTCTCAATTTGATTTTTGTGATTGTGATCTTTGCACGTTGCTTCTCTTTAACTTGATTATTTGGATCTGGTGATGATTCATAAGATGTGGATAAATCTGTTAATGCCATTAATGGCGTGGACTCTGTTTGGGTTATTGATTTAGGTTTGATACTCATTGTTTTTTGTTTCGGTTTGGTTCTTAGGAAGTTGAAAGAGAAATAATGTACTTTTACTTGTAATAGTCGTTTGAGTTTATCTTTTAATTATGTAATTTTACGTCGTAATATAAGTTTTTTTGTATCATGTTTCATATAAATATGATAAAATATAATTTTTTTAATTTATCCATTGAAAATTGTTGCCAAATTTGACAACTAATATAATATTTCTGTTACTAATTTTTGTAACCAGTAACCTTACAAAACAATTGTAATTTCTATAATATTGGTTTCCAAATATCATTGCTAAAAGTCTGTTACAAACAATTGCAACGAGTATCCATGATATTTGGTTGCAAATATTGCAATGAACATCTCATTGAAAATATGTTACAAAAAAATCCGTTGCAAAAATTAGCAGCACCCTCGTTGCAATAATCCATTTGTAACGACTATCCATGAAATATCGTTGCAAATATTGCAAAGAACAAATCTATTGCAAATATGTTGCAAAACCTCTGTTGCTTTTCCCAAGGAAGAACCTTTTCAATAGCATTCTTGATGGAGGTGTGCCTATCTGAGACTATGACCAGAGGATATTGGTCTGAAATGCAGTCTCTAAGCCCATCACCACCACCACCAACACCACCATCATCACCACCACCAATACCACCACAAATAGAATCATCTGATACTGAGCCCACATTTTCATCTTCCCAGTCTTTGTCTTCGCACTAGCTAACTCGACCATGTTCCTTACTTGCCTATCATTTGTGACATAAATAGGAGGGCTATCCGGACCGATATGTTGCAAGAGTGGTTCCGGTAACGGTTATGATAACTCCACCAACTCGGTTTTCTTGTCTAGCATATAATCATCTTATACCATCTCAACAAGTTCACAATATGTAGAACGATCGCCCAAAGTTATAAATCGCCCTCCTTTGAGAGTATCCACCACAAAATGCCAAATCTGGTCTCTCACAACCCATTTACCAAAATTAACAGGTAGATGCACCATTATCTGTAAAAACAATCATGGAAAAACAACATTAGCGATCTTAATGGAAATATCAGACTTCTTCGCGAAGTCTGATTCTATTAGCTACATTGTCAGAATTATTAAAAAAATTATTTAAAAATAATTACCGAACATAAGCATGTAAAACTAACGCAGGATGAACATATACAACTAACACACATATAAAAAATTTAAAATCAACGAAATTCATCACAAATATATAAAAAAAGCGGTTTTAAAATTTTTGTCAATCCAGACTCCCACAGAAGTCTGACAAACAGTACGTCAGGCCTCTATGGCAGTCTGAAAAAGAGGGTATTTTTGTAATTAGCAGACTGCGGATGCCGTCTGACGAAAAGTTATCAAAGCAGACTTCTATCGCAATCTGACAAAAATGGTATTTTTGCAATTGACCCAAACGTTGACTTTTTTGTCAGACTGCATTAGATGTCTGAGAAAAAGAAAAAGGTATTTCTGCAATTGACCAAAATTTTGACTTTTTGTCAGACTTCGCGGAGATGTCTGACGCTGCAGTCTGAAAATATTATGGGGTAGTTTTGCAATTGACTGAAGTTTGACTTTTGTTCCCAGACTTCCAGCGCAGTCTGAAGAAATTCGCCAGACTGCGATAGAAGTCTGACAAAAATTGGTGTATTTTTTGCGTTGACCAAAATCTTCGATATCAGACTTCTTTAGCAGTCTGACGGATTTCATCATTTTCAGACTGCCATAGAAGTCTGAAATGTTTTCCCTCCTACTCAGACTGCCATAGAAGTCTTATACTTTTTCCCCTATTTTGGTCAACTTTTGAAAACTTTCGGTCAATTACTACCAGTACCCTTTTTTCAGACTTCTGATTCCGTCTGAAAAACAGTCAACTTCCGGTCAAAGTCACTCATTTTTCCGTCATACTGGATATGAAGTCTGAATAAAAAGTCAAGTTTTCGGTCAATTGCAAAACTACCCTATGCCTCGATTAGAGGATTTTTCTTGATTTTTTTGTTTTCAAAGGAAATTAACACACTTCAACTTTAATCTGAGTATTTAAAAGTCAATTGCAAAACTACCCTCTCGTTGACCATATGGGTTTCATCAGACTTCTAAAGCAGTCTGAGTATACAACTCAGATCTGAAAATCGACGATATGCAAAAACTCGTACCTATATCCGTTTAGAGTTTGTTTTCACCCTCGTCGAGCGCCCATAACGTCTAATATCACCAAAATCCCGCAAGCCCAGTCGTTTTTTACCGTTTTTATGCCATAATTTGCGATTTCGGTACGTTTGAATCGGAAAATCAGTGGAAAAATGGGAGAAATCAGAGAGAGAAGTCGCGATAAGTGTTTACGAGCTCTATTCTTGAGCTTTAATTGCGGAAAAACGGGTTAGTTATTGCATTAACTCGTCGACGATGGTGGTTGTCGTGGAGGTTGAGAATTGATGGCAATTGCATTTCCGTAATTAAGTTAGATCTGAAATTTTTTTTTGTCTTTTGAAAAAAAGGTTAGACTCTAACAGCAGTCTGAGTAATGGCATTTGCGTGAATACCCATATTCCTAAAGGGTAATTCGTGGGATTCTGAAAAAGATGAGAGGAAGAGCGTATTTTTAGCTTTCACTTCAAATTGTAGGGTATTTTTGCAAAAATGCCATAATATAAACTTCCAATTTTTAGTTATTTTTTTTAAATAGACAAAATAACAAAAAAAAAAAAAAATTATGTGTTTTTAACAAAAATAGAAATAATTAAATCGAAAAAGTAAAGTACGAGAAAAAAATAGAAAGTACAAAAGAATATGTAAACTATTAAATCTATATAAGATTCATGATATATCAAATAAAATTATATTGACTTTATCAATTAGATTTAGTTTTAAGTTATATAAGATTTGAAATATGGTTCTCGAATTCTCTCATTCATTTAGAGAGATTGTTAATATGAATCAATTTTGAAATTTCTTTATTGTGAATTATAATATGTAACATATGAATAACTAAATGAAAGTTTTTAAATTAAAATCTAATTATTATATGGGTCATAATTATGCGGATTATCAATTATTTAAATATTTTTAATTTATCCGCGTATCACGGAAGACCTAAACTAGTATAAAATAATATCAAGAGAAACATCTTGCAAAATCCTTGATAACCTATATAACATTTAAAGTAATGGTTGGGATAAATAATTCCCTTTGGATCGACGAACCAGAGGGTGAAACATATCATATTAGGCTAGATGGTCACTCAACCTAAAAGCGTACCACCTCGAGAGGGTGCGGTTATAAGGCTAGGTGATCAACCCCTAGGACAGGATATGACAGGTTGTATGACGTGTCACCGTAAACTAGACGGCCAGTTGACCGAAAATAGTGCCACTTCGAGCTGGTACAGTTCCGAGACTAGGCGGTCGAACCCTAGGATAGATTAGAACAGGTTGTAAGCCACCACCTTCTCCCAAAACCATTCTCGAATAGCGAGAGTGGGAAGTAACGAGATGAGCGATCCCAAAACAGTAAGGAGTCACCCCTACCTAGATACGTCAACCCGTGCCAGGTTGCCCGAAGAAAACAATATTAGGAAGATAGGTGATCTGGACAGGTACATGCTAGATCTCCAATCATATCAATACAAATTGGGTAGTAATACCCGGGAATGCATGATTCCCAGGTAACCGAGTAGCAATACCCGGGAAGGTAATGATAACCCGATATCTCTTGAAAGGTTAACGGGAGGGGATAAGTCTAAACCTTTTTTACGCGGGAATGTCACTATTCTTCCCTCCAATATTACTTTGATCTATAGTAGACTCTTGTTGTAATCCCACAACTGGCCAATTTTGGCCTATATGACAGGTGAAAGCTACTAGTCATTGTTCATAGGGAAGACAAAAGCATATGCGCTCTAAATACGTGACATCACCCAAATTACTGAAGTAGCATAGATTTGGAGCGATGCATGCAGCCTGCAAACAACCTTGTCAGGAGCACATACATAAACGGCAAAGAAGGTGTGCAGAATAGCACTTGAGTACCCCGTACGAGACCCGATGGAGCATCCGAGACCCAATCCGAACGAACGAGTGCAACACAGTATACGAGCCCATGTCAGATATTCTCTATAAATACAACCTTCAATCCTCGAGAGAAGGGGTTCTCTTTTTTGGACTTTCATCCCTCACTTAGATGATTCTCTGAAAATACTTAACTTTTCCATGTTTCCGGGATTCTCAGTCCCATTTCCGACCATTCTCCGGTGACCTTCAAGGTTGCTCCTAGACCGAGAAGTTCTCACACCCAAACTCTTACTTTCTTCTCTTTTACTGCAAAAAGCTCACCAAGTAAAGCTCGTTGTGGATCTATTTTTCTTTCGGACCCAATAGGCACATTTTCTCACCCCGTTTTCCGAATTACTCTTTCCTTTTTCCGACGAACCACTCCGTGGTCTTTCTATAACAAATTCTGACTTAGGCGTCGGAGAGCCATCGAAAAACACATATCCATCATGTTTTTCGGGCCTTCACGTCTTTATTTGTGGATGCCGGAGATTAACCCCTCAGAAAACAAAAAAAACCCTGAAACAAGTAACACAATGTGTTATCCGTAGAAATTACCTGTGGATCCAATAAAAACTCGAAGAACATTCAATTACTTGGTATGGTTGCATGTAGATCTAATAAATGTTTGAAGAGCACTAGCAACAATATCAACTTTATTTTTAATAATCTTCAATTTAAACGTAATCTCAACCATCTCCACATTACATGATGTCTAGAGTCCTAACTTGAGAAGTATCTAGACGGTGTCATGTGACATCCTAAAAATGAGTTTTAGAACCTGTTTTTTTATTAAAACCCTAAGGCGAGAACTCTAAACCTTGCGCCCAAAAAAACCCTAACCCTAACTTCCCGAAGAAGAAAATCCTAATTTGCGAAGGAAACAATGTTTCTGACTCTTAATCTCTGAAAAATTGTTTTGGGCATGATCATGCATGCTAAGTGGGGTAGTTGGGGCAAACATCAAACGAAAGGAAGAGTTAGACCGAAAGAATCATTAGGCAAGGAGTCGGGCCTGCTTCGGGTTAAAGAAAGCCCACAAGCGAAAAGAAGTGATTAAGCTCATTATAAAATGGATCCTAAAGTTTTATTAGTTTAATTTAGTGGCCCATTAGTAAAGAGAAGTGAATCCCAAAGAGTGGAACCCATAATGGTCATTAAGGGAAAAAGAGACATCTTCTCCAAAAATCCTAAACCTAGGAAGCCTCACTCCCTTGTTCTAAAAATAGAGGACCCACGACCTAGAGGAGTTCAGAGGGTGATCTTGTGGCGAATCCCTGCCGGAATCTCGTTGGAGCCACCACCGTTGAACCACCTCGAAGGAGAAGCCACCGCAGCCCCAAGAAGGTAGATCTGACCCGTTTTGGAAGAGAATAATATCGGACAGTCAAACCAGATCGGATGATATCATCATATTTTGCATCATTCTAGCATCCGTTTCACTTAGGTTTCGAGTCATTTGCATATAGTTCATGTAATCTCTTTAGCATTTTAGTCATTTTAGGAATCTAATGTGTCCACATTTAGTCCTAGAGAGTCCTCGCATGTTTTGGATCGTATTTCAGGTGCTAAAGAGGAGATTCAAGAACCGAGGACAAAAGACAGGGACCATACCGACGTCACTGGTCGGTACTGGTCCTCGGTATGGAAGGCAGAAGGGTTGCACCGACGTCACTGCTCGGTGTAACTGCTCGGTATAGAGGACGGAGGAAAACAGCCACAGTACCGACGTGCAACACCGAGGAGTGACGTCGGTATCGAAACCTCAGGGGATTGTACCGAGGTCACTGCTCGGTGCAACTGCTCGGTGCTGTTCTCGGAGAAAACCCGGGGGAAATTCTCCTTAATACTGAGCAACGATACCTAGGAGTGACCTCGGTATCCATCGAAGATCACTAAACAACATCCCCTCAGTACCGATGCCACTGCTTGGTACTCCTCGTCGGTGCACAAACCCAGGCTCAATACCGAGGTGTTGCACCGAGCAGTGACCTCGGTATTGACTAATTAAGAACTTTCTATCCATTTAAACCGGCTCTCTAAGAGTGATTTGTAAGAGATTGATCCTTTGGATTTATGCAATTTGAGTATTGTTTTCTTGATTGAATCCATCTATCTTCTACTTTCTAATCATCCAATCATCTTGATCATGAGTTTTAACTCTTCTTTTCTTGGATTTGTTGAACTCATGATGATTAGTGAGTAGTCCTTAGGATCTTGAGATGTGGTAGATTAAGGTGATCTAAAGCTTGATTAGTGGTGTTTAGGGTTAGATAATCTTATATTCCTTCTTGTATAGTGCCCCTAATGCTAGATCTAGCTTGAAAGAGTGGATCTAGATCATAAGGCATTTCATGCACACCAAGTGTTTGATGAAATGACTTGATGAACTAGACAAGAGACTTATGTTCCTAACCTAAGACATTGGTTGTTTAGGGCATATATTTGGTTGATCTTGTTATGATTCTTAATGCTTGCTAGTTATTAATCCACAAATGATGATTTGCTAATGGATTTGATAATTAACATAGTGATTAGTTGCTTGAAAGAGAACTAATCAAGATTAGAAGTCTATTACCTAGGAATTAGCTTCTTAGAGCAAATTAACACCACTAATTACACTTGGATCACCTTATATCAATAACCTCATCTCTAGTTCCGCCTTTGTTATTTGAATTACATCTCATTTAGTTTTTGCTTACTATTCACTTGTTTCGAATTGGTAATTAACCACAAACAGCCCTTGTTTAGCTTAACTTACTATAAACATCTTGCATTCTTAGTGATTAGGATAAATCCCTTTTATGGATTGATAACCTTCATACTACACGTATTGGAGTTATTGATACCTCCTAGAGACTAAAAACTCTTGTATCAATTTGGCGCCGTTGCCATATTGGGATTTGTTTTAACATTGAGATTTAGGCTCTTTGTGAGATTAAGCTTTATTTGCTACAAAGTTACTAATCTTGTTTGCCTTCCATTGCTCTCTAAACCTATAGGTGCATGCATACGCGATCTCGAGGCCACGACAATCTAGTTGAACCAAGAGACGACATACATCACTCATACCGAGGGGTTAGAACAAGGGAAGCACGTGTGAGACAACAAGAAGTTGAGAACGACATGGATCACTATAAGAATGTTCCACTTGGGAACGTCAACGAACCCAATCCCCACCAAAGGAACAGTGGGAATGGGAATGGTCACGGCAATAATCAAGGAGGTGGTGGCAATGGAAACCATCACCGTCCCAACCATCCACCAAGAGCTAGAAACGTTGTTGGAGAGGGTGATGCCGCTAATGGTCACCAAAACCGCAAAGGCATTCAAGCTCCACCGGTGGAGAACAACAACTTCGAAGTGAAGCCGGGGGTTATCAACATGGTTCAAGCCAACAAATTTCACGGCTTGTCCATGGAGGATCCCTTAGACCACATTGACCAATTTGATAGGATATGTGGTCTCACGAAGATCAATGGGGTCTCCGAAGACGGGTTCAAGATTCATCTCTTCCCGTTCTCTTTGGGTGACAAGGCTCACCAATGGGAAAGGACCTTACCTCAAGGATCTATCACCTCGTGGGATGATTGCAAACGTGCGTTTCTCGCCAAATTCTTCTCACCGGCTAGAACCGCCAAGCTTTGCAACGAGATCTCAAGCTTCACACAACGGTCCAATGAGTCTTTCAACAGGCTTGGGAGATATTTAGAAGCTACACTTCTCAATGCCCAAATCACGGCTTTAGCAACGCTTCCCTCCTAAGCACTCTCTACCTAGGTGCTTTGCCTAAGATCCGTATGATACTTGACACGGATTCAAATGGTAACTTCTTAGCTAAGGACGTAGAGGAGGCAATGGAGCTAGTGGAAAACTTGGCTCAAAGTGATGGAACCTATGGCGACGATTATGACCGCGCCACAAGGACGACAAACGACTTTGACGAGAACAAGCGGGCCAAGGACATGAAAGCTCTTAATGAAAAATTGGACAAGCAAGCCAATTTGATTGATAAATTACTAGTGTCTTCCCAAAAGATGGTCAACTTTGTGGATGCTTATGATGAGAACCAAGGTTATTATCAAGAGGAGAACGTGGACATGAACACTCAAGAGGAGGTGAACTACGTGGGGAATCAAGGGAACTACCAAAGACAAGGGTTCAAACAAAACTATATGAACCACCCCAACTTCTCTTACCGGAACACAAATGTGGAGAACCCATAAGACCAAGTCTACCCTCCGCAACCTAATCAAGCTCAAGGAGCCCCACAAAAGCAATTCCAACCCCAAGGCCAAGCTTCTAATACCAACCAACAAGGTTTTGTACCAAGGAACCAATTCCAAGGGAACCAAAGTGGATTTCAACCCAAAGCTCCACCCAATTTTCAAGGCCAACAACAAGGGTTTGTGCCTCAAGGTCAAGCAACTACGTCTAAACCGCAAGAGCTTTATTTGAGCTCCATGTTCCAACAATTACTCAAGGGACAAGCGGAGATCAATACGTGAGTGGATTGCTCTTACAACGACCTCAACACAAAGATTGAGGCTTTGAACTCCATGGTAAAACACATGGAGAACAAAGGTGTTGCTTCTTCTTCCCGACCACAAGGTCAACTATCGGGCAAATCCGAAGATAATCCCAAGGAGTGTGTAAACGCCATCACCTTGAGAAGTGGCACGGTCTTGCCTCCAAGAGAAGCTCATTTTCCTCTCAATGCGGACATTGAGAAGCAAAGTGGGGGGGGTGGGATCTTCAAGAAGATGACAGATTGGTTGAAGATGAGGTAGTGAGAGAGCAAGACAAAGATGAAGAAGTTGAGAAGGTCAAGCCTAGGGTTGTTGTTGCTCAAGAGAAACCGAAGAAGAATGTGTTTGTCCCTAAGCCATACGTTCCTAAGCTACCTTTTCCCGGGCGGTTCAAGAAGCAACTTATGGACAAGTATAAAGCCATCTTTGATAGGCAAATGGAGAAGGTGGAACTCACAATGCCTTTAGTTGATGCTTTCTTACTTGTCCCTCAATACGCCAAATTCTTGAAAGATGCCGTGAATGAGAGGGCTAAGGAGATGGAGTCTATGGTCATTTTAACTCACGAGTGTGGTGCCATAATACAAAACAAGATGGTGCCAAAGATGTTAGGAGATCCGGGATCATTCACGCTACCTTGTCTACTTGGTCCTCTAGTTTTCAACCACTGTTTGTGTGATCTTGGAGCGAGTGTAAGCCTCATGCCATTTTCGGTAGCCAAGAGACTAGGCTTCACACGCTACAAGGCATGCAACATCTCCCTAATATTAGCGGATAGGAGCGTGAGGGTTCCTATTGGTTTGCTTGAGGATCTTCTTATTGTGGTGAAGGATTTCATTGTCCCCACGGACTTTGTGGTACTTGAAATGGATGAGGAACCAAAAGACCCTATTATCTTTGGTAGACCATTCCTAGCAACCGCGGGAGCAATAATCGATGTGAGGAAAGGCAAGATAGATCTCCATTTGGCTAAAGGAGAAATCCTTGAGTTTGATATCAACAAGGTGATGAAGAAGCCCACCATAGATGGCCAATATTTCTACATAGAGACCATGGATGAGCTAGCCAACGAATTGCTTGAGGAAATGAGAGTAGAAGACGGGTTGCAAGTAGTTTTGACTAAGGAGCGTGGAGATCATGGGTTCTTGAGCAAGGAGATCAAGGTTATGAGCTACTCATGGATTCTCACAAACCGGTCGAAAAATACGCACCATTTGTTGAGTTGTGCATTTGTGGTATCGAGGGTCAAGATGGTTTAAGGGTTAGCACGGTTCAAGAGGGGTTTGTTCTAGCCGTTGAAGAGACTAGCAAGGTTAAGTCTAGTCTTGAGGAGGACGATTGGAGCGAGCTCAAAGCCCCAAAGGTGGACCTAAAGCAACTTCCCGCGGGACTAAGGTATGTGTTCTTAGGTCCCAACGAGTCTTACCCGGTTATTGTGAATGAGAGTCTAGATGAGAATGAACTATCCTCCCTTCTTGTAGAACTTAGGAAATATAGGAGAGCAATTGGCTATTATTTGGATGATATCAAGGGTATTTTCCCTAATTTGTGAACACATAGAATGTATTTGGAGGATGAATCAAGGACCTCTATTGAACATCAAAGAAGGTTGAACCCTAATTTGAAAGATGTTGTAGAGAGAGAGATTCTTAAGCTCTTAGACGCGGACATTATCTACCCAATATCGGATAGTACTTGGGTCTCACCGGTTCATTGTGTGCCTAAGAAATGGGGGATTACGGTTGTTAAAAATGAAAAGGATGAAATGATACATACTAGGACGATAACCGGGCATAGAATGTGCATTGACTATAGGAAGTTGAATTCATCCACTCGTAAGGATCATTTTCCATTACCTTTTATAGATCAAATGCTTGAACGTCTAGCTAATCATCCTTTCTATTGCTTTCTAGATGGTTATTTGGGTTTCTTTCAAATACCCATACAGCCGAATGACCAAGAGAAAACAACCTTCACGTGCCCTTACGGCACCTTCGCATATCGAAGGATGCCGTTTGGGTTGTGCAATGCTCCCGCAACATTCCAATGTTGCATGATGTCAATTTTCTTCATGGACGACTTCTCCGTGTATGGATCTTCTTTTTGTGTTTGTTTGTCCAACCTTTGCAGGGTCTTGCAACGGTGCGAAGAAGCAAACTTGGTGCTTATCTAGGAAAAATGCCACTTCATGGTGCGAGAAAGAATTGTGCTTGGGCATAAGATCTCCGAGAAGGGGATTGAGGTAGACAAGGCCAAGATCGAGGTGATGGTTAGCTTGGAGCCGCCTAAGTTGGTAAAGTACATCCGGTCTTTCTTGGGTCATGCGGGGTTCTACCGAAGATTCATCAAAGATTTCTCAAGGATCACAAGGCCTCTTACAAGGCTACTTTGCAAGGAGGTTGAGTTCGTGGTTGATGAGTAATGTATGGTAGCTTTTCTAGAGATCAAGAAGGCGTTGGTTAGTGCTCCCATTGTTCAAGCTCCGGATTGGGACCTCCCTTTCGAGATCATGTGTGATGCTAGTGACTACGCGGTCGGAGTGGTCTTGGGCCAAAGGAAAGACAAGAGAACCAATGTCATCTACTATGCAAGTAGGACCTTAGATGACACTCAAGCCTGATATGCCACGACGGAAAAGGAGTTGCTAGCCGTTGTATTTGCAATGGAGAAATTCAGGTCTTATGTTGTGGGATCGAAAGTGATTATCTACACCGATCACGCGGCTTTGAGATACATTCATGCCAAGAAAGACACCAAGCCAAGGCTACTCCGTTGGATCTTGCTTCTACAAGAGTTTGACTTAGAGATAGTTGACAAGAAGGGGATAGAGAATGGGGTCGCGGATCACTTATCTAGAATGAGGATTGAAGACCTTGTCCCAATTGATGATAAGCTCCCCGAGGAGAGTCTCATGGTAGTTGGCGTCTTGAAGAAAGGGGTTGAAGCCGTGCAAGGGCTAGAGAGTGCCAATGGGTTACAAGACGAGAGACTACCATGGTTTGCAGATCTAATGAACTACCTAGTGTGCGGGAAGGAACCGCCTTTCGATGGGTATAAGAAGAAAAGTTCTTCCACGACGTGACTATATACTATTGGGACGAGCCCTACTTATACAAGCTGTGCTCGGATGGGTTGTATAGAAAATGCGTGGCGGAAGAAGAAGTCCAAGGGATCCTACTCCATTGTCACATGTCAAGCTATGGCGGGCATCATGCATCCTACAAAACCGCTACAAAGGTCTTGCAATCCGGTTTTTGGTGGCCTTCATTATTCAAAGATGCACACCTCTTTGTCTCCACATGTGATGCATGCCAAAGGAAAGGGAATATTGGGAGGAGAGATGAAATGCCCCAAAACCCAATCCTTGTGGTGGAAATGTTTGACGTGTGGGGCATCGACTTTTATGGACCTTTCCCGTCATCATATGGTAACCAATACATATTGGTGGCGGTCTATTACGTCTCCAAATGGGTGGAAGCCATTGCAAGCCCGACCAACGATGCCAAGGCCGTTCTAAAATTATTCAAATCCATCATTTTCCCAAGGTTCGGAGTTCCAAGGATAGTCATTAGTGATGGAGGTAGTCATTTCATCAACAAGGTGTTTGAAAACTTACTTAAGAAGCATGGTGTGAAGCATAAGGTAGCAACACCATATCATCCTCAAACGAGTGGCCAAGTAGAAGTGTCCAACCGGCAAATCAAAGCCATACTTGAGAAGACGGTTGGGGGTTCAAGGAAGGATTGGGCCAACAAGTTAGATGATGCTTTATGGGCATACCGGACCACCTTTAAAACACCTATAGGGACTACACCATTCAACTTGCTTTATGGGAAGTCATGCCATCTACCGGTTGAGTTGGAATACAAGGCCCTATGGGCGGTGAAGCTACTTAAATTCGACATCAAGACCGCACAAGAGAAGCGGTTGATTCAACTTCAAGAGTTAGAGGAGACTAGGCTCGAAGCCTATGAGAGCTCAATAATATACAAGGAGAGGACCAAAGCATTCCACGACAAGAGGATAGTGCACAAGGATTTCAAGGTTGGGGACCTAGTGTTGGTATTCAATTCCCTGTTGAAGCTCTTTCCCGGGAAACTCAAGTCAAGGTGGTCGGGTCCGTTTGAGGTTAAAGAAGTAAGGCCATATGGAGCCGTGGTGCTTGTTAACAAGGAGGGCCAAAGGCTCAAACTCTACCGAGCAAATCAAATCGTCGAAAAGGGAGGATCGATCCCCCTCGATGATTTCTCTCTAGCTTGAGAATGGTAACAAACGTCGAACTTAGTGACGTTAAACAAAGTGCTCTTGGGAGACACCCTAAGCTTATCATTGTATATATTTCCCTTTTGTTTATCTCTTTTTCTATCTTTTCTAAATCTCTTTGATATTTTTGTTAAGTGTGCATAGGGTTCCAAAGAAATGGGGTCAATACCGAACTGTTGTACCAAGGAGTGACCTCGATATGAACTCACTGAGGGACAATACCGACGTCACAGATCGGTGCAACACGTCGGTATGGAAACAGGAGGAAAATCCCTTAGCACCGACGTGTGGTACCGAGGAGTGACATCGGTATGCCAATACCGATGTGTGACACCGAGGAGTGACGTCGGTATGTCAATACCGATGCCTAACACCGAGGAACCAATACCGACGTCATAGATCGGTGCAACAAGTCGGTATGGAAATAGGAGGAAAATCCCTTAGCACCGACGTGTGGTACCGAGGAGTGACATCGGTATGCCAATACCGATGTGTGACACCGAGGAGTGACATCGGTGTTTGCCGAATTTTTTTTAAAAATCAGTCAATACCGAGCAGTGGTACCGACGAGTGACCTCGGTATTGACCAATTTTTTAAAATATCCAGACCCGACCCAGGTAAGATCCGACCCGACCCATGTAGATCTCCTTCTTCTTCCTCTTCCACGGACCAAACCCATTATTTTCCCCTCACAATCGCGATTCAAGAGAGAAAATTTCCCAATCTCCCTCTTTTCTCAACCAAATTTGGTGATTCAAAGCCCTATAATCTCGATTTTCATTGCTCTTTTTGGATTTATCATCATTTCAAGCATCTAATCTGAATTCCCCAAGGTATTATTCAATTAAATTTTTGAAAACCTTGGTTTTGTTCTCGAGGAAATATTGCTTGAATATGGTTTTGATATTGTCTTTCACTATGCAAATACCGTGGGGATGGTTTATCTACGCTTAGACTTGATGATTCATGTGCCAATTGTCGATGGTTAAGGATTTTGAGAAATTAGGATTTTGAGAAATTAGGGATTGTGAAGAGGAATAATTTGCTTGTTAAGTATGAATTGTCACATTGGTTTATTGCTCTTAGTTCATCTTTTGGTGATCCCTTGTTGATTTGATAAGAAATTGTACCTAGGCTCACAAATTGTCTCAAGGATATTTGTAGGTACAATGTCGGACAAGGGCGCTCCATCGACACGGATACGGACCAAGGTTTCAACAGTTGGAAAAGGAAAATGAATTGCCCAAGCTACAGCCGCGGAAAAAGGGAAAGGGATTGCCAAGGCTAGTGCCAAGGCAAAGGCTAAAACCGCGGCTACGAGTTCTAAAGCCAAGAAAACGAAAAAGGGAAAGGGCAAGAGAGTCGAAGAAGAGGTCGAGAGTGAGAGCTCGAGTGGAGAAATCCCAGTGCCGCAACGGACAAAGCCAAGCGAGCAAGATTACTTCCACAAATTTAGCCAAATGAAGTTCGAGCAAGGCAAATTTGTCGATGCGGAGACGATGGATAGGATGGGCATAACTGACTAAGTGTGGACTCTTTTTGAGAATATGGGGCTACGGAAGTTCATGGGCATGAAGCAGGAAGCTTTAAAGGCACTCACCGGCAAGTTCCTGGCCACCCTTCGAGTTAAGTTCTACAAAACGGAAGTTGGAAATTCCGGATTTGGAGTTTTGAAGTTCGGACTCATGGCCACCACCTACACCGTCACTTTCCACGAGCTTTGCGAGATATTCGGGTTTAGAGAAGAAGGTACATACGGCGGGCAATACTTCGATTACCCAAGCTTGAGCTCCGAAATCTTTGGGGAACGATTGCAAGCGGAGAGTTTAGAGCCGGTGACTCTAAGAGTGCAAGGATACGCCAGCCGGCTCTCCGGTACGCACACAAGGCATTGGTCCACAATTTCTACCACAAGGTAGAGATTGACACGGTTACTACGGAAGAGGTGGAGTTGTTAGGGCTTGGTCTAAAGCCCATTCTCCCTGTTCTCGGAAACGGTAAAGCATTCGTGGGACCGGATAGACTTCCCTGTCTCGCAACACTCTTTGTGAGGCACTTGTTTGCTTACACGGATTGGGCTTGGAAGATCAAGTGAAAAAAGGCCGCGATTTGCCTCGGATGGATGATAACGCCTATTCTAATGGCAAAGGGCATCAAGGTTGCACTTGGCCAATATGATTGGAAATCTTTGGATATGGCCTATCTTTCAAAGACAAAGTTCTTAAAAGGCTATATCGAGGGCAAGGTGGCTTACAACCTCCAACTCACCGAGACATCCGTGGCACAAGTCCTTTTGCCTAATCTCGCGCTCACCAACTTCCATGACCCGAGGAACGTCATGTTCATTCCTCCCCAAGAGTACCTCTACAACTCTACCGTCGACCCGCCTATGCAAGCATTCCGCAAGAGAGCACAACGGAGAACCGCTACCGAGGAAAACTATTGACCTCGACGAGGAAGTGCCACATGAGTCATCACCCGAGACCGTGTACGGTAGTGAGCGCTACCACTTTGACCCTTATGATGGGGCTATCACTAACGCGGCTACAAGACACGCTCACCACCAAACTCGTCTCCTCCAACGCATGTGTAAGTGGCAAAACAAAAACATGAAGAAGATGGTTAAGACGATCAAGACTTTGAAGAAGACGGTTAAAGCAATGGGTCGAACCATCAATGAGCTCAATGACGGAGGTTGTGGAGCGAGTTCATCAAATGCCGGTGAAGGAGGAGACGTCGTCATTGACACTAACCTCGCACTTCGGGGAGATGATTGGGCATTGGTCATGAGCTCTAGCCGACCCACGGCCTGACCGGAAAAGGCACCAAAGAGGAGAGCGGTGCGGTCCCCGTCTCCCATTTCAAGTAATCCATCTTACTCAATGGGGTCTACATCCCCATCTCCAAGCTTTTAAGTACGAATCCAAAACTCTTGTATATATTTTTTTGTTAAAGTCTTGCATTGTATAATTATCTCTTGTTTTTGGTCCTTTCCTTAGGCTTATTTCACACCGAGACGGTGTGATTTAAGTTTGGGAGAGGGACCGGTATCTAATGACATTTACTTTGTCTTATTTTGAATTTGCATCTTGAGTCTCATGCATACATCTAAGGCACAGAAAAACCAAACAAATTTGAAAAATTTTAAAAATGAAAAGACAAAAAGAAGTCATTTAAGATGCATTTGCACGTAGATAATGCATTTCATGTGCATTAAGAGCTAGAATGATTCCTCCTTGTGAAGTGTCGTTTTAAGAGTTTAAGTCCTATGCTCTAGATCTCGTGTACGAAATCAAGGCCGAACCATGTTTGGATTTCATGTCCCATTACTTAGGTCTTAGCCAAAGCAATTTGATTTGAGTCCATTCCTACTTAAGTGATAACCATAATCCGACATTGTAATTATCATGCTTGTGCATTGCATAGTGAATGCATGGTTACCACATACATAGTTGGGCTATCTTATCCGCTTTGCCATTCTCTTGTTAGCCCAAATATCCGATTCCCACCAAGGAACGGTTAACCACTCCTTTAACCCAACCTCATTTCAAGCCAAATGCTACTTGTGAGTGTTTGTGAGGCCTTTTTCGAATCAACTAGGCAAAAGGTGTTGAGTTTAGAACGACAAGGAAAAACTTCCGTGTAGAACTAGCTCGGCATCAATGAGCTAGGCATAAGATAAGGCTAGATAGGTTGGGAACTTGGGACAAGGGAAAGAAAAGAGATTGTGGGAATGAGAAAGAGGGATGAAGAAGAATAGGGGATAAGCAAAAAGCTTGAAATGGTTGGCAATAATCATTTATGGGAAAAGGCTCTAAGTGAAAAAAAGAAAAGAAAATAGTCTATAGTCTTCAAAAGAAAGAAGGAAAGCCAAAAAGGCTAAAGCAAAGAAAAGAAATAAGAGAGACTAGAGAAAATAAAGAAGAGCTAAGTAAAGAAAAATGTTGAAAGCCAAACCGTTTGGTGAAGAAGGAAATCCCCTAAGTGTTTAAGAGGAGAATGAAGGTGAAAAGATATGAGTAGTGAAGGCAAAATGCCTTGCAAAAAGGGTAGCTTAGGAAGGATCTTCATTGGGGTTTAGAGATTAGGGGTCAAGTTCGATATGGGGCATTTGGATAGATGGAAGTCGACCTTGTATGCATCTATTGGGCTTTACTCTTAGCATTTTGCATTAGTTGATTCCTTTTGAGAGAACCCCTTGCTCGGAAAACGTCACTTGTATCGAGATCACATTTATCTCGAAACCTTTACCCTAGCCAAATGCATTCACTTGCCTGGCATAAGCATGATTCACTTGGAAAAAGTCTAATGAATGTTAAAGGATTGGATGATTTGAAAGCTTGTGTAGGTTGAGATTTGAGCTTGGTTCATGTAAGGATGGACATGGCTAGCCCCTTTTGAGTAGACATGTTTGATCATACTTTAGAGTTTGCACTTGGACTTGAATTCTTTTAGTGATGCTTTTGCTTGAGGACAAGCAAAGAAGTAAGTTTGGGGGAATTGATATCATCATATTTTGCATCATTCTAGCATCCGTTTCACTTAGGTTTCGAGTCATTTGCATATAGTTCATGTCATCTCTTTAGCATTTTAGTCATTTTAGGAGTCTAATGTGTCCACGTTTAGTCCTAGAGAGTCCTCGCATGTTTTGGATCGTATTTCAGGTGCTAAAGAGGATATTCGAGAACCGAGGAGAAAAGACAGGGACCTTACCGACGTCACTGGTCGGTACTGGTCCTCGGTATGGAATGCAGAAGGGTTGCACCGATGTTACTGCTCGGTGCAACTGCTCGGTATAGAGGACGGAGGAAAACAGCCCCAGTACCGACGTGCAACACCGAGGAGTGACGTCGTTATTGAAGCCTCAGGGGATTGTACCGAGGTCACTGCTCGGTGCAACTACTCGGTGCTATTCTCGGAGGAAACCCGGGGGAAAATCTCCTTAATACCGAGCAACGATACCGAGGAGTGACCTCGGTATCCATCGAAGATCACTAAACAACATCCCCTCAGTACCGACGCCACTGCTCGGTACTCCTCGTCGGTGCACAAACCCAGCCTCAATACTGAGGTGTTGCACCGAGCAGTGACCTCGGTATTGACTAATTAACACTACAAGAAAACATTGTTTTCGCGACTACGGTTTGCGACTACACGTGTAGTCGTAAATTATGACGACTGATTAACGACTATTGTGCGACTAGGTTACGACTACATAGATAGAGTCGCACCATAGTCGGTAATTTGCGACCAAAACTATTAGTCGGAGAGTAGTCGCGTATTTACGACTAAACTACGACTACTGTTGAGTCGGAAACCTTTAGTGGTAAAGTAGTCGCAAAATTTACGACTAATCTGCGACTTTTTCGGCGGGTCGCAAACGAGTCGTTTGTTGGTCGTAAAATAACAGCATTTAACACGAGTAATTGTTGTTGTACCTACTTTTTGCGACTACAACTCGTAGTCGCACAGCAGTCGCTATGTAGTCGCAAAACAGTCAGAAAATTGTATATAAATGAAAACTTCAGACCATCGTTTTCCTCATTCTCACAATCTCCTTTCTCTTATACAAAAAAACACGAAATTTTGAAGAGAAACAATTTTTTTTTATAATGTAGGGAAATTCTAATTATAGTAATTTCGGGAGTGGATGTATAAGCGGATCGATGAAGAGACGGGAAATTTCTCGGTAGAGCTCAGCACTGGGGTGGAACAATTCATGGCTTTTGCAAATAACCAGCCTCTAGCGCAGAGCAATGGGGGTAAGTTTTACTGCCCTTGTAATGTTTGCAAGAACGAAAAATTTCTCCCGGGGACTAGAATTTGGAATCATATATATAGTAGAGGATTTATGCCAGATTATTATGTTTGGTATAAGCATGGAGAAGAAATCAATATGGATTTAGGAACGAGTTATGTTGATCCGACGCATTTAAGTGGGAGTGAAGAAGTGGGTAATGTAGTAGAAGATAGATATGTGGATATGGTGAATGATGCATTTCGTGATAACGTGAGTTTCGATGGTTATCAGAATGTAGAAGAACCGGTACATAACCATTCGAATAAATTCTACGACTTGTTAGAAGGAGCGAATACTCCATTATATGATGGTTGTCGTGAAGGTCACTCGCAGTTATCCTTAGCTGCTCGAGTCATGCAAAATAAGGCAGAATATAATATGAGTGAAAAGTTAGTGGACTCGGTTTGCGGAATCTTGACAGACTATTTACCTGAAGGAAACAAGTCAACTGGTTCACATTACGAGACAGAAAAATTAATGCGCAATTTAGGTCTCCCATATCATACAATTGATGTTTGTATTAACAATTGTATGATCTTCTGGAAAGAGGACGAGAAGGAGGATAAATGTCGGTTTTGTGGTGCACAAAGATGGAAGCCTAAGAACGACCGGCGTAGAACCAAAGTACCATACAGTCGTATGTGGTATCTACCTATTGCTGAGAGATTAAAGAGAATGTATCAAAGTGAGAAGACTGCAGCGGCAATGAGATGGCATGCCGAGCACCAAGCAAAGGAGGGAGAAATGGGTCATCCTTCTGATGCGGCGGAGTGGAGATATTTTCAAGAGCAAAATCCCCGGTTTGCCGAAAAACCCCGTAATGTTTATCTTGGATTATGTACGGATGGGTTCAATCCATTTTGAATGTCTCGTAATCATTCGATGTGGCCTGTGATCTTGACTCCATATAATTTACCCCCTGGTATGTGCATGAATACAGAGTATTTATTTCTTACTATTCTGAATTCTGGGCCAAATCATCCGCGAGCTAGTCTCGATATCTTCCTCCGACCTCTTATTGAGGAGTTAAAAGAGTTGTGGTCTAATGGCGTTGAAGCATACGATGTGTCCTTGAATCAAAATTTCAATCTAAAAGCAGTGCTAATGTGGACGATAAGTGACTTTCCGGCGTATAGCATGTTATCTGGATGGACAACCCATGGTAAATTGTCTTGTCCAGTTTGCATGGAAGATACAAAGTCTTTTTATCTACCTAAGGGAAGGAAGACGTGTTGGTTTGATTGTCACCGAAGATTTCTTCCTCACGGTCATCCACTGAGGAGGAATAAGAAAGACTTCTTAAAGGGAAAAGACGGTTCGAGAGAGTATCCACCTCCATCTTTGACAGGTGAGCAAGTTTATTATGAGCGGTTGGCTGGTGTAAATCCATCAAAAACAAAGGACATCGGTGGAAACGGTCACGAAAAGAAGAAGCCGGGCTATGGGAAGCAACATAACTGGCACAAGGAAAGCATATTCTGGGAGCTGCTGTACTGGAGGGACCTCAATCTCCGTCATTGTCTTGATGTGATGCATATAGAGAAGAACGTTTTTGACAACATCATGTATACTCTTATGAGTGTGAAAGGTAAATCGAAAGATAACATAATGTCAAGATTGGATATAGAACAATTTTGTTCTCGGCCACACTTACATATTGATAGTGATGGTAAAGCTCCTTTCCCAGCCTTCACTTTGACAGAAGAAGCCATGAAAAGTTTATTGGAATGTGTGAAACATGCAGTTAAATTCCCAGATGGTTATTCTTCAGACTTAGCTACTTGTGTTGATATGAACAACCAAAAGTTTTCAGGCATGAAGAGTCATGATTGCCATGTTTTTATGGAGCAGTTACTTCCATTTATCTTTGCAGAACTCCTAGACCGGAATGTCCACCTTGCGTTATCAGGTACTAATTGCGATTATTTCTTTAAATATATATGATTATAGTAATTTATATAGTAACCTCATGCAGTTTGAATTTATATTGTAGGGGCTGGAGCATTTTTTCGGGACTTATGTTCAAGAACTTTGCATAGAAGTTGCGTTCAAATTCTAAAACAGAACATAGTTTTAATCCTATGCAATTTGGAAAAGATATTTCCACCTTCATTTTTCGATGTGATGGAGCACCTGCCTATACATCTCCCCTACAAAGTTGAATTAGGAGGCCTTGTCCAGTATAGGTGGATGTATCCTTTTGAACTTATATATACATTTTGTTATATAAACAGCCTCACAAGCGGATCAAGTTTGTTATATTCCGTACCCATACATAAAGAAACCGAAGCAGTTGTGGCTCAATGTTCTAAAAGTTAATCCGAGGGGAAACTTTTCAGGGGAATTATATGAAAAAAAGAACCGACTCTTTTGCAAACAGAAAATGATAATGCTGTATTGATGACTACAATTGAAAATCTCATACTCGACGATTTCGTACAAGGAGACCAAATAAACCTCGATTACGATGTCGGAGATGCGGAACCAGAAGATGAATTTCGGTGTAGTTTGTCGTCTTCTGATGAAGTATCAGATGACAAAGAGCCCTACTAATTAACTATGTCATTTATGTACCAATTTCGGTGTAATTTTAATTTTTCACTTATTTATCGTTTTAAGTAAAAAAAATATTAAAAAACTTGTTCTCACATGAATTTGAACTGTGGGGGGGGGGAGAGGAACTTGAGTGCGAGATTTACCAATGGGCTAAAGTAATTAATTGGTATATATCACACATAATAATTGTTAACTAGATCAGCATTTAATAATCAGAAAAAAACAAAACTTTTGTCCTCTCACCCAGCTCGAACCGTGGGGGGGGGGAGAGAACATTTATTTGAGATTTACCATTGGGCTAGAGTAACTAATTGGTATAAGTCACACATACAAATCCTTAACTAGATCTTTGTTTATTCAGATTAAAAAAAAACAAAACCTACGAAACCCTAAGTCCCAAATCTCTTCGCATTTCGTCTCCTTCTTCTCCTTTCAATCGAGAAGATATTCTTCTTCCAATCTCTTCGCCTTTCATCTTCATCTTCTTCAATCTCTTCATCTTCTTCAATCTTTTCGCCTTTCATATTCATCTCTTCGCCTTTCATCTTCATCCCCTTTCAATCGAAGCACACGATGCCAGCAGATAAGAACGGTGGTAAACGCCGGAAGAAATTTGGTCCCAACGTCTCTCAGAGAGCCAGAGCTTCGTCGCGACCAGTGAACCCTTTACCGCCGCAGTACACCTTCACGCCGGCGCAACCAGTGAACCCTCTACCGCCGCAATTTCTGTCGTCACCTCCTATGAACCGTCAACCGTCAACACCAGCAGCAACCATCAATGTCCGGGACTTTCCACCTCCGACCCAGCTCTTCCGGAGCACCTCAGAGCAACCACCCGAATGCTCTCCATCTGAAGGTCCGAAAATCCATCGACAATCATCTGAACCTCAAGCGCTGCCGACTCCAAGATCTTCCAATTCGAGTGTTCCTCTGCAGAACTCCGACGGTCATAGCAACCACTCAGTCAACCACTTCGAAGATGATACGATTGACGACAATGCACAGTTTCAAGCCGACCTCCAGGATGAGCAACTTAGGGTGCTTGATGCGCTACTAAGGGTGCCTAACCGGGAATCGTTTACAACGGTGTTGTCTCCGACACGCCCTCAGCTGCCAAACACCACATGGTAAGTGTTTCAATATCCTGTCTAAATTCATGTCTTAATGTGTGTAGTTTTCTTTGTCTCTGTTGATGGTTGTCGATGATGTGTGTAGTCTTTTGTGTCTCTTGTTATGGTTTGTGTCTCTAGTTATGGTTCGTAGCATTACTACAGAAACAGGAACAACTTTTTGCTTGTTAGTATTTGGGTTTTGTGTTTTGTGTCTAGTAGTTATGTGTCTAGTAGTTATGTAACTTCTGTGTCTATTAGTTATGTCTCTTCTGTTCTTTGCGATGCTGAGGTTGCTCTCATCATCTTCTCCAATCGTGGAAAGCTCTATGAGTTTTGCAGCTCCTCAAAGTAATCACTCTCACTCTGAGTATTGATCTTTGTCTGAAGAACTTGTTTGGATAGATCACACGATCTTGATTTCTATGAATGTGTTGACTTTAATTAGACTTCTTGATTTCATATATAATTTCTAGGTTTTTTTGTTGTAGTATTTAGTTTTAAGGCGTTGTTATCTCCTTTGCTTGTTGTTTCGTAGGTGAATCTTGAATTGTATTGTGCTATTGGCAGGGTAAAAGTTAGCCGACTTCCAGCTTCTTAGGTCGATTTTGTTGATTGTGTGAAAGTAAAGAATCCAAATTTTGCGATGCAATTTTGGTCAGATAATCAGGTCGTGTATTGAATAGTGATTTGATTTGAAAACTTTGTAATTGTTTGCTTCTGAAACAAAATAGAGACCGAGGTATTGAATCTTTGTAATTTTGTTCTCCTCGGATTCTTTTTATATGCCAATTCTGTAATTTTCCATGAGAATGCATCTTAGAGGTATTGAAACTCTTTGACATAGCTTTGAGAGTTGTGTGTGGTTTCTAAATGTTATCTTAGTTACTGTTTTCTTACGAATTTTTGAATTTTTGAATCATCCCATTGGTTAGTTTACGGTCTTCTTTGTTTTGGTGTAAAGAAGATTATATGTTAGGGAAATGTTTTGTTCATATCAGGTTTGGATTGTGTCTTCTTTGTTTAGCTGTAATTGTGAGGTTTTTAATGTTCAAGGCACTTATTTGTCTCTGTCTAGGTTTGGCCGTGACAAGGGAAAGCTGACAAGGAAGATCACCAAGGTGTTCACAAACAAGTTTGATGGTCCATACTACAGTTGGACTGTTGTGCCTCGGGATAGACAGGAAAGGTACTTCGTCGAGTTCGCGGTAAGCATTTCTCTTCCGTCCATGCTATTCTATGCCTTTCTTTCTATTCTGTCCACTAACTTGAATCACACTTCTCTTGTAGAAAACGCACACCTGGGATCCCTTAATCTCAGGGGTAGTACAACAATATTTCGAGAGGATTTGTCAAAGGCGAATGAAGGATATGGTAAGCACCGCGAGGACTTCTCGACAGCGACCACACTGGATTAACCCAACTCTCTGGACAACAATGACAGAGTGTTGGGACACTGAAGAAGCTCGAGAGAGGAGTAAGACAACATCCGCTGCTCGGAAATCTGACCGTAAAGGCCTTGGTGTGCACAAGCACGTATCAGGCCAAAAGTCATATCAACAAATCCAACAAGAAATGGTAAGTGTAAATTCACTATCTAATACTTTTGCAACTTTCTATTATGTAACAAATTTATATGTTACATTTTCAGGAAGAGGTATTGGGAAGACCGGTTAGTATCGGTGAGGTTTTTGTGAAGACTCACACAAAATCAGATGGGACGTTTGTTGATCTGAAGGCTGAGAGGATCGCCCAAACTTACGAGAAGAACTTGCAAGCTAGGATATGCAAGAGATCGGGCCTGAAACTTCAGACGGTAGGTCGCAGCAGCGAGAGCTTACCACAGAGGACTACAACGACCTCTTTTTTCAGGTAAATACATGTTATCTTTGTCATCTTTGGTTTTCTGTCTTTTGCGTTTCATAAATATATGTTTTATTTATGCAGTCAACTTTCACGGATGAAAGAGGCAGGCCATTTGGAATAGGAAGCCTCGCAGAGTCTCATGTTGGTGGAAAACGCAAGTTCAAGGATAGCTCTTCATCGTTTCAAGCTCTGCAAGACAAGTTGGAAGAAGCTCAACGCCAAATAGAAGAACAAGCTGCTTCTAACGCTCGGCGTGAGGCAGAGCTTACCCAACTTGCAGCTGACAACCAAAGCAAGCTTACCCAACTTGCAGCGGACCACAAAGACAAGTTCGAGCATTATTCACTGGTGGAAAGGTATCTTCGTGAAACCGATCCAAATTTTCTGGACTTCATGGCTTCTCAATCTGGTCGGCAGCATGATTCTACACCCTAGTCTATCATTTTATTTCATGTATTTGAACTTTAGAACATTAAGTTTTATTTGTATTGGTTTGTACTTGATATGTTAAAATAATGTATGATGATTTCTTTGTATTAATTAATGTTTCTTTCATTTTAACGTGTGTAGTCTTCTTATTAGTTTGCATATGATTTCCAAATTGCTAGGTAATACAAATATGGTACAGTATTACCATTTTGAATTTCGTCATTAAAATCAGTCGCTATGTAGTCGCAAATCAGTCGCTTTAGAGTCGCAACTCAGTCGTAAACGATGACCAAATCACTATTTCGATGAACATGTTAGTCGCAAATGAGTCGCTAATACAGACGCTTATTAGTCGGTTATTAGTCGGGACTTAGTCGCACAATTTCACGACTCTTTTACGACTACAGCAAAACGACTTCCACACGACACAATATTTAGTCGCATATTGGTCGTTAATTTAGTCGGTATATGGTCGCATATATTTACGACTAATTTGCGACTAGTATGCGACTGAATTATGTAATCGCACCGAAGTCGGAAATCAGTCGTAAATTTACGACTGATCTGCGACTAGTAGTTTTTACGACTTAGCATTTCCGACTATGTCACTTAGTCGTAATGTAGTCGTAAAACCAGTTTTAGCGACTACATTACGACTGTTTATGTAGTCGCGAAAACCCTGTTTTCTTGTAGTGTAAGAACTTTCTATCCATTTAAACCGGGTCGGTACTCGGTTTGTCCCGGGTCGACCCAGTTCGTCACTGTTCAATATTTATGCCCAAAAACTTAATTTTGATGGGTTAAGTCTTTTCTTAAGCAAAAACCCTCTCTAAGAGTGATTTGTAAGAGATTGATCCTTTGGATTTATGCAATTTGAGTATTGTTTTCTTGATTGAATCCATCTATCTTCTACTTTCTAATCATCCAATCATCTTGATCATGAGTTTTAACTCTTCTTTTCTTGGATTTGTTGAACTCATGATGATTAGTGAGTAGTCCTTAGGATCTTGAGATGTGGTAGATTAGGGTGATCTAAAGCTTGATTAGTGGTGCTTAGGGTTAGATAATCTTATATTCCTTCTTGTCTAGTGCCCCTAATGCTAGATCTAGCTTGAAAGAGTGGATCTAGATCATAAGGCATTTCATGCACACCAAGTGTTTGATGAAATGCCTTGATGAACTAGACAAGAGACTTATGTTCCTAACCTAAGACATTAGTTGTTTAGGGCATATATTTGGTTGATCTTGTTATGATTCTTAATGCTTGCTAGTTGTTCATCCACAAATGATGATTTGCTAATGGATTTGATTATTAACATAGTGATTAGTTGCTTGAAAGAGAACTAATCAAGATTAGAGGTCAATTACCTAGGAATTAGCTTCTTAGAGCAAATGAACACCACTAATTACACTTGGATCACCTTATATCAATAACCTCAGCTCTAGTTCCGCCTTTGTTATTTGAATTACATCTCATTTAGTGTTTGCTTACTATTCACTTGTTTCGAATTGGTAATTAACCACAAACAGCCCTTGTTTAGCTTAACTTACTATAAACACCTTGCATTCTTAGTGATTAGGATAAATCCGTTTATGGATTGATAACCTTCATACTACACGTATTGGAGTTATTGATACCTCCTAGAGACTAAAAGCTCTTGTATCATCGGATCAAGCTGAACCTTAGTAATAATACTTTAGACTCTCATATCTAACCATAGTCGAAAGCGGATCTCGATTTGGAGCTATAGAACTAAATTTATTGCCATTTTTCTGAGCTTGATATTTGTTGTTAGAATCTTCGGACAGCCATATTGCAAGGAGTTTATCCGGCGAAGCAGAAGGAACCAGGAAGCAATCTACATACCTCTGGAAAGCACCGAGTCTTCGATTTCTAGGAACCTCAAGTTAGTCCAACTCGGAGATCCGTGATGAAAGTTATCGCTGTATATTTTCGTCTGGTATATTCTGGCAGAATCTCCAACCATCATAAATCAGACCCGTTTTGGTAGAAGGGAGAAATGGATGAGAAGATGTTCTCTGAATGTTATAAAACTCGGTAAAGATATTTAAGACTTCTAGATCTAGCTACAGCAGAAATCATATTATCATTTGAAGTTATGGTTTGAAAGATATTTGTGTTTTCCCGAGACTATATTTCGCAGCACACAGATCCGACCAGGCTGGAGAGTTGGGCTGTTTGATTAGGCAAATCCATTCGGATCATTCTGAAACTTTGCAGAGACATGTAGGACTCATGGAGGTAGATTCTGGTAGAAGGGTGACTGGTTTGGAGTTCTGGAACATAAGGAAACGTGCTGATGAAGTTAAGGCAGTGAATCTATCCAAAGAAGAAGAATGGAGAAAAACGTGTTTTACTTTCAATCCAAAGGGAAATGTGAGGACTAGTTTGTGGATTCCTAAGATGCGTTAGTTGACTAGTAATAAGTATATGCTTGGTATAGGGATTAGACATGATTGATAATTGATGATTGATGTTTGAATTGTAATGAGTAATTATTGAAAATGATGATATGGTTATGAAGTATACATTCGTTAGGTGTATTGTTACTCATTGTTTGACGGCCTACAACGAGAAACTGAATATTGAGAAGTTGTAGTGATCAAGAAATTGTTTGACGGCCTACAACAAGGGACTGAATACTATGAAGTTGTTGTGATCCAGAAGAGGCTGACGAGCCTTTGTCAAGCCCATAATGGGGTGGTGACACCGTTATTATTATTTGTCAAGCCCTGTTTGGGTCGAGGCATGGAATGAGTACCTTGGATGGAGGTTCCTTAGGAATGTGTAGTAGACTCGCTAGGTTGATTGTTATGAATGAATGATTGTCTTTATTTAGGAATATTATAACCATGTTATATAGTAATATTAGTTATGTTAGGTTGGTTGTTGCATGTTTTTAATGTCTATATTATGTATACTCGTTATTGCTATTTCAAATGATGTGTCTAAGAATCTTGTGTCCCCCCAAAAGCACACCCTCGCTGAGTATTCCCAAAATACTCACCCCTCTTCCCATTTTCAGGTTTTTCTTAAGAGATCAATTTGGCGTGGAATGCAAGTCAAGTTATTCATTAGAGTTTCCCCGGGATAGAGTGTCTCAATTTGGTATCAGAGCCTAGGTCAAGACCACTCCGGTTCTTGCTCTGTGTCTTAGTTGGGTATAAGGATTAGATAGATTATAATCTAAGATATTTCCTAGTTTTATCAGGTGCATAGTTAGATCAACAATCGTTTCGTGACAGAGTCTTCAAGTGAAGTTAATGGGACCATAATTCTGCATGAGCACGTCGACGCAAGAAATGAGCACCAGAGAGTAAAGCGAATGGTCGTAGAAAATTATTAAATGAATGCGAGGTTGTGCACGTTGGGATGTCACGATCAAACATCAAGAATAAGGATGCTCCAAAGTCTGGTCGAAAATCAAGTGGGGGAGAAGCAACCCGCAAATTCGAGGACAAATTTATTTCAAGTGGGGGAGTTTGTGACATCTCAAGAATAAGTTTTGGGACCTGTTTTTTTTTATTAAAACCCTAAGGCGATAACCCTAAACCTTGCGCCCAAAGAAACCCTAACCCTAGCTTCCTGAAGAAGAAAACCCTAATTTGCGAAGCAAGCAATGTTTCTGGCTCTTAATCTCCGACAAGAATTGTTTTGGGCGTGATCATGCATGCTAAGTTGGGTAGTTGGGGCAAACATCAAGCGAAAGGAAGAGTTGGACCGGAAGAATCATTAGGCGAGGAGTCGGGCCTGTTTCGGTTAAACAAAGCCCACAAGCGAAAGGAAGTGATTAAGCTCATTCTAAAATGGATCCTAAAGTTTTATTTGTTTAATTTAGTGGCCCATTAGTAAAGAGAAGTGAAACCCTTAATGGTCATTAAGGGAAAAACAGACATCTTCTCGGAAAACCCTAAACCTAGGAAGCCTCACCCCCTTGTTATATAAATAGAGGAGTCACGACCTAGAGGATTTCATAGGGTGATCTTGTGGCGAAGACCTACCGGAATCTCGTTGGAGCCACCACCGTTGAGCCACCTCGAAGGAGAAGCCACCGCAGCCCCCTAGAAGGCAGATCTGACCCATTTTGGAAGAGAATAGTATCGGATAGTCAAACCAGATCGTATCAAGATGAAACTTGGTAAGAATACTTTAGACTCCCATATCTAGCCATAGTCGAAAGCAGATCTCGATTTTGAGATATAGAACTAAAGTTATTGCCATTTTCTTGAGATCGATATTTGTTATTATAATCTTCGGACAGCCATATTGCAAGGAGATTATCCGGTGAAGCAGAAGGAACCAGGAAGCGATCAACATACCTCTAAAAAGCCCCGAGTCTTAGCTTTCTAGAAAGCTTAAGTTAGTCCAATTTGGAGATCCGTGATGAAATTTATCGCTGTATCTTTTCGTCTGGTACATTCTGATCGAATATCCAACCATCGTAGATCAGACCCGTTTTGGTAGAAGGGAGAAACGGATGAGAAGATGTTCTCCGAATGTTATGAAACTCGGTAAGGATATTCAAGACTTCTAGATATAGCTACAGAAGAAATAAGATTATCATTTGAAGTTATTGTTTGAAAGATATTTGTGTTTTCCCGAGACTATTTTTCGCAGCGTACAGATCCGCCTAGGCTGGAGTTTTAGGCTGTTTGGTTAGGCAAATCAATTCGGATCGTTTTGAAACTTTTCAGAGGCATTTAGGACTCATGGACGTAGATTCTGGTAGAAGGGCGACCGGTTTGGAGTTCCGAAACATGAGGAAACGTGCTGATGAAGTTAAGGCAGTGAATCTGTCCAAAAAAGAAGGAAGGAGAAAAATGTGTTTTATCTTCAACCCAAAGGTAAAGGTGAGGACTAGTTTGTGGATTCCTAAGATGCGTTAGTTGATTAGTAATAAGTGTATGTTTGGTATAGGGATTAGACATGATTGTAATTGTTGATTGATGTTTGAATTGTAATGAGTAATTATTGAAAATGATGATATGGTTATGAAGTATACATTTGTTAGGTGTAGTGTTACTCATTGTTTGACGGCCTACAACAAGGAACTGAACATTGATAAGTTGTAGTGATCGAGAAATTGTTTGACGGCCTACAACGAGGGATTGAATACTGTGAAGTTGTTGTGACCGAGAAGGGGCTGACGTGCCATTGTCAAGCCTAGAATGGGGTAGTGGCACCGTTACTATTATTTGTCAAGCCCTGTATGGTCGAGGCATGAGAATGAGTACCTTGGGCGGAGGTTCCTTGGGAATGTGTAGTAGACTCGCTAGGTTGATTGTTCTGAATGAATGATTGTCTTTATTTAGGAATATTATAACCATGTTATATATTAAAATTAGTTATGTTAGGTTGGTTGTTACATGTGTTTAATGTCTATATTATGTATACTCGTTATTGCTATTTCAAATGATGTGTCTAAGAATCTTGTGTGCCCGCAAAAGCACAACCTCGCTGAGTATTCCCAAAATACTCACCTTTCTTCCCATTTTCAGGTTTTGCTTAAAATATGAATTTGACATGGAGTGCAAGTCAAATTATTCATTAGGGTTTCCCCGGGATAGGGTGTCTCACGTCGGGTCAAGACCTAAGCATTGAACTTGTCTCGAATGCTCAGGACCAAAAACTTGTTCAATGACATCATTACTTGATGTTTGGTTGTGAACTTTCTTATTCATATCTCTTTTAAGTTTATCATTTAAAATTCAATCAGTTCCAGGTAAACAACTAATACAAAAGAATCCTGAGAAAACAGAGCTTTGATTCTCTAAAGAGAAAAACAATATCAACACAAAAGAAGCATGTTCTGAGAAACATGAGAAAACTATTTCTTTAACTGACGACTTAATGGTTCTCTAAAGACATAACTGAAACAGAGCTTTTGATTTTCTAAAGACAGAATAAAATCAAGAGTGAGGTATAAACGTTATCCTAGAAATACACTTGATGTGATACAACTTAAGAATAAACGTTATAACTTGTTGAATAATTGGCAACCTGATACACGTTAAGGGATTACATACCACCGTAAGAAGATTCGAAATTAAGTATTATTTCCATTTTTCTTCAGAATTAAGGTTTAAGTATTTTTCTTTTTTGGTTGTATATTTTAAGGATCTTTTCCTTTTTAAGTTAGGACAATTGGTTTGTAGCGTGGCATATATATAGGTCTTTTATATTCAATAAGAAATCATCTTCCAACAATTGACCCTTACTCTCAAGAGAGGCTAGGGTTAAAGAAAATTTACTTTCAATCTTTCTCTTTCGTTTAAACACCATAGCGACATGTCCGGTAACTCGGGCTAGAGCTAAGCTTCATGCTCGTATCAATTTGGTATCAGAGCCGAGCGATTCAATGGGCGACGAGGAATCCACGACGGTGCTACTAGGGAAAATAGCTAAGATGATGAAGACTATGAAACAAGAGATAATCCAGGCTATGGATGAGAGATTGAACCCGATTCAATCACCGATGAGAAATATTCAAGGGAAAATGGTTGAACACCATGTAGCGTTGGAGGAAACCACAGCCGCACAAACGCAACTACGGGAATAACACGCGCTGTTACTCGAAAATCTTTCGGCAGAGCATGTTGTGCTAAACACCCAACCAGGGGAGCTTTCTGCGGCGGGGAAGCATAGCGATTCAAGTGGGGAATTGGTTCATCCTTAAACACCAAGGAAAGCAAATCAGGCGGTGTTCTAAAGAGTGGTGATGGAACAACAGTCACCACTCAGAAACCACAAGTCCTTCCCGACGGAAAAATGCATTAATTGGAGGATTACAGAAGGTTGCAAACTCAAGAGGACAATGGCATGTCTGGTCCGTAGGAAGAGAGAGAGGACACCGTCAGGTGTATGGTGGAGGTGATTGGAACGTTCGACCAATATGAGCACTTCCAAACGAAGTCCACACTGGATATGCAGTAGGAGACTTTCGAGTGCAGGACGGCGTAGGCTGGGAATACGATTACGAGGCCAAGGGAAATAGTTCAGAGGTGTGTGTGGTACCACCTACAAAGATGGAGTTTCCACCATACAATGGTACTACCAATGCAATAGAATTGTTGCAAAAGTGTGATGATTATTTCCATGGTCAAAAGGTGTTCAATGATGATGTTAAAGTACGCCAAACCACATTCGTACTGACTAGAAAAGCTTATCATTGGTTTAGCAACCTCCGACGTTTGGTCACTCACAGATTGGGTTGGGCAGAATTCAAAATAATCTGTAAATCCAGATTTGGGAAGGCATACATGGTTAATCTTGTGGGCGAATTGTCTAATCTCAGACACACAGGGACGGTTGATGACTATTGTAGTCAATTTGAAAAGTGTTTGGGACGACAAACGAGACTCACTAGGGATCAAAAACTATGGCAGTTTTGTGCAAGCTTATCTGATAATCTACAGAAGGAAGTGGAGTATCTTCGCCCTGAGACTATCTTTGAAGCAATGGAGTATGCTCGTGACAATGAATACAAGATAGACGGCGTCAAAAGAATTCGAACGTGTGGAGGTCATCTAGATTCGCTAACACAGCAGTTATGTCACTTGGTCCGACCAGGGTTCACAGGAAACCGAGGAACGCAAAATAAAAAGGAGGGGAACAATCAACACAAAAGAAGTTTTGGAAAAAATAACTCTTGGCGAGATGGCAGAACGAATGGGCAAAGGGCTCTGTTACAACTGTGATGAGCTCTACAGACCAGATCACGAATCCAACCCGGTTCTCTTCCACATTAGGTTAGTTCGAGACGTGGATGATCAAGATGATGAACCTAATGAAGAAGACGATCTGGAAATTTTGCTCAACGCAATGAACGGAGAACAAACAGAAAGAGCCTTCCAGGTACAAGCAGACATTGCAACTGGGTCATGATGGGTATTGCTTGACACATGAAGTACTCACAACTTCATCAAAAACATTGTGGTGGAAAGACTAAACCTTCCCATGAAAAGACGCTCTGGCAGATTTATAGACCTTGCTGATGGAGGAAAATGTCAAATAGATGGTTATTGCAAATGATTAACAATGTGCGTACAAGGGCACCGGTTCAAGGTAGACTGTTTTATAATTCCTTTAAAAAGATTCTATGTAGTTCTTGGTATTCGTTGGCTAAACACACTAGGCCGCGTGGTGTGGGATGGTCCAAATCGTACAATATAATTTCAAACGGGTGATTCTACGGTTAAATGGACATGTGAAGCAGCAACAAGGGAGAGTAAGCAAGCTTCTCTAAATGAAATCATCAATGACACATAGTCCTTGGAAAACTGGTTCTGTGATGAGGATGAAGTTTTTACAATCCCTGGAGTTTTTAATCTGAATACTTTGGTTCGAAAATCACAAAGTCACTTCAAACAGATACAACACCAGATTTGCTAAGAACAGTATTACAGAGTTTTAGGGATGTTTTCGCAAAATAAGAGGGCCTCCCTCCGAAATGAGATTGTGACCATCAGATTAGATTAATACAAGGAGTAAACCCTATTGCAGTGTGACCTTACCGTTATACACATCTTTTAAAAGATGAGATTGAGTGACAATGTACGGAGATGCTTCGTAATAGTATTATTAGGCCAATCACATCTCCATTTTCTTCACATGTTCTCTTGGTCAAGAAGGCAGATAAAACGTGGCGGTTTCGCATCGATTAACGAGATCTGAATAAAATCACCATTAAATACAAGTTTCCTATTCCAGTGGTATATGAGCTTTTGGATGAACTACACGGTGCTCGTTACTTCACAAAGCTCGGCCTCGAATCAGGATACCATCAATTTCGCATGTACAACAGTGACATTGAGAAGACGACCTTCCGAACACACCACGACCACTACAATTTTTTGGTGATGCCATTTGGACTTTCCAATGCACCATCAACATTTCAAAGTCTAATGAATTCAGTGTTTGGACA
Organism: Eutrema japonicum; assembly: GCA_030161315.1. Classification (NCBI taxonomy): domain Eukaryota; kingdom Viridiplantae; phylum Streptophyta; class Magnoliopsida; order Brassicales; family Brassicaceae; genus Eutrema; species Eutrema japonicum. The sequence continues at coordinate 17,139,887 of BSQW01000012.1, read as the reverse complement.
TGTCCTACCGAAGTTTGTGCTCGTCTTCTTCGATGATATTCTAGTGTATAGTGCAACATGGGAGGATCATTTACTACATGTGCATGAAGTATTGGAGTTGTTGCGCAAAAATGAATTATTGTTAAAACAAGCGAAGTGTTCATTTGGAAGACTGGAGATCGGTTATCTTGGTCATGTTATTATTCACGAAGGAGTTAAAGTGGACCAGACTAAGATTATCACAATCACATATTGGCCTCAGCCAAAATCAGTATGAGAAGTTCGAGGATTCTTGGGTATCTCAGGATATTATATCGTAGATTTATTCGTGATTATGGCATTATTGCAGCTCCATTAACCCGCCTTCTCAAGAAAACTGGATTCCATTGGGATGAGGCAGCATACATTCCTTTCAGGGCTATTAAACAATCTCTCTCGGAATCACCCGTCTTAGCCCTTCCAGACTTTACAAAGGAATTTGTCATTGAGTGTGATGCATCGGGTAGTGGTATTGGCGCAGTTCTACAACAACAAAATCACCCCATCATATTCTTTAGCCAGAAATTAGCCGAGACACACTTGAAGCTCGCAGCTTATGAACGAGAGTTGACTGGAATAGCTAAAGTTGTAATTCATTGGTGACCGTATTTATGGGAACATCGGTTTATTATTCGTACTGACAACTATACTCTCAACCTCACCTCAAATACAAATTATTGTGTTACGATTTTGGAGTAGAATATCATTCCGGTGTGACTAATAAGGTGGTTGACGCATTATCTCGTCGAGACGAAGATAACAAGGAAGATAAGTGTGCGATTTTTGCGTTGCAGAACTCAGAAAAGGAATCATGGCAAGGATTCAAGAAGAGGTGAGCAACAACGCAAGACTTGCTGACTTGAGAGATCGAATAATACGAGGAGAGAAATCTGGTGTTTGGGATGCAAAAGACGGCCTGATTTGTTGGGAAGGACATGTTTATATTAATGCATAATCGACCTTGGTTAATGAGGTTGTAGCTGATTTTCATAATTTTGGGCATAAAGGAGTTCATAATACAATAGATCGCATAAGAAGGGATTTCTATTGGACATGATGGAAGAAAATCGTCCAAAACTTCATTAGCAACTGCCAAACTTGTCAAAAGAACAAATGGGAAACTCTCCAACCGGCAGGGCTATTGCAGCCGCTATCAGTTCCAACAAAAATATGGTCAGACATTTCAATGGATTTTATTGAAGCACTGCCAAAAATTTCGGGAAAGACAGTGATCTTGGTAGTGGTTGACCGTTTCTCCAAATATGCTCATTTTATAGCTCTAAGTCACCCATACACAGCAGTAACAATTGCTCAAGCATTCTTTCGCGATATTGTACGTTTACATGGAATCCCTTAGACGATCGTATCAGATAGAGATAAGGTGTTTCGCAGTCTTTTCTGGCGTGAATTATTCCGACTTTTAGGTAATAGCTTGTGTTTTACAACAGCCTATCGCCCACAATCGGATGTCCAAACAAAAGTCTTTAATCGTACCTTGGAGATGTACCTTAAATGGTTGACAGGAGATGCTCCACGAAAATGGCTTAGTTGGCTTCCATTGGTTGAATATTGTTACAACACATCTTTCCATACAAGCCTCAAAACCACACCGTTCAAGATGGTATATGGGCGCGATCCACCACATCTTTTAGACTATACTGTGGGAAGTTCAAATGTAGATGCAATAGATATGGCATTGGAACAAAGAGACGAATTTCTTTCAATGGCAAGAGAGCGATTGCTTGAAGCACAACATCGGATGAAGTCGACATATGTTAACCACCTTCGCGCAGTTGAATTTGCAGAAGGAGATTGGGTATGGTTAAAGATTCAACCGTATCGTCAGTTCACAGTAGCTCGCAAGGCCTTCACCAAACTATCGCCAAAATTCTACGGACCATTTGAGGTGCTTAACCGTATCGGAACAGTGTCGTATCGTCTCAAGCTACCGGAGGGTACTCAAATTCAGGATGTGTTTCATGTGTCACTTTTTAATGCTCATAAAGGGTCACATACTGGGGAGATCCCCAACTTGCCACCAATTTTGCAAGGAAGAGTAGTTCCTGCACGCTCAATCAAATTGTTGAAAGAAAGATTGCATGGAGAGACTCGACAAGTACTAGCTCAATGGACATATAATTCAGAAGATGTCGCAACTTGGGAAAATGCATAGAAACTACTAGAAGCATATCCAGAATTGGATCTTGAGGACAAGCTCATAGTTGAGGAGGGGAGTAATGATACACGTTACAGGATTACATACCACCGTAAGAAGACTCAAAATTAAGTATTCTTTCCATTCTTCTTTAGAATTAAGGTTTAAGTATATTTCCTTTTTGGTTTTAAAGTTTAAGGATCTTTTCCTTTTTAAGTTAGGACAATTGGTTTGTAGCATGGCCTATATATAGGTCTTTTATATTCAATAATAAATCATCTTCCAACAATTAACCTTCATCTCAAAAGAGGCTAGAATTAAAAGAAATTTACTTTGAAGAAAGTTTACTTTCAATCTTTCTCATTCGTTTAAACACCATAGCGACAGGTCCATTAACTCGGACTAGAGTTAAGCTTCAGGCTCATATCACAATCTTCATAAAGAGCTTGATTACAATCTATAGCACCTCATCAAATGCCTTTTTTTGTTTCAAAGGACATTTATTTAGTATGTGCACCTAGTATAATTAATATTAAAATTAAAAGCATTTAAATAAATTTTATACTAATAACTTAAGAAAAATAAAAATCAGTGTGGGACACATGCCACACCCTCTTCTTACCTACATCCGCCACTCATACATCTAAGAAATTCATCAGACCTGTATTTCTGCTTGGAGTAGTTGTATCTATGTTTCGAAATATCCAAAAAGTATAAATATCTATGGCGCTAACACATAGTAGTTGCCAGTTCTCTCTGATACAAGATTCTTTAAAAAAATTCAATTTTATTGTAATTAAGGATTTCAATGCAACATATAATTCATGGGTTAACCTGGGGATATGATTTATTTTTTTGGCTAGGGTTGATATTTTTTTGTTTTATACTCTTTCTGTTTCATAATATAGGATGTTTTGTAATTTTTATTTTGTTTCAAAATATATTTTAAGATGTTTTCGTATTTCAATTTATGCAAATTCAAAATGTATTTGATCACTCTCTTTCATGATTGGTTAAGTTTTTTCAATTAAATAATAAATAATAGTTTGTTAAAGAACAATTATTTTTTAATGTTTGTGTTTTTATTCAATAAATAAATAGGTTTCAGGAGCCAATCTAGTGAGTTCATGGGTTCGGCGGACTATTGTTTACACACTTTGCATGGTTCTATGTTTATGTCTTGGGATTAAATATCATAAACACTTCCTGCACAAATTAATTAATGTCAAATGGTTACAATTTAAAAGTTATCGGCATTATCAATCATAAGGTTGATATCACACAGCTATGAAACCGCTTATGTTATAGAACAAGGTTTGTTTTCCTCAAATCATATTACTCGTTCAATACAATTGATTTTTTTATTATTATTAAAAAACGAGTTTATATGGAAGGTTGGTGTATTAATCGCGGAATTGATGTCATTAGAATACTCACAGATTAATTCACCATTGTTCATGGAATAGAACAATCAAAGAAGATCAAAATATCAAAAGAGACGACAAAAACACTACAAGAAAACACTACAATTCTCGACGGAAATTCCGATGACTTTAAATTCGTCGGGAAAACTGAGGAAATGAGGATCGTCGGAAATCCATCGAAAATCTCAGATGGATTTTAGATCGTTGGAAATTCCCGCCGGATTATCGAGGGCCACAAATCCGTCGGGATTTACCGACAATTTCCATACGAGAATAGATCGGTTAATATATCTGTTGACCAAGCCGTTTTATAGTCGTTTAAAATTTTAAAACCTGTCAGAAATCCCTCGGGACTCTGAAGAAAATCCATTATAAATATCCTTCCAGCCTCATTCCCACCTTACACAAAACAAAACAAAAAAACTAAGAAAATGTCTTCTTCAAATCCAAATCCTTATGATTATTTCCGATCGCGGATGGAAAAACCTCGGCTTGATCGAATGATGTGTCAACTGACATATGAATATGCACAAAGTGATGAGGAATTCATGACATTTGCGAAAAACAATAGCATGATGTCGGAATACGGTAAAATATATTGTCCTTGTACTAAATGTAGAAATCATAGATTAGTCTCTATTAAGTAAGTATGGAATCACCTATGTCGGAATGGGTTTATGCCGGGTTACAAGATTTGGTATACGCACGGAGAAACTGATTCAGTGGTGCAATATTATGGTAGTAGCAGTACTTCGGGTAGGATAGAGAAACCAACACCAGAAATATATGCAAACATAGGTACTATTCATATGGTAAATGATGCGTTTCGTGAAAACATAGCATCGTATGTTCAGGATGGTAATAGAATAGACGAACATAATTTAGAAGCCTGAAAGTTTTTCGATATGTTTAATGCAGTTAAGCATCCACTATATGAAGGATGTAGAGAGGGCATATTACCTTTATCAACTGCAAACATGTTGATTACTATAATGACGGATTTCAACTTGGTTGAGGATTGTGTAGATGTGATAGCTGATTTTTGTTAAGATATTTTACCTGAAGATAATCACTACAGGAAAACAGCGTGTTTCGGACGGCCAAATCCGTTGGTATCTCCTCGGAAAAGGAAATCCATCGGAAATCCATCGGAAATTTCCGATGCCGAATTTACCGACGGATTTCCGAGGCATAATCCATCGGGGATAATTCCAAGGGATTTCCGAGGATTAGTCCATCCGGAAGACTTCCGACGGAATTTCGAAGACCTAAAAGCAGAGGGAAATCCGAGCGATCGATTTGCCACCCCTCGGAAATCCCTCGGCATATTCCGGGGGATTTCCGACGGACTGAGGATCGATCAATCACATTTTTAGATCGATCGATCCTCAGTCCGTCGGAAATCCCTCGGAATATGCCGACGGATTTCCGAGGGATCGAGGATCGATCGATTTAAAAATGTGATCGATCGATCCTCAGTCCGTCTGAAATCCCTCGGAATATTCCGAGGGATTTTCGACGGTATTTAAAAATTTGTAATTTTTTAAAATAAAATATGCAAATATTTATTTATTAAATTAAATAATTTTAAAAAACGAAAATGGAAAATTAAATATATAATTAAAAATCTTACAAAATAACATAATTTTAAAACGTTTTTGAAATTTGAAAAATTACACACACAAAAAAAACGAAATCAAAATAAATCCTTCAGGAAATCACCGAACTTCGATTTAAAGTAATGAATCGAGAGCTCGTCCCCCATAGTCGAAATCTCGCCCTCGAAAACTGTGACCTTATCCTTCAGCTTTTCGTTTTGCCGGATAATGTCGGGATCCATCGAAAAACCGGCCGAAGAAGATGCTCGTTGGGTCGCAAGCTTACACAACCCCGACCGACGACCTTTTTTAACGGGTACCTCCTACGAAAACAATACAAAAACATTATATTTTTTATTAACAAATATTTATCTAAATTGAAATAATAATCTATAATTTTTCCCTACCCCGAGTACTAGGTCGTTCATCTCGGCCCGAGTGATTTCTTTGGATCCGGTGAAGCCGTCCTACGATCTCTGGATGAGAATCTCGTCTTGCACATTCGTCATATTTTCGATGATCTCCCTGACGGCTTCATCTTCAATTCGGACCGTCTTCTTGTTGGTTTGCATGCTAACCATCACTTGCAGGTGATCAAGAACTTCGGCGTATTCCTCCGTCTACAAAATTAATAAAATCGTTATAGAAAATAGTTTTCTTATAAAATGACAACTAAAACCGCAAAAATACTTACCATTTCGATTTCGGTTGTCTTGAAGCTCTTTGCCCCGTTGTTGTGGATAGCTTCCCCCTTTATGTTTCGGCGACTCTTCCGGTTCTTGTAGTTAGTCTGAGATAGAGTTACGGTCTTCGGCTCTTGCCAATACGGGATGTAGTCCGTATACACATCCGCGTTCAAGCCTTTTGGCATATCTTTCTCCTTTCTTTAAGCGTTCTTCCACTCGTTCATGTTGCGGGAAAATTTCGTCCTAGCCTCCGAGGGATTTCCAACACATTCAGTCAGTTTCAGTTTTAGCTGAGAGAATTTTGAATCTTCGGCAAAAACTGAAAACCCCCCGACTAAAACCTTACCTTCTCTCGGCTAAAACTTAACTAACTGGATCCGTCGGAAATCCCTCGGAAATTTCCCAGGGATTTCCGACGGATTCAGTCAGTTTCATTTTTAGCCGAGAGAATTTTGAATCCTCGGCAAAAACCTGACATTACCCTTGGCTAAAACTGAAACTAACTGAATTTTCCATGTTTTTCAGACGAATAATCTAAGTGTTAAAAATATTTAGCACTTTTTGGGATTGATGAATAGAGAAAAACATTTTGGGACACTTTAATATTTATGTATAATTTTCGAGAAAAAAGCTAGGTTTTTATTTGATAAAAAGGTGAAAACATTACATAGAGAAATAAAATTTAATACATAAAATTCATTATTCCGAGTCAGATGAATAATCTGACGTAGCTGAATCGGAGTCCTCATCAAATTCGCCGATTTCTTCCTCTGAATCCTAAAATACCTCGTAATTCTCGTCCATGGTGAAATCAACCACGAGATCAACTTCAAGAGAATGCACGATCGGACCTAAGTTAACAATTGCGTTTTTCTGCAAAGGATCGTGCTCTGAAACACCATAATCTCTTCCCCTTGGGTGTATCGACGTAACAGTAATCCAAGGGTCTTGCTTGTTCCTAACCTGGGGATATCGAATGTAGGAAACCTGATCCGCTTGTGAAGCAAGAATGAAATGATCGTATTTATGAAGTCGACTTCGAGAGTGGACAGATGTAACACCAAATGCGTCCTGGCGTAGACCTCCTACTCAATTATACTAATCGCAGTAGAACGTAATACACCTCAAGTCGAGCATCCCCGGATAATGGACCTCCAATATTTCGCGGAGGAGACTGTAGTAGACAACTTCTCCAGATTGAGACGATATACCAGAATTACAAGTTTTCTTTGAGCTTCCTTCCCGATGAGCCTTAAAAGCATACCCTCGGGTGCAATACATCGGATAAGACTGTGCAATAAACGTCGGATAATCGGTATATATATATCCGAAACAAGTATATGTATATCCCTCGGAAATCGGTCGAAAATTACCCACCGATTTCCGAGGAAAGTTCATCCTTTCGAATAATCCGATCGATTTTCGAGGAAAATAAATCCCTCGGAATTCCCTCGATCTGCCCTCGGTGTTCCGTCGGGATTTTCTGACGTTTTTAAACCCGTCGGAAATGCGGGTGTTTTCTTGTAGTGGCTTCATACTACGAGGTTCATAAACTTGTAGCTGGTCTTTGATTGTCGTATCAGATGATAGATGTGTAGATCGACAATTGTATGATTTACTGGAGAAATGAAGAAAACCGTTTGAAGTGTCATTTTTGTTACAAACCTCGGTATCAGGAAACGAGTGGCTGAGTACACGTTCCACGTAAACGGATGTGGTATTTGCCAGTAACGGAGAGGTTGAATAGGTTATATCAATCCCTCAGATGCAGAAGCGTGGAAACATTTCCAAGAGCTCTATCCTAGTTTTGCATATGAGCCAAGGAACGTACACATCAGGTTATCTACATATGAATTCAACCATTTTGGAAAGCATGTGAGACAATATTTATTATGGCCAGTAATCGCCACACCTTACAATTTGCCGCCTAGTTTGTGCATAAAAAGAGAGTTTTTGTTCCTCAAGATCCTCGTCCCCGGACCGGAGAATCCTAAGAGATCCCTTGATACTTTCTTGCAACCATTAATTTATGAGTTAAAAATGTTATGGAAAGATGGTGTTGAAGCGTTCGATATTTCTCTCCAACATAATTTCATGATGCGTGCGGTACTTATGTGGACCATAGGTAATTTTCCAGCATATGGTATGCTATTTGGGTGGTCGACTCATGGAAGGTTGGTGTGCCTGTATTGTCAAGATAACATTGATACGTTCCAATTAAAGCACGACCAAAAGACTTCTTGGTTCGATTGTTATCGACAATTTCTACCGCATGATCATCCATACCGCCGGAGCACAACATGGTTTAGGAAGAACAAGAGGTTTTTGTGTGGTCCACCTCCAGAGTTAGATGGAAGTTATATTATCACTCAGTTGAGAGATTTTGATGCTGAGAAGACGGTTTTATGTGGTGGTAGGCCATTATCTCGTTGATGATTGTGGCGCCACAATTGGCATAAGAAGAAATTTTTTGGGATTTGCCATATTGGAAGAACCATATATTGCGCCATAATCTAGATGGCATGCACATTGAAAAAAACTTATTCGACAACATCATGAATATTGTTCTAAATGTGCAAGGGAAGACGAAAGATAATCTAAATGCCATATGCAATATATTTGTTCCCGAAAGGACTTGCATGTAATGGCGAATGGAAAATCACTGCCCCCCCCCCCCCCCCCCCCCCCCGCTTTCTGGTTGGATGCGCATTCAAAGGAGGAGTTCTTCGAGTGAATTACGCGGGAAGTCAAATTCCCAGACGGATTCACATTTAACCTTCGTAATTGCGTTGATAGTGGAGAAGATAAATTTTATGGGATGAAGAGTCATGATTGTCATGTTAACATGCAACACCTCCTTCCATTTGTCTTTGCCGGTCTTGTACCTAGAAACGTCCACGAAGCAGTTGCAACTACATTTACAATATTTTATATAGTACCATATGTATTATATTATCTTAATTTTTACTTAAATTTTTTGTCAATTATGCAGGGATCGGTGCTTTCTTATGTGATCTATGCACGAGATCACTTACAGTAGACGGTATCTAAAATCTAGAGGAAAATATACCAGTTATTCTTTGCAACCTCGAGAAAATATTTCCACCGGCCTTTTTCGATGTTATGGAAGATCTTTCTATTCATCTCCCTAGAGAAGCATCACTTGGTGGGCTAGTTCAATACTGATGGATGTATCATTTTGAGCGCTATATGTTCCACCTAAAGAAGAAGGTGAAAAATCTTGCAAGGGTTTTATTATCGCACAGAGCATTAATGAAGAAACCTCGAATTTTGCTGGTTACTACTTTCCATCTTCGGTCCAAACTAAAAGTAGACGACTTGCACGACATGATGATGGAGGAGAAAGACCTAGTTATGCGGTCTATGTCCCAAATATATTTGCACAAATTGGACGGCTTGGTGGAAAAGGGAAGCCCGACGACTAACAGAGGAGGAACAAAGGCACTTGCATACGTATATGCTGACAAACTGCGATGACGTTTTGGAATATGAGTGGTACGTACGTATGAATTTTTTTTTAAAGTAATTAAGAAAATTTTGTGATAGTATTTTGCTAATGTTTTTTGTTCATTAAGAGGATATACATGGCCCAAATACGCGAATGGTTTTCAAATTACACAGAATATGAGCTTGTGGTCCATAAACAGAATGACTTCGCTGGTTGGTTGCAATATTACATATGGTCAATTTAAACTAAATCTTACATGCTTCCATAAACATAGTGTTGATGATTGTCCACAATTGGTAAAAGTTGGTGAGATGACTTCTAGAGGGGTATCGTTTCCCACGTGGTTAGTTGAGATGGTGATCGGCCCTAAGTTTATTGCAACAGCTTATCCGATATATTGCACTTGGCGTTATGGTTTTAAAGCTTATCGTGAAGGAAGGTCAAAGACAACTTGTAATTATGGTATATCGTCTCCATCCGGAGAGATTGTCTACTACGGTGTCCTCCGCAAAATATTATAAGTCCACTATCCAAGAATGATCGCCTTGAGATATATTGCGTTCTATTGCGATTTGTATGATCCAGTAGAATGTCTACGTCATAACGAATTTGGTGTAACATTGATAAGCTCAAATGTAATACCCTAAAGTACTAACAGCTTTGTCGATTGTAATATTTAGGGGTCGAATCCACAGAGACTCAAGAATCACACTATAGATTATATAGGTTCGAATCAAGGTAAGTAAATCAATAAGACATGAAGCAATAACGTAAATCAAGGGTTGTAAATTCAATGGAGGAGAGATAGGTTCAGGGTATTTCTCAGGAAATCAGAGAATGCAGATAAACTAATTAATTAGGATTCGGGTTGAGTCCGGTTCTTGAACTAAAATCACTAAGCTATAATTAACAAACTGTCGTTGCGAGAATTATCTAAGTCTAAATCTCAGAATTCTAAATTTCTTTGCAAATCCTAAAGATTAAACTAGTTTTAAGTCCATGTTCGATATGTTCAAAAAACAACTAAACCAAATCTCTTTACATATAGTTATTTTGCTCACCCTAAGTTCTATCAGATTATCAATTGCACTGTCGTGCCAAATCAATTAACCTAAGATCTAAGTTCTAGGTGATCAATCCAGAATTAGCTTTAAGAACAACCTATGATGAATAACTAATTCAGATTATGAACCCTAACCAATTAATTAACCAAACATTCAAGAGATCCTTTATTGAGAACCTTAAACCTAACAGTAGATCTACTCAGACATGGAGATTGAAACAAACAACATGATTGGATAAATCTCGGAAATAAATAAATAAGTAGAAAGAAAACAAGGGTTCGAAATCTTCTCTCGGACGAACAGAGTTTCAGACTTGTCTTCCTCAAAAGCTCTCTCAACCAAAAACCAAAGTAGAATCAAGCGTAGCCAAAAAGTGGCTGAAAACCCTAATTATAATGGTAAAACACGTTTTGGAGCTTCTTGTAATTATTAAAGTCTTCTGGACCAAAGTGTAATATCTTCAGACTTGTGAAAAGTCGCGATCCTTCTCTTCATGCGATCAGTATCGACCGACACCATAAGCGGTATCGATAGATACACAGCTTATGTGTTGTCTGTATCGACCGACACCATAAGTGGTATCGATCGATACACAGCTTCTGTGTCGTCTGTATCGACCGACACCATAAGTGGTATCGATCGATATAAGGACCATTGATATGCTCAAATTAATACCATATAAGTACTAAAGCAGTTGTTGTAGTATATGTAGGGGTCGAACACAAGAACTCAGGATATCACACAATAGATTAAATAAATTCGAATTAAGCTAAACCAAAAGATATAATTGAAAGCAATACGTAAATTAAACAGATGTAAGTTCAATTAGAGAAAGATAGGTTCAGTGTATTTCTCAGGAAATCAATGAATGCAGATAAACTAACTAGTCAGGATTCAGATTTAGCGCGGTTCTTGAACTCAAATCACTAAAGTATAGCTAACCAACTCTCGTTGCAAAAACTATCTAAGTATAAATCCTAGAATTTCAAATCTCTTTGCGAATCCTAAAGTCTAAACCACCTTTTAGTTCAAGTTTGATTTGTTCACAAAATAACAAAACCAAATCTCTTTGCGAATAGTTATTTTGCTCACCCTAAGTTCTATCATATAATTAATCGCACTCTCGTGCCTAATCAATTATCCTAAGATCTAAGTTCCATATTCGTCAACCTAGAATTAGCTTTGAGAACAACCTATGGTGAAGAACTAATTCAGATGGTGAATCCTAATCAAATAATCAACCTAGCATTCAGAGAAAACCCTTATGAGAACCCTAAACCTAAAGTGGATCTACTCAGACATGGAGAATGAAAACAACATGATTGAATAGATCATCAAAGAAATTAATAAGAAACAGAAGTTCAGAGTTGTCTCTCCAAAAACCAAAGTAAAATCAAGCGTTGAATAAAACTTAGCCATCAAAGTGGCTGTAAAATCTAATAAATAACCTAAGACACGTTTTGGGGCTTCTTGTAAATAATATAGTCTTCTGGGCAATTTTGTAATTCTTCAACTCTTGGAAAAGTCGCCACTCGTGTCCTGCTGCAGTGAGTAAAGACCGATACTAGTCAGTATCGATCGACACTGAGGCTTCAAATCGGGTACTCAGCTACACGAACTTCTACTTTGCTCTTAAATACTCCAGAAAGCTCCAATATTTCTAATTATGCTCCAAACGTGCTAAAACCGGTAAGAGACTCTATGACACTACAAAATAGTAGAAAGACTCTATAAAACGGACTTATATCATGGCTTAAAGGGGGTAAAAACCATGATATATCAACTCCCCCAGACTTAGCCTTTGCTTGCCCTCGAGCAAATAGAAGACTAAACCAGAGAAAGAGGTTTGAAAATATATAGACTCACATGTTCTTGAAACATTGCACCGACCCTTTTCTATAGTGCTCCACATATCACATAACCAGTTTCAAATCTAACCACGATGTACTTCTCCGTAAATATTCGCAGCTTCCCAGACTACACACATTATCTCACAGCATTACTCAATAAAACCCTCATCGCTAGTTTCATTGCTGTGATTAATACCAAGAACCTTCTAGATTCTTTTCCATACAATATCATGACAAGGAACCATCCAATTTCACACTTTCTGTTATTATTTTCTCTCCCTCAGACTTATTTCTTATTATATTCTCGCATATGCTTATTAAGGTTCGAGACGCGAGTATTGATGGTGTTTGCCACCGAATCCCCGGTTCTTCCCTTAAAAAGTAGTCAAAGGTGTAGGCGAATAATGGTATCACAGGAAATTTTCATAACCTTGCTTCCACCTTTGTGTAATCATTCCCTCTGAAGTAGAATAATGGGATCGCTGGAAATTTTCCTAACCCTCTAATCAGAAGAAAATCATTTCATCTTTTAATGCATCTTATTTATTAACTTGTAATAGGGAGAGAAATACCATTACCTTAAACATGTGGGTTCCTTTGTCAGATACGAATGAGGAATCAAGCTCTATGGACATTAATCACATCAATGAAGTGAAAAAATTTGGCTCAGGCTTTAAAGAACTTTGCTGGAAACATGAGTGGCTTCTAGTTAACTGGCCAGCCTTTGGATTTTTCATTAGTCGATCTGTAATTGATTCTGTAACAATGGTCACTTATAAGCAAGGTCATATCAACAGAGTCAAGAAAAAGATCACAGTCTCCAACAGATTTTGACTCAATAAAACAACGAATGACTCAAAAACGACTGACTCTAAGAAAAACAAAAACAATGTCAGCGACTACCTCCCCCATACTTGAACAACACTGTCTCCAGTGTTATCTAGCCTAGAGTTGGTGAAAGAAAACAAAAGAACATAGTGAAAGTATGAAAAACAAGGAGTTACCGTACTGGAACATCGAGTATCGACCGACACACGGCCTGGTATCGATCGATACCGGGCTTAAGTCGACACGATGAACTTTTCTCATTCGCGTAGGGTGTCGACCGATACCAATAGGGTATCGATCGACACACGGGTGATTTCGTGTTTTGCTCCTTGTTTATCCTGACACAAACACAAAACAAAAATAAAAAGAAGAAAAGAAAAAGAAAAAGAAACATGAAAACAGAAGAAGACTAATCCTCTGTCCCCTCGGAATCACCATCTCCGCATACTCTCTATCCCCTCAGAAGAAAAGAACCGGAGTCTGTGAGGTTCCAGGGTGAGACGAAGGAGCAGCGTCCGTGTCAATCATGCAGCGGCAGCGAGAAATAGCAGTCCAGATGCTCCTCATACTCTCTATCACCACCTTCTGAAAGGCAGCTGGCTCCATCGGAAGTTCTGAATCAGAAGGAAATGACGGTGCAGGGATAGAAGAAGTCGCTGCTCGCGATCGTTGGGCTCGTCCTCCCTGGCATGAAGTAGATGGAATGTTAGCAGCAGCAAGTGCAGGCGCAGGAGCTCGTCGTCTAGTCGCAGGTGCTCGAATCAACAGGTGCGGAGGAGGCTCAAAACAAAGCTGAGAAGGATCCTCGAGAATGTCTGTCAGCGCGTCGTTAGGGAGCTGCACAAGAAAATCTCCAGTAGATGTAGTGAAGAACCAACGCCTCTCGGGCTTAAACCACTTAAGGTTCTTCAGGTTGCTCTCATCCATAAACTGACGCTTAGTGACTATCTTGCAGCTCGTAGTATTGATCACGAGGTGCTGGAAGATAGGAGTGAGGAGACTACCAACTGTCTCTGTCTTCGTGCTCGTGCTTGTGAATGGTTTGGTCTTCAAAGAGACCAAATGATGCGCAAATACAGCGCCAAGGTTGACCTCTGTAAGCTCAGGCCATGCGAAATCCTCCTTGGGAATAATGTCTCTGATAGCCAGACACCAAAATAGAAGCTCGGACACCCTCATCTTGTTTGGTTCCATCTTGCACAAGAGAGTGGTGCTCAGGATCCTAACCAAACATCGTAGGACCGGGTGTTATATATCCATTTGAGTGGACTCCTTAGAGTAATAAGCACCATTCCCGAAATGCTCCCAAAATGTCTGCATGTCAGGATGCTGCGTGGGAAGAGTAACCCTCCTGCAATCCCGCGGAAATCCGTAGATGTCACAGAGATCAGGGAGTGGTAACCTGTACCTCACTCCACAAGCCATGAAAGTCAAAGTACCCTCATGTGCATCCTGGAGAACCTCGTCCTAGTAGTAAACGCGAACTGTCGCCATGAACTGACGAACCAAGGCCGGGTAAAGATCATACTGCTGAGTGGCCATCCGGCCAAGACCAATCTTCTCAAGCAAACGGGCCAACTCCGCGTCAAGGCCCGAGCGACGCATGGAGACCCCGTCAACAAACTGAGTAGGCTCTATAACAACTCTCAACCACGCGTTATAGTGTAGCGTGTCATAATCATCCCATTCCTCCATGATCACCCTGTACAACCTCTTTCTCCGTCTTGTTCCAATCTCGATGACAAGGGATCCTGGCCTTCTCGCTCAGCATAGGCCAAGGACCTCTGCGTGGGGTTACATGAACATCAGGAGCAGATGGATCAGAGGTCGATGCGTCTGAAGTTCTTGCTCTCTTTGGCCTAGATGCCATCTGCAAACAAAGACAGAAAGACACAGCATAAATCCAACACCTCTCAGCAATCACAGCAAATTCTTATCATCAGACACGAATGGTGTCGATCGATACTAGAGGGTATCGATTGACACCCTAGACATTTCCACTTCATCGAATTTCCACAATCCAAATTATCCAAGAGTTGAAACTAAAGGCAATTGAATGTAAGGCAAGGTGCGAAACTACTCTAGAGCATCTCAGCAAATGACCATTGTCAAGAAAAACAAGTGCTAAGGAGTAAAATCTCACAAACCTCAAACCCAAAAATCGGACTGAAAAGGTGGAATTTTGAATACATACCTTTACTGATTGAAGAAACAAATGCTAGACGGAGATAGAGGATGAAAATCTAATGAATCTAGGCACTTGAATCACCAAAATCGGTGAAGAAATTAGAGAGATGTGATTTGAGAGGAAGAAGGAGGCGGTATCGATCGATGGAGAAGAAAGAAGAGAGAGAAAAACCCGAGGGTTTTAAAAGAAAACTTACATGCCCGCACGGTGTCGATCGACACCGCATAGTATCGGTCGACACTTGTTGACCAATTCCTGCTCTTTCTCCGTGATTGTGGTATCGATCGACACGAACTGGTGTCGATCGATACTACTCCTTTTAATCTGCTTCACGTTAAGACACAAGACACAAAACACAAAACTAAAAATAAAAACAAAAAGAAAAGACTTATGTACAGACTCACCAGTGGGTTGCCTCCCACCAAGCGCTTGTTTTAAGTCAGTAGCTTGACTCTGCCTCAGGTGATCAGTCAGGAGAAAATTGAGAACTTACTCCCAGGCAAGTTCTACAACTAGACACTTCCAGCTTCAGAGTTCTGCTCAACATGCTCTCCACAACCTCCTTTCCTTTCTCTTTCAGCTCCGAAGTAAGAATGACTCTAGCCTTAGAGAATGGTTTTGAAGTTCCTTTGCACTTCACCTTGTATTCAATCGAATCCCCATCACACTTCTGAGGGATTAAAGTCATAGAAGCAGCACCCTTCACTCCTTTGCTCTTCACCTTCTTCTTTGCCTTAGTCTTTTTGATTACTTTCTGGGTGATGATAGGAGGACGATCTGAGACGTCTATGACAGTTGGTTCATCAGGAGGATCTTCCAAAAGATCAACTACCAACGTCTCTCCTGTAACAAGGGTGATGCAAGAGATATGCGAGGGAGTTCCTCTAGTAGGAATGGCTTTGTAGTACACCTCCTTGTCAATGTATGAGAACGAGATTCTCATGCTGGGTGTATTCATAATGGTACCAACCGTAGCTATAAACGGTCTTCCAAGAATCAACTGCGTACTAGATTTTGCACTCATCTCCACAACCTGAAAATCAGTAGGAACCAGACAATCTCCTACTGCAACCATCAAATCAGGGATTGTACCATATGGAAGTGAGGTGGAATAGTTCGCGAATGTGATAGATTTCTTGGGAGATCGAATATCAGCTCCCAATCTCTCTGCAATTGCCCTTGACATGACATTGATGCTAGCCCCTGAGTCAACGAGAGACTCTTGGAATTCAACTCCAGAGATAGAGCATGGAACTGAGAATATTCTTGGGTCTTCCATCTTGGTCAACTGACTCAGTGGTAGTGACTTCCTTCGTGCCTTGATAAAGAGTACTTCGATCTCTTCCAGAGTTTCTCTGCAATCTCGGAAGTGACTCAGTAGAGGGCGGTACTCTAGAGCTTCTTCAAAAGTCAGTGTGTGGGGAATCTTTCGTACCATCTTCTCAAAGTCAAGCAGCTGCTTTGGAGAAATGGGGTCTCTGAGGTGTCTGAATGGCATGGGGTATGGCGCCTTAGGTATGTAAACCCTTTCTGCACTCAACTCGGGTTTTGTTTCAACAACTGAACTGGTATCGACCGACACATGGGTTGTGTCGATCGATGTTTTCGATCTGGAATCGTCTCTGGCAGAACTTTGGACGTGTGTCGATCGATACAAGGGAGTATCGATCGACACGGTGGTGGTGTTCGAAATTTCATCGTCAATGACGTGTTCGTTCTGTGAATGAACCATCAGTCCCTTGACAGTTGCTGCAGTATGAGCTACTTGCGTTTCCAGCATCTTCTGATGAGTACTAAGGGCCTCGATCCTTCCATTCAAATCCTTGTACAAAACATCTATCTTTCCATTGATATCTACTATGATATGCTGCTGTCCTTGAACCAGTTCTTCAAACATAGATTCAATCTTGCTCTCAGAAGTTTTGGGCGGTGTGGATGGGCATTGATACCTTTGATCTTAAAATCCAACTCCATCAATGTAGTTAACATATTCCACTTCATCCTCTTCAGCAAGATGAACAGCCTTCTGCTGCTTGCTCATCAACAAATTATGTACCGAATCCAGCTTTGCATGCATTTTAGCAATCTGCGATCCATCAACACCTCCGTGCAGCCATTTCCGCTCGAGATCAGCACTCTTGGCGCTATTGCTAGACGCCAAGTTCTCAATGAGCACATACGCATCGTTAGGATACCTCGTGTAGAAATTTCCATTGCTCGCGGAATCTAGAGCCATCTGATACCTCCAATCAATCCCTCCGAAGAAGATTCCCAGCAACCGAACCTGAATAAATCCGTGATGTGGACAATCCCTCTGAAAAGATCTGAATCGCACCCAAGCAGCCTTAAGTGCCTCTGTCGGTCCTTGAGAAAACTGAGAGATCTTGTTCCTGAGCTCCTCGGATCTCGCATCATCGAAGAAGTTGTTCAAGAAAGCAGTCTTAGTCTCTTCCCAAGTAGGCAGTGATCCAGGAGGTAACTGCTTCAGCCAGTAAGTCGCATCTCCACCAAGAGAGTATGGGAAGAGCTTTCAGAAAAGGTAATCATAGGATACTCCATGGCACTTGATGCTTGTAACCAAATCCTCAAACCTCTCAATGTGATCCATAGGGTGTTCATGATAAAGACCATGAAAAAGGAGCTGACCCATAAGAGTGTAGTATGCAGGCTTCAGCTCAAAGTCATTCCTCTGAAATGGTGGAGTGTGAATCGCTGATCGATTGTCATAGAACTGATCAGGCCTGTTGTACTCACCAATTGTTGTACCACGATTAACCACACCATTCCCAACATTCACAACTGCTGCAGGGACAATGATGTTTCCAGCTTCATCAAGTCGTTGCCCTCTCTCATTATACAATTGACATCCTCGGTCCATATAAGCACCAGAAGCATCCTGAATCAAAATCATTGTATTGTTGTTCATCTCTCCTTGCCTTTTTGCTTTTCTGTTTGTACGTTCTAACTGTGCTAGCTGCTCGTTTGACAGGTCAACTAGCGGAGTGTTCTTGTTCCTTCTGGTTTCACAAAGAGGCATGCACCTGAAACGCAAAAAATCAAGAACGTAAGTAACCCAAATTCACGACTGGTATCGACCGATACCAGTAGGGTGTCGATCGATACTCGTCGATTTAGACTAAATTCTAAGCTAAAATCTAATGGCGAAATTGAGTCCCTGGCAACGGCGCCAAATTTGATATGCTCAAATTAATACCCTATAAGTAATAAAGCAGTTGTTGTAATATATGTAGGGGTCGAACACAAGAACTCAGGATAACACACAATAGATTAAATAGATTCGAATTAAGCTAAACCAAAAGATATAATTGAAAGCAATACGTAAATTAAACAGATGTAAGTTCAATTGGAGAAAGATAGGTTCAGGGTATTTCTCAGGAAATCAATGAATGCAGATAAACTAACTAGTCATGATTCAGATTTAGCGCGGTTCTTGAACTCAAATCACTAAAGTATAGCTAACCAACTTCCGTTGGTAAAACTATCTAAGTCTAAATCCTAGAATTCCAAATCTCTTTGCGAATCCTAAAATCTAAACCAGCTTTTTGTTCAAGTTTGATTTGTTCACAAAATAACAAAACCAAATCTCTTTGCGAATAGTTATTTTGCTCACCCTAAGTTCTATCAGGTAATTAATCGCACTCTCGTGCCTAATCAATTATCCTAAGATCTAAGTTCCAGATTTGTCAACCTAGAATTAGCTTTGAGAATAACCTATGGTGAAGAACTAATTCAGATGGTGAATCCTAATCAACTAATCAACCTAGCATTCAGAGAAAACCCTTATGAGAACCCTAAACCTAAAGTGGATCTACTCAGACATGGAGAATGAAAACAACATGATTGAATAGATCATCAAAGAAATCAATAAGAAACAGGAGTTCAGAGTTGTCTCTCCAAAAACCAAAGTAAAATCAAGCGTTGAATAAAACTTAGCCATCAAAATGGCTGTAAAACCTAATAAATAACCTAAGACACGTTTTGGGGCTTCTTGTAAATAATAAAGTCTTATGTGCAATTTTGCAATTCTTCAACTCTTGGAAAAGTCGCGACTCGTATCTTGCTGCAGTGAGTATCGACCGATACTAGTCAGTATCGATCGACAATGAGGCTTCAAATCGGGTACTCAGCTACACGAACTTCTGCTTTGCTCTAAAATACTCCAGAAAGCTCCAATATTTCCAATTATGCTCCAAACGTGTTAAAACCTGTAAAAGACTCTATGACACTACAAAATAGTAGAAAGACTCTATAAAACGGACTTATATCATGGCTTAAAGGCGGTAAAAACCATGATATATCAACCATAATACTTCAAAATCTCCAATTTAGCTCCAAACGTACCTAAACCTGTAAAGACTCTGAAAATACTAGAAAGACTCTATAAATAAGACCTATATCATGGTTAAAAGCGGGTAAAAACCATGATATATCAACTCCCCCAGACTTAGCATTTGCTTGCCCTCAAGCAAACAGAAAGCTAAACTAGAGAAAGAGGTTTGAAAAACACGGAGACTCACTTGTTCTTGAAACATTGCAATGACCTTTCTTCTTAGTGCTCCACATATCACCTAACCAGTTCCAAATCTAACCACCATGTACTTCTCCGTAGACATTCGTAGCTCCCCAAAATCCACACATAATTTCGCAGCATTGTCCAATAAAGCCCTCATCGCCAGTTTCATCGTTGTAATAAATGCCAAGACTCTTTCCCATACGATATCATGACAAAAGAACCACCCAATTTTCACAGTTTTTGGTATTGTTTCCTCTCCCCCCAGACTTATTTCACAACATGTTCTCTTGCATATACATATTAATGTTTGAGACGCGAGTATTGATGGTGTTTGCCACCGAATCCCCGATTCTTTCCTCAAAATGTATCGAAGGTGTAAGCGAATAATGGTATCACAGGAAATTTTCCTAACCTCGCTTCCAACCTTTGTGTGATCATTTCTTTTCAAGTAGAATAATGGGATCGTTGGAAATTTTTCTAGCCCTCTACTGAGAAGAAAATCATTTCATCTTTTCATGCCTTAACTTATAACAAGGTAGACAAATACCATTACTTTCTACACATGGGTTCCTTTGTCAGATATGAATGAAGAATCAAGCTCTATGGACGTCGACCACATCGATGAAGTGCAAAGAATTAGCTCAGGCTTGGATGAACTTTGCTGGAAACATGGGCGTCTTCTAGTTAACTGGTCAGCCTTTGAATTTTTCATTAGTCCGATCTAGAACTGATTTTGTAACAATGGTCACTTAGAAGTGAAGTCAGAACAATAGATTCAATAAAAAGATCATAGTCTCCAACAGGTTTTGACTCAATAAAATGATTTTTGACTCAAAAACGACTGACTCTAAGAAAAACAAACACACTGTCAGCAACTTCCTCCCCCCAGACTTAAACAACACTGTCCCTAGTGTTATCTGGTCTAGAGTCGGTAAAAGAAACCAAAAGAACAGAGTGCAGGTGAAAATCAAAGAAGTTACCGGATTGGGGTAGGGGTGTCGACCGACACACAGCACGGGTATCGATCGATACCAGGCTTAGGTCGACACATGTAACTCTTTTCATCAATTTGATAAGCTCAACTCCTTTGTCGCGCAAGTGGTGTCGATCGATATCATTACTGGTATCGCTCGACACAGCTCCTTTGTAACTGATTCACGCAAAACACAAGACACAAAACCAAAAACCAAAAGAAATACAAAAATTATGTACAGACTCACCAGTGGGTTGCCTCCCACCAAGCGCATGTTTTACGTCACTAGCTTGACTTTGGATCATGTATTAGTCAGGATAAGAATGAGAACTTGCTCCAAAACAAGCTCCACAACTAGACATCTACAGCTTCAGAATTCTGCTCAACATACCCTTCACAACATCCTTTCATTTCTCTTCCAACTCTGAAGTGAGAATATCTCTAACTTTAGAGAATAGTTTCGAAGTTCCCTTGCACTTCACCTCATATTCAATCCAATCTCCATCACACTAATGAGGGGTTAAAGTCATATAGGCATCACCCTTGACTCTTTTGCTCTTCACCTTCTTCTTTGCCTTAGCCGTTTTGATGTCTCTCTTCGTGGTGATAGAAGGATTATCTAAAACGTCTATGACATTTGGCTCATCATAAGGCTCTTCCAAGAGATCAAAAATCAACGTCTCTCCTGTAACAACGATGATGCAAGAGACATGTTTGGGAGCTCTTCTAGAAGGAATGGCTTTGTACGAGACATCTTTGTCAATGTATGAGAACGAGATTCTCTTACTGGGCGTGTCTATAACTGCACCAACTGTAGCCATGAAATGTCTTCCAAGAATCAAAGGTATATTAGAACTTTCGCTCATCTCCACAATCTGAAAATCAGTAGGAACCAGACAATCTCCTACTTTAACAAGCAAATTAGGGATGGTACCATATGGAATTGAGGTTGAAAAGTTCACGAATGTGAGAGTCATCTTAGCAGATCTAATATCACCAATTCCCAACCTCTCTGTAATTGCCTTTGACATAACATTGACGCTAGACCCTGAATCAACGAGAGACTCTTTGAATTCAACTCCAGAGATAGAGCATGGAACCGAAAATTTTCCTGTGTCTTCTCTCTTAGTCAACTGCTTCATTGGTGGTGGTGTGCTTCTTGCCTTGATGAAGACAGCCCTGATCTCTTCTAGAGTTTCTCTGCAATCTCGGAAGTGCCCAAGCAAAGGGCGGTTTTCCAACGCTTCTTCAAAAGACATCGTATGGGGAATTCTTCTTACCATCTTCTCAAAACCGAGCAACTTCTCTGCAGTAATGGGATCTCTGAGATGTCTAGGTGGATTAGGATATGGCACCTTA
This sequence comes from Eutrema japonicum, assembly GCA_030161315.1. NCBI lineage: Eukaryota > Viridiplantae > Streptophyta > Magnoliopsida > Brassicales > Brassicaceae > Eutrema > Eutrema japonicum. The sequence continues at coordinate 17,117,741 of BSQW01000012.1, read as the reverse complement.
GGCTTGTAAACATTCTCCTCAACAATCTTCGGTGTTTTCACAATTTCTAGCTCAGTCTGCGAGGGGTGTCGACCGACACCAGATTAGTGTCGATCGACACAAGTAGTGGTGTCGATCGACACAGGTAGTGGTGTCGATTGACACAGGTTGGTGTCGATCGACACAAGTAGTAGTGTCAATCGACACATCCGTATAAGGCTCAAAATCACCTTTAACCTCTTCTAACTCCACGAATTTTTCTGCATTCAAACTCTTTCCGATCACGCACCGGCCGTCGGACCAGGGTGGGGCCCACGTGCCGAGAGAGGGCATGGGGCCCAGGTAGGGGCGGTCGGGGCGTTATAAGTGGTATCAGAGCCGAACCCAAACACGTGTGTGAAGTCAGGTGGGCTCACACCGTCTAGGGTGACGATCCTGGTGCGCAACGAGGACGTTGCGCTCTATGAGTGGGGGTGATTGTAACATCCCGATTTCTTGTATATGCGGAGAGGCTTATAAGAATTGATTTGGCTACCTATGTCACCAAAGTGCACTTACCTTTTCCGATCACTTGCCCGTAAGAACTCCAGAGTTAAGGGTGCTTGGGCTGGAGTAGTCTAAGGATGGGTGACCTTCCGGGAAGTGATTCGCGGTAGCGTGTGAGTGAGGACAAAACACGAGGAAAGGTCACGTGGTGATTGCAGGGTCAGTAAACAAGTATTACAAGCCTCCCGGACTAACGCACCGGCCGTCGGACGAGGGTGGGGCCCACGGGCCGGGAGATGTCGTTGGGGCCCACAGGTAGGGGCGGTCGGGGCGTTATAAGTGGTATCAGAGCCGAACCCAAACACGTGTGTGAAGTCAGGTGGGCTCACACCGTCTAGGGTGACGATCCTGGTGCGCAACGAGGACGTTGCGCTCTGTGAGTGGGGGTGATTGTAACATCCCGGTTTCTTGTATATGCGGAGAGGCTTATAAGAATTGATTTGGCTACCTATGTCACCAAAGTGCACTTATCTTTTCGGGAACTTGTCCAGAGAGAACTCCAGAGTTAAGGGTGCTTGAGCTGGAGCAATCTAAGGATGGGTGACCTTCCGGGAAGTGATTCGCGGTAGCGTGTGAGTGAGGACAAAACACGGGGAAAGGTCACGTGGTGATTGCAGGGTCAGTAAACAAGTCTTACGAGCCTCCCGGACTAACGCACCGGCCGTCGGACGAGGGTGGGCCCACGGGCCGGGAGATGTCGTTGGGGCCCACAGGTAGGGGCGGTCGGGGCGTTATAGCACTGGCCTCTTTACAACTTATTAAGGTGATTGCATTGACGTATTCATTCTGTGAATGAACCATCTTTCCCTTGACAGCTGCTGCAGTCTGAGCTATTTGAGTTTCCAGCATCTTCTGATGAGTGTTGAGAGCCTCGAATTTTCCATTCAGGTATGTGTACATAGCATCCATCTTCCCATTAAAATCCACTGTCATCTTCTGATGTCCCTCAAGAAGCTGTTCAAGCATAGACTCAACCTTGCTCTCTGTGGTTTTAGCAGGTGGAGATGGGTAGGACGAATTCCCATAGGTTCTATTGTACCCTCCTTGCTGAGCATGGTTGGTGAAGTTTCTGTTGTTGTTCTGGTGGTATTGATTTCTCTGACCTTGAAAACCAGAACCACCAATGTAGTTAACACCTTCCACTTCATCCTCATTGAAGTTTTCAACCTCATCAGCAAAATGAACAGCCTTCATCGTCTTTCCCATCAAGAGATTGTGCACTGAATCCAACTTAGTTTGAACCTCAGCAATCTGCGATCCATCCATACTCTCAGTCTGCTTTCTTCGCTCAAAGTTTGCATTCTTGGTGCTATTGCTAGATTCCAAGTTCTCAATAAGCACATAAGCATCATCAAGATATTTGGTGTTGAAGTTCCCATTACTCACAGTATCTAAGGCCATCTGATACCTCCAATCAATCCCTCAGAAGAAGATACCCAGCAACTGAACATTGGTGAACTCGTGATGTGGACAATCCCTCTGATATGATCTAAATATGGTCCAAGCAGCTTTGAATGCCTCAGTCGCTCCTTGGGAAAATTGGGAGATCTTATCTCTAAGCTCCTCAGACCTTGCGTCATCATAGAAATTATTCAAGAAAGCATTCTTGGTCTCTTCCCAGGTAGTCAGTGATCCAGACGGCAACTGCTTAAGCCAATAATTTGCATCTCCACCAAGAGAGTATGGGAAGAGCTTACAGAAGAGGAAATCATTGGACACTCCATTGTATTCGATACTAGTAACCAAGTCCTCAAACTTCTCAATATGATACATCGGGTGTTCATGAGAAAGACCATGAAAAGGGTGCTGACCCACAAGAGTGAAGTATGCAGGTTTCAGCTCAAAGTCATTCCTCTGAAAAGCAGGAGGTTGAATCGCAGAACGATTGGAATAAAACTGATCAGGCATGTTGTACTCACCAATTGTTCTCCCACGATTAACCACATCATTCCCAACATTCACAACAACTGCAGGGACAACGACGTTTCCATCTCCATCAAGTCGTTGCCCTCTCTCATTGCACAATTGACCCTCTTGGTCTCTCAGGGATCCATCATCATCACGAGTCAATACAAATGGATTGTTCATCTCTGCTGGCCTCTTTGTTTTCATGTTTGCACGTTCCAAGTTTGTTGGCTCCTTGTTGCAAAGATGAACTAGCTGAGTGCTCTTGTTCTTCGGGGTTTCGCGAGTGGGCATACACCTAAAACACAAAAGACAAGGCACGTAAGTAACAAAGAAACGACAGGTATCGACCGATACCAACAAAGGTGTCGATCGATACCAACGCACTTAGTCGAAATTCTTGACTAAAATCTAATGGTGAATTTATAGTCCCCGGCAATGGCGCCAAATTTGATAAGCTCAAATGTAATACCCTAAATTACTAACACCTTTGTCGATTGTAGTATTTAGGAGTCGAATCCACAGAGACTCAAGAATCACACAATAGATTATATAGGTTCGAATCAAGCTAAGTAAATCAATAAGATAGGAAGCAATAACGTAAATCAAGGGTTGTAAATTGAATGGAGGAAAGATAGGTTCAGGGTATTTCTCAGGAAATCAGAAAATGCAGATAAACTAATTACTTAGGATTCGGGTTAAGTCCGGTTCTTGAACTAAAATCACTAAGCTATAATTAACCAACTGTCGTTGCGAGAATTATCTAAGTCTAAGTCTCAGAATTCCAAATTTCTTTGCAAATCGTAAAGATTAAACTAGCTTTAAGTCCAGGTTCAATATGTTCGCAAAACAACTAAACCAAATCTTTTTGCAGATAGTTATTTTGCTCACCCTAAGTTATATCATATTATTAATTGCACTGTCGTGCCAAATCAATTAACCTAAGATCTAAGTTCTAGGTGATCAATCCAGAATTAGCTTTAAGAACAACTTATGGTGAATAAACTAATTCATATTATGAACCCTAACCAATTAATTAACCTAACATTCAAGAGATCCTTTATTGAGAACCCTAAACCTAACAGGAGATCTACTCAGCCATGGAGATTGAAACAAACAACATGATTGAATAAATCTCTGAAATAAATAAATAAGTAGAAAGAAAACAAGGGTTCAAAATCTTCTCTCGGACGAACAGATTTTCAGACTTGTCTCCCTCAAAAGCTCTCTCAACCAAAAACCAAAGTAGAATCAAACGTAGCCAAAAAGTGGCTGAAAACCCTAATTATAATGCTAAAACACGTTTTGGGGCTTCTTGTAATTATTAAAGTCTTCTGGACCAAAGTGTAAAATCTTCAGACTTGTAAAAAGTCGCGATCCTTCTCTTCATGCGATCAGTATCGACCGACACCATAAGTGGTATCGATCGATACACAGCTTATGTGTCGTTTGTATCGACCGACACCATAAGTGGTATCGATCGATACAAGGACCATAATACTTCAAAATCTCCAATTTAGCTCCAAACCTACCTAAACCTGTAAAGACTCGAAAAGACTCCGAAAATACTAGAAAGACTCTATAAATAAGACCTATATCATGGTTAAAAGCGGGTAAAAACCATGATATATCAAACATCAGTCTATTCTCTAAAGTGACATCGGAAATACGATCCATTCATTCTTGCTTCAAAAGCACTCCAAGTTTGCTACATTCGATATCCCCGGGTTAGGAACAAGCAAGACCCGTGGATTACAGTTACGTTGATACACCCAAGAGGAAGGGTGTATTGTTTTCCTAGCACAACCCTTTGCAGGATAACACAAATGGTAACTTAGGTGATATCGAACATTCTCTTGAAGTTGACCTTGTGGTTGCCTTCACCGTTATGGATGGAGATTACAAGGTATTTGAGGATTCTGAGGAAGAGATTGGAGAATTTGACGAGAAATCCGACTCAGCTACTTAAGATTATTCATCGGACTCTGACACTACAAGAAAACACAGTTTTTTGCGACCATTTTTTGTGACTCTTTTTTTTGTCACAAAAATGTGGAACGAAAGTGTGACTAATTTGCCACTACTCACAATGAAGAGGCAAAACAGTCGCAAATTAACGACAAAACGTAGTAGTCACAAAAGAGTCACTTATTTGCGACTGTTTAAGGACTTGTACTCGACGATATAGTTATGGTCGCAAAAGAGTCTGCAATTAAGAAGAATTAGTGATTCATGTTTTAGTCTGACTTTGTAGTCGCAAAAGTAGTCCCAAATTTGTGACTGATTTGCTTCGGTCTAGAAACTCCACTCGAATTTTTTAAAGAAATTCATCAATTTATAATTGTAAATATGTTAATATATAAGTTTTAACATAGTTTTGAACTGCTATATACACAGAATGATTGTAAAGTCATATTCAAACCCTCTAGGCTCTTGAAGTTTAGGGTTTAGGGTAAAGGTTTTTGATTTTTTAAAAAGTGTCATAAAATCGTCTTTAAATACCCACTAATTTGCTACCAACACCTGAAATTATGAATGATTTGCTTCGGTTTTGCCACTCCAGTCGATTTTTTAAAAGAAATTCATCAATATATAATTGTAATATGTTAATTTAGACGTTTTATATAGATTTGAACTATTATATAGACTGAATCACAATATTAGAGGAAAAAACTTCTAATTTCTAATATTCTAAACTTATGTTTGTTTCTACTCATAACATGTATAAGTAGTCACAAAAAAACCCAAATTTGCGACCGTTTAGCAACTCCACTCGATTGTTTTTAATAATGTCACAAAATGGTCCCAAATTTGCGACCGTTTAGCAACCGCACTCGATTTTTATAATAGTAGTCACAAAATGGTCCCAAATTTGGGACCATTTAGCAACTCCATTCGATTTTTTTAAAATCCTAAATTCTAAACCCCAACCACAAACCCTTAACCCTAAACCCTAAACCTCTAAACCTTAATCATAAAATTGAGCTAAATGTTAAATTTTAAACTAGATCTTAGACATACATATTAAAAAAATTCAACACTTACAATTTTTTTAATATAATCATTTTATATATCCTAAATTATAAACCCCAACCACAAACCATTAACCTTAAACCCTAAACCTCTAACCCTTAATCATAAACTCTAAATCTTTAAATGTAAACTAGATCTTACACATAAATATCAAATAATATACAAAAAATATTTTATCTGAAAATTGATATATTTAACTGATACATATTAAATTTTTAGATTGATTTTCATTGGTTATAACGGTCACTAAGAAAAAAATTCAAAATTTTTCAAAAAATCCAACGGTTATGAACAGTATTTACAATCTATAAATACACTTATTTTCACTCATTCATTCATATCATATATTTCATCTTCTCTAAAATATTTCTCAAATATTTTTTTTTTCTTAAATTTATTTTGTAAGAAAAATTGTTAGAAAAATATTCATGTAAACGGTTTCTATAAAATTAAAATAAAATTATGTTTCTAATAATATTACTTTTATAACAAGTTATAATATTACTGATCGACATCAAAATGCAAGAAAAAGAGATTGGTTCCTCATTGGTTACTTCATAATCACGAGGATTACACTTTAATTTATCTTTCACCGTTGATAAGATTAAATCCAACGGACACAAATCTTCTCCTAATTTTTCTTCTTCACTTAACACTTTGCTTATCCGACACAAATCCAACGGACACAATTGGGATTTACACTACACCAAAACAGCGTTTTTCCTACTGCAAAAACAGTCGGGAATCAGTAGCAAAACACCCTTTTACGACTGATTACCGACTGATTTCTGCGGTAGGTAAAGGTCTAGTCGCAAAAAAAATCAGTCACAAAATGGCTACTGATTTACGACTGATATCAGGCAGTCACTATTCAGTCGCTAATCAGTTGCAAACGTTTACGACTGATTAGTGACTGAATAGTGATTGAATGTTGCTACTACTACACTTGTAGTCGGTACTCAGTCGTAAAAATATACGACCGATTAGTGACTGAATAGCGACTGTAGGTTGCTACTACTTACGGTCATCGGTAATCAGTCGTTAAATATGACGACTGCGTTACGACTGAGTATCTACTAATTTTGCTACTTATTAACTACTGAAATGAGCATCGGTTTTGTATATCTTGGCATATTTACGACTGTTTACCGACTGTTTATTTAATTTTTTGGCTACTGAAAACCTACGAGTTCTTAATTTGTTTACCAGTTAAATTGGGTTGGCAATAAAACTTGAAACTCTAAACTCTAAACAGAAGTGAAACAATCTGATAAACATAAACATCAACATCAAATATTATACACCAAGCTACGAATTCATACAACAAAATAACATAACTTTCATGTTCTAAACCAAAATGGAAAAACAAGTTCTTTCCATTTCCAAAAGATAACATAAGTTTGATGTTTAAAGTTTCAAAGGAGAAAGAAGTTAGCTAAATCAGTGGAGAGGAGAGTATGGACCTTCAGCATCTGTTTCTTGGGCAAGGAAAGCGAGGAATCGGTTGTCCGTTTTCAAGAACTTGTTCACAATCGCAAGCTCGGCGGTGTGGGCCTTTTGAGCAGCTGCAAGTCGAGCATTATCTGATTCTTGCTGGGAGATATGAGCAGCTTGTTCCTCCAATTTCCTTTGAGCCGCTTCAAGCTGTTGTTGCATATGCTGGAAAGAAGCAGAGGTTTCATGGTGTTTTCCCTTTCCCTTGAGCTGATTCTTGAGGCTTCCAATGCCAAAGAGGTCTCCTCTATCGTTTGTGAATGTAGACTACGAAAAGAAAAGAAATAAAATTAATACCAAACACTATCATCAATCAAAATCAAAAACATAACAACTTAGGGAAGGAAGCAGTTAACCTGAATAAAAAGCTCGTTATCCTCTTCAATGGATAGTTGTGGATGACGACCATCAGAAATCTCTGTGGTCCCAGACTCGTGGTTAGACATCTTCTCTTGCTTTTTCTGCATATAGAGCCCAGCAACTTGCTCTGCTTTTTTATCTGCAAAGGTCCCATCCTTCTTCGTATTAGCCCTGATGAAAACCTCACCGAAACTCACTGGTCTGCCTAATTCCTCAACCTGACATGGAAATCAATCAGATTTAAACTTGAAGTGTTCATCATGCATAATAGTCTTACACTTGCAAGACCATTAGCAACCACTGTAAAGAACTCGAGAAAGAACTCAATCAGATTTAAACCTGAATAGCTAGATCACCAATAGCCAATCGAGAAAGAACTCAGTGAACTTGAAATACCGCATAACAAAATCACAGATTGAAATATAACAAAATATCACAGATTGAAAGAACTCCACAAGATACAATTCTGAACAATATTGATTGACAAGAGCAATGAATACTCAAAGGTTTCTAAGGAAATAATTCATCATAATACACTAAAACATGGTAACTTATGATTGTAACTTTGAAGTGTTGCTCATGCATAATAGTCTTACACTTGCAAGACCATTAGCAACCACTGTAATCAAGCCTCAAAGATGTCTAATGATTTTTCAAAAAATAAAGATAAACCTCAATATCCAGCCTCAAGAAATAACAACATCACATATTGAAATATCACAAAATAGTTTCAAGTGACTTACCATTTCTTGTTCGATTTGGCGGTAAGACTTCTGTCCAGAGGCATGTTTGTGAGGCCCGAGACCTTTACGGTCAGACATCCGAGCTGCTGAGGTTGTTGTACTCTTTGTTATTTGTTCATCAGTCCTCCAATGTGCTTTCATTTCTTCCCATATCTTATCAGTGATCCATCTAGGTTGGTCATCATTACTCCTTGCAGAGCTCACCATGTCTTTCAAGCGAACTTGAAGTATGGCTTCGAAATGCCCTTGAACCAAACCTGTTAAAGAAGGATCCCATCTGTGTTTTTTCTACAAACAAAAAAGAAAGATTGGTGTTAGTCTATATAAAACACATACATGTATTAAACAGAAGTTAGTGTTTAGTGTGAGAGAATGTTACCGCGAATTCAACGAACCATCGTTCTACTCTTTCCCTAGGCACAGAGGATAAACTGTAGTAGGGGCCATCAAACTTATTAGTGAAACACTTTGTAACCTGCCTGGTCAGTGAGGATCGATCAAAACCAAACCTACAAAAACCAAAGCACACAGTATCATGTAGGGTTGAGTCCGAATGATGACACAGCATCGATACTATCACAAAGCATTAGAATATATATCTTGAACAATTATCGACAACCAAAACATACTAATCTCTTAAACCTATAAAAATACAATTGTTTTCGTAGTTAAACCTATAAAAATACAATTGTTTCTCTGTAATTGATAAACCTATAAAAAGAAAGCAAGAAATTACCATGTTGAATTAGGCTGGACGAGGTCGGGATCGAGAATGGTGATTATCTTCGGCCTTGGCGCAAGTAGCAGCGAGTTCAGAGCCTCCATCTGGTCTTGGGAGAGATTAGGCTCTATCGGAGATTCGACATTAGGGAAACCTCCATCTTCTTCTACTGTGTTGTGGGAATTTTGGGCTTGAGAACTGTGATGAGATTGAGATGCTAGATATGGAGGCGATTGAGATGGTTGAACTTGAGGCGCTGCAGATGGATGTTGGTGACTCGATTGAGCTGGGCGTAGCGGATCTTCAACCGTTGGAGCTGCTCGAGTCGCGGAATAAACAGGTGCTGGAGTGTGAACCGTTGGAGATGCTCCAGAAGGTGGAGCGTGTGGATTTGCAGACGATGCACGCAGTGGAGGTTGAGCAGAATGAGATGATCTAGACGGACTAGTTGACGTCGGAAAGAGCTTCCTCGGTGGAGGGTAATCTTTGACAGACGGACGATTGTTGTTGGGGAGAACCGGCGGGACAGTTTCTGATGGAGGTTTTGGAGAGAAATCATACCGAGTGGGTAGATTGGCCGGTCTGGCTCTCGATGCTGTTAGTTTCACAAGAAGAACATTCTTCCTCTTTCCACCCATCGCAGAGTGAGAGAGACAGAATCGAGGAAGACGAAGAGAGACAGATCGAGGAAGACGAAGAGAGACAAACTCGAGGAAGGAGGAAGGAGGAAGACGATTAGGGTTTCAAATCGCAGAGAGAGGGTTTCGATAATGTCGAAGGAGGAAGACGATTAAGGGTTACAACTCGCAAATACGAAGAGATTTGGGCCAAAAATTGTCGCGGGTGAAACCAAATTTTGGCCCAAAATTTTGGAGGGTTAATTTCCCGGGTGAATGATCCGAAATTTTTGTTTTTTTTGGCCCAATCAGTCGGTAATCAGTAGGTAATTAGTAGCAAAAGTTTTTTAATTTTTTTATAAATTTTTCATGGTTTGAGAATAACCAAACATTAACAAATTTAAGACCCGATTAGGATCCGATTCCAGACCCGATTAAAATAAAAAATGGGTTTGAGAATAACCCCGCACCACGAGACTCGAACCTTGGTCTTATGTGTGGTGCGCGTTACCGCTAGGCTAGGTAACTCATTCGGGATTTATTCAACAACGCTTTTATTTAGCTAACGCTTTACCTTTGTCTTCATTAATTCGCGAAACCCTGAATTATCTTTGTCGTAAAATCCCTTTGTCTTAATTTCCCCAAATCGAAGCAAGTTAAGAACCCTAAATCGCAAAACCATGAAAGTAGCAGCTCCATAAATCTTGTTTTCGTAGAGAGTGGAAGCAAGGTAACATAACTAAATCGCAAAACCAGAGTCTTAACACAAGTACAAACTAAATTAAGTTCAAACACATAACATACACATAACATAAGTTCAAACACATAACAGAAGTTCAAAGTAAAAACCAGAGTCCATGCATTCTATAATCGGCAGCATGCTCCAGAGTCCAGGAAAGCGCTCTAGATTCAAAAACCGCCCTATCATAATTAGTACGGTGCTACACCTTCTACATCTTCATCATCAGAATCGGATAAGTTACACTGGAATTCGTCATCTGGTTCCGCATCGCCAACATCGTAATCGAGATTTACTGGATTTACTCGTAGTTGTGAATTCTCGACTACGAGATCTTCAATTGTAGTCAGCATTACATGATCATCCGTTTCTTGTTGTAAAAGAGTAGGTTCCGCGTCTACATATTCTCCTGAAATATTTTCCCTCGGGTTAACTTTAACAACATTGTGCCACACATTCTTTGGTTTCTTCTTGTATGGGTAAGGGATATAACAAACTTGATCCGCTTGAGAGGCTGTGTAATATAAATGTATAAAATCAGACATATATATAGGGTATCGAGAAAGTGATAAACGGGTGAACGTACCCAGAATAAATGGTTCGTATTTATTGTAGCTTTTCGATGGAAGAATGTCTACAATGCCACCATTACCAATCCGAGTGCCTCTACCGATCACAGGGTCATACCACTTACACTTAAAAAGTGTGATTCTCAAATTAACCACCCCCTCATACTCGAGTTCTATGATATCAGTTAAGATACCGTGGAAATCAGCTCTGTCAGCTGCATTGTTGTAATTCTCTCCAGTAACACATACACCATAGTTACATGTCTTTCTTCCCGCGCTGTTATTCTGGGTATGAAACAAATATCCTCTTGTATAGTAGATGGGCCAAGTTTTGGCCCTTTTCAGGGGTCCATGAATAATGTCGTGCACCCACGTTGGAAACGGAGTTGAGGCCTTCCAGTAAGAAACCTGCATATGAAAAGTCAATATAAAATATATTGAAGTACCAATAGTCAGATATCAAAAATTTATAGACATACATATTCTTGGATCCATGAAGGATATTCTTCAGCTCTTCTCGCCATGATTTCTTTTTCAGAGAGATCCGGATATTGTGTACTAATAAAATCCTCGAAGAAACTATGTAACACCATAAAAATATATGAGAAATCGAGTATGTAATATAAAACATTTTAAGTTAAAGCCATTACAACTTATACCTCTCAAGTGGCTCGAAATAACCACAATTTCGCAAAACGTATGCATGTGCGCATCAATAGTCTTTATCTGGAAGCCATATTTCCTGCATTTCGCCACTAGGCCGACCTACGTGAGTAAATATATCGGGGACTCCATCGAAATGATATTCGGGGACTTCACCTTCAGCAAATCGCCTTGACCTGACCAAAGTAGTGAAAATCATTTTATAAAAGCTACCAGGCGTATATATACCAAATGGCTTAGTGAACATGTGAATAGTTATAGCTTTTACCTTGATTTCGTTTGTATACTCGAGGGAAAATAGTGCTCTGTAAAATAAGATACCTCCTCCCTTAGATATGATTGAACAATCGATCCTGCTGCATATCTGTGGTTCTTTGCTTTCCCTTTCAACTTTTTGAAAAACCTTTCAAACGGGTACATCCACCTGTATTGCACGGGGCCTCCTAATTCAGCTTCGTTTGGGAGATGTATAGGTAGGTGCTCCATCACGTCGAAAAAGGATGGAGGAAAGATCTTTTCCAAATTGCATATGATTAAAACTATGTTTTGTTTAAGAATTTGGACGTGACTTTTCTGCAAAGTTCTCGAACATAAGTCCCGGAAAAATGCTCCAACCCCTACAATACAAATTGAAACAGCAAATGGTTAATATAAATTACGATAATCATATTTACGTAATTTATTTTCTTCGTAATTTATTTTCCTAAAATTATAAATTATAAGTAATTAATTAGTACCTGATAACGCAGTGTGGACGTTCCGATCTAGTAGTTCTGCAAAGATAAATGGAAGTAGCCGCTCCATAAAAACATGGCAGTCATAACTCTTCATCCCATAAAACTTTTCATTCGCCAGATCAGTACAACTAGCTAAGTCTGAAGCATAACCATCTGGGAATTTTACCGATTTTTTCACACATTCCAATAAGCTTCTTCTTGCTTCGTCTGTCAATGAGTATTCAGGAAAAGGGGCTCTACCGTCATCATCAATATGTAAGTGTGGCCGAGAACATAATTCTTCTATATCCAATCTTGACGGGATGGTGTCTTTCGATTTACCCTTCACACGCATAAGAGTATTCATGATGTTGTCAAAACAATTCTTCTCTATATGCATCAAATCGAGATTATGTCGAAGAGTGAGCTCCCTCTAGTACGGCAATTCCCAAAATATGCTTTCTTTGTGCCAGTTATGCTCTTTCCCAAAGCCAGGTTTCTTCTTATAATGACCGTTGCCACCAACATCCTCTGTTTTCGGTGGCTTTACACGTTTCAACCTGTATAAATAAATTTGCTCACTGGTTAAAGACTCTGGTGGATAGTCTTTCTTAGCGTTTCTCTTCTTCAAAAAGTCTTTTCTATTCTTCCTTAGAGGATGATCATGAGGAAGAAATCTTCGGTGACAATCGAACCAACACGTCTTTCTTCCATGCTTAAGATAAAAAGACTGTGTATCTTCCATGCAAATTGGACAAGACAATTTTCCATTGGTGGTCCATCCTGATAACATGCCATACGCCGGAAAGTCGCTTATCGTCCACAACAACACTGCTCTTAGTTTAAATTTTTGATTCAACGAGACATCGTATGCATCGACTCCAGTAGACCACAGTTCTTTTAACTCATCAATGAGAGGTCGGAGGAAGATATCGAGACTAGCTCGAGGATGATTTGGCCCAGAATTCATAATTGTTAGAAACAAGTACTCCGTATTCATGCACATAACAGGGGGTAAATTATACGGAGTCAAGATCACGGGCCACAATGAATGGTTTTTTGACATGCCAAATGGATTGAACCCATCTGTACACAATCCAAGATAGACGTTTCGGGGTTCTTCGGCAAACTGGGGATGTTGATCTTGAAAATATTTCCACTCCGCCCCATCAGACGGATGCCACATTTCTTCCTCATTTGATTCGTGCTCGGCGTGCCATCTCATTGCTGCTGCAGTCTTCTCGCTCTGATACATTCTCTTTAATCTGTCAGCAATAGGCATATACCACATACGACTATATGGTACATTGGTCCTACGGTTTTGCTCGTTAGGCATCCATCTTTTTGAATTACAAAACCGACACTTATCTAACCGCTCATCATCTTTCCAGAAGATCATACAATTGTTAATGCAAACATCAATTGCATGACATGGAAGCCCCAAATTGCGCATCAATTTGTCTGTCTCGTAATGTGAACCGGGTGCCTGGTTTCCTTCTGGTAAATAATCTGTCAAGATACCGCATACTGAATCCACTAACTTTTCACTCATATTATGATCTGCCTTATTTTGCATGATTCGAGCAGCTAAAGATAACTGCGAGTGACCTTCACGACAACCATCGTATAATGGAGTATTCGCTCCATCTAACAAGTTGTAGAATTTTTTTGAATGATTACGTACCGGTTCTTCTACATTTTGATAACTAACATCCTGATGATAGTTGTTATCAAAACTCACGCTATCACGAAACGCATCATTCACCATATCCACATATCTATCTTCTACTACATTACCCACATCATCACTCCCACTTACATGCGTCCTATCAACATAACTCGTTCCTAAATCCATATCCATTTCTTCACCATGCTTATACCAAATATAATAATCTGGCATAAATCCTCTACTATACAAATGTCTCAAAACTCTTGTACCGGGGATAAATTTCTCATTCTCGCAAACAAGACAAGGGCAGTGAAACATACCGCGATTTCTCTGCGCTAGAGGCTGGCTATTTGCAAATGCCACGAATTGATCCACCCCCGCTGTGAACTCTACCGAGAGATTTCTCGTCGCTTCATCGAACCTATTATACATCCACTCCCGGAAATTGCCATAATTGTAATTTCCCGACATTCTAAGTTGAGAAACCTTATTCTCTCTTTGATTTGTGTTTATAAACTCTTTCTTTGCTTTGTGTTTCTACAATTGTGACAAGAAAATTCGCGTATGCCAAATATATAGAAAATTTCCCGACTGATTCCCGACTGATTTCCGACTGATTTCCGACTGCAAATCAAAATAGGTACACCAACCACCAAATTAATTAAACGTGATTTACAACTAATTTTTGCTACTGATTTGCTACTGTTCTATATGATGTGGACATCGGTATCAAGACAGCCCACGGAACGACTACCACCTCAGAAAGAGACTGTACTGTGCGTACGGCAGGCTTAGACCCTGATCCTATTGGCGACAGCAGGACCTTTCTTGTTGTTGGGACAGTTGCGCCTAAGCTACTAACTGAGGGATCACACTTTCATCGACAAAGTGACTATAGCCAGCACGCTGATCAAATCCCTCAGTCCCAATTCAAGAAGACCGACGATGAAGGCATTTTCCCTAAAACTGAGGGAAAACTTACCGGAGCTGAACTGAGGAATCCGTGCATCAAATCAACCCGGGGAAACCATTTCTCTCGACCAACCAACCATGATGAAGACCCTGGTCAAGTCCCTCAGTTGCATTTCAACCGATTCCAAAACTCCCATTTGCAAGCTTTAGCCGAGAGAAGAAAGCGCATGCCAGACGACCGACCGGACGACCTGATCGTCACTGAGGGAAACTACTTTCACCGACCTAAATCACCTCTTAGAACCAATGGTCGAAGCAGAATCCCATTTGGACGAGCCAATCTTTCGGTGGCCCCTAAAGCCGCCTCTAGGCCATCATACGAGCTCAAATCACAACCCAACTTCAACTTTGATGAAGCAGGCCATTTCAGCTTCAAGATTCATCGACAAACCATCTACAATATTGTGTTTGATCGTGGACGAATGCCCTTTGAACAAACTCAACCAAAAGTTCCCCGAAGCACTCCATTCGGACCCTACCGGGAGACGTATCGTGAGTTCAAAGATGAACTCCATTATTTTAGAGTTGCTGCAGGATCTCAAGTCATTGGAGATCACCTTAGACGTGCATGGAAGAGAAAATCACGTTCATACTATACTTGGCGCGTTCACACTAAGAAAAAGCCACATGGACCAAGACTTGCCTTAAACGGACCCGTTCACACTTGGGTTCACAATGGTCGCAATACAGGGAATAAAACTCGTGGCCCCACTTGGAAGAAGCGCCCTCCAAGGCTTCTAGAAGATCAACCAAGGCCGAAATCCACTTTCCTTTTTCTACGCCAAGGCATTAACATGCAACGGCTATTTTTCTATTCAATTCGCAATCTTTGCTTTCCTTATTTCTTTTATGGCCGTTTTGTACGAGCTCCTATAAAGCTCAGCCTTTGCTCATTGTAAACAACACGCTTTCTCCTAAGAATTAATCGAAACTTTTAGTTTTCTCTCAAAGACTTGTCTTTGTGTGTTTTCATTTCAAGTCTAGTGTGGATTCACTTTGCTTGTGTGATTTGCGAGTCTAATAACTTGTGGATTCAAGTTGTTCTATTCGTGATTGAGTGTGGATTCATTCAACAAATCTCCATCTCTACCTTCGGCCACTTCCGCGAAAAGCTTGGAATCTCTCGATCATCGTGTGGTTATAATTTCGGTGGATTCCGAGGCTTATATCATATGATGTGGACATCGGTATCAAGACAGCCCACGGAACGACTACCACCTCAGAAAGAGACTGTACTGTGCGTACGGCAGGCTTAGACCCTGATCCTATTGGCGACAGCAGGACCTTTCTTGTTGTTGGGACAGTTGCGCCTAAGCTACTAACTGAGGGATCACACTTTCATCGACAAAGTGACTATAGCCAGCACGCCGATCAAATCCCTCAGTCCCAATTCAAGAAGACCGACGATGAAGGCATTTTCCCCAAACTGAGGGAAAACTTACCGGAGCTGAACTGAGGAATCCGTGCATCAAATCAACCCGGGGAAACCATTTCTCTCGACCAACCAACCATGATGAAGACCCTGGTCGAGTCCCTCAGTTGCATTTCAACCGATTCCAAAACTCCCATTTGCAAGCTTTAGCCGAGAGAAGAAAGCGCATGCCAGACGACCGACCGGACGACCTGATCGTCACTGAGGGAAACTACTTTCACCGACCTAAATCACCTCTTAGAACCAATGGTCGAAGCAGAATCCCATTTGGACGAGCCAATCTTTCGGTGGCCCCTAAAGCCGCCTCTAGGCCATCATACGAGCTCAAATCACAACCCAACTTCAACTTTGATGAAGCAGGCCATTTCAGCTTCAAGATTCATCGACAAACCATCTACAATATTGTGTTTGATCGTGGACGAATGCCCTTTGAACAAACTCAACCAAAAGTTCCCCGAAGCACTCCATTCGGACCCTACCGGGAGACGTATCGTGAGTTCAAAGATGAACTCCATTATTTTAGAGTTGCTGCAGGATCTCAAGTCATTGGAGATCACCTTAGACGTGCATGGAAGAGAAAATCACGTTCATACTATACTTGGCGCGTTCACACTAAGAAAAAGCCACATGGACCAAGACTTGCCTTAAACGGACCCGTTCACACTTGGGTTCACAATGGTCGCAATACAGGGAATAAAACTCGTGGCCCCACTTGGAAGAAGCGCCCTCCAAGGCTTCTAGAAGATCAACCAAGGCCGAAATCCACTTTCCTTTTTCTACGCCAAGGCATTAACATGCAACGGCTATTTTTCTATTCAATTCGCAATCTTTGCTTTCCTTATTTCTTTTATGGCCGTTTTATACGAGCTCCTATAAATCTCAGCCTTTGCTCATTGTAAACAACACGCTTTCTCCTAAGAATTAATCGAAACTTTTAGTTTTCTCTCAAAGACTTGTCTTTGTGTGTTTTCATTTCAAGTCTAGTGTGGATTCACTTTGCTTGTGTGATTTGCGAGTCTAATAACTTGTGGATTCAAGTTGTTCTATTCGTGGTTGAGTGTGGATTCATTCAACAAATCTCCATCTCCATCTCTACCTTCGGCCACTTCCGCGAAAAGCTTGGAATCTCTCGATCATCGTGTGGTTATAATTTCGGTGGATTCCGAGGCTTATATCATATGATGTGGACATCGGTATCAAGACAGCCCACGGAACGACTACCACCTCAGAAAGAGACTGTACTGTGCGTACAGCAGGCTTAGACCCTGATCCTATTGGCGACAGCAGGACCTTTCTTGTTGTTGGGACAGTTGCGCCTAAGCTACTAACTGAGGGATCACACTTTCATCGACAAAGTGACTATAGCCAGCACGCTGATCAAATCCCTCAGTCCCAATTCAAGAAGACCGACGATGAAGGCATTTTCCCCAAAACTGAGGGAAAACTTACCGGAGCTGAACTGAGGAATCCGTACATCAAATCAACCCGGGGAAACCATTTCTCTCGACCAACCAACCATGATGAAGACCCTGGTCGAGTCCCTCAGTTGCATTTCAACCGATTCCAAAACTCCCATTTGCAAGCTTTAGCCGAGAGAAGAAAGCGCATGCCAGACGACCGACCGGACGACCTGATCGTCACTGAGGGAAACTACTTTCACCGACCTAAATCACCTCTTAGAACCAATGGTCGAAGCAGAATCCCATTTGGACGAGCCAATCTTTCGGTGGCCCCTAAAGCCGCCTCTAGGCCATCATACGAGCTCAAATCACAACCCAACTTCAACTTTGATGAAGCAGGCCATTTCAGCTTCAAGATTCATCGACAAACCATCTACAATATTGTGTTTGATCGTGGACGAATGCCCTTTGAACAAACTCAACCAAAAGTTCCCCGAAGCACTCCATTCGGACCCTACCGGGAGACGTATCGTGAGTTCAAAGATGAACTCCATTATTTTAGAGTTGCTGCAGGATCTCAAGTCATTGGAGATCACCTTAGACGTGCATGGAAGAGAAAATCACGTTCATACTATACTTGGCGCGTTCACACTAAGAAAAAGCCACATGGACCAAGACTTGCCTTAAACGGACCCGTTCACACTTGGGTTCACAATGGTCGCAATACAGGGAATAAAACTCGTGGCCCCACTTGGAAGAAGCGCCCTCCAAGGCTTCTAGAAGATCAACCAAGGCCGAAATCCACTTTCCTTTTTCTACGCCAAGGCATTAACATGCAACGGCTATTTTTCTATTCAATTCGCAATCTTTGCTTTCCTTATTTCTTTTATGGCCGTTTTGTACGAGCTCCTATAAAGCTCAGCATTTGCTCATTGTAAACAACACGCTTTCTCCTAAGAATTAATCGAAACTTTTAGTTTTCTCTCAAAGACTTGTCTTTGTGTGTTTTCATTTCAAGTCTAGTGTGGATTCACTTTGCTTGTGTGATTTGCGAGTCTAATAACTTGTGGATTCAAGTTGTTCTATTCGTGGTTGAGTGTGGATTCATTCAACAAATCTCCATCTCCATCTCTACCTTCGGCCACTTCCGCGAAAAGCTTGGAATCTCTCGATCATCGTGTGGTTATAATTTCGGTGGATTCCGAGGCTTATATCATCTGGTATCAGAGCTCAAAAGCTCCTATCCCCCAGGTTGTGTTCATCCAACCTTTATCTTTCAATTTTCTGTTTTGTTTTGTTTCATTCGTTATATCAAAAAAAATTTCTGCTTACCGTCTGTTTTGTTTTAATTTTCATAAAATCATAAAAACTCATAAAAACATTTCGTCTGTTGGATTTGCTTGTTAACCCATCATAGAAAAATATAAAATTGTTTCAGGAATTTTAGAAGTTGATTTAATAATTTTAGATCCAGCAAAACTGAACCGGAAAATTCCTGTGCGTAAAACAGTTTTTGTGTTCTTGTTGTTTCATTTTTTTTTTAAAAACTCATAAAAACTCAGAAAAAAATAAAAGCAAGAAACTTTCCTTTTGTTTATTTGGACATTCAAATTAATTTAGACAAAAAAAAAAAAAGGGGAAAACCATCGTTTTGAATTTGCCATTTATTTCTTTCCTTTTCCCCCTTATTCGCATCCTTTCCTTTAAGAAACACCACGATTCTAAATTATTCCTTTGCTTTATTCTTTTGCGAGGTGTAAGGATCAAGGAGTATCAATGGAGTGTTCGGACTCAGATGATGAATTCGAATACACTTATGAAGAATCGAACCAAGGATGGTCCGACCAAGAAAAGGACTATGAGTCCCCGCCATGGCCAGGAGATGGCTACGCGAGTTCCGGTTCGGAAGGCGAGACAAATAGTGAAGGAGAACCGTGGCATGAAGATTCAGATTTTGAAGACGAACCAGGCTGCCAAGCAAGTTCACCAAAGCCACCGGACAGCACATGGAGCCACACCTATCAAATCCCGAACAAATCTATGGTAACTTATAAATCAGATTATAAATCGGATTATGATCCTCCAATTTTTGGATTTTCAGGTGGTAGGCGTGACTGCCTAACTAGGGAAGAATTGAGAACCAGAGTAGCAAGAGAAGGCAAGCTGTACCACGGCCCAAGATCAGGCCAAGTGCAAGCCCCATTCACCCGCACCTACATAAGAAAAATCAGGTTATCTCTAGACAATAGCTATAAATATTATGGACCAGAATTCTTTGAATTTCGTGGTGAAAGATCAGGCTATCTAGAGTGGGAAAGAAGGATGGATCAGTACTTTAGGTATTATTACATTCCCGATAAAGAGAAGCTACCAATAGCACTTGGACAGCTCATCGGCGAAGCATTAAAATGGTGGGACAAACATGAGTACGCACGATGGTACTATAAGGAGCCAAAGATCAGAACGTGGGAGAACTTAAAATGGATTATGTATGAGAGATATTCACCACAAATCCTGAAACCAGCAAGCAAGACGACGCACCGTCCAAAGGAGCCAAGCCGAGAAGGCACAACTTCTAAAATTGTGCAAGACTCTAAACAAGTCAAGGATCAAAGTAAGTGCTCTGTTTTTAAAAATCCCTTAGAATTGACTTGTTATAATTGTAAGAACAGGGGACATATAGCAAAAGATTGCCCAAGAAAAAGGGCAACATCATCAAACGGAGTCCAAGCTGAAAAGTGTGTACCACAAGAAACCGTGAGAGGTGAAATCCGACCAGCAGCCCCTGGACCGGTTAAGGAGCTCATTACCATCAGCCCAGCCCCAATGGGACGTGTTCAAGAAGCCCTTAAGAAGGAACCGGAGCCATGCTCCAACTCATGGATTAAATCGCAAAAGAATCAACTTGAAAGCATTCAAGTCGCCGCTAGTAACAAGGTTAATTCTGAACTTAATGAGACTAATTCATTGTGTCGAAATACTAGTATGCTGCAATTGCCTCAAGAACAGAATGTTGAAGTAGACCTAGGTACCGAAGGAAAAATAGATAAATGCCTAAGTAATGTTCGGCAAGAAAACAAGAAAAAAGAGATTGTCTCATCCCTTAAAAATGAAACGGTCCAATCTAATTTATTTCAATCTATGACTGTGATAACACACTTGCCTCTTGTCAAAAGTGTAGAGACTATTTCAGGAACCGAGGAGAAGCAACAAGAGACAAGACGGCCAAAGATCAATGGCAACGTCGAAAGTGAAAAAGGGGATTTCACTACGACGACTACCGTCCTGCCCAAGACAATCAACAACACACCTTGGAGAGGAGTCATTGCCTCTTTGTTGATCAAAGAAGAACCACCGGATGCTCAGCATCAATCCCACCGGAACCGCAACACAAAAATTCCCCGAGGTAAATCTCTAGACCCACTTCTTTACGAAGATACTAACTTGCTCTATTTTGGTGCAGGTAAAGAAGAAGTTTCGAGGACGAAACTTTTCCAAGAGAGAGGGTATGATGTGGACATCGGTATCAAGACAGCCCACGGAACGACTACCACCTCAGAAAGAGACTGTACTGTGCGTACGGCAGGCTTAGACCCTGATCCTATTGGCGACAGCAGGACCTTTCTTGTTGTTGGGACAGTTGCGCCTAAGCTACTAACTGAGGGATCACACTTTCATCGACAAAGTGACTATAGCCAGCACGCTGATCAAATCCCTCAGTCCCAATTCAAGAAGACCGACGATGAAGGCATTTTCCCCAAAACTGAGGGAAAACTTACCGGAGCTGAACTGAGGAATCCGTGCATCAAATCAACCCGGGGAAACCATTTCTCTCGACCAACCAACCATGATGAAGACCCTGGTCGAGTCCCTCAGTTGCATTTCAACCGATTCCAAAACTCCCATTTGCAAGCTTTAGCCGAGAGAAGAAAGCGCATGCCAGACGACCGACCGGACGACCTGATCGTCACTGAGGGAAACTACTTTCACCGACCTAAATCACCTCTTAGAACCAATGGTCGAAGCAGAATCCCATTTGGACGAGCCAATCTTTCGGTGGCCCCTAAAGCCGCCTCTAGGCCATCATACGAGCTCAAATCACAACCCAACTTCAACTTTGATGAAGCAGGCCATTTCAGCTTCAAGATTCATCGACAAACCATCAACAATATTGTGTTTGATCGTGGACGAATGCCCTTTGAACAAACTCAACCAAAAGTTCCCCGAAGCACTCCATTCGGACCCTACCGGGAGACGTATCGTGAGTTCAAAGATGAACTCCATTATTTTAGAGTTGCTGCAGGATCTCAAGTCATTGGAGATCACCTTAGACGTGCATGGAAGAGAAAATCACGTTCATACTATACTTGGCGCGTTCACACTAAGAAAAAGCCACATGGACCAAGACTTGCCTTAAACGGACCCGTTCACACTTGGGTTCACAATTGTCGCAATACAGGGAATAAAACTCGTGGCCCCACTTGGAAGAAGCGCCCTCCAAGGCTTCTAGAAGATCAACCAAGGCCGAAATCCACTTTCCTTTTTCTACGCCAAGGCATTAACATGCAACGGCTATTTTTCTATTCAATTCGCAATCTTTGCTTTCCTTATTTCTTTTATGGCCGTTTTGTACGAGCTCCTATAAAGCTCAGCCTTTGCTCATTGTAAACAACACGCTTTCTCCTAAGAATTAATCGAAACTTTTAGTTTTCTCTCAAAGACTTGTCTTTGTGTGTTTTCATTTCAAGTCTAGTGTGGATTCACTTTGCTTGTGTGATTTGCGAGTCTAATAACTTGTGGATTCAAGTTGTTCTATTCGTGGTTGAGTGTGGATTCATTCAACAAATCTCCATCTCCATCTCTACCTTCGGCCACTTCCGCGAAAAGCTTGGAATCTCTCGATCATCGTGTGGTTATAATTTCGGTGGATTCCGAGGCTTATATCATCTAAGGTGATCCCCAATGACTTGAGATCCTGCAGTAACTCGAAAGTGATGGAATTCATCTTTGAACTCATGATACGACTCCCGGTAGGGTCCGAATGGAGTGGTTCGGGGAGCTTCGGGTTGAGCTTGTCCAAGGGGTATTCTTCCACGATCAAATATGCCATTGTAGATGGTTTGTCGATGAATCTTGAAGCTGGAATGGCCTGCTTCATCAAAGTTGAAGTTGGGTTGTGATTTGAGCTCGTAGGATGGCCTAGAGGCGGCTTTAGGGGCCACAGAAAGATTGGCTCGTCCAAATGGGATTCTGCTTCGACCATTGGTTCTAGGAGGTGATTTAGGTCGGTGAAAGTAGTTTCCCTCAGTGGAGATCAGGTCGTTTGGGCCGTCGTTTGGATTTGGCTCCTTTGTCTTGGCTAAAACTGTCTTCGGATAAGGTTCCTCGGCTAGAACTGGCTCCGTGGCTATATGGCTAAAACAACTCGTCCTGTTGGTCTTGTCATGGTCACTTGGTCGAGAGAACTTACTTCCTTTAGTGACGGTTAGATCGTTCGGACGGTCATCTGGCTTGGGCCTTCTTCTTTCGGCTAATGCTTGCAATTGGGCGTTTTGGAAACGATTGAATTGCAACTGAGGGACTCGACCAGGGTCTTTAGCATGGTTGGTTGGTCGAGAGAACTGGTTTTCCCGGGTTGATTTGATGCACGGTTTCCTCAGTTCAGCTCCGGTAAGTTTTCCTTCAGTTCTGGGGAAAATGTCTTCATGTCCGATTTTCTTGAATTGGGGCTGAGGGATTTGACCAAAGTGCTGGTTATAGTCACTTTGTCGATGAAAATGCGATCCCTCAGTTAGTAGCTTAGGTGCAACTGTCCCAACAACAAGAAAGGTCCTGCTGTCGCCAATAGGATCAGGTTCTAAGCCTGCCGTACGCACAGTACAGTCTCTTTCTGAGGTGGTAGTCGTTCCGTGGGCTGTCTCGATACCGATGTCCACATCATACCCTCTCTCTTGGAAAAGTTTCGTCCTCGAAACTTCTTCTTTACCTGCACCAAAATAGAGCAAGTTAGTATCTTCGTAAAGAAGTGGGTCTAGAGATTTACCTCGGGAATTTTTTTTGTTGCAGTTCCGGTGGGATTGATGCTGCGCATCCGGTGGTTCTTCTTTGATCAACAAAGAGGCAATGACTCCTCTCCAAGGTGTGTTGCTGATTGTCTTGGGCAGTACGGGAGTTTTAGTGAAATCCCCCTTTTCACTTTTGATGTCGCCATCGAGCTTTTGTCGATTTGTCTCTCGTTGCTTCTCCTCGGTTCCTGAAATATTTTCTACACTTTTGACAAGAGACAAGTGCGTTATCACAGTCATAGATTGAAACAAATTAGGTTGGACCGTTTCATTTGTAAGGAGCGAGACAATCTTTTTTTTCTCGTTTTCTTGCCGAACATTACTTAGGCGTTTATCTATTTTTCCTTCGGTACCTAAGTTTACTTCAACATTCTGTTCTTGAGGCACTTGCAGCATACTAGTATTTTGATACAATGAATTAATCTCATTAAGTTCAGAATTAACCTTGTTACTAGTCGAGACTTGAATGCTTTCAAGTGGACTCTCTTGCGATTTGAACCATGAGTTGGAGCATGGCTCCGGTTCCTTCTTAAAGGCTTCTTGAACACGTCCCATTGGGGCTGGACTGTTGGTAATGAGCTCCTTAACCGGTTCAGGGGCTGCTGATCGGATTTCATCACTCATGGTTTCTTGTGGTATACACTTTTCAGCTTGGACTCCGTTTGATGATGTTGCCCTTTTTCTTGGGCAATCTTTTGCTATATGACCCCTGTTCTTACAATGATAACAAGTCAATTCTAAGGGAATTTTAACAACAGAGCACTCACTTTGATCCTTGACTTGTTTAGAGTCTTGCACAATTTTTGAAGTTGTGCCTTCTCGGCTTGGTTCCTTTGGAAGGTACGTCGTCTTGCTTGCTGGTGTCAGGATTTGTGGTGAATATCTCTCATACATAATCCACTTTAAGTTCTCCCACGTTCTGATCTTTGGCTCCTTATGGTACCATTGTGCGTATTCTTCTTCGTCCCACCATTTTAATGCTTCGCCGATGAGCTGTCCAAGTGCTATTGGTACCTTCTCTCTATCGGGGATGGAATAATACCTAAAGTACTTATCCATTCTGCCTTCCCATTCTAGATAGCCTGATCTTTCACCACGAAATTCAAAGAATTCTGGTCCAAAATATTTATAGCCATTGTCTAGAGATAACCTGATTTTTCTTATGTAGGTTCGGGTGAATCGGGCTTGCACTTGGCCTGATCTTGGGCCGTGGTACAGCTTGCCTTCTCTTGCTATTCTGGTTCTCAATTCTTCCCTAGTTAGGCAATCACGTCTACCACCTGAAAATCCAAAAATTCGAGGATTATAATCCGATTCATAATTTGATTTATAAGTTACCATAGGTTCGGATTGTTTTGGGGTTTGATAGGTGTGGCTCCATGTGTTGTCCGGTGGCTTTGGTGGACTCTCTTGGCAGCCTGGTTCGTCCTCAACATCTGATTCTGAATAAGCATCTTCATGCCACGGTTCTCCTTCAAAACTGATTTCAGAATCAGTCTCTCCACGCCATGATAGGCTGCTATGATCATCCCCTTCCTCGCACGAGTTGTTTGATTCTTCTCCCCAATCTACCTCGGAGGTGTTAAATTCACTACTCTCGTCATCTCCACAATCCATGGCGTCTTAGTTTTGTATGTACCTCGCAAAACAAAGAGATCAGAATCGTGCTTTGAGGATATATGAAATTAAAGCAAATAACAAGAATATGGAAAGAAATAATTGGCAAATTCAAAAACGAGGGTTTCCTTTTTTTTTTTTGTCTAAATTAATTTGAATGTCCAAATAAACAAAAGGAAAGTTTCTTGTTTTTATTCTCTGAGTTTTTATGAGTTTTATAAAAAAAAATGAAACAACAAGAACACAAAAACTGTTTTTCGCACAGGAATTTTCCGGTTCAGTTTCGCTGGATCTAAAATTATTAAATCAACTTCTAAAATTCCAGAAACAATTTTATATTTTTCTATGATGGGTTAACAAGCAAATCCAAAAGACGAAATGTTTTTATGAGTTTTTATGATTTTATGAAAATTAAAACAAAACAGACGGTAAGCAGAAAATGTTTTTTTGTAGTTTTCGAAAAAAAAAACGGAAAAGCAATGAAACAAATGAAAAACTTAATCAAGGAACGAGGTAACCTGATAGATGGGAGCTTTTGAGCTCTGATACCAGATGATGTAAGCCTCGGAATCCACCGAAATTATAACCACACGATGATCGAGAGATTCCAAGCTTTTCGCGGAAGTGGCCGAAGGTAGAGATGGAGATGGAGATTTGTTGAATGAATCCACACTCAACCACGAATAGAACAACTTGAATCCACAAGTTATTAGACTCGCAAATCACACAAGCAAAGTGAATCCACACTAGACTTGAAATGAAAACACACAAAGACAAGTCTTTGAGAGAAAACTAAAAGTTTCGATTAATTCTTAGGAGAAAGCGTGTCTTTTACAGAGAGCAAAGGCTGAGCTTTATAGGAGCTCGTACAAAAACGGTCACAAAGAAATAAGGAAAGAAAATATTACAACTTAAATTGAAAACTAGCCGTTGCATGTTAATGCCTTGGCGTAGAAAAGGAAAACGGATTCTGGTCGTGATTGATCTTCTAGAAGCCTTGGAGGGCGCTTCTTCCAAGTGGGGCCACGAGTTTTATTCCCTGTATTTCGACCATTGTGAACCCAAGTGTGAACGGGTCCGCTTAAGGCAAGTTTTGGTCCATGTGGCTTTTCTTTAGTGTGAACGCTCCAAATAGGATATGATCGTGATTTCTTCTTCCATGCACGTCTAAGGTGATCCCCAATGACTTGAGATCCTGCAGTAACTCGAAAGTGATGGAATTCATCTTTGAACTCATGATACGACTCCCGGTAGGGTCCGAATGGAGTGGTTCGGGGAGCTTCGGGTTGAGCTTGTCCAAGGGGTATTCTTCCACGATCAAATATGCCATTGTAGATGGTTTGTCGATGAATCTTGAAGCTGGAATGGCCTGCTTCATCAAAGTTGAAGTTGGGTTGTGATTTGAGCTCGTAGGATGGCCTAGAGGCGGCTTTAGGGGCCACAGAAAGATTGGCTCGTCCAAATGGGATTCTGCTTCGACCATTGGTTCTAGGAGGTTATTTAGGTCGGTGAAAGTAGTTTCCCTCAGTGGAGATCAGGTCGTTTGGGCCGTCGTTTGGATTTGGCTCCTTTGTCTTGGCTAAAACTGTCTTCGGATAAGGTTCCTCGGCTAGAACTGGCTCCGTGGCTATATGGCTAAAACCACTCGTCCTGTTGGTCTTGTCATGGTCACTTGGTCGAGAGAACTTACTTCCTTTAGTGACGGTTAGATCGTTCGGACGGTCATCTGGCTTGGGCCTTCTTCTTTCGGCTAAAGCTTGCAATTGGGCGTTTTGGAAACGATTGAATTGCAACTGAGGGACTCGACCAGGGTCTTTAGCATGGTTGGTTGGTCGAGAGAACTGGTTTTCCCGGGTTGATTTGATGCACGGTTTCCTCAGTTCAGCTCCGGTAAGTTTTCCTTCAGTTCTGGGGAAAATGTCTTCATGTCCGATTTTCTTGAATTGGGGCTGAGGGATTTGACCAAAGTGCTGGTTATAGTCACTTTGTCGATGAAAGTGCGATCCCTCAGTTAGTAGCTTAGGTGCAACTGTCCCAACAACAAGAAAGGTCCTGCTGTCGCCAATAGGATCAGGTTCTAAGCCTGCCGTACGCACAGTACAGTCTCTTTCTGAGGTGGTAGTCGTTCCGTGGGCTGTCTCGATACCGATGTCCACATCATACCCTCTCTCTTGGAAAAGTTTCGTCCTCGAAACTTCTTCTTTACCTGCACCAAAATAGAGCAAGTTAGTATCTTCGTAAAGAAGTGGGTCTAGAGATTTACCTGATTTTTCTTATGTAGGTTCGGGTGAATCGGGCTTGCACTTGGCCTGATCTTGGGCCGTGGTACAGCTTGCCTTCTCTTGCTATTCTGGAATCCACCGAAATTATAACCACACAAAGACAAGTCTTTGAGAGAAAACTAAAAGTTTCGATTAATTCTTAGGAGAAAGCGTGTTGTTTACAATGAGCAAAGGCTGAGCTTTATAGGAGCTCGTACAAAACGGCCATAAAAGAAATAAGGAAAGCAAAGATTGCGAATTGAATAGAAAAATAGCCGTTGCATGTTAATGCCTTGGCGTAGAAAAAGGAAAGTGGATTTCGGCCTTGGTTGATCTTCTAGAAGCCTTGGAGGGCGCTTCTTCCAAGTGGGGCCACGAGTTTTATTCCCTGTATTGCGACCATTGTGAACCCAAGTGTGAATGGGTCCGTTTAAGGCAAGTCTTGGTCCATGTGGCTTTTTCTTAGTGTGAACGCGCCAAGTATAGTATGAACGTGATTTTCTCTTCCATGCACGTCTAAGGTGATCTCCAATGACTTGAGATCCTGCAGCAACTCTAAAATAATGGAGTTCATCTTTGAACTCATGATACGTCTCCCGGTAGGGTCCGAATGGAGTGCTTCGGGGAACTTTTGGTTGAGTTTGTTCAAAGGGCATTCGTCCACGATCAAACACAATATTGTAGATGGTTTGTCGATGAATCTTGAAGCTGAAATGGCCTGCTTCATCAAAGTTGAAGTTGGGTTGTGATTTGAGCTCGTATGATGGCCTAGAGGCGGCTTTAGGGGCCACCGAAAGATTGGCTCGTCCAAATGGGATTCTGCTTCGACCATTGGTTCTAAGAGGTGATTTAGGTCGGTGAAAGTAGTTTCCCTCAGTGACGATCAGGTCGTCCGGTCGGTCGTCTGGCATGCGCTTTCTTCTCTCGGCTAAAGCTTGCAAATGGGAGTTTTGGAATCGGTTGAAATGCAACTGAGGGACTCGACCAGGGTCTTCATCATGGTTGGTTGGTCGAGAGAAATGGTTTCCCCGGGTTGATTTGATGCACGGATTCCTCAGTTCAGCTCCGGTAAGTTTTCCCTCAGTTTTGGGGAAAATGCCTTGATCGTCGGTCTTCTTGAATTGGGACTGAGGGATTTGATCAGCGTGCTGGCTATAGTCACTTTGTCGATGAAAGTGTGATCCCTCAGTTAGTAGCTTAGGCGCAACTGTCCCAACAACAAGAAAGGTCCTGCTGTCGCCAATAGGATCAGGGTCTAAGCCTGCTGTACGCACAGTACAGTCTCTTTCTGAGGTGGTAGTCGTTCCGTGGGCTGTCTTGATACCGATGTCCACATCATACCCTCTCTCTTGGAAAAGTTTCGTCCTCGAAACTTCTTCTTTACCTGCACCAAAATAGAGCAAGTTAGTATCTTCGTAAAGAAGTGGGTCTAGAGATTTACCTCGGGGAATTTTTGTGTTGCGGTTCCGGTGGGATTGATGCTGAGCATCCGGTGGTTCTTCTTTGATCAACAAAGAGGCAATGACTCCTCTCCAAGGTGTGTTGTTGATTGTCTTGGGCAGGACGGTAGTCGTCGTAGTGAAATCCCCTTTTTCACTTTCGACGTTGCCATTGATCTTTGGCCGTCTTGTCTCTTGTTGCTTCTCCTCGGTTCCTGAAATAGTCTCTACACTTTTGACAAGAGGCAAGTGTGTTATCACAGTCATAGATTGAAATAAATTAGATTGGACCGTTTCATTTTTAAGGGATGAGACAATCTCTTTTTTCTTGTTTTCTTGCCGAACATTACTTAGGCATTTATCTATTTTTCCTTCGGTACCTAGGTCTACTTCAACATTCTGTTCTTGAGGCAATTGCAGCATACTAGTATTTCGACACAATGAATTAGTCTCATTAAGTTCAGAATTAACCTTGTTACTAGCGGCGACTTGAATGCTTTCAAGTTGATTCTTTTGCGATTTAATCCATGAGTTGGAGCATGGCTCCGGTTCCTTCTTAAGGGCTTCTTGAACACGTCCCATTGGGGCTGGGCTGATGGTAATGAGCTCCTTAACCGGTCCAGGGGCTGCTGGTCGGATTTCACCTCTCACGGTTTCTTGTGGTACACACTTTTCAGCTTGGACTCCGTTTGATGATGTTGCCCTTTTTCTTGGGCAATCTTTTGCTATATGTCCCCTGTTCTTACAATTATAACAAGTCAATTCTAAGGGATTTTTAAAAACAGAGCACTTACTTTGATCCTTGACTTGTTTAGAGTCTTGCACAATTTTAGAAGTTGTGCCTTCTCGGCTTGGCTCCTTTGGACGGTGCGTCGTCTTGCTTGCTGGTTTCAGGATTTGTGGTGAATATCTCTCATACATAATCCATTTTAAGTTCTCCCACGTTCTGATCTTTGGCTCCTTATAGTACCATCGTGCGTACTCATGTTTGTCCCACCATTTTAATGCTTCGCCGATGAGCTGTCCAAGTGCTATTGGTAGCTTCTCTTTATCGGGAATGTAATAATACCTAAAGTACTGATCCATCCTTCTTTCCCACTCTAGATAGCCTGATCTTTCACCACAAAATTCAAAGAATTCTGGTCCATAATATTTATAGCCATTGTCTAGAGATAACCTGATTTTTCTTATGTAGGTTCGGGTGAATCGGCCTTGCATTTGGCCTGATCTTGGGCCGTGGTACAGCTTGCCTTCTCTTGCTACTCTGGTTCTCAATTCTTCCCTAGTTAGGCAATCACGTCTACCACCTGAAAATCCAAAAATTGGAGGATTATAATCCGATTTATAATCTGATTTATAAGTTACCATAGATTTGTTCGGGATTTGATAGGTGTGGCTCCATGTGCTGTCCGGTGGCTTTGGTGAACTTGCTTGGCAGCCTGGTTCGTCTTCAAAATCTGAATCTTCATGCCACGGTTCTCCTTCACTATTTGTCTCGCCTTCCGAACCGGAACTCGCGTAGCCATCTCCTGGCCATGGCGGGGACTCATAGTCCTTTTCTTGGTCGGACCATCCTTGGTTCGATTCTTCATAAGTGTATTCGAATTCATCATCTGAGTCCGAACACTCCATTGAAACTCCTTGAGCCTTACACCTCGCAAAAGAATAAAGCAAAGGAATAATTTAGAATCGTGGTGTTTCTTAAAGGAAAGGATGCGAATAAGGGGGAAAAGGAAAGAAATAAATGGCAAATTCAAAACGATGGTTTTCCCCTTTTTTTTTTTTTTTTGTCTAAATTAATTTGAATGTCCAAATAAACAAAAGGAAAGTTTCTTGCTTTTATTTTTTTCTGAGTTTTTATGAGTTTTTTTAAAAAAAATGAAACAACAAGAACACAAAAACTGTTTTTCGCACAGGAATTTTCCGGTTCAGTTTTGCTGGATCTAAAATTATTAAATCAACTTCTAAAATTCCTGAAACAATTTTATATTTTTCTATGATGGGTTAACAAGCAAATCCAACAGACGAAATGTTTTTATGAGTTTTTATGATTTTATGAAAATTAAAACAAAACAGACGGTAAGCAGAAATTTTTTTTGATATAACGAATGAAACAAAACAAAACAGAAAATTGAAAGATAAAGGTTGGATGAACACAACCTGGGGGATAGGAGCTTTTGAGCTCTGATACCAGATGATATAAGCCTCGGAATCCACCGAAATTATAACCACACGATGATCGAGAGATTCCAAGCTTTTCGCGGAAGTGGCCGAAGGTAGAGATGGAGATGGAGATTTGTTGAATGAATCCACACTCAACCACGAATAGAACAACTTGAATCCACAAGTTATTAGACTCGCAAATCACACAAGCAAAGTGAATCCACACTAGACTTGAAATGAAAACACACAAAGACAAGTCTTTGAGAGAAAACTAAAAGTTTCGATTAATTCTTAGGAGAAAGCGTGTTGTTTACAATGAGCAAAGGCTGAGCTTTATAGGAGCTCGTACAAAACGGCCATAAAAGAAATAAGGAAAGCAAAGATTGCGAATTGAATAGAAAAATAGCCGTTGCATGTTAATGCCTTGGCGTAGAAAAAGGAAAGTGGATTTCGGCCTTGGTTGATCTTCTAGAAGCCTTGGAGGGCGCTTCTTCCAAGTGGGGCCACGAGTTTTATTCCCTGTATTGCGACCATTGTGAACCCAAGTGTGAACGGGTCCGTTTAAGGCAAGTCTTGGTCCATGTGGCTTTTTCTTAGTGTGAACGCGCCAAGTATAGTATGAACGTGATTTTCTCTTCCATGCACGTCTAAGGTGATCTCCAATGACTTGAGATCCTGCAGCAACTCTAAAATAATGGAGTTCATCTTTGAACTCACGATACGTCTCCCGGTAGGGTCCGAATGGAGTGCTTCGGGGAACTTTTGGTTGAGTTTGTTCAAAGGGCATTCGTCCACGATCAAACACAATATTGTAGATGGTTTGTCGATGAATCTTGAAGCTGAAATGGCCTGCTTCATCAAAGTTGAAGTTGGGTTGTGATTTGAGCTCGTATGATGGCCTAGAGGCGGCTTTAGGGGCCACCGAAAGATTGGCTCGTCCAAATGGGATTCTGCTTCGACCATTGGTTCTAAGAGGTGATTTAGGTCGGTGAAAGTAGTTTCCCTCAGTGACGATCAGGTCGTCCGGTCGGTCGTCTGGCATGCGCTTTCTTCTCTCGGCTAAAGCTTGCAAATGGGAGTTTTGGAATCGGTTGAAATGCAACTGAGGGACTCGACCAGGGTCTTCATCATGGTTGGTTGGTCGAGAGAAATGGTTTCCCCGGGTTGATTTGATGCACGGATTCCTCAGTTCAGCTCCGGTAAGTTTTCCCTCAGTTTTGGGGAAAATGCCTTGATCGTCGGTCTTCTTGAATTGGGACTGAGGGATTTGATCAGCGTGCTGGCTATAGTCACTTTGTCGATGAAAGTGTGATCCCTCAGTTAGTAGCTTAGGCGCAACTGTCCCAACAACAAGAAAGGTCCTGCTGTCGCCAATAGGATCAGGGTCTAAGCCTGCCGTACGCACAGTACAGTCTCTTTCTGAGGTGGTAGTCGTTCCGTGGGCTGTCTTGATACCGATGTCCACATCATATGGTGTCAGAGAACTTTTTACATCATATGGTGGATTCCGAGGCTTATATCATCTGTGTGTTGATAATGAACTTTTTACGGTTCGCACAATTAACCCATTGTGCACAATACCACAATCTAATGGTATGTCATTGTAGCACTTAGGGATCGAATCCACAAGGAGGCACGAGAACAACACACAGAGAATGCGAGACACTTCTTAATCTAATCTAATCGAATAAAGGTTTTCTAATGATCCTAATCAATTTAAAGACATGATAATAAACAACCCAGCATATAACAAATGTAATTAAAAGACTAACAAGTTTTGCACTAAAACGTAACGAAAACGATTTAAACAAGAATAAGCAAACGAACTTCGGGTAATGGTAATCGACTTGGACATTCTCTAGCTAAACCATGATACTCAAACAATGCTAATCCTTAGGCCTTAGATCACTAATTTAGACTAATCCACTTCCATGAAAATAATCACTTCACTAATCACTTAATTGAGAACAAACTTCCATTTGCAATTAAATGATCAACAAGCATTAATCTCAAGTCTAAATAACCATTAAACACCCTAGACATCCATTTCCATAGGCTAGGAATGTAAAACACTTGCTAAGTTTGGTTGAGGAATTTCATCGAACACCTTCCGGGCATGAAATTCCTTAAGTTCTAAATCAACTTTGTCAAGGCTAATCTAGCATTAATCACACCTAACAAGTAAGGATTCTTCATAAACTAAGTCCTAAGCATCATGATTTAGCAAGAAAACATCTTAATCTACCATACCCAAAGTTCTAAAGAAACTACTCACAAACCATGATAATCTCAACAAATCCTATGTAGGAGGTGTTTAGATTCATGGTTAGATGATTAGAAATAGATAGATAGATGAAAAGAAACAAGAACTTTCATAAAAACACTAAGAATCTCTTAAAATCTCCAAACTCTCTCTAAGAAGAGTGTTTTTACAAGTTAAAAATGAGATATATCACAAATAACAAGTTTTTTGGCCTAAATAGCAAAGTGGGTCGCAGGAATCACATCGGTCTCCTGCTCCCGATACATATGGCCGATGTGATTCCTGGTTTGCTCCGTTTGCAGGTCAGACGAACATGCGCTTGATAAAGTTATCGTATCTCTTTAACCACTGGTCGGAATGACCTGAAATCACTTCCATTGGAAAGCTAGCTCAATTTCCTATAACTTTTATGCAGATCTCCAAAGCTAAATCCAAACTAAAAGTCTTCTTCTGACACGATCTTTCAGTCCCCTCGGACGGACTCTGCATTCTTGCTCCGGAGGAAACCATATCGGTCGGCCTCTGCCCGATACAACGCACCGATGGGAGACTCTGATTTTTCTCCTGTTTTCCAGCTTCTATATCGGTCATATGCATCGGTCGGAGGCACACCGATGGACTTCTGCCATTAGTCCAAATCGATGCCATACGGACCTGTTCTTACTAAATGTGTCGTATCTTTTGAAAGGCTGCTCTGAATGACTTGAAACGACCTCCATTAGAAAGGTATCTCGATTATCTACGACTTTGATGAAGATTCGCGAAGCTAAATCGGAGCTCAAGATCTTTGTCTGAGCCGATCTTTAGAGCACGTCGGATGGCCTCTGCATTTTCCTTGATATTTGGGCATAGCTCTTGCTTCAAACAGGTTTATTTTCCCCCATGATCTTCCTCCAAGCTCCAAAATGCTTCCATAAGCTCCAAATGGTACCTAAAAGACTCCATAGCACACAAACATATGCAAGAACTAACCTAAGACTCACTAACTCTAAAATGGATGCAAACTATACCAAAAACAATGAAATGAATGCAATAAGTCACAAAATGCTAACTAAAATGTATGCTAAAATGGGCTAAATTATGTAACTATCAACTCCCCCGAACTTGCCTTTTGCTTGTCCGCAAGCAAACAAACCAGAACAAATCGAAGAAGAGGTTGGAATGCGGGATATCATATCCGAGAATATTAACAAAAGAATTCAATTCAATGCCCTTGGTAGTAGTTATGTGATGCACAAACAACCTCTACTTCAAAAAATTTAGCCATACTCGTTGCTACACGAATTTGGTCTAAGCCTTAGCATCTACAAGTAATCATATCTTCTAACTCTTTAACATTCATTAAGTACAATGGTGAATCATGCTTAATAAAAATCAAGTGAACTCATTTGGCTTAGGAAAAAAGTTTTGAGATGAAAATAATCTCAATCATGTGGGTATTCCAATGCAATGGGATCTCTCACGAAAGAATGAACTTTGGCAAAATGCTAAGAGTAAAGAACAATTGATGCGTACAAGGATGACATCCGTCTACCCAATGCCCCAATATGAACTCCACTCCTATTTCTAAACTCATCAAGATCCATTATAAACTACCCATATCACAAGGCATTTTGCCTTCTTAGACCACATTTCTTTTCTTCTTCTCTTTCAACAAATGGATTGGCTCTTCATCTTTTTCTTTTAGCTCTTTTTCACTTTCATAACTAGTCTCTCAATCATCATTTAGATACCTTAGCCATATATATATTTTTTTTTTCTTTTGGCTCTTTCTTTCTTCTACACACATAGAGACTTATACTTTCAACCCCTAGAGCTATTCCACATTTTCATGCCAACCAATCCAAACTTTTTACTTTCCCCTATCCTTTTTCTCAATCTTTTCCTTTCTCCACACTTTCTTTTCTTTACATCAACACCCAAATCACCAACCTATCTATCAACTCCTTGTCGTTCCAAACTCAACACTTTTTGCTAAGTTCATTCAAAATTAGGCCTCACGACACACACAAGAAATGAAGGCTTGAAGGAAAAGTATAGTTAAGGGTGTGGTTAACCGTTCCAAAAATGGGAAACGGCTATTTGAGCTAACAAGAGAGTGGTGAAAAGGGCTAAGATAGCTCAAATATGTATAAGGTATCCATGAATTCACTTTTCAATACATAAACATGATAATTATGAGTCAAGATTAGAGTTCATGTAGATAGAGTTAGATTCAATTCAAAGCATGCTTCAACCAAGACAAAAACATTCAAACCGCAAGATCAAAGCATGGATCATCCTTAACTTCGTGATCGCTCAAATGCATCAAAGAACTCCTAACGAGGGCATTAATTCAAGCTCTTAAGTTTATATTCTACATGGATAATTCTCCCAATGCAAGTGAATGCAAACCTATATGCATCTAGACTCAATCTTAAACATGCAAAATGCAACTAAATATTTTTTTTTTAATGGTTTTTATATGCACTTATATGAATGAATGAGACTCAAATATGCAAAAAGAAAAATAAGATCACAAAACACAATATCAAAAGACACAAATTCTTCCCCCGAACTTGAATTGCAACGTCTCGGTGCAACACAAATCAAAGAGAAGGTAAAAATATGCAAAAGTATGTACAATGAAATGGAGTTTGGATCATACCTTTGGATTGGAGAGGAGTGTGACGTGCTGTAGCTCTACCCATTCATGCGTTAAGTACCACGACCTTGGACCCAAGAAAACTATAAACATCAAACAAAAACATCAAAAGGAACAAGAAAGAACGAAAATATATACAAAGATAGTCATGGGAATGCCTCCCAAGAGCGCTTGTTTTACGTCGCTACGCTTGACGTTTCAAACCGTTTTAGGCTTGGAGAGAAGGAGTAGTGGAACTCCATGGCGGGTCTTCGAGCTTGAGTGTGAGAACCTTGCTCATGATCTCTTGAATTCCCGTTGGACCTTTTTCTTTGAGCTCGGGTGTGATGATTGCTCTAACCATGGCAAAAGGTTTTGACCTTCCCTTACACTTGATCTTGTACTCAACCACACCATCTTCATATCTCCACGGTGTCAAGGTCATAGTGGTGAGTTTGGGAGAAAATGATCTAACCGCATTAGGCTTGCTCGTCATGCCTTTGACAAGGGTGGGAGGGTGGGTATCATTGGGTTTCTTCTTTTTGGCCTTAGTGTCCTTACCCTTCTTTTGAACCTTTATACTCTCAACCTCATTTTCCATAGCGGTATGGAAAAGATATTCCAAGCAAACACCATCCAGCGCTAAGGCTTCTTCAACATTACCATAACCCAAAGCTTTCTCTTCATGAGAATCTTTCTTCTTTTTACAAGCTTTTGGGGGTGAAACCAAATTCATCTTCTCACAACTTCCCACATACTCAACCTTTTTAACTTCCGCTTCATCATCCTTACAAACAATGGTGCCACAAAGCTTAGTGGAGGAGGGATTCATGGAATAGAAGACTTTTTCATTCACGTTCTTGAGAACGACCTTCTTGTTTTGGAAGTTCATGCTTGCACCGGTGGTATTGAGGAATGGAGTTCCAAGGAGGAGGGGGAGTTTGCTGGTTTGCTTCATCTTCATAACTATGAAGTCGGTTGGAATGAGACAATTTCCGATCTTGAGAGGATAATCTTCAACAATGCCAAGTGGTTGCTTAGAAGAAGAATCTCCAAAAGTGATGTGTGATGGGTGGTGCTTCATGCTCTTGATTCCAAGACTCTTCACCAATTCAAGTGACATCACATTCACGCTTGATCCCGAATCACACATGGCGTCATCAACATTCAAATCACCAAGGGAGCAAGAGATGACAAATTTACCCGGATTTCCAAGCTTGGGAATTGATTTAGGCTCACGTTGAGGAGGTTCAATGCAAGAAGTCTCTTTCCTCACAACTGTCTTGGCCTCCACATCTCTTTTCTCAATTACTTTGTCGCTAGAAACCACTACGACTTCGTCTTTGGATTCATGGAGAACTCTCTTGATCTCTCGTATAGCTTCTTTAATCTCGTCACTTGAGAGGATAACATTGCAATACTCCATTGGGTTTGCATCGATTTTGCCCTTTAGTTTCTCCATGGGTCTACTAGAATCGGAATCTCCTTGAGTGCGTTGTTGATCCAGGTGTTTGATTCTAGAGGATAGATCTTCAAATTTTGCGTTGAGATCGTTGTATGAGCAATCCACCTTAGTGTGAATCTCGGCCATCTTCTTATTCAACTCATTTGCTCCATGAGCTTGGCCCGTCAAGAGTTGTTGAAGCATACCCTTCATTTCGACATCTTGTTGTGTCGAGTTGCTTCCTTGCTCTTGTTGAAGTTGAAGTGCAAAAGATGGTTTGTTTGGGTAACCACCTTGGTTTCCTTGGAATTGGTTTCGAGGAACAAACCCTTGTTGCGGGAAGTTGGAGTTGAAGTCTTTGTTGTAACCGCCTTGGTTTCCTACAAAGTGAACTTCCTCTTGGTAACCTTTGCAATCCCTTACATAGTTCACTCGCCTTTGTGTGGCTTCCAAAACCTTGTCTAACTTCTCATTTAGGGCTTTCATCTCCCTTCTTGTTCGGTCCTCATATTCTCCACTTCCTCTCAAAGCTATATCATAATCCTCACCATAATTCTCATTGCTTTGGGCAAGATTCTCAACAAGCTCCAACCCATCATCAACTTCTTTTCCCAAGAAGTTGCCATTGCTTGCGGTATCAAGGAGCATCCTAAACTTGGGGAAAACTCCTCGGTATAGAGTGCTTAAGAGCGATTCTTCGGAGAAGCCATGGTGTGGGCATTGCATTGTGTAGCCTTTGAATCGTTCCCACGCTTCACAAAAGCTCTCATTCCCTTTTTGAGTGAAGCTCGAGATCTCGTTTCTCAACCTTGACGTTCTTGTAGAAGAGAAGAACTTGGCTAGAAAGGCTTTCTTACATTGATCCCAAGAAGTGATGGATCTTTGAGGTAGGTTCTTCTCCCATTGGTGGGCTTTGTCTCCAAGAGAGAATGGAAATAATCGAAGCTTGAACCCATCCTCGGAAATTCCGTTGATCTTGACCATTCCACAAATTCGATCGAATTGATCCAAGTGGTCTAAGGGATCCTCCACCGGTAAACCGTGGAACTTGTTTCCTTGCACCATGGAAATGAGACTCGCCTTGATCTCAAAATTATTACTCTCCACCGGTGGTGGATGTATACCGGCGCGATTTCCATGGGCGTTGGGAGCATCACCCGCTCCAATCAACCTCGGTGCTCTAACCCTTTGAGCAACCTCTTCTCGATTCTCATTTGCATCTCTAACAAGTGGTGCTTGATCCATATTCATACCTCGCCTTTGAAAGTTCATGCACCTATAGAGATAAGAGCAAACAATGTGGAAAGATTAGTAAACAAAGAAAAATAAAACTTAGTCTCAAAAAGAGTCCTAATCCCTATGGCTATTGCTAAACCTCCCCGGCAACGGCGCCAAATTGATAATGAACTTTTTACGGTTCGCACAATTAACCCATTGTGCACAATACCACAATCTAATGGTATGTCATTGTAGCACTTAGGGATCGAATCCACAAGGAGGCACGAGAACAACACACAGAGAATGCGAGACACTTCTTAATCTAAGCTAATCGAATAAAGGTTTTCTAATGATCCTAATCAATTTAAAGACATGATAATAAACAACCCAGCATATAACAAATGTAATTAAAAGACTAACAAGTTTTGCACTAAAACGTAACGAAAACGATTTAAACAAGAATAAGCAAACGAACTTCGGGTAATGGTAATCGACTTGGACATTCTCTAGCTAAACCATGATACTCAAACAATGCTAATCCTTAGGCCTTAGATCACTAATTTAGACTAATCCACTTCCATGAAAATAATCACTTCACTAATCACTTAATTGAGAACAAACTTCCATTTGCAATTAAATGATCAACAAGCATTAATCTCAAGTCTAAATAACCATTAAACACCCTAGACATCCATTTCCATAGGCTAGGAATGTAAAACACTTGCTAAGTTTGGTTGAGGAATTTCATCGAACACCTTCCGGGCATGAAATTCCTTAAGTTCTAAATCAACTTTGTCAAGGCTAATCTAGCATTAATCACACCTAACAAGTAAGGATTCTTCATAAACTAAGTCCTAAGCATCATGATTTAGCAAGAAAACATCTTAATCTACCATACCCAAAGTTCTAAAGAAACTACTCACAAACCATGATAATCTCAACAAATCCTATGTAGGAGGTGTTTAGATTCATGGTTAGATGATTAGAAATAGATAGATAGATGAAAAGAAACAAGAACTTTCATAAAAACACTAAGAATCTCTTAAAATCTCCAAACTCTCTCTAAGAAGAGTGTTTTTACAAGTTAAAAATGAGATATATCACAAATAACAAGTTTTTTGGCCTAAATAGCAAAGTGGGTCGCAGGAATCACATCGGTCTCCTGCTCCCGATACATATGGCCGATGTGATTCCTGGTTTGCTCCGTTTGCAGGTCAGACAAACATGCGCTTGATAACGTTATCGTATCTCTTTAACCACTGGTCGGAATGACCTGAAATCACTTCCATTGGAAAGCTAGCTCAATTTCCTATAACTTTTATGCAGATCTCCAAAGCTAAATCCAAACTAAAAGTCTTCTTCTGACACGATCTTTCAGTCCCCTCGGACGGACTCTGCATTCTTGCTCCGGAGGAAACCATATCGGTCGGCCTCTGCCCGATACAACGCACCGATGGGAGACTCTGATTTTTCTCCTGTTTTCCAGCTTCTATATCGGTCATATGCATCGGTCGGAGGCACACCGATGGACTTCTGCCATTAGTCCAAATCGATGCCATACGGACCTGTTCTTACTAAATGTGTCGTATCTTTTGAAAGGCTGCTCTGAATGACTTGAAACGACCTCCATTAGAAAGGTATCTCGATTATCTACGACTTTGATGAGGATTCGCGAAGCTAAATCGGAGCTCAAGATCTTTGTCTGAGCCGATCTTTAGAGCATGTCGGATGGCCTCTGCATTTTTCTTGATATTTGGGCATAGCTCTTGCTTCAAACAGGTTTATTTTCCCCCATGATCTTCCTCCAAGCTCCAAAATGCTTCCATAAGCTCCAAATGGTACCTAAAAGACTCCATAGCACACAAACATATGCAAGAACTAACCTAAGACTCACTAACTCTAAAATGGATGCAAACTATACCAAAAACAATGAAATGAATGCAATAAGTCACAAAATGCTAACTAAAATGTATGCTAAAATGGGCTAAATTATGTAACTATCAACGACCCACCGAATTCAGTAGCAAATCAGTCGCTAAATTACTACTGATTAGCTACTGCATGTTTCGGCCTACAATTCAGTCACTAATCAGTCGTAAACCTGCTACGTATTAACGACGGATATTTTTAGTCACTAAATCCCTACTGATGTGCGACTGTTTGAAAATAGTCGCAAATCAGTCGGAAATCAGTAGCGAAACAGTCGGTAAATTTACCGACTGCCTAATCGGTAGCAACAATCAGTCGGAAAAACGCTGTTTTGGTGTAGTGTTACCACCGGAGATGGAAACGTAACCTACGAGTAGATGTTCAACGAGGCTGGGTTCACCACCGGAGGAAGCTCAGGAGTCTGTTGGATCCGAGAGCGAGTCAGACGGAGGTGCTCGGGAGTCATACATACGGAGGCTTTCGCAAGTCTGACGCAAGCGCTCTCGAGCCGGACGGTGGCACTTGGGAGCCAGACGGAGGAGCCCGCGAGTCAGGCTGAGCTCGGGATGCACTCGGAGGAGTATATCTGACCGGAGGAGCATATCCATGTTTATGCGGCGCTGAAGGAGCAGATCCACGAGATTGCGGCAGAGGATGGTTTTTGGATGGGTGATTTTGGATCGGGATCTTTGGGTGATGAGGTGGAGGAGGCGGGGAGGTCCGCTTTTTCTTGGCCATGGAGGGTGATCGGTGGTGAATGGCACTGGCGAGGGAGAAGAAGATCGAAGATCTTGAGCTTGGCGAGTGCGTGTACTTTTTTTTGTGTGTATTTAGATATTTTATTTTTTTTATATATAAATCAATTTGGTTATTTTCTTTTTTTATATATAAATCAATTTAAATATTTTATTTTTTTGAATTTTGTTTTTTTCCTTTGGTTTTTACTGGTAGTCGCAAATCAGTCTCTAAATTGCGACTGATAGTGGGAGTCACATATTATTCGCAATTTCGAGACTGTTTTGCGACCAATATATATTGCGACGAAATATTTGCGACTACTTTTTTTGGTCGCAAATGAGTTGCAACTGAGTCATTTGCGACCATTTTGGGACATTTTTGGGGGTCGCAAAACTGTGTTTTCTTGTAGTGTTGAACTAGGGTAGGCGAGCAATTCCGTTACAAGATACGAAAGCATACTTGTATAGGGATTGTAAGCGTTAATGAACTTGTTTGTGTCATCATAATTTTCTGCGCGGCCAGAGACGAAAGGTACTGGTCGAGTATATAAATTATACGTGTGTTGGATGTGCGAGAGTAGACTACACATATTTTCGTGTTCCAAGTTCAAGAGCCAATCATCGACAAAAGTCGCCTTAAAAATCATAGTTAATCGTTTATGATAATTGACCGTGATCCTTAGAGAGTTTCTTATTGCATAATGTTTCATTTAATTGTTTACAGCCTCGTTTATTTTGCTTTCTAGTTTAGTTTTTAGCGACACAAAACCAAGTCTCAATCGATTTGTTCTAGTTTGATTTAAGTATTAGATTGATTCGTACCGAAACAACAAAATCTATGTGGTTCGACCCCTAAGTATTACAATGCACATCTGTGCACTTGCAGACTTTTAGGGTTATAAATTTCCAGGCCACCATTTAAGTTTCTTCCCCTCATTTTTTTTTCATTTTTTCATTGATTTTGTTAGATTTGATAGGGCTTGGATGGAATCCCTGGTTAGATTGTTAGAATGTGTAATGTTTATAGATTAGGTGGTTAGATAGGATTTACTTTATGTTTTGGGTTAGATTGTGTAATATTTGGATTTATATAGGTTAATCAAATCTAAAAACATTTATATTTTTTGTATAATAGATTTTATATATTGTAAAAAAAACATTTGTAAGATAAAATAGTTTTGCAATTTTATAGATTTGTTTTATGTTTTTCTTAATTTTAATGAATTTTTACTTATTTTTTGCTATTTTATAATATATTGTGCTATTTTGAAAACGTTTTCTTATTTTTTTAGCTGTTTTATACCCCAAAAAAAATTGGAAAGTTTTTGGTTATTTTATAATTTTTGTGCTTTTTCTTATTTTCCAACCATTTTTATAAATTCCTTTAACTTAATTATTTTTGGAGGTCGTTCTCGGAGTACAATGCTCGTCATGGTTCGTTTCGATCGAAGCAACAACGTCAACTGAGCGGTTCGCCCACCCCTAGTCCAACCCCAAGTCAAGAACCTTCTCAAATCTCGGAGTCACACAGTGAAGCTCCTCCTCCGATCATGTCCATCGAACAGTTAGTCCAACAACCGAAAAGAATATTACTCATCAAGTTTTACACGAGGCGTTGAGGGAATTCGACCTGCTAAAACTTGTTTTCTCTCATATTTCATATGATTTTATTAATGAATTTGATAATATTTGTTTTTTTACATAGGTCTGGTATTTCCAAAAATGGCAGTAGCAAGTCTATTTTGAAGATGTTGCATTCCATCCTCGACAAACCGTACACCAAGTTTTCGTCTATTCCAAGGGACTAGAAAAAGATGTGGTTTAGATAATTTCCGGTAAGTTTTTAATTATTATTTTTGATATTGTAGATTTTATTTAAATTTTTGATAATTTTTTCTTCTTCTTTTTGTAGAAAGAGTTTACATGGCATCATACCGACACGACGATGGTTAAAACCGAGTTTCTAAACGAGTGGAAGCAGAAGTGGAGGAAAGAGCAATCCAAATCGAAAGGCATGAACACCTCGGTTTGGAAAGAGTTCATCCCATATTGGGAAAACCCCGAGACTGAAGCCACCTCAAATACTAATTTGGGAAATCAAAGGAGTGAGAGATTCAGTAAAGGGATGTACATCCACAACTCTGGTTCGACTAGCTTCAAAAGCCAAGAAGACCAAATGGTATTTCTTTTAAATTATTTTCTATATTTAATTGTTAAATTTTTAATAGTAATTATCCTTTCTCGTTTTCTTTCAAACACATGAATCCATAGGTGTGTATTCGTATCACCTGGAGTTGATGAAGGTGCACACCAACAAAAAAATTGGTGTAATTCATGACGCTCTCATCTGTGAGATCTACGAGAACGTGAACAAGAAGAAGACCGACATCTTGACCCAGCAGTCTCAGGGCGATTCTTCCTCTTCCGCCGATTTGCCGCGGAAAAAGCAACCGCTTGGTTCTCGAGGTAATTTTAGTTTTCATTTAATTTTTACATTATAATTATGTAATGTTCTAAATTATTTTTTATCTATACAGGAAATCCCGCTTAAAAAAAGGGCGCCGAGTTGAGTTGGGTAAGGTCCCGGTTAGGGACGACAAGGCATCTTCAGGTTATCCCGATTACCCTGAAGACCTCGTCCAACATAACGAAGAGCTGAAGGCTAAAGTTTGAGCTTTGAAGGTGGCGAAAGCAGATACTAAAAAGAAGTTCACCAGTACGCAAGAGGAGCTTAGCAGTGCGAAGGCTGATATCGCGAGCATGACAGATTGGATGAAATCAAAGTTCTCGGATTTTCCGAGAAATAAATGATTTTATGTTTTTGTAATTTGAAAACAATTTTCAATAATTTCAAAACATTATGAATTTAATAAGAATTTAATTATAATTATATTTAGTTTTTATTTTATTTATTTTTTATTTTTTATTTCTTAATTTTATTTTATTTTATTTTAGTTATTAATTATTTAAACTATTTTCTTAATGCCGTCGGAAATCTTTCATGATAGTTTCGTCGGGACTCCGTCAGGAATATTACCTCGGAATTTCCTCAGAAAATATCCCGTCGGAATGTTTCCCGGTGACAGTTTCCAAAGGAAACTCGTCGAAATATTTGCCGAGGGATTATACCGATCGATGACAACTGTCGAGAATCTGCGGGGTATTTTTTTACCTCGGCTCGGAATTCCGTCGGGAATTACCAAGAGATTTCGGAAGAATTTTAATTCCCGACGACTCAAATCCGTCGAAAACTTCTCGGGAAAGGGCATTCCAAATAGATTCCCTACGGTTTTGGCCATCGGAAATCGGCTATTTTCTTATAGTGAAAATATAATGAAATTCCAT
Organism: Eutrema japonicum; assembly: GCA_030161315.1. Classification (NCBI taxonomy): domain Eukaryota; kingdom Viridiplantae; phylum Streptophyta; class Magnoliopsida; order Brassicales; family Brassicaceae; genus Eutrema; species Eutrema japonicum. Next base: position 17,073,079 of record BSQW01000012.1, on the reverse strand, counting down.
AAACGTTAATGAATTAATTATACATGATATATCATATGCTGTTTTTCAGATAAAATGTGGGGTATCGGATCCTGTTGCGATGTAGTCTATACTGCGACTTTAGCCTACATCTTGAAGGGTTCCGATACCAAAAACTTTATCCACTATTAATCCAACTCTCGATTCATGGCTCTATGAATATAATAATTCTAGAACTTATCATTATCTTGTATAACAAACCACAATAACAAGTCAAATTAATTAGAGTGATTTATACTCAAAGGCATTTTTTTAGTTTAAGATTACAAAATAGACACTTTTGAGTTTAGACACAATTTTCTTATTTTTTTGATGAATGAAATTATCTAAATATCTTTTCCTTATTCTTCCCAAAAACAATCATAATTTTTTATTATTATTCTTTTCCACACTCCACATATTTTATTTTCTTCTCATACAAAAATAATTTCACAATTTGTTTTACGCTATAAACTATATTTCTTTTTTCTCTATTCTTTGATACTCATTGAAATGAACTAAATACTCTTTCCTCATTCTTCCCAAAAATAATCACAATTTTTTATTATTATTCTTTTCCACATCCCACATATTTTGTTTTTCTTATTTTCTTATTACAAAAAAAAACAATTTCACAATAAACTATATTTTTTCTCTATACTTTGATACCTATTGCACAATATTTTACTTATATGTGGTTTGAACACATGGATAGAACACATGTGTATCCCTATAGTTGCGTCCACGTGTACCACATATGTAACATCCCTATCCCGGGCCTCATAAGAAACCGGGGAAAATCGGGCATGTTAGGTTGGCGGACTAACCCCTTTCGGTTAGTCGCCCGGTTTGGACCTTTGGTGAGCAACACAGGATCGCCAGGAAAACGCCCAGGTAATAACAACAATATAGACTTAGCCAATCTTCGCTAATCTGTATGGAACAAGGGAAGAGGAGGGGTGAGTAATGGGGATTACTCAGTGAGGATGAGTCGGGGGAGACTTAATGATCACTTACAGACATTTACGCGAGTTGCTATAATGAAAGTCTAATCCAAAAACAAGCACAAGCAAATGGATCCACACAATATTCAATTGATCCCCACTTCATCACAACGAGCCCATTGCTCCACCCTTTAAAACATGTGACACCACAGCACTCGCCTTCCCGTAGGAACCGACCGAGGCCGGCCTGCCACCTTCAACCCCGCCTCCTTTAGGACGACGTGTTGGCTCACGAATGTCTCACTCATACTATCCACGAGGGCTTGCCAAAACCCTCCACGGCAGTGAGAACTGCAGGCCCATATAGGCACCCCTCAGCCACAGCAAACAATATCCGCACCATAGGGATTGCCTATGACGGACACCTAGAAATTCAACTAGGCTCCACACATCCTTGGATTAAATCCTCAACAATCTCAACACTCTATATTCAGGACTCACAAGCAGGATTCACCATACCAAGTTGTAACAAAAGGGAGTTCAACCACATCAATCAATTCACCAGGTTATTTAGGGTTCATTAATCATTAATCCATATTCATAAACTTGTGAATCAAGCATCAACAATCATTCATCACAAACCCTAGAAACAGATCTCATATAATTTATGGTGTATATATCACTATAGTCGATTAGCAATCGACAGAGAACTCTAAGTAAATCAAGTAGCTCACTTAGAGGAAAGGTATGGTTTAAGAAAATACTTATCAAAACATTAAAACATGTTTGAAAGCAAGTGAGAGGCAACTAGTCCTCACCTTGGCATATGAAGAGGCGATGGGAGAGAGGAGAAGGAAGGAGGAGGAGTTTCATCACCAGAACTCGAGGAGGAGGAGCTCGACGGAGGAGGAGGAAGTGGTGTCGTTATCACGGCGAAGAGAGAGAGTCACAGTGAGGAGAGAGAAATCACGGGGAGAGAGAGAGTGGCCGCGGGTGAGAGGAGAGAAAAAGAGAAGAAAATGTGGGTAGGGTTTTTCTAAAAAGATTAGACAAGTATTTATAGGGAATTACTTGCCCAAAAAGAAAAATAAAAAAGAAAATAAAAGGAAGATTTGAGCTTATCTGAAAGGAAAAGGGATATTTAGTTGCAAAAGGGAATAAAAAGGAAATATCTGCTGGAATATTCTGGAATGATCTAAAATTAACTTAAAACCGGCAATTAAAAACGGAGATATACCGTACCGAAGGTCGGGATATCACAATCTCCCCTTCTTACAGAGGATTCGTCCCCGAATCCTAGGGAGAAGACTGTGGGAAGAAATGAAGAGCATAAGGTCAAAGAAAGATAATCAGAATTCTGAAATGGGTAGAACGCCAAAAATGGAACACCAGTGCCGAAATGCTAACGTTCGGACGCTGAGATCGAGTTGCTAGATCGGGTGAGGTTAGGAATGTAGAGCGGATGTAGACATAAACGTATAAGAGAGCGAGTTTAAGGAGCGTTGCCAAAAACAAGTTTAAGTTAAAACCAAAGCTCTTTTTATTAATGTAACAAAAAGATGAGTAGAACATTTTTGAAAAGAAAACAAAAACTGACTTTCGAAAAAATAAATAACCTAAATGCAATATGGGTTAAATAAGTAAGTCCTACTCTTATGAAAACAATTATCCTAGTCGTCCTCAGAAGCTTCGGATGGGTCGTCTTCCACTTCGCTATCGGACGAGACGTCGACAACCTCTTGGCTGAGCTCAGCCTCCGCTTGGCGAGCGTTCCGTAGGACAATGTTCACATAGTCTCCACGGTGTAGCCCCATCTCGGTAAGCCTTAGTCGAAGGTCAGATCGGAGTCCACGGAAAAAGATGATCGCCACTTCCTCAGCGGATCGGTTAGGCCCAAAGTGTTCCAAGTTGTGCACGAATTCCCCATGGTATTCTTGCAGAGTCTGGTTCCTTTGCCTTGCCCAGCCTAGCCCCCAGTTAACACCGGTTGAAGGTGCATCTGGCTTTTCAGGACCGGATGAACTTTGTTGACACTTGCAGGGCCTTCCCTCTTCAACCATTGGCTGTGTAGAACGGGTCGGAACCCACGCAGACACACAAGATGGTCGCTTCACGACGATGGGAATTTTACTCGAGGGTGGCGTCGCCTTGGGAGGTGATGAGTCCGGAAAGATCAACTTGACCTGTCTGGGACCAATCCCGGCTGGCCAATCTCTTTCAGCCATCCGTACCTCATCGCAAATCCAAGGGCGGGACTTATTGTTGATCATAGAAGGACATGAGATCCTCTTATGAGCAGTTTCCCGCGTCAAAGGCCTTGGTTTCCAACTACAGAAAAGAAATAGAGGTAAGAAAAACTATCAGATCGGACATCTAAATATTGTTGTTGTTTTGGGTTTGAAAACGTTTTTAAAAAGGTTTTCAGAAAACAATTTCGCAAACACGAACAAAAACACGGGCGCGACCCCTCCAGAACGGAGCCGAAGGATCTAATCATAGGCTCTTATACCAAGTTGTAACATCCCTATCACGGACCTCATAAGAAACTGGGGAAAATCAGGCATGTTAGGTTGGCGGACTAACCCCTTTCGGTTAGTCGCCAGGTTTGGACCCTTGGTGAGCAACACATGTGATATTCCCATATTTTACCTCTTTTTAGCATGCATTCTTGTTATTGTTTTGTGTCTCATAGCATAGTTTTTATGGCATTTAGGTCTAAATTAGAGTAATAAGTGCTTGCACTAGGTTTTAGTGAGTATAGCATGCATAAGGAGTGTTTTTAGGTGATTTGGAGACAATTGGGAATATTTGGAGAGTTGGACCAAAGTGGAATGCAAAGTCCATCCGAGAGGCCGAAAAGACGTGGCTGGCCGGAGACCCTCCGATATGAATCATCTTGGATTACCTTCATAAAAGTTGTATATGCGTGAGTAAGCTGTCCAGGGAAGTTTGAATCAGGCCATTCGGACGAGTGGTTCGTGAGGTACCGCAGTTTTAATGAAAACGTATCCGTCTGGCCGAGAAAACGCATCTTGCACCATCGGCATGGTCTAATGGGGTCGGTCCTAGCACAGGGAACTCAACCGACCAAAGCTAACCGACCAGATCATGCTCGGTTACAGATAAGACCAATCTCAACTGACCAAGATCCACTCGGTTAACTCCACCCGGTCCAAACATTCAACATACAACACCAGCTGAAGTGTCTCACAGATCAGGTCAATTGAAGATCTTCCCGTGGCCAGTGTAATCTGAGGTCTTCATGAAAGTCATAAACAATCGAGCTGACGTTTGTTTAGTATTAGTTTCATGTCATTCAGATCTGGCTTTCAAAATATATGGTAAATATAGTAAGGACATATCTGTCTGGCATCCAAACGAGTTCTGCGCTAAATATGACGTCTAAAATATCAACCCAGACAAAGAGTTTTCAATCCGATTCAGCTTCTGGATTCTTCATGGAAGTTGTAGATAATTGAGTTGGCTATCTTCTGGAGGTTGTTTTAAGTCATTCGGATATCAAGTTCAGGAGTTATGGCGGATTCACTGAAGACATATCTGCCTAGCCGAGTGAACCGACTAGCATCCACTCGGTCCTAGCACAGGAATCTCGACCAACCCAAGGCACACCGACCAGATGGTGCACGGTTACAGACCACCAAAACCCAATTCGACCCAGATTTTCCGGGTCAATACCCGGTTTGTCCCGGGTTGACCCGGTTTGCCCCCTTTTTCTATAAATACTCTAAACCTAATTTTTCTGATCTAAGCTTTCTTTTCCCTAGAGTTGGGTTTTATCCCAAACTCTTCCTAAGATGATTTTGGATGGATCTTCATCATTCATGCCACTCTAGTGAAGGATTCTTCAACCTATCTTTATATTATCTTTATTTTATTCTTGTTCTTTATCTTTATGTCTCTTTTTCCCTTGTGTTCTTCCTTGTTCTTCATGTTCTTTAGGCCTTAGACTTTTTTGTTGGATTTTGGATTTTGCTTGATTTTGATGGTTTGATGGTTGATTGTTGATGCTTAGGACTAGATAAACATTTGTTCTCATGTTAGAAAGGATCTTAATGCTAGGATTGAATTGAAAACTCATATCTAGAACTTAGACATTTCATGCACACAAGGTGTTCGATGAAATGTCTAGAAAACTTCTAAGCATGCTTTTCATTCTAAGTGATTGGTGGATGCTGACTTTAGGATGGATTCTTGACTAAAATGGACTTGTGATAAATTATGGATTATCTAAGTGATCGGTGGATGCTGACTTAAGATGATTCATACAATGATTAGTGTCACGAGAGTGAACTAATCTACTTGAAAGTGTTCATGTCATAAGAATAAATGTGCATTGAATGTTTAGGTATCGTTAGTCAATTGTCTTGATGGTTAGATGATGATGATTTAGGTTGCATCTTGTTAGATCTTTCACTTAGGTTAGCTCTTAATGCTAGTTTTGGATTGAGAGATCAAAGCTAGAGCTTAAGCATTTCACACCCGATAGGTGTTCGATGAAATGCTTGAACCAAACCTTTTGTGAGATTTTCTTGCCTAGCCAACGATAGTTGATGTCTAGGGTGATTAGTGAACTAAGTGGGATTGAAGATTAATGCTTGTTAATCATCTTATCACAAACGATGGTTTGTTCTTGATTTGGTGATTAACAAAGTGATTAGTGCCACGAGAGTGGATTAGTCTTAATTGTGAATTCCATGTTCTAGGATAGTGTTTAATTCAACCTTTATCATCATTGTTTGTTCATTAATCATCTTCTTGATAGTTAATTCATTTTCCAACACTTCTATCTTTTGTTTTCTTTCTTGCATTTCTTTCTTTTCCATAAACATAAAAACCCAAAAGATTTGCTCTAGATTAGGAAGATTCATGTATTCTTAGTGCTTCAATCTTAACATATTTGGTTCGATCCTCAAACACTACAATGATATAAGTAGGTTTAAGTAATTGATATGAGCTTAACAAAAAATCTATCTATCAACAGGATCGCCAGGAAAACATCCAGGTAACAACAACAATATAGACTTAGCCGATCCTCGCTAACTTATACGGAACAAGGGAAGAGGAGGGGTGAGTAATGGGGATTACTCAGTGAGGATGAGTCTAGGGAGACTCACTGATCACTTACAGATATTTACGCGAGTTGCTATAATGAAAGTCTAATATTAAAACAAGCACAACGAAATGGATCCACACGATATTCAATTAATCCCCACTTCATCACAACGAGCCCATTGCTCCACCCTTTAAAACATGTGACACCACATCACTCGCCTTCCCGTAGGAACCAACCGAGGCCGGCCTGCCACCTTCAACCCCGCCTCCTTTAGGACGACGTGTTGGCTCACGAATGTCTCACTCGGACTATCCACGAGGGCTCGCCAAAACCCTCCACGGCGGTGAGAACTGCAGGCCCCTATAGGCACCCCTCAGCCCCAGCAAACAATATCCGCACCATAGGGATTGCCTATGACGGACACCTAGAAATTCAACTAGGCTCCACACATTACCGGATTAAATCCTCATCAATATCAACACTCTATATTCAGGACTCACCATACCAAGTTGTAACAAAAGAGAGTTCAACCACATCAATCAATTCACCAGGTTATTTAGGGTTCATTAATCATTAATCCATATTCAGAAACTTGTGAATCAAGCATCAACAATCATTCATCAAAAACCATAGAAACATATCTAATATAATTTATGGTGTATATATCACTATAGTTGATTAGCAATCGATAGAGAACTCTAAGTAAATCAAGTAGCTCACTTTGAGTAAAGCTATGGTTTAAGAAAAGACTTATCAAAACATTAAAACACGTTTGAAAACAAGTGAGGGGCAACTAGTCCTCACCTTGGCATAGGAGGAGGCGGTGGCGTCGTCATCGCGGCGAGGAGAGAGAAATCGCAAGGAGAGAGAGAGAGAGAGAGAGAGAGAGAGAGAGAGAGAGAGAGAGTGGCCGCGGGTGAGAGGAGAGAAAAAGAGAAGAGAAAGTGGCTAGGGTTTTTCTAAAAATATTAGACAAGTATTTATAGGGAATTACTTGCCCAAAAAGAAAAAGGAAAAAGAAAATAAAAGGAAGATTTGAGCTTATCTGAAAGGAAAAGGGATATTTAGTTGCAAAAGGGAATAAAAAGGAAATCTTTGCTGGAATATTCTGAAAGGATCTAAAATTAACTTAAAACCGGGAATTAAAAACGGAGATATACCGGACCGAAGGTCGGGATATCACAACATGTGCATGGATAGAACACATGTGTATCCATGCGCATATGATACATGTGTACGTAGCTATATTGCCACGTGTGTATCGTACATGTGTATGCAATCCACACGTATATGGTATACGTGTACGCAACTACATGGATACGCATGCGTTCTATCTACAAGGTTTGACTCACAAGCAAATACAAATTTGTGAAATTGGTATCAACGTGTAGAGAAAAAAATATATATAATTGATATGAAAAAATAAATGTTAAATTATTTTTTATGAGAAAAATATAAGGAAAACAAAATATGTGTGGTGTGAGATAAAATAAAAAAATAAAAAAATAAAAGGAAAATGGGGTAAGTCTAATTTTCTCTTGATAGAGAAGTATAAAGGTCAATACACATACCAAAAAGTAGATTAAAATGTGTCTTAACACAAATCTGTGTTTGAATGTAATTGTAGTTTGAAAAAATATGTATGAACGTAATTTTCTCAATTAATTAAAGCCCATTCACCCTAGCAGCCCTTAATATAATGCCTAGTACATTACCTAAAACAGTGACTAAGAACTCCACCAACTCTTACATGGAAAATGCAGAAAAACATTTCGAATAAATGAGGAAGAACGCAGTGCTAGGCACATGTTTCGTTTTGTTTTGTCTTTTTGTATCGGTATGTGCTAGGCATATTCATCTTTATATTCTTTAATAACGAAACCAACATAGTATTCCAATTTGGATAACCCAAACTTGGTCAAAGACATCTGCATTGCTTCGTTCTACTTGTTTTTTTTTTACTTCTTAATTCATGATTATTATTTCGTTCACTCTTAATACATTTTCTTTTCTTATTTTATCTGCTTATCCACTCTTTTCCTTTCTTTTATTCATTTTTAAAAAAAAAATCCTTTCTTATATTCATCACTTGTTAAAATTCATGGACGTACGTTAAGTGAATTGTTAATAAATATAAATATAAATACAAACTTAGCTGAATGACTAAATCAAAATGTCCAAGTTGAAGAGACAACACTCTCGTAATTCCATAAATATAGAGAAATTGAGTTTACATGCATGTATTAAAAGGCGAGAAAAAAAAGATTCTGTATTAGAAATTAACACGTGATAAGTTGATTTGTTCTTCTTAAACTTTAAACCACTTTGCCGAAAGAAAACAGAAACTTTAGTTTAAACCACTTTGTACAGAATTATTATATAAAACACAATTTATTTTCTTCTATATGTAGTATCTAGACTACGTATATGACGACAAAAAAAGAAGAAGAAGAAAAAGACTGTATACACCACTTGTTTTCTTATTTCATCTTCTTAGTTACTCTTTTTCTTTTCTACAACATGGACGTACGATAAGTGCATCAACTTCATGTGTCCACTTCATGTGAATACATACATGCCTAAATCAAAATGTCCACTTCAAGAGACAACACAATAGTAATTTCATTCATATAGAGAAACTGAGTTTGAATGTATTGAATGTATTAGAAACACTAAAGTGATTTGTTTTTTGTTTTTTTTTAACTACGAATGTAAATATCATTAGAAATGAAAGTTGAGATTTTACAAAAGCATAACATTTGTAAACATAATTTACATGAACCCTAAGATCTTTTGAACATCTAGATCAATCACGTAATAGAAACATAAGAAGAGTATTAGGGGTACCTCCATTCATTGTAGCGAAGAGATCTTCTTGAGCGGTTTCTTGAACCAAAGACGAAAGATCAACCTTTAGGCGTGAAGTATGGTTTCTCTCCCCTTTCCTCTCACTTTCTTTTTATGTGTTGTTTCACTAATGATCTCTCATGATGCTTTGTGATGGAGTGAAGACATCTATTTATAGGAGGAGAGAGGACCATAACTTCATAGCTAAATAATTTACTTCATAGTTAAGTTTTAATATCAACTGTCCATTATTTACTTCATAGCTAAGTCTTAATCTTAACCGTCCATCAAAGTTACTTAATAGTTAAGTTTACTTCTTAGCTAAGTTTACTTCTTAGCTAAATTTATTTAATGATGAAGATAACTTCATCGGTTTTGAAACGTGTTTAAAGAATAGCAATCCCGAAAGAAAACCCGTAACCCTTAACTATAAGACCACATAATAGGATCAGAATTTATTCCTTACATTGTTTCCGTGGCAAAAAGTAAATAATAAACAAGGAAACAAAAGTTTTAATTAAGGAGAACGTGATTGTGTGCTTCCGAATTCTTCTTGCCGTGATTGTGTTTCGAATCTTTTTTTTTGATATCTTTGAAGATTATCATCGAAAGAACCGATTGGAGGTTGTGTAGGCTGATGTTCCTCTGTTTTCAGATATTGTACACAATTGCTTGGATGCCTCCGGTAGGGCTGACCCTGAAATTTTGGAGATTCAAGACCAATTTTTGTTTTTTGGGAGCCAAAAAAAAATATATATATATATATATATATATTTGGGGGGCAGTTTTCAAGATGTAGATCATTTATTTTTATTAAACTTTAAACCACTTTGCCCAAAGAAAACAGAAACTTTAATTTAAACCACTATGTGAAGATTTATTAAGCATAACAGAATGTAATAAATACACTATGCGTAAAGTTAGCAAAAAAAATAACAAAATACACTATGCGTCTATGCATGTGAGTCTGCAACGACCAAAAAGAATAGTAAAAAAAAAATACTATGTATAGACCACTTGAATATCTTAAATGAACTACTAAAGGAAAAGCCACCAAGTTAGACCTTTTTTAAGTTTATAAAGTAAAACCTTTCGTTAGACCCCTTGGCCTCCAAGTTAGACCCTTTTGGCTATAAAAGGATTCGTTATCATGAACATTCGTTCACACAACTTAATCCCTAACCAAATAATATATGTTTTAGAGACCAAAGAAAATGCATTCTTCTCCTTCCTCCTTTGATTTGACAACCCTAATAAAATTGGGAGTTCTTCTTCTTCTTCATGTATCATTGTCTCAAGCTCAACTAAGCCCTTCATTTTACGACAAAACATGTCCGCAAGTCTATGACATTGCAACCAATACCATTGTATTAATGCGATGAGATCAGACCCTCGCATCGCAGCGAGCATCCTTCGTCTTCACTTCCACGACTGCTTTGTCAATGTAAGATACCACTAGATTCAACATATTCACGTATATATAAGGTCAAATAACTTTTTTTCAACCTAAGTAAAAGAACTGTTTGAAACACTTCAATTGTAAGCCGCCATCTTCATATAAGATAAATTAGTAGTATGGCTTATAAGTTATAACATTAAACCCAAAAAAACTAGTAGTATGGAGTCTATATATACTACTGTTGTATGGATATTTAATTTCTTGTATACTTTTTTCACAATGATTAATGATAAATATGTTAACTACATAATGCTTATATTGTTCTGTTAATGTTTTCTTCTCCTTAGTTACCAAAAGAAAAATGTTTTCATCTCCTATAGTTTATATTTTTTTAATAATAATAATAATAATAATACGTTTTATCTCTTTTAAATTTTACTATTTGGATAGACACATTGGATTTAATTTGTAGTGTTTTCTTAAGTTCCAGATTTTGTCATTAAACTATAGTCAAAGATGATTACTTAATAATTAGTAAACTCAAAATCTAACTCTTTTATATGACCAAGAAAAATGGAGTTTTATTCAATAATTATTTGTGTAGGAGATCAAATCAATTATCAGTTTTCTCTCGACCATCGAAATTCGAAACTCTAGACTTAAAAAAAAATATCTCTTTATGATTCATTCTGACACAATGATTAAGTTACTCATGCTAGACAGCTCTGGATAGCTTTGGACTACTACTTTTTTTTGTATATCGATGATGCCTGAAAACATGGAACACTCCCGGTGATGATAGATTTATTGTTTTTTTTTTTTTTTTTTTTGATAAACCAGAGTGATCCTAGGCTTTCTAGGCCCAGACTAATCTCGGGCGGTCCAACTCCGGGGTTCACGATAGCAATATGCTGATTTAAACGTGGATGGGTGGCCAAAGAGATTCGAAGCCAGGAGGCGGAGTACATACCCATGCTATCACTGGCCCACGAGCCCTTGGTTTAGATTTATTGTTTTACGTACGATAATGAAATGTTTTCAGTTATTACAATAAATTTAAAAACAAATACGTAACAGCTGTTGAATAAGTTAATAGTGATAGTGTGGAACTGTTTATAGATGTTAAAATGTTGTGATTTAAGTATGAAGATGGTCCTTGACTAAATCTGACGAACGAAATTATGGTTCTGTAAAAGGGATGTGATGCATCGATATTGTTAGATAACACAACATCGTTTAGGACGGAGAAAGATGCATTTGGGAACGCGAATTCAGCTCGAGGCTTCGGTGTGATCGATAGAATGAAGGCTGCCGTCGAGAAAGCATGTCCTCGAACCGTTTCTTGTGCTGATTTGCTAACCATCGCAGCACAAGAGTCTATCGTTTTGGTATGAAGATGGTCCTTGACTAAATCCATAAACCCACTTAAACTGTCGTTTTGGTATGAAGATGTGATGCATCGATATTTTATTCTTTTTGCCATTCGGAAAGGGTTTCTAATTAAGTCACTTTGTTGACTTTTAAGAAGAAGAAAATATTAGACCAAATATAAATGTTTTTACTATAAATTTAACATACAATAGGCAGGAGGTCCTTCATGGAAAGTTGCAAGTGGAAAAGAGACAGTTTAAGTGGGTTTATGGATCTTGCTAATACAAACCTTCCAGCTCCATTCTTTACCCTTAAGGAACTTAAGGATAGCTTCAAAAATGTCCGACTTGACCACCCTTCTGATCTCGTTGCTCTTTCCGGTATGTAATCATTGGAAAAAAAATTCATAGATAAGAAATAGTTATAGTCATTTGATCTTATATGATTATTGGTTTACTTTATTTATTCTTTTGATACTTTTCTTTGGTTAGGTGGTCCCACTTTTGGCAAAAACCAATGCCGGTTCATAATGGACCGGCTTTACAACTTCAGCGGCTCCGGTTCACCTGATACAACTCTTGATAAATCTTACCTCAGCACACTCAGAAAACAATGTCCTCGCAATGGAAACCAAAGTATTTTGGTGGATTTTGATTTACGTACGCCGACAGTTTTTGATAATAAATACTATGTGAATCTGAAAGAGAACAAAGGTCTTATTCAGAGCGACCAAGAGTTATTCTCTAGTTCAGATGCTTCAGACACTATCCCTTTAGTCCGAGCATTCGCCGATGGTCAAGATAAATTTTTCAATGCATTCGTGGAGGCAATGAAAAGGATGGGAAACCTTTCGCCTTTAACCGGAAAACAAGGAGAAATTAGATTGAATTGTAGGGTGGTGAATTCGAAATCCAAGATCATGGATATGGTAGATGCTAATGACTTTGTCAGCTCTATGTGAGGAACTATGTCCTCCTAATAATTATATTATAAATTTTATCGAGATGTTACGTTTTGAGATAATAAAATAAATTATAAACTTATGCAATTCTCGCTTCAGTGGAATCGCCTCATTGTCTTTCTCAACGGGATTTTGAGGAAATTGTGACCATATGCTTTACATGGACCTTAACAATCACTGATTGTCCATTCTACCATATGGTACCCTTTTGTGTGTGTTAGAATATTTAAAACAATTAGATTCATGCTTTAAGAACTTTATAGAAGAAATACATTAAGCAAAAGATATATAACAAAGTTGTGATATTCTAAGAATATGTTTTTGGGCCAATTTTGTTTTCCATTAAAAATCCTACTTTTAGAAGTCCAGAAACCTTTTGTTACCTATAGCCAATTACCAAACCCATTTGTATTCCTATCCAATAACCAAATACCTAGGGTGTCTCATCAGGTTTTTCTATAAATAAAATGTGTCGTTTCAAAGGGGAGAAGCATCATAAACATTCCCGGCGAAACCCTGCCCGTTTTGCTCTTCACCACCATAAACCCTAGCCGTCACCGCCACCTTGCAGGAAGTTTTCCAGGCGAGTCGTAAGGAGCCACGTGACGATCTACATACCTCTAGAAAGCCCCGAGTCTTAGATTTCTGGAAAGCCTAAGTTCATTCAGATCGGAGATTTTTGATATAAAGTTATCTCTGTATCTTATTGTCTGGTACATTATGGCCGAATCTCCAACCATCGCAGATTAGATCCGTTTTGGGAGAAGGAAGAAACGGATAATAAGATATTCTCCGAATGTTATGAAACTAGATAAGTATATTCTAGACTTCCATATATAGCTACAACCGAAATCAGATTATCTTTTGAAGTTATGGTCTGAAAGATATTTGTGTTTTCCTGAGACTATTATTTGCAGCGCACATATCCGACCAGGCTGGAGAGTTGGGATGTTTTCCCGAGACTATTATTCGTGGTTTTATTAATCCTAAGATCAGGAGCTAGTTCATGACACTATCTCCATGCAATAAGAACAAACTTAGAAGAAAGAGTTCTAGAATACGGCTAAAGTTACCTTGTAAAATCCTTATCGAACATGTGATCCCCTTTGATGATCCCTTTAAACACAATGACTAAAGTACTCGGACATGACCATGAAAGACAAAATCAAGTTTTTGAATTTCATAATTAATAGATAAGAAATAAACAAAAAGGGTTCAAGAAAAATCTCTATCTCCCTAAATAAAGAACTAAGAACAAAAACTTGGTGCAAAAAGTAAACTAAAGGTGGTACAAAAGAAGCACACGACATAGGGTTTCTAAAATAAAATATTTATAGGTCTTCTACTCTAATTTCGTCATTCTTAAGGGTTTCTCCGAATTGGACTTGACGGGATTCGAATAGGCTTGCAAATGGGCTTACGAGACGAAATAGGTGTTGGTTGTGGGTCCAAGGCTTCTGACTGCGGGGAACTGCCTCTTGGCCGCGGGTGGAGAGCTTCTAGCCGCGGTGAACTACCTCTTTGCTGCAGGTGGAGCTGCTCCAGGGGTGGCCGAAGGGGACTTCTTGATCTTCATGTATTTTTTATTGAACCGTTAGATCGCCCTCAAATCATTTGGAATGGAAAGGAGACTGGTCCTTCTTGAATATCACCGAAATTGGGCTGGATCAGACGGTGATAAGAACCTCTTTGGCTGTTGAACTTCTGACTGTTTGACTCTGAGCCGAAAATATGGGTTTTCTCCAATTTGCAATGCTTTTGCCTAAGTAGCCGGAAAAGAGTCTTGAAACTACAAATATACCAAAACAATAATAAAAACATATAAAAGCGAGTGAAACACTTATTAAAGTGCTCTAAAATAGATGGTAAATGGGTAAAAATACGGTGTTATCAACTTCCTCAAAAAAATAAAATCAAAGCCTGAAAAGATCAAACAAAAATCATAGGGAACTCAAAATCTCGTAGACCGTCCTTCTAAACCATAACCATCAAACTACATCAATCGCAAGCTAGCCTAGAAAATTCTCACCAAAAGTTTCCGTAACATTATTCCATGGTATCCGTCATACAAAATCTAAACTTTTCAAAATCCAAAATTCCGGTCAACTAGCTCTCTAAATTCATTAAGTAATAGTATGAAATTATCATCAAAAGTATCAAACCAAGATAATCGATGCTAGGTGTTAATAGGCTTTTAAGGTGAGGCTAAAGGTGTTTCAGGTTACCGTAATTTCACCAGAGTGTGCGAGATATTATGCAAAACAACAAGAGATGATGGACCTGTTGAGAACCACAACATACAGTCACTTCTTCTTACGTAAAATTGTTGCACTTTCCTCCTTTTCGAGAAACAAAAGTTTCATGTCGTTCCCCCATACTTATATTTTTTCGTGGGCTTGGAATGACAGTCTTCTCGATCTTTGAACAAACGAATCATGGATGCCTCATAAGAATTTTGACTAACCTAGACTCTCTTTTAGGCTCTTGGTTCCTTTCCCTTATGATTTTTTTTTCTGAAGGGAGAAACGCCTTTCTCGAGATAGAGTCTTAGGGGAACGAAAATATACCATGTTTTTTAGTTTTCCAAGGCATAACCAAGCTCTCGTCTTTGTTGATTTCACATACACCAATCGTGTATAGTCTCCGTCTTCAGTGACTGGAAACTGTGTCGTTCATCCCTCTTCGGCGTTTTTGCACATATCTGCACATAAGACACAAAGAGAGAATGCATGAGGTTTGAAAAATGGTTAAGGTTCGGGTGGGGTACCAACTAAAGGTGAGCTGGCCATTCAGGTACGACAAAGAGTGGTAAAAGGAAAAAGACGTCATGAATGTATGATTCGTTATCTTTGCCTAATTAAACATTTGATGAGAAAACTAAGTCAAGTTAAAGTCCAAGTATAATAGAGCTAGTATATTCCATCCTAAAGAATCTATACGGTCTAAATTCCTCTGGGGATTTCACATTAACAGAAACTCTAGCTACCGCCTAGTCTAGAACCAAATTACGAAAGAGCATGTTACTAGGAAATAGCATAGAAACACATTGGTCGGTTATCGTCATGGATTTCTGTCATCATTCCCTCAAATCGTATTCCTATTTTTGAATAAAAATAAAAAATAAAAGAAAGCGCGAAAAATGCAAAAATGCAAAGACTCTTTAAAGAAATGTGGTTAGTAAGGGATGAAATCCTCTCCCACACTTAAATCATATTGTCCCCGCTGTGAAATAAATCGAGCAAGGACAAAAAATAGAGTATTTAATTATTGAAAAGGTTTTGGGAAAAATAAAACTTACTTGGAGGTGGTCGGGAATGGATGTGGTTGAAATGGTGATGGGGGATGGATTGAAATGGTAAATGGTAGTATGGTGATTGGGAATAGGAATAATCGGGAACGGATGTGAATCGATCGCGGATCGAAGGAACTCGAACGTGATCGACATGGGCTTGGCCGCAAGTATGAGGGACGCTGCCGTGACCAAAAGGACGGTCGTCGTGGGTCGGTCAATCGCGACTACAACGGATAGAAGGCTAGCCGCAGCTTGGGGTGTTGTACCCACGCCCGGGCCTCTTTTGCGGCCAAACGTCTTTCTTCGCGGTTCGTGATGTGCCGAGCAGTTTGAACCGTGATTTATTCCTTTGTCTTTTCATTTTATTTTATTTTTTGATTTTTTTATATTTTTTGAAAGCCGAAACTAAGAAAAATAAAACGTTAATAGAAAAAGAAATAAACATAAAAAAGAATAACGTATCGAAAATGGGTTACCTCCCATTAGGCGCTTTTGTTTTAAGTCGTTTAGCTCGACGTTGGTAGCGAGATGAGCTTAGTCGAAGAAAGGTCATGTCCAAAAATAAACTTCCTTCGATCTACTCTTGTCATCCTTAGTATAAAAATTATCACGCCATTCCCACTCGGGATTTCCGTCCTTAAGTTCGAGATGGTAGTCTCCTCTGGGATAACAATGAAAAATAAGACTTGGATCTTATTTGGAGTATGATTCGTCAACATTTTCCGTGCTTGGCGAACGTTTTGGATGCTTGTATGTTGAAGTGAATAAGGTTTACGTCACATCATAAGATTTAATCACATTGCAAGATGCATGGGGGAGTGGTTCCTCATTATCTTAAGTGGTGGTTAAGGTCAAACATCCAAGGTGAAGACGGTTTGCTCGAAGAGGTGTTGTTGTATCACAAATTGTCAGAGGAGTGGTGAGACAGGGGTTGGCCGTGGCAGGAGGTGGCGCGATCGCGGTGAAGGTGGTTTTGGCCACAGGTTAGTGATGCGCGACTGCAGTGGAATAGGGGCCGGGCGCAGCTGGATGCTCTGCAGCCGCGGTGAAAGAGTCTCAGGTGAGGATGCTCGGATCGCCTGGCTTCTCGTCTCCAATGTTTTTCTCATCTTATGTAAGGATGCTCGGAAGAGTCAACATACTTGTTAGAGGGGGATTTAGCACTCCCCCGGTTTAACCCGGTCTGAGTTTAAATCAGCCCAACAATTGACTTCAAGGCCCATCAAGACCGATCTACGAAATAAAAGGAAGTTTCCTATTATTTGATAAAAAGAAGATTTCCTTTTATTGGAAAAAAGCAAATCCCGGGAAGAAAGAAGATTATCCTTATTGGCTTAAAGGAAAAAGGACAATTGCCAATACAAAGTCAAGAAAGAAAAGGAATAGTTAAGGACTTCAAGACTTATAAATAGGGGAACCCCCTATTCATAATAATCATCTCACAATCTCACAATCCCTCTAATCATCTCTCGATGGAGAACTTAGACAGAAACATCATTTGTAACAAGAACTATGTTTTGGCTTGATCCCTTTAAAGGGTACGTAGGCAGCCTTCAACGGCACAGCTATAAATCTAATAAAAATAATTCTTCTAAACCCTAAACTGAATTCGCCGATCTACGATATGTGCGAATTATGGTTCTTTTAATTGGCGCTAGAGAGAGGGGGCAAGAAAATTGAGGGTTTATGGAGAATTATTTTAAAACTCTAGAAATCCGACAAAGTCTCAGACTCTTCTCGTCATGTTCAACAATTCTCCAATCACCGACATGAGCTTCCGATCTTACCACAATTTTCAATACGAGATCCAAAAAAAAATAAAAAATCACTGAGACGAACTACGTTGCGGAGAAGAACGAGTTGCCGAATACGACACGCCGAGCTCACTCCCATGAGCCCACAAACACCGAGTTCACACACGCCGAGCTCACGATCACGATAAATTGATCATGAGCCTATTCACGGTCAAGACGAACATCAGCCTATTCACGGTCAAGACGAACATGAGACCACGCCGAACTCGCGGTACATGCCAAACTCGCGGTACACGCTGAACTCGTGGTACGCGCCGAACGTGCCGAACTCACCGGAACTTATGACGAACATCGACTTAGATGACAATGATGACTTCGAGATCCCTCCTTTCACTCAACTTTCCATTCGAAAACTCCTTCGGCCGACCAACGCCAACATCTCTCACCGACCTGCAAAGAAGAAAAACAAATATGGAAGATTCCAGCAGAAGCGATGTCGCTCATCCTCTCCGACATCGGCCCTGTCGCCATTGATTTGCAAATCTCAAAAGATGAGAACTCACGCGGAGAAGACAAGTAAAAAAAAAGGAGTTGGGCCTAAAGCCCATTAAGAATAAAAATCGAACAAGAGATAAAAAGAAAAAACAAAAAAAGTCAAAAGGAGTTAAATGTTGGTTTAACTCAAACAAAACCAAACCGGGCCGAGCTATCTTTCAAGACTTCAGACCAAAGCTTGGAATTAAAAGAACGTTCATCGATCTCGTTCTAGTTCATCTACGGAGCTCACCAAAAATTCAGGTATCACCTATCAAAAAATTTTAATTTATTATTCGAATATATTTTATTTTCAGATTATATCACCGGATCTATTCCTTTAAAACGCCAAACCACGGTCAACAAAAAGGGAGACGTCTGCTTACCTCTCAAACAAACATATCGCCTACTTCGCAGTAAAGTAGCTCGTGGTCGTAGCTCGACTAATCTCTGACTTTACAGGCTTTTGAGAAGATTTATGAACCCTAGTTTATTATTTCTATTGGATTATGATTTCTTCTTCCAAAAACAAAAAAAATAACAATAAAAAAATTAAAAATTCATGCGATGCCATTATTCACCTATTCCTGCGATGTAAAAATTCTATTTTTTCGCTCTGCTGACATGGCAAGTAGATCAAATTGTCGTGTTCTAAATGGGGTCTTCTACACGTATCTTGTATGTTGAAAACAGGGAAAGTATCTCTACTGCGGAGAGTTGTCGAAGAGACTGCAGTATTTCCTACCAAATAGAGTGGAGGAAAAAATTTCAGACATTGAAAAGGAGAAGGAGATAGTGGGAAATATTGAAATCAGGGAGAAGGAAGAGGTGGCTGGAAAAGGGGAAGAAATGATAAGGGGCGCGGAGGTTCTGGTAGAACAGTTGGAAGAGGTAGATTATGGAATTTTGCAGAGGAATATATTGGAATAAGAAAATACAACAGCTGAAACGAAAATAGGGGAAACTGAAGTTGATGATGAGAACACATGGCGCTCACTATCACCAGCTAAAATGGAAGACAATCTGGAACAAAAACCTCTGAGATGACCACTTTCACGGTCTCGCCATCAAGATTCAATGTTCTCATGGGTCCGATGGAGGAAGCAGAGAAAATCAGGGAACAAGTTGAGGAAGAAATATAAGAGGAGAGGTAAAGGAAGGATCAGAAGTTATTAGTTTGCCGAAGAAAGAGGATATTCAGGATATCCGACCCCCACTCACACGAGCTAAGAAGAACTCAGCAAAGAATTCCTCGGAATCTAATACTCAAATCATAAAGGATTCGCTCCCGAGTGGTTTGGGAAGAAAGAGTTCGCAGAAAAAAATTTCTGGAATGTTCGAGGTTCGAATAAATGTACAAAACATTCAGTTATAAGGAGTTGGGTTCGTAGTAAATCTTTTCAGTTTGGTGCTTTGTTGGAGACAAGAGTTAAAGAACAAAAATCTCAGCAACTCGTGTCTTCAATTTTCGGTGATTGGTCAGTTATGAAAAATTATAAATATCAACGGTTAGGAAGAATATGGCTGGTGTGGAAAAAGAATGTCAGATTAACATCTTTGTTCAAGAGTGGTCACCTAATTACTTGCTCGATCAAACTAGAAGAGAGGAAGGATGAATTTTTTTTGCTCATTCGTGTATGCATCGAACTTCATGATGGAGCGTAGGAATCTGTGGAGTGATTTACGGGATCATTATGATTTCCCTATATATTTTTTCGTAATAAATCGTGGCTAATACTTGGAGATTTTAATGAGATTCTCGTTGGAGAGGAGCATTCGAGTTTTGAAAACTCTCCAAGATTTACTTCGGGAATGAGGGAGTTTCAGGAGCTGGTAAATTATTGTTCCCTCACGGACCTACTATCTCATGGCTCTTTATTCAATTGGTGCAACAAAAGAGAGTATGGACTAGTTACGAAAATCTGGATAGAGTCCTTATGAATGAGCGTTGGTTTCAAGTTTTTCCTCACTCATACAATGTATTCGAGGCTGGTGGATGCTCGGATCATTTACGGTGTAGAGTTCACTTTGAATCAGAAGTTAGATCTAGTTGGGTTTTTTTGCCCTTGGTAAAAAACTATTGGAAGGAGACGGAGCAGATTTTTCTCTCAACCTCGTCCCTATTTCGCTTTTCAAAAAAATTAAAAGGCTTGAAACCTCTGATCTGTGAGCTAGCAAAGGAGATATTGGAAAACTTATGCAAGCATTCAAAAGAGGCTCACAGACTCTTATGCTCGAAACAGGAAGCAAATCTCTCAACTTACAACTCTTTCAATGGAGGAGGATAATACAACATATAGGAGATGGGATCTTT
Source organism: Eutrema japonicum (assembly GCA_030161315.1). Taxonomy (NCBI): domain Eukaryota; kingdom Viridiplantae; phylum Streptophyta; class Magnoliopsida; order Brassicales; family Brassicaceae; genus Eutrema; species Eutrema japonicum. Next base: position 17,052,592 of record BSQW01000012.1, on the reverse strand, counting down.
TTTCGAGCATTGAGGAGAAATTTATGAATCAAATGTCAAAGATGCATTGGCTCAAGATAGGGGACATAAATAATAAATCCTTCCACAATGGAGTTACTGAGAGGAAATGACAGAACACCATTCGAGAGATCCAATGCCGAGATGGTAGTATTTTCACAGGGAATGACGAGATAAAGAAAGAAGCTGAGGGATATTTCAGAGACTTCCTCCAACATAAGCCAGATGATTACGAACGAATATCTTCAGAATATCTCAAAGAAATCTTACCTAGCTGTTCGGAGGATGATCACGCTGCATTGACAAGAGATGTAACGGAGGAGGAAATCAAAAGAGTACTGTTTTCAATGCCAAATTATAAGTCATCGGGACCAGATGGGTTCACTTCGGAGTTTTTTAAAAAGGCGTGGCCGGTGGTGGCAAGAGAATTTGTTATTGTTGTCCAATCTTTCTTTGTGAAAGTTTCTTGCCAAAAGGTATGAATATATACAACGATTTTGGCCCTTATACTGAAGACGATAAAGGCAAAGGAGATGAAGGACTATCGGCCTATATCGTGCTGCAACGTGATTTACAAAGTCATATAAAAAATTATAGCGAACAGGCTGAAAGGAGTACTACCAGATCTAATAGCGATTAATCAATCGGCTTTCATTAAGAACAGGCTCTTGATCGAGAATCTACTATTGGCAATGGAGCTCGTCAAGGACTATCATAAAGATTCAATCTCTTCGCGCTGTGCTATAAAGATCGATATTTCCAAAGCTTTTGATTTTGTACACTGGACTTTCTTGATGAATACTCTTGAAGCGATGAATCTCCCTCCAAGATTCATCCATTGGATTCAGTTGTGTGTCACCACATCATCTTTCTCCATGCAAGTAAATGAAAAGCTAGCGGGTTTCTTCGGAGTGAAAGAGGTCTCCGACAAGGTTGTTCTCTTTCTCCTTATTTATTCGTGATAAGCATGAATGTTCTATCCATCTATTAGACAAGGCGGCAAATGCAAGAGAAATTGGGTTCCATCTGAAATGCAAAAATATTGGACTTACGCATTTGAGCTTTGCGGATGACATTATGGTGCTTTCGGATGGAAAAGTACGATCGGTGGAGGGGATCATTAAAATCTTTGATGAGTTTGCTCGGATATCGGGTCTGGAAATAAACCTGGATATATCAACAATCTATTTGGCTGGAGTTACGAATCAAGTGAGGACAGACATGGAGACTAGTTTCCCGTTTGCATCAGGGCAATTACCGGTAAGATACTTGGGTTTACCTCTTTTGACGAAACGAATTACATTGAATGATTATCTACCATTACTAGAAAAAATTTGGAAGAGGATTTCTACTTGAACAACATGTTTCTTATCATTTGCGGGAAGACTACAACTCATTCAATCGATTCTTCTCAGTCTATCTAATTTATGGCTGGCGGCTTTTAGGCTTCCATCAGATTGCCTCGAGAGATAGATAAGTTATACTCGGCGTTCCTCTGGTCTGGTCCGAGCCTAAAAACAAGGAAAGCTAAGATTTCATGGAAAGAAGTTACGCGACCGAGAAGCTCCTACTCCTCCAGCCACGATGATAAAATTCATTGATAGGCAACTCCGCAATCGGCTACTTTCGATATGATCTTTAAAGGATACGAAATACGAAGGAGTGTTCAAGCTCTGGTTCAAAACTCGGTGCTGATTTTCTGAAAATCTCTATATTATGTTTTAACATTCTACAAAAATGATGCACTTGTTTTAAAAACGTTTTTTTGGTTTGAATAAATTTTACTTTCGATTAAAAAAAACGAACGTACGTTTCAGGAATCTGAAAATCTCATATGTAGAAAATATTTACCTTTTTTGAATTGTGATTCTTTACTAACAAATCATTGGTTTCTGTAACAATTTCAATGCAGAGATCATGGATTTGGAACAGTCTTTTCTCTTGGATTTAGAGTCGAAGTTGGATTCATCCTCTGATCCATATTGGAATCAGAAACTTGATTTTTCTCCGAGGTAGCAAGAGGAGTTTTACGCTTGTTAACGACATGCTTCCAAATCGGGATGAGATTTCCTTAGACAAAGTAAGCGGAGGCTAGAAGATGATGAAACTAAGACCTATGAACCTTTTGGCTCTGATACAATGTTAGAAGTTTCAAAGCAAGGATAGATTCATGCTCTTAGAGTTTTACTGTGCAAGAAAGTAAAAAAGACCAAAGCTTATTTAGAACACCAATATCAAAATGGTTTTTTTTATTGATATGATGAAAGAGGAGGATGAGGGTTACAAAGCAACTCTCTAGATTTATCCATTGTCATTACAAACATATACTAACTATGCTTTTGGGCTTGATTGCATTATATTGGACTTCTGCTCTAATAACGTAACTATATGTGTTTGTGGGTTTGATTACATTGTATTGGGTTTGTACTTTAACAATCCTAATTATATGGACTTGTGTCTTGATTGCATTATATTGGGCTTGTATTTTAACAATCCTAATTATATAGGCTTGTGGGCTTGATTGCATTATATTAGATATAATTCATCAAATTTGTCTGTTTTTACCCTTTTGAAAAATGATTCTGCTATTATCAACTAGCATGTTAAAAATATAACTTGAAAAAACAAAACATGATTAATCTACTAAAATTAGCTTTTCAGCGTTTTATAATTATTCTACGAAAACATAATCCAATTCAGATATTTCCGCTAACAATTATTCAGTTTTTCTGATATCGTGCTATTTATCTGACATGCGAGTCAAACCTTTTGATTGATATGATTAAAGGGAAGAAAGAAAGTTGCTTGGTGGCAACTCTCTTGGTTAGTTCATCCATTGTTGTTAGAAAATCCTAATAACGTGGGCTTATATGCATAATTGTATTATATTAGGCTTGTGCTCTAATAGTGTGCACTTGAATTCAATAGCTATTGACTTGAGTGATAGTCTTTATGCATGTACATTGGGATAACCATATAGTGTAACATGTTGTCTATTGTACAAAAAGGACAATTCGTGCATATCTGCACTGCCAAGTTCCAAAGAGATGAAATGTGAATGTCACCGTTTTGCAAATTTTCATTCCTATAACTGCTACACCTGTTCCCAAGAGTATATCATATCATAGTTGGTTTCAAAAGAGTTAAGCTTTCTATATCACCCATGGTAAAATGAAATTATGCGTATCTCCACTGTTTAACATAACAATTACTTCCACTTTCACACTACTTCCTTTCAACTTTGTCCTTGTTCAGTGAAGACAGTCCCAAAACCAAGTTCAATGAGATGTTTGTTTTTCTTCCATTACGTTGACCTCATACCCATCAATCATTGTTAAAACATTCATCATATTTTTAAAACATAAGCCTTTCTTCTGACCTCGTACTCAGAGTCTGATCATTTCCTTCTTCATTTAGTAAACGAAGACGCTGCACAAGAAGTAGCTTGATGTCCTGAGCTAGTAACATTTTGAGCATTATCTCCTTTGTAAGGTTTGACTCTCCAGCTGGATTGTGATGATGAGACTGTGGACGTGTTCTGAACGGAATATTCAAATATTCGAATGTGTACGTGCCAGTTCGCGTACCTTGTTGCACTGCTCCACCAACCACTCACAAAATGCTTGACTCCAACCTCACAGCAATTATCAAAACATCCTGAATCTCTAGTTTTAATCCTTTTAAAAAATATCCCTTCAAGATTATCATCATCCAATCTTACCACCAAAGATGATAGATCTTCGAATTCATGGACATTAGCAGATAAAGAAGAGAACATACTCGCGGATTTGGAGATTTGACTCGAGCTTCTCAAAAATCGATCAAGAAGTTTCATCTTGCATTCTTTCCAATCCCCAAACGGAACTCGATTCATTTGCCAAATCATACCATCACAACATTTCCCCATACAAACTCATCGAAGTCAATATCTCAATTTTATTCTCCTACTAATCTACTTACAATTCTTATGTAACCACAGACTCCAGCTTAGCTACCAGCTCTTCTTCACCTTGCTTCCTTGAAGAATATCTCCTTACATACACTCGTTACGAGGCCTATCAGCGTTCTTCAGAGATCTATCAAGCCCCGTTGCTGCAAAACAAAGAAGATGGAAATATAAGACCTCTATTGTTTAACCTTGCTTTCCATTTAGTCCACAATAACAGAAATTCTATCTCATTCTGCATTTGTCAAGTCTGTATATTACCTTATCAATTGGCATTTTTGTTCTCACTGAATCAAGCAGCGAAAAATCAATATCCGCCACGACAATGCCAGTCAAAAAACGATCTGCAAACAGTAACAATTCTATTAAATTATATCCAAAACATATCATTCATCAATCATTTCATTTTGATCAGAAAGAGTTATAACAGATCAGCTAGTGATTCTCACCCGGTAATCGTCCAATCACAGTTCCCCATGGATCAATGATCAGTGTGTCTCCATAACTTTCTCTTTTCTCATTATGTTTTCCAGCTTGAGCAGCAGCTATAACATAACATTGTGTTTCAATTGCTCGGGCTCGAAGAAGAATCTCCCAGTGTGCGTCCCCAGTGACCGTGGTGAAAGCTGATGGTACCAGTAAAACCTGCAGAGTTTTTAAGTTCACAAAGACAAACCATATTAAGACAAGACAATTCATACTCAAAGTCTGACAAGTTTTGCTGTAGAAACTCAGTTTTATCACATTATTGTTTCATTGTTTTTCCTCAAGAGTTTCGAAAATCATAATAATTGAATTACATTGGATTTTACCTGAGCGTTCTGGTCGAATCTCAGTTGCTGATAAATCTTAGGAAACCTCAAATCGTAGCATACAGTAAGGCCTAAGCGCCCAATAGGACTGTCTACAGAAACAATCTTTGTCCCTGAGAAAATCAATGATTTAAAGATTTATCTCAAAGTTATGAATACATAAGTTCCTAAGTCTTATTAAGTGTGAAGCACAAAAAAAAAGAATCTGTTAGAGATTATCAGCACAATGATGTGACGGTGAAGTGTTATTGATCATTGATCTTAGTGGTAATCAGCAATACTTTGTACTCATGAAAGTCTCGGAATGCTCGAGGACCATCTAATCAAGAAGATAACAATATACAGAGTTTACCAGGAACCGTAAAGCTGCTTTCCTTGTACGAGCTTCCACCAGGAACGTCAACATCGAACCTTCGAAAAATGGAAGTTGTCACTTAGTGATGATTCTAACCAAATACAACTGATTCAAAATCTGGTTTCTAAAATCGAACGAGAGTCTTACAAATGCATTTTCTGATAAGTGCTTCGTATCATCCCAGCATCATCGATGACAACATGTGTATTACACAAATGGGTATCATCAAATCTCTCTTGGAAGCCTCCAAGAGACAACCATATATTTGAATCCCTGCAAAACACAAAAACATGTTAGAAAAGGCCATAAATAGTAAACTGTCTCAATGTACCTTAAGAACATCATCACTTACCTGGCGAGAGAGCAATACCGTTGCATCACTGGCCCGTCTAATGCTTCGGCGATTTTTACGCTGTCCCCTGATTTCTCTCCCATATAGGAGAAGTTCTCGGGGAAGCAAATCAGCTTTGCACCGGCCGATGCAGCTTCCTTTTTGTAAGAAAAAAAGTCAATCCTAGAGTTAGATATCCATTATGCTGCAGTACAAGTAATGTTCCGATAAATTGGTGATGAATAGTATACAACTTTTTCACGTTTTTGAAACGTGATTCCACTGCTTTTTTTTTTAAGAAATGAAATGTCGGTATGCACCTTTTTCACATTTTGAAAACGTGATTCCGTCTAGTAGTCACGGAACGATAAAACATGAAAACTAACAAGTGATTTTAAATTTCATCCCGCACTTTTTGATTTTATAACTAGATTAGATAAAACTTTATTCATCTACTAAATAATAGCTTTTTGTTATTTATCTACTGTTGGGGTCGGTTTTCACCGACTCGAGATTAACATTTCGACCCGAAGGAATATAGACAACCTACCACGATCTGTCCCAAAGGCTCCACCTCGGCGACTATGTCTGAATAAGGATAAAGCCGAACCAAGGCCCAAGTAATATCTTCTCTCGGCCGAACTGAAACCGCTACGAGACGGATCGGCTCACCTTGAAAGGCCAAACCCATCAAATACAAGTGGGCCGAGAAGAACGCTTAGGGGCGAGATACCAGTCATTCATTACTAGTCATGCATTCCGTTTTTGTTTAGTCAGCTTACGAGTTTTTTCTTTCCTGTGATTCCATTGTTTAGTGATTCAACCATTCCGCTATTCAGCTATACAGCTAACATACCAGTCAATTCAGCTTTTTAAGCGTTTTATGATAGTTCTTTCGCTATCCGATCATTCAACTATTTTTTTTTTTTTGACAGCATCATTCAACTATTTAGCTACACCACTATTCTATCTTGCGTACCAGTAAAAAATAATTTGGACATTTACATCAAAGATTATTAAAAAAAATACTAAAAAACTAGTCAAATTTTTTTGATAACAAACCGATTTTTCAAATTTCAATCACTTCAGAAAATAATATTCTTTCTTTCTTTACTTCAAAATCCTCAGAAATTTTGCAATTTTTGGATTCTACCCTTCATCTACTTCATATGCGCAAACGTATAAATTAAAATCACATCGGACTGTATAATCGAATCCATTATTGAATCGGGAAATTAATCTTAGAGATATGGAGGATTGATTACTTGTACGAGACGAGAGCAGGTGGCGAAATTGGCCATCAGATCACTGACGGATGTCATCTGAGCAGCCGCGACGCGAACGGTCGTCTTGACGGTGGCCATGGCAATCGGAATCTGGGTAAGTAGAGAAGCTTTCGTGAAGTCGATAGAAGCACAGTAAGTGTTCATCCGCACCTACTTTGTTTGATGAAAGACGATTTATACTTTTGAGTTTTGACTTTATGAGAATTTGAGAAAACATTATAAATGTGTAGAAAATAGATTTAATCTCTAAAAAAAAAAAAAAAAAAAAAATCTCTATAATATTATTTAAGTAATACATTTTTAAAAATGAACTTTGTTTTGTAAGTTTTTATATAAAATGTCATTACAAATGATAAAAAATAATTGAAATAAAAATGATAAAATTATAATTGAAATAAGAAATATAAAAATTATTTATATTTAATAATTTTTTAAAAAAAAACCTAATTTTCTCTCTAGGTGATGGCGCCAGCGACATGAGATGGGTGCAGATCCATCAAGGGGAATCTCCCAAATTCGGTTGATGCTACGGGTTATAATTCGGTTTGCTTTCAAATGGATATGGAATCGGGATAGCAACGAAATAGAGGTCGGAGATTCGCTCAGTCAAGAGCAAATCCGGAAATCTACGGTCTCAATATCAGGAAATCAATGTACGCGGTCAAGGATTCGGAGAGGACAGCTGTCCCTTTCAGCTGGATATCGTATCCACAGTGATTTGGAAAGTAAGATTGCGGCAAATCTAAAGCTTCGTACACGAAGATTATGTGAGATTCTGAGTCTGAGCAATGGCAAGCGTTTGGACGGCCTGAGAAAGGAAACCAAAGAGATCTCGGCGAGCTTGAAATCTGGGTCAGTGTATGAAGAGAAACTGAGCGCCATGTTCAAGTTTCAAAACTCGGATCAATTTGGGGTTCACAAGATCGGTTCTGCTTTAAAGACGAGGATATCAACAGAAGATTCATGGCGTCATTCTGGGATTGGGTTTAGGGTATGGATCGAGATCATGAAGCAGATTAATCAAGTGGATTTGGGAGATCGACAAGATACGGGAATGATACGGTATTCACCTGGAGACTATATAGAGGCAAGCCAGGACAAGCTTCGATGGCACAAACATTTTCGATATATCACTTCTATAATCTTTGCAGCTTTTTTCTGGGTCATAGTAAGGCACTCAATGACGCAGGGTAGTTTGGTGAGTACGTCTGGTTCGGTAAACAACAGACAGATCAACGTGAAGATAATGAAGATCGTGATACCAAAATTCGACAACTCAAGCCTCATTGCGGGTTACTCTCGGATCCTGATTGGCAGATGCATGAACCCGGGTATGCAAGATATGAAGACTCTGCTGTTTATGCTACCACGCATATGGAATGTAGAGGAACGTGTTTCTGGTGCAGACTTGGGGATGGGACGTTTTCAGTTCGATTTCGACAAGGAGGAAGACATAAAGGAGGTGATGAAAATGGAGCCCTTTCATTTTGATTACTGGATGTTGTCTTTGGTACGATGGGAACCGGTGGTGGATCGCAACTACCCATCAGCCATTACCTTTTGGATTAGAGTGCTGGGAGTGCCGCTCCATTACTGGGCTGATCCGACCTTCAGAAGCATCGTAGAAGCTCTTGGAACGGTTAAGGAAGTGGATTTGGAGGAAGGAAGAGTACAAGTGGTGGTGAACGGGTTTCAATCGCTTGTCTTCTCAACAATTATGGAGTTTGATAGCGGCGAAGATACAACGGTGACTTTGAGGTATGAGAGGCTCTTTGGCTACTGTCAACATTGTCACAGTTTATGCCATGACCACTTCAAATGTCTGTCTAGAGTCGGATCAGAGGGGAAAACAAAGCGGGATATTATGGATTACAAAGATCCGGGAAATGGCCTAAGTGCAACGAGTTTTAAAGCGGTATTGGCTTCGGGCTGGGAACGTCACACTGAAATGCATCATAATGGTCAAGCTACTCAGGAGTTCAAGGGGATTTACAAAGGAAAATAAATAAATCAGGCTGCCAAGGAAGGTACACAACAGTTTTGGGCAGGAAAGAACCGGACATACAAGGGTAGAAAAGATTGGAGAGGTGGAGAAGGAACATCATGGTACAACATATTTTCAGGGTACGTTCCTCCACACGAGATCAAACAAAGATATGCGGTCTCTAATAAGGGAGTGGATGAAAAAGCAGAGGATCAGAGGAGGTGGCCTCGGCCACAGACAGGAAACTAGCTGCTACTGCCATGATAGGAAAGAGGCTCCACCATCATCTAGCAAGGTGCGTAAGGAACTACTATTCGGCAATGAGAACATTTTTCCAGAAATGGTCAAGGGCTTAGAGGCTGAGATTTATGCAAAGGATGGAGAAGAAATGGTAATAGATGAGGTTATGGAGGAGGGTGAAGTCGGGAATAAGGGAAATATAGTGCTAGAGTTTTCTGCTGGGTCTTATGGTAATAACGAGAATTAGGTGAACGTCGAAGGGGATATTGGGGAACCTGAAGAATGTCCAGAGGAGTTAACGGAGAAGGGAACCGTGATTTACCCACACAGCACTGAGCTAGCACCGGTTTCAGAAGGGAATGTGGGCGAGAGTAAGGCTGATGAGGTAATGCAGGAGCTGATGGCGCTGGCTGAAACACAAGGAGTAAAAGGAGATTCAAACCAAGGTGAAAGAAAGAAATACAATAAGACAGGTTCAATGATTTATGGTGGTGGATCTAAGAAGAGGATCGTTCAAGCAATGATTTCTCCGCGTAAGAAGATGATGGCAAAGGTTCCGGTTCGTATTGGAGAGGAGACTAAGGTGGTAGGTCTGAGGGCTGCATCAAACCCGAAGACAGGCTCAGGAAAATGACTTAGTTAGTTATGAGGATTATGAGTTGGAATTGTCAGGTACTCGAGAATAAGTATACCATAGGGTATCTAAGGGAGGTTTAGAAGAAACATAAACTAGAGTTTTTATTTCTTTCAGAAACCAAACAAAAGTTTTCTTTTTTGCAAAAGTTTCAATTTCATTTCGGTTATAATAAATTGTACACGGTCGAACCGCTTGGTGCGAGCGGTGGACTCGCTTTATTTTATGATGATTCTTCGGATGTTAGTGTTTTATTTTCAAGTAATCGAATAATTGATATCGAGGCGACTATTCAAGGAAAAAAGGTCTTCTTATCATTTCTTTATGGTGATCCGGTACCGAAAAATCGAGATCAAGTTTGGGAGATTAACACGAACAAGCATAACTCGATTGGAACCATGGTTTATAATTGGGGATTTAAATGAAATTACGGAGAATAACGAAAAGCAAGGAGGCAACCTGAGACCGGCTTCTTCCTTTATGTCCTTCAATCTCATGATCCAACACTGCGGTTTTCTAGAATTTCAGTGTTTTGGAAATACAATGTCCTGGAGGGGAAGACGGAATTCGAAAATAGTTCGGTGTCGTCTGGATAGGGCCTTGGCAAATGAAGATTGGCACGAAATTTTCTTTCATTCATATGTCGAATACTTAGCAATGATTGGGTCGGATCATAGACCAATTGTCGCTACCATCGAGGATAAAATCTCGTGGAAACGGGGACAATTTCGGTTTGATAAACGGTGGATTGGATGGGATGACCTTATCGATACAATTTCAAAGGGCTGGGAAATTAATACGGGCGAAAATGAGTCATCCTTTATAGAAAAAATATCAAATTGTCTGCGAGAAATATCAAAATGGCGGAAAAACAATTTACCATATGGCAAGGAGAAAATTAAAGAATTACAACAAGCGTTTGAGGAGATCCAGAATGACGACAATAGCACCCATGAGGAACTACTGGATATTACACGGAAACTAAAAGAGGCTTATATAGATGATGAAATATTCTGGCAACAGAAAAGTCGTACTTTATGGGCAACGGCGGGGGACAGAAATACAAAATTCTATCACGCGCAAGTTAAGCAAAGACGGACGAGAAATCGGATTACGGGCCTCCATAACGCGTCAGGATCTTGGGTTACCTCGGATAAAGAGGTGGAACAAGTGGCGGTTAATTACTTCGAGGAATTATTCACCTCAACTTCCCCGACGGAATTTGAAATTTCGCTACGTGATATTCCGGCTCTAGTTTCGGATCAGGATAATGACATGCTCACAGCAATGGCAACGGAAGAGGAAGTTCGAAGGGCTCTTTTCATGATGCACCCGGAAAAGGCGCCGGTCCCGGACGGGATGACGGCATTATTTTTCTAGAGATCATGGCAGATTGTAAAGACAGATGTAGTAGGATTGGTCAACGGTTTCCTGGGAAGGGGGTCTTTTGATCAACGAATGAATATGACAAATATTTGCCTCATCCCGAAGATAGGACGCCCCACTCGTATGACGGAATTAAGACCTATAAGTCTGTGCAACGTGGGCTATAAGAGATTGTTACCAAACCTGATCTCAGAGACTCAATCAGCCTTTGTATCAGTGAGACTGATCTCCGATAACATCCTGATCGCCCATGAGATGTTCCACGGCTTACGAACCAACAAATCTTGCAAAAGTAAATTTATGGCGATTAAGACGGATATGAGCAAAGCATATGACCGGGTAGAGTGGCCATTCATCAAACAGCTGTTGAGAACATTTGGTTTTGCAGAAAAATGGATTTCATGGATGATGTGGTGCATCCAATCGGTAGAATATAAGGTACTTATTAACGGTCAACCTAAAGGCCACATAAATACCCACAGAGGGTTGCGGCAAGGCAACCCATTATCACCATATTTATTCATACTTTCTACGGAGGTTCTGATAGCCAATATACGGAAAGCAGAGAGGGATAAATCACTTACGGGGTTAAAAATAGCAAGGGCAGGCTCTGCAGTCTCACACTTACTCTTTGCGGATGATAGTTTGTTTTTCTGCAAGGCTACGGTGCAGGAGTGTCAAACCATCTTACATATACTTAAACAGTATGAGTCGGTTTCAGGGCAACAAATCAACTTTTCAAAATCATCCTTGAATTTCGGACATACAGTACAAGATGCGGTACAAGATGAGATTAAACAGTTGCTAGGAATTCCAAATATGGGAGGGATGGGCTCTTATCTGGGTCTCCCGGAAAGTCTTGGCGGAGCAAAAAGTAAAATTTTTAATTTCGTCGTCGAGAGACACAATGATCGAATAAATGGTTGGACATCAAGATTACTGACCAAAGGAGGCAAAGAGGTTCTCATTAAATCGGTGGCATCAGCTATGCCCACTTTAGTTATGTCATGTTTTCGCTTACCCAAATCCGTTACCGCAAAACTAACTAGTGCGGCAGCGAGATTCTGGTGGAGTTCTGACGGTCAACAGAAATGAATGCACTTGCTAGCTTGGAGGAAGATGTGTCGGAGCAAATCAGACGGTGGAATTGGGTTTAGATCAATAGAGGATTTTAACACAGCACATCTGGCAAAACAACTATGGCGGCTAATGGATAAGCCGGAATCGTTATTCGCTCGGGTTTTCAAGGGTCGTTACTTTCGGAACACAGACCCACTAGATCCTATAAGATCATACTCCCCATCTTTTGGATGGAGGAGCATTATTTCGGCTATATCTCTGGTTGCAAAAGGGATTATTAAAAGAGGTTGTTCAGGTGGGTCTATCTCAGTATGGAATGATCCATGGGTACCATCATCTACCCCGAGGTCAGCAATATGTAAAGGGTATAATTATTACCCAAATCTAAGGGTCAATCACTTGGTTGATCCAGCGACACAAACGTGGAATATGGAGTTGATAAATGCAATTATCGACCCGGACGATGCGGAAATCATTCGCTGTCTACCTATCAGTAGCTCTGATCGACCAGACACTGTTGGTTGGCATTATACAAAGACAGGAAAATATACGGTTAGGTCGGGATATCAGATCGAGCAAAAAAACCAGACAACTTCGGGAATGACCTCTACGGTCCGGACGTGACGAAATTACAGGCCCATTCATGGAAATTAGCCTGCCCACCAAAATTGAGACATTTCATTTGGCAGGCCATCTCGGGCTGTCTCTCGGTCTCAGCGAATTTATGTGCTAGAGGAATAAAATGTGATACTCAATGTGCGCGGTGTGGAATGGACGTGGAAACGATTAATCATGTTCTTTTCGAGTGCCCACCGGCTTTACAAACATGGGCACTCTCTCATATTCCATAGGCCCCGGGAGCTTTTCCGATGACATCGGTCTTCTCTGATTTTGATCATCTTTTTTGGAGACTCCCAACATCGGACAAGAACGCATTTTTCCCTTGGATTGTGTGGAATATATGGAAAGCAAGGAATGATAAGGTTTTCACAAATGTGAATAGGAACCCACAAGAGATACTGCGGATAGCGGAGACGGAGGTCATAACTTGGGAAACGGCACAAAGTAATGAACCAGACGTAATATCTCAACAAATTTGCCTTAATACAGAGTTGGCTCAGACTGATGATTACGATGGATTGAGATGCTACATCGATGGATCGTGGAGGGAGACGGACAAGTATTCTGGTTTAGGATGGCACTATTTTCAGGAAGGAGTTGAAAGAACGATGATGGGATGACGAAATCTGCGAAGAAGTCTCTCCACGTTACACGTAGAACTGGAAGCGCTCATCTGGGCGATGCATTGCATGATTGCAAATCAGAAGACGGCGATAGCTTTTGCAACAGACTGCTCAGAGTTGGTGAAGATGGTATCTACACCGAAGGAGTGGCCGGCCTTTACACTACATTTGGAGGAGTTCGCGAGGAGTAAAGAGGAGTTCACATTTTTCTCCATCACACACATCCCACGCGCTTACAACACAGTGGCGGACAAGCTAGCACGAGGTGTTCGAGTCCACCCAGCAGATTTTACTTATGTACACTCGATACCCCCGGTTTGGTTTACTGAATCGGTATAGGTATTTAGGCTGTTGACAAAAAATAATAATAAAATTGTCTTTTATAATTAGTGATAAGAATATGGAAAGTATTTATTTTGCCTTAGAGATTTTATTTACTATATCTTTTTAAATAATAATTAATCCATATATATTCAAAGAAAAAAATTATTCACAATCTTGATATATTTTTCACTATAATTTATTATATTTTATTTGAATTTATATCAAAATTGAAAACTATTTTACTAATTTTATAAGAAGTTAGACACAAGAAAATTAATTTTTTTTAAAGAGTTCGTGAACTAACCACAAAACTAGAATCATTAAACGGTGTATAATAGAGCTATGTTTTCAAGATTATAGGTTTTACTGGTTAGCTCGAGTAATATTTTAGTCCACTGCAAAACGGGTTAAATAGAAAAATTATTCCGTTTGACAACTCTACTATAATCATGAGTTAGACATATTATAAAATTCAAATAAAAGTAAATTTTCTTACATTTCAAAACAATTTATTAAAAAAGAATTATCCCACGATAATTATAGCACGGGTTAAGTCCTAGTTATATATATATATATATATAAAAAACAAATTAGAGCAAAGATTACAGTATATGAATATTGATACGGGTGTTTAACTTTGATTCAATTTTGGTTTATTTTTTGTGTTTATAGTAAAAAATAGCTATCATATTTAAATCATACTAGGTAGTGGCCCACGTTGGCGCGGACCAAAACAACGTGGGCCACAACAAAAACGATTCTATTGTATGATCCAAATTTGACATTATAATCAATTGTCTAATTGTTCTAACTGAATATAGCGCTATAAAAACGATAAACCCGAATGATTATGTATATCACTGTTGATTATAAATAAATATAACATCATTCTCTTAACTTATTCGTAAGTTTGGATTATAGAAACAAAAATGAATTATTCATAAATATATAATAATTTCAGAATAATAAATAGATAAAACAATCCTCATCTTCTTGTTCCGTCTCTTTCTTCATCATCTTTATCTTCTCCAACTTCTTATTTTTCTGATGTTTATTTGTCTCATCTTCGTCTTATTTCTCATTATCTTCAGCTTTGTATCAAAATCTTCTATTATCGGTTTATCCACATGCATAACCCCATTGATTCTTATACTTACCCATATATTTCACATTTATTAGTAATTATAGATAATGTCCATAGATATTTCTTTTTCATCATCCTCTCTTGAGTCTCTGTCAGTACAAATAATGGCTAACTTCTTCATCTAATTCAAATCATCCATCATTACCTTCATTTCTTTCAAAAAATTACCAAATCAATCAAAGTTTTGATTATTTTTAAATCATAAATTTTAAAATTAGTAACACGTTTGTATAAAAGGTTTATAATAGGTTTTTCTGTAGCTATTTTCCAAATAACCAATCAACAATTATTATTTTCATCAATTTTCATTTCGATTATGAAGTTAATTTTTGAATTCGTTCAAAATTGAATATATCGTACAATTAAAACAATAACCTAAAAGTATCAAGAGTTTCGAAAACTCATTTCTCTCATAATATCCTTATCGATTAAAAATAAAATGTTTTCTGCCAACGTCTTTAATAAGACTCCAAAATGTCTGATATTCATCAATGTCAACAAAATTTTCAGCTTATTTAAAGTCTTTTTTACACATAATTTTTTTCTTATCCTCATATACATATAATTGTGCAGTGTTTCTCATATGTGATCGTAACATCGAGGAAACGAAAAAATCAGAGAGCTCGATAATATAATGAATAATATATCTTTGACTCACATATTGTAATTACGAACAATTCTCTCTCTCTCCATCGCTAGAACTCTCCCCCCCCCCCCTCCCCCCCCCCCCCCCCCGTTTTGCCGGAATTATCTCTCCTTATTGTTGATTCTTATATTTCTCCTAAGCACGGACACGAAACCACTTATTTAAATTGTTTATTTATTTTGAAAACAAAAATGCAGCAAAAATATAATTATTATATCAACTACATTATAACATAAAAATACCAAGAGTTTTGAAAACACGGACCTACAATTTTATCGATTGGAATCAAAATATTTTATGTCAACGTCATAATAAGACTCCACAATGTTTCACGTGTATCAGCATCAACAAAATATCTCATTTGTTTGAAAACTCCTTTTAACACGTACTCAATCCTTATCTCCCTTTCCACATAATCATGCCGTGTTTTTTTACATATGGTCGTAAAATCAAGGAAATAGAAATTATAAATCTCAAGAATGTAATGAATAATGTTTCCTTGACTTACACATTTATATTATTAAAACATAAGCTTTTCATAAACCTGTTTCCAAACAACTCTTCTTTTCTTCTTGAATAAAGAAACATGTTTCCAAACAACTCTTTTTTTTTTTACCTCGCGTGGGCTCGAATCTAGTTGTAATTACGGACAGTTCTCTTTCTCCCTATGGCTAATTATTGCTATCTCTCCCTCGCTGGAACTCTCTTCCCAATTTGCCGCCAGTGTCTCTCTTTCTTGTCGGCTCTTATATTTCTCAAGCGCGAGTACAAAACCACTTCTTTAAACTGTATATATACATTTGAAATCAAAATTACAACAAAAAAATATAATTATCAGATCGACTACATTATAATATTATATATAAATAAAATTGGTTATCCTATATTTATACCCCCAATGAAATATAACAAAATCATAAAATATGTTTCTTCAACATCTTCGTCTTCTTTTTCATCGTCTCCGTCTTCTCCGACTTCTTTTTATTTCGGGTTTTCTTCTTCCTCGTATTTTTCTTATTTTCTTAAATGTCTTGGGCTTATTCTTTTTCACCATCTTCTTCTTCTTATTTTTCTTACTTCTTCTAATTCATCGCATTTGCCTTCTTCGTCTTCTCTGGTTTCTTTTTCTTCTGATTTTTCTTAGCCTCTTTTCTCATCTTCACATTCTCATATTTTTTCATCTTCATCACATTCTCATACTTTGTCATCTTCATCATCTGGTCTCCTATCTCACATTTACGTCTTTGTCTTCGTATTTTCCGAATTCTTCTTCATTGGCTTTGTCTTCTTCTTCCTCATCTTCATCATCTTTCACTTTTTCTTATACTTCTTTATCGTTTTTCTCTTCTACGGTTTCTTCTTCTTGTTTTTCTTCGTATGATTCTTCTGATTTTTCTTCTTCCTATTATTCTTTTTTATATCATCTTTGTCTTCTTCCTCTTTTTTATCTTTCGATTTTTCTTCTTCCTCGTATGTCTTTGTATTTCTGCTACTTATAATTTTATCTATATGTTGAACATTTTAGTTTAATGTATTGAACTGGGGCTTTATTTATATATACCTAGATGTTATTATTTCCAATTGTATCTTAAAAAGTCCTAAAAAACTATTTATTAATATGTAGCCAATTGTAACGTATTACTTATGTTTTCACTTTTGGGATATGTTTATATATATATGAAACTTCATTTGTAGTAAAAAAATAAATAATAATCATTGATACCATTTGTTTTACTAAGCTGATTTGATTTGATTTAAATCTGATGCAACGCCAATTTTTGATGTCTTTAATTTCATTATTATCATATATACTTATGCCGATAAGTCACGGTTTATATATCGTCTTCGCCAATTTTTGTTACTTTTGTAGATTTGTATTTACAATAATGTCAATTTTGTTTTAACTACACGACTCAATAATAAATAAAAAAATCCGATTTAACTTAAACTCAAAACGAAAAAACAATTGTCATGGTATAACAGAACTGAGGTCTAATGTGTTGCAATGCGATGCTAAAAACAAATAAATAAAAGGTTATGGTATAAAAACACCAAAATTTACATATTTTGGAACACCTCATTGTACACAACATTTAATGTTTTCCTTTATGGCCTATTGTATTTGCTTATGATTAAGATCTTCAACCCTGCTCTGAATGTAACCCTTGAAATAACCACATACAACTGACTATTGGTAGGTACAAACCCATTATTCCCAGTGTCTGCCTTTGGCTTTTGTTTATCGTAATTGCAAAAGTTATAGTGATTGAAAACTGTTTGCGTCTCATCCAGAAATGAAATCTTGCTTATGTTGGAGAAACAAATATCCTAGGAATAAGTAGCCTCGTTCCATTACACAAACCACCCTTATGATCGATGTTCCTAAGCAACATGATAGAGGTACCAACTTTCAAACCCAAACTGTGATTTGGTAATCTAGACACCTTAACACCATTTAGAAACTCCTCAGTGTAAATCATATTACATGGACCGTTTTGATCAGATGACTCAGCTATTTCAGATGGTACTTTGGATGCGTCATTAGTATCGAGTCCTCAATCTGATGTATCAATCACTACAAGAAAACAGCCTTTTTACAACAAACATAATCGTCGTAAATCGGTCGTAAAACATGAATTACGACGGATTAGCGACGATTAACAATTCGTCGTAATATGATCGTCGTTAATCGTAAATCGTCGTAAATTGGTCGTACTATTAAGGAGGACTAAAAATCGTCGTAAAATCGATGTAATATATTCGTCGTAAAATCGTTGTATATTTACATCGAATGTACGACGAATATATTACATCGATTTTACGATGAATATATTACATCGATATAATGATAAAACATTACATCGATTTTACATCGAATTATACAATTTTTTCCGACAAACCGTCGTAAATTCGTCGTAATAGGATGAAACATTACATCGAATTTACAACGAATTATAAAATTTCTGTTTTTACGGATTCGTCGTAAATTCGTCGTCATATGTAGATGTAAATACGTTGGTAAATCGATGTAAAATATTCGATGTAAATTCGTCGTAACTTTTGAACGATGTAAAATCGATGTAAAACTATTGATGTAAAATCGATGTAAATTATGGAACGATGTAAAATCGATGTAAAATATTCGATGTAAATTCGTCGTAATTTAAATATAATTTTTATATAAATTAAATAAAATTAAAAAAAATTAAAAACTTATATTTAAAAATTAAATTTTATAAATAAATTCAAAATATAAAATAAAATTTAAAATACAAAATAAAATTTTTATTACAAACTAATTCCTAGCCGTAAAACGTAAATTATCAAAAAGTTCGTCGTCTGATCCATTCTGCTCCATATTCGCTCGTTCTTGCGCGAGCGGATCAGTTGGCTGGCCCGATGTCGATCCTTCCTGATGCCTTAGTGCAGCCGCCAAAGTCGGGTTACTCAGGGCAATAATATCGAAGAGAGTGTTGTATCCTTGGATTGTTTTATCGTATCCTTGGATCGTTTTATCGTATCCTTGGATCTTCTCATCGTATATCACCTGCTTCGCCCGCAAATTGTTGATCTCGGAGTTGGCGTTGTTTAACCCCGTCCGCAAAATAACCGTATCGTCGAAAAGCTGACGACGGGACGACGCGGCGGCACTATCTACGATCGATCCCATCCCTAAAACTCTGCCCTTTTTCTTCGGGGCAACCTTTTAAAAAAGAAACGAAAAATTTAATAAATTGTATAAAAAAACATTAACTTTTGTAAAAAAAAAACGTTAAATTACCTCTGCGTATATGTCGTCCATCTGGGCAACCGTCAAAGTCGCAGTGGATTGGACCGAACTACCACCAGGTGATAGCTGCTGAGAAAGCTGAGTTTGACGCTCGCCGATCCTTGCATGCGCGTCATTGTAGATTGCCTCAGCTCGAGGATCTACAAAAGATCCGTCTTTCTTCTTGTGAGTTTCCGCAAAAACTCGGGTCATCGGAGGAAGTTCGCCTCCATTTGCCTAACAAAAAATACATTAAAAAAGAAATCAAACCGTTGATGGATAATATAAATTAATAACAAATTAAAATTACATAAATAAAATTATAAGCGAAAAAATTATTACCATTTGAAGGCGTCTTCCCGCAAAAGATGTTTGACCCGACGTATGAGGCATAAGCGCTGGAAGACCGTCTGGACCCATAGTGTTTCGAGAAGCCGAACACTTAGCGGCCACTTGCTGCGCATGTGGATCTCTCCAGTATGCCGTCAAGCCGTTCCAAACATCGGAAGACATGTATGGCGGCTTCCCATGATCGCCTTTAACCTCCCACTTCCTCTTCCAATCGGAAATGGTATTGTTGAGCCGCAATTTTCCCTTCTTTTTGAATTCCGCCTTCACCGTCTCGTTGATCGTAACAACGATATATTAAAGATAAAGAATTTGCCAAAATAATATTGAATTAAAAAAAAAAAATTTAATATTGGTTCTCTTCCCACTACTAACAAAGAAATATGCAGCAAGTAAAAAGGAGAAAAAAAAAAATTATTCGGTACAAAGGCTATGATATTCGTCACAGGTGTTTCAAATACTAACAAAGAAATCTAGACATATCAAAGAGACGATGGCAATGAATGAGTTTAAAAAAAAACTATAAACGTGGGATATATATCAAGTCAAAAATTTTGGGTTTTCCGAAAATCGCAAAAGAAAATCGCAAGAAAATCGCAACCCAATTTCCGAAAATCGGAAAAGAAAATCGCAAGAAAATCGCAGAAGAAAATTGGAAGAAAATCGCAAAAGAAAATCGCAAACCAATATTAAAAATAAAAAAAAGCGCCCAGAGAATATCAGATCCGATATTACGTATGGAATGATTCAACCAATTTAAAAATGGTATTTGCCATTTTTGCTATACAAAAAAAAAAAAAAATTTACCGCGAAACATTTAAACCATGTCTCGTCAACGTCTTCCGGAACCGAAGACCAATTGCGGTGAGGCTCCATGAAATAGGCTTTAATGGTGTCAGCCACACTCCGTCCAACTTTGTTATCTTCCTTAAACCTGAGAAAAAAACAAAAATTATTAGTAAAAAAAACAAATTCATAATGTTATTAAAAAAAAAAGAATTGTAGGTACGTACCAAAAAGTATTCGAGAGCCGTCGCGGATCTAACCGGTCTAAAGAATCATGCCCCGGCGACTGCAAAATATCTTCGACCGTCAATCCTGCATACAACAACGGCGGTCGAGCAACTGCTTCTGGAGGCGGCGCTGGTCCGGAAAAAGAATCCGGAACAGCGGATTGTGTCGCAGAAGATGACGGGAGATGCGGATTTTCACTCGGCCCCGTCTCGAGAAACTACCGATAGTGTGACTTACGTGGCGCCATATCTAAAAAATATTTAAAAATAACTCAATTTTAGTATAATACAATTCCATTCCTAACTAATAATTCCAATCCTAACTAATAAATATAACAATCCTAACTAACAATTCAAAATCCTTAGAACGATAATATAATTTATAAAAAAAAATGTAACCTTTTTTTTAGAGAGAGGGCAGAGATTTTAGAGAGAGAGAGTTGAGAGATTAGTTATTTTAGAGAGAGAGAGTGTCGAGAGATTGTGAGGGAGGGATGAAAAATTTGATCGCGTATATATAGATTTTGTAGTCGTCGTAAACTCGTTGGTAATTTACAACGATTTTACGACGGATTCGTAGTAAAATCGTCGTAAAACTGTAACCAAAAATTCAACCTATCGCAATTTCCCCCCCACGCGGTAAATTAAATATTTGGGTATTACAACGATTTTACGACGGATTCGTCGTAATTCCGTTGTAATAGATTAAATCTATATCCTAAACTCTAAATCACAATACACATATCCTGGACGTAAGAATGAAGTATATTTGTGCATCTAATACTTCTAATATTTAACAATAGATTCAATAACGACGATTGAATCTATATCGTCGTCGATTTCCTTATTTTACATAATAATGTATAGCATTCGTTCTTATAAGTATATTTGTAACATGCATGACTTAAATAATGTAAATGATTTTGTAAAAACATAAAATTGTTTATACTATGATTAGAACTTACGTAAAACAAGATATAAGATAAAAAAAAAACTAAACAAGTAAATCAAACCCTAAACCCTATATTTTAAGTATTACAACGATTTTACGACGAATCCGTCGTAATTCCGTTGTAATAGATTAAATCTATACCCTAAACCCTAAATCACAATACACATATCCTGGACGTAAGAACGAAGTATATTTGTGCATCTAATACTTCTAATATTTAACAATAGATTCAATAACGACGATTGAATCTATATCGTCGTCGATTTCCTTATTTTACATAATAATGTATAGCATTCGTTCTTATAAGTATATTCGTAACATGCATGACTTAAATAATGTAAATGATTTTGTAAAAACATAAAATTGTTTATAATATGATTAGAACTTACGTAAAACAAGATATAAGATAAAAAAAACTAAACAAGTAAATCAAACCCTAAACCCTATATTTTAAGTATTACAACGATTTTACGACGGATTCGTCGTAAAATCGTTGTAATTTTACAACGATTTTACGACGAATCCATCGTAATTCCGTTGTAATAGATTAAATCTATACCCTAAACCCTAAATCAAAATACACATATCCTGGACGTAAGAACGAAGTATATTTGTGCATCTAATACTTCTAATATTTAACAATAGATTCAATAACGACGATTGAATCTATATCGTCGTCGATTTCCTTATTTTACATAATAATGTATAGCATTCGTTCTTATAAGTATATTCGTAACATGCATGACTTAAATAATGTAAATGATTTTGTAAAAACATAAAATTGTTTATACTATGATTAGAACTTACGTAAAACAAGATATAAGATAAAAAAAAACTAAACAAGTAAATCAAACCTTAAACCCTATATTTTAAGTATTACAACGATTTTACGACGGATTCGTCGTAAAATCGTTGTAATTTTACAACGGAATTACGACGGACCCTAAACCTTAAATCACAATACACATATCCTGGACGTAAGAACGAAGTATATTTGTGCATCTAATACTTCTAATATTTAACAATAGATTCAATAACGACGATTGAATCTATATCGTCGTCGATTTCCTTATTTTACATAATAATGTATAGCATTCGTTCTTATAAGTATATTCGTAACATGCATGACTTAAATAATGTAAATGATTTTGTAAAAACATAAAATTGTTTATACTATGATTAGAACTTACGTAAAACAAGATATAAGATAAAAAAAACTAAACAAGTAAATCAAACCCTAAACCCTATATTTTAAGTATTACAACGATTTTACGACGGATTCGTCGTAAAATCGTTGTAATTTTACAACGATTTTACGACGGACCCTAAACCTTAAATCACAATACACATATCCTGGACGTAAGAACGAAGTATATTTGTGCATCTAATACTTCTAATATTTAACAATAGATTCAATAACGACGATTGAATCTATATCGTCGTCGATTTCCTTATTTTACATAATAATGTATAGCATTCGTTCTTATAAGTATATTCGTAACATGCATGACTTAAATAATGTAAATGATTTTGTAAAAACATAAAATTGTTTATACTATGATTAGAACTTACGTAAAACAAGATATAAGATAAAAAAAAACTAAACAAGTAAATCAAACCCTAAACCCTATATTTTAAGTATTACAACTATTTTACGACGGATTCGTCGTGATTCCGTTGTAATAGATTAAATCTATACCCTAAACCCTAAATCACAATACACATATCCTGGACGTAAGAACGAAGTATATTTGTGCATCTAATACTTCTAATATTTAACAATAGATTCAATAACGACGATTGAATCTATATCGTCGTCGATTTCCTTATTTTACATAATAATGTATAGCATTCGTTCTTATAAGTATATTCGTAACATGCATGACTTAAATAATGTAAATGATTTTGTAAAAACATAAAATTGTTTATACTATGATTAGAACTTACGTAAAACAAGATATAAGATAAAAAAACTAAACAAGTAAATCAAACCCTAAACCCTATATTTTAAGTATTACAACTATTTTACGACGGATTCGTCGTAATTCCGTTGTAATAGATTAAATCTATACCCTAAACCCTAAATCACAATACACATATCCTGGACGTAAGAACGAAGTATATTTGTGCATCTAATACTTCTAATATTTAACAATAGATTCAATAACGACGATTGAATCTATATCGTCGTCGATTTCCTTATTTTACATAATAATGTATAGCATTCGTTCTTATAAGTATATTCGTAACATGCATGACTTAAATAATGTAAATGATTTTGTAAAAACATAAAATTGTTTATACTATGATTAGAACTTACGTAAAACAAGATATAAGATAAAAAAACTAAACAAGTAAATCAAACCCTAAACCCTATATTTTAAGTATTACAACGATTTTACGACGGATTCGTCGTAAAATCGTTGTAATTTTACAACGATTTTACGACGAATCCGTCGTAATTCCGTTGTAATAGATTAAATCTATACCCTAAACCTTAAATCACAATACACATATCCTGGACGTAAGAACGAAGTATATTTGTGCATCTAATACTTCTAATATTTAACAATAGATTCAATAACGACGATTGAATCTATATCGTCGTCGATTTCCTTATTTTACATAATAATGTATAGCATTCGTTCTTATAAGTATATTCGTAACATGCATGACTTAAATAATATAAATGATTTTTTAAAAACATAAAATTGTTTATACTATGATTAGAACTTACCTAAAACAAGATATAAGATAAAAAAAACTAAACAAGTAAATCAAACCCTAAACCCTATATTTTAAGTTTTACAACGATTTTACGACGGATTCGTCGTAATTCCGTTGTAATAGATTAAATCTATACCCTAAACCCTAAATCACAATACACATATCCTGGACGTAAGAACGAAGTATATTTGTGCATCTAATACTTCTAATATTTAACAATAGATTCAATAACGACGATTGAATCTATATCGTCGTCGATTTCCTTATTTTACATAATAATGTATAGCATTCGTTCTAATGCTAATCGATGTAAAACTGTTGTAAAATTTCGTTGCAAATCCGTTGGTAATTTCTAAATCGTCGTAAACCAGTCGTAAAATAACGACGATTTCACGTCGACTCTGAGAGTTTGGTAAAACACGTTTTTTTAATAGGTCACCTAATTATTTACATCGCATTTTGTAGACGTAATTTCGTCGCATATTCGATGTAAAATCGTTGTAATGCTAATCGATGTTAAACCGTTGTAAATTTTCGTTGCAAATCCGTTGGTAATTTCTTAAAACTTTCTATAAATACGTTCCACACCTTCAATGTTAACTCAAAAAAAAAACACAAATTTCCTTGAGTTTTTACACTGATCATTGTGTTCCCACTTCTTGATGATCTGGCCAACAAATAATCCTGTATGATCTTGTGTTCAAGTAAAGACAGTCTTCAACTACCATAGGGTGAATGATTCATAGAATTGGACATCTATGTACATCTTTCGTAATATAAGGATGTCCAATTCTATGTATCTTTCACTTATGGTGGTTGGTCTTTATGAATATAGAAAACTTGATCTCCAGAATTCTTTGTTGGCCATATCATCAGAAGCGGGTATACAATGTTCTACTCCTAAACCCAAGATGACATTACGACGATTTTACGACGGAATAGTCGTAAAATCGTCGTAATACTGAAACCGAAAATTCAACCTATCGAAATTTTCCCCACGCGGGTAAATTAAAATATTTTGGGTATTACGACGAAATTACGACGTATTCGTCGTAAAATCGTTGTAAGTTTACAACGAATTTACGACGAATATGTCGTAATTTCGTTGTTATAAAATAAATATATACCCTAAACCCTAAACCCTAAATCTTTATAGCTATTGGATATACCTCCATTCATTTTCAAAATTTGCATAAACGAATATTATAAAAAATTCTACCACAGAAAATTCGACTTTGACAGTTACGCACCAGTCACGCCCTCGTAACTAATACCTCTGGAAAGATAGAGCGACGATTGATAAACCCTAATATTTCATCTTTCCTCGATTTTGCGATTTAGGGTGCGATGGAGCTACGGCCCCGCAATAACGCGATTCCTTCGTCGAGCAAAGGTAACCTTCTTGTGATTTCTTTATATTGATCCTTCCTTGATCGTCTCTGGTACCCGAGAAATCGCCGAAATAGTGAAGTGGTGTCTGTGTTTCGGTGCGGTCTGGACGAATTGTTTTGGCATCAAGCAATTCTTGGGGGAAAATCATGAATTTAATCGCCGAATACGTCGTAATTTCGTTTAATATATAATTTTACAACAAAAACTTAAACATCTAACAAACCGAAAATTACATATATATATATATATATATATAAGCTTTCAATCAGAATCATCATCTTCGTTGGGTTCATCATCTTGATTGGGTTCATCATCTTCAGGTCCATCATCATCGTCAGTTTCTTCAAACTCGTCGGAATCGCCTTCTTCTTCTGTGTCGTTAGGTAGATATTCAAGTTGCCTGTTTCGTGGATCAATTAAAAGAACGTTCTCCGTAATCTCTGGTTCTGTAATATCAAGGCAAGAATCTTGTTGCATTGGAAGATCATCAACACCAACAATTTTACCCCTTGGAGCTATTTTAATAACCGATAACCATGAGATCCCAGATGTTCGAACTCGCGGAAATGGAACGAACGTTACTTGTTCTGCTTGTGATGCTAGGATGAATGGCTCAAACTTGTTGTAACGTCGTGCTTTGTTGACGTCAACCACACCAAATTTGTTAATTCGCACCCCTCGACCGACTGTTGGATCGAACCAATCACATTTGAAGAGAACGCATTTCAACCTAACCAGTCTGGGGTACTCCACTTCAATTATTTCCTGCAAAACCCCATAAACATCTATTTCACCCCTAACACATACTCCGTAGTTGGTAGTTGCTCGACGAACGCCATACTTGTATGTATGAAACACATAACCACGGGTAAAATACATGGGTGCGGTCGTTATCTTCCCGATGGGGCCTAGGAGTAACTCATGAAACCAAAATGGATATGCGGGATCGCCATGATCAACCTATGATAAGTGTAAAAGTTAGATTGAAAGCCGATATAATTAAATGAAATATTTATAACTATATTAACTTACTTGCGTCTTCAACCACTCAACAAAGTGACGATCTTTACGGTCGTTTATTTCATCATCTGAAACCCCTTCAATGCATTCTCGTACCTGGGTATCAAATAAGCTACAAAATACATATATAGACATAAAAATTAACACATTTAATTATAATTATATTAATTATTAATTATTAATGACTGATTAATTAAATAGTTTTGTTATTATACCTTTCGAAAGGACTCACTTCATCACAGTTTAGGAGGATGTACGTATGTGCGATGTGCCTGTCATGCTCGTTATCCCACCAAACTTCCTTCAATTTTCCACTAAGACGACCAATTGGTGAGAATATATCTGGGACACCCTCTACTGCATAAATTCGTCCCACACCGCCATCATCGTATCGTCGGGGAGCCCGTTTGCATGTACGGACTTTTGGAGCGAAATAATATGAAGTGAAGTGTGAAGTTTCTTCTGTCAAACTTCCCGTAACAATTGATCCTTCAACCCTTGCTAGATTTTTTGCCTTTCCCTTTAAATGTTTCATGAAGCGATCGAATGGGTACATCCACCTAAACTGAACAGGGCCTCCTAGTTCTGCTTCGTGGGGGAGATGAATGGGAATATGTTCCATAACATCAAAAAACGCAGGGGGGAATATCTTCTCCAAATTGCACAACAAGATTGGAATATTAGCAGCCAGTTGTGCAATTACATCTTCTGACAACGTCTGTGTACTAAGATCCCGGAAAAACGCTCCGATGCCTGCAAAGACAAAATTATATACATTGTAACATATATATATATATATATATATATATATAATTAATCTCAATAATTTTATATGTGATGAAGTATCTTACCTCCAATTGCTTCATGAACATTTTCTGGAAGGAGTTCGGCAAATGCGAAAGGAAGTAAACGTTGCATAAACACGTGGCAGTTATGACTCTTCATCCCTGAAAACTTTTCTCCTTTCTCAACAGATTTAGCAAGATTGGATACATACACATCAGGAAACTTCACGTCAGATGAAACCCAATTGAACAACGATGCCTTTTGTTCTGCACCCAACCGAAATATAGGAACTGGTGATTTTCCATTGCTCATTATATGCAACTCATTTCTGTTGCAAATATCTGGCAAGTCCAACCTTGACTTTCCGCTGTCTTTGGTTCTTCTTTTCACGTTTAACACTGTATGCATGATGTTATCAAAAAAGTTTTTCTCAATGTGCATGACATCAAGATTGTGTCTCAGTAGATGATTTTTCCAGTACGGAAGATCCCAAAAAATGCTTTTCTTGTGCCAATTGTGATTAACCCCGTATTCATCAGGCATATTAGCTAGAGTGTGCCAATTTCCCCCACGATTCACAGTTTCTAGTCCCCCAAAATGATCTATTTGCACTTCTAGATCTTCCCCAGATAGATACACTGGTGGGGGGGGGGGGGGGGGGGGGGGACACGCACGATTTTGTTCTTCCTAAACAACTGCATGTTTCTCCTATATGGATGATTGATTGGTAAAAACCGGCGGTGACAATCAAACCAGCATGTTTTTCGACCATGTTTCAGTTGAAACGCATCTGTCCGATCGAGGCAATAAGGACAAGATAATCTCCCATGCGTCGTCCAACCTGATAGCATTCCGTATACAGGGAAGTCGCTTATTGTCCACATAAGCACCACACGCATCGTAAAAATTTTTTTCCTCGAACAATCATATGTCCGCACTCCTGTATACCACAACTGTTTCAACTCATGAATGAGAGGCTGCAAAAACACATCAAGGGACCGCTTCGGATGATTGGGACCAGGGACTAAAATATTCAGGAAAAGAAATTTCCTTTGCATGCACATATCTGGGGGAAGGTTATAAGGAGTTACGATAACTGGCCACAAAGAATATTGCCTACCAGACATACTGAATGGACTAAATCCATCAGTGCAAAGACCAAGATACACATTTCACTTAGATTTAGCAAAATCAGGGTGTACCGTGTTAAAGTGTTTCCAAGCT
Source organism: Eutrema japonicum (assembly GCA_030161315.1). Classification (NCBI taxonomy): domain Eukaryota; kingdom Viridiplantae; phylum Streptophyta; class Magnoliopsida; order Brassicales; family Brassicaceae; genus Eutrema; species Eutrema japonicum. The sequence goes on along the minus strand of BSQW01000012.1, from coordinate 17,023,952 downwards.
TTTGCATCTGACGGGTGTGACACTTCTCCTTCTCTCTGTGAATGTTCTGCATGCCACCTCATCGATGCAGCTGTCCTTTCAGATTGATACAATCGTTTCAACCTATCAGTTATAGGAAGATACCACATCCGTTGGTATGGTATCTTTTTACGCCCAGTTGTTTGGGGCCTAAATCTCGGTTTTTGGCAAAATCGACATTCCTGCAGCTTATCATCATCTTTCCAAAAAAGAATACAATTGTCAACACATACATCTATCATCTCAGAAGGCAACCCAAGACTAAACACCAACTTCTGTATCTCATAGTATGTTTCGGCAGCCAAATTATCCTCTGGCAAATACTCTTTAATAAGATCAGCCCAATCATCCATGCAAACCTCAGCTAAGTTATGATCATTTTTAATTGTCATCATCCTAGCAGCTAACGACAATTTAGACTGACATTCTCTACATCCATCGTAGAGTGGCTGGTTTGCAGCGTCTAGCATATCATAAAATCGCTTCGCATCTACGTTGGGTTCCTCAACAGTACTATTATCAGCATTTGTTTCATTAAATGCATCATTAACCATGGCATGCATCCTATCATGATCTGCACCATGATCAAATTGATGTTGACCATGATCATAAATACCTTGATAATTTGATTCTACTTGACCATGATAATTACTACTACTATCCGTTGCTTTAGTTCTTTCAAAACCCTCTCCATGTTGATACCAAACATAATATTGCGGCATAAACCCTCTATTTAGTAAATGCTTCCACACCGTCTCAATAAACATATATCTCGTATTCTTGCATTTACGACAAGGGCAGAACATCTTACCACTTTCCAGGGTTGTTTGCATATTTCCGGCCTGATACATGAATATTTCAAGCCCTTGTTTGAATTCTTCCGTCAAATCTCCCTCTGAATCCTTTTGCGTATACATCCATTTTCGTAGTTCGTATATAGACATTTATATATATATATATATATATATATATATATATATATATATTTTTTTTTTTTTCTGTTTGTTTTTTTTTTTTGATTCTTTCGTTTGAAGTTAGGCTGTATTTATAGAATTTTTTTCAGAATTACCAACGATTTTCCAACGGATTTACGACGAATTTTACGATGTAAATTCGATGTAAATTTAGTAGGTGGACCTATTAAAAAACGTGGTCTACCTAACTGGGAACATGTACCGTCAAATCGTCGTAATATCAACGTAATATACAGAAGAAATATTCGTCGTAATATCGATGTAATTTTACGACGCCATTACGACGATTTATGTTGTCGTCGTAATGTCGTCGTAAACTAGTCGTAAATTTACATCGATATTACGACGACACATATTTACGACGATTTTACATCGAACACATATTTCGTTGTAAATTCGTCGTAATGTCGATGTAAAGTTACATCGATTTAAATCGGTCGTAAATTTTCGTTGGAAATAAACAGTTTTCTTGTAGTGATACAGAGCTGAGCTTGCAGTTTGGTTGGCTCATATACATAACAATCTCCACTTTGATAAATTAGGAATTACATAACAATCTAAGTTGTCCACTCACTTTGATAAATTAGAAATTACATAACAATCTAAGTTGTCCACTCATTTTCTTTTCATATATGTAGAGTTCTCTATTTGGTAACGAAAAGAAAAAGAGTGAATCTCCTATATATAATTTCTACCGAAATGAAGTTATCTACTAAACCAAATTTCAGAACTGGAAACTTGAAAAATATTATGAGTATAATGGTTCTTAGGACTTTGAATCTCCTCTGAGACATCAATATTTTAATAATTTGGATGATTATTTCTGTACCGAATAAAGCAAAGGACGTGATTTCTCCTCCAAATAAAAAAGATAATTAACACTGCCACATAACTTAGTTTCTTGTATTCCATGCCCCACGTTGGACACGTTATCTTCCATGACTCTACTTCATGAAAATGACAATGATCTTCATGTTCGTTTTTTTTTTGCTCCAATGTTTTTCCTTCTCATGCCTCGTTTGTTTCTTATTTTCCTAAATTGGTTGCTGCCAATTGCTGCTGCCGTTTTCAACGATTGGTCTCTACTATCTAACTATGAGCATGGCCGGCTAGGAAGAATTTGGGTAGTGTGGATTCCAAAGGTGAGAGTCACACCATTCTTTAAAAGTGGACATATGATAACGTGTTCGATCTTACTAGATGGAGCGGAGAATGAATTTTTCGGTTCTTTCGTTTATGCATCGAACTTTGCGGAGGAACGTAAAAAATTATGGGAGGATCTAAAAAATCATCAGAATTCATCATTGTTTCGAGATCATCCTTGACTGATATTTGGCGATTTCAATGAGATATTAGATGTTGAGGAGCATTCGGGTTTTCCACAACAATCGACTTTGCATCCAAGTATGCGAGAATTTCAAGAAGTGGTTCGCTATAATTACTTGGATGTTATGACTACACATGGTCCGAAATTCACCTGGTGTAACAAACGTGATGAAGGACTGGTTTGCAAAAAGCTTGATCGTGTTTTAATGAGTGATACATGGTATACGAAATTTCCACAATCTTATTGCGTATTTGAAGTTTGGGGATGTTCTGACCATATGCGCTGTCGAATTCAGATCGATGCAGAAGCTGTAAAAAAAGAAGACCGTTCAAATTTACGAATGCTTTGGTAAATACTGCTGGGTTTTTACCATTGAAAGAGACGAAATGGGGTGAAACGGAGGAATTATTTGTCTCTACATCTGCTATGTTTCGGTTCTCAAAGAAGCTGAAAGTTCTAAAACCAGACCTGCAGAATCTAAGGAAGGATCAACTTGGGGATTTATCAAAAAAAAGCAAAGCAAGCATATGAAGAACTGTGCAAATGTCAAGAGAGAACACTATTGAACCCTTCGCGGGGGGAGATGGAGGCTGAAACAAAAGCATTCACTAAGTGGAGTAGATTAGCTGAACTGGAGGAGAGATTTTTGAGCCAAAAAGCTGAAATTCATTGGCTGAAGGTTGGTGATGGGAATAACCGGTATTATCATCAAGCAGTAAAGACGCGAGAAGTGAGAAATTTAATTCGAGAAATTCAGAAAAGAGACGGCTCTTTAGCGGTCACACAAGACAAAATAAAGGAGGAGGCGGAGTCTTTCTTCAAGAACTTTTTAACTTATCAACGGGAGAATAACTCCAACTGGTCCGAGGAGGAGTTATGCAACTTAACTGAGAAGAAGATCAAGGATGTACTATTTGGGATGGGCGGTAATAAATCGCCTGGGTCGGATGGATACACTGCAGAATTTTTTAAGGAAACCTGGTCAGTTTTGGGTAAGGATTTTATTGTCGCAGTTCCTTCCTTCTTCGATAATTCTTGCCAACATGTATCAATTCTACTATCTTGGCTCTTATACCAAAGAAATCAGATTCTAGAGAAATGAAGGATTACCGGCCAATATCGTGTTGCAATGTACTCTATAAGGTAATATCAAAGATCCTGGCAAATCGACTCAAAATGGTCCTCCCGAAGTTCATCGCATCAAACCAGTCAGCCTTTGTCAAAAACCATCTGTTAATTGAAAATATTCTCCTTGCTTCGGAGTTAGTGAAGAACTATCATCAAGACACAATATCTCAACGATGTGCGCTAAAAATTGATATTTTAAAAGCATTTAATTCGGTGCAATGTGCTTGTAACTCTCTCGGCCATGAAATTCCCAGATAAATTTATACATGGGATAGAAATGTGTGTCACGACAGCCTCATTCTCGGTTCAAGTGAATGGAGAGTTAGCGGGATATTTCAGGAGTAAAAGGGGTATTCGACAGGGCTGTGGTCTCTCACCTTTTCTTTTTGTGATATGTATGAATGTTCTCTCAAACATGGTGGATAAGGCGACTCAAGAAGGGAAAATTGGCTATCACCCAACTTGCCAAGCACTTAAGCTCACACACCTCTGCTTTGCTGATGACTTACTCGTGTTTGCTGATGGGAAGATAGAATCGGTGGAAGGGATCCTGCAGGTTTTTGATGTATTTGAAAAGCGCTCTAGGCTGGCTATCAGTCTTGAGAAATCTACACTATATATGGCTGGAGTTTCGGAAGAGAATCGAGATGCAATTCTAGATCAGTTTCCTTTTGCTTCGGGTACTTTGCCAGTCCGGTATTTGGGTCTGCCTCTCCTAACAAAACGCATGACGGTACATGACTATTCTCCGCTTATAGAGAAAATTCGAGGAAAAATAAGTTGTTGGACAGTACGATATCTCTCCTTCGCTGGCCGACTTCAATTAATCGGATCCGTTATTCATAGTTTAACGAATTTCTGGATTTCTGCTTTTCGTTTATCGAAAGCTTGTTTGACAGCAATTGACAACCTATGTTCTGCTTTTCTATGGTCTGGTCCGAATCTAAACACAAAGAAAACTAAAATTGCAAGGAATGAAGTGTGAAAACCCAAGGAACAAGGTGGATTGGGTTTAAGACCGCTTCGGGAGGCAAATCAAGTCATCTGCTTAAAGCTAATATGGAGGATTTTGTCTGCTCATTCTTCTCTATGGGTAAATTGGATTGGCAAGTACTTAATTCGGAAGGGCTCTTTTGGACTATCAAGAGCTCATCGACGTTGGGCTCGTGGATGTGGAAAAAATTACTCAAATACAGAGAAATAGCTAAGACATTCGTGAAAGTGGAGGTGCGAAATGGTGTATACACTTCTTTTTGGCATGATTCATGGACACCTTTGGGCCAGCTGGTTGATATCTTGGGAGACCGAGGCTGCATAGATGTGGGGATTTCAAGCTATGCAACAGTGGAGCAGGCCCTGCTATCTCATAGAAGCAGGCGACATAGATCCGATTTTTGTAATCTCATAGAAGATGCGATTGATGAGCAAAGGAGGATGGGTGAACTCGAGGGTGAGGATGTGGTTCTTTGGAGGGAGAAAGGAGACAAATTCAGATCTGAATTTAGCTCAAAAAATACATGGCACCTGTTTAGAGAAGTGACGCCTATCAAGGATTGGTGGAAAGGAATCTGGTTTGCTTACGCTACGCCGAAGTATACTTTTTTCATGGCTAGCTATTCACAACAGACTATCAACGGGAGATCGTATGATTCAATGGAATGGTGTGGTTAACGGTCGATGTGTCCTATGTCAACAAGCAGATGAACTCGCATCCACCTCTATTTTACATGCAGTTTTTCGGAGAAAATCTGGTCTAGTTTGGTCTGTAACCTACTATCGACGCACTACACAGCAGATTGGGATCAAATCATCAAGTTGCTGGTAGATAACTCAAGGAGCAAAATCCATCTATTTCTCATTCGGTATGCTTTTCAAATCTCTCTTCACTCCATATGGAGAGAAAGGAATAACAGAAGACACGGGGAACCACCAAGACAAGCACCGCAGCTCGAAAAAATGATCAATAAGCAGATTCGAAATCATTTGACGTCTATTCGACAAATGGGGGATTCAAGATACGAAGACGGGATGCAAACTTGGTTTGCTTCACGATGAGTTATTCAATCTTTAACACTAGATAGCATTTCAGATTTTTGGTTTTAAACTTCGAAGCACCCTGATGTAAAAACGTTTTTTGGTTTGAATTAATTTTACATTCACTTCAAAAAAACAAAAAAAGGCTAGATAAATAATTTACTCAGATAAGAACTAATGTACTAACCTATGAGAGAAGCCATAAACACACCCTTTTCAACATCTTTAGTACTGTCTCGGTTTCTATATAGTATCTCCTTTTAGTTCTCTTCTGACTATGGGAAAACACAATAGTCAATGTGTCAATCCAACGGATAAAAAAATATCTCTATAATGTGCATTCATAAATCCATTCGATCCATGCTCGAACTTAAGTTTACAGTGGAGTAAGTTTGGGTATAATGAATGCGAAAAAGAATATGATTTCGCAAAGCCAATCATGTGTCCCAAGCTAGGTTAGCTGATTTTATCATCAAAACTGAAGAAATAGAGAGAAAGAGTATACTTACATGGAACTAAAAAGTAGGGGAAGGGCTCTACAGGACTCGATAAAGAGACTTTGTACTCACAAATAACTATGTAAGAGCAGTAGATGCTACTGCTGCACATCAGTTTACTTTATGAGGGAGAGAGAATAAATCTGTGATAGGTGGACGACGACATGGTTTTTTTTCACATATTACAATACTACGTATTATTAAATAGAATGTAGAGAAACAGACAAAACCAAAAAAGTAGAAGGAAACAAATATATGCACCATGAGCAATCGGCATAATTAGTATTGATCATATTTATCTTCATCTCTGTTTACTTTCTGTTTTCAACCCGGAATGCTCCATTCTCTTTTCGTTTTTAAATTAATTATGAATCTTCCTGTTTTCGCAGCATTGTCATCAATGTCTTATGTTTAGCAAGAACTCTGTATTATGTCATGCACAAAACACAACTCAATATTCAACTGGCTTATGTACTAAAACACAACTCTATATATATACCAAAAGAGATCACTTTCATCCAAGGAAAGCAAGGAAACTCAGATGCACATTTCCCAAGTAAAAGGATGACAGAGGAATGTTTTATGAATAGGGACGTAGGGGAGACCCTCAAGTTATGCTTAAACCAAACTTCCAATCCAGCATGAGATGTGAAGAACTCCCGCTATGAAAATATATGATTTATAAGTACTTCTTGCATAATATTTCTTAGATGAAGGCACTAAAATGATGTCTAAACAAAGAATACAACATACTTTACGTATCATCTTTTATTTTTCATAACCTAGTTGCAGCAAATTCTTAACTATTGATTTTAACCAGAAGAAAAAAAAGAACATATCAAGTAAATGATAGAATATACCTGCAGCGTTGAGGAAGTAGAGTTTTAATCAATGAAACGATATCGGTCATAACTCACAGAGCATTGACTTCCCTTGGTTAGAACTTAGAAGCACCAGATAGATGGGTGCCATCACTACAAGAAACACATGTGTATTTCCGACGGCAATTCCGACGGCAATAATTCCGTCGGAAATTTCCGACAACTTTCCGACGGATTTCCGACTAACTTCTCATCCGTCGGAAATCCGTCGGAATTCCGTCGGAAATATTAACCCGTCGGAAATCCGTCGGACACTTTTCGACAGATTTCCGACGACTTTTTGACGAATTTTGATGTTGCCGACATACTGCCGACGGATTTCCGACGACGTTCATCCGTCGGAATTTTCCGACGGATTTCCGACAGATGCCGACATGGTTGCCGACATCGATAATATCTACTTTATATCCGTCGGAAATCCATCGGAAATCCGTCGGAAAATGCACAAAATTTTCCTTATAAAAACGTTTCCACGCTTCATTTATAATCACAAAAAAAAAAAATCTCTGTTATCTAATTCCTTACGAAAATATCTTTTTCAAATCCTTATAATTATTTTCGATCATGGATGGACAAGCCTCATCAAATTCTGGACACGGGCCTAGTTACGGAGGAATTCAAAAAAGGTCTACAGGAATTCATGGCATTTGCGGGTATGCAGAAGAAAGTAAAAAAAACTGGTAAAATCTATTGCCCTTGTACCAATTGTGGGAATCGTAGATTTATCGTGATAGATGAAGTATGGTCACACTTGTATTGTCATGGGTTTATGCCGGGTTACAAGATTTGGTATTATCATGGAGAAAATGATACAATGGTGGATAATTATGCTAGTACTAGTGAACATTATATTGGGGATAACACTAGCTTAGAAGAACCCGCAATAGAAGAACAAAGTACTGTAGGTCATGTTCAGATGGTGAACGATGCATTTCGTTAAAGTATATCATCGGTTGCTGAGTATGGAGATAGGGGAGAAGAACCTAATTTAGAAGCTCGGAGATTCTTTGATATGTTAGACGCTGCTAAACATCCGTTATATGATGGGTGTAGAGGTGAACATTCCCCTTTATCAACTGCAACAAGGATGATGGGTATAAAGACGGATTTCAATTTGAGTGAGGAGTGCGTGGATGCAATCGCTGATTTTTTGAAAGAAATTTTGCCAGAAGATAATCTTGCACCGGCATCATACTATGAGATACAGAAACTTGTTCAAGGTCTAGGATTGCCGTATCAGATGATAGATGTATGCATAGACAACTGTATGCTCTACTGGAGAGAGGACGCAGATCGTACGACATGTCGTTTTTGTCGCAAACCTCGGTATAAGGAAACAGGTGGAAGAGTGCCAGTGCCATATAAACGGATGTGGTATTTACCATTAATAGAGAGATTGAAGAGGTTATATCAGTCAGAGCGCACAGCAGGAGCAATGAGATGGCATGCAGAGCATACAACAGATGGACAAATCGCCCATCCGTCAGATGCAGGAGCATGGAAACATTTTCAATCCATTTATCCCAGCTTTGCGTTTGAGGCAAGGAACGTATACCTTGGATTATGTACCGATGGTTTCAGCCCTTTTGGGAAGCACGGCAGAAAATATTCTTTGTGGCCAGTAATTGTGACACCTTACAATTTGCCGCCATCTTTGTGCATGCGAAGGGAGTTCTTGTTCTTTAGCATTCTCGTTCCTGGACCAGAGCATCCGAAGAGATCACTTGATGTGTTTTTGCAACCATTGATTTATGAGCTGCGAATGTTATGGGACCAAGGTATTGAAGCGTTTGATGTTTCTTGTCACCAAAATTTCATCATGCGGTCGGGACTTTTGTGGACTATTAGCGATTTTCTAGCATATGACATATTATCAGGATGGACAACGCACGGAAGGTTATCGTGCCCGTACTGTCAAGATAACACTGATGCGTTCCAATTGAAGCATGGACGGAAAACGTCTTGGTTTGATTGTCATAGGCGATACCTACCTAGCGATCATCCTTATCGTCGGAGCACCACATTGTTTAGGAAGAACCGGAAAGTATTTGACGGTCCTCCTCCTGAGTTAGATGGTGAGTATTTGTTGACTCAGTTTAGAGATTTTGGTGCATATAGGACCGTTGATTGTGGTGGTAACGGACATCATCCTGTTGATGGTTGTGGCAACGTTCATAATTGGCACAAGAGGAGCATTTTCTGGGATTTGCCTTATTGGAAGAACCATCTTTTGAGGCATAATCTGGATGTCATGCACATTGAGAAGAATTTTTTCGACAACATTATGAACACCGTTCTCAATGTCAAAGGGAAGACGAAGGACAATCTGAAGTCTAGATTGGACTTGCCAGACATTTGTTCTCGTAGAGCACTACATGTGACAGGGAATGGGAAGCCTCCGGTCCCGGCTTTTCGTTTCGATGAACCTTCAACGGCCGAGTTTTTTGACTGGATTACCGAAAGTGTTAGATTCCCGGACGGATACGCATCTAACCTTCGGAACTGCGTTGATCATGGAGAAGGGAAGTTTACTGGGATGAAGAGTCATGATTGTCATGTGGTGATGCAGCGCCTCCTTCCATTTGCCTTTGCATGTCTTCTACCACGTAATGTCCACGAAGCAATTGCAGGTACAATCATGAAATTATTTATTTACTACTTTATACAATATATACTTCATTATTTAATTATTCATTTGTTATCCATATATTGCAGGGATTGGTGCCTTTTTCCGAGATATATGTTCTCGCTCTCTTACATCAGACGGTATCCGCAATCTTGGGGCTAATATACCTGTAATCCTTTGCAATTTGGAGAAGATATTTCCTCCTTCATTCTTTGATGTTATGGAACATTTAACAATTCATCTCCCTCGAGAAGCAGAGCTTGGGGGGTCCGGTTCAGTACCGTTGGATGTATCCTTTCGAACGGTATATGTTACATCTAAAGAAGAAGGTGAAAAATTTGAGTAGAGTGGAGGGTTCTATCGTCGCACAGACCATCAATGAAGAAACCTCACATTTTGCCGAGTCCTACTTTCCATCACAAGTCAAAACAAAGAGTCGTAGAGCAGCTCGACATGATGACGGAGGCGTCCTACCTTTCTATCCGGTCGATGTACCTCATATATTTTTACAGATTGGATGACTTAGTGGAAAAGGCAAGAAGAGGAGACTTTCACCACAAGAGCGAGAGCATTTGCATATGTATATTCTCACAAACTGCGACGGAGTTGATGAATATGAGAGGTATTATATATTGAACTTAATTTTTAATTACTTATTGGGTTATTGATTATATATATATGTACTAACGTGATAATTGTTTCAATCTCACAGGATGTATATGGCTTATCAACGTTTTGCATTTCCTGACAAAACAGAGGACGAGCTAATCGAGCTCAAACAGGAAGAGTTCGGACGTTGGTTAAGAGATTATGTAAGTCTTTTAATTGCCTTGTTTTTAGCAATCATCATATGTAATGAAAGATTTAATTATTTGAAGTATTTTTATTTTAATTGTGCAGGTGACGATAGAGAAGGCTAACGGACAAACATTTCCCACGTGGTTAGAAGAAATTGTGAGATTTCCACTAGCAACCGTGCAGTCACATGTGATGTATAGCACACGGGGGTACGCTTTTAAGATTCTTCGGGATGATAGGAGTGCGACAACTTCATATTACGGTGTATCAACTCAGTCAGGTGATCTTGTATACTATGGTGTCGTACGTGAGATTTTCGATGTTCAGTACCTGGGAATGCTCGGTCTAAGATGTGTTGCATTTTTATGCGACTGGAACAACCCATTAGTAGGAAACGGTGTGCGACACGACCAATTTGGTGTTACATCATTACATAGCAGAAGAAAACTCCAGAGATACGAGCCATTTGTACTTGCATCACAAGCAGACCAGGTTTGTATTTCTTTTACGTTAATTTTTAATTTAGGTTTGTTGCATTCCCGTGGTTAAATTTGTACATGGTGTAGGTATGCTACATTCCCTATCCGCGGGTGACAAACAAGCAAGACCCGTGGGTTACAGTCACATCGATAAACCCGAGAGGTAGAGTTCATGGGATGTCTGATCATGAACCCCTCCAACAAAGCTCCGTAGGTTTGGGTTCAATCGAGCATTCCCTTGAGGTCGACCTTGTCGTTGATTTCACCATACAGTCAGACGATCGAGTATTTGAGGATTCAGAAGAAGAATTTGACGAATTTGGGGAACCTTCCGATTCAGGAGAATCAGATTACTCATCATCGGATTGACAGTAGTTTTAATTATAAAATTTGCACCGTAAAATATGTACATATATTTGAACTAGAATTCTAATGTGTAATATATCAGTTATGTCGAAGTTTTATAAAGTTAGACATTTGATTAAGTGTAACAAAATCAGAATTTTGCCACAAAAAAAATTTTGGTTACAAGGTTAACCTATATTATAACTTCTATATAAATTCTATATAACACATTTTCTTGATGTATATACAAGGTTAACCTATTTTATATACATCATACAAGTGTTTGTAAACTTTTGCCACAAAAAAAACTTATACCCTATACCCTAAACAAGATTTTTGAATATCCGTCGGAAATCCGTCGGAAGCTGCCTCGGATAAAACCTGGGTTATATCCGAGGGATCGATTTTTTAGCCGAGGCAGCTGAATCCGTCGGAAATCCGTCGGAAATTTCCGACGGATTTCCGACGGATTAAGCTGCCTCGGATAAAACCTGGGTTATATCCGAGGGATTGATTTTTTAGCCGAGGCAGCTGAATCGGTCGGAAATCCGTCGGAAATTTCCGACGGAGTTCCGACGGATTCAGCTGCCTCGGCTAAAAAACAATCCCTCGGATATAACCCAGATTCAACTCAAACCGTCGGAAATCCGTCGGAAGGTTCCGACGGATTTCCGACGGATATTTAAAAATCTTGTTTAGGGTATAGGGTATAGGTTTTTTTTGTGGCAAAAGTTTACAAACACTTGTATGATGTATATAAAATAGGTTAACCTTGTATATACATCAAGAAAATGTGTTATATAGAATTTATAAATTTGGATGGAAGTGTTTGTATAAGTTATAGTATAAGATATAGTTGATTTATGTGAAATGATATGTTTTGATGTTGTATAATTTTTAAACTAATGCAAAGCCTTTAATATTGATGAACTTAATATATATTTTGAATGAAACATGTAAATAACATGTCCCTAAATCATATAAAGAAACCCTAAACCCTAAACCCCAAATATATCCTAATTCCGTCGGAAAGCCGTCGGAAATTTCCGACGGATTTCCGACGGATCTGAAAATTAGACACGTGCTTGTTGACTGACCAATCGACAAACATGCAAGGAATATACCTTATCCGTCGGAAATCCGTCAGAAATTTCCGACGGCTTTCCGACGGATATGAAAAATTAGACACGTGCTTGTTGACTGACTAATCGAAAAACATGCAAGGAATAAACCTTATCTTCTCCAATCCGTCGGAAATCCGTCGGAAATTTCCGACGGACTTTGATATTTTCGAGACCGCGGGAATATCAACCGCGTAAATGAAATTATTTTTCGAAATCCGACGGATTTCCGACATATTTCCGACGGACATCGAATTATATCGACAAAGCGTAAGTTTTTTCCTTATTTCTCTCTTCTTCCTCTCTCTCTTCCGTCGCTTCTTCTCCCTCTTCTCTCTTCTTCTTCCTTACCAAAAATCTCTTCTTCTCCCTCTTCCTTACCGAAAATCTCTTCTTCTCCCTCTTCTTCTTCACAATTTCAGTTTTACTCTTCTCTCCTCTTCTCTCTTCTTCTTCATTTTCTTCTTCTCCTCTCCGGCCTCTCCTCGAAACCGCCGCCGCCTCTCCACTCAGCCTCCGCCAAGCCGCCAGAGCCTGCTTCCTCTACTCTCCAGCCGCCACCGATGGAAGGGTAATTTTTTAATTTGTGAATTAGTTAGGTTGATGTTAGGATGAATTTGATGTTAGGTTTCGGGATGTTAGGTTGATGTTAGATTGTCTCTCTGAATTTGATGTTAGGTTGATGTTGTGGTTTCAGGATGAATTTTGTGGTTTCGAGATGTTAGGTTTTGGGATGTTCTCTATGAATTTCGGATTGACAGACACATGATCCTAAAAATAACGTGTGGTGATGGTTTTGTGGTTTTGGTTTGTTAAAGTCGGTTTTGGTTTTGGTTTGTTAGTCTCTGGTAAACTCAGTTTTGGTTTTGTGGTTTTAGTCTCTGTTTTTTTGTGAGTTTATATTGTTTGTTCTTATAAAAACGTAAAGTGGTTGTGTTTTTTTTGGAATTATGAGTTTATAAAAACGTTTTTTGTGATTTTTGTTTTTCAAATATTATTTTTCAAATATAATAAAAACGTTTTTCAAATATTATTTTAGTAATAAAATCGTTTTTAATATTTTTTATAGTAATAAAACGTTTTCTAAATATTTTTATATATTAAAACTGATTTTAAAATATTTTAGCAAATTTTAAAAAATTTTGAAAAATTTGAATTTTAGGTAAACTTTGAATTTTTCGGAAAATTTGAATTTTCCGGAAAATTTGTATTTTTCCTAAATATTTTTTCGGAAATTTCAAAAATTTTGGTAACTTTTGAATTTTTTGTTAATTTACTAACAATTTTACCGTTTTCCGCAGGGATCACGACGAAGTTCTTCAGTTGGGAGGCGGCAACCAAGGACGCCGTTCTCGGGGTTCTCGGTGTACGCCTCCTCCGGGACTAACGAGCTCGGGAACTCACATCCCAGATTCCCAGCAATCCGCTGCTCGGAGCCACATTGAGATCGAGGAGCTAGTCCGGCAGCCTAACCGGGGCCATTGCATTCGACTCGACCCGAAGTTTGAGGACGGCACTTGGTAAGAAATTTTTTGTACATTATTTCAATTTATTTAGATTTTTAAACTTAACATATTTATATCTTTTCATAATGTTTTCAGGTTTAAGCTGTCGACTCAGATCACCAAGGCGATATTACGGATTCTCCACAACATGTTGGACAAACCGTACGAGAAGTATTCGGACATGCCTACCGAGGACAAAGACGTGTGGCACCGGACTTTCGCGGTAAGTTATTTATTGATATATTATTTATTTTGAATTTCATTTTGTCAATTTTTCTTTTTGATATGTAACATATTTTTTTAAAAATTGTAGCAAGAGTTCACGTGGGACTCTCATCATACGCGCAAAGTCATTGACACATTCGACAAGTATGCCGCAAACTCGTACTCGAAGCACATGTACGAGTGGAAGCAAAAGTGGAAGCACAACAAAGACAAGCCGAAGGACCTTGACGACAACGTCTGGAAGGGCTTCTGTGAGTACTGGAAGGGGTCTACATCCACAACGCGGGCGCAAAGACCATCGAACGGGAAGCGATGGAAATGGTAAGTTTAATTTAAATTTTTTATTGTTAATTCTGTTTTTTATATTTATTTAACTTAACAAATTTTCGCAGGCGAGAGAATCTGGTTCCGAACCCGATTATCTTCAACTCATCGAGAATAGACACACCAACAAGAAAACCGGTCAGATACAGGACTTGGGGATGCGGGATGTTGTCGAGAAGAGCAAGAAGACGAAGCTGGACCGTGAACTATCATCGCAGCTCACTATCGAAGGATCGACGTCCTCGAACTCTTTGTCCCGGGAAGAGATAAACCAGATTGTACTTGAGGTAAGTTTTAATTTCATTTCGTTTTTTTTATTTTCGTTATTTATTTATTATCGGTTATAATTATTCGCAGCAAACCCGGCAAGTGAAAGGTCGATTCGCTGGGTTAGGCACCCTTCCGACCCAGGAATATTCTTCCTCGCTTCCTCGTTATCCTTCGGAGTACCGGGTAGAAATCGAGAGGCTCACCCAAACGGTGAAAGACCGTGACCAGCAGGTTGAAGAGCTACAGACGGAGCAACAGACTACCAACAAGAAGCTCTCCTGCTTGGAGAAGATGATGGAGAAATGCTTCCCGCATATGTTTCGGGATAATAATCCCGACGACGGAGATTCTCCAACCGTTTAAATATTTGCTTTTAATGCTTTTTTTTTGAACAATTTATTTTAATGTGTAATGAATTTTTTAATTTTGTTTAATGAATGTATATATTTATTATTTCTATTTTTAATTTATATTTCAAATTTATATAATTTTAATATATAAATTTCAAAAAAATAAATAATTAAATAAAATTCAAAATAACAATTCCGTCGGAAAACCGTCGGAATAAGTTACCGTCGTAAATCCGTCGGAACCTATTTCCGACGAAGAACCGACGGACTTCCGAGACAACTTCCGATCAAATTATCCTTCGTAACTCCGTCGAAAATAGTTACCGTCGGAAATATCTTCCGACGGATTTACGACAGACTTCCGACAAATTCATCCGATCACCATCCGTCGGAAATTCTGTCGGTAATATATCCGTCGGAAGTCCGTCGGAAATTACCGACGGATTTCCGACAGCATTTCCGACGACATTTCCGACTGAATATCCGTCGGAGTATCCGTCGGAACGTACGCGGTCGGAAATCCGTCGGAAATGTCTGACGGCTTTCCGACGGCACAAATCCGTCGGAAATTTCCGACGGATTCCGACGGAAACCATATTTCCGACGAACTGTAACCGACAGCTTAAATCCGTCGGAAATCCGTCGGAAAGGGCCTTTTCCGACGGATTTCCGACGGATTTGCCCGTCGGAAATATCCCTGTTTTCTTGTAGTGCATGCTCCTACCTAGCCATTAGAGCCGCTGCATAGTTCATATACTTAACTACAGAATGGAAGTGTAAATCATATTGATCATATTTATCTTCATATTTATCTTCATCTCTGTTTACTTTCTGTTTTCAACCCGGAATGCTCCATTCTCTTTTCGTTTTTAAATTAATTATGAATCTTCCTGTTTTCGCAGCATTGTCATCAATGTCTTATGTTTAGCAAGAAATCTGTATTATGTCATGCACAAAACACAACTCTATATTCAACTGGCTTATGTACTAAAACACAACTCTATATATATACCAAAAGAGATCACTTTCATCCAAGGAAAGCAAGGAAACTCAGATGCACATTTCCCAAGTAAAAGGATGACAGAGGAATGTTTTATGAATAGGGACGTAGGGGAGACCCTCAAGCTATGCTTAAACCAAACTTCCAATCCAGCATGAGATGTGAAGAACTCCCGCTATGAAAATATATGATTTATAAGTACTTCTTGCATAATATTTCTTAGATGAAGGCACTAAAATGATGTCTAAACAAAGAATACAACATACTTTACGTATCATCTTTTATTTTTCATAACCTAGTTGCAGCAAATTCTTAACTATTGATTTTAACCAGAAGAAAAAAAAGAACATATCAAGTAAATGATAGAATATACCTGCAGCGTTGAGGAAGTAGAGTTTTAATCAATGAAACGATATCGGTCATAACTCACAGAGCATTGACTTCCCTTGGTTAGAACTTAGAAGCACCAGATAGATGGGTGCCATGCTCCTACCTAGCCATTAGAGCCGCTGCATAGTTCATATACTTAACTACAGAATGGAAGTGTAAAAAGAGGAGATGGAGGAAAACAAAAGTATATTTGAGATGAACAGTGAATGGTTTGGGTTTTCTCACCAACATTTTCTCGGTCCCAAGTTCTGTACCGCAAACTTCCTCGCCCCACATGAGTGGTACAAACTCTGCATATCATCAAAAATATTTCCCGGTTTAATGTTCGATTGTTCGACCAATAGATTCCACAAACGATCAAAATCTCATAAAAGCTAAGCCAAGCCATCTTACTCTTAATCCTCTATATATAAGGCGGAAAAATGAAGCTTGCATTGTCAGATTGGGATCAAAGAACAACTGCTCCAGGAATGGTGAAGCTTGCTCCATGAGAAAGTTCGGCTTTTGGGTCAAGTGTCAGAGGAATCAGGTCGTGATGACCCATCAATCGACCTGATGGCAATTAGATCAGAATCAAACTAAATTGGAGGAAAAAGTCATTGCAAACCTTGACAATCGTTGGACGTGAAATCAGTTCTTCATCCGAAGCGTGTGGAGAATGGAGGTGAAGCGACATTGCCAACCTAAAATCGATATTTTGTTCGAGCACAAAATCCACATTGGAAAAATTTGAATGCGCAGCTCTTAGACCTGAACCCCATAAATCAAGCTTGAGTTTTATCTACGAAATTAGGAATTGGAGAAGCATTATTAGATCGAAGTAAGCCAACAAATTTTGATTAAGGAGAGAGAGAGCGTCAGTTTGGACTTCGGGAAAGTGAGTCTATATACAGAGGGCGGAGTGGCGGTTGTGATTTGAAACGGCTAAAACGTTGTCGCCGGTAAATTGGATGTGGAATCATTCCCATTTTAGAAGACTTGGCTTTTTCATAAAGAGAATTTCAACGATTGGAATGTAGAGATGATGTGGAATTTCAATGAGTATTATTTTTGAGATTATTTCTGCCTATGTGGAGTCCAAGAATTGAATCCCTTTTATATTAAGGACATAAAGATTATATAAAGCTGGACGTTTCAAAGTTGCTAACTCACGTGATCGTGACATGTGTCAAGTTAATTGATTAGATTTTAACACGGGTAAAACAAATTCAATTAGATTTTGACATATAATATTAATATTTGTGTTAAAATATAATTGGAAATTTATTAAACATGTGTCAAACTATAATTGGAAAAATTTTAAACACGTCAAAATATAATTGATTAACTTAACACATGTCGCGATCATGCGAGTTACTAACTTTGAATCATTCTGCTTTATATAATAAGATAAGCAAAGTGAGATTTAGGAATGATGCTCTCTCATTCAGTCTCAGATGGTTAATTATCCTATTGTCCCTCATTAAAAATCGGTTAGTACCATTTTAATCGGTTTAAATTAAGTTTAGTTAACAATTACATAATTTTCGTACTGATTTTGCTACCTGGTTTGATTTAGCGTTGGGTCGTTTTACGCTGTGAACTCGGACTGGGCTAAACCCCGTCTTCGTTAATGGGCCTTATAGGCCGTCCGCCGTTTAGGATAATTAAGAGTTTTTGTTTGAGAAAAACAAATTAACCGAAACCCTAGCTTTGTTTATGTGTTATAAATATATCTTTGTTCCCTTGCAGTTAGGGCATCACGAGAGTGTCTATTACTTTGTTTATGTTGTTAGTGTTTCTCTTATTATTTTTGTCTTTGATATGTTTTTGGGATTTTGCCTCTTACATTGCTTTGCTTTAAAGATTTGTTCTTTTTTTTTAATTGTTGAAATATTAACTGGTTCGGATTTTTAAATGTGTAGGTAGCTCTAATTCTGGAGAACACTGTGATGTGTATCCCTACGGCTCTGTCGAGGTATACGTTTCGTATGTGTCACGTATGCGAGTTTGTATGGTTTTCCTTTTTCTTTTTCTGATTTGTTATCTATACTATTGTCTTTTTGTTTTGTTGTTTTCTCTATCTAATGATTGACTTTTGTGTTGATATTGATCTGCTTAATTTTGTATAGTTTGTGCTCTTTGTTGATCTTCTTCGCTATAAGGTCGACTATTTTTTATTTTATTTGGGTTTAGGACGTAGATATGATATACCCTTCTTTATTTCATATTTTTGGATTTTATCGTGTTTGTTGTTTTTTATTCTGTGTAGGTGTTGCTTATTTAGGACGTAGATATGCTATACTCTGGTTTTTTTTTCTTCGTCTTAGTCAGCTATGTTTATTTTAGTTCGTGCATAGTAAAAGTTAATCGTATAACTGTTCTTTTTCGTATATGTATTATGTTATCGTCTATATTTTAGATCAGTTTGAGATCAGTCAAATCCAGAGTATCTTCACCGACCTCCAATTCCCAAACTTTTTTGCAATCTTCCAACACACTAGCTGCGAATTCGGGATCTTCTAATGTTTCTGCCATCGCTAAGTCGTCTCCGTTCACAACGATCTGTTTTGATTTGTTCCCTTTTTTTTTTAATGCTCACTATGTTTTATCTTTTTTTTTCCTAGGTTTCATCTCCTAAATGAAAGAAGCCGAGGCATGTCAAATACGACGACGAGAACAGATCCATTTTACCTACACACGTCACAACAATTACGTCAAACATCAATTTCGAAGCCGAAGCTCCTTCGAAATGTCAAGTTCCTTTCTGAATTTTGTAATTTTGTATCTTCCGAGTACATGATAAACATTTTTTTGTTTTGTGATATTTTTTTTTGCTGGAGGGAAAGAAAGAACAGATCCGAGTACCTGATTTTTTGTGTTGTGATATGCTTATCTTCTTTTAATTTGATTTATTCTTTGTATTAATATTTAAACATGCATGTAGTGATGAAGATGCACCTTTTGAGTCAGTCATTTCAGGAAGTGATAAAAGCGAGTACTGCTAGGTGACTAATGACGAGGAGCAGAAGTCGTGGGCTAGATTAGACTTCTGGATTAGGCTTAGAAGTTGTCATGGACATGCTAAGAGGGGTAGCTGAACTGGACATATATTTGAGAGGATATTGCAACTATGTGAATATTCCTTATTCTTAGGAGAAGAAAAATGAATAGTGAATATTCTTGGAGATTTGCATTTATCTCAAAGGGAGAATTTTGGCTAGGATTAGCCACATGCCTATTGTGTATAAATAGGGGTGTTGAAGCATTGTACGTGCTTAACACAACATGAGAGATAATTCTTAGCAATAGTGATTTTGGTTGTCTTGTAAGAGATCAAATCTAAGGTGCTAAGGGGTTTTGTTTATGGGGTTCTTGGATCGTGTATAGATCTTTGAACGTGTGAGGCTAGTTAGACATGTCAAGGTGTGTCTTGAGTTTGTCATAGATCATTTTAGGTGAAACTTGTAAGTGCACTTAAAAGATTGGCTAGTAATATATTCTTGTAAAGAAAACTCTTGTGTCAGATTGTGTTCCAGTTCCTGTCTCAACAACTTTTGTGCTTACAATTGGTATCAGAGCGGGCACATGTGTGTAATACAAACATGTGTGATCCTGCAGAGAAGATAGAGAGCTATCAAGATTTGGAGAGCTGTTCGAAGGTGATATTGGATTCAAAAGAAGAGAGTGAATATGAAGAAAAGTTGAGTAATTTTGTTGTTTTGGTGGGAATCACCGAATTTGAGAAAGGAGAAGAGATTTCTGGATCTGAGTTTGAGGAAGAACATGAGGATGATTTTATTGAGAGTTACAAAGAAGTTTGAGAGACTCTGATCAAGATCAGAAAGGAGAACTCAGCCCTGATGAAGGAAAAACATCGTCTTGATGCACTCGTTGAGTCACTGCAGGATGAGCTGAAAGCCGAAAAGAAGATCAGCCAGGATAGCTTATCATTGATGAAAGAAAAGCTAATTCTTGCAAATAAGGCTGACAAACTGTATCATGAATTACAAGCTGAAAAGAAGGTGTTTGCACGGCTTCAATCATAACTTGATCTTCAACACAAAAAGATCCACATGTTCGCGGGTACTAAGCAGCTTGATAAAATTCTAAGCTATGAAAGAACAATGGACGTAAAAAGAGGTTTGGGATACACTGGAAGGGAAAAGCATGCGACTGAGGAAATCAAATTTGTTTATGCATGTTTTTCACAACAAACAGAACACAAGTCTGAAAGTGGTACATCACGAAATATTGGATGTTATTTTTGTGGAAAGCATGGCTACATCAAGGCATACTGCTATAAGTTATGGGAAATAGTGAAGAGGCTCAGGAATTAAAGTAGGTTCACATGGAATGGCCGTTGGAATCAGATATGGGTGAGGAAGTCTGATCTGCAACAGGCAACCACAAAGTCTGTTCTGCACCAGACAACTGCAAGAAGTACATCAGGCCAAACTCCAAGACTTGGATTTGGATGCAATGTGGCCTAAGTAGCTGATGAACATGATGATACATATCCTTGGTATATTGACAGTGGCTGCTCACGTCATATGATAGGTACACGAAGCAACCTGCAACATATCAAGAAAATCAAAGGAGGGAAGGTCACGTTTGGAGATAGGGGTCACGGAGCCATTCAGGGAAAAGGAAGAACTTGTGATACATATATATCTTAGCTGATGAATATCTATCTGGTCCAAGGGCTAAAAGCGAATCGTATCAGTGTAAGTCAACTATTTGATGAGGGGTTAGCAGTTGCTTTCACTAGTGTAGATTGCAAGGCGACCAATAAAGATGGTGAAGTTGTTATGAAAGGAATCAAGTCAGGGAATGATTGCTATATTTGGAAAAACTCAGCTAACTCAACTAAGTGCTTCAATGCAAGGGATGATCTTAATCTATGGCATCAACGAATTGGTCACATGAATGTAAGGAATCTAACCACTCTTGTTGATATAAAAATAGTACGAGGAGAGCCTCATATCAAGGAAGAAAATAAGATGGTTTGTGATTCGTGCTACAAAGGAAAGCATGTGAAAGTTCAACATAAGAAGGTGCTAGATGTCCAATCGAAAGCAGTGTTGGATCTGGTTCACATGGATTTAATGACAATGCAAGTTGAGAGCTTAGCCGGCAAGAGGTATGTGCTTGTTTTTGTGGATGACTATTCCAGAGTCACTTTGGTCATATTTGTTCGTGAAAAATCTGAGACAGCCGACAGTTTCAGAGTATGGGCACTTCAGCTCATGAACGAAAGAGGAGGTATCAAGAGGATTCGCAATGATCATGGTAATGAATTTCAAAGTGAGTCCAAGAAGATGTTTTGTGATAGTCATGGAATCGCACATCAGTTTTCAGATTCAAGAACACCACAACATGATGGGGTTGTAGAGAGGAAAACATAACTCTTCTAGAAATGGCTAGAGCAATGATACATGGCAACAATGTACTTGTGAAGTTTTGGGCAGAAGCATTAAACACAGCGTGCTACATCATCAGCAGGGTTTATGTCAGGAAAGGGACTACTAAGTCTCCATATGAGATGTGGAGAGGGAAGACGCCTAACTTGAGCTGCCTTCATGTATTTGGAGGCAAATGCTACATCTTGAATGACAAGGATCATTTCAGAAAGTTTGATGAAAGGAATGATGAAGGAATGTTTTTGGGCTACTCAGGAAGTTGTACATCCTTTAGAGTGTACAACACTCAAACTAATGTGGTCATGAAATCAATTAATGTGGTGTTTAATGAGTATTTTCCCCTGGAGTGAATTGGATTCAGTACACACAACAACTCAGAACAAGCAGAATTGGATGAAACGAAGAAGTCTATTGGATAGTCTGAGTCCGAACATGGAGTGATACAACGGGTTCATCGAAATCATTCACTATCTGATGTGATCGGAGAGATGCTTCAATTGAAAACTAACCACTGAAGTTGAGATGGTCGTGTAGAGCTAAGTATGCATACTGCTTCAAGTGTTGTGTTAGTTCGTGACTCATTTCAAAAGAAAAAGAAAAAGAAATCAAGACTTCAAAAGAGAGGGAAAATTTGGACATTGTTCAGAGGCTCCTCCAAGCAGCAAAAAGTGTTTGTTTTTAGCTTATGTATGCTCACAAGCAAGGGGATATGATGGTGGTTAGGAGAAAGAGCATTGAATTGTGGGGGAGTAACCAAATCAGAGATTATGGGGGAGTCAATGAGATTTTTCTTACTTGGATGCTTGTGTGGTATGAGTGATTGATGTAAGTGCTTGAGAGACACACAAACCTAAAAGGGGGAGATTGAAGATGCACCTTTTAAGTCAGTCGTTGTACCATGTGAAGTAGCTCATGAAGTGATATAAGCGAGTACTGCTAGGTGACTAATGACGAGGAGCAGAAGTCATGGGCTAGATTGGACTTTTATATTGGGCTTAGAAGCTGTCATGGACGTTCTAAGAGGGGTAGCTGAGCTAGACATATCTTTGAGAGAATATTGCAACTATGTGAATATTCTATATTCTTAGGAGAAGAAAAAGGAATAGTGAATATTCTTGGAGATTTGTCTTTATCTCCAAGGAAGGATTTTTGCTAGGGTTAGCCACGTAACTATTGAGACTAATCCATGATGCTCAAGGCACTAATCACTAAATAAAGATCAAACTCTCATTTGTGATGAAATGATTAGAAACCATTAAGATCAATGTTCAAATCAACCAATAAACGCCTTAGATATCTACTCCCATAGGCTAGGAATGAATATCTCTAATTAAGCTCTTTGGGGAATTTCATCAAACACCTTGTGGGTGTGAAATTCCCTAAAGTCTAGATTGATTATCTCTAACCTAATCTAGCATTAAGCACACTTAGATAGAAGGGGAATCTATAAACTAAAGCCCTAAGCATCATAAATCAACCTAGAAATCACCCTAAATCTACCTCATCCCAAGATTCTAAGTGACTACTCACTAATCATGATGGAGCCAACAAATCCTATGAAGAACATGTTAAATCCCATGATTATGTGATGATTTGATTAAGAAAGAACGAGTAGAAGGTAGAAATCAAGAAACTTAAACAAAAATTGCATAAATAAAATAGGATATCTCTTACAAAATCACAAGAATCCTAAAAAAGAAGTGTTTTTCTAAGAGAAAACAAGAGAGAAAATGAGATAGATCCTAAAATTAGGTTTTTGCAAGTATTTAAATAGGTTTTGGGCGAACCGGATCAACCCAGAATAAATCGGGTATTGATCCGGTCGGATCTGGGTCTTAGTAGTCTGTACCGACCAGGTTTGGGTCGGTATTAATCTCTGAGCATAACTCGTTTGGGCGCCAGACAGACATATCCCTGCTAAATCTGATGTATCTTTCAAACAACCGCTCAGAATGACTTCACACTATCTCCAGAAGACAGCTAACTCAATTATCTACAACTTCTATGAAGACTTCCAAAGCTAAATCTCAACGTAAGTTGTTCATGTGGCCTGATCTTCCAGTCACTTACGCTAGCTTCGGTGATAACGAATTTGGACTTGTACCTGATGGGCTTTGGTCGGTATGGGGAGTGAAACTGGGTTGGATAGGTCTGTATCGACTAGATTGGGGTCGGTAAAAATGGGTCGGTACAAATTATTTCCTTGTGCCGGGTGACTTGTGCCGCTTGGAGCAAGGGTCGGTCATGGAACATGTGAGGGTGTATGCCGGGTGGATGATGACCGGTGTGGGGAAGAGCTTGGTTTTGTACCGACCAGGAATGGGTCCATATTGAGAGGAGTTTCTGGTCGGTACTGGCCCCTGTTGTAATACCGTTCCACTTGTGCCGGTCCAATGTTGGTCGGCGTTGATCTCTAGTCTCCTGGCCAGACGGATACACCTTCGGTAAAACTGCAATATCTCCTGAAATACATGTCTGCCTGACCTCAAACCATATCCAGTAGACAGCTAACGCACCTGGATACAACTTTCATGAAGCTCATTGAGGCTGAATCTGACCGGAACCCCTTCGTTCTTCCGGATTTATAAGACACTTTGGAATGATCTTTGCGTCCTCTTGTGCTCCATTACTCCAAACATCTCCAAAATGTCTCCAAACACCTATAAAATACTCCAAATGAATGCAAGACTCACTAGGACCTAATGAAAACATCCTAGACTCTAATTAAGACCAAAATGCTAAGAAAACTATGATTATGCATGCATGAGACTCAAAATATTAAGATAAATGCATGCTAAAAGGGGTAAAATAAGGGAACATCAACACACCGCTACCTCAGTCGATCACCTCCTCGCCGCGGGTCGAACAGACGCAACCGCGGCGGGATGGCTGTCGGCTCGGGTGCATTTTCTTTTTCGTTTCTTTGACGTTTCACGATCCATTTTGGGTGACCGCTTCAATTTTTGTGTATTTCAATTTTTTTGAATGTTTTTGGGTTTTTGAGATTATATAAAAGTCTGAAATACTAAAAATAGAAACGTTAATAGAAAAAAATGAAAAAAAAAAATGTATCAAATGGGTTGCCTCCCATCAAGCGCTTTTGGTTAAAATCGCTAGCTCGACTTTTGGGTAGGATTAGGCGTGATCAGAAGGTGCTTCAGGAACATGAGTTCCTTAAGTCTCTTCGAGTTTGGGATGTGATTCGCCTATCCTTTGTATCACCATCTTCTTTCCGCGTTTTCTAAGAACCTTCGCGCTTTGAATAGTTTGTTTCATCTTCTTTATCATCTTTTAGACTTGTCCTTCTTTGGCATTGCTTAATTCGGGTGGGATGGTGATCTTAATTTTAGCAAATGGATTTCAAACAAGCGGTTGCATTACTTTTGGGAGTCTCGTCTTAGTCGGGTCATCCTTCTCTTTTTCTTTAGGGAAAATCGAGTGTTTCTTCTTGGGCTTATTCCTTGGAATTGGAATTCCATCCGAGACAGTTGGATAGAACTTCTTTCGTTTCACATTTAAGAAAACGGCAAAACGTTTGGCATGATCAATGATGGCGCCAACGGTAGCTAAAAATGGTCTACCAAAACTCAATGGTCTCTCCTTGTCTCGATCCATCTCGAGCACTTGAAAATCAGCGGGAACAATCTTGTTTCCAATGAGTAGTTGAAGGTCGTGGATCACTCATTCGGTTTTTTTTGGGATGAATCTCCAAAAACTACTCTCACGGTAGATGGCGTAAAGGTTTTGATACCAAGTTTCTCGGCAAGCGTCTTTGACATGATCTTGACGTTGGCTCCGGACCAAATAACCAATCTGCAAAATTTATTCCTGAAGTCTAACAAGAGAAATAAAAACGTCTCGGATCATTGACTTTCCTTAGCCTTTGAAACGAGGTTTGTTTTGGTACATTAAATGGCAGGTTTTGGACCATCTCGGATTCGGTTTTGGCACGTCCATAGAGTGGGACGAAATTCGAAACATCTCGATGCTCCGTCTTAGTGTCCACTTCTTTTTGGGCGTGGTGAAAATCGCATTGCAAACCCTTTTCGAGTTATCAGTTTGAGCGACTTGCATATCCAACTTCTTGACATGGGTCGAGAGAGATTCGAACTTTCCATTCAAGTCATTGTACATAAAATCGACTTTAACGTTAAAATCCTTAACTGTTTTCTCGTTGCTTTGAGCGAATAGTTGAATCGATTGCTCGAGCTTAGCTACTTGGGCAGTAACTTGAGAGTTAGACATGGCTTGTTTCTGCATACTCGAGTTGTTGTAGGACGCGGCTTGAGTGTTGAAAGGCGGTCTTGGTTGAAATTTTTTATTACCTCCATAGTTCCCATTTTAAAACCGGTTTTGAAACGGTTTTGATTGTTGAGGATAGAGCTGATCTTGGGAGTTCTCCACGTTCGGATTTCGATACGAGAGATTTTTGAAGTTGGTGTTGCGGAAATTGTTGTTGAATCCATTGTTGAAACGGCTTTGATAGGAACATTGTGCTCCGACGTATTTAACTTCTTCTTCTTGAAAATACGAAATGTTGTTGTCAGATTCGTAGTATGTGTCATTCTCGGCTCCCATGGTAGCTTCACAAGCATGTACTTGGCGATTTTGGTTCTTGATAAGTTGATTCATCATATTCCTTAGCTCGGGTATCTCCTTAGCTTCGGATCCATTAGATCTAGTCGATCTATCAAAGTCAGAACAGTTGTTGCTATTAGCTATAGCAAGATTTTTGATGAGAATTCTTCTTTGGTTGATGGTCTTCGTGGCGAAGTCTCCATTGGTGGCCATGTCGAGAGAAAGTTGATATTTTGGTAGTAATCATCGGTAAAAAGTGTTGAGTAAATTCAAACTGAAAAAACCATGATGAGGGTAATCGTGTTCACACTCCTTGAAACGCTCTCATGCTTCATAAAAAGACTCGACCGGTCATTGATAAAAACTTTGGATTTTGTTTCTCAATCTCGACTTGGTGTAGAAATGACTTAGAAAAGCGGATTTGCACTTCCCAATTAGTGATAGATCCCACGGGCAAAGATTTCAACCAACGGTGAGCTTTGTCAGCCAAAGAAAAAGGAAAAAGCTTACACTTCAAGTAATCAGTGCAAATTTCTTCGATAATTCGATGTGATCCATCGGATGTTCGGTAGGAACTCCGTGAAAATGATTTTGCTTAATCAAAGTAATGATTTGAGTCTTGATCTCGTAGTAGTTCCTATGAGGTAGAAGAACTTGTATAGCAACTCGGTTTAGGAAGTGTCGATGCGGTGCATCAAAATCAGCAATAGTGCGGTTGCGCGCTTGTCTCCTCGGAGGATTAGCGGGTAAGATAGGACGGTTGGCATACTGGCCATTAGGAGGAATGGGTGGATTAACTTGTGCATCATTCCTCGGTGCATCGAGATCGACGAGAAGTTATCGTCTTGGATTTTCAACATTTTGGTTTTTGTTTCCTTCCGCGTTTTGAGCAACGGGCATAAAATTTCGATTTCTTTCTGGACCGAGCAGTGCCTGGTCGTTTGCACCATTGACGGACTCTCAGTCATCTTCGTGATCCGAAGCATCACGGTCTTCCTCGTGATCAAGTAGATCATGGTTTAGTTGATTTTCCGGATGGCCACTTTTGGCTATCTTTAGCGTTCTTTTAAGTTTTCAGAGTTCTCTCTTGTGTTTGTCAATCTCGTCTAGTAGCGGTACGGTATCTCTAGGAGTCCTCCTAGTGTTCATGCACCTAAGAGCAAAGAAAAATGAGATAAAGGATATGTCAGAGAAACAACAGAAAAAGCTTGAAAATCAAAGTTGTCTAGAACAGAAATTAGAACAAGAAATCAAACAAGCAATCATCAAATCACAAGCAACGGCGCCCAAAACTTGATGGGACGAGAATTAACTTAACAATTTTTATCCTTAAGCAAAGCTGCAAGTGCACAACAAACGCAGTAGTATTTAAGGGATCGAATCCACATAGATTTGAGTGATGTCGATTTCTATCAATTTCTAAGTTGTGTCTAGATCTAATCAGTTTTTAGGGAGGTTTGGTGTGTCACGATTTTGTAACTAGGAATTTAAAGTAAACTAAGCGAGAAAATAAGAAAGCAAGTAAATAAAGGGAATGAGTAAAACGAGATTGTAAACAATCAAACGAGACGTTGGGCAATCGGGAACTCTCTAGGGATCATGGTCGATTATCATAAGCAATTAATTAGGATTTCAAAGCGAATTTTGTCGTCTATTGGTTCTATAATGGGAACACGGAATTATGTATAGCATACTGTCGTAGCACTACACACCTATAACTTAACAACTTAACTAGTCAGATTTTGTTGCTAGTCACACAAAAAAGTATGCGATAAAGACAAGTTCATAAACGTTCACAATTCTCCTCAAGTATGCTTTCATATCTAGTAGCGAAATTGGTCGCCTACCCTAGTTTATACACTTAGATTCAGCACTTTCATGGCTCTAAGTTACCTAGGTTCAATTCTAAGGTGATCAGTCAAGCAAATATGCATTAACAATAAGAATCGAATGAAGAACCGTAATCGATTTCTTAATCTAAAAACCTAATGATAAATCGATCCATGAAAGCCCCTTTGGATCCCTATACCCAACAAGAAAACTACTCAGACATAGCTGAGCTAAACATCATAATAATTAAATATAAACAGTAAAGAAAAAGAGATGAAGAAAAGCTTCTCTATTGAAGAACACGAGTCAAGAAATCTTCTCTACAAATCGAAGAAAGAAATAAAAATGGCTAGAGTTGGTCTCTCTGTAAAAGCACGAAAAGAGATACTAATAAGGGACCTAAAAACAGGTATTTATAGTCTTCACTTCTTTGGGGACGTTTAGGGTTTAGAAATGAAATGACGGAAATGGCCTCGGGATTGAAACGAGATCAATTTGGTCGCACAGGGGGCTGGCCACGGATGCAACCTTCCTGGCCGTGGGCACCTTACTTCTAGCCGCAGTCATGCTCCTCCTGGCCGCGGGCGCGATGCTTCCTGCTGTGGCTTAGGTCCTCTATGCTTGGCTCGTTTATGCTTCAATTCAACTTTATATGCCTTCAGTGCTTCGAGAATGTTTGGAAATCTAACCATTGGAATGTTTCCAAACCAATTGTATTTGAAAGCAGGTTGTCTCTTCTTTGTTGTGTCCAAATTTGGGGATGAACAGACGGTTAGAAGGTTTTCTTTGATTACAAGACTTATGACGGTCAAAGTTTATCCAAAAACGTACTTTTGCTCCAAAATGCACTATTTAATCCCAAGTTACCTGAAATGTCTTTTAAGACTCTAAAACATGGAAATCAATTGAAAACCATTGAAAACGAATTTAAAACACCTGCAAAATATATTAAAATGATCCATAAAAATGGTCAAAAACCGATGTTATCAAGAGGCTATAAAACCTCCATTTAAGGTGCCAAAACAAAATCCCCTTCAGAGACTCAAGAAGGCTGATGATTCATGTCTTTTCACTTTCTCTTTGTTTGATCAAGGGAATCCAATTTTCGGATTGCTTATGTGATTCCGGAGGCAATGTCAACATCATGTCAAAGATATTTGCTGAGAGATTGGGCATTAAAACATTCATGCCATCTACTATGAGTCTTGTGTTTGGAGATTCATCTCAAAAGAAAACCAAAGGAGTCATCTACGACGTTCAACTTCTCATTGGAGACAAGATTGTTCCAACAGATTTTCATGTTCTCAAGATGGATGAAGACAATGATAGACCGCTGATTTTTGGTCGTCCGTTTCTAGCTACATTTGGCACCATCATTGACCATGCCAACCACCACGCTGTCTTCTTAAACGTGAACCGAAAGAATTTATATCCTACTATTGCTAATGCTGTCCCAAGCCAAAGGAATGCTTCCAAGGTGAAAAGTTTGATTTTACCAAAGGAAAAAGAGAAGACGGAAGGCATGAACGACCCAACTACGACTAAGACCCCAAAGGTGAAGCATCCACGTCCTCCAAGACAATTTTCAAAGGTCAAATTTTTAATTCCTCCCGATCTAAGCGATGCTAGCGAGGAACGAATCAAAGAAATGGTCGAAGCAACAAAACAAGATCTCCTGAATGCAAAAGTTCTTACGAACGAATATGGAGACAAGCTGTTTAAACAAGGAATATGTGATACACACTCGAAGAATGAGGAAGTTTCAGGAACAACCATTCCCGAAACATATTTTTCTCTCGCCTAATCCGACCTCAAAGTTGAGCTAACGACTTTAACCTAATCCGACCCCACCGCCAGACTTCCTTTCACCATGACCCCGACGCCTCAAACCATGACCGACCGCCTTTCGGCTAAAACTCTCAACCGTTCGATCCTGACCGGAAACTCCCAAGGTTTGATACATTTTTAATGACCCGAACTCGAACCATTAGTGAACTAACTAGATTTTGTTTTTCGTGGCCCACACGCCAGGTAAGTTCTCCTTTCAAAATTTTTGAAATTAAAAACTCTATTTTTGGTCATAAAAACAAGTTTTCTAAGTCAAAGAGGATTTTAAGATCAAAGTTCCTTTTTCTTCTTCTCTCCCAAAGTTTTGAAGATTTTTTGAGTAAGATCACTTTTTCAAAAATTCGAGTTTTAAAATAATTCTTCGGTCCATCCTCACTCTTTCAAATCAAAGGAGATTTCAATTCTCTATTCATCACATCCTCTCCCTTAAGCTATGTTCTTCAATCTCTAATTTTAAAGAGAGCTCAAATTTGGAGTTTCTCTTGTTTGGCTAGATTAAGGTCTACAATGGTTAGGGATTAATTAGAAACTTCTAGGTTGCTTAGATTTCGAATTTTAAGCCTATTAGTCATGGATTTAAGAATTTGGAATTTTGAAATTTGTAAGCTCTTTTGAACACGAATTTGGAGAGTTATGTTGCTAAATTTAGCTAAGTCTAGCTTGATTAGTGATAGGTATTCGGTAATCTATTGATTTTTCACAAGATTAGTCATTAAAAACGGCTTTTAGAAAATTTCGTGTGATGTGCATTCAAAAATCCGAAAATTGAACATGAACATCTAGATTGCTATTTTCATGCTTGACATTGCTCGTTTGTGATTGATTTATGTCTCTTGATACTTACCTTATGTATATTTGAGTATTGAGACTTCACAATTACACCATATTCACATTTTTGGCCAAGTTTTTACCTTGTTTTGTAGGTACTATGGGGAATACGAGCGCACATCATACTCGTTCGAAGAAGAGTACTCGAGCTGAAGTTGGCTCTATTCGAGGAGATCCATAGTTACTCGAGCTAGGCGACCCCGAGCAAGCTCTCGCCCACTCCATCGCCTCCTCCACCACCAAGGCGGACAACAATTTGGAAGGCTCAGACATGTACTTTTCTCATGGAAGGCTCATACATGCATCCTTGTACATGAGCTCGTGACCCTTCAGATGTCGTTCATACCTGATCTGCCATCTGTTTGCTTCGCTTGGATTCTAGCTGAGAGGCTAGTTAAGCTCAAGCATGACATGCTTAATTCTTCCACGGGTTCATCTACCACTTATGGCGGCATAATTACAACCATTTTTGAGGCTGTTGGGATCGATTTATTAAGAGAAACGCCAATTCCCTATGGTTGGTTTGATCTCCATGAACTTTCAAGATAGAGGACATTCGTTGGAGCAAATTAAAGACCACCCCAGACCAGTTCGGATATCGATTCTACATCAACAAGACGGACAGTCGTACGGTACTTTTACCTTCTTTTTCAGTTCCGCGTCTTCGTGATGGTCCTCCATAGTGGAATCCTCCAGAGGATGAGTTTTTGCCATCTATCTCGCGTCTACCTCTCACCATCATCGAATACTTAGCCGTCAAAGCTAGACAGGAAGCAGCTGCCAGGCGAGCTTACTGCCCATCACCTCCTTCATAGGTGCATCCAGATCAAGACGAACCTTCTACTTCGCGTGACACAGATTATGGAAAGCTCTAGAAGACTCTCGCTCGCCAGGAGAGGAAGCTCGCTCGACTTGAGCGCCACCTTCAGAATAGTGGCCAATATGATGGTTCCTTCTCTGACACCGTGTCATACAGGCAACGTGAGCAGTAGCATTGCCCATCATCTCACCACCATCGGTAACACCCATCACCATCACAGTTCCATCACCACTATCTCTACTGTTTCTGCTTTTTATTTTTCATTTTATCTTATTGAGTATGTTCTATCCTTTCACCAACTTTCTCACACTGTGGACAGTGTGATTTAAGTCTGGGGGAGGATGTTTATTCGTTACTGACTTATTTTTCTTTTGTTTTGAGTCTTTATTTTCTATTTTTCCTTATTATTTGCTATGTAACTCGAACTTAATGATGTTTTAAGGGAATGATGACACAAATCTATGATGAGTTCGACTATGTGCTTCTATGCTATCTCCTCGTGACAACTCTGTTGAGATTCAGTACTAAACTATGCGGTAACTAGAGTACTTGCGATGCGACATTCCCAGAGGAATTCAAATTCGATAGACTCCATTGGACATGATATACTTGCTCTATTTTATTTGGACTTAACTTGATTTTAATTTTTTTTCATCAACGGTTTTAGGAAAGACAACGAACCAGACATTCATGACATCTTATCCATTTTACCACTCTCTGTTGATCCTGAATGGTCATATCACTTTTAGTTGGTACCCTACCCGAACCTTAGCCATTTTTCAAACCCCATGCATTTCTCTGTTGTTGTCTTATGTGCAGATATGTGCAAAAAACGCCGGAGAGGAAGGAACGACGCAGTTTTCAGTCACTCGAGACGGAAGACTAGATGATTTTGCCTTGAAAATCTCAAATTCAATGGTAAATTTTGTGCCCCTAAGACTCTTTCTCAAAAAGGGGTTTCCCCTTTCACGAAAAAATGTGAAAACCGAAAGGAAAGGAAACAAAAGCTCACGAATGTCTTAGTTGGTCGGAAACTCAAGAAGGCAAGCCTTGTTTCGTTCGTGAGAAGCCTTATTTTGTTCGTGAGAAGTTTAGACGCCATACATTTCAAACCTGCAAAAAAACCTAAGTTTGGGGGGAGTGGCAGAAAATTTCTGTTACCGAAGGGAAAAATTCGCAGCAACATCTATGCGAAAGAAGAAGTGACCGTAAACTGTGGTTAACAACAAGTCCTTCTTCTCTTGCTGTTTTGCATAATATCTAGCATCCTCCGGCAAAAACGGTAACCCGAAAAACTTTTAACCTCACCTCTCAAAAGCCTTTAATACCAAGCCTCGTTAGTCTAGTTTAGTCTTTTTATGAGAAATTCATGCAAACTTTAATGAATGTAAAGAGATAGTTGACTGAAATTTGGGTCTAGATAGTTTGGGTTTCACATGTCGAATACCGTGAACTAGCGACGCTTGTACTTTGGTCAGAATTTTCTAGGCTGAGTTTAGATGGATGTAGTTCGAATGGTTATGGTTTAAAAGGACGGTCTCTGAGCTTAGTGAGTTCCCGCGATTTTCAAACTTCTTTCCAAGCTTTGATTTATGTTTTTTTAGGACAAACAAATATCTGAGTATGGGGAAGTTGATAACACTCGTTTTTACACTTTTTTAGGCATCATTTCAAGATCTTTTGCATGTGTTTTAACTTCTTTTCTAATGGTTTTCAAGTGATTTCAATGTTTTGGAGTTTCAAAAGTCTTTTCAGGTAATTTGGGCTAAAGAGCACAAAGTGGAGCAAAAGTACCGCTTTTGGACAGATTCAAACTGTCAGAAGTTCGACATCAAATGCAAAAATTCTCACTGGCTGAGCAAGCTAAATTTTAGACACAAGACAAAAGGAAAAACCACCTTTCACCTCCAAGTGATTTGAGAAAGATCCAACGGTTCAATCTCAAGAACCATGAAGAGCAATAAAGTCTTGTCAAGCAGAAGCAGAAGCATGGTGAAAGTAATCTTGGCCTAGACCATAAGGCTCGTGTTCACGGACAAAGAAAATTTTGCCAAGACCAGAATTATTTGCTCACGGCCAGCTCAACTTCGTACCGAACCAGGCCCAACTTCAAGCCCACTTTAAATCCGTCATTTGTTTTGCCCAAAGACGAACCCTAGACATCTCCAAACACTAGAAGACCATATAAATACATCATCCAAGCCACTTAGGGCAGGGACCACCAAAAATTATCATACTCACATAGCAATAGCCACTTTTCGTTTTATTTATTTGTTCTTCATTCGTCATGAGCAAATTTCAACTATGAACTTCATAGAGAAGATTTCGAAACCCACTTATCTCTTTTACTCTACAGTTTTCGCAACTTATTATTAATATGATGATGATTTGCGATTCCATGTCTGAGTAGTTTACTTGTTGGGGTTTAAGGGTTTTCGAA
Organism: Eutrema japonicum; assembly: GCA_030161315.1. Taxonomy (NCBI): domain Eukaryota; kingdom Viridiplantae; phylum Streptophyta; class Magnoliopsida; order Brassicales; family Brassicaceae; genus Eutrema; species Eutrema japonicum. Next base: position 16,989,914 of record BSQW01000012.1, on the reverse strand, counting down.
GGGGTTTAATCATGGATCTATGTTATTAGGTTGTTAGAGTTAGGATAATTTATTAAGTTCTTCGTTCTATTCGTGTTCGTTAATGCATGTTGCTTGATTGATCACCTAGCGGCTGATCTAAGAAAGATAAAACAATGAAAGTGTTGAATTTGATAACTTGAACTAGACTAGGCGAGCAATTATGTTATAAGATACGAAAACATACTTATAGGGCGTTGTGAGCGTATATGAACTCAATTCTATTGCTAATCTAGCTATGTGGTTACCAACGAAAGCTAAGTAATTAAGTTGTTTATATTTAGGTGTTTATTGCTACGAGAGTATGATATATACAATTTCATGTTCCAATTCTAGAACCAGTCGACTAAGTCGCTAGAAATCCTAACCAAAAGCTTGTTTGATCGGATCCATGAACCCCATAGAATTTCCTGCTACCCAACGTTTTTAATCCTTGAATTTACATCGTTTATTTCTGTTTCATTTATTTATTTTAACTAGCTACAAACCATGACACAACCTCTTGAATTTGATAAGTCTAGACATAGAGTTAGGATTAGTTCGAAGACCTAAGTACACAAGTCTCTGTGGATTCAATCCCTAAATACTAGTGTGATTGTTGTGCACTTGCAGTTGTTTTCTTAGGGATAAAACATGACCCCACATCAAGAAAAAATGGAAAAGCTCACAGATGACCAGAGAGATCTGGAAATTAAGATCGGGGGATTTTACGTCACTGATCTAAAAGACGGGAACCGGAGGGTGTCGCCGGTCTCTGACAGCGGTGTCTTCCCGGATGTGTCGTTGACGAATGCCAAGGTCCTGTCGGGAGTAAATGAGCGGGGGTCAATATCGTCTGATGTGGTTCCTGGTATGACGTCTGAGATCAGGGGTCAAGCTTCCCCTTTAGATCCGTTTGTATTTTATTTATTTTCATGTTTTGTAACTCTTGACTTTGGTGGCTTTGTTAATAAAGATCAGATTTATTCAAGAATTTACTTTTGAAGTATGAAGTTAGTCGGGGATTTGTAATTGCTTCGCACTAGATTGGAAATTGGATGTATTGTGTTTCGAGGTGTTTTGACAAACTGTCTTAGGAACGAGATGTGCCCGGTTTACCCTGTTTTAATATGTTCTATATCGGTACAACAATGTGAGATGTGCTCGGTCGTAACTTATCTGCCCGATCTGGAATTTAGTGCGAGACTGGCCTCGACTTTTGGGTCTTCGAGCTGAGTTTTTAAACTTAAGCATCGAAGATGTGGATTATATCACCACTGTGTTCGTGGGGAACACTTGCGAGACGGATCTCGGCATTTGAATCGACGAGCTAAGTTTTTTGGGCTAAAGCATCGAAGATGTGTATTATTTCACCACTGCGTTGATGTGGAACGTTTGCGAGACGGATCTCGGCTTTTAAGTCGACGAACTAAGTGTTTTGTACTTGAGCATCGAAGATGTGGATTATTTCACCATTGTGTTCATGTGGAACTACGAGCTAAGTTTTTAAACTTAAGCATCAAAGATGTGGATTATATCACCACTGCGTTCATGGGGAACACTTGCGAGACGGATCTCGGCTTTTGAATCGACGAGCTAAGTTTTTTGGACTAAAGCATCAGAGATGTGGATTATTTCACCACTACGTTCATGTGGAACGTTTGCGAGACGGATCTCGGCTTTTATGTCTATGAGCTAAGTTTTTTGGACTTGAGCATCGAAGATGTGGATTATTTCACCATTGTGTTCATGTGGAACACGTTTTAAGGATCGAATTTCTGGCCAAGACGTCGATTTATCTAAGTTATGTCTAGTTGTAAAAGTAACTCAGCGAGGAGAATTATACCATAGTTCGAGAAAGAGAACTATGGAGTAGTTCGAGAAAGAGAACTATGGAGTAGTTCGAGAAAGAGAACTATGGAGTAGTTCGGTAAAGAGGACTATGGAGTAGTTCGGTAAAGAGAAAGCGACTTGAGACTTGGTAATTTTTTTTTTATTAATGATATAGCTGAACCTTGTAACAGGCTATCTACGTACCCTCCGAATAGGGATAAAGCCATTCGTAGTTCATATTACAAAGGTGGTGAAACACGAGAAAACTGAGTGTGCCAAAGTAGAAGCTCAGTAATTTTTTTTCTTTTTGCGGTTGCCGACCTTGTGTATGACGGGCTAGTAGTAGTAATGTTTGAGGTTCATCGAATTCCAAGAGCGTGGAATTGGTGTTCCATTCAGCTTCATTAGTTTGTAGACTCTTGGTTTAACGATCTTCATAATTTGATAGGGTCTTTCCCAGTTTGCGCCGAACTTCCCTGCGTTCTTCTCTTGATTAATGTCATAGACTTTTCAGAGAACGAGGTCACCTTCCTCGAACTATTTGCCTTTGATTTTCTTGTTGTAGTATCGTGCTGCTAAGTTTTGATAGTTTTGGATCCTGGGTAAAGCTTGGCCGCACCTTTCTTCTAACGTATCGAGGTTATGGATGAGCATGTTGTCGTTTAGGGTAGTTTGTTGTGTTTGCATGGTGCGTCGTAAACTCGGGAGGCCGACCTCTGGTGGAGACAAAAATTCCATTCCGTAGGCTAAGGAAAAGGGGAATTGGCTAGTGGATTGTCGTGGTGTTGTCCGATGTGACCATAGTACTCCATCTAGTTCGTCAGCCCACAGTCATTTTGCTTTGTCGAGCCGTTTCTTGAGCCCATCAATGATGGTCTTGTTGGTTGCTTCGGCTTGTCTGTTGCTCTAGGGGTACCTTGGTGTTGAGAAACTTAGCATAATTTTCCATTTTGCGCAGAAATCGTTGAACAACGTAGAGATGAATTGTGGGCCGATTTCGTAAGATAGTCCATGTCGGCATATAATGAACTTCCAGATGAACTTTTGTACGTCAAGATTTTCTATTTTGACCTATGATTCCACCTCGGCCCATTTGGTGAAGTAATATGTCATGACTAAGATATATTGCTTATGATGGGACCGACGTAGGGGGCTGATGATGTCCATTGCCCATCTCATGAATGGATACGCCGCGGTGGACATTGTTAGGATTTTGGTGGGAAGATGCATTGTCAGACCGTGTCGCTGGCACATCTCGCACCGAGTTGCGTACTTCTCGTAGTCTTTCACCATGGACAGCCATTAATATATATGTTTCTTGATTTTAAGGGCTAGAGAGCGACCTCCAGAATAGCTACCGTCGGCTCCTTCGTGAATTTCCTTCATTAGTTCGTTTATGTCTTTCTCATAAATGATGTGTGCTAGTGTAGCTCATGATTTAAATTTATAAAACCTAGTCTTCAAGTGCACAGACGTGCATTTTAGGACTTACGTGTCGATCCACAGAGAATCTACACCTGTCTGTGAAACTAAAAAGAAGATTAGTAACGAGTTAAGACAAAGATGTTTGAGGGAGGTTGTCACGATTTGTAAGTATGCAAAAGAAAGAAAAACAAAACGATTTAAACTAATGATAACGAAACGTTGGATTTTCCTAGGATATCGTAGAGGTTCAGATTGATTCAAACAAATTAATTAAGCTCCTAATTGATTCTAGCTCAAACATCCCTAAACCCGAACACAAAATTGTGGTTAACCTATTTTCAGAACAAAGCTGTCGAGTGGTTCTTCACTCCAAACTAAATTCCCTAAAGCTCGGTTTGGTCAGTTTGGTTCCATTAAGTTCCTGCCGACTGCCTAGGCCTACTCTAGATGTTCATCGTTGACATCAAAATATATACTACCTCCATTTCAGAAAGATTGATATTTTAGGTTTTTATCTTATTTCACAAAGATTGATTTTCTAGGATTTATATCTACTTTTTATGAGTTGACGATCAATTTTCCCCTGAGAACTTCCATATAATAACACATCTACACAAAGTTTAACTGTAGTTCTATTTCCCCATCATTTGAAAGTTCGAATCCTAAATCCCCACAAAATCAAAGTTCTAAACTTATTTGCCCACGAAATAAAAATTCCAAACCTATTTACCCACAGACCACGGTTTGACTCGGTTTAGTGTATACCAATCAATGTTAACCAGCTAAACACCAATTATAATCCAATTAAGAGTTCGAATCGCGTATGCTGGGAATCACTTGACTTGGAAGTTGAATAACTTCTTCATCTGAACTCGGATTGGACTGATTCCACTTCGAGGACTGCTCTAGTTGAGGTGAGAATATAGTCTAGTTGAGCTGCATCATCTTGGGCTCGTAGTCTTCGTCTTTTGGTTTGATGACCGCATCACAGCTTCTTAACAGGGTTTGATCTCATGTATGATATAGCACAAAATTATAAGTTGAAGTACGAGATTCAAATTATTAAGAAATTGATGTATGTTTTAGCACCGATTACAAATTCAGGTTGGAAAAAGCCAAATTTCCGAAGTTGATGTATGTTTTAGCACTAGTTACAAATTCGGGTCTGAAATTAATATTTTTAAATAGTTGAAGTATGAAAAAGCCAATTTCCCCAGCGCCGTCGATTTGGAAATGGTGAGTGATAGATCGTGTGGAGATGGTGTGTACAAATTATTCTTAATTTTTTGTTATCCATTAAAAATCCTAGCCGGAAGAAAAAAAAAAACAAATTCAGAAGAACAGCGACTGCTTGAGACTAACTCTCCCCTCAACATGGGTAATCTTCTCTACTATCTACTTTCGTTTTACAATTGAAGTGAATCAAGAATGATCAACAACAACAAAAAATCCCAGATTTTAATTGATTGAAAAAATTGTGTTTTTTATGTTAGATTGCTTGAAAGCTATGAACTTTATGTGTTGTTGTTTTTGACAGATGAAGAGGAATCGATGCTAATAAAGGAAGAAGATGAAGGAAGTAATAAAGTCCTTCCTCAACTCATGAAGGTAAAACGAAGTCAATGGTGGCTTTTTGTCTTCACCAGCATCTTCTTCCTCATCTCTGCTCAAGCCGTTGCTGTTCTTTTCGGTCGGTTTTACTACAACGAAGGCGGAAACAGTAAATGGATCTCCACTCTTGTCCAAACCGTTGGCTTTCCGATTCTTTATCTCCCTCTTTGTCTCCTTCCTGTTTCACACTCTTCTTCTTCGTCTTGTTCCTTCAAGACTCTGGTTTGGATCTATCTTTCTCTTGGTCTCGCCATTGGTTTGGACAATCTGTTATACTCTTATGGGCTTTTGTTTCTCTCTGCTTCCGCTTATTCGCTTACTTCCGCCACACAGTTAGTTTTCAATGCTATCTTCTCTTATTTCATAAATTCTCAGAAAATCAGTTTGTGGATTGGAATCTCAGTGATTCTCCTTACTACCTCTGCTGGAGTGATTTCTCTTGACGATGATTCGGACAGTCCAGCAGGAAGCTCTAAATGGAGTTACACAATTGGGGTTTGTCTTACGCTTCTTGCTTCTCTCATTTATTCTTTTCAGCTCTCACTTATGCAATATTCTTTCGAGAAGATTATCAAGAGAGAGACATTTGGTATGGTTATCGAAATGCAAATATACACGTCTCTCGTGGCCTCTATTGTCTCGGTTATCGGGCTTTTCGCTAGCGGGGAATGGAAGATGTTGAGCATGGAGATGGAAGAGTTTGACAAGGGTCAAGTCATCTATGTTTTGACTTTGGTCGGAACAGCATTTTCATGGCAATTGGGTTCTGTAGGAGCCGTGGCGCTCATATTTCTGGTTTCTTCGCTATTTTCGAACCTTATTGGTACGCTCTCTCTGGTTGTTACGCCTCTTGCTGCTATTTTGGTATTCCACGACAAACTGACTGAGGGTAAGATGGTCGCAATGCTCATGGCCTTCCCGGGAGTCGCTATGTATATGTACAAGAACTATCTTGATGGCTTGAAAGTACAAAGCTCACGAGAAACTCAGGCTGATTGATTCTTCACGGTGTTCTATCAGCCATGATTGATACACAGAGACCGCACATGTTGGACGTTAGGGTTCCAGTCGAAGCGATTGTCTTACCGATGATCCAAAGCAGCAGCACGTTGAGAACGTTCAACGAAATGATTACGGAATAGAAATTCTTAAGGTCTTGTATGCTAGGTTTACGTAGATTCTATCTTTCAGTTTTCTACATGTTATGTGTTGTTGTACTTTCTTATTAAGTATTGTGATCAAATCTATCAAATTTGTAGTGATTCAACCAATTATGCAGAAAACAGTAGTCTAATATCAATATATCAATATATCAATATATGATCAATGTTACAAGTCCGCATTACTTCGGTAAACAAACCATGCTTGAAGAAAGAAACTATACAAGAACCAACTATATAATGCAGAAAAAATTGTTGGAACTCATTTTTGACGAAATGGTTCAGAGTCTTTTCACCATTTTCCGGTGAGTTTTACGGCGAAGACGTTTGTCGAAATGACCAGGTTTGATAATGAAGTCCAATCCGAATAAGCGGCAGCACGTTATAGTGTTCACAACAACTATTCCAATCGTGTCTAAAATCTGGTCATCTTGACGAACATATTCGCCAGAAAACTCACCAGAAAACGGTTACAACCGTTTTGTCTAAAACGAATTCAAACAAAAATTGCAGGAAAGACAAAACAATCCACGCGAATAAGCTTCACATCTGAGCAAATCATTCCATTAATTTTTCTGAACTTCTTTGGATATCCTTCGGAACCCAAATGTACAAGCTCCGTATATATTGTATCGGTTAGGGCAACTAAGCAATAGGTGGGTCAAATCGAAAATGGAGCTTGGAGAATTTCGTTTATTAAAGCTTAAACTCGACGATTACAAGAGTTAGGTCGTCGAGATGACGAGCTCATCGAGAGTTCGCGGTGTGAGTTCATAGGTAGGAGCTCGTAGGTGAGAGCTCATCGGTGAAAGCTCATCGGTGGGAACTCATAGGTGGGAGTTGTAGGTGGGAACTCATAGGTGGAAGCTCGTAGGTGAGAGCTCGTAGGTGGAAGCTCATTGGTGGGAGTTGTAGGTGGGAGCTCGTCAGTGGGTTCGACGACCTACTTTGGCGATGACCTGCCTTGGCAATGACCTACTTTGACGACGTCCTGCCTTGGCAACGACCTACTTTGGCTTGACATGCCTTGGCAACGACCTACTTTGGAGACGATATGCCTTCACAACGACTTGCGTTGGTGACGACATGCGCCTTGGTGGCGATCTGCATTGACAACGATATACTTTGGTGACGATCTACTTTGGCGATGACTTGCTTTGGCAACGACCTACTTTGACGATGACCTGCCTTGACAATGACCTACTTTGGAGATGACATGTCTTCACAACGATATGCGTTGACGATGACCTACTTTGTCGATGACGTGTCTTGGCAGCAACCTACTTTGGAGACGACCTGCCTTCACAACGACATGCGTTAATGACGACCTGTACCTTAGTGGTGATCTGCATTGACAACGATCTACTTTGGCGACGACATGCCTTAGTAACGACCTACTTTGGCTATGACCTGTCTTAGCAGCGACTTATTTTGGCGATGACCTGCCTTGGCAACGACTTACTTTGGAGACGACCTGCCTTCTCAACAACTTGCGTTGACAACGACTTACTTTGGCGATGATCTGCCTTGGCAATGATCTACTTTGGAGACGACCTGTCTTCAGAACAACATTTGTTGACGACGACATGCGCCTTTTAGATCTTATATGGTCCATTTTCCCATGTTCCTCAATAGGGGTGCTTCTCTATTTATAGAGATTCCTACTGGATTTCGTAAGATTTTATGATTTATAAATGGGCTGATCTTAATTCAGGTGGGCTAAACTGAGGATGCTAAGCCTACCTCCAATAATATAGGCTCAAAATCATACTCGATGATTTATCAAACATGGAAACTAGGCCTGGGATAAATAACCGAACCAAAATTTCCGAACCGAACCGAGGTTTTGGAATTTCGATTTGGATTCGGTTATTAGAGCAAAACCGATCGGCAGCATTCTAATTTGGATTCGGTTAACGTTTGGTTCGGTTAACCGAAAAAATCAAAACCTTAAAACTATTACTCCATCCAGCGCATGACTCATGATCCTAATGGGTCATATGTAAATAGGTCACATATGATCCATCTAATTACATGGATCATGGGTCAAATGAGTGACCTATGAATCACAAAAATTTATTTAATTAAATATTATTAAGAATTTTGAAAAATGAGAATATTAAAAATAGTAAATAATATTATAATATACTTATATTATGAATCGACAATATTTTTTTAATTACCGTAAATTGTTAATGAATTCGTCGAACCATTTCTTTGACAGGAAATGTGAAATTACGTTTTTGACGGGAAAACGCGGAATCGCGTTTGAAGCGGAAAAATGCAGAATTCCGTTTTTGGCGTGAAAATGTGAAATCACGTTTTTGGCGGAAAACGCAGATTACATTTTTGGCGTGAAAATGTGAAATCACGTTTTTGGCAGAAAATGCGAAATCACGTTTTTGGCGGGAAAATGTGAAATCGCGTTTTTTTGCGGGAAAATGCGGAATCGCGTTTTTGGCGGGAAAATATGAAATCGCGTTTTTGGCGGGAAAACATAGAATAATGTTTTTGGTGGGAAACTGTGAAATCACGTTTTTGGCGGAAAATGATGGATTGTTGCTTTTTTGAAAAAAAATGATGGTATGATAGGTAATATTGTTATGATGTCTTGATGATGTCCTAATAATGTCATGATGATGGGTCAAACGAGTCACCCATTTGACATATGACCCACTACAAATTGACCCATTTAACCCATGATCCATTTGACCCATTAACCCATTAAGATAAAAAAAATTGACACATTAGGGTCATGGGTAATGGGTCTAATTGGATCGATCCATGACCCATGACCCATTTTGACACCCCTAAATGTGAGAGATGGGCTGCACCGTGTGAGATCTACAATCAATGCTTAAAACACTCGATGAACCCACCACATATGTTTTCGAATTAACCGAGAGGTAGCTTCCACGGTAAGGCATACGAGGAAGTGATACAAGATTGACACAAGAGTGAACGTTTCGCAAAAACGAGGGTTGGAGAAACAAGCGAGATACTCAGCCGGTTGGATCCGAAGGGTGATCACGAACAGTGGGGTGAGGTGAACCACTTGTGATGTGAAAGTCACAAGATAAATCACAGTAGATTTCTTGGAGGCCTGGTCTCGACAAGGAAACAAGAAACGACGTTAAGCGATGAAGGCTTTTTGTCAAAGAACTTAGAAAGAAACTCGCGTTTTATTGATATCAAAATTGTGTGTCAAATACAATGATGCAGGGGAGCTTTATAAAGAGCTCATCAGCTATGACCTACTAGGGTCGGGCATTAAATACCAAATTCAAACGAAAAAGCACAAAAATAAAAATCAAAGATTACAAAGAGAGATTATAGCAAAATATTTCAAACTAAAAATCCCTAAACTTATGCTAAATTAAAAGCTGCAAAAGAAAAAAGAAATGAAATCACCTTAGTTTAATCAAATTCAAAAACTTACCTTGCTTACCTTTGGTTAAATGTGATTGGTGCCGGATATGGAAGGTGTGATTTGTTGAGTTGAATTTGAGCTGATTCTTCTCCTTAAGCTGCTCCATTTTGGTGATCCTCATAAGATATGATCAAGTGGATTTGGGCCTTTGTTGAGAAAAGAGGTCATGCTTCTTCCTTGGTAACGAATGGGCCGCGAAATGAGCTTTGTGAAGGGGCTTCTAGCTTGGCTTGTTCTTGGCATGTTTGGGCTTGACCAAGTTGTTCTCCTTGGGCCTTCGGTCGACAAAACCATCCTCCTTTAATGGATTTGGCGTCGTCTTGGGCTTTCTCCTCTGGATCATCATACGGGCCAAGAAAAGACTCATCTATGGGCTCCACCTGTTCCACTTGAGTAAACTCAAAAGTGGCTCGACCAAAATGATTTTTAGGGTCACTTGGTTGGTGGAAATATTTTCCCTTGGTGTAAGTTCCATCGTCTTGATGTCCTTCAATCCCAACCTTAAAATCCTCCTTATAGCCGAGAAGAAGTTTGAGGAGCATGTCTTGGTAAGGTCGTTGGTTTCGCTCATCTTGTGTCGTGACTCCTTTGGCAAACATGTTGAACTTATGTTGGAGAAGTCTTGCACGGGTCCTTGTGAGTGCTCCTTGTGGAATGATCGGCACTTGTTCCGCTTTGGGTTAGTTTTGGTCTGGTTCGGTTGGGATGTCCTCATCATTCACACCCTCTTGAGAAGGTTTTGACCTCAAAACTGGATTATCTGCATCAAAATAAGCCAAGTCAGTAACGTTGAAAGTTGGAGAAACTTTAAACTCACCGGGAAGATCTAGTCGGTAGGCGTTGTTGTTGATCCACTCCAAAACTTTGAACGGTCTGTCTCCTCGTGGTGCTAGCTTCGAATTCCTCTAGTCTAGAAACCTTTCTGTCCTCAGGTGTAGCCACACCCAATCGCCTGGTTTGAAAATGACCTCCTTGCATCCCTTGTTAGCGGTTCGGACGTATTGCTCATATTTCTTCTCCAAATTCTCCTTAGCTTTTTGGTGAAGCTTCCTTACGAAATCGGCTTTCTTTACTCCATTTAGGCTGATAGCTTTGGCTTGGGGCAGTGGTGATAGATCCAACGGCGTCAAGGGATTGAAACCATAGACGATTTCGAACGGTGACATCTTGGTGGTCGAGTGTACTGAACGGTTGTAGGCGAACTCTACGAATGGAAGACACTCTAGCTAATTCTTGAGATTTCTCCCAATGGTTGATAAGGTCCGATTGACGATTTTGGTTTGGCCGTCGGTTTGCGGATGGCAAGTTGTTGAGAACAAAAGCTTCGTTCCGATCTTCTTCCAAAGCGTTCTCCAAAAGTGACTTAGAAACTTACTGTCCGGTTAGATACGACGGTTCTAGGGACGCCATGTAGACGAACTACTTCCTTGAAAAATAGCTCGGCGGTTTGAGAGGCATCAATCACCTTAGCACACGGGATGAAATGCGCCATCTTCTAGAATCGGTCTACAACAACAAAGATGGAGTCTTTGTGTTGAATCTTTGGCAAGCCGAGGACAAAGTCCATCGACACATCTAATCAAGGCGTCGTCGGGATGGGCAGGGGTAGGTAGAGACCATGGGGATGCACTCGGGATTTTGCTTTCCAGCACACCACGCATCGGGCACAATGGTTCTCCACAGATTTCTTCAAATGCGGCAAAAAGAAATGCTCGGTCACGATGGCCAAGGTTTTGTCAACGCCAAAGTGACCCATAAGATCTCCTCCATGAGCCTCTCAGATTATCAAGTCTCTCATAGAGCCTTGCGGAATGTACAATCTTTTTTCCCGGAATAGAAATTCGTCGTGAAGGTAGAATTTCCGGAACTCTCCCGTTCCGGCTCCTTGGTAGATCTCTCCTAACTCAGGATCATCTTCATATGAACTCTTGATGGTTTCAAAACCCAGCACCTTAGCCTCCATAGTTGAGATTAACGCGTATCTTCGGGACAAGGCATCTGCGACAATGTTCTTCTTGCCCTTCTTTTACTTGATTACGTAGGGGAAGGCTTCTATGAACTTCATCCAGCGAGCATGTCTCCTCTTGAGCTTTGTTTGGCCCTTTAGATGCTTAAGCGTTTCATGATCCGTGTGGATCACAAATTCCTTAGACAACAAGTAGTGTTGCCAAGTCTCTAGCGATCGGACAAGCGCGTACAACTCTTTGTCGTAAGTCGGGTAGTTGAGTGAGGCTCCTCCTAGCTTCTCACTGAAATACGCCACTGGTTTTCCTCCTTGTGTCATCACAGCTCCAATTCCAATGTTGGACGCATCGCACTCCACTTCAAATGTTCGGTTGAAATCCAGCAAAACAAGAACTGGGGCGTTGGTAAGGCTATCCTTGAGTGTTTGGAATGCGTCTTGTTGTGCTTGCCCCCACGTGTACCCAACACTCTTCTTCACCACAGCCGTAAGAGGTGCTGCAAGGCTACTAAAATCCTTGACGAAACGCCTGTAGAAGCTCGCCAATCCGTGGAAACTTCGCACTTGGCTAACGTTGGTTGGGGCAGGCCATTCCTTGATGGCTCGGATCTTCTCTTCATCAACCTGTAGGCCCTGCGAACTCACAACAAACCCTAGGAAAACTACTTGATCAGTGCAAAATATGCACTTCTTGAGATTTGCATAAAGTCCATCCTTCCAAAGTGTCTTTAGCACATGCTCAAGGTGTGTCACATGAGCGGACAAAGATTTGATGTATATTAAAATATCATCGAAATAAACAACAACAAACTTACTAATATACGCTCTAATAACATGGTTCATTAGGCGCATGAAGGTGCTAGGGGCGTTGGTGAGACCGAACGTCATGACGGTCCACTCGTAGAGCCCTTGCTTCGTCTTGAATGCGGTTTTCCATTCGTCACCCTCCTTCATTCTCACTTGGTGATAACCACTCCTAATATCAATCTTGGAGAATATAGTGGCTCCACTTAACTCGTCCAACATGTCATCTAGCCGCGGAATCGGATGCCGATACTTCACGGTGATGTTGTTGATTGCCCGGCAATCTACGCATATTCGCCACGTCCCATCTTTCTTGGGGACTAGTAAGACCGGTACAGCACATGGACTGAGGCTCTCCCTCACGTATCTTTTGGCCAGCAACTCCCTTACTTGTTTCTCAAGATCCTTAGTCTCCTCGGGATTCATTCGGTACCCTGGTCGGTTTGGTAAAGGGACTCCGGGAACAAGATCGATTTGGTGCTCGATCCCTCGGATTGGTGGAAGACCAGCAGGCATCTCGTTCGGAAAGACATCTTGGAATCGGTTGAGAAGATTAGCAATCTCCGGGGGAAGCTCCATCTCGCCAAAACATGTACTTAACACTTCCTTGAAGATCATTAGTAGCATTGTGTGGCTAGAAGATGCAAAAGCTTTTCTAACATGACTTGGTTGCACAAGAAAATTATATTTAATGCTAGACTATTATTCCTTAGCCATTTGCAATTGTAAATCATGCACTTGCGATGGTGTGAGTGGTGCTAAACTAATTTTACGTTTATCATGCATGAGAGTATAAAAATTAGTGCGACCATCATGTTTAGTTTCCCTATCAAATTGCCATGGCCGACCTAACAATAGGTGACCAGCTTGCATGGGAACAACATCGCAAATTACTTGATCTTGGTAACGACAAATACTAAATGGAATAGCTACTTGATCGCTAACACGAAGCTCTACCTTATCATCGAGCCACCTTAGCATATAGGGTCGTGGGTGTTTAGTTCTCTCAAGGCCTAGCTTATCTACCATGTGGGCACTTGCCACATTAGTACAAGATCCACCATCAATTATTAAATATTGCATACCTTGCCTTTTATGGTGCATCGTCTATTTAAAATGTTCTCGCGTTGGATGGTCTCGGATGGGTCGACCATCGTACTTAGGACTCGTCGAGTCACTAAGGCTTCTCCGATGTCGGGATATTCAATATCGCCATATTCACCTTGTGTTTCGGCCTCTTCCTCGTCTTGAGACTCGTAGTCTTCAGATTCGGTCATGAGCATCACACGTTGGTTTGGGCACTCCCGAGACATATGTCCTCGTCCCCTACATTTAAAACATGTGATATCCCTTGAATGTGTTTGACTAGGGTTAGTAGACTTACCTGAGTCGGCTTTGTAGTCCTTGGACGGCTCATGGGATTTGCCTTTGAATCGAGAATCGATTGCAATTGCCTTCCCTTTGTCCACCGGTTTGGTTTAAGTTTTGTTCCACGGAACTTGGGTCTTAGGCCGAGAAACAGTAGTCTTTTGCTTGATGTGTTGTTCAGCTTGGATCCCTAAATGGAACAAGCCCTTGGTAGACTTGCCTCTCCACTTTGCGGCTGATCCATTCTTGCAAGCCGTCGATGAATTGGGCCATAAGGGTTTCTTCATCGTCATGTAGCTCAAGACAGTTCCTTAGGTGCTCAAACTCTTCGTAGTATTCCTCTACGGTCTTGTTTCCCTGTTTAAGAGAACGGAAACGACGTTGTAAATCTTTATGGAAATAGAGTGGAATATACCTATCTCGTATGATGTCCTTCAAGTCGATCCATGAATCGATAGGCCGATGCTTATTCCTTTTCCGGTCGGCGGCGACTCGATCCCACCAAATCAAAGCGTTGTCGGTAAGTTAGGCGATTGCGAGGGACACTCTTTTGGGGCCAGGATGGTCGTAATGATCAAAGATATGATCCATACGCTTCTCCCAATCGAGGTAAGCTTCTGGATCGACTTTGCCGACAAAGATTGGTGCAGACAGCTTGCTGTCGTGAGGCACATCGGGGGAACTCGTCTCCCTCGTCATCATCATCGTATTTTCTCTTACGCCTTTGGTCTTGATCCTGACGTTGATATGGATCTGTCTCATGATCTCGTCGGCGATACGGATCGGGCTCACGTTCTCGTTGGCGATTGTGGTCCGCCTCTCGTTCTTGTTTGGTGAGTACGGGATCGGTGGCCCTAGTAGGGTCATGATTCCGGGTATCGTTGTTGTTTCCACCGGATGAGGATGGGTCATGATTGACTTGGTTTCCTCGGGGACATGGTGGTGGTGGTGATGGTGATGGTGGCTGCCGTTTCAAACGGGCAAGCCGTTCTGTGAACGTTGCAAACTGCGCGTGTAGGCTGAGCAACATGTTTGATAACGTCTCACGTTCGATGGGATCAATCTCTCCATCTGTAGACATGATGAACAACAAGTATCAAATTCTTTGGGAATAAAATGAAGAACAGAAATCGCAAATAACACAAATGATGAACTAAGAACGATATGAAATTTTTTTTTTTTTTTAACTTGAATAAATTACGAAATTAATTCAACAAATATCTTTATGGTTTTTCTGGGTTTATGGATGCAATGAAACAAGAACGAATATATATATGTATTTTTTTTTAATTGAAACGATGCAAGAAACAATTAAAAAAATTTGGGTTTTCTTTAACGATGAATTAAACAAAATGAAATATGAAATGAAACTAGATTGCGGAAGTAAAATAAACTAAAGCTGAAAGATAGAACCTGGGATTTGAAGAACTTTCAGCTCTGATACCAAAATGATACAAGATTGGCACAAGAGTGAACGTTTCGCAAAAACGAGGGTTGGAGACAACAAGCGAGATACTCAGTCGGTTGGATCCGAAGGGTGATCACGAACAGTGGGGTGAGGTGAACCACTTGTGATGTGAAAGTCACAAGATAAATCACGGTAGATTTCTTGGAGGCATGGTCTCGACAAAAAAACAAGAAACAACGTTAAGCGATGAAGGCTTTTTGTCAAAGAACTTAGAAAAAACTCTCGTTTTATTGATATCAAAATTGTGTGTCAAATACAATGCTGTAGGGGAGATTTATAAAGAGCTCATCAGCTATGCCCTACTAGGGTCGGGCATTAAATACCAAATTCAAACGAAAAAGCACAAAAAGAAAAATCAAAGATTACAAATAGAGATTCTAACAAAATAATTTAAACTAAAAATCCCTAAAATTATGCTAAATTAAAAGCTGCAAAAGAAACAAGAAATAAAATCACATTAGTTCAATCAAATTCAAAACTTACCTTGCTTACCTTTGGTTAAATATGATTGGTGCCGGATATGGAAGGTGTGATTTGTTGAGTTGAATTTAAGCTGATTTTTCTCCTTAAGCTACTCCATTTTGGTGATCCTCACAAGATATGATCAAGTAGATTTGGGCTTTTGTTGAGAAAAGAGGCCATGCTTCTTCCTTGGTAGCGAATGGGCCGCGAAATGAGCTTTGTGAAGGGGCTTATAGCTCGGCTTGTTCTGGACATGTTTGGACTCGACCAAGTTGTTCTCCATGGGCCTTTGGTCGACAAAACCATACTCCTTTAGTGGATTTGGCGTCATCTTGGGCTTCCTCCTCTGGATCATCATACGGGCCATGAAAAGGCTCATCTATGGGCTCCACTTGTTCCACTTGAGTAAACTCAAAAGTGGCTCGACCAAAGTGATTTTTAGAGTCACTTGGTTGGTGGAAATGGTTTCTCTTGGTGTAAGTTCCATCGTCTTGATGTCCTTCAATCCCAACCTTAAAATCCTCCTTATAGCTGAGAAGAAGTTTGAGGAGTCTGTCTTGGTCAGGTCGTTGGTTTGGCTGGTCTTGTGTAGTGACTCTTTTGGCAAACATGTTGAACTTATGTTGGAGAAGTCTTGCACGGATCCTTGTGAGTGCTCTTTGCGGAATGATCGGCATTTATTCCACTTCGGATTGGTTTTGGTCCGATTCGGTTGGGATGTCCTCATCAGGAAGCGACCGGATTATGACTAAGCGATTATTGTTGTTAACTTTCCGGCATAGAATATACAAACGGCAATCACTGGCTTTATTGTTATATGGAGGGCAACATAGAGACAGTGTTCGGCGCAGCCTAACAAGGATCGTCTCGTGTATAGCTCATCAGGCGACGCAACGAGTGATCAGAAACTCTTGGAAACGAGGGAGATAGTCGGGATAATAGCATATCGGTTATGGGTGTCAAAATGGATCATCCATGACCCATAACCCATGACTCTAATGGGTTGAGTGTAAATGGGTCATGGGTGACCCATGACCCATGTAATTACATGGATCAATAGATCAAATGGGTGACATATCACAAAAATTTATTTAAATAAATATCATTAATAATTTTGAAATGAAAAAATTAAAAATGGTAAATAATATTATGCTTTACTTGTATTATGAATCGACAACTTTTATTTAATTATCGTGAATCGGTCATGAATTCGTCGAATCAAGTTTTTTTTGCAGAGAAATACGGAATAACGTTACCAACGATGATGTCATATGGAAGTGACGTACTGACGTAATCAGAGACGGTGGCGATTTGGAAGACATCTTTTGTATCAACCTTCTCATCGTGCAGATCATGAGCTGATACATTGTTTCATTGTTTATTGTTTGATGAAAATAAGGTAAGTGTTTATCGTCTTATGCTACATTGTCTTAATTCTTAAATAATTTTCTTTGATTGATATGGCCCTTAATTTGGAATACACTGAAATTGTTTTCCAAACGGAGAAGTGAATACAACTCTTTTTATACAATGATCATATCTACTTGCCTAAAACTGTATAATCGTAGAGTAATTGCAATATATATATCTGTATGAATAATCACTGACTTTTGATTATGTTGTGGTTTTAATAAATTTGAACTCCATATAGAACCAAAATTTCTTTGGGTTCAATTCGAATCGGATATTTGTCCCAAATTTCCGAACTACTTAAAATACTCAGTAAAAAAACTAAAAATTGACTTAGTTTTAATGAATTTTGGTTCAATTTTGCAAAAAGAAAATTATTTAATTTTGATAAATATATTATATAACTAACATACTCGGGTTTATAATTGTAATTTTGGATATTTCGGTTATTTTAAATCTAAATATAAATAATATTTGTGGGTATATAATTGTATTTCAGGTATTTCGAACTTCTATTTCGTTTTCGGTTCGGTTCCGGTTCTTTCGAATATACAAAAAAAATTATTAAAAAAACATTTGGGTATTTATACTATCCGGTTAGGTTGGTTCTTCCTACTTCAATTCGGTTCGGTTCCTTCGGTTCTGAGTACCACTGTTTCTAAAACCAAACTGGATCGCATTCAAAGGCGGACCCAGTAAAAGCTTTGGATGTCATGTGACACCGGTAAAAATTTTATATACATTTTGTTCTGGTTAAAATTATATTGGTTTGGTTAGATGAGGTGGTAAAACCATTATTTGGACCCCCTTAAATGAGAGTTCGAATCTCCATATGACCCATTTACCATATCATTTTCTTTGTTTTTTGTTTGATTTTTCTTGTTTTTATCGCATAAATTACAACCGTGTCCATCTTCTTCATTTTTCTAAGCTTTTATTTCCATTTTTCTCTCATAATTCCTTCATTTTTTATCATATTAATATAATATTATTTTTTGAAACCAGTAAAAAATATTTATGGGTCCGCCACTGATCGTATTTATGCGTACTCTTAAAAATGCATAATAGATGTCACATTTCATCCAATTTCACTTATAACCTGGATACTTTTGCTGAATTGCATCTCTGTTTTGGAGTTTGATCTGAATCTGGAACAATTGAGAATCATTCCGTTTACATGAACACTTGTTTAAGCAGTTGATGATAGAAAGTTGTTCTTGGTGATGGAGATAGTACCAAATAATCCCGACTTGTTTGAATTTAGATGTTATCAGCTTAGTTCAGGAGTTGACATGGCTTAAGATACTAGATTCTTTAGGTAGAAAGCTAAGAGCTTGAAAGTCAGTTTTGGCAAAATTTGATCATCATAGAATCGTGGATTTGTGATACAAGTATTTGATGATATAAAGTTGAGAACCAATCTGTTTCCATGAGCACTTGTTTAGTAGTTGATGTTGTTCTTGGTAATAGAAATAGTATAGGATGATTCTGAGTTGTTATCAAGCTAAAGTTCAGAAATTTGCAAATCCTAGCTAAGAACTTGAAGTCAATTTTGGCAAATTGATCATCATTGAGTCGTAGATGTGTATTATAAACTGCATTTGCATTTGTTTCCAGAATTTACCCTAAACTATTTTGTTGTTTTTTTATTTTTCTGATAAGAACAAATCGTATTTATTCAAATCAACCACACTACAATGTAACAAGACGTATCTCTCTCTCAAAATCGTCTCTCTCAGTTACAAAGTATGAATGAGAAAATCCCAATTACAAATCCATGATCCAATGGAAAGATTATCTCTTCTTACTACTAAGTTGTAAAGCAAATCCTCTAGTTTTCTCTGACTTTCCTAGCTTCTTTCAAAGACCTTCCACGTCAGCTTTCTCTTTGTTTTTCTTCGATATGTAAACTATCCATGGTTGTTATCAATTCCTATATATAAATAGCTGAGTAAGTAACTTGCATCCTAATCGAACATGAGAACCAAACATTCATGACTTTTTCTTGAGCTCATGTAATGAAATACCAAATCAGGACCCGAATTATAATAAAAAACTACTTTTGGACTTATTCGTAAATTACTATAAATACTTGCGCGTCTTCGTGTAATTTCGAAGAAACAACACATATCTTTCTCTCTAACGTAACTCTCCCCATTAAATAAAGCCTCATCGTCTCCTCTCTCTCTCTCTCTCTCTCTCTCTCTCTCTTCTTGTCTAAATCTCAAAGTACGAAACTATGGCCTCAAAATCAATCGTCTTTTTCCTCCTCCTCGCTCTCGTAGCTTCTTCCACCGTGGCTCAAGCTCCGGGACCATCTCCGACAAGATCTCCTCTTCCGGCCACTCCTTCAATTTCTCAGCCTCCGAGAATCTCCGCACCAACTCCTTCACGCGCCACCATTCCTCCACCGTCCGTCACTCCCACGGTAGCTCCTACTTCTCCTCCGGCTGGCTCACCTACCTCCACCGTCGCTTCACCGCCGGCTCCTCCGACATCTCTTACCCCCGAAGGAGCTCCTGGCGCAAACGCTCCGTCTGGCCCGACCGGATCTACTCCTGCTAACGACAACAACACCGCCGCTGCAATCTCCGCCGGATCTTTCGCCGGATTCGTTGTCGTCGTTGCTTTGTTGCTGTAATTTGGTATTTCAGAACTATTGGGATAGTTTCCATTTAAGGATTTTTTTTGTTCGTTTTCGTTTCTTTTATAATTTTAGTTTATGTAATTTAAGGGTTTAGTAATTAGATATTCGATTTCGAGTTTTAATAGTTCGTTTTAAAATTATTTTTATTTGTGCTTTATCGTTTGTTATCATATTATTAGTAAATAACACATTGGTTTAATTATTGCATCTGGATTTGTTGAATTAGTGATACGTCGTGGTTATATCGAATTTGCTACATTGGTGTATTTTTAACTTATTTAAAAGTGATTAGTGGTTAACTCTTTGTTGAAAAAAGTGTTTAGTAATGATGACTGATGAGGTCAGCAACGTGTGCGTTTGTAAAGACACGTGTCTTCGTGTCCAAAAACGGTGAATTTGTCATTTATTGGTAGTGGCAATAAAATAACAGCTGGTTTGTCTCTCTGTTCGATTCTCCTTTATTTTTACACTCTTTTTTTCGAATTCATTTGAAATTACAAAGTTGAAAAAGTATGTTATATTATTAGCGAGATTAATTACGTCTTAATCTGGAATTGGAAAATGGATTAAAAAGTCTTGGGTTTGGTCAGAAAGGTGGAGTAGGTGTAACGTGGAAACAGCTGTAAAAGAATACTCATAGGCTTCTTTTTTTCAGGTTTCTTAATTTGCTCAGCCATGTGGCCCTCTACGAAAGTATAATTACTAGTTTAACAATATAAGTCATTCAAAGGTCAAATGAAACGCGTCTCTGTTGATCCCGAGAGGATCATTAATGAAGATTAAGGGGTGATTAGGAGATGAGAGGTGAGATTTTCGTTAATTAGAGTTAGTTAACCACAATCAAAAGCAGGTCGGGAATATTTTTTGGGCAGGCCGTGGGCCGTGTTCTTTTATTTATGATGAGGGAAGTGAACAATTTAGAGTTACGAACTGGTTCCGAAGGACGTCCAGTTCGGCGTTCTAAATTGCTGTCTTGTTACAAAGAGAGAGAGAGAGGTCGGGTCACTTGTGGTAGGTGAGCTACAAAAATTTTAGATCCCGATCATTAATGACATCGAGGGGTATTTATACCGGCAGTTGACTTCTTGCTCCCCGGGATCTCGGAGCTACGTGGCGTCTTCGGCCTGTTTCGCGGGTAAGGTGGCCTAGGAGGCGTGTTCCGGCTTTCGAGGAGGGAGGTCATGATGAGCTCGGCGTGGCGTGTTGCAGAGCAGCGCACTGTTTTGCCAACTCTCCTACACGTGTCCTTTCCTCCTTCGTCGACTCTGCAGGGTTGGTGGGACGTCGAGTCGAAGCTGTATCCCTACGCGGGTAGAGAAATGTTCTACCAGCTCCCACGTGCCTTCTGCTCTTCTGACAATCCTGCTTTGGTGAAGTGTCAGGCCGGACCCGAGGTGCGCCCTCGGGAGCTCGGGAGCTCGAGTGATACGAGCGCGGTGCCTTCAGGTCGGCGACCGAGCTGAAGAGAGACTTTTCGTAAGATGGGCCTAACTAATTGGGGGTGCTAGGCCCACCTCCAACAGTAGGCCCTCCCCCAGTTCGGTGTCACGAGGCGAGGTGAGTGATCCGAAGTTGATCTGGTGTTAGTTCGGCACATCTTAGGACGGTTTCTCGAAATTTGGGGGGAGGAGCGCGGGGTGTTACAGCCCAGATTTGAGCCCGTGCTCATATGTGTTGACCTTTCCGAAAATCCGCAGACGGTTGGCGCGTACCCATCACATGGGAAAACGAAAGGTCACCTCTTTTTCGCGTGAGATGCCCACGCGCGGCGTGCGACAGACGCTTCGCGTTTATCGAGGCATCCCCTGCTTTTTGGCGTGGGAGAACGAGGAGTCATCATCATTAGGTTTCTGGGCGGCCGTGCTTCCTTCGACACGTGTCCAGGCGTCGCTTCATTGTCCCCTTCCTCTATTTAACCCCTCTTTCTTCCTCCTGTTAAAACCTTCTGCGCATAAACTTAAGGTAACTCCTTCTCTCCGATTCTCTCCTTCTCTTCCTTTTTCTGTGTTTTTCGATTTCTTCCTCCTTTTTGCAATGGCACCGATGCTAGATGGGATTAGGGTTGAGTCGAGCGACGAGTCGGCATCTCGTGACAACCGCAGTGATCCTCCGAGTTCTTCTTCCGACGATTCCGGGCACGCCTCCTCTCCGTGTCGAGGCGCAGACAGTGGGGAACAGCCTGTTCCTTCGACTTCAAGGGCCGCCCCGCTGCTCCCTGGGACCCATCTCCGAAAGAAGGCGGTGATAAGGTCCTCCTCTGGTGGCCGCGGTGTTGGCCAAGTTGGGGGCAGAACCGGGCGTCTGGGCGACCGCGGTGGTCGTCAGGGCGGCCGCGGCGGCGGAGAGCGAGTGACCAAGGCGAGGAGGTCCCCTTTGGTTCCGTACGAGCAGGGCGGGTCACCGACCTGGAGCACAGCGGAATCGGTAACTCTGCTGAGGGATTTGTGCGATTTCCCTGATGGTGTCGAGCTCAGGCTACCCAGGGCGGACGAGCGCCCGTGGACTCCTCGGGCGGGCTTCGTCTGCCTGTATGAATCGTTCTTCCAGAAGTGCGGGTTGCGCCTTCCTCTCCCCGAGCTGTTCGTCCAGTATTGCCGGGCGCGGGGTTTGGCCTTCTCGCAGGTCTGCCCGTCCACGATCCAGGGGTTATGGTCGTGCTGCTGACCTTGGGGCACGAATGCGATGTGGAGGTGACGGTGCCTATGTTCGAGGCTCTCACCCAGCAGAAGGCGAATCCTGGGATCCCTGGAACTTATTATGCTGCCTTCAAGCCCGCGGCGAATATCCTGGAGGCCCCCAGCTCGGGGTCCAAGGCTAGCAAGCTGTCGAAGGTCGAGGACTGGTCTCGCAGCTACTTCTACATCCGGGATACCGACGTGGTTGGACTTGATCCGTCGGCGAGATACACCCGGGATTGGAACTTTTCCCCTGTTAGGGATTTGCAGGTCGAGCTGACCTCCCTTCTTCGGTTTTGTAAGACTAATGCTGTTTGTTTTGCTTTCAGGTCCTCACTCTTCTAGGTTCAAGCTGCCGGACTACGCGGGTATCCTTGCTGTGCTCAGGACGGTGCGCAAAAGAGAGTGGAAGTCATTCACTTCGGCGAGAATAGCAGAAGCAATGGCCGGAGGACGATTGTTTTTTTTTTTTTTTTTTTTTTTTTTTTTTTTTTTTTTTACCGAACTGATGGGTGCCTCTTGCAGGTAGAGCAAGGTTTGCCAGTCCGCTGTATGCGGACTCGTTTGTGGCGCCGCCGCCGCCGATAGTCGAGGTGCCGGTCTGGCGAGACCCGGCACCGCGGGCTGGGGGGGAGTCGTCCGGGGCGGCTCCTTCGAAGAAGAGGGCGGCTGAGGTTGCCGGTGGTAAGGCCGGCAAGAAGAAGAAGAGGAACGAGGTGGGAGGGTCCTCTGCCGCGGGTCGGGATGAAGTCCGGCCGGAACTGCACGGGGACGAGCCCGAGGTGCCTGCGGTCGGGGTGCCGGCAGGGGGGGTCGAGGAGACCCGGTCCCAGGGGGGCGAAGAGGTCGCAGTTCGGGCGACCGAGGGCAGCGATGCGATCGTCGTGGTGGAGGAGGGACGGGACCCTGCCGATGCGGAGGGGGAGGAGGACCGAAGCGCTGATGGGGGCGGTGCTTCGGAGGGTTCCGATGCTGAGCCGCGGGACTACAGCTTTTACTTCTGCCATGAGGACGGCAACAGCCAGATCATGGTGGACCAGGACGAGTGCGCCGAACTGGCGCAATCAATGATGTTCGGGCAGAAGCACCCGCACTTCGTGCCGCTGGAGATGGCTGAGTCCGATGCCTTTGGTCAGGCGGCGCGGTCCGCAGCTCGGGTGAGGTTTTATTTTGTGTACTGCTGTTTCATCAGGATTTGTTGTATGTCTTTGCTAACAGCTGGTTTTGACGCAGACGATGGCCCTTACCGCCTATCTGGCGGAGGCCTATGAGAAGCGGCTCGCCGAGAAGAACGCGTCGCTCGACTTCGTAAAGGCGTGCCGGGAGTCCAGCACGCAGGCCCAGGCCCTTCGTCTCCTCGGGCTCGAGAAGGAGCAGAGGGATGAGAAGGCCCGGTCTGCGGCGATGGAGCAGGAGGCGGCGCGGGTACATACCCGGGCTGCAGAGGTGGGCAGTCTTCAGGCCGAGCTGGAGGCTGAGAGGGCCCGATCTGCCGCTGAGCGGGCTCGGGCGGCTGCCCTGGAGGAGGAGGTCGGGCTCCTGAAGGGGGAACGGGAAACACTCCGCTCCAGGGTCAAGGGACTGGAGGCCGCTATAGGCCGGGCGAAGGTGGCCGTGGCCGCGGAGAGCGACCGGGTGACGGCCCGGTGGGACGCGCGGAACCGGAAGTGGTCCGCTAAGATAGAGAAGATCCGCGCCCATCTCGACGGGCGCAGCCGGGCCTTAGAGCCTCACCTGCTGTACAACCAGGTGATCGGCGTAAGAGCGTGCCTCAAGAGGATGGAGGCCGAGGACGGGGTGTCGGTACCGTTCTATCGGTACCAGAAGTTGGACGAGGACGAGGCGGCATTTGGTGCCGTGCTGGACGGGATGGATTTCCCGGATCTGACCCCGGAGGTTCTGGACATTCCTCTTGACCGCGCTCATGGCGTCCAGCTCGAGCGGCTTATGCCCGTCGCTCCTTCGGAGGCGCCCTACGTGGATCTGACTGTGGACGCTCCTTCCTCGGCTGCTGAGGTCGTCCAAGCGGACCTGCCAGCACAAGACTCGGCCCCGCGTGCTGATGAGGCCGGTCCCGACGCGCCATCCGGTGAGGCCGTGGTTAAGGAAGAGAGGTCCGAGCAGCCCTTCCTCGGTGAGCATGGCACCAATGCGAGGATGGTGGGCCCGGGCGATTTAGATGGTACCCGTGCTGACGGGGGCGAAGACCTACTGGCCGATGCGGCTTTGTAAATATTTTTTCTTTTTTGTTTCTCTCTTTTTGTAAAGACCGGGCCGTGGGCCGTTTATGTAAGTGCCGTTTCGAGGCTTTTTGTAAGGACTAGGCCGTTGGCCCTCTTTTTGTAATGACGAGGCCGTTGGCCCTTTTTTTTTTTTTTTTGGTAAGTGCCGTTTCGAGGCTTTTTGTAAGGACTAGGCCGTTGGCTCTCTTTTTGTAATGACGAGGCCGTTGGCCCTTTTTGTAATAACGAGGCCGTTGGCCCTTTTTTTTTTTTGGTAGTGCCGTTTCGAGGCTTTTTGTAAGGACTAGGCCGTTGGCCCTCTTTTTGTAATGACGAGGCCGTTGGCCCTTTTTGTAATAACGAGGCCGTTGGCCCTTTTTTTGGTAGTGCCGTTTCGAGGCTTTTTGCCAACGGTAAAGTAGGTCGTAGACCGTACCCTGTCATGTATGCAGGTCGTGGACCGTGCTCTTGTATTGGGTGCGAGGTACCACTCGGCTTGAGATACTTAATGCTTGTGTATCTTTAATATTTTTAGTGGGTGCAAGGTGATCTCGGCTTAAGGTACTTAATGGTTGTGTACCTTTTTTTTTGGTGCGGGTAGCGAGCCCGGCTTAGAGACACTTAATGCTTGTGTGTCTAGTAGAGGTGCGAGCCCTGGGGCTCGGCTTTAGTACTTATTGCTTGTGTACTATGTGAGTGCGAGCATTGGAGCTCGGCTTTGGCACTTATAACTTGTGTGCCGGGGAGAGTGGGCATTGGAGCTCGGTCCCCTTTTTTTTTTTTTTGTAGTGCGAGCATAGGGGCTCGGCGTCTTTTTTTTTTTTTTGTGGTGCGAGCGCTGGAGCTCGGCTTTCTTTTTTTTTTTTGTAGAGGTGCGAGCGTTGGAGCTCGGCGTCTTTTTTTTGGCGAGGTGCGAGCGCTGGAGCTCGGCTTTTTTTGTAGTGCGAGCGCTGGAGCTCGGCTTTTTTTTTTATTTGTAGAGGTGCGAGCGTTGGAGCTCGGCTTTTTTTTTTTGAAAAGGTTTTATTAGATTAATAGCTGAGCCCTGGTTAGGGGTTGCCTACGTACCCTTTAGTAGAAGGGATCAAGCCAATCGTAGTTCGTTTCCTTACAGAGGTAGATGGCGGGGCGGAGCCCGGGTGATCAGTAGTAGAAGCGTTTGAGGTTGATCGAGTTCCATGAGCGGGGGATTGCGTCGCCGTTCATCGTGACAAGCTCGTAGACGCCGGGCTTCACGACCTTGGAGATAAGGTAAGGGCCTTCCCAATTGGCACCGAGCTTGCCTGCGTTTAGCTCGGCGGTGTTTTCGAAGACTTTGCGGAGGACCAGGTCGCCCTCGGCAAAGGACCTGCCTCGAACCTTCTTGTTGTAGTACTTGGAGGTGAGCTGCTGGTAGTTCTGGATTCGGAGGAGGGAATGGTCCCGCTGCTCCTCAAGGAAATCCAGCTCGCTGAGTAGGACGGCGTCGTTCAGTGCGGGTTGCTGGGTGAGCATAGCGCGACGAGGAGTGGGGAGGCCGACTTCCGATGGGGCCATTGCTTCCATCCCTTGAGAGAGGCTGAACGGTGTGCGGCCTGTCGACGTCTTCGGCGTTGTGCGATGGGACAAGAGGACTCCATCGAGCTCGTCGGCCCAGGACCCCTTCTTGTCGTTTAGTCGCTTTTTGAGGCCGTCAAGGATTGTCTTGTTGGTGGCCTCGGCTTGTCCGTTTCCTTGCGGATACCTCGGGGTGGACTTACTCAGCCTGATTTTCCACTTTGCGCAGAAGTCTTCGAAGAGGATCGAGGTGAACTGGGCACCGTTGTCGGTGACGATCTCGTAGGGCAGCCCGTGCCGGCAAATGATGAACTTCCAGACGAATTTTCGGACGTCCTCCGCCGTGACCTTGGCGTAAGCCTCGGCTTCGACCCACTTGGTGAAGAAGTCGGTCATTATTAGGATGAAGCGCTTTTGACGAGATCGGTTAAGGGGGCCGACTATGTCCATGGCCCATCGCATGAAGGGGTAGGGTGCAACCGCAGTGGTAAGGAGCTCGGTAGGGCAATGAATGAGCGGGCCGTGATGCTGGCACTTCTCGCACCGGGCTGCGAATTTTTCGCAGTCTTGAAGCATTGTTGGCCAGTAGTGTCCTTGGTTCCGTACTCTCAGGGCAAGAGCCCGGCCGTTGGAGTGGTTTCCGCCGGCGCCTTCGTGCATTTCTTTCATCACGTCGACGGTTTCTTGCCCGTGGAGGCAGCCGAGCAAGGTTCCCAAGGCGCTCCACCGGAATAGATTGCCGTCCAGCATCGTGTATCGGGCACACTTCTTCCTTAGCCGTCGAGCGGCCCACCGGTCTGGGGGATGAACGCCGTCTGCGATGTACAGCAGTAGGTCGACTCACCAGTCTGGCAGTTCGGGCTCGGCCGGAGGTGGCGGTAGATCTTCGGGAGGTGGGGCATTTTCCTCGGGGTCCGCGACCTGGGGGTTGATCAAGTAGGCCCCTTTTGGCAGTTCGATGCTGGGGAAGTCGATACTTTCAACCGGGATCACCCGTCATTGGGCTGGGGCCGAGGTGGATGCCAGCGCGGCGAGGGTGTCTGCGGAAGTATTATCGCCTCGGGGGATCTTTGTCAGGGTGAACTCGGAGAAGTTTGCGGCCAAGCCTTGGGTCACCTTGAGGTAAGCATCCATGCGATCGTTCTTGGCCTCATACTCCCCGCTGAATTGATTGGCGACGAGCTGGAAGTCGCAGTAAGCTCGGATTTTCTTCGCGCCGACCTCCTTGGCCAGGCGCAGGCCGGCAATCAGAGCTTCGTACTCGGCTTCGTTATTTGACGCCGGGAAGGCCAGACGGAAGGACTGCTCGAGGATCTCCTTGGTCGGGGACTCGAGGCGTATGCTGACGCCGGACCCGTGTTTGGAGGCCGATCCGTCGACATGCAGGCTCCACACTTCGGGGACTTCGTTGACTGCTAGCTCGGGCACCAACTCAACTAGGAAATCAGCCAGAGCTTGAGATTTGATCGCGGTCCGTCCTCGGTACTCGATTTCATACTCGCTCAACTCAACAGCCCACTTCATTATCCGGCCAGACCGGCTCGGGCTGTGGAGGATGG
This sequence comes from Eutrema japonicum, assembly GCA_030161315.1. Taxonomy (NCBI): domain Eukaryota; kingdom Viridiplantae; phylum Streptophyta; class Magnoliopsida; order Brassicales; family Brassicaceae; genus Eutrema; species Eutrema japonicum. The sequence goes on along the minus strand of BSQW01000012.1, from coordinate 16,962,344 downwards.
TCCTGAGGGTGTAGATGCTTAGGACGGCGATCGTGTGGGATTGAAAGTAAGGCCGGAGCTTTCTGGCTGCGACGACTACCGCCAAGGCGAGCTTCTCCAAAGTTGGGTACCTGCTCTCCGCGTCGTCAAGGGATTTACTGATGTATGAGATGGGCCTCTGATCGCCCCGGTCTTCCCGCACTAATACCCCGCTCACCGCTGATGCAGAGATGGCGATATAGAGGTAGAGGGTTTCGCCTTCTTCCGGTTTGGACAGGACAGGAGGAGTAGATATGTACTCCTTTAGCTGCTGGAGGGCTTCTTCGCACTTGTCGTCCCACTCGAACCGCTTGTTAGCTCGGAGCAGTTGGTAGAACGGGAGGCACCTGTCGGTAGAGCGGGAGATGAACCGGTTCAGCGCGGCGATTCTCCCGGTGAGTCGCTGTACTTGAGCTCGGTGATAGCTCGGATCTGCTTGGGATTAGCTTCTATCCCGCGCTGGGTGATGATATATCCGAGGAACTCGCCCGACGTGACGCCAAAAGAACACTTGGCTGGGTTCAGCTTCATGTTGTATTCGTTCAACGTCTGGAAGCAAGATCTGAGATGAGCGACGTGGTCGGTCGCTACCAGGGATTTCACCAGCATGTCATCTATATACACTTCCATAGTGCGGCCAATTTGATCGGCGAACATCCGGTTGACGAGCCGTTGATAGGTGGTTCCGGCGTTTTTGAGTCCGAAGGGCATCACCTTGTAGCAGTAGATGCCTCGGTCCGTGATGAACGCGGTCTTCTCCTGGTCGTCGGGGTGCATGGGGATCTGGTTGTACCCCGAGAAGGCATCCATGAAGGAGAGCAGCTCGTTCCCCGCGGTGGCTTCGACGACTTGGTCGATTCGGGGGAGGGGAAAGCTGTCTTTCGGGCACGCCTTATTGAGGTCGGTGAAATCCACGCAGACCCTCCATTTCCCGCTCTTCTTCTTGACTACCACCGGGTTGGCCAACCAGTCTGGGTATCTGACCTCGGTGATCGAGCCGGCTGCGGTCAGCCTTTCCACCTCGTCATTGACTGCCTGGGCGTGCTCGGGGCCCAGCTTTCGCCGCTTCTGCTTGATCGGTCTGCAGGTCGGGTCCACGTTGAGCTCGTGGCTGCACGTGGCCGGGTCAATGCCGGGCATGTCGCCGGTGGACCAGGCGAAGGTGGAGACGTTCTGCCCCAGGAACTCGACCAGCTCTCGCTTGATGCTCTCGTCGAGCTCGATGCCGATGCCAACGCAGCGGGCGGGGTCGCGTGGATCGATGTTGACCTGGGTGATGAGGTCTTCTCCCGGGAGATCCCGAGCGATTGTCTCACCGGGCTGATATGCGCTGACGGTTAAGCAGGCCGGCGCGGCGCGGCACAGCTTATGCTCTATGGCGAAGCAGGCGCGAGAGACCCTTTGGTTACTCCTAAGAGTATACGTGCCGGCCTGGTTGGGGAACTTAAGGCACTGATGGTACGTCGAGGTGACCGCCTTCATCGAATGCAGCCAAGGGGTTCCGAGGATGATGTTGTAGATCGGGGTGGTGTCGAAGACCACGAACTTGACGATTTTCGTGACCCGACCTACGTAGACCGGCAACTCGATGGTGCCGGTTCCGTTAACGGTGTCTCCGGCGAAGCCGGTCAGCGGGATTGAGTGCGGCTTGATTGCGACCCCGTTTAGATTCATCCTGGCCAGGGTATCCTTGAAGATGAGATCGACCGAGCTGCCCGTATCGACGAGGACTCGGTTGACGTCGCAGTCGGCCACGCGGACTTGTACGACGAGGGGGTCGTTGTGGGGCTGGTGGACCCCGATCGCGTCGACCTCGGAGAAACATATCCCCCTTTTGCTCGTGTCCTGCGCATCGATCTCCGGGCCGGAGTGCCATTTCAGGGACGCGTCGGTCCTCCTCTCGGGACGCTTGATGGACCGCACTGAATCGCTGCACGAGAGGAGACCTCCCATGATCATTCCTATCAGAGTCCGGGCTGGAGGAGGCGATCTGCCCGTTTCCCGGTCTCGTGAGGGGGATCGTCGCCGGCGATCGTCGTTTTGGGCACGGTTATAAGGCCTAGCCCGGTTGTCCTCGCGGCCTCGGTTATCGCGGGGCTGTGCTGGATCGCTGTCCCAGGCTCGCGGGGGCAGCCGTTCTGGAACGCGGATTTCCCCCCTCTGGAATTGGTTCAGCAGAACTTCTTGGAGTGCGCGGCAATGCGAGGTCGGATGCCCCTTCCTTTGGTGAAAGTCGCAGAAGGCCGTCCTGTCGTACTGCTCGTCAGGTCGGGGCTCCCTATCGCTCGGATCGTCGGGGCGCCGATCCTGCTGGTTGGGGTCTCGCACATACTTGTTCCAAGGCAACCCTGGCGCGGGGCTGGGGGGAAGTACGGGATCGCGCAGACGGAGGCCGGCGGGCGGTCCGTTGACAAGGAATGCGGCGGCCTGCTTACCTTTGCTGCGCTGATACTCGTCATCGTAGTGTTGACGAGGCTCCTGACATCTTTCTTGGGGCCGCTCCTTCGGGACCGGGGCCCTGTGAGAGGCGTTGTTTCTTGACTCAGCCGCCTTTTCCTCCTCGAGCTCGACGAAGAGTCCAGCGCGGTGTAGGGCGTCTTCCAGCGAGCGCGGCCTGTTGAGCTTCATATCGTCCTTGAAGGCCGAATCAGCCCGCAGACCCTTTCTCAGAGCGGGGAGCGCTGATTCGTCCGTCACGTTGCTTTGGTAGGCCGTGGCTTTGAAGCGCTCGATGAAGGACCTGAGCGACTCCTTTGCTCCTTGGTTCATCGCCCAGAGGTCCGCGCTGGATGCGGACTGCCGGATGTAGATGGAGTAGTGCTCGAGGAAGGTAGTTGACATGTCTCTGAAGCTGTCTATGGAGTGCGTTTTCAGCCTAGAGAACCATGTGAGAGCCGGGCCGGTGAGGTTCTCTACGAAGAGCTGGCAGTGGGCAGCTTCGCGCTCGTCTGGAGAGAAGTGAGCGCAGCCCATGGCGATGGTGAACGCCGTAAGATACTGGGCCGGGTCGGTGGCGCCCGCGTAGGGCTGGAGTTTGAGCTTCCCGAGGTGCTGGAGCGGTACGGAGGCGATCCGGCGGGTGAACGGCATGTTTTGCGTCTCTCTGAGGACGCGATCTATTTTCGGGGCCGCGCTGGTGGCCTGATGGATTTTGGAGGACATCGCGCGGATTGTCTCCTTCATAGCTTCGAACTCAGCGTCCCTGGAGCGCTCCGAGCTGGATCGGAGATGGTGGGCTTCGTCGCCCGGGTGGCTTCCTACGGCAGGGGCGAAACGTCCGCCCGGGCCTTCGGATCCTGACGGTGAATCGCCGGGTCGGCTTATCCGGATACGCGGGGTTTCTTCCCGAGAGGCCGGCTCTCTGAGATGGACGTCGGGGGATCCGGTGTTGTCCGACCGGTCACGGGAGGCTCCTAGCGTGGCGAACCGTTGATCGGTAGCTCGCGTCAGCTCGTCTATTCTGGCGAGCAGGGTCTGCATTACGGCAGACAGCATGGGCTGGTCTTCCGGTGCTCGGGGTGCGTTGTGGGCGGCGGAGACGTCTGAAGGGGTGGGCGTCGGAGCCGGGGGCGGAGCCCTGAAGAACTGCTCTCGAGGAATCGTCTGGTTGATAGCCGCCTGGGCTGACGGTGGGACGGTCGCTGTTGTATGTGTCGTCGGCGGGGCCGTTGTCTGGGCATGGGCCGTTGCTTGGGCCGGGGTCTCCTGGTCTGACAACACTCTTGGGGGCGGAATTGCCATCGTTGCTGCGGTTGCGGTTGTGGTTGAACTGCTCCTTGCGTATAGAAGAATCTCTTGCCCCTCCTTCTAGCGCCAATTGTTGATCCCGGGGATCACTAATGAAGATTAAGGGGTGATTAGGAGATGAGAGGTGAGATTTTCGTTAATTAGAGCTAGTTAACCACAATCAAAAACAGGTCGGGAATATTTTTTGGGCAGGCCGTGGGCCATGTTCTTTTATTTATGATGAGGGAAGTGAACAATTTAGAGTTACGAACTGGTTCCGAAGGACGTCCAGTTCGGCGTTCTAAATTGCTGTCTTGTTACAAAGAGAGAGAGAGAGAGGTCGGGTCACTTGTGGTAGGTGAGCTACAAAAATTTTAGATCCCGATCATTAATGACATCGAGGGGTATTTATACCGGCAGTTGACTTCCTGCTCCCCGGGATCTCGGAGCTATGTGGCTTCTTCGGCCTGTTTCGCGGGTAAGGTGGCCTAGGAGGCGTGTTCCGGCTTTCGAGGAGGGAGGTCATGATGAGCTCGGCGTGGCGTGTTGCAGAGCAGCGCACTGTTTTGCCAACTCTCCTCCACGTGTCCTTTCCTCCTTCGTCGACTCTGCAGGGTTGGTGGGACGTCGAGTCGAAGCTGTATCCCTACGCGGGTAGGGCACTGTTCTACCAGCTCCCACGTGCCTTCTGCTCTTCTGACAATCCTGCTTTGGTGAAGTGTCAGGCCGGACCCGAGGTGCGCCATCGGGAGCTCGGGAGCTCGGGAGCTCGGGTGATACGAGCGCGGTGCCTTCAGGTCGGCGACCGAGCTGAAGAGAGACTTTTCGTAAGATGGGCCTAACTAATTGGGGGTGCTAGGCCCACCTCCAACAGTCTCCTTTAATAGGTAGACGAACATACTAGGCCTGAGAATTTTAATCGAACCGAGCGAACTGAATCGAACCGAATTGATTTAAACCAATTTTTTTTGTTTTTGGTTTAGTTTGGTTTGGAGATCAGAACTGATCGGCAGTTTTGAAAATCCAGATTAGTTCGGTTAGAAAGATTGGTTCTTCGATTTTTTTGTTCTAAAAAAATTTTCAAACCGAATTTTTATCGGATTATACGGAAATATATTTAAAATATTGAATCAAATATAACTAAAATTATCCGATTTTAATCGAAATTCAACACAAAAACCAAAAATTATGGTTAGTTTTGATAAAAATTAAAATACCCAAACTAATCGATAACCAAACCGAACAAAACCATAATTTTTTACTTATTTTTGGTAAAATTTCTAAGAACCTGACTAACCAAAAAACTGGACCGGTTCGGTTAACCAAGTTCCTAGGCCTATATAACAGAAGTCGAGAAAAAAAAAAGTCTATCTTCTTAGGCTTTGGTTTATTTATTTATTTATTTATGTTGCCAAAAAAGGAACAAAAAGAGTGAAAAATAAGAAAAATGCAAAAGAAAGTTGATGAAACTGTTCCTTTAAAAAGGAAAAGCTGGAGAGCATATATCATCCAATAGCTGTGAATCGGATTCGCATTTTGATGATTCATTCCCTCCCCAATATTCCAACTCCAACTCTGTGTTTCACTAGGATATTGTATATTAAAAAAATTATTAAAATTTCTACATTACAAATTTAATCCTTTAACTAATACGCTTATAAAAATGATAGAGTTAAAATTACAACTTTGTTTAACATATAAAACGACATTATTTTAAAAACAAAATTGAAGTTCTAAAACACCATTTATTATTAAAAAAAAAGTGAAAGTATTGGTCTGATCTTTCTCTTATACCATTTTAAAAAAAATATAATTCAAGTTAATCCCAAACTTATGGAAGGGTCCAAATTAATTTATGTGGGTATACTATCAATGGATTAAACGTACATCCGAGTTTGTAAATGGGCCGAAAACAAGGACATATATCTTGTCTGGTCAAACTAGCAGGAACTTAGTTGCCAACAAAAAATGAAAGCATGTTTTGAGTTTCCATTTTTCGCAAATAAAAACTCAAAACTAATATGAAAATCTAGATAGATAATTGTTTGAAACTAATATTTCTAACATTTATTTTATATGAAAGAAAACAATTCACACAATTATTTCAAAGTTTTCATTTTTTTTAGAGGAGAAAATTTACTGTTTTAATTTAAAAAGTGTGGTTTCAAAACTTACGACTAATATTAACAGATAATTAATTAAATTATTTCCTAAAAAATGAGAGAAAAGGCGGCAAAAAAGCGATTTTTAGACAGTTACTTTTTCAAGTTTTTCTCTGACTATTTGATATATTATGGTTGTTACTCTGTTTAAGCCATGATATAAGTCCGCTTTATAGAGTCTTTCTACTATTTTATTGTGTTTTAGAGTCTTTTACAGATTTTAACACGTTTGGAGCATAATTGGAGATACTGGAGATTTCTAGAGCATTTGGGATCAAAGCAGAATGTCGTGTAGCTGAGTACCCGATTTGAAGCCTCATTGTCGATCGATACTGCCTAGTATCGGTCGATACTCACTGCAGCAGACACGAGTCGTGATTTTTCCAAGAGTTGGAGAATTGCAATTTGGTCCAGAAGACTTTAATAATTACAAAAAGCCCCAGAACGTGTTTTAACATTATAATTAGGTTTTACAGCCACTTTCATGGCTATGTTTTTTACTTTGGTTTTGTGAGAGAGCTTTTGAAGGGAGACTAGTCTGAAATTCTGTTCATCCGAGATAAGATTTCGAACCCTCTTGTTACTCTTTCTATTTTATTTGATGATTTATTCAAACATGTTTATTGCTTCAATTTCCATGTCTGAGTAGATCTCTTGTTAGGTTTAGGGTTCTCATAAGGGTTTTCTCTGAATGCTAGGTTAATTAGTTATTAGGATTCACCATCTGAATTAGTTCTTCGCCATAGGTTGTTTCCAAAGCTAATTCTAGATTGATCACCTAGAACTTAGATCTTAGGATAATTGATTAGGCACGAGAGTGCGATTAATTAACTGATAGAACCTAGGGTGAGTAAACTAACTATTCGCAAAGAGATTTGGTTTAGTTGTTTTGTGAACAAATCAAACTTGAACTAAAAGCTGGTTTAGACTTTAGGATTCGCAAAGAGATTTGAAATTCTAGGATTTAGACTTAGATAATTCTCGCAACGAGAGTTGGTTAATTATACCTTAGTGATTTGAGTTCAAGAACCGCGCTAAATCTGAATCATGTTAGTTAATTTATCTGCATTCATTGATTTCCTGAGAAATACTCTGAACCTATCTTTCTCCAATCGAATTTACAAGCGTTTTAATTTACATTCTGCTTTCAATATCATTGATCACTTAGCTTAATTCTCATCTATATAATCTATTGTGTGTTTATGTGAGTCCTTGCGTTCGACCCCTACTTTACTACAACTACTGCTTAGTACTTATAGGGTATTAATTTGAGCATATCAAATTTGGCACCGTTGCCGGGGTATCAATTCGCCATTAGATTTTAGTCTGAGAATTTCGACTACGTTCGTCGGTATCGATCGATACTATCTAGTGTCGGTCGATACTCGTCGTTTTTTTTTGTTGATATCGATCGACACCACCCAATGTCGGTCGATACTCAACGTGTTTTTTGTTATTTACGTTTTTGACTTTTGATTTCAGGTGTATGCCTAATCGTGAAACCAGAAGGAACAAGAGCACTCAGCTAGTTGAACTGTCATTGGAGAAGCTAGCACTTTTGGAACGCACAAACATAAAATCAAAGAAGCCACCAGAGATGAACAATCCAGTGGTTTTGGTTCGAGATGAAGCTGGTGCTTACATAGACCAAGAGGGTCAGTTGTGCAATGAGAGAGGACAATGTCTGGATGGAGAGGGGAACATCATTCCACCTGCTCCTGTTGTCGCTGGGAACGTTGTGGTTAATCGTGGTAGAACGATTGGTGAGTACAACATGCCTGATCAGTTTTATGCCAATCGATCAGCGATTCGTCCTCCTGCTTTTCAGAGGAATGACTTTGAGCTGAAACCTGCATACTACACTCTTGTAGGTCAGCACCCTTTTCATGGTCTTTCCAATGAACATCTCATGGACCATATTGAGAGGTTTGAGGATTTGGTCACTAGCATCAAGATCAATGGAGTATCCTATGATTACCTCTTCTGCAAGCTCTTCCCATACTCTCTTGGTGGAGACGCAACTTACTGGCTGAAGCAGTTACCTCCTGGATCACTGACTACTTGGGAAGAGACTAATACTGCCTTCCTGAACAACTTCTATGATGATGCACGATCCGAGGATCTGAAGAACAAGATCTCCCAGTTTTCTCAAGGACCTACTGAGGCGTTCAAGGCTGCTTGGACGAGATTCAGATCATACCAGAGAGATTCACGGGTACTCTGATGTTCAGCTGATTGGGTTTTTTTCTTCAGAGGGATTGATTGGAGGTATCAGATGGCTTTGGATGCTTCGAGCTGGTGCTTATGAAAATTTCAATACCAGGTATCCAGATGATGCTTATGTGCTTATTGAGAATTTGACGTCTAGCAATAGCACCAAAAATGCAGACTTTGAGCGAAAGAGACAGAATGGGAACATGGATGGATCGCAGATTGCTGAAGTTCAAGCCAAGCTGGATCTTCTGATCGGGAAGTCGAAGAAGACTGTACACTTTGCTGATGGAGTCGATAATATTAATAAAGATGAAGTGGAGGATATTAACTACGTTGGTGGTTCTAGTTTTCAGGGTCAGCGAATTGGGTACAACAACAACCGAAACTTCAACAACAACCCTCAGCAAGGTGGGTACAAGTTTGAGGGAAACCAATCTGGCTTTGGAGCAAATCAATTTGCTCAGAAACCACTCCAGAGCAGCGATTTCACTCGCAATTATGGGAACTCTTCGTACCAACCCATTTCTCCAAAGGCCACAAAGAGTAAGATGGAATCCATATTTGAACAGATTCTTCAGGGACAGCAAAAGCTGCAAGTGGATTTTAATGGGAAGATTGACTCTCTGTACACTGATCTGAATGGGAAAATTGAAGCTATCAATCTTTCTCAGAGGAAGCTGGAAACTCAGTTTGCTCAGACAGCGGCAGCTGTGAAGAGGCAGGAAGGTTTTCTTCCTGGGAAAACTGAGATTCCAAGAGCTAACGTCAATGCAATCACCTTAGGAAGTGCTAAAGAAGCCACTGAAGTGGTAGAAAAGGGTTTGGATGCAGGAATTTTCGACGATCCTGAAGATGACGACTGGGATTATGAAAATCCCCGTGTATCGACCGATACTCCCTTGTATCGATCGATACCAGTCCAGACACATGCACGTGATCCAAAATCCCGTGTATCGATCGATACTCCTTCTATGTCGGTCGATACTGAAGCGCAGGTCGAGAAGGCACCCGAGATTGTCAAGGAAAGGGTGTACAAACCCAAAAATACCTTATCATATGCCCCCTAAGTTGACAAAGAATGAATGGGAGGACGCCATATGCAAAACTATGCTGGATAAGTTGGTTGTGGAGCTTCTTTTTGTTGATGATATATCTGACGATGAGAATTCGAACACCACCCATGTGTCGACCGATACTCCCTTGTATCGATCGACACACGTCTAAAGTTCTGCCATGGACGATTCCAGAGCAAAAGCATCGATCGACACCACTCCTGTGTCGGTCGATACCAGTTCAGTTGCTGAGACGAAACCCAAGTTGAGTGCATAAAGAGTTTACAAACCCAAGGCACCATACCCCATACCACCCAGACACCTCAGAGATCCCATTTCTCCAAAGCAGCTGCTTGGCTTTGAGAAAATGGTACGAACGATTCCCCACACACTAACTTTTGAAGAAGCTCTAGAGTACCGCCCTCTGCTGAGTCACTTCCGAGATTGCAGAGAAACTCTGGAAGAGATCGAAGTACTCTTTATCAAGGCAAGAAGCAAGTCACTACCGCTGAGATAGTTGACTAAGAGGGAAGACCCAGGAATATTCTCAGTTCCATGCTCTATCTCTGGCGTTGAATTCAAAGAGTCTCTCGTTGACTCGGGGGCTAGCGTCAATGTCATGTCAAGGACAATTGCAGAGAGATTGGGAGCTGATATTCGATCTCCCAAGTCATCTATCACATTCGCGAACAGTTTCACCTCACTTCCATATGGTACAATCCCTGATTTAATGGTTGCAGTAGGAGATTGTCTGGTTTCTACCTATTTTCAGGTTGTGGAGATGCATGAAAAATCTAGTACGCAGTTGATTCTTGGAAGACCGTTCATGGCTACAGCTGGTGCATTTATGGATACACCCAGTAAGAGAATCTCGTTCTCGTACATTGACAAGGATGTGTATTACAAAGCCATCCCTACTAGAGGAAGCCCCACACATATCTCTTGCATCACCATTGTTACAGGAGAGACGCTGGTAGTTGATCTTTTGGAAGAGCCTCCTGACAAGCCAACTGTCATAGACCTTCTAGATAGTCCTTCTGTCATCACCAAGAAAGACGTCAAAACATCTAAGGCAAAGAAGAAGGTGAAGAGCAAAGGAGTGAAGGGTGCTGCTTCTATGACTTTAATCCCTCAGAAGTATGATGGAGTTTCGATTGAATACAAGGTGAAGTGCAAAGGAACTTCGAAACCATTCTCTAAGGCTAGAGTTCTTCTTACTTCGAAGCTGAAAGAGAAAGGAAAGGAGTTTGTGGAGAGCATGTTGAGCAGAACTCTGAAACTGGCAATGTCAAGTTGTGGAGCTTGTTTTGGAGTAAGTTCTCAATCTTCTCCTGACTGATCACCTGAACGGCGGTACAGTCAAGCTAATGACGTTAAACGAGCGCTTGGTGGGAGGCAACCCACTGGTGAGTTTTGTTTTTGAGTCTTTTTCTTTTTTATTTTTCGTTTTGTGTTTGTGTCAGGATAACCAATGAGCAAAAACACGGAACCGCCTGTGTGTCGATCGATACCCTACTGGTATCAGTCGACACCATACGCGAATGAGGAAAGTTCATCATGTCGACTTAAGCCTGGTATCGATCGATACCAAGCCGTGTGTCGGTCAACACTCGTGCTCCAGTACGGTAATTTGTTTTGTTTTTTTCACAATTCTACTTGGTTTTTTTGTTTTCTTTTACTGACTCTAGGCTAGATAACACTGGGGACAGTGTTCTTCAAGTCTGGGGGAGGTAGTCGCTGACATTGTTTTTGTTTTTCTTAGATTCAATCGTCTTTGAGTCAAAATCTGTTTTATTGAGTCAAAATCTGTTGGAGACTGTGATCTTTTTATTGAATCTGTTGTTCTGACTTTGCTTCTAAGTGACCATTGTTACAGAATCAGTTCTAGATCGGACTAATGAAAAATCCAAAGGCTGACCAGTTAACTAGAAGACACTCACGTTTCCAGCAAAGTTCTTTAAAGCCTGAGCCAAAAAATTTCACTTCATCGATGTGGTTAGTATTCATAGAGCTTGATTCCCCATTCATATATGACAAAGGAACCCATGTGTTTTAAAGTAATAGTATATCTCTCCCCTGTTATAAGTTAGAAACATAAGTGCATGAAAAGATGAGATGATTTTCTCCTGAGTAGAGGGTTAGGAAAATTTCCAGCGATCCCATTATTCTACTTGGTGAGGAATGATCACACAAAGGATTGGAAGCGAGGCTAGGATTTTCCTATGATGCCATTATTCGCCTACATCCTTTGATACATTGAGAGGGAAGAACCGGGGATTTGGTGGCAAATACCATCAATACTCGCGTCTCATACCTTGATGTGTATATGCAGATCTAAAAAGAGAAAAGAGAACATAATAAGAAATAAGTCTTGGGGAAAGAAAATGATACCAAAAGTGTGAAAAAGGGTGGTTCCTTATCATGATATTGTATGGGAAAAATCTAGAAGGTTCTTGGTATTAATCACAGCGATGAAACTGGCGAGGAAGGCTTGATTGAACGATGCTGTGAAATAATGTGTGTAGTCTGGGAAGCTGCGAATGTCTACGGAGAAGTACATGGTGGTTAGACTTGGAACGGGTTAGGTGATATGTGGAGCACTAAGAAAAATGGTCATTGCAATGTTTCAAGAACAGGTGAGTCTCTATGTTTTCAAACCTCTTTCTCTGGTTTAGTTTTCTATTTTGCTTGAGGGCAAGCAAATGCTAAGTCTGGGAGAGTTGATATATCATGGTTTTTACCCCGTTTAAGCCATGATATAAGTCCGTTTTATAGAGTCTTTCTAATATTTTGTAGTGTTTTAGAGTCTTTTACAGGTTTTAACCCGTTTGGAGCATAATTGGAGATACTGGAGATTTCTGGAGCATTTTGGATCAAAGCAGAAGGCCGTGCAGCTGAGTACCCGATTTGAAGCCTCAGTGTCGATCGATACTGCCTAGTATCGGTCGATACTCATTGCAGCAGACACGAGTCACGAATTTTCCAAGAGTTGAATAATTGCAATTTGGTCCAGAAGACTTTAATAATTACAAAAAGCCCCAGAACGTGTTTTAGCATTATAATTAGGTTTTACAGCCACTTTCATGGCTATGCTTTTTACTTTGGTTTTGTGAGAGAGCTATTGAAGGGAGACAAGTCTGAAACTCTGTTCATCCGAGAGAAGATTTCGAACCCTCTTGTTACTCTTTCTATTTTATTTGATGATTTATTCAAACATGTTTATTGCTTCAATTTCCATGTCTGAGTAGATCTCTTGTTAGGTTTAGGGTTCTCATAAGGGTTTTCTCTGAATGCTAGGTTAATTAGTTATTAGGATTCACCATCTGAATTAGTTATTCGCCATAGGTTGTTTCCAAAGCTAATTCTAGATTGATCACCTAGAACTTAGATCTTAGGATAATTGATTAGGCACAAGAGTGCGATTAATTACCTGATAGAACCTAGGGTGAGCAAAATAACTATTCGCAAAGAGATTTGGTTTAGTTATTTTGTGAACAAATCAAACTTTAACTAAAAGCTGGTTTAGACTTTAGGATTCGCAAAGAGATTTGAAATTCTAGGATTTAGACTTAGATAATTCTCGCAACGAGAGTTGGTTAATTATACCTTAGTGATTTGAGTTCAAGAACCGCGCTAAATCTGAATCATGTTAGTTAGTTTATCTGCATTCATTGATTTCCTGAGAAATACCCTGAACCTATCTTTCTCCAATCGAATTTACAGCCGTTTTAATTTACATTCTGCTTTCAATATCATTGATCACTTAGCTTAATTCTCATCTATATAATCTATTGTGTGTTTCTGTGAGTCCTTGTGTTCGACCCCTACTTTACTACAACTACTGATTAGTACTTATAGGGTATTAATTTGAGCATATCACTATTCATCACCATTCCGATGACAGTTTTTCATTCTTGTCCTAGCGAGTGGAGAAAATGGTGGCACTTTCTTCAATCGTGGGGAGTTCTCTCCACTTTGAACCCACGATTCAGAGTGATGCACAATCTCCGATTATATCGGTGTTATAAATGGATCGATTCGACTTCTTTATCGACACAGTTTTCTTCGATTTACTCACTACAAAGCTATTATCCACTTCGTTTCTACAAAACTCTGTTGAGAATGGCGGACAATTTGAGGAGAGCGATTCAAGATATTGATTTGGGTATTGAAGATGCTCCGTTTCAATTACCGGAGGACGTTGTCAATCAAGCCGTGAATGAGAACCAATTTGTTCTAATCGGGCGACCTGCAGTTCCAAGGAGGCAAAATCTCCGTTCCATCATTGCAACTCTGCCGAGAACTTGGGGACATGGCGGGTTAGTCCATGGACGCATCGTTGCAGGTCATCGTTTCCAGTTTGTCTTCCCTTCCGAAGACTTAATGGAAAATGTGTTAAGACGTGGTCCATGGGCCTTTGCCGAACGCATGCTCATTCTCCAACAATGATCTCCGCTGATGGATCACGTTATGCTTGATTTCATCCCGTTTTGGGTTCAGATTCGTGGCATTCCGTTGCAGTTCATGAATCAAGACGTCATTGCACATATCGGAAGAGCAATGGGGATGCTAATGGATGTTGATTATAATGTAGAGTTTGTGTCTGATTTTTCTGATCCTGGGAATTGGAGAAACATTGATATGAAGATCAGAGATTCATTGGTTGAGAAAGGTCCTGCCATAAGATTATCAAGTGATTATCAATTTCCTAAGAATAATATTGGTAGAAACTTCTCTCATGTGTTCTACGTAAGAGATATGGTCAATGGAGAAAAGCAAGATAGAAGATGGTTGGTTTACTCCAAATCTTTAGATAAAGCTTTTTGCTTTTGTTGTAAGTTATTTAGACATGACAAAATGGCTGTCCAATTAGCGACCACCGGATACAGCGATTGGAAAAATCTTTCGACGAGGCTCAAAGAACATGAAAATAGTCATAATCACATTATGTGTATGAGTCGTTGGACATAATTAGAGGTCAGACTACAAAAAGGTCAAACAATCGATAAGCATGTTCAAGAAGAAATTAAAAAGGAGAAGAATCGTTGGAGAGAAGTATTATTGAGAATTTTTGCAGCGGTGAAGACGCTTGCGAAAAACAATTTAGCATTTCGTGGAGACAATGATAAAATTGGGGAAGAAAATAATTGGAATTTCTTGAGTTTTATTGAAATGATTGCAGATTTTGATCCAGTTATGAGAGAGCATGTTAGGCAAATTGAGAAAAGAGAAATCTATACTCATTATCTTAGTCATAGGATACAAAATGAGTTGATAGAGATGCTGGCCAATGATATCAAAATTAAGATTATAAAGAAGATTAAGGCATCGAAGTACTTTTCTGTGATTCTTGATTGTACTCCAGATATCAGTCATAAAGAACAAATGACTGTGATTATACGATGTGTGGATATCTCTGCAACTCCAACTAAGATTGAAGATTTTTTTTTTAACATATTTGAAAGTAGATGATAAATCTGGAGATGGGCTTTTCTCTACTCTTCAGGCTGCATCGATTGCTTTGGAGTTGGACATTGATGATGTGAGAGGTCAATGTTATGACAATGGATCTAATATGAAAGGAAAAAATAAAGGGGTGCAAAAGAGATTTCTTGAGATTAATCCAAGGGCTTTTTACACACCATGTGGTTGTCATAACTTGAATCTTGTGCTTTGTGATATAGCTTCTTCTTCAGAAAAGGCGGTGTCTTTTTTTGGAATAGTTCAGCGAATATATTGCTTGTTTTCATCTTTGACAAACAGGTGGGATGTATTTAAAGAGATGGTGGAAGGTTTGACACTTAAATCGTAATCTCAAACTCGTTGGGAGAGCCGTGTTGAAAGTGTAAAAGCAATATGTTTCCAAGCTCCTGCAATAAGAGATACTTTATTATGTATGGCAGAAGACTGTGGTTATCCAAAAACACGAAGCGAATCTAAATCTCTTGCACTCAGTGAAACATACGGTATTGGAGGTTTTGAATTTTTGTTTGGTATGGTTATTTGGTATGATCTTCTATCTGTTGTCAACACTGTAAGCAAAACCTTACAATCAAAAGACATTGATATCGATGTCGCGATTGAGCATCTAAAAGGACTAGTTGCATTTTTCAAGAAATACAGAGAAACAGGTTTTGATTCAGCGAAATCCGAGGCTACAAAAATTGCATAAGATATGGAGATTGAAGCTAAATTTCCTGAAAAAAAGCGATTCATAAGAAAAAAAAAATACAATACGATGAGGATCCTAAGAAAGTTGATGAAAATCTTGAAGTACCACTAGAGGAGAGTTTCATAATTGATTACTTTATGGCTCTTATGGATCAAGCTTTGGTGTCCCTTGAGTCAAGATTGAACAATTCCAAAGGTATGAAAAAACTTTTAGTTTTTTGTTTGATTTGAAGAAGCTATTATCAGTTGGTGATGATAATCTGAGAGCATCGTGCATGAACCTTGAAGCATCTCTAAAGAATGGTGCACATTCTGATATAGATGGGAACAATTTGTTTTCAGAGTTGAAAGTTCTTCGAGAAGTATTACCAACCGAAGTTCGAAAGCCAATTGAAATGTTGGATTATTTGAAAAGAAGGGAATGTTGTTATGCAAATACATCGATTACTTACAGAATAATGTTGAATGTTCCGGTATCTGTTGCATCGGCTGAAAGAAGTTTCTCCAAACTAAAGCTTACCAAGAATTATATGCGGTCCACTATGTCGCAGGAAAGATTGAATGTATTAGCTTTATTATCTATTGAGAGAGCTATGATTGAAGAAATAGACTATGTGAGTCTAATGGACGATTTCGCAGGGAAAAATGCAAGAAGAGTTATTTTTCAGAAATAGTGTTTTGGCTTTTTCGGATTTGCTGTTTTTTTTTTTTTTACAACGGGCCACATTTTTTTTCCTTGTCTCGGACCACCATTTTTGTTGGGCCGGGCCTGCTAATAGGTCTTATTGGTGGATTAGTTCTGTTTTGGAAGCAGCATGTTGATTTGGTTGTTTCCTTTCAATCCCCTAATGTCATTGATTGTGAAGTTAAGATCAATGAGAAGTTTTTATACTTGTCTTTTGTTTACGGCAACCCCAACCCCAGTTTAAGGAATAACACTTGGAAAAGATTAGAACGGATTGGAATTACTAGAAGGGGAAAACCTTAGTTTCTACTTGGAGATTTCAATGAAATCTTGGACAATATTGAGAAAAAGGGGGCATAACACGTCCTGCAAGATCATTTGAGGACTTTAAGAGATTTGTCAGGAATTGTGAATTGGCTGATCTAAAGTTTAGTGGGGATCGTTTTTCCTGGGCTGGACAACGAGGAAATCATCATGTCTTAAGTTGCTTGGATCGTACTATGGCCAATAATGAATCGTTCTCAATGTTTCCCAATTCTGAGACTGGGTTTTTGGAATTTACAGAATCAGATCACAGGCCATTGGTTACCTTTATTTCATATACAGTTGAGGAAAAGAGGGGTTTTTTCAGATATGATAGTCGATTATTGAATAAAGAAGGATTCAAGGAATCTGCACTTCAAGGATGGGATGGATTTCAAGGCAATCACAACATGCGTATATCATTGAAGCAGAGGTTAGTTAACTGTAGAAAGAAAATATCTAAGTGGAAGAGAAGACATCGGTATAATACATATGAAGAATATCTGTTATAAGAGGAAAATTAGATAGAGCAATATCTACTGGATCTCTAAACCCTACAAAAAGATCAAAGCTCCGAAGAGAATTAAATCAAGCTTATATTGATGAGGAAATCTTTTGGAGACAAAGAAGCATAATACTTTGGTTGAAGACAGGAGATCGCAATACAAGATACTTTCACACCGTTACAAAAACTCGAAGGGCAAGGAACAACCTCACCTCAATTCAAGACAGTACTGGTGTTGTGCAAAGAGAAGCTAAAAGTATTGGAAGGGTGGCAGAGCAGTATTTCCAACAGTTATTTTCCTCATCTCCATTTGATGGAAACCAGATGAATGAAGTATTTTCAGATTTTCAGAAGAAGGTAATTGATGATATCAATCATGATTTGACCCGAGAAGTAACTGAAGATGAGATTCAGAAGGCTGTTTTTGATATTGGCCCACATCGAGCTCCGGAACCAGATGGTTTTACAGGAGATTTTTATCAGAAATTTTGGGAGGATATTAAAGATGATATATTCCAGGAGGTTTATCACTTTTTGCAACTGGAGAATTGGATTCAGCTCACAATCATACTAATATTTGTCTTATCCCAAATGTACATCCTCCGATTTCAATGTCTGATTTCATGCCAATAGCTCTTTGTAATGTTGCCTACAAAATCATCTCAAAGATTTTAGTTAACCGTTTGAAAAAGCATTTAGCTGGTATTATCTCAGAAAATCAAGCAGCATTTATCCTAGGGAGAATGATTACAAATAATATCATCATTGCGCATGAAGTTTTTCACAGTCTGAAATCTAGAAAGAGGCATGCTAATTCATATATGGCACTCAAGACGGATATTACAAAAGCATATGATCGACTAGAATGAAAATTTTTGGAGGAAGCTATGAAGAATATGGGTTTTGCTACTAAATGAATACAATGGATTATGAGCTGCGTCTACACAGTGAGTTTCTCGGTCCTAATTAATGGCTCTACGTATGGATACATCAAACAATAACGGGGTATTAGACAAGGGGATCCTCTCTCTCCTTATCTATTTATCCTATGTGTTGAAGTCTTATACAAAGCTACTAGAAACAGAAAACTTCAAGGGATTAAAATCAGCAACAGAGGGCCAGATGTTAGTCATTTGCTCTTTGCTGATGATTCTTTATTCTTCTTTCTAGCCAATGCCAGATCATGTCGTGCAATTCAACATATTCTGAATCAGTATGAAAGAGTTTTCGGCCAAGCGGTTAATCTCCGAAAATTATCTATCTGTTTTGGTGCTAAAGTACAAGCTACAACAAAAACCAGTATGAGAAATATCTTAGGGATTCACAATGAAGGAGGAGGTAAGAAATACCTTGGTATACCAGAACAGTTTGGATCGAAGAAAACAGAGATGTTCCAATTTATTACAGAGAAAGTTAAGGATAGAACTCATGGATGGAGTAAACAGTTCTTATCTCAGGGTAGAAAGGAGATACTACTCAAGTCAGTAGCTTTGGCAATGCCAATATTCTCCATGAATGTTTTCAAGGTACCAAAAGAAATTTACGAAGACATCAATGCCTTATTAGCCAAATTTTGGTGGAGTTCAGGAGATGGCCAAAAGAGAATGCATTGGCTATCTTGGAAAAGAATGAGCTTACTTAAGAAAGAAATAGGAATGGGATTCCGAGATCTTGAACATTTTAATTTGGCCCTTCTTAGAAAACAGGTATGGAGAATCCTCCATAATCTTGACTGTTTAATGTAAAAAGTATTACGAGGAAAATATTTTGCAGAAGGGAATGTGTTAAACGCAACTCTAGGAAAAAGAGCTCTTTTGGCTGGAAGTCTCTGATTCAGGGTAGAGATTTGCTGAAAAAAGGCTTACGATACATTATTGGAGATGGCAAATTGATAGACTTTTGGGAGGATCTGTGGTTACCTACTCACCTTCCTAGACCGCCTCAGTCTAACGGGATGCTAACTGATGTAGTAAAGGTTAGCCAATTGATTAATCAACATGGGAATGGTTGGAATGAAGAGAGAATTGGAGAAATAGTTGTCGCTGAAGATATTGAGAAAAATTTAAGCATCAAATTATGTTCTATATTGGTGAACAGAGATCTTCTCGGATGGCACTACAATGAAGATGGATTATATTATGTAAAGTCGGGATATTGGTTATCAACTCATCTGCCAGATTTGAATCAAATAGAGCCTCCACCTGGTAATCTTCATTTCAAAAGTGGCGTTTGGAAATTTAAAACAACACCAAAAATCAAACATTTTTTATGGAAGATGATTTCGGGGATATTAGCTATAGGGAAAACATTACAAAGAAGACATATAAATCAGAATTCAAGATGTAAACGATGCTTTAAAGATCAAGAAACAACTCATCACCTTTTTTCGACTGTGATTACGCTCAAGCAATCTGGAGAGCTGCTGGTCTTCCTAATCCAATATTCTTTGATACATCTGCTAACTTAGAAGAGAAGATTCAAGCAGCTTTAAACTTCAACCTTTCGAGCAGATTCAAACACACTAGACAATTCCCTTTATGGATTTTATGGAGGCTATGGAGGAGTCGTAATTCACTAATCTTCCAACATAAGCATATTCCTTGGGGAACAAACTTGGGATTTGCCCGATCTGATGCAACGGAATGGATGAACATGGAAGAATATCTCGAAGATCAAGTTTCTGTTCATACAACTAATAACCAGCCTACAACAGGTTCTCCTCGTTGGTTTTGACCGGCAAATGGATGGATTATGTGTAATTACGATGCTTCCTTTGTTCGAGATAATATAAACTCAAAAGCAGGATGGTTAGTAAGAGATGGCAGATGTACATATTGTGGAGTAGGCCAAGCACGAGGTAGAGCACTCTCCAATGCTTTGGAAAGTGAAATTCAAGCTCTGATTTTTGCGATGCAACATTGCTAGAGTAAAGGTTACAGGAAGGTAATTTTTGAAGGGATAATAAAACATTGGTTGATCTAATATATGGTCGAAAGTTGAATTTCAGAGTTCATAATTGGATTCGTGAAGTTCGGATATAGAAAGAAAAGTTTAATGAAGTCGAATTCAGCTGGGTCAAACGAGATCTCAATATGACAGCAGACCTAATGGTTAAGAAAAACATTTCGGAAAACCAAGACTATATTTGTCACAACTTTGTTCTCAGAGCTATCTCTGATATTTTACATTGTGATTTTGTAAATTCTTAATTTAAATTACATTTTCAGAGGGAAAAAACAAAAAAAAAATCGAAAACAAAAAAATCATTAAACACTCTTTTTATGTAATTTTCGAAAAAAACAAAAAAAATTGATTCAAGGGCTCCCATATGTACGTTACGCACGTGAGTATTTTTATATATAAAGATTCAAGTGCCATTAATAATGTTGAAGTGTAGGGGATACAATAGTCAATTAGCATAATTAAAATTAGCCGTTAACACGGCAAAGATTAAAAGTACTTTCAGAAAAGGAAAATCAAATTAAGATTTCCATTTTTCGTTACTTTTTTTTTTGTTGGTTAAACGATTTCCATTTTTCGTTACCGTACTCCAAATCTCGAATCTCTCCTCTATATATTACAAATGAATGAATGATCAAATTCATTATCACTCACTCGTTGTGTTTTCTTCTTCTGTTGATTCTACACTTGGGTTTGTGTCGTCGTCGTCATCTTCTAATAGGGTCGTCAAAGGCTTCGACTTTCTCGTCGAGAGAAAACAATTAAGCCACGAAGAAAAAAAAAAAAAAAAAAAAAAAATTAAGCCACGAAAGCTATGGCGTCTCTTAGTAAGCAACTCTTTCGTCTCTTCAATACAAACAAGCGAAGAAACAAAGTCGCCTGTCTCAACAAAGAGAAGAAGCTTCACCTAGTCCTTGACTTGGACCACACGCTTCTCCACTCGATTCTTGTTTCACAGCTCACTCAGAAAGAAAAGTATCTAATCGAAGAAGTTGATTCAAGGGATGATCTATGGAGTTTCGACAAAGGCCATCCAAACGAGTTCTTCATAAAGTTACGACCTTTCGTTCGTGAGTTTCTACAAGAAGCAAACGAGCTTTTCTACATGTACGTTTACACAATGGGCACTTACAGTTACGCTCAGACAGTTTTAAATTTGATTGATCCGGGGAGAGTATACTTTGGAGATCGAGTCATAACCAGAGAAAAAAGCCCTTTTAACAAGACACTTGATCTTCTTGTGGCTGATAAGCGTAGAGTGGTCATTGTGGATGATACGAGAGATGTTTGGCATCATCACAAGAGAAACTTGTTGGAGATCAACAAGTACATGTACTTCAGAGACGAGAAGAAGTCGAAATCTTACGCCGAGGGGAAGAGAGACGAGAGTCGAAGCAACGGAGCTTTGGCGAATGTTCTGAGACTCATCAAAAACGCTCACAAAAGATTCGAAAAGGAGTTAGATTCTAAAGACTTGAGGCTGTTGATACGTGATCCTTGCAGACGATGCTGCTTCTGACTTCACTTCACTGGCGATAAGTCAAAGTGTTGTTCTTTTAAATTTGAACATTCTGTGAAAGATATAGCTGATGTAATCTAGCTTAAGGGTTATAGATAATAAAGATTCAGTGTTTGTTTAGAACAAAAAAAAATAATAATACACAGACATAACAACAAATGCAAACAATCAATCGAAACCAAATGATAAGCAAAAAGAGCAATGTGTTAACTTAACATAGCAAGTTCTCAGATCCACATAGGTTTTGTTTCATGAGCAAGTTCTCAGAGCCACATAGGTTTTGTTTCTTGAGATCTGATCTGGTCTGAAACTGACAGACGCTACTAGTTTCCAGTTCTAACTAGATCGGTCTTGTACTTCTTACTTCTCCACCACTTACTCAAGGTTGGTACTTGTAATGTATCCGCTCCTCTTGTTGGTCGAAAACTAAAGAACACAAAACCTAAAAGCTAAAAGCTTTTTTTCTTCAATTCCAATACCCCACCAGCACTAATCCTGCAACATAGACTAATGTATATATCCTGATCCGATCAATTTAGAGCCTAGAGTTGATGATACAAATAAAGCCAGGAAATGAAGCCAATGAAGCTTACCTTATCAGTTTTCTGCAGCCGGGGTTTCGTCCTCTAGTGTCATTGTCTCAGGCTGAGATGGTTCCTCATCATCAGGTGCCTGCAACCCTTCTTTTGCTTGCAACTTCACAAACTGTTTGCTACGAGCTAATCGGATTGGTCTTCCCATGAAATCCTGTGTAATGTTAATATAACACCAATTAAATCAACTCATTTTCTAAAGCTGTTATTAAAAGCATGCCATTAACTCTTCTGTTCTACAATTTTGGGATTATAGTCCATATTCTCGTTATAGTATCTACCCACATAACAGCTCATTGATGCATAAAGGGTCTAAAGACAAGAGAAATTCGGTTTTCGGGTCTGTTTATGGTAAATGGTATCAGAAACACACCAACAATAAACCAAAAAAACAAACATTCTCTTGGACTTTGGATTCCATTTGTCAAGATTCACCTAACTGATAAGCTTATGATGCTTTTAACGCAAATTAGATCATTATGATTTAGAGTAGCTCAAATTGTATCAGAAAACCACCAAAAATAAACCAAAACACAAACACTCTCGTACTTAAGATTCAATTCAACAGTATGGCAGACGTTATATATTAGCTACAAATTCGCTCAAGATTGATGAGCCTAGAACGCTTTAAAAAGCATGATTAGATCATCATCATTTAGAGTAGCTTGGATTTACCTTTCCTTGGAAGTCAACGAGCGTTGCCTCGGCCATTTTCTTGGCTTTGAAAGAGACAAACCCGTAACCACTCGACCTCCTCGGATTTTCATGGAATATAACTTCAGTGGACACAACGTTTCCAGTGTCTGCATCAAAGAACTCCTTAAGATGCTTGGCCCTTGCTTCAAATGACAGGTTTGCAACAAACAAATTGAATGTAGGCACCGGCGTAGGCTTCTCACGCGGCGCATATGTTTTCTTCTTCTTGGTCTTCGCATAGTCTACCTTCAAACGACGACCCTCGTATTCCTAAAAAGAACACACAATTCAAATGGAAAAATTGAAGATCAAGGAAAGAGAAAGGGACAACAAAACAACCTGAAAGAGCCTAATAACACACAATGTACAACTTGTGCTAAAGTAAAGTCGGATAATATGAGACAAACACAACTAAATGCGAGAACTATCCCAATTTTAGAGATTGTGGAAGAGAATGATATGTGATTACATACGATTCAATGGAATAATGAAAGATCAAAGAAAGAAAAAGGGACCAAGAAACAACAACAACAACAACAAAAAAACACAACCTGAAAGAGCCTAATAACACACAATGTACAACTTGTGCTAGAGTAAAGCCAGACAACAAAAATTAGAGAAACAGAACCAAATGAGAGAACTATATCAATGATTATGTCCCAATTTTAGAGATTGAGGGAGAGAATGATATGTTCTTACACACGATTCGAGAGCTTTAAGAGCTGTTGCAGCTTCTTCAGGAGAGGCCATTTCAATGAAAACCAAACCTCTGTTCCTTTCCTTCTTATGCATAGACATCTACAAAATAACGAATCAATTAAGGGAAAGAAGAAAAAAACAAAAGATTCAAGGAAACGAGAATAAACCTCAACGTCGACGACAATCCCGAATTTGTCGAACAACGACCTTATGTCTTCAGGTGTAGAGGTCCATGGAACGTTCTGAGCAATCAATCTGGTTTTAGAAATCTCTTCCTCAGTAGAAGAAGAAGAAGAAGAAGAAGAAGAAGATTCGAGGATTGGCTCTTGGGTAGTAGAGGAGAAGTAAGTGGTAAGATTTCTGGATTTTGCAGGAACTGAGCCCAGAAACGTCCCATGACGATGAAGATGAGATAGTGAGGCAGTAGACCAAGTGAGAGAGAAATTTATGAGCGAAACTCTGGGATTTGGGCATTTTTGGTCAGATTGGTGACCTAGAATTTGGAGGGAAATGGGAGGAAGACGAAGAAGAGCCATGCGAGCGAGAAGAGAGAGAGTTTGGATAAGAAAGTACGCAGCTCGATTTTATTTTGGGTTAGACCGTCAAGCAACGACGTCGTTTATAAGTAGTAATTCTTTTTTTTTTCTTCATCATTTTGGACTATAAGACCGGCCAATAGCTAAATACTCTCACACATTAAAGACATATGGAGTCAAACTCGACACCGATAAAATAGCAATAAAGATATGACAACCACTGACTTAGTTACTCTTTTTAATTCAATTCAGTTTTTTTTTATTATTATTGAATTTTATCTGGTCAACTAAGAATTATAAACATCCATAATTAATACAAAAGAATATGAAAACAAGTGATTTTCCTCAAAATAAAATTTGTAAAGACGAATGACCATTCTCATCGATTTCGTTGAATCATCGCTAACCTTTTATTTCTTCTCTAATTGGGTAGAAATAGTTATATTTAGAGTTTATCATGACTATTTATTCGAATGTTGGCGAAAAAATATTTTTAATAAAAGTTAGACAAACAACAGATTTCAACAAGTAAAACAACAGTTTTTTTTCTTTCTATAATCTACAATTAATCATGAGGTCTGCTACTTTTTTCATGATTTCTTATATTTTCATATCACTCATTTTGAGTCATGTTCAAGGTAATATATCAAAATCCTTCTTGATTGGTTTACTTGGAATATAAAAAAAAAAAGTTGGATTATTACTAATCGCGAAAAGTGGTTTTGAGATAGACAAAAAAAAAAATTCTATAGTTTGGTTTAATCCCTTTTTTTTTTCCTTTTCTTCTGTGCTACCAATTGTTTATCTGTCAATGGTTTAATCAATCTTCGTATTAGATGTAGAAGCTCAGAAGACGAGGCCATGTCACCAGATCTCCGATACAAAATACATAGGAAGCTTTTGCAGCAATAGTGGTCCTTCTGAATGCGCTTTAAAATCAAGACTACCCAGACCTCAATGCAACTGCACTAATCAAATAGTTAAAAATATGAAGCCACCTATGAAAGAGCTTAAACTGCATTGGTGCTACTGTAGAAGTTATTGCCACTAATAAAATAAAACATAAACTATAATAGCTTGCAACGTTGACACGTGAGACAAAAATTAGTCGTCACATTCTAATGTAATTTCAGAATTCATCGTTTTTTTATTGTTGTAAATCAGTAAATTAATGAAAGATTGGGTCAATTTGAAAGATTATGAATCTCCGTCGAAAATTTTGTTATTAAAGCGAGCCTTACATAGGGCTTTCCAAATATATATGGGATAATCTCAAAAATACAACTTTGGAGACACCACAATTCAAAACTACCAGCGTGTATTTTTAAAAATACACATTATGCTAAAGTGAAAGATAAATTTAACCCTGAGTAACAAACACACGCTCTCGTCGATTTTTTTCTCATCTCTTCCGACCAAAAAAAAAAAATTGTTCATATCTGCGATTTTTTTCTGAAGATTCGATTCCGATCACCACGGCTTGAGGTTTCTCGTCAATTCAAGTCTCCTACAGTCTAATCAAGTAAATAAACTATCTATGTCTCTCAGTTTCTTCGATTAATTAGGTCAAGACGTAACCAGTAATTTATGGAACTATGGTTTCTTTCTTTCGGGACGCTTTCATCATCGATTTTTGTTCAGAGCATGTTCTTGAGCTCATTTTGTTTGGATTTTTGAATTTTCTGGTGATTTTCGTTTGCAGATTCAAAGTGTCAGCCATGCTTGTTCATTATTAAATTCAAGATTTTGTGTCCAGAGCGTGTGATTTTTGATAGGCTAGTTTTGAGGAAAAGGGTTTATAAGTATATTTT
The DNA here is from genome assembly GCA_030161315.1 of Eutrema japonicum. Classification (NCBI taxonomy): domain Eukaryota; kingdom Viridiplantae; phylum Streptophyta; class Magnoliopsida; order Brassicales; family Brassicaceae; genus Eutrema; species Eutrema japonicum. The sequence continues at coordinate 16,936,693 of BSQW01000012.1, read as the reverse complement.
ACAAGACCTTGTAAAAGTCTTAATTTCACTTGGTCTGGCTTAAATGGGTATTGCATCAAAAAAGGGAAATTCAGATATTAGGTCAAGATTTTTAGTTGGGTATGAGAAAACATGAAGAGGAAAAATCATGATATTGTTGTTCTGAATATGATTGGACCGATTGTGTTTTGATCAATTGTTGAGATCTTTAGCATATCTACTAATTTATAAGGGTTTTTAAAACTAATCAGTTTACAAACCCGAGCTTACTTTTTTCAATTTTTACACATATATGGACACATATATGGACACAAATATGGACATCAATGATTTCTATGAAACATACAAATTACCCGGGAGGATCTATCAACCCGGAACCGAGCCAGATACTACATCAACAATCATGCAGCATTCCAATCTATTATTAGTAGATACAGTCTCAAGTATTTTGGGAGATGATGCGTTTTCTGTGATTGAAGCTTCCTTTCTCAACCCTATAGTCAGACTCGCAAGGAGAAAAAACATCCAATTCTCTGGGAAGTTGTTCCATGTCCTGATGCAGAGAAGGATATTGACCAGGGGGAAGATATTTGGTTTTCATTTGCAGACCAGCCAATGCGTTTTTTGTTGAGAGAATATTTCCTCACAACATAATTACCTTGTGAGGCAGAGGAAAAAAGCGCAATGACTCAAGTCAAGCACAAATACCCAACCAAACCGTATCTGTGGATGTTGGAAAAAGAGGATAAGTACACAGTGAAGGACTTGCTGAGGCTTCTGTCACAGAAAAGGGAAAATATGCCAGATCTTGAAAAAATATCTATAGGAGCAATTATCTTAGCTGAAGGAATAGTGATTGCTGAAAATCCAACTAAAAAAATCCCTCGAGAAAGGTTACAGTGTGCATTGAACTTTGATACTTACTCCTCTTATCCATGGGGAAGGAAGGGGTATGAAGTTCTCTCAGCTAGTGTGCGCAAGATGAACACAACAACTTGGTCAAAAGGTCAGTATGAAGTAAAAGGATTTGCCATGGTAATCACCTTGTGGGCTCTGTCTACTATACCACACCTAGGTCACACATTTGCCCAACAATGTGACGCAACCTCCTCTATGGATCCTTGGTGCCTGCAATGGAAGTTGACTCGGGCTCCACGAATAACTGAAGTTGTAGGAGTTGAGAGGATGAAAAACATGAGTGGTTTTTGGTTTTCTGATTTGTTTAAAAGCCTTTATAAAACGAATGGTTTCTGATTTTCTAATTTGTTTAAAAGCCCTTATAAATGGTTTCGGGTTTATATGTGCCTTTGTTCTATTTTCGCATGTTTTGGTCAAACCTATAGTTGGAGACCCAAATGAATACATACATTTGGTTCTGCCAACAAATCCTGATGACAAAGACTTTGAAGGGGTTATTGAACTCGTGAAGCAAGGATATCGAATGAAGAGAAATGACTGGCTCCAAGAATGGGTAGATGTATTTGTTGCATCATAAGAAATTGGAAATCTGCATAACAAAAACAATCAGCCAAACAATCCGCCTTCTCCTCCACCTCCTCTCTCTAACAGCCAAAAAATTGACATGCTACTAAAGATAGTTGGAGGTTTGAAGAACGACGTGGAGATAATCAAGAAAGCCTTGGGTGTTAACACAGAAGGGGACGGCAAAGAAGAGGAAGTAAGTGAAAGAAAGCAATTAAGTACAAATATTTGAATTTTTGATTGATTCCCTTGATTCTTGGAATTATTATTGATAATTTTGTATCATTCATTATTTTGCAGGTAGAGAAAGATCATGATCATAATGGCTTTAGTGATGGTGGAAAGAGTGAAGATCCTGGAGATGGTGAAAAGACTGTAGATCCTAGAGATGGCAAAGAAGAGGAAGTAAGTGAAAGAAAGCAATTAAGTGATTCACATGAGGGTGAAGAAACAGATACAGAGAAAATTCGTCCTAAAGGGCTTATATATTATAGCTATGGTGGAGATGATGAAAATACACAAAATAATAGTGATGCAACTGAAACCGAGCTTATAGAAGTTGAAGGAGGTAGCTTTGAAAAAGGAAAAGCACAGGTACATGCTAAAAAGAGTAGTTTGTAAAAATCAATGTTATATGTTTTTGAGTATAATTGGAAAATAATCTATGTATATATACTTATATAAGAAACATCGCATAGTACACATTTTTCTACTCCAAATTTCAATCTTCTTACACAGGAAAGTCGTGAAAACAAGATAGATGAAGTGAGGAGAAATGAAAGCAGTGGAAAAGGAAAAGAAGTGGGTGAGACAAACAATGAAAAAGTAATTTACAAGGCTTTATAAATAAAGAAAATATATGTAGTGTCTTATTTGTAAACTGCTAACCAACTTGTTTTAATCAGATTTTTGTTGAAGATGTAACAAATCCTCAAGTTTCTCAAGTGGGTGCATCAGGTTCTATGAAACATAAGAAAAGAGCTGCACAAAAAAAAGCATTGAGCTTAACCTTTTTTGGCTTATTATTTACAAGGCTTTATAAAGAAAATATATGTAACCCAATGCTAGGCGTTTGATATGATCAGGTTATTAATGAAGAAGTTCCAAACCCTCAAATTTCTCAAGTGGGTGCATCTCAAAGTTCAACGAAACGGAAAAAGATACTCAATGAGGTTAAGATCCGCTACTTTTTGTATTTTCGAATCCTTTCTTAAAATAATTTTATCAGTTAGCATATAAAAAGCTTGCAAAAACATTTGGTTTTTTTGGTGGCTCTTAGAGAGATGAAGAAGCCGAGCCAGTGACTATGAAGAAGAAGCGTAGACAAAGAGCAAAAGCTAATGCAATTGGAGTTGTGGCAAGAAGAAGTGAGAGAGTACTCGTTCCTTCAATCCATACTCAGCCGCCTTACACAGGGGAAAAGAAAAAACATCCCATATTTCATCCATTTGGACCTGTTGATAAAATTCGAATGGAAAAACTGACTTAATGGAGAAAGTCAAAAAAAAAAACAAGTAAGTTTCCACTGATAAAAACATGTGCTATATGATGCAATTGTATTGATAAAAGAATATGTTTTCATGTAGGCAATTGCTAATTTCTGGCCATACAATAGATGCAAAGTGGTTCACAAGTCTAGAGACACCAGAGAGGACCGTTTCAAGCATGGTAAGAGTTTTTTAAAAACTTTGTAATTTTGTGTGCTTTACTAAGGAACAATTATTGGTTATTAATCCTCTATTTGTTACAGCATGTTGAAGCATGTTTGAAGTTATTGAGGATGCGTAAGGAACAAAATCCACACCTCTTTCTCAACAAGAGAGTTTTGATACTTGGAGAGTCTTTCTTGAAAGTTTTGGACGATTCATACCTAGAGTTTTTATCGGACAAGGATGGTTTCCAATTTGGAAGCGAAGTTGATTTTGTAGGGAAAAACGTCGAGCTCCTCTATGCACATTTGCATTTAAAGGAAAAATTATGGGTTGCACTGGTGATCAACATGGAGAAGAGGAGAATTACAATATTGGACACAGCATCATCAAAGATTAAAGAAGAAGTGGTTGTCTCGCATGTCCAGGCGTATGGAAACGTAATGCCTTACGTTCTTCGACATGTTGTCGACGAAAATACCACAGATTTCACACCCTTCAAAATTATCAGGGAGTGTGAAGAACTGCCACAAGTAAAATCTTGTTCAAACCAGTAAAATATTTAAACTTTAAGATGAAAGTGTGTATTCACAAGATTTTCTTGAATCAGGTTACTAAACTAGAAGATACGGCCATTTACATGCTGAAAATAATTGAGTGTCATGCCATGCGCATTCAAGACTTGACCAAGCTGTCCTTTGAAAATATTGGAGATATAAGGAAGAAGCTAGCTTGTGATATATTTGCAGAGTTATCAGATCAATAATCTGACCTCCAGGTAAATGACTTTGTGGTGCAATTGCTCATTGTGTATTCAATAAAATTCCACTAAACCATCCCAATTTTTGCTGTTTTCGTTTTGCAAGTTACAAGCACTAAGGATGGAGCTGTGAAAAAAATGGCAGTGCTTTCTTTTTAACTTTTCAATAAGTATGAACATCTTTTGTCTGTTAGTTAAGAAGTTAATTTTGGGGGCCGTTTATTTTGTATAATCTTCTTCTTTTTTAATAGTCACTATATGGTATGATGAAACACTGGTATTTTGTATTGAAAACACGTATAAAGCTTTTGATGGAGTTTGTTGTTTGTTGTACTTATCAGGCTTACAAGATTTTATAAATTACAAAGTAAATTGTTTGGAAATGGTTTTAAAAGGATTTATATGGTTTTATAACTAGCATATAAAACCATATAAATTTAATTAAAACACCCAAATATCCAATAATGTAGTTTCGGCCGAGTGTATAAAACCACAACTATAATTATACAACCAAAGTTATGAAAGTTTTATGCAATATATATCACCTGATAGAGAGAATTCGAGCTCAGAAATCAATCAAAATCACTGAAATGAGGAAAGAGAGTCAATGAAAATAGAGTCGGGTCAACTTTTTCATGTTAATGGGCCTCATTATAGTTTTCAGTTAATGGGCCTTGTCCATTATTCCAAAACGCAACATTTCGTAATGTTTTGGATGAGAAATATCAGAAAGAACTTCGAGGACAGAGAAGCACAAAATATCAGAGACAGAGAGAGAAGAAGAAGAAAAGATAATATATCAAACATTCATCATATATATATATATATATAGTTTAAGGGATTGTTGTAATGATCACTACCAACTCGTTGATTAGCGTGGTTCACAGCGACGTGCTTGAAGACGCTGCGTCTGTCCGTTGCTGTAACGTGGGTCGCGGTTTTAGCGGGCTGGTCCGTTGATGTCCAAAAAATAAAAGTGTCTGCTGTGGGGCGGGCCAATTGGACGCATACACAATATTTGGTTGCAAAAGGTTAATGGGCTTAATCTGTATGTCTAGTTTGAACCTTTTTTTATAACTAGACTGTAAGTAAATAATAGGGTTTTCTCACGAAAGGCACCAAATGTAAGGATTTATATGGTTTTATATAGTTTTAAAAGGATTTATATGGTTTTATATAGTTTTAAAACTATCATATAAAACCATATAAATTCAATTAAAACACCTGTTATCCAAATAATGTACCTTCACCCGAGTATTTACCAATATCAAATAGAAAACAAAGTAGATAACCAACTATAATATGAAATCTAACATTTGATTTGTAAACCATATTGGTAAAATATTTTAAAAGATTCACAAGACTTTAAAAATATTGTTCTAAAAGACTTTAAAATATTTTATATGGGCCTCATTATAGTTTTCGGTTAATGGGCCTTGTCCATTATTCCAAAACGCAATATTTCGTAATGTTTTGGAAGAGAAATATCAGAAGGAACTTCGAGGACACAGAGAAGCGCAATATATATATATAATTTAAGGGATTGTTGTAATGATCATTACCAACTCGTTGATTAGCGTGGTTCACAGTGACGTGCTTGAAGACGCTGCGTTGGTCCGTTGCTGTAACGTGGATCGCGGTTTTAGCGGACTGGTCCGTTGATGTCCAAAAAATAAAAGTGTCTGCTATGGGGTGGGCCAATTGGACGCATACACAATATTTGGTTGCAAAAGGTTAATGGGCTTAATCTGTATGTCTAGTTCTAACCTTTTTTTGTTTTAACTAGACTGTAAGTAAATAATAGGGTTTTCTCACGAAAGGCACCAAATGTAAGGATTTATATGGTTTTATATAGTTTTAAAAGGATTTATATGGTTTTATATAGTTTTAAAACTATCATATAAAATCATATAAATTCAATTAAAACACCTGATATCCAAATAATGTACCTTCAGCCGAGTATTTACCAATTCAGCTTCAGTATCATTGTGGTCACAACAACCATAGTCTTGTTGTTATCAGCCTTTGTGTCATTGTTTACGTTTGCTTCTTTCTTTGGTTTTGGAGATAACAACTCAATCTTCTTCTTGCTCTTCTTCTGCAACTTTTCTGTAACCTTGACTCGACGAGCTAATCTGACGATCCTCGCGATACAGCCATCTCAATGCAAATCAACGTTGAGCACGAGGGTAACCGGCGACGTATCATGTCCCTTTTTCTTCTCCACATCTATGTGCTTCACAATCACACACCATTTTCGTCTGAATCAATGCTTTCGGAATTGGCCTTGGGTGAAGAAACAAGTTGTTTTGGTCGCAACAGAGCTTGGCCGCACATGCCTTCTGGCCGCGGCGAACAGGGGTTTGGCCTTGGGTCGAGCTCGTCCAGGCGCGGCGAACTGAAGCTTGGCCACAGGTCGGGTTCCTCCAGGCGTGGTGGTGTTCTCTTCGGGGCAGCCTTCAGTTCTTCGGGTATAATTAAGGATCCAACCATTGGATTGTCTCCAATCTAATTGCAATTGAAATCTGGTTGTATCTACTTTGTTATGTACAAATTTGGTGATGATCAGACGGTGAGAAGGTCTTCTTTGATTGCAAGACTTATGATGGTCCGAGTTTATCCAAAAATGTACTTTTGTTCTGAAATGCACTGTTTTATCCCAAGTTACCTTAAATGTCTTTCAAAACACTAAAACATGTAAATCACTTGAAAACCAATAAAAACGGAGTTAAAACACATGCAAAAGATATTAAAGTGATCCATAAAAATGGTCAAAAACCGGTGTTATCAACCCCCAGACTTATACCTTTGTTTGTCGTTAAACAAAACAGAAATCTAAACTCGGAAAGAGGTTTTCGAAAATAAACGTACTAAAAAAAAATCTCCGTGACTGCCATTCTAAACCATAACCATCGTAATGCATCAATTGGGTCTAGTCTAGAAAATTCTCACTAAGGTACTGCAACGCTAGTCCACGGTATCCGTCATGCGAAAATCTAACCATTCGAAACCTTATTTTCAGTCAAGTAGCTATTTACATTCATTAAAAGGTTGCGTGATTCTAATCAAAGATACTAACCAAGACAATCGAGGCTAGGCATTAAGGGCATTTAGAGGTGAGGTTAAAAGTGTTTCGGGTTACCATATTTTTGTCGGAGGATGCTAGATATTATGCAAAACAGCAAGAGAGGATGGAGCTGTTGATATTAGCCCTGGGCATCAGTAATCGTTACCCGCCCGACCCGCTCGACTCGTCCCGTACTCTGCCCGTAAAACTGGGTACCCGACTCGTCCAAGCCAAGTATCAAGGCGAGTTAACCAACTACTTGCAAGTAACGGGACAAGTCCAAGCCGAAATTATGTTTTGACTACTTGTCCCGTTACCCGGCTTGTTCCCCGTTACCCGGTTTGCTACTTGTACCCATTATGAACTTATGTCAGTTATGTGTCATTTTTATTTTTTTATGGGCCATTTATAAACTTAAATTTTTCTCTCCTAAACCTTAAGCCCATCTGGCCCACCACTTTTGAAACCCTAAAAGCCTAAAGCAGTTTCCAATCTCCATCGCCTCACTCCCTCAGTCTCTCACACGATTCCAAAACGCAAACCCTAGATCTAGAGAGAAAAAAATCGCCTCCGTTCATCGCCTCTCACATCTCACTCGATCTCTTGTTATTTTTCTTCTTCCTGTTCGATCTCTTGTTCTTCTTCGCCGTTGACGGTAAGTCGATGAATTTTTATGCCTCTACTTCGCCGATGTTGTTCTTCTTCTTGTTCGATCATCGCTGCTTGCTTCGCCGATGGGATATGCTCTTTTTTTTTTTAGATTGTTTAAGATGAGGATGAACTTTATTTGCTTCAGATTTTGATTTTAAAACGATTTTGATATGTTATAACGTGTAACTTGGGAATCCTCTCTTACTTGTTTCCGCTTTCAGATGAGATTTTTGTAACTCGGGAAGAGTAAGATTTGCCTATTTCTGCCCAAAGAAATTGTGGGTTTGGATGGTTATGTCATATTTATCATAAAGTCTTCTAATTTTCTGGATTTGTATTTCGAATCATGGATCTTAGTGTTCTTAAAGACGAAGTTAGTGATGCTTAGGTTGTTTCCAAGTGAGAGGTCTTGTGTTAAAAACCAACGCTTTTGATTATAGCTTCGAATGGGTTGTTTTTAAAAATCAAACATAGGATAGATTTTGATGTTGGATCTTGTCAAGATGTTGATATTAAAACGATTGGGAACTTGTAATGATCTTTAATTGATATGTATCAACAATGGGATATGCCGTTTGCTTTGATTTTGATGCTCTTGGCTTCAACTTGTATTCGAAATGGTACCTCTGTCTTGTGCTTTCCTGTTTCTTACACGTTATAGCTATATAAAAGCCATTATATGATTGTGATTTCAAAGACATGAAACTTTCTTACACATTATAGCTTTTATTCTTTGTACCTCTGTCTCTTGCTTAGTGATTCACATAAGCTTATTAACAATTTGTTTTATTTCGTAGATGGAGTCACAAAACACAGAATCAAATGCAGACAATGCTGGCCCTTCAGCACCTGCATCACGTGCTGGTGAAACAAATACGGAAGCTCCAACCATGGAATCAGTTGAATCTAAGGTAACTCCTAGACAAAGATCTCTAGCCTGTGATAATTTTTTAAAAACAGAGAAAGGAGATAGCGCAAAGTGTAATCATTGTGGTGATTTAATTAAATATAAATCAGCAAGTGGTGTCAACACTACCAGTATGCTTAAACATGTGAAAAGATGTAAAAAACTTCATCCTGATATTGCAGAAGAAACTATTACTGGTAAAAGATATAAACAATCTACACTGCATCAGAAAAACAAGAATACTGAAACTGTTCCATCCTACTTAGAATTTGACAATGTTGATTGCCGAAAATCTCTAGTTAGGTTTATTATAAAGGATGAGTTGCCTTTTAGGATTGTGGAAAAGGAAGGTTTTAGAGAATTTGTATACACTCTTCAGCCTAGGTTTTCTATCCCTTCCCGTAGGACTATCACTAGAGATTGCATCAGTTTGTTTCTTGAAGAACAGAAGAAGTTGAAACTGTTATTTGAGAAACACAAAGGGAGTGTTTCTCTTACAACTGATACTTGGACATCTGTTCAGAATATCAATTACATGTGCCTAACCGCACATTACATTGATGAAAATTGAAATCTACAGAAAAAAATAATCAACTTTTGTCAAATTCTAAGTCACAAAGGGGAAGTTATAGGGAAAATGCTAGAGAGGTGTTTCGTAGCTTGGGGTATTAGCAAGGTTTTTACAGTTACATTGGATAATGCAAGTGCAAATGATGTTGGTATAAGATTCTTAAAAAGAAGACTTCAGTCTTAGGGAACTAATGTACTTGATGGTCAATTCCTTCACATGAGATGTGGTGCTCATATCCTGAATTTAGTTGTGAAAGATGGATTGGAAGAAAACAAAGCTTCTATTAGCCGAATCCGCTGTGCTGTTAGGTATGTTAGGTCCTCTCCAGCTAGGTTAAACAAGTTTAAAGAGTGTCTTAGTCACCTAAAGCTTGGTGTTACAGTTGGTCTATGCCTTGATGTTGAAACTCGATGGAATTCTACATACCTGATGTTAGAAGCAGCCTGCAAACAGAAGAGAGCTTTTGATATGCTTGAGTTAGAGGATGATAGATACTTACTAGAGCTTGGTAAATCAGATGGTTCACCTCTTGAATCAGACTGGGAGTATGCAAAGGCTTATTTGCCGATTTTGAAGTTCTTCTATGATGCTACCTTGAAAGTTTCATCAACCATGTATGTTACTGGAAATTCTTATTTGAAGGAGGCTTTTGGAGTTGGTTTAATGATTAGGAAGATGGGTTTGAACAAGACTGATCTGAATCAAAGAGAAATGGCTGTTAAGATGAAAGCTAAGTTTGATAAATATTGGGGAGATTTGAATAGCATGAACTTAGTGATTTTTGTTGCTTGTGTTATTGATCCTCGGTATAAACTGAAGTATGTGAGCTGGTTGATTTGAGAAAGTTATGGTTCTGGTTCTGATAGCATAACTGAAACTTTGATTTGGAAAGTTGAAAATGTTGTAGAGCAGATATTTAAGTACTATGAGGAAAAGTTTGATAGTTCTTCAAATCAAACACCAAGTGAGTCTGAAGGAATATACACTTCTTCTCAAGGGATTGGAGAGTCAGCTGAAACTTATGACTTGGATTCTTTGATTGAGCAACATGAAGAAAGCGAAGAAAACAAAGCTTATCAGTCAGAGTTAGAGAGCTACTTAGGTGAAAGTTGTGTTCCTAGGTCAGATCCACACTTTAATGTTCTGCTTTGGTGGAAGAAGGTTGGATCAAGGTATAGGATTCTTTCTCAAATGGCAAGAGATCTATTGGCTATACCAGTCTCATCCATTGCTTCTGAATCAGCTTTTTCCACAAGCGGTCGTGTTATTGATCCTTAACGTAGTTTTCTCACTCCAAGAATAGTTGAAACTTTACTTTGTACTCAAGATTGGATCCAAAGTGAATATGAACCACCAGCTTTGGAAGATCAGTTTGAACAACTTGAAATTATAGAAGAAGGTATGTTTTCTTTTATCAATACTTGTTTTCTTATCCATCACTATTGATTACTAATTGTCTTCTTTTGACAGAGTTTGCAAATTCAATTGAATATGGAAAATTGGTGAAAGGAGTAAGCTTAAATTTGGAGGAAGAAGAATGAATGGTAAGGTTTTAACTTTCAATTATTCTGTGCAGGTTCTGGTTATGATGTGTGTCTAGTGTTTACAGTTCTAGTTTGAACACTTAACTTTGGAAGAATATGGTAAGGTTTTAACTTTGAATTATTCATTCAGTGCTAATAAACAAGTTGTTTTGTTTGCACTTTGCAGGTTTTGATGTAGTGATGTGTGTTTACAATTCTACTTTGAAGATTCATTATGTTTGTCTTTGTCGAGTGTAATATTTTGGCTATGTCATGTGTAATATTATGCAAGTCTGGTTTAATATGTTGGCCATGTCTATCGTGTGTTATTATGTAAGCCAGATTTAAGATTGTACTATTTATTCAGGTTTAAGACTTGGACATTGTTGCCTGTTTTGAAATTTTGAAAACAAGACAGGTAATGGAAAAAGCAAGGCAAGTAATGTAATTATTTGTTGAGCGTACGGGTACGGGTCAAGGTACCCGCAAGTATCAAAAATCTGGGTGGATACCTTGAATCAGCGGGTACCCGTTTTTACGGGTCCAAGTACGGGCCAATATTTTCACTACCCGTACAGGCGGGTCAAGTAGCAAGTCGGCCAAAATAAACGGGTACCCGCCCTGTGCCCAGGCTGAGTTGATATCCACAGTTTTCAGTCACTTCCTACTCCCATAAGTGTAGTTGCGAATTTTTTCTTCTTCGGGACTTTTCTCTCTTTGACAGAATTTTTCTATTTTTCTCCCGAACATAGATTTTTCTCCGGGAAATACTTCTCACTCCTTATAAACGAAACATGGTTGCTATCGACTCTCCTAAGACTCTTAGGCTTTTGTTTCCTTTCGGTTATTATTATTATTATTATTTTTTTTTCGAAAGGGGAAACGCCTTCGAACATGAGTCTTAGGGAGGACGAAAATTACCAGTGGTTAAAGATTTCCAATGCAACTTTTAAGATTGATTTGTTGATACCTCCATAACCGAATCCATCTAGTCTTCCATCTTCTCGAGTGACTGAAAACTGTGTCGTTCCTCCCTCTCCGGCGTTTTTGCACATAAGACAACAAGAGAGGCAAGAGTGAGGTTCGAAAATAATGGCTATGGTTTGGGGTGTGGTACCAACTAAAGATGAACTGGTCATCTAGGATAACAAAGAGTGGTAAAAAAAGGAAAAAATGTCCTAGATGTATGACTCTTTGTCTCGCCTAAAACTTTTGATGAGAAAATTAAATATATATTAAGTTCAAATAAAGTGAGCTAGTATATGACACACCGGGAATTAACCCCGGCGTGGAGTTTTACCCTTTATATCTAAGCCGCAAGTGCACAACACACGAAGTCGTATTTAGGGATTGAATCCACAAGGATAGACGTTGTCGATTTCTAACGAGTTTTAACTTATGTCTAGACGTAAAATATATTTTGGGTTTTGTTACGGTCGTATCTATGAAATCTAAACTAAACTAAGAAGGTTGGTAACTAACTAATTATTTTATCGAGGTTGTGAATCAATTAAACGAAGCGTTGGACAATCGGGAATTTTATAGGGTTTATGGCCGATTTTTACAAGGAAATTTCTAGGATTTCTAAAGCGATTTTTTGTCGACTTTGGGTTCTTGAAATTGGAATACGTACGCTGCGTGTAGTCTACTCCCGTAATCCTACACACCTACTTACTTCAGTACTCGGGCGGTAGCTTTCGTCTCCGTCCGCGCAAGTAGTGAATGATACTCTCAAAGGTCGTTTACGCCCACAATTCTTCCATAAGTATACTTTCGAAATCTTACGACAGCTTTGCTCGTCTACCCTAGGTCAAGCGATTAGATACAGCACTGTCGTGGCTCTAAAACGCAGAATATCAGTTGCTAAGACGGTTAGTCAAGTAACGCATTAACAACAAGGATAGAACGAAGAACCCTAATCGGTATCCAAGACTAAAAACCTAATAAGAATCGAACCATAAATGATGTAAGATTGGAATCTACCAAACTTACGGACACGTGATAATCAAGAGATTACAAGCTTTGTTGCGGAAGTGGGGACGATGGTGAGATGGAAGATGATGGTTTTGATTGACTCTCTCAATCTGTGGGTGATTGACTCTCTCAACCGGTGGACGAACAAGTTATTTGAATCACACAAACAACTTAATTCGTGGCTTCTAAAGAATAGAAGTGAATCGCACACTTATATTCAAAAGAAAATACAATTCTCACAAAGAACACTCTTTGTAGAAAAAAAACGAAAATACTTAGATTTAATTTGATCGAAAGGTGAGTTTTACAATGAGACTATGAGGAGCTTATATACTTCTCAAATAAGACAGAAATAATTATCTAAGAGCCTAAGGACTTGCGCAAATAATCAAACTAGCCGTTAGAGCCATTATGAGCAAATCGGCCTAAATAAGGAAGGTCGAGCTGTGCTTGAGTCTTGATAGCTTGGGGGCGAATGTAGAGTGTCTAGGTACATTCTAACTGCTGCAAGAGAGATTTATTTCGTGATCACACTTCAAGGAAAAGAGCCGTTGGATATTGAAGTCGTGAGACTCAAAATAAGGCAAGTGTAGCTCGAACTTGATCCTCCTGATCAAGTGAGGTTTGGTGCACCATTGGACGTGTGGAATAGCTCCTAGATGATCTCCTGGTTCCCTTGTAAAGTGCTTCAAAATAAAAAAATAACAAAATGAACTAAAAAAATAAAGATTTATTAAAAAACTACTTACCGCGAAAGTCCGATGCCACAAGTCTTTCTCGTTGGCTGGCATGTCCGAGTACTTCTCGTACGGTTTTGCCAACAGGTTGTGGAGCATCCGCAAGACCGCCTTGGTTTTCTCAGGCGACAACTTAAACCTGAAAACATTAAAAAAAAAAAGAAAAGAATTCAGTAGGTTAGGATTCAAAATCTAAATAAATTGAAATAATAATCGGAAATGTAACTTACCAAATCCCATCCTCGAAGTTCGGGTCGAGACGGAAGCAATGGCTCCGGTTCGTCTGCTGGACTAGATCCTCGATCGCAATCCTGTTTCAAGCAGTGGATTGCTGGGAGTCTGCTGCTTGAGTTCCTGAGCTTGATCCGCCAAGAGGCCTAGCCCGAGAACCCCGAGAACGGCGTTCTTGGGAGCCGCCACCCAACTGTAGTGCGTCCTCGTTATTCCTGCAGGAAAAACGTAAAATTGTTAGTACATTGAAATCTAAAACTTCCGAAAATTCAAGAAATTTAAAATTTCCCGAAACGTTCCCGAAAATTTAAAAATCTGTAGAAAATTTCAATAATTCCCAAAAATTTCAATAATTCCCGAAAATTTCAAAATTTCCCAAAAATTTCAAAATTTCACGAAAATTTCAAAAAGTCCCAAAAAATTCAAATATTCCCGAAACTTTCAAAATTCCCTAAACTTTCAAAATTCTCGAAAAATTCAAAACGTTTTCAAAAAACAAATTTTGAAATAATTCAATTAAAATTTTATAAATACTTAAAATTATAAAAACGTTTTTAAAAATCAATATTTATAAAAAAAAAACGTTTTTAAAAATCAAAATTTATGAAAACGTTTTACATATTGTATAAAAACATTTTTATATAAGTTTTATTTTTTATACTAATTATACATATCAAAAATTCTAAAATTCCAAATCTACATTAAACAATTTACATCTAACAACCATAATTAAAATTCCAAATATACATCTTAACACCTCTAATTCCACAACTACTTAAAAATCTAAATCTAGCCATCAAAATCTAAATCTAACCATAAAAAAACTTACATGTGAGGGAGGGAGAGAGGTCGCCGGTGAGAGGGACTGTATCGCCGGAGGGAGATAGAGGAATCGCCGGAGAGAGAGAGAGAGAGAGAGAGAGAGAGAGAGAGAGAGAGAGAGAGAGAGAGAGAGAGAGAGAGAGAGAGAGAGAGAGAGAGAGAGAGAGAGAGAGAGAGAGAGAGAGAGAGAGAGAGAAGAAGAAGAAGAAGAAGAAGAAGAAATGAAGAAGAAGAAGACGGTTCGATTTATTAAATCAAACCATTTTCGATGGATCTATCCGTCAGATGCTTAAAAACATTTCGTTTACGCGGTTAAAATTCCCGCGGTCACGAAATTTACCCTAAATCTGTCGGAAATCCGTCGGAAATATACGGTATATTCCCTGCATGTGTTTCTATTTGCGAGTTAACATACACGTGTCCAAGTGTCCAGATCCGTCGGAAATCCGTAGAAAATTTCCGACGGATTTTCGACGGATTTAGGATAAATTTGGGGTTTAGGGTATGGGGATATTCTTTAATAGTCCTAAATGTACACGTTTCATTCAAAAAAATAGTAAATTCATCAATGATAAAGACTTTGTAAGACTTTATAACTTTTACAAGATACCTATACATTTCTCATAACATCTCTATACCTTATACTAAAATTTATACTAACACCTTTATCAAACTTTATAAAATATATAACACATTTTTAATTTGAAATTTGACAAGTTCAAACTATTTTATATACATCATATAAGTATTTGTCTACAATTTCAACAAAAAACCTAACCCTATACCCTAAACCACATTTTTTGGAAAGTCGTCGGAAATCTGTCGGAAATTTCCGACGGGTTTCCGACGGATTATTGAACATAGGGTTTTATACACGTTTACCTCGTTTACAAATCCGAAAATCAATAAAAAAAAATTCTAAGTATACTTCCATCAGAAATTTCCGACGGATGTTGAAACCCCGGCTAAAACTGAATCACCCCGGCTAAAACTGGATTCGTATCGACATTCTCCCAGCTAAAACTAAATCCCCCCGGCTAAAACTTAATCCGTCGGAAATTTCCGACAGAAGTATACTTAGCATTTTTTTTTGAATTTTCGGTTTTGGAAACGAGGAATATAAGTAAATCAAATGTCTAAGTTTATAAATCAAATGTAATATATTACACATTACATATCTAGTACAAATATAAGTACATATTTTACAATGCAAAGTTTATAATTAAAACTACTATGAATCTGATGATGAGTTATCTAATTCTGCTGAATCGGTAGTTTCCCCAACGTTCATTATATATGAAAGTTTAAACAAGGCAATTAAAACACTTACATAATCTCGTAACCAACGTCCAAATTGTTCCTGTTTGAGCTCGATTAGCTCGTCCTCTGTTTTGTGCGGACATGAAAAACGTTGATAAGCCATATACAATCTGTGACATTGAAGCGATCACCATGTTAACATATATATAATCAAGGACCCAATAAGTAATTAATAATTTGATTTAATATAATACCTCTCATATTCTTCAATTCCGTCGCAGTTTGTGAGAATATACATATGCAAATGATCCCGCTCCTGTGATGAAAGTTTCTGCTTCTTGCCTTTTCCACTAAGTCATCCAATCCCTAAGAATATATGAGGAACATCGACCGGATAGAAAGGTAGTACGCCTCCGTCTTCATGTCGAGCTGTTCTACGACTCTTCGTTTTGACTTATGATGGAAATTAGAACTCGGAAAAATGTGAGGTTTCTTCATTGATGCTCTGTGCGAAAATAGAACCCTCCACTCTGCTCAAAGTTTTCACTTCTTTAGATGAAACATATACCGTTCGAAAGGATACATCCAACGGTACTGAACCGGGCCCCAAGCTCTGCTTCTCGAGGGAGATGAATTGTTAGATGTTCCATAACATCAAAGAAGGAAGGCGGAAATATCTTCTCCAAATTGCAAAGGATTACAGGTATATCATCTGCAAGATTGCGGATACCGTCTGATGTAAGAGAGCGAGAACATATATCTCGGAAAAAGGCACCAATCCCTGCAAAATATGGATAACAAAATTAATTTAATGCTTGTACCTGCAATTGTTTGGTGGACATTACGTGGTAGAAGACATGCAAAGGCAAATGGAAGGAGGCGATGCATCACCACATGGCAATCATGACTCTTCATCCCAGTAAACTTCCCTTCTCCATGATCAACGCAGTTCCGAAGGTTAGATGCGTATCCGTCCGGGAATCTAACACTTTCGGCAATCCAGTCAAAAAACTCGGCCTTTCAAGGTTCATCCAAACGAAAAGTCGGGACTGGAGGCTTCCTGTTCCCTGTCACATGTAGTGCTCTACGAGAACAAATGTCTGGCAAGTCCAATCTAGAGTTCAGATTGTCCTTCATCTTCCCTTGGACATTAAGAACAGTTTTCATAATGTTGTCGAAAACATTTTTCTCAATGTGCATGACATCCATATTATGCCTCAAAAGATGGTCCTTCCAATAAGGCAAATCCCAGAAAATACTCCTCTTGTCCCAATTATGAACTTTGCCACAACCATCAACAGGATGATGCCCGTTACCACCACAATCAACGGTCCTCTCTGCACCAAAATCTCTGAACTGAGTCAACAAATACTCACCATCTAACTCAGGAGGTGGACCATCAAATACTTTCCGGTTCTTCTTAAACAATGTGGTGCTCCGACGATAAGGATGATCGTTAGGTAGGAATCGCCTATGATAATCAAACCAAGACGTTTTGCGTCCGTGCTTCAATTGGAATGTATTAGTGTTATCTTGACAGTACGGGCACGATAACCTTACGTGCGTTGTCCATCCTGATAACATGCCATATGCTGAAAAATCGCTAATGGTCCACATAAGTACCGACCGCATGATCAAATTATGCTGACAAGAAACATCAAACGCCTCAACACCTTGGTCCCATAACATTCGCAACTCATAAATCAATGGCTGCAAAAGCACATCAAGTGATCTCTTCGGAAGCTCTGGTCCAGGAACGAAAATGCTAAGGAACAAGAACTCCCTCCGCATGCACAAAGATGGCGGCAAATTGTAAGGTGTTACAATTACTGGCCACAAAGAATATTGTCTGCCGTGCTTCCCAAAATGGTTGAAACCATCGGTACATAATCCAAGGTATACGTTCCTCGCCTCATACGCAAAGCTGGGATACAATGATTGAAAATGTTTCCATGCTCCTGCGTCTGACGGATGGGCGATTTCTCCATATGGTGTATGCTCTGCATGCCATCTCATTGCTCCCGCTGTGCGCTCTGACTGATATAACCTTTTCAATATGTCTGTTAACGGCAAATACCACATCCGTTTATATGGCACCAGCACTCTTCCACCTATTACCTTATACCGAGGTTTGCGACAAGAACAACATGTCGAATGGTATGCGTCCTCTCTCCAGTAGGGCATACAGTTGTCTATGCATACATCTATCATCTGATACGGCAATCCTAGACCTTGAACAAGTTTCTGTATCTTATAGTATGATGCCGGTGCAAGATTATCTTCTAGCAAAATGTCTTTCACAAAATCAGCGATTGCATCCACGCACTCCTCAATCAATATGAAATCCATCTTTATACCCATCATCCTAGTTGCAGTTGATAAAGGGGAATGTCCACCTCTACACCCATCATATAACGGATGTTTAGCGGCGTCTAACATATCATAGAATCTCCGAGCTTCTAAGTTAGGTTCTTCTCCTCTATCTCCATACTCAGCAACCGATGGTATGCTTTCACGAAATGCATCGTTCACCATCTCAACATGACCTACAGTACTTTCTACTTCCATTGCAGGTTCTTCTAAGATAGCGTTATCCCCAATATATTGTTCTCTAGTACTACCATAATTATCCACCATTGTATCATTTTCTCCGTGATAATACCAAATCTTGTAACCCGGCATAAACCCATAACAATACATGTGTGACCATACTCATCTATCACGATTAATATACGATTCCCACAATTAGTACAAGGGCAGTAGATTTTACCAGTTTTTTTCACTTTCTTCTGCTTACCCGCAAATGCCATGAATTCCTGCAGACCTTCTTTGAATTCCTCCGTAACTAGGCACGTGTCCGAAATTTGATGAGGCTTTTCCATCCATGATCGAAAATAATTGTAAAAATCTGAAGAAGACATTATCGTAAGGAATTAGATAAGAGAGGTTTTTTTTTGTGGTTGTGATTGTAAATGAAAGGGTGGATACGTTTTTATAAGGAAAATTGGCGCGTTTTCCGATGTATGCAACATAGATATTATCGATGTCGGCAAGATGTTGGCAAGGTCACCATCTGTCGAAAATCCGTCGGAAACTGTCCGATGGATGCCCGTCGTCGAAACGCCATCGGCAACATGTCTGCAACATCAGCATTTGTCGGAAAGCCGTCGGAAATCCGTCGGAATTGATCCAACGGATTGTTGTCGTTGGAAATCCGTCGAAAATTTCGGACGGATACGATTTTCCGAAGGATTTTCGACGGATGGTGTCCTACCCCTGCATAATATTCATAACAAATTAATAAATAAATACTAAATTATTGTATAAAGTATTTAAAAATTAATATAATAATTGTACCTGTAATTGTTTCGTGGACATTACGTGGTAGAAGACATGCAAAGGCAAATGAAAAGAGGCGCTGCATCACAACATGGCAATCATGACTCTTCATCCCAGAAAACTTCCATTCTCCATGATCAACGCAGTTCTGAAGGTTAGATTTCCGATAGTTTTTTGACTATTATCCGTCCGGGAATCTAACACTATAGGAAATCCATTTAAAAAACTCGGCCTTTGAAGGTTCATCCAACCGAAAAGCCGTGACCGGAGGCTTCCCGTTCCCTGTCACATGTAGTGCTCTACGAGACCAAATTTCTGGCAAGTCCAATCTAGACTTTAGATTATCCTTCGTCTTCCTTTGGACATTGAGAACGGTGTTCATAATCTTGTCGAAAAATTCTTCTCAATGTGCATGACATCTAGATTATGCCTCAAAAGATGGTCCTTCCAATAAGATAAATCCCATAAAATACTCCTCTTGTGCCAATTATGTACGTTGCCACAATCATCAACAGGATGATGCATGTTACCACCACAATCAACGGTCCTCTCTGCACCAAAATCTTTGAACTGAGTCAGGAGGTGGACCATCAAATACTCGACAGCTCTTCCTAAACAATTTGGTGCTCTGACGATAAGGATGATTGCTTCGTAAGAATTGCCTATGACAATAAAACCAAGACGTTTTGTGTTCGTGCTTCAATTTGAACGCATATGTGTTATCTTGATAGTAAGGGCACGATAACCTTCTTTGTGTTGTCCATCAGGATAATATGCCATATGTTGTAAAATCGCTAATGGTCCACATAAGTACCGACCGCATAACAAAATTCTGCTGACAATAAACGTCAAACGCATTAACACCTTCCTCCCATAACATTCGCACCTCATAAATCAATGGCTGCAAAAACACATCAAGTGATCTCTTCGGATGCTCTGGTCTAGAACGAGAATGCTAAGGAATAAGAATTTCCGTCTCATGCACAAAGATGGCGGCAAATTGTAAGATGTTACAATTACTAGCCACAAAGAATATTGTATGTCATGCTTCCCAAAAAGGTTGAAACCATCAGTAAATAATCCAAGGTATACCTTCCTCGCCTCATACGCAAAATTGGGATACATTGATTGAAAATGTTTTTATGCTCCTACATCTAAGGGATGAGTGATTTCTCCATCCGTTGTATGCTCTGCATGCCATCTCATTACTCTCGATGTGCGCTCTGATTGATATAACCTCTTCAATCTCTCTGTTAACGGTAAATACCACATCCGTTTATATGAGACTGACACTCTTCCACCAGTTTTCTTATAACGAGTTTGCAACAAAAACAACATGTCGAACGCTTTGCGTCCTCTATCCAGTAGAGCATACAGTTGTCGATGCATACATCTATCATCTGATACAGTAATTCTAAACCAACAACAAGTTTATGTATCTCATAGTATGATGTCGGTGCAAGATTATCTTCTGGCAAAATGTCTTTCACAAAATCAGTGATTGCATCCACGCACTCCTCACTCAAATTGAAATTCGTCTTCATACCCATCATCCTAGTTGCAGCTGATAAAGGGGAATGTTCACCTCTACACCCATTATATAACGGATTCTTAGCAGCGTCTAACATATCAAATAATATTTGAGCTTCTAAGTTAGGTTATTCTTCTCTATCTCCATACTCAGCAACCGATTGTATAATTTCACGAAATGCATCGTTCACCATCTGAACATGAACTACAGTTTCTACTTCCATTGCAGGTTCTTCTAAGCTAGCGCTATCCCCAATGTACTGTTCACTAGTATTAGCATAATCCACCATTGTATAATTTTCTCCATGATAATACCAAATCTTGTAACCCAGCACAAATCCATTACAATACAGGTGTGACCATACTTCATATATCCCGATAAATCAACAATTCTGACAATTGGTACAAGGGCAGTAGATTTTACCATGTTTTTGCTTTCTTCTGCATACCCGCAAATTCCATGAATTCATGCATACCTTGTTTGTATTCCAACGTAATTAGGCCCGTCTCCGGAATTTGATTAGACTTGTCCATCCATGATCGAAAATAATTATAAGGATATGAAGAAGACATTTTGGTAAGGAATTGTAGATGAGAGGTTTTTGTGATTGTAAATGAGAGAGGGTGGATACGTTTTTATAAGGAATTTGTGCGCGCTTTCGACGGATTTTCGACGGTAATAACGTCTATATTCAAACGGCTATATTATTTCAATCGGCTACAATATCCGTCTAAAATCCGTCAGAAATATACCGACGGACACATGTCGTCGAAAAGCCGTTGGAAATTTCCGACGGCGACTATTTTCCGACGGAATTCCGACGTATGTTATTCTCGTCCAATTCCCGTCGAAAATCTGTTGGAAATTACCAACGGATTAAGGCCGTCAAAAATTCCGTCAGAAAGGACCCTGTTTTCTTGTAGTGGGAGGCCAAGAACTGAGTGGTCAGGAGGAATGAGAGGTTACTGCTCCTATGTCCCGACCGAAGCTCAGTGATTTGGAGAAGTCGGGATCTAGGAAATGTAACCCACACAGGTACCCGAAGCAAGGAGTCAGTCAGCGAGACCTCCCCGACAGCCCGGTCCTTAATATCAAGGGAACCGGGCCAGGTATGAATATGGTTTAAGCGGGAACACTATTCAAATTTCCCTCTAATCGACAATTGGAATATGCGCATGTCCAAATCAATACCCATACCTCTATAAACCCATGAAATCAGCATTTTATGCCTAATGCTTACACATGTCAGGTGATAGCGACCACTCACGGAGCTCAAGGAAGGATGACTGTATGGAGATGACCATACGGCGTATGAACCGCCGGACTCGAATCGTACACTGAGAACGAAAGGGACACACCAAGGCTCGGTCTCGCATCTGGCAGATAATGCCAAAGAAAGTAGGTGAAGGAGACAAACGCATGACGTAATCAACGGGTTCGAACCGAATCTCAGTCGGATCTCGAACCGACCCGCTAACCCAACAATCTGGAACCCGACCCGGTATACTAACCCGGGCAAGGTAAAACTCTATAAATACTCAGCCCTTTCCAACGAGAAAGGGGTTCAATCCTTCAAGCTCTTCTTGCCTCATAATATATCTCTAGATACTTGTGAGTAAGAAGGCGATTCCCTCGGCTCTCGTCTTACTCCGAGACTTCGATCCTTTCTCCTTTCATTTTCGTTCACTTTCCGATAACTCCACGGCGGTTCCTAAACCGTGGAGCGTCACCACCCCTAAAATCTTTCTTTCTTTCTTTCCACTTCAAAGAGCTCACCTACAAAGGTCCATTGTGGATCCATCCTTTTTTAAGGACCCACGGTCCACTATTCCTTTTTGTTTTCCGATCGTTCTTTCTTCTCTCCGACTCACCACTATGTGGTCTTTTCTTATCGTTTTCTGATTTGGGTGTCGGAGTGTCTTTAGAAAACACACCACCATCGTTTTTTCCAAATCTTCACGTCGTTTGTTCGTTTTGTAGGAGACTTGTCCCCAAAAGGACTAAAAACCCCTAAACAATAATAATTTAGAAGTATTCAATCTTACCATTTACATTTCTAAGTTTTATTTTTGTTGATGCATATATATATATCAATATTATGTTAACTTTTCAAGTAAAAAACTAATGAACCATGACTTTTGAAAAATATAACACATTTTCAACCCAAAAACATTGAAATAATTATTTATTGTTATCTAAATCTTTTCTATCTGCCAGATAATACTTTGCAAAGTGAATAGATACGTATAATGGATCAAGTTGTCAAGCGGGGTGGATACACGTGCCCCAGTATGAATTGTTGGAACTCGTTTTTGACTCGCGTGCGGTGAGTCCAGTCGAATCGAGTTCGGACTTGGGTGAATGTTGGTTCGGGTAGATGGGTCTTGATACAATAACCCATTTTTTGCATCAAATTATTATTTATGTAATTGATCACTACATAAATTATATACTTGGTCCAAAAGTAATAATAAATAATTATCATCATTATTTGAGAATCGATGTGGTCAATTCTATAACATCTTCTTCTCCTTTATTACCAAAAATTAATTTGGTAATTAATTGTGCATTACTCCTAGAAAATGGAGACCACAAAAGTTTTGTGACTCCTCTCTCATTATATATATATATGAACAATCTCTCATATGAAAGAATCCTCTCATCACTTTCTTTTCTTCTCTTTTCTCATGGTTTTTTCTCCATGAGAGTACAACACAGTAAAAATGGTTCGAAAGCTTATGATTTTGGGTGATGCGAATCATAAGAAAAATGCAGTTGTATCCTA
The DNA here is from genome assembly GCA_030161315.1 of Eutrema japonicum. Taxonomy (NCBI): domain Eukaryota; kingdom Viridiplantae; phylum Streptophyta; class Magnoliopsida; order Brassicales; family Brassicaceae; genus Eutrema; species Eutrema japonicum. The sequence continues at coordinate 16,913,425 of BSQW01000012.1, read as the reverse complement.
GGATTCGAAACGCTATGCAACCGTCACACTACGAGGCGTTTTCAGAATTAAGGAAAGAGTGTCTCGCCTCTGCAAATCCGTTCTTCCCCAAATTCTTGTATCGGTATCATTTTAATATTATGATCATCGATTTATTTATGTATTTTACTTAGCAAATTTATCAGTTTGCCCTATTGTAGAATATGCGTTCCTACAATCTTAATTCTGAAAATTTTCGTTTATGTATTACATAACGAAAACTGATTTTTTGTGAAGTGTTTTTGTTATAAAAACAGGAATATGGATCTTCAATCTGTCTACGATCAATTTTTTTTGGATCCGTTTCAGGTTATTTTGGTTATGAAATTTGATGTTTATTCAACAGAAATTCAGAAAGTATCTCCCAATTTATTTATAATTTTTCCAGCTTTGTTAATAACTGGAAATTTTTTTAAAGATCTGAGACAATTTATTCGAATTATGTTATTTGTTTTTATAAAAATAAATAACGAACAATTAAAAAGTTTATATTATTACTTTGACACATGTCACGATCTAAATTACCTATTTTTTTATATTTAACACTTTTTATTTGGTAGTTTTTATTTTTCTCTTACTTTAATTTTTTAATATTATTAGTTTTCATTATATAAAATACATTTCTTTTTCCTTTTTTATTATTTTATTTGGTATTTTTTTAATTTTTATGTTACTTTACTTTTTCAATGTTAGTAGTTTCCATTATATAAAACACAATTTTTTTCTTCTTTTTTTAATTTCTTTAAAAAAAGAAATAACTAACAATTAAAAAATTTATATTATTGACACATATCGCGATCTAAATTAACAATTAGAAAATTTAACTTATTGAGAATCAGATAGAGATCCTTTAGACTTTTAGTCTATGCACTTTGTTAGCTTTTATTTAAAAGCAACATTTATTTGTGGTGGTGTTGTTTGGTTATTGAGTGTTACTTAACATTACTACAGTGATTGCATGAATTACTACGGTGATTAGCTCATCCAATTAGTATTTTTTTCATATGAAGAAGTAAGAAACATCATTAAAACCAAAAAAGAAAAGTTAGAAGCATTGTAGTTATAATTGAGTTAGCTTCTGTATCGTTTATTGTGGCGAGCAAGTTGGTACTAACATTGTGTGTATTTTGGGTTTTCGTTTATACAAGATGTCTTACAAAACCTAGTATGATTAATATTAAGATTAAAAATATGATTAGATTAAAACATGAATATTTTAGTTATTTTTTTAATAAAAATATTTAGATGGAAATGTAAATTTAGATGTAAACGACCAAACAAATTAAGTTTCATTTAGATGCATTATCCAGATGAACTACCCAAAATGAAAACTAACATCATTCATATGAATTATGTAGATGAAGCATTTAAATAGTGCATTTGGATGCAAATGTCAGATGAGGAAACATGACCAGAACCGAATTGAAACTTATAAATACTATTATTGCCTATTGGCCTAATTAAACTAGAAAAGTGAAAATAGGAACACAAAAACTTTACTTTTGAACAAAAAATCATTAATGACACTTGAATTTATTTTTATTTTTTTAATAAAAAAACGTACTACAAAATTATGTTGTTATAATTAAGAAATTTAGTACTCCCAATTTTTAGAGTTTTTTGTTTGTTCTACCAAATATATATGCAAATTTTTCAGCTATTTTGATCCAGCAATAATTAAAAGAGTTTTGCTGGTCAAAGAAGTTCAAAAACCTCATCCATAGACACACAGATTTTAAAGTTAAAACATTAGTTAATTTTTTCTTTTTTGATTTGTTTTTAAATTGTTTATTAAATGATGATAGTATAAAATATGTTTTCTTAAACTGCACCATTTTAACTAGAAAAACCTATATTTTGAGACAAAGGTATAGAACTCGAGCCCCAATAGTCATCACGAGTTTCAAGTTGATGGGCTTATCAGAGCTAAGGTACTTTGAAAAACGATTATTGGCACGATGGATGACATTTTCGGCTTAGTGCTATCTTGATGGTTAAAGGGACAACGTACGGCAACAAGAACCAAGTGAAGAAAGACAGAGAAGGTAACGAAGAAGTCCCAGGAATTGTTCTTTATCTTGGGTCAAGACAGTCAACATTACCGAAAAATATGTTAAACTAATTCATCTCCTTAAAGGCTCTTAATCACTATAGCAGCACATACCACCAAGTGTTTTTAATATTGATAAAAAAACTAATGCCATTACCAAAAAAAAGAAGAAAAAACGAGATACGGATAAAGTGGATAAACAGCCATGGAAATCCTAATAAATATGGTTTGTGTCGACACTGAAAAGAAAATTCAAAAAACTCAGAAACTGAAAAGAAAATTCAAATGACAAAATAAAGAAACACGCTCAAGAAGAAAGCTGAGGGAGCGGGTTTAGCCAGCGTGGGAGCACGTACTGTGAAAAGTAGAGAGTATGATCAATACCACCAAACTCATTATTGGCATAAAGTTCATAGACGGAGTCCATATACTCTTTGCAACCGCTAAGTGTCATGATGCAACCATCCATAGACTTGTTCTCCTCATCTTCCGATAATGACTCTTCTTTGTGAAGACCAAACTTGTGAGTCCTCAAGTTTAACAAGACCAGACCGTTCTTGTTCCTACTCCACATGTATATGATCTCGGAGTTGAAAGGATGCATCAGCACAGGGAAATAATCAGCACCGAACCCGACCAAAGACGACTTGGTGTTGAGTTTCCAGGACAGTTGCCATGACTGAGAGGATCATTATCCGCATACTTGACCAATCTCCAAACCCTGATTGTACGGCCTCCATTCTCACCGAAAACGTTGCAATACATTACGAATCCTGCGGAGGTTGTGATTGTTCTCTTGAAACGTTGTTTACGTTCAAATCACTTGAAACCAGGAAAAGGTATAACACGACACTCAAGATTAGCATCACCTCCACTGAAGAAATCATAGGATACAACATAATTTGCGTCAATGTCGTTACAAGCCGCAGCAAGCCAGTGAAGAACCCCATTCAAAGGAACCGAATACTTGAGCTTAGACCAGATCAAGGGACGAAGACAACGCACCTTTTCGGTTTTCCACAATCTTGTTTCCGAGGAATATATCATAAAAGTGAGCGCTTTAGATCCACCAGATGGGGCCAACACCCAGACAACTTTTTAACTCGCAACAATACCCTTTTCCATCTTTGTGACAAGTCCAGTGTCGCTAAAAAATGTATTCTCCTGTAACCTCACAACATCAAAAGCCGAAAGATGTGGAGGAAGAGGGATTCTTAGCCATTGTTGCAAGAAGGGAGTACCAACATGATACATGGGTGATCCTTCGCTGGTTTCGGTGTAAATCAATACCAATCCATCGGTGCAGCTCAAGACCGAAGTCTTTCTCACTGTCGTCTCCGGATTGTAACGCATCAAAGAGCCTAGGGAATTGGTAAGTCCCCATCTGTGACATCCATGGTGTCCAATGATTTCCAGCGAAAGTAAGTTGTTGTTCCTTCTGTTCATGATCGACCACGACACAGAGGAGGAGGAGGAAGAGTTCAGAGACTCGTAGAAATCTCGGAAGAAGTCGGAATCGATCATCGATTTCCATTCTTTGCATACCGATCTGAATCTAGCGATCCTCTTCAATGAAAATCGAGAACATGATTTTCATCAACGCTTCCTCCGGAACCACCAATTTTCTTTTCTTCTTCTCCATTCCAGATCTAGGTTTAGGGTTCATTCTCTAATCACAGGATCTCTCTCTGCCTTCATTTAAATATCAAAAAAAAAAAAACCTTGAACAGTTCAACTATGATCTGTCCGCACGATTTGGCCGGCCCGCTTGTGCACGTACCTTTTGTTTTTGTTTTTCCGGACTAAACTAGATTCATATATCCACATATATGCGGATCTTTAATTTAATATTATTATAATCTATAAAAAAAAACTAAAAACCAACAAATAAAAAGAAAACATAATTAAATTATTGGAGAATTAAAAATTTAGAGCATATTTTGGAAACTATCGTTCCTTTAGTATTTAATTACAGATTATTATCCTTTTAGTATTTATATTAATCCAATTTTACTTTTTAAATAATAATAGTTATAAAAAAATTTACTTTGATTTAAAAAAGAAAGAAAAAAACTGGATTACCAAAACCCAAAATCATATCTCTACGCGACTTGAAAAAAAAAAGAAAGGGAGAATTGGATTTACCGTCGCCTCTCCGATATCGGAGTTAACGTCGCCTCTCCGCCTCCTCCGGTAAGTGAAATTTCCTCTTCTTCCTCCGCCTGTCCGCATCGCCTCCTCCGCCTCCTATGGGATAAATTATGCTCATAGGGTTTTAGAATGGGAGGATAAATCGATTTAGGGATTTCATCATTTGGGTTTAACTCTTGCTCTGCCTATTTCATCTTCTTTGGTTTCGTATAATTCTAAGTGTTTTCATGTGTTAAGTGTCGATTGTGTTCAATTGTGTTATGTGTGTATCTCTAAAAATTTAGGAATTACAAGCACTCTTTCTTCAATTGTGTTCTGTGTGTATCTGCCGATTTAGGAATTACAAGCACTCTTTCTTCAATTGTGTTATGTGTTTACTCATGTTTCTGTGTGTGTGTGTGTATTGTGTTTCTGTGTTTCACACACAGTATACTTTCTGTGTGTATTGTGTTTACTCATGTTTCTGTGTGTGTGTGTTTATCAAAGGAGCTGTTTGAGAAACCCTTCTTCCAATCTGTGGCTAGAGCTTGTTAGAGAACAACAGTAAACAAAGAAGATGAAGAAATCGTCAATGTCATTCTGTTTATTTCTGTTACAATGAATGTTCACATACACATTGTTTATATACATGTGTGTTCCGGTTTATATCATAACCGATCTAAATCCTCTAAACCAATATACTCTAATATTCCCCCTCAAGATGGCAAGTAAATTGAACTTAGTGCCATCTTGCTAATAAGAGAAAGAAACTGAATTGGAAATAGAGGTTTGGTAAACACATCCGCAAGTTGGTCTGCAGAACGAATATGAAGAGTCTTGATTAGACCACTGATGATTCTGTCTCTGACAATGTGGCAGTCTAGATCAACGTGTTTCGTTCTCTCATGAAAGACAGGGTTGTTAGCTATATGATTTGCTGCAGTTGAGTCACAATAAAGGGCAACTGGATTATGTTGAGGTGCCTGTAACTCAGTAAGTAGATTTACTAACCAACTAACTTCTCTGACAGCATATTGCATTGCTCTGTATTCTGATTCAGCAGAGGAAAGAGAGACTGTAGGTTGCTTTTTGGATTTCCACGAGATAAGTGAAGAACCCAAGAACATGCAGTATCCTGAAGTTGATCTTCTTGTATCAGGGCATGATGCCCAATCTGCATCTGTGTATGATTTCAAAACTAGATCAGATTCCGCAGAATAGAATAAGCCAAGCCCAATTGTACCTTTAAGATATCGAAGGACTTTATAAGCTGCTTGTAGATGCGAGTTCTTTGGGGCAGAGGCAAACTGACACAGTTTGTTTACAGCATATGTGATATCTGGTCTGGTGATGGTTAAATACATCATTCTCCCAATCAATCTTCTATATAATGCTGCATCCTCAAGAACAGGTTCTTCTGAGTCTTGAACTAATTTGGTGCTTGGATCCATTGGAATGGTGGACGGTTTACAAGCTAGCAAACTAGCATCTTCTAGTAACTCCAAGACATATTTTCTTTGACATACAGAGATGCCCTTTTGTGATCTTGCAATTTCAAGACCAAGAAAATATTTTAAATTGCCTAAGTCTCTCAGTCGAAAAGCAATTTTCAAATCACATTTCAACTGCTCCACTTCTGAATCAGCATTGCTTGCAATGATTATATCGTCTACATAAACCAAGACAGCAACATATTTACCATTGATATTCCGGAGGAACAATGTATGATCTGCTTGAGATTTTTGAAAACCAAGAGACATCAAGGTAGTGCTGAATTTCAGAAACCATTGTCTTGAAGCTTGCTTCAAACCGTAGAGAGATTTCTTTAATCTGCAAACTGCATTAGGAGGCAGAGTTTCCCCCTGTTTTGGGGTATAACCAGGTGGTAATCTCATGTATATTTCCTCATCTAGGTCACCATTCAGAAAAGCATTGGAGATATCCAGTTGAGTTAAAGTCCAACGTTTTGCAGCAGAAACGGCAAGCAGAGTTTTTACCGTGGTCATTTTTGCGACTGGAGAATAGGTATCTACGAAATCTACTCCTTCTTGCTGAGTATATCCTTTAGCAACTAGTCTCGCTTTATATCTTTCCAAACTTCCATCTGCATTCATTTTCAGCTTGTATACCCATCTGCATCCTATGGCATGTTTATCATGTGGTAGGGAACATATATCCCATGTTTGGTTACTCTCGAGTGCAACTAATTCTTCATTCATAGCCTGTAACCACTCAGGAAACTTTTGAGCTTGACTGAATAATGTCGGTTCAGGGTGGAGAGTTAGAGCACATATGTATGCCTTATAATCATCAGAGAGACTTTCATAAGACATATAAGCTGCAAGAGGATAGGGGATATCCGTCTCTGTCACATTACAGTAGTATTCTTGTAGGTAAGCAGGGAGTTTAGACATTCTTTTAGTTCCTTCTGTCTCAATGTCACGATTATCGGGAACTGAACTATCATTCATAGCAGTACTTTTATTGACGGTGATAGGAAATGTATCATCAATAGTGGAAGAACTATTTTGACCTTTGGCAAGAGGGAAGATGTCTTCATGAAACACCACATTTCTGGATATGTATGTTTTATTGGTCTCCACATCCAATAATTTGTAACCTTTGTATCCTGCAGGATAGCCAAGGAAAATGCAAGGTCTTGATCGTGGTTGGAACTTATGCCGATTCTTTGAAGAAGTGGAACAATAGGCCAGGCATCCAAACACACGAATTCCATTGTAATTAACTTTTTTGGAGGTCAGAACTTCAAAAGGAGATTTATTCAGTAGGAAGGGAGTTGGTAATCTGTTGATCAAGAAGACAGCAGTGAGCACACAGTCTCCCCAATGTTCTGGTGGTACCTGAGATTGAAACATAAGAGATCTGGCAACATTCAAGATATGCTGGTGTTTTCTTTCAACCACTGAGTTTTGCTCTGGAGTTTCTGGACAAGAATGGAATGATTCCTTTCTTTTTGTATAGATCCACAAATCTTAACTCTGGAGCATTGTCAGATCGTACACCTTTCACTACAGCCTTGTACTGTATTTCAATCATCTTAAAAAAATCAGGAAAGATAGTGAGGACTTCATCTTTGGTTCTGAGAAGATAAATCCATGTGACTCGGCTGTGATCATCAACTATTGTGAGGAAGTACCTATAACCTTCAACAGTAGATACAGAGAAAGGACCCCAAATATCGATATGTAGAAGATCAAAAACATTATCACATCTTTTGTTCTTGGAGACAAAAGGAAGGCATTTTTGTTTTGCAAGAGGGCAAACAGCACAGTGAAATGAATCTTTATTCCTTTGTTTTAAACCAAGTACAGATGTAATAGAATCTGTTTTTGACATAGATGGATGTCCTAATCTATTGTGCCATAAGGCTGAATCAACAACTACATTTGAATATGAAGCAAACTGATTTGTTGACTTCTCTGTTATAGATGTTGTCTCAAGCACATATAGATTCGATATTTGCTCACCCTTCCCAATCATCAATCCCCTGATAGGATCATGTATCATACAAGAAGACTGATCAAACAAAACTCTGTAGCCCAAATCTTTTGTTAATTGACTGATACTGAGTAGATTCAATCGAAAATCTGGAATATACAGAACATTGTTCAAAACCAGATATTCATTCAGCTTAATCTTGCCTATGCCTGCAATTCTGACTCCCAATCCAGTAGGTAGAGTAACTGAGTTGTTCAAGGAAGCACATAATTCAATGAACAAAGTTTTATCATGTGTAACATGATGTGTAGCACCACTGTCTACTATCCAAGAATTGGAGTTCAAAGCATTTTCCGTGGCTCTCAAGATGCCTACAAAGCATACTGTAGAGTTAGAAAAAGCTATACCTGGAAGAGCAGTGATTGTCCCACCAGAAGAAGAAGCCACACAATTCATTTGAGTGTTCTGAGGTTGAAGTTGTGTATTGAAATATGCTATCACTCCTTGGATTTGATCCTTGCTGAGAGTGTTGATCATGTTTGAAGCTGAGTTCTCATTAATAGAATCTGGCAATCCTATATGAGCCACAACTGGTTTGACATATCCAGTCTTATTTGCTGTGTAAGACGATCTTTCATTCAGTTGTTTCTGCTTATGTTTGAAGCTGGGTGGATAACCGTGAATCTTGTAACAAGTATCAACAGTGTGTCCATTATATCCACAGTGAGTGCAGATAGGTCGGGGTTTGGTGGAGTTAAGCTGAGCTGCATTTATAGATGTCATTTCAGAAACAGAAATGTTGAAGGCTGATGCATTTTGAATAGGAAGGATATTTCGCTGACTGTGATCTTGATCCAGGAGGTTGTAGACCTCAGAAAGTTCAGGGATATGCTTCTTCATGATAATTTGGCTTCTAATGGTGGCATATGAATCGTTTAAGCCGGCCAAGAACTTTATCATTTTAGCATGTTCTGCCTTAATCTCTGTTGCTTTGCAGCATGTGCAGTTTCGACATGTTTCAACACAATTTGCTCCATCCAATTCATCCCAAAAAGTCTTCAGCGTTGTGTAGTAAGTGGCTAAATCCATTGATCCTTGATTGAGAGACCAAATTTGCTGAGATAATTGGTATGACCTTGGGAGATTTGTGATGTGGAACCTAGTCAAAAGATCTTTCCATATCTCTGACGCATCATTAAACCGCAATATACTCTTATAGATTTGTTTAGAAACCGAATTCAAGATCCAAGACTTCACCATAGAGTTGCATCTAGACCAGATTCTGAATCTACGATGTGATTCACTAGGCCTGACTATAGATCCATCAATAAATGCCATTTTGTTCTTTGCGTCTAAAGCTATAGTCATTGCAATTCTCCAGTTATCATAATTTGGACCATCAAGTACCTCAGATATGATTGAGAGGCCTGGATTGTCACCGTTCGTTAGATAGAATGGAGAATGTATGCTATCTGGTGATTCCGTCGGTGAAATTGGGGCTGAAATCGGGGCTGAAATCGGAGGATCCGGCGATGCTGAAGAATCTCTTGTAGCTGAAGTTCGTCGGGATGTAGTTGCAGGTCTTCCTGCGCGGCGTGTAGTCTTGCGATTAATCACCATTGTTGTGAAATCGAAGCTCAAAAGAACGAAGAAAGTATAATGCGAAATTCGTGATTCTTGGCGGATTAACCAAAAGAATCGATCGCTATTTCAAAGAAAGTGATTTGATCGAGAAAATTATCGATCAATCTAGGTCAAAATGAAAGGCGGAAGAGAATTTTGAGAATCGCATTTGAGGTTTAGCCTCAAAGCTCTGATACCATGTTAGAGAACAACAGTAAACGAAGAAGATGAAGAAATCGTCAATGTCATTCTGTTTATTTCTGTTACAATGAATGTTCACATACACATTGTTTATATACATGTGTGTTCCGGTTTATATCATAACCGATCTAAATCCTCTAAACCAATATACTCTAATAGAGCTCTTCGTCCTGGTGGAGTTGTGTGTACTCAGGCTGAAAGCATGTGGCTTCACATGGACATCATTGAAGACATTGTTTCCAACGTGAGATATTCAAGGGTTCTGTGAACTATCGGATTCATGCTTTGTTCAACTGAAGGACCTCACGTTGACTTCAAACACCCAGTGAACCCAATTGATGAGAGCTCCAGCAAATCAAATGGACCTTTAAAGTATTACAATGTCGAGGTAAAAAAATAAAAATCTCTCGATGTGGTTATCAACGAAGTTCCCAGCAGTAATCGTATTGCAGTGATTAAAGCGGTAAGGGGACAAGCTTGGCGTTGAAGGAAGCGAAGGAGCTCATTGAAGGATTGCCAAAAAAGTTCAAGGAAGGCGTGACGAAGGATGAAGCTGAAGAAGCGAAGAAGCAGCTTGAAGAAGCTGGTGCTAAGGTTTCCATTGCTTAAGTTCTTAAAAACGGAAATGTAAAAGTGTTTTACTTTTGTGGAATTTTATGGTTTTTTCTGGTGTGTGTGCTGTTTAGCATAATGTGAATCAATTTGGATTCCCGGAACGGATTTAGGCATTGTCGGGTGCTTCTTTAGCTGCAGATAACATGTTTGTTGAAATGCGTAGCTTAAAATACTATGTTTGGCACTAGAACATAGTATGCCATTTTTGACTATGTGAGACATGGAAAGTAGCTGTCTTCACCAATCATATAAAGCAACGCATCCTTTTAAGGATTTAGAATGCTCATTTACAAACGTTCTATACGACTACCGATGCCAAAACACAAACAACAAGTATTCTAGAAGCTGTAAAAGGTTAGATGTCCATCAACATTGGTACAAGGATGCTACCAATGGTATAAAATATTTGAAAGGAGCTCATCATATATGCTTCTTTTGAAATAAAGAATGATTCATTGCAAACTTTGAATATTTTTGAGAACTTATTATATAAAGGGCTCAACATATCAATAAGGGCGTTTGGTCTAGTGGTAAAAAAGGAAAAAAAACATATTTTCTCAAGATTTTCAGTTGTGTTGTCCTAGATTTTCTCTCAGATTTTGTTAACCGCTTGGTAGAATATGTATTCTACATTCAGTAGAATCAAGACAAAATGGTAGAATTTCTATTCTACAACAAAGTAGAATATAAAGAAAATGGTATAACTTCTATTCTACAAAAAGTAGAATATAGAGAAAATGATAAAATGATAGAATGCAAATTCTACAATTGGTAGAATAAATACAACATTGTAGATAACGAATTCTATAGGGACAGTAGAATGCAAAATAAATAGTAGAATATCTATTCTATACTTGGTAGATTTTAGAGCAAATACTAGAAACCAAATTCTACAATTAGTAGAACATGAAAATAAATAATTTTTAAAAATTTTCGTTTTTCCTAAGATAAATTACACAATATATATTACTTACCTTATATGAATTTTTGGAATTTTTAAAGTAAGTATAAATATTTATTTGACATTTTTTTATATTTAATAAAGGGTATTTTAGTCTAAAAGTGGCAAAACTCAAATAAGTACTAAGGGGACAATAGTTCCCATTTTTTGCTCTAAATTTACAATTATCCCTTAAACTATTCGGAAAATATATAATTTTTAAATTTAGATGCAAAGTTTCTGATTAAATAATATACATTGAAGGAAGATTTTAGTGAAATAAATGCAGTATGAAAACAAATTATTGGTGTGACATCCCAGGAATGAGTTTTAGGGCCTATTTTTTTTTTGATTAAAACTCTAAGGCGAGAACCTTAAACCGTGCGCCCAAAGAAACCCTAACCCTAGCTTTCCGAAGAAGAAAACCCTAGCTTGTAAAGGAGGCAATGTTTCAGGCTCTTAGTTTCCGCGTTCAAACCTTTTGTACCATAGCCTATTTCATCTCAAGTTGGTCTACAGAAAAGTTGAGCCAAAGAATGAAAAAGTGTTGGGCCGAAAGGAGCATTAGACGAAGCGTCGGACCTGTTTCGGGTTAAGGAAAAGCCCATAAGAAGAAATGGGTATTGAGGCCATTTTAAAGTGGATCATAAGGCTTTGTTAGCACATTTTCGTGGCCCTAGAGGAAGGAGAAGAGAAGCCCAAAGTTGCAAGCCCAATAAGATCATTAAGGGCAATTTGGACCTTCCCTGTGCAAACCTAGGGTTCTCTCTCCACCTCTATATAAGTGAGAGCCACGATTTGGAGGATGTCAGAGAGTCTTGGTGCGGCAAAGCCCTGCCGGAATTCCGCTGGAGACACCACCGCTGAGCCACCTCGAAGGAGAAGCCACCGAAGCCTTCTAGAAGGCAGATCTGCCCCGTTTTGGAAGAGAAGAGTATCGGAGAGACAAATCAGATCGAATGAAGCTGAAACTTGGTAAGAATATTCCAGACTCCCATACCTAACCATAGTCGAAAGCGGATCTTGATTTGGAGCTAGAGAGCTAAAGTTATTGCCATTTTTCTGAGACCGATATTGGTTGTTAGAATCTTCCGGCAGCCATATTGCAAGGAGATTATCCGGCGAAGCAAGAGGAACCAGGAAGCGATCTATATACCTTGGGAAATCCCCGGGTCTTAGCTTTCTGTAAAGCTCAATTTCATCCAATTCGGAGATCCGTGATGAAAGTTATCGATGTATCTTTTCGTCTGGTACATTCTGGCTGAACCTCCAACCATCGCAGATCAGACCCGTTTTGGTAGAAGGGAGAAACGGATGAGAAAGTGTTCTCCGAATGTTATGAAACTTGGTAAGGATATTCTATACTTCCAGATCTAGCTACAGCAGAAATCAAATTATCATTTGAAGTTATGGTTTGAAAGATATTTGTGTTTTTCCGAGACTATCCTTCGCAGCGCACAGATCCGGCCAGGCTGAAGAGTTGGGCTATTTGGTTGGGAAAATCAATCCGGATCGTTCTGAAACTTTGCAGAGACATGTATGACTCATGGAGGTAGATTCTGGTGGAAGGGTGACAAGTTTGGAGTTGGGGAACATGAGGAAACGTGATGATGAAGCTAAGGCAGTGAATCTGTCCATAGAAGATGGAAGGAGAAAAATGTGTTTTGCCTTCAAACCAAAGGCAAAGGTGAGGACTAGATGTGGATTCCTAAGATGCGTTAGTTGAAATAGGAATATGTTTATGTTTATGTTTAATATAAGTAGTAGATATGATTGTTGGTTGTTGCATTTTGAAAGATGGTTGATGCATATTTATGTGAAGTAGATGTATGCTAGGCGTGGTAGCACGACTGTTTGTCGCCAGCGAGCACGGGTCTTGAGCCATGACGTGGTATTGTTTGCTGGGTCGCAATAAGAATGTGTTACGGTTGTGGGCCCATGGTCACACGAAGGATTCGTCATTGAGTGGACCAAACAGCTGACGAGTTGAGAATGTTAATGAAAGGAAATGTAAAGGAGAATGAGTACCTTGGACCGAGGTCCTTGGGAATGTGATATAGACTTGCTAGGATGATTGATGTGAAGTGCATTACTGCATATTAATGCATATAGAAATGATTCTTCCATTGTATGTAGAATTGTCAGTAAGAACATGTAGGTTGTTGTGTTTATATTGTTTATATTGTGCATACTCGTTATTGCTATATTCAAATGATGTATCTAAGAATCTTGTGTGCTCCAAAACACACCCTCGCCTAGTATTCCCAAAATACTCACCCCTCTTTCCCCTTTCAGGTTTCGTTTAAGAGATCATTTGGCGTGGAGTGCAAGTTAAGTATTCATTAGGGTTTTTCCGGGATAGGGTGTCTCAATTGGACTTTTATTTTTTTGTATGTAATTAACATACAACCAAATTGTTTATCTAAAAGTGATTAATTTTTTTTTTCTTTTTTTGATTCCTAATCCAATGTTTCATTTCTTTAATCTTATTGGGATTAGGTAGAGATTAATGGGTCATGGGCCTTAATCTATAGGGAGTGTGTGAAAATTGTTCCACATCGGAAATGGAAAGGGACATTGAATAATATATAAGAGACTTGTATCAATCCATTTATTGTCAATTGGTTAAGTTAACTTGTAAGCCCAAACAACGAACACTAGTAAGCCCATCGGCTGATTATAATTCAAAAATAAATTGATATTACTGTTTGACCAAAAGAAAATGAATCCAATTACTTAGTAATTAAATATGTGAAACCTATTAAAAATGAGTAATGTCGATGATGGTAGATGCAAATTTGAGTAACATTTTTAGGGGTGGATCTTTTGTATATACATATTTCAAATCGGTACGGTAAATAACAATCTTTTCGTTTTTGTTTGGTTATTTCCTTTAGTGAAACTATACTTAAAGAAATTCGAACTAAAGCCATTTCGATCGGTTCTCTGATTTGGTTTTGACGGATCCAAGATTTTACTATTCGGATCCGGATCCATCCCCCTCGGATATCCGGAATTTTGGAGCGAATCTCAGATCAGATAATACGGATAATAGTTCCACCCCTAGTTGGAATGGAGTATATTTTAGCTGAATGAAGTATTCAAATATATATATATATATATTTTTTTTTAATTACAACTCCAAATATATCTTTTTTTTTTCGACTAAGCACCTCCAAATATATCTTATATCGTAAAATACTACTAAACTAGGATTTAACCCGCGCTTATTAATGCGCGGGGTCATATTTTTTAAGAAATTGTTTTGAAATTTAAAAAAATTTGTTTTTATCTGAATTTTATAATAAGTCTAAGTAATGATTATACATGCATAGAATTGTCAAATCGGAATAATTTGTTTATTTAACCCGTTTTGCAATGAAAGGAAATATTATTCGGACTAATCCGTAAAAACATATAATCATGAAAACATAACTCTAATATGCACCGTTTAATGACTGGTGTTTGTGGTCCACGAACTCTTACAAAAAAATCAATTTTCTTGTCTAACTTTTTATAAAATTAGTAAAATATTTTTCAACTTTTGTTTTGACATATATTCAAATAAAATATAATAAATTATAGTGAAAAATATAGCAAAATTTCAAATATATTTTTTCTTTGAATATATATGGATTGATTATTATTTAAAAATATATAATATCAAAAATAATTAAAAAACTAAATAATAAATAACCTTTTTAATGGTAACAAATACTTTCCATATTTTTTTCAATAGTTTTAAAAGAAAATTATATCATTTCCTATTTCAATTATATTTTGTTATTTGTAATGGCATAATATGTAATAACTTACAAAATAATATTTCTTTTGCTAAATGTATTCTTAAATAATATTATAGAGATAATTGTTACAAATAACACTAAATAATGAATGTACATAGCGTGCATGACTATGTTAATGACGCAATTCTAAAAATCTCTATAATATTATTTAAGAAGACATTTTTAAAAATGAACTTTATTTTGTAAGTTATTACATGAAATGCTATTACATATAACAATGAATAATTGAAATAGGAAATGATATAATAGTCTTTTAAATTTATTGATTAAAATATGGAAATTATGTATTTTGCATTAAAGAGGTTATTTAATATTTTATTTCTTAATTATTTTTAATACTATATATTTTAAAATAATAATCAATTCATATATATATTCAAAGAAAAAATATATATTCAAAATCTTGCTATTTTTTTCACTATAATTTATTATATTTTATTTGAATATATATCAAAACAAAAATTGAAAAATATTTTACTAATTTTATAAAATATTAGACACAAGAAAACTATTTTCTTAAGAGTTCGTAAGCTAACCACAAAACCTAGAGTCATTTAACAATGCATATTAGAGTTATGTTTTCAAAATTATAAATATTTGCGGGTTAGCCCGTATAATATCTTAGTTCACTGCAAAACGGATTAAATAGATAAATTATTACAAATTGATAGTTTTATCTATAATCATTAGTTGTTATATTATAAATTTCAGATAAGATCAATTTTCTTAAATTTTAAAACAATTTTTTACAAAAACATTATTTTGCGCTAATTATAGCGCGGGTTAAATACTAGTACATTTTGTCTTGACATAAACAAATCAAACTATTTGACCCAACAGATCAAATTATTAGATGTTTTCGTCAAACACAGTACGATAACGAAGTTTTGATATAATGGGTATTGGTGCTGGTCCCAGATTTCGATCTGCGAAATTTGGCCCATTAAAATTCCAATAAGACATATTCGTTAAAACATTAAGCATGGCTCAGTCCATCTATCCACAGATAGTTCGTGCTCGCAAGGTTGGGCATCGATAACTCGCAATTCGCAAGGACTTAGTCGAAGGCAGTTCCTGGATTCGCGGAGCAGTGGCGATGTAATAATCGGGGGTGGTTCAGTTCAATGACGACTATAAAAGGATGTCGGAGCTTAGGTTTAAGGGATCGATTCTTTGAGGCAAAAATACCACTTGTAAACAGCTTTATTCATCAAATACAAAGTCCAATTCGTCGAGTTTAGGTCCATACTTACATCTAATTCACAGATAGAAACTAACCTACCAAATTCGTCCCCCAAAATCATATAAAAAAACTAGGTGTGTGATTCCGCATCTACATTTTGGTGCCGTCTGTGGGGAAGAGCATATACCTTTCTAAACACAAGAATCAGATCTTCGATCTGACAAAGAACAAATGGATCCAAGCCATTCAGAATCATCGAGGATCAATCCCTCAACAGATCGCGACTCCGCCAACGTTTTCGCCGAGCATACGCTCACGGGATCAACATCCCAGACCCCGGCACTGAACAGCGCCATTGGGACAAATCCCGTCGTGATAGACAGAGCGGAATCTAATTCCGCATATCAGAACGTACCACCACTACGCGCAAACCCTGTTTTTCTGACGAACAATAACGCGACGTCGGACCAAAATCCTAATCGAGTCTGGATCAGACCCACTGATCCATCCTAGATCCGAACGGAACCCACGAGATCCACCTCGTCGTCCCTGATGCCGTATCAGCAGCACAAAGACGACATGGCGGAGATCTGCGGAATGCTGTCTGCCCTAGTGGATAGACACCAGAACTACGAGACCTTGACTCGCAACCTCAAAGCTCGCTTAGAACGACATGAACATCGTCTGACGGAAACACGAGAGCGACATCCGCAAGGCAGTCCTTCTCCTCGAACTCGCCTGTATTTTTCCGCGATCCATATCCCGTCAGCAACGATCGGACAGTTTGAAACTCCAATTCGGACAACCCCGATCTCGATGTTCACATATGATAGCCCGCCATAATTCGCCGCTAACTTCAGCAGCGAAACGACTAGACGTGCCACGACAAGATTACTGCCCCATCCGAGTGAAGGAAACCGTAGATCGAGGCCGTTTAGCACATTCGGCTTTGCATAGAGCTCGGGGACCCAACAAGAACGAGCCAATAACAGTTCATTCCAGAATTCCTCGCCAATATTCACAAATCACGAAAGCAATATGCGACCTCGCGAGGAGGATGAAATCCTGATTCGAACTCGGCCTCATGATCGATTTGACGTCGATCCCCTAAACACCGTTGACCGCAAGTCCTTCCAAAGATACGTCGCTCACACAAATGCCGAGCTACAGCAGATGGGCTCGCTCGTCCATTTCACCACAAGCTTGGCACCAGATATAGATCGCGTAATCGAGGAGACAAATCGAACTCCTTTCACCGATCGCATCGTGATCACGTGACTCTGAGAGACTGGGAAAATACAATTCCCGGAATATGCCAGAAAACCGATCCACGAGCTCACATACGAGCATTTCAGCTAATAATCGCCAGAGTTCAATTCCCCGATCACGAAAAAGAAGTGGGTTTTTGCGGCCTCTTCGCCGAAAACCTAGTCGGATCGGCTCAAGAGTGGTTTGCATCGCTGGAAGAAAAGTCAATAGACAACTTCAACCAGCTCGCTTCAGCCTTCCTCAAACAATATTCGGTATTTATTGAGGCAAAAACATCCGAGGCTGACCACTGGAACCTCGTACAAGGACTAGAAGATTCACTTCGCTCATATATCAACAAATTCAAATAAATCAAGGCCAAAATCGCGAACTCCAACGAGGTAGTAGCGTTCACGGCTTTGAAGAACAACATGTGATATACTTCGGAGTTTCGCAAGGAACTCACAGTCCGACCCACGACGTCTCTGGATGACGCGTTACACCGCGCGTCTGCCTTCGCTACCCTCGAAGAGGTGACATCACTCCTCGCCAAAAGGTACAAAGCAAAGCAAGCAATTGACTGCCCCTCGACATAGAAAAATATTCCTAAAAGGGAACCTCTCAGCAAAAGACAACACACTTAAGCCGTCGGGAGTCTCTCCCAGTCAAAGAACAAAGACTATGACCCGACGAAGTATTGTGATCATCACAAACGAAAAGGGCATTCCACCGAAGAATGCCGAACTCGGGCTCGCCTGCTAGCAGCTCAAAACGACCCCGAACGATCTTCAGATGAGATCGTCGAAGTGGAACCAAATCCGAAAATTGACCAAAAGAAGTCGCCCCCTAAAAAGAGGGAACAAACCAACGAGGTCAACGGACAAGGTACTCCACTTCCAGCGCCGAAGAAGGTATCGACCTGATATTCAGAGAACTAAGCCTCTGCGGCGGATCAATGAAATCGGTCATCACGCCTCCACCAGCCCCGAAAAAGGCAGACAAACTTCGCTCCCGGCCTTGTTGCTGTAGAGAGGGGGGGGGAGTGGAGCCACCTACCACTAAAAGAATAGACTTCATATGTGTCGGTTCATAATTCTGCCAAGATTCAGTGAACTCGATCAAAAAATTCCAACGAAGGGCAAAAACAAAACCACAAGAGGTAGCTGCCCTCGAAGGACCCGATCACGAGATCACTTCAGAGAAAGCGAAACTCAGCACCTCGACAAACCGCACGACGATGCTCTCATAATCCAGCTCGACGTGAGCGGATTCAAGCTGTCCAGAATAATGGTGGACACCAGAACTTTGGTAGACGTGCTCTTTTACGAAGCCTTTCGACGAATGGGCTTCGAAGAATCCTCCCTTCGAAGAAAACCCTCACCGTTAACCGGTTTCGCCGGAAACATGACCTATTCAATGGGAACTATACAACTTCCCATGGTCGCGGAAGGCGTCCAGAAACTGATCGAGTTTGTGGTGGTAGACCTCGTAGCACCATTCAATGCTATACTCGGCAGACCATGGCTATACTCCATGAAAGTGGTACCATCAACGTACCACCAATGCTTGAAATTCCCCTCACCCGGGGGGAACAAAGACAATCTTCGGAAGTCAGACAGCTTCCCGAGACTGCAATATGGGAAACTATAAACAATCTAGAAACAATTCCGTATAGCAATTACAGAAAGAGCTACAGCTCGCCACTCAACAAATCAAAATAGCAAACGACCCTTCCATACGCGAGCCGCGTACCAAACTTGTAGCGCCCGTGTTCCGGAAGAATTGGTTATTAAAGGGAAAATAATTAATTCTGGTTGTTCCGGACAGTATCGATCGATACTGGGCAGTATCGATCGATACCAGCCGGGTTTTTCTCGGGGTTATCTTCTTCTCTTATCTTCTTCGAGTATAAAAAGCGTATCCTTGGAGGATAAGACCACAGTTGGTCGAAAAAGAGAGAAAGGAAGAGAGAGAGAGAGAGAAGGAGAAAGAGAGAGAAGAAAGCTTGCCGAAGCTTGGATCTTGCGAGATCGAAAGAGAGTTTGAGCTTGAGAAGCTCGAAGAAGAGGTTTGACGAGCTTGGGTTCGACGTAGGCTTGTGAGAAGAGAGGGAGATCTTCTTGAGCTTGGAGAAGTCGTTTTAGAGCTCGATCCTTCGTGTTTAAGGTGAGTTGTGACCAAAGGTTAGCAAGTGAGCTTGCGTGGTGCATTGTTAAAGATTGGTTGATGCTTTTATGGCTTGTATGGCGATTCCTGTGTTTAGGTCTCGTGGGCATCGATCGATACCATGTGTGTATCGATCGATACCAGACCATAGGCGGTGGTCTCGAATTGTAGTGTATCGAGGTGATAGACTTGAACCGTGTTGTGTCGATCGATACCAAGTGTTGTGTTTGGGTGTCGATCGATATCTGTCCCTTGTCGGGACTTGTGTGTTGTTGGGCATCGATCGATACCATGGGGGGGTATCGATCGATACCGGTTGTTTTGTGACAGTTTAGTTGTGGATAATTAATTCTTGTATGGTTGTGGATATTGTTATATTGTGCTTATTGGTAGCCTGTTGTTGGGATGATCAATCTCACTCAGCATTTGGTTAGCCAAATGTTGATGCATCACTTTTGTCGATGCAGGTAAAGATAAGGCGTGATCGTGGAATCAAGGCGGTGAAGAGGGGATGATTAGGACCCGGGGCTTGCTTTTGTTGTTTGGGTATCGATCGACACTAGGGGAGTATCGATCGATACCAGTTGTTGTTATATAAACCGTTAGCTTGTTTAAGCTGTAGTACTTGCGTTGTACTGTTTGTTTAATATTGTTAATGTTAATTATATGTTTATTTTCTTTGCAAAAAAAAAAATGCGGTCCTTTCAATTATTGGTATCAGAGCCCATACGGTTCTAGGAGCCTAGGTGGTTCTAGAATAGATTGGGTGTTGTGTGGGGTCGTAGAATCATCCTCTTGAGCCTTGTGAGATTCCACGGTGAGTATCTTTATTGTGATGATTGATTTTCGTTCTCTGAGCCTGTGCTTCTGCACGTGTGCAGATGGCTAGAGGACGTGGTAGAGGTCGTGGCCGTGGTAGAGGTCGTGGCCGTGTGCCGGAGGAGCAGGTTGAGGAGTCGCGTGCGAGTCAGATTGGGTCTGAGGGTGTGGCTGGCGTGAGTGCCAGTGTGGCAGGTGTTCCAGCGGGTGCTGCGGAGGTAGCAGCGGGTGATGCTCGGGCCCGAGATGATCGCATAGCGGATCTGTTGTCGAGGTTGTTGGAGCGGTTACCAGAGAGAGTGCCGGTTCAGGCTCCTGTAGTCCCGGTAGTTGTGGAGGTTCAACCTCAGGTGGCAGCTGCGGTTGCTGAGGAGCTCCCGTCCTACCTTAGGATGGTGGAGCAGATGCAGAGGATTGGCACGGGGTTCTTCTCTGGAGGTGCTAATCCTGAGGACGCGGGTGCGTGGTTGAGAAGGGTGGAGAGGAATTTCCTCTCAAGTAGGTGTCCCGCGGGATACCAGGTGGACATTGCGGTCCATTATCTGGAGGGTGACGCGCATCTCTGGTGGAGGGGTGTGGCATCACGGAGAGTTCAGGCCGCGATGTCATGGGCGGGTTTTGTGGAGGAGTTTAACTCCAAGTATTTCCCTCAGGAGGCGTTCCACCGGATCCAGTCGAGGCTTGCGAGTTTGACTCAGAGGGATCGGTCGGTACGCGAGTATGAGGTGGAGTTCAACCGGCTCGGGTCTTATGTTAGACGAGCGGCTGAGAGTGAGTCGGACCGTGTTCAGAGGTTTCTGATGGGTCTTCGGGTCGACTTGAGGAACCGTTGCATGGTGAGGGCTTTTTGCACGGTTGATGAGTTGGTTGAGACTGCGGCCTTGCTTGAGGAGGGTCTGAAGGACGAGGTGGTAGCGGTTACACCGAGCTTTCAGGCAAGATCTGTGCAGCAGCAGTCCGGTCCAAGCAGAAGCAGTAAGCCGATGCAAGGACAGAAGCGGAAGCGAGAAGGCGCTTCGAGAGGTAGTCGGGGTGGTCCGGGTTGCTTCGGGTGTGGGAGCATGGATCACCGAGTGGCGAATTGTCCTCAGAAGGGCGGGGTGCGGGTGGATTCTCGAGTGTGCTATCACTGCAAGGAGCCGGGTCACATCAGGCCTCAGTGTCCCCAGTTGCGGCAGAGTGAGACCACGGTGGTGCAGCCCGTCAGGCAGGCGGCATCAGCGCCTCGAGTGTACTCCATCGCCGAGTCCGGAGAGCCGAGTTCCAGGCCGATCACAGGTATTTTCTTAGACTCGTCTAAGTTTAATTCTGTGTCGGGGGAATGTCGTGCTCGTCGGGGTGTTAAGGTTCTCGGCACATGTGTATGTGCAGGGACCTTGTGTGTTGGAGGTGTAGAGTGTCATGTGTTGTTTGACACGGGAGCATCGCATTGCTTCGTTTCCCCGGAGTTGGCCGAGAAGGCTAATTTACGGAGCGAGCCCGGTGTGAGTTTGGGTTTCGTGGAGGTTGCCGGAGGGAAGCTCCTGAGGATTCACGGTCGTGTGCGGGACGTGGATGTTCAGGTAGCAGGAGAGTCCATGGCTGCCGATTTGATTATCTGCTCCGTGGAGCTGTACGATGTCATCTTGGGCATGGATTGGCTCGGGAAGTTCAGAGCGCATCTGGACTGTCACCGAGGGCGAGTCGAGTTCGACCGAGGAAAAGGGAAGTTGGTGTATCAGGGTGTGAGACCGACTTCCGGGAGTCTCGTGATCTCGGTTGTGCATGCGGAGCGTCTGATCGAGAAAGGTTGCGAGGCGTATTTAGCTACGATTTCCTTGCCGGAGGCCGTCGGAGAGGCCAGGGTGCAGGATATTCGGGTGGTTAGTGAGTTCCAGGATGTGTTCCAGTCGTTGCAGGGGTTGCCACCGTCTAGGTCGGATCCCTTCACGATCGAGTTGGAACCAGGGACGGCACCGATATCCAGGACTCCTTATAGGATGGCTCCAGCAGAAATGGCCGAGCTGAAGAGGCAGCTGGCGGAGTTGTTGAACAAAGGGTTCATTCGTCCGAGTTCTTCACCGTGGGGAGCACCGGTGTTGTTCGTGAAGAAGAAGGACGGGAGTTTTCGGTTGTGTATTGATTACCGGGGACTTAACCGAGTCACAGTGAAGGACAGGTATCCTCTTCCTCGGATTGATGAGTTGTTGGATCAGTTGAGAGGGGCTACTTGGTTCTCCAAGATTGACTTGGCGTCGGGATATCATCAGATTCCCATCGATGAGGTAGATATTCGGAAGACGGCTTTCAGATCTCGTTATGGCCACTACGAGTTTGTGGTGATGCCATTTGGGTTGACGAATGCACCGGCTGCATTTATGAGATTGATGAACCGCGTTTTCCAGGAGTATCTAGATGAGTTCGTGATCATCTTTATCGATGATATCTTGGTATATTCGAGGAACCGGGAGGAGCATGAGGTGCATCTGCGTGTGGTTCTTTCGAAGCTGCGGGAACGGAAGTTATTTGCTAAGTTGAGCAAGTGTAGCTTCTGGCAGCGGGAGATCGGTTTTCTGGGTCACATTATCTCTGCGGAGGGAGTATCGGTAGATCCAGAGAAGATTCAGGCCATTAGTACGTGGCCGAGGCCGAGGAATGCCACTGAGATTCGGAGTTTTCTTGGGTTGGCAGGGTATTATCGGCGGTTCGTCAAGGGTTTTGCGAGTTTGGCCAAGCCTATGACGAAACTGACGGGAAAGGATGTTCCTTTCGTGTGGTCCTCGGAGTGTGAGGAGAGTTTGACGAAACTGAAGGCCATGTTGACTAGTACTCCAGTATTGGCGTTGCCAGTGTCGGGCGAGCCTTACGTGGTTTACACCGATGCGTCGGGGATGGGCCTTGGTTGTGTGTTGATGCAGCAGGGGAAGGTTATTGCCTATGCTTCGCGGCAGCTGCGGAAGCATGAGGGCAACTACCCTACCCATGATCTGGAGATGGCTGCAGTGGTTTTCGCTTTGAAGATTTGGAGATCCTATCTTTATGGCGGAAAGGTTCAGGTGTTCACAGATCATAAGAGCCTGAAGTACATTTTCACTCAGCCTGAGTTGAATTTGAGGCAAAGGCGCTGGATGGAGCTAGTGGCCGATTATGATCTGGAGATAGCTTACCATCCTGGTAAGGCTAATCTGGTTGCGGACGCGTTGAGTCGGAAGCGGGTGGCTTTGGCTCGGGAACGCGAGGTTGAGTCTTTGGTGAGCGAGATTAGCACATTGCGTTTATGTGTTGTATCTCAGGAACCTTTGGGCTTAGAGGCGGCTAACCAGGCGGATCTTTTGAGCAGAGTTCGGTTGGCTCAGGGAAAAGATGAGGTTCTGGTTAAGGCTGCGAAAGCAGAGGGTTCTGAGTATCAGGTATCTGCGAACGGCACTATCCTTGTTAATGGGAGGGTATGCGTACCTTTGGATGAGGATTTGCGGCGAGAGATCCTGAGTGAGGCTCATTCCAGTATGTTTTCGATTCATCCAGGAGCGACTAAGATGTATCGCGATATCAAGCGTTACTATCATTGGGTCGGGATGAAGAAGGATGTGGCTAATTGGGTTGCGTCGTGCAACGTGTGCCAGTTAGTGAAGGCGGAGCACCAGGTCCCGAGTGGTTTGTTGCGGAGCCTACCCATTCCAGAGTGGAAGTGGGATATGATCACGATGGATTTCGTGGTGGGGTTACCAGTTTCTCGGACCAAGGATGCTGTTTGGGTCATCGTTGATCGATTGACCAAGTGTGCGCGTTTTCTGGCCATTAAGAAGTCCGATGGGGCGGCAGTTTTGGCTAGGAGGTACGTGCAGGAGATTGTGAGACTGTATGGAGTACCGGTGAGTATTGTTTCAGACCGGGATCCTAAGTTCACATCGGAGTTCTGGAATGCGTTTCAGGCAGAGATGGGCACGAAAGTGCACTTGAGCACGGCGTATCATCCTCAGACAGATGGGCAGTCAGAGAGGACCATCCAGACTTTGGAGGATTTGTTGAGGATGTGCGTGCTGGATTGGGGTGGTCACTGGGTGGATCACTTGAGCTTGGTGGAGTTTGCGTATAACAATAGCTACCAGGCGAGTATTGGGATGGCTCCATATGAGGCTATGTATGGGAGGCCATGTCGTACCCCTTTGTGTTGGACACAAGTGGGGGAGAGGAGCACTTTGGGTGCGAGTTTTGTTCAGGAAACTACGGAGAAGATCCGGGTTTTGAAGCTGAACATGAAAGAGGCCCAAGATCGGCAAAAGAGTTATGCCGATAGGAGGCGGAAAGAGCTTGTGTTTGAGGTGGGAGATAGTGTGTATCTCAAGATGGCTTTACTGAGAGGTCCGAACAGGTCCATTGTTGCGACTAAGTTGAGTCTGAGGTATATGGGGCCGTTTCGGATTGTGGAGCGTGTTGGACCGGTAGCGTATCGGTTGGAGTTACCCGCGGTTATGCAAGCATTTCATAAGGTCTTCCATGTGTCGATGCTGAAGAAGTGTTTGCATAGGGGTGACGAGGTATTGGCTGAGATTCCGTCAGATCTCCAGCCCAATATGACCGTTGAGGCGAGACCTTTGAGAGTTCTCGAGCGGAGGGTCAAGGAGCTTCGTCGGAAGAGGATTCCGATGATGCGAGTTCTGTGGGACTGTGACGGGGTGCAGGAGGAAACTTGGGAGCCAGAGGCTAGGATGGAAGGGAGGTTCCAGAAGTGGTTCCAGAAGCAAGCTGCGGCTTGAGTTCCATCGAGAGGTTCCAGTTTCGGTTATAGCTGTATGCTATGTGTATTTCATTTTGTATTGCCGTTGTGTAGAACGATGTTACATTATGATGTGTAATAAGATGAGTATTTCTTATTATTGGTGACTTTGGGAGTCGCGGTGTCGCATTGCGTTTGGGGTAAAAGCGTTAATGCAAGAGAGTGATAAGATGGATGTTCTTATTGCTGTTGTGGGCGGTGCGATGACCGGGTTATTGGTTATGCACGCCAGATATTCCAGGTGTGGAATATGGGTGATGCCGGTGTTGCCTTGCGAGGATTTACACGGATCACGGAAGGTAGTTCAGTCGAGATGCTTAGAGATATGTGATTTATTGCTCGTTGAGAGGACTGGTTCCTCTGGTGCCGATAGCTCGCAGGACTGTGTGTCTTGGGAGTGTGAGTGGCGATGTACCCAGACTCGGGAGGTTTATAGCCTAGAGTGATACGTGATACCGTGGATTCGTAAGGAGTATGTCCCAGACGTGGGATATATTGCCTAGAATTGAGTGGTATGGGGTATTGAGACTCTTATAGGTTATATTACGAGTGGAGTGGTACGGCAGATACCCAGAACTCGGAGATGCTGCGGTGTCTTGGGTGATGTGGTATGGTTGATACCTTGCGGGGTATGGTGGATATCCTGCGGGATATGGCTGATGCTCGGAACTCGGAGATGCTGCGGTGTCTTGAGTGATGGGGTTGGCTTGTGTTGAGCAATAAGTACATATGATGCCGCGGTGTCATAAGCATAGGGGCTGCGTGGGAAACCTCGGAGGTTGGTTTTGGACCTCGTATGAGTGTTGAGATGGCCGGGTTGGCCAAAGTTTGTGTAATCGTTGCGACGATTGATGTTCATTGGAGATGAACGGTTCTTGGGAGATGAGCGGTAACGAAGATTCGAGGTCGAATCTAAGTTAGTGGGGGAGAATTGTAGCGCCCGTGTTCCGGAAGAATTGGTTATTAAAGGGAAAATAATTAATTCTGGTTGTTCCGGACAGTATCGATCGATACTGGGCAGTATCGATCGATACCAGCCGGGTTTTTCTCGGGGTTATCTTCTTCTCTTATCTTCTTCGAGTATAAAAAGCGTATCCTTGGAGGATAAGACCACAGTTGGTCGAAAAAGAGAGAAAGGAAGAGAGAGAGAGAGAGAAGGAGAAAGAGAGAGAAGAAAGCTTGCCGAAGCTTGGATCTTGCGAGATCGAAAGAGAGTTTGAGCTTGAGAAGCTCGAAGAAGAGGTTTGACGAGCTTGGGTTCGACGTAGGCTTGTGAGAAGAGAGGGAGATCTTCTTGAGCTTGGAGAAGTCGTTTTAGAGCTCGATCCTTCGTGTTTAAGGTGAGTTGTGACCAAAGGTTAGCAAGTGAGCTTGCGTGGTGCATTGTTAAAGCTTGGTTGATGCTTTTATGGCTTGTATGGCGATTCCTGTGTTTAGGTCTCGTGGGCATCGATCGATACCATGTGTGTATCGATCGATACCAGACCATAGGCGGTGGTCTCGAATTGTAGTGTATCGAGGTGATAGACTTGAACCGTGTTGTGTCGATCGATACCAAGTGTTGTGTTTGGGTGTCGATCGATATCTGTCCCTTGTCGGGACTTGTGTGTTGTTGGGCATCGATCGATACCATGGGGGGGTATCGATCGATACCGGTTGTTTTGTGACAGTTTAGTTGTGGATAATTAATTCTTGTATGGTTGTGGATATTGTTATATTGTGCTTATTGGTAGCCTGTTGTTGGGATGATCAATCTCACTCAGCATTTGGTTAGCCAAATGTTGATGCATCACTTTTGTCGATGCAGGTAAAGATAAGGCGTGATCGTGGAATCAAGGCGGTGAAGAGGGGATGATTAGGACCCGGGGCTTGCTTTTGTTGTTTGGGTATCGATCGACACTAGGGGAGTATCGATCGATACCAGTTGTTGTTATATAAACCGTTAGCTTGTTTAAGCTGTAGTACTTGCGTTGTACTGTTTGTTTAATATTGTTAATGTTAATTATATGTTTATTTTCTTTGCAAAAAAAAAAATGCGGTCCTTTCAAAACTCGTCACGCAGATGACTCTAACCCAGATCGCCGCGTCGTCATAGGAGTCGACCTGTCTAACGACATACGCAACGAACTGATCGTTTTCTTAAAAGAAAACATCACCACGTTCGCTTGGTCCACCGCGAACATGCCCGGGGTCGATACCGACATAACATCACACGAACTGAATGTCGATCCGACGTATATTCCCATTAAACATAAACGTCGCAGGCTAGGCCCGGAAAGAGCCAAAGTTGTAAACGACAAAGTAGATCGGCTACTCAAGGTCGGCTCAATCAGATAGGTAAAATACTCTGACTAGTTAGCCAACCCAATGGTCATCAAAAAGAAAAATGGAAAGTGGAGAGTCTGCATTGACTTCACCGACTTAAACAAAGCATGCCCCAAAGACAGTTTTTCATTACCACACATCGACCGGCTCGTGTAGAAGCCACGGCCGGCCATCAACTATTGTCCTTCATGAACGCGTTCTCCAGGTATAACCAAATCAATATGAACCCAGAATACCAAGAAAAAACGGCGTTCATCACGGACCGAGGCACATACAGCTACAGAGTCATGCCCTTCAGTCTTAAGAACGCCGGAGCAACCTACCAACAGCTAGTGAACAAGATGTTCGCAGACCAGCTCGGTAAGACAATGAAGGTATACATTGACGACATGCACGTTAAATCCTCCAAAGATTCAGACCATGTAGCACAACTCAAAGAGTGTTTCATCTTCCT
Organism: Eutrema japonicum; assembly: GCA_030161315.1. Taxonomy (NCBI): domain Eukaryota; kingdom Viridiplantae; phylum Streptophyta; class Magnoliopsida; order Brassicales; family Brassicaceae; genus Eutrema; species Eutrema japonicum. Next base: position 16,885,632 of record BSQW01000012.1, on the reverse strand, counting down.
TAACAAATACAAAATGAAACTTAATTCGGCGAAGTGCTCATTCGGGGTCACCTCGGGGGAATCCCTCGGTTACCTCGTAACCGAAAGAGGAAACGAGGCGAACCCAAAGCAAATTGCGGCTTTCCATGAAATGCCATCACCAAAAACGATCTGAGAGGTCCAACTTTTGACCGGACGGATAGTCGTGCTAAATTGGTTTATCTCCCGATCAACAGACAAGTGCCTCCCATTCTATCAACTCCTCAAAAGAAATAAAAAGTTCATTTGGGACGAGCAAATGCGAAGACGCATTCCGACATCTTAAAGCGTACCTAAGCGAACCCCCGATACTGTCCAAACCAGTAGAGGGAGAACCCTTATACCCTTATATCACGATATCTCAGGCAGTCTTAAGTGGCGTACTAGTCCGCGAAGAACAAAACGTACATAAACCGATATATTACGTAAGTAAAACATTGATCGATGCCGAAACGAGATACCCTTATATGGAAAAACTGGCTCTAGCGATTGGGATGTCAGCCCAGAAACTTAGACCATAGAACATTCCAGTCGCACTCGATCGTGGTTATGACATCACAACCACTCAGAACCATCCTCCATAGCCCGAGCCAATCAGTACGCCTCGCCAAGTGGGTAATCGAGCTGAGTGAATACGACATCGACTATCGTACTCGTACGTGCGAAAAAACACAAGTCCTAGTAGACTTCATGATCAAAATAGCACCTGAAGTTGCTAACGAAACCAACCCTTCCAAGAAGTGGACACTTCACGTCGACAGATCCTCGTGTAAGCAAGGATCTGGAGTAGGTATTGAACTAATCTCTCCAACAGGTGAGGTAATTGAAGAATCATTCAGACTCGGCTTCATCGCTTCCAATAACGAAGCAGAATACGAAGCCCTCATTGTCGGTCTCAGGTTCGCCAAGTAGGCGCCTTCAACGATTCCCAACTCATCACGAGCCAACTTTACAGCGAGTACGAAGCCAAAGATGAACGTATGGAAGCATACCTCAAAGTTGTTCGCGAACTATCTGAACAACTCGACAAACTCGAACTAACTAGGATCTCGATAGGAGAAAACACCTCGGCAGATGCACTCGCAGCCTTAGATTCGAAATGGGACCGTACCACTCGAAAAGTGGAAAGACCGAAAGTTGAAAGCACAAAGCCCGCGGTACTGCATATTAAACTAAAAGTTATACAAACGGAGTCTCTCCGAACCATACCTCGCATGTGTTCACGGCACAGAAGCCCTCGCGATAATGGGCGAGATGCACGATGACCACTGCGGAAGCCATTCCGGAAGCCGCGCGCTTGCCATCAGAATAAAATGACAAGGTTATTTCTGGCCAACCATTATCGCCAATTGCGAGAACTATTCGAAGAAATGTGATAAATGCAAAAGGCATTCCCCGAGCATTCATCAACCGACCGATACAATTTCCTCGGTCTCTGCCCCGTATCCGTTTATGCGATGGTCCATGGACGTCGTAGGACCATTCATGGAATCTTGACAAAAGAAACTTTGCTTCCTATTAGTCCTTACCGACTACTTCACCAAGTGGATCGAGGCAGAAGCTTTACAACAAACCACACAGGTCGAAGTAAAAGATTTCATCTGGAAACATATTATATGCCGACATGGGATTCCGTACAAAATCGTAACGGATAACGGATCCCAGTTCATATCCCGAAGCTTCAGAAACTTCTGCAACAAGTGGAAAATACGTCTGACCAACTCAACTCCGAGGTACCCTCAGGGAAACGGTCAAGCCGAGGCCGCGAATAAAATGATCTTGAATAACCTCAAGAAGAGACTCGATTCAAAGAAACAAAGACGGGCAGACAAACTCCTTGGGGTTCTCGGGGCCTGTCGCACTACCCCAACCGAGCTACGAACGAAACACCGTTCCTACTCGTCCTGACTGACTACTTCACCAAATGGGTAGAGGTAGGAGCTTTCCAACAGGTTAAAGCAAACCACGTACATGAATTAGTATGGCAAAATGTAGTCTGTCGGCACGGAGTTCCATACGAGATTGTAACCGATAATGGTTCACAGTTCATCTCAAATCAGTTCCTCGAGTTTTGTGAAGATCACGGAATCAGGCTGACAACCTCGACTCCACGTTACCCTCAAGGCAACGGGTAGGCTGAGGTAGCAAATAAGCTAATATTGAGCAATCTCAAAAAACGACTTGATGCTAAAAAGCAAAAATGGTCCGACGAACGCCCTGGAGTACTATGGGCCTGTCAGACCTCACCTCGCAAAGCAACCTCAGAAACACCATTCTCCTTGGCTTATGGGATTGAGGTTGTGGTCCCTGCTGAGGTCGCAGTCCCCAACCTGAGGGTAGATATGTGTCCCATAAACGAGGAGCTAAATAACTAAATTCTCCTCGACCAACTCGATGTCATCGATGAACGTCGAGATCGAGCGTCAAGATCGAGCATTCGTTAATCTTCAGAACTACCAACACGCAGCAGCACGCTACTACAACCCAAAAGTCAAACAGCGAAGATTTCAAGTTGGCGAGCTCGTCCTACGAAAAGTCTATGAAAACACAAGAGAAAGGAATGCTGGAAAATTGGGTACCAACTGGGAAGGTCCATACCGAATTTCCGAGGTAGTAAAGAACGGCGTATACAAGATCGCCAGGGTGTACGACAACACACCCGAAAGGAACTCATGGAATGCCATGAACTTGAAAAAGTATTATCACTAAAAAGACACTAGTAAAAATCGAAATACGAAAAGGCTTGATCCCTCCTGAGGGTACGTAGGCAACCTCATAAGGGTGCAGCTATTAAAATAAATAAAAACATCTCCCCTCAAGCCTGTTAAATGCATCTTGAGGACTCTCAACTTCTGTTTACAAGCTAAAAGCTTTACTACATAAATGAACAGTCTTATGAGCTAGAGCATGCTACCAGCTAGCATGGCTCGCCTTTGCGTCTAAATTGCAAGGTCACAACCTTTCTAGTCTCTAAATGGCAACAACCTCTACGTCTAAACTGTTTAGGTTACATGCATGCCTCTAAAAGACTTCGACCTTGCGTCTTAAAATCGTCTGGTCAGCTCCCGAGATCTCTAAACAACATGGGAGCAAGGTCTCAGAATAACCTGGATCTTTGGCTGAAAAACTGCCTCTGATCTGATGAAAATTGTCATCCTCTAGATGGCGAAAATTATCATAAAAAAAACACAAAAAGAGGATCTTTAAAGCAAAATAAAAATAATTAAAGCCTCCTCAAGGGAGCATAAGTTCAAACCAAAAAGCCCATCAGGGCATAACAATAAACAGAAATGGGTTTAAAGGCCTCTCATGGCACCAAGTTCAAAAAACAGAAAAGGATGAAGAGAATAGAAGGGTCTCTAGCAGGCAGGTTCTGCTGGCTTATCCGCCGAGACAGGCTGATCCAAGAGCAATGGGAAGTCCTTCCTAAGCTCATGAGAACCAAGATCCTGCTGATCACTTAATGATTGTGCACTTGGCCCAGCAGACAGCGTAACCGAATCATCGGATAGCTGCGGAATGTCAAGTTTACCCAAGGAAAAATCTGATACCTGGACGATGGCAAGCTCCGCATCCAACCTCATCTTTTTAGCCTCAATATCCTTCCTCTCAGCCTCAAAGTCGTTGATGGTTTGATTAATAATATCATCGAGAAGAAGGATGTTGGACTTACACTCCATAATCTGAGTCTCGGTGTCAACCTCGATCTTCTTCTTCTCGAATTTATCCTTTATCCCCAAAAGAATGGTGCAATATTGTTTGGACATCTCCCTCCTCGTAGCCTTCTCAGCCCTCTTCACCATGTCCTTCTGCTTCTTGGCGAGTTTCTTCGAATCCTCCTTGACCTTCTCAACCTGGACTCTTAAGCCTATTATACTCTCGCTGGCAGAGCGTAAGCCATCCTCAGCAGTCCTAGCTCGCCCCTCGGCGACTCGGAGGTCCACCCTCAAATCTTCACCAGATTTCTCCAGCACAGAGATCCGAGCTTGAAGAGTGTCAGCACGAGCTTGAGCCTCCCGAGCAGAGTCTTCCCATCTCTTGGCCAAAACGGCCTGATCTTTAACCTGAATTTCTAAAATGGCGATCTCAGCCATCTCCTCCTCGTTCCGCGTAATCCTCCCCACCAACTCGTCCCGTTCGGCGACCAGGCCAGCAATGGTTTTAGCTGCCCTCTCAACCTCCTCAGGCTGAGTAGCAGAGCGGAGATCTTGCTCAAACGAGTGAACTAACTCATTCGCAGCGGAAATCGCCTGAAAAGAAATGTTAAACTTTCTTTAGCAAGGAAGTCAAAAATAAAAAGAAAGAAGATGAAATCGAAGCTACCTGACCAATCGCACCCGCGAACTTGGTATAACTTTCAGACTTATTCATATTCCTCAGGGACAGCAGAAACCAGGAGGAAGGCCTAACACGGCTGAAAAGATTCGCTAGCTGGGAGTTGTTCTCTACGATTACCTCGGGTCCATCAAAGTCGAACCTAAAAGCATTCAGAGAACTTGAGCGAGGTGCCACATGCCTCCTTGATGTTTCCTTATCCTCAAATCCATCATCGCGAGACTGATGCTAGGCAGAGTGACTGGGTCCCTTAGAAGATACCCTGAAGTAGACCTTTGGGAGCCCCTAGCTCGCACCTCATGATGGGCAATCTCAGTCTCACCACCCGTTGGCAAGCTGCCGCCATCACCATGATCGGCCTTGGACTCACGGTGGTCACCCCTCTCGGGTTCCTCAAGCTGCGATGTCTCAATGCGGGCAAATTTACCGAGAGCCTCCTTGACCTTTTTGTCAAGAGCTCCAGCTGGCGTCGGGGCAGGGCGCAGTCGCATCCTCTCCATGTATGAAAGGCGCTGTGCTTTCTTAGGAGGAACCATCTTGTTGGATTCGGTGGAGCTGTCGATGTGAGTCAGGTCAATCTGGGAGGTAGCAAGGGCAGTATCCGGCACCTGGGAACTAGCCGGAGGATCAACCGCAATGCGAGCTAAATCTTTAGCAACAGCCTCGAGTCTCGGGATAATAGATAGAACCGGGGCCAAAACTTGAATTTGAGGCGGGGGAGACGGAGACTGAGAATCTGCGAAACCAAACAAGGGTGATCTGAATGAGGAAAAACTCATGACCCAAAAATGAAATATAAATATACATGCATACAAACCTATGAGCCGGAGAACAGTTGCAACGAATAGCCCGGGAGCTCGGCGCTCGCGAGCTTGTTGAATCCTATCGAGGGTGAAACGCTTCTAGTCAGAGCTCTCCTCCTTGACAAGATCGATGAGCTGTTGAACCTCAGCCGTCACTATTTTTGAGGAATCAATTGATTCTGCAAAAAAGAAAATCAAATCAGAACAGAAGAAAATAGCGATTAAGAAATCCCCAGAAAATGCACTCGAATCGGCATCCTAGTGATCATGGTGACCAGTAATCTGAGCCCAGGAATGCCGAAGTACCGACTCTCCCTCAACAGATTTGTTGGAGATTCTGAAATAGAACCACTGCTCCCACCACTTAACATCCCTCACATTAAACCTGAAAACGGACCGGTTAACCTTCGCCGGAAAATAATAGGTCCCGCGAAGATGAGAGTTCCCTTTGACATTGAAGAGCTGGCAAAATACCTCAGTGTCGAACACCACCCCAGATTCTTTAGAGCGCACCCAGAGTACGACACGGGATCTCATCGCGCTGGGCATAAGTTGTGGAAGGGCGAGCCCGAGGTCGCTGATAATGTTAGAGATAGCTGCCGGGATGGGAAAAGTCAGGCGGCATCTTAAGAAGAACGCGACATAACCGCATGCGTAACCCTCCGGAGGACTTTCCGGAGAGCTATCAGCCGACGGAATAAGCAGGTCGCAGGTATCGAGTCAGCATAAGGCAGAGATATTTGCGACCTCGACAGGCGAAATCGTACTCCTTGAGTGAGATTCGAACCGATCGGCGAGGGGGAGAGAAGCACCCGGCTGAGAAGAAGACGCCATCTCAGAAAGAGCGAAAAATCGAGGGTGAAAGAAGAAATTTGGCCGGAAACAATGGGGGATGAGCTTTTACAGAAGAGAATATCTCGGATAAAAGTAAAAATGAGGCGAAGACAGTTCAATTAAAGGAGTGGAAGTAATAAAAAAAAATGGAAAAAGTAAAAAGACATCATTACCTTGACAAGTGGGAGTCGAGGCGGCGTGGGAAGTTAAAGCAGCGTGAACCGCTCATTTATACCCACTACCCACTCGCCCACTCGCCCTATCTTATCCCTTAAAAGTTGCACAGATATTACAGGATCCCTGCAAACTCGGCATCTGAGCAAGCAAGAAATCAATCAGAAACCCGAGATTGCAAGATCATATCGACTAGGAAATCAATCAGGACCCAAGATCGCAGCGTCGCATCCTCAGTGATAAATCATTAAGGATGCTGGGGGGGACAACTGTTGGGCCCAAATTCCACACTCAAGTCCCAGCCTGATTGAACAGGCCTAACAAAGAAGCCCAGTTCACGATGAGACCTCATGGAGCGAGCCCGCAAGCTGGAAGGAGCCGAGCACGCAGGAAGAGGCGAGGTCGCTAGGATAATGAGCTTGCGTTTCACCCAGTCAAAACAGGTTAATTCAAAACTCCAGGATTAAGCTCAGCATTAAAGTCTTATATTGTAAATTTAAGTCTATATTTAATATGAATTAATAGGTCTAGACAGTTACAATTTCAGCATGTATAAGATAAAGGCGAGAGCTACCAGAAAAGGACCGAATTCTTGGCAAAAATAATAATATACATGTTTTCTCTCTCAAAATTAATATTCTAAGTTATTTTCAAAAACATACAACCTGCAAGCTGAGAATTGAGGTTGTGAGATTTTGCTCTCACAGAGAGAAAGGGTCGCCTTGGCGGATACCTCGCTGTGGAACGACAAGTCCTTGAGCTGCTCCATTGACCAAGAAAGAATAAGAAACCATAGAGATGAATTGGAGAATCCAGTTGATCCATTTAGCATGAAATCCCAATTGCTCAAAAACCGATGTGATGAAACTCCACTCGAGCCTATCGTAGGCTTTACTCATATATGTCTTAACGGCCATGGAACAATGTTTTATTACTGCAGATCCCTTGAGAAAATGTAGGATTTCATGCGTAATCAAAACATTTTCCGATATTTCTCTTCCCGCAACAAAAGCATATTGGGTTTCAAAGATAATCGAATTAAGTACCGATTTCAGTCTTCGAGTGAGGATCTTCGAGATGATTTTGTAGTACACATTACATAACGCGATGGGACGAGAATCTGCAACTGTTTTAGGGCTTTTGATCTTTGGGATTAGTCGGACATGTGTTTTGTTGAGATTCCTTGGTAATAAACCGGAAGAAAAAAAATCCATGAATCTCCTCTATGATTGCCGAGCTAACCACTTGCCAATTTTATTGAAAAAGCTGGATGAGAAGCCATTAGGCCCCAGTGCCTTGTCTGGATGGATTGAGAAGAGGGCATAGTGGACTTCTTCATGTGATGGATCAGCAATCAGAATATCATTTGTTGCTGGTGATATACAAGGCTGAAGTGCTAGAGCAACATTTGCCGCACTGTTCACGTTCCTAAAGATGAAGATATCTTGGAAATAATTGTTTATTACTTGGACTATTTCAGGTTCTTCAAAGCAGGCTCGGCCCTCACTGTCTTCAATAACAGAGAATTTATTGACAGTGTATCTCCCTCGAGTGATTGCATGAAAGTATCCTGGATTTTTATCTCCCAAGGTTAGCCAAAGGGTTCTGCTACGTTGCTTCCAGTATTCTTCTTCCTCATTATATGCTCTTTTAAGCTCAAAGTTGATCTATGTGATTAAATTTTCAGCAGCATTACTTGAAGACATGGCTTCCTCCAAATTCTCCTTTGCAGCCCGAATGGCTTTTTGGCTATTAGAGTAATGGGTTCGATTCCAGTGAGAGATCTTCCTTCGGCAGTTGGAGATTCTCTGTACAACAGATGCAGAAGGTTCCTCAACCCAAGTCTCTGCAACTATCTTACTGATTTCTGGGTTGTTGCGCATCCTTCTATCATATCTGAAGATACCGTTGATCCGAGGAAGAGAAGATTTCAGATAAGAGATAACATGTCGGTGGTCTGAGCCTTCGAAAAGCAGGTAGTTACATCGGCCATAGGGGAAAAACGCAGCCCAAGCGCTGTTAGACATGGCACGATCAAGCCGACAGTGGACAGTATGGTTGTGTCTTACTCCTCTCCAAGAGAGGGGATTACCAGAGTGTTGGAGGTCGTATAGATCACATTGTGATAGGAAAGTTCGAAATTCAACAAAAGATCCTTCAGCTCGCAATGGCCCTCCTGATTTTTTAGAATTTTAAATAATATCATTGAAGTCCCCTGTAAAAAACCATGGAGCATCACGGCTTTCCAAGAGAGCCATTAGGTTATTCCACACATATTGTCACTTTTGTTGATCTGGTTCCCCATACACAAATGTTGAGAAAATTTTGTTGCCTTAGTAAGAAATAAAAGTGTCAATGTAATATTTGCAGCAGAAAAGCACTTCTAATTCAACATCTTGTTTCCAGAACAGGGCTAGCCCACCACCCCTAGGGCTATGGGGCGATACCAGAGTATGAGAGTATAGATCTAGAACATCAAGTTTTTGCACCACAACATTATCAGAATTTTTTGTTTCCATGAGAAAGATTATATCTGGAGCAGTTTTTTGATGTAGCTCCTTGATTCATCGAACTGTCGTGGAATCCCCCAAACCACAACAGTTCCAGCTCAAAATTGCAAAGGAAGACGATTTCGCGGAATGTGAAAATCCGCTTTCTTCTTAGATGTAGCTGGGATGATGGTTGGTTTCGGAGGTGCTCTAGGCCAAAAATCCCCAACAGGAGGGATAGAGCTCTGTGTCGATACGCTTCGTGTATGGCTAGGACCGGCTTGATGCAAGGTATTATTTAACCGGGATTGACTACGAATCCTCGCTTTGGGAGATTGGTGAATCTATTGCATCCTTATCTTGCGTGAGCTCGCTCCTCCCATGAGTTGGGGACTATTGCTAACAACCTTTTTTGAAGGAGGTCGGCCTCTTCTCTTCTTTGGCGGCGAAGGGCAGGGATCATAGGTTGGAAAAGCGTCTAGAGATGGATCAAAATCTAAAGATTGGATTCTGGACTGAGGTGATCAAGGCTCTTGGTGGGAAGTGTTGATGACCAAAGAGGGATCATTGAAAGACGCTACAAGCATGAAGGTAGCCGTTTCAGACATCATGTCTCGAGATTCACTGTCGATAACTCTCTGGCATCTTGCTGCACTCTCGATAGGGTCCCCACAGTTGATGTATTGTATAGTGACCTCCTGCAATTGATTCAGGATATCCTCTTTCGATTGTTGTGGTTGCATAACTTGGAAAGCTTCATTATCCAAGTTTCTCTCCAAAGGAGGATTATGAGTTCTCAACAATTCAATATCTGCCTGAGAGGTCTGAGGGCCTTTAGATTATTATCCCTCCTGTAATTATTTTTTTCTGTAGATTATTATCCCAATTACTTTTTGGTAAAGTTGAGATAAGGTTTACTATTTTTAGCAAAGATAAAGTATAAAGGATTAGAAAAAGTAGATCTAAGATAGTTATGGTAAATCTCGACAATCGTGCCTCGGAGAGTTTTTTTATCAAAAATAACTTTACCAAAAACGGTGAAATCTCAATCATTTGTGGTTCTTCCTAACCATCGTCTGCATATACATAAAAAAAATTATATAAATTTTAGGAATCTAAAAATTAAATACAATCCTAGATCTATTTCAATTATCAAAAATTTCAATTTCAATTCCAATCCTATCTAATTATAATTTCAATTTGAAATTCTATCTAGTTATAATTCTACAATCTACTTTAATAAATTTAAATGAACTAAAGTAAAAGAAGAAAATATTACCTTTTATGTTTTTGATAAGGTGAAATCAGAGAGAGAGAGAGTGAAACTTTAGAGAGAGAGTGAAAAGTGAGGAATGAGTGAGGGAGGAGGATATGGGCCCATGTATATATAAATTTACGGTTCGTCGTAAATTTGTTAGTAATTACCAACGAATTTACGACGAACCAGACGAATCGTTGTAAATTCGATGTAACGTTTCAACTGAATATTTGGTTTTTCCTCACGCGGCAAAACGTTAAAAATTTATGTTACGATGAGTCGTCGTAATTTCGTTGGTAATTCGTCGTAAATTACCTTCAAATTTACGACGAAACGTTGTAAATTCGTCGGTTAATAATCAAACCGATTGGTTTTCGCGGCGGCATGGAAAATAAAATATTCAAAGGGTTACAACGATTTTACAACGAATCGACGAATCGTCGTAAAATCGTTGCAAAATATTTAAAAATTATTCATAATGATGTTTTCTTCCTTTAAAAAACGTTTCAATGTATCAAAGAAGTATATTTATGAATACAAGACATAGTAAACAAAAAATTCAATAACGACGATTTATTATAATTAAGCACAAACTTTCTTATCTTACATAATAATGTAAAAATTTATATTTATAAATATCCATCACATGCATGAATTATATAATACTATTTTTTTTGTTTTGTGAAAACTTAAATTTATGTATGATTGACTAGAACTTATCTAAAACAAGATAAATGATCAAAAACCAATCTTATACAACATATAATCAACCCTATAATCAGATTTTAAAATTTAGTTTTGTAGATTCCAACGAAATTATAACGATTTTTGTTTACAACAAATTTATATTAATTTCATTTACAACAAAATTACATCGATTTCATCTCAATCGTCATAAACTCGTTGTAATGGTCAAACCCTATACCGGGGCCAAAATCTCAATTTTTTCTCTCTAGCAGCTAGGACTTGGTACTTTGTTTTTTTTTTGGTTACTATTTATGAAACATTACATTGTTATTGTTTCATTAGTGAAATTTGTTTTTCAGTTTCTACGGTTAAAATAAATTAACTAGATTTGTCAATATTTTTCAATTACTAAATTTTCAACCGATCTCCATTCATCTATGTTAACGAATTATAAACTCACAAAAACAAATAACATCAGATCCTTAATAAACAACTAACATCACACTAAAAAAATGTATATGGACGTACAAATAATAATCTACAGAAAAATGTTAAAAATAAACAAACAAATAAACTACAAAAAAAAGAAATAATTAAAAAAAAAGGATTTTCTGCAAAAACAAAACCTATCATCTTTATTGTTTTTGCAAGAACACCCTTTAATTGCGGAAAATACAAGTTAATCTCCCCAGTTCCAAAGTCACCCGCAAAACAGCCCAAGCCCATATCGATGACGAGACAATGTAACAATCTGTGAAAAAACAGAAATAAGTTAAAACGTAGAGTTTCAATAATATTCCGTCTGTTTCATATTAGTTGTCGTTTTAAAGCTTAAATTTTGTTTCATATTAGATGTTGTTTTAGAATTTTAATACAAATGTTTGATGATATTTCCATTTTTATCCGTACTCGTTTAGTTTATTAATTATTGTGATCATAGTATATAATATATTAATGAGGGATAAAACAGAAAATTAAATTGTTTTTTTAATCTATATAAAACAACCTAGAACGACAACTAATACGAAACGGAGGGAGTAATATAAAACAACATGATGTTTACAAAACTGAAGCAAAACAACACACATTTGAAACGATCTGTTACATCAAAACAACACACATTTTAAATAACACTTCCTCTGTAACTACCATGTCCTCCTCCGTAACCACCTCCTTCCCGGCGGCCACCTCCACCACAGCCACGGCCACCGCCACCTCCACCAGATCCGTAACCTCCGCTACGTCTTTCGTATCCACCACCGCCTCCACCAAATCTGTAACCTCCGATGAGTATCCTTCATCGCTGATTCTTAATTTTTGATTACCGAATAGAAGTTTTTTAGTTTGATTCTGATTATGACTATTGATTTTCTTGCGAAAACTTGCTTCAGATCGTTTCGGATTCTGATATTTGTCGATGAAAATTACGGAAGCTGGTTCTGATTTCAGTTCTCAATCTTGATTAATTTTGTTGTTTAGAATTTTATGGGCTCCGATTCAACATCTTCATATGATTTTGATTCTTTGTTTGATTGGAAATGGAAAAATTCTTCATAGCTTCAAGTGACGTTAGCTGGATTTTGCTTTCGAATCAGGTTGTTAGGAAAAAAAAGGAAAATCGAAGAAATCTCCACGAGGAAGAAGAAAAGGAGAGAGGAAGAGAGATGGTTTTTGTTTATTTTTACATTTTCTTAACTTTTTTTTTTATAGTAAAATCATTACAAAATTTAAATGGGTGTTTCAGGCGAATATTAAAGGTTGACAAAAAAATTAGAAATTGATTTGAAAATGAGGTGAGGAGAAAGAGAAAATCTAAAATATCTTTTACTTTTTTAACAATCACAAAAATGTCATCCGGCAACACTGTTCATTTGACGGTTGCACTGTTCATTTAACAATCACTATTCATACCCAGAAAACATATTGTTATCATCGTTAACATTGTCATGTTAATCCAGTTATCATTGTTAATATCGTTAACATTGTCATGTTAACCCAGTTATCATTGTTAACATCGTTAACATTATCATCGTTAACATTGTCATGTTACCTCAGTTATCATTGTTAACATCGTTAACATTATCATGTTAAATCAGTTATCATCGTTAACATTGTCATGTTACCCCATTTATCATTGTTAACATTGCTAACATATAATTAGTATAGTTAACATTGTCATGTTAACCCCAGTTATCATATTCATTTTTATGAAATTGTCATGTTAAACCAGTTATCATATCATAGATTATTGTGTTAATTCAATTATCATATGATAATCCGGCGATACTGTTCATATCACCGGCGTCACTGTTTATATACCCGGCGTCATCGGCGTCGCCTCCGCCGGGTTCTTTTTCGCCGGTCGCCGTCCTTGGCTCCGTCGGCTTCTTTTCTTTCTTCTACTTTTTCCCCGTTGCGACGCCCTGTCGGAGTCTTTTCCGCCGTCGCCTCCGTCGCCGGCGTCAGCTTCTTCTTCTTCTTCTTTCTTTCTTCCTCTTCTTCTTCTTCTTTCTTCTTCGCCGTGCAACAATGGATGAGAGAGAAAAAAACAAAAGTAATTAGTTGGAAGAGATGGGGTGAGAAAGTCTTTTTTAATGTGAACAGTAATGGTAGAAAAGTAGACTTAATTTTGCTTTTATTTAATAGTATTTGTTGCAAATACCCAATTTAAAACAGCATGTAGTTTGCATAATTAAAACGCTGCATTTTTAAAACCGTGACCGATATGACGGTTATTTGACGGAGGGGCTGTTATGCGGGTGACTTTGGGGTGAAGAGATTGACCTGCATTTTTCGTAACTAAGTGGTATTCTTGCAAAAACAATAAATGTGATGGTTTTTTTTTACAGAAAATCCTTTAGAAAAACCACTAAAAACTAGAGTGATTTACACTATGGGCACTTTCCCACTTTCAACCTACAAAAAACACATTTTATGAGGTTAGACACACTTTGGGGGTGTATTCAATCTATTATTTGAAGTGATTTGTATTAAAATCATAAATCCTATGTTATCCAAACATGAATTTTAAAAAACTTTTTAAAATCTCATGTTATTGAAATAGTGAAATATAAATGAACATTTAAATTCACTGTTATTGGAAATATTTTAAGTAGTGGATTTTAGGGGACTTTTAGTGATTTGGAGATGTTTTGGTAGACTTTCTTAGTTAAAAAAAATAAAAATCCAAGAGGATGTTCTTTTGTTCATCCATCAACTACGTCCAGATGCAGATATGAGATACATTTCGTTTCTGTCAAATTAAGAACTGCATCTCGATGTAAAAAATGGATTCAAAATGAAATGTATCCAAAATAATTGGATATTTTGGATGCGCTTGAAACTAGAGTTTGGATAGACCAAAGTGCATCCAAAATTATAAAAGTCTAAAATACCCTCATTTATAATCAAAACTTAAAATATTTATCCCACAAAAAATAAAATAAAAGTTAAATTATTTATATTTTATTATTTTTAAGAAAACAATTACGCCATTATAACGGAATCGCAAAATTCCACTAAAACTAAAAACTAGGGTTTCCCCTCAAAACCGCAAAATAGAGTTTTCCCGTAAAAACTTCAAAATAGCGGTTTCCGACCAAAACCGGAAAATAGCAGTTTCTTGCCAAAACTGCAAAATATCAGTTTCCTGCTAAAACCGCAAAATAGCGATTTCCCACCAAAACCGAAAATAGAGTTTTCCCGTAAAAACTTCAAAATTGCGGTTTCCAGTAAAAATCATAGAACAGCGAGTTTCTACCAAAACCGAAAAATATCGGTTTCCTGCCAAAATCACAAAATAGCGATTTCCTGCCAAAACGGCAAAATAGAGATTTCCCGCCAAAACCACGAAATAGCGGTTTCCCGCCAAAACCGCGAAATAATAGTTTCTCGCCAAAATTGCAAAATAGCAGTTTCCCGATAAAACCGCAAAATAGCGGTTACCCGCCGAAACCGCAAAATAGCGGTTTCCCACCAAAACCGCAAAATAGAGTTTTCCCGTAAAAACTTCAAAATAGCGATTTCCCGTAAAAATCATAGAATAGCGGTTTTCTGCCAAAACCGCAAAATAGCGTTTACCCGCCAAAACCATAGTGATTTCCCGCCAAAACCACAAAATAGCGGTTTCCCGCCAAAACCGCGAAATAAGAGTTTCTCGCCAAAACCGCGAAATAAGAGTTTCTCGCCAAAATCGCAAAATAGTAATTTTCTGCTAAAACCGCAAAATAGCGGGTTCCCCTCCGAAACCGTAAAATAGCCGTTTCCCACCGAAACCGTAAAATAGTGGTTTCCCATCGAAACCGCAAAATAGCGGTTTTTTGCCGAAACCAAAAATAGTGGTTTGACGTTGAAACCGCAAAATTGCGGTTTTTCGTAAAAACTCGGTTCTCCGCAAAATAACAATTTTCCGTAAAATAACGGTTTAATATAATTATTTCATTAAAATCAAATTTGAATATTAATTTGATAATTATTTAGTTGTAAATGTACTTTACATTAAACAAATTGTTATAAACATAGAACAAGTCATTTTTAGTCATTTGGTTTTAAAATGCATGCAAACACACAAACAAACACAACTGCATCTAAATGCAAAAACTAAACACATAAACGAATTTCGCCTGAATGCTGCGTCCATATACTGTGTCTAGATGCAGTTTCTAGACGCGGCACCCAGATACAGAAACGAACAGAGCCAAAATCTCATGGTTTTAGACGAGATTTTATAGTTATTTAAAAACAAATCATAACAAATTTCCTAATTCACTCAAATCATCTAAAAACTCATTAAAACTCAAATCTTTTTAAATCCTCCCAAATATTAGATTGAATACACCCCCATTTGTCTACTTTATGGGGTGTGTTTTTACATTTATGTCCCTCTTAACAAAAGATATTTACCCTTCCACCATTACTCTCTATTTTTTAGTATTTTTGGTTTTCACACCTCAATTATTTTGTTTTGCTTATTTCTTCTCATAAAAAAACAATTTCACAATTTGTTTTTGCACTATAAACAAATTTTTTTTCTCTATACTTTGATACCCATTTCACAATATTTTACTTACATGTGGTTCGAACACGTTGGTCGAACACATGTGTATCCATATAGCTTCGTCCACGTGGACGCATTTAAATAGATAGCCATATGTGTATCCACGCGCAGAGGGTCCACGTGGACGCAACTACATGGATGTGTATGTGTATCCATGCGCATATCGTCCACGTGTACGCACCTATTTGGATATGCATGTGTATCCATTCGAATATTGTCCACTTATACGCAACTACATGGATATGCATGCGTATCCACTCGAATATTGTACACGGGTACGCAACTAAATAGATACGCACGCGTCCTATCGACCAGGTTTGACTTCCGAGTTATGAATTTTCTTTTTCGGGTTATCGTTACCCTTCTTTGGAGTTCAAATCCGAGATGAAGAGGCTTTGCCAAAGGGATATAAATTTACAACGAGGCATAAATACGACGTCATAAATTTTTTCGAACGATATCCAAAAACTTTCTGACGGAGGATTCCGACTACAATGTCTGTCGGAAATAACGTCGGAATATTTTCGACGGATATCCGACAACTTTCCGACGGAGAATTCCAACTAAAACTTTGCCAAAAAATCATCAAAAATCCCTCCGACGGGTACTGTTTGTCGAAAATTCGTCGGAAAATCCGGCAGAAAATCTATCGGAAAGTTACGACCATTTTCCGACGAGCTGTAACTGACGGATTTAGTTCTGTTGGAAATCCGACAGAGAAATTCCGACTACAATGCCCGCCAGTTTTTGAATCTAATTAAAAAGTTGTGAAATTGGAATCAAAATATAGAGAAAATATATATAATTGATTGTAAGAAAATAATTGTTAGATTATTTTTTTATGAGAAGAAAATAAGGAAAACAAAAATGTGTGGGGTGTGTGAGATGAAAAATAATTAAAAATCTATTATATTATTTGTGAAGTGATTTGAGATGTGGTTCAAAGCTCAATTTTTGCTGTCATTTTGTTTAATGAAAACGATATAATCTGATTAGTTCGTGAAAATAATCTAATCTGATTGGTTAGTCCATAATTTAATAACGTAATATTCCGTAATTAATTCCGTGATTAAAAAAAAACGAGATATGGATCATAATCGGGCCTGAAAAGAAAACGGTCCAAACCAGTTTTGTTGGTCTAATTTGTGAAGTGATTTGAGTTGTGGTTCAAAACTCACTTTTTCCTATCATTTTGTTTAATGAAAATGATATAATCTGATTGGTTCATGAAAATAATATAATCTGATTGGTTAATCCATAATTAAATAAGGTAATATTCTGTAATTAATTATGTGATTAAAAAAAAATGAGACATTGATCAGAATTGGGTCTGAAAAGGAAGCGGCCCAAACCAGTTTTGTTGGTCTACAATATAATATATACATGGCGGTCGAATATTTTACAAAAAAAATATACGGTGGCTGTGTTGGTTCGAGATTTTTTTAGATTTTTTTTAGATTTGAATCCCTCAATTCTTTTAGATTTTTTTTTGGTTACCCCATTATTGAATTAATTATTTGAGGTGAAAACATATTTTATCCGAAATGGAATTTTTTTAGTATAAAATAATTAAATCTTTGGAAAATGGAATGATAAAATCAAATCAATGTTTATTGCGTTATATATAATATATAAAAATGTAAAAACGCGTTTATGATAATAATAAAGAAATATTCGATTTTGTTCATGAATATCGTAAAGAAAAAAAATGGCAAAACACCTAAACCCTAAATCGTTTTCGTATAAATATATGGTTTCTACTATCGCATTCTTCATGTGCTCTTTTTTCTTTCGTATTATTTTAGGGTTTAGGCAATTATTCTTCGTAGTTAACGGCTTATGTTTTGGTTTTCTCTAGCATGTTTATTTGTTTGGAAGCTAATCTATCTATGTGCTTGATAAGCTCAAATTAATACCCTAAAAGTACTAAAGCTTTGTCAGTTGTAATACTTAGGGATCGAATCCACAAAGACTCAAGGAATCACACAATAGATTATATAGAAGAAAATCAAGCTAAGTGATCAATGTAATTGAAAGCAAATACGTAAATTAAACTGTTGTAAATTCAATTGGAGAAAGATAGGTCTAGGGAATTTCTCAGGAAATATATGAATGCAGATAAACTAACTAATCAGGGTTCAGGTTATGCACGGTTCTTGAACTCAAATCACTAAAGTATAATTAACCAACTCTCATTGCGAGAATTATCTAAGTCTAAATCCTAGAATTCCAAATCTCTTTGTGAATCCTAAAGTCTAAACCAGCTTTTAGTTCAAGTTTGATTTGTTCACAAAAAAATTAAACCAAATCTCTTTGCGAATAGTTATTTTGCTCACCCTAAGTTCTATCAGGTAATTAATCGCACTCTCGTGCCTAATCAATTATCCTAAGATCTAAGTTCTAGGTGATCAATCCAGAATTAGCTATGAGAACAACCTATGGTGAAGAACTAATTCAGATGGTGAACCCTAAACAATAAATCAACCTAGCATTCAAAGAAATCCCTAATAAGAATCCCTAAACCTAACATGAGATCTACTCAGACATGGAAATTGAAGCAATAAACATGACTGAATAAATAAGAAAGAGTAACAAGAGGGTTCAAAATCTTCTCTCGGACGAACAGAGTTTCAGACTTGTCTCCCTTCCAAAGCTCTCTCACAAAACCAAAGTAAAATAAAGCGTAGCCATGAAAGTGGCTGTAAAATCCTATTAAATAACCTAAATCACGTTTTGGGACTTCTTGTAAATAATAAAGTCTTATGGGCAATTTTGCAATTCTTCAACTCTTCATTAAGTCGCGACTCGTGTCTTGCTGCAGTGAGTATCGACCGATACTAGTCAGTATTGACCGACACTGATGCTTCAAATCGGGTACTCAGCTTCACGGACTCCAGCTTCGCTCCAAAATGCTCCAGAAAGCTCCAATATTTCCAATTATGCTCCAAACGTGCTAAAACCTGTAAAAAACTCTAAACTACTACAAAATAGTAGAAAGACTCTATAAAACGGAATTATATCATGGCTTAAAAGGGGTAAAAACCATGATATATCAGTTCTCTTCTAGATACGCGTTTTCTAATCCATCGAAAGTTATGATCAGTTGGAATCTTCCCCGCACATCATCAGGTACCTTTTTAGTAGTGTTCTTTATATGTTAAATCGTTTTTTATTTGATGTTTTTTCTTTTAGTTCATCGGAGGTTTGCGTGATTCTTTAGGTATTTCTAAATTGTCATTTGCTATAGTTTGTTTTGACGCTATCGGTCTCATATCTCCTCTCTTTGGCTCCGACGAGACTCAAACTGATAGTTTAAGACGTTATTTCGTGACTCTATACGTTTTTATCGACGTTGCTAATAAAAAAGTTAGTGTTTCAGACGTTTGTCTTTTCTATTTTGTTTTGATTTTTCTGATTGGTATTTTGTTTTAGGGTTTTCGTGTTGTTTTGTCTGGGATTCGGAGCTTGAGTGTTGGGTTGTGTGTCAGAGTTTCCCGCCGACTGAAGGTGATTCATTTTTTTTTCTATTAAGTTGTATTTCTTACGGTTTTTTATTTATTCTGTTATTTTTTAAAGATGTAGATCAGGATTCTGCCTTCAAGATATGGGTTCTCAACCAGCGTTGTTTAGGTTTTGGACCTGAAAAGTCGAGTCCACATTTTCCTATCACCTTCGTTTGGGACTTTGAGAGCAAGACTTGGGTTGTACGCAAAGACGGTTTAGAACCCGAATGTGGTTTCTAAACTTTTTTTTTTTTTGGGCTCCCGCTATTTTTTTAGTTGTTGTTTGTTTTGTGTTTGTCTTGGTTTTCTTTGTTGTCTGTATTATTGATTTTGATAATTCTGCAGATGGTAGTGTTTCAGAAGATAGTGGAATAGATGATGACAATGGATTTGCCGATTATATTGGATCATGTAATGATTTTTTACTATATTTTCTCTCTTGTTAATTTTTTGTTTTTTTACTAATTTGTATGTTTATTTTAGGGTATCCATATCGTTTACTTTGGGAATCGGGGCTTGAATCTCACGGTTAGCGTCAGTATAATGCGCTAATTGAAGGTTGGTCATTGTGTTTATCCTTTTAGTTTTGTTTGTGTTTGGTTTTATAGTTTTTTTTTTAATATATTTTTATGTATTTTTTATTCTTTTTGTGTCTGTCTTGGTTTTGTTGTTGTTTGTATTAATGATTATTTTAATTTTTCAGATGATAGTGTTTCTGAAGATAGTGAAACATTGTCTGGACGTGGAACAAATGATGACGATGGGTTTGCTGATTATATTGGGCCAGGTCATGCTTTGGGATTTTGAATCTGGAAGTTGCGTTGAATTGGACGTCGCTGAGATTGGCGATGGTTCCACCGATGGGGATGATGATTATGATGGATCATAAGATGTCTCTGTGGATGATTGTGATGATGAGGAGGACGATACTGATTTGTGTGATGATGACGAGGACTCGGGACGTGATGAAGATTTAGATGTGTATCTTGATGTTGATTCCTTTGGTGATGATGAAGATACAGAATGCGAAGAAGATTTAGATGATGATTCTGATGCTTCTTCGTCTGATGAGGACGATTTGGATTGTGTGGGAGATTTGGTTGATGATCGCGATGTTAATCCTGAAGATGTTTGTTTGAAAAAAGAAGTAGCTCATCTCGATGGTCGACTTTGTACTTGGTCCTATATGGTTCCGGTTGATGTAGATCGTCGTGGGAGAGGTGTTTCACGTTTGAGGCCTTCGAATGTTGGAAGTCGTGTGTTTGTTAAGGTTTTACAAAAGTGGTCGCAAATGTCAGCTTTGAACTGTTGTTCTTTGGAGCTCATATTGGCAGATGAACATGTTGTTATATTGTCACTCTAATTTTTAGCTTTATTGATTTTGTATTTTAATTTTTTTTATTTGATTAATTGTATGTTATTTGTTTTTAGGGTTCAAATATCCAGACTTCTGTTAGAGGTGACCAGCGTGTTGTTTTTGGTGGACGTTTAGCTGTGGGATGCTGGTATGATATTAGTAGCTTTGTTATAATCGATCAGGTTGGTTGTTGTCGAGCTACCTCGCATCGCTACAAGATAGTATTTCTCCCGTCGTCTACGGTCAATAAGTGTTCGCGACAGTGTGAAAACAATTTTTTTTGTTTTGTCGACTTTCGAAGGATTTTGGATCGTGTTCACGACGATGATTATTTAGATGGTTCGTTTTGTGTTTTGTGTTTTTTTTCTTTCGTTATTTTGGTTTTGTGTCGTTTCGATTATGATGATACCTTTTATTTTTAGATCTAATAGATCAAGTTGTCGAGTTTAGACGTTCTGGATCTTGGAGTGGTTTGTTCGCGCCTTCGCGAGACAAAACTCAATGCCTCAGTGTGCCCATTTTGCCGGCGCCGATGAAGAGCCTGAAATATGGAGTGAATATTCAATCGTATTTTTTTGTTTGAGATATTCATGGTATTAAATGTTTATTTTAAAGATTTTATTATTATCGTTTGTTTTTTATTTCTTGGTGATGACTGTTTGTGTGTTTTGTATTTGTTGAAGTGCTGTTGGTTTGAGGTGTGAACTCTCTGGTTCTATGGCTAAGGATTTTTGCATGTCTTGGAGGAAATGCGGTCGTGGTGTAGTTGTGTGTGTGTTTAGGTGGGCGATTATCGATTATTTTGCATGCGATTCTGTTTGAAATATCTATTTTCTTTTAAGGTCATAGTATTTTATATTCTAATTTATTTTGTTTGTGTTTCTTATTCAGGAAAGATAACGATTTCATCTACTCATCCTACTCAGTTTGAGTTGAATCCTTCTATTCCCGAGGTTGATGATTTTTTAGAGATGTAAGTGATATTTGTCTCTTATTGTTTTGACTTTGGATCATTCGTATGAAAACGTCAACAGTAATTGGTTTGTTTTGGCGTGTTTCCGCAGGCTTCCGCGTAAGAAAATGTGTCTAGACGTCAACGTGATTAAGGGTGGACATTGATATGGTGTTCGGGCAGTGGTCTTCGACTATTTCGATATTAGTTGTCTTAGGGATAGCTTTTTTTTTTTTGTAAATGTAATAGTCGTTATGGATATGGTTTCTTAAAAATATTAATATAGTTTTATAACACAATTATTTTTGGTGTTTGCAATATTATATGCAGATTGTTGCTCCTTTGTTTATTTATAATGATCAATGAGTGATCATTTAAAATTGATTCTAGGACATGCAAATTTTACTGGAATTGAAAAAGATAGTTACGGTAAAACGAAGTCCTGTAATATATATATTGTCCTCTGTTGGTCTGAGTACTTGGGGTTTTTGTTGATATTATGGTTGGTTTTTGTAACGAGCGATGATAACGAATCAATTTTCTTTGTTATTGGTAATTGCAGTATAAGTTTCTTTGACGTTCGTAAA
This sequence comes from Eutrema japonicum, assembly GCA_030161315.1. NCBI lineage: Eukaryota > Viridiplantae > Streptophyta > Magnoliopsida > Brassicales > Brassicaceae > Eutrema > Eutrema japonicum. The sequence goes on along the minus strand of BSQW01000012.1, from coordinate 16,863,579 downwards.
AATCTATCTTTTCCTTTTTTATACATTGTCGGGGTTTTTTAATGTAAAGTTAAATATAAGGATAAATTCGGTATTTTTCTATGTTTATCGAGTCAAAAAAGGAGAACAATAAAACTTCATTTTTGCTGTAAGTCACAGTATATAATATCGCTTTTCTTTGTTATTTATGCTCAGGTCATTGGTTGAGTTTAGGTTTCATGCTGTCCTCAGTACTCTCGGCTTCTAATCGTATACCGTTAAAGATGTGTGCTCATAAAGTTTTCGATTTGGCTCCTTTGAAGTTAAAATACTCAGGAAATACAAGCAGTTAAATAGTTGTGATGGGTCTCTTGATCTTATATTGTATGACGAGGAGGTAAAATTCTATTCATTTTTGTTTGGAGTTTTTTTTGATCGGTTTCATGGGTGTTTGCTTGATTAATGTTTTTTGTGTGTTTATTGGTCGGGTAATAAGATTCAGGCCACGATGAATATTGAGTTTGCGCGTATCTTTGCTCCGTTGTTCGATGAGGGTGATTGGGTTATTTTGGAGAATTTTGATTTGCTTCCCATGATTGTATCGTGTTTTAGAGTAGTTTCGCATTCTTATAGGATCGTGTGGAATCCATAAACATATTTTAGCAAAGTTGTCGTGAGTAACCCTAATAACTATTTCTCTTTTGTTGAGTTCGAAAGTATCGTGACTGGATCTTACCATCCTGAGTATTGTGGGGGTGAGTGTCTTTTATTGTTTTTTTGTTTATTTTGGTACAAACTTGATGGTTTGGTGTATCTAACGGTTTGTTTTATTTTTCATTAATTGACTATAGATTTAATTGGTCGCGTTATGAGTGTTGGAAATTTTGTTGATCCCAACATATATAACGAAGATGAAGCTGAAAATGATAATAAAAAACATATTTTCTTGATTTAAAGAAGTGATGTATAATATATTATCTTCGTATTAATACTATGGTTATTAAATAGCATTTGATTACTTTGTTACATTTTTAGTTGACTTTGGTATACTAACTTATAAGTTTTCGACCATATAATACGTTTTTTAAACAGGACATATATAGATTCAAAACAAAACCGTTGAAACCTCACAAACTATATATAATTACTGAGATTAAAACGGCAATATTTTTCATATATATTATTATAATTACCATTATACACAGAATAATATCTCAATAAATATAATTGCTCGCATATGACTTTTATCAAAATAATATTAAAACAATACTTACGCGTAGCGTGGGTGCAAAACCTAATTTGTATTAATAATAATATATTTCATTCTATAAATCCAAAATAAATCGAAACAAAATTCCCCACCCCTTTTAGTATTATAAGCGTGGGATGGCTTCACAATTTTCTTGTCGAAACTTGTCATTAGTTAAAAACATGATCTTCTGGACAATTTTTTTTATTGCAATACATGCTGGTAAGTAGCTTCAAGAAGCAACAATGTAATCCGAATCTGGTTTTTCCTTCCTACAAGACACACACATGATAATATAGAGAGTTAATTATAGGGTTAAAACTCTGTGTATCATGTGTAGCCAAAGAAGAGCCATAAAGTCAAGAGAAAGGAAAATGAAAAAAAAAAAAACAAAAGGAAGAAGACAGTCAAGCGTGGATGTGCAAGCCGATGGGAAGCATCGATTGAACTGAAGGAGCCGATGAATGAAGTCGGTGGCCACCCTGCAGAAGATGCAAAATAACGACAAAGGAGCCGATGGAAGACATGTATGTGAATCTCATTGGTTGGTCGATGAATCCCATTCTTGCACTCGAACCATAAGTGATATTTGGGTTCAACCCAACGTTTTTGGGTTGACCCGGTACATTTTGTTCGTTTGTATAAATAGGAATTATATTCTATTTTTAGACATAAGGTTTACTAAGTTTTTTAAGAAGCAAGTTTCAAGTTTTATATAGGTTATATTTCTTTACATGATGGAAATTCTATGAATTATATTCTATATCTTTAACATGACTATGGACTAGTAGTTATTGTTGCATTAGTGCTAAAGAGGTAAGACATGTATGTGGATGCGATGGATGGTGTGAGATTGACACTGATATCAGTATGGTAAGACTAGACTAGAATTTGTCGCTTTCGGGTTGCAATGAGCTAGGCATTTACAACCACCCATCCCTTTCCTAACACACAAACACACACATAGTAAATACCATATATATATTTTTAAACAGTTAAATTAGGCACAAATGTTTTTTTCTCGATTCAATTTCTTCTTATTGATTTTTATCTGGTCAACAAGAATGATGAACATCCATAATTAGTACAAACGAATATGCAAACAAGTGATTTTATATGAATAAAATTCGTAAAAACGAATGATCATTCTCGTCGATTTCGTTAAACCAGCGCAAGTTCCGCCACCGCAAGGTGTTTTACCACGACCGATACATGGTGTCTCACCAACACCGACACCTACTGTGGCACTTGAAAGTGATGGAGATAGTACCACATCCTCGAGTTTATCTGACCTAGGGACCGGTCCATTCCATCACGGCCAGAACAGTGGAAGTGCGCATATGACTTCGAGGGATGGAGTACGGGACGATCCATCGACTGTTCCTCCACCACCTCCTTTTTATCCGATGAATTCGCTGTTCTGAAACCCGGATCATAGATCTGTCTTGACCCCGAAATCCGAGTGAAGGAATGGATAAAGCCAATACGGTCCTCAGAGGGCTGATCCCTTGACTTTTCCTCCAAAACCTCCTTTTGATCCGCTTAATTCGCACCAGCGAAACCCGGATTAAAGGCACGTCCTGACCCCAGACTCCAAGCGAAGGAACGAACATGGCAAGTATGGTCCACAAATCGGAGGAAACCGCGACCAGTTCATCGGTAATTGGTAGCCGCGGATTCGTCTCCGAAACTCTAGGTTTTAAATTTATAAACCTAAGGGTTCTGCAAGTGAACATACGTGCGTTGTAGTATTTTAGGTATCGATCCACATGGAGAGAGAGCTGTTCCGCGAGACCTTAGACAGAGAATAGCAAGGAAGTCTAAGACGAGAATAAGTGTTTATAGGGTTTTTGTCACGAAAATTTAAATTACATAAAAACGGAAAATTGCTTGTAAGGAAGAGATGAAAATCGATGGCTTGAAAATACGACGGGGAAAATGATAGGTAAACTATGATAAAACGGTGTTGGATCTACATAAATATCTTAGGGTATGCTCGATTCAATCACGATCCCTAAGCTCTTAGTAACTATTTCTAGATTTCAACTCCACAAACTGAACAGAATAAACGGCGTAGCCTACTTTCGTACATCCTACGCACCAAAAATCTATACACTCGACCAGTAGCTTTTGTCTCTGGCCGCGCAGAAAATCGTGCTGCTTGAACTGGTTCTTATTAGTTCACGGTACTCCGTAAGTATAATTTCAAAATTTACGACGCACACGCTCTTATGGATAACAATTCAGGTGTTTTTAGATCCATCACTTTTGGTGGTACTTAACACCTATGAATCACCTCTAGTTCATGACGCTAGATTTAGCATTAACAATTATCCATAAGAAAGAGCTCTAGAAATCGGTTAGGGTTTTATCTCGTGAAATCCTTATCGAACATAGAATTTCCCTTTGATAATTTCTTTAAACCCAACAATGAAACTACTTGAACATAGATGAAATGAAAATCATGATTGAATAAATTGCAGGAGATTGATGAAGGAGCCTCACGAGTTTAATAACTAAGTCCGGTGAGAACCTCTTCACCAATCTCGAAAAGTAAAGAACAAGAGTTTAAGAGTAAAAGCAAGAACAAAACTAAACTAAAAACTGGTGTAAAAGCAAGCACACAAAATTACGTCTTCTAAAAGGCATATTTATAGGTCTTCTCTTCTGCTTTCATCGGTCTTTAGGGTTTTTAGTGACGGGAATCGGACGGGCCTTGCAAATTGGGCTTACGGGACGAAACTGGCTCGACAGCGGGTCCATGGAGTCTGGCCGCGGTGAACCTTCACTTGGCCGCGGGTGGAGGCTTCCTGGCCGCGGTGAATTGCCTCTTGGCCGCAGCTGGGACTGCTCCGGGAGTGGCCAGCTGGAACGTTTTGATCTTGATGTAACTTTGATTGAACTGTTGGATCGTCCTCAAATATGCTGGAATGGAAAGGTGGCTGGTCCTTCTTGAATATCCCCAAAATTGGGCTGGATCGGACGGTGAGAAGATCCTCTTTGGCAATTAAACTTCTGATGGTTTGACTCTGAGCCGAAAATCTGGTTTTTCTCCAATTTGCAATGTTTTCGCCTAAGTAACCTGAAAAGAGTCTTGACACTACGAATATGCGAAAACCATAATAAAAGCATGTAAAACCAAGTGGAACACTTATGAAAATATTCTTAAATAGATAGTAAAATGGGTAAAAATACGTTGTTATCAGTAATCCTAGAAGGGATATAGATCCAGTTAGTATGAAATATATTTATCGAGCGGTGGCAGAGAATAGAGAAGGATTACAAGATGTAAATTCTTGAGTCCATAATTCCACTGGCGTAGCCCCTGAAATCGATCATGTGGTCGAATAAACTAAACGAACTCCATTTTAAAATTGGATCGAAAATACACCGATCAAATATGTAGGAAAACTTAAGCTCCATGTCTATGAAGGAGAGACGGATCCTAAATCACAAATAATTGTGTTTAGGATCGTAGTCGGAAGAGCTCATTTTAATGAGTATGAAAAGGATGTCGGATTGTGTAAACTCTTTGCAAAACACCTCACATGGCCTGCCCTCGATTGGTTCTCTCGGTTGGAAGAACGATCTATTGATAGTATTTCCTAGCTATCGGTCGGTTTTCTGAAGCAATACTCAGTGTTCATTCAAAAGACCGCCTCGAGAGCAGAGTTGTGGGCCCTATCACAGGGACCTCGTGATACACTACGGTCATACCTCACCTCAGTAAGTTTAAGGAAATAATCGCTAGGATACATGTCGTCCATGATGAAACGGCTCTGGCGGCCTTAAAGATGGGATTTTGGCATGAATCCAAGTTCAGAGATGACTTGGTGGTCAATACGCCGACCACAATTTAGGACGCACTTCACCAAGGTGCGGGCTTTGCAACAGAGCCGAAGAAGAGCGCCTCGCACTTGGAGAGCGCTACAAGAATTCGAAGCTTCAGCCCAATGACATCCTGACTATAAGTTTTGATATTGGAGCTAATTGTAAAGTTTCTCGAATCTTGATTGATACATGAAGTACGGCTGATGTCATATCCTTGAAAACCCTAAAACAAATGAGAATAAAGAAATCGGATCTGCGAGGTCCGAGATCGACACTAACGGGTTTTGGTGGTGATATCGCGACCTCAATTGGAACCATTGAATTACCGGTGTCAGTAGCCGGAGTGATGAAAATGGTTAACTTTTATGTAGTGGATCGTGAAGTTCCATACAATGCTATCTTGGGAATACATTTTCTAAGCTTGATGAGGGTGGTGCCTTCAACTTATCTCCAATGTGTTAAGTTCCCGACTTCGGAAGGAGTTGGGGTCATAAGGAGAGTAAAGTCGGTTCATTCAAGGAACTGATAGGATATTAACTTTGCGGGTAATACCGCAAACAAAAGTCATCAAATGGCTAAATAACAATGTCGCAAAGTGGTGAAAGGAGATAAAACGAAATGGCTTGATCCCGAAATGGGTAAATAGGCAACTTGCAAAGTCAAGTGCATATACTAAAACTTAAATCAACCCTTTATTTAATAAAAATAATGGGGGGCTCGGAGAGCAGCTCTTAGTTAAAAAAAATAAGATAAAGGAAGGCTCTGAACTCAAATTCTTTATTCAAGAAAGACGAAGGAAAACTTAGAAGCAAAACTCTACATTCAACAAGAATAAAGGGGGGGGGGGGGGCTCTAATTCCAGGTACAAATCAAATTACTAAATTATTAAATCAAACGACAAATTTATATTGCATCTTGGTAAGAGACAAGAACAAAACGTCGATAAAGCAATGGGAACGGAAGTCATCCTCTTTACTATCAGCAAATGAGGAACGAACACCCCTCCTCCACTTCATCGTTTAGCTATGGAGTGCAAAGGATGAACACTCTTTTTCAACCGCGCCAATTCCCCATCCCATATAATCATTCAGCTCCTCGAGAACTTATTTCCTCAATAGAGAGGATGAGAAAACTTGATGAAAAAGGACATCTCGAAGGACTCATATTCTCTGTTTCTTCTTCAAGAAGACGAGCAGTCTACGAGAATAGCATGTGCTATCCTGACCAAAGTCATCTATTCCTTGAGGCTTCTTCCCACATCTTACCAAGATAGATATCTCATTCGAGAACTTCGGGCAACTGGAAGTAAAATAAGCCGTTAGAAGAAGAAGAATGAGACAGGTAAGAACTATTTGGAAAAACAGAAAATCTTAGTCCATCTACGAGATCTATGTTTTGTAGGAAAACCTTCGAAGTGAGATCCAGAAAGATTGCGGTGGTTGACTTCAAAACCAATACAGAAGGATCAAGAGGAAACTCCATGGGATCTATCATCTAAACCAAAGGATGAAAGATCATCGACAAGGAAGTAAAATAAGAACTTATTTTAGGAGAAAAACAATGTTTGAGAAGTCTGAAGAAGAATGAAGGGATCACTTGCCTTAAATACAAAAACGAGGGAACATTAAAGGTCTCTCGGGAAATAAATGTGTTTAATGTAAAGAAGACCCTCCATTTTCTCAAAAGTTATTCACTCTCCGGAGTCAAAAATTATCAATACCGGGAGACCCCATACGACTCGGTAAAAATCAAACAACGTGAAAAAGGGGACGCACCACTTTGCGCGGTTTAATTTGACACACGGGTAAAATGTGAAAACCCAACAAACAGTGATTTTTCCCTCATACTACGGTAAAAGGGAGCAAATGATCTAAGTAAATCATTCCATAACTCTTACCTCATACTACGATAAAAGGGAATAGACTGATTTGGCCCAAACCATGTTCTCACCTTATACTACAGTAAAAAGGAGTACAAAGGCTAAAATTATTTCATGTTCTCACCCCATAATATGATAAAAAGGAGTAGAACCACTGAAATCATTCTCGCCTCATGCTACGATAAAAAGGAGTAGAATTCGTTTTTAAACAAAAAATAAATCACGCCTCACGGTAAAGAAATATTTCAAACTAAGGAAAAAATATTTACATCAATTTAAGGACTCAAGTCCGAATCTATCGGGAAAAACCTTGAGTTCGAAATCTAAAAAAAAAAAAAAACTTCATCTGCAATCTTTCTCCTTCAAGGTATCCTCCAGCTCATAAATCATCTTTTCATCTATAGCAAGTTTCTCTTTTAGAGTTGCCTCGAATTCCGTAAGAGAGTCCCTCTCCTCATGCAGGGTGAGAATTTTTTTCATTAAGATTATCCTCCATCACATCATGTTCCATCCGTGGGACAACATCTCTTTGATCAACCAGTGCCGGCTCGTAATCGCCAAAGATATCGGACGCTACAGAGAAAAGCTGGAAAGGCAAGAAAAGTCAGTAGAGAAAACAAAGAAGAAGAAATTTCAATAAAAGAAGGCTACGAACCTGACCGTATACCGCATATAACGACAGGAACTGCTGGTACCCCTCCTCGGAGAACTCGTCAAGGTTGAGGGGGTCGAAAGGATTTCGGCGGTAGTGGCTGGCAATAAGTACACTTGCATTACGATCCTAAATAACAGAAGAGCGAAAAACATCTTGATGGATTTCTCTCACCTCGGAGTCAACATCCTCCGACCTCGAAAATGACTGAGCGACCATTCTTAAGGGCATCTCCAACCCTACTCTATTTCCCACTTTAAACTCTATTTTAGAATAAAATCCTCTCCAACCCCACTCTATTTCCCACTCTAAAATAGAGTAATTCTATTTTTAGAGTAACTCTATTTCTCACTCTATTTTAGAGTTGAACTTTTTTATTTATAGAATGGTCCTTTAATTTTTATATCTTTGTAATTATAACTGAAACAAATAATAATAATAATATTTAAATACAAGAAAATCAATTTTACATTTAAATTACTTTATTATAATATTTTTTAAAGTTAAAGGACCAGTACGTTTTTGGAAACAAAATGTGCTACATGATATAATGACTACATGTATAATTTTACATAATATGATAATCGAGGATGAGCGTGATCTCGATGCACCAATTGAAGTTGGAAGAGAAGTTCCACCTCCAGAGGTCCAAATAGCAGAGGATGATGATATTCGGTTCGAAGAATTTCTTGGTCGATTTAGAAAAATCAAAGATAGAGAAGCTCATTTTTTTCTTCGAAATGCATTAATTGATCATTTATGAGAAAAATACAGTAATGGTGATGTTTAAACCAAAGTCCTATATGTTTTATTATTTTTATATGATGTAATGTAATTTTTCTTATGTAATAAATGTTTAATTTAAATAAAATCATAATTTATGGAAGTTTTTGAAAGAAAAAAATAAGTGGGGTTAAATTGTAATTTTTTACAAATAAATGATATTTATAATAAAATAGAAATAGAATATACCATAGAATATTCCTTTTTAGAGTGGAAAATAGAGTAATACATTGGAGCAAAACCCAACTCTATTTTAGTGTAAAAAATAGAGTAATACATTGGAGATGGTCTAAAAAAGAATCCTGAATTCTAGGGAGCCACCTTTGCCTTTTGGTCAGATCAGGGAGGAAAAGGAGTGAGGCTCCCGACTATGGACTATTTCTATTTCACGGGAATCCGCTTGTGAGGAGTGCACTTGCCTTACGATCCTAAATAACAGAAGAGCGAAAAACATCTTGATGGATTTCTCTCACCTCAGAGTCAACATCCTCCGACCTCGAAAATGACTGAGCGACCATTCTCAAAAAAGAATCCTGAATTATGGGGAGCCACCACTGCCGCTTTGTCAGATCAGGGAGGAAAAGGAGTGAGGCTCCCGACTAGGGACTATTTCTATTTCACGGGAATCCGCTTGTGAGGATTCACCACGAGAATAGGCTGATGTTTCAACACGACGGCGCTTTTGAGAAACGGGGCCGTCCTCAACAACAGACGGCTGACTCAAAGAAGGACGAGCTAAAATCCTCCGCTTTTCAGCCTAGGGATCAGAGAAAGTCCGAGGAGTATCACGGACATAAGAGACTTCTGAAGTATTCAAAGGAAAGAAAATGAAAAGAAAAGCGACTATAGCACCTCACAAACAAGAAATTGGAGGGAAGATTCAAACCTTCCGAAGAAGCACGAGCAGCCCGGCTTTGCCCTTTCTCAATAAAGGACACCAAGACCCCTCCATCAACATCATTTCAGCTCTTAGGCTTGGAGCATATTTTTTTAGAAGAACTCGAAACTGTTGAGAGTCGAAAGGGCGACAGATCATTACTGGAAAAGAAAAAGATCACATAATCAGCATCTGAATAGACGGAATCAACGAAGGATAAGTAACTAATTAAAACATGAATCTTTCGTCCAATTCGTGAAAAGAGGAGGCGAGTCCCGTTCAACGGAGAAATCGTTGACACGAAAATAGAAGTATGCCTCCTACCAGACAACATCTTCTTCTGGAAGATCGAAGATGACTTCTCGATTTTTCGTGAGGCACACAGGTCAGGGCTCCAGCCCGGACAGTGTCCTTCACTGCGTAGCCTAAGCTAAAGATATATTCCACACATAAAGAAGCGCTAGAGTCATAAGCCACATCGATGAGACTAAGAATGTGACGAAAGAAGCTGGGGGTCAGTTGAGAAAAGCAAAGGTCGAATCTTTAGAGATATTGAACCAGGAGCCTCAAAAGAGGAAAGTGTAAGCCACTCTCTCACGGAAGAATGACCCATGTACACAACATAATCCACTTAGAACCCTTTTGGAGTTCTCATCTGATGAAGAGAATGGACAAAGAATCTCGGGTACAGCGAGTCGCCGACCAAGAATCAATAATGAAAGATGCCATTGGAAAGAGATCTTGTATGGAGCGTCGGAGAAGATAAATAGTTTAAAAAGAAGGATCAAAGCAGAGAGGTAAAGTGAATATTCGAGCAAATTTTGCTTAGTGGAGGCGCTTGCGGAGTGAAATTCTTTTAAAAGGGATTTTTAACTCCCACATTTAATGAATTAGGGGGTGGGGGGGGGGAGGCTAACTGTGGGGGTGAAAATCTCGGCCCAGTAAAATTGGCCCAATAAACCAAAGGTGAAAAGGCCCGACGAACTCAAAAATGCAGACGAGGTGACATGCCAAGCTGAAAGGCCCACCAGGACAAAGTTTACGGTCAAAAGGGATTAAATGCAGAACCGTTAGTCAACCCCAACGAGACCAAAGACTCGTTCAAACGGTAAATAAAGGTGGCTGAACGTAACAGCCGGAGCCTCCGAATTAAAGACTATTCATAGTGAATCAGGTGGAGTAAACGATAACGTTAAACACGATCTCAGAGTATAAAGTAAGGATGAGGACAAAGAGCAACAAAACTTCTAACTTCTTATTCCCGTAACATAGCTATACACTTAAACACTTAACAATTCTTTGTTCTTGTCCTTGTAATATCGTTCTTGAGAATCGAAATACTAAATCCAGTTTACTTCGCAGAGTCCTTGTCCAAATCGCTTCTAGATCATGTTTAGTATTCTCGAGCAACAAACTTTCTATTTATTGATCGATAGCCTTTTGGTTATTTTGCTATTAAAAATAAGCCAAAATTCTTCGTTTATTCATATTTATAAATTTTGACGTTGTAATTCTAGCTACAACATATATAAATTTTGACCGTTATAATTCTACCTACAACATATAAATCATTACTTTGTAAATTCTCAAGTTATTTATTAATCAAAACCGCCAAACCATAATTGTATCAACCCGAATAACAAATGGTTTCACTTTTTATAAATGATTTCACTTTCTACAAATCCAAAATAAATCAAAACCAAATTCCCCACCCTTTGCAGTATTATAAGCTTGGGAGGCTTCACAATTTTCTTGTAGAAGCTTGTCATTAGTTAGAAACATGATCTTCTGGTCAGATTTTTATAGCAATACATGCTGGTAAGTAGCTTTAGAGAAGCGACAATATAATCCGAATCTGGTTTCTCCTTCCTACAAGAGACACATGATAATACAGAGACATGTTTGTTCAGTTGTCTTCACTTCTTGTTCATCCTAGAATCTGATGAGTTATTCCACACAGGTGACAGAGGCTTCCTGCTAATTTCTGGACTTCTGCTAAACTCAAGCCTTTTCTCGATTGGGCTGCTCATAATCTTGGGACTCTTTCTCTTGTTTGACTGTAACATAAAACAATATCTAAGTTAGATCAAATAGAATACATATAGCTGTTTAAGATAATCCATAGCTGCTTTTCATTTTGTGGCCTTAACCTTTTCAGATGCGCTTTTGCGGCTTGACTCTGCAGAACCAAGAGGGCTTAGTTGCCTCAACAAAATACGATTTTCTTTATCCAGCTTCCGGTTTTGCGTGCTCACAAGTTCTACCTGTTTAGAGTTTATGGGGTCAAGTGGAATGTTTTTTTAGATCCTTTTTGTAAGACTTACTGAAAGTTATGAACAAGAACAAGAGGAGTGTCAGTGTTATGGTTTATTATTACCTCTTGCTCGGCTTTAGTGAGATTCAGGATGATGCATTCCTTTTCTTTCTCAAATTTCTTTGCCCATGAAACTAAAGAAAGAACCTTTTGCGTTGAAGGCTTTAATTGATCCCACTTGCTCAACAAGGTTTGGCATGAGTGGTCTTGGATGTTTGACTCTAAGAAGAGACGCCCCACTATAGTTTCATCTTTGCTTATGAGTGATCCCAAAACTGAATCAAGCAAATCTTCTTCTAATGGTGTGCAGTTGTCAACCTTTAGAAGGAAAAAAAAAAGAAAAATACAGTCATCTGTAAGCTGATGAAGATCTTTCTAAATGACACAAATTGCTACACATCTCATGAGAGCAAGTAACATAAAACCCTCAACAAGGATACAGAAAGATTAATTTTTGAAATCGAACAAGCAAAATCTCAAGTATCATAGACAATCCAACACCTTACAAGTTCCCTTATCTACTTACAGCTAGGAAAAACAACTAACAATAGTGCACAAGTGACAAACCCATTTGATATCCGAATCAGGTAGACTACGAGCAAACTGATAATTAATCGATAACAAGGCAGAAACTTCATCTGGACTAGCATTAGTGTCTCTTTCAAGTGCATCAATGAGATAATATCTAAAATTTCAGGAGGCGACACAAAATGGATGGGCTAATGAATCAATGAGAAGACAATTTATGAGAAATAGCAATGCCAACTTGATAGAGAAGACAATAGCACTTGAGAAAGAATTTCATCAAGAACAGCCTAACCAAATAATGGATCCCCAAGTGACAAAATCAAGATTAATTTACTTAACAGCAATGCACTTCTAAAGGGTCTTTTTCAAGTGAATCAATCAGATCATATCTACAATTTCGAAGACTTTCTACGAATCAACACGAAAATGGATGGACTTATGAACCATTGAGAAAAAAAATTTCATACACGCTATGAGAAATCTCAATGCCAACTTAATAGAGAAACCAATTCACCAAGAACAGCCTAACCAAAAGCAAACTGATTTACTTAAAGGGCAATTGAAGAAAATTCTTACTTCTTCAGTCCCGATTAGTCGCAATTCCTGAGACATTCTTCCTAACTCCTCTTCCAATTCAAGAACCCTAGCTTCTGCTTCTCTAGCCCTCTCATCCGATTCATTCCCGAATTCCATCAACGCATCACGATCTTGATGGTAAAGCAAGCACTCTCTTTCCCATTTCTTACACTGGCCCAACAAATTCCCACACTCTGCAGCCAATTTCTGGTTCTCGTCGACGAATTTCTTCAACGCCTGCGCATTCATACTCGCTTCGGACTAAAATTGAGCAAATACAATATCAGATTTCATAGCCCATAAAAGAAAAAAAAAGAGACTCGGTACGAATTACTAACCCTAACTCGGTCGGTAACATCGTCTTTCTCCTTTAATTTGGAAACCAGAGCCAGATACTGATCTCGGAGACGGCGCTGGGATTCTTCAGCCGTGTAGAGCTTTTTCTGGAGAGCTTCCATGGAGATCGGAAGACCTAAGGAGTGATCAATTGTGTCTTTGATGTAGTCGTCGACTTCTTGCGAGAGATTCATTCTCGTTCTCGTTTCTGCTGTTTCGTCAATTCTCTCGCTACGCATCGTCACTCTCAAGAAAAGAATCGGATCAAGATGAGAATTTTTTCTGGATTTGGCAAAAGACCAAAAGCAAAACGCTGATTTCGCAGACGATTTCTAGGGTTTTGAGCTTGAAGATGAGGAAGGAGAATAAAAGAAGGGGGAGAATTCGAAATGAATATCAGAGGCTAGCCGTTACAATTTTTTTTGTTTCGTTTGAGAAAAAGTTAATTGCATCGAGACAACATACCGTGGCAAGCTTTTATTGCTCGGACCTTTGGCTCCTAATGCATTTCTTTTATTTATTTTTTAATATCTCCTTTATTTATTAATTTTTTTTTTTTGTTTAACTCAGAGATAAATTCTAGCCGAAACCCGACTAATTCTCATGAGAGAGCTGCAACCCACAGATATGCCCTCTTTTCGGATATTTAAATGGGCCCTAAAACATGGACCCATATCCGTGTGGGTGTCTAGGAAATGGTGAAAGTGTTCCCAAGAACGCTCGAATCTGAAACCTCGACAATTGCATGCCAAGAGACCCCGACCCCTCAAACCCCTGGACCACTATCGCCCGGACAATATCTCCATTATTGAATTTAGGGATTGTAAATGTAACGAGTACATTAAAAACTTTTTAATATGTTGATTTTGGTGGTAAAAATTATCCGATTCATGGATTTTCTTTTAGATTAACATGTCCAAGTGAAGATTCACATAGCTATCTTAGGAATAAAATTCAGCTTAATATACAATTACCCCGGTTTCAGCAAAAAATGTACTCTTTCTGCTCTATTAAGATGAAAGTTTAAGGTTTTGTACACACTTTAAAAGCAAAGTTACAATATCAAATATCACCTCATTAGAATGTTGTAATTCCAAAATAGTTTTAATTTTTCTATGTATTTATTTTAATTAGTATGGGTAAATTAGGTAAATTAACTAAATTTTTATATTGAAAACATAAACTTATATCTTTGTGAAACAAATAAAAAAACTCAAAACTTCCATCTTAATGGAACGGAGGGAGTATCATTTACAAATATATTGTTTTTGTTGATGATTTTTTGGGGTCTATATAATGGATAGAAAAAAACATTTTTAAGCTGAGAATTATTATTACTCCTCGCTTAAAAGGAGAGAAACTAATTGAACAATTTTTTTCGGTCATTGATATTCCACTAATCATTATTTCTCTCATTCAACTTACTCCACTCATTTACCACCATTTGCAGCTTTAATGTATGAATTTGATCTATCTTGACTGTAACTATTGTCAAAGATATTTAACAACGAAACAAACTATCGTCAAAGTTATTTAACAACAAACAAAAAAAATATTGTGAAAATTGTATTTAATTCATCTAAATTAAATAGGGGCATTAATCGTCTAAATTGAACGAATGGATTTCGGTTTTGTGCGTGTGTGTGTTTTATAGCTTTCAACCAATTTTTGACATTTTGGACACCGTCATTTGCATTATGAGGCCGGTTGAAGCGCATTGATTGAATTTTATTAACTCATTATGAGATTTGAAGATTCCAAATTAAAATGATACTCCAATTAAATATGAACCGGTAGTAAACATGGTATCTTTTCCAACTGTTTGGTGCAAAAGATATCGGTAATATATCTCTTGAAGATGTCCAAGTCATTGCCAAGTGTGGAAATTGCAGCAAGAGATATATTAGAACACCTTAATTGTTTCTTCTTCACTAAAGCACCTTTGGCCTATATAGTCAATGGCTATCTTGTTGTTTCTTCGGATCTATTAGTAGTTTCCAAATCTCCATCTTTATTGATGCAAAACTTTGGCAAAACTATTAGTAGCTTTTCAAATCTCCATCTGTATTGATGCAAAACTTCGGCAAATAAAATCATATATTAACGACAGTAAAAACAAAATGTGTAAATGTATTAAACATATAAGAATTTCTATTTCATTGTTATTACGTGAAATACTAGAAACGAAATATCTAATTAATATATTTAAATATTTGTTGATTACTTGATTTTGAAAAGCTAGATTAGCCTGAGAAAAGGAGATTGTGTCAATTGTTTAATCAAAATTTTGTTAGCATCGTTTTTTATTGTTGTACACTTTTCATTACCATATATTTATTTGTGTAATGATTTGTTGATGTGTCGGTTTCTCGCCGAGTTTCGGCTATTAAAAGACTTTGTTGCCCTTGGTGAATCATTCGCAAGGCCATGTGTCAATTTATCATTGGTACTGTTCTGCTGACATTTCTAGTTCACTTAAAACGAACCGGTGTCGAACCGATCGTATCGTTTGGTTTGAATCTCGATCCGATTTTTGGTCACATAATCCCGGTTTAATACTCCATTCCGTCGCTGAGTTTACAAAAACCGACGTTTACTAATTTGTTGGAAACGACAACTATTAAAACCGATATCGAATTCCTAATGGTGTGGTTTTTTACTGGGCCGTAGCCCACACGTTATAGTCATAGTCCTTCTGAGAAGGGGATGACACATATATTTAACTGAGACGTAGGAACATTTAACGGAAACCTTCCCTGGTCTTCTATAACTCATATTTTACATGATGTGTTGTATAATGTCATTTTCAGGAAGTCTCAATCTCTTTACGGATCGTTGAAATAATCATATTAATACATATAAAATATTGTTCTTAGTATGAGTATTTGTGTATGTCCTTGAAATCGAAAATATTGTTGTTTTATTGAAGTCGAAGATATTGGAGTTTTCATGATAAAACTATATTTTACAATCAGATGAATATATATAAAATATTATTTTTTGGTATATGAGTATTTGTGTATATCCATGCAAAGAGTTGGGTTGTTTGTGGTTTTTTTCTTGGCTTCTGATATTTTTTGCTTTCAATGTGTTTATTATTTTATGAGATTTGTTTGTGTATAAACGAAGTAGCATGAATATTTTCGGGTTTGATTAAAAGGATTTACATATTTGTGCAAGCGGTTCGATTGTTAAGTTGGTTTTTTTTTTTAATTTGTGATTTGGTAAAACATATGGAACATGTTGTTTTATTATCTAGAAACCTAAAATTAATTTTGTATTCGTGGTTTTCTTGACTTATTAGCTTATTATTGGACTCGACATAAGGACTTAAATCATTTATCTCTCAGAATCTGAGAGTGATCATCACTTGTGTTATAAAATTTAGTTGTCTTGGTGCAGAATAACACGTTAAGTTATATCGTTTTTGAGTCTTTAAGGCTCCGAATGGAGAAAGCAGATCAGGCGGTGCAGATCAAGCGGATCAAGTGGATATGGCGGAACAAGTGCGGATCAAGTGGATCAAGCGGTTCAAAATATATGGTTGAATGAAAAAAACAGTACATAACATATATTTGAATTAAATATAAATATAGTAAATATAGTTATGGTTATAAATATGTTTATTATACATAAAATAAATTCAAAGACAATACAAGGGTAAGAAAAAAAAAAGATCAAATATTTCAATTTGCCAATAACATATCTGCAATTTGTTCTCTCATGTACACCATATGATCTCCCTCGGCTATATCTGTTGCGTCTGTGTCACCTAAATCAGTTTCAGATTCTGTGTTGCCAAACTTATGAAGAAACATCTCTTTTTATAGGCAAAACAAAATTATATATTTTAAAGAAAAAAATATTATATAATTTTTAATATTTTTGAATTGTGTGAAAAGATAATTTTTCAGATGATCCACTTGAATTATATCATTATTGTGGTTTTCCCCCTTTAGTATGCGAACCATCTTTTTCGGTAAGTCCATTCACAACCTAAATCAGCTGTGTAAACCTAAATACTAACTTGGTCCACAAAATTGTGAAGAAAGACGGCAGAAACAAGAAGATGGAGCACCATTGGTGACCCGGTGCGTGTATATTCTCTTGTGGTCAATCTTTGTGTTTAGGTAATTTATAAACAAACTTGCAAGTAGGGGTATCAAAAACGCGAAATCATGTTTTTGGCGGGAAAAAATGTGAAATCACGTTTTTGACGGGAAAATGCGGAACTGCGTTTTGAGCCAGAAAACATAGAATCATGTTTTGGCGGGAAAATGCAGAATCATGTTTTTGACGGAAAAACGCATAATTGCGTTTTTTACTCACATACGCGGAAGTATGGATCGGGTAAAACCCTGAAACAATACCTAAAGCAAAAATTAAAACTACACAAAATCTTCGGGGATTAGACAAAGAAACGTTGGAGAAAAGTACTAAGTTTAAAGGGTTGGCGTTAAAAATGGGATCTTTGAATCGGATCCACGAATTTTTAGGTTAAGTCGATCAAACACAACGTAAATTCTGGGAACAGAGATGATAAGGCATTTGAAAATAGAGCATTGATTGGATATATACAACATTCATGTTCCGATATTATCTCATAAATACGAAACAGTCACAACCCTACTAAATGATATTTACACGATGCTAAGGCTGCGGAAGAATCTTACATGAGGATTGTGATTGATCTGTGTTTTTTGAGAGTTTAAACAAAAATTTGTGATACATATATTTTGGTGTTTTCTGATTTTCTCTTCATTGATAGGTCGATTTAGATTTTGCATTTAGGATAACTTAATTTATTTGTCAGAAATTTACTAATGAAAAATATATTATTGTTTTTGGTATACAATATTGTATGTTCGTAAGAATGTAAAAGTTTTGTTTTTTCTTAATAAATGATTTCTCCAAAATGAATGGTTTCGGAAAAATTTAGTGATCATGTTTAATGTAGGTTTTGATTTTGTTTTTCCAAAATCCAGTTTATAAGGTGTCTCTAAAAAAATTTCGGTTCGATTCACATTATAATCAAAGCGGGATTATATCTGTTTATTTCCAAATTTCAATTTATTAAGCATGTGTAGCTTGCGCCTGGACGCGGACCCGTTAGCTAGTTTTATTTAATTAATGCTAAAAACAATTAAAAATTGTTTGTTTTTTTTTTGGTCAACCTCTTCCATTAAAACTTAAGCAAAGGAAACAGAGTTTTCAAGAGACAATAAGGCTCTTTTAGCAATCGAGTCAGCCACACAATTGACTTCTCGAGGGATTAAACGATAAGAAATCGTAGTAAACAACATGCCTAATAGCCTAATATCTTGGAGCACTCCATGGAGTTCAATCGAATCCTCATTTGTATTGAGAAGCTTGATGAGGGATTGACAATCTGAGAGGATGTGCAGCTCCGTGAAGTTCCTCACTGCTGCATGGGCCATAGCGGAGCGAATTGCCCCCATGCTTCTACAGCCAACGGTGACGAGATGTTACTCTTATTCTCCAAGCAGTGTTCCTCTTCCATTGTAGTTGCATCGCGAAACACAAAACCCAAACCACAATTATTCGACGGTTTCCAAGCTGCATCCACATAACTGAATGAATGGAGATGTTTTTGCGCTCCTCTCCCCTCTTTCGCTACAGTAATTGCTTTGGTGATGACTTCAGCTGGGCTATAGGTTTTATCCACAAAAAGCAACTGATTTCTCGTTGTCCATAAAGACCAGCAGATCCAACCGTGTCTTGATTCCTGCTGGTGGAAGATTACGGTCTCCTCTTGCTTGATGCAGGAAGTCCCAAATGGTTGAAGTCAGTGACAGATCACGATTCCTTTGTATCGGTGCCAACTTCTACGATTGTCTCGTAAAATTGCAAAAAGGAGTAGATGGAGGACAGTCTCTGTCTCACCACAGTTGCGACAATTGGCATCCGTTGCAATTCCACGGTGACAGAGTGATTCTCCTACTGGAAGCGCCCCCCCTGCAGCTTTCCATAGGAAAGATTTCACCTTCGGGGAAACCCTTAACTTCCAGATATTGGAGTTCCAATTAAACTCCGGATATGGGGTAATTTGCGCCTCTTGTCGAGCGAAATTGTATCCTGGTTTGGTAGAGTATTGACCATTCTTGTTAGGATGCCATACTATCTTATCTTCCTTATGAATCGTGCTCAATTTGAGCTACTGAACTTCTGCTTCGTGGTTGGGAATGAGATCCCTGATTTTGTCCCAGTTCCATTGCAGCTCATCTTCGTGAAGTAAGCTAGAGACTCGTAAGTACATGGCCGAGAGAGGAGGAGGACCCATCGAGACTCGTAAGTTCATGACCCATCTTATGACGCGACACACTCTTATAGATGAACGATTCGGGTGGTTAGATTCAGCACTTTTGGTGGTTCTTATAACACCTAGGAATCAGCCTCTAGTTCGTGACACTAGATTCATGCATTAACAACGATCTATCAGAAATAGTTCTAGAAATCATGCTCTTGAATCTTATGGAGACTTCGAACGGGTTTTCCATTCATAGCATTCGCGAAAAGATCTTCTATCTCCGAGATGGATTCTTTGCTTTCACAAAAGAAGTGACCAATCATGTGGTCCATGCAAGCTCTAGTAAATGTGGTTCCTTGATGTAGATCACGAACGACACAGTTGAATTCATCTAGTTTCCCCCGACTAATCTTGTTCGGGTATCCTTTATGCTTCTCGGGATGGAATAAACGAATAACGTAAGACGTACCATATGGTGTGGATGAGTGCCTCACTCTCATGAAGTAGGTGCGAATGTCATCTCTACTCTCCTTGCTGTAGCGGAAGAAAGCTTGTAGATAACCTTTTTCCCACACGTCCGAGAAAGGTATGAACATTAGGATTGATTTAACGAAGTTGTTAAATTCGATCAATCTTTCTCGGGAGATGCTTTGTGTCTTTGGATCCTCGGGTACAAAACTTGTAGGAGGTGTATGTTCAATGGCCGAGTAGGACTCACAGTAAGAGTCTATGATGTCAAAAAATATATCAAGAATCAATATAAGGCATATCGATCTTCCTTGGCGGGATCCTTTGAAGTGGTGTTGAAGAAGAGGATGTAGCTGCGTCATGAGCTTGGATCACCTTGCAAGGTGCATAAGAATTTGGTTCCAAATTTCTCCAGGGCTCTGTCGAAGCTTTAGAACTAATGGAGAAGACAGCCTGCTCGAAGATACGTGTTCTAGACACGAGGGGTTCAAGGTGAGGCGAGCAAAAGCTGGCCGCGGGCAGAGGTGACGCGCCCTCGGTGGAAGGTAGGTTGGCCGCAGGTAGAGAGCACGCACCCGCGGCGAAAGGGGGTTTGGCTGCGGGTGGAGAGCTCGCGACCGCGGTGGAGGGGCTTTGTGGTGCCTTGCTTGGTTCATCATCTTCTTCATCTCCTTTGGTATTTTCTGGTTCTGAAGGGTCATTTGGCTTCTCTTCTAGGCCAGGGGCAGGAACATCAATTGTTGTATCATGCTCCTCATGATCTTTAGAAATTTTCTCCACTTCATCAATAACATAAATGAGTAGATCTAGTGTAAGATCGAGTTCTCTTGACTTGTCTCTAACTTCTCCTACTCCTTCCCACAACTCGAGGGTGTGGTCACAGGCGGTGTGTTTCTGTCGTCATTGATGGAGTTGTCCAAATATTCAAGCTTGTAGTTCAAGGTGCGTACTCCATCATTAGCTTTTCAGATATCAAACGTTTGTCTTCCTTGTTCTTCTTCAACGAGTTTCATCCTCTCGTTGAGTGTTGCAGCGTCTTTTAGGGTCTGCTCTTCAAGGATCTTCATGTGGATAGCAAGATCATCGAACTTCTTGTTGAATTCGGCCGAGATGGAGTCTATCTTCTCATTCAAGGCAACTTCGGACTTAGCTTGGGTTTCGGTGGTTTGGTTGATAATTTATTCGAGCCGCTCCAAACGAGCGCTGAATTCCAAGCTCTCATCGTGCTGGTTCAAGATTTGATGAGGAAGATGGTATGAGTTTTGTGGAGTGTTGACAAACGGAGACGAAAAGGCTCGTCTCGGGAATAAGGATGCTTGTAGCGTCTCCAAGAGTAGTTGGTTGATAACACCGTATTTTTACCTGTTTTGCTATCTATTTTAGAACACTTTAATAAGTTTTCCACTTGGTTTTCTATGCTTTTATTACAGATTTCGCATGTTTACGGTTTTAAGACTCTTTTAGGTAACTCGGGATTAAAGAGTGCATTTCGGAGCAAAAGTACGGTTTTGGATAAACTTGGACCGTCAAGAAGTCTTACAATCAAAGAAGACCTTTTCACCGTCTTATCATCACCAAATTTGGATACAACAAAGTGGAGACAACCAGCTTTCAAATGCAATTGGATTGGGGACAATCCAATTATTGGATCCTTACTTATACCCGAAGCACTGAAGACCGACAAAGCTGCCCGTAGGAGCAGTCCACCGCGGGTCAAGGAGCCGGACCCGCGGCCAAGCATCCGTTCGCCGACTGATAAGATCTTGATAAGATCCTCCCAAAAACGGCACACTCGAGATCGGTAGAAGAACGGATAATCCTTGGATCCAAATTTGCGGAAAGAATTGGACAAGGCGGGGGAATGAATGTCTGCGTCGAGAGCTATGAACGGCACTCGGTAAACCCGAACCGAAGGCTAACCACCTAAGGAACGTTGTGACTCTTCGGCTAACCACCTCGGAATCGATTGTGAATGTTGGATATGACTCACCAACAAACGAACCACGGATATGACACACCGCGGGATGATCAATGGCTAACCACCAAGTGATCGATTTGATTTCGTTGGCTAACCACCAAAGAGATCGAAAAGTTCCAAAGGAACAAAAGAGAGAAAACTTCTCAAAGATATTTGATTAAAAGATTGAATTATTATTTGTGATCTCTTACATGAGTTTATATAGAGAATAGAAGAAGTAGAAGAGGTGGTCAACAAGACTCCTCGAAAATGAAAACAAAGACCAAAGACCAAAGACTAAAATAAATAGAGTTTTGACTAGAAATAAAAGAAGGTTGAATTGTCCCTTGTCCTTCCAATTTCGTGGATGATGATGGTGATGATGATCTTTGCACTTCATGGAAGATATTGGGCCAAAAGTGAGATGTAAGCCCAAGCCTCATTAAAACCTTTTTTTGGTAAACCCATTGGGAAAAAACCCAAAAGAAGGAAAAAGAGTACAAGGACAAACATCTTGGGCCAATCCTCAAATCCATGATGTCTTCTTTGTACCTTGACGGTTTTAGGTAATAGGTAAGCTTCTTGGGAACATCTTTGATGAAGGAATTGATGCCCAAAACGCTGAAGCTTTGAGAGTAGATCCGTTGAGAAGTTACAGCTCCGAAATGAAGCAAGCCGAGGATCCGTTGAGTTTGAACTTGAATAACTTCCAAACGAAAACTGGGATCGACTTGATTCCAACTCTCCATGAACCTCTTATGGATCAAGATTGTAGAACAGGTTGATTTGTAGCCTAACTCCTCCTGGTTTGGTTTGAAACGTCCAAGGAAGTCACGTACGTCCAAATCGGGCAAGCTGGGAATCACCCGAGTTGTAAATTGCATAACTCCTTCTTCTGAATTCGGATTGATCTGATTCCACTTCGAGAAGCTCTCTATGTGAGCTGAGAATGTTTTCCAAGTGATCTCATATGTTGAATCACCGTGGTTGAATTTAGACGCTCCAAGAGATGCACATGTGTCCTGATTGACTCTGTTGCGACATGTGGGGTGCGTTTGATGGAGTTTTGGATCATCTACGATTCTGTTAACCTCATCAATATCCTTTGGATCAAGCTCAGCTACAAGCTCAGGTTCAAGCTCGGCCATGATCATATCATCCTCCCCAAGTTGAAAAGGATTTGTCCTCAAATCTGCTTTAAAAGGGATTAAGTTAGAATCGTTGAAACTTGAACTTAGATTATACTCACCTTGCAAGTATATCTTATATGCATCATTATTGATCAGCTCCTGGATTTGAAGTGGGTCGTTCTCTGGTTTGCACTGGATGACATAAAAAAATGCCTCAAAGGGTGTTCCGGGATCAAAGACGATATGATGCTCATTTCCATGGATCGGTGGGAAACTTCTTGAGTTGTCTTCATGGAAAACGTCTTTATAACCCTGCAAAAGAAAAATCACTTCACTCGGCAGCACCGGTGTAAGATTAGTCAAGCTTATAAAAGCTTCTTTATAGTCAAAAATAATCAAAGGTTGTTTTGACGACAAAGAACTCTTAACCTCTTCGATTCTCACAAGAAAATTTGAATTTCTCACGGGTTTGCTCTCAAAGGCCTTTAGCTTGGTTTCTCTTAGGCTCTCTTTTTCTTTATGGTGAGTAGTGTTTAGGGAATCACTCAAAACGTTTACCTCATCCTCAGATGCATACTCCTCATAATCGTCATAGATGGGTGCGGAATCAAGCTCCTCCTCATCATAGTCGTCATAAATAGGTGCGGTTTCAAGCTCCTTTTGTTTCTGCTCCTCGGACAAAGATAGAAGTGAAAAAGAAACCACTTCGTCTGCTCTTAACTCTAGCTCTCTATTGTTGGGAAGAACCACGGTTTTCTTATTAGAGCATTCCTTTGCGTAGTGTCCTCTCCCTTGACACTTAAAACACTTCTGATTTGGCTCACGATGGTTTTTTTCTTGCCTAGCCGGCACCCTAACATTAAGAGCGGCCATTTGCTCTATCACCTCGGTTAGGACTTGGACCATGTTGTCCATCTTACGATCCAAAGCGGCTTCACGCTTTCTTCTCGAACGTGAAGTAGCGGTTTTTCTTTCATTAAACATTTTTCCTCGCAAAAAGAAACAAACACGTTAGTAAAAATCCTCACAAGTGTTTCTCTCAAATTTGTTCACACAACTCTCGTAATATCCTCACAACACACTAGAAGTTCTCCTCGGTTCTTAAGGAACTAAAATCGAAACAAATCGATGGTAGCTTTAAAAACCAAATCGTCAAACTAGAAAAGATAGGAAGTGAAGAATTACGAACCAATATATATATATATTTTTTTTTTGATTTTTTTGCCTTTTCGTTTTTTTTTTTTTTTTTTTATCACTTTTTTTTTTTTTTTTTTTGATCACGATTTTTTTTTTTTTTTTTTAATACAAAAGATAGAAAAGAAAAGATAGAAGAAAAGAATATGAAAAGATAGAAATGATTAGAAAATACCGATAATCAAGAGCGTGGCTCTGATACCACTTGATAAGATCTTGATAAGATCCTCCCAAAAACGGCACACTCGAGATCGGTAGAAGAACGGATAATCCTTGGATCCAAATTTGCGGAAAGAATTGGACAAGGCGGGGGAATGAATGGCTGCGTCGAGAGTTATGAACGGCACTCGGTAAACCCGAACCGAAGGCTAACCACCTAAGGAACGTTGTGACTCTTCGGCTAACCACCTCGGAATCGATTGTGAATGTTGGATATGACTCACCAACAAACGAACCACGGATATGACACACCGCGGGATGATCAATGGCTAACCACCAAGTGATCGATTTGATTTCGTTGGCTAACCACCAAAGAGATCGAAAAGTTCCAAAGGAACAAAAGAGAGAAAACTTCTCAAAGATATTTGATTAAAAGATTGAATTATTATTTGTGATCTCTTACATGAGTTTATATAGAGAATAGAAGAAGTAGAAGAGGTGGTCAACAAGACTCCTCGAAAATGAAAACAAAGACCAAAGACCAAAGACTAAAATAAATAGAGTTTTGACTAGAAATAAAAGAAGGTTGAATTGTCCCTTGGCCTTCCAATTTCGTGGATGATGATGGTGATGATGATCTTTGCACTTCATGGAAGATATTGGGCCAAAAGTGAGATGTAAGCCCAAGCCTCATTAAAACCTTTTTTTGGTAAACCCATTGGGAAAAAACCCAAAAGAAGGAAAAAGAGTACAAGGACAAACATCTTGGGCCAATCCTCAAATCCATGATGTCTTCTTTGTACCTTGACGGTTTTAGGTAATAGGTAAGCTTCTTGGGAACATCTTTGATGAAGGAATTGATGCCCAAAACGCTGAAGCTTTGAGAGTAGATCCGTTGAGAAGTTACAGCTCCGAAATGAAGCAAGCCGAGGATCCGTTGAGTTTGAACTTGAATAACTTCCAAACGAAAACTGGGATCGACTTGATTCCAACTCTCCATGAACCTCTTATGGATCAAGATTGTAGAATAGGTTGATTTGTAGCCTAACTCCTCCTGGTTTGGTTTGAAACGTCCAAGGAAGTCACGTACGTCCAAATCGGGCAAGCTGGGAATCACCCGAGTTGTAAATTGCATAACTCCTTCTTCTGAATTCGGATTGATATGATTCCACTTCGAGAAGCTCTCTATGTGAGCTGAGAATGTTTTCCAAGTGATCTCATATGTTGAATCACCGTGGTTGAATTTAGACGCTCCAAGAGATGCACATGTGTCCTGATTGACTCTGTTGCGACTTGTGGGGTGCGTTTGATGGAGTTTTGGATCATCTACGATTCTGTTAACCTCATCAATATCCTTTGGATCAAGCTCAGCTACAAGCTCAGGTTCAAGCTCGGCCATGATCATATCACCGACCCTGGAGCCATTCCTCCCGCGGCCAGAGGCCAGTTCACCGCGGCCATAAGCAACGGACCCGCGGCCATAGCTAATTTTGCCCAAGATGATCCGTTTCTTCACCCGAGGCCAAAACCGTCTTTTCCCGTCAAACACTAAAACGACCCAATCATGGTGAAGATCTATAAATACTTGTGTTTAGACAGAAATTTTGTGGACACCCTTGAACAACCTTGGACAACCTTAGAAGACTAGTTTTGCTTTCATTCGTGTACTCTTGCATTGAGATTTTCGGGATTGGTGAGGAGGTTTCTCACCGAGCTTAGTTCTTGAATTCGTGAGGCTTCTTCACCAATTTCATGTTTAATTTAATTATGTCTTTTTCCAGTATGTGCGAGTAGTTTAGATTGTTGGGTTTAAAGGATTATCTAGGGGAATTCTATGTTCGATAAGGATTTCACTCGGTAAACCCTAGCCGATTTCTAGAGCTCTTTCTTATGGAAAGTTGTTAATGCATGAATCTAGTGTCATGAACTAGAGGCTGATAAGGGGAGTTTAGAACAACGAAAGTATTGCATCTAATCACCAGCAAAGTTCATCCACAAGGCGTGCGCGTCGTAAGATTTCAAAAGTATACTTACGGAGTGCCGTGAACCTATGGACCCACTAGCATATCATAATCTTACGCCCGTCCAGAGACGAAAGCTACTGGTCGAGTGAATAGATTGTAGGAAGTAGGTTGTACGGGAGTAGACTACGTCACTATTTTGTCCTGTTCGTGGAGTTATAATCTAGAAACACCGGTTACTATTGAGCTAGGGCCGTTTGATTGAATCGAGCATACCCGAGATATTCCTCTCGACCTAGCAACGTTTTAGAATAGTTAAAACTGTCTCTAGTAGTATAGTTTAGCAATAGAGTCCGTAGAAGTAGTTTAGTTATCGATTTCATTAGGTTTAGGTTATTAGTCGATTTTCTTAGGTATTAGGCTAGTCTTAGAATTTCTTAGGATTAGGTTTAGGGTCTCTTAGTGTTAGATTAGAAATTAGATTCCCCTAGATTAAAGTAACCATCGATTTCCTTAGAAATAGTTTAGTATAAGTTTTCTGTTTTTCGTTCTTTACAATTCTAGTTACAAAAACCCTATAAAAATATATTCGTTCTAGGTTTATTTACTATACAGTGTCTAAGGTCTCATAGATCATAACCCTTTCCCTGTGGATCGATACCTTAAGTACTACAACGCACATATGTGCACTTGCAGGCTCTAAGGTTTATAAATTTAAGACCTGAAGTTTCGGAGACGAATCTGATAACGCATTAAGTTTTTGGCGCTGTTGCCGGGGAGAAATCGCTACAGCTTCTATCACACCTTAGAAATTAGTAAAACGACTCTAGAACAAACTTTTTCTATTTGATTTTTTGTTTTGTTTTTCTTTGTTTCAGGCTTTGAAACATGAACTCGCATCTGGAGCGAGATTGCTACTACGAGCGGGGTTACTATGACTCATCTTGCGCTCACCACTGTCACGACTCACATGCTGTGTGTGACTCGTTCTACATGGATCAGAAACTGGCACCGACTAACTACTCTAAAGGAAGCCACGAGCCTCCTTACTTCCGAGACGAGCCTTTTGTATCTCCCGTTGTAAACTCTAGACAACAAGCATACCGTCTTCCTCATTAAATCTTGAACCATCACGTTGAAAGCTTGGAATTCAGCGCTCATTTGAAGTGAATAGAAGACGTCATCAACAAAACCACCGAGTCCCAAGCCAAGTTCGGAGCCATTTTAAATGAGAGAATAGATTCCATCTCCGTCGAATTCAACAAGAAGTTCGATGACCTTACTACCCACGTCAAAATCCTTGAAGAATAGACCTTTAAAGACGCTACAACACTAAACGAGAGGATGGAACTCGTTGAAGAAGAACAAGGAAGACAAAATTTCGATATCCGGAAAGCTAATGATGGGGTACGTACTTTGAACTACAAGTTTGATGATTTGGATAACTCCGTCAATGACAACATTAACACCACCTACAACTATACCCTCGAGCTGTGGGAAGGAATATGAGAAGTTGAGGACAAAACGAGAGAGCTCGATCTTACAATAGACCGACTCATTTATGCTATCGACGAAGTAGAAGAGAAATTGGAGGAACTATCTAAAGATCATGAGAAGCATGATTCAACACTTGATGCCCATGTTCCTGACCTAGAGGAGAAGCCAAATGACTCCCAAGAACCAGAAAACACCAAAGGAGATGAAGAAGATGACGAACCGGTCAAGTCCCCACGAACTCCCCTCACCACTGGCCCAAGCTCTCCGGCCGCGGCCAGCCCTCACTCCACCGCGCCTCCGTCCTCCTGACCTGTGGCCACACTGCCATCCACCGCGCCTCGGTCTGTTGGAGCCGCGGCTAGCCTCTGCTCGTCTACCCTTGAACCGTTTGAGTCTCGTACACTTTCTCTCGAGCAAGCTGCATTCTCCATTGACACTCAAACCTCAGATGAGCCTTCAAATGACCTGGAACCAGATTTATATGCACCTTGCAAGGTGATACAAGCTCATAAAGAAGTCTCTCCATCTTCATCAACAACACTTCAAAGGAGCCCACCAAGGAGGATCTACATGCCACATATTCCTTATTCAGCCTTTGAACCAACACCCCCGCCAAGTCCAATACTGGAAGAGCCAAGGACATAATGCATCACCCAAGAGAGATTGATCGAGTTTAATAGATTTGTGAAATTAATCCCGATGTACACCTCCTTCAAAGAAGTTTGGGAAAAAGACCTATATACGCTTTCTTCCGCTACAGCAATGAGAGCAAGGAATACATTCACGCCTATTTCATGAGGGCGAGACGTTCAACAACACCCTATGCCACTTACCATGCTATCTGAATCTACCATCCCGAGAAGTATCGAGAGTACCCGAACAAGATAAGCCGAGAGAAGACAGAGGAATTCAACAACGTGGTCCATAATCTACCTAGAGGTACTAATTTTGCTAGAGCTTATATTGATCATATGATTGGTCATTTCTTTTGTGAAAGCAAGGAGAACATAACGAAGATAGAAGATCTTTTCGATAATTCCATGAACAGAAACCTTGATAGAAGTCTTGATATATCATGGTTTTTATCCATTTTTAGCCATGATATAGGTCTTATTTATAGAGTCTTTCTAGTATTTTGGAGTCTTTTCGAGTATTTTCAGGTTTTAGGTGACTTTGGGAGAAAAGGAGCCGTTTTGGGTGAAAATGAGCATATGGAGATGCAGAGTCATGCAGAGATGTCAGAAGTTTGGTATTCGTTGAAGAACGTCCCACCGATGGATTGAGCTCAAATTTGGATACAAGACAGATCAATGGATTAGCTTTTATTTCGAAGTGGTTTGAGGTCATTCCAACGGTGCGATCAAACGTTATACCAGTTTTAGTGAAGACAGTCCAGTCTGGCGAGCAGAAGAGTCGACACAGAGGATGTGTATCGATCGATACCACTTATGGTATCGATCGATACTGCTCGGGAGAAAAGGGAAAACGCGACTTTTTAGAAGTCTGGAAATTTTTCACTTTGGTCCAGAGACTTTAATAATTACAATTAGCCCCAATTCGTGTTTTAACCTATTTATTAGGTTTTTCAGCAACATGTTTAGGCTAAGCTTTATTTTATTCTTGATACTTTGAGAGAGATTTGTTCCAGGGTTTTTGGGAGACAACTCTGAACCCTTGTTTATTATTGATTTCTTTTATGCAATTATATTTATCTATGATTTCTGTTCCATTGATCATGTCTGAGTAGATCTCCTGTTAGGTTTAGGGTTCTAATAAAGGATCTATTTGAATGTTAGGTTAATTATTTGGTTAGGGTTAATAATCTGAATTAGTTCTTTACCATAGGTTGTTCTCAAAGCTAATTCTAGCTTGACGAATCTGGAACTTAGATCTTAGGTTAATCGATTAGGCACGACATTGCAATTTATAATCTGACAGAACTTAGGGTGAACAAAATAGCTATCTGCAAAGAGATTTGGTTTAGTTTTTTTGTATACAAGTAGGGGTATCAAAACGCGAAATCATGTTTTTGGCGGGAAAAAATGTGAAATCACGTTTTTTGACGGGAAAATGCGGAACTGCGTTTTGAGCCAGAAAACATAGAATCATGTTTTGGCGGGAAAATGCAGAATCATGTTTTTGACGGAAAAACGCATAATTGCGTTTTTTACTCACATACGCGGAAGTATGGATCGGGTAAAACCCTGAAACAATACCTAAAGCAAAAATTAAAACTACACAAAATCTTCGCGGATTAGACAAAGAAACGTTGGAGAAAAGTGCTACGTTTAAAGGGTTGGCGTTAAAAATGGGATCTTTGAATCAGATCCACGAATTTTGAGGTTAAGTCGATCAAACACAACGTAAATTCTGGGAACAGAGATGATAAGGCATTTGAAAATAGGGCATTGATTGGATATATACAACATTCATGTTCCGATATTATCTCATAAACACGAAGCAGTCACAACCCTACTAAATGATATTTACACGATGCTAAGGCCGCGGAAGAATCTTACATGAGGATTGTGATTGATCTGTGTTTTTTGAGAGTTTAAACAAAAATTTGTGATACATATATTTTGGTGTTTTCTGATTTTCTCTTCATTGATAGTCCGATTTAGATTTTGAATTTAGGATAACTTAATTTATTCGTCGGAAAATTACTTATGAAAAATATATTATTGTTTTTGGTATACAATATTGTATGTTCGTAAGAATGTAAAGGTCTTGTTTTTTTCTTAATAAATGATTTCTCCAAAATGAATGGTTTCGGAAAAATTTAGTGATCATGTTTAATGTAGGTTTTGATTTTGTTTTTCCAAAATCCAGTTTATAAGGTGTCTCTAAAAAAATTTCGGTTCGATTCACATTATAACCAAAGCGGGATTATATCTGTTTATTTCCAAATTTCAATTTATTAAGCATGTGTAGCTCGCGCCTGGATGCGGACCCGTTAGCTAGTTTTATTTAATTAATGCTAAAAACAATTAAAAATTATTTGTTTTTTTTTGGTCAACCTCTTCCATTAAAACTTAAGCAAAGGAAACAGAGTTTTCAAGAGACAATAAGACTCTTTTAGCAATCGAGTCAGCCACACAATTGGCTTCTCGAGGGATTAAAAGATAAGAAATCGTAGTAAACAATAGGACTAATAGCCTAATATCTTGGAGCACTCCATGGAGTTCAATCGAATCCTCATTTGTATTGAGAAGCTTGATGAGGGATTGAAAATATGAGAGGATGTGCAGCTCCGTGAAGTTCCTCACTGCTGCATGGGCCATAGCGGAGCGAATTGCCCCCATGCTTCTGCAGCCAACGGTGACGAGATGTCACTCTTATTCTCCAAGCAGTGTTCCTCTTCCATTGTAGTTGCATCGCGAAACACAAAACCCAAACCACAATTATTCGACGGTTTCCAAGCTGCATCCACATAACTGAATGAATGGAGATGTTTTTGCGCTCTTCTCCTCTCTTTCGCTACATTAATTGCTTTGGTTATGACTTCAGCTGGGCTATAGGTTTTATCCACAAAAACCAACTGATTTCTCGTTGTCCATAAAGACCAGCAGATCCAACCGTATCTTGATTCTTGCTGGTGGAAGATTACGGTCTCCTCTTGCTTGATGCAGGAAGTCCCAAATGGTTGAAGTCAGTGACAGATCATGATTCCTCTGTATCGGTGCCAACTTCTACGATTGTCTCGCAAAATTGCAAAAAAGGAGTAGATGGAGGACGGTCTCTGTCTCACCACAGTTGTGACAATTGGCATCCGTCGTAATTCCACGGTGACAGAGTGATTCTCCTACTGGAAGCGCCCCCCACTGCAGCTTTCCATAGGAAAGATTTCACCTTCGGGGAAACCCTCAACTTCCAGATATTGGAGTTCCAATTAAACTCCGGATATGGGGTAATTTGCGCCTCTTGTCGATCGAAATTGTATCCAGGTTTGGTAGAGTATTGACCATTCTTGTTAGGATGCCATACTATCTTATCTTCCTTACGAATCGTGCTCAATTTGAGCTACTGAACTTCTGCTTTGTGGTTGGGAATGAGATCCCTGATTTTGTCCCAGTTCCATTGCAGCTCATCTTCGTGAAGTAAGCTAGAGACTCGTAAGTACATGGCCGAGAGAGGAGGAGGACCCATCGAGACTCGTAAGTTCATGACCCATCTTATGACGCGACACACTCTTATAGATGAACGATTCGGGTGGTTAGATTCAGCACTTTTGGTGGTTCTTATAACACCTAAGAATCAGCCTCTAGTTCGTGACACTAGATTCATGCATTAACAACGATCTATCAGAAATAGTTCTAGAAATCATGCTCTTGAATCTTATGGAGACTTCGAACGGGTATTCCATTCATAGCATTCGCGAAAAGATCTTCTATCTCCGAGATGGATTCTTTGCTTTCAAAAAAGAAGTGACCAATCATGTGGTCCATGCAAGCTCTAGTAAATGTGGTTCCCTGATGTAGATCACGAACGACACAGTTGAATTCATCTAGTTTCCCCCGACTAATCTTGTTCGGGTATCCTTTATGCTTCTCGGGATGGAATAAACGAATAACCTAAGACGTACCATATGGTGTGGATGAGTACCTCGCTCTCATGAAGTAGGTGCGAATGTCTTCTCTACTCTCCTTGCTGTAGCGGAAGAAAGCTTGTAGACAACCTTTTTCCCACACGTCCGAGAAAGGTATGAACATTAGGATTGATTTCACGAAGTTGTTAAATTCGATCAATCTTTCTCGGGAGATGCTTTGTGTCTTTGGCTCCTCGGGTACTAAACTTGTAGGAGGTGTAGGTTCAATGGCCGAGTAGGACTCACAGTAAGAGTCTATGATGTCAAAAAAAATATCAAGAATCAATATAAGGCATATCGATCTTCCTTGGCGGGCTCCTTTGAAGTGGTGTTGAAGAAGAGGATGTAGCTTCGTCATGAGCTTGGATCACCTTGCAAGGTGCATAAGAATCTGGTTCAAAATTTCTTCAGGGCTCTGTCGAAGCTTTAGAACTAATGGAGAAGACAGCCTGCTCGAAGATACGTTTTCTGGACACGAGGGGTTCAAGGTGAAGAAAGCAAAAGCTGGCCGCGGGCAGAGGTGACGCGCCCTCGGTGGAAGGTACGTTGGCCGCAGGTAGAGAGCACACGCCCGCGGCAAAATGGGGTTTGGCTGCGGGTGGAGAGCTCGCGACCGCGGTGGAGGGGCTTCGTGGTGCCTTGCTCGGTTCATCATCTTCTTCATCTCCTTTGGTATTTTTTGGTTCTGAAGGGTCATTTGGCTTCTCTTTTTGGCCAAGGGCAGGAACAACAATTGTTGTATCATGCTCCTCATGACCTTTAGAAATTTTCTCCACTTCATCAATAACATAAATGAGTCGATCTAGTGTAAGATCGAGCTCTCTTGACTTGTCTATAACTTCTCCTACTCCTTCCCACATCTCGAGGGTGTGGTCATAGGCGGTGTGTTTCTGTCATCATTGATGGAGTTGTCCAAATATTCAAGTTTGTAGTTCAAGGTGCGTACTCCATCATTAGCTTTTAAGATATCAAACGTTTGTCTTCCTTGTTCTTCTTCAACGAGTTTCATCCTCTCGTTGAGTGTTGCAGCGTCTTTTAGGGTCTGCTCTTCAAGGATCTTCATGTGGATAGCAAGATCATCGAACTTCTTGTTGAATTCGGCCGATATGGAGTCTATCTTCTCATTCAAGGCAGCTTCGGACTTAGCTTGGGTTTCGGTGGTTTGGTTGATAATTTATTCGAGCCGCTCCAAACGAGCGCTAAATTCCAAGCTCTCATCGTGCTGGTTCAAGATTTGATGAGGAATACGGTATGAGTTTTGTGGAGTGTTGACAAACGGAGACGAAAAGGCTCGTCTCGGGAATAAGGATGCTTGTAGCGTCTCCAAGAGTAGTTGGTTGATAACACCGTATTTTTACCTGTTTTGTTATATATTTTAGAACACTTTAATAAGTTTTCCACTTGGTTTTCTATGCTTTTATTACAGATTTCGCATGTTTACGGTTTTAAGACTCTTTTAGGTAACTCGGGATTAAAGAGTGCATTTCGGAGCAAAAGTACGGTTTTGGATAAACTTGGACCGTCAAGAAGTCTTACAATCAAAGAAGACATTTTCACCGTCTTATCATCACCAAATTTGGATACAACAAAGTGGAAACAACCAGCTTTCAAATGCAGTTGGATTGGGAACAATCCAATGATTGGATCCATACTTATACCCGAAGCACTGAAGACCGACAAAGCTGCCCGTAGGAGCAGTCCACCGCGGGTCAAGGAGCCGGAACCGCGGCCAAGCATATGTTCGCCGACCCTGGAGCCATTCCTCCCGCAGCCAGAGTCCAGTTCGCCGCGGCCAGAAGCAAAGGACCCGCGACCATAGCTAATTCCGCCCAAGATGATACGTTTCTTCACCCGGGGCCAAAACCGTCTTTTTCCGTCAAACCCTAAAACGACCCAATTATGGTGAAGATCTATAAATACTTGTTTTTAGACAGAAATTTTTTGGACACCCTTGAACAACCTTGGACAACCTTAGAAGACTAGTTTTGCTTTCATTCGTGTACTCTTGCATTGAGATTTTTGGGATTGGTGAGGAGGTTTCTCACCGAGCTTAGTTCTTGAATTCGTGAGGCTTCTTCACCAATTTCAAGTTTAATTTAATTATGTCTTTTTCCAGTATGTGCGAGTAGTTTAGATTGTTGGGTTTAAAGGATTATCGAGGGGAATTCTATGTTCGATAAGGATTTCACTCGGTAAACCCTAGCCGATTTCTAGAGCTCTTTCTTATGGAAAGTTGTTAATGCATGAATCTAGTGTCATGAACTAGAGGTTGATAAGGAGAGTTTAGAACCACGAAAGTATTGCATCTAATCACCAGCAAAGTTCATCCACAAGGCGTGCGCGTCGTAAGATTTCAAAAGTATAATTACGGAGTGCCGTGAACCTATGGACCCACTAGCATATCATAATCTTACGCCCGTCCAGAGACGAAAGCTACTGGTCGAGTGAATAGATTGTAGGACGTAGGTTGTACGGGAGTAGACTACGTCACTATTCTGTCCTGTTCGTGGAGTTATAATCTAGAAACACCGGTTACTAATGAGCTAGGGGCCGTTTGATTGAATCGAGCATACCCGAGATATTCCTCTCGATCTAGCAACGTTTTAGAATAGTTAAAACCGTCTCTAGTAGTATAGTTTAGCAATAGAGTCCGTAGAAGTAGTTTAGTTATCGATTTCATTAGGTTTATGTTAGTAGTCTATTTTCTTAGGTATTAGGCTAGTCTTAGAATTTCTTAGGATTAGGTTTAGTTTCTCTTAGTGTTAGATTAGAAATTAGATTCCCCTAGATTAAAGTAGCCATCAATTTCCTTAGAAATAGTTTAGTATAAGTTTTCTGTTTTTCGTTCTTTACAATTCTAGTTACAAAAACCCTATAAAAATATATTCGTTCTAGGTTTATTTACTATACAGTATCTAAGGTCTCATAGATCATCACCCTTTCCCTGTGGATCGATACCTCAAGTACTACAACGCACATATGTGCACTTGCAGGCTCTAAGGTTTATAAATTTAAGACCTGAAGTTTCGGAGACGAATCCGATAACGCATTAAGTTTTTGGCGCCGTTGCCGGGGAGAAATCGCTACAGCTTCTATCACACCTTAGAAGTTAGTAAAACGACTCTAGAACAAACTTTTTCTATTTGATTTTGGGTTTTGTTTTTCTTTGTTTCAGGCTTTGAAACATGAACTCGCATCTGGAGCGAGATTGCTACTACGAGCGGGGTTACTATGACCCATCTTGCGCTCACCACTGTCACGACTCACATGCTGTGTGTGACTCGTTCTACATGGATCGGAAACCGGCACCGACTAACTACTCTAAAGGAAGCCACGAGCCTTCTTACTACCGAGACGAGCCTTTTGTGTCTCCCGTTGTAAACTCTAGACAACAAGCATACCGTCTACCTCACCAGATCTTGAACCATCACGTTGAAATCTTGGAATTCAGCGCTCATTTGAAGTGAATAGAAGACGTCATTAACAAAACCACCGAGTCCCAAGCCAAGTTCGAAGCCATTTTAAATGAGAGAATAGATTCCATCTCCGTCGAATTCAACAAGAAGTTCGATGACCTTACTGCCCACGTCAAAATCCTTGAAAAACAGACCCTTAAAGACGCTACAACACTAAACGAGAGGATGGAACTCGTTGAAGAAGAACAAGGAAGACAAAATTTCGATATCCGGAAAGCTAATGATGGGGTACGTACTTTGAACTACAAGTTTGATGATTTGGATAACTCCGTCAATGACAACATTAACACCACCTACAACTATACCCTCGAGCTGTGGGAAGGAATAGGAGAAGTTGAGGACAAAACGAGAGAGCTCGATCTTACAATAGACCGACTCATTTATGCTATCGACGAAGTAGAAAAGAAATTGGAGGAACTATCTAAAGATCATGAGAAGCATGATTCAACACTTGATGCCCATGTTCCTGACCTAGAGGAGAAGCCAAATGACTCCCAAGAACCAGAAAACACCAAAGGAGATGAAGAAGATGACGAACCGGTCAAGTCCCCACGGACTCCCCTCACCACTGGCCCAAGCTCTCCGGCCGCGGCCAGCCCTCCCCCCGCCGCACCTCCGTCCTCCTGACCTGCAGCCACACTGCCATCCACCGCGCCTCGGTCTGTTGGAGCCGCGGCTAGCCTCTGCTCGTCTACCCTTGAACCGTTTGAGTCTCGTACACTTTCTCTAGAGCAAGCTGCATTCTCCATTGACACTCAAACCTCAGATGAGCCTTCAAATGACATGGAACCAGATTTATATGCACCTTGCAAGGTGATACAAGCTCATAAAAGTGTCTCTCCATCTTCATCAACAACACTTCAAAGGAGCCCACCAAGGAGGATCAACATGCCACATATTCCTTATTCAGCCTTTGAACAAACACCCCCGCCAAGTCCAATACCGGAAGAGCCAATGACATAATGCATCACCCGAGAGAGATTGATCGAGTTTAATAGATTTGTGAAATTAATCCCGATGTACACCTCCTTCAAAGAAGTTTGGGAAAAAGACCTATATACGCTTTCTTCCGCTACAGCAATGAGAGAAAGGAATACATTCACGCCTATTTCATGAGGGCGAGACGTTCAACAACACCCTATGCCGCTTCCCATGCTATACGAATCTACCATCCTGAAAAGTATCGAGAGTACCCGAACAAGATAAGCCGAGAGAAGTTAGAGGAATTCAACAACGTGGTCCATAATCTACCTAGAGGTACTAATTTTGCTAGAGCTTATATTGATCATATGATTGGTCATTTCTTTTGTGAAAGCAAGGAGAACATAACGAAGATAGAAGATCTTTTCGATAATGCCATGAACAGAAACCCCGATAGGAGTCTTGATATATCATGGTTTTTATCCGTTTTTAGCCATGATATAGGTCTTATTTATAGAGTATTTCTAGTATTTTGGAGTCTTTTCGAGTATTTTCAGGTTTTAGGTGACTTTGGGAGAAAAGAGCCGTTTTGGGTAAAAATGAGCATATGGAGATGCATAGTTATGCAGAGATGTCAGAAGTTTGGTATTAGTTGAAGAACTTCCCACCAATGGATTGAGCTCAAATTTGGATACAAGACAGATCAATGGATTAGCTTTCATTTCGAAGTGGTTTGAGGTCATTCCAACGGTGCGATCAAACGTTATACCAGTTTTAGTGAAGACAGTCCAGTCTGGCGAGCAGAAGAGTCGACACAGAGGATGTGTATCGATCGATACCACTTATGGTATCGATCGATACTGCTCGGGAGAAAAGGGAAAACGCGACTTTTTAGAAGTCTGGAAATTTTTCACTTTGGTCCAGAGACTTTAATAATTACAATTAGCCCCAATTCGTGTTTTAACCTATTTATTAGGTTTTTCAGCAACCTGTTTAGGCTAAGCTTTATTTTATTCTTGATACTTTGAGAGAGATTTGTTCCAGGGTTTTTGGGAGACAACTCTGAACCCTTGTTTCTTATTGATTTCTTTTATGCAATTCTATTCATCTATGATTTCTGTGCCATTTATCATGTCTCAGTAGATCTTATGTTAGGTTAATTAGTTGGTTAGGGTTCATAATCTAAATTAGGTCTTCACCATAGGTTGTTCTCAAAGCTAATTCTAGGTTGACGAATCTGGAACTTAGATCTTAGGTTAATCGATTAGGCACGACATTGCAATTTATAATCTGACAGAACTTAGGGTGAGCAAAATAGCTATCCGCAAAGAGATTTGGTTTAGATTTTTTGTATACAAGTAGGGGTATCAAAACGCGAAATCATGTTTTTGGCGGTAAAAAATGTGAAATCACGTTTTTGACGGGAAAATGCGGAACTGCGTTTTGAGCCAGAAAACATGGAATCATGTTTTGGCGGGAAAATGCAGAATCATGTTTTTGGCGGAAAAACGCATAATTGCGTTTTTTACTCACATACGCGGAAGTATGGATCGGGTAAAACCCTGAAACAATACCTAAAGCAAAAATTAAAACTACACAAAATCTTCGGGGATTAGACAAAGAAACGTTGGAGAAAAGTGCTAAGTTTAAAGGTTTGGCGTTAAAAATGGGATCTTTTAATCGGATCCACGAATTTTGAGGTTAAGTCGATCAAACACAACGTAAATTCTGGGAACAGAGATGATAAGGCATTTGAAAATAGAGCATTGATTGGATATATACAACATTCATGTTCCGATATTATCTCATAAACACGAAACAGTCACAACCCTACTAAATGATATTTACACGATGCTAAGGCCGCAGAAGAATCTTACATGATGATTGTGATTGATCTGTGTTTTTTGAGAGTTTAAACAAAAATTTGTGATACATATATTTTGGTGTTTTCTGATTTTCTCTTCATTGATAGGTCGATTTAGATTTTGCATTTAGGATAACTTAATTTATTCGTCCGAAAATTACTGATGAAAAATATATTATTGTTTTTGGTATAAATATTGTATGTTCGTAAGAATGTAAAGGTTTTGTTTTTTTCTTAATAAATTATTTCTCCAAAATGAATGGTTTCGGAAAAATTTAGTGATCATGTTTAATGTAGGTTTTGATTTTTTTTTCCAAAATCCAGTTTATAAGGTGTCTCTAAAAAAATTTCGGTTCGATTCACTCAGGGATCTCATTCCCAACCACGAAGCAGAAGTTCAATAGCTCAAATTGAGCACAATTCGTAAGGAAGATAAGATAGTATGGCATCCTAAGAATAATGGTCAATACTCTACCAAAACAGGATATAATTTCGCTCGACAAGAGGCGCAAATTACCCCATATCCGGAGTTTAATTGGAACTCCAATATCTGGAAGTTGAGGGTTTCCCCGAAGGTGAAATCTTTCATATGGAAAGCTGCAGTGGGGGGGGGCGCTTCCAGTAGGAGAATCACTCTGTCACCGTGGAATTGCAACGGATGCCAATTGTCGCAACTGTGGTGAGACAGAGACCGTCCTCCATCTACTCCTTTTTTGCAATTTTGCGAGACAATCGTAGAAGTTGGCACCGATACAGAGGAATCGTGATCTGTCACTGAATTCAACCATTTGGGACTTCCTGCATCAAGCAAGAGGAGACCGTAATCTTCCACCAGCAAGAATCAAGACAAGGTTGAATCTGCTGGTCTTTATGGACAACAAGAAATCAGTTGCTTCTTGTGGATAAAACCTATAGCACAGCTAAAGTCATAACCAAAGCAATTACTGTAGCGAAAGAGAGGAGAGGAGCGCAAAAACATCTCCATTCATTCAGTTATGTGGATGCAGCTTGGAAACCGTCGAATAATTGTGGTTTGGGTTTTGTGTTTCGCGATGCAACTACAATGGAAGAGGAACACTGCTTGGAGAATAAGAGTAACATCTCGTCACCGTTGGCTGCAGAGGCATGGGGGCAATTTGCTCCGCTATGGCCCATGCAGCAGTGAGGAACTTCACAGAGCTGCACATCCTCTCAGATTGTCAATCCTTCATCAAGCTTCTCAATACAAATGAGGATTCGATTGAACTCCATGGAGTGCTCCAAGATATTAGGCTATTAGGCCTGTTTTTTACTACGATTTCTTATCGTTTAATCCCTCGAGAAGTCAATTGT
The DNA here is from genome assembly GCA_030161315.1 of Eutrema japonicum. NCBI lineage: Eukaryota > Viridiplantae > Streptophyta > Magnoliopsida > Brassicales > Brassicaceae > Eutrema > Eutrema japonicum. The sequence continues at coordinate 16,823,781 of BSQW01000012.1, read as the reverse complement.
GTGGCTGACTCGATTGCTAAAAGAGCCTTATTGTCTCTTGAAAACTCTGTTTCCTTTGCTAAGTTTTAATGGAAAAGGTTGATCAAAAAATAAAACAAATAATTTTTAATTGTTTTTAGCATTAATTAAATAAAACTAGCTAACGAGTCCGCATCCAGGCGCGAGCTACACATGCTTAATAAATTGAAATTTGGAAATAAACAGATATAATCCCGCTTTGGTTTTATCCACAAGAAGCAACTGATTTCTTGTTGTCCATAAAGACCAGCAGATTCAACCGTGTCTTGATTCTTGCTGGTGGAAGATTACGGTCTCCTCTTGCTTGATGCAGGAAGTCCCAAATGGTTGAATTCAGTGACAGATCACGATTCCTCTGTATCGGTGCCAACTTCTACGATTGTCTCGCAAAATTGCAAAAAAGGAGTAGATGGAGGACGGTCTCTGTCTCACCACAGTTGCGACAATTGGTATCCGTTGCAATTCCACGGTGACAGAGTGATTCTCCTACTGGAAGCGCCCCACACTGCAGCTTTCCATAGGAAAGATTTCACCTTCGGGGAAACCCTCAACTTCCAGATATTGGAGTTCCAATTAAACTCCGGATATGGGGTAATTTGCGCCTCTTGTCGAGCGAAATTATATCCTGTTTTGGTAGAGTATTGACCATTATTCTTAGGATGCCATACTATCTTATCTTCCTTACGAATTGTGCTCAATTTGAGCTATTGAACTTCTGCTTCGTGGTTGGGAATGAGATCCCTGAGTTTGTCCCAGTTCCATTGCAGCTCATCCTCATGAAGTAAGCTAGCGACTCGTAAGTACATGGCCGAGAGAGGAGGAGGACCCATCGAGACTCGTAAGTTCATGACCCATCTTATGACGTGACACACTCTTATAGATGAACGATTCGGGTGGTTAGATTCAGCACTTTTGGTGGTTCTTATAACACCTAGGAATCAGCCTCTAGTTCATGACACTAGATTCATGCATTAACAACGATCTATCAGAAATAGTTCTAGAAATCATGCTCTTGAATCTTATGGAGATTTCGAACGGGTTTTCCATTCATAGAATTCGCGAAAAGATCTTCTATCTCCGAGATGGATTCTTTGCTTTCACAAAAGAAGTGACCAATCATGTGGTCCATGGAAGCTCTAGTAAATGTGGTTCCTTGATGTAGATCATGAACGACACAGTTGAATTCATCTAGTTTCCCCCGACTAATCTTGTTCGGGTATCCTTTATGCTTCTCGGGATGGAATAAATGAATAACCTAAGATGTACCATATGGTGTGGATGTGTGCCTCGCTCTCATGAAGTAGGTGCGAATGTCTTCTCTACTCTCCTTGCTGTAGCGGAAGAAAGCTTGTAGACAACCTTTTTCACACACGTCCGAGAAAGGTATGAACATTAGGATTGATTTCACGAAGTTGTTAAATTCGATCAATCTTTCTCGGGAGATGCTTTGTGTCTTTGGCTCCTCGGGTACTAAACTTGTAGGAGGTGTAGGTTCAATGGCCCAGTAGGACTCACAGTAAGAGTCTATGATGTCAAAAAAAATATCAAGAATCAATATAAGGCATATCGATCTTCCTTGGCGGGCTCCTTTGAAGTGGTGTTGAAGAAGAGGATGTAGCTTCGTCATGAGCTAGGATCACCTTGCAAGGTGCATAAGAATCTGGTTCCAAATTTCTTCAGGGCTCTGTCGAAGCTTGAGAACTAATGGAGAAGACAGCCTGCTCGAAGATACGTGTTCTGGACACGAGGGGTTCAATGTGAGGCGAGCAAAAGCTGGCCGCGGGCAGAGGTGACGTGCCCTCGGTGGAAGGTACGTTGACCGCAGGTAGAGAGCACGCCCCCGCAGCGAAAGGGGGTTTGGCTGCAGGTGGAGAGCTCGCGACCGCGGTGCTGGGGGTTCGTGGTGCCTTTCTCGGTTCATCATCTTCTTCATCTCCTTTGGTATTTTCTGGTTCTGAAATGTCATTTGGCTTCTCTTGTAGGCCAGGGGCAGGAACATCAATTGTTGTAGCATGCTCCTCATGATCTTTAGAAATTTTCTCCACTTCATCAATAACATAAATGAGTCGATCAAGTGTAAGATCGAGCTCTCTTGACTTGTCTCTAACTTCTCCTACTCCTTCCCACAGCTCGAGGGTGTGGTCATAGGCGGTGTGTTTCTGTCGTCATTGATGGAGTTTTCCAAATATTCAAGCTTGTAGTTCAAGGTGCGTACTCCATCATTAGCTTTTCAGATATCAAACGTTTGTCTTCCTTGTTCTTCTTCAACGAGTTTCATCCTCTCGTTTAGTGTTGTAGCGTCTTTTAGGGTATGCTCTTCAAGGATCATCATGTGGATAGCAAAATCATCGAACTTCTTGTTGAATTCGGCCGAGATGGAGTCTATCTTCTCATTCAAGGCATCTCCGGACTTAGCTTGTGTTTCGGTGGTTTGGTTGATAATTTATTCGAGCCGCTCCAAACGAGCGCTGAATTCCAAGCTCTCATCATGCTGGTTCAAGATTTAATGAGGAAGACGGTATGAGTTTTGTGGAGTGTTGACAAACGGAGACGAAAAGGCTCGTCTTGAGAATAAGGATGCATGTAGCGTCTCCAAGAGTAGTTGGTTGATAACACCGTATTTTTACCTGTTTTGCTATCTATTTTAGAACACTTTAATAAGTGTTCCACTTGGTTTTCTATGCTTTTATTACAGATTTTGCATGTTTACGGTTTTAAGACTCTTTTAGGTAACTCGGGATTAAAGAGTGCATTTCGGAGCAAAAGTACGGTTTTGGATAAACTTGGACCGTCAAGAAGTCTTACAATCAAAGAAGACCTTTTCACCGTCTTATCATCACCAAATTTGGATACAACAAAGTGGAGACAACCAGCTTTCAAATGCAATTAGATTGGGGACAATCCAATGATTGGATCCTTACTTATACCCGAAGCACTGAAGACCGACAAAGCTGCCCGTAGGAGCAGTCCACCGCGGGTCAAGGAGCCGGACCCGCGGCCAAGCATCCGTTCGCCGACCCTGGAGCCATTCCTCCCGCGGCCAGAGGCCAGTTCGCCGCGGCCATAAGCAACGGACCCGCGGCCATAGCTAATTCCGCCCAAGATGATCCGTTTCTTCACCCGAGGCCAAACCGTCTTTTCCCGTCAAACCCTAAAACGACCCAATCATGGTGAAGATCTATAAATACTTGTTTTTAGACAGAAATTTTGTGGACACCCTTGAACAACCTTGGACAACCTTAGAAGACTAGTTTTGCTTTCATTCGTGTACTCTTGCATTGAGATTTTCGGGATTGGTGAGGAGGTTTCTCACCGAGCTTAGTTCTTGAATTTGTGAGGCTTCTTCACCAATTTCATGTTTAATTTAATTATGTCTTTTTCCAGTATGTGCGAGTAGTTTAGATTGTTGGGTTTAAAGGATTATCGAGGGGAATTCTATGTTCGATAAGGATTTCACTCGGTAAACCCTAGCCGATTTCTAGAGCTCTTTCTTGTGGAAAGTTGTTAATGCATGAATTTAGTGTCATGAACTAGAGGCTGATAAGGGGAGTTTAGAACCACGAAAGTATTGCATCTAATCACCAGCAAAGTTCATCCACAAGGCGTGCGCGTCGTAAGATTTCAAAAGTATACTTACGGAGTGCCGTGAACTAATGGACCCACTAGCATATCATAATCTTACGCCCGTCCAGAGACAAAAGCTACTGGTCGAGTGAATAGATTGTAGGAAGTAGGTTGTACGGGAGTAGACTACGTTATTATTCTGTCCTGTTCGTGGAGTTATAATCTAGAAACACCGGTAACAAATGAGCTAGAGGCCGTTTGATTGAATCGAGCATACCCGAGATATTCCTCTCGACCTAGCAACGTTTTAGAATAGTTAAAACTGTCTCTAGTAGTATAGTTTAGCAATAGAGTCCATAGAAGTAGTTTAGTTATCGATTTCATTAGGTTTAGGTTAGTAGTCGATTTTCTTAGGTATTAGGCTAGTCTTAGAATTTCTTAGGATTAGGTTTAGAGTCTCTTAGTGTTAGATTAGAAATTAGATTCCCCTAGATTAAAGTAGCCATCGATTTCCTTAGAAATAGTTTAGTATAAGTTTTCTGTTTTTCGTTCTTTACAATTCTAGTTACAAAAACCCTCTAAAAATATATTCGTTCTAGGTTTATTTACTATACAGTGTCTAAGGTCTCATAGATCATCACCCTTTCCCTGTGGATCGATACCTCAAGTACTACAACGCACATATGTGCACTTGCAGGCTCTAAGGTTTATAAATTTAAGACCTGAAGTTTCGGAGACGAATCCGATAACGCATTAAGTTGTTGGCACCGTTGCCGGGGAGAAATCGCTACAGCTTCTATCACACCTTAGAAGTTAGTAAAACGACTCTAGAACAAACTTTTTCTATTTGATTTTTGGTTTTGTTTTTCTTTGTTTCAGGCTTTGAAACATGAACTCGCATCTGGAGCGAGATTGCTACTACGAGCGGGGTTACAATGACCCATCTTGCGCTCACCACTGTCACGATTCACATGCTGTGTGTGACTCGTTCTACATGGATCGGAAACCGGCACCGACTAACTACTCTAAAGGAAGCCACGAGCCTCCTTAATACCGAGAAGAGCCTTTTGTGTCTCCTGTTGTAAACTCTAGACAACAAGCATACCGTCTTCCTCACCAAATCTTGAACCATCACGTTGAAAGCTTGGAATTCAGCGCTCATTTGAAGTGAATAGAAGACGTCATCAACAAAACCATTGAGTCCCAAGCCAAGTTCGGAGCCATTTTAAATGAGAGAATAGATTCCATCTCCGTCAAATTCAACAAGAAGTTCGATGACCTTACTGCCCACGTCAAAATCCTTGAAGAACAGACCCTTAAAGACGCTACAACACTAAACGAGAGGATGGAACTCGTTGAAGAAGAACAAGGAGGACAAAATTTTGATATCCGGAAAGCTAATGATGGGGTACGTACTTTGAACTACAAGTTTGATGATTTGGATAACTCCGTCAATGACAACATTAACACCACCTACAACTATACCCTCGAGCTGTGGGAAGGAATAGGAGAAGTTGAGGACAAAACGAGAGAGCTTGATCTTACAATAGACCGACTCATTTATGCTATCGACGAAGTAGAAGAGAAATTGGAGGAACTATCTAAAGATCATGAGAAGCATGATTCAACACTTGATGCCCATGTTCCTGACCTAGAGAAGAAGCCAAATGACTCCCAAGAACCAGAAAACACCAAAGGAGATGAAGAAGATGACGAACCGGTCAAGTTCCCACGGACTCCCCTCACCACTAGCGCAAGCTCTCCGGCCGCGGCCAGCCCTCCCTCCGCCGCGCCTCTGTCCTTCTGACCTGCGGCCACACTGCCATCCACCGCACCTCGGTCTGTTGGAGCCGCGACCAGCCTCTGCTCATTTACCCTTGAACCGTTTGAGTCCCGTACACTTTCTCTCGAGCAAGCTGCATTCTCCATTGACACTCAAACCTCAGATGAGCCTTCAAATGACATGGAACCAGATTTATATGCACCATGCAAGGTGATACAAGCTCATAAAGAAGTCTATCCATCTTCATCAACAACACTTCAAAGGAGCCCACCAAGGAGGATCTAAATGCCACATATTCCTTATTCAGCCTTTGAACCAACACCCCGCCAAGTCCAATACCGGAAGAGCCAAGGACATAATGCATCACCCGAGAGAGATTGATCGAGTTTAATATATTTGTGAAATCAATCCCGATGTACACCTCATTCAAAGAAGTTTGGGAAAAAGACCTATATACGCTTTCTTCCGCTACAGCAATGAGAGCAAGGAATACATTCACGCCTATTTCATGAGAGCGAGACGTTCAGCAACACCCTATGCCGCTTCCAATGCTCTCCGAATCTACCATCCCGAGAAGTATCGAGAGTACCCGAACAAGATAAGCCGAGAGAAGTTAGAGGAATTCAACAACGTGGTCCATAATCTACCTAGAGGTACTACTTTTGCTAGAGCTTATATTGATCATATGATTGGTCATTTCTTTTGTGAAAGCAAGGAGAACATAACGAAGATAGAAGATCTTTTCGATAATGCCATGAACATAAACCCCGATAGGAGTCTTGATATATCATGGTTTTTATCCGTTTTTAGCCATGATATAGGTCTTATTTATAGAGTATTTCTAGTATTTTGGAGTCTTTTCGAGTATTTTCAGGTTTTAGGTGACTTTGGGAGAAAAGAGCCGTTTTGGGTAAAAATGAGCATATGGAGATGCATAGTTATGCAGAGATGTCAGAAGTTTGGTATTAGTTGAAGAACTTCCCACCAATGGATTGAGCTCAAATTTGGATACAAGACAGATCAATGGATTAGCTTTCATTTCGAAGTGGTTTGAGGTCATTCCAACGGTGCGATCAAACGTTATACCAGTTTTAGTGAAGACAGTCCAGTCTGGCGAGCAGAAGAGTCGACACAGAGGATGTGTATCGATCGATACCACTTATGGTATCGATCGATACTTCTTGGGAGAAAAGGGAAAACGCGACTTTTTAGAAGTCTGGAAATTTTTCACTTTGGTCCAGAGACTTTAATAATTACAATTAGCCCTAATTCGTGTTTGAACCTATTTATTAGGTTTTTCAGCAAACTGTTTAGGCTAAGCTTTATTTTATTCTTGATACTTTGAGAGAGATTTGTTCCAGGGTTTTTGGGAGACAACTCTGAACCCTTGTTTCTTATTGATTTCTTTTACGCAATTCTATTCATCTATGATTTCTGTTCCATTGATCATGTCTGAGTAGATATCCTGTTAGGTTTAGGGTTCTCATAAAGGATCTCTTTGAATGTTAGGTTAATTAGTTGGTTAGGGTTCATAATCTGAATTAGTTCTTCACCATAGGTTGTTCTCAAAACTAATTCTAGGTTGACGAATCTGGAACTTAGATCTTAGGTTAATCGATTAGGCACGACAGTGCAATTGATAATCTGACAGAACTTAGGGTGAGAAAAATAGCTATCCGCAAAGAGATTTGGTTTAGTTTTTTTGTGAACATATAAAACCTGAACTTTAAAGCTGGTTTAGATCTTTAGGATTTGCAAAGAGATTTGGGATTATGGGATTTAGACTTAGATAATTCTCTCCACGACAATTGGTTAATTATAACTTAGTGATTTGAGTTCAAGAACTGTGCATAACCTGAACCCTGACTAGATAATTTGTCTGCATTCATTGATTTCCTGAGGAATACCCTGAACCTATCTTTCCTCCATCGAATTTACAACAAGTTTAGTCTACGTTATTGCTTTCAATTACATTGATCACTTAGCTTAATTCAACCCTTAAAATCTATTGTGTGATTCTCGAGTCTCTGTGGATTCGACCCCTAAGTATTACAATCGGCAAAACTGTTAGTACTTTAGGGTATTACATTTGAGCTTATCAAATTTGGCGCCGTTGCCGGGGATTCTTAATTCGCCATTAGATTTTAGTCTAGAATTTCGACTAAGCCCGTGTATCGATCGATATTAGTCAGTGTCGGTCGATACTCGTCGTTTAAGTTTGTTGGTATCGATCGACACCACCCAGTGTCGGTCGATACTCATCGTTTTTTTTAATATTTTTGTTACTTACGTGCCTTGTCTAGTGTGTTTCAGGTGTATGCCCACTCGCGAAACCAAGAGGAACAAGAGCACTCAGCTAGTTAATCTTTCCAACAAGGAGCTAGCTAACTTGGAACGCACAAACATGAAAACAAAGAAGCCATCAGAGATGAATAATCCAGTGGTGTTGACTCGTGATGATGCTGGAGATTTGAGAGACCAAGAGGGTCAATTGTGCAATGAGAGAGGGAACGACTTGATGGGGATGGAAACATCATTTTCCCTGCAGTTGTTGTGAATGTTGGGAATGATGTGGTTAATCGTGTTAGGACAATTGGTGAGTACAACAGGCCTGATCAGTTCTATGCCAATCGATCAGCAATTCGCCCTCCTGCTTTTCAGAGAAACGACTTTGAGCTGAAACCTGTATACTACACTCTTGTGGACCAGCACCCTTTTCATGGTCTTTCTCAAGAGCACCCTATGGATCACATCGAGAGGTTTGAGGATTTGGTTACTAGCATCAAGTGCAATGGAGTGTCCTATGATTACCTCTTCTGTAAGCTCTTCCCATACTCTCTTGGTGGAGATGCAGCTTATTGGCTTAAGCAGTTGCAGCCAGGATCACTGACTACCTGGGAAGAGACTAAGAATGCCTTCCTGAACAATTTCTATGATGATGCAAGATCCGAGGAACTGAGAAATAAAATCTCTCAATTTTCTTAAGGATCAACTGAGGGATTCAAGGCAGCTTGGGTGATATTCAGATCGTATCAGAGGGATTGTACACATCATGGGTTCACTAAGGTTCAGTTGCTGGGTATTTTCTTCAGAGGGATTTATTGGAGGTACCAGATGTCTTTGGATGCTTCGAGTAATGGGAACTTCAACGCTAGATATCCTGATGATGCTTACGTGCTTATCGAGAACTTGGCGTCTAGCAATAGCACCAAGAATGCAGATATAGAGCGCAAGAAGTAAGCTGGTAACTTGGATGGCAGCCAAATCGCAGAGGTGAAGGCTAAGCTGGATTCGATGCACAATCTGTTGATGGGAAAGACAAATAAGGCGGTCCACTTTGCTGCTGAAGATGAAGTGGAGGATGTTAACTATATTGGTGGAGCTGGTTTTGGGTCGAATCAGTTTGTCCAGAAACAATTCTAGAGCAGTGGCTATACCAGGAACTATGGGAGTTCGTCTTATCAACCTCTGCCTGCTAAAACCCCAGAGAGCAAGATTGAGTCTATGTTTGAACAATTTGTTCAAGGACAACAGAAGATAACAGTGGACTTCAATGGGAAGATGGATGCTATGTACACAGATATGAGTGGAAAGATCGAGGCTCTCAGTATTCATCAGAAGATGCTGGAAACTCAGATAGCTCAGACTGCAACAGTTGTCAAGGGGAAGATGGTTCATTCACAGAATGGATACGTCAATGTAATCACCTGAAGAAGTGCTGAAGAGGTCACTGCAGTGGTAGAAAAGGGTTTGAATGCAGAAAAATTCGCAGAGATTGAAGGTGATTTGGAGCCTGATTCGGCTGTATCGACCGACACCACTGAGTGTATCGATCGACACCCACCCTGTATCGATCGACACCAATCTACAGAAGCGACACAGAAACCCAGTATCGATCGATACCCTCCTGGTGTCGGTCGACACCCCTTGCAGACTGAGCCAGAAATTGAGAAGAAGCCGGAGATTACTGAGGAACGTGTTTACAAGCCTAAGGTGTCATACCCTCGACCACCTAGACATCTCATGAATCCAATTACTGCAGAGAAGTTGCTCGGTTTTGAGAAGATGGTAAGGAGAGTTCCCCATACTATGTCTTTTGAAGAAGTTTTGGAATACCACCCTTTGATTGGCCACTTCCGAGATTGCAAAGAAACTCTAGAAGAGATCAAGGCACTCTTCATCAAGGCAAGACGCAAATCACCACCGATGAAGAAGTTGACTAAAAGGGAAGACCCAGGAAAAGTTTCAGTTCCATGCTCTATCTCTGGAGTTGAATTCAAAGAATCTCTCATTGATTCAGGGTCTAGCGTCAATGTTATGTCAAAGGCAATTGTAGAAAGGTTGAAAATTGGTGATATTAGATCTGCTACGATGACTCTCACATTCGCAAACTCTTCCACCTCAGTTCAATACGGTACAATCCCTGATTTACTTGTTAAAGTAGGAGATTGCCTGGTTCCTGCTGATTTTCAGGTTGTGGAGATGAGTGCAAGATCTAGTACGCCTTTTATTCTGGGAAGACCGTTCATGGCTACAGTTGGTGCAGTTATAGACACACCCAGTGAGAGAATCTCGTTCTCATACATTGACAACGAGGTCTCCTACAAAGCCATTCCCTCTGGAAGATCTCCCAAACAGATCTCTTGCATCACCGTTGTTGCAGGAGAGACGTTGATGGTTGATCTTTTGGAATAGCCTTATGATGAGCCAACTGTCATGGACGTTTTAGATGGTCATTCTATCATCACGAAGAGAGACATCAAAACGGCTAAGGCAAAGAAGAAGGTGAAGAACAAAGGAGTCGAGAGTGCTACCTATGTGACTTTAACCCCTCAGAAATGTGATGGAAATTCGATTGAGTATAAGGTGAAGTGCAAAGGAACCTCGAAACCATTCTCTAAGGTTAGAGCTATTCTCACTTCAGAGCTGAAAGGGAAAGGAAAGGATGTTGTGAAGAGTATGTTGAGCAGAATTCTGAAGCTGGAGATGTCTAGTTGTGGAGCTTATTTTGGAGCAAGTTCTCATCCTTATCCTGACTGATTACCTGAGCCAAAGTCAAGCTAGCGACGTAAAATAAGCGCTTGGTGGGAGGCAACCCACTGATAAGTCTGTATATAAGTATTTTGTTTTTGTTTTTATTTTTGGTTTTATGTTTTGTGTCTTGTGTTTGGCGTGAATCAGTTACGAGCGATACCAGTCATTGTATCGATCGACACCACGATCATCATTGTCGTTGGAAAGGATTTTCTGTGTCGACCTAAGCCTGGTATCGATTGATACTAGTGCTGTGTGTCGGTCGACACTCCTACTCCAATCTGGTAAGTTCTCTGATTTTCACGCATTAACTCAACTGTTATGATTTCTTTTACCGACTCTAGACTAGATAACACTGGGGACAGTGTTGTTTAAGCCTGGGGGAGGTAGTTGCTGACATTGTGTTTGTTTTTCTTAGAGTCAGTCGTTTTTGAGTCAAAACTTGTTGGAGATGATGATCTTTTTCTTGAATCTATTTTTCTGACCTTGCTTCTAAGTGACCATTGTTACAGAATCGGTTCTATATCAGACTAATGAAAAATCCAAAGGCTGACAGTTACTAGAAAACGCCCCTGTTTCCAGCAGAATCCATTAAAGCCTGAGCCAAAATTTGCACTTCATCGATCTGATTGATGTTCACGGAGCTTGATTCCTCGTTCATATCTAACAAAGGAACCCATGTGTAGAAAGTAATGGTATTCCTCTCCCTTGTTATAAGGTAATAGATAAAAGCATGAAAACATGAAATGATTTTCTTCTGAGTAGAGGGATAGAAATATTTTCAGCGATCCCATTATTCTACCTCAGAAGGAATGATCACACAAAGGTGGAAGCGAGGTTAGGAAAATTTCCTGTGATACCACTATTCGCCTACACCTTTGATTACTTTTGAGAGAAGAACTGGGGATTCGGTGGCAAACACCATCAATACTGGCGTTTCGAACCATAATATGTATATGCAAGAGAACATGATGTGAAATAAGTCTGGGGGAGAGGAACCAATACCAAAAAGTGTGAAAATTAGGTGGTTCTTTTGTCATGGTATTGTATGGGAAAGAGTCTACAAGGTTCTAGGCATTGATTACAGCGATGAAACTGGTGATGAGGGCTTTATTGGACGATGTTGTGAAATAATGTGTGTAGTCTGGGAAGCTGCGAATGTCTACGGAGAAGTACATGGAGGTTAGATTTGGAACTAGTTACGTGATATGTGGAGCACTAAGAAAAATGGTCATTGCAATGTTTCAAGAACAGGTAAGTGATGAGGACATCGAGTCAACGACCCAAGTCATACAAGCACCACTAGTACCAAGTGGACCAGTGACTAGAACCAGGAGCAGGGACATGGAAAAGAAGTTCAACATGTTCATGGACCAGCTCAGACAAGAAGGATTCTTCAAGACGGACACTAGTCCGCTAAGCCCATTTGAGAGCAATTATTGGGCCGATACTTTGAAGCAGGATCCACTCATGATCCCGAACGATCCAGAAGGTGCTCTACATATGGATTTGAAGCTCTTTGAGTCTAGTTTCCAGAACACTAAAGATCAGCCCAAGAATCCTTACCATTCGGACCAGAACGTCCAAACACTGAAGACATATCGGCTGGATCCTTTGCTGGCCGATAATACTAAGTGGCCACTCAACAAGCCCAGGCTCGTGGCCCACTTATCTATGGTCGATTTCACTTCACTAGAGATGACTTAGGCCCAAGGAAGGTCATTATTTGGGTTTGTAAGTCGTTTGGCGCTCTTTTCCCAACCTTCGTTTTTATCCCACTGGGTTTTGCGAAGATGGGTTTTTACCGAGGCCAAACGACTTGCAACATCATTGGCCCAATTAATGACTCTCTGTAGGCCCATGAAGACCAGCTACACGAGGCCTCCCTTCTACATCTCTTAAGTCTTTTAATTATTTTGTAAACGGGCCTAAATTGTTAAGGACCCGTCTTGTTATTTCTTTTTCGGTTTATTTCATTTTCTTTGGGGTGTGAGCTTGCTTTAAAAACCCTAGGGCTTTGTCTTTCTCATTCACGCAGACAATAAGAATTTTTCTTGGTTATTTTCGAGTTTTTGTTTGGAACAAAAACGTTTTCTCTCTTTAGATCGTGAGTGAGTCCGATCCTTAGGGAAACCCCTTGAAGTATCAAGAGACCGTCGCCTGTCTTATGGTTCTCATCGCCCCACCAGCAACCTCCATCTTATCCCGTTGATAGAAGAGAGAGACCTTAGTCCAGCTTCTACAACACTTGAGCTCGTATCATTTTGGTATCAGAGCTTCAAAAGCTCCTGAATCTAAGGTGTAAACGTTCCCTTATCATATTTTAATTTTCTGTATTTTTTTTCTTGTTCTTGTTAGGTTGCTAGATTCAAAAAAAACAAAAAAAAATAGAAGAACCCTATTGCTTGTGTCGATTTTTTTTTAGATTAATCAAAAAAAAAAAAAAAAGGAAACTTAGCTTATTTTTAGTTATTCGATTTTGTAATTTTTCCTTTTAGGATTTTAGTCAAAAAAAAAATTATAGAAGAACCCTAATTCTTTTGTGTCGATTTCTTTGTGTACCTTAGCAAGATTAATCAAAAAAAAAAAAAAGGAAACTTAGCATATTCTTAGTTAGTCAAAAAAAAAAATAGAAAAGAACCATATATTAGCATCTTCGATTTTTGTTAATTCCTTTTTGTTAAGTTGTTCAAAAAAAAAAAAAAAAAAAATAGGAGAGTGTTTTAGTTTAGAATTTTTCCTTTTAGATTTAAGAAAATTTTTTTTTCTTACCTTACTACTTGTCTTTGTCGATTTTCTTGAAACTCCATTGATACACTTTGTTAAATTTTTTTGCAAGGAGAAACAATGGAAAACAATGTTGCACCGCAAGACCCTAATGCCATTCTCATGCAAGCAATCACGGCTATGCAACAACAGCTCCAGAGCGTAGTCCAAAGGCTAGACCAGAGGGAACAGCATCAAGCCAACAACAATCATCCACCAAGAGCACAGCGACGAGCCTACGACTTAGACGAAGATCCGGACGATGTTCCGATAGAGGAACAGCCGCGAGTAAGGAGACGAGGACCGAGACAAGACATTTTTGAGGAGGCCGAAGGTGACTTCCCAAGGCACCAATATTCCCAGGACATGAAGCTTAAGGCACCTACATTTGCTGGAAGAGTCGATCCCGAGGATTATTTGGAGTGGGAGCAACGAATGGAGCATATCTTCGTGTACTACGACTACAACGAGCAAAGAAGGCTGGCTTTGGCCGTTGCTCAACTCACTGACCATGCTCTCTCATGGTGGGATCGTGAGGTAGCTGACAGAAGAAGGAGCCAATCACCTCAGGTCAGCACTTGGCGAGAGATGAGACAGCTCATGAAGAAGCGATATGTTCCGAGCTATTATCATCGAGATCTTCAAAAGAGGTTCCGAAAATTATCCCAAGGAACCAGGAGCGTAGAAGAATACTTTGAAGAGTTTGAACATCTTAGAAATCGTTTGGAGCCGGATGAACACACCGAGACACTCATGGCTCAGTTCCTAGACGGACTCAACGAACGACTAAGTCACAAAGTGGAGAAGCTTCCATACCACGACTTGAAGGACATCTTACACCATGCCATTCAAGCTGAGCAACACTTGAAGAAGAAGTCCTATGCTACTGGACGGACATGGAGTAACCAAACATGGGACCAGAACCGAACCAAGACCCAAACTCCAACCAGCTTCCCATCTAAGGCCGCGGAGAAGGGCAAGTCGGTCGAAATCGACCCTAGGTTCACTTCTAAGTCCTCTGAGCCTAATCAAGGTAAGTTTTCTAACCCAAGTACTTCTAGAACTCGTGACATAACATGTTTTAAGTGCAAGGGCAGAGGATACATGGCTAGAGAATGCCCAAATCCCCGAGTTATGATCATGTTGGATTCGGGTGAGTACGAGTCTCAAGATGAGGCTGATGTGCAAATGACCGAGTCAGCCATTGAAGAAGTAGATTGTGAGGCTGAATATGGTGAGTCTCTGGTCATAAGACGAGCCTTGAACCTCACGGTTCATCCCGACGAGACAGCCCAAAGAGACAACATCTTTCATACAAGATGTTCCATCCGAGGCAAGGTATGTAATTTGGTAATTGATGGAGGGTCGTGTACCAATGTAGCAAGTGACTACATGGTCACTAAGATCTGTCTAGAACGTGCTAAACACCCTCACCCATATAAGCTAAGATGGTTAAACGATAAGGCTGAATTACGCGTCACGGACCAAGTGCTTGTACCATTCAATGTGGGCAAGTACTCGGATGAAGTTGTGTGTGATGTTGTTCCTATGCAAGCTGGCCATCTTCTTCTTGGTAGGCCTTGGCAGTTTGATAAGGACGCCATTCACCATGGCCGAAGTAACATGTATTCGGTTGTGCATGATAAAAAGAAGTATAATTTAGCACCTCTTACACCTACTCAAGTACACGAATTACAAGTTAAAATGTTAAAAGAAAAAGATGCATCGACCAGGAACAATTTGTTTATCAAGTCAAGTTATATTTCTAAGGCAATCACTTGCAAAGAACCGGTATTACTAATGATCTTTAAGGAGACTTTAAGTGCAGGTTCTAGGGCGTTGGAGCAACAGCTTCCTACTGAGGTTACTCAACTCTTGGACCGATTTGCTGATGTGTTTCCTGATGAGATACCTCCTGGCTTACCTCCTATAAGAGGAATAGAGCACCAGATCGATTTTGTGCCCGGAGCCCCATTACCCAATCGAGCCGCATATCGCGTTAATCCGGACGAAGCCAAGGAACTAGAGAAGCAAGTGAGAGAACTTATGGACAAGGGCTATGTTCGTGAGAGCCTTAGTCCATGTGCCGTACCAGTCCTTTTGGTGCCAAAAAAAGATGGGACGTGGAGGATGTGCGTGGATTGTCGTACGATAAACAACATAACGATCAAATACCGACATCCGATACCAAGGTTAGATGACATGCTTGATGAGCTTTCTGGTTCTAATTTATTTTCCAAGATTGATCTCAGGAGTGGATACCATCAAGTACGAATGAGAGAAGGTGACGAATGGAAGACGGCCTTCAAGACGAAGCAAGGCCTCTACGAATGGCTAGTTATGCCTTTCGGGCTAACTAACGCGCCAAGTACCTTCATGCGACTCATGAATGAGGTTCTTAGACCCTACATTAGTAAGTTTGTAGTGGTATATTTCGATGATATTCTCATTTATAGTCGAACTCTAGCTGAACATTTATCTCATTTAGAACAAATTCTTAAGACGCTTCAACGAGATGGTCTTTACGCCAACTTGAAGAAGTGCACATTTTGCGCTAATGAGCTTGTGTTTTTAGGCTTTGTTGTGAGTTCACAGGGACTTAGAGTGGACCAGGAGAAGGTCCAAGCCATCCAAGAATGGCCTACGCCAACAACCGTTAGCCAAGTTCGAAGCTTTCACGGCTTGGCTAGCTTTTACCGACGGTTCGTGAAGGATTTCAGCACCCTTGCTGCACCCCTAACTGCCATCATCAAAAAGGACGTGGCATTCAAGTGGGGAGACTCCCAGGAAGAGGCCTTCAAAGGCCTAAAGGATCGTTTGACTCATGCTCCCGTTTTAACATTACCCGATTTCTCTAAAACGTTTGAAATTGAGTGTGATGCCTCAGGTTTAGGGATCGGTGCTGTGCTTACTCAAGGAGGCAAACATGTTGCTTACTTCAGTGAGAAACTTAGTGGAGCCACTCTCAACTATCCTACTTATGATAAGGAGCTCTACGCCTTAGTCCGAGCAATGGAGACGTGGCAGCATTACCTACTATCGAAGGAGTGTGTCATCCACACGGACCATGAGACTTTGAAGCATCTTAGGGGTCAGACTAACCTCAAGAAAAGACATGCTAAGTGGCTGGAGTTTATAGAGACGTTTCCCTATGTGATCAAGTACAAGAAAGGAAAAGATAATGTGGTGGCCGATGCCCTATCTCGGAGATATGCGCTAATATCGACCATGGAGGCCAAGGTTCTTGGCTTTGAAATGATTATTCCATTATATGAATCTGATGTTGATTTTGCAGAGACATACAAGAACCATGGAAAGGGAGCCCACGCTTCTTACTATGCCCATGACGGTTATCTTTTTAAAGATAAACGCCTATGCATCCCGCAATGTTCTTTACGAGAGCTTATAGTCCGAGAAGCTCATGGCGGAGGCCTCATGGGTCATTTTGGCGTTGAGAAGACTCTTGCCATGCTGAAGGAACACTTCTTTTGGCCACACCTTAAGAAGTCGGTCGAAACTTTCTGTGCAAGATGTATCACTTGCAAGAAAGCCAAGTCTCGGGTTAACCCACACGGTTTGTATCTTCCTTTACCGATTCCTACTTTACCATGGATTGATATTTCTATGGACTTTGTGTTAGGTTTGCCTAAGATCAGACACAAAGACTCCATCTTTGTCGTGGTAGATCGATTCTCAAAGATGGCACATTTCATCCCATGTGCCAAGACAAACGATGCTACACAAACCGCGGACCTCTTTTTCAAAGAGATTGTCCGCCTACATGGAGTACATAGGACGATCGTCTCGGATCGCGACACCAAGTTCCTGAGCCACTTTTGGAGAACCCTATGGAAGAAGCTAGGAACCAAGCTGCTCTTCTCCACGACCTGCCATCCACAAACCGATGGCCAAACTGAAGTCGTTAACCGTACACTTGGAACATTGTTTCGCGCAACAATAGGGAGAAATCTTAAAACTTGGCTTGAAGCTCTACCTTTTGTCGAGTTTGCTTATAATAGAGCTATCCATAGTGCTACTCATTTGTCTCCTTTTCAGGTTGCATATGGATTTAATCCACAGACGCCACTGGATCTTAAGCCTCTACCTCAAACGGAGTTCTTAAACCTCGATGGAGCGAAGAAGGCCGCGGACGTGAAAAAGCTACACCAATCGGTCAAAGATCAGCTCGAGAGGACCAATGCCCTACGTGTGAAGAATGCCAACAAGGGCAGGAAGCACGTGTCTTTTGAAGTTGGAGAATGGGTGTGGTTACACATGCGACCGGAGCGATTCCCGGACAAACGCAAATCGAAGCTATCGCCTCGCGGAGACGGCCCTTTCAAAATCTTGGAGAAAATCAATGACAATGCCTACAAGCTCGAGCTCCCAGGTGAGCTTAAGGTGTCTGCTACATTCAATGTTTCTGACTTAGCTCGTTTTGATGTAGGTGATGATGTTTTGGGGTCAAAACCTCATGAAGAGGGAGGGAGTGATGAGGACATCGAGTCAACGACCCAAGTCATACAAGCACCACTAGTACCAAGTGGACCAGTGACTAGAACCAGGAGCAGGGACATGGAAAAGAAGTTCAACATGTTCATGGACCAGCTCAGACAAGAAGGATTCTTCAAGACGGACACTAGTCCGCTAAGCCCATTTGAGAGCAGTTATTGGGCCGATACTTTGAAGCAGGATCCACTCATGATCCCGGACGATCCAGAAGGTGCTCTACATATGGATTTGAATCTCTTTGAGTCTAGTTTCCAGAACACTAAAGATCAGCCCAAGAATCCTTACCATTCGGACCAGAACGTCCAAACACTGAAGACATATCGGCTGGATCCTTTGCTGGCCGATAATACTAAGTGGCCACTCATCAAGCCCAGGCTCGTGGCCCACTGATCTATGGTCGATTTCACTTCACTAGAGATGACTTAGGCCCAAGGAAGGTCATTATTTGGGTTTGTAAGTCGTTTGGCGCTCTTTTCCCAACCTTCGTTTTTATCCCGCTGGGTTTTGCGAAGATGGGTTTTTACCGAGGCCAAACGACTTGCAACATCATTGGCCCAATTAATGACTCTCTGTAGGCCCATGAAGACCAGCTACACGAGGCCTCCCTTCTACATCTCTTAAGTCTTTTAATTATTTTGTAAACGGGCCTAAATTGTTAAGGACCCGTCTTGTTATTTCTTTTTCGGTTTATTTCCTTTTCTTTGGGGTGTGAGCTTGCTTTAAAAACCCTAGGGCTTTGTCTTTCTCATTCACGCAGACAATAAGAATTTTCCTTGGTTATTTTCGAGTTTTTGTTTGGAACAAAAACGTTTTCTCTCTTTAGATCGTGAGTGAGTCCGATCCGATCCTTAGGGAAACCCCTTGAAGTATCAAGAGACCGTCGCCTCTCTTGTGGTTCTCATCGCCCCACCAGCAACCTCCATCTTATCCCGTTGATAGAAGAGAGAGACCTTAGTCCAGCTTCTACAACACTTGAGCTCGTATCAGTAAGTCTCCGTGTTTTTCAAACCTCTTTCTCTTGTTTAGCTTTCTGTTTGCTTGAGGGCAAGCAAAGGCTAAGTATGGGGGAGTAGATATATCATGGTTTTTACCCGTTTTTAGCCATGATATAGGTCTTATTTATAGAGTCTTTCTAGTATTTTGGAGTCTTGTCGAGTCTTTTAAGGTTTTAGGTGACTTTGGGAGAAAATGAGCCGTTTTTGGTGAAAATGAGCATATGGAGATGCAAAGTCATGCAGAGACGTCAGAAGTTTGGCATTCGTTGAAAAATTTCCAACCGATGGATTGAGCTAGGATTTGGATACAAGACAGATAAATTGATTATCTTTCATTTGGAAGTGGTTTGAGGTCTTCCCAACGGTGCGATCAAATGTTATGCAAGTTTTTGTGAAAACAGTCCAGTCTGGCGAGCAAAAGAGTCGACACAGAGGATGTGTATCGATCGATACCACTTATAGTATCGATCGATACTGCTCGTGAGAAAAGGGAAAACGCGACTTTTTAGAAATATGGAGATTCTGTACTTTGATCCAGAAGACTTTAATAATTACAATTACCCCAATTCGTGTTTTAACCTATTTATTAGGTTTTTCAGCTACCTGTTTAGGCTAAGATTTATTTTATTCTTGATACATTGAGAGAGATTTGTTCCAAGGTTTTTGGGAGACAACACCGAACCCTTATTTCTTATTGATTTCTTTTATGCAATTCTATTCATCTATGATTTCTGTTCCATTGATCATGTCTGAGTAGATCTCCTGTTAGGTTTAGGGTTCTCATAAAGGATCTCTTTGAATGTTAGGTTAATTAGTTGGTTAGGGTTCCAAATCTGAATTAGTTCTTCACCATAGGTTGTTTTCAAAGCTAATTCTAGGTTGACGAATATGGAACTTAGATCTTAGGTTAATCGATTAGGCACGACAGTGCAATTGATAATCTGACATAACTTAGGGTGAGCAAAATAGCTATCCGCAAAGAGATTTGGTTTAGTTGTTTTGTGAACATATCAAACCTTAACTTTAAATCTGGTTTAGATCTTTAGGATTTGCAAAGAGATTTGGGATTCTGGGATTTAGACTTAGATAATTCTCGCAACGAGTGTTGGTTAATTATAGCTTAGTGATTTGAGTTCAAGAACCATGCATAACCTGAACCTATCTTTCCTCCATCGAATTTTCAACAAGTTTAGTCTACGTTATTGCTTTCAATTACATTGATCACTTAGCTTAATTCAACCCTTAAAATCAATTGTGTGATTCTTGAGTCTCTGTGGATAAGTATTACAATCGACAAAGCAGTTAGTACCTTAGGGTATTACATTTGAGCTTATCAAGTCTCCACAAAATCGAAGAACAAGGTCAGTTCCTTATCACTTGTAGCATTCGTGGAGTTGAACTTAAGAACGTTCTTTGTGATTCCGGAGCTTGCTTGAGTATCATGTCAAAATCTACCGCAATGCGTATCGGTATTAAGTACATACACCATACCCAGACAAAAACCAGCATGGCCGACGAGACTTGTGCCACACCAAAAGGGATTGCCCGAGACATGCCAATACGAATCGGAGATTGCATAACCCCCGTCGATTTTTACATCGTCCAAACAACGAAGAAAGATGCAACACCGATAATTCTAGGATGGACGTTCTTATCAACCGTTGGAGCCATCATGGATTGGCCAAATCGACGTGTTTCATTCGCTAACATCGACAAAGACGTGTTCTACACTGCCATACCACTCAAAAAAGGAGAAGAAAGATGTTCTAGCACGATGGATCCCGAACTTGATCTCGATCCCGATTCACGAACAAGCAATGATTCACATGACGAGGAAACAAAAAGGAAATCAAAGAAGACTTGTCGTAAGACACTGTCATTCTACGACTAAGCTCCACTCGATACCAACGTCGAGCTAAAAGACTTTAAACAAAAGCGCTCAATGGGAGGCAATCCATTTTAGGGACGTTTTTCTTTCTTTTTCTACAAAATTTTTCTTTTCTTAGTTTTCAGTTTTCTAAAAAACTAAAAAAACCCAAAAAATCAAAAAACCGAAAAGACAAAAAGATGGAGACACAGTTCGAAGCTGCTCGGTCCAGCCCGAACTGCATGGAAGGATTCGACCGCAAAAGAAGCTCGACCGCAGTTGCACAAGCCAGACACGCGGCGAGCTAGCCCCTGGCCGCGGTCGCGATCAACTGACCCGCGGCCAGCTTGCCAATGACTGCGGCTGCACAAGTACGACCCGCGGCCAGCCACCTTGATGATCCCGATCGACTCCGTTCGATCCCCAATCGGCTCCGTTCGATCCACGATCGACTCCGTTCGATCCCCGATCGACTCCGTTGAAGACGATCGGCTCGCTGCTGGATTAGCACCGATCCTTGGCACCAATCCAGGATGGGTCGGTGCTAATCTTCTGAGCTTTTATGATGAGCTAACCTGGGTTTGCACCTATCCATTGCACCGATCTGGAACGGGTCGGTGCAATCTTCTCTTGCTTCGGTTTTTCTCCCTGTGTCAACACCGACCGGATGTGCTTATCCAGGATGGATCGGTGCATTCTTCTTCTTGCTTTGGCACTTCTCTCTATATCGACACTGATCCAGAGCACCGATCCAGGATGGATCGGTATGCTCGTCCGGCACTTCATCTCTTGGCTCAGCTTCCTCCTATCTCAACACCGATCCAATGCACCGACCCAGGATGGGTCGGTGTGCCTTCTGAAAACCCTTTCTTCTTCTTGCTTTCTCCTTCATGCTCCCAAGGTCGAATGTGATCGGTTCCTTGGCTTCCCATCTCCATCAAACTGCCTCCAAGCCCCTAGAAATCATTCCAAAACATGCAAGACTCACTAGGACCTAAATTCAAGACCCTAAACTCTAACAAACACTAAAATGATCTATAATGTTAACTAATATGCATGCTAAAGACATGTAAAATATGCAAATATCAACTCCCCCAAACTTACTTCATTGCTTGTCCTCAAGCAACAATAGGAAACAAGAAAGGGAGAGAGGTTGAAATGAGTGCTCAAATCCACAACATCATCGAAAAAGTTCAAATTCAATTGCCAAGTTACTAGCTCTAAGATGCGATCAAGTAAGTCTACTCAAAAGGAGCTAGCCATATCCTTCTCTACACGAATCAAACTCAAGCCTCAACCTACATAAGCACTCATATCATCCAATCTTTTGACATACATTTGGTTGTTCAAGTGAATCATGTTCATGCAAAACAAGTGAATTCATTTGGTTAGGGTAAAGGTCTTGAGATTAAAATGATCTCAAACGTATGGGCTTATTTCGATGCAAGGGATCTCTCAACGAATGGGTAAGCTTTAGCAAAATGTTAATAGTTAAGAGCAATCTATGCATACAAGGATAGATTTACATCTACCCAATGCCTAAAAGAAATGTCTCAATCCCTAGTAATTCTAACCATTAAACCCCAACCTAAGCTACCCTTATCCCATAAGGCTTTTTACCTTCTTTTTCCACACGTTTTCTTCATCTTCTTTCACTTGGGGAATTTTTCTTCTTCTTGCTTGACTCATGAGTATGGTGCTTTCACTTCTTTTCTTTTAGCTCTTCTTGTCGATTTCTTTTGCTTTGTCTGCATCCTCATCACCTTGATGCTTTAGCCATCTTTTGACTTCTTTTCTATTCTTTGAACACATGGAGACTAACCTTGATATTAAGAGCTAATTCAAACTTTACTACCAAACATGTATTCTTTGACAATTTCCCCTTCTTTACATTTTTCTTCTTTTGACCCCAATTTTCATTTCCACAATGATTCCATCGATCCAACATTCTTGTCCATTCCAAACCCCAAAACTCCCATTCCTAGCTAGCCTAGAGCCTAGTCTAGCCCGTGATGTCGAGCTAGATCTACATGCAACCCTATCCTTGTCGCTCTAAAATCAACATTTTTTGCCAAGCTTACTCGAAAATTAGTCATGACATACGCTCACTAAAGATTTGGCTTGAAAGGAGGGTAGGTTATAGGTGTAGTAGACCGTTCCAATGATGGAAATCGGCTATTTGGGCTAACAAGAAGGTGATAAAGTGAATAAGATAGCCCAAATATGTATGTGGTATCCATGAGTTCACTATGCAATGTACAAACATGATAACTAAGTGTCAAAATTAAGGTTCTCACTTAGGTAGGATTGGAATCAACTCAAAACTTGCTTTAGCTAAAGACATGAGTAATGAAACATGAGATCAAAATATGGTTCATCCTTGATTTCAAACTCAATCAAAAGCATCAAACAACTAACAACGAGGGCAATGAACCAAGCTCTTAAAATGATATTACACATGACAATCACATCATTGCTCTCAATGCAAATGAAAATGCAACCTATATGCAACTATATGTGTTATTTTTGTGTTCAAGATTTTCAAAAAATTTCGATTTTTTGTTTTTTTGTTTTGTTTTTTCTATGCCTTAAATGGATTCATGAATGCATGAGACTCAAAATGCGAAATCGAAAATAAGATCAAAATAAACATGATTAGATACCGGTCCCTCCCCCAAACTTAAATCACACCGTCCCGGTGTGAAATAAATTTAAAGGAAGAACCCAAACAAAAAGGCAAAAACAAATATACAATGCAAGACTCAAGAAAAGAAAATTATTTACAAAGGTTTTGGAGTGTTACCTAGTAGTCTTGAGATGGGGAGGAGGAACCCATTGAGTACGAGGGGTTATTAGAGCATGGCGATGGAGTCCTCATTTCTTTCCGTTTCGCGGCCTTCTCTTCTAGAACCGAGGAGCATCTTGTCCACTCGTGAACCGCCATGTCTCCACCACGCGAGCTCTCGCCCATATCACGACGTCCCATGTCTCTCGGCTCGCCTCACACGTCGTTTGCCGCTTCGAAAAAACCGGTGGCCTTAAGCTCCTTGACCGTCTTCTTCAAACTTTTGATCGTCCGCGCCATCTTTCTCATTGTTCGGTCTTGCCACTTGCACCACCATTGGAGGAGTCTTGTTTGGTGGTGTGCGTGCCTAGTGATGGGATCTCCCATCGCTCCATCGAACGGCTCGAAATGGTATCTCCCACTCCCGTAAGTAAGCATAGGAAGTGGTGGACTATCGGCTTCGTCTTCGGAACTAGGGGACTCGTCGGTCATGCTTGTCCTCTTGGTCCTACTCTTCTCGCGCCTCTTCTTGTGAACTAAACCGATGGGTGGGTAGATGGTTGGGTCGTAGAGAATTTCCTTGGTGGGATAGAAGGAGATGTTTTGCCGGTTTTGTAGACAAGTAATATCCGCATCGGGTAGCAAAACTTGAGCCACTTCTTCCACGCCGAGTGTGACATTGTATGAGAGCATGCTTCCTATTCTTCCCTTGAGGAACCTCGTCCATTTAAGGTATTCTTCATCCATCAATTCCCACTCCATCCATGGATTTGACAACTTAACCCCTTTGCCCTTTAGGATGGGAGTCACAAGCCAACCGATGCTCATCGCGGACTTCTTGTTCTTAGTCTCATACGCCCATGCTTTGTAGCAAAAGAAATGCCGCACCAAGGGAGTTGCAAGGTTTGGGGTGCGCTCATTTCCTTGGAACACTATTCCGTTGGGGAAGACCGGTAGAAGAGGCTTCAAACCAAGAGCCATCAATTCTAGCTCGTCGAGTGTAACCGACCCGATTTCTATCTTCGCGAAGAACATGTGGGCAAGTACCTTATGGACATATCGAATCGCCGGATTGCAGATGTGAGTGGTTTTATTGTTGCCCGGACGGTAGTCTCCATAGCCAATGGTATCCCAAAACCGTTTAAGCTCATTCTTTGGGTAATGAAAGTACGGGCTTCCACTTGTTCCCTCTTCCCGGAAACCAAACACTTGGAAAATCTCGTGGAAGGTCATCCTATAGTCTTTGCCGTTTACCTCGAAGTCAATTACCCCAAATCCGGTTTGTGCATTCGCCTTCTTGTGATGCTCGTCGTAGAAAGCTACCCGTAGGGAAGAAAGGAATTGACATGTGAGATCTTGGTGGGCTACATCCTTCATGTACAAAAACCTTAAGACCCATGTTGTCAAAGATTGTTGCCACGTCTTCGAGGATCCCCATATTCTCTAGCACGACAACGTCCACGAATCTCCCTTGCCCTTTGTAGCTACCCTCGCTCTTCTCATTGTTCCTATACATTCTCAAAATAAACATGAGTTTCATGGAAGCAAGGTTCTAAATCGATGAAGTTCAAAGATGAGCAAATTGAGAAGAGATCATTTTCATGAGATATAAGTAGTTTAATCCATTAGACTTAAGCACATTGATCAAACTCCTACTATCCCAAGGAAATTTCCATCGAAAGCACAATCCAGTTCAAGAAACTAGCAATTGAATCATTCCATATCAAATCCCAAGGCCAAAATTAAGCTAAATGCATTACCCAAACAATTCCATGGAATTTTTCACTCAAGAAAAAATTCATGAATTTTCAAAGAAATTATGAGTCAAATACCTTGGGGGTGAGTGCACAAGCAAGAAAAACGATGGTGAATCCAAAAATAGAGAGAAAAATCGAGCTTGCAGCAACTTGAATCACAAAATTTGAGCAAGTAGAGAGAAATCTATGGAAAAAAACAAAAAGATGAAGAGGAAGAAGTAGGGTATGGCCGCGGGATTTAATTGCAGGGGAAGGAGAAGCGCGCGGGTCGGGTCGGGTCAACGGGTCGGTACCGGGTTAAATCAGGTCAAAATGTTAACTTCTGTTGACTTTTCTTGCACCGGCCGGTCCTGGCTCAGTGCTGTCAATCGGTGCAAATCTTCTTTTCCGCACCGATCGACCCTGGCTCGGCGCTGGTGATCGGTGCATAAACTGAATCTCAAAGACTTAACTCTCTTCCTCGGTACCGATCCATTGCACCGATCCATGATGGATTGGTGTGGCCCGAGCGGTGCAAACTCTCTGTCTTGGCACCGATCCATTGCACCGACCCAGGATGGGTCGGTACAGTCCTCCAGATTTTGGTTTTTTTTCTCATTGCTCATATCCTTGTTCCTCGATCCAAGACCTCTTAGCCCATCAAGACCTGAAGAACATCTACCAAAGAGCATCAAAATGATCTAGAAAAGAAATAAAACCATAAAATGAAGAGTATATACAAGGATAAGCTTGGGGTGTCTCGCAATCTCGCAAGAGCACTTTCTTTAACGTCACTAAGTTCAACGTTGGTTACCGCATTCAAGCGTGAGAAGCATCATCAAGGGGAAATGAGACTCCCTCCTTAATGATTTCATTGGCATGGTACGGTTTGAGTCTTTTCCGTTTGTAACAAATTCTTCCCCGTTCTTATTCACAAGAACAACGGCTCCATAAGACTTCACTTCTTTGATCACAAAGGGACCGAACCATCTAGACCGTAGCTTACCGGGAAACAACTTGAGGCGCGAGTTAAAGAGCAAGACTTGGTCTCCTTCCTTGAAGTCCTTGCGCACAATCTTCTTGTTGTGGAAAGCCTTAGTCATTTCTTTGTAAATCTTGGAGCTCTCAAAGGCTTCAAGCCTAATCTCATCAAGTTCTTGGAGTTGGATCAAACGCCTCTCTTGTGCCGTCTTGAGATCAAAGTTTAGGAGCTTCACGACCCACATGGCCTTGTACTCAAGCTCGAGCGGTAAGTGGCATGACTTCCCGTAGAGAAGATTGAACGGTGTAGTCCCGAGAGGTGTTTTGAACGCCGTCTGATAAGCCCACAATGCATCGTCTAACTTCTTAGCCCAATCCTTTCTCGAACTACCCACGGTCTTCTCCAATATGGCCTTGATTTGTCGGTTTGAAACCTCCACTTAGCCGCTTGTTTGATGGTGATATGGTGTTGCCACCTTATGCTTAACCCCGTGCTTCTTGAGTAGACTCTCGAAGACCTTGTTGATGAAGTTGCTACCTCCATCGCTTATCACGACCCTTGGAACCTCAAACCTCGGAAAAATGATGGACTTGAAAAGCTTGAGAACTACGTTAGCATCATTGGTTGGACTAGCAATTGCTTCAACCCATTTAGACATGTAGTCCACCGCTACCAAGATATATTGGTTCCCATACGAAAAAGGGAATGGTCCCATAAAGACTATACCCCATACGTCAAAGATTTCGACCTCAAGAATGGGATTTTGGGGCATCTCATCCCTCCTAACAATGTTACCCTTCCTTTGGCATGCATCACAAGCGATGACAAAAGCGTGAGCGTCTTTAAACAAACTAGGCCACCAAAAACTGGATTGGAGAACCTTTGTCGCCGTCTTGAATGAAGCAAAATGACCTCCATAGGCCGAGCCATGGCAATTGAACATGATTCCGGTCATTTCTTCTTCCGCCACACACCTTCGATATAAACCATCCGAACACAACTTGTATAAGAACGGTTCATCCCAATAATACCTTGTGACATCATGAAAGAATTTATTCTTCTTGTATCCTTCCAAGTTGGGCGGCTCTCTTCCACAAGCCAAGTAGTTTACCAAATCCGCAAACCAAGGTAGCTCTCCATCCATCAATCCCTTAGCGTCCTCAAAACCTCTCACGGCTTTGACTCCTCTCCTCAAAACACTCACTAACATCAATTGCTCCTCGGGGAGTGATTCGTCGATCGGGACAAGATCTTCAATGCGCATCCTAGAAAAGTGATCCGCAACTCCATTCTCAATACCCTTCTTGTCGACAATCTCCATATTGAATTCTTGAAGTAGCAAGATCCACCTTAAGAGTCTTGGCTTGGTGTCTTTCTTAACATAGATATGCCTCAAAGCGGCATGGTCCGTGTAAACGATGATCTTTGAGCAAACCACATAAGACCTAAACTTCTCGATAGCAAACACAACCGCTAGTGGCTCTTTCTCCGTAGTAGCGCACCTTCCTTGTGCATCGTCAAGTGTCCTACTAGCATAGTAGATCACGTGCATCTTCTTGTCTTTCTTTTGACCAAGAACCGCTCCTACCGCATAGTTGCTAGAATTGTACATAATATCAAAAGAGAGACTCCAATCCGGTGCTTGCACAATCGGAGCACTCACAAGAGCTCTTAAGATCTCCAAAAACGCCTCAAGGAATTCTCCGTCAAACTTGAACTCCATATCCTTGCAAAGAAGCCTTGTGAGTGGTCTTGCTATCTTTGAAAAGTCCTTGATGAATCTCTTATAGAACCCGGCATGACCCAAGAAACTTCTGATATCTTTAACTGATTTTGGCGGTTCCAAGCTCACCATAACTTCGATCTTGGCCTTGTCCACTTCGATTCCCTTCTCCAAAATTTTGTGCCCAAGGACGATACCTTCACGAACCATGAAGTGGCACTTCTCCCTATTCAAGACGAGATTCGCTTCCTCACACCTAGTGAGTACCTTGCATAGATTCGACAAACACACACCAAACGAAGAGCCATACACAGAAAAATTATTCATAAAAACCTCAACCATTTCTTTGATCAAATCCGAAAAGATAGACATCATACATTGTTGAAAGGTTGCAGGTGCATTACATAACCCGAATGGCATCCTTCGATAAGCGAAGGTACCATAGGGGCATGTGAATGTTGTTTTTTCTTGATCATTGGGATGTATCGGGATTTGGAAGAATCCCGAGTACCCGTCAAGAAATCAATAATATTGGTGGTTTGCAAGCCTTTCAAGTATTTGGTCAATAAATGGTAGGGGAAAATGATCTTTTCTAGTGGCGGAGTTAAGTTTTTGATAATCAATACACATCCTTGACCGGTTATGGTTCTAGTGGCTATCAATTCATCTTTTTCGTTCTTCACAACCGTGATTCCTCCCTTTTTGGGCACTACATGGACCGAGTATACCCACCTACTATCGGAGATAGGATATATAATACCCGCATCTAGAAGCTTTAGAATCTCTTTCTTGACAACTTCTTTCAAATTTGGATTTAACCTCCTTTGATGTTTGATAGAAGTCATCGATTCATCTTCTAGATGTATCCTATGCATGCAAAGAGTAGAGGAAATGCCCTTGATGTCATCCAAGGAATAACCAATGGCTTTCCTATACTTCCTCAATTCGTTCAAAAGGGAGGACAATTCATCATCTTTCAAGTTCTCATTCACAATGACCGGGTATGACTCATTGGAACCTAGGAAAGCATACCTTAGTCAACCGGAAGTGGTTTGAGGTCCACCTTAGGCGCCTGGAGTTCACTCCCCGAACCGATTAAGTAGGGAATTCACGTCACTGTTCGATGATACTGCTCATCGTGTATATATTTCGATATCGCTATACTGTCGACCCCTAAAATGTTGTCATCTTCTCTTTCTCTTCTATTTTATCTTCATTCTCATTTTCTCTCTCTTCATCTTTTTTTTTTCTTTCCCCTCTCTCTCTCTCTCTTCTTTTTCTCTCTTATTCTCTTCATCTCAATCCCTCTAATTCCGCCGCCGACGGTGCTCTTAACAAAGGTTTCCCCTTGAGTATTCATTTTCACTTTAGAAAGTCTCATCTTCCATTGTGATGCTTGATCAAACAGTTCGTGGGCTACTTGAAGAAGTTTGGAACACGAAATAAATCAAGCCTAACCCAAAAAAAAAAGTCTGATTTTAAGCTCAAAGAAGAAGTCCGAATTTTAATCCAAAAAGATCAACAAATTGGATCACGTTTTTACAAGCCCAACGTGAATATTTCTATTAAGCCTATCATGAAGAATATGACCAAGAGAAGTCAAAAATGTCATGCGCATTGGAAATGAAGAATGTCGAACAAACTTGTTTGCAAAAGAAGTGAAGTGGATTCTAGTTTTAATAAAGCCCAATTAGTCAAGACTTTGCTAAGGCCCAGCAAAAAATATAATTCGACCCAAAGGAGAGCAAAAGTCATGCACATGGAAGTTAAAGAGTCTCGACATGGAGTTTAATGCTTTTGATAGTTTGCAAGATGTTTTAATTCTAGTAGTTGTTTGTTGTTTATTTCTTTTTATTTTTTTCTCTTTATAAACTCATGTAATCTTTGAGAGATTCAGATTTTTAATCAATATTTTTGGAAAAGCCTTTGAGAATGATTCTCATATTTCGATCATGGTGTGTAATATCCATTGATCATTTTCGATTGTTGATGTGTAATATCCACAATCACCCCCGATCCGTTTTGGTGCGTCATATCCAAGGGATCACCGGTATATCAGGAGCCTTCTACATCTCATGTGCGACCATTCGGTCCCCATCCTTGTTCATTGAGACTTCACGGTTTCTTTGAGACAAGCCTATCCTTGTACCAACTTTTGAGTGCCGATCTTTGGGAAGATCTCATCACATTGTTAAAGGAGTGTGATGGTTGGAGAGATCTACATCTCTAGGTGGTGATTTATTAAGGGTTAAAGGGCGACGCCGATGGTTCTTGTTTCAGCCATCAGGATCTCTTTCTTATGGTGGGTTGATGACGATGGTTGGTTCTATATCTAGATATGAGTTTCTTTGGAATTTTAGATCTAGATAATCGATGTTGGTCGTTAAGGTAGTTATCCACAGATACTTGCCACTTCTCGTTAAGGTAGTTAACAATAATGCAAACCCGCATGCCGCTTCTCGGTAAGGTAAACTCGTTTAAATAGTATAAGATAATTTGTTTAGCATGTAGAATTAGGATAAAATTGTTTGAATCTCTTTTTGATATTTTAGTAAAAGCAACGCAACTGGGTTAGCAGCTATTTATCATTACAGGTGGTTGAGTTCGTAGGCAATTTTCATATGAATCCGTGGATGAACCCGTTTAAATTTGTGGTTGTCATTGGAGAAGTTGTAAGTTATTCACTGATTTCAATTTGTTATTTACTTAGGGTATAGCAGTTACCACCACATGGTAATTATTTCAGGACTAACAAAGTTATCGTGCTAACTTCGTATAAACTATCGACAACAGCTAATCAATTACTTAACGACGGCTAGTTAACAACTATTCGATTTTCAAATTTCTGTAGAACTTGGAAAAGCGGAGCAATGCCGAGTTTGAGGAAAACCGGCAGGAAGAACAATACAATGAATCAACGCCATC
The DNA here is from genome assembly GCA_030161315.1 of Eutrema japonicum. Classification (NCBI taxonomy): domain Eukaryota; kingdom Viridiplantae; phylum Streptophyta; class Magnoliopsida; order Brassicales; family Brassicaceae; genus Eutrema; species Eutrema japonicum. The sequence goes on along the minus strand of BSQW01000012.1, from coordinate 16,793,091 downwards.
TAGTAGGTCTGAAGTGTGCCCGTCGGTGATATGGTAATTATGTTTTTTTAGCTCTGAACTGGACATAGTTGTTAACATTACGATTATTATCAGATAACTAGTTTATCTCATTATATTCTACAACATAGATGACTGTTTTACTACAATTCAGGATAAAGACGAGAGGACACCCATCTCTTCTCATCATGGCCACGTTGTGAACGACGTTCCAATGGTTGAGAGGTTCACATCCGGGGAACCGATCGTGTCTGAAGTGGGACAAGATGGAGATATGCCAACATGAATATGTTATCGTGTTGAGTTACATATCAGCGATAACAACGTTATCGACTGTGGAGACATCTTGTTAACTCTAATATGTTATCATGTTCAGTTACATATCAGCGAAAATAATGTTATCAACTGCGGAGGCATCTTGTTAACTCTAATATGTTATCGTGTTCAGTTCCGTGATATGTTAACGATATTATACTTTAACTTGACTTGTTAACGATGTTTACATGTCAACTTACTTGTTAACAATGTTATATGCTAAAATAAATTGCTAACTTGAATTTTAATAATGTTATACGTTAACTCAAATTTTTAACTTGACTTCTATATAATATGTTGTTATAATTGTTATTGTGTCAATTACGTAAGAGAAACATTAATATTTTTTATTAGACTTTATATACACAATTTAATAATATTAATTCACGAATTTAATGTGAATTTTCATAGTTTGTATGATATGATAACTAAGTTAACACAATAAACATAAACTTATCGCGATATTATATTATTTAGCATGTTAACCACTTATCAAATATTAGTGGTAGCATATTATAAGTATTCAGATATTATTGCTAGCACGATAACATTCTATATAATAGGTTGTTATAATTGTTATCATGTTAATTACATAAAAAAAATACATATATTTTTTATTGAAATTATATATACATAAATAAAAAACTTTAATTTAAGAGTTTAATTTTAATTTTTATATTTTGTATGATCTGATAACTAGGTTGTCACGATAAACATAAACGTAACGCGATATGAGAATTGGGTTAACACGATAACTGAATTAATTAACAGTAGCGGCGACAATTGTGCTAATTCGTTTAGCAGAGACAGTGCATTTAATGTTACGACAGAGCATTTAATGCTGCGACAGAACTTCTGCCTCTTTCCTGTAGGGACATTTCGGTCCTAAATGAGATAAATTTTTGGTCAAATCTAATTTCATTTTGTCAATTTTATTTTCCTAATAATATGGTCAACTGACCATATTCACCCAATTCACCCTTAAATTAATGAAATGACATCCTAACTTTTGAAATCCCAAATCCTAACTTCTATTTGAACTTTGAAGGCCATTCCACATTAACAATAGGATACTATCACTAGCTACTATTTAATATTAAAGAAATTAGTTTTAACCCATGTACACTATTCACTTATTATTATGCTCTGTAAAATACCCGTTCAATCCCTATGCATACGTGATAATAGCTATACCCCAACAAATAGTTTTCATATACGTGTGGGCCACATGTGTATAAATGGTGTCAGATTTGGACATGATTTTCTGATTGATTCTATTGTATCTACATCCTCATCTTCTATTTCTTCATCTTCTTTTGTCTTTTCTCTTTCCCCCTTCTCACTCTCTTCTTCTTCTCTCTTCTTTTCTCTTCTTCTCTTCTTCTCTTCATCTCAATCCCTCTAATTCTGCCGATGTCGGTGCTATGAACAAAGGTTTTCCCTTGGGTATTCTTTTTGACTTGAGAAAGTCTCATCCTCCAATGTTAAAGGAGCGTGATGGTTGGAGAGATTTACATCTCTATGAGGTGATTTATTGAAGGTTAAAGGATGACGCCGGTGGTTCTTCCCTCAGCCATCAGGCTCTCTTTCTTTTGGTGGGTTGGTGACGATGGTTGGTTCTCTATCTAGATCTGATTTTCTTTATAATTTTAGATCTAAATACTCATCGTTTGTCGTTAAGGTAATTATCCGCATATGCTTGCCGCTTCTCTTTAAGGTAGTTATCCGCATATACTCAATGCTTCTCACTAAGATAGTTTTTGATAACAAAATCATTACGACACTAACTTTAAAGTTATCAGGTGCAGGGAATCCAACAACCAAACACCGACAATTTCACAGAATTAGAAAATATAAGGGTATCCTTACAAGGCAAGAAAACAAACAAGTGAGACGTTAAATTGATTTTTCTTTATTTAGACCAACAAGGGATACCGACCGCATAACAAAATGGCTGAAGGTGATGGAGAAACAGCAACGGTAAGTGTAAATTGCTTTTCGGATTTCATTTCATGAAATCAATCTCAAGATGAACTAGATTTGATTTAATCCTACCATAATCATTTTCTTATAAAAGAAACACTAACCTTGATCCATGCTTTGATTAAGCTTGTTATGAATTGATTTCTTCTTACCTTACCCTTTAACTTTTATGATCTCTTTTGATGGAGTGGATATCTAAATCTTTCAAACTCTCTTTTCACTTATGGAAACAAACTTAACAATCATTGTGATCTATCTCTAAGTATTTCTATTCTGGTCACATAGGATGTCTCACCCATATCTTTCATTTCAAAGTTCTTAGAGAGATACTTCTTTCTATCATGTAGCATGCCCACGTCATTTGCAGCAAGGAAAAAAATATCATCAACATATAAGACTAAAATCACAAATTTGCTCCCACTGACCTTAATGTAGATACACCAATCAACGGTGATCTCTACAAAGCCATATGACATGATGGTATCATTAAATTTCAGATACCATTTTCTAGAAACTTGTTTTAGTCCATATATTGACTTTCTCAGCTTACATACCAAATGTTCTTTTTCTATGGCCACAAACCCTTCAGGTTAGTCCATATACACTTCTTTCTCAAGCTCTCCATTCAGAAAGGCGGTTTTCACATCCATTTGGTGAAGCTCAAGATCATACTAAGCCACCAAAGCCAAAACAATTCTTAGAGAATCCTTCTTTGAAACTAGAGAGAAGGTCTTTGTAGTCGATACCATCCTTTTGGGTGAAACCTTTAGCAACAAAGCGAGCCTTGTACCTTTCAATGTTACCTTTCGAGTCGCGTTTAGTCTTATAAACCCATTTAGAACCAACGGTCTTGAAATTGTTAGGCAACTCTACTAAGTCTCATACTTTATTATCATCTATGGACTTTATTTCTTCTTTCGAAGCGATCAACCACTTTTCAGAATTATCACTTTCCATGGCATTTTGGAATGAGTTCAGGTCTTCATCAATGGTTAAGTCACATTCATTTCCAATATTGTAAACCACTAGTTTCACTATCTTAGGTGCATTACCGGGTGAAGGAAGTTCAACTTTTATTTCTTTAATGTCAACTTTTTGTGGTTCACTCCCACTAGTTTCACCATTCTCAATGAACCGAGCATTTCCCGTCTCAACTATTCTCGTACTATGGTTAGGACAGTAAAATATATACCCCTTTGACTTTTCAGTATATCCAATGAAAAATCCACTGACAGTCCTAGCATCAAGTTTCTTTTCATGTGGGTTATATAGTCTTACTTCTGATGGACAACCCCAAACACGTAAATGCCTTAAGCTAGGATTCCTTCATGTCCACAGTTCATAAGGGGTCTTAGAAACTGCTTTACTAGGAACCCTATTCAGCACATACGTTGCAGTCCTTAATGCATATACCGACAACAAAAGAGGTAATGAACATTTACTTAACATGCTCCTAACCATATCTATTAAAGTACGATTCCGCCTCTCAGCTACACCATTTTGTTGAGGTGTACCCGGCATTGTATACTGTGCACAAATGCCTTTACTTTCAAATAACTTTGCAAATGGACATTGTCCACTTTCATTAAATTTCCCATAATACTCACCACCTCTATCACACCTCATAACCTTTACTTTTCTATCTAACTACCTTTCCACTTCATCAATGAAAACCTCTAGGACATTCACTGATTTAGACTTTTCATGCAGTAGATACGTATATCCATAACGTGAGTAATCATCGATAAAGGTGATGAAGTACTTTTCACCGCTCCAAGAAGGAGCATCAAAAGGGCCACATACATCAGTATGTATTAACTCTAAAGGCTGAGTGCTTTTAGTGGTTGGTTTCTTTATGATATGTTTAGTCTGCTTTCCTTTAATGCAGTCTACACATACATTTAGGTCACTGAAATCCAATTGAGGAAGAATCTCATTCTTTACCAACCTCATAATCCTTTCTTTGGAAATGTGACCTAATCTTTGATGCCACAAAAAGCATAACTTTCATCAGATGCACTACTCTTAACGCCTCGACTTTCAATATTAAACAGAGATTCAGAAAAATTTTCATCAAGAGTGAACTTATGAAGTGATTCATACAAAGTACCACTACCAAACAAGTAATTATTTCGGTACAATGAGAACACACCATGTCCAACCTTAAAATCAAAACCCAAATTGTCCAACTTACTTACGAAAACAAGATTTTTAGCACATTCAGGTACATAGAGACATCCTTCAAGATCAATATGACATCTAGTGTCCATGACCATTCTATACGTCCCAATGCCTTTCTATTTGTGTTTTCATCTTGTTTCCCATGAACAAAAACTGTTCAGGTCCTCTTATGGGCTGGATCGAACTGAATCCCTGCTTAATATGAGACACATGAGTAGTAGCACCAGAATCTAACCACCAAATATTATTAGGAACTTCTATAAGGTTCAATTTAGAGCAAACAAAAATATGATGTTTACCTTTCTTTTCGAACCATGCCTTTCTTTTTGGACAATCTTTCTTGAAGTGTCCCTTTTGCTTGCAATCGTATAGTCTCAATACGTGCTACTGGTGCAAACACTTCGTCAAAATCCACGCCAGACTCTTGAACATATCTTTTAACAACAAGTCTCGCCTTGTACTTGTTGATTGTTCCATCCACATTTTTCTTGATCTTGAAGATCCACTTAAGTCCAATGATCTTCCTCTTATTCGATTTATCAATTAGAACACATGTCTTGTTCTTGTTGATAGAATCGATTTCTTCCTTGCAAGCTAGCCTTCATTCTTTCAAACTTTCAGCTTCCTTAAAGTTTATTGGCTCATTGATGATTGATAGTAGTAGGATCTCACATTCAATCGAAGCTTGATAAAGAACTTAGTCATTGAGGTAGCTTGGTGTGTTTACTGGGCGAGTTGATCTTCTTACATGCTATCGATGCTCTCAATTTTGTTGTTGAGATCTCCCATCCACCTTGACATGGATCTCCTTTGCATTCGTCTGCTGATTAATCATGACTTGCTGCATTATCACCTCGAGTTTAGACTCCTGGGTAGCTGGAATAAAACCATTCTGATTCTGAAATCTGTTCTGACCCTGATTTTGTACGAATGGTTATCCCTGAAAATTCAGCGCGAATTGTTTTTATCCCTGATTTTGCATGCCTATGTGCTGAAATCCCTTAGAATATATGCTGACACCCTGATTTTGTACGGACAAATTTGGCTGAAAGCTGTGCAGTCCCTGATTTTGCACGCCAATCTGCTATGGATAAACCTTATCTTGAGGATTCTCAATATTTATGCTTCTGTAGGACAAATTTGGGTGATTCCTGTTCTGGTTGAAACCTCCGTTGACAAATCCCTGATTCTGCATGTAATTCACCTCATCCTGATTTTCTGGTTCGCCATCAGTAGCTTCCTGATAGAACTGGCCATCCCCATTGCCTTCACAGTAGTTGACGCTTTTGGGGTTACTTTGAAGAAGGACAGTCAAGTTGTTGAACTTAGCTGACAACTCGTCTATCTTCCTGGACTCAATGCTGTTGACGCGCCTAACACACTGGGAATTAACCCCAACGTGGGGTTTTACCCTTTATATCTAAGCCGCAAGTGCACAGCACATGAAGTAGTATTTAGGGATCAAATCCACAGGGATAGACGTTGTCAATTTCTAACGAATTGTAACTTATGTCTAGACGTAAAATATATTTTGGGTTTTGTTCTGGTCGTATCTATGTAATCTAAACTAAATTAAGAAGGGCAGTACCTAACTAATTATTTTATCGAGGTTGTGAATCAATTAAACGAAGCGTTGGGCAATCGGAAAATTTCTAGGGTTTATGGCCGATTTTTACAAGGAAATTTCTATGATTTCTAAAGCGACTTTTGTCGACTTTGGATTCTTGAACTTGGAACACGTACGCTGCGTGTAATCTACTCCCGTAATCCTACACACCTACTCACTTCAGTACTTGGACGGTAGCTTTCGTCTCCGCCCGCACAAGAAGTGAATGATACTCTCAAAGGTCGTTTACGCCCACAATTCCTCCGTAAGTATACTTTCAAAATCTTACGACGGATTTGCTCGTCTACCCTAGGTCAAGCGATTAGATACAGCACTCTAGTGGCTCTAAAATGCCTAATATCAGTTGCTAAGACGGTTAGTCAAGCAACGCATTAACAACAAGGATAGAACGAAGAACTCTAATCGGTATCTTAGACTAAAAACCTATTAAGAATCGAACCATGAGAGCCTCTTCAAACCCCTATGCCCAACAAGGAGATTACTCAGCCAAAGCTGAGGTAATCATATTCAATAAATTAAATAAAAACAGTAAGTAAAAAGGGATGAAGAAAGCTTCTCTATCGAATAACACGAATCGAGAATCCTTTGCTACCAACCAAAGAAAACAAGTGCACAAGTCACAAGAGCTTTGCTTCTACCTTCAAGTGTAATAAGAATGGAACGTGTCTGTCTAAGAGGCAAAAAATAAGTATTTATAAGTGTAATCTTCGTTTAGGGTTTGATGAGAAATGACGGTTTTGGCCTCAGTGAAGAAACGAGTCGATTTGGTCGCGACATGCCCTGGCCAGGGGTGCGGGCCTTTTGAGAGTGACGAACTGCCTCTTGGCCACGAGTGGAGACTCTTCAGGAGTGGTGGATTGGCAGTTGGCCGCGGCTCCAGCTCCTCCAGGCGCGGTGGGCTACTCTTCGGGGCAGTTTTATCTTCCCTCAGTGCTTCAGGTATATTTAAGGATCCAACCAGTGGATTGCCTCCAATCCAACCATTGGATTTCCTCCAATCCAATTGCATTTGAAAGCTGGTTGTCTCTAATTTGTTGTGTCCAAATTTGGAGATGATCAGATAGTGAAAAGATCTCCATTAGATGCAAGACTTCTTGATGGTCCAAATTTATCTAAAAACGTACTTTAGATGCACTCTTTTATTCCGAGTTACCTGAAACGTCTTTCAAATCTCTAAAATATGAAAATCACTTGAAAACCTTTGAAAACGGTGTTAAAACACCTGCAAAGAATATGAAAGTGATCCATAAAAATGGTCCAAAACCAGTGTTATCAACTCCCCCAGACTTAGATCTTTGTTTGTCCTCAAACAAAATAGAAATCTAAACTCGGAAAGAGGTTTTCGAAAATATAAGAACTAACAAAATTCTCAGTGACCGTCCTTCTAAATCATAACCATAGATTATTAGTGTGAGTAGTTCCCTCTCTAGATTATTAGAATTTGTGAACATATCGAACTTGAACTATTTATGCATGTTTACTCAGCGGGAATTGAGTAAATTAAGTTGTCTAAATATAGTAATTGGCGATGCGGAAGTAGGTTAATTATTCATTCGTGATTCGAGTTCAGAACATATTTATTGAACTCCATGTCTAAATTATCAGATTAAATCGATCCATGATACTCTACGAATTATCCGATGCCTAGCACCTTCCCCTACTGATTTTACATATTTATTTACTTGCTTTAAGTTATTTATTTGTTATTTTCGTCACTATTCACAGCCCTAAAACAAAACCTCGTATTTTTCATCTTAGCTTAACTCGATTATCATAAACTCGTAGTGTGATTCTTTGGTCTCTAGTGGATTCGACCCCTAAGTACTACTGCGTTTGCTGTGCACTTGCAGAAATATTTCAGGGATTAAAACTCTGTGTATCAACAAGGTGTTCGATGAAATTCCCCTAGGAGCTTAGTAAGAGATAAACATTCTTAACCTATGAGAGTAGTTGCTTAAGGTGTTTTTTGGTTGATTTGAATGTTGATCTTAATGCTTGTTAATCATTTTATCACAAATGAGAATTTGATCTTGATTTAGTGATTAGCAAAGTGATTAGTGCCTTAAGAGAGGATTAGTCATAATTAGTGATCTTAACCTAGGGAATAGCATATATTGTGTGCATTAGCATAGTTAGTCAATTGTCTTGATGGTTAGATGATGATGATTTAGGTTGATCCTTGTTAGATCATTCACATATGTTAGCTCTTAATGTTAGATTTAGATTGAGAGATCAAATCTAGAACTAAGGCATTTCACGCCCGAGAGGTGTTTGATGAAATGCTTGAACCAAGCCTTTTGTGAGTTTTTCACATCCTTGCCAATGAGAGTTGATGTCAAGGGTGATTAGTGAACTAATTGGGATTGTTAATTAATGCTCATTGATTATCTAATTGCAAACGAAAGTTTATGTCAATTAGGTTATTAGTGAAGTGATTAGTGCCATGAGAATGGATTAGTCATATTTATGAATCCCATGTTCAAGGATAATGAAATATTTGTCATCATTATTTGTTTGTTAATCATTTCTTTGATAGTCTAATCCATGATCTAACACTTCTATCTTTTGTTTTCTTTCTTACATTTTACTTTTTTAATTCAAAAACATAAAATCCAAAACATTGCTCTAGTTTAAGTCATTTCTTGCATTCCTAGTGTGTTGTTCTTTGTGCCTCCTTGGATTGATCCTCTTGTACTACAATGATATGAGTAGACTTGAGTAATTGATTAAGACTCCAAAAAGTCTACCATCAGCGGCCAACCCCCTGTTGATCACGATCGAGTTCTTTCGATCTGCAATTGATCCCCATCTGATATGATTCTGGAAAGCATCAAGGAGGAACAGCGTGAACCAGAACTTCATCAAACATGCCACACAAACCGCATAGGAGTCAACAAGGACATATGTGCCTTTCTTGGAGTATACGGAATCAACCACGAAGATTCAAAGCATGAGACCACTTGGAAAACATTCTCAGCTCACCCAGGGCACACTAAGAAGTGGAATCAGTCCATTTGGAGCTCAAACGAAGGAGTTATTGAATTTACAAATTGGGTGATTCCCAACTTACCCGATTTGGACATACCAGCCTTAATTGGAGGTTTCCAGGAACACCAGGACGAGTTAAGCTACGAATCAAATTGTTCTACAATCTTGATCCATCAGAGGCTCATGGCAAAGTGGAATCAAGTCAAGACCAGTTTTCATTTGGAAGATATGCAATTTCTAAGTCAACGAATCCTCGACTTGTTTCATTTGGAGGCTTCAACTTCTCAACGGGTTAAGGAGGATCAACTTACGCACTCCGTCTTCACCTCACTATCTTCGAATTCTTCTTGAGGTTTGGCCGTTTGTGTAAGTTGTGTTGTACTCTTTTTCCTGTATACGGTTTTGTCCCAATGGGTTTTCCGTATAGAGGTTTTAACGAGGCAACCGGCTTACACCGTCTAAACGGTCCGACTTCTCGAGAATTCCGCGGGGGGGGGGATTTTCCGAGGGATTTATTTCCGAGGGACTTTCCCGGGGGAACTTTCCCGGGGGATTTTCTGTGGGAATTCTCGGTGGGAATTTCTAAGGTCATTCAAACTTGTTTTAATTATTGCTGTAATTTTCAAGGTGGTCTTCTCTCATTTTCGAGATTGACCATTGACTATCTTTTTGTTTTCTTTTCTTTATATATCCCTTGTAAGGCAGCCACGAAATTCAATCATTAATCAAATCTTTTTATCAAATATTTTCTGAGTTTTCAACTCTTGTTCTTAGATTTCTTTGATGGTTAGTCATTGAAATTCTTTTCGGTTTATCGAGATTAATTCCGCATCTTCTCGACGCAACCTTCGATCCGTTCTCTTGTTCGATTCTTCTTGTGACAAAGGGCTTAGAGATTTTCGGGATTCATCTCCCACGCTCTAACATCTCTGTTCTCGAATCCCTCAAGACAACGCAGCCACCCCCTCGTTTCAAAAGTTCATAGTCGGATTTGGGCCTAAGGATTTTCGGGAATTCTCCCACGCCTTAGCATCTCTTCCCGTGGATTCTTTGAAGTCGTGGATCTATCCCTCTCAACCGTACTAGAGCAAGCGATCCTCAGTCAAATCGTGTCAAGTGGTATCAGAGACACTTGCTCCAAAATCGGTGAGATTTATCCAATTCAAACTGTTCATCTTCTTACAATTTTCTGGGTTTAAAAGTTTTCGTTTTTCTGTCTGTTTTGATTTTTATAAATTCAAAAACGTATCAAAAAAATCAAAAAAAATATATCTGAGTAGATCTTTGTCTTTAGTTAATTGTCATAATTTTTAAAATTTAAAAAAAAAAAAAAAAGAATTTCGTTTTGAGTTTTTCGGAAAACATCTGTTTTTGTGGTTACTTGAGAAAAATCTGGAATTTTGCATACACTCATTTGTGTTGTGTTTGATTTTATGCGAGGTACAGTATGTCGGAAGAAAGTGAATCAGCTTCATCACGTTCTAGGAGAGAACGAGAGGCTGTGATGAATCAAAAAGTTGATGGCGTTAATCAAAAAGTCGATGATATGGCACAAATTCTCTGCGAAATGCGAGACCAAATGGCGACTTTGGCGGTTCGTACGCCAAGACGTGGTGAAAGAAATCAAGGTGCTGAACCGAGAGACCATAGAGCCAATGACGTCCGATCCGAACAGAGTGTTGGATATGGAAGTTGTCACGCACCGGCGAGACCGAGGAGAAATCGGCCGCGGCAAAATGAATCGGAGGACAATCCATTTTATGACCGAGGAGATTCATCCGAGGGAAACCACAACCGGCAGCAACGACCTCAAAGACGTAACAACGATGACCTTGGCGGAATGAAGCTTCGCATTCCCCCATTCTACAGCAAAAACGATCACTCGATCGCTTCCCCGACCGATCGATCCTCTCGTCCAAAATCCGAAAACTACTTGCAACGCTTAAGGGATGAGCAAAAGCATAGAATTGCCACTGAGGGAAAACATATTCATCGACCAAGTGACCATTCCCGACGTGCTGGTCGAGCCCCTCAGTCCTTATTCAATCCAAACGAAACTCAAGAGCCGAATCAAGAAGTAACTAAGATAAGTGTTGATCCATCTCAAATAAATTCTGAAAATTTTGATTCTAGTATCATACACTTGTCTTTGCCAAAGGGAATTGATGCAGGTTCAAAGGAGAAGCTTGAGGAGTTGCTGGCCAAGGAATATCTCATCACGGATAAGGATTTCGACTCCGTACCTATTTATGACGATTATGACGAGGAAGAAGAGCTTGAAACCGCGCCAATCTTTGACGAGTATGAGGAACATGCGGTTGATGGAGAGCTACTTATAGCTAGGCATGATCTTCTTTCTCAAGAGCAAAGGAAGAAAGAAAGCACTGACTTTAAAGATGCAACTTCAGAAAACAAAAGGACCAAGCGATCCTTAGTTCCCGAGCACCAAAATTACTTGCAACAAATGAGGGAACGCCTAAAATTTCGAATCTCTACTGAGGGAGATGATTTTCATCAACCAAGTGAACCTTGTGGAGGTTCTGGTCGAGGCAGAAATCAATTCGGACATATGGATTTTATACTTCCTTCACAAATCCTCTCCGATGGCCTTATCGTCGAAATAAAGCATGCCGAGCCAAAGGAGTATCTAAATGACCGATTCTCTTCCACTGGAGGTAAGTTCACTCATCCAGTTCCATTTTTTAAAACTAATGATTGTGTTGTTTTGTTGTTAGGACATACAGGTTCTATCTTGCTTCACAAATCACTTCTCGGATTCAAAGGAGACCAATTCGGACAAGGAGAAGGAACGGAAGCTGAGGGACTACTGAAATCTGTGCACAATGACTATTCTGACTTTGAAGACTCTAGGAAGCACGAACAACTTCAAATCCCAGCACAGATCATGTGCAAGACCTACAAGAAATGCTTGCAAGGAGCAACCGTTGAGACAATTCCTTGTTGCATCCGAAAAGGTAAGGAAATTGTTGTGCCTAATACAACGATTCAAAGGTATGTATTTCTTTTTGTCTCTGAATCTAAATTGCTGGACTATGAACACATCCAAGAACTTAATTTGTCAAGTATTGATTTTAAAGATGTGATTCATTGTTTTGTGAAATTCGATCATAAAAAGAACTTTAGGCATGGAGGATTTCTTTTTGATAAAACGTGTGAACCAAAAATAATTGCTGTGCTTATGGATTTTGATAGAATCTCTAGGAGAACACAATGCATTTCATATGACTTGAGATCATTCATTAAGATGTTTGACGTGATCTACATTCTAATCTATAATCAACTCTTTGACGACCTAAATAATAAATTGTTTGCTGAAATAGAGAAGTATGCCTTTTGTGTGTTTGATCTTTTCTTTCAAGTTATTGTGGTGAAAGCACAGGGTATACATGACGAAGAGCTGAATTTTCATTTCTCCAAAACGTGGCTTTACCATGAGTGGCTTAAGAAAATTGTTGTTCTTGAACCAATGGAGCGTTTGCAAAACAAACAGCATCACGTGCAAGCAAACATTAAGGTGAATCCTTATGACATCAAAAAAGGTAAGGAAATTATTGTTGCCGATACAATAATTCAAAGGTATGATTTACTCTCTACTCTCAATGATAATTTGCTAGATGTAATTCAGTATTGTGAGAGATTTTTCTTTGGGGAGTTCTTTAAGCGAAAAGGTTTTCTATTTGATGAGAACAAATCATGTGAGCGTAATTATGCTTTGAAAAATTATGTGTTGATTGATAAAATCTCTAAAAATGCTAGTGCTTCACAACTCGTTGAATCTTTCTTTAGGGAAATTGTTTACTTTGATAGCACTCTGAATTTTAATAAAAACTTAGATGATCATGCTGAGCCTTTGAAATTTATTTTGGATGATCTAAGTAATGAACTGTGTGCTAGTCGTAATGAGTATGTCTTTTGCACCTATAATCTTTTGTTCCGAGTTTTTGAAAGTGCACAGGATACACAAGAGGAAAGCAATGTGAACGATGAGTATGGATATCAGTTTTGGATTCGTATGAAGGAGAAGCGTTTTCCAGCCCAAAAGGAGTCCAAACCGATGCTAAGCGGAGATTGTCAACGCCGAGTCATAGAACATATCAATGCCTACAAGATCTGTTTGCAAGGTGAGCAAATTTTGTTTTACTTTAATAATTCTAACTTAGCTTTGTTCTTGACAGATTTGAGGACAAATCCTTTTCAACTGGGGGAGGATGATATGATTCTGGAAAGCATCAAGGAGGAACAGCGTGAACCAGAACTTCATCAAACATGCCACACAAACCGCATAGGAGTCAACAAGGACATATGTGCCTTTCTTGGAGTATACGGAATCAACCACGAAGATTCAAAGCATGAGACCACTTGGAAAACATTCTCAGCTCACCCAGGGCACACTAAGAAGTGGAATCAGTCCATTTGGAGCTCAAACGAAGGAGTTATTGAATTTACAAATTGGGTGATTCCCAACTTACCCGATTTGGACATACCAGCCTTAATTGGAGGTTTCCAGGAACACCAGGACGAGTTAAGCTACGAATCAAATTGTTCTACAATCTTGATCCATCAGAGGCTCACGGCAAAGTGGAATCAAGTCAAGACCAGTTTTCATTTGGAAGATATGCAATTTCTAAGTCAACGAATCCTCGACTTGTTTCATTTGGAGGCTTCAACTTCTCAACGGGTTAAGGAGGATCAACTTACGCACCCCGTCTTCACCTCACTATCTTCGAATTCTTCTTGAGGTTTGGCCGTTTGTGTAAGTTGTGTTGTACTCTTTTTCCTGTATACGGTTTTGTCCCAATGGGTTTTCCGTATAGAGGTTTTAACGAGGCAACCGGCTTACACCGTCTAAACGGTCCGACTTCTCGAGAATTCCGCGGGGGGGGGGGGGGATTTTCCGAGGGATTTATTTCCGAGGGACTTTCCCGGGGGAACTTTCCCGGGGGATTTTCTGTGGGAATTCTCGGTGGGAATTTCTAAGGTCATTCAAACTTGTTTTAATTATTGCTGTAATTTTCAAGGTGGTCTTCTCTCATTTTCGAGATTGACCATTGACTATCTTTTTGTTTTCTTTTCTTTATATATCCCTTGTAAGGCAGCCACGAAATTCAATCATTAATCAAATCTTTTTATCAAATATTTTCTGAGTTTTCAACTCTTGTTCTTAGATTTCTTTGATGGTTAGTCATTGAAATTCTTTTCGGTTTATCGAGATTAATTCCGCATCTTCTCGACGCAACCTTCGATCCGTTCTCTTGTTCGATTCTTCTTGTGACAAAGGGCTTAGAGATTTTCGGGATTCATCTCCCACGCTCTAACATCTCTGTTCTCGAATCCCTCAAGACAACGCAGCCACCCCCTCGTTTCAAAAGTTCATAGTCGGATTTGGGCCTAAGGATTTTCGGGAATTCTCCCACGCCTTAGCATCTCTTCCCGTGGATTCTTTGAAGTCGTGGATCTATCCCTCTCAACCGTACTAGAGCAAGCGATCCTCAGTCAAATCGTGTCACCATCCATTCCCGACCATCCCCATTCCCATTCTCATTCCCAATCACCACACAACAATTCATCACAATTCCATTCCCATATCCATTCCCCACCACTTCCAGGTAAGTTTTCTTTTTCACTGAAACTTTTTCAATTATTACATACTCTATTTCTCTTCCTTGCTCGATTTATTTTACACTGGGGACAAAGTGATTTAAGTATGGGAGAGGATTCCATCCATTACTAACCACATTTTCTTTAATGAGTCTTTGCATTTGGCATTTTTCGCGTTTTCTTTAAATTTTTCAATAAGTAGTCATAAACCGTGTTTTTACCGGTTTATAACCTTTGTTTTTGTGTCTTTTACCGAGTCAAAGTTTGTTTGTAGAGTCTTTTAATCATTTATCAATTCTATTCAGGTTTTAGGTGACTTGTGGAGAAAATGAGCCGTTTTGGGTGAAAATGAGCATATGGAGATGGAGATGCATAATCATGCAGAGGCGTCAGAAATTTGGCATTCGTTGAAGAATTTGCCACTGATGGATCGAGCTCAAATTTTGATACAAGATAGAGAAATGAATTAGATTTTATTTGGAAGTGGTTTGAGGCCATTCCAACGGTGCGATGAAAAGTTATACCAGTTTCGTGAAAACTGTCCAGTCTGGTGAGCAGAAAAAGCATGCTCAGAGAGGGAGCCTGGATCGATCCGATTATTTTGCATACATTTTCCAGATCGATCAACTCGTTTGGATCGACCGGGTCAAGCCCATTTCAATCGAACCCCCCCCCCCCCCCCCCCCCCCCCCCGGGATCGATCGATCCACTTTTCTGACGAAACATGCAGATTTTAACTTCCTATTTTGCCTTGTAATCATCCCAACTCGACCCAATTCAAAAAATGCATGTTTTAATCACTTGAAAATTTATTTTGCAATTTTGTTAGTTCGAGGTTGATCTTGCATTTGTTTTTGTCACCGGAGGATTTTTTTTTCCATTTTTTCCCTATTATTTATAACTATTCTAATTTCATTCATAATGTTTTATTTATTACCAAATGTTTAATAGATTATATTTTATCAAAAATATAAAATATTGATTTGTTTTTGTTTTTTTCCAAATATAAAAATATTTGTTTATATGTAAATATTTTATTAAAAATCCTCTCTTTCAATTCGAAAAAGGCTATTTTTAATCACTTGAAGGTTGATCTTGCATTTGTTTTTGTTACCGGAGGAATTTTTTTCCATTTTTCCCTATTATTTATAACTATTCTAATTTCATTCATAATTTTTTTTTATATTACCAAATGTTTAATAGATTATATTTTATCACAAATATAAAATATTGATTTTTCTTTTCCAGATATAAAAATATTTGTTTATATGTAAATATTTTATTAAAAATCCTCCTTTTCAATTCTTGTTCTTGACTCTCTTGTCCGATAAATATTTTCCCCTTTTCTCTCTCTCTCTCTCGGCATAACTTTTCCACAAACAAAACACCTAAACATGACAAAACTCGATCAATAAAAAAAACAAAGAAATTTATTTTTAGATAAAATCAAATAGGTAGAAAATCAAATTGTAGTTGTTAATGCTGAGTCACTTTCAAAAAAATTATTTCCTGATTTCATTTTCTTGACCTTCTCTTTAGAGCATATTAATATTTTCTTCACCTTGTTGCAAAATTCACTGCACATAAAATAAAATATTCTCAGGTAAAATTTTCCCAATATTTAACCAAGAAGAGGAGAGAAGAAACGTACGGCCATGATCATCCCCAACAAGCATCATATCTCCTTCATCGTCTGTGAA
Source organism: Eutrema japonicum (assembly GCA_030161315.1). Classification (NCBI taxonomy): domain Eukaryota; kingdom Viridiplantae; phylum Streptophyta; class Magnoliopsida; order Brassicales; family Brassicaceae; genus Eutrema; species Eutrema japonicum. Next base: position 16,776,681 of record BSQW01000012.1, on the reverse strand, counting down.
AACTATTTCCCATTGATTGCGTGTATGCAACTCATCTTTAAGATCAAAAAATTTCTCCAGTTCGCCTATTAATTCATTGTATCCATCAAAACCAATTAAATCCACAGCGCTTCCTATGGCTACACCTTGCATCTGAACCTGTTCAATAACCATATCAAGAAGATGTAAACTAACCAGAGCCATTTCAAACTTTCAATCCGTTTAAAAACTTAGTGTATTATAATATTTCATAAAAAAATTGGATACTAGTATATATAAAAACCTAATATTTTCTTATAATAAGAATAGTTTTCCAATAATAAACATATTCTCTAATGTTCTAGTTGCACATAATAAAAATAATTTTGGAACTAAATAATATGTAAGTAACAGGAAGATGATGATTTTTCCCATACCTTGGTACGACTTCTAGTAAAATTGATTCGCTCGCTTTGGATGGTTTTTGGTGATGTCAAAGTGTGGGTTTGGTCAAGCTTTTTCTCTTCGGATACTTTGAAAATTTTGCAATTTTGGTATGAGTCAATTGGTCCCACTTTTGGAATCGTCATATCAACTCCAAACAATCTGTAACTAATGGTTAAATTGGTGATTATCTTTTCTTTCATTGGTAGAACCATTTGGTCGTCGTAGTTTGGTTTGGACATAGGTGGGACTGCGTAGCTTATTAGAAAACCAGATGGAATATTTGAATCATCAGTTGCATCGTGATAACTTAGATGAGGAATACTCATTGGAGCGTTCATGCTTGATTGTCCAATTTCTTGGCCTTGAGTCAATGTAGGAGTCCACAAAATGGAACCTATAAATAAAAATAGAATCAGAACGATTTTACAAGTAAGATTTAACTTATTAAACAATGTACCTTACCAATTTCATTAACTTGTCGTAATCATTTATTCTTGAGCAAAGATGACTGTGGAACGCTTGAAGAAGGTGGTAACTTTTCATTTTCCCAAGATGAAACCTTATCAGGTCTTGGAATTGATGCAACATCATCCCATTGCTCCTACAAAAACAGAGTTAGTGAATGTTATTTATTACTATTTTGAATATATATTTTAAAAGAAATGTAATAAAAAGTGGAGATAGGGAGAATCTTGCTACTAGGCTTCGCCATTCTGAATCTTTCCAATGAGGGGAGAAATCTTGTACTCCGATAATTGTCCCAGTGTATCTTTTGCAGTGAAGCCAAAATTTATTGTAGTAAACATTTGAAAACAAAAAAAAACAAGAAATAGGTATTTAAGTTTTACCTTATTTGAATAAAATCAGTACCCTCAAACTGCATTGCAAATATGGAACCTACATTAAACTTATTGGTCACTGCATCTAAAAATTTGTTGAAACTGGCGACGAATTGGCTTGACCGGATATCATCATATCAAACCCCACAATATACACTTACATGTTGAAAAAACTAATCGCATGATGTTTTTTCAAGTAGAGTAACAAAGTGTGTTTGATTACCTTTCACACTTTTTCCGTCATGCGAAAGTCTAACCACATAGATCCTAACTTTCAGTCAACTAGCTCTTAAAATTCATTAAAGATTGCGTGATTGTTACCAAAAATATTAGACAAGACAATCGATGTTAGTCATTTAAGGGCAATTTAGAGGTGAGGCTAAAAGTTTTTTGGGTTACCGTATTTTCTTCGGAAGATGCTAGATATTATGCAAAACAGCAAGAGAGGATGGAGCTGTTGGTACGCACAGTTTTCAGTCACTCCTTGCTCGCATAAGTGTTGCTGCTAAACTCCTCATTTGTCGGGACTCTCCTCCCTTTGACGGAATTTTTCTGTCGTTCCCCCTGACTTAGATTTTTCTCCGGGTAATGATTTGAACGGCTTCTTACTCCTCACATATTGAAACATAGTTCCCTTGGTAAAAATATAGACTACTCTAAGACTCTTAGGCTTTTATTTTCTTTCCTTTCGGTTTTTTTTTTTTTAGAAAAAGGAAACGCCTTTAAACTAGAGCCTTAGAGAGTACGAAAATTACCAGTTACAAATGATTTCCAAGGCAGATTTTTAGCTTGATTTGTCGATACCTCCACAACCAAATCCGTCTAGTCTCTCGTCTTCTCGAGTGACTGAAAAACTGTGTCGTTCCTCCCTCTCCGGAGTTTTTGTACATATCTGCACATAAGACAACAAGAAAGTTGCATGAGGTTTGAACAAAGGTTAAGTTTCGGGTAGGATACCGGCTAAAGATGAACCGGCCATCTAGGACAACAAAGAGTGGTAAAAATGAAAAAAGATGTCCTAGATGTATGACTCGTTGTCTCGCCTAAAACAATTGATAAGAAAATTAAATATAGATTAAGTCCAAATAAAATGAGCTTATATCCTGTCAGAAAGAATTTCTATGGCTCAAAATCCTCTGAGGATGTCGCACTGAAAGCACTCTAGCTACCGCCTAGCCTATTACTAAACCACAAAAGAGCTAGCACGAGGAAATAGCGTAGAAGCACACTGGTCTATATCATCATAGTTTTTGTTCTTATGTTCTTGAAAAATACTTAATAAAAATACTACATGAGGTCTTAAAAATTCAGCGAGAATTAAAAAGATCCAAAAAAAAATATATAGATTAGTAATGGATAAACATCCTCCCCCAGACTTAAATCACACTGTCCTCAGTGTGAAAAAGTTGGTGAAAAGATGGTAAAATCATTAAAATAAAAGATAAGGTGAAAGATATCGATTAAACCGTGGGGGTGAAGTGCATAGCTAGGCGTCCCCTGAGCCATCTGTCTCGGAGTCGGGCGTGTTGCCATCGAACTGGTGGTGCTCTTCGAGGAAACGCATCATGCGGATGTATCGTCTCTCTTGTCGTGCTATCTTCTTCTCCATGGCTGCATATTTTGGTCCGTGTTCGTGAGACAAACTCGCGGATGGTGCACGGGACTGTGATTGTTGAAGTAGTCGAGCACGCTCTGCCTCGGCGTCTCGGTTGACCTTGGCCACTAGGAACTGTCCAATCGTGTACTGTAGGCGTGGGGTTGTAGGTATGTAGTCCATCTCCTCTGGTATCCATCTAGGTGCTGCTCCTTTCCGGAGTCTAGGGACAAATTTAGAAGGTAAGAAGACAATGTAGGACTCACCGACATTAGTGCAATATTTGTAACCAAATCTCCCGGGGTCGAGTGAAGCGTGAGAGATTGTACGGTCTCAGGAGAATTGCATCAAGTCGAACCAGCTTCCTTGGAGTGGAACCTCGTTCGAGAAATCGAAGTGCACGACTTGTAGAATCGCCGTGATGATGCTTCCGAAGGCGGTAGTAGTGTCCTCGGGTTTTGTGGCGGGTGCATCATGTTTCACCTTCACCAAGTTCTTCGCGGCGATACAAGCATAGTGCGGGTCGTCGGTGAAAGGTAATTGAAGGATGACAAGCTCGCCTTTGAGGACACTCCCCACGTCCGCTCTCGAGAATATGGTGTGCGCTAAGAGCTTGTGTATATAGCGGACAGCGGGATGCGTGAGTAGGGCGGCTTTGGACCGTCAGTTGTCGTAGACGCCTTGTCCCATTATGCTCCATAGATCTTCATCGGGATTCTGTTCGGGGTGAATCTCATCGAGATATTGAAGCTTTAAAGCTTCACAAAGTTCTGGGATCGTTAAAGCCTAAGAATATCCGCGAATGGTAAAAGTAATTGTATCGTCGTTCGCTCTCGCATTAGAGCGTCTCTTGTAGCACATGGTGACGGTCGATAAGAATTCTTTGGTGAGATCTTCATAGGTAGGGAGATTGAGCTCCATGAAAGGTCGAAGGTTAAGTGCGTCGAGATACCAAATAACGTCTTCTCTAATCCCGAGCATGTCGAAAGTCGAGTAATCTATGCGAGTTGTTGATTTGATAACCATCTTGTTGAGCTTCTCAAGGTAATAGATATTCGGGTTCATAGATTTCCCGACATATCGTACCTTTGGTCTTCTTTCCGGAGGTGGTGTTGGTTCACGTGGAGGGGAAGGAGTTGGGTCACGTTGAGGAATCGGCACGTGAGTTCTAGTCGATCGTCGTCGACTTGCAAAGAACTCGCCAATATTTGTGTCGTCTTCCACGCTTGCGGTGTCCAATCCTCCTCGGTTCTCCTCGTGTTGAACTGAAAATGATCTCTGGGAAGTCTCTCCTACGTATCCGCTCTTCTTAGAGCGCATCATGCGGGATCTCTGGTGGTCCATTTGTTCCTACAAAATAGAGAAACAACTCGGCAAAAGTGTGAGTATGGTTGAAATTGAACGGTTTCAATGCACGAGTATACTAATCGAGTATCAAGAGACACATTCAATAAACAAAAGAGACACATTGAGCATAATTCAAACAAATTGAGATGATAATTGTAAATTTTGGGTTTGTGACGTACTTGCATAAAAAAAAATTCGAAGTATAGATTTTAAGTTCATCTTCATGCAATTTCAGTAGATTACCATTTACTAATTATTCAATATATCAAGAATTGTTCAAATTAATCAAAATTAATCTCCAAATTCGTTTTTCTTTAAGCTTGAAAATTCCAAATCACAAAAATCTCAAATCCAAGGGAATTAAGTGCTAAAATTGAAGTCTAGACATACTAGAAGTTCAATCTTAAGTTCTTTAACAATTTCTAACCAACAAAGACATAGATCTAGTGAATTCAAGAAAAACACTAGGTTCTTGTTCATATGAAAAAGTAGAGATTTCGGTTCGTACCTTGTTGGAATTGACGAGATGAGTGAGGAATTGAAATCTCCTTCGAAAAAGAGTAAGAATGGACCGAAGAATTTTCGAAAAAGCTTTTGAATTGAAAAATGTTGTTCTTGCTCAAAATCTTCAAGTCTTTTGGGAAATAAGAGGAAAGAGAGCTTGAATCTTGAAATTCTCTTTTTGTCTTTGAAATATTTTTTTTATGCAAGAAGAAGTTTCATATTTTTCAAAAGCTTCTGTGACTTACCTTAGCGGGACACGGGAATTAAACTGGATTTGGTTCAATTTCATGTAGCGAACATGTTCGGGATTGCACGGTTTAGAGTCGGGAACAGTTAGGAATGGTCGGGATGAAGTTCGGGACGGAATGAGGCTGGCCGCGTGTAGAGCACACGCGACCGCGGCCAAGTGGTCCTCCGCCGCGTGACCGGTCATCCTTAAGTTTCTAGTTGATCGCGAACTTCATGATCCGAAAAATCATGGCCATCCTTGTGATCTAGTTGATCGCGGTTTAGTTGATCTTCTGGGTGGTCGTTTTCGGCCATCCTTAAGTTTCTTTTGAGTCTTCGAAGTTCTCTCTCGTGTTTGTCGATATCTTCTAGTAGCGGTACGGTTCCTCTAGGAGTTCACCTAGTGTGCATGCACCTTAGAACAAAAGACAAAGATAAAAGAGAAAGTCAAAAGAACAACAAAGAACTTGAAAATCAAAAGTGTCTAGAGCAGAAATTAGAAAACGAAATCAAACAAGCTAAACTATCCCCGGCAACGACGCCAAAAACTTGACACCCCAGGATTTAACCCCGGCGTGGGGTTTTACCCTTTATATCTAAGCCGCAAGTGCATAGCACACAAAGTAGTATTAAGGGATCGAATCCACAGGGATAGACGTTGTCGATTTCTAACGAGTTCTAACTTATGTCTAGACGTAAAATATATTTTGGGTTTTGTTACGGTCGTATCTATGGAATCTAAACTAAACTAAGAAGGGCAGTAGCTAACTAATTATTTTATTGAGGTTGTGAATCAATTAAACGAAGCGTTGGGCAATCGGGAAATTTCTAGTGTTTATGGCCGATTTTTACAAGGAAATTTATAGGATTTCTAAAGCGACTTTTGTCAACTTTGGGTTCTTGAACTTGGAACACGTACGCTGCGTGTAGTCTACTCCCGTAATCCTACACACCTACTCACTTCAGTACTCAGACGGTAGCTTTCGTCTCCGCCCGCGCAAGAAGTGAATGATACTCTCAAAGGTCGTGTACGCCCACAATTCCTTTGTAAGTATACTTTCAAAATCTTATGACGGATTTGCTCGTCTACCCTAGGTCAAGCGATTAGATACAGCACTCTCATGGCTCTAAAACGCCTAATATCAGTTGCTAAGGCTGTTAGTCAAGCAACGCATTAACAACAAGGATAGAACGAAGAACCCTAATCAGTATCCTAGACTAAAAACCTAATTAGAATCGAACCATGAGAGCCCCTTCAAACCCCTATTCCCAACAAGGAGAACGGTAAGTAAAAAGGGATGAAGAAAGCTTCTCTATCGAAGAACACGAATCGAGAATCCTTTGCTCCAAACCAAAGAAAACAAGTGCACAAGTCACAAGAGCTTTGCTTATGCCGTCAAGCGTAATAAGAATGTAACGTGTTTGTCTAAGAGGCATAAAACAAGTATTTATAAGTGTAATCTTCGTTTAGGGTTTGATGAGAAATGACGGTTTTGGCATCGGTTAAGAAACGAGTCGATTTGGTCGCGACATGCTCTTGGCCGTGGGTGGAGACTCTCCAGGAGTGGCGAATTGGCAGTTGGCCACAGCTCCAGCTCCTCCAGGCATGGTGGGCTTCTCTTTGGGGTAGCTTCATCTGCCTTCAGTGCTTCTTTGTATATTTAAGGATCCAACCATTGGATTCCCTCCAATCCAATTGCATTTGAAAGCTGGTTGTCTCTACTTTGTTGTGTACAAGTTTGGGGATGATCAGACGGTGAAAAGGTCTCCATTAGCTTCAAGACTTCTTGACGGTCCAACTTTATCCAAAAACGTAATTTTACTCCGAAATGCACTCTTTTATTCTGAGTTACCTGAAACGTCTTTCAAATCTCTAAAATATGAAAATCACTTAAAAACCTTTGAAAACGGAGTTAAAACACCTGAAAAGAATATGAAAGTGATGCACAAAAATTGTCAAAAACCGGTGTTATCAGCGCCTCATCCTATCATACTCAGGACTGCGATGGTTAGAACTCGCAGCTAGATTCTGAATCAAGGTGTAAGCTTCCTCCTTGGTCCTTATCAATGTCTCTATATGATCCATGGGATTTTTTGAAGTTTTCCCATAGAACAGATGCTGCTGGACAAGAGAGATGATATGAGACTTTATTTCAATGTCTTGCCTCTGAATAGGCGGTTGGCGAATAGCAGCTCTGTCTTGATAGAACGCATGAGGAGTTTCGACATCACCAATGGCTTGGCGTGGAGGCTGCCTACCATTCCTCTGGACTGGTGCATGCTGGAATGCAGCATTTTGAGGTTGCACTCATCCAAGCAAAGCTACAAAAGCAGCTGGATCAACGACATCATCGCGAGTGTGAAAAGGAGGGATTATGAGATTCTCTTCCTCATCATACTCGTGCTGATCGTTGTCATCAACATGCAGATCTCGATTGTCTGGCAAGATAGCCATTTCTCTCCTTCTCATGTTGTTTTCTCGTTCTACTCGTGCTAACTCTTCGTTGTTCAACTGATATTCATATAATTTACATGTTATAGCTTGCATTTTACTTAGCATTTTAAGTCATTTGCATGCATAAATAACTTTGTTTAGCATTTTGGTCTCATTTCGAGTTTAGGACGTTTGCATTAGGTCCTAGTGGGGTTTTGCATTCATTTGGTGTGTTTCGAGGTGTTTTGGAGACATTTGGGATGATTGGAGTGATTGAGCTTAAGAGAAGGAAGAGTTCACCCGAGGTGTCTCAAAGATGTGGCTGGACGAATGCCTTTCGATCTGATTCAGCTTCAACGGTCTTTATGGAAGTTGTAGATAAAGGATTTAGATGTCTACTGGAGTTAGATTCAGGTCATTCGGATGTGTGGTTCAAGAGATATGGCCGCTTTACTGAGGACATGTCTGTCTGGCGCGCATACGGACCACGAGGTAAAGGATCGATCGATCCTTTTAAGGATCGATTGATCGGTACACAAATGATAGACCAGGAGCTCAAAGGATTGACCAGGAGGAAAAAGGATCGACCAGAAGTAAAAAGAATCGATCCATCCTTTCCCATTCGACCCAGTTTTGTATAAATACTCTAGAAACCTTTTTTTTTTGGCTAAGTCTTCTTCTCCCATGAGTTGGGCACGACCCAAACTTCTTTTTTGAGGGGTTTTGATTGTTCTTCATACATATGCCACTCTAGAGAAGATTTCTTCACCATTTATCTTTTATTTATGCAATTTCCTTATTTTTATGTTTGTTTCTCTTTTGTTCTTCATATTCTTTAGATTATAGACTTTTTGTTGGATCATGGTTTGTTTGATTTTAATGGTTTGATGATTTATTTGTGTTGCTTATGTTCTTAATCCTTGCTATCCTTCCTTATTTAGAGTCCTTAATGCTAGATTTAGCTTGAAAAACTTAAATCTAGATCAAAGAAAAAATCATACACACCAAGTGTTTGATGAAATTCACAAAGAACAAAATAAGGGATTTAAATATCTTAGCTCATGAGAATGGATGTCTAAGGTGTATTTTTGTTAATAGAACTTGTAATTAATGCTTGTTAATCATCAAATCACAAATGGGAATTTGATTCTTGATTAAGTGACTAACAAAGGGATTAAGACCATGAGAGTGGATTAATCTTATTCAAGTGTTCTAAGCCTAAGGAATATCATAGATTGTGTGCATTAGCATCGTTAGTCAATTGTCTTGATGGTTAGATGATGATGATTTAGGTTGATCCTTGTTAGATTATACACATAGGTTAGCTCTTAATGCTAGATTTAGATTGAGAGATCAAATCTAGAACAAAGTCATTTCACGCCCGAGAGGTGTTCGATGAAATGCTTGAACCAAGCCTTTTTTGAGCTTTTCACATCCTTGCCAATGAGAGTTGATGTCAAGGGTGATTAGTGAACTAATTGGGATTGCTTATTAGTGCTCATTGATTATCTAATTGCAAACGAGAGTTTATGTTAATTAGGTGATTAGTGAAGTGATTAGTGTCATGAGAATGGATTAGTCATATTTATGAATCCCATGTTCTAGGATAGTGTTTAATGCAATATTTGTCATCATTATTTGATTGTTAATCATTCATTTGATAGTTTATTCCATGATCCAACACTTCTATCTTTTGTTTTCTTTCTTGTATTTTACTTTCTTAGTTTCTTAATCTAAAAATATAAAAACTCAAATCATTTGCTCTAGCTTAAATCATTTCTTGCATTCCTAGTGTGTTGTTCTTTGTGCCTCCTTGGATTGATCCTCTTGTACTACAATGATATGAGTAGACTTGAGTAATTGATCAAGACTCCAAAAAGTCTATCATCATCAACTCAAGCAGATTTTTGTAACCTTGACTCCTGGTCATACACCTGAAACACACGAGAGATAGCAAAAACAAAACTAGTTAGTAACGACAAAAAGTAATTCTTAGTCTGGACTTTCGTCCAAGACTCGTACACAACGTAATTGGTCTCCAGCAACGGCGCCAAAAAATTGATACACAGAGTTTTAACCTTATAATAAACTACCGCAAGTGCATAACAAAAGTTGTAGTAATGTAGGGATCGAATCCACAAGGACCAAGTGAAACACTACGAGAATGCAGGAGGAAAGTAAATCTAAGACGAATGCAATTGTTTATGGTTTGTAACTTCTAAAATCTAAGAATGACTATTAAAAACAATGCAATTTCAAGAGAGAAAAGCGCTAGGTATTCAGGTAATTCGTAGGAAATCAAGAATCCCAAATCAGAGAATTAAATAGGGAAATCATTAAACACGTTCTACAACTCAAATCTCTGTTTTATAATCAACCTACTGTCGTAGTATTAATTACTATGCCTAATAAGCTAATATTCTAAACTGTCGTTTGAATTCAGGAAACTAAACATGCTTTAAGATCGAGTTTGATATTTTCACAAAACGCCTAACATCAGCTTTCGTTGGTTAAAGACGTTTTGCTCATCTATGTTATTTCAGGCTTTTAAACAAACACTTTTGATGCGTTAAAAAACCTAAGATCAGAAACTAGGTAGATAATCAAGTTTCAGCACTAAGAACAACAATAGATGAAGAACTAGAAGATAGATCCCTATTATAACCAATCTGATTCAACGATTCATGAAGTTCCCTTGAAATCCTAAAATCTAACGAAGAGATTACTCAGACATAGAATCAGCAGAGAAACCACAAAGATATGAAGAAGGAATCATAATCCAATAGAAATAATAAACTATGGTTCAGAAATATTCTCAAAAGCCTGTAGAGTCAGAGATTCGTCTCCCAAAGAAATAGATGAAAAAGTCTGTAGAAAATAAAGCTTTTTCTTAGAAAGTGGCTTAAAATAAGTATAAATAGGTATTGGGTCGAATTAGGTCGAGTTGGGATGATTCCAAGGCAAAATAGGAAGTCTAAAATTGCATTTTTTGTCAGTGGGGTGGATCGATTGATCAAATATGCTTCTGTTGATCTTCGGAAAAAGGATTGATCGATCCTTTGTTGCATCGATCTATCTAATTGGCTCATGGCTCCATTCCTACACATACTTGTTTTCTTGTCAGACTGGACTGTCTTTACTAAACCCGGCATAACGTTTGATCACACCGTTAGAATGGCTTCAAAACACTTCCAAATGACAGATAACCAATTGCTCTATCGTGTATCAAAATTTGAGCTCGGTCCATCGGTGGGAAGTCCTTCAACAAATACCAAACTTCTGACGTCTCTACATGATTCTGCATCTCCATATGATCATTTTCACCCAAAACGGCTCAATTTCTCCCAAAGTTACCTAAAACCTGAAAAGACTCGATAAAAGACAAAAAGACTTTAAAAACACACTTTGACTCGATAAAAAACACAAAAACAAATTTTAGAAACCGATAAAAACTCAGTGTATAAGTTTTGTAATTCCCCTGGAACTGGTTAAACTCAAAAGGAAGAGAGTTCATGATGAAATGGACCAAGAACTGTTCATGAACCTCCATTCCCAAGGTCTTTAACTTTGCTGCCAAGTTAAACATGTGCGTCACACGATCATGGATTGGCTGAGACCAGTCAAACTTTCTTGTAGTAAGATCATTCATTAAGCTTCCTACAATTGACTTATCATCCAAATCCGACTGTGAACACTCCTTAATTTTCTACAAGAATTCCCTCGCTTTCTACTTTCCGCCATCGTCATTCTCATAAGGTTTAAGCTCAACCTGTTAGATCGCTCCCATCTCTCATACCGAGACTTTTCAGATTTGGAGCTCTCTTCTGTAATGGTTGAGGGTACCTCTTCAGTTAGTATGGCTGAGTCCAATGCCATAACACCGAGTGTAAACCAGATCAGTTCGGACCATTCTCCATAATTGAGCCCATTGAACTTCACGACAGAGTTAGCAGATGCAAACATATTTGATGAAGCTGCAATATTTATACATGTTTACCCATTAGTGCTTTGAGACTTTAATACAAATTCAAAGACTGTAATATAAATTTCAAAGCATGAATTTAAGCAACCTTTGGGCAATACTTAGATACATGCACTTTCATCGATGCTAAATTTATACTTTTATAACTAATCAAATCATACACAAATCAAATAAGCATGTTATCTTTGGGTATACATACTATTGATTATAGTAAGAAATGATTAAGGGTTGACGATCTATTTCCCCACGAAAATTTTCATATAATAACACATCTACATAAAGTTTAGTCATAGTTATATTTCCCCATGATATGAAAGTTAAAACCATATTTCCCCACGAAATCAAAGTTCTAAATCTATTTGCCCACAAAATCAAAATTCGAAACCTATTTCTCCACGGACAAAGATTTAACTCGGTTTACTGTATACCAATTAAATATTAACCGACTAAAACCAGAACTAAACCGATTACAATTAAATCCGATCCAAAAAATGACCCGATCCAATTTTTACTTCTTCTTCTTCGCCCGATTACAATTATCAACGCAACCACCATCTTGTCTTTTTTGAAACCCTACGACAAGGAAAACCCCAATAGATTTGTCGTTCAGTCTTCTGAACCTCCAGGCGGCAGCGTCGGTGTGCAAATCGTGGAGGGACGCGGTTCAGCCGCTGAGGGAATTTATGGTGTTTCTATGTGGATTAGCGAGCCCAGTGTCACCGGATCAGACCTAAATCCGATTGTTCGACCGCCGGGATTAAGTCACGGAGCGTCTCGTACATGTCTAGGAACTTGAAAAGTTTCTCACGACCATTTCGTGAGCACCACAGCCCTAGAGAAATCTAGGAACCGGATTGTCACGGCAGAGACAAATCTGGTGAAGAGGCATTCACGAATCGGGGCATGATCGTGATCGGGGAAGACGGTGTTGCAGAGAGATAGCTCACCGGGGAAAATCACGGCGGAGCAACAGCTCCACCGCTGGAGGAATCTCCCGTAACAGATCTTTCTCAGCCGCGACGGAGGAAATTGACTGGATGAAATTGTCGACGACTTCCATTACCTGGTTAAGGCTGGGCTGGGACGACTCTGATTATGGTGTCGCCGTCGCCGTATCCATGCTGTTAGGCAATTGTTGTTCGGATTCATCGGAATGTCATGTATTCTCGCGAACGTCTGGCTTGTGAATTCCCGATTCCGTTGCGTGATTTCCAGCTTTCTCCATTTCACCGGGAAAATTATAAACCATATCTAACTGAAGAGAAGAGCCATTGAATCATGTAGAGGCAGAGAAGAGAGAAGCTAAACCAGAGATTCCTATTTAAGAACTGTAGTTTCCGTAAACTATCGAGGTTTTTGAGATGATGACGAACAAGAATGTAAACTATCCGTTTGATAATTTCGTTTGTAGTGATGTGATTTTTGGTAAGAAAGTAAGATTCAAGCAATTTTTACGGTATTTTGTCTCATTCCCTTTATTGTATTTTGAGAATCTGTTGATTGAGGAGGTGAACGAAGCATCTGCTTCTTCGTCTTTTGAATTAAATCCGGAGAAGAAGAAAAAAAAAATTTGGGTGAAAGAAAGAAAAATGGTTCGGGTCATTATTGGGTCGGGTTTTTGGGTTGGTATTGGTTGGAATCAGATTTTAATTCGGTTTAAGATTTGGTTTGGTCGGTTTATGTTTGGTTTATAATATTAACCGATAAAACCAATATCCGTGGACAAATAGATTTCGAACTTTGATTCCGTGGGGAAATATAGTTTTAACTTTCAAATCATGGGAAAATAGAACTATGGCTAAACTTTGTATAGATGTGTTATTATATGAAAGTTTTCGTGGGGAAATAGATCGTCGACCCAATGATTAATCCTTTTCATATTACTAAATATATTCAATGATCCACCTTTGGGTGATCTCCTAGAATATAGATAGTAAAACAATTGATCAATCAAAACTTTTATGTCATTTATAGCATCTCTTTAATCATGATCAATTGTTGAATTCTATTATTTTCTCAACGTATATATGTGTAATATAATAAGGCCACTTTGGTGACTAACATGTTATATATACAATATAAACAATGAAACTTTACCGGGTAAATACACTTTTCTTGTGTTAACATTGCACAACACAAATTACCCATTGCACAACAGAATCATTTTAAGCCAAATATATTAATCTTTCATAATAACAAACATATTTAAGTGAGACTTTAAAACCATATGAGATACCGACCCTACAAAACTAAACCAACTGTTCAAGTTTTATCTTTAATGTTTCTCTCTTAAATTATAACAATTACATGCATGGTGAATTAAACAAATCTAATATGCTTTGATACCAAATGTAAATTGCTTTCCGGATTTCATTTCATGAAATCAATCCCAAGATGAACTAGATTTGATTTAATCCTACCATAATCATTTTCTTATAAAAGAAGAAACACTAACCTTAATCCATGCTTTGATTAGGCTTGTTATGAATTGATTTCTTCTTGTCTTAACATTTCACTTTTATGATCTCTTTTGATGGAGGAGAGATCTAAATCTTTCAAACTCTCTTTTCACTTACGGAGCTAAAGCATCTATATATAGGAGTAGATTACTTCATAGCTAAGTAATGTAGCTCATAGCTATGACTTAATCTTAACCGTCCATCATTTACTTCAAAACTAAGTAATTTACTTCATAGTTAACACTTAATCTTAACCATCCATCATTTATTTCATAACTAAGTAATTTACTTCATAGTTAAGACTTAATATTAACTGTCTATCATGGTTACTTCATATGAGCATTAATGAAAGACTTTAATAATATCATAAGGTAAGGAAGATGGTTATCAATACACCCAAATTCTAATGGTATTATCGAAACCGATCCATCACGGTGTTCGTCTTTTATATTAGAATTTCTATAAGTTTAATATGAACTTGATCTTTAATATTAAACCGAGACACATAGGTCACATATAAGAATAAATATTCTAACAGTAAGTTATCGTTCACAGAGGAAGTTATTTGCTAACATTTTTAAAAAATTGTTAACGTTAATGTTATCGCCCAAGATGGACATGAAAACGTTGTTAACCCAGCCCAACAAAATGGAGAGGATAACACTAAGGTATGTCAATAATAAAAAGTTTTAGATATATCATTGTTAGCGGTAACAATAATGTTATCCGTAATGTAGATGTTAACTTATTTCATGTTAACAAAATAAATATCCGTTAACTTCTACAAATTTTTGGTATCCCGCATATGACATCCAACCACGACTTGGAACAAACCACAATATTCATTTTGCAAGATCATGCAACTAGAGGGGGGCATGGGGTAGAGAAATGCATAGAGCTTGATGTTTTATCTAATGGGGACAACAAATGTATATTTGGCAAACATCGACTAACATTAATGGCGATAACAGTATTATACATTTGGTGCAATAAAAACAAATTACTAACTATTATGTTAACATGTAATTTTAGTTTTACGATTCTCATATAAACAGTGTTCGGATAACTTATGTCGACGTCAATTCAATATATTATCGACAATAAGTTTGTTAAATGGAAAGAGAAGTTATCACCGAAATTGTTACCTTTGAACTGTCTTTGTTAACCGACCAACCTAGTTACGTGTAACATACATGTTATCCGTTTGATAGATATATAACTTACCGACGACATTGATAGAGGAAGCTCCAACTGATGGAGCCACTGAATTGTGATAATTTATGTCGACGCTAACCCAATATATTATCGACAAAAAGTTTGTTAAATAGATAACAGAGAAGTTATCATTGGAGTTGTTACCGACATAAGTTACATGTTAACCGTTTAATAGATAACTCTCCAGCAACATTTGTTAGAGTAGGCTACAACTGCTAGAGCCACTAAATTGTTAACTTTGTTAACGTCTTCAACTTACTTGTTATTTGTTAATTTCTTAACCACTTGTTAACATGTTATTTTACCTTATCCAATTACGAAATAGTTAATTATAGTTTTCGAAAGTAAACTATATCTAATAGGGGTAACAAATGTATATTTGGCAAACATTAGCTAACACTAAAACCATTAACATTACTACATATTTGGTGCAAGAAAAGTAACATGCTAACTATTAAGTATCACTATCAACAACAATTTCACAACTCATCAATAATCTAACAACAATTTCACAACTTTTTACTTATATGTGAAAACTGGCAGCCATTCCCGTCGGGAATTTCTCTGTCGGATTTCTGACGGAACTAAATCCGTCAGTTACAGCTCGTCGGAAACAAATTTGGTCGAATTTCCATCGGAACATTCCGACAGACACTAGACGTCGAAAAATGGTCGTAACTTTTCCGATAGACTACCAAAGAGGATTTTCCGACGGATTTTCGACACAGTCCCCGTCGGAGGGATTTTTAATGATTTTCCGGTGAAGTTATAGTTAGAATGCCCCGTCAGAAAGTTATCGGATATCCACCGGAAATTTTCCGATGTCTTTCCGACGGGCATTGTAGTCGGAATCCCCCGTCAGAAAGTTGTTGGATATCCTTCGGAAAAATTTCCGACGTCGTATTTATGCCCTATTGTGAATATATATCCCTTTGTCTAAGCTTCTCGATCACGGATTTGAACTCCAAAAAAGGGTAACGATAACCCAAACAAGAAAATTCTTGGCTCGGAAGTCAAACCTTGTGGATATAGCGCATGCGTATCCCATGTAGTTGCATACACGTGTATAATATTCGCGTGGATACGCATGCATATACATGTAGTTGCGTACACGTCGACAATATTCGAGTGGATACATATGCATATCCATGTAGTTGCGTACACGTGGACGGTATGCGCGTGGATACGCATATCTCTATCCATTTAAATTCGTACACGTGTACGTATCTATATGGATACGCATGCATTCGCCCAATGTGTTCGAATCACATGTAAGTAAAATATTGTGAAATGGGTATCAAAGTATAGAGGAAAAAGAAATATAGTTTATAGTGCAAACAATTATGAAAATATTGTTTTTATGATAAGAAATAAGCAAAAGAAAATAATTGGGATGTGAAAAACAATAATAATAAATAAAAAAATTGCTTTTATGTTTTGAGAATAATGATAGAAGAATAGTTTAAGTATTTCACATGTCAAAAAACATAGAAAGTGTGTCTAAAGTTACAAAGTGTTTATAATGTAAACCGAATGTGGAAAACTGTCTTAGAGTGTAACTCGAGTTTTCTTCTCAAATGTCCCTATTTCTCAAACTCTTATCTGAGATGTCCATGTTATAAAAGGATTTTTGTTTTAAATTATTTTTAACTCGCAAAAAAGGTTTATTACTTTGTTACCATAGCCAAAACAGAGAAATTACAACTTATACCAGGGTTTTATCCGCCCACCCAAACCCTATCGATCTAACCCGAAAACTGAACCCGATTTCTATAACTCTCAATTTGAAATCGAACAATCCCTACATTTTATGAAATCAAAACCGTTTTCTCTTCAACACTCTTCGTAAAACTAGGGATACTACTCGAGTTCTACTCCCAAATCGTTTGATCGATAACCCGTGTGTGCACGAAGATGGCTCCTAAGACAAGGTGGGGAAAGAAGAGGACAAAGATTGCTCGAAATGAAGAGGTAGAAGATACTCAAGATGGAGAGAGGGTGGCTGAACCGGTTGAGGAAGTCCGAAAGAATGAAGAGGTAGAAAAAGAAGGAGAGAGGGAGCGATATCCGGGACCGAGTGAAGAAGAAGGAGATAAGGACGAGGTAGAAGAAGAAGGACCGAGTGAAGAGGCAGAAGAAGAAAGACCGAGTGAAGAAGAAGGAGATAATGACGAGGGAAGTACCAACTTGGGAAGAAGCAGCCGAACCGTGACTACCAGCCGAACCGTGAGTACCAGCCGAACCGTGAGCGACCCCGTCGAGTCAACGGTAAGTAGTTGGATTCGATTGAATATTTAGGTAGAACTAGGGAAAACTAATTCGTTTTGGTTAGGAAGAGTTTCGTGATTTGTTTGCTCTTGATATCATTTGTAATATTATATGTGCAAGATTTCTGGGAACACGAATTATCGAGGTATAATTTGTGAACTTCGGGTTGGTGTTCGTATTTGAACTTCTGGGTTTTAAGTAATACTGGTATAAATAGGTAAAACTAGTGTGATTTTGTAATACTTGGTAATACTTGGTAAAATTGTTTGTTACAGGATTCCGAGGAGGAAACGACAGCATTACAACCTCTGAAAATGTACTTTCCGCCGACGGAGTATAAGAAGAAAATTAAGATATCGACGAGGTGTTATATCCACGAAACTTTGACAACGCTAGAGAATTTGAATCCTCCGCTCACTTGTGTTGAGAGGAACTGGTTTAAGAAGCATCTGCAGTTCAAACACATTTTTCACATGCCAAGGGACAAAACCCACAAGCTTATGGGCATGTGCATGCTCCTTCTTCGAACGGCATGCATCGAAAAGGAAAAGGAAGTTTGGTTCATCGTAAATGGTGTTCCCATCCGCTATGGTCTAAAGGAACACGCCTTGATATCGGGATTATACTGCCGTAACTACCCACTCGATTATAAGAAAGTTGGCAGTTTGAACTTCGTGAAGAAACATTTTACGCGATCAACAATTAGACTTCAAGACGTGAAAGAAAAGCTAGAGGAAATGGTACCAACGGAACGTTCTCGAGAAAGGTTGAAGATGGCGGTCCTCTACTTCTTATCCATCATTGTTATAGGATAGACAAAGTGTGGAGCAGATACTACGCCCGTGGAGTCATTCTTTCTAGGAGCGGTGGATGATCTTAACTTTTGTAAGGAATTTTCTTGGGGGAGATTGTCATTTGATCACATGGTAGGAGAGATCAAGAACACAATGACTCATTTTGGAGGGGTCGTCAAGGAGAGTGTATTATGGCCGATTCCAGGTTTCTGTATTCCTAAGGAGGTAAGTAAAAATTATTTGAGGTATTGGTCATTTTTACTAGTTCTTATAATTGAAGCTAACTCTAACTATATGTGTGTTGTGTAGCTTTTAGCATTTGAAGCAATTTCAGAATTGGGGAATAAATTCCGAGAAGGTATTCCAGGCGCAGACTTAAATTGTCCTAGGATGTGCAAGACAAGGTTCAAGAAAAGCGAAATGAAATGGTTTCCTCTTTCGAAAATAAATGAAGAACTTGGTAAAACTAAGGTTAGATATCCTTTGCATATGAATTATTTTGTGTTGTTATGTTTTTAATCTTTCTTCATTGTTCACATTCACAGGACATTGATAGTATCCTGGCAGCTATAGGTGAAGAAAACTCTCTTCTGGCTAGAATCACGGAAGAAGATGACGACGATGATAAGCATGATGTCGTTGTTGCTAGTTGGATGCAGCGTCTTCGTAAAGGAAATACCATATCGTTTGAAGAGATGTACAACCAAGATGTGGCTTCCCGGTTAGGAGAAGAACCTGAGAATGCGGCGAACGAAGAAATATCCACCAATGAAGGACATGGAAACATGCATTTAGCTGAATTGGTGGATCTCGTAAACACCATGAAAGAAGAGATGGGAGAACGGTTAAAGAAAATTAAGGACAAGGTTGATGGGTTGGACAAAAGAGTCACACCGTTGGAAGCTTATGTGAAGGAGCAATTAGGAGAGAACTCAAAGGTAACATTTTGGGTTCTTAAATTCTAAAATGAAAAGGTAACACTTGGTAATACTTGGTAATACTGGAGTATAACTGTATTCGATTGCAGAAGCCTGCAGACCCATCAGACGAGCATGTTGCTGCTTCCCCATACCCAACAGCCGAGCATGTTGCTCCTTCCCAAGAAAAAGACAATGATATTTGGAGTTCAACCGTAAAAGATTTACGAAAGAAAAAAAGGTGTTAAACGGACTGTCCGGACTGGAGTAGACAATTACTTGAGTAGGCCAATGACAAGGTCAAGGAAAAATGAGATGTGAATACTATATTTTTGTCTTATGGTGGTTGTTTGGATTTGTACTACTGGTATTACTATGTAAAACTATGTTGTCGGTTTTGTATTTGAATTCATAGTACTGGTTTTATTAGGTAAAACTATGTTATCGGTATTTGACTTCGTAATACTAGTAAAATTGGGTAAACTCGAATAAACTATGTAGTTTGTTTTTGAAATTGATTTCGTACTACTGGGAATAACGAGATTAACACATCGATTCTTACAAACATAAAAAAAGATAAGTCTTACAAAACAAAGTTAAGATATGTCTTACAAAACAAAGATAAGTCTTACAAACACTCCTTACAAAACTAAGATAAATCGATTCGACCCACAACACCCGCCACTAACTCCTTCAGCTTTGCAATCTCTTCACCGTTGTTTTTCAGCTACATACGCATTTGATGTATCTGAAATTCATGGTGTCCAAAGCTTCAAATATTTTCAGACTGCTCATCAACCTCCTTCCTTAACTTAGTCACCTCTTCTTCGATAGCGTGAACCCAAATTTTCCGAATGTGGAAGCCATTATTCTGCACATGAAGACATATATAGCATCACATATTCAATATTGCCATTTTTCTAAAAAATTGATGTCCTCTTCTCACCTCAAACACATTGCATGTAAAGTATCTCCTTCCTAGGTCTGATTCGGTTTGAAAGGTCTCCACGATGATGCGTCCACCACATGGACATCTTATAGGAATTCCATAGTCACCATCGGCGATGGCATAGTATATGTCGTACAGCTCCTTGTAATACGCCATTCCCCACAGCTCCGTCCAATAATATTTTGAACACAAATCATGTAATTGGATATCACGACCTCTATGTGTATGCCTTACGAATTCAATGAAAGCGGCTAGTGCGTGCACACAAGGATACCTTTCAACATCGAACACCCTGCAATTGCAACTTTTCAAGAGCAAGTTCACCAAATAAGGTTTTCCATCACTATCGATGACATTGTATTCAAGCTCGAAAGTGTTTAGCTCCGTCACAATTAATTTCTCAGCAACAGTCCATAAATCATGAATGTAGTTCTCCACTAAAGGCATCAGTTTACATCCAATCGCTCCAGACACGACCTCCTTCCGATGTTCATTAAACCAATCAGAATTTTTTTTTAATGATCGTATCAAGCATGTGTATTAAGGAGTACCTCCTTGCATTATTAAAAACACAGTTAAAAGATTCCACATAGTTGCTTGTGTCTATGTTGTATATTTTTCCTGAAAAACAACACCTTGCCCATTTTTCTTTCTCGGTATTGTCCTCCAGATACTTGGCCGCAGAAGGATATCTCGTCTTAAAAGAACAATAAGCATTGTTGAACTCAACCGCTGTGAAAAGCCTACTACATTGTATGAATTTTCATGCGACTACGTCTTTGTTGCAGTTACTGACATGACCTTTCACATTTTGGGAAAAATGCCATATATAATACCCATGATGAGCCTGTGGATACACATTAGCTATGGCGCTGATGAGGCTTGCATTTCTATCACTGATAAATACCAATTCGGAAGAGTTCGCTTCAACGCTTTTCAGCATCTCGAAAAACCAGGTTCAACTTGCATTATTCTCACCATCGAGTACACCAAACGCTATAGGATAATGGTGACGATTAGGATATTGAGCTGACGCAAAAACTAGTACACCACCATATCCGTTCTTGAGAAAAGTTGCATGCACAATTATCACTTTTCTCATGA
The DNA here is from genome assembly GCA_030161315.1 of Eutrema japonicum. Classification (NCBI taxonomy): domain Eukaryota; kingdom Viridiplantae; phylum Streptophyta; class Magnoliopsida; order Brassicales; family Brassicaceae; genus Eutrema; species Eutrema japonicum. Next base: position 16,755,642 of record BSQW01000012.1, on the reverse strand, counting down.
CTTGAAATTCTTCAATGCTAGCTCCCAAAGCTATGAATAGGTACTTGAATTTTTTCTTCTCATCCAATTTCACACTTGTTATTGTACCAGGATTTACTTTCTCTAACATGTACAAATAACAATACATCATCTTGTAGCTTTCTTCTGGGCTACCACGCAAATCCCAAACAACTTGCTTTTTCCCTCTCGACGTTGTGGAGTATGATATCTTCACACCAAATTTTGTTTGAATGAGACCAATGATACTGTTAGGAGTTGGAGTTCCCATTTGATTTGGATAATCATCATGCAAAAGAGATGCAACTAATTGTGGTGTGCCTTTCCTCTTCATGTTGCTTGTACTCTGACTAGCCCGAGATCATATATGCATCTTGGTGTACCTTCTAATCGAGAAGATATTTGTCTTTGGAATCCTTGCATCTCGCAAACGCCATTTACAGCTTTCTTGACGACATTTTAGCATTAAACCCACCTTATCCGACTTTGTTATAGCAAAACCAAAACAGTTAACAAATGCGGCTCTATCCACCACCTCTTGCAATGCCTGCTTATTTGAAAATTCTTGATGTACACTCACACCCAAACCGTCTTCCTATGCCTCTATAAACTTACTAGATTCTACAACAGGTGGAAGCTAAACATATTCATCACACATATCCGAATCATCCTCTTTAGTATCATCATCATCCTCTTTAGTATCATCATCATTTGAATGCAACTCATCATAGTTCATACCAAAAGAACTTTTGCCCGCTCTCGACAATTGCTCGGATAATTCTGATATAGTGATGACCTCCACAAACAAAATACATCTACGATTTTCTTTATCAATGGACGTTAGATAAACACACAGATCCTCATCATCACAAATAGTAAATTGTTCCTCACATCCCACCAGCAATAAAATGTAACTCAATTGCAATTTAACCTTACTTTCATCTAACACAAGTTTCTTGTATATCCTAGCTTCTATGATCGGCAAATTTATCTCCTCCACCGATGTCTTTAACATTAAACTATACATGTGACATTGGCATTTAAAATGTATGTTGACGTTGTTGCTCATTATATCATGCCAAAACAATACAAAAAAACTCAATCAATAATACTAGTTTTACTAGTTACATTACATTTATTAGTAATACCAGTTTTACTAGTTATACTACATTTATCAGTAATACTAGTTTTATCCAGTTCTCCTATCTCAAGAACTCAAAATGGATGGTTTCGGATTTTAATCTACTTACGATTCAACCACTGAAATATATTTTGTAACAATTTAAAGTCTTAATCGACCCATAAACCATGGTAAACCATGGTAAAACACCCAATGCGCATTCCAAAATAATATGCATAATCAAATAAAATTCAATCCCTCAATTTACAAATCCAAAATCAACTACTCTTAGATTGAAAAACGAACCTGGATTTTGAAGCTCGATGCAGCTATAGGGAGGCGAAGAAACGGCGGCGATGGAGAGCGAGCTCGATGGAGGGCTCGATCCGTTTGGAGCGCGATCTGTTTTTTTTTTCAATTTGTTTTTTTTTGTTTTTTCTGAAAATGAGCAATGGCATTTTCGTCTTCACACATTTCATTAAAGATGAGGGGGATATAAAAATTAGTTAGAGATATGAAAATTAGTTAAGAATATAAGAGATTTTGGTTTCAAAAATAGGGATATATGAGATGAATGCTCATGTAACTCACTCACTTTTATACGTATGTTTATTTATATTTTTACTTTTTAATTGTTGTTTTCACTTTTTCATATTTTAAAAATATTTTAATATTAATGGGATTAGCATCAAGCCTCCGTGTAAATATTTTAATTATATTATGACTGATAAAAAAAAAATTATTGGTCAGCCACTGCTTATGATTATGGATATCATGTTTAACCAATCTCATTAATTCCGTTAAATTAATTTAGTTTGGTCCAATTAAACTATCCAACCTTGTTAATCTAAAATATTATCAACTGGGAAAGTGCAAGAGTCATTGTACTTGTTTAAAGCCAAAACACGAGACGCGTATCAAACGCCAAGCACGGTGGCGCGTGGAAATTAGCTAGAAACTACGCAGAAAACGTGAACGCCACTTCTCTCTCTCACTATATATATATATATATATATATATATATATATATATATATATATATATGACCTAGTCACTTAGATCGAGTCTCTTATTCTCTTTTTATCTATTCGCATTACAAATTGAGAAAGATGTTAAAATTCGCATCATGTCCTATTACAGAAGAAACGAGGGAACTGTTGGAGGTGGCCTGGCACCCCCAATTAGTTAGGCCCATTTTAGTGAAAACCTCTTCGATTCGGTCAGCATTTTTGACCAGGGGAACATTGACCTGGGACCCTGCGCTGACATCTATCCGAAAGTCCCGAGCTTTTAGGGGAGCATCCCGGGACCGCGCTGACACTTCACCAAAACAGAGACGTCTTAAGGAAAGAAGACACGTGGAAGTTGGTCAAACAGTACGCTATCCGAGTAGAGGTACGATTTCAACTTGACGTCCCACCAACCCTGCACAGTAAGCAAAGGAGGAAAAGACGCGTCGAGGGAAGTTGGCCGAACAGTACGCTATCTTTCAAAAGTATGGCGCCGAGCTCATCATGACCTCTCGCCTTGAAAACCGGGGCACGCCTCCTAGAGCACCTTACCCGCAAAACAGGCTGAAGGCGCCACGTGGCCCAGGAATCCCGGGAAGTAGAAGGTCAACTCCCACTATATATATCCCTTAGTATGTACGAAGACAGGGGATCTCATTCTCTACAAAATAGGCCCGGTCTCTCTCATTTGTAACAAGGCAGCACCATTTAGAACGCCGAACTGGATTCCCGTCGGAATTAGTTCGTAAATCTAAATCGTTCGTCTCTTTTCATCATTAATACAAAGAATACGGTCCCCGACCTGTTCATCATAATACCCGGCCTGCTATAAGTTGTGGTTAACTCGTTCTATTTAACGGAAATCTCGCCTCTCTACCCCCTAATCAACCTTTAAACAACCTTAACAATTTCTGGATTAACAATTGGCGCTAGAAGGAGGGGGCGCAACAAACGAATCCGCGTACAGCGGATTAGCAAACCGTGATCAACCTGCAATAACGCCAGCCGTCAGATTGGTTAAAAACAAAAAATGACCGACCTCCGGCCATGGCAGCTGCTACTCTTCCCGAGGTAAACGATTTCCAATCTCTATCGCCCACCGTCCTGAACACAGCAAGAATACCCTCGTAGTCCGGCAACTTGAACTTTGAAGAGTGAGGACTTGAAAGCAAAACAAACAACATTAGTCAAAACAAAACCGAAGTGAAGAAAAGCAGTTCGATCTACAAACCTCTACCCGAGGAAAATTCCAATCCCGGGTGTATCTCGCCGACGGGTCGAGTCCAACCACTTCGGTAGCCCGGATGTAGAAGTAGCTACGGGACCAGTCCTCGACCTTGGACAGCTTGCTAGCCTTAGACCCCGAACTGCTAACCTCGATGATATTCGCCGTAGGTTTAAAAGCAGCGTAGTAGGTCCCCGGGATCCCAGGATTCACCTTCTGCTGAGTGAGAGCCTCGAACATGGGAACTGTCACCTCCACATCACACTCCTGCCACAGGGTCAGCAGAACGATCATCCCTTGAATCGTGGACGGACAGATCTGCGAGAAAGCCAAACCCCGCGCCCGGCAGTATTGGACGAGTAGCTCGGGGAGAGGAAGGCGCAGCCCGCATTTCAAGAAGAACCCCTCGTACAAGCAGACGAAGCCCGCCGGAGGATTCCACGGACGCTCGTCCGGCCTGGGTAGTCGGAGTTCGGCAGCAGCAGGGAAGTCGCATAACTCCCTCAACAGGGTAACCGACTCCGGTGTGCTCCAGGTCGGCGACCCGCCCTGCTCATAAAGAACCAAGGGAGACTTCCTCGCCTTGGCCGCTCGTGCTCCTCCACCACGACCGCCCCGACGTCCATCTCGATCGCCCGCACGCCCGGTTCCTCTCCCGTCCTGGTCAGCACCACGACCACCAGAGGAAGACCTTATCACCGCCTTTTTCCTGAGATGGGTCCCGGGAAGCAGCGGAGCGGCCTCCGAAGTCGAAGGAACAGGCTGTTCCCCACTGTCTTCGCCTCGACGCGGAGAAGAAGCGCGCTCAGAACTACCAGAAGAAGAACTCTCTCCCGAAGAATCGCCGCGGTTGTCGCGGGACGCCGACTCACCGCTGGACTCAACTCTGATTCCGTCAAGTATCGACGCCATTTCACAAAGGAGAAGAAGAAACCCCGAATCGAGAGAAAGGCGCTTAAAAGAAATTAGCGACAAAATCAGAGAGAGGGAGAAGAAAATAGTTACCTTAATGAGTTTGCGCAGAAGAGTCGAATCGAAGGAGAAGGATTGGTTTAAATAGATAAAAGGGGGACAGCGAAGAGACGTAGGGACACGTGTCGAAGGAGCACGTTCCCTAAAACCCTAATGATGACGCCTCTTCGTTAACCCCGCTCCAAAATCAGTAAGCGCCTCGATAGACGCGAAGCGTCTTTCATACGCTCGCGCGTGAGTAGCACGCAGAAGGTGGAACGTCGCTTCGGTCCCCCCCCCCCCCCCGCGTGAGGGGCACGCGCCAACACTTTCCGGATCTTCGGAAAAGCCGACACGTATGAGCAAGGGTCCGAATCTAAGCTATAACACCCCACCCCCATCCATTCAATCTAAAATGACCGTACTAAGATGCGCCGAACTAACACCAAATCAACTTCGATGTATTCGCCACACCTCATGCCACCGAACTAGGGGGGACCTATTGTTGGAGGTGGGCCTGGCACCCCCAATTAGTTAGGCCCATCTTAGTAAAAAGCCTCCTCGATTCGGTCAGCACCTTTGACCAGGGGAACACTGACCTGGGACCCCACGCTGACATCCATCCGAAAGTCCCGAGCTCTCAGGGGAGCACCCCGGGACCGCGCTGACACTTCGCCAAAACAGGGACGTCGAAAGGAAAGAAGACACGTGGAAGTTGGTCAAACAGTACGCTATCCGAGTAGAGGTACGGTTTCAACTTGACGTCCCACCAACCCTGCAGAGTAAGCAAAGGAGGAAAAGACGCGTGGAGCGAAGTTGGCCGAACAGTACACTATCTTACAAAAGTATGGCGCCGAGCTCATCATGACCTCTCGCCTTGAAAACCGGGGCACGTCTCCTAGAGCACCTTACCCGCGAAACAGGCTGAAGGCGCCACGTGGCCCCGGAATCCCGGGAAGTAGAAGGTCAACTCCCACTATATATATATCCCTTAGTATGTACGAAGACAGGGGATCTCATTCTCTACAAAATAAGCCCGGTCTCTCTCATTTGTAACAAGGCAGCGCCATTTAGAACGCCGAACTGGATTCCCGTCGGAATTAGTTCGTAAATCTAAATCGTTCGTCTCTTTTCATCATTAATACAAAGAATACGGTCCCCGACCTGTTCATCATAATATCCGGCCTGCTATAAGTTGTGGTTAACTCGTTCTATTTAACGGAAATCTCGCCTCTCTACCCCCTAATCAACCTTTAAACAACCTTAACAATTTCTGGATTAACAGGAACAATTGTGTTTGCGTTTGCGAGTATAGCTTTCATAGCGTTTTACTGCATAAAGTACTTTATACGGCGATGCAGAGATCGAGCCGCCGATTCTGCCGCTGGGGACATGGAGGAGGCTGAATTGAGTCCGAGAAGACCACCGCGAAGGCTTGACGCTAAGGCCATCGAGTCGTTTTCCTCGTTCATTTACACGGAGGCTAATGGGATTGAGCCAGGACAAGGCGAGCTAGTATGCGCCGTTTGTCTGAACGAATACCAAAACGGTGAAACGTTGCGTTTGGTATCACCTTGTGGACATGTGTTTCATTCTGACTGTGTTGATATCTGGCTCTCTTATCGCTCCACGTGTCCTATTTGTCGTGCTGATGTAGTTTCTTAATCGAATCTTAACCTTTGCATATATTGTTTTTTTTTTTTTGGTAAAATTAAAAAGGTTGAAAAACAGGATCAGATTAAATGAGAATTGATTGTCGTAACAGGCTTTGAGCGGAACGCTCTTCGCGCAATATTATGCGAGATTAAACCCATTCCTCATTTCCCCTTTAACTTGCCTGAAGGATCATCTTAAATCATATAAAAACGATGATCCTGTTTTGTTCCACACTTGGTGTTGTGAATAAGTTTTCTTTACTGTGTCAATATTAGTAGTTTTTGTTTTTGTTTCCAAACGGAAATGATATTATGCTAAATGGAAGGAAACACTCCGAAAACTGGAATAAGATGTAGATTGAAATTTAGAGTTTTACAGAATTGAGGTTTGAATTATAACACTAGTTTCAGGTAAAAATGAAATATAGACTAAAAATCCAAACTTTTTGTTTGTTTTTCAAAAAGTTTTGGATCTTTCTCTATGATTGAAACTTATAACATGTTGAATTTTCCATTTTTTACCTTCGAGATTATAACTTATTGTCATCTTGAGACTTTTATTTATGTTTTCAAGTCTTTTAATATAGGGTGATTTAGGTGAATATGGTAGGTTGACTAGTTATTTAGGTTTCTATGAATGGATATAATCTGATATTAGTTGCATCTTCTCTGACAGAATTTTATTGCCAATTCTATCCCTACATGTGATGACTTCGTGCAAGTTGTGTTAAACTACATGAGCATTTAATGCCGACATGCAAGTTGTGTTTCCAATTAGCTGAAGATGCTGACAAGTTTTGTTTCCAAATAGCAGTTAACCATGTTATCATATTGCGTTAAGTTTATATTTATCGTGTTAACCTAGTTATCAAATCATACAAAATATATAAATTTAAATTTAAATTGAGAATTAACGTTTTTTATTTATGTATATATAAGTTCAATAAAAAAGATTTGTATTTTTCTTACGTAAATAACATGATAACAATTATAAGACATATTATATAGAATGTTAACATGCTAACAATAATATTCGAATACTTATAATGTGCTAACATTAATATCTGATAAATGGTTAATATGCTAAATAATATTATATCACGATAAGTTTATGTTTAATGTGTTAACTTATTTATCATATCATACAAACTATGAAAATTCAAATTAAATTCGTGAATTAATGTTTTTTAAATTGTGTATATATAAGAATAATAAAAATGATTAATGTTTCTCTAATGTAATTGACACGATAACAATTATGACAACATCTTATTATATAAAGCTGGATCCCTCGACGTGAGTGTGACAAGTATGATAATTTTCAATCACGAGATTGTGACATTTGTCACAGTTGTTAATTTAGATCTTGACATGTGTTTATTTAATTAAAAAAGTAAAAATGAATTAAAGTAAATATTAAAAAATGTTAAACTAAAAAAAACAATTTAAAAAAACGAAAAGAGAAAACAAGAATAAGTAAGTAAAACTTACAATAAAGAAAAGTGACAAAAGAAAACTTATAAGTTTATACCACGACCAAACTTAAAAAGGAAAAAAATATAAATATACTATAAAATTAAAAAGAAAATTATTAATATACGATCAAACTTAAAAGTTTATAATCCTTTCCATAATGACAAAAGGAAACTTAAAAAAAATTTATTAATATACAACCACGACCAAATTCTATATAATAATCTATACTTTTTTAATTTTAAAATGTGTGACTTTTAAAACTTAAAAAACCGATCAAAAATATCTTATAAATTGAAAAAATAAAATTTATTATTCTGTTTAGCTAAAAGATAATCCACATAATATTTTTTTTAAGTTGAATATGTGTTATTAATTATTTACAAAAGATAAATATATACTTTTACATTAAAATTAAAAATCCAATAATTGTATCCAAGGGTATTTACAGCATATGTTTCACCAAATCTTTCCTTCAAATATTTATTTCATAAGTTTTTGAAATTAATCGTAATTTTTTTTAAAGTACCTGATTTCTTATATATTTCGATTTCATATAAAAAATGTAAACATGTCAAAATTTATTTTTATTATATAAAACATAATGTTACAAAGTTAGTAATTCGCATGATCGCGACACGTGTTAAGTCGAACGATCAGATTTTGACATATTTTTAATAAATTTTCAATTATATTTTGACACGTGTTTAATAAATTTCCAATTATATTTTAAACTTGATAAGTTAATAGATTATATTTTGTCATATGTTTACTAAATTTCTAATTATATTTTGACACGTGTTTGATAAAATTCCAATTATATTTTAACACATAATATTAATAATAAAATTAAAATTTTAGGAATCATAAAAAGTATTAAGGAAAAAAATAGACAAAAAACTATAATCTTAAAAAGTATGAGGAAAAAATAGTAGTTATATTTATATTAAGGAAATTAAACAAAAATTATAAATGAAAACCAAATTTTAATTTTTTTAAAAGGAAAAACTATATTTCAGATTATAATAAGGAAATGAAACAATAGATAACAATCATAAAAAGAAAATGAACAAAAGCCAATTTTTTTTTGAAAAAAACAAAAAAAAACAAATAATATTTCAGTTTAGAATAAGGAAATCTTATAATATAAAACTGAATGTAAAGTTACTTAAATCAATTAATAACCTATTTATAATCTTAAAATCGATTAATAAAAAAACTCAAAATTGTGAAAATTTAATAACCCATTTATAATCTTAAAAAGTAAAGTTATTAAAATTAAAAAATTTATCCTAACAGAAAAAATTAAGATAAAAAAGGAAAAAACATTATTTAATTTTTTTTTTCATTTAGATTAAAAAAATTAATCATAACAGAAAATAATTATAATCTCTCACCTCTGTATAAACCACAATTTAGTATTGTGTCAATTACACAACAATAAATGTATCCAAAGCTATCCAAATCACAATTTTTATTTCTTTCACTGAAAAAGGCATTTAAAAAAAAAAGATTAAGTAAGGAAAACTTACAATAAAGAAAAGTGACAAAAAAACTTATAAGTTTATACCACGAACAAATTGTTTTTTTTTTTGACGTCTACCACGACCAAACTTAAAAAAAAAAATTATAAATATACTATAAAAGTAAAAGGAAAATTATTAATATACGATCAAACTTAAAAGTTTATAATCATTTCCATTATGACAAAAGAAAACTTAAAAAGGAAAATTATTAATATACAACCACGACCAAATTCTATATAATAATCTACACTTTTTAAATTTTAAAATGTGTGACATTTAAAACTTAAAAAACAGATCAAAACTATATTATAAACTGCAAAAATAAAATTTATTATTCCGTTTAGCTAAAAGATAATCCACATAATATTTTTTTTTAAGTTGAATATGTGTTATTAATTATTTAGAAAAGATAAATATATACTTTTACACATTAAAATTTAAAATTCAATAATCATATCCAAGGGTATTTACAGCATATGTTTCAATAAAACTTTTCCTTCAAATATTTATGTCATAAGTTTTTGAAATTAATCATAATTTTTTTTAAGTACCTGATTTCTTATATATTTCAATTTCATATAAAAAATCTAAATATTTCAATTTTTATTTTTATTATATAAAACAGAATGTTTCAAAGTTAGTAATTCGCATGATCGCGACACGTGTTAAGTCGAACGATCAGATTTTGACATATTTTAAATAAATTTTCTATTATATTTTGACACGTGTTTAATAAATTTCTAATTATATTTTAAACGTGATAAGTTAATCGATTAGATTTTGGCATATGCTTAATAAATTTCAAATTATATTTTGACATATGTTTGATAAAATTTCAATTATATTTTAACACATAGTATTGATATATCATGGTTTTTACCCCTTTTAGGCCATGCTATAAGTCCGTTTTATAGAGTATTTCTACTATTATGTACTGTTTTAGAGTCTTTTACAGGTTTTAGCATGTTTGGAGCATAATTGGAGATATTGGAGTTTTCTGGAGCATTTTGGAGCAAAGCAGACGTTCGTGTAGCTGAATACCCGATTTGAAGCTTCGGTATCGATCGATACTGCCTAGTATCGGTCGATACCCACTGCAGCAGACACGAGTCGCGACTTAAATGAAGAATTGACAAATTGTAATTTGGTCCAGAAGTCTTTAATTATTACAATAAGCCACATAACTTGTTTTAGCATTATAATTAGGTTTTTCAGCCACTTTGATGGCTGAGCTTTATTTTACTTTGGTTTTGAGAGAGATCTTTGTGAGGAAGACAAGTCTGAAACTCCCTTCGTCCGAGAGAAGATTTCGAACCCTCTTGTTACTCTTTCTGTTTTATTTGATGATTTATTCAAACATGTTTATTGCTTCAATTTCCATGTCGGAGTAGATCTTCTGTTAGGTTTAGGGTTCGCATAAGGGTTTTCTCTGAATGTTCGGTTGATTAGTTATCAGGATTCACCATCTGAATTAGTTTTTCACCTTAGGTTGTGTTCAAAGCTAATTCTAGGTTGACGAATCTGGAACTTAGATCTTAAGATAGTTGATTAGGCACGAGAGTGCGATTAACTACCTGATAGAATCTTAGGTGAGCAAAATAACTATTCGCAAAGAGATTTGGTTTAGTTGTTTTGTGAACAAATCAAACCTGATCTAAAAGCTGATTTAAATTTTAGGATTCGCAAAGAGATTTGGAATTCATAGGATTTAGATTTAGATAGTTTTCGCAACGAGAGTTGGTTAGCTATACTTTAGTGATTTGAGTTCAAGAACCGCTCTTAATCATGTTAGTTAGTTCATCTGCATTCACTGATTTCCTGAGAAATACCCTGAACCTATCTTTATCCCAATTGAATTTACAACCGATTTAATTTAAGTATTGTTTTCAATATTATTGATTGCTTAGCTTAATTCTCATCTTCATAATCTATTGTGTGTCTATGTGAGTCCTTGTGTTCGACCCCTACTATACTTCAACTACTGTTTAGTACTTTTAGGGTATTAATTTGAGCATATCAAAATTTGGCGCCGTTGCCGGTGACTCAATTCGCCATTAGATTTTCGTTTGGGAATTTCGACTAAATTTGTCGGTATCGGTCGATACTATCTAGTGTCGGTCGATACTCGCCGTTCTCTTTTTGTTGATATCGATCGACACCACCCAGTGTCGGTAGATACTCAACGTGTTTTTTGTTACTTACATGCCTTGCCTAGTGTGTTTCAGGTGTGAATTTGGAACGTGCAAACAGGAAAGCAAAGAAGCCAGCAGAGATGAACAACACAATGATTCTGATTCAGGATGCTACTGGAGCTTTGAGAGACCAAGAGGGTCAGTTGTGCAATGCGAGAGGGCAACGTCTGGATGGAGAGGGGAACATCATTCCACCTGCTCCTGTTGTCGAGGAGATTGTCGCTGGAAACGCGAACGCTGGGAATGTTGTGGTTAATCGTGGCAGAACGATTGGTGAGTGCAACATACCTGATCAGTTCTATGCAAATGGATCAGCGATTCGTCCTCCACCTTATCAGAGGAATGAATTTGAGCTGAAACCTGCATACTACACTCTTGTGGGACAGCACCCTTTTAATGGTCTTTCCAGCGAACATCCCATGGATCATATTGAGAGGTTCGAGGACTTGGTCACTAGCATCAAGAGCAATGGAGTGTCCTACGACTACCTTTTCTGCAAGCTTTTCCCATACTCTCTTGGTGGAGAAGCGACTTACTGGCTGAAGCAGTTGACTCCTGGATCGCTGACTACTTGGGATCAAACTAAGACTGCTTTCCTGAACAACTTTTATGATGATGCACGATCCGAGGATCTCAGGAACAAGATTTCTCAATTTTCTCAGGGTCCGACTGAGGCACTCAAGGCTGCTTGGATTCGTTTCAGGTCCTATCAGAGAAATTGTCCACACCATGGGTTCACTCAGGTTCAGCTGCTGGGTACTTTCTACAGAGGGATCGATTGGAGGTATCAGATGTCCTTAGATGCTGCAAGTAATGGAAATTTCACCACAGGTATCCCGACGATGCCTATGTGCTTATTGAGAACTTGGTTTCTAGCAATAGTATCAAGAATGCAGACATGGAGCGCAAGAAGAAATCTGGTAATTCGGATTGCAGTCAGATTGCTGAGGTGAATGCTAAGTTAGATTCAATGCATAATTTGTTGATGGGAAAACAGCAAAAGGTTGTTCATCTTGTTGAAAAGGATGAAGTGGAATATGTTAACTACATTGATGGAGTTGGATCTCATGATCAAAGGTATCAACGACCACCCACATCACCCAGAACTTCTGAGAGCAAGATTGAATCTATGTTTGAACAGCTTATTCAAGGACAGCAGAAGCTAACTATAGAATTCAATGGGAAGATTGATGTCCTGTATACTGATTTGAGTAGAAGGATCGACGCTATTAATATTTAGCAGAAGATGCTGGAAACTAAGGTAGCTCAGACTGCAGCAACTGTCAAGGAACTGATGGTTCATTCACAGGACGAAGACGTCACTGCTATCCCCTCGCGGACTGGAAGTCAGATAGACCTAGGAGTGCAGAGGAGCTCAACTGCAAAGATTTTGGTCAATCTTGCCCAGGATGACGAAGAGATTTCGGAAATCACCTCTGTGTCGACCGATACCCTCTTGTATCGATCGACACCCGTCCAAGAATCTGTCAAGGATGCCTCGAAGGAGCAAGCATCGACCGACACACTCCCTGTATCGATCGATACCCACCCAGATACTGAAAAGGAGCCGCGTATGAGTGTTGACAGACTTCACAGGCCCAAGAAGCTGATACCTATTCCTCAACACCTCTGAGCCCCCATCACTCCAAAGCAGCTGCTTGGCTTTGAAAAGATGGTACGAAGAATTCCATGCGCACTGACTTTTGAAGAAGCTCTAGAGTACATGCCTTTGCTAAGTCACTTCCGAGATTGCAGAGAAACTGAGGACGAGATTAAGGAACTCTTCCTCAAAGCCAGAAGCAAGTCACTACCGCTGAGGCAGTTAACCAAGAGGGAAGACCCAGGAATATTCTCCGTTCCATGCTCCATCTCTGGAGTTGAATTCAAATAGTCTCTCGTTGACTCAGGGACTAGTGTCAATGTCATGTCAAGGGAAATTGCAGAAAGATTGAGAGCTGATATTCAACCTCCAAAGGCATCTATCACATACGCAGACTGTTCCACCTCAGCTCGAGGAAGGATTGGGCCAACAAACTCGATGATGCCTTATGGGCATATAGGACCACTTTCAAGACACCAATAGGAGCCACACCGTTCAACATGCTCTATGGGAAGTCGTGTCACCTTCCGGTGGAATTGGAATACAAGGCTCTTTGGGCGGTAAAGCTTCTAAATTTCGACATCAAGACCGCTCAAGAGAAACGGTTGATTCAACTTCAAGAGTTAGAGGAGACTAGGCTCGAAGCCTATGAGAGTTCGAGAAACTACAAGGAGAGGACCAAAGCATTCCATGACAAGAGGATTGTGCACAAGGACTTCAAGGTCGGGGACCTAGTGTTGGTGTTCAATTCCCGGTTGAAGCTCTTTCCTGGGAAACTCAAGTCGAGGTGGTCGGGTCCGTTTGAAGTTAAGGAAGTAAGGCCTTATGGAGCCGTGGTACTACTTAACAAGGAGGGCAAAGATTTCATTGCTAACGGCCAAAGGCTCAAACTATACCGAGCAAATCAAATCGTCGAAAAGGGAGGCTCGATCCCTCTAGGTGACGTCCCTCTAGCTTGAGGAAGGTAACAAACGTCGAAGTTAGTGACGTTAAACAAAGTGTTCTTGTGAGACACCCCAAGCTTATCAATGTACATATTTCTTTTTATTTTACGCACTTTCGATCTTTGCTAGTTCTTTTTGATATTTTTGTTAAGTGTTCTTAGAGAGCTTTATCTTCTTTTTGTTGACCAAATTTGAATTCTGTTGACTAGATCTATTATCCAATGGTCCATCCGTTCCCTTGACCAAGGTAAGTTGACCCACCCACTAAGGTAAGCTTTCTTCTCCACTAAATTCGCAACAATGGCTATTTCCTCTAGGATAAACGACCTATTTTCCCCCGGAAAAATATTACCTAGTAACAGATCCACCTGAAATTTCAGCCTCGTCTTATTTCCCCCTAATTTGAAAGTGAAAAACATATTTCCCCATAATATGAAAGTTCAAAACATATTTACCCATATTCATCGGTTTAAATGGTTTGTGAGCTAAATAACTTATACCGATACCAAACCGAATTTAAAACTCAACCCAACTAAAATCTGATTTGACCCGAGCTGTTCTTATTCTTCTTCTTCTTCACCGGTAATCATCAATCAAAATCCAAATTGCCCAGAAAAAAAATCGAAAGTCACACGGAAACAATCAAATATGAGTCTCGATTTGGGTCACTGCAAAAAAAAAGAGATCGACAACACATAAGAGCAAAATAAAACAAAAGTAATAAAGGAAAGATCTTCTTCTTCCTCCGTTTCTACTTACTTTCTTTCTCTCTCTCTCTCTCAGTCTCTCTTACTTCATCCTTTTCTCTCTCTCTCACTCCCTTAATAACGTCGCGCATCTCGCCTTTTCAACAATCATACAACTCTTCTTCGTCTCTCAATCGGTTTCTCGAAAAATTCCCAGGTACTCTCTCAATCTGTCTTTTTTCTCCAACAAATATGACGATTTTGTCTCTTAATTTGTTCGGTAATTACGCAATTTCCCACCCTGAGTTGGATTGGTTTCTGCATTTTCCCCCTTTTTGAACGAAATCGGATTCTGATCAAAATTGTCGAATCGATTAAACTCTGGGTTTCTTCTGATCTGTAATTTATGAGATGGGTTTGTTCGTTAGACAACGACTCTCTTCCGTTTCTTCTCGCCGTCGGCGTCGGAGCATCGGAGCCTCACGGTTAAGCGAACCGTTTCCGGAGCTGCTGATGGTAGATAGGAGCTGAGGCGGATTTTTGGAGCTTCAATTTGTTGAGAAGCTTCAATTCCATCATTGCCGAGTGAGATGAGATAGCGGCGGAGGATTTGACGGAGAAGGAAGAAGTATGGATCGACTTGGTTTGGGTTTGGCGAAAAGAAAAAATTAGTCTGCGAGGTATGACAAAGGCATATAAGGTTTTTTTTTTTTTTAAGGGTTGTAATCGGGTGGGTGGGGGAGTATTTAGGTTAATGGGTTTTAATTAGGTTGTAATCGGTTTGATTTTGGTTTAATTTTATGTTTACATGGTTAAATTAAATTAGTTAACCGTAAATCGAAACTAATTATGGTTCGTGTGTAATTTGGTTTCGAAATTTCATTTGGTGGGTAAATATGTTTCGAACTTTTGGACTGGGGGGAAATATGTTTTTAACTTTCAAATTAGGGGGAAATAAGACGAGGGTGAAAGTTCGTGTGGATCTGTTACTAAGTAATACTTTTTCTGGGGGAAAATAGGTCGTTTACCCTTTCCTCTACCTAAACTTCACAAGCTCATATCTCTCTCAATTCTCAACCAAAAATTGTGATTTAAATTGCTAAATTTCGAATTTTTCATCCTCTTTCTGAATCTACCAAACCCCTTTCCATTTAAGGTCTGCATCCACAAGGTATTTCATTCACATTTTTCATGAAAAATATCAAGAACTTGCTCATAAATAGAAATTTCATGAATTTGTTTGGGAAATGATTTCACTTGCATAAATACCTTGGGGTTAGTCTCGAAAATGATTAGGATAAGTAGTTCAATGGCCAATTTGTCTTTGCTTTGAGAAATGTTTTGAAATTCTTAGCAAAGAACCTCACTTTTTGGTTTTTAGGTTCGAAAATGGTGTGTATGTTTAAAGGTTTCAAAAACTTGCAATTGGAATGGATTTTTGAAGTTTAAAGTTGGAAGGTTATATGTTGTTTTTGGGAAATGGAGGATCTTTTTGCTAATTGAGCATTCTCTTTTGAATTTCATATATGCCTTTCCTTGAAACAACAAAAATGTTGTGTCTTCATTTCTTGAAATTCATAGACTCTTTGAGACAATATAGGTACCATGAATATAACAAACAAACCAATTCCAACTTCAAGCCTACCAACAAGAAAGAGAGAGATAGCACTAGAAGCATGTGCCAAGGCAAATGAGAAGAGGAAAACGGCGGTTAAGGCTCAACCCAAGAACAAGCAAGGGACCGTGACTAAAGGTCAAGGAACCGGTGAAGCCGCGGCAAGTACCTCAAAGGGAGATGCAAAGAAGCTCGCTTTAGCAACGAAATCCAAAGCTAAGGCTAAAGGAAAGAGCGTTGTGCAAAAAGAAGAAGAAGACACCTTGGTAGAGGAGAGGGAGAGAGAGCCAACGGTCAAAAAATACTATGAGAAGTTCTCAACCATGAAATTCGAGCAAGGACTATTCGTGGACTCGGTGGTTTTGGAGAAGATGGGTATATATGAAGATGTCGCTCTTGTGTTCGAAAACATGGGTCTCGGGAAATTCATGACGATGAAGGAAGTAGCTCACAAGGACCTCACTTGTCAATTCCTTGCATCCCTTGAAGCGCGGTTCTATGGGATAGGGAACAAGAGAGCAAATGCAAGTACCGACTTTGGAGAAATCAAATTTGATGTGAATAAGAAGACCTACCGGGTCACTTTTCACGAGCTTTGTGAAATTTTTGGTTTCAAAGAAGAAGGTACCTACGGTGAACCATACTTCCACTATCCAAAGCATGAGCTCCAACGCTTTTGGGAGACAATTGCTTCCGATGCCTACAAACCCGATATTTCCAAGGGCTCTAGCATCCGGAACCCTATCCTCAAATACGTGCAAATTGCACTAACCCGCACATTCTACACTAAGGTGGAGTTTAACAAGGTTATCAAAGAGGAAATGGAATTGCTAGGCATCGGCGTGAAACCCCTACTCAAGACGCTAAGCAATGGAAAGGAATTTATGGGCAATGAGAAGACCCCTTCCTTGCCATTACCTTGGTGAGGCAAATGCTCTTCCACAAGAATTGGGCTTGGGAGACTAATTCGAAGAAATCCGCATTAGCCATCGGTTGGATCATCACTCCCATCCTCAAGGCCAAAGGGATCAAGCTTACGGTGGTTGATGAGGAATGGAAGTTGATGGATGAGAGCTACCTTGAACGGACGCGGTTCTTCAAGGGAAAGGTAGACTGCAATTTTGCCTACAACCTTCAACTCAACAAAACGTTCCACATGCAAGTCCTATTGCCCAACATCATCATCACAAAGCTTGATGAACCGAGAAACATCTTCTTTTACCCAACCAAGGAATACTTCTACAACCGAATCATCGACCCACCAATTGATGCTTTCCGCACGAGAGTACAAAAGAAGAACAAAACCGCTACTAGTGCACACACCAAAGAAGTCCTTGACTCCAATGATGAAGAGGCCAGAGACTCACCCCCACGGCCATCTATGGCGGAGAGCGGTATCACTTCGACCCATACGATGGTAATATGTATGGCCCCACCTTGCACCATGCTCACCACCAATCGAGACTCCTCCAACGTTGGTGCAAGTGGCAAGACCAAAGCATGAGGAAGATGACAAGGGTAATTAAGAAGTTGGAGAAGACGGTTAAGGACATGGGAAAGACAATCAAGGAGCTCAAGAGGCACGGAAAGGCTAGCACATCTCAAACCCAAGAGGAAGAAGAGAGTGGTCTAGACATGAGCCACACGCTCCATGAAGGAGAAATGGTGATGCTCGGAGAGGAAAGCCACTCATTGGCACATGACGAGAAAGTAGCAAAAAGAAAAGCCATGAGATCTCTTTCACCTTGCTCAAGCAACCCGTCACTTTCTATGGGGACTTCTTCCCCATCCCAAAGCTTCTAAGGTAACTCCAAAAACTTTGTAAATATTTTTTCTTTCAATTGAGTCTTGTATTTTGCTTTGTCCTATTTTGAATCCCTTCTTTAGACTTCTTTCACACCGAGACGGTGTGATTTAAGTTTGGGAGAGGGACCGGTATCTAATGACATTTGCTTTGTCTTATTTTGAGTTTTGCATTTTGAGTCTCATGCATTCATCTAAGGCATATAAAACAAAACAAAAAAAAAATTTGAAAAATTTGAAAATTGAAACACAAAAAGAAATCATTTAGGTTGCCATTTAGCATGCATTTCCATTTGTACATTATGTCTAGCCTTGCATACTTAGAATTCATTGCATATGCATGGGATCAATGATGAATTTTCCTTGTAGAGTAGCGCTTTAAGAAGTCAATTCTAGTCCCTCGTTCGTAATTGTCAAAAGCATTTAGGTGAGCATGAAAGTAAAGATGCACCATTCTAAGTTCTCATGTATCATCATACTTTCCTTGATCGAAGCATGTTTGAGTTGCACCCAGCCCCATTTAAGTGATAACCATTAATTTGATTTGTAAATATTGTGTTTATACAACTTTTAAATGAATTCGTGGTTCACATATACATACTTGGGCATTCTTACTCCTTTTCACCAATATTGTTTGTCCAAGTAGCCATATCCCCTCATTGGAATGGTTTCCCCTTCCCTAACCATAGCCTTCTTTCAAGACATTGCTATTAGTGTGTGATTGTGAGGTCTTTTCTTTTCGAACAAACTTGGCAAAACGTGTTAGGTTTAGGGCGACAAGAGGGAACTCTCATGTAGACTTAGCTCCATCATCGCGGAGTTGATCTAGGATTAGGCTAGCTAGGATGGCGGGTCTTGATTCAAGTTTGGGGGAAACGGTTTTTAAACTTGGTGATCGGATATATGTGGAATGGTAATGTTGATTGGAAAAGATGAAAAAGGAGAAAGGAAAAGGGGATCGAATTTACATAGATAGGTTGGTGCAAAAAGAAAATAATAAGACTAGCTATAAGAATAAGATAGCCTAAAAGATTCAAGGAAAAAGAAGAAAGCGAAAAAGGCCAAGCAGGCGTGAACAAAAATGAAGAAACGAAGAGCTAAGTCAAAACAAGGAAGCACCAAACCATGACAACAAGGAAGAAGAAGTCGATCCCCAATGTGAGAAGAAGGTGAAGCGAAAACACAAGAAGCAATGTGTGGGTTTGAGAAGGCAAAATGCCTTAGGATAAAAAGGGTAGTTTAGGTTGTGGGCACAACGAGTTAGAAGGCTTTAGGTTAGAGACATTCTAGGCTCTTGGGTAGATGAGAATTCTCCCTTGTATGCATAAGTTGCCTTTTACCTTTATCATTTTTCTAAGGTTTGTTCATTTCCATGAGAGATCCTTGAACTTAACTACCCATGCATAAAATGAGATCACTTTCATCTCATAGCCATACCCTTAGCTAAACGAATACCATTTAACCTTGCATAAACAATGATTCATGGTTACGCCACTAATGAATGTTAAGGGGTTGGGGAATATGATTGCTTGTGTAGATTGGGGTTTGGATTTGATACATGATGAAATATGAATGGTTAACTCCTTTGGAGTAGGCTCACTTGTGCATTGTAGTACTACATTACTTGGACGTTGAAATTGATTCCTTAAAGCGCTATTTGTGGATCTGAGCTCCCGCCTTCGAACATCTCTCTACTTGGTCCTATCTATTTGCTTGAGGGCAAGCAAAAGAGTAAGTTTGGAGGAGTTGATAGACTTGCATTTTACCCCTTTTCATGCATTCATTTAATCTAAGTTTCATCTCATTTGCATATATTTACTTGGCATTTCCTTTTGTTTTGTTTCATTTAGAGTCTTAGAGTTCTCATACTAGGTCCTAGAGTGTCTTGCATGTTTTGGAGTCCTTTTTAGGTACTGTGGAGGCATTTGACGGAGTTGGCTTAAGACCATTTGGTTCGGGAGCAAGAGGAGCGGTTAAAGACATTTGGGAGCTTTTCAGCATACACATCGACCAAGATCCCATTCACATCGATGTAACATATCGATGCTCAGCTTCAGGGGATTCACATCGACCCAGATTTCCCCCACACATCGATGTAGCTGCCAGATGCAACTCCAGGGCCTTAGCATCGATCAAGACCCCATCCACATCGATGTAACATATCGATGCTCAGCTTCAGGGGATTCACATCGACCCAGATTTCCCCCACACATCGATGTAGCTGCCAGATGCAACTCCAGGGCCTTAGCATCGATCAAGACCCCATTTACATCGATGTAACATATCGATGCTCAGCTTCAGGGGATTCACATCGACCCAAAACCTCCCACAAATCGATGTGAATGCCATATGCAACTCCAGGGCCTTAGCATCGACCACCCACATCGATTTGTGACATTGATGTTGATCCGGTTGTCCACTTTTCCTATAAATACTCATCTAAACCTAATTTTTAATGTATGTTTTTTCTTATGCTCAAAACCCTTACCTTTGAGAGAGTTTGAGATTTGTATGAAGGATCTTTTGATTTATGCAATTTAGTATTTATTTCCATCAATCTCTTCCATCTATCTTCTTTCTATCTTGATTATTCAAACATCCATCCATGGAATCATCCTCTATCCACATCGATTTTGAGGTGTTCTTGATGGATCTTGAGTAGTTTTTAGGATCTTGAGATGTGGTAGATTTGGATGATCTAAGGCTTGATTAGTGGTGTTTAGGGTTAGATTATCTTATATTCCTTCTTGTCTAGTGCCCCCTATGTTAGATCTAGCTTGAAAGAGTGGATCTAGATCATAGGACATTTCATGCACACCAAGTGTTTGATGAAATGCCTTGATGAACTAGACAAGAGACTTATGTTCATAACCTAAGACATTAGTTGTTTAGGGCATATCTTTGGTTGATCTTGTTATGATTCTTAATGCTTGCTAGTTATTAATCCACAAATGATGATTTGCTAATGGACTTGATAATTAACTTAGTGATTAGTTGCTTGAAAGAGAACTAATCAAGATTAGAGGTCTATTACCTAGGAGTTAGCTTCCTTGAGTGATCGAACACCACTAATTGAACTTGGATCATCTTAAATCAATAACCTCATCTCTAGTTCCACTTTTTCTATTTGAATTACAATTTACTTAGTATTGTTTTAGGTTCTTTGAATTTAGACACTTAATCATAAACCACCTTGTTTAGCTTAAATTACTAAAAGCACATTGCATTCTTAGTGTTTAAGACTATTTCCCAATATTGGATTCGATAATCTCTTACTACACGGTTAGAGGGTATTGATACCTCTTTGGATTGCAAAATCCTTGTATCAGTTCCCCATGTGATTTTAACCCCTCAGAAGTGCGATGGAGATTCAATTGAATATAAGGTGAAGTGCAAGGGAACTTCGAAGCCATTTTCTAAGGCTAGAATTCTCCTTACTCCGGAGCTGAAAGAGAAAAGACAGGAGTTTGTGGAGATCATGATGAGCAGAACTCTGAACCTGGCGATGTCAAATTGTGGAGCTTGTTTCGGCGCAAGTTCTCATTCTTCTCCTGACTGATCGTCCGTAAAGTCAAGCTCGTGATTTAAAACAAGCGCTTGGTGGGAGGCAACCCACTGGTGAGTTTATCTTTGAGTCTTTTTCTTTTTATTTTTAATTTCTGTGTCTGTGTCAGGATAAACAAGGAGCAAACACGAAATCGCCTCAGTGTCGATCGATACCCATTGGTATCGATCGACACCCTACGCGATGAGGAGTTCATCATATCGACTTAAGCTTGGTATCGCTCGAAACGAAGTCGTGTGTCGGTCGATACTCGATGTTCCAGCACGGTAACTTCTTGTTTCTCATATTTCCATTTGATCCATTTGTTTTCTTTCACCAACTCTAGGCTAGATAACACTAGGGACAGTGTTGTTTAAGTCTGGGGGAGGAAGTCGCTGACTTTGTTTTTGTTTTCCTTAGAGTCAGTCGTTTTTGAGTCATTCGTTGTTTTATTGAGTCAAAATTTTGTTAAACACTGTGATCTTTTTCTTAAACTTATTGATATGACCTTGCTTCTAAGTGACCATTGTTACAGAATCAGTTCTAGATCGACTAATGAAAAATCCAAAGGCTGACCGGTTAACCAGAAGACACTCATGTTTCCAGCAAAGTTCCTTAAAGCCTGAGCCAAATTTTTACACTTCATCGATGTGGTTAGTATTCAAAGAGCTTGATTCCTCATTCGTATCTGACAAAGGAATCCATGTGTTTGAAGTGATAATATTTCTCTCCCTGTTATAAGTTGATAAATAAGGTGCATTAAAAGATGAGATGATTTTCTCCTTAGTAGAAGGTTAGGAAAATTTCCAGCGATCCCATTATTCTAATTGGTGAGGAATGATCACACAAAGGATTGGAAGCGAATTTAGGATTTTCCTATGATGCCATTATTCGCCTACACCTTTGATACATTGAGAGGGAAGAACCGGGGATTTTGTGGCAAACACCATCAATACTCGCGTCTCATACCTTGATGTGTATATGCAGATCTAAAACAAAAAGAGAACATGATAAGAAATAAGTCTGGGGGAGAGAAATAATACTAAAAAGTGTGAAAAGTGGTGGTTCTTTGTCATGATATTGTATGGGAAAGAATCTAGAAGGTTTTTGATATTAATTCACAGCGATGAAACTGGCAAGGATGGCTTGATTGAACGATGCTGTGAGATAATGTGTGTAGTATGGGAAGCTGCAAATGTCTACAGAGAAGTACATGGTGGTTAAGATCAAAAAGCTGGTTAGGTAACATTTGGGTGCTTTGGAAAAGGGTCATTGCAACGTTTCAAGAACAGGTGAGTCTCAGCGTTTTCAAACCTCTTTCTCTGGTTTAGTCTTCTATTTGCTTGAGGGCAAGCAAAGGCTAAGTCTGGGGGAGTTGATATATCATGGTTTTTACCACTTTTAGGCCATGATATAAGTCCATTTTATAGAGTCTTTCTACTATTCTGTAGTGTTTTAGAGTCTTTTACAGGTTTTAGCATGTTTGGAGCATAATTGGAGATATTGGAGTTTTTGGAGCATTTTGGAGCAAAGCTAACGTTCGTGTAGCTGAGTACACGATTTGAAACTTCGGTATCGATCGATAATGCCTAGTATTGGTCGATACCCACTGCAGCAGACACGAGTCGCGACTTAAATGAAGAATTGAGAAATTGCAATTTGGTCCAGAAGTCTTTAATTATTACAATAAGCCCCATAACGTGTTTTATCTTTATAATTAGGTTTTTCAGCCACTTTGATGGCTGGGCTTTATTTTACTTTGGTTTTGAGAGAGAGCTTTGTGAGGAAGACAAGTCTGAAACTCCCTTCGTCCGAGAGAAGATTTCGAACCCTCTTGTTACTCTTTCTGTTTTATTTGATGATTTATTCAAACATGTTTATTGCTTCAATTTCCATGTCTGAGTAGATCTCCTGTTAGGTTTAGGGTTCTCATAAGGGTTTTATCTGAATGCTAGGTTGATTAGTTATTAGGATTCACCATCTGAATTAGTTCTTCACCTTAGGTTGTGTTCAAAGCTAATTCTAGGTTGACGAATCTGGAACTTAGATCTTAGGATAGTTGATTAGGCACAATAGTGCAATTAACTACCTGATAGAACCTTAGGTGAGCAAAATAACTATTCGCAAAGAGATTTGGTTTAGGTGTTTTGTGAACAAATCAAACCTAATCTAAAAGCTGATTTAAACTTTAGGATTCGCAAAGAGATTTGGAATTCCTAGGATTTAGATTTAGATAGTTTTCGCAGCGAGAGTTGGTTAGCTATACTTTAGTGATTTAAGTTCAAGAACCGCGCTAAATCGGAATCCTGTTAGTTAGTTCATCTGCATTCATTGATTTCCTGAGAAATACCCTGAACCTATCTTTCTCCCAATTGAATTTACAACCGATTTAATTTAAGTCTTGTTTTCAATATTATTGATTGCTTAGCTTAATTCTCGTCTTCATAATCTATTGCGTGTCTCTGTGAGTCCTTGTGTTCGACCCCTACTATACTGCAACTACTGCTTAGTACTTTTAGGGTATTAATTTGAGCATATCAAGTATTAACAGTAAAAGTAAAATTTTAGGAATCTTAAAAGGTATTAACGAAAAAAATAGACAAAACTATAATCTTAAAAGGAATTAGGAAAAAAATAGTAGTTATATTTATATTAAGGAAATTAAACAAAAATTATAAATGAAAACTAAAATTTTCTTTTTTAAAAAAGGAAAAAACTATATTTCAGATTATAATAAGGAAATTAAACAATAGATACCAATCATAAAAAGAAAATGAATAAAAGCCAAAAAAAAAACAAATAATATTTCAGTTTAGAATAAGAGAATCTTATAATATAAAACTGAATGTAAAGTTACTCAAATCAATTAATAACAGATTTATAATCTTAAAATCGATTAATAAAAAAACTTAAAAATTGTGAAAATTTAATAACCGATTTATAATCTTAAAAGGTAAAGTTATTAAAATTAAAAATTAAAAATTAAAAAATTATCCTAAAAGACAAAATTAATATAAAAATGAAAAATATTATTTAGTTTTTTTCATTTAGATTAAGAAAATTAATCATAACAGAAAAATAATTATAATTTTTCACCTATATATAAACCACAATTTGGTAGTATGTCAATTACACATAAATAAATGTATCCAAAGTTATTTACTACTTCTCTTCACCAAATATTTCTTTCAAGATATATATTTATTTCATCGTAAACTTTGTTTATAAATTTATGTATTATATAGTTTTCACGGGTGATCTAATTTTATTTTCTATTTTATCGTCTTTAATTTTTAACAGATTATAAAATATTAAATTACAAATCTGCATAAATGCGAGTAGTTATCTAGTGTTATATAAAAGTCAAGTTAACAATTTGGTTAACGTATAACATTTTTGACAAGTCAAGTTACACAATTAAATTTAACATATAACATCGTTAACAAGTAAAATTAACATGTAAACATCGTTAACAATTAAAGTTAATATATAAACATCGTTAACAAGTGAAGTTAAGTTAACATATAACATTTTTAACAAGTCAAGTTAACAATTCAATTTAACATATAACATCGTTAACAAGTAAAGTTAACATATAACATCGTTAACAAGTAAAGTTAACTTGTAAACATCGTTAACTTACTTGTTAACGTATAATATCTTTAACATATCACGAATTGTATTGTGAAGTTGCAATGGGGTTTGTCAAGATAACAAGTAAAGTTATAATATCGTTAACATATCACGAAAGGACCGTCATTTTCTGGTAAATGTTAACATGCTCTCCGGTTGGGGCTTGGCCGACGGCGAGAATCCTCTGAGGCCACTCCAAATCTGCCATGATTCATGTCCCGTAAATACTAGCGGTAATTAAAAGTAGGAAAGAGCAATCGATGTTGTAAATTACATAATGAATAAAGTAAGGATTCAAAATTGCATAGATTTGAGATTTGTTGTTTAACAGGCGGAGGGATTCCCACTTGGAGAAAGCGATTTCACGAAGAAGATTTTGGCGGTGTCGCGAGCTAAGGATGATTTTTGGTCGAACGAATTATGAGAAGCAAAGAAGAATTTACTTTTCTTGGGTTTTTCTTTGCATATTTCCAGCAAGGAGGATCCTCTGCGTCAGATCGATATCGGCCATCTGTTCAGAATTTCAGCGAAATAAGAACCACAAAACCGTTTATGACATGAATAGGGGAAACAAACAAAAATTACCAATTCTAAAGGCGCCGGAAGTACTAAAAAGCTTGAATCGGAGAGAATATAGTATAATAAAAATGTATCATAGTTTTCTGAACACAAATTGATGAAAATCAAACTTAACAGTTCTTCGGACGGTTACAGTTAATTTGGACATCCGCTTATGCGAAAACCGAATTGTTAGACAAAGCCTGGTGTTCTCGGATTTGAAAGAAAAAGTTGAAGAGAAGAGATATGAATATACCCAATTGTTAGAAAAAGCCTGGTGTTCTCGGATTAACAGTTTACTACAACGGCTATAGGAATATGCTTTTTTATTTTCAAAAAAGCAACAAAATCTTCAAAGGATTTTAAAACCTCTAACAAGGTTTTACAGGGCCCACCATTTTTACGTAATTCCCCTACACGACAACAACTGTTTTTCTCACATATGTAGGGGTGAGACTGACTTTTCCAAATGAACATAATAGGTGGCACAGTGCAAAAAATGGCCGTTTAATTTCCATGTTATAAAATAGTAGAGAGTGTAATTACCTTTTAATATACCACTAAAGTTAGTTGACAAAAAATATAGATACCAGAAAAACTGTAGGTGTAAATCCTGGAAAGAATCTAGAATTTTCTATATATAATAATAAAAAATAAAATAATTTCTTTTTTGTCAAGACCTATGCTCAACACCCATTAATTTCATAACCAATATTTTTTCCCCCAATTTAAGCAAATCTAGAAAACATTAACCATAATTAAAAAAAAAGATTTTTCCAATATCAGACCATAGATAACCTAAAAACGTTTCTAATTTTCCTTTAGACGCAATGCTCCCAGGCACAAACTCCGAGGTAAGTTTTGGTTTCTCTCCAACGGCGTCGGTCTTCACCGGTGACTGTCCTGTCCCCACCGATGACCAGTCTCACGCAGGAAATCGAGAAGCCACCGGCATTCGGCCTTACGTCGTGTGCTGAGAAATCTTCTCTGCCGTCCTCGCCAACCTCAGTTGACGCAGCTCCTCCGTCGGTATCTCCTCTTCAAGCAGAAGGAGAGGCGTCGGACCCACCTGTTCCACCCGACCCACTGGATTCAACCGCCTTTTCATCATTCCATTCCTTCCACGACTCATCTTCCATCTTCCTGCCCTCATCGCGTCGGCCCCTCGTGTTACCGGCGAGATCCTCCTCCTTGTGTGCAACTCTTTCCTCCTTCGACGAGAGCTTCTGGAGCAAGCCCAGTTTCTTCCTCGATGTTGTTGTGGTAAGTGCTACCGTTCTGGTTTCCTTCGTCGGAGACCCAATCGGTGGTTGTCCGAACTCGAGTCGCCCTCTCACTGCCGCCTTCGCACCAGCTTCGCCTCCGTCGTATTCTACTTTACCACCCTCGCTTGCTATGCCATCCTCCTTGTTGCCTCTTATAGATCTGCCGTTTTCACTCCGTCTTATTTCGCTGCATGTTGCGTCAAACCCTCATTTGGGTCTCTGGCCTTTACTTCTACCGGATCTGCTGTCGATTTAGATGCGGTCCCCTTCGAATAGTCTCAGGCAGAGGCGAGGACAAATTGCTCATTAAAAGCTATTAAGGGTTTCTTCGGTGAATCAATCGGCCAGTTCTGCTTACTCCATCTCCTAAAAGACGTGCAACATTTCTGGTGACTCCTTATCGTGGGCTTAGCCCAATATGACGATGGTTTTCGTTTGTCTGGCATTTCTTCGGTTACTCACCGTCGCTCCTCCACCCCTTCGGTTCAGCCACCGGTATCATCTGCCTCCACCAACCTACCAACAAGCTCGCTGCTCATTCATCTTGCTCGAGCCTAATCCGCCGGATCTGTTGTTGTCTACGCTACTTCTCCCTATGATCAACCTCGAACAGTTTCGAGGACAAACTGCTTCCAAGCAATCGACCGGTCCTGCTTTATCCGTCTCCCCGAAGACGTGCATCATATCCGGCTTCTCTTTACTGTGGGCTTGGCCCAATATGATGATGCAGTTTGTCTGTCCGGTGTTTCTTCGGTTTCTCATGGTCGCTCCTCCTCTCCTTCGATTCAGCCACCGATACTACCTGTCTCCGCCACCCTTCCCCCCATCATGCTTGCTGCTCAATCATCAAAGCAAAATGTTTGCTCGAGCATAATCCACGGACTCCAAAAACCTCGCCGAGAAGTGTCCTTATCCTGAGCTTATTGCCTGGAAATCTTGTGAAATTCTCTACCGACTTGTCTTCTTGCGTAGCGGTCTGCACGAGAGCAAAAGAGGCAAACGATTTCTTTTATATGAATATCGGAGGTAGGGGTTCTCCTTCAACATCACATTCGAAAGTTTCGAAAGTGACTAAGTTCAAACTCTCCGGCTTTGCCGTGAAGGTTATTTTGACGCATTTGAGGCTTGTCCCAAATTCGATGTCCATCTTCTATGATGATCTATCTACTCCTTGTTGTTTTGCTTTTAATTTGTGTTGTAACAATCTTAGAAGATGTTTAATTCCCTCTATTTGTACTTTGGAAGTTTAAGTTAATGAAGAAAGTGTTGAAAAAAACGAAAAAGATAACCTGAAACAGATCAGAAAATTGATTGGAAATGAAGATTCAGATTCTATTTTCATAACAAAAACATTTTATAAAGTAATCACTTTTTGTTAGTGCATTAAACATAAACAAAAAATTTCAAAATTAAAACAATAGGAAAGCTATTTTTACAACATGGGCAAACTGAATAATTCTAAAAATTATTACATAAAATAAATCGATAATACGAGAAAAATATTGATACAAATATTTGGAAAATAACGAATTCGCAGAGATAAACTCTTTCCTTCCTCACACTAGTTTAGTTTTTAGGCCTTTTTTCTAAGAGAGATGAAGGCAATTTATTTGGCGATTCAACGGTTTCGTCACCATATCTTCTCGTTCTTCTGTCTGAAGACGGTTTAATCCAAAAAGACGACGAAGTGGGACAGGTCTGTGACGGTTCCGTTCGTGGGTCGCACGGGTTATCCATTTCCGTAGTGGGGATCTTTAACCACTACGATGAATCTGCAATTTCGAGGGCCTTTAACTGATGCTACTGGAAATTATATATATTTTGAGAGTCTCATCTTCATAATCCACAAGTCTACTCCTTTGCTTTTTCAATTTTATTTCGATTTCGTTTTTTCAACAAACTATTCACAATGGCTGATAATTTACGACGTGCAATTCAGGATCTCAATCTGGGTGCGGAAGATGAACCGGTTGCAATTCCAGTCGATGTTTGTAATGAGGCTGTTCGTGTGAATCAATTTTTCCTGATGGGAAGACCGTTGATTCCCCATCGATAGAATCTCAGGGCGATTGTTGCAACCCTACCAAGAGTTTGGGGGTCTTGCTGGGTTGGTCTCAGGAAGAATTGTTAATCGCCGAAAATTCTAATTTGTGTTCTCTTCTAAAGATCTAACCAAGGACCATGGGCGTTCAACGACATGATGCTGATCATGCAACGATGGAGTCTGGGAATGGGTGATCTCACGCTCAAATTTGTTCCTTTTTGGGTTCAAATCAAAGGGATCCACTTGCAATTCCTTTCCCAAAATGTGATTAACCATGTTGCCAGAAATATGGGGAAGGTTATGGCAAAGGATTTCAATCCTGAATTTTCTGCAGCAGTTGAATTTGTCAGAGTTCAGATCAAATGGGATGTCAATAAGCCGCTATGCTTTCAGAAGAATTTCCAATTTGCTCCGGGTGTCAATACGTTACTCAAGTTTCGTTACGAATATCTTCGAGGGTTTTGTGAAACTTTTGGAATGCTTTCCCACGACATTGGTGATTGCATTCAACACAATGGCGAACATGATCATGATAACAATGATAGGGATGATGGCGATGACCAGATGGGTAATTGATAACACCGTATTTTTACCTATCTATTATCTATTTTAGAACACTTTAAAAAGTGTTTCACTTGTTTTTATATACTTTTACTATGATATTTTCATATTTGTAGTTCCAAGACTCTTTTCAGGTTCCTTAGGTAAAAACGACGCATATTGGAGAAGATTCAAATTTTGGATATTTTTGGACCGTCAGAAATTTAGCATCGGATGGAGACTTTTTCACCGACTGATCACAACTACATTTGGACACAAAATAGAACGGATAACCACCTTTCATACCCAGTTGGTTTCAAGGCAATCCAAAGGTTAGATCTCACGATACATCAATTTGACTGAAGGCATGTGATGTAGTCTCGCAAGCTAAGCAAGAGAATAACTGAAGTTTCAAAGCTGTAGGCCAACCACCGCGGGTCCAGCACTCCTGAATGCGGCGAAAAACAATTTTTCCCACATGTCTAGGCTCTCCAGCTCTGGCGAATGACCCTTTGGCCGCGTGTCCAAGCCTCGCACCAGTGGTGAAGCAAAAACGGCCCAAGACCATCTATTTCAAAGCCTTATCTATTGATTGTGCAATTCAGAATCTTGATTTTGTTTTGCATGATCGTAGCTGAGTAGTTCTCTTGTTGGGCATATGGGTTTGAAGGGGAGCTTATGGTTCGATTCTTATTAGTTTTTTAGTCTAGGATACCGATTAGGGTTCTTCGTACTATCCTTGTTGTTAATGCGTTGCTTGACTAACCGTCTTAGCAACTGATATTAGGCTTTTTAGAGCCACGAAAGTGCTGTACCTAATCGTTTAACCTAGGATAGACGAGCAAATCCGTCATAAGATTTCGGAAGTATACTTACGGAGGAATTGTGGGCGTAAACGACCTTTGAAAGTATCATTCAGTTCTTGCGCGGGCGGAGTCGAAAGCTACCGTCTGAGTACTGAAGTGAGTAGGTGTGTAGGATTACGGTAGTAGACTACACGCATCGTACGTGTTCCAAGTTCAAGAACCCAAAGACGACAAAAAGTCACTTTAGAAATCTTAGGAATTTCCTCGTAAAAATCGGCCATAAACCCTAGAGAATTCCCGATTGCCCAACGCTTCGTTAATTGATTTACAACTTCGAAATAATTATTTCTTGCTACTGTTCACTTAAATTAGATTTATTTATTTATTCAGTTATTTTAGCTTAGTTTAGTCTCGTTCGCATTCTTATTTTCTTGCTTAGTTTAGTTTAGTCTAGTTTAGTATAGTTTAGATTCCTAGTTTCGAGTTCGTGACAAAACCCTATAAACATATATTGCTCTTAGGTTTATTTACTATACAGTGTTTAACATCTTGCAGAACAGCATTCCCTCCATGACGATCGATACCTCAAGTACTACAACTCACATCTGTGCACTTGCATGCTTTAAGGTTTACAAATTTAAAACCTAAAATTTCGGAGAGGAATCCGATTCGCATCAAGTTTTTGGCACCGTTGCCGGGGAGGCAAATGCTACTTGTTCTGCCACACTTTAGAGGTTAGTAAATCGACTCTAAGACAAACATTTTCTTTTTATTTTTCGTTTTTATTTTTCTTCATTTCAGGCTTTGAAACATGAACTCGCCTCTAGAGCAAGATGACTACTACGAGCATTCTTGTTATCAAGATGATGAATTTGAAACCCCTTGGCTCAACTACCAACCTCGCTCACACCACAGCCACAATAACTCAACTTGCAAAGACCAAGGTGCCATCAACGAACCTTTCTTTGTTAAGGAGAACACAAGACGAAAAAGGATTACATCCACGCTAACGAAATATTCGGATGAATATGATGAGATGTGGATGGTTTCAAACGCCAAGATGAACAGTATTCTTCAAAAACTAAACGAATTTATGCACGAAGATGAAGGGTACTATGTAGTTTCCGCTGCGGTCGCACCTCCTCCACCTGCGGCCAAACCCTCTTCTACCGCGGGCGCACTTTACCAACATGCGGCCAAGCCTCCTTTTGCCGGGGCTGCACCTGCTCCACACGCGGCCAGCCCCTGTTTCTCCATTCCTCCGATTGCTCGTGATCTTGCCACACCTCTTTGAGCAAATCGTTTTCACCTCAGATGCTTCACCACTTCAGATCATGAAGGACCATTCCCCCTTGCATCTTTCAACATGATTCGTTCTTACGGCGTGACGCAAACCTCATACACTTCAACATACAAGCATCCAACACGTTCGCCAAGCACGAACAATGTTGACGAATCATACTTCAAGGAAGCTCCTGATATATCATGGTTTTTACCCCTTTTAAGCAATGATATAAGTCCGTTCTATAGAGTCTTTCTACTATTTTGTAGTGGTTTAGAGTCTTTTACAGGGTTTAGCACGTTTGGAGCATAATTGGAAATATTGGAGCTTTCTGGAGCATTTTGGAGCGAAGCTGAAGTTCATGTAGCTGAGTACCCGATTTGAAGCCTCAGTGTCGATCGATACTGACTAGTATCGGTCGATACTCACTGCAGCAAGACACAAGTCGCGACTTTAAAAGAGTTGAAGAATTTCAAAATTGCCCAGAAGACTTTATTATTTAAAAGAAGCCCCAAAACGTGATTTAGGTTTTTTAATAGGATTTTACAGCCACTTTGATGGCTATGCTTTATTTTACTTTGGTTTTGTGAGAGAGCTTTTGAAGGGAGACAAGTCTGAAACTCTGTTCGTCCGAGAGAAGATTTCGAACCCTCTTGTTACTCTTTCTTATTATTTATTTGAGTATTTATTCAGTCATGTTTATTGCTTCAATTTCCATGTCTGAGTAGATCTCCTGTTAGGTTTAGGGTTCTCATAAAACACTTCTTTGAATGCTAGGTTGATTAGTTGTTAAGGTTCATAATCTGAATTAGTTATTCACCATAGGTTGTTCCCATAGCTAATTCTGGATTGATCACCTAGAACTTAGATCTTAGGATAATTGATTAGGCACGAGAGTGCGATTAATTACCTGATAGAACTTAGGGTGAGCAAAATAACTATTCGCGAAGAGATTTGGTTTAGTTGTTTTGTGAACAAATTAAACTTGAACTAAAAGCTGGTTCAGACTTTAGGATTCGCAAAGAGATTTGGAATTATAGGATTTAGACTTACATAATTCTCGCAACGAGAGTTGGTTAATTATACTTCAGTGAATTGAGTTCAAGAACCGTGCGCAACCTGAACCCTGACTAGTTAATTTATCTGCATTCATTGATTTCCTGAGAAATACTCTGAGCCTATCTTTCTCCAATCAAACTTAGAACCAGTTTAATTTACGTATTGTTTTTAATTACATCTTTTGGTTTAGCTTAATTCAAATCTATCTGATCTATTGTGTGATTTCTTGAGTTCTTGTGTTCGACCCCTACATATACTATAACAACTGCTTTAGTACATATAGGGTATTAATTTGAGCATATCAAATTTGGCGCCGTTGCCGGGAACTCAATTCGCCATTAGATTTTAGCTAAGAATTTCGTCTAAATCGTTGAGTATCGATCGACACCCTAGCTGTAACGCCCCCAAACCGTTCTATGGCCAGAACGCGTGCGTCGACCACAAAGACGGGTCGGGATTGCTACTTGATGACGTACAAAGATGGTCGGCCGAGGTTTTTGAAATGAATTCAATCACCCTGGCCATCCATACCGTGAGGCCATCCCACTGGAACATGGGTTCAGGCTTGCCAACCCTTGCCATGGCCGAGTGTTGGGGCGGTCCGGACTAGACCATAATCATTTATGAACAAAACTCGAATATAAAACAAATTCATACCATATATAATTATTATCGAGTCAAATACGTTACCAAAACAAATATAAGTCTTGGGAGTCTATACTCCAAAAGCTATAATTACTTATATTTGCAACCATATTTTACAAAAAGGCAAGCAAAACCTACACTGGTTCCTAACGTCCAAGCTTCCCGCTAATTCCCTTTCTATGGGTTACCTGTAACAAAAGACAGAATCATGAGTAATCTAGAATTACTCAGTCAGTCCGGGATCTCTATAATTATATCCCAACCCAAACCCCAATCACAAGCAAGGATATCTAATATCCATAAACAAAACAACATCAAGTAAAACGCAGCGGATAAATAACCATTCAACAACAGTCCTAGTCACACTAAGTAACTAGACTCAAAACGTAGCATGCTACTACCACCAATTCCTCATGTCACATGGCGATTCCTAATTTCCCAAGGCAATGTCTCTCCTGCCATTAGACACAAAGTCTAAAATGGCTACATTCCTGTTAGCCCCTCCTCGGACCCTTTACTACACCGTCGTGCAGGCGCGACTGGGTACTAGCCATACCGAACAATTGGGACAATCAAAACATCGCCCTCAACCTCACGTTAGTTAATTATGCAATAACCTCTCGTTAACTGCATACCCTTAACTAACCAAATCGATAATATAACGAGTAAAGCAAATGTCCTACCTCGACAACCATACTCGAAATATTTAACAAAGCAATACTATGCAAGCATAAATTGAACCAACAATACTATGCAAGCATAAACCAAATGAACTTCCGACAGAATTTAAATAACCCCTTAATTTAAATCCTAATTATGTGCTGCCTCACATGACCGAAACTTACAGATTTTCGGATGAACGGTTTAAAGGTTCCCGAAAGCTTTCTCGGCAATCCTAAGGCTCCAACGGTTTCAGCACTTTCTCTTTCTAAAGTTTAGTGATTTTCAAGAATGGGAATGAATAAACTTAAGGTTTGGAACTAAGGTTTATATAGGAGTTTGGTTAAGCACGAGGTGGAACGACCTTCTCTAAAGCGGTGACATGTGTTTCCCCCCAGGACACTAATCTCTCCTTAGCATTCGACACATGGACCAGATCCACCAGAACTTAACACCTCGAGCTAGCCATGCACTTGATCTTATCCATTTCCGTTCTTATCCTCATTTCATGCTTATCCAAAACTCATGCTTATCCAAAACTCATCCTTATCCACAACTTCATCCTTATCCAAACTTCATCCTTATCCAAACTTCATGCTTATCCGTAGCCGCAATTGTTGACCATTCTCGGCCACAAACAAGGGCGGTTACCTAAGCTAGTGATGTGGCCACTCCTCAGCCACAAATCCTAAGGTTGCTTCTTAACAGGTGATGTTGTCGATTCTTAGCCACATATTTCAAGTCTATCCGCGATTTATCCGTCCTCGGCTGAAAATAGTCCGCACGACCGTCGAACAATTTCCCTCGGCCAAAACATTTTTCCCTCGACCAAAAATACTTAATCCTTCCTGATTAAATTTTAGGTCGAGACCAGGGTCATTACATTCTCCCCTCCTTATTAGAATTCGTCCCGAATTCTAGTTGATTAGACGGACCAGCCTGATCAACATCTTCTTCTTCTTCTGTGAAAAACTCAGGATAGTTCTTCCGGAACACAGCTTCGTCTTCCCACGTAACCACTTGACGATTCTGTTTCCCCCAATAAACTTGAATTTGAGGAATCACCTTATTCCTTAATGTTCGATCTCGCCTTTCTCCTATACTTAACGGTCCTTCTGGGTAAGTAAGGTTTGATCCAATTCCTCAACTTCTTGCGTTTCCACTTCCTCAGGATCTCGTATATGCTTCCGCAGCATGGATACATGGAATATAGGATGAAGATGCATGGTCTTGGGTAATGCTACTCGATAGGCCACCTCTCCAACCCTTGCAATTATTTCAAATGGTCCAATTTATCTTGTAGCAAGCTTCCCAGTTTTCCCAAAACGTTCTATTCCTTTTACTGCTGTGGCTTTGAGATATACCATATCTCCCACTGCAAATACTACTTCTCGTCTTTTCTGATCTGCATACTTCTTCTGGCGATCCTGCGCCTTCTTCATGTTTTCTTTTACCCCTTTGATCCTTTCCACTGTCTCATCAATGACCTCTTGTCCCAATGTTTGTTCTCCCCACACTTCCGTTCAACACAATGGTGTTCGGCACGGCCTTCCATAAAGAGCTTCAAATGGAGCCATGCCAATACTAGCATGATAACTGTTGTTGTATGAGAGCTCGATCAATGGTAGATAATCCACCCATGCGTTTGACCAATCTAGGACACACATCCGAATAATGTCCTCCAAAGTCCGGATGGTCCTCTCTGTTTGACCATCTGTCTCTGGGTGATAAGCCGTACTCATAAATACTTTAGTTCCCAAGGCTTGCTGCAACTCCTTCCACAATGCTGCTGTGAACCTGGGATCTCGATCTGATACGATATTTGCTGGTAGTCCATGAAGTGGTACAATCTTACATACATACAATTCAGCTAACCTTGGCGTCTTGTCCTCATCGTGAATAGGTAAAAATGAGCCACTTTGGTTAAGCGATCCACGATTACCCATATCGAATTCTTTTTCCCTTTTGCCATTGGCATCCCAACAATGAAATCCATGGCTATGGATTCCCATTTCCAAGGTGGAATAGGTAAATTTCGTAATAGGCCAGCCAGTACCTGGTGTTCGGTCTTAACTTGTTGACATGTCTGGCACTGCGCCACCCACTGTGCTACTGCTCGCTTCATTCCCGGCCAATGGTAATACCGATTGATGTCTTTGTACATCTTGGTACTCCCAGGGTGAATACTGAGTAAGGTGTGATGCGCTAACCTTAAAATTTCCTTTCGCAGGCCTTCTCTATTAGGAACTGTAATTCTCCCATTAAGTAGCAAGGTTCCCTCCTCAGCTAAGTGATATCCACTATAGTTTCTGCCTCCTTGGCCTCGTACTTCCTCTATAAGTTCCTGTAACTTTTCGTCCTTCCCTTGTTCCTCTTTAATCCTTTGTAATAAACCTGCATGAGTTATTACTTGCATTCCCAATGGTTCAATGGACTCTCCATCTATTTCTGATAAACTCACACTCCTCAGTTCCAGATCCAGCAGCTCCATATCCTTTTCAGTATCCGCTTCCCTCTTCCGGCGACTTAACGCATCTGCTACAACATTTGCCTTTCCAGGGTGGTATTGAATCTTCATATCGTAATCAGCAATAATCTCCATCCATCGCCTTTGTCTCAAATTCAAATCTGGCTGCCTGAACAAGTATTTAAGACTTTGGTGGTCCGTAAATACCTGAATCGACTCACCATACAAGTAGGATCTCCATATCCTAAGCGCAAATACTACGGCAGTCATCTCAAGGTCGTGAGTGGGGTAGTTCTCTTCGTGTTTCCTGAGTTGTCTTGATGCATAGGCGATAACCTTCTCGTCTTGCATTAACACACATCCTAAACCAACTCGGGAAGCATCAGTATATACCGTGTATGGCCGTCCCGACTCTGGTAAGGCCAATACAGGTGCAGTGGTTAATGCCTCCTTTAACCTACTGAATGCCTCCTCCGTGTCTTCTTTCCAAATGAACGGAACTCCTTTTCCGGTCAATCGTGTCAAGGGCTTTGCAATGGAGGAAAACCCTTGAACAAATATCCGGTAATATCCCGCTAAATCGAGAAAACTTCGTACCTCTGACACTGATGTAGGTCGTGGCCATTCCTGAATTGCCATGACCTTTTCTGGGTCTGCGGATACTCCTTGCGCTGACACACGATGTCTAAGAAATCCTATCTCTTCCTTCCAGAATCGGCATTTACTAAACCTAGCAAATAACCTTTGGTTCCTCAAGCGTTCTAAGACCTTTCGAAGATGCTCTTCATGATCTTCTTTACTTCGGGAATATATGAGAATATCATCTATAAAGATTATCACGAACCTATCGAGATAATCCTGGAATACCTCGTTCATGAGTCGCATGAATGCCGCCGGGGTGTTGGTGAGTCCAAACGGCATCACTACGAACTCATACTGTCCATATCTTGTTCGAAACGCCGTCTTCATGACGTCTGGCTCCAAAATCGGGATCTGATGATATCCAGAGGGTAGGTCGATCTTGGAAAACCACCTAGCCCCTCGCAGTTGATCCAACAATTCATCAATTCTCGGTAACGGATACCTATCCTTGATCGTGAGATTGTTGATTCCTCGGTAATCAATACATAATCTCATGCTTCCGTCCTTCTTCTTCACAAACAATACCGGGGATCCCCAAGGTGAAGAACTTGGTCGAAAAAACCCTTTGTCCAACAAATCCTCCAACTGTTGCTTTAACTCAGAAAGTTCAGCTGGGGCCATTCTATAAGGTGCCTTCGCTATCGGTGCCGCTCCTGGCTCAAGGTTGATTGAGAAGGGATTGTTCCTAGGCGGAGGCAATCCTTCCAACGGCTCAAAGACATCCACAAAATCTCGCACAACCGGAATGTCTTCAACCTTCTGCTCTTCTTCCGTCTTATTTCCAACAATGGTTAGGGTAACCAAGTATCCTTCCCCCTCCTTTAACTCCTTCCCTATCCTCATAGCCGATACAAATGATACAACCGAACTTGGGTTGATCCCATGATAAGCCATCAACGGTTTCCCTTCAAAGGTAACTCTACCTCTTCCACAATCCAAGTGAGCTTGGTAACTTGACAGCCACTCCATCCCTAGGATGACTTCATACCGTTCTAAAGGAACTACTAGGAAGTTAGCCACAAAGATCTCCTCTAGAATCTCTATGGGTACTTCTAATACTAAACTTTCGGCTTTTAGGGTCTGGTTTCCTGGGGTTCGCACAGAAACATTCACCCTCTCAACCACAAACGTTCCCTCAAACCTAGAGGCAACCTCGGGAGTTACAAAACTATTGGTCGCTCCCGAGTCAAACAATACGTGTGTGGGGCTTTCACCAACACGCAAGGTTCCTTATTATCCATTCCATGCATGCATAATACTATCTAGTAAACATGCAAGCAATAACACACAAAAACACTAAAAACAAAAAGTTAAATCCCAAGCGTACCTGTTATGGGACCCTTCGAAGTTCCTGCTTGCTCGGTTTTACTTAAATCTAAAGCATTAACTGATACGCACTCAAACCCGTCTCACACAAATCGGAGGTCGATGGTCGAGAGTTTGGGTCGAGAGGGTTGTGTTGAAGAAGCTGGACTAAGGTCTCTCTCTTCTGCCAACGGGATAAGATGGATGGTGTTGGTGGGGTGATGAGAACCAAAAGAGAGGCGATGGTCTCTTGATATTTCAAGGGGTTTCCCTAAAAATCGGACTCACTCACGATCTAGAGAGAAGAAACATTTTTATGAAGAACAATAACTTGAAAAGAAAATCCTTATTGTCTGCGTGCCGTCAAAAGAAAAAGCCTTATGGTTTTTAAAGAAGACACACGCCCAAAAGAAAAGGAAAGAAAGCGACAAAGAAATAACAAGACGGGTCCTTAACAATTTAGGCCCGTTTACAAAAGAAATAAAATACTAAGAAAAATAGAAGTGAGGCCTCGTGTATTTGGTCTTCATGGGCTTACAGAGAGTCATTAATTGGGCCAATAATATTGCAAGTTGTTTGGCCTCGGTAAAAACCCATCTTCGTAAAACCTAGTGGGATAAAAACGAAGGTTGGAAAAAGAGCACCAAACGACTTACAAACCCAACTAATGACCTTCCTTGGGCCTAAGTCGTCTCTGGTGAAGTGAAATCGACCTTAGATAAGTGGGCCACGAACCTGGGCTTGATGAGTGGCCACTTAGTGTTATCGGCCAGCAAAGGATCCTGCCGATATGTCTTCAGTGTTTGGACGTTGTGGTCCGAATGGTGAGGAGTCTTGGGCTGATCTCTAGTGTTATGGAAACTAGACTCCAAGAGCTTCAAATCCATATGTGTATCACCTTCTAGATCGTCCTGGATCATGAGTGGATCCTGCTTGAAAGAATCGGCCCAATAACTGCTCTCTAACGGGCTTAGCGGCCTAGTGTCCGTCTTGAAGAAACCTTCTGATCCGAACTGGTCCATGAACATGTTGAACTTCTTTTCCATGTCCCTGCTCCTGGTTCTAGTAATGGGTCCACTTGGCACTAGTGGTGCTTGTATGACTTGGGTCGTGGACTCGATGTCCTCATCACTCCCTCCCTCTTCATGAGGTTTTGACCCCAAAACGTCATCACCTGCATCAAAACGAGCTAAGTCAGAAACATTGAATGTAGCAGACACCTTAAGCTCACCTGGGAGTTCTAGCTTGTTGGCGTTGTCATTGATTTTCTCCAAGATTTTGAATGGGCCGTCTCCGCGAGGTGATAGCTTCGATTTGCGTTGGTCTGGGAATCGCTCCGGTCACATGTGTAACCACAACCATTCTCCAACTTCAAAAGACACGTGCTTCCTGCCCTTGTTGGCATTCTTCACACGTTGGGCATTGGTCCTTTCGAGCTGATCTTTGACCGATTGGTGTAGCTTCGTCACATCCTCGGCCTTCTTGACTCTGTCGAGGTTTAAGAACTCCGTTTGAGGTAGAGGCTTAAGATCCAATGGCGTCTGTGGATTAAATCCATATGCCACCTGAAAAGGAGACAAATGAGTAGCACTATGGACAGCTCTATTATAAGCAAACTCGACCAAAGGTAAAGCTTCAAGCCAAGTTTTAAGATTTCTCCCTATTGTTGCTCGAAGCAACGTTCCAAGTGTTCGGTTAACGACTTCAGTTTGGCCATCGGTTTGTGGATGGCATGTCGTGGAGAAGAGCAGCTTGGTTCCTAGCTTCTTCCAGAGGGTTCTCCAAAAGTGGCTCAGGAACTTGGTGTAGCGATACGAGACGATCGTCCTAGGTACTCCATGTAGTCGGACAATCTCCATGAAAAAGAGGTCCGCGGTTTGTATGGCATCGTTTGTCTTGGCACATGGAATGAAGTGTGCCATCTTCGAGAACCGATCCACCACGACAAAGATGGAGTCCTTGTGTCTGATCGTGGAGAAGATGCAGCTTGGTTCATAGCTTCTTCCAGAGGGTTCTCCAAAAGTGGCTCAGGAACTTGGTGTCGCGATCCGAGACGATCGTCCTAGGTACTCCATGTAGTCAGACAATCTCCTTGAAAAAGAGGTCCGCGGTTTGTATGGCATCGTTTGTCTTGGCACATGGAATGAAGTGTGCCATATTCGAGAACCGATCCACCACGACAAAGATGGAGTCCTTGTGTCTGATCTTAGGCAAACCTAGCACAAAGTCCATAAAAATATCAATCCATGGTAAAGTGGGAATCGGTAAAGGAAGATACAAACCGCGCGGGTGA
This sequence comes from Eutrema japonicum, assembly GCA_030161315.1. Lineage (NCBI taxonomy): Eukaryota > Viridiplantae > Streptophyta > Magnoliopsida > Brassicales > Brassicaceae > Eutrema > Eutrema japonicum. The sequence continues at coordinate 16,715,102 of BSQW01000012.1, read as the reverse complement.
ACCCGAGACTTTGCTTTCTTGCAAGTGATACATCTTGCACAGAAAGTTTCAACCGACTTCTTAAGGTGTGGCCAAAAGAAGTGCTCCTCAGCATGGCAAGAGTTTTCTCAACGCCAAAATGACCCATGAGGCCTCCTCCATGAGCTTCTCGGAGTATAAGATCTCTTAACGAACATTGCGGGATGCATAGGCGTTTATCTTTAAAAAGATAGCCGTCATGGACATAGTAAGAAACATGGGCTCCCTTTCCATGGTTCTTGTATATCTCTGCAAAATCAACATCAGATTCATATAATGGAATAATCATTTCAAATCCAAGAACCTTGGCTTCCATGGTCAATATTAGCGAATATCTCCGAGATAAGGCATCGGCCACCACATTATCGTTTCCCTTCTTGTACTTGATCACATAGGGGAAAGTCTCTATAAACTCCAGCCACTTAGCATGCCTTCTCTTGAGGTTAGTCTGACACATAAGATGTTTCAAAATCTCATGGTCCGTGTGGATGACACACTCTCTCGCGAGTAGGTAATGCTGCCATGTCTCCATTGCTAGGACTAAGGCGTAGAGCTCCTTGTCATATGTAGGATAGTTGAGCGTGGCGCCACTTAGTTTCTCACTGAAGTAAGCAACATGTTTGCCTCCTTGAGTAAGCACATCACCGATCCCTAAACCTGAGGCATCACACTCAATTTCAAACGTTTTAGAGAAATCGGGTAAAGTTAAAACGGGAGCATGAGTCAAACGATCCTTTAGGCCTTTGAAGGCCACGTCCTTCTTGATGATGGCAGTGAGAGGTGCAGCAAGAGTGCTGAAGTCCTTCACGAACCGTCGGTAAAAGCTAGCCAACACATGAAAGCTTCGGACTTGGCTAATGGTCGTTGGCGTGGGCCATTCTTGGATGGCTTGGACCTTCTCCTGGTCCACTCTAAGTCCCTGTGAACTCACAACAAAGCCTAAAAACACAAGCTCATTAGCGCAAAATGTGCACTTCTTCAAGTTGGCGTAAAGACCATCTCGTTGAAGCGTCTTAAGAATTTGTTCTAAATGAGATAAATGTTCAGCTAGAGTTCGACTATAAATGAGAATATCATCGAAGTATACCACTACAAACTTACTAATGTAGGGTCTAAGAACCTCATTCATGAGTCGCATGAAGGTACTTGGCGCGTTAGTTAGCCCAAAAGGCATAACTAGCCATTCGTAGAGGCCTTGCTTCGTCTTGAATGCCGTCTTCCATTCGTCACCTTCTCTCATTCGCACTTGATGGTATCCACTCCTGAGATCAATCTTGGAAAATAACCTCAGTATAAGATGTCGGTATTTGATCATTATGTTGTTGATCACGCGACAATCCACGCACATCCTCCACATCCCATCCTTCTTTGGCACCAAAAGGACTGGAACGGCACATGGACTAAGGCTCTCACGAACATAGCCCTTGTCCATAAGTTCCCTCACTTGCTTCTCTAGTTCCTTGTCTTCTTCCGGATTAACGCGATATGCGGCTCGATTGGGTAATGGGGCTCTGGGCACAAAATCGATATGGTGGTCTATTCCTCTTATGGGAGGTAATCCATGAGGTATCTCATCAGGAAACACATCAGCAAATCGGTCCAAGAGTTGAGTAACTTCAGTAGGAAGCTGTTGCTCCAACGCACTAGATCCTGCACTTAAAGTCTCCTTAAAGATCATTAGTAATACCGGTTCCTTGCAAGTGATTGCCTTAGAAATATAATTGGGCTTGATAAACAAGTTGTTCCTGGTTGATGCATCTTTTTCTTTTAACATTTTAACATGTAATTCGTGTACTTGAGTAGGTGTAAGAGGTGTTAAATTATACTTCTTTTTATCATGCACAAACGAATACATGTTACTTCGGCCATGGTGAATGGCGCCCTTGTCAAACTGCCAAGGTCTACTAAGAAGAAGATGGCCAGCTTGCATAGGAACAACATCACACACAACTTCATCCGAGTACTTGCCCACATTGAATGGTACAAACACTTGGTCCGTTATGCGTAATTCAACCTTATCATTTAACCATCTTAACTTATATGGGTGAGGGTGTTTAGTGCGTTCTAGGCAGAGCTTATTGACCATGTAGTCACTCGCTACATTGGTACACGACCCTCCATCAATTACCAAATTACATACCTTACCTCGCATGGAACATCTTGTATGAAAGATGTTGTCTCTTTGGGATGTCTCGTCAGGATGAAACGTGAGGTTCAATGCTCGTCTTATGACCAGAGACTTATAATATTCAGCCTCACAATCTACTTCTTCAGTGGCTGCTTCGGTCATTTGCACATCGTACTCATCTTGAGACCCGTACTCACCCGAATCCAACATGATCATAACTCGGGGATTTGGGCATTCTCTAGCCATGTGTCCTCTGCCCTTGCACTTGAAACATGTTATGTCACGAGTTCTAGAAGTGCTTGGGTTAGAAAACTTACCTTGATTAGGCTCTGGGGCCTTCGAAGTGAACCTAGGGTCGATTTCGACCGACTTGCCCTTCTCCGCGGCCTTAGATGGAAAGCTGTTTGGAGGTTGGGACTTGGCTCGGTTCTGGTCCCATGTTTGGTTACTCCATGTCCTTCCAGTAGCATAGGACTTCTTCTTCAAGTGTTGCTCAGCTTGAATGGCATGGTGTAAGATGTCCTTCAAGTCGTGGTATGGAAGCTTCTCCACTTTGTGACTTAGCCGTTCGTTGAGTCCGTCTAAGAACTGAGCCGTGAGGGTCTCGGTGTCTTCATCCAACTCCAAACGGTTTCTAAGATGTTCAAACTCTTCAAAGTATTCTTCCACGCTCCTGGTTCCTTGGGATAATTTTCGGAACCTCTTTTGAAGATCTCGATGATAATAGCTCGGAACATATCGCTTCTTCATGAGCTGTCTCATCTCTCGCCAAGTACTGACCTGAGGTGAATGGCTACTTCTTCTGTCAGCTACCTCACGATCCCACCATGAGAGAGCATGGTCAGTGAGTTAAGCAACGGCCAAAGCCAGCCTTCTTTGCTCGTTGTAGTCGTAGTACGGGAATATATGCTCCATGCGTTTCTCCCACTTCAAATAAGCCTCGGGATCAACTCTTCCAGCAAACGTAGGTGCCTTAAGCTTCATGTCCTGGGAGTGTTGGTGCCTTGGGAGGTCACCTTCTGCCTCTTCAAAGACGCCTTGCCTCGGTCCTCTTCTCCTTACACACGGCTGTTCCTCTATTTTAACATCGTCTAGGTCTTCGCCTAGGTTGTTGGCTAGTCATGGTGCTCTTGGTTGAGGATTGTTGTTGGCTTGAGGCTGCTCCATATGATCAAGCCTTTGGACTACTCTCTGGAGCTGCTGTTGCATAGCCGTGATGGCTTGCATGAGAATGGCATTAGGATCTTGCGGTACACCATTGTTTTCCATTGTTTCTCCTTGCAAAAAAACAATTCACAAAGTGTATCAATGGAGCTCAAAAAAAAAAAAAAAAAAAAAAAAAAATCGACAAAGACAAGTCACAAGGTAAAAAAACATTTCTTAAATCTAAAAGGAAAAATTCTAAAACTAAAGCAATCTCCCCTTTTTTTTTTGACTAACTTAACAAAAAAAGAAAATAGCTAAAATCGATAACTCTAATATATGGTTCTTTTTTTTTTTTTTTTGACTATTATTCTAAAAAGAACAATTAAAATTCGACTAACTAAGGATATGCTACGTTTCTTTTTTTTTTTTTTTGAATCTAGCAACCTAACAAGAACAAAACAAATACAGAAAATTAAAAGATGATAAGGGAACGTTTACACCTTAGATTCAGGAGCTTTTGAAGCTCTGATACCAAAATGATACGCACTCAAACCCGTCTCACACAAACCGGAGGTCGATGGTCGAGAGTTTGGGTCGAGAGGGTTGTGTTGAAGAAGCTGGACTAAGGTCTCTCTCTTCTGGCAACGGGATAAGATGGATGGTGTTGGTGGGGCGATGAGAACCACAAGAGAGGCGACGGTCTCTTGATACTTCAAGGGGTTTCCCTAAGAATCAGACTCACTCACGATCTAGAGAGAAGAAACGTTTTTGTGAAGAACAAAAACTTGAAAAGAAAATCCTTATTGTCTGCGTGCCGTCAAAAGACAAAGCCTTAGGGTTTTTAAAGAAGACAAACGCCCAAAAGAAAAGGAAAGAAAGCGACAAAGAAATAACAAGACGGGTCCTTAACAATTTAGGCCCGTTTACAAAAGAAATAAAATACTAAGAAAAATAGAAGTGAGGCCTCGTGTATTTGGTCTTCATGGGCTTACAGAGAGTCATTAATTGGGCCAATAATATTGCAAGCCGTTTGGCCTCGGTAAAAACCCATCTTCGCAAAACCTAGTGGAATAAAAACGAAGGTTGGGAAAAGAGCACCGAACGACTTACAAACCCAACTAATGACCTTCCTTGGGCCTAAGTCGTGTCTGGTGAAGTGAAATCGACCTTAGATAAGTGGGCCACGAACCTGGGCTTGATGAGTGTCCACTTAGTGTTATCGGCCAGCAAAGGATCCAACCGATATGTCTTCAGTGTTTGGACGTTGTGGTCCGAATGGTGAGGAGTCATGGGCTGATCTCTAGTGTTCTGGAAACTAGACTCCAAGAGCTTCAAATCCATATGTGGATCACCTTCTAGATCGTCCTGGATCATGAGTGGATCCTGCTTGAAAGAATCGGCCCAATAACTGCTCGCTAACGGGCTTAGCGGCCTAGTGTCCGTCTTGAAGAAACCTTCTGATCCGAACTGGTCCATGAACATGTTGAACTTCTTTTCCATGTCCCTGCTCCTGGTTCTAGTCACTGGTCCACTTGGCACTAGTGGTGCTTGTATGACTTGGGTCGTGGACTCGATGTCCTCATCGCTCCCTCCCTCTTCATGAGGTTTTGACCCCAAAACGTCATCACCTGGATCAAAACGAGCTAAGTCAGAAACATTGAATGTAGCAGACACCTTAAGCTCACCTGGGAGTTCTAGCTTGTAGGCGTTGTCATTGATTTTCTCCAAGATTTTGAATGGGCCGTCTCCGCGAGGTGATAGCTTCGATTTGCGTTGGTCTGGGAATCGCTCCGGTCACATGTGTAACCACAACCATTCTACAACTTCAAAAGACACATGCTTCCTGCCCTTGTTGGCATTCTTCACACGTTGGGCATTGGTCCTTTCGAGCTGATCTTTGACCGATTGGTGTAGCTTCGTCACATCCTCGGCATTCTTGACTCTGTCTAGGTTTAAGAACTCCGTTTGAGGTAGAGGCTTAAGATCCAATGGCGTCTGTGGATTAAATCCATATGCCACCTGAAAAGGAGACAAATGAGTAGCACTATGGACAGCTCTATTTTAAGCAAACTCGACAAAAGGTAAAGCTTCAAGCCAAGTTTTAAGATTTCTCCCTATTGTTGCTCGAAGCAACGTTCCAAGTGTTCGGTTAACGACTTCAGTTTGGCCATCGGTTTGTGGATGGAAGGTCGTGGAGAAGAGCAGCTTGGTTCCTAGCTTCTTCCAGAGGGTTCTCCAAAAGTGGCTCAGGAACTTGGTGTCGCGATCCGAGACGATCGTCCTAGGTACTCCATGTAGTCGGACAATCTCCTTGAAAAAGAGGTCCGCGGTTTGTATGGCATCGTTTGTCTTGGCACATGGAATGACGTGTGCCATCTTCGAGAACCGATCCACCACGACAAAGATGGAGTCCTTGTGTCTGATCGTGGAGAAGATGCATCTTGGTTCCTAGCTTCTTCCAGAGGGTTCTCCAAAAGTGGCTCCGGAACTTGGTGTCGCGATCCGAGACGATCGTCCTAGGTACTCCATGTAGTCAGACAATCTCCTTGAAAAAGAGGTCCGCGGTTTGTATGGCATCGTTTGTCTTGGCACATGGAATGAAGTGTGCCATCTTCGAGAACCGATCCACCATGACAAAGATGGAGTCCTTGTGTCTGATCTTAGGCAAACCTAGCACAAAGTCCATAAAAATATCAATCCATGGTAAAGTAGGAATCGGTAAAGGAAGATACAAACCGTGCGGGTGAACCTGAGACTTTGCTTTCTTGCAAGTGATACATCTTGCACAGAAAGTTTCGACCGACTTCTTAAGGTGTGGCCAAAAGAAGTGCTCCTCAGCATGGCAAGAGTTTTCTCAACGCCAAAATGACCCATGAGGCCTCCTCCATGAGCTTCTCGGAGTATAAGCTCTCTTAACGAACATTGCGGGATGCATAGGCGTTTATCTTTAAAAAGATAGCCGTCATGGACATAGTAAGAAACGTGGGCTCCATTTCCATGGTTCTTGTATATCTCTGTAAAATCAACATCAGATTCATATAATGGAATAATCATTTCAAATCCAAGAACCTTGGCTTCCATGGTCAATATTAGCGCATATCTCCGAGATAGGGCATCGGCCACCACATTATCGTTTCCCTTCTTGTACTTGATCACATAGGGGAAAGTCTCTATAAACTCCAGCCACTTAGCATGCCTTCTCTTGAGGTTAGTCTGACACCTAAGATGTTTCAAAGTCTCATGGTCCGTGTGGATGACACACTCTCTCGCGAGTAGGTAATGCTGCCATGTCTCCATTGCTCGGACTAAGGCGTAGAGCTCCTTGTCATATGTAGGATAGTTGAGCGTGGCGCCACTTAGTTTCTCACTGAAGTAAGCAACAGGTTTGCCTCCTTGAGTAAGCACAGCACCGATCCCTAAACCTGAGGCATCACACTCAATTTTAAACGTTTTAGAGAAATCGGGTAAAGTTAAAACGGGAGCATGAGTCAAACGATCCTTTAGGCCTTTGAAGGCCACGTCCTTCTTGATGATGGCAGTGAGAGGTGCAACAAGAGTGCTGAAGTCCTTCACGAACCGTCGGTAAAAGCTAGCCAACCCGTTAAAGCTTCGGACTTGGCTAATGGTCGTTGGCGTGGGCCATTCTTGGATGGCTTGGACCTTCTCCTGGTCCACTCTAAGTCCCTGTGAACTCACAACAAAGCCTAAAAACACAAGCTCATTAGCGCAAAATGTGCATTTCTTCAAGTTGGCGTAAAGACCATCTCGTTGAAGCGTCTTAAGAATTTGTTCTAAATGAGATAAATGTTCAGCTAGAGTTCGACTATAAATGAGAATATCATCGAAGTATACCACTACAAACTTACTAATGTAGGGTCTAAGAACCTCATTCATGAGTCGCATGAAGGTACTTGGCGAGTTAGTTAGCCCGAAAGGCATAACTAGCCATTCGTAGAGGCCTTGCTTCGTCTTGAAGGCCGTCTTCCATTCGTCACCTTCTCTCATTCGCACTTGATGGTATCCACTCATGAGATCAATCTTGGAAAATAACCTCAGTATTAGATGTCGGTATTTGATCGTTATGTTGTTGATCACGCGACAATCCACGCACATCCTCCACGTCCCATCCTTCTTTGGCACCAAAAGGACTGGAACGGCACATGGACTAAGGCTCTCACAAACATAGCCCTTGTCCATAAGTTCCCTCACTTGCTTCTCTAGTTCCTTGGCTTCTTCCGGATTAACGCGATATGCGGCTCGATTGGGTAATGGGGCTCCGAGCACTAAATCGATATGGTGCTCTATTCCTCTTATGGGAGGTAATCCAGGAGGTATCTCATCAGGAAACACATCAGCAAATCGGTCCAAGAGTTGAGTAACTTCAGTAGGAAGCTGTTGCTCCAACGCACTAGAACCTGCACTTAAAGTCTCCTTAAAGATCATTAGTAATACCGGTTCCTTGCAAGTGATTGCCTTAGAAATATAATTGGGCTTGATAAACAAGTTGTTCATGGTTGATGCATCTTTTTCTTTTAACATTTTAACATGTAATTCGTGTACTTGAGTAGGTGTAAGAGGTGTTAAATTATACTTCTTTTTATCATGCACAAACGAATACATGTTACTTCGGCCATGGTGAATGGCGTCCTTGTCAAACTGCAAAGGTCTACCAAGAAGAAGATGGCCAGCTTGCATAGGAACAACATCACACACAACTTCATCCGAGTACTTGCCCACATTGAATGGTACAAGCACTTGGTCCGTTATGCGTAATTCAACCTTATCATTTAACCATCTTAACTTATATGGGTGAGGGTGTTTAGTGCGTTCTAGGCAGAGCTTATTGACCATGTAGTCACTCGCTACATTGGTACACGACCCTCCATCAATTACCAAATTACATACATTACCTCGCATGGAACATCTTGTATGAAAGATGTTGTCTCTTTGGGCTGTCTCGTCAGGATGAAACGTGAGGTTCAATGCTCGTCTTATGACCAGAGACTCATAATATTCAGCCTCACAGTCTACTTCTTCAGTGGCTGCTTCGGTCATTTGCACATCGTCCTCATCTTGAGACTCGTACTCACCCGAATCCAACATGATCATAACTCGGGGATTTGGGCATTCTCTAGCCATGTGTCCTCTGCCCTTGCACTTTAAACATGTTATGTCACGAGTTCTAGAAGTGCTTGGGTTAGAAAACTTACCTTGATTAGGCTCAGGGGCCTTCGAAGTGAACCTAGGGTCGATTTCGACCGACTTGCCCTTCTCTGCGGCCTTAGATGGAAAGCTGGTGGAGGTTGGGACTTGGCTCGGTTCTGGGCCCATGTTTGGTTACTCCATGTCCTTCCAGTAGCATAGGACTTCTTCTTCAAGTGTTGCTCAGCTTGAATGGCATGGTGTAAGATGTCCTTCAAGTCGTGGTATGGAAGCATCTCCACTTTGTGACTTAGCCGTTCGTTGAGTCCGTCTAAGAACTGAGCCGTGAGGGTCTCGGTGTCTTCATCCAGCTCCAAACGGTTTCTAAGATGTTCAAACTCTTCAAAGTATTCTTCCACGCTCCTGGTTCCTTGGGATAATTTTGGGAACCTCTTTTGAAGATCTCGATGATAATAGCTCGGAACATATCGCTTCTTCATGAGCTGTCTCATCTCTCGCCAAGTGCTGACCTGAGGTGAATGGCTCCTTCTTCTGTCAGCTACCTCAAGATACCACCATGAGAGAGTATGGTCAGTGAGTTGAGCAACGAACAAAGCCAGCCTTCTTTGCTCGTTGTAATCGTAGTACGGGAAGATATGCTCCATGCGTTGCTCCCACTTCAAATAAGCCTCGGGATCAACTCTTCCAGCAAATGTAGGTGCCTTAAGCTTCATGTCCTGGGAGTGTTGGTGCCTTGGGAGGTCACCTTCTGCCTCTTCAAAGACGTCTTGCCTCGGTCCTCTTCTCCTTACACGCGGCTGTTCCTCTATTTTAACATCGTCTAGGTCTTCGCCTAGGTTGTTGGCTCGTCATGGTTCTCTTGGTTGAGGATTGTTGTTGGCTTGAGGCTGCTCCATATGATCAAGCCTTTGGGCTACTCTCTGGAGCTGCTGTTGCATAGCCGTGATGGCTTGCATGAGAATGGCATTAGGATCTTGCGGTACACCATTGTTTTCCATTGTTTCTCCTTGCAAAAAAACAATTCACAAAGTGTATCAATGGAGTTCAAAAAAAAAAAAAAAAAAAATCGACAAAGACAAGTCACAAGGTAAAAAAAATTTCTTAAATCTAAAAGGAAAAATTCTAAAACTAAAGCAATCTCCCTTTTTTTTTTGACTAACTTAACAAAAAAAGAAAATAGCTAAAATCGATAACTCTAATATATGGTTCTTTTCTATTTTTTTTTTTGACTAAAATTCTAAAAAGAACAATTAAAATTCGACTAACTAAGGATATGCTAAGTTTCTTTTTTTTTTTTTTTGAATCTAGCAACCTAACAAGAACAAAACAAATACAAAAAATTAAAAGATGATAAGGGAACGTTTACACCTTAGATTCAGGAGCTTTTGAAGCTCTGATACCAAAATGATACGCACTCAAACCCGTCTCACACAAACCGGAGGTCGATGGTCGAGAGTTTGGGTCGAGATGGTTGTGTTGAAGAAGCTGGACTAAGGTCTCTCTCTTCTGGCAACGGGATAGGATGGATGGTGTTGGTGGGGCGATGAGAACCACAAGAGAGGCGACGGTCTCTTGATACTTCAAGGGGTTTCCCTAAGAATCGGACTCACTCACGATCTAGAGAGAAGAAACGTTTTTGTGAAGAACAAAAACTTGAAAAGAAAATCCTTATTGTCTGCGTGCCGTCAAAAGACAAAGCCTTAGGGTTTTTAAAGAAGACAAACGTCCAAAATAAAAGGAAAGAAAGCGACAAAGAAATAACAAGACGGGTCCTTAACAATTTAGGCCCGTTTACAAAAGAAATAAAATACTAAGAAAAATAGAAGTGAGGCCTCGTGTATTTGGTCTTCATGGGCTTACAGAGAGTCATTAATTGGGCCAATAATATTGCAAGCCGTTTGGCCTCGGTAAAAACCCATCTTCGCAAAACCTAGTGGGATAAAAACGAAGGTTGGAAAAAGAGCACCAAACGACTTACAAACCCAACTAATGACCTTCCTTGGGCTTAAGTCGTCTCTGGTGAAGTGAAATCGACCTTAGATAAGTGGGCCACGAATATGGGCTTGATGAGTGGCCACTTAGTGTTATCGGGCAGCTAAGGATCCAGCCGATATGTCTTCAGTGTTTGGACGTTGTGGTCCGAATGGTGAGGAGTCTTGGGCTGATCTCTAGTGTTCTGGAAACTAGACTCCAAGAGCTTCAAATAAATATGTGGATCACCTTCTGGATCGTCCTGTATCATGAGTGGATCCTGCTTGAAAGAATCGGCCCAATAACTGCTCGCTAACGGGTTTAGCGGCCTAGTGTCCGTCTTGAAGAAACCTTCTGATCCGAGCTGGTCCATGAACATGTTGAACTTCTTTTCCATGTCCCTGCTCCTGGTTCTATTCACTGGTCCACTTGGCACTAGTGGTGCTTGTATGACTTGGGTCGTTGACTCGATGTCCTCATCATTAACTCTGGCCCCTGTGGCCTGATTCTTAGACGTGGACTCATTAGCTGGACGGCTCGGCGGTGGGTGATTGACTGTCTTGCCTGGTCTTTCCTGGTTTTGGGATCTTTAGTCGGACACTCATTCGCATAATGCCCCTTCTCATGGCATGTATAGCACGTAACATTCGGATGAGCCTGTGGTCGTTTTGATGGCAACCCACTTAGACAATTCCGTGCAAAGTGTCCAGGTTGGTTACACATGAAACACAAAGACTCCGACTCCCTTTTTCCTCCCTTCTGTTCAACCTCTCGATTCCCTTGACCGATTCCTGGGCTGTCCTTGCCCACCAAATTGTCTCTGCTTCGGTACTTGACTTACTTCTGCACTACCTTCTTCCATCTTTTCATCCCTTAGTCCTTCTTCCACATTCACATCTCTTTCTACCATCTCATAATAGTTTCTAAACTCTACTACTTGAAGTCGACAACGAATTTGCGCTCGCAATCCTCGAAGAAACTTCCGGATCACGAGAAGTTCATCTCCTTGTCCATAGTTAGTGTACTTCCTTAGCCGTGCAAACTCAACTTCATAAGCTCGAACGCTTTTCCCTCCTTGCCTCAAGGCTAGAAACTGGTTCTCTAGGCGATCTCTTTCCTCTGGTGAAAAATATTTCCTTTCAAACTCTCGACGAAAATCTAACCACGTAGGTATTTCAAAGAACTTTCTCTCCATATTTGCCCACCAACTTAAAGCATCCCTCTCTAATTAGTGAACCGCGATTTCTTTCTTGTAACTTTCCGGGCATCGAGTTGCGGCAAAGTTCCTTTCCATGTTCTGTAGCCAAGCATCTGCTTCATAAGGGTTTGCATCTCCATAGAACTTCCCCATACCCATATTCTTCTTCATCATTACCATCTTCAGGAAATCTGGAGGTGGAGTTGATCCCAACTGTGCGTTAGCCATAGCATGATGTTGTTGCTTCGTGTGCTCCATCATATCATAAAGTAATCTCATCATCGGGCCAGCCTCCTGCGTTGTCGGCCCTGGTTCCTGTTCTGGTACAACTCTTGGTGAGTTTCGCCTTGGATAATGTCGAGGGTTCCGATCCTCCTGTGATCCCTCCTCACTTTTGAACGAATTCCTCGACTCTTGTGGTGCATTAACTGGATTTCCATGCACCACAGAAACATACATCGGTCTTGCTGGAGAGCCTTCACCATGCTCTCGTGACTGACACTCTTCCTGCCTTACATCATTTGTCCTCGAAATGCGATCTTGCCTTCCGTTCAAGGATTCCAACGAGAGAGATAAGTCTAATCCCGCAGCCCCCAGCTCTACTGCTATTGCAGCAGCCGTTCCACTTGGACCAGCATCATCCCGATACCCAAAATTCTCGTTCCTCTGACCAGGCAACAATCCCCACGACCGGTCTCCACTTTCTCCTTGTCCTGACATACTGCATCGAAAACTGGGTGAATCCTAAACCCATATACCTAATAGCATTGGACGACCAGTTTAACCTAATTGCCTTTTTGCGACCATTTTGACTAGATAAAACGTTTGAAAAAGCGTATGTCCTATAAGCATGATCATGAACCATGTTCTGATACCAAACTTGTAACGCCCCCAAACCGTTCTATGGCCAGGACGCGTGTCTCGACCACAAAGACGGGTCGGGATTGCTACTTGATGACGCACACAGATGGTCGGCCGAGGTTTTTGAAATGAATTCAATCACCCTGGCCATCCATACCGTGAGGCCATCCCACTCGAACATGGATCCAAGCTTGCCAACCCTTGCCATGGCCGAGTGTTGGGGCGGTCCGGACTAGACCATAATCATTTATGAACAACACTCGAATATAAAACAACTTCATACCATATATAATTATTATCGAGTCAAATACATTACCAAAACAAATATAAGTCTTGGGAGTCTATACTCCAAAAGCTATACTTACTTATATTTGCAACCATATTTTACAAAAAGGCAAGCAAAACCAACACTGGTTCCTAACGTCCAAGCTTCCTGCTAATTCCCTTTCTATGGGTTACCTGTAACAAAAGACAGAATCATGAGTAATCTAGAATTACTCAGTCAGTCCGGGATCTCTACAATTATATCCCAACCCAAACCCCAATCACAAGCAAGGATATCTAATATCCATAAACAAAACAACATCAAGTAAAACGCAGCGGATAAATAACCATTCAACAACAGTCCTAGTCACACTAAGTAACTAGACTCAAAACGTAGCATGCTACTACCACCAATTCCTCATGTCACATGGCGATTCCTGATTTCCCAAGGCAATGTCTCTCCTGCCATTAGACACAAAGTCTAAAATGGCTACATTCCTGTTAGCCCCTCCTCGGACCCTTTACTACACCGTCGTGCAGGCTCGACTGGGTACTAGCCATACCGAACAATTGGGACAATCAAAACATCGCTCTCAACCTCACGTTAGTTAATTATGCAATAGCCTCTCGTTAACCGCATACCCTTAACTAACCAAATCGACAATATAACGAGTAAAGCAAATGTCCTACCTCGACAACAATACTCGAAATATTTAACAAACCAATACTATGCAAGCATAAATTGAACCAACAATACTATGCAAGCATAAACCAAATGAACTTCCGACAGAATTTAAATAACCCCTTAATTTAAATCCTAATCATGTGCTGCCTCACATGACCGGAACTTACAGATTTTTGGATGAACGGTTTAAAGGTTCCCGAAAGCTTTCCCGGCAATCCTAAGGCTCCAACGGTTTCAGCACTTTCTCTCTCTAATGTTTAGTGATTTTCAAGAATGGGAATGAATGAACTTAAGGTTTGGAACTAAGGTTTATATAGGAGTTTGGTTAAGCACGAGGTGGAACGACCTTCTCTAAAGCGGTGACATGTGTTTCCCCCAGGACACTAATCTCTCCTTAGCATCCGACACATGGACCAGATCCACCAGAACTTGACACCTCGAGCTAGCCATGCACTTGATCTTATCCATTTCCGTTCTTATCCTCATTGCATGCTTATCCACATCTTAGTCTTATCCAAAACTCATGCTTATCCAAAGCTCATCCTTATCCACAACTTCATCCTTATCCAAACTTCATCCTTATCCACACTCATCCTTATCCAAACTTCATGCTTATCCGTAACCGCAATTGTTGACCATTCTCGGCCACAAACAAGGGCGGTTACCTAAGCTAGTGATGTGGCCACTCCTCAGCCACAAACCTAAGGTTGCTTCCTAACAGGTGATGTGGTCGATCCTTAGCCACATATTTCAAGTCTATCCGCGATTTATCCATCCTCGGCTGAAAATAGTCCGCACGACCGTCGAACAATTTCCCTCGGCCAAAACATTTTTCCATCGACCAAAAATACTTAATCCTTCCGGATTAAATTTTAGGTCGAGACCAGGGTCATTACACTAGTGGTATCGGTCGATACCCGTCGTGAATTTCGGTTACTTACGTTCTTGACTTTTGTGTTTCAGGTGCATGCATATTCGTGAAACCAGAAGGAACAAGATCACTCAGCTAGTTGAACTGTCATTGGAGCAGCTAGCACTTGTGGAACGCGCAAATAGAAGAGTAAAGAAGCCAACAGAGATGAACAACAATCCAATGGTTTTGGTTTAAGATGAAGCTGGTGCTTACAGAGACCAAGAGGGTCAATTGTGCAATGCGAGAGGGCAACGACTGGATAGAGAGGGGAACATCATTCCACCTGCTCCTGTTGTCGAGGAGATTGTCGATGGGAATGTTGTTGGGAACGTGAACGCAGGGAATGTTGTGGTTAATCGTGGTAGAATGATTGGTGAGTGCAACTGGCCTGATCAGTTTTATGCAAATCGATCAGAGATTCGTCCTCCTGCTTTTCAGAGGAATGACTTTGAGCTGAAACCTGCATACTACACTCTTGTGGGTCAGCACCCTTTTCATGGTCTTTCCAATGAACATCCAATGGACGATATTGAGAGGTTTGAGGATTTGGTCACTAGCATCAAAAGCAATGGAGTGTCCTATGATTACCTCTTCTGCAAGCTCTTCCCATACTCTCTTGGTGGAGATGCGGCTTACTGGCTGAAGCAGTTACCTCCTGGATCACTGACTACTTGGGAAGAAACTAAGACTGCTTTTCTGAACAACTTCTATGATGATGCACGATCCGAGGATCTGAGGAACAAGATCTCCCAGTTTTCTCAGGGACCTACTGAGCGTTCACGGCTGCTTGGACGAGATTCAGATCATACCAGAGAGATTTTCCACATCACGGGTACTCTAATGTTCAGCTGATGGGTTCCTTTTTCAGAGGAATTGATTGAGGTATCAGATGGCTTTGGATGCTTCGAGCAATGGAAACTTCAACACCAGGTATCCTGATGATGCTTATGTGCTGATTGAGAACTTGGCGTCTAGCAATAGCACCAAGAATGTAGATTTTGAGCGCAAGAGGCAAGCTGGTAGCATGGAAGGATCGCAGATTGCTGAGGTTCAGGAGAAGTTAGATTCTATGCACAGTCTTCTGATGGGCAAGACAACAAAGGCTGTTCACTTTGCTGAAGATGTTGAGGTGTTCAATGAGGATGAAGTGGAGGATGTTAACTACATTGGTGGTTCTGGTTTTCAAGGTCAGAGGAATCAATTCAACAACAACCGAAACTTCAACAACAACTCTCAGCAAGGAGGTTCGAATCAGTTTGCCCAGAAACCATCTCAGAACAGTGGGTATACCAGGAACTATGGGAATTGATCTTATCAGCCTATACCTTCTAAGCTCCCAGATAGCAAGATCGAGTCTATGTTCGAACAACTTATTCCAGGACAGCAGAAGCTTACTGTGGATTTCAATGGGAAGATTGATATCCTGTACAATGATCTGAGTGGAAGGATCGACGCTATTAATATCCAGCAGAAGAATCTGGAACATCAAGTTGCTCAGACTTCAGAGGCTGTAAAAAGAAAAGAAGGGTTTCTTCCATGCAAAGGAGAGAGCCCAATGGCTCACATCAATGCAATCACCTTAAGGAGTGGGAAAGAGGTCAATCCGAGAGTAAAAATTGGCCAAACTGCAGATATTTTTGTCGATCTTGACGATGAGGATTCTAAAATCGCTCCAGTATCGATCGACACTAGTCAGCATCGATCGACACCTGTCAAGATTCTTTCACGAGACACATTAAAACCCCGTGTATCGATCGACAATGATCCTGCTGTCGAGTCGACACCTAAGGTTTCGAAGGAAGCACCTAATGTAGTTGCAGAGAGAGTTTACACACCGAGGATACCTTATCCCAGGGCTACTGGGAAGACTAAGAAGGAGGTTGAAGACTCTAGATGCATATCAATCATGGATAAGTTAATTGTGGAGCTTCCTTTCATCGATGCTATCAAGACTTCTCCAGGTTTCAGAAGATATGTCAAGAGGATGGTGTCTAGCAATGTGAACCTTGAAGAAAGATGCTTGATGATTACTCAAGAGTGCAGTGCAATCCTGACCAACAGGATCCCAAAGAAGCTACCAGACCCAGAGAGTTTTGTGTTGGATTGTACAATATTCACAGATAGATCTGAGCGTTCTCTTTGTGACCTTGGCTCAAGTGTCAACCTCATGCCATACTCAGTTGCTAAAAAGACGGGGATGACAGACTTCACAACCACAAGAATCTCCCTGATACTTGCTAATCGCTCAGTTAGAATTCCAGAGGGTTTACTCGAAGATGTTCCTATTAAGATTGGGAATTGCTTGATCCCAACTGATTTCATCGTCCTGGAGTATGATGCTGAGCCTAAGGATCCTCTTATCCTAGGCAGACCATTCCTTGCAACAGCAGATGCTTTGATTGATTGCATGAATGGGAAGATCGCTCTCAACATCGGTGATTTGGTCATGACCTTCAATATGGATAAGATGATGAAGAGACCAACCATCGATAGGCAGACTTTCTTTATCGACACTTTCAGTGACATAGCTGAAGAGTACTTCCTAGAGATGCATCATGAGGATCCATTGGAGAGAGCATTGGTCTGTTCAGCTACTTCAGAGGTCCATTCGTGTGAAGATACTGCTGGATACTCGAAGATGCTCGATTCAGCATCACCAGTATCGATCGATACTCCCCTAGTATCGGTCGATACCCTGCGACTAAAAGGAGGGTCGGCCGATAGTTCTAAGCAAGCTGCTGGGTTTGGAGATTGGATTCAGGAGAACGCTCCTAAAGTGGAACTCAAGCCACTTCCTGCGAATCTGAGGTATGGTTTTCTTGGTCCTAATTCCACATACCCAGTGATTATTAATGCTTCTTTGAACAACGCAGAGATTATCTTACTGCAGAGCAAGCTGCGCAAGTATCGCAAAACTCTTGGCTATTCTCTTAATGATATTTCAGGTATAGTACCAGACTTGTGCATGCATAGGATTCATCTTGAGGACGAGTCAAAAGCTTTAGTTGAGCATCAGAGGAGGCTGAATCCAAACCTGAAGGAAGTAGTCAAAAAGGAGGTGATGAAGCTTTTGAAAGCTGGTGTCATCTATGTTATTTCGGATAGCTCTTAGGTCAGTCCAGTGCATGTTGTTCCTAAGAAAGGAGGAATAACCATGGTTAATAATGAGAAGGATGAGATGATTCCTACTAGGACTATCACTGGGCATCGAATGTGCATTGACTACAGGAAGTTGAATGCAGCTACGAGGAAAGATCACTTCCCATTGCCATTCATTGACCAGATGTTGGAGAGGTTGGCTAGTCATCCCTACTACTGTTTTCTCGATGGATATTCAGGTTTCTTCCAGATTCCGATACATCCAGATGACCAAGGGAAGACGACTTTTACATGTCCCTATGGCACATTCACATATAGGAGGATGCCATTTGGATTGTGTAATGCCCCAGCCACCTTCCAGAGATGCATGATGTCTATATTCACAGACATGATTGAGGATTTTATGGAGGTATTCATGGATGATTTTTCGGTGTACGGATGATCATTCAAGGACTGTCTGGCTAATTTGTGCAAGGTGCTACAGAGATGTGAAGAGAAACACTTGGTCCTTAATTGGGAAAGTGTCACTTTATGGTTCCGGAGGGCATCGTACTTGGGCACAAGGTTTCTAAAGCTGGGATCGAAGTTGACAAAGCCAAGATTCAGGTCATGACAAGCCTCCAACCACCGACTTCTGTGAAGGATATTCAAAGTTTCCTTGGTCATGCTGGGTTTTACAGAAGGTTCATCAAGGATTTCTCCATCAAGGATTTCTCCAAGCTAGCACGCCCACTCACAGCTCTATTATGCTAGGATATCACATTCGATTTCACACCTGAGTGTCTTGCAACTTTTGAGGAGATTAAAAAGGTCTTAGTGAGTGCTCCTATTGTGCAACCTCCTGATTGGACTCTGTCTTTTGAGATCATGTGCGACGCTAGCGACTTTGCTGTCGGATCTGTTTTGGGTCAGAGGAAGGATAAGAAGTTGCACGTTACCTACTATGCCAGCATGACATTGGATGATGCTCAGAGGAATTACAGCACCACAGAGAAAGAACTACTTGCAGTTGTTTTCTCCTTTGAGAAATTTCGATCCTACCTGATTGGGAGCAAAGTGATTGTCCATACTGATCATGCTGCTCTCAAATATCTGATGCAGAATAAGGACCTCAAGCCTCGTCTTTGTCGTTGGGTTCTTTTGCTACAGGGTTTCGACATCGAGGTAAAGAACAAGAAAGAAATAGAGAATGGAGTAGCTGACCATCTTTCGAGGATTCGAATCGATGCAGACGTGCCCATTAATGATCAACTACCAGAAGAGTCCATTTACTTCATTGAAACTGAGTTTCAAATGGGTTTTACCGAAACTTTGCACTTCCCACGAATTGCGGGTCTCGGTATCGATCGACACTCACCTAGTATCGGTCGATACACTTCAATTTCCGAACCTGCTTTGACTGTTGAACACCTTGGTGTTTCTGAAGATTATCTAGTTGCTGCAGCTGATTCTGATCTACCGTGGTACGCTGATATTGCCAGCTATCTCGCTGCAGATGCGGAGCCAAAGTACCTCAAGAAATATGACAAGAAGAAGTTTCTGCGTGACATAAGGCGATTCTTTTGGGATGACCCTTACCTGTACAAGCACTGTTATGACGGTGTCTATCGGAGATGCATTACTGAATCAGAGATACCTAGTGTTCTGTTTCATTGTCATGGATCTGAGTATGCTGGAAACTTTGCTACTTTCAAGGCAATGTCCAAGGTTCTTCAAGCAGGTTTCTGGTGGCCTACTATGTTTAAGGATGCTCATACCTTCATTTCCCAGTGCGATGTGTGTCAGAGGAGAGGGAAGTTCAGTAAGAGACAGGAGATGCCACAAAATTTCATCCTCGAGGTTGAGATTTTTAATCGTTGGGGCATCGATTTTATGGATCCTTTCCCTTCATCATACAAGAACAGGTACATCTTGGTTGCTGTAGACTATGTCTCCAAGTGGGTCGAAGCGATTGCTAGTCCTACCAACGATTCTTCAGTGGTGCTTAAGCTGTTTAAGACCATCATTTTTCCTCGATTTGGAGTACCTCGGATTGTTATAAGTGATGGTGGCTCTCACTTTATTAACAAGGTTTTCGAGAGGATGCTGAAGAAGCATGGTGTGAATCACCGTGTAGCTACTCCTTATCATCCTAAGACTAGTGGGCAAGTTGAGGTCTACAACAGGCAAATCAAGGAGATTTTGGAGAAGACTGTGGGTACCACTAGAAAAGATTGGTCTACAAAGTTGGACGATGCACTGTGGGCTTACATGACCGCTTTCAAGACACCACATGGCACTACACCGTTTCACTTCCTATATGGGAAAACGTGTCATCTTCCGGTTGAAATCGAGCATAAGGCAGCCTAGGCTACAAAGATAATGAATTTCGACATCAAGACTGCTGCTGAAAAGCGATTGATTTAGCTGAATGAGCTGGATGAGATTAGGCACAATGCCTATGAGAACTCGAAGCTGTACAAGGAGAGGACCAAGGTGTATCACGATAAAAAGATCCTCACCAGACACTTTGAACACAACGATAAGGTACTTCTGTATAACTCTCGTTTGCATTTGTTTCCTGGTAAACTGCGTTCTCGTTGGTCAGGTCCTTTCACAATCAAGGAGGTTAGACCACATGGTGCAGTTGTCCTGACAAATCCTTCAGGAGAAGAGTTCACTGTCAATGGACAAAGGGTGAACACTATTTTCGGAGCACCGAGATTCCAGACAGACACATAATGCCTCTGGATGATGCACCCAGTGCCTGAACGGCGGTACAGTCAAGCTAATGACATTAAACGAGCGCTTTGTGGGAGGCAACCCACTAGTGAGTTTGTTTATGAGTCTTTTTATTTTTATTTTTTGTTTTGTGTTTGTGTCAGGATAAACAAGGAGCAAAACACGAAATCGCCCGTGTGTCGATCGATACCCTATTGGAATCGGTCGACACCCTACGCGAATGAGAAAAGTTCATCGTGTCGACTTAAGCCTGGTATCGATCGATACCAAGCCGTGTGTCTGTCGATACTCGATGTTCTAGTACGGTAACTTTTTGTTTTTCATAATTCTATTATGTTCTTTTGCTTTCTTTCACCAACTCTAGACTAGATAACACTGGGGACAATGTTATTCAAGTCTGGGGGAGGTAGTCGCTGACATTGTTTTTGTTTTTCTTAGAGTCAGTTGTTTTTGAGTTATTCGTTGTTTTATTGAGTCAAAATCTGTTGGAGACAGTGATCTTTTTCTTGAATCTATTAACCAGACCTTGTTTCTAAGTGACCATTGTTACAAAATCAATATTAGATCGACTAATGAAAAATCCAAAGGCTGACCAGTTAACTAGAAGACACTCATGTTTCCTGCAGATTTCTTTAAAGCCTGAGCCAAATTTTTGCACTTCATCGATGTGATTGATATCCATAGAGCTTGATTCCTCATTCAATATCTGACAAAGGAACCCATGTGTTTAAAGTAATGGCATTTCTCTCCCTGTTACAAATTAATTAATAAGATGCATTAAAAGATGAGATGATTTTCTTCTGAGTAGAGGGTTAGGAAAATTTCCAGCGATCCCATTATTCTACTTCAGAGGGAATGATCACACAAAGGTGGAAGCGAGGTTAGGAAAATTTCCTGTGATACCATTATTCGTCTACACCTTTGACTACTTTTTAAGGGAAGAACCGGGGATTCGGTGGTAAACACCATCAATACTCGTGTCTCGAACCTTAATAAGCATATGCGAGAATATAATAAGAAATAAGTATGGGGGAGAGAAAATGATACCAAAAGCGTGAAATTGGATGGTTCCTTGTCATGATATTGTATGGGAAAGAATCTAGAAGGTTCTTGGTATTAATCACAGCAATGAAACTAGCGATGAGGGCTTTATTGAGTAATGCTGTGAGATAATGTGTGTAGTCTGGAAAGCTGCAAATGTCTACGGAGAAGTACATGGTGGTTAGATCTGAAACTGGTTATGTGATATGTGGAGCACTAAGGAAAATGGTCATTGCAATGTTTCAAGAACAGGTGAGTCTCTATGTTTTCAGACATCTTTCTATGGTTTAGTCTTCTATTTGCTTGAGGGCAAGCAAATGCTAAGTTTGGGGGAGTTGATATATCATGGTGTTTACCCCTTTTAAGCAATGATATAAGTCCGTTCTATAGAGTCATTCTAATATTTTGTAGTGGTTTAGAGTCTTTTACAGATTTTAGCACGTTTGGAGCATAATTGGAAATATTGGAGCTTTCTAGAGCATTTTGGAGCGAAGCTGAAGTTCATGTAGCTGAGTACCCGATTGTAAGCCTCAGTGTCGATCGATACTGACTAGTATCGGTCGATACTCACTGCAACAAAACACAAGTCGCGACTTTAGAAGAGTTGAAGAATTGCAAAATTGTCCAGAAGACTTTATTATTTACAAGAAGCCCCAAAACGTGATTTAGGTTATTTAATAGGATTTTACAGCCACTTTGATGGCTATGCTTTATTTTACTTTGGTTTTGTGAGAGAGCTTTTGAAGGGAGACAAGTCTGAAACTTTGTTCGGCCGAGAGAAGATTTTGAACCCTCTTGTTACTCTTTCTTATTATTTATTTAAGTATTTATTTAGTCATGTTTATTGCTTCAATTTCCATGTATGAGTAGATCTCCTGTTAGGTTTAGGGTTCTCATAAAGGACTTCTTTGAATGCTAGGTTGATTAGTTGTTAGGGTTCATAATCTGAATTAGTTCTTCACCATAGGTGGTTCCCATAGCTAATTCTGGATTGATCACCTAGAACTTAGATCTTAGGATAATTGATTAGGCACGAGAGTGCGATTAATTACATGATAGAACTTAGGGTGACAAAATAACTATTCGCAAAGAGATTTGGTTTAGTTGTTTTGTGAACAAATCAAACTTGAACTAAAAGTTGGTTTAGACTTTAGGATTCGCAAAGAGATTTGGAATTCTAGGATTTAGACTTAGATAATTCTCGCAACGAGAGTTGGTTAATTATACTTCAATGATTTGAGTTCAAGAACCGTGCGCAACCTGAACCCTGACTAGTTAGTTTATCTGCATTCAATGATTTCCTGAGAAATACCCTGAGCCTATCTTTCTCCAATCGAACTTACATCAAGTTTAATTTACGTATTGTTTTTAATTACATCTTTTGGTTTAGCTTAATTCGAATCTATCTGATCTATTGTGTGATTTCTTGAGTTCTTGTGTTCGACCCCTACATATACTATAACAACTGCTTTAATACTTATATGATATTAATTTGAGCATATCAGCTCCAAGTCTGATTTTTGATTGTGATCCCGGAGGAGATCACCATCTCGGACTTTATGACAGAAATCCCGAGTGGGAATGGCGTGATATGTTCTATACGAAGGATTACAAGGTTAAATCAAAGAAGACTTGTCGTAAGATACTGTCCTTCTACGACTAGGCTCACCTAGTTACCAACATTGAGCTAAACGACTTTAAACAAAAGCACTCAATGGGAGGCAACCCATTTTAGGTACTTTTTTCTTTCTAGTTTTTCTTTCTTTTCTCTACTAACTTTTTCTTTTCTTAGTTTTCAGTTTTCTAAAAAACCAAAAAACCCAAAAAAATAAAAAAACCGAAAAGACAAAAAGATGGAGACACTGTTCGGAACTGCTCGGTCCAGCACGAACAACAAGGAAGTACTTGACCGCAAAAGAAGCCGTAGACCGCAGGTGTAAAGCCCCGAGCCGCAGCCAGACCCATCCCTATCCCGATCGACTCCGCTCGATCCCCGATCGACTCCGTTCGATCCCCGATCGATGATCCCATCCACTCCCCATCACCCCCACATCCATTCCCATCACCATATCACCATCTACCATCCCACATTCACCACCATTCCATCCCCACATCCATTCCCCGACCGCATCCAAGTAAGTTTTCTTTTACCCTTAAACTTTTTTAATTATTACATCCATCAATTTATTCGTTTTTACCCGATTTATTTCACACTGAGGACAATGTGATTTAAGTCTGGGGGAGGATTCCATCCCTTACTAACCACCACTTCTTTTATTTGTGTTCGCATTTTGTATTTTTCGACGTTTTTCTTAAAAAATTTCAAGTTTTTCGAAAAGCGTAGGAATTCGTTTTGAGGGAATGATGAAAGGAATCCATGACGATAACCGACCAGTGTGCTTCTACGTTATCTCCTAGTAACATTCTCTTTCGTAATTTGGTTATAGACTAGGCGGTAGCTAGAGTTTCTGTTAATACGAAATTCCCAGAAGAATTTAGACCGCAGAGATTCTCTAGGATGGAATATGCTAGCTCTATTTTATTTGGACTTAATCTTGACTTAATTTTCTCATCAAAGGTTTAGGCAAAGATAACGAATCATACATTCATGATGTTCTTTCACCTTTTACTACTCTTTGTCGTACATGAATGGCCAGCTCATCTTTAGTTGGTATCCCACCAGAAACTTAACCTTTGTTCAAACCTCATGCAACTCTCTTTGTGACTTATGTTCAGATATGTGCAAAAACGCCGGAGAGGGAGGAATGACACATCTTCCAGTCACTAAAGACGAAGACTATAGGCGATCGGTGTTGGTGAATTCAAGAAAGACGCGAGCTTGGTTATGCCTTGGAAAAACTCAAAATCATGGTAAGTTTGCGTGCCCCTAAGACTCTACTTCAATAAAAGGCGTTTCCCCCTTTCAAAAAAAAAAATCGAAAATAAGTAAAAAGGAAAGGAAACAAAAGCCTTAAAAGAGTTTAGGTTGGTCGAAATACTTATTCCGAGCCCACATAAAATTTGTCATTCCGAGCCCACATGGTTCGTTTTTGAGAAGTCTGTCATTCCGAGCCCACAGAAAATTCTAAGACTGGGGGAATGACAGAAAACTTCTGTTTTCGGGAAAGTAGGAAGTGCAACATTTTTACGCAAGAATACGCAAGAAGAAGTGACTGGAAGTTGTGGTGATCAATAGGTCCTTCCTCTCTTGCTGTTTTGCATAATATCTCGCACCCTCCGGCGAAATTACGTTAACCCGAAATACTCTTAACCTCACCTCTAAATGGCTTAAATACCTAGCCTCGATTGTCTTGGTTTAACCCTTTTTGATGAATTTAGAGAGCTAGTTGACCTGATTTTTGGATTTTGAAAGTTTATATTTCGTATGACGGATACCGTGGACTAGTGTTACGGAAACTTCTAGTGAGAATTTTCTAGGCTAGATTGCGATTGATGTAGTTCGATGGTTATGGTTTAGAAGGACGGTCTCTGAGATTTCTAGTTTCCGATGATTTTTATTTGATCATTTCCCAGCTTGAGCTTTGTCTTGTTTGAGGACAAACAAGGTTTAAGTCTGGGGTGTGATAACACCGTATTTTTACCCATTCTATTATCTATTTTAGAACACTTTAATAAGTGTTTCACTTGTTTTTATATATTTTTACTATGATATTTACATATTTATAGTTCCAAAACTCTTTTCAGATTCCTTAGGTAAAAACGACGCAAATTGGAGAAGCTCCAGATTTTGGACCACCAGAAGTTTGGCATCGGATGGAGACCTTCACACTGTCTGATAACGACCAAATTTGAACACACGATAAAAGGGAGAACCACCTTTTATACCCAGTTGGTTTCAAGGAAATCCAACGGTTAGAGCTCAAGATACATCCAATTGACTGAAGGCATGTGCTGCAGTCTCGCGAGCGAAGAAAGAGAATAACTGAAGTTTCAAAGCTGTAGGCCAACCACCGCGGGTCCAGCCCTCCTGGCCGTGGCGAAGATACTCCTGTCCGCTGGTCTAGGCTCTCCAGCTGCGGCGAATGACCCTCTAGCCGCGGGTCCAAGTCTCGCACCAGTGGTGAACCAGAAACGGCCCAAGACCATCTATTTCATAGCCCATCTTCAAGCCCCTTCGTTTTCTCTTCAACTAAACCCTAAGGTCGACGAAATAAAGAGTGGAAGACCTATAAATATGTGTTCTAAGACTGAATTTCGCAGCCCCCCCCCCTCTCGTTACACTTTTAGACTTGTTTTGCACCTATTTTCTCTTGTTCTTTGTTTAGGGAGATATGGATTTCCCTTGAACCCTCTTGTTTGATTTCTTATCTATTGATTGTGCAATTCAGAAGCTTGATTTTGTCTTTCATGGTCGTAGCTGAGTAGTTCTCTTGTTGGGCATAGGGGTTTGAAGGGGAGCTTATGGTACGATTCTTATTAGGTTTTTAGTCGAGGATATTGATTAAGGTTCTTAGTTCTATCCTTGTTGTTAATGCGTTGCTTGACTAACCATCTTATCAACTGATATTATGCGTTTTAGATCCACATAAGTGCTGTATTTAATCGCTTGACCTAGGGTAGACGAGCAAATCCGTCGTAAGATTTCGAAAGTATACTTACGGAGGAATTATGGGCGTAAACGACCTTTGAGAGTATCATTCACTTCTTGCGTGGGCGGAGTCGGAAGCTACCGTCCGAGTACTGAAGTGAGTAGGTATGTAGGATTACGGTAGTAGACTACACGCATCGTACGTGTTCCAAGTTCAAGAACCCAAAGATGACAAAAAGTCGCTTTAGAAATTCTAGGAATTTCCTCGTAAAAATCGGCCATAAACCCTAGAGAATTTCTAATTGCCCAACGTTTCGTTACTTGATGTAAAACCTTGAAATAATTATTGCTTGCTACTGTTCACTTAGATTAGATTTATTTATTCGGTTAGTTTACCTTAGCTTAGTCTCGTTCGCATTCTGATTTTGTCGTTTAGTATAGTTTAGATTCCTAGTTTCGAGTTTGTGACAAAACCCTATAAACAGATATTCATCTTAGGTTTATTTACTATACAGTGTCTACGGTCTCGCAGAACATCATTCCCTCCTTGTGGATCGATACCTCAAGTAGTACAACGCACATATGTGCACTTGCATGCTTTAAGATTTACAAACTTAAAACATGAAGTTTCGGAGACGAATCTGATTCGCATCAGTAATGACAATGAAGATCTCAACCTCAACAATGAGATGCTAGTGAATTCTCCAGAACAAGCCCATAATGAGGCTGAGCAACAAGTGGTGGTTCTTGTGGTCAATCAAATGGAGTTAAATCTGGACCAGAATACAAGGACCAATATACAAGCTGTGATGGATCAATACCAACTGGCGCTTGATGAATATGAAGCTGAGAAAAACCAAAGAAGGGTTCGGGATTTGAGAAAGAGGAGATTCATTGAGAATCTTCTTACTGAGATCGAAAATGAGAAAGAGTAAGAGGAGATTCATACTCCTACTCAACTCGATCCAGAAGATGATGAAGATCATGTCATTCTGCAATGGGAGGATCGTCAGGATGGAGATGGATTTTTTGAGGAATATGGAAGTTTCTTAGGCTCGGCTTTCGGGAGAGGAGAGTATTAGGCAATGTATAGTAAATAATTCATGTATGAAAAATACTGTGAATGGGTTATTTGAGGATATTTTGGAGGCTTATATTGCAGTTCATGTTCAGAAGAAAATGAGGAGATCCGACAGCCTTGTCATGGTGGATAAGTTGATAAATGGTGCTGACCATTCTCCGGATGCTTTGAGGAAGATTCATGCGGCTTATTCAGATGATGAGGAGGTTCAGTCGGATAAGACACAACAAATCGGAGGTACAGTGGGCCCAAATCCACCATAAGATCCATGAGAGTCGAGGTGTGGAACTGTCGAGGTTTGGAACAATGCCTCACAGTTCGACGTCTTCAGGAGATGCAGAGGGTGTATCTCCCAGACATGTGGTTCCTGGTGGAAACTAAGTAAAGTAATTATTATGTTAAAGACATAGGAGTTTTATTGGGTTATGATGAAATGCAGATTGTGTCTCCGGAAGGTAAGTGGGGGATTAGTTGTTTATTAGAATAAGTATGTTTGAGTTAGTTGTATTTCCTTTGATACAAAAATTGTAGACTTATATATTGAATTCATATCTTTTAAGTTTTACTTGTCATGTGTCTATGGAAATCCATTTTCTAAACTGATACATATCATGTGGAAAAAAATTGCAGAGAATTTTAACTTCAAGGTCTGGTCCATGGATGATGTGTGGAGAATTTAATGAAATCGTTGATCATTCTGACAAAAGAGGTGGTCGTGTCAGAAAGATGGAAGCTTTCGACAATTTAAACTGATGCTTCAGGTTTGTGGTATGAAAGATCTTAAGTTTAAAGGTAATCCTTTTAGCTAGGCTGGAAAGAGAATAAGTGAAGTTGTTGAATGTTGTCTAGACAGGATTTTTGTGAACTCGGAATGGTTAAATTCATATCCGGCATCAGAGACTGAATTTTTAGACATGGCTAAGTTGGATCACAGACCCCTTATTGTTACAATCCAACATGAAGCCAGAAAGAGGCGAGGACAATTTTGATATGATAGACGTATGTATTATAATGAAGATTTTCCCGACACGGTAAGAAGATCGTGGCACTCTATTAATGATCTGGTGGATAAATTATCAGGTAAATTAAGAATATGCAGAACTGAAATGGCTAAATGGAAAAGGAATAATCGTATGAATATCACAGAGAAAATTCAGTGTTTAAGAGCTCAGATAGATACGACACTAAGAGATTATCGAGTTGTTGTTACAGAAATCCATCAATTGAAAAAAGAACTAGATTGAGCTTATAGAGATGAGGAAAATTCTGGAGACTCAAAAGCATAAACAAGTGGTTAAGGGTTGGGGATCGGAATACAAAGTTTTATCATGGGGCAACCAAAGCAAGGAGAGCAAGAAATTGTATAAAGCTAATTAAGGATGATCAAGGTATTATTCATCGTCGTGATGAGGCTATGGCAAAAGTTGCAAAGGAATACTTTCAACAGATGCTTACAGTCTCAACAACATAATTAGTGGAAGACATGTTCCCGGGTATTCAACGGAAAGTGACCCATGTAATGAATAGATCATTGACAAAACCGGTAATAGACCAGGAAATCAAGGAAGCTGTTTTCAGTTTAGACCAGACAAAGCTCCTGGTATAGATGGTTTTTCTGCAGCTTTTTATCAGTAGTTTTGGGAAGAGGTTAGTCATGATGTATGTGCAATGGTAAGAAAGTTCTTTAATACCTTTGAACTAGAACCACAGATGAACCATACTCGAATTTTTCTTCTTCCAAAGACCACTGATGCTACAGAGATGAGTGAATTCAGACCAATCAGCCTTTGTACTGTAAGTTACAAAATTGTATCGAAGATCTTAGTCTTACGGCTAAAGGAATGTTTCAGAATCGCATAATGCTTTTGTCCATGGCCGTAATATCCAAGATAACATTCTGGTTGTACATGAATTACTTCATGCGTTAAAGTCAAAAAAATATTGTGATGAAACATATATTGTCATTAAAACTGACATAAGTAAAGTTTATGATCGGGTGGAGTGAGATTTCTTAGAGACAGTGATGATAAAATTAGGGTTTGATAGCAAGTGGATCCAATGGATTATGAAATATGTAAGATCAGTTACATATTCTGTCTTGATCAACGGTTCAGCATATGGTGATATCAAACCTACCCGTGGAATATGACAGGGAGATCCGTTGTCGCCATATTTATTCTTGTTGTGTGCTGAGATACTTAGTCAAATGTTGGCAAACTCTGAAACACATAAGAAATTCCAAGTTATGAGGTTATCGAGATCTTGTCCTACTGTAACTCATCTACTATTTGTTGAGGATTCTTTGTTTTTTTGTCGAGCAAATACATCAAACTATGAAGAAATAGCTGGAATTCTTCATCACTACGAAAATATATCAGGACAAAAGGTAAACCTTAATAAATATTATGTTATTTTTGGTATGATAATTGATGGTTATCAAAGAGGCGTTATTCAGAATATTCTGGGAATTGACATGGTAGGAGGACGTGGAAAATACCTAGGCCTCCCAGAACAATTTGGTTGACAGAAGAAGGAATTTTTTTCAGTTTGTTGTGACGAGAATAAAAAAAAATCTGGGTGGTTGGTAGTATAGTCAATTTCTCTCATCGGCAGGTAAAGAAGTTCTCATTAAATATGTTGCTTTAGCTAAACCAGTCTACGCAATGAATAGCTTCCTTATCCCAAAAACTGTTTGTGATAAAATTAATAGTTATTTGTCTAAGTTTTGGTGGGGTAAAGATAATGGTAGGAGGAAGATTTTATGGGTGACGTGGAAAAGACTGTCCTTGCCTAAGAGAGAAGGTGGTTTAGGTTTTAGAGATCTTTAAAAGTTCAATCTAGCTCTATTAGGAAAACAAGTGTGGAGAATTTTGAAGAATCATGAGTCTTTGTTGGCTAGGATTTATCAAGGGAGATATCATCACTCATCGAGATTCTTAGACTCGATGTGTGGAGGAAATCCATCTTATGGATGGAGATCAATTCAAGCAGGAAATGACATACTAAAACAAGGTTTGCGTGTTCAATTAGGTGATGGAATGGATACTTTTGTGGATTCAGATAATTGGTTACCAGTTCTACCTCCTCGGAAAGTGTCTAATTTAAGTCATATGAATTTTGGTTTTCAATTTAAGGATCTGTAGAAGGACGGACAGAAAAAATGTGGTATAAGACTCGAGGTGATGAACCTTATAACGAACTGATGGTGATCGAACAAGCTGGCCTACGCTCTCTCTTGTTGGCTCGTGAAGAGGGGATTGCGATGGGGGATCGATGGCACCACGAAGAGGATGGAGAGTTCTATGATACAGCAACACACTTCGTCAATGGTGGAATCACACACACGCAAAGACAGAAGCAAAACTCGCAAGCCAAAGCTTAAAGAGGAAGAACTATCACTACAAGAAAACACCCTTTTTGCAACGAACGATATCGTTGTAAAATCGTTGCAAAAGAGGCTTTGCATCGAATTTGCGACGAAAATGAGATCGTCGTTAAATGATCGTCGCAAACCAAAAATCGTCGTAAATCGTCGGGAAAGTACGAGGGAAACAAAATCGTCGCTAAATCGTTGCTAAGTTTCCGTCATAAAATTGTCGTAAATATTACATCGAAATTACGACGAATATAAATACGTCGTAAAAACGATGGAAATTCGAAGGGAAATATTTCATTGGTAATTCGATGGCAAAAAATTGTCGTCGTTAATTCGTTGCTAATCAATCGTCATAAAATCGTTGCTAAATAATCGTCGCAACATCGTTGCTAATAAATCGTCGCAAAATCGTTTCTAAATAATCGTCGCAACATCGTTGCTAATAAATCGTCGTATAATCGTTGTAAATTAGCCACGATTTTATAACGATTACTTAGCAACGAATTACAATCGAATCACCGACGATTCTATATATGATTTTTATTATTTTTAAAATTTTATTAATTTCGAAATTATAAAATAAAAATTTTAAAAATAATATATAATAATATTTTATTTAAAAAAAAATATTATAATCTGTTACAAAAAAAAAACCAAAATTAGAATTCGAAATCCTAAATCTAAATAACTATATCATAATCGTCGAGATTCACATCGTCTTCGGGACGTCTCGACGAACCGGATGTGCCTGCCGCTTCCGCTGCCGCTGCCTCTGCCGCTGCATCTGCCTCTGCTCGGAGTCTTCGCTTTTCCCGTAGCATAGCCTGCATTGTCGGGTTCCCTGTTGCCAAGATGTCGAAGAGTTCGTCATTCTGCGTAGCATCCAGTTCAACCCGCTGCTGAAGACTCGCAATCTTCGCCTGATATGCCTGAGACCGAGTAGCCTCGGTCTCAACCCGCTCCTGAAGACTCGTAATCGTGGCACGTAACACGACTGGATCATCTTCTGGCAATCGGCGTCGCGGAGCATATGAAGAAGCAGCCGAGACATCTCGAATAGATTCCATCCCGACAACCTTCCCCTTTCTCTTAGGGGCAACCTATATTGAAATTTTTCATTTAGAAATTTTTAAAAAATCAAAAACTAAAAATTAATAAGGACTAACTATTCTATATATATACCTGCTCGACGATCCGGTCAATATCGGGTGTGGTCAACCCTCCAGACATGACCGACGAACCACCGTGAGATAGCTGTTGAGAGAGTTGTGTCTCTCGTTCGGTGACTTTGGAAGTCACCTCATTGAAGATGTGCTCGGCAGTATCGGAAACAAAGGACCCATCCTTCTTCCGGTGCGTCCGCTCAAAAACCCTGGTCATCGGAGGGAGTACACCTCCGTGTTCGGCGGCCTAAAGAAAAAAACTATGTTAATGGCGAAGTAAATTAAATAAATTAATTAATTTAAATAAATTTAATTACCATCTGTAGACGAACACCCGCAAAAGGTGTTTGCCCAGCTGTATGAGGCAGAGCCTTGAGTCTCCCGTCCGAATCAACGGTGTTGCGGGAAGCCGAACACTTCTCAGCAGTTACGATGGATTTCAGGTCCATCCAATACCGCACCAAGCCGTCCCAAACGGCTTTATCCATGTGCAGGGGCTTTCCTTCATCGCCATCCTTCTTCCATGCTTTCTTCCACTCACCAACCACGCCTTGGATACGAAACTTTACCCTTTCGAGAAATAAAGTTTTAACCTCCTCATGAATCGAAAGATCCCAATGATATTTTTGCTGCACGAGAAACAAAAATATTTACATATTTTATAAAATTAATTTAAATATATATTTAAATATAATTAAAATAATTAAGGGAGAAAAAAATATTTTTTCCATACGTACCGCAAACATCTTGAACCATGTCTCCTTGATGTGTAGAGGAAGCTGGGAAAAATTGGTATGCGGCTCGATAAAAAAAGACTTGATGATGTCGGAAACGGTGCGTCCAACTTTGGATTCAACTCCAAACTTGAAACAAAAAATTGTAAAATTTTGAATTGTTAGAAATAAATATAAATATGTAATAATAAATGTAAAAAATATATATTTATATATATTACCATTCCGACCCGTCAGTATGATCCAGATCTAATCTTTTAAGCCTATGACGCCCCGGCTGTGCAAGCAAATCATGAACCGTCATGTGTGCATACGGGGCCGGGGCATGGCCTCCAGATTGCGGAATCTGCGGTGGTTGTGGAGGCGGCGGAGGTTGCGTCACCGGGACGAAATCCGTCTCTGTAGCCTCAGAAGACGGAGGCAACCCGGTACCCGAAGCATCACCAATATCTCTCAAAAACTGAGCGTAATGTGCACGACGCTGGCCCATCTGCATAAAAATGAAAAACAATTACTATCTATAAACATCCGGGCAGTCTGCTATTTTTCCTAATTTGATTTCGTTTCTACCGACCTAAATTGTTTCATTTTTATCTATACTAATTAATTAAAAACATTAAAAAAAAAAATTTACCTTTTTCGCAAAGAATTCGCAAGGAAGTTATGATCAGAGTTTTTTTTAGATTTGTTTGTAAATGAATTGGCAAGGAACTCGCGTGTATATATAAGATTACTTGTCGTCGCTAAATCGTCGCTAATCAGCGACGATTTGGCGACGATTCGTGGCTATATCGAAGCAATTGAACCGTAGCTAATTCGTCGCTAACTTTGCAACGATTTTGTGACATTAAAACACGCGGGAGTTTAATTGACCGACACGCGGTATATTTTATGACAAATCGTCGCGAAATCGTCGCAACTTGCATCGATTTTGCAACCTTCAATGTTTGCGACGATTTAGCCACGATTAGTTCAAGTCGTTGCCAAATCGTCGCCAATGTGCATCGATTTTGTGAGGATATTTGTAAAATCGGTTTTAGGGTATAGGGTATAAGTACAAAACTGTAACGTCGATTACAACGTTCCAGAAACAACTTGACATGTTTACCGTAAATCCAAATTCATGAAATTATCAATAAGTTCATCGATATTGAAAAATAAGTAAAACATATAGTTTGCGTATACGTTAGAGATTAGTAATACAATGATTCAGTTTGTGGATATTACTGTGATTGACCGAGTTTTCATTTTCGGACAATTCTCTAAAGTCACGATCAATTTCATTGAAAGATGCATAATACAATGCGATGGTAATACGTTAGGGTTTAGGGTTTAGGGCAAAGGGTTTAGGGTTTAGGGTTTATGACAAATCGTCGCTAAATCGTCGCACATTGGCATCGAATTTGCAACCTTCAATGTTTGCGACGATTTAGCCACGACTAGTTCAACTCGTTGCCAAATCGTCGCCAATGTGCATCGATTTTGTGAGGATATTTGTAAAATCGGTTTTAGGGTATAGGGTTTAGATAGGTACAAAACTGTAACGTCGATTACAACGTTCCAGAAACAACTTGACATGTTTACCGTAAATCCAAATTCATGAAATTATCAATAAGTTCATCGATATCGAAAAATAAGTAAAACATATAGTTTGCGTATACGTTAGAGATTAGTAATACAATGATTCAGTTTGTGGATATTACTGTGATTGACCGAGTTTTCATTTTTGGACAATTCTCTAAAGTCACGATCAATTTCATTGAAAGATGCATAATACAATGCGATGGTAATACGTTAGGGTTTAGGGTTTAGGGCAAAGGGTTTAGGGTTTAGGGTTTATGACAATTCGTCGCTAAATCGTCGCACATTGGCATCGAATTTGCAACCTTCAATGTTTGCGACGATTTAGCCACGATTATTCAATTCGTTGCCAAATCGTCGCCAATGTGCATCGATTTTGTGACTATCAAAATTAGCGACGAGTTAGCGACGATTGCTTTGAAATCCCTTAAACCCCAAACTAAATCCCATTTCCGATCACCACTCATTTCCCACCGTTGTTGGGGCAATTAATAAATTACATGACACATAGACACATATGTCTCGTAAGTTATTAATCGCCGCACCTACGGCGGAAAATGAGTGGAGATCGGAGATGAAATTTAGTTTGGGGTTTAAGGGATTCCATAGAAATAATATCATTTAAATTTCACAATAACAACTCGATCACAATATTAGCATAATACATTAAATTCACAATAATTACTAGCTAGCGCGGTCACTCTGATTCATTTTCGGACGAAGAGTAGTACACATCCGTTTCTTGATCATCTGGTTCATCACTTTCTTCGAACTCATCTTCCTCATCTTCTTCCTCTGTATCGTCTGGGAGATATTCAACTTGCCTGTTTTGAGGATCTATCAAAAGGATGTCTTCATTGCTCTCATTTAGTTCTGGCATATCAGAGCAATGATCTTGCTGCATTGGTAGTTCCTCATCAACCCCCACAATTCGACCCCTCGGAGAAACTTTTATAACTGATAACCATGAGATACGGGTGGTGCGAACTCGCGGATATGGAACAAAGCTGATTGTTCTGCTTGTGATGCTAGGATAAATGGCTCATACTTATTGTAACGTCGTGATTGGTTGACATCTACTTCCCCAAATTTGTTTTTACGGACGCCTCGATCAACTGTTGGATCGAACCAGTCGCATTTGAACAGAACGCATTTCAAACCTAAGCAACCAGGGTACTCAACTTCAATTATGTCTTGCAACACTCCATAAAAATCTATTTCGCCCCGCACACATACCCCGTAGTTGGCAGTAGCTCTTTGATTGCCGTATTTGAATGTATGAAATATATATCCGCGTGTGCAATACATGGGTGCACTCGTTATCTTCGATATGGGGCCTTTTATTAACTCATGGAACCAGAGTGGATATGCGGTATCCCCATACTCGACCTATATTTCATTAATTAATTTAATTAAAAAGTAATCAAAATATGTATTAGGTTAATTGTCCAAGTTAGTAATTAATCAGATCACTTAAAATTTTACGTACTTGCGTCTTCAACCACGGGGCAAAATGTTGATCTTTACGCTTGTTGATTTCATCGTCTGAGATTCCTTCAATGACTTCTCGGACTTGTCTAACAAATTCACTGCATACAAAAGTATTTGTAATTGGTATAAAGCTAGCATATATATAATTTAGCCATATATATAAGACGTATGTTTATACACTTACGTCTCAAATTGACTAACTTCTTCGCAATTTAAGAGGATATACGTTTGTGCACTATGATGGTCTTTTTCATTGGCAAACCAAACTGACTTCACTCTTCCACATAATCGACCGATTGAAGAAAAGATATCTGGGACAACTTCTTTAGCATATGTTCGGCCTACACCTCCATCATCATATCGCCGTGCTGCCCTTTTCCGTGTGCGAACCTTCGAGCCAAAATAGTACCCCGTGAAGTGAGAAGTTTCTTCTGTTAAACTTCCTGCTACTATTGAGCCTTCAACTTTGGCTAGATTTTTAGCCTTCCGCTTCAAATGTCCCATGAATCGCTCGAATGGGTACATCCATCGATACTGCACAGGTCCCCCAAGTTCTGCTTCGTGAGGTAGATGAATAGGTAGATGTTCCATAACATCAAAAAAGGCTGGGGGAAATATTTTCTCCATGTTGCACAACAAAATAGGAATACTAGCATCAAGTTGTGCAATAACATCTTCTGACAAAGTACGGGTACAAAGATCCCGAAAAAACCCTCCAATGCCTGCAATTGCTTCGTGTACATTTCCTGGTAGAAGTTCATCAAATGCAAAAGGAAGTAGTCGTTGCATAAAGACGTGACAGTCATGACTCTTCATCCCGGAAAACTTTTGGCCATTCTCAACACATTTAGCTAAATTAGATACGTACCCGTCCGGGAACTTCACATCAGATGTCGCCCATTTGAACAAAGCTGACTTTTCTTCTGCACCCACTCGAAATATGGGGACAGGTGCTTTCCCATTGCTTGTAATATGTAACTCATTCCGACAACAAAGATCAGGCAAGTCTAACCTTGACTTACCGCTGTCTTTAGTCCTTCCACGCACGTTTAACAATGTATGCATGATGTTATCAAAAATGTTTTTCTCAATGTGCATGACATCCAAATTGTGTCTAAGCAAATGATCCTTCCAATACGGAAGCTTCCAGAATATGCTTTTCTTATGCCAATTGTGATGCTCCCCATATCCATCCGGCATATTAGCTGGAGTGTGCCAATTTCCACCACGATTGACTGTTTCCAATGCACCATAATGATCAATTTCTGCTTCTAGATCTTCCCCGGAAATATAAACAGGAGGAGGAACACGAACATTTTTGTTCTTTCTAAACAACCGCTTATTTCTTCGATATGCATGATGAATCGGTAGAAATCGGCGGTGACAATCAAACCAACTTGTTTTCCGACCATGTTTCAATTGAAACGCATCTGTCTGATTGAGACAATATGGACAAGACAATCGCCCATGCGTAGTCCAACCTGATAACATCCCGTACGCAGGGAAGTCGCTTATTGTCCACATAAGCACCGCACGCATTGTAAAATTTGTTTTCCTTGCAAAATCATATGTCCGAACCCCGGTATACCACAACTGCTCCAATTCCTGTATCAGAAGCTGCAAAAACACATCAAGGGAACGCTTCGGATGCTTCGGACCTGGTACTAAAATACTCAAGAATAAAAATTCCCTTTGCATGCACATATCTGGGGGAAGGTTGTAAGGCGTTAGGATTACTGGCCATAAAGAATATTTCCTACCAGACATACCAAATGGACTAAATCCATCTGTGCAAAGACCAAGATACACATTACGTTTCTCTCTAGCAAAGTCTGGATGTACCGTCTTAAAGTGTTTCCACGCTTTTGCATCTGAAGGATGAGTAACCTCCTCATCTGTTTTCAAATGATCTGCATGCCATCTCATCGATGCAGCAGTCCTCTCAGACTGATACATTCTTTTTAATCTATCAGTTATAGGAAGGTACCACATCCGCTGGAACGGTACCTTACTCCGACCAGTACCTTGCGGCTTATATCTTGGCTTATGGCAAAATCGACATTCCAGCAACTTATCATCATCTTTCCAAAAAAGCATGCAATTGTCAACACAGACATCTATCATCTCAGAAGGCAACCCAAGACTATAAACCAGCTTCTGTATCTCATAGTAAGTTTCAGCAGCTAAATTGTCCTCTGGCAAATACTCTTTAATCAAATCAGCCCAATCATCCATGCAAACCTCAGCTAAGTTATGATCAGTTTTAATAGTCATCATCCTAGCCGCCAACGACAATTTAGAATGTCCTTCTCTACATCCATCGTAGAGTGGCTGATTTGCAGCATCTAGCATATCATAAAAAAATTTTGCATCTAGATTGGGTTCCTCATCATGTTGATCATGTGCAAATGTACTTACGGTTTCATGAAATGCATCCGTAACCATATCATGAATCCTATCATTATCTTCACCATGCTGCTCCGCATGATCATCAAATTGATTAAAATTATTTGACTCATCAAAATTCGATGCTTGATAATTGCTACTACTACTAGCTGCATTTCCCCCATGACCCTCTCCATGATAATACCATATATAGTAATGCGGCATAAACCCTCTATTTAATATATGCGACCACATCTGGCACAAGGACAGTACATCTTACCACTGATAATCGTATTATGTATACTTCCTGCCTGATGCATGAATCCCTCCACCCCATCACTGAACTCCTTTGTTAGCGATCCCTCTGAATCAAGACGATTATACATCCATCTTCTAATTTCGTATATTGACATTTTTTGTTGGTCAGAAAGAAGTAAATATTGTTTTTGAATATGAAATTTTTATTATGAAGTTGGCCACTATATATAGATTTTTATTTTCATTACCATCGAATTACCTACGATTTTACATCGATTTCACATCGATTTTACAACGAATCTAAAAATGTTTACATCGACTTTACAACGATATTAAACTTGTTTACCTAACCGAACACCGTGAACTTAAAACGTGCTCACCTAACTTATTTATCGTTGGGAAATCGATGTACAGTTCAACTTATAATAATCATTGCTAATTCGTGGGTAATTTTACGACGATATTACAACGTTTTATATAAACCTCGGTAAATCGTCGCTAAGTTACAACTATTTTACGACGATTTTGATTATCGTCGTAATGTCGTCGGTAATCGTTGTAAAATCGTCGCTAATTCACGACGATTTTACAACGAATATTTTCGTCCCAAGTTTGCGACGATTTTACGACGTCTTTTATAATCGTCGTAAATTCGTCGCAAAAACGATGGCAATTTGCAACGAAATAAAATCGTTGCAAAAAATCGTTGCAAATTGCCTGTTTTCTTGTAGTGTATGTTATTTTATTAATCAAAGCAAAAGTGGTGGCTACAATAATGGTCGACACAAAAACAACAAGAAAAGACTCAAAACAACATGACTTCTAAAAGAAAACAAGAAAAACAGCAGCACGTCTCAATTGGACACAAATAAGGAAAGTTCACTTAAAACATAAAAATAAAAGAAACTATCTAAGCCTTGGGTGTGGCCTAATCTCTGGTTCCTCACAGCTCTTAATACCACTGAATGGTCTTCTTTTCCTGCACAAAACGTATGGACAAAACATACATGGTTTAAACGCAAGAGTGGCCAGATTTGGTGATGCACGTCTTTGGCCTGTGTTGGGGTGTTGTTCCTCACGTGATCTTTAGTGTTCTCTTTAGTGTTGAGTCTGCTTGAATTGTTGAAGTAACGACCTCCCTTGGACTTGGTGTATTCAGCTTCCAATGCTTGGTTGAATGCATTATGGTCGATAGCGGCTAAGTTAAGTGCATCGGGGTTTTCTTGCGTTCTGGAAGCGTTCTCCTCACGTTCCTTGGTGTTCTCCACTCCTGTTCCTGCCAAAAGAGTTTACATACCTTGGTTTTCATCAGGTTGTAGTGGACTGAGGTTGAAGTTCGCCAAAACGTCTATTTGGCTCTCCTTGGGTTTGATTGAAAGTCTTGAATGCTGGGTTGGTGACTTCTAGCTCAATTGTTTCTAGGATGTTCCCCACTGCCAAATTGAACTTCTCACGTAGGCTCCTGGTTCTAGATCGAGTCATGAGAGCTTCTTGGAGCGAAGGAACTTCTGGTTGGTTTTTATTGGAATCGATGACCTCATCATTCCCTCCCTCTTTAAGAGGTTTTGTCGTCAAAACTGTCATCTGCATCAAATGGAGATAAATCAGCAACATTGAAGCTATGTGAAATGTTAAACTCACTTGGAAGTTCGAGTTTGTAGGCGTTATCATTGATCTTCTCCAATACGCGAAATTGGCCATCTCCTTTAGGTGCTAACTTGGAGTTTCTCCTGTGTGGGAACCTTTCTGGTTTCATATGCAACCAAACCCAATCTTCTGGTTCGAAAACAAGCTTCTTACGTCCTTTGTCTGCCCTCCTCTTGTATTCCTCCGTCTTCTTCTCAATGTTTTCTTTGACCTTTTGATGAAGTTTCTACACAAATTCGCCTTTGTTCAACCCATCTAAATTCACTTGCTCAGCTTGGGGCAGGGGTGAGAGATCTAATGGCGTCAATGGATTAAATCCGTAGACAGTTTCAAAAGGGGAAAGCTTAGTAGCAGAGTGAGTGGTATGGTTATATGCAAATTCAACAAAAGGCAAACAATCTAACCAAATCTTCAAATTTTTATCAATAGTGGCTCGAAGTAGAGTGGAAAGAGTAGGGTTTACCACTTCGGTTTGTCCATCCGTTTGAGGATGATAAGTAGTAGAGAATAACAGCTTCGTACCCAACTTCTTCCAAACCGTTTTCCAAAAAATGACTGAGGAATTTGGTGTCACGATCAGACACGATGGTCCTTCGAACTCCATGCAAATGCACCACTTCCTTGAAGAATAAGTCTGCTGTTTGTGTTGCATCCTTTACTTTTGTACATGGTATGAAGTGTGCCATCTTATAGAATCTGTCCACCACCACGATTGAATCCTTGTGCCTAATTTTGGATAAACCTACCACAAAATCCATAAAAATATCCACCCAATGGGCATTAGGAATTGGTAAAGGAGTGTATAATCTGTGAGGATGTAACCTGGACTTTGCCTTGTGGCATGTGATGCATCTGGAACATAATTTCTCCACATCTTTCTTCATGTGTGGCCAAAATAAATGGTCCACCAGCACTGCTAGGGTCTTGTCTACGCCAAAGTGACCTATCAATCCTCCACCATGTGCTTCTCTAAGCTGCAACTCTCAAAATGAGCCTTGAGATATGCATAGTCGCTTGTCTCTAAACAAGAATCCATCTTGTAGGTAGAATGCACCGAAATCTTTAATATGCTCAAATCATAAGACCTTTGCCTCCATGGTTGCGATCAGGGTTGCCTCCTTGATAAGGTATCCGCAACAACATTCTTATTTCCCTTTTTGTATTTGATGACATAGGGAAATGCCTCGATGAACTCCAACCATTTGGCGTGCCTCCTCTTAAGTGCGGTATGATCTCTCAAGTGTTTAAGAGTCTCGTGGTAAGTATGTATAACAAACTCCTTTGACAACAGATAGTGCTGCCACATCTCCAATGATCTCACTAACAAGTACAATTCTTTGTCATAAGTGGGATAGTTCAGCGAAGCTGCACTTAGCTTCTCACTGAAGTAAGCCACGGGCCTTCCTTTCTGATGCAGCACAAATCCAATTCCTAAACCTGAAACATCACATTCAACCTCAAACATAATGTCAAAGTATGGTAGAGCTAGAACAGGTGTTTGCGTAAGGCGATCCTTAAGAGTGTTGAAGGCTGCTTCTTGTGCTTCTCCCCATGAGAATGGAACATTTTTCTTGATGACAATAGTAAGTGGGGTAGCTACTGTGCTGAATTCTTTGACAAAGGTAGATGGACAACCTCAAACGGCGGTAGAAGCTATCTAAGCCGTGGAAGCTCCTAACGTGGCCGATGGTAGATGGAGTTGGCCATTCTTGAATGGCTTTGATCTTCTTCTCATCCACCTGTAGTCCCTATTCACTAACAACAAAGCCTAAAAAGACAAGCTTGTTAGTACAAAATGAGCACTTCTTAAGGTTAGCAAAAAGGCTTTCCTTTCGAAGTGTTTTCAAAACTAGTTCTAAGTGCATAAGATGATCAGGTAAGCACTTATGAGGATATCATCAAAATACACAACAACAAATTTACCAATAAAAGATCTTAGAACCTAGTTCATGAGTCGCATGAATATGGTAGGGGCGTTGGTTAACCCGAACGGCATTACTAGCCACTCGTAGAGACCTTGCTTGGTCTTGAAAGCGGTTTTCCCCTCGTCTCCTTCACGCATTCTGACTTAATGATATCCGCTTTTGAGATCCACCTTTGAGAAGATGGTGGCGCCACTCAGATCATACATCATGTCATCTAGGCGTGGGATTGGGTGTCTATACTTGATGGTGATGTTGTTGATTGCTAGACAGTCCACACACATCCTCCACGTTCCGTCCTTCTTGGAAACCAACAGAACGGGTACGGCACATCGGCTAAGGCTTTCACGGATGTAGCCTTTGTCCATCAATTCCCTAACTTGCTTCTCAAGTTCTTTACTCTCTTCTGGGTTCATCCTATAAGCATGGTTATTAGGGTAAAGTTGACCCAGGGACAAGATCTATATGGTGTTCAATGCCACGAATGGGAGGCAAACTAGCTAGAATCTCATCTGGAAAGACGTCTTTGAATCTGTGTAATATAGCTTGAATCTCACAGGGATGCTCTAATGATGTAGTTCATGTACTTAGACACTCTTTATAAACCATTAGTAGCACGGTGCCCTTGGCACTCATGGTCTTAACAATAGCACCATAATTAATGTATAGGCTAGTTTTACTTACCTTGGTCTCCTAGCTCATTCTAGTTTGTAACTCATGCACTTCCGATGGGCTTAAAGGTGCAAGGTTGTATTTGCGGTCCTTGTATGAGAATGAGTAGCAGGTTGTACAGCCATTGTGAATGGTAGCTCGGTCTGCCCAACAGAAGGTGTCATGTTTGCATTGGCACCACATCACACAAGACTTGGTCTTGATACTTGCCCACGCTGAATGGAACAGTTACTTGCTATGTGACCTTTAACTCAGTTGTATCGTTGAGCTATTGTAACTTGTAGGGCTTCGGGTACTTAATTGTTTCAAGTCCTAGAATGTCTACCATAAACTTGCTAGCCACGTTAGCACAAGAACCACCATTTATAACCGAATTGCATACCTTTTCTTTGATGGTGCAACGAGTATGGAAGAGGTTCTCGCGTTGGAGCTTCTCTTCTGGATTGGCAAGCACACTTAGCACTCGTCTTGTAAGCAGCAGGTCACCTACATCAGGATACTCTAATTCTTTGCATTGATCATCTGGTTCATCATCTTGCTCATCTTGAGACTCATAGTCTCCTCCCGGTGTAATGATCATCACACGTTGATTAGGATATTCCCTTGCCATGTGACCTCTCCCCTGACATTTAAAACAGATTATTTCACGAGTTCTAGGGGCAGTAGGGAACTTACCTTGCTCTGGCCGTGTAGTCTTAGGAAA
The DNA here is from genome assembly GCA_030161315.1 of Eutrema japonicum. Classification (NCBI taxonomy): domain Eukaryota; kingdom Viridiplantae; phylum Streptophyta; class Magnoliopsida; order Brassicales; family Brassicaceae; genus Eutrema; species Eutrema japonicum. The sequence continues at coordinate 16,672,332 of BSQW01000012.1, read as the reverse complement.
TTCAGTGGGCTTGCTTTTGAAGCCTGAGTCAATTTCCACTGCTTTCCCTTTGTCCAGCGGCTTAGAACTACTTGCATTCCACGGTTGTTGAGTTTTGGAACGGTTGGACATTGTATCTTGTGTTTGATATGTTGCTCTACTTGGACAGCTAGGCGAAGGAGCTCGTGCATTCCACTGTATTGAGTCCTTTCCACCTTCCTGGCTATGCGTTCTTGCAAGCCATATATGTATTGAGCCATCAAGGCTACTTCTGATTCTTCTAGTTCCAGCAAGTTCATGAGCTTATCAAATTCTTCAAAGTATTCATCAACGGACCTAGTTCCATGTGACAATTTTCTAAAACGCTTCTGTAAGCCATAGTGATAATGATCAGGCACATACCTAGATCGAAGTAAGAACTTCATGTCTCTCCACATGGTGACTAGTGCAAATCGGTTCCTCCTTCTTTCAGCTTCCAATATGTCCCACCAAGCTAGTGCATTATCGGTGAGTTGAGCAGCTGCAAGAGCAACCTTCTTACGGTTTCCATAGCCATAGCATTCGAAGATATACTCTAGTCTCCTCTCCCAATCCATATACACAACCAGATTTGATTTTCCTGCAAAAGTAGGAGGAGTTAGTTTGACTTCTGAATTTCCTTCTCTAGTATCAACTTCCCTCGCATTGGGTCTCCTTAGAGGATCTTACACTCTCGGCTGTTGTTGTAACAACGGATCAAGAGGTAATTCATCCTCTAACGCAGTCATGTCATCTTCTGCTTGCTGCATATTTTTCATAGGAGCTCTAGGAAGAGGGGCAGCATGTTGAGGAGGCTGCTCTAATCGGCCCACACGTTCTCCAAACTCCTGCCTCATTGTCCTCATCTCTTCTCTCATGGCAGTCATCATCTGCAAAAGGGCATCTTGTGGAACTGTCTCATCAGCCATGGCACCTTTGTATGAAGCTGTTAATCCATGTTCTCAACAGAAACAACAAACGGATAAAAGGTACCATAATAGACAGAAAAAAAAAACTGAAAAAAAAAAACAAGCTCGGCTAATTTAACTTAGCAATTCAAGGGAACCAAAGAACTGCTCAGTTAACACTAATTCGAACTTAAGCAGCAACTTAACTCAAACACTTTTTATGATTTTCGTTTTATCAAACAGAAAAGGCAAAGAAACAAAAAGGCAAAGCAGCACAAAAGGCAAAACAAGAAAAATGGAAAATTCTCTCGATAAAAAGGAAACAACACTTTTCTGGGTTTTATGGTATTTCAAAGGTCAAACAAGGAACAGAGACACGAAAGCAAGCAAGACTAGCAACCTAATCAGCAAGTTGATCGCAAAAAACACAACAACTCAAGTAACTAACCAGAACTTGAAACAGAAGCAATCGATTAACAACAACTTGAGGCAGACGCAAACAAAGTGGTGGCTACAATGCTGAATGGGAACCTCATATAGGGCTCGTCAGCTATGACCTAATGGTCGACACAAAAACAATAAGAAAAGACTCAAAACAACATGACTTCTAAAAAAAAACAAGAAAAACAGCAGCACGTCTCAATTGGACACAAATAAGGAAAATTCACTTAAACATAAAAATAAAAGAAACTATCTAAGCCTTGGGTGTGGCTTGATCTCTGGTTGCTCACAGCTGGTCTTCTTTTCCTGCACAAAACGTATGGACAAAACATACCTGGTTTAAACACAAGAGTGGCCAGATTTGGTGATGCACGTCTTTGGCCTGTGTTGGGGTGTTCCTCACGTGATCTTCAGTATTCTCTTTAGTGTTGAGGCTGCTTGAATTGTTGAAGTCACGACCTGCCTTGGACTTGGTGTATTCATCTTCCAATGCTTGGTTGAATGCATTCTGGTCGATAGCGGCTATGTTAAGTGCATTTGAGTTTTCTTGCGTTCTGGAAGCGTTCTCCTCACGTTCCTTGGTGTTCTCCACTCCTTTTCCTGCCAAAAGAGTTTTCATACCTTGGTTTTCATCAGGTTGTAGTGGACTGAGGTTGAAGTTGGCCAAAACGTCTATTTGACTCTCCTCGGGTATGATTGAAAGTCCTTGAGTCTTGAATGCTGGGTTGGTGACTTCTGGTTCAATTGCTTCTAGGATGTTCTCCACTGTTAAATTGAACTTCTCACGTAGGCTCATGGTTCTAGATCAAGTCATGGAAGCTTCTTGGAGCGCGGGAACTTCTGTTTTTTTTTATGATGACCTCAACAGAATGGGATGAAGATATGTTAAATTTATTTCTGAATGATGAAGACGCACGATTGGCAGCTGATATTTATCTGTTGAGATTTGCAGAGAAATATCGATACATCTGGCCATATTCAAAAGATTCAAAATATAGTGTCATATTAGGTTATTGGTTTGCTACTCGCCATATGGAAGATGATGAAGTTATTGTGCCACCGGAGGGTAATGTGGGATTAAAGATGAAAATATGGAAGCTGAGATTACTTCCAAAGATTCAACATTTCCTTTGGAAAGCTGTTTATGGGGATCTTCCAACAGCAGCAAGGTTAATCACAAGAGGAATAAATGCGGATCCCATTTGTCAACGTTGTTGTATGTTTGACGAAAATATTAACCATACTTTATTTGAATGTCAACATGCAAATGCGATTTGGAGATCCACATGTTTAACTCAATTTGATAACCCTTCGATGTCCTTAGAAGACAATATTCAAATGATGCTACAGATTCAAGAATCAAGCTCCATTGATGAACAAGTATGATATCTTCCCTTTTGGATTGTTTGGTGATATGCTCAAATTAATACCCTAAAAGTATTAAGCAGTAGTTGTAGTAAATTAGCGGTCGAACACAAGGACTCACAGAGACACACAATAGATTATAAAGATGAGAATTAAGCTAAGCGATCAATGATATAGAAAAAAGAACGTAAATTAAAACGATTGTAAATTCAATTGGAGAAAGATAGGTTTAGGGTATTTCTCAGAAAATCAATGAATGCAGATAAACTAACTAACATGATTCAGATTTAGCACGATTCTTGAACTCAAATCACTAAAGTATAATTAACCAACTCTCGTTGCGAAAACTATCTAAATCTAAATCCTAGAATTCCAAATCTCTTTGCGAATCCTAAAGTCTAAACCAACTTTTAGTTCAAGTTTGATTTGTTCACAAAACAACTAAACCAAATCTCTTTGCGAATAGTTATTTTCATCACCCTAGGTTCTGTCAGGTAATTAATCGCACTCTCGTGCCTAATCAATTATCCTAAGATCTAAGTTCTAGGTGATCAATCTACAATTAGCTTTGGAAACAACATATGGTGAAGAACTAATTCAGATAGTGAATCCTAATAACTAATCAACCTAGCATTCAGAGAAAACCCTTATGAGAACCCTAAACCTAACAAGAGATCTACTCAGACATGGAAATTGAAGCAATAAACATGTTTGAATAAATCATCAAATAAAATAGAAAGAGTAGCAAGAGGGTTCGAAATCTTCTCTCGGACGAACAGAGTTTCAGACTTGTCTCCCTTCAAAAGCTCTCTCACAAAACCAGAATAAAATAATCGTCCCCCTGAAAGTGGCTGTAAAATCCTATTAAATAACCTAAATCACGTTTTGGGGCTTCTTGTAAATAATAAAGACTTCTGGGCAATTTTGCAATTCTTAACTCTTCATTAAACTCGCGGGTCGTGTTTGCTTCGATGAGTGTCGACCGATACTAAGCAGTATCGATCGACACTGATGCTTCAAATCGGGTACTCAGCTACACAACCTTCTGCTTTGATCCAAAATGCTCCAGAAAGCTCCAATATCTCCAATTATGCTCCAAACGTGCTAAAACCTGTAAAAGACTCTAAACCACTACAAAATAGTAGAAAGACTCTATAAAACCGACTTATATCATGGCTTAAAAGGGGTAAAAACCATGATATATCAACTCCCCCAGACTTAGCATTTGCTTGCCCTCAAGGAAATTGGAAAACTAAACCATAGAAAGAGGTTTGAAAACACGGAGACTCACCTGTTCTTGAAACATCGCAATGACCATTTTCCTTAGTGATCCATATATCACATAACCAGTTTCAAATCCAACCACCATGTACTTCTCCGTAGACATTCTCAGCTTCCCAGACTACACACATTATTTCACAGCATCGTTCAATCAAGCCTTCCTCGCCAATTTCATCGCCGTGATTAACATCAAGAACCTTCCAGATTCTTTCCCATACAATATCATGACAAGGAATCATCCAACTTCACACTTTCTGGTATTATTTCTCTCCCCCAGACTTATTTCTTATTATATTCTTGCATATGCTTAATAAGGTTCGAGACGCGAGTATTGATTGTGTTTGCCACCGAATCACCGGTTCTTCCCTTAAAAAGGTATCAAAGGTGTAGGTGAATAATGGTATCACAAGAAATTTTCCTAACCTCGCTTCCACCTTTGTGTGATCATTTCCTCTAAAGTAGAATAATGGGATCGCTGGAAATATTCCTAACCCTCTACTCAGAAGAAAATCATCTCATATTTTAATGCATCTTATTTATTAACTTGTAACAGGGAAGAGAAATACCATTAATTTAAACACGTGGGCTCCTTTGTCAGATATGAATGAGGAATCAAGCTCTATGAGTACTAACCACGTTGATGAAGTGCAAAATTTTGGCTCAGGCTTTAAAGAACTTTGCTCGAAACATGAGTGTCTTCTAGTTAACTGGTCAGCCTTTGGATTTTTCATTAGTCGATCTTGAACTGATTCTGTAACAATGGTCACTTAGAAGCAAGGTCAGATAAATAGATTCAAGAAAAAGATCACAGTCTCCAACAAAGTTTTGACTCTATAAAACAGATTTTGGACTCAAAAACGACTGACTCTAAGAAAAAAAAAACAATGTCAGTGACTACCTCCCCCAGACTCAAACAACACTATCCCCAGTGTTATCTAGCCTAGAGTTGGTGAAAGAATACAAAAGAACCAAGTGGAACTGTGAAAAACAAGAAGTTACCGTACTGGGGTACGAGTGTTGACCGACACCCAACTTGGTATCAATCGATACCAAGTATTGGTTGACATGATGAACTTTTCTCATTCACGTAGGGTGTCGACCGATACCAGTAGGGTATCGATCGACACACGGGCAGTTCCGAGTTTTGCTCTTTTGTTATCCTGACACAAACACAAAACGAAAAAGAAAAAGAAAAAGACTCAAAAACAAAACTCACCAGTGGGTTGCCTCCCACCAAGCGCTTGTTTAATGTCATTAGCTTGACTGTACGGATGATCAGTCCGGATAAGAATGAGAGCTTGCAGCAAAACATGCTCCACTGCTTGACATTTATAGCTTCAGAGTTCTGCTCAACATGTGCTCCACAACTTCTTGTCATTTCTCTTTCAGCTCTGGGGTAAGAAGAACTCTAGCCTTAGAAAATGGTCTTGAGGTCCCTTTGCATTTCACCTAATATTCGATCGAGTATCCATCGCACTTCTGAGGGATTAAGGTTACATGTGTAGCACTCTCAACTCTTCTGTTCTTCACCTCTTTCTTTGCCTTAGTCTTTTTGATGACTTCCTTGGGGATGATATGAGGGCGATCCAGGACTTATATGACAGCTGGCTCATCATAAGGCTCTTCCAAAAGATCAACCATCAATGTTTCTCCTGCACCAACGGGGATGCAAGATATCTGTGTGGGAGCTCTTCTAGAAGGGATGGCCTGGTAGGAGACCTGTTCGTCAATGTACGGGTATTAAATTCTCTTACCGGGCGTGTCCATAACTACACCGGCTGTGGCCATGAACGGTCTTCCAAGAATCAAAGGTGTGCTATACCTTGCATGCATCTCCACAACCTGAAAGTCTGTAGGGACCAGACAGTCTCCTACTTTAACCATCAAATCAGGGATTGTACCGTATGGAACCGATATGGAAGAGTTCGCGAATGTGAGAGCCATCTGAGTAGATCTTATGTCATCTATTTTCAGCTTCTCTGTAAGTGCCCTTGATATGGCATTGACACTAGATCCTGAATCAACCAGAGATTCTTTGAACTCAACTCCGGAGATAGAGCATGGAACCGAAAATTTTCCTGGGTCTTCCCTCTTAGTCAACTGCTTCAGTGGAGGTGGTGTACTTCTGGTCTTGATGAAAAGTGCCTTAATTTCTTCCTCAGTCTCTCTGCAATCTTGGAAGTAACATTCCAGATGATGGTTTTCAAAGGCCTCTTCAAAAGATATAGTGTGGGGAATCCCCCTGATCTTCTTCTGAAAAGCCAGCAACTTCTCTGCAGTGATGGGTTTCATGAGATGTCTAGGTGGTTTGGATACGGAATCTTAGGCTTGTAAACACGTTTCTTCATCATCTATGATTCCTTTACAGTCTCCGGTTCTTCCTGCGATGGGTGTCGATCGATACAAGGTTGGTGTCGATCGACACAAGGCTCATGTGTCGGTTCTTCAAGTTGGTATCGATCGATATAAGAAGTAGTGTCGATCGATACTGACGAATCAGGTTCGAAATCATCTTCGACAAGGTTTTCGAGATTCCCTGCACCTCTCAAGGTGATTGCATTGACGTGTTCGTTCTGCCCCTGAGTCGTCTTTCCCTTGACAGCTGCTGCAGTTTGAGCTACTTGCGTTTCCAGCATCTTCTGATAAGTACTGAGAGCCTCGATCCTTCCACTCAGATCCTTGTACACATCATCTATCTTTCCATTGAGATCTACAGTGAGCTTCTGCTGTCCTTGAACCAGATGTTCAAACATAGACTCGATCTTGCTATCTGGGAGCTTAGCAGGTATTGGCTGATAAGACGAACTTCCATAGTTCCTAGTATACCCACTGTTCTGAGATGATTTATGACCAAACTGATTCGAACCTCCTTGCTGAGAGTTGTTGTTGAAGTTTCAGTTGTTGTTGAATTGATTCCTCTGACCTTGAAAACTAGAACCACCAATGTAGTTAACATCCTCTACTTCATCTTCGTTGAATACCTCAACATCTTCAGCAAAGTGAACAGCCTTCTTTTTCTTGCCCATCAGAAGACTGTGCATAGAATCTAACTTGGCTTGAACATCAGCAATCTGTGAGCCATCCATGCTACCAGCTAGCTTCTTCCGCTCAAAATCAGCATTCTTGGTGCTATTGCTAGACGCCAAGTTCTCAATTAGTACATAGGCATCATCAGGATACATGGTGTTGAAGTTTCCATTGCTTGAAGCATCCAAAGCCATCTGATACCTCCAATCAATTCCTCTAAAGAAGAATCCCATCAGCTGAACATCATAGTATCCGTGATGTGGACAGTCTCTCTGGTATGATCTGAATCTCGTCCAAGTAGCCTTGAACGCTTCAGTAGGGCCTTGAGAAAACTGAGAGATCTTGTTCCTCAGATCCTCGGATCGTGCATCATCATAGAAGTTGTTCAGGAAAGCAGTCTTAGTCTCTTCCCAGTTAGTCATTGATCCAGGAGGTAACTGCTTCAGCCAGTAAGTCGCATCTCCACCAAGAGAGTATGGGAAGAGCTTGTAGAAGAGGTAGTCGTAGGACAGTCCATTGCTCTTGATGCTAGTGACCAAATCCTCAAACCTCTCAATATGGTCCATGGGATGTTCATTGGAAAGACCATGAAAAGGATGCTGACCCACAAGAGTGAAGTATGCAGGTTTCTGCTCAAAGTCATTCCTCTGAAAAGCAGGAGGGCGAATCGTTTATCGATTGGCATAACACTGATCAGGCCTGTTGTACTCACCAATCGTCCTACCGCGATTAATCACAGTGTTCCCTGCATTCACAGCAATTGCAGGGACAATGATATTTCCAGCTTCATCAAGTCGCTGCCCTCTCTCATTGCACAATTGAACCTCTTGGTCTCTCAAAGCTCCAGCAGCATCCTGAATCAAAATCATTGTATTATTCATCTCTGCTGGTTTCTTTGCTTTCATGTTTGCACGTTCCAAATTTGCTAGCTGCTCGTTGGAAAGATCAACTACCTGAGTGCTCTTGTTCCTCCGGGTTTCTCGAGTGGCGTATACCTGAAACACACTAGGCAAGGCACGTAAGTAACAAAAAACACGTTGAGTATCGACCGAAACTTGGTGGTGTCGATCAATATCAACAAAAAGGAAAACGACGAGTATCGACCGACACTAGATAGTATCGATTGATACTGACGAACTTAGTCGAAATTCTCAGACTAAAATCTAATGGCGAATTGAGTCCCTGGAAACGGCGCCAAATTTGATATGCTCAAATTAATACCCTAAAAGTACTAAGCAGTAGTTGCAGTAAAGTAGGGGTCGAACACAAGGACTCACAGAGACACACAATAGATTATAAAGATGAGAATTAAGCTAAGCGATCAATGATATAGAAAACAGAACGTAAATTAAAACGATTGTAAATTCACTTGGAGAAAGATAGGTTTAGGGTATTTCTCAGGAAACCAATGAATGCAGATAAACTAACTAACATGATTCAGAATTAGCGCAGTTCTTGAACTCAAATCACTAAAGTATAATTAACCAACTCTCGTTTCGAAAACTATCTAAATCTAAATCCTAGAATTCCAAATCTCTTTACGAATCCTAAAGTCTAAACCAACTTTTAGTTCAAGTTTGATTTGTTCACAAAACAACTAAACCAAATCTCTTTGCGAATAGTTATTTTGCTCACCCTAGGTTATGTCAGGTAATTAATCGCACTCTCGTGCCTAATCAATTATCCTAAGATCTAAGTTCTAGGTGATCAATATACAATTAGCTTTGGAAACAACCTATGGTGAAGAACTAATTCAGATAGTGAATCCTAATAACTAATCAACCTAGCATTCAGAGAAAACCCTTATGAGAACCCTAAACCTAACAAGAGATCTACTCAGACATGGAAATTGAAGCAATAAACATGTTTGAATAAATCATCAAATAAAATAGAAAGAGTAGCAAGAGGGTTAGAAATATTCTCTCGGACGAACATAGTTTCAGACTTGTCTCCCTTCAAAAGCTCTCTCACAAAACCAGAATAAAATAATCGTCCCCCTGGAAGTGGCTGTAAAATCCTATTAAATAACCTAAATCACGTTTTGGGGCTTCTTGTAAATAATAAAGACTTCTGGGCAATTTTGCAATTCTTCAACTCTTCATTAAACTCGCGGGTCGTGTTTGCTTCGATGAGTGTCGACCGATACTAAGCAGTATCGATCAACACTGATGCTTCAAATCGGGTACTCAGCTACACGACCTTCTGCTTTGATCCAAAATGCTCCAGAAAGCTCCAATATCTCCAATTATGCTCCAAACGTGTTAAAACCTGTAAAAGACTCTAAACCACTACAAAATAGTAGAAAGACTCTATAAAACGGACTTATATCATGGCTTAAAAAGGGTAAAAATCATGATATATCATTTGGACTATATGGAAATCTAGAAACAAACTTCTGTTTAATAAAAGGAATGCACATCCAAAAGACGATGCTGACAGAGCTTTTCAAGTTGTTTCGGAAATTCCTAATAGCACAGAAGGAAGATGATGAGGACGTACAATGCAATCAAAATATTTTAAGTGATAAAGGAAGTTTCTGGGAACCGCCACCAGAGGATTGGTTGAAGTGTAATTTTGATAGTAGTTATAAAAGAGACAATGAATATGCTGGTGTAAGCTGGATTATAAGGGATCATCGAGGTCATTCTGTAAATTCAGGATGCGTGAAACTAACAGAAATTACGTCACCATTGCAAGCAGAAGCGGATGGGTTGTTGCAGGTATTGCAACTTGTTTGGGTAAAGGGCTGGCGACATGTGTGGTTCGAAGGAGATAATATGGAGTTATCCATGGATATTAATATGAAGAAATATAATTTAGCAATTAGAAATTTGTTGTATGATATACGCTATTGGATGATGAAACTGTGACATTGTTCTTTGGGCCATGTTAACAGAGAAAGAAACCAGGTTGCAGATATATTATCAAAAAAGCATATGAGTGTGGAAATTTGTATTCTTCTTTTGATGTACCGCATTCTTGGTTTATAAAATACATGTATTTCCCTTTTACTATCTAATAAAATCATATGACTAAAAAAGAAAGCAAAAAAGACACATTTTCCTTAATTTTGAAAACGCTATGTTATGATTCACACACCCAAAATCATAAGCTTTAGAACAATTTTTTGTGTTGTATTGTAAAGAAAATTTAAAAAAATGAATAGAGGAAGATGAAAGAGATAATGGACACTTTCTGTTGCCACAAGAATGAGAGAGACACGAGACTTTAGTCTCAATTATATTTTCTATAATACTCCATTAAGCTAATTTAATATGAGCCATTATGATTTAAATAAATCAATAATCCATTTGAAGATGAGAGTTTATCTTCACCAAGTTTAATTCTCTCTTGATTAAGAGAACTTTTTGACGAAATTTAAATCTATATAATGATCAATTACATAAATAAATAAATTGATGCAAAAACATAGGTTATTGGACCAATGTCCCAGCTACCCGAGTCCGAGCCCATACCGGCTTGTCTCGGTTTGCGCCCATGTGGTTTAGCATGAGTTCACTCTTCTTTCATTTACAGTGTTTCTATTGTTTTGATCCTTGTTAGAACTTCTCCACTTTCACCTGTAGGATAAATTATATTTGTTCCATTTTATGCTTATCAAACAATCCACTTTGCACATTTATTTTTTATTCAAATGAACTTTTGTTGACATATGAATACATTATGTTATAACTTTGATTTAAAAAAAATAATACAATACACTATGTTATAGTGTTCACAACGAGGAATTCAACGATTCCAAGATCCGGTCATTCCAACAATTGAATTGCCTGACAAAACCACCGAAATACTGGCGTAAGCCATTTATCCAAAATCAAGTTCCAACGAAGGGTTTTGGTTATGTACATTGAACCAGATTACAATCTTAATAACAAATCTTTTTCCTGACCGGCTAGACACTTGATTTTATCCTTTGTACTACACTTTGTTGCACATCATGTATAGGGATAATTTGTATGAATGATATAAATATTGTGTGAAATTCGTAAATTAGACAGATCTTCCATGAAATTAAAAAAAAAAACTTTATTTTTGATAATGTTAACCTGTTTAGAAATGAATAAGAGAGTGAAAAAAACGTATGCTTTACCAGATTTTATTAATCTTTAAAAATATTAAATAAAGATAAACTTTGAAATAATATTGAGAGATTTCACTATATTGACCTCTCTAAACTATGAAGAAAAAACATATTAGACTTGGATGATGATGAATGACTGGTCTAAAAGTGTAGACTTTCACTCGTGTGCAGGTGAGTTGGGAGCAATGTGAGCACAATTGTCCTTGAGGAGAGGTGGGAAGAATGGGTTCAGTGGAAACATTTGAGGCCAACAATTTACGTCTAAGGTTGAGAAAGTCTTGCAACATACGGCTTCAACATTTTCAAACTTGCCAGAGAAAATTGATTTGGAGATTTCGAGCACACATCCTTCGACATTAAAAAGAGACGACCAACATTTTATTAAATCAATAGGCAAACCGGGCGGAAAAAGCCCATAATTCGATGGTGACGGTTGCACTTGAACTACGCCTTGAGTGACGAAAATGGCAGCACAAAAGGATACAATTAAGATCATTGAGACAAAAGCTTTGCTTCTCATTTTTCTTATTAATTGTTTTTACCCTTTTTCCGATTCCTTTTTCGTTTGTTTGTTTGGTTTACTCTTTTAGATGCTTGGATGGTTTTGGATATTGGAAAAAACATGGAATTTATAGTACTAGAAAACAAGAGTTTATTAAATAAATCCAAGAGTTACGGACCAATATTAAATTGTGTTTCAAAATGTAACTCACGTTTAGGTTTAACGTATCAAAAATTTCTTACATTAATTTGACCCAGTTAATTATTTTTCTTGTTAACTTTCAGTTCATGTTAGTATGGTAGATACAGTAACTGCTGCAGTTGATCAATATATGTTACGTCCAAGTCTAATATATTCAATTATATAGAGTAAAATTAAAAAGTAAAGATACATAAAATTGGCTCTCTAGCTTCATAAACTTCCTCATCACTTTATAGTTATTTTATTAACTAGGTTTTGCACACATGTTACGCGTAGGTATATTTTTATTTTTAATAAAAACTATATGCGATCAATTATATTTATTGAGATGTTACTTTGTGTATATTGGTAATTGTAATAATATATATATATATATATATATATAATATTGCAGTTTTAATCTCATAAGTTGTATTTAGTCTGTGAAGCTTCAACGGTCTTGTATTGAATCTATATATTTTAGTTTGAAAAACGTATTATTTGATATAATTTGTATAAGTTAGTATACCAAAACCAACTAAAAATGTAACAAAGTAATCAAATGCTATTTAATAAATATATTATTGACATGAAGATAAAATATTATACATCACTTTTCAAATCAAGAAAATAAGTTTTTTCATCATTTCAGTTTCATCCTCATTATATATTAATCAATGCAGTTAAAAGTTATTTTGTTTTCTGTAGCTAGTTTAACAAATACAAATTTTTGATTTAATCTACAAAATTGAAACACAAACTAATAAACACAACTCTTGCTTTCAGATTTATGACCACTTTAATTTTGAAACTAAGACAATAGATGAATATGAAATGAATTTTGAAACCAATTTAAAATCACTAAAGATCTACGAATTAAATATATATTTTTGTCAGTTTTATCTTTAATAGGTAAAGACCGGACCTGGTAGCATATTGGTTGTGGTAACTTGGACATTATTTTTCAATGATTATACCTCATTTCTTCCAATCATAGTGAATTAGTTTTTTCATCATATTTAAATTGTCAAGTGGATACAAATTTCTGATTTAATCTACAAAATTGAAAAACAAACTAATAAACACAACTCTTGTTTTAAGATTCATAACAACTTTAATTTTGAAACCAAAGCAATAGATGAATATGAAATAAATTTTGAAACTAATTTAAAATCACTAAAGATCGACGAATTATATATATTTTTTGTCAGTTTTATCTTCAAGAGGTAAAGACCGGACTTTCGTCTGGTAGCATATTGGTTGTGGTAACTTTTAAATAATTTATAATGATTATACCTCACTTCTTCCAATCAGAGTTAATAAGTTTTTTCATCATATTTAAATTGACAAGTTGATTCAAATTTTGGATTTAATATACAAATTTAAAAAACAAACTAATAAACACAACTCTTGCTTTCAGATTCATGACAACTTTAATTTTGAAACCAAGACAATAGATGAATATGAAATGAATTTTGAAACTAATTTAAAATCACTAAAGATCGAAGAAATAAACATATTTTGTCAGTTTTATTTTCAAGAGGTATAGACCGGGCTTTTTTCTGGTAGCATATTGGTTGTGGTAACTTTTAAATGATTTTTCAATGATTATACCTCATTTCTTCCAATCAGAGTGAATAAGTTTTTTCATCATATCAATTCATTTTAATTCTCGTTATATCTGTTTTCTATAAAAACAACAAAAAAACAAGAAAGTATTCCTTAGATGCTTTAATCAATAAAAATTCAATTTAATCTATAAATGGAAAAGCAAACTAACAAGCACAAATCTCTCTCTCGTATCTATGAAAAAATTAATTTTGAAACCAATACAATATGTGAATATGGAATGAACTTTGAAACAAATTTATAATAACAAAAAATCGACAAAGTGAATATACTTTTTGTAAGTTTTACCTTGAACAAATAGAAGCCAGAATTTCGTCTGATGACATATTGGTTGTGGTAAATTTTTAATGGTTCTTCAATGAGATCGTAAACCTAAGCGATGAAGATTTAATTCTCCAACTTAGGGATCATTGCAAAGAATATTGAAGTAACAAACATTATTTTATATCTGAAAAAATTGGTTTAAACATGGTCATTTTTCCTTCATTGTAGTCGTCTTTCTCAATCCATCAATGAATTCTTTCTCATGCCGTTTGTTGGGGTTGGTTTTCACCCACTCGAGATTAACATTTCAAGACATTAAGTTATACCGACCCGAAGGAATATAAAGGACCAAAGCCGTAACAAGACGACCTCGCACGATATGTCCCAAAGGCCCCACCTCGGTGACTCTGTCTGAATAAGGATAAAGCCGAACCGAGGCTGAAGTAATATCTTCTCTCGATTGAACTGAGACCGCTACGAGATGTCACGGCTCACCTTGAAAGGCCGAACCCATCAGATACAAGTGGGCCGAGATACCAGTCATTCATTAACTTGTGGACCGAGTTGAAGGCCCAGATCATCGATTGCCAAAACTTAAGTCGGTGGCTGCGGGAAGCAAAAGGAAATATTCTTTTTCCTTCTAAGATTCTCGCCAATGTAAACCCATATAAATAGCATTCATAATAACAGGGAAGAAACCCTAACAAAAAAACTCTTAGTAACTCAACTATGTACTCGTACGCTTACTAAACAGCAATAAAACAACCAGCTTTGGATCTTTACCTGTATTTTTTCCTCAGAAGCTTCTATTCCCTTAAAAGTATTCTACAAAAATCAACCGTGTGAATTTTGGCTCACACAGTTTGCCGCCGTCTGTGGGGACTTTGAAGCTCTTACTCACGAAAATACCATGAACGAGATTTGAAGAGATGACCGGAGAGGAGCAGAGAACCAGAGATGACGTTAACAACAACGGCAGCGGCACTGGCGATGGTAGGATCGAGCCTAGTAGCACTCCCCCTGCCACCATGGAGACAACCTCGGCGCCTTTGCGCGAATTGAAGAATATGCTCACCACGTTGCTGAAAAAGGTGGATGAGCAAGACAAAACAATCAAAATCCTGTCAAAAAGGGTCGAGACGTTGGCATCGGAAGGACGAACTAGAGACTTGCAATCGGGATACCTCGGTTCGGGGATGCTTCCCCCAAGGATGCTTAGGAGAAGGCTCGGTCTCAATCTGGCAGCACTCGCTTTCTCGACACCCCGGACGAACTCGGCAAGCAGAATATTGCCACCGTCACTTTCATCGGACGAAGTAACACCCACAACAACGAGGCCAATCCTTCTCGACCCACTTCGGTTGTATCAAAGAATGGAGACACAAACCGCTGAACCCGCATGATCTCACCTCGGAACAACTGAAGTCACCAACGATAAAGCGATCGGAAGCGGTGGAACCAACACCTCGGGCCGAATCACAAGTGGCGAGCTCTCCTTGGAATTGGAAGGGACAAGGCCAGCAAGGGATATCCCTAGATCAAATCAGCTCGGACACAGCATGACGAAAGAAGACGAGAACCTCCTCTGGGAGGAGCAGGTGCAACACGCCGACGAGCTGAGAAGGGCGAGACGAACTCAACACGATCCAACTAGGCCAAGCCGAGCCCAAATACTATAGCTGAATGAGATCAAAGCCTCGGTAGCCCAAAACAACGCCGAGGTGCAAACTATTCGTTCGAAAGTACACCATGTGATCAGTGCGGCACCCGAGATAGATCGAATGTTAAAAAATCGCAACGAACATCCTTTACGGCTCGGATCACCGACGCAATCGTGTCCGACCCTGGTAAAATCAGGATTCCGTTCTATCACGGAACGACCGATCCAAAGGCTCACATAACTCCTTTCTGAATTACGGTGGGCCGATCCAAATTCAAGGATAGCGAGAAAGATGCTAGTTTCTGCTTCCTGTTCGTGGAACATCTAAAGGGAACCGCCCTCGAGTGGTTCTCAAGGCTTGAGAGAAATACAATCGACGACTTCCAACAACTCTTCGCCGAGTTTCTGAAGCAGTATTCCGAGTTTATGGAACGAAAAACTTATGGCGCGGACTTGTGGACCATGGTACAAGCACCAACAGAGTCATTACGGAACTTCGTGGGACGATTCAAGACAGTAGGGTCGAAAGTGGAGTGTGTAAGCGATCGAGCCGCGCTCATCGCGTTGAAGAAAGCATTGTGGTATAAATCTGATTTTTGAAAATAGATTGCACTCAATACACCCCGAATGATCCAATACGCATTGCACCAAGCCTCGGACTTCATCATTGACGAAGAAGAGATGAAAATCCTTGAGGAAAGGTTCAAGCCCACAATACTGACGAACCGAAGCCTCGCCTCGGTCACTAACCCACCAAACCCTCGGAGGAATATACCGAACGGAGGATTCGTACATCACGAAGGACCAAAATTCCAAGGTGCCCACAACTATCAATTAGGAGCCGGATGAGGCAAGGCACCATGGAATACATGGACAAGAAATTCCAGTAACTTCGACGAGAAGGCCTATTGCGAACATCACCAGTGCTACAAGCATCTCACAGCAAACTGTCGAAGCCTAGGGGCGAAGTTGGGGGCTAAGTTCATGGCAGGAGAGCTCAGCAATACAGTGACCCTCAAAGACTTCGAACGAGAAGATGAAAATCAGAATAAGCCAAACCAAGGGACCATAGCTGAACAAAACCAAGGAGACATCCCGGAGGGAGAAGAGACGAGAAGGAAGCACCACTAGCCCCTCAGAGAAGAATAAATATGATAATGGGGGGGGGGGGGGGGGAGAGAATGTCATCAATCAAGGCTTTCCAGCGGCGAGCCGAGACTAGAACCAATTGTTCAGAGTCCCGAACTTCCCAAACGTCATCATCTCCTTCGTCGAAGAGGAAAACACCGGCATCGACAAACCACATAACGACCCTCTTGTCATTGAGCTAACCATCCGAGACCACGACGTGGCAAGAATACTCATAGACACAGAAAGCTCCGTCGACGTGATTTTCCGAGATACCCTCAGACAGATGGACATCAGGTTGACAGAAATATCACCCGATCTGAGGACCCTGGTTGGATTCAATGGTGATACAATGATGAGCCTCGGCACGATCAGCTACTAGTCCATGCAAAAGGCGTAACCAAAGTCATGGAATTCTCAGTGGCAGATCACCCAACAATCTACAACGTTATCATGAGAATCCTTGGATAAACACCATGCGAGCTATTACTTCTACATACCACCTCTGCATCAAATTCCCAACCCCCGAAGGAGTCAAAACTATCTGGGGATGCCAGAAGGAATCTCGTGTATGTTTCATCGCCAAGCACAAACTCCGAAACCCGGTAACAAACGCAAAGACGAATCACAAAAAACCAAACGGACCAGGAGTCGGAGAAGGACATGTCCAAGCATTTTATTGCAATTACAGATCACGGAGGCTTGCAAAGAGGAAGCTGAGCCATCCTTCAAGACCGTGACCTCGGTTTGTATCGACGATAACCACCCTGACCGATGCGTCGAAATCGGAGCCACATTGAACAAAGCAATATCCACACCGAGTTAATATATTTCTTAAAAGAGAATATACAGACATTTGCCTAGAACGCGGAAGACATGTCGGGCATCAGCATATACGTCGCTTGTCATAAACTCAACGTAGATCCTATCTTCAAACCCGTAAAGCAGAAGAGGCGGATGATGGGGACAGAACGAGCTAAAGCCGTTAACAACGAGGTAGAAAGGCTACTGAAGGTCAGTTCAATCGCCGAAGAAAAGTACCCCAATTGGCTTGACAACTCCGTAGTCGTGAAAAAGAAGAGTGGCAAGTGGCGAGTATGCGTGGATTTCACCGATCTCAACAAAGTATGCCCAAAGGATAGTTTCCCACATATCGACCAACTTGTTGAAGCAACAGCGGGAAACAATTTCCTATCATTCTTGGACGTTTTCTCCAGCTACAACTAGATCCTGATGAATCCCGACGACCGGGAAAAGACAGCGTTCATAGCAGACCGGGGGATTTACTGTTATAAGGTGATGCCTTTCAGACTCAAAAACACAGGAGCCACTTACCAGCTACTAGTAAATAAGATGTTTGTAAAACAGCTCGAAAAAACGATGGAAGTCTACATAGACGACATGCTGGTTAAATCACTTAACGAAGAGAACGACGTGGAACATCTCCGAGATAGTTTCAAGCAACTCAACATGCATAACATGAAGCTAAATCCGATGAAGTGTAGATTCGCAGACACATATGGAAAATTTCTCGTATATCTAATGACCCATCGAGGCATAGAGGCAAATCTGAAGCAAATAAAACGCTCTAATCGAAATGGCATCACCCAAAACGAAGCGCGAGGTATAAAGATTAAAAGGACATGCGCTGCACTGAACATATTCATCTCAAGATTTACCGACAAATGTCTGCCTTTCTACGACACCCTCCGAGGCAACAAGAAATTTGAATGGACATATCGATGCGAAGAAGCTTTTCAAGATCTGAAGAAGTATTTAGCGAAACCCCCAAGATTCGCCAAACCGGTCGAAGGAGAACCTCTTTTCCTCTACATCGTCGTCTCCACTACAGCCGTCAGCGGAGTACTCATCGGAGAAGAGCGAGGCGAGCAGAAACCTATTTTCTACGTCAGTCAAACCCTAACAGACGCTGTAACCCGATACCCGCAGATGGAAAAGATGGCTGTCGTGGCAGTCATGTCTGCTCGGAAGCTGAGACCACACTTTACGTCACACTCCATCGTGGTGCTGGCCACTTTCCCTCTACGCAATATCCTGCATAGCCCAAGACAATCATGAAAACTGGCCAAATGGGCTATAAATCTCATCGAATACGATATCGAATACCGAAGCAGAACCTGTGCAAAATCACAAGTACTGGCGGACTTTATAGTCAAACTCCCAGCCCGAAGGAGTGAAAGAACCGACACCAAGCTCTATTTGGACACTTCACGTAGACGATCCTCCTCGAAGTAAGGATCCGGAGTCGGATCCGTTTGATGTCACCAACCAACGACATTTTGGAACAATCTTTTCAATTGGGTTTTTCAGCATCCAACAACGAGGTAGTATACGAAGCGCTGATCGCTGGACTAAAACTCGCGATCGGGATCAAAGTCCGGAACATTCACGCATTCTGCGATTCACAACTGGTGGTAAACCAATTCAATGGATAATATGAAGCCATAGACGAAAGAATGGAAGCATACTTGCAAATCGTCCAGGAGTTGGCCAACCAATTCGCAGGGTTTAAGTTTACTCGAATCCCTCGGGGAGAAAAAACTCAAGAATATGCACTGTAGCTGTAGCATCAACCACGAATCCAGGCATGAAGAGAGTCATTCCAATCGAGTTCATCGAACACCCAAGCATCAATGCAACAGGAGCGGTCAACTTAATCAACCAACCTATCAAAAGCGAAGCAATCGCAATGGAGGAATACGAGGAACAAGGAGAGTATGGATGCGACAAAGAATGGATGGGACCAATCCACACTTACATCATGGACGGAGAAGTGCCATCAGACAAGTGGGCCGCCAGAAAACTCAAAGCTCAGGCAGCCCGATATGTCATACTAGACGGAGACGTCTTCAAATGGAGATTTTCAGGGCCACTGATGACATGCGTCTAAGGTTCGCATGCAAGGAAAGTAATGGAGGAAGTCCACAGCGGTTCATGTAGCAACCACTCCGGCGGAAGAGCCCTCGTAATCAAAATCAAACGACACGGCTACTATTGGCCAACAATGGTGAAAGACTGCGAGAAGTTTTATATGAAGTGTGAGAAATGTCAACAACACGCCCCAACTATTCACTAGCCAACCGAGTTGTTGTCGTCAATCTCCTCGCCTTACCCATTCATGAGATGGTCAATGGACATCGTCGACCCGCTTCACCGATCTAAGCAAGAAAGATTTTTGTTAGTCTTGACCGATTACTTTTCCAAATGGATCGAAACAGACCCCTATGCTAATATCAAAGACGTCGAGGTGGAACACTTTGTTTGGAAATATATCATATGCCGACATGGTGTCCCGTAAAAAATTGTCCCGGACAACGGCTCTCAGTTTATATCAACAAGATTCGAGGCGTTCTGCGAGAAGTGGAAGATACGATTGAGCAAGTCAACACCACACAACCCCCAAGGAAATGGACATGCCGAGGTAGCTAACAAAACCATCCTCGATGGCCTGAAAAAATACCTCGACGAGAAAATGGGCCGCTTGGCTGACGAACTAGAAGGCGTTCTTTGGTCCCATCCGAAATAGAGTGTGTGATTCCCCCAAGGTCAAAATCCCCGGCATACGACGAAGAATCCTATCCGAACAAAATGGACTCAATAACCTGATGATCCTCGACGAACTGGACTTACTGAACGAACGACGCGATCAAGCACTCATCCGTATACAGAACTATCAGCAAGCAACGACCAAATACTACAACTCAAACATTCGAAGCAGAAGGTTCAACGAGGGAGACCTGGTCCTTCGCAAAGTCTTCCAGAACACAGCAGAATGCAACGCTGGTAAGCTCGGCTCCAATTGGGAAGGACCTTACAAAGTCACCAAGGTGGTTCGCCCAGTGGTATACGAACTCGCCAAATGTCAAATGCCCCCATCCCAAGATCATGGAACGCAATGCACCTCAAGAAGTACTATCACTAAAAACAACGCGTCCCCAACACGAACTACGAGACGGCTTGATCCCTGAAAAGGGTACGTAAGCTACCAATCTTCGGAAAGGTTCAACCCATCTTCTATTGTGAGGTCAACAAGTCCAGACAAACGCTCGTTGGACCCCGCAAGATCAGTGATACCAACGCTAACTGCGGTAAGCTCGAACAGATCATTCCCGAGGAGGGTAGCCACAGAGTCCTCCGAAACAGGAGAAACCACCAATGCTTCCTTCAAACAGGAGGCAATCTTATTAAACTCCTCATCCGCCCCGACTAAGTCAGATCTCCAGCCAATCAGTTTCTCCGCCTCGGCTTCAAGGGTCGGAGGATTATCTTTAAGAAGAATGCCCAAAAGCTTTAGATTGTTGTTAACCTCGGCCAGATCTAGCTCCTTACTTTTGACACCCTCCAGCTGGTCCACATTCGCCCTAACCCTGTCGACCCGATCTTGGAACCTTCGAGCTGTCTCTCGCCTTGCCTCTTTCCGAGCCTTCTTAACATTGAAATCAGGACGAGCATCCTTTGCCGTAAGCTGCCTCTTCAACGAAGCTATATCGGATTTCAAGCGTATCCTCTCCTGATTTAAACCAAGCGCGTAATCCGCCTCCTTCGCCGACTTCTCCTTCAGCGCCATTTCCTCCCTTTCGAGATCCGAAATCTTGGCCGATGCGAGGGCAAGTCTCTTCTCTGCCTTGTTGTGTTTGCCCTTCAGTTTCAAAGCACCCTTTCTCGCATCTTCGACGAGTCCCTCATCTTTTCATATCTCGGACTCATAAGCAGCAACCAGCTCGTTTATAGAAGCAATAAACTGCAAAAAAGCGGACGATAAGAAAAAGAGGGGCATGAAGTCTCTCAAATTTTGTAAAAACTGGCTCATACACGGATACCACGTAGCGACATGTCGGCATATGCCCTATCCTTGATGAGAACATCCAAAGAAGGGAGATGAACCGCGGGTCCACTAATCAGTACAAGGATGGCAGCGGATGCAGCGGCATCATCGACAACAATCTCATAAAATAAGAAATCAGGACTAGAAGCGTCAGCGTTTTTTTTCTCCGAAACGTCGCTTCGGCCACCGCTTGATGCGGGACGCTTCCGACTACGTGTACCAGCGTGCTTCGTCAGAGCCAAAGCGGAAGGTCTAGACATCGGAGGAAAAGCTGGAACGAGATCCTTTCCCCCATCATTTATAAGGGGCTCGGGGGGGGGGGGATTATTAGATTTGCCTCGGCGTCCTCGACTGCCTCGGGGGCCATCGGTGCGAGACCACTAGCAGCACGTCTTGCCGCTTTGACTCTCTTGACACGAGCAGATATTTCCTTCATTATCGCTGTCCTCAAATCCTCCGGAGATGAAAGATCCGAACTGACTGGGGCACCACTAATAAGAGCTCGGGCTCTTTCGATCCTCCGAAGCGAGAAGTGCTTTTCCTAGTGAACCTTCCTCGCTTTCAATACGTTAAATAGTTCTTCCAGATCAAACGGAATTGGAGGGAGCTAGTCGCGATCTGCAAAAATAAAGACAACGTAAGAAAACTAAATTGGACAACGAACGGGGCCAAAATCTATAGGTTGGCTACCAAGCGGTCCCAGTTCATCTTGACCAATTGAAGACAGTTGCTATCAACGGAAGCCTCGGAAATACAAACATAGAATAAATGATCCTCCCAACTACTATCCTTACTCGGAAACCCCGTGATGATTCTTTTGCTCTTCTTGTTACCAATATAGAATATGGCGGACTTGGGAACTCTCCGGATGTCAAGAAAATTTGGGAGATGGTCATCGGTTATCTCGACATCACACTCGTAACTACGAATTAAAATTTCTATAAGATGACGAATACCCCAGGTCTTGATTTGGGATAGAGCAAGTCCGTGTCTCCATAAATAACGCAGGATCACTTCGGGAATCGGAAACCAAAGAAAACATAAATTAAAGAAGGCCTCGTAAGAAGTGAAGCAATCTGAAGGAGGGTTGTCGGCTCGATCGGACTGTTCGGGGACAACAATTTCGACATCCTCGGATATATTGAATCGCACCCGCAGATCATTCAAAGACATCACAGTAGAAAGCGTAGAGCCTGGCGGAACAGCTCGCTTTTTCTTAGACCTTCTCGTAGCGTTTCCCTTTGGCGAACCCAGCTGATACATGTCGACCAGGCGATCTATCTCTGCCCTCGCCTCGTTGGGATTCCAAAAGAAGTCCTCATCCTTAATTTTTACCCCCTCAGTAATCACCGTTGTTTTGGGCTCCGCAGCAAAGGAGTGAACCTATCCTTCAAAGGGGATAATATCAGGGCATTGACCTGTGACTTCTCGAACCTCGGGAAGGGGAGGATTCCCCTCGGAGGAGCTATTAACCTCGGGCAACACATCATCTCCAGCATCGGCTCATGCGGTTGAAGCATGGAAATCACGCTCTCCATCCGCCTTGGTCGATTTATTCACTTCGGCGTCCTCTGCGAAATCACGGTTGGGCATAGCATGGTTGGTCAAACCAACTGAGCCATTCAGAACATCGTAATCCGACATATCACCTCGGAAAAATTAAATTAGAAGGGAAAGGAGAAGAGAGAAGAAAGCTACCTGAATTTTGGAAGTTTTGGAGTGATGAAGGGAAATGCAAAGAAATCTCGCCTTTTATAGGCTTTTCGCGCGTGGGCGCGCATGACCCCAGAGACCAACATATGGTATTTACGACTCTCGAGATATTAAAAGCAAAGCGCGTGAACGCGAGTAGATGCCCCAACGACTGCGAACAATTTTCGAAACAAAGTTGGAAATTACACTATCCCGAGACGGCGAGGCATATCAAATCCATTAAAGGAAATATATGATCATTTCAAGTAGAAAATCTCGGAAGTCATGGCTCGGTACCGTCATATTTCAGTAGTTAATCTCGGTCTCGACAAATTCAACCTCATCACAATAACTCCTGAAATTTGACGAGCTGGGGGGCAAACTGTTTGGGTCGGTTTTCACCCACTCGAGATTAACATTTCAAGACAACAAGTTATACCGACCCAAAGGAATATAAAGGACCCGAGCCGCGATAAGACGACCTTGCACGATCTATCCCAAAGGCCCCACCTCGGCGACACTGTCTGAATAAAGATAAAGCCGAACCGAGGCCGAAGTAATATCTTCTCTCGGTCGAACTGAGACCGCTACGAGATGGATCGGCTCACCTTGAAAGGCCGAACCCATCAGATACAAGTGGTCCGAGAAGAGCGCTTATGAGTCGAGATACCAGTCATTCATTAACTTGTGGGCCGAGTTGAAGGCCCATATCATCGATTGCACTGACTTAAGTCGGTGGCCGCGGGAAGCAAAAGGAAATATTCCTTTTCCTTCTGAGATTCTCGTCAATGTAAACCCATTGATATGCTCAAATTAATACCCTATAAGTACTAAAGCAGCTGTTGTAGTATATGTAGGGGTCGAACACAAGAACTCAAGAAATCACACAATAGATCAGATAGATTCTAATTAAGCTAAACCAAAAGATGTAGTTGAAAGCAATACGTAAATTAAACTGTTGTATATTCGATTGGAAAAAGATAGGTTCAGGGCATTTCTCAGGAAATCAATGAATGCAGATAAACTAACTAATCAGGGTTCAGGTTATGCACGGTTCTTGAACTCAAATCACTAAAGTATAATTAACCAACTCTCGTTGCGAGAATTATCTAAATCTAAATCCTAGAATTCCAAATCTCTTTGCGAATCCTAAAGTCTAAACCAGCTTTTAGTTCAAGTTTGATTTGTTCACAAAACAACTAAACCAAATCTCTTTGCAAATAGTTATTTTGCTCGCCCTAGGTTCTATCAGGTAATTAATTGCACTCTCGTGCCTAATCAATTATACTAAGATCTAAGTTCTAGGTGATCAATCCAGAATTAGCTATGGGAACAACCTATGGTGAAGAACTAATTTGGATTATGAACCCTGAACAACTAATCAACCTAGCATTCAAAGAAGTCCTTTATGAGAACCCTAAACCTAACAGGAGATCTACTCATACATGGAAATTGAAAACAACATGATTGAATAGATCATCAAAGAAATCAATAAGAAACAAGAGTTCAGAATTTTCTCTCCAAAAACCAAAGTAAAATCATGCGTAGCCATCAAAGTGGCTGTAAAATCCTAATAAATAACCTAAGTCACGTTTTTGGGCTTCTCGTAAATAATAAAGTCTTCTGGGGCAATTTTGCAATTCTTCAACTCTTGGAAAAGTCGCGACTCGTGTCTGCTGCAGTGAGTATCGACCGATACTAGTCAGTATCGATTGATACTGAAGCTTCAAATCGGGCACTCAGCTACACGAACTTCTGCTTTGCTCCAAAATGTACCAGAAAGCTCAAATATCTCCAATTATGCTCCAAACATGCTAAAACCTGTAAAAGACTCTAAAACGCTACAAAATAGTAGAAAGACTTTATAAAATGGACTTATATCATGGCTTAAAAGGGGTAAAAACCATGATATATCAACTCCCCCAGACTTAGAATTTGCTTGCCCTCAAGCAAATAGAAAGCTAAACCAGAGAAAGAGGTTTGAAAAGATAGAGACTCACCTGTTCATGAAACATTGCAATGATCATTTTCCTTAGTGCTCCACATATCACCTAACCAGTTCCAAATCTAACCACCATGTACTTCTCCGTAGACATTCGCAGCTTCCCAGACTACACACATTATTTCACAGCATTACTCAATAAAGTCTTCCTTGCCAGTTTCATTGCTGTGATTAATACCAAGAACCTTCTAGATTCTTTCCCATACAATATGATGATAAGGAACCATCCAATTTCACACTTTCTGGTATTATTTTCTCTCCCCAGACTTATGTCTCTTGCATATACATATTAAGGTATGAGACGCGAGTATTGATGGTGTTTGCCACCGAATTCCCGGTTCTTCCCTTAAAAAGTAATCAAAGGTGTAGGCGAATAATGGTATCACAGGAAATTTTCCTAACCTCGATTCCACCTTTGTGTGATCATTCCCTCTGAAGTAGAATAATGGGATCGCTGGAAATTTTTCCAACCCTCTACTCAGAAGAAAATCATCTCATCTTTTAATGCATCTTATTAATTAACTTGTAACAGGGAGAGAAATACCATTACTTTAAACACATGGGTTCCTTTGTCAGATATGAATGAGGAATCAAGCTCTATGGATATCAATCACATCGATGAAGTGCAAAATTTTTGTCTCAGGCTTTAAAGAACTTTGCTGGAAACATGAGTGTCTTCTAGTTAACTGGTCAGCCTTTGGATTTTTCATTAGTCCGATCTAGAACTGATTATGTAACAATGGTCATTTAGAAGCAAGGTCATATCAATAGAGTAAAGAAAAAGATAACAGTCTCCAACAGATTTTGACTCAATAAAACAACGAATGGCTCAAAAACGACAGACTCTAAGAAAAACAAAAACAATGTCAGCGACTACCTCCCCAAGACTTAAACAACACTGTCCCTAGTGCTATCTAGCCTAGAGTTAGTAAAAGAAATCAAATGGACGAAGTTGGAATTATGGAAAAAGAAAAATCTACCGTGATGGAACGGGGAGTGTCGACCGACACACAGCCTGGTATCGAGCGATACCAGGCTTAGGCTGACACATAAACTTCTTCTCATCGTCATTAATGCATGTGGTGTCGATCGATACCAGGTGGTATCGGTCGATACCGATCCTCTATAACTGATTCACGCAAAACACAAAACATAAAACCAAAACCAAAAAAAAAACAAAAGACTTATATACAGACTTATCAGTGGGTTGCCTCCCACCAAGCGCTTGTTTTAAGTCAGTAGCTTGACTCTGGCTCAGGTGATCAGTCAGGAGGAAATTGAGAACTTACCCCCATGCAAGTTCAACAACTAGACACTTCCAGCTTCAGAGTTCTGCACAACATGCTCTCCACAACCTCCTTTCCTTTCTCTTTCATCTCCGAAGTAAGAACGACTCTAGCCTTAGAGAATGATTTTGAGGTTCCTTTGCACTTCACCTTGTATTAAATCGAATCCCCATCACTCTTCTGAGGGATTAAAGTCATAGAAGCAGCACCCTTCACTCATTTGCTCTTCACCTTCTTCTTTGCCTTAGATGTTTTGACGTCTTTCTTGGTGATGACAGAAAGACTATCTAGAAGGTCTATGACAGTTGGCTCGTCAGGAGGCTCTTCCAAAAGATCAACTACCAACGTCTCTCCTGTAACAATGGTGATGCAAGAGATATGTGTGGGAGTTCCTCTAGTAGGAATGGCTTTGTAGTACACCTCCTTGTCAATGTACGAGAACGAGATTCTCTTGCTTGGTGTATCTATAATGGCACCAACCGTAGCCATGAACGGTCTTCCAAGAATCAACCGCGTACTGGATCTTGCATGCATCTTCACAACCTCAAAATCGGTAGGAACCAGACAGTCTCCTACTTTAGCCATAAAATCAGGGATTGTACCATATGGAACCGAGGTGGAAGAGTTAACGAATGTGATAGATGTCTTGGGAGATCGAATATCATCTCCCAATCTCTCTGCAATTGCCCTTGACATGTCATTGACGTTAGCCCCCGAGTCAATGAGAGATTCTTTGAATTCAACTCCAGAGATATAGCATGGAACTGAGAATGTTCCTGGGTCTTCCCTCTTAGTCAGCTGCTTCATCGGTGGTGGTGTGTTTCTTGCCTTGATGAAGACTGCCTTGATCTCTTCCTCAGTTTCTCGGCAATTTCGGAAGTAACATTCCAAATGGCGATTTTCAAAAGTTTCTTCAAAAGATATAGTATGGGAAATTTTTCTCACCATCTTCTCAAAAGCGAGCAACTTCTCTGCAGTAATAGAGTTCATGAGATGGCTAGGTGGTCCAGGGTATGGTATTTTAGGCTTGTAAATACGTTCCTCAGTCATCCTTGGTGTTTTCGCAATTTCTGGGTCAGTCTGCGAGGAGTATCGGTCGATACTAGGTTGGTGTCGGTCGATACTGGGTTTTTGTGTCGCTTCTGCAGACTGGTATCGATCGATACAAGGTGAGTGTCGATCGATACTAGGTGAGTGTCGATCGATACTAGTGGTGGATACGAACACAGCCATCTCAGGCTCAAAATAATCTTCAATCTCTGCAAATTTTTCCTCATTTAGACCCTTTTTCACCACTGAATGACCTCTTCAGCACTTCTTACAGTGATTACATTGACGTATTCATTTTGTGGATGAACCATATTCCCCTTGACAGTTGCTGAAATCTGAGCTACCTGAGTTTCCAGCATCCTGTGGCTAGTACTGAGAGCCTCGATTTTCCCATTCCGATCGGTATACACAGCATCCAATTTCTCATTGAAGTTCACTGTCATCTTCTCCTGCCCTTGAACCAGCTGTTCAAGCATAGCCTCAATCTTATTCTCAGGAGTCTTAGCAGGTATAAGTTGATAAGATGAACTCTCATAGTTCCTTGTGTAGCCACTGCTCTAGAAAGTTTTCTGCCCAAACTGATTCGACCCAAAACCACCTTGACTAGTGTCAGACTTAAATCCTCTTTGCTGAAAGTTGTTGTTGAAGTTTCGGTTGTTGTTGTACTGATTCCTCTGACCCTGAAAACCAGAACCACCAATGTAGTTAACACCTTTCACTTCATCCTCAGTAGTAAAGTGGATCGCTTTTTGGGTCCTTCCCATCAACAGATTGTGCACTGAATCTAACTTAGCATTCACCTCAGCAATCTGACTGCCATCCAAGTTACCAGCTTGCTTCTTGCGCTCCATGTCTGCATTCTTGGTACTATTGCTAGAAGCCAAGTTCTCAATAAGCACATAAGCATCGTCGGGATACCTGGTGTTGAAGTTCCCATTACTTGCAGCATCTAAGGCCATCTGATACCTCCAGTCAATCCCTCTGTAGAAAGTACCCAGCAACTGAACCTGAGTGAACTCATGGTGCGGACAATCTCTCTGGTAGGATCTGAATCTGATCCAAGCAGCCTTAAACGCTTCAGTAGCTCCCTGAGAAAATTGGGTGATCTTATTCCTGAGCTCTTCGGATCGTGCATCATCATAGAAGTTGTTCAGGAAGGCATTCTTAGTCTCCTCCCAAGTAGTCAGTGATCCAGGAGGTAACTGTTTCAGCTAGTAAGCTGCATCCCCACCAAGATTGTAACGCCCGTGTTCCGGAAGAGTTAATTATTGTGGAGGAATAATTAATTCGGGTTGTTCCGGGGGGCGGTATCGATCGATACTGGCAGGCATCGATCGATACCAGCCGGGTTTTCTCGGGGTTATCTTCTTCTCTTATCTTCTTCGAGTATAAAAAGCATATCCTTTGAGGATAAGACCGAGGTTGGTCGCGGAAGAGAGAAAGAAAGAGCGAGCGAGAGAGAGAGAGAAGGAAAGCTTGTTGAAGCTTAGATCTTGCGAGATCAAAAGAGTTAAGCTTGAGAGAAGCTTGAAGGAGAGGTTGGAAGAGCTTGGGTTCGACGTGAGCTTGTGAGAAGAGAGGGAGATCTTCTTGAGCTTGGTAAGGTCGTTTTAGAGCTCGATCCCTCGTGTTAAGGTGAGTTGTGACCAAAGGTTAGCAAGTGAGCTTGCGTGGTGCATTGTTAAAGCTTGATTGATGCTTTTATGGCTTGTATGGCGATTCCTGTGTTTAGGTCTCGTGGGCATCGATCGATACCATGTGTGTATCGATCGATACCAGACCATAGGCGGTGGTCTCGAATTGTAGTGTATCGAGGTGATAGACTTGAACCGTGTTGTGTCGATCGATACCAAGTGTTGTGTTTGGGTGTCGATCGATATCTGTCCCTTGTCGGGACTTGTGTGTTGTTGGGCATCGATCGATACCATGGGGGGGTATCGATCGATACCGGTTGTTTTGTGACAGTTGGTTGTGGATATTGTTATATTGTGCTTATTGGTAGCCTGTTGTTGGGATGATCAATCTCACTCAGCATTTGGTTAGCCAAATGTTGATGCATCACTTTTGTCGATGCAGGTAAAGATAAGGCGTGATCGTGGAATCAAGGCGGTGAAGAGGGGATGATTAGGACCCGGGGCTTGCTTTTGTTGTTTGGGTATCGATCGACACTAGGGGAGTATCGATCGATACCAGTTGTTGTTATATAAACCGTTAGCTTGTTTAAGCTGTAGTACTTGCGTTGTACTGTTTGTTTAATATTGTTAATATTAATTATATGTTTATTTTCTTTGCAAAAAAAAAAAAAATGCGGTCCTTTCAATTATGGTATCAGAGCCCATACGGTTCTAGGAGCCTAGGTGGTTCTAGAATAGATTGGGTGTTGTGTGGGGTCGTAGAATCATCCTCTTGAGCCTTGTGAGATTCCACGGTAAGTATCTTTATTGTGATGATTGATTTTCGTTCTCTGAGCCTGTGCTTCTGCACGTGTGCAGATGGCTAGAGGACGTGGTAGAGGTCGTGGCCGTGGTAGAGGTCGTGGCCGTGTGCCGGAGGAGCAGGTCGAGGATTCGCGTGCGAGTCAGATTGGGTCTGAGGGTGCGGCCGGTGTGAGTGCCGTTGGGGCTGGCGTGAGCGCCAGTGTGGCTGGTGTTCCAGCGGGTGCTGCGGGGGTAGCAGCGGGTGATGCTCGGGCCCGAGATGATCGCATAGCGGATCTGTTGACGAGGTTGTTGGAGCGGTTACCAGAGAGGGTACCGGCTCAGGCTCCTGTAGTCCCGGTAGTTGTGGAGGTTCAACCTCAGGTGGCAGCTGCGGTTGCTGAGGAGCTCCCGTCCTACCATAGGATGGTGGAGCAGATGCAGAGGATTGGCACGGGGTTCTTCTCTGGAGGTGCTAATCCTGAGGACGCTGATGCGTGGTTGAGAAGGGTGGAGAGGAATTTCCTCTCAAGTAGGTGTCCCGCGGGATACCAGGTGGACATTGCGGTCCATTATCTGGAAGGTGACGCGCATCTCTGGTGGAGGGGTGTGGCATCACGGAGAGTTCAGGCCGCGATGTCTTGGGCGGATTTTGTGGAGGAGTTTAACTCCAAGTATTTCCCTCAGGAGGCGTTCCACCGGATCCAGTCGAGGCTTGCGAGTTTGACTCAGGGGGATCGGTCGGTACGCGAGTATGAGGTGGAGTTCAACCGGCTCGGGTCTTATGTTAGACGAGCGGCTGAGAGTGAGTCGGACCGTGTTCAGAGGTTTCTGATGGGTCTTTGGGTCGACTTGAGGAACCGTTGCATGGTGAGGGCTTTTTGCACGGTTGATGAGTTGGTTGAGACTGCGGCCTTGCTTGAGGAGGGTCTGAAGGACGAGGTGGTAGCGGTTACGCCGAGCTTTCAGGCAAGATCTGTGCAGCAGCAGTCCGGTCCAAGCAGAAGCAGTAAGCCGATGCAAGGACAGAAGCGGAAGCGAGAAGGCGCTTCGAGAGGTAGTCGGGGTGGTCCGGGTTGCTTCGGGTGTGGGAGCATGGATCACCGAGTGGCGAACTGTCCTCAGAAGGGCGGGGTGCGGGTGGATTCTCGAGTGTGCTATCACTGCAAGGAGCCGGGTCACCTCAGGTCTCAGTGTCCCCAGTTGCGGCAGAGTGAGACCACGGTGGTGCAGCCCGTCAGGCAGGTGGCATCAGCGCCTCGAGTGTACTCCATCGCCGAGTCCGGAGAGCCGAGTTCCATGCCGATCACAGGTATTTTCTTAGACGCATCTAAGTTTAATTCTGTGTTGGGGAACGTCGTGCTTGTCGGGGTGTTAAGGTTCTCGGCACATGTATATGTGCAGGGACCTTGTGTGTTGGAGGTGTAGAGTGTCATGTGTTGTTTGACACGGGAGCATCGCATTGCTTCGTTTCCCCGGAGTTGGCCGAGAAGGCTAATTTACGGAGCGAGCCCGGTGTGAGTTTGGGTTTCGTGGAGGTTGCCGGAGGGAAGCTCCTGAGGATTCACGGTCGTGTGCGGGACGTGGATGTTCAGGTAGCAGGAGAGTCCATGGCTGCCGATTTGATTATCTGCTCCGTGGAGCTGTACGATGTCATCTTGGGCATGGACTGGCTCGGGAAGTTCAGAGCGCATCTGGACTGTCACCGAGGGCGGGTCGAGTTCGACCGAGGAGAAGGGAAGTGGGTGTATCAGGGTGTGAGACCGACTTCCGGGAGTCTCGTGATCTCGGTTGTGCACGCGGAGCGTCTGATCGAGAAAGGTTGCGAGGCGTATTTAGCTACGATTTCCTTGCCGGAGGCCGTCGGAGAGGCCAGGGTGCAGGATATTCGGGTGGTTAGTGAGTTCCAGGATGTGTTCCAGTCGTTGCAGGGGTTGCCACCGTCTAGGTTGGATCCCTTCACGATCGAGTTGGAACCAGGGACGGCACCGATATCCAGGACTCCTTATAGAATGGCTCCAGCAGAAATGGCCGAGCTGAAGAGGCAGCTGGCGGAGTTGTTGAACAAAGGGTTCATTCGTCCGAGTTCTTCACCGTGGGGAGCACCGGTGTTGTTCGTGAAGAAGAAGGACGGGAGTTTTCGGTTGTGTATAGATTACCGGGGACTTAACCGAGTCACAGTGAAGGACAGGTATCCTCTTCCTCGGATTGATGAGTTGTTGGATCAGTTGAGAGGGGCTACTTGGTTCTCCAAGATTGACTTGGCGTCGGGATATCATCAGATTCCCATCGATGAGGTAGATATTCGGAAGACGGCTTTCAGATCTCGTTATGGCCACTACGAGTTTGTGGTGATGCCATTTGGGTTGACGAATGCACCGGCTGCATTTATGAGATTGATGAACAGCGTTTTCCAGGAGTATCTGGATGAGTTCGTGATTATCTTTATCGATGATATCTTGGTGTATTCGAGGAACCGGGAGGAGCATGAGGTGCATCTGCGTGTGGTTCTTTCGAAGCTGCGGGAACGGAAGTTATTTGCTAAGTTGAGCAAGTGTAGCTTCTGGCAGCGGGAGATTGGTTTTCTGGGTCACATTATCTCTGCGGAGGGAGTATCGGTAGATCCAGAGAAGATTCAGGCCATTAGTACGTGGCCGAGGCCGAGGAATGCCACTGAGATTCGGAGTTTTCTTGGGTTGGCAGGGTATTATCGGCGGTTCGTCAAGGGTTTTGCGAGTTTGGCCAAGCCTATGACGAAACTGACGGGAAAGGATGTTCCTTTCGTGTGGTCCTCGGAGTGTGAGGAGAGTTTGACGAAACTGAAGGCCATGTTGACTAGTACTCCAGTATTGGCGTTGCCAGTGTCGGGCGAGCCTTACGTGGTTTACACCGATGCGTCGGGGATGGGCCTTGGTTGTGTGTTGATGCAGCAGGGGAAGGTTATTGCCTATGCTTCGCGGCAGCTGCGGAAGCATGAGGGCAACTACCCTACCCATGATCTGGAGATGGCTGCAGTGGTTTTCGCTTTGAAGATTTGGAGATCCTATCTTTATGGCGGAAAGGTTCAGGTGTTCACAGATCATAAGAGCCTGAAGTACATTTTCACTCAGCCTGAGTTGAATTTGAGGCAAAGGCGCTGGATGGAGCTAGTGGCCGATTATGATCTGGAGATAGCTTACCATCCTGGTAAGGCTAATCTGGTTGCGGATGCGTTGAGTCGGAAGCGGGTGGCTTTGGCTCGGGAACGCGAGGTTGAGTCCTTGGTGAGCGAGATTAGCACATTGCGTTTATGTGTTGTATCTCAGGAACCTTTGGGCTTAGAAGCGGCTAACCAGACGGATCTTTTGAGCAGAGTTCGGTTGGCTCAGGGAAAAGATGAGGTTCTGGTTAAGGCTGCGAGAGCAGAGGGTTCTGAGTATCAGGTATCTGCGAACGGCACTATCCTTGTTAATGGGAGGGTATGCGTACCTTTGGATGAGGATTTGCGGCGAGAGATCCTGAGTGAGGCTCATTCCAGTATGTTTTCGATTCATCCAGGAGCGACTAAGATGTATCGTGATATCAAGCGCTACTATCATTGGGTCGGGATGAAGAAGGATGTGGCTAATTGGGTTGCGTCGTGCAACGTGTGCCAATTAGTGAAGGCGGAGCACCAGGTCCCGAGTGGTTTGTTGCGGAGCCTACCCATTCCAGAGTGGAAGTGGGATATGATCACGATGGATTTCGTGGTGGGGTTACCAGTTTCTCGGACCAAGGATGCTGTTTGGGTCATCGTTGATCGATTGACCAAGTGTGCGCGTTTTCTGGCCATTAAGAAGTCCGATGGGGCGGCAGTTTTGGCTAGGAGGTACGTGCAGGAGATTGTGAGACTGTATGGAGTACCGGTGAGTATTGTTTCAGACCGGGATCCTAAGTTCACATCGGAGTTCTGGAATGCGTTTCAGGCAGAGATGGGCACGAAAGTGCACTTGAGCACGGCGTATCATCCTCAGACAGATGGGCAGTCAGAGAGGACCATCCAGACTTTGGAGGATTTGTTGAGGATGTGCGTGCTGGATTGGAGTGGTCACTGGGTGGATCACTTGAGCTTGGTGGAGTTTGCGTATAACAATAGCTACCAGGCGAGTATTGGGATGGCTCCATATGAGGCTATGTATGGGAGGCCATGTCGTACCCCTTTGTGTTGGACACAAGTGGGGGAGAGGAGCACTTTGGGTGCGAGTTTTGTTCAGGAAACTACGGAGAAGATCCGGGTTTTGAAGCTGAACATGAAAGAGGCCCAAGATCGGCAAAAGAGTTATGCCGATAGGAGGCGGAAAGAGCTTGTGTTTGAGGTGGGAGATAGTGTGTATCTCAAGATGGCTTTACTGAGAGGTCCGAACAGGTCCATTGTTGCGACTAAGTTGAGTCCGAGGTATATGGGGCCGTTTCGGATTGTGGAGCGTGTTGGACCGGTAGCGTATCGGTTGGAGTTACCCGCGGTTATGCAAGCATTTCATAAGGTCTTCCATGTGTCGATGCTGAAGAAGTGTTTGCATAGGGGTGACGAGGTATTGGCTGAGATTCCGTCAGATCTCCAGCCCAATATGACCGTTGAGGCGAGACCTTTGAGAGTTCTCGAGCGGAGGGTCAAGGAGCTTCGTCGGAAGAGGATTCCGATGATGCGAGTTCTGTGGGACTGTGACGGGGTGCAGGAGGAAACTTGGGAGCCAGAGGCTAGGATGGAAGCGAGGTTCCAGAAGTGGTTCCAGAAGCAAGCTGCGGCTTGAGTTCCATCGAGAGGTTCCAGTTTCGGTTATAGCTGTATGCTATGTGTATTTCATTTTGTATTTCCGTTGTGTAGAACGATGTTACATTATGATGTGTAATAAGATGAGTATTTCTTATTATTGGTGACTTTGGGAGTCACGGTGTCGCATTGCGTTTGGGGTAAAAGCGTTAATGCAAGAGAGTGATAAGATGGATATTCTTATTGCTGTTGTGGGCGGTGCGATGACCGGGTTATTGGTCATGCACGGCAGATATTCCGGGTATGGAATATGGGTGATGCCGGTGTTGCCTTGCGAGGATTTACACGGATCACGAGAGGTAGTTCAGTCAAAATGCTTAGTGATATGTGACTTATTGCTCGTTGAGAGGACTGGTTCCTCTGGTGCCGATAGCTCGCAGGACTGTGTGTCTTGAGAGTGTGAGTGGCGATGTACCCAGACTCGGGAGGTTTATAGCCTAGAGTAATACGTGATACCGTGGATTCGTAAGGAGTATATCGTAGACGTATGATATATTCCCTAGAATTGAGTGGTATGGGGTATCGAGACTCTTGTAGGTTATATTCTTGAGTGGAGTGGTACGGCAGATACCCAGAACTCGGAGATGCTGCGGTGTCTTGGGTGATGTGGTATGGTTGATATCCTGCGGGATATGGCTGATGCTCGGAACTCGGAGATGCTGCGGTGTCTTGAGTGATGGGGTTGGCGTGTGTTTGAGCAATAAGTACATATGATGCCGCGGTGTCATAAGCATAGAGACTGAGTGGGAAACCTCGGAGGTTAGTTTTGGACCTCGTGTGAGTATTGCGTTGGCCGGGTTGGCCAAGGGTTGTGTAATCGTTGCGACGATTAGGGTTCATTGGAGATGGACGGTTCATGGGAGATGAACGGTAACGAAGATTCGAGGACGAATCTAAGTTAGTGGGGGAGAATTGTAACGCCCGTGTTCCGGAAGAGTTAATTATTGTGGAGGAATAATTAATTCGGGTTGTTCCGGGGGGCGGTATCGATCGATACTGGCAGGCATCGATCGATACCAGCCGGGTTTTTCTCGGGGTTATCTTCTTCTCTTATCTTCTTCGAGTATAAAAAGCATATCCTTTGAGGATAAGACCGAGGTTGGTCGCGGAAGAGAGAAAGAAAGAGCGAGCGAGAGAGAGAGAGAAGGAAAGCTTGTTGAAGCTTAGATCTTGCGAGATCAAAAGAGTTAAGCTTGAGAGAAGCTTGAAGGAGAGGTTGGAAGAGCTTGGGTTCGACGTGAGCTTGTGAGAAGAGAGGGAGATCTTCTTGAGCTTGGTAAGGTCGTTTTAGAGCTCGATCCCTCGTGTTAAGGTGAGTTGTGACCAAAGGTTAGCAAGTGAGCTTGCGTGGTGCATTGTTAAAGCTTGATTGATGCTTTTATGGCTTGTATGGCGATTCCTGTGTTTAGGTCTCGTGGGCATCGATCGATACCATGTGTGTATCGATCGATACCAGACCATAGGCGGTGGTCTCGAATTGTAGTGTATCGAGGTGATAGACTTGAACCGTGTTGTGTCGATCGATACCAAGTGTTGTGTTTGGGTGTCGATCGATATCTGTCCCTTGTCGGGACTTGTGTGTTGTTGGGCATCGATCGATACCATGGGGGGGTATCGATCGATACCGGTTGTTTTGTGACAGTTGGTTGTGGATATTGTTATATTGTGCTTATTGGTAGCCTGTTGTTGGGATGATCAATCTCACTCAGCATTTGGTTAGCCAAATGTTGATGCATCACTTTTGTCGATGCAGGTAAAGATAAGGCGTGATCGTGGAATCAATGCGGTGAAGAGGGGATGATTAGGACCCGGGGCTTGCTTTTGTTGTTTGGGTATCGATCGACACTAGGGGAGTATCGATCGATACCAGTTGTTGTTATATAAACCGTTAGCTTGTTTAAGCTGTAGTACTTGCGTTGTACTGTTTGTTTAATATTGTTAATATTAATTATATGTTTATTTTCTTTGCAAAAAAAAAAAAAATGCGGTCCTTTCAAAGATAGTATGGGAAGAGCTTACAGAAGAGGTAATCATAGGATACTCCATCGCACTTGATGCTTGTAACCAAATCCTCAAACCTCTCAATGTGATCCATATGGTGTTCATGAGAAATACCGTGAAAAAGGTGCTGACCCACAAGAGTGAAGTATGCAGGTTTCAGCTCAAAGTCATTCTTCTGAAAAGCAGGAGGGCGAATCGCGGATCGATTGGCATAGAAATGATCAGGCTTGTTGGACTCACCAGTCGTTCTACCACGATTAACCACATCATTCCCAACATTCACAACAGCAGCATGGACAACGACGTTTCCAGCTTCATCAAGTCGATGTCCTCTCTCATTGCACAATTAACCCTCTCGGTCCCTGTACTAAAAATCATTGTATTGTTGTTCATCTCTGCTTGCCTTTTTGCTTTTCTGTTTGTACGTTCCAAATGTGCTAGCTGCTCGTTTGACAGGTCAACTAGCGGAGTGTTCTTGTTCCTTCTGGTTTCACGAAGAGGCATGCACCTGAAACACAAAAGTCAAGAACGTAAGTAACCGAAATTCACGACGGGTATCGACCGATACCACTAGGGTGTCGATCGATACTCAATGATTTAGACAAAATTCTTAGCTAAAATCTAATGGCGAAATTGTGTCCCCGGCAACGGCGCCAAATTTGATATGCTCAAATTAATACCCTATAAGTACTAAAGCAGTTGTTGTAGTATATGTAGGGGTCGAACACAAGAACTCAAGAAATCACACAATAGATCAGATAGATTCGAATTAAGCTAAACCAAAAGATGTAATTGAAAGCAATACGTAAATTAAACTGATATAAATTCGATTGGAGAAAGATAGGTTCAGGGCATTTCTTAGGAAATCAATGAATGCAGATAAACTAACTAATCAGGGTTAAGGTTATGCACGGTTCTTGAACTCAAATCACTAAAGTATAATTAACCAACTCTCGTTGCGAGAATTATCTAAATCTAAATCCTAGAATTCCAAATCTCTTTGCGAATCCTAAAGTCTAAACCAGCTTTTAGTTCAAGTTTGATTTGTTCACAAAACAACTAAACCAAATATCATTGTGAATAGTTATTTTGCTCGCCCTAGGTTCTATCAGGTAATTAATCGCACTTTCGTGCCTAATCAATTATCCTAAGATCTAAGTTCTAGGTGATCAATCCAGAATTAACTATGGGAACAACCTATGGTGAAAAACTAATTCGGATTATGAACCCTGAACAACTAATCAACCTAGCATTCAAAGAATTCCTTTATGAGAACCCTAAACCTAACATGAGATCTACTCAGACATGGAAATTGAAAACAACATGATTGAATAACTCATCAAAGAAATCAATAAGAAACAGGAGTTTATAATTGTCTCTCCAAAAACCAAAGTAAAATCAAGCGTAGCCATCAAAGTGGCTGTAAAATTCTAATAAATAACCTAAGTCACGTTTTGGGGCTCTTTGTAAATAATAAAGTCTTCTGGGACAATTTTGCAATTCTTAAACTCTTGGAAAAGTCGCCACTCGTGTCTGCTGCAGTGAGTTTCGACTGATACTAGTCAGTATCAATCGATACTGAAGCTTCAAATCGGGCACTCAGCTACATGAACTTCTGCTTTGCTCCAAAATGCACCAGAAAGCTCCAATATCTCCAATTATGCTCCAAACGTGCTAAAACCTGTAAAAGACTCTAATACGCTACAAAATAGTAGAAAGACTTTATAAAATGGACTTATATCATGGCTTAAAAGGGGTAAAAACCATGATATATCACCTATATAAATAGCATTCATAATTAAAGGGAAGAAACCCTAGCAAAAAAACTCTTAGCAACTCAACTATGTACTCGCACGCTTACTAAACAGCAATAAAACAACCATCTTTGGATATTTACCTGTATTTGTTTCCTCAGAAGCTTCTGTTCCCTTAAAAGTCTTCTACAAAAATCGACCGTGTGAATTTCGGCTCACACACCGTTCTTTATTCTTTTTATATTCCATCAAAGCATAAAAATTCAGAAAAAATGAATAACAAATAGAACAATTCAAAACGAAAAAAAACTCCTACATTAATTTATCTATGGCAATCCCAAGCCGGATATAAAAATGTATTTTTTCTATCATTTCCGCTCTAAGTATTTCATGCGATCTTGTGGAAAGCTTTTATGGACATGTGGCAAAATTTAGATGCTAATGTAGATTATAATTATTGGTTAATTAAAATCCTATGTGAAAAGCCTTAGAATCAAGTAACTTTTATAAAATAATATCTATATTTTTTATAGATAATAAAACATTTTTGTAACAAAAATGGTGGTAAAATTATTTCATCATAGTAAACAAAATGCTCTATAAACGTGTGTATATACACATATGTAAAGAGATTTTACTATTATATTTATTCTTAGTTATTTATATAATTGAGACTATTATATAAAATTAAAAATTTTCCTAATTTAATATTATATTAGTTTTCTTGTTGTTAATGGAAATTTTATACATAATTGTCTTATCTTTGATATTTTTATTAACAATAATATTGGAATATGAAAACTTTCTTAATTTTTAATGATGATGTGGACCAATAAAATTGATTGTTTAAAATCTTATGTGCACGCCCTCATATGCATATAACATCAACTTTAATTAGTAATAAACTAGGTTATGCGATCAATTATATTTATTGAGATATTAGTTGTGCATATTGGTGATTGTAATAATATATAGAAAACAAATTACAACTTTAATCTTAGAAAAAATTTTTGGTGGCATATTGGTTGTGGTAAATTTTCAATAGTTCTTCGATGAGATCATAACCCTAAGCGATGATGATTTTTTTTTCATGCTTAGGGGTCATTGCAAACAATATTGAAGTAACAAACACTACTTTATATCTAAAAATATTGGTTGACACATGGTATTTTCTTATCCATTGTAGTCTTCTTCCGCAATCCATGAATGAATTTTTTTCTCATGTCGTTTTTTATTCCTTTTATATCCCATTAAAGCATAGCTTTGATCAAGAAAACAAATAAAGTAGGCAAAACCAATATAACTTGCATAAAAATTCAGAAAATTGAATAACAAATAGACCAACTCTAACAGATAACTCCTACATTTATGGCAATCCCAAGCCCTAGAAAAATAGAAATAATGTAAATACATTGATGAATGATAAAAAAAAATGAGTTTTGTCATTACGATTGAAAGTAGGGTTTGATGTCATATATGGAATCTTAACACGTAGTTATATATGTACCAAGGAATGCGTGAGGAAGATAAGTCGGTTCGACTTTGATGGATGTTATCATTTTTAAGAGGTTTAAGAGGTGCGATCATCAGTTGCCTCAACCTAATTTGACACCTTCAAAATGATTAGAAACATGTGAGTCAAAGAAATTTAGAACGATCGTGTGAAAATTCTTATGGACATGTGGCAAAAGTTTAGATGCTAATGTAGATTTTAATTATTGGTTAATTATAATCATATGTGGAAAGCCTAAGTATTATAGTATCAAATAACGTCAACTTTATTATTGGTTATTTATATAATTGAGACCACTATTTTAAATTAAGAAATTTTCCTAAGTTAATATCATGTTGGTTTTTTTGTTGTTAATAGAAAATTTACACACAATTTCCTTATCTTTTTCTATTGACAATAATATTAGAATTTGGAAATTTTCTTAATTTTGAATGTTGATATGGACCAATAAAATTGTTTGTTTAAAATCCAATGTGGACACCATTAGATGTATATATCATCAACATTTATTAGTAACTAGATAAGTACCCGCATATATGCGGGTTTATAATTTAATATTTTATAATCCGTGAAAAAATAATTAAAGACAAAAAATGGAAAACAAAATTAGATCACCCGTGAAAATGTATAATACATAAATTTAGAAATAAAGTTTACGATGAAATAAATATATACTTTGAAAGAAAAATTTGGTGAAGAGATGCACTAAAGAAGTTTTGGATACGATTATTGGATTTTTAATTTTTTGGTGTATAATTGACATACTACCAAATTGTGGTTTATATAGAGGTGAGAATTTAGAATTCTTTTTCTTTTATGATTAATTTTTATAATCTAAATGGAAAAACTAAGGAATGTTTTTTTTTCCTTTTTATATTATTTTTGTCTTTTAGGATAAATTTAATTTTTTAACTTTGTATATTATTTTTTTAGTAACTTTATCTTTTAAGATTATCAATCATAATTTTTAAGTTTTTTTATTAATCGATGTTAAATGTTTCCAACTTTGACTTGACACGTATCTCGATAAGGTGAATTAGCAATTTTAAAACATTTAGTTTTATATTATAAGATTTACTTATTCTAAACTAAAATATGGTTTTTCCTTTTAAAATTTTTTATTTTTTGTTTTTTTTTTGTTTTTTTTATGATTGTAATTTATTATTTAATTTTTTTTATTCTATTCTGAAATATGTTTCTTTTTCTTTTTTAAATTTTTGGTTTTTATTAATAGTTTTTGTGTAATTTTCTTAATATAAACATAACTACTATTCTTTTCTTTTATCTTTTAAGATTAGGAATCGGTTATAAATTTTACGTTTATTGTTAATTTAATATGTTAAAATATAATTGAAAATTTATTAAACACGTGTCAAAATATAATTGAAAATTTATTAAACATATGTCAAAATCTAATCAATTAAGTTAACACGTGTCAAGGTCATACGTTACTAACTTTCGGTTCTATTCCACTTAGAATGTGTAATCCAATTTTCGACTCGGTTTTGTTTTGGTTTATCGGTTAACGAGTTACAGAAATTGAACTAAAGTTATATTGGATTGGTTCGGTTACTTTGGTATATTTTGAGTTTCAGATTGGCCTCATATTTAACAAGATGTATCTATTTATTGGGAGAATTGAAAAATATACTTTTAGCATATCTTTATGAATCAAAACCTTTCGATATTTAACCTAGATTAATGACTAAACTAATTAAATATTTAAAATAAATAATAGATTTTAAAGAAATCTTTGTAATAGTAATCCAAATATGAAAAGGAAAAACATTAATGAAAAATTTTTGATTCAAGTTTTGGAAAAAAACAAACATAAGAAAATACTTTTATGTTCTAAGAAATTTAGATCCGTCTTACCTAGCTATATCTTTTACAAATTTTAGAATTCATATTCTGCTTTTCCTATATGCGATGTGCAAATTAGAATATATCTTGTGTCTTATCTAAATGTCTTACATACTTTAGAATATATATTCTACGTACTTTAGGAATAGAATTCGTCTTCTGCGTAATTTCAAATTTGTCTTATGCAATGCATAATACTTATAGTCAACTAGGATTTAACCCGTGCTAATTATGGCGCGGAGTAATTTTTTAAAAAGAAATTATTTTTTTCTGAATTTTACAATATAACTAACTAATTATTATAGATAAAACTGTCAATTTGTAATATGAAAAAAGCTGTCAATTTGTAATAATTTGTCTATTTAATCCGTTTTGTAGTGAACTAAAATATTATTCGGGTTACCCGCAAAAACTTATAATCTTGAAAACATAACTCTAATATGCACCGTTAAATGATAGCAAGATTTTGAATATATATTAATTGATTATTATTTTAAAATATATAGTATTAAAAATAGTTAAGAAATTAAATAATTAATAATATTTTTAATGTAAAATATATACTTTCCATATTTTAATCAATAATTTTAAAAGACTATTATATCATTTCCTATTTCAATTATTCTTTGTTATTTGTAATGGCATTTCATGTAATAACTTACAAAACAAAGTTCATTTTTAAAAATGTCTTCTTAAATAATATTATAGAGATGATATCTCATAAAAAAATGCTAGATTACTTATATTGGAATCCGCTATTACACTTGAAGAGCCAAAAATGTATTATATGTCCCATTTGTGGTTACTTTCTCGCTTTAAAAAGGTATTTTTGAATATCGTCTTTGATATTGATGGATTTTGCTCTTTTGAGTCTCATATTACAATTTCATCAATTACTTTGCTTTTCTTTGTGTTTTTGTTACATTTAGAATTTTATCGAGTCTTATTGCACTGTAGGTGTTTGTTATGAATTAGGATCGAATCTAACTAGAAAAAAAGTCAAAAACCAAGAGACAAATCGCAATTGAGGCAAACACTCTCTTAGGGTTTCTTATTACGTGTGAATTATTATTTACAAAGAACCCTTAGACATGTACTTATAGCCCCAAAAACCGACTTCCTAAATCGACTAGTAGTAAGGAAACATTCCTAATCCCAAAAGGAAACCGAACCACGGGGAAGCAAAGTCTCAT
This sequence comes from Eutrema japonicum, assembly GCA_030161315.1. NCBI lineage: Eukaryota > Viridiplantae > Streptophyta > Magnoliopsida > Brassicales > Brassicaceae > Eutrema > Eutrema japonicum. The sequence continues at coordinate 16,629,442 of BSQW01000012.1, read as the reverse complement.
TGCTCCCCGTTCCCTGCATCCCTCCCAAACAGATCTGCATCTGTCTGTGACTCTATTTTTCTCTGCTCGCTCAAGGCGGGCACAGGGAGACTTCGCCTCCCCGTTCCCCGCAACATATGATAACACCGTATTTTTACCCGTTTTACTATCTATTTTAAAACACTTTAATAAGTGTTTCATTCGCTTTCATATGTTTTTATCACGATTTTTGCATATTTGTACTTTCAAGACTCTTTTCAGGTTATTTAGGCAAAAGCATTGCAAGTTGGAGAAAAACCAGATTTTTAGCTCATAGTCAAACCGTCAGAAGTTCAACTACCAAAGAGGTTCTTCTCACCGTCTGATCCATCCCAATTTTTGGAGATATTCAAGAAATACCAGCTACCTTTCCATTCCAAGTAATTTGAGGACGATCCAACAGTTCAATCAAAAGATACATCAAAGATCAAGACGTCCCAGTTCACATCGGGTAGAAACTCCCAACCCGTGGCCAAGAGGCAGTTTGCTGCGGCCAGGAGAGCTCCACCCGCGGTCAAGGTGTGTTTTGTCGCGGCCAAGCCAGTTTCGTCCCGAAAGCCTAATTGCAAGGTCCGTTCAAATCCCGTTAAAGAGAAACCCTAAAGACCTACGAAAGCATAGCTCAAGACCTATAAATATGTGTTTTAGGAACCCTAATTTCGTGTGCTTTCTTTTACACCATTTTTAGTTTAGTTTTGTTCTTACTTTTCGCTTTTTACTTTTTGTTCGATTCTCTTCGAGATTGGTGAAGAGGCTTTCTCCGAACTTAGTTCTTAAAATCGAGAACTCTCTTCCATCAATCTCATGTTTTAATTCAATCATGTCTTTTATTAATATTATGTGCGAGTAGTTTCATCGTTGGGTTTAAATGGATTATCAAAGGGGGATTCTATGTTCGATAAGGATTTCACAAGGAAAAACCATAGTCGAATTCTAGAGCTCTTTCTTATAGATCGTTGTTAATGCAGGAATCTAGCGTCATGAACTAGAGGTTGATTCCTAGCTATTAAAGAACAACCAAAAGTATACTTATGGAGTGTCATGAACTAAGAAGAACCAGCGTGAACATCATGACTCTATGCGCGGCCAGAAACGAAAGCTATTGGTCAAGTATATAGGTTGTTGGTGCGTAAGATGTACGAAAGTAGGTTACGCCATTTATTATGTTTAGTTCGTGGAGTTAAAATCTAGAATCGTGTTACTAAGAGCTTAGGGGCCGTGATTGAATCGAACATACCTTAATATATCCATGTCTACCCAACATCGTTTGATTAATGTTTACAAATCGTTTTTCCCCTTTAGTTTATGCCATCGATTTTCATACCCTAGTTTACAAGCAATTTTCCATTTTTTCATTCTTTACAATTTCGTTACCAAAACGTTTTTGACTTCCTTGCTTGCTAAAACCCTATAAAAAGTTATTCTCGTTCTAGAATTCCTTGCTAATTCTCTGTCTAAGGTCTCACATAAAAGCATTCCCTTCATGTGGATCGATACCTTAAGTACTACAACGCACGCATGTGCACTTGCATAACTTTTAGGTTTATAAATTTAAAACCCGAGAGTTTGGATCAACAATACGCTTGCATCAGCATACTCCCAGATTTACATCACCTTAGAAACAACAATCTCCACCTTGATGAAAATCTTCTTAGAAATCACTTCCAGACTCTTGATCGTTTCCTGAGTGGCTTATGCTTCTTACTCTAGCACTGGAAGACATGGAGCAACTCCAAGTAGTGTTTGAACTTCTCCACGGTAATGGGCTTAGTAAACATATCAATTGAATTCTCCGACGTATGCACCTTTTTCAGCAAGACTTCCCCAGACTCATACAACTCTGTGATCTTATGAAACCTCACATGAATGTGCTTCGTCCTTGCATGAAACACGTGATTCTTAGCCATAAACAAGGCACTCTGACTATCACAATATAGCTGAACTCCACTTTGATCAACACCCAACTATGCCACAAGTCCTTTCACCCATAGTGCTTCCTTGGCTGCCTTTCCCATTGTCATGTACTCAGCTTCTATGGTAGACATTGCCACAACAGACTTCAATACAGACCTCCAACAAATATGACCTCTTGCAAGAGTAAATACATACCTCGTACCTTATGTTGTCCAGATCACTAGCATAATCTGCATCCACATATTCCACAATTGAACCACACTCATAACCACCAAACATGAGCCCAAGATCGCTTGTACCCTTCAAATACCTGAGAATCCATTTGACCGCGTTCCAGTGATCTCTCCCAGGATTAGACATGTACTTGCTGACTTGACTAACCGCTTGTGTTAAATCTGGTCTAGTGCACACCGTAGCATACATCAAACATATAAATGCACTAGCATAAGGAACTTGTGCCATATCTCTAATCTCTTTATCAGATTTGGGACTCTGTAGAGCGAGATGTGCATCGCCAAAGGTGTAGACACTGGTTTCACATTCATTATGTCAAACATGTCTACAACTTCTGAACATAGCTCTTCTGAGAAATCCATAACCTCTTAGAGCTTCTTTCTCGGAAAATTTCCATCTCAAGGATCTTCTTTGCAACACCAAGATCCTTCATATAAAACTCTTCCTTCAATAACCCTTTCAGCTTAACCACATCCTCCATGTTTCTCCCAACAATGAGCATATCATCAACATAAAGCAGTAGGAATATGGGAGAATGACCTTCAAAATTCCATGGCCAGCTGACAGGGTGGTTTTGGCTTCTGACTCCAGCTCCCCAAGTTGACATAAGCCTGCTAAATCCATGGTAAACATTTTTAACTTGTTTTTTTTATTATTAACTGGTATAACTTTCAAGCTCAATCATGGGATGACTAATATGCATGACTCCTTAGGCCTTTGATGAATCATACGAAATGCAACATCTATGATTGGAACGGTGGTGGAATTGTTGTTGAGGGTATAATATGTTCAGTTGACCCACACGAAAAGGTCAACCAAATTCCTCTGGGTCCTAATGCTGCAATTTTGAAGGTTGAGATGGTGATTGATCATGATGCTTTTTTGTGGAGGCCAAGTGCTGAAATGGCAGTGATGGGTGATGATGTAAATGCGACCATCGCATGGCCACTTGATAAGGTTGATTTCGTCATCAATACACCGGAGGTTTCACCAAAAACATCACCTGGGGTAAATGTCTAAACCTTCTTCTTCTACTTTACTTTTTTTATTGTTATCGATCATTTCTATATTGATTTAATGGATTTCTGATGGATGTGTTTTACAATTTGAGTGCCAGAGTACAAGTAAAAGCACTGGTAGCAGCAAAGGTACCAAAAAGAAGTGTAATATGTTGCTGATAGATGTGTCAAAGATTGAAGATGCTGAAGTGTGGAGACCAAAGTCAGAAGTCCAATATGTTACTGATGCTATAGGTACGACGGTTGCTTGGCCTAATGACAAACTTAAATTACTGTGATGCAAAAACTTGTCAAGTCTTAGTTTTTGGGTTGTTTGGAACTTATTTATCTTTCTAGGTATTGTGTTAGTTTGTGATACGGTTCAATGGTCTTTTGTAATTTAACTTGTTTGTTTCTATTATGAAATTTTTGTTTATCATGTTTCAAATTTTGATCAATGCCAAATTTAAAACTTCATTTAATTTTATTGCAATATACAAAAAAAAAATACTCACACCTGTAGTGGCAGCAATAATACTCACACCTTTGGTAGTCAATCTTTAAATATAGTAGTCCAAACGTTTGTACCATTGGAGCTTACTTCAACCCGTACAGAGACTTCTTTAGTATGCACACCAGCTTCTCCTCTCCTGGTTTCACAAACCCTTATGGTTGCTCCATATAGATCTCTTCTTCCAGATCTCCATGAAGAAATATATTAATGTTGTCTTTACGTCCATTTGTTCTAGATGAAAGTCCCAGCTTCCTACCAAACCCAACACATCTCTTATGGAGGTGTGCCGAACAACAGAGAGAAAATCTTGTCATAATCAACCCCTTTCCTTTGTGAGTAACCCTTCGCCACTAACCTTGCCATGTACTTCACTGTTCCTTCTCAGACAATCATGGTTTTACCTTGAAAACTCTTTGCATCTGATCGCCTTCTTACCTTTTGGTAAAACCAATAGATCTCACATATGATTCTTCTCAAGACTCTCATTTTTCTCTGCCATGGCACCCACCCAATACTCTTTCTCGGGACTTGCTATAGCCTCCCGAAAGTTTGTTAGATCATATCTACCAACCACAAGAGCATACTTAACTATGTCTTCAAAACCGAATCTTTCAGGTGGCTTTGTGATGAATTTCTGTCTGTTAAGTGCCAAACTCTCCTCTACCCATTTTTGTTGACCCTTCTGCTCCACCTTAACAGGTCACTCATCACCTTTTGTTGTTGGTTTAGTCTCACTAGACTCCTCTTGTGATGATGTACTAGAATCCGTTACAGTCTCAATGGTCAAATGCATTCATTCTGACCTCGCTTGTTGCACCATATACTGTTCATCAAAGACTACATCTCGACTGAACACCCTCTTCTTAGCCTTAGGATCATTCAACTTGAACCCTTTCACGCTTTTTTCAAAACCCATAAATATGCACTTCTTAGACTTTGAATTCAGGTTTGATCTTTCGTCACTTGAAACTAGCATGTAAGTCGGACATCCAAATATCTTCAAGTTAGATAGATCAATATCTATCCCTGTCCATACTTCTTCAACCACCTTTCCCTCTAGAGAACTCCCTTGGCGATCTATTAATGAGACATGCTGTCATGTTTACTGCTTTTGCCCAGAATTGCTTTGTAAACCATGCATTCAACCTCAAACACATTGCTTTTCAACAATCGTATGGTTCATCCTTTCACTGACCCCGTTTTGATGTGGTGTTTTCCTGACAGTGAAGTGCCTTTGAATGCCATGCTCCTCGCAAAACTTCTAGAACTCCCCGTCAGTATACTCCGTACCATTATCTGATCTCATATACTTTACTTTCCTCTCCACCTGGTTTTCTACTTCAACCTTCCAAACCTTGAAGTTTGCAAACATTTCAGATTTCTGTTTCAAGAAGTACACCCAAACCTTCCTGGAGAAGTCATCAATGAAGATGATGAAATACCTATATCCTCCCAATGACTGTTCCCGAGTTGGACCCCACATATCAGAATGGACATAGTTTAAAAAATCAATTTTCATGTGTTGTCCAGTCTTGAAAGAAACTTTGGACTGTTTTCCCATCACACAAAACATGCAGAAATCCATCTTACAGTTCTTCAACCCGTCAAGAATAACCCGGAATTCCAAGTGCTATTTGTAGCTTCTCTTTACTGGAAATGGAATAATACATAAAGTACTCATCCATGTTTCCTTCCCATTCTAGATAGCCTGCTCTTCCACCTTGAAATTCAAATAATTCTGGTCCAAAATATTCAAAGCCATTGTCTAGAGATGACCTGATTTTTCTCATGTAGGTTCGGGTGAATTAGGCTTGCACCTGGTCTGATCTTGGGCCGTTGTACAGCTTGCCTCCTCCTACTATTCTGGTCCTCAATTCTCCCCTAATTATGCAATCACGTCTACCACCTGAAAATCCACAAATTTGAGACTCATCATTCGATTTATAAGTTACCATAGGTTCAGATTTGTTTGGGATTTAATAGGTGAGGCTCCATGTGTTGTCCGGTGGCTTTGGTGAAATCTCTTGGCAGCCTTGTTCATCCTCAAAATCTGATTCTGAATAAGCATCTTCGTTCCATGGTTCTCCTCCAAAACTGATTTCAGAATCAGTTTCTTCTTTCCAAGAGACATAGTCGCAATTTGCTACTTCTTCCCATGAGTTTCTCGATTCTTCATAAGTATATTCGAATGAATGTTCATCATCTGAGTCTGAATACTCCATTGTTACTCCTTGAGTTTTACACCTCAAAAAAAACAAGGGGGAATCTCTATAATATTAAGAAAACATTTTTGAAAATAAACTTTATTTTGTAAGTTATTACATGAAATGTCATTATAAATAGCAAATAATAATTCAAATAAGAAAGGATATAATTATCTTTTACAATTAGTGATAAGAATATGGAAAGTATTTATTTTGCATTAAAGATGTAATCTACTATATATTTTTAAATAATAATCAATTCATATATATTCAAAAACAAAAATATATTTGAAATCTTGATATATTTTCACTATATTTTATTATATTTTATTTGAATTTATATCAAAATAAAAGTTGAAAAATATTTGACTAATTTTATAAAAAGTTAGACACAAGAAAATTGATTTTTTAAGAGTTCGTGAACTAACCACAAAACTCATTAAACGGTGCATAATAGAGTTATGTTTTCAAGATTATAGATTTTACGGGCTAGCCCGAATAATAATTTAGTCCACTGCAAAACGGATTAAATAGATAAATTATTTCGTTTCACAACTCTATCTATAATCATGAGTCATACATATTATAAAATTCAAATAAAAGCAAATTTTTTTATAAATTTCAAAACAATTTCTTAAAAAAATTACTATGCGCTATAGTTAGCGCGGGTTAAATCCTAGTCGGTTTTATAATGGTGATTGGTTTTAACATTATCCCTTTACTATTTTTTTGAAATTTGTCACTTTTTGACCCAAATGACCTTTTAATTATTTAAGGCAATTTTAAATATAAATAAAATCGAAAACTTTTTTTTTTAAATTCCAAAAAAAGCCAAAAAAAAGAAATACAAATATATTCCAAAGTCATTTTAGGAAATAAAAATATTTGACAAAATCATTTAAGAAAAAAATGAATATTTAAAGAATAATTTTTAACTGGTTCTACGCAATGCAGAATGCGTATTCTACATTATACGTCTAGGTAGAATGCGTTTTTCCGTATTCTCTCATTAATCTAACAACCTGTAGAATACGTTTTCTAGAATTTATACTATATTCTACTGAGAAGGTGAATACATATTATATATGTTACACTATATTCTACATTTTTGCAGAATAGAACTTCTAGTGCTTACACAATATTCTACTTTTTCCAGAATACAACTTCTAGTGCTTACACGATATTCTACTTTTACCCAGAATACAACTTCTAGTGCTTACACGATATTCTAATTTTACCCAGAAGATAAGTTCTAACGTTTGGTCTTTGTTCTACGATATGTAGAATATGTAGAATATGTATTCTATAAAAATTTAACAAAATCAGAGAAAATCTAGGAGAAGTGGTAACTTCCAAAACTGAATATTATCGAAAATCTTTTAATTTTTTTTATTTCTTTCACGTTTTACCCATTATCTTCCATCGTCATCGAGTCTTTCTTCTTTTATTTTTGAATCAAAACAACTTTCTCTACGCTTTCCTCTCTTCTTCTTCAAAGATGGTACATATCTATGTTACTTCTGGTCATTGGAGATTGGGTACCAATAAGGAGTGGATATTTGTCGTTGATGAAGAAAAACGAGGTATGTTGCTTGATGTGGAATCAAATACTACTCTTGCGGAGTTAGAAACGATGGTTTTAGAAGACTATGGAATAATCTATCAGAAAGTCGAGTTTAGTTATATACCGAGTGATTTGATTGATAACTTAGGTTATCCACCAGTCAAAGTCGCCAATGATCGTCAAGTAAAAAATTATGTTGGGTATTCAAGGAAGATGAGCAGTCTTTGTGTGACATTTACTTCTAAAGTTGCCCATGGAGAGAAAATAGTGAACATTGATTTGAATAACTATCCATCTGATTCAAGTACTCGGGAATACGATGCTACGTTCGTTGAGAAGTCATATGCTGATGACATCAAAATCAGTGTCCAAAACGTGGAGAAAGTGTCAGATGAAGTCATTAAAGCTGGAAAAAAGGAGACGATGACAATATTGTTCGTCTTTCATTGGTTGATGTTGTAGAGAATGACCAAATTTTTAGATTATTCAGATTATTCGTACGGACCACGGATGCGAGATCTCTTACGACCAAGCATGGGAGGTCCGTGAGTATGCGATTAGTGGTGTTAGAGGAATTCCTGCGAAAAGCTACGGTAGAATTCCAAAATACTTGCACATGTTGAAAGAAGCGAATCCGGGGACGCATACTCAGTACGAAACTGATGACGATGGAAGATTCAAGTATCTGTTTATCTCTTTCGGTCAATCGGTAAGAGGTTTTTACAAATCGTAGGGTCATCATTGTTGATGGTACATTTTTCAAGGGTACATACAAAGGAGTTATGCTTGTTGCTACAGCCTTAGATGGTAACTCCAATTTGTATCCAATTGCATTTGGGGTTGTTGATTCAGAGAACGACCTGTCGTGAGAGTGGTTTATGGTGCAACTAAAGGTTGTCATTGCGGATGAGGTGGATTTGGTTTTTGTGTCAGATAGAAATACTTCCGTTATCAAATCACTTGTGAAATTGTACCCACAGTCTAGGCATGGAATTTGTATCCACCATTTGCTGAATAATGTGATAACATATTACAAGACACGGGGTATAATTGGCTTGATTGAGAAGGCATCTAAAGAGTATAGGGTCGCTGATTTTGAGAGTAGTTTCAACGAAATTTGCTATATTAGTCCTGTTGTTGGAAAGTATCTACTGGATGCTGATGTTGATAAATGGGCTCTATGCAAATTCCATGGGTACATGTATGACGTTAGAACCAATAACCCAGCTGAATCGATAAATTCTGCATTGCAATCATCTAGAGAGTATCCAGTTATTCTTTTGCTGGACAACATCAGAGAAATGCTAACCAGGTGGTTTTATGAGCGTAAGAACTTAAGCTCAAAGCATGAGGCTCATCTAACCGCTGAGGTGGAGATAAAGATCGATCGGAGGATTGCGAAGGGTAAATTTTTTACTGCTTATCCGATTAACCATGATCGATTCTTGGTCAAATGTGACCAATTCGATTACCTTGTTGATTTGGATAGAAGAACTTGTTCGTGTCGAAAATATGATTTGGTCAAAATTGCTTGCAGACATGCAATTAAAGCAGTGTTTTCTGTCAACAAGCAGATACACTCACTCACTGATGAGAAGTACACTACTACGACATGGAGAACGGCTTATGAGGAATGCATTAATCCAATTGCATTTCCTGAGGATGAATGGCGTGTCCCAGATGATGTTGAACATGCCAAAGTTGTAGCACCGGAATCACGAAGGGTAGCTGGTAGACGGAGGAAACGAAGATAAGAAACAGTGGAAGACAAAATACGATCATCACAAGGATCACAACGGTTAAAGAGGCACAAGTGCAGTCGTTATGGTATTGAAGGACACAAGAGAGGGACATGTAAAATGCCAATATAGTCGTTGACTATCTCTGTTTTAATATCAGTAGTTAAGTTTTTTTGGTTTGTACTTGGATTTGATTTTATGCTTGAATAAGTCTTTTGGTTTCAAAGTTTAAGTTTACCAGAAAAGTGTATGTGTTGATGAATAAGTCTTTATGTTTGGCTACTTGATGGATGTTCAAGTAACCCTCGGTCCACATGGTTGTTTTCTCTGCAGTTCTTGTGTGTGTTTGTGTTTGTGTTTGTATCTTGTAGGCGACATTGAAAAAAATGGTTGTTTTCTCTGCTTTTTTTTTTTTCTATTTTGTCACATCAGAAAAACACTACAATCCGAGCTACAAAGACATTAATATCGAACCTATTCAAGTTCTACAACATTAGAGTACTCTAACTTTGGAGGTACGTACTTCATGTTATCATATGCTGCTTTTGCAGCTGCTTGTTCACACAACAGCTTATGCTTGCGTGACTCAGCACCACGATCAACGACCCTTTTTCGGCCACGACTCGAACTAGTGATCGAACTATCTACAGCACTTGATGTTCTAACTTCACTTTCAGCGTCAACATTCTCATTTGCTGCATCTGTAAACATGTCATTCAAATTGAGAAAGTGAGAAACCAATCGTTGAAACCATATGGTTTTATTAAGTAACATAAAATGTACCTTGCACATTTTCTTCAGAAGATGGATGAGTAGCTTCATCTACTTCCCAAATATGATGACTCCAATCCACTCCCTCAGCGATCATCGTTTTAATACGATCCACTCTTGCATCAGCCATTTCATCATCCCTTAAAAATTCCACTAAATCGATTGTATCAAAATTCCCCGTGGAAGAGATGTAGTGATAAATATCATCCTGCAAGAAAGAAACTGTTAACATTTTAAAGACATAAAACAAAGAAGTTTAAAAAAAAAAAAAACTCTTATACGCACCTCCAATCGAAATGTGTTTTCTACTTATATAATATCTGAGAAGCGAACTTTTGGAATTCCTGCCCACTTACAACATCTAGGAACTGCATTGACCTCATTGTCTACTCTTGCAGCCACCAAATTCCCAAAAACTGGAATTGCCTCCATGATCCAGATTTGGAAAGCTATTGACAAGCCATCCAACGTGTACCCTTTCGGATGTGTCAGCTTCGGCCGAGTTCTGATGATGCTCTTTACTAGGTAGTCAAACGCTACACAACCCCATGGGTACTTCCTTAGCTTCTCGATATCCATCGCTAGAACGATGAATTCGTGAGGGATATCGTTTTGTCATTTGCCATTACCAAAGAAGCAATGACACACAAGTAGACTAACCGCAACCTGTCTTCACGACTTCATGTGTTAACACTTTGTAGATGAACATCCAATATCTTCTGCAAACTAATTCCTGCATTTTTCTTGAGCATCTTACTCCAAAACCCTTTGTCATCAACCCATTCCTTGAAGTTGCAATTCTCATATTCTTTGATGTTGAGTCCAGTAACCGCATGAAATTCTTGCAGAGAGAAACGAAGTGGTCTCCCCGCAAATACAAACCACAACTCATGTTTCTTTTCAGTGAGGAACTCCTTACAGAGGAAGCTGTGGATCAAGCGCGCCGAGTAACCCAGATTGTTATCGAGAATGGACACAATCGGGCCGAAGACCGGGTCTCTCTGAACTTTACTGTACTCGGTTCCCAGTGCTAGCTTCAATTGAGCCAGAATTGCTGTCGTGCAACGATTGTTGATCTTCTCAACTTGCGGCTCAAACCCTGCCTTAAAAAGCAGTTTCGGCAGCTCCATATCCATATCTGCAAAGAAGGAAAAAAATACCAAAGAATAGATTAAACATCTATCAATGTAGAAGAAGTGATTATCAAACATTACAGACAAAAAAAAAACAATGCAAGAGAGTAACAAGTTTATGCAAGAGAGAAACAGGAGAAAGAAGTGCTTATCAAACTAAACAATGCAAGAGAGAAATCAAACATTACGGAAAAAAAAAAACAATACAAGAGAGGAACAAGTTTATGCAAGAGAGAAACAAGATAAAGAAGTGATTATCAAAATAAACAATGCAAGAGAGAAACAAGTTTAATCCGTAACAAAGAACAAAAGTTTCTTTCAAAAGTTTCTTTTAAAAGTTTATTTCAATTGACTGGAATAAAAAACCCAAAATAAAGTGGGTAATTTACTTGCCCGAAACCCTAGTGCCGATTAGGCGGCGGAGGAGGAGCAACGACGACTCACTTGCCAGAATCGCAACCATAGAATCGATGAGGCGACGGAGGAGGACAGTCGGGGGAGGAGGAACCACGACTCACTTGCCGGAATAAACAACCGGGAGGCGGAAATGCGACGGAGAAGGAGGATATCCCCGTGTCGGGGGATTTTTTTTTTTTTTCTTTGCTCGGTTCTTTTTTTTTTTGGCTCATGTGTTATTAGTTTTTTTTTGTTTGTAACGTTTGGCATTAATATTCAATATATAAATATATTTTTTTGTAAATCATATATCAATATTCAATAATTATATTTTAAGGGGTAAAAGAGGTTTAACATTAATATAAGTATTAAGGGGACAATATTAAGCAAAAAAATAGTAAAGGGACAATGTTAAACCAATCACCATTATAAAACCAATTCCCCCAAAAAACAAAGCAAACAGGAATAATCAGATTCGTAATATCACTAAAGGAATGATGTAAATAAAGGGAAAAGGAAAGTGTTATACGTAATTAAAGCCAATATCACCAAGAAATAAAAAAAAATAAGGACTTGCGACCTAGTAAAATGGATTTTTGTTTTGTTTTGTTTTTAACAAAATAACACAAAAACAGAAAAATAGAAATCAATCAAAACAAATCGAATTTTTATGGGTTTTCTTTTTATAAAGGATAAAACTAAAACTGAAAAAAAAAATTATTTTGTTTTTATGAAGGAAGCAAATAACTGAAACTCAAAAGAGACATGAAACAAAGGATTTTTTTTTTAACGTATTTTTTTTTTTTTTTGAAGAAAGGGACAATAAAAAAAAGTAATTTTTTGTGGTTTTCTTTTTATGAGAACAAACTAACAAGAAAACAAAGCAAGACAATTTTATGAGTTTTGTTTTTTAATAGATGAAACAAAAACAGAAAACAATTTTTATGATTTTTTTTTTTTTGGTTTATAAAAGGGACAATTGGTGAAGTAACCAATTTTGGATAAATCATGAAGAATATAGCCATGGATAAAAAAAATTAGGCAAGTAACTATGGGTTTGATTTTCTGTCCGTTTTGGCCCTATGACTAAGCAGGAGAGAGAGAGCTTTAGGGATGTAGCTTTTTATCCAGTAAGAAAAATAGACTTACTATACTATTTATGCTAACACCACATATTTTTACCCCAATGATTTTGTTTTTTGCATAATTCACATACTGATAACTGGTTCAGCCTTTTATTAGTACAAAAAAACACTGATTTTATTTCATGTCTAACATGATTTGTATTTTGTAAAACAAACCCGAAGTTTTTTTTCATACGTCAATAACAGCACATGTAACGTAGGAAGTCTATTTTTTTCATTAACATAGCAAATCTATTTTTTAAAATCAAATACATAACAAATCTACCAACTAAAAAATACAGACATTTCATACAAAGTGAAAAAATAGTATAGAAGCATTCCTGCACTTTGCTCATCAATATATTAAACTATCATTTACAACATGTCAATACATTCGTCTCCAACTGAGAAACATAGACCTTCCATACTATTTTTTTGGCAGACAATCTATACCAAAGGAAATGAAGCTCACGTGATACAAAAGCATCTAAGTGAAAGGTTCAAAGTAAATATAGACATTTCATACCAAAAGGAAATATAGACATTACATAAATCTAGAGCTATGTACAGGAAGAATCCAGTTGATACGAAGCTTGAATCCAATGCATCGAAGCTAAGCACTATATGATTTTCCTTAAAAAAAATAGACGTTGTATACACACATAGAACTTAGTAAATAGAAAATAACAAAATTTCATTTGAGAGAAGAGAAAATGACAAATCTTTGTTCCCTTTGCTCATCCATATATATATAAACCTTCCATACCAGGTCAGAAAAATTAGTACAAAAACCTTTGATGCGTTCAAAGAAAATATAGACATTTCATAGCAAAGAAAAAGAGACTCATATCGTCTCAAGAAAATAGCAAAATAGTCTCAATTAGTCTCAACCAATAACAAATAGCAAAATAGTCTCAATAACAAAGGAAAAGAGGCTCAACCAAATTGCAAAATTACAAAAATATACGTTCTATACACATATAAATTAGTCTCCAATATTGAAAACACAAAATAGACGTTCTACACTAATAGACGTTCTACACTAATAGACGTTCTATACAAATAGACGTTCTACACTAATAGACGTTCTATACAAATAGATGCTCTCTTCTCTTTCACAAGGCAACAAAGAAGACAAAGAAGACAACGAACCCAACATGTTTTTATGTCAATGTGCCTCCTGGAGGTTTCATCACCAAGAATCCACAAGTCGTTGCGTTACTCGACGGAAAAGCATTGAATCCACTAACTCAAAGCTTTTCAATTCGCTCGAGAAAGAGTTCGCCGTTAACGAAAAAGCCGAGTCTAGTTGTCATGGTGATGGAGCATCTTTCGATTTCTTGGTTAGAGCGATGTCAGGAAGAATCTACTTAATACGAAGCTTGGATCCGATGCACCGAAGCTAATCACTATATGAGTTTTCTTCAGAATAGACGTTCTATACACACATGAAATTAGCAAATAGAAAATATCAAAATTACATATATTAAACCATCATTTACAACACTACGAAGTAGATTTTCTATATATAAATTTGCAACAAACAAAGTTCATAACCTCAATAAACAGACAACTGCGTAACATAACACATCTATATTTTTATCAAAATAAAAATAGAACTTCTATTTAACAAAAAAAAATCAAACGTTTACGTAACAAAATTCCAAAAATCTAATGATATATAGACATTCCATACAAAGTAAAAAAAGTACAGAAATTGATATATAGACATTCTATATATATATAGATATAATGAATGAAGATGTACATATGAAGAGGTATAATGAATTAAAACATAGTCATACTATGCTACATTCGATTTTGCCTCCCCTAGAGATTGATAACTTGTACTCACCATAGATGGAGATTATGCGGCCATTACCTCTGAGAAAGAAGTTTCTCACGATAGCGAGAACTCTATCAACAACCTTGATGGTTTCCTCAACCAACGATGGGTGTGCGGCTTCCAATCGATGCTACGAAGCTTCCAAAGACGACACCGTCAAGAAAACCAAAGAAATCAATCTCAATCCCATCTGGATACCTAATTTCCTAACCTGAGAAAGCCTCACTGGATACGGGTTGAAGCTTCCTAGTAGAGAACTGCGAGATCAACACTGCGATGAAGCACGCGGCGAGATCGGCGACTGGTGGATCATCGGCTCATAATCTGGACTCGTTCATGGACACCATCACAATCAAGACATTGAACCAGAGCAAATCGAAGACGGCGCGTGACGGCGATGAGAGGATTCGCAGGAAAAGAGAAACGAGAAGAAGAAGAGAAAAAAGAGACGTGAAGAAGAAGAGGATGATCCGATTTCTTCCCGATCTCCCCCGTGATTCCATCCCGCCCCTTTTATCCAATAACATCCCTCCTCCATTGATCCACCATGTTTTTCCACAAAATAAGAAACCAGAAAGTGAGAGACTAGAATGATGAAGAATCAATCAAGGTATTTGGGGAGGAAGAGAATAATGGGTTCGTGTAAGAGAGAGGAACAATGAATAAAAAATAAAATAAAGAAAGCTTAAAAGGGTATTGATACATATTATATGAAGAATATCATGTCTTTTTTTTTTTTGGTTATTCACTTAATTATAATTTTTTTTTTGGTCATCCACTGCAATTTTCCTTTATAAAATGAAACAAACGCAAAACAGAAAATTAAAAGATAAAGGTTGAAGAGATACAACATGTATAAGAGGATTAAGAAGAAGCCCAACATTATCTCATTTCAAGCCCATTATGTTTAGGGTTTTCATGAAGTAGACTAATATATAAGTTTGTGTAATAGAAGAAGAAATGTAACTTTGGCTGCCAATAGAGCAACCTCCCTTTCCCATTCAATATGAATCAATCGATGGTTTAACTCTTGGTGACAACATAAAATTTCTCTTTTTCTTTATTTACTTGTCTTTGAATAAAGTTCTTCATGAGCTATCTATTTCTAAATATTAGATTTCTGTTTTAGCTCATTTGAGCACAAATCTATCTTCATTTGAATCCGCTTTCAACCTGATGGGTAGGGGCTTTTGAAGCTCGAATACCGGATGATATAAGATTGGAATCCACCAAACTTATGATCATACGATGATTAAGAGACTCCAAGATTTTCGCGGAAGATGGCCAAAGGTAGATATAGAGATGGAGATTTGTTGAATGAATTCACACTCAACCACGAATAGAATAACTTGAATCCACAAGTTATTAGACTCGCAAAATCACACAAGAAAAGTGAATCCACACTAGATTTGAAATGAAAATACACAAAGACAATTCTTTGAACTAAAATTTTGATTAATCTTGAGAAAAAGCACTACAAGAAAACACACGGATTTCCGACGGCTTTTCCGACGGGATTGAAACCGTCGGAAAATCCCGACGAAATACCGAGGGCATTCCAAGGACATTCCGAGGGATTGATTTTCCTCGGACATACCTCGGAAATTTCCGATGGATTAAGGGCCGTCAGAAATCCCTCGGAATATTCCGACGGATTTTCGAGGGAATGTCGACGAACCTATATTCCCTCGGAAATCGGTCGGAATATTCCGAGGGATTTCCGACGGTCCTTAATCCATCGGAAATTTCCGAGGGATTTCCGATGGACCTTGTTATTTTGATGTTTTACACTTAGCAGTTTTTGAGGGTTTTTCCGACGGATTAGGGAAAAAAACCTCAAATTTGCCGGATTTTGAACATGTTTGGTCTTGATAGTTATAGAAATAACAAAAATAAACTAGTTTTTAAGAATCAAACATTTCGAACATTTCAATTGAAACCCGAAGCAAACACGTAAATGTTCTATATGTTTTTATGAATCCTTGAACTCGTTCATCGATCGATTTTTACAAAATCCAAATTAACTTGTTTTGATTGGTTTTCATAGGTTTTTTTATTAGTACGTAACATTAATGGTTATTAAACACTAAAATCTAGATAGTTTTATGTAATAAATTTTCAGATCAGTTTTAGCCGAGGTACCTGAAAATGTCTCGGCTAAAACTGAAAATACCCTAATCTGTCGGAAATCCCTCGGAAATTGCCGGATTTTGAACATGTTTGGTCTTGATAGTTGTAGAAGTAACAAATATAAACTAGTTTCTATTAATTGTTTGTAAGCCGAGGAATTGGAAAATGCCTCGGCTAAAACCGAAAATGCTAGGATCCGTCGGAAATCTGTCGAAAATTTCCGAGGGATTTCCGACGGATCCTAGCATTTTCGGTTTTAGCCGAGGCATTTTCCAATTCCTCGGCTAAAACATGTACCGTCTCGGCCAAAATGGAAAATGCCTCGGCTAAAACCGAAAATGCTAGGATCCGTCGGAAATTTCCGAGGGATTTCCGACGGATCTTACCATTTTCGGTTTTATACAGCATTTTCCAAGTTTGAAACATTAAAATTTCATATGCCGTCGGATTTCCGACGGTTTAGTGTATTGAACATTTAATTTGCAAGATTTTGAACACACTTGTTCTTCATATATGTAGAAGTAACAAATCTAAACTACTTTATGTGAAATGTTTTTTAAGATTCAAATGTTTTAAACTTTTTAATTGAAACCGAAGCAATCTCTTACATGTGCTTAGATGTTCTATGTGTTTTTATGAATGCTTGATATCATTCATCGATCGATTTTTATAAAATCCTAAATAACTTGTTTTGATTGGTTTTCAAATTTTTTTCTTATAAGTATGTAACACTAATGGTTATTAAACATTAAAATTTATCAAATTTTCCATTTTTAAACCCTAAACCCTGAACCCGTCGGAATTCCGTTGAAAATTTCCGACGGATTTCCGACGGATTTATTAATTTTTGCCCGGGAAATTGAACCGCGTAACGAAATTCATCGAAAATTGAGGTGGTTAAATTTTTATGATTTCCGACGGGAAACCGACGGTGAGGTCCGTCGGAAACGCATGTAATTAATTAGATCGACGAAATCTTCTTCTTCTCTATCATTCTCTTCTTTGTTCTTCTCTCTCGACGAAATCTTCTTCTCTCCTTTCTCTTCTTTCTCTCTTCTTCTTCTCTCCTCTTCTTCTCTCCTCTTTTTCTCTCTTTCTCTCCGATCTCTCTTCTTCCCTCTTCTTCTTCTTCCACCTCTCCACCGCCGCCTTTCACACTCGCCGCCGGTCATTCTCGCCGCCTCTCCTCCGCCGCCGTTCAACCTCCTCTACCACTATGTAAGAAACCCTAAATTCTTTGTGTATATAGATGTGTATTTAGATTTTTGGATTTGTGTTTTTAGATTTAGATTGATTTGGGGAATTAGATTTAGGTTTATTTGTGGATTTTTGTTTTGTGTAGTGTTAGATTGTTGCATGTGGATTTAGATTAGGTTGTTAGCTTAGGTTAATTATTTATAAATTTTAAAAAAACATTTTTGATAATTATATATATGAAAAACGTTTTTCAAATTTTATTTATATGAAAAGTATATTTGAAAAACGTTATGTAAAATTTATATCTATGAAAAAATGTTTTTTATATATATATGTATTTTTTAAAACGTTTCTACACAATTTATATATATGAAAAACGTTTTTACAAAATTTATATATATAAAAATGATTTGTAAAATTTATATATATGAATAAAAAAGATTTTTTGTATATATGTATTTTATAAAACGGTTTTAAAAAAAATTATATATATGAAAAACATTTTTGTTATATATATGTATTTTTTGAAAATATATGTATAAATAGAATTTTATAAAACGTTTTTGTAAAATATTTTTAATAAATAAATTTTGGAAAAATGTTTTCAATACATATATATTGTAAAAACGTTTTTCTTAAATTTATTTTATAAAAACTTTTTTACAAATTTTTATATATGTATTTATTTTTTTAAACTTTTTTACAATTTTTTATATATGTATATAAGTATTTTATATGTGTTTTTGAATGTATTTATTTTATGGTTTTTTTTAAAATGTATTGATTTTTTTACAAAATATTTATGATTATTTTGATATGTTTTGAAATGATTCGGTTTTTATTGTTGTAGGTCTTACGGGCAATTCTCTAGTGACTGTGTCGGCGGTTCGAGGCAAGGAGGGCGGAGGTCCGCTACCTCAAATCCGAGCCCGGATATTGTCCCGCCTACGGCGCCTTCACCTATTATCGATGCAGAAAGTGTAGGTCAACCAACGATCATGACCGTCGAGGAGCTCGTTCAACAGCCGGGACGAGAATTACTCAAAGTTCTCGACCTGAAACGCTGCATCCAGAGATCTACTTGGTAATACTATGTATTTGCTTAAATAATTTTTTTTTTATTTATTATCGATTTTTAATTTGTTTTTTCATTGGTTTGGATTCTCCGGGAATGGCATTAGCAAGTCGGTTTTGAGGATGTTGCACAGCCTCCTCAAACACCCGTACCCGACATATGCCGATATGCCGTCGGACGAACAAGATATGTGGTTTCGTACCTTTGCGGTAAGTGATAATTTAATTACTTGTTTGTATTATATTTTGAGATTTTGTTAACAAAGTTTATTTCTATTTCTTTTGTAGCAAGAGTTTAATTGGAAGCCTACGCTCACGAAGACGGTCGAGGTAGAATTTCACAAGGAGGCTTCAAAGCATTTCTCTCGCCACATCTGCGACTGGAAGAAGGTTTGGAAGAAGGGGAAAGATAAGCCGAAAGGCTTGAATGAGGAAGTGTTAAGGGGTATGAGCCGTACTGGCAATTGCCGAAGACCGTAGCTGTATCTGAGACTCACACCAAAAACCGGAGGAGTCAACGGAACGGGAAGGGAGAAGCCGTTCACAACAACGGGGCAAAGAGCTACTTGACAACGGCCGTCTAAATGGTAAGTACTTTTTCGGTTTTTAGTTGTTTTTTTAATAAAAAACGGTTTTCTTTAACCGTTTTATTTATTTTGTAGACGGAGGAATTGGGCGAAGAGCCCGATCACCTTGCATTGATGGAGAGGACGCACACCAACAAGAAGACGGGCCAAATTCAAGATCCAGAAGTTAGGGAGGTCATCGAAACCGTGAAGAGGGCGAAAGACGATTTGCTCACCCAGAGATCGCAGGACGATTACACCGGATCCAACGAAGTCACTCGGGCCGAGCTTAACGAGCTAGTACTCTCGGTAAGTAAAACTTATGATAATTTTAATTTAGATAATTATTTTTTAATTGAAAATCTAAAGTTTTTGAATTGTTTTTGTATGAGGTACCGGTTAGGAAAGGTCGTCGGCCGAGGTTGGGTAAGGCTGCGACCCAATCCGCTTCTTCTTCGGCCGGTTTCTCGATGGATGAAGACCTTATCCGGAAAAACGAAGAGCTCAAGGCGAAGGTCACGGTATTGGAGGACAAGCAAACGAAGTGGGCGGATTTCTTCAAGAAAATGTTCCCGGACATGCCGCCGGATCTATTTTGATTATGTTTTTTGTATGTAATTTCAACTTTCTATAACTTTTAAATATTTATGTTTTGTAAGATTTTATTTATATAATTAATTTTCGTTTTTAAAAATCATTTAATTTATTTAATTTAATTAATGCATAATTTAATAAATATTAATTATATATAATAAATATTAAAAAAAAATACAAATTTCTCATTACCGTCGGAAATCCCTCGGATTATCGTCGGAAATCCGTCGGTAAATAGGCCGTCGGAAATCCCTCGGAAATTTCCGAGGGATTTCTGACGGATTTTCTTTTCCGACAAGATAGAACCGACGGCCAAAATCCGTCGAAAATGGTCGTTTCCAACAGGATACCGACAGATTTTGCCATCAGTTCTAGCGTGTTTTCTTGTAGTGAAGGGTGCTTTACAATGAAGGAACGAAAGAGCTTATAAAGAGCTCAACAATACAAAACTTCTAACGTTCATAATTTATAAAAGGAAAACAAATAAACTAGAATAATTGAGAAAGTAAATCAATTGGTTGGCGCCTAAGGAAATAGCCGTTGGACTTTGATGATGATTCAACCAATCATGGAAAGTGGAGGTGCCTCTTTTGTAGCGTGATATCTTTAGTATAAATACATGCTTTGAAAGCCTATTTCTCTCTTGGAAGGTCTTCAATTCGTTTTCCACACTCAGCTCAAAAAGGAAGTAGCCGTTGCACATAAATGGTCCAAGTATAAAAGCGTCTCGATACGAAAAGTACGAGCACAAGGAGATCCGGATGATCCCTTGGGTGCTTCTGTATTTTAAGACGTCCTCAGAAGCCTCTATATGAAGTAGATAGTCTCCTGGACGCCAAACATATGGTTGAAGTCTCTCAATCCCGAAAAGTTCCAAATAAGGCAAGTCTAGGATCCTCCGGTTTAGAAACTTAATAACTTTCACATCTAAATCGATATTGATGTTAATCCAATTTTATGTGTTCTTAAGTTGAGTCAAGAGTCTAGACCAATTCTGTTGAGTGCTTAATTCCCTCTGGTTTGGTCGTAATCCTCCAATGAGTGCGTGTAGGTCCAAATCGGGTAAGTTTAGAATCACCCGACTTGAGAACTGAATATCTCCTTCATGCAAACTTATATTGGGTTGATTCCACTTTAAGACGGGTTCTAGATGAGTTGAGAATGTTTTCCAAGTGGTTTTGTACCCTGAATATTTGTGGTTGAGCCGGAATGCATTGAACAAATGGCCATAGGTTTGCATCGGTTTCAATAGCATGATAGTCTGGAATCATCCGGCTTGTAAATTCGATTCCGGTTTGGTATGAGCTGATATGGATCCAATTCCACTTCGTATGGAGTCTTTGATGAGTGGAGTTTCTAGGACAAGTCGGTTTGTTTCTCAACTCCCTCTGGTTAGTTCGGTATGCTCCATAAAAGGCACATATGTCCTTGTTGGATCCTATTCAGGTTGAGCAGTGAGATTGATTGAACTTCGAAATCCAATATGATTTTGAGTCATTTTGAACAACACATGGACGGAAACAATACATGTTGGATTTACCATTCACGTTGAGAGTGAGACCATGCATTTTCAGCATTTTAAAGAAGGTCTTAGTCTAGATTTTCCTCTATCAGCAGATTTCTTTGAGTTTCTTCGTTGCATTACAAAAGACATGCAATACCAGTAATAATATCAAATGGAATATACCGAAACATAGCACATTCAATATAACGAAAGTATTAAATAAAGAAAAACTTTGAGTGAATGTTGAGAAATTTCACTATATTAAGCACTATAAAATATAAAGCAGAAACATATTAGACTTGGAAGATGATCAATGATTGGTCTAAAAGTGTAGATTTCACTTGTGTGCAGGTGAGTTGGGAACGATGCGAGCACAATTGTCCTTGAAGAGAGGTGGGAAGAATGGGTTCAATGGAAACATTTGAGGCTAACAATTTGCGTCTAAGGATGAGAAGGCCTTGCAACATGCGGTTTCAACATGTTCAAACTTGCCAGAAAAAATTGATTTGGAGATTTCGAGCACACATCCTTCGACGTTAAAAAGAGACGACCAACATTTTACCAAATCAATAGGCAAACTGGGCGAAAAAATTTCAAGAATTGATGGTGACGGTTGCACTTGAACTACTCCTTGAGTGACAAAAAAGGGAACACAAAGGGATACAACTAAGACCATTGAGACAAAAGTTTTGCTTCCCATTTTTCTTTTTAATCTTTTTACCGTTTTTCCGATTCCTTTTTTTTGTTTGTTTGTTTGGTTTACTCTTTTAGATGCGAGGATGGTTTTGGATATTGGAAAAAACTTAGAATTTATAGGATTAGAAAACATGACTTTATTAAATAAATGCAAGAGTTACGCACCAATATTAAATTGTGTTTCAAAATGTAACTTACGTTTAGCTTTATGGTATCAAAATTTCTTACATTAATTAAGTTGAAGAAAAAAAATGACTAATGCCAAGTCCAGGTGTGTTCTTGTTAACGGGTATGTAATTATGTGAATGTTAGAATTGTCTTTTGACCCATTTAATTATTTTTTCTTGTTAACCTTAAGTTTCGTTTCTTTGTGATTACAGATAAAATTAACTGGACAACAAAAAAAAAAAAAAATCCGGTTTACTGAGTTGGTTCAGGTTATGGTAGATACAATAACTGCTCAGTTGATCAAGAGTTACGGACCAATATAGTCAATTATTGAGTCAAACCAAAAAGTAAAGATGCATGCAGTTGTCTCTCTAATTTCATAAACTTCCTCATCACTTATAATTATTTTACTAATTTGAGGTTCTATTCCACTTAATTAAGAATGTATAATTCAGTTTTCCACTCGGTTTTGTTTATTGGTTAAAGAATTACAGAAATCGAACTAAATTTAGGTTGGTTGATTTGGTTCAGTATACTTTGAGTTACATATTACAATCATTTTCCTAACAAGATGTATAGTTTTAACCTTGTTTTAATAACAAAATCTTTTATAAAAAAAAAACCTTGTTTTAACATTTTTTTTAAAAAAACCTTGTTTTAATTTTTTTTTTAAAAAAAGAGGCAATATTTTGTGTTTGATATGCATGAATCGAATTTAGATCGTTGTAAAAAATAGTAATGGCTATAATTTTCTACTAGGCTTCACTAGTTAAGCAGTCCAAATATTGACTTTCAGCATATCGTGTTGGTCCATATCGTTAATTAGTTTTTTTTTTTTCTACCACCCCACTAATGCATCATTTTGATTAGTTAAATAAGAGTGGTTAGATAATTTCATGCTTGCAGAGAATTGATATATGGTTAAAGCAATTCCTCCACAAATGGGAACTACTAGTCCACTACCACTTAGTTAATATCGTTAATTAGTTAATCATATGATCTAGCAGATTAGCACGAAATACATATAAGTTGTAAATATTTCCGGTCCCTCATAACTCATTGAGGAGGTAAATATCAGAAGGATAAGAGAGTCATCCTATATCTTTTGTTTTAGTATTCCAATTTCAATTGTCTACGAGTATGATTAGGTCAAAACAGTCACAAAAAGTCTCGTTGCGTAGTCAACAAGTTAATAGAAGGATAAGAGAGTCATCCTATATCGCTGCTTGCTGTTGGGCTTTGGTGATGAAAATCACGAGTATTAACTAGGCCCACGACTTGGGTTAGTCAATTAGGAATGTGTTTTTCCTATTGGGTTTTGGTTTAAGTTTAGACCGTCTTAACTTTGTAATTGTCCTAGTCTATATAAAGACAGGCATGTGTGAGGGTTTTCTGTATCCTGGAAACTCTAGAGAGAAACTAGAGAGATCTTTCTTGTTCCTAGAGGGATTGTGAGGAACCCTAATGCTTTGTAATCTGTGGTGATAGTGGATTACTGGAAAGCTTCAGGCCGAGACGTAGGATCACACACCGTGATCTGAACTCGTTAAATCTTTGTGTCTTTTATTTATTTCTCAAGTTCCGTGATCAGAGAGATAGGGATCAAATCTCAACAAAGTGGTATCAGAGCCTAGGTTTTAGGTTTGGGAGCAATTGGACAGAGAATTTCTGCAGGGATCTAGGTTTTAGATCTGGATTGATAGCTGGAATCAAGGCATCAATCGGTTTAGGGTTTTAATCTGACAGCCTGGGAGAAAAAGCTGTCTGCGGGGCGAAGAAGAAGATCGCCCAGATCGCTCAGGTATCGACCGACACCCTTCCTGGTATCGATCGATACGTCTGTTACGGGTTCGCAGAAAGGCGAAGAAAAGTTTGATATCGATCGACACTCCATCTTGTATCGATCGATACAGTAGTAGAAGCGTGTTAAGAAGTTTGTTTGATCGAGATGTCTTCAGAGAAGAAGCCAAAGGTGAAGATAGCCATCTTCGACGGACAAGGTAATTTCTCTATGTGGAAGAGAAGGATGTTAGCTCACATGAATCTTCAGGGATTGAAGGGAGAGCTAATAACACCAACCACTGAGCCGGATAAGCTGGTTATCAAGAAGGATGAATCAGCAGAGGATTTCGAACAGAGACTTAAAGCAGAACAAGTCAAGAAAGGGGAGCGAGCAGAGAATGCTATGGATATTTTGACACTCCATCTAAAAGATCATGTCCTCAGGAAATAGAGGAGTGCACAACAGCACGTGATCTTTGGGAAGCACTATAGAGGTTATACAACACCAAGACTCTACCGAGTCGGATTCATCTTTTGTATAAATTCTATGCATTTAAGATGGATGGGTCTAAGTTAATCGATCAGAACGTCGACGACTACTTGAAGACTGTTTCAGAGTTGGTTAGTGTGAAGGTTACAGTTACGGATGAAGTGCAGGTAATTCTACTACTCAGTTCCTTGCCACCACAATATGACTCCATGAAGGAGACATTGAAGTATGGTAGATAGTCCATCTCTATTGAAGATGTGGTGAATGCTGCGAAATCGAAGGAAACTGAGCTTAAAGCTAAGGGAATATCGACTTCACAAAGCACTGGTGAAGCGTATGTGGCTCGTGGGAGACAGCAAAATAGGGATCAACGAAATTCTGGGAATAAAGGCAGAAGCAGGTCGAAATCGGGAACAAAAGTCACCTGCTTGTTCTGCAAGAAGGAAGGACATGTGAAGGCTGATTGCTATGCTTGGAAGAAGCGGAAGGGCGGCGATGATGAAGATGCCACGGCAGCGGTTGTCATCGAAAAATCAGCAGGAGTTGATGCGTTATCAGTCTCGGAAAATTGGCATCTAGAGAGGTGGGTGATTGATTCAGGTTGTTCATATCACATGACCTCAAGGAGAGACTGGTTTGATACATTTGATTCTGGACAAGTGCTACTGGGGGACGGCTATTCTGTGGAGGTTAAAGGAATAGGTTCCATCAATATAAAAGCATGTGGTGGCACGGTAAAGACATTGATGAATGTCAGGTATATTCCTAAGCTGAAGAGAAATTTAATATCTACAATTACATTGGATAAGCTTGGGTTTGATCATGCTGGAGGCAAAGGAAAAACAAGGCACTCTATGTGGTTCTTTGTATTTGCTTGATGGAGAGACTGTGGTAGGACAGTCAAACATATGTGTTACCAGGAAACCAACCAAAGACGAGACGGCTTTATGGCATAGAAGGTTGGGACACATGAGCATGAAGAATCTGCTGATCTTGGTAAAAAGGGGCATCATTGACAAGAGAAGGATTGGGGAGATGGATTTCTGTGAGAGTTGTATAATGGGGAAGACCAAGAGACTGAGCTTCAACATTGGGAAACACAATTCAGGTGAAGTGCTGAGATATGTTCACTCAGATCTTTGGGGATCTCTATCGGTTACTCCAAGTATCTCTGGTAAGCAGTATTTCCTGTCTATCATTGATGATTACACTAGAAAGGTGTGGGTGTTCTTCTTGTCTGTTAAGAGTGAAGCTTTCACAAAGTTCGGTGAATGGAAGAAACTGGTTGAGAATCAGATAAACAAGAAAGTGAAATGTCTGAGAACAGATAATGGGTTGGAGTTTGTGAACAAAGACTTCGACGGGTTTTGCAAGCAGTATGGGATTGAGAGGCACAGGACTTGTGCATATAATCCATAATAAAATGGAGTTGCAGAACGCATGAACCGAACAATAATGGAGAAGGTGCGTTGTATATTGGATGAAAGTGGCTTAGGTGAAGAATTCTGGGCTGAGGCGGTTAGCACAGCTGTGTACCAAATTAATAGAAGCTCATCATCGGCCTTAGATGGCAGTATTCCTGAGGAACTTTGGCTGGGAAGAAAGCCGGGTTATGGACACATGAGAAGATTTGGGTCATTGGTCTATGTTCATGTAGATTAAGGGAAATTAAGACCAAGAGCTATGAAGGGAATATTCATAAGCTATCCTGAGGGAGTCAAAGGGTACAAGGTATGGCTCCTGGATGAATCAAAATGTGTGATTAGCAGGAATGTAGTCTTTGTGGAAGATACAGTATTCAAAGACTTGAGGAATAAAGTTTATGTGGAAGAAACTGCTCAGAGGAACCCGATATCTGAGAGTGTATCGATCGATACCATCCCGAGTATCGATCGACACGGATAAGTATCGATCGATACCATCCCGAGTATCGATCGACATGGACAAGTATCGATCGATACCATCCCGAGTATCGATCGATACCGTCCCGAGTATCGATCGACACGGACAAGTATCGATCGATACCATCCCGGGTATCGATTGACACCGAGGAGGAGCAGATGCGACAACTTCTGTTACTGAAGACAATGGGCAAGTTGGATCTTCAGGTGGAGCTGTTGGAGATCAGGAAACTGATGAAGTGCCTCTAGAAGATTGGGAGTTAGCTCGAAACAAGTCTAAACGAGCAACAAGGTGACCTGAACATCTTGGTGATTATGATTTAGCGAGTTTCGCCTTAATCGCTGCTGTCGAGATGAGTTCTGAAGAACCTAGGGACTATCAGGAAGCTGTTGAAAGCAAGTATAAAGTTTTCTGGAATGGAGGTATGGTTGAAGAGAAGAGTTCTCTAGATAAGAACAAGACTTGGAGGTTGGTTAAAAGACCAAAAGGTAGAAAAGTGATTGGTTGTAAATGGGTTTACAGGTTGAAGCCGGGTATCCCAGGGGTAGAAGAACCGAGATATAAAGCTAGATTGGTAGCCAAGGGTTATTCTTAGAAAGAAGGTATTGACTATTAAGAAGTGTTTGCTCCGGTTGTGAAGCATGTTTCTATCAGGTTTCTTCTATCGGTTACAGCAAATATGGATCTGGAATTGGAGCAGCTTGATGTTAAGACTGCGTATCTTCATGGTTTACTTGAAGAGGAGATCTATATGTAGCAGCCTGAAGGTTTTGTGGTTAAAGAAAAAGAGGACCACGTTTGCTTGTTGGAAAAGGCATTGTATGGACTTAAGCAAGCTCCAAGGCAATGGAACAAGTACTTTGATCAATTTGTGGTAAGTCATGGATTCAAAAGGAGTGAGTTCGATCACTGTGTTTACATAAAGGAGAGCAAAGGTAATTGTTTCATCTACCTACTCCTATATGTTGATGACATGCTAATTGCTTCAAAGGATATGAAGGAGATACAAATTGTGAAAGATTTGTTGAGCAGTAGATTTGAGATGAAATATCTAGGAGCTGCAAGAAAGATTCTTGGGATGGATATTGCGAGGGATCGTGAAGGTGGAGTTCTCACCTTGTCTCAATCTGGTAACATCAAGATTCTGCAGGTATTCAATATGGATGAAGCTAGATCAGTTTCAACACCTATCGGTTCGCACTTCAAGTTGTCTGCTGTGAAAGATGATGAAGCAGAGACAATTTTGGATGATATTCCATACTCAAATGCTATTGGGAGTATCATGTATGCGATGTTAGGAACTAGGTGTGATCTCGCGTATGCGGTTGGCTTGGTTAGTAGGTTCATGAGTAAGCCAAGCATGATACATTGGACTGCTGTGAAGTGGGTGCTAAAGTATTTGAAAGGTGCCCAGGATCGAAATATTGTGTTCAGGAAGACAAAGGATTTTAAGGTTGAAGGTTTCTGTGATTCTGACTTTGCATCGGATCTGGACAGAAGTAGATCGATTTCAGGTTATGTCTTCACTGCTGGTGGGACGGCTATAAGCTGGAAATCGAGCCTTCAACATGTCGTCGCGCTGTCTACAACTGAGGCAGAGTATATGGCGTTGGTGGAAGCTGTAAAAGAAGCTATTTGGCTAAGGGGTTTGACTGAGGAGTTCGGATTCAAACAAGACACGGTAGAGATCTGGTGTGATTCTCAGAGTGCCTTGAGTTTAGCCAAGAACAACGTTCATCATGAGAGGACAAAGCATATTAACAAGACGATGCATTTCATCAGGGATATTGTTGCTTCTGGTGAAGTGAAGCTGTCGAAGATCCCGACTGAGAGGAATCTGGCTAATATGTTGACAAAGGTACTTCATGTGGATAAGTTTGAGAAGGCTTTGAGTTTTTTCAACTTAGAAGAGCACTAATGTGCTGGACTGTCTGGAGCGGCACATGAATGCAAAGATAAAGAAGTTATACTGGGAAATGATTGTCATCAAGGTGGAGTTTGTTGGGCTTTGGTGATGAAAATCATGAGTATTAACTAGGCCCGCGATTTGGGTTAGTCAATTAGGAATGTGTTTTTCCTATTGGGCTTTGGTTTAGGTTTAGATCGTCTTAACTTTGTAATTGTCCTAGTCTATATAAAGACAGGCATGTGTGAGGGTTTTCTGTATCCTGGAAACTCTAGAGAGAAACTAGAGAGATCTTTCTTGTTCATAGAGAGATTGTGAGGAACCCTAATGCTTTGTAATCTGTGGTGATAGTGGATTACTGGAAAGCTCCAGACCGAGACGTAGGATCACACACCGTGATTTGAACTCGTTAAATCTTTGTGTCTTTTATTTATTGCTCAAGTTCCGTGATCAGAAAGATAGGGATCAAATCTCGACACTTGCGCTGCCAATTTTCTGAGTAGTACAATATTTGGTGTTGTGACGACGTCGACTTGTTCTTCTTCTCCTCCTTCTCTCGCTATAAATGGAGACATGGAGCTCAAGTGAAGGTTCTGGTTATATGTACATTTAACCGGATTACAATCTTAATTACACGTTTTTCTCTTAACCGGCTATACACTTGATTCTCCTCTGTACTACACTTTGTTGCACATCAATGATGTGACATCATGTATGTGCGAATACTGTTAGATGTAGGGATAACTTGTATGACTGATCTAAATATTAATATGTGAAATTTGTAAATTAGTCCGATCTACCATGAAATTAAAAAAAAATTATTTTTTATAATGAAATTTTTTCCTTGTATACAAGTTAACCGTTAAGAAATAAACCAAAGAAGAAAAGAAAAAACGTACTAATCTTTGGATCTTTGTGACCAAGAGGTCCACGAATGTATTAAATAAAGAGAAATTTTGAATTAATTTTGAGAAATTTTACTATATTGAGCTTTCTAAAAAATGATGCAAAAACATATTAGACTTGGAAGATGATCAATGACTGCTCTAAAACCATTTAACCAAAAAAAAAAAATGATTGCTTTAAGAATGTAAACTTTAACTTGTGTGCAGGTGATTTGGGAACGATGCGAGCACAATTGTTCTTGAGGAGAGGTGGGAAGAATGGTTCAGTGGAAACATTTGAGGCCAAGAATTTGCATTTAATGTTCAGAAAGCTTTACAACATGCTGCTACAATATTTTTAAATTTGCCAGAGAAAATTGATTTGGATATTTCAAGCACACATCATTCGACATTAAAAAGAGACGACCAACATTTTACCAAATCAATAGGCAAACCGGGTGGAAAAAGCCTATGATTCGATGGTGACGGTTGCACTTGAACTACTCCTTGAGAGCATGTGCATTGGGGTGTCTCAACTAAATAATATTAATAATTTAAATTTTAAATTAAAAAACAAAATTGAACCAGAAATTGACACGTGTGAGGAGAGTGTCTCAACATTGGTGAAACACCCATAGAAGACACTCTCTACACTCTCACTCTTCTTGTGGGCAAGGGCCACACACGTGACGTGGCTATTTTCACAATTTTAGAAACGAGTATGATCATATTCTAGACATGAGGGTGAAGTAAAGCAAAGAATTTATCTATTATATTATTTGTGAAGTGATTCGGGCTGTGGTTCAAAGCTCACTTTTTGGTGTCGTTTTGATTAATGAAAACGATAGAATCTGATTGGTGGGTGAAAATAACTTAATCTGATTGGTTGGTTTATAATTAGATTATGTATTAGGTAATTAATTTCATAATAAAAAAAACAAAAGATATGGATCAGAAGTCGGGCATAGAAAAAAAGCGGCCCAAATAAGTTTTGGCCGGTCTACAATATAATATATTCATGAGGGTCGATTGATTTATAAAAAATATATGGCGGCGATGTTGGTTCGAGATCTAAATTTGTTTCTCGCATGTGGCAGGTTCGAATCCCCAAATTCTTTTTTTTTTTGGTTACCCCGTTATTGAATTAGTTATTTTAGCTAAAATCAAATTTTATCCGAAATGGAAGTTTTCTTAATATCAAATAACTGAATCTTTGGGAAATGGGACGATAAAACCGAATCTATGTTTATCGTGTTATATGATATATATAAAAATGTAAAAACATGTTTATGATAATAATAGATGATTATACGATCGTGTTCATGATTATCGTAAGTAAAGAAAAAAGGGAATTTCGTATTTAAAAATGTAAAAACGCGTTTATGATAATAATAATAAAGGAATATAAATATTAGATCGTGTTCATGATTATCGTAAAAGAGAAAAAAAATAAAAAATACCTAAACCCTAAATCGTTTTCGTATATTCGATCGTGTTCATGATTATCGTAAAGGAAAAAAAAAGAAAAAAAATACCTAAATCCTAAATCGTTTTCGTTTAAATATATGGTTTCTTCTACCGCATTCTTCACGTTCTCTTTTTTTCTTTTGTATTTTTTAGGGTTTAGGCGATTATTCTTCGTAGTTAACGTCTTCCGTTTTCGTTTTTTCTAGCATGTTTATTTGTTTGGAAGCTAATCTATCTATGTGCTCTTCTAGATACGCATTTTCTAATCCATCGAAAGTTATGATCAGTTGGGAGCTTCCCCGCACGTCATCAGGTACCATTTAATAGTATCATTCATGTGTTAAATCGTTGTTTGTTTTGTGTTTTTATCTATTAGTTTATCGGATGTTTGCGTGATTCGTTAGGTATTTCTAAGTTGTCTTTTGCTATAGTTTGTTTTGACGCTAGCGGTATCAGATATCCTCTCTTTGGCTTCGACGAGACTCAAACTAATAGTTTAAGCCGTCCTTTCGTGACTCCATACGTTTTTATCGACGTTTCTAAGAAAAAAGGTGTGTGTTTCAGACGTTTGTCTTTTTGTTCTATTTTGATTTTTCTAATTGATATTTTGTTTTAGTGTTATCGTGTCATTTTGTATGTGATTCGGAGCTTCGGTCTTGGATTGTGTGTCAGGAAATCCCGGCGATTGAAGGTGGTTCAAATATCTATGTGTCTTCTTTGTAATTGTTTTGGTTTCTTATTTACTCTATTATTTTTTTAAGATGTAGATGGGGATTCTGCCTTCAATATCTGGGTTCTCAACCAACGTTGTTTAGGTTTTGGACCTGTAGAGGCGAGTCCACTTTGTCCTAACACCTTCGTTTGGGACTTTGAGAGCAAGACTTGGTTTGTACGCAAAGACTATTTAGAACCCGTAGGTGTTTTTTAATTTTTTTAATTTTTTGTGTTCGCACTATTTTTTTGTCGTTGTTTGTTTTGTGTCTGAAGGTTGGTCATTGTGTTTGTCCGTTTAGTTTTGTTAGTGTTTGGTTTTAAAGTTTTGTTTTTTTTTCTTTTTTTAAATATTTTTTTGTTATTTTTATTTCTGTCTTGATTTTTATTTTGTCTGTATTAATGATTATTTTAATATTGTAGACGGTAGTATCTCGGAAGATAGTGAAACATTGTCTGGACGTGGCACGGATGATGACGATGGGTTTGCTGATTATATTGGGTCAGGTCATGCTTTGGGATATGAATCTGAGAGTAGCGATGACTCAGAGATCGATGACATCGACGATAGTTCCACCGATGGAGATGATGATTCCGATGGATCAGAAGATGTCTCTGTGGATGATTGTGGTGATGAGGATGACGATTCTGATGATGATTCTGATGGATCAGAAGATGTCTTTGTTGAAGATTGTGATGATGCGGATGACGATTCTGATTCGTGTGATGAGAACGATGATTCAGTGCGTGATGACGATTTAGATGTCGATCTTGATGTCGTTTCCTCTGGAGATGATGGAGATACGGAATACAGAGAAGATTTGGATGATGGTTCTGATGCTTCTTCGTTGTCTGGTAAGGACGACTTGGATAGTGGGGTGTATTTGGTTGATCATCGCGATGTTGATCCCGAAGATGTTTGTTTGAAAAAAGAAGTAGCTCATCTCGATGGTCGACTACGTACATGGTCCTATACGGTTCCGGCTAATGTGGATTGTCGTGTGGGGAGTGTTGCGCGTTTGAGGCTTTCTAAGGTTGGAAGACGTGTGTTTGTTAAGGTTTTACAAAAGTGGTCGCAGACGTCGGCTTTGGACTGTTGTTCATTGGAGCTCATATTGACGGACAAACAGGTTGTTATATTTCCACTCTATTTTTAACCTTTTATTTTGTAATTCAAATTATTTTTTAATTAAGTTTATGCTATTTGTTTTTAGGGTTTTAAAATCCAGGCTTCTGTTAGAGGTGAACAAATTATTGTTTTTGGTGGGCGATTATCTATGGGAAGTTGGTATGATATTGGTAGCTTTGCAGTAATCGAACATGTTGGTTGTTGTCGAGCTACTTCGCATCGCTACAAGATAGTGTTTCTCCCGTCGTCTACAGTCGAAAAGTGTTCGCGACGGTGTGAAAACAAATTTTATAGTTTTGTTGATTTTCGGAGGATTTTGGATCGTGTTCACGACGATGATTATTTAGTTGGTTTGTTTTGCGTTTGTTATTTTCTTTTTCGTTATTTTGATTTTGAGTCGTTCCAATTATTCTGATGCTTTATTTTCAGATCTAATAGGTCAGGTTGTTGAGTTTAGACGTTTTAAATCTTGGGGTGGTTTGTTCGCGGGACAAAAGTCAATGTCTCAGTATCGGTGTGCTGGCGTTGCCCATGGGGAGCCTGAAACATGGGGTGAATATTCAATCGTATCTTGTTATTTGAGAGATTCATGGTATTAAATGTTTTTTTAAAAATATTTTATAGTTCTTATTTTTTTTATTTGTCGGTGTTAATCTTTTTGTGTGGTTTTTATTTGTTAAAGTGGTGTTGACTTGAGTTGTGAATTATCTGGCTCGATGGCTAAAGATTTTTGGATGTCTTGGAATAGATGTTGTGGTGGTGTAGTTGTATGTGTGTCTAGATGGGCGATTATTGATTATTTTGCAGGTCGGTTTATTTGAATTTTTTATTTTCTTTAAAGGTCTAAATATTTGGTATTATAAATTAATTCGTTTGTTTTTCGTATGCAGGGAGGATAACTATCTCATCTACTCATCCTACTCGGTTTGAGTTGAATTCTTCCATTCCCGAGATCGATGATTTTTTAGAGATGTAAGCTATCTCTTACTCTTATTGTTTTGATTTTGTATATTTCGTATGAAAATGTTAACAGTATTTGGTTTGTTCTTTGTGTGTTTCTGCAGGCTTCCGCGCAAGAAGATATGTCTAGGCGTCGACGTCAATAAGGGTGGAGATTGAATTGTTGTTCGGGCGGCGGTCTTCTATTCTTTCGACATTAGTTGATTTAGAGAAAGTAATTTTTTTTTTTAAATGTGATGTAATAGTCGTTATGGATATGGATTCTTAGAAAAAAAATTTATGTTTTGTTTCTGTCTCATCATTTCTCTCAATATAATAATTATTATTTTTTCCAATATTATATGCGGATTGTTGCTCATTTGTTTATTTATAATGATCGATGGTGCGATCTTTAAATAATTATTCTGGGTACATGCGAGTTTTAATGGTGTTTAGAAATATATTTACCGTAAAGCAAAGTCGTGTAATATAATTATTGTTTGAGTATTTGAGGGTTTTGGTGATTATATGGGTTCTTTTAGTAACGAGCGATGATAACGAATCAGTCGGTTATTAGTTTATCATTGTTATTGGGTTCTGACATATTAGTGATTTGGTTGTTTATGACAGTTTATATTTGTTTGATGTTCGTGAAAATCGAGCTTTGCGTTTATGGTATACATTGTCGGTTTTTTTTTAATGTAAAATTGAATATATTTATGGATAAGTTCCTTTCTTTTTTTATGTTTATAGAGGCGAAAAAGGATATAAATAAAACTTAGTTACTGATGTAAGTCACGGTATATAATATCGCTCTTTTTGTTATTCGTGCTCATGTAATTGGTTGACTTTAGGTTTTGTGCTGTCCTCGGTGCTCTTGGCTTCTAATCGTAGA
The DNA here is from genome assembly GCA_030161315.1 of Eutrema japonicum. Lineage (NCBI taxonomy): Eukaryota > Viridiplantae > Streptophyta > Magnoliopsida > Brassicales > Brassicaceae > Eutrema > Eutrema japonicum. The sequence continues at coordinate 16,594,953 of BSQW01000012.1, read as the reverse complement.
CCGTCATATATGTGTTCTCATAAAGTTTATGACTTGGCGCCTTTGAAGCATGTATGGAGGAACCGAGTTAAAAATACTCCGAAAATACAAGCAGTTAGATAGTTGTGATGTGTCTCTTAATCTCATATTGTCTGACGACGAGGTATATTTCTATTTATTTTTGGTCGGATCTTTGTTTGATCGATTTCATGGGTGTTTGCTTGATTAATTTTGTTCTGAGTGTTTATTGGTAGGGTAATAAGATTCAGGCCACGATGAATATTGAGTTTGCGCGTATCTTTGCTCCGTTGTTCGGTGAGGGTGATTGGGTTGTTTTGGAGAATTTTGATTTGGTACCCACGATTCCATCGTATTTTAGAGTTGTTTCGCATCCTTTTAAAATCGTGTGGAAGCCAGAAACATATTTCATCAAGGTTTTCGAGTGTACCCCTAATAACTATTTCTCTTTTGTTGAGTACGAAAGTATCGTGACTGGATCTTACCATCCTGAGTATTGTGTGGGTGAGTGTCTTTTGTCGTTTTTTGTTTATTTTGGTACAAAATTGATGGTTTGATGTGACTAACAGTTTGTTTTATTTTTCATTAATTGATTATAGATTTAATTGGTCGCGTTATGAGCGTTGAAAATTTTGTTGATCTGAAAAAACCTTTTGAAAGTTACATAATCGGTGAAATTTATTTGGAGTTGGAGAATCAAAGGTTATTTTCTGACTGTTTTTTACGGTACACACTTAATTGTACATAATTTTAACGTGTTTATATATATTCTTTAAATTTGTAGAGGATGTCGCTTACCGTGTCGATTTTCCAAGTGTTATGGTCGTCGGTTCCTTGATTCTCTAGCACATTGTGATGATAATATTATCATATGCATCATAAGATTTGAAAAAATTGAGTTTTATCCAGGTAAATTTTTATAAACAATTTATCATGGTTATTTCTCATTTGGATGTTTTGTTTATTGGTCAGATACATGTATATGTCTTTTTTGCTTTGTTGCTTTATAATTAGATGTTGGTTTGATGGCTACAACGGTCTCTAACTGTACACATGTTATGTCGGAGACACAATTTCCTGAGGTTAGCGAATTACGGGATGTGTTGACGGCGAATGGCCATGCATGAAGATTTCATGATATATTTATTTTATTTTAACGGGATTGTTGGTATCGTCTTTCATTTTTTTTTATTATGAACTATTTTTGTCGTTTTTATATTTTTTTCTCGATTTTTAGTTGGATCTTTGGCTTTGAATTATGTCTTTGTTTAATATAGAATCTGGGTATTCTTAATATCTGATTAAATAACATGTTTCTTTAACGATGATCCTGTTAATTATTCAAAATTTACCCGACTACGTATATATGTCACCAGTTTCGATACATCAAAAATCAAAAAAATTATCCCACTACATGAAGTTTTCTCTACTTTAACCGATATCAACGATGGAATTCAATAACTACGAAGTTGATTTGTTAGATTTTGATATTTACCAAATTGTAGAATAATTTTATTTTGTTTTGTAAATAAACGGATAATTATAATATTTCTTTGATGAATTTATTTATGTATGTGTATATTTTTGAATTAGACTTCCTTTAAATTAATGTGTAGAATTTATCTTTTTGAATTAATTGTTAGATATTTTCTTTGGAAATATTATTGTTTTCTTTTATTAGAAAAGTGATATAACTAAATATTGTTAAAAAATAGCGGTCGATCCCTTCGTTGGAATTAGCAAATTAGAAGTTTTTTATTTTTTTTTATAAAAAGGGGTAATTACTGTATTTCTTCGATTGATCTTTTTCGCGTGTTTTTAATTTAGGTATATTTTCTTAATATTTATGGTTAGATTCTTTATTTGGAATTATTTGGGGTTATCCTAACCTATTATTTTAGTTTTTTTTTGTTTATTCCATTTTTTTTTGCTTATCTGTATATTAAAAAAGGGTAAAATCATGATACCTAATTTATGCGGTGATTCTTATATCGTGTGTATATATATATTCATGTGTGTTTAACTATCTAGGTCATTCCTCTACTTCTTCGTATTTTTTCGCAATGTCGATTTTTAAAAGAAAATCGTCCTCTTCGGTTCTCATTCGTGATCTTCGTCCAGGCTCCGATAGTTACGTGATTAAAGTTTGTGTCGTTAAAGTTTGGGATGGGTACAAAGCGAAAGGAGGATGTTCGCTTGAGATGGTCTTGGTTGATCACGAGGTTTGTATTATATGTTTTTAATAACGAAGTATTAAAATTGTTTGGTATTGTCATCTTTTGTTTTGTTAAATTACGTTGATTATCATATTAACTGTTACGTTGTTGTTTTTTTGGTTTCAGGGAGACATGATACAAACTACTGTTGAAAGAGAGTTTGCCAAATCCTTTCGAAATGACTTAGTTGAAGGAAAACCGGTGATAATAAACACTTTTAAGGTTGTCGATTATAAGAGTGACTACCGAACCAGTCGATCTCCTTTTAAGGTAGTTTTTTACGCGACGACAACAGTAAGTAAGTGTTTGGATTTCCCATCGGAAGTTCCCGAGAAATTTTTTAAGAACTTTTCGGAAATATTATCGACGGATTTAGACAAAGGTTATTTGATCGGTAAGCTCTCATTATTATTTTCCTATATTACTTTAAAAATTAGTATCTGATAATATGTTACGTATTTTTTAGATGCAATTGATCAGATCATACGTGTTGGTCACGTTGAGGATGTCATGGCACAGGGAAAACGTCGTTCCAGACTTAAAATTTACCTCAGGGATACAACGTTGGTCGCCTATATTCTTATAAATTATTTTTATTGATCGTTTGCTAGAACAATTCTTTTCGTTAAAATTTTTTTGCGTTTTCGTTGCAGAGATTTGCAGTTATCATGCACACTTTGGGGAGATTATGCCACACAAGTATCGGAGTATGTAAAGCGTCATTGTGCATTTGTTGTTGTGTTTGTCGTTAGGCTTGCGTGTATCAAAGAATACCGTGGTATGTTTTAAAATTTTCTATTTAGTTGGAATTTATTATTTGTTTTATGTTATTGTATATTTGAATATGGTTTTATCTGTGTGATAGGTGAGCTGAGTATTTCGAATGCGTACAACAAAACACAGGTGTTACTGGATCCAGTTATTCCATCGATTGACAAGTTCAAATCCATGTATGTATCGGTTGTATAGGTATTTTTTTTTTAAATTAAGTTGTTCATTCGTTTGATGTTTCAAATATTTTCTTTTAATTTTGCAGGTTACCAAAGGATACATATGTTCTCACACCTACTGTTGACGAGGCACTTCAGGATTCTGAAAAGTCGTTATATGAAGAATGTTTTGGGAACAATCCTAGGAGGACTCTTAGTGGGATACAATCTGCTAGCACGGTGTGTTATTTTTGTCTCATTATATATATATATATAAATTTTTTTTTTTTGTATATTTCGTTAATTACCTCCGTGCATCCGCTTTATGCAGTCGGGGAAATACGTGACAATGGCCACTGTTGTTTCGATTGCAAATAGCAAAAGTTGGTATTACATAGCATGCAAAAAATGCGACCGAAAAGTTTTTCCGTATCCTGAAAAAAATGGTGATCCTAATCCACCGTTTTGGAAATGTCTTGCCTGTGGTCGAGATTTTTCTGAAGTTGTAGCTTGGTAGTCAAGTTTCCTTTTCTCAATTTTATCTTTTTTTTTCTTTTTTTAGTGTTCTAATCGTTTTTCTTTTGCAGTTTTTTTCTTATGTTGGATGTTACTGATTCATCTGGAGGTTTTGCGATGTTTCTTATGTTCGATAAGATTTCTCAGAAATTATTCAATAAAACTGCTGAGGAAGTATACGAAGAACTTGATGAGGTAATTTTATTGTTTTTGTTATGATAATGTAATTTTGCGATCATAGTGTTTATTTATTAATTTTTTTTTTTTGTGCTGTTGTGATTTGAAGAATAATCCCTCGGGGTTGCCTCCTTCTTTGCAAGATCTTAAAGGCAAGGATATGCTTTTCAAGGTTACGGTTTCGGATGATAACGTTAAGAAAGTTAAAACATCGTATTCTGTTGACAAGTTTACAACAGATGGTCGTATGATTGAGCTGTTCCAGGATCAGGTCTATTCACAGGTCTGGGTTCAAATGTTTGTTTGTTTTGGTTGTTCCTTTGCAAGTTGATATCGTGTTTTGACGGTTTTCAGTTTTCTTTGTAGCCCCCGATCACAGTATCAAGCTCTGATGGAAATACTGACATTTCGCCTGTCTCGACACCTACTCCTACTTCTAAATGACAAAGTGATGATCTTGGTTTGAGTTCTACTCCACCACAAGACTCTGTCACCAAGAAGAAAAGGAGTTAGGCATCGTAGGCTATCAGTGCGTAGAATCTCTTTTGAGCACGATATTTTTTTCTTTTTTGGACTTTTATGAGACTTATCTTACGATTGTTTTGGTTTTTATTTTTTTATATTTTAAAACCTTTGGTGGTTTATTGTCTACTTTATATTTTTGTTTCATCTTATTTCGTTATCGAGATTTGGTTTTTATTAATATCGAGCAATCTTTATATTTGTTTTTTGTTGATTTGTATGTTTCGTGAGCTTTATAAATATCTTCGACAATTATCCGCATATAATTTCCAGATATGTTGTTGCATTGTTTTATGTAATATTGAGCTGTCATTCGTGATGTGTGTATCGTGTTAACTTTTTGTCGAATCGGAGCAGTGTTTCCTGATGACTGCTGTCGACGTTGATTTTTTTATTTTTGACATACGTGTGGCTTATCGATGTGTTGTCTGCATTGGGGAAGTAAATGATATGGCATAAATATATTTTTCGGTTGAGTTGTCTTATCGTTGTTGGTTTTTTTTATGTTAAAATAAGTATATTGGTTGCATGGCGTGATATGAATATTTATATATTTTTATGAATTCGATATGATAGTGTTTGATTTGATGGTTCGAAATTAGATGAACTTCTTTTTAGACGTTTTAGATAAAACCAGCCTTTGGTGTATTGTCGAGTTATGTCAAACCAATAGAATGTATGTTTAGATTAGTGTTTGTCACGTTGCGTATATGTCTTATCTTTGGGTGTGCATGTATATAAATATGCATGGTTCTTGGTTATGCTTTTATGTACAAGCGACTTAATGGACAAAACCTTTCGTTATTATCTTTAGTTCTACTTACCGAAAATATGAGCATACCACGTTGTATATCTCTCTCTGATATTCAGCCATCGAATTTGGATAGTCGAATTCAGGTGAAAGTATTGAGGAAGTGGCGACAGAGGGATGGTGGGCGTCGCAAAAAATTGAAGATGGTAATGGTGGAAAGAGTCGTACGTTCAAATCTCATACTTATTTATATTTATTCATTGAAGTCGTTAAGCTTTCGTATTGTCCAGGTGTCTATCATATGTTTATGTTTTTTTGTAGGGTAATAAAGTTCAGGCTTCAGTTGGAAATTTATATCTTGGTCTTTTTGATGATGAATTCGAAGAAGTCGGGTGGAATTTAATTTATAACTTCAAAGTCAAGATTGCCAATGGTTCTATCCGAACAACCGATCATTTGTTCAAAATTAAATTTGATGGTTCAACTATTTCTATACGCCTGCGTAACCTTAGCGATGATCTTTTTTGCAAATTTACTAAATTTGGTGATATTCTCTATGGAAATCTTAATCCCGTTTTTTGTGTTGGTGAGTTATAACTTATCGGATTATTTATCATGATTTTTAAGTAACTTAATGCATAGGCCATATCGGATGGGTAACACTATTGGTAATGATCAACTTTCGTGACGTATAGATGTGATTGGCGTCGTTGTAAGAGTCGGTGAATTACAAATCCCTGACGAAGACAAAAAAAATGATGATTATGCCATTATGGATTTTGATTTGCAAGATGAACAGTAAGTTTACATATTTTGTCGATGTGAAGCTGATTTCGTTTCTTTTAAAAAAAACTGGCTAACAGTGTGTTAATATTTGTAATTTTTTTAGTAAACATGTGATAGAGTGTTTTGCGTTTGGAGAATTCGCCGAAGAATTCAATCTAAAATGGAAACAAACGCAATCTCGACATGTTGTGTGTATCTTGAGGTGGTGGCGTATTGACAACGCCGGAGGTCGTTATTCCGTTGCATAAATATAATTTCCTGTTTGATGATATGATTTGTTTTGTTTTTAAATTTAATGACGTTGGTATTTTTTTTTTTTTTGAAGTTATAAATAACCTTATTGCTATGAAGAAATGTTGTCAGGTTTTGGTTAATCCTAATGTGCCTCCTGCGAATTCATTTAGAGCAATGTAAGTCACTGCTGACTGATATATTATCAGTGATTACTTTATTTCTCTCTGAAATGAAATTATGACTAAAACAAACATGTTATTCCGTTCTATATTTCCAGGTTAGTCAGTTCGAGAGATGGTACCGCGTTTCGTTATAACTAATATGTTCGGAGGGTCGTTTGGTTGTGTATGGTTTATTTACCTTTTGTAGTAATTTGTAATGTTTTTAATAAGTGTTTTGTTTGTTCTAATGACATTTCAACGTTTTATTTCAAATGATTGCTTTTATCTTGATAATGAGCGTGCCGGATCAGAAAAAATATGTTGTTTTTTCAACGCGATTGTCTAATCGGTTTGATTTTATAAAAGTTTTAAAATATATCCATTGGATGTATATTTTGTATAATTGAGATAATCTATTATATTATTTGAAATGACGAAATTGAAAGCGTATCTTGCGAATAAACCTTTGCGAATATTTCGTACGTCGCATGTATATTTCTGTAGCTATCCGTATAACTGAAAAAAGGAATAATTTGCGGAAACCCTAAATTTATCGGGTGTATATATATATATTAAGTATAATATTTAGTTCATAATACAATTGAGTTTATTGCGACTTGCGTGGATCCTTTTCTACTGTGTTCTACAATGGGATCGATAGGTAATTGTTTTGCATATATCTGATTTCTTATTATTCTGTGTTTAGTTTGTTTAGTTTATTTTTGTTTCATAGTATTAGTATATTTTTTTCTTCGTATAATTTGATTTGCTGTTAGTTTATAAGTTTCTCTTATTTTTTCTTAATTGTTATGTTTTAGGTAGCGACGGTCAGACAACTAGATTGCAAATTTTGCCGTTTCATCTCCCTTCGTCGCAAATTTTTAATTCTTTAGACGATAGTCCACCTGTTAGTGCTAGAAAAGCTAAATTTCTTGCTTGGATGAGATGTAATCAGATCTTTCCCGAGGCCAGAATGCTTTCCTATACGGATATTCCTTCTAAGTTTGTTTGGGATAATAAGAAGAAAGAATGGAGACGTCGTATGAGAGGTTTACCGCCTCCGTGTGCTATCGAGGATTGTCCAGCTCTTGATGACGAGTCTTATTATCTTTGGGTTTTGTTGGGTGTCGTAAGGGGACCGTGCTGTTATGAGGATATTAGGTCTGTTAACGGTGTCTTATACCCTACTTTCAAAAGTGCATGTTACGACTACGCGTTTGACCTACCTACAATCCAAGAATAAACTTCGTTGATTTATTCTTATTTATTCTTCTTATCATATTTATATTTTCATTAATAAGGATTCGAGGGTTGTAATGGTTTAACTTTTTGGAATAAAGTGGGTTTTTGTTTTAATTTTATAGTTTTGGTGTTCTACGACTGAAACAACCGCACCCATTTTTTTTTTTTTTTTTTTTATGCATTACTAAAATTCCCATAAATAATAATAACTAAACCTCACCAAATAATTTCCGGTTCAAGATTATAAATCCGAATGATCAAGATCATAAATTATTAAATAAAATAATCAAATAAACGACAAGTCTAGATCACCCCCTCTTCCTCGCCCTGATTCCACGGTCACACTTTCTCATTTCCTGCATCAATTAAAATATAAGAGATGCATAAGTATTTCGATAAATACTTAGTGAGACAATCCTCCCATCTACAGGCTAACAAATAATTAAGATAATTAATATAGACTATCACGAAAATACCGAATAAACCAAACATTTCATGAAACACTCGATCTAGACCCTCCGAGATCGTAAACGGCCTATTATCACGAAATCATATCAATTATCAAAATTATTAAATTACGCCTATGGTCCTGCACTCACCTTATTCCCGCACAGAAAGTTTCACGAGAAAATTCAGCAATTTTCTAGAACTCCCCGGGATGAATAACCTTCTATTAAACCACCTAGAAATAAAAATAATAAAATAATTAAAAAAACAAACAAACTAAATCAACACGTATAGAACGTTTGATAAACCGGTCTAAACCGGTTAGTCGACTTCGTCGACTTCCCATCGCCGGTACGACCACCGGACTGTCACCAACGGCAGCCGAACCCCGGGAAGAAGAGGAGGAGAGGGATGCGCAGATCTACCACCGCCGGCGCCGGAGATCTGTCCTCAAGGACCCCCTTAGACCCGCCGTCTCGGAGCTCCGGCCGAGGGATCTCTCCACACGAAGAACCACCGCCCAAGACCGCCCAACCGACGAAACCTAGGCCAGGGATTGAATCTGCGAAACCCACAGGGAGAGAAGCCAACGCCACACACACCCTCCGAACGGCCACCACGGGACTTGCCGGAAAACAACCCGTCGAAACACCACAGCCTCGACTCCAAACACCACACGAATCAACTAAGGAGAGAGAGAGAAGGGTTCTTACCGTTGACGACGAGGGCTGACGGCTAGGTTAATTGCACAAGGTTGGAGAGGGAGATACATACGCACATATAAACATATGTGTGTGGGATCCCTTTTTTTTTTGACCCCAAACTCCCAAAGTTATCAATTAAACCCACCCAGAACAATTGATTTTACGCGAAATTAACCCCAAACTTCTAATTATTCAATTTCAACCTCAAAATTGAATTAGGGATGTTACAATTCTCCCCCACTAACATAGATTCGTCCTCGAATCTAACATCCAGCTAACATCCACAACATAGCACAATCGCTATTCCAACTCAGCGTCGCACGACCGCTCTTCCAACTCTACCAACAACGGTATCACGGCTCAACACCATAGTGCCATAGTTCCCTACTTGGTTTGGCCAACCACTCCAACACCCGGGAGTACAACGACTTCACGACCCAACACCATGGATCGGTCCGTCTAACGCATAGAGAGCCAGACAACGGCAATCTCTCTAGTGACCTGTCTCACCAATCAGGAATCACATCGAAACCCAACCGGCCAGGTACACTCGGCAGTGACTCACCAGTGCACTCCGATGCCGCTATATGGGGCCACCACCCCGTGCCAAACCAATCCGGAACTATCAGCCTTATGCGGCTACCAAACACCTAGTATCCACACCCCCGCTATCGGACCACTACCACTAGTAGCCCGCCAACCTGTCTACTAATCCCCTAGTAAACCCACCACCCAACATATTCAATGAAAACACCGTTTTATTGAATAGTCAAAAACTCCAAAGTACATCGATTAATTATAACACCATAAAAATATACGAGTACAACAACGCAATAACTCCCAAAATCCCAACACCATGGTTACAACGATATGGAAACACCCGGCTAACCCTCCAGTTTGCCGAACCACTTGGGAAATTTGCGCTTCAACTTCGCTTCCGGCTCCCAAGTCACCTCCTCGGCTCCATTGCAGTCCCACAGCACCTGCATCTCAGGAACCTTCTTCCTCCTGATCACTCTCACCCGACGATCTTGGACTCGCAGAGGCCTCGCCTCCACCACCATGCTCGGTGTCAAATCTGATGGCACCCCCGTGACCACCTGATCATCCTTGTGCAAACATTTCTTCAACATCGACACGTGGAACACCTTGTGAAATGCCTGCATAGACTCCGGCAACTCTAACCGATAAGCCACCGGTCCGACCCGCTCCAGCACCCTGACGGGACCCATATACCGTGGACTCAACTTCGTCTCGGAAATGGACCTGTTCGGACCCCTCAACATGGCCATTTTCAGGTAGACCAAATCGCCAACTGCGAACTCCAGCTCCTTCCTACGCCGATCTGCGTAGCTTTTCTGACGATCTTGAGCTTCCTTCATGTTCAACTTCACAATCCGGACCTTCTCAGTCGTCTCCTGCACAAAGTCAGCTCCCAACAGGCTCCTCTCCCCCACTTGTGTCCAACATAACGGGGTCCTGCAAGGCCTACCATACAACGCCTCAAATGGTGCCATGCCGATACTAGCCTGGTAGCTGTTATTGTACGCAAACTCCACTAGATTCAGATGATCCGCCCAATGTCCACCCCAATCCAACACACACATCCTCAACAGATCCTCCAACGTCTGGATAGTCCTCTCCGACTGCCCATCGGTCTGGGGATGATAAGCTGTACTCATGTGTACCTTAGTGCCCATCTCCTTCTGGAAAGCGCCCCAGAACAGCGAGGAGAACTTCGGATCTCGATCTGACACTATACTCACCGGTACCCCATGCAGCTTCACAATCTCCCTGACGTACCTCTTGGCCAACACTTCCGCACCGTCGGTCTTTTTTATGGCCAAGAAGTGCGCAGACTTGGTCAACCTATCGACGATGACCCAAATAGCGTCATTGGTTCGCGAAACCGGCAGACCCACCACGAAATCCATGGTGATCATGTCCCACTTCCACTCCGGAATGGGTAAACTCCTCAACAACCCGCTCGGAACCTGATGCTCAGCCTTCACCAACTGACAGGTATCACACCCCGCAACCCAGTTGGCAACATCCTTCTTCATCCCTACCCACTGGTAATACCGTTTGAGGTCACGGTACATCTTGGTAGCTCCGGGATGAATAGAGAAACGGCTCTGATGTGCTTCCCTCAGGATTTCCTGCCTCAGCACTTCATCCTTCGGTACACACACCCTGCCCCTCAAAAGGATAGTTCCATTGCTGGATAACTCATACTCAGACCGCTCTGCCCTGCCAGCCTGCATTAATTCCGCATCCAACTGCTGTGCTACCCGCACCCTAGTCAGAATGTCCGCCTGATCCACCGCCTCTAAACCCAACGGCTCAGGTTCCTCAGACACGGCACACAGTCTCAGGGCACTCACCATGCCTACCAACGCCTCTGTATCTCGCTCAGTGTCTAAGATAACCCGCTTCCTGCTCAAGCATCGGCTACAAGATTCGCTTTACCGGGATGGTAAGCTATCTCCAGGTCATAATCCGCAACAAGCTCCATCCATCGCCTCTGTCGCAGATTCAGCTCCGGCTGGGTAAAGATGTACTTTAGACTTTTGTGGTCTGTGAACACCTGAACCTTACCGCCATACAGATAAGACCTCCAGATCTTCAATGCAAACACCACTGCAGCCATCTCAAGATCGTGAGTAGGATAATTGCATTCATGTTTCCTCAGCTGCCTGGAAGCATATGCGATTACCTTACCTTGCTGCATCAATACACAACCCAGCCCCAGCCTGGACGCGTCTGTGAACACAACATATGGCTCATCCTGCTTAGGCAAGGCTAACACCGGAGTACTCACCAGCATCTCCTTGAGCTTCACAAAGCTCTCCTCACACTGGTCCGACCACACGAAAGGAACGTCCTTCCCGGTCAACTTGGTCATGGCCTGCGCCATACTAGCAAACCCCTTGACGAACCTCCTGTAATAACCCGCCAGACCCAGAAAACTGCGAATCTCCGAGGCATTCTTCGGTCTCGGCCACTCCTCAATCGAGCGAATCTTCTCCGGATCCACTGAAACACCACGATCAGATACGACGTGCCCCAGAAATCCGATCTCCCGCTGCCAGAAACTACACTTGCTCAGCTTAGCGAACAACTTCTGCTCCCGTAGCTTCTCCAGAACTTTCCTCAGGTGAACCATGTGCTCCTCAGGACTCTTCGAATACACTAGAATGTCGTCGATGAAAATGATGACGAACTCATCCAGATACTCCTGGAACACGCCGTTCATCAACCTCATAAACGCAGCCGGTGCATTCGTCAACCCAAACGGCATCACCACAAACTCGTAGTGCCCGTACCTCGTCCTGAAAGCCGTCTTCCTGATGTCCGACTCCGCTATCGGGATCTGATGATAACCCGATGCCAAATCAATCTTAGAGAACCACGAAGCACCCTGCAACTGATCTAACAACTCATCGATCCTCGGTAATGGGTACTTGTTCTTCACAGTAACCCGGTTCAGCCCCCGATAATCAATGCACAACCGGAAGCTCCCATCCTTCTTCTTGACGAACAGTACTGGTGCACCCCACGGAGAACTGCTCGGTCTAATGAAACCCTTTTCCAACAACTCCTCGAGCTGCTTCTTAAGCTCAGCCATCTCCGCTGGAGCCATCCTGTAAGGAGCCTTAGACAACGGGGTCGTCCCCGGCTCTAACTCAATGGTAAAAGGATCCGACCTGGATGGTGGTAACCCGCTCAACTGCTGGAACACATCCTCGAACTCCCAGACCACCTCAATATCCCGCACCGCTGACTCCCCAACCTCCCCAGGTATCGAAATGGTAGCCAAATAGGCCTCACAACCCTGCTCGATCAAACGCTCCGCTTGAACCGCGGAAACGACGATGCCTCCCGGCACCGGTCTCACTCCCTGATAAACCAGTCTTCTGTTAGCATGCTCGAAAACCACACGACCCCGGTGACAGTCCAAATGAGCCTTGAACTTTCCCAGCCAGTCCATACCCAAAATGATGTCATAGAGTTCCACTGGGCACACTATCAAATCCGCTGGCATCAGCTTTCCGGCGATAAGAATGTCAACATTCTCCACACAGCCCTGAGTCCTCAACAAGCGACCCCCAGCAACTCTCACCACACCCGAGTGGTCCCCACACAACTCTTGGATACCGCTCCCCGACACCCAATCCGGTGTGGCAAAACTGTGGGACGCTCCGGAGTCAAACAACACATGTGACTCTACCCCAGCCACATTAAGGGTCCCTAAGCACGAAAAGGATTCACGGCAAATAGCAAACACCAATTACAGAGCGAGTAACTGAAATTACAACCAAACAAGAACATAATTAAGGTAACTAACCAGTAATCGGTCTGCTGCCGCTCGCCTCGCCTGACTCCGCGCCTATGGTGAACACCCTCGGTGCCACTGCGGCCCGTTTCGGAAGTGGTGCCTCGATCCTCACAAATGGCTGAGCCAACTTCGGACAATCCTTCCTGAGGTGACCGGGTTCCTTGCAATGAAAGCACACCGGGCCCCCTCGAGAACAATCCGCCACGCGATGTCCATGGGCTCCGCACCCGAAACAACGTGGTCCAGAACCCGCTTCCTTGGAAGTATCCTCCCACTTCCTCTTCTGTCCCTGTTGCTGACCAGACCTACCGCCCTTGCTCGGAGCAACACTCTGACTTTGAGGCCGTCGCGGAGCCTCTGGTACTGCAGCCTTTAAACTAGCCTCCTGCCTCATCCCCTCCTCAAGCTGCGCTGCACACTCCACCAGTTCGGATACCGACTCGAACTTGCGGACTATGCACCGATTCCTGAGATCGATACGCATACCTCGCATGAAAGCACCAATCAACTCATACTCGGTATCTGCACCCCGACCAGCAAACCGCTTCAGCCGGTTAAACTCGGCCTCGTACTCTCGGACCGAACGAATCCCCTGTGACAAGTACAGAAACTCCGCCTGTAACCTGTCGCGAGCCTCCCGCGGAAAATACTTGAGATCGAACTCCCTCCGGAACTCGTCCCAAGGCAACACTACTCCCGCCCTCCTCGCAGCAACACCCTGCCACCACTCATGTGCATCTCCCTCCAGATAATGCACCGCCAAGTCAACCCTATACTCCTCAGGGCATCTGATCGACTGGAAGTTCCTCTCCAACCTGGACCTCCACTCATCAGACTCAATCGGTCGAGCACCACCACTGAAAAACTTGGTGCCCAACCTCTGCATATGCTCCATCACCCTCAGGTACGACGGAACCACTGGCTCGGCCTCAGCAACCACTCCCGGAACTCCCGGAGCAACAACACCCGGCATCACGGCAACCCCCTGTGGCGCCACTGGAGCTGGAGCCGGTACCACACCAGGTAACCTCTCCAAGAGCTGGGCCAACATGCCCAAAACAGCCGCCATCGGGTTCGGGCCCGCACCCGCCTGAGCACCACCAGGCGCCGGCATCGCACCATACACGGCCGCTGGCTCCGACTGACCTTCCCCCTCGGCGTGATCATACGTCCCCTGCTCCACCGTGACACTCTGCGTCACATTCGCAGCTGCTCTGCCACCCCTACCACCTCTGCCGCCACGGCCTGTTCTGCCGCCCCGACCACGGCCGCCACGACCACCCCGACCTTTGAGACCTCGCCCAACGCTATCAGAATCAACCATCTTCAACAACCACTTGTTACTAATTGACAACAGCAATAGTAAAACAAACACGAGTCTTACCGTGGAATCTCATTGAAGGCTCGAAGAGGATGATCTAGAACTTCAAGCTCAACAATTGACTAACTCCCATAGACAGTTCTAATAGCGGAAAATTTTTTTAAAACCGTCCTAGAACCGTAAATGCTCTGATACCAAATTGAAACAACCGCACCCATTTTTTTTTTTTTTTTTTTTATGCATTACTAAAATTCCCATAAATAATAATAACTAAACCTCACCAAATAATTTCCGGTTCAAGATTATAAATCCGAATGATCAAGATCATAAATTATTAAATAAAATAATCAAATAAACGACAAGTCTAGATCACCCCCTCTTCCTCGCCCTGATTCCACGGTCACACTTTCTCATTTCCTGCATCAATTAAAATATAAGAGATGCATAAGTATTTCGATAAATACTTAGTGAGACAATCCTCCCATCTACAGGCTAACAAATAATTAAGATAATTAATATAGACTATCACGAAAATACCGAATAAACCAAACATTTCATGAAACACTCGATCTAGACCCTCCGAGATCGTAAACGGCCTATTATCACGAAATCATATCAATTATCAAAATTATTAAATTACGCCTATGGTCCTGCACTCACCTTATTCCCGCACAGAAAGTTTCACGAGAAAATTCAGCAATTTTCTAGAACTCCCCGGGATGAATAACCTTCTATTAAACCACCTAGAAATAAAAATAATAAAATAATTAAAAAAACAAACAAACTAAATCAACACGTATAGAACGTTTGATAAACCGGTCTAAACCGGTTAGTCGACTTCATCGACTTCCCATCGCCGGTACGACCACCGGACTGTCACCAACGGCAGCCGAACCCCGGGAAGAAGAGGAGGAGAGGGATGCGCAGATCTACCACCGCCGGCGCCGGAGATCTGTCCTCAAGGACCCCCTTAGACCCGCCGTCTCGGAGCTCCGGCCGAGGGATCTCTCCACACGAAGAACCACCGCCCAAGACCGCCCAACCGACGAAACCTAGGCCAGGGATTGAATCTGCGAAACCCACAGGGAGAGAAGCCAACGCCACACACACCCTCCGAACGGCCACCACGGGACTTGCCGGAAAACAACCCGTCGAAACACCACAGCCTCGACTCCAAACACCACACGAATCAACTAAGGAGAGAGAGAGAAGGGTTCTTACCGTTGACGACGAGGGCTGACGGCTAGGTTAATTGCACAAGGTTGGAGAGGGAGATACATACGCACATATAAACATATGTGTGTGGGATCCCTTTTTTTTTTGACCCCAAACTCCAAAAGTTATCAATTAAACCCACCCAGAACAATTGATTTTACGCGAAATTAACCCCAAACTTCTAATTATTCAATTTCAACCTCAAAATTGAATTAGGGATGTTACAACGACGGTTATTATTCCAATCATGTTCTATATAAAGTACTTTTTGTTCTGCCTGTTTATTTGTTTTATTGGTTGTTTACAGTATTTATTATAGTTTTTATAGTAGATCTACGATCAGATAATGTCTCCGTAATCTAATTACTTTCGATTATATTATTTAATATTACACTGTTAAATAGAAATATACCTGTTTAGAATGTCAAAAAGGAATATTGCCTTTAATATAATTACTTTTGAGAATGGAAAAAGTAAAATTATTATTGTATGTGTATTATGCGATATATAAAAATCCAACGAATAAGGTTTATTCTCTAGAGTTTTTTCTTGCAATCGTTGCTGTGTTTTGATATCGATAATTACCTTATGGCTCATCTTCTTTCTTATGTCGTTCATAGATCATATGATATATACGTTTGGTATTTCTGAGCTTGATCCTTTGGCTTATGTGTGGAGAATTAGAGCGAAGGATTTACGAAGATTCAAGCTAATATCTGCAGCTGTGGATCCTTAGATTTTATATTGGCTGATGAAAAGGTGTGTGCTTAGTTTTTTTTTGTATTGTTATTCGTTTGGAATTGGATGAATCTTTTGGTTTCTATCTTTCTGTCTCATAGGGCGATAAAATTCATGCGACGGTTCCAGCTGAATACGTTGAAAAATACTCTTCGTGATTCGTCGAGGGTGAGTGGATGAATTTAATAGGTTTTGACCTTTTAGCTGTTAGTGGAGAAATCAGGCCAACTGCACATCCTTATATGATACAGATTACGGGTGTCACTCGGTGTACGAAAAATTTTTCGAGAGGACCCAGTAATTACTTTTCTTTTGTCGATATAGAGAATATTTTGAATGGGTCTCTTGATACAATCTGTTGTGTTGGTGAGTGACTTCTATCAAATAATTTACCTGCGTTGAAGCTGAATATCGTTGACTAATTTATAAACTTTTGTCTGCGATGTATTAGATTTGATTAGTAAAGTGGTCAATGTTGGTAATTCACCTGACAGAATAAATTCTTTGGGTTGTTCCCAACGGAGGGTTAAACGATTTGAACTCGAGAACGAGAGGTAGTGTACATTTTTTTTTAATTGGTTTTAGTTTAACGGTGATCATATTATATTGTAGGAACTACCGTTTATCGTGTTGTTTGACGGGTGATTACGCGGAATATTTCCTTAATGACTTGGGATGTTGTCGAAGAAACGTTATCGTCTGTGTCATGAGGTTTGCTAGAATATTGGTTCGGCGAGGTATTGTATGCATTGTCAAACTCTATTTTGTACGATTAGACATGGTTCTTATTGTGGTAAGTTCTAATCCAATCAAATTAAATTGTTTTTTTTAATTGTGTTTGCTAGGTTATTTGGTTGCCACAACAGCTTATGATTGCACGCAAATTTTGTTGGATTCTCCGTGCTACGAAGTGCTCGATTCAGAGATTTGGTGTCCAATCTTGCTATAACTTGATTGTTTATCAAACTACATGATGTATTTTTTTTATTTTGTGAATCTATTTTCGATTTACACCACTGTGTTTATCATCATATTTTGTTAATTAATATTTTGAGGATTTGTATTGGGCACTATTCTATGTTATCTTCGAATCGTTTTAATGTGTATATATAATATTTTGGTTTGGTTAATGTCGAGATTACGATGGAACGCCTATGTGATAATCAATTAGTGTGATTGTGATTATCTACGTGTCTATTGCATCATTTAAAAAAAAATATTGATAATCATTGGACAACCAACTAAAACCATATTCGTGTGATAAAGAAAAAGGTAAATTCCGCGTGAAAAGGTTATATAACATATAACCAATCAAAAATTATCAAGCTATATATTAATGATGGAAACTTATTAATAATATTGGTAAATTTTACATTTTATTTTGGGTATTTCTCTGATTAGTTTATATTGCCATTATAATAACAGGAAAATTTATTTAATGGTTAGCGCGAATATTTATTGGGTTATTTATGATTGGATCGTATCTTATTTTAAAGTATTGATATAACTTGCCTTTATATATAAAAATAATATTTAGGTATATCTTGGCATTGGAAAAATAGAAAAGATCGTTTGTAAATGTTAAATTTGTTTTTTTTATTATATGAAACTAATACACCATGGTATATTCTGCATTTGTTTGGGATATATATGGATGTGAATTAGCAAGTCTGGTTTCGGGGTGGTGTTATCAAACAGTTACAATGAACGCAAACTTCTTACTAGAGAAAGTATATCTTCTGCTTCGTCTTTTGATTATGCAATTCGTATGTTGTCCTTAGTCAAATCTAAAGTCAAATCTATTTAAAATCTCAGGTGTCAATAGAAGGAATGAACGATATGCTCCTCGCAACGTTGTTGATAATTATCTAACTGGTAGTGTGATCCATCGTCCATACTTATATGAACGAGACTTATCTCAAGAAGGTTGTCGGGTTGCACGACAGAGAAGAATGCAAATTATTAGAGCCAAACGAGCTGTAAAACAAGATATTGGTTTGTTTGTTTTTCTAATTGTCTTGAATATATGTCTTAGTATAATACATGTTTAGTGGTTATTGACGAACTTTTCATAATTGTGATATTGGAACTAGACCTTTTGACTGATTCTATCAACGCCGAAGAATTTGTTTGTTTTATCGCAACCGATTCTGACTCCGAAAAAGAGGATGATGAAGATTTGATGTATCAACAAGAACCTGTGGTCGAAGAAAGTCAAGATCGAAAAAAAGGAAAAATGTGTTTGAGAATTCCGTAGAAACCACGGACACTGTCGTTGTTAGAACGGACTTGGTTGCCAGTATTAAACCCTGATTAGTGGATGGAGGTGAATATTTATATATAAATATCGATATTATACTGTTTTTTTTTTTTTTACTGATAAACATTTAAAACCATATATCTTAACAAGGTTACTATGATGATGGTGATCCTATTTATGTATGCGAATATTGTAAAGCTTATATGTGGTATGGGGAAAGGTTGGGTAAACGAGTCGAACGTGTTAAGCCCATATTCTCGATGTGTTGCATGCAGGGTAAAGTCGTCCTTCCACTGCTTAAATCTCCACCAAAATCGTTATTAGCGATGTTTTACAATGACGGTGACACAAGAACACATTTTCGTGAGTTTATCCGAGCTTATAACATGATGTTTTCTTTCACGTCACTCAGAGAAAGATAAACACTTCAATCAACGATGGCAAAGGACCTTATTTGTTTCAGTTGTGTGGTGAGAATTATCACAATATAGGTGATATTCTACCAGCTCCTGGTGAAAATCCATCCTTTTTGAAACTTTACATATACGATACCGCAAATGAAACATCTAACAGGATAACTGCTTATGGGTATGATTTTTTTGTATAACTTATTACCTCTTTTTTTTTTTTTTTAAAGAAATTTTCGTTGTCGTTGTAACATATTATATCGACGTCCATTGTTAATATAGGAAAGCGGGGCGAATTGATAAGCTTAGGGAGTCAATAGTTCGGAGATTATAAAAAACGTTGGATAAGCATAACCGGCACGTAAAAGCTTTCCGAACTATGCGAGATAGGTTTGGTCCGAACAGTGATACCAGTGGTCTACGGTTGTTTTTGTCGTATGATAGGAAGTCTGATGGAAGGACTAACAATCTCCCTACCGCGGACGAAGTTGCCGGTTTGATACCGGACGATTTCAATATCGGGATGGATACACGCGACATTATATTGAGAGTAAAACTGGAAAGCTAAAAATGATCAGTGAATTGCATCCATCTTATTTGCCTTTACAATATCCATTGTTGTTTCCTTACGGTGAAGATGGTTTTAGGCTTGGTATTGACATTGGATTTGTAGACACAGGCGGAAGGAAAAGATTGCAGATTTCTATGCGAGAGTTCTTTGCATTCCGCATACAAGAGAGATTGGGAGAATCACCGATTATCCCGATGTCAGGGAGATTATACCAGCAGTTTTTAGTGGATTCGTTCACGATGATAGAGACTAATAGACTACGTTACGTTTCGCTGAATCAGAATAAACTTCGTTCTGAAAATTTTGATAAAATACAGAAAACCGTTGATAAAGGTGATACTGATATCTCCGAAAAGGGTAGGAGAATTTTTATACCTTCTTCTTACACAGGGGGTACAAGGTATATGTTGCAATATTATCTAGATGCGGTGACCACGTGCAAGAACTTTGGTTTCCCTGATCTATTTATAACGTTTACGTGCAATCCAAAATGGCCTGAAATTACTAGGCATCTACAAAGACACAATTTGAAGCAAGAGGACAGACTAAATATATGTTGTCGAGTGTTCAAGATGAGACTGGATGATCTCATCTATCACTTGACGAAAAAAGATGAGTTGGGGGTCGTAAGTGCTGGTATGTTATTTTAACCTAAAAATAAATTTTTGTTTTTTGTATTTGAGAAGCATGGTTTAACGTGATTTTTGTATTTTTATTGTGTGGCAGCTATATACACAATCGAATTTCAGAAAAGAGGTCTTCCTCATGCTCACATAGTTCTTTTCTTGCGGCCGGACTATAAGTTACCCACTGGTGATGATATTGACAAGATAATTTGTGCTGAGATTCCTGGTAAAGTCCTCGACCCATATTTATACGAAATTGTTGGTGATGTGATGATGCACGGACCGTGTGGCCCTCTCAACAGGGAGAGTGTGTGTATGGTTGAAGGAAAGTGTTCAAACCAAGGTCTAGAGGGATCGTTATTGGCAGGATCACATATAAGCTTTACAATATAAGCTTTACAATATTCTTTACAATCCCAATAAATACAATATAAGAGATTGACCATCCCAAACAAATTTCGAAGGAATCTCGGCATAAGTTAAAAGCCTAGCATCCGCATACATCCTATTACAATCCATCCAGGCAATGAATCTCGATAAGCTAGATTTTACATATGTTCATGATTTGAAGCCTCCAGGTTCTTTCTCACGTATTCGAGTTAAAGTACTTCAGATTATTGAGCGATGCGCTTGCAATGGATGCGATGGACCTTTGGAATTAATTTTGGTTGATACAATGGTTGTTTATATATTTCTTGCTTTGCTCTTTTATCTATATATTTTTTTTTTATAAACTGTTATTTTCTTTTTCTATAGGGGGATAGAATACAAGCATCAATATCAACTGACTATGTGCATGACTTTTCATCTGAAATATCTGAGGGAGAATCTATTTTCGTTTATCGATTTGGTCTTGTGGCTGAGAGCGGTGATTTGAGATTGACTTTGCATGATTATCGACTCTTATGGAATACCCAAACTTTTTTTGTCAAAGTTGCTAACATTGAAGATAATTATTTCGCTTTTTTGGATTTGAGGATATACACTCTGGACTCCGAGATATTCACTTTTGTATAGGTGTGTTCGTCTCTCATTTGTTTTTATTTAGGAAATATGTTTTAACATTCTAACCTTAGTTTTTTAATAAAACCTTATGTGTTTTTGTTAGATTTAATTGGGCATGTTGCGTAGATTTGGAATTTTACTTCTCTAAATCCTTCGTTAGATCATCAGAACTATTGGGGGAATGTCTATGTGGAACTTAGGAACGCGCAGTATGTTCCTTGCTTTAATTGTTATTTATTGACGCTGTTATTTTCGTGTTGGTCTGATTTTTTTTTTTTAGCGACGTAAGTTTACAAGTCCTCATTCGTAAGGATTATGCATCGAGGTTGAAGGATTCTTTGACTCGGAGTGGACATGAAATCAATATTTGTGTTATTAGATTTGCTAGGATCGCACATTTTGGGAGTTATTGGGCGGTTATGACAGCGTACGATTTTACACGAATATTATTGAATCCTTCAATTCCTGAAGTTCATCATATGCGTGACTCAATTCTTCGTTCCGGGAATTTTAGTCCATGATGCGTGTTTTATTACAGATATTTTTTTTATTTATTGTCTTTTCTGATTTTTCACAACAAGGTTTTGTTTCATTTGTCTTTTTAAAATAATATCCCGTAAGATGTTAATTCCTCTTTTGCTATAAAGTCACACAGGAAAACACTGAATGTTGTAAGCAATGAGGTTTTCGAAAATATTTAGACTTCTCGATGTTTTACAACGTAACATTTTTTTTTTTGTCTTTTGTATCTCATTGCATCACATTTTTTTTTTGTTAACAAGTTTTTTTATTGGTTTGGATTCGTTTATATAATATAATTATCATTTGACTTCATTTCTTTGGGACAAGAGAACACTAATCTCACTTATCTGATAAAAACGAAAGAAAAAAATGAAAAAGATATGATAAACCACCAATCTCAGTTTAGTAACTATTACATAGATGAAAAAAATAGTATGGCTTAAGCAGTCCCTGTTTTGATTCACTGGTGGATTTCATCATAAAACTGCATCCTGTAACAGGACAAAATCATTCAAAATTTTGGAATTATATATTGAATAAGACAATAAGTTATATAAAAAAAAGGTTTTTACGAACAATCTCTTATATTTTGATACTTCTTCTATTTCAGGATCGAATAAAAACCGACAACAACCTCCTCCATCTGTTACGATCGCTTCAGATATCAATTGGTAGTTAAAGTTTTAATTTATCTAAAAACCAATATACTCGAATCAAACCATGGTTATTATAATTCTTACCTTCTGATAGATACTTCGCACGCCAGAACCTCAAAACCAGTACGGTTTTATAATTGCCATGTAATGCCCATTTTTCTGAGAATCCGATTGCAGCTTTACCGTATGCTACACATATTACTATAGTACAGCTAAGAATAATACAAACAATCATAAGATAGTTAATCGATAAAATAAGAACAGATATAAAAATAAAAATGTAATGATCTGATTAGAATATAGTCTGACTTACTCCATGTCTCTTATCCATAATTCTATTTTGCGTGCAACTAACCCGAATATAGCTTCGTACGGATCATCTATAAACGTTATGAGCCTACCAACATCACAAACTTCTCCAATGACATCTACGTAGGCAAAGAAACAACAATGAAACAAAACGATAAATTATAATTAAAAGATAATATAATTATACAACAATAACAACTAAAATTACCTATAGGAGAGTTATCATCGATTTCTGCGTTTAAAATTTTTGCTAGTGGACAAAAAACAATCATATGATCATCACTTAGTACATCATATATACTGATACAGCTGTATCATTATTAAACTTTATTTTCCAACTGCTAATTGTGTTCCTGTTCGAACCAAAATCAGGAACAACATCAACATTATGTATTGTATTCCATTGCCCTTCGTTAAGAATCGAATAAAAACGATCAATCAAGACTGTATCCACAGTTGCTTGGATTTTGAAACCCTTAAATCAAAGAATAAGATAAAATACAATTAGTAAATAATAACCAGCATATGTACGAAAATATAATATACTGGCTTGACTTACATGTTCGTCGGCCAATATTAGTTCCAATCGTTTGGCGTCAATCGAAAACATCGTAAGCCATTTTCGTAGAATTTTTACTCTCATGGCTCGAAGAATTTAAATTCGATATTAGTGTAAACTGCGACATGATTTTGGCTACGAATCGAAAATAAAACAATTGGTATATTTCGAAATGTTTAACACGGATCTATTATCCTATGTTGGAGAACCGAAACGGTTCATCGGGCAATACGAAGAGTCATGTTACTCAAATATGTATCTATAAATATCGAGTCGTTATTTTTAAAAAAAACATATTTAATAGATTTAAACTCGAGAATCTGATGTAATGTTGTTGTTATATTTTTATGTTTGATTTAGTTTAAAATAATATTTTGTTCCCTGTTTACTGTCTTATTAGTTTCGTAAATATGAATTATATATATTAAAGACGTCGAAAATGTAGTAGTTCTATTCTTTGTAAGACAGACCACTTATTTTGTGTATAAGCATATCTATAAACGTACGTGGGCTTTTTCATCGTTTAGAATATTTTACACATTGATGCTCAGTAACATGTTTTGGCTCAATTAGCGACGTTCATAATTTGGGGTGTTATATATCATATTTTATTATCTAATCGAATCTTAATGAATATTCTATTTAGATTATATTTTTATTGTTTTGTCATTTCAAACTGTTATATATAAGTTACTTTTGTCATGGTAAATATCGTTTCCTTTTCAAAAAGTTAGCTGAAAAGCTGAATTTTTTTAATTTATCAATGCATTGAGCATCTGGACTGGTCTTGCTTTTCGTATTCGGGCAGTTATTGTAGGTACCAGTGTCTCTTTTTTATAAATTCGGTGTTATTATAGAGGAAATAGTTTCTTTTTATATAAACGAAAATCATCTTGAGTTCGAGATTTTTTTGGTTTTTACCCTGATTTTGTTCAAAAACATCTACAAGTTTCTATGGCTGCGTACGACATGATTATGGATTTGAACGAAAGGAGAAATAATTGGAGTATTAGAGTGAAAGTGTTAAAGAAATGGGAGGATCACAATATTGTAAATTCCGATTCTTTGCAGTTTTTGCTCATGGACGAGAAGGTTCGTTTATTGATCTTATGTTTATTATTATAGGTTTTTTTTAATAAAAGACTTGGATATACAACTACTCTGCTTTTAATCTTCAGGGTGACACGATACAGGCCTCGGTCAATCACCCAGATTTAATGAAAACATTTGGCAGAAGAATTGAAGAAGGTGAAGGGAAAAGTATTAGAGATTTCGTTGTCTGTGAGGATCCGTTAGAAGAACCCAACTCATTACTTGGTTGGACTATCAAGTTATGTGAAAACACTCGCATCTGTTATACTGATCCAAGACCGGTTGATAGTGAGACAGTGTTGTCGACTTTTACAGAAGTTCTTAGTGGGAAAACGGATCATGGTCTTCCTATTGGTACTCATATATATATATATATATATATATATATATATATATATATATATATATATATATATATATATATTATAATATTATTTATTTAACTATTTATATGATAATGTCATGTATAATGATATGAATTATGTTTGGGATTTCTCTTTATCAGACTTAAATGGTATGGTTATTGCTGTTGAGGAGCTCCAAACGGTGAATGATGATTCCTACAGTCAAACAAGAGAAAAAAAGACAATCTCTATCAATTTCGTTATGAAAAACCAGAGGTTGGTATTCCATATAGTTGATTTGTGGGTGTTAGAGGTTGAAACATACAAATTGGTAACGTTTAATTACGGCTTTGTATTATGTTAAAAGGGGTCTAGAGCTTAGATGTTCTGCGTTTGGCAAACTGGCCCTTGATTTCAATGACGAATTCTGGAAAGCTAATCAAGTACTTGTCCTTTTTCTTTTAACGGATTGGCGTGTTGTAAACGAAGAAGGTAACATATTCATTTTGATTAGAGTAATTTACATCTACCAACATTTTTTTTAGCTCGATATATTATTTGAATACTTTGTAGCATGCATCTATGTTAAGAGCAAGGGAGAAATTTCCAGATTTAAGTTTCATCCTCAGATTCTCCAAGCTCGGAACTTTATGCAAAGGTGATATATATACATCTTATAAATAAACACACGTTTATGTGTATATAAATTTGACCATTATTTTTGTTTTTTAGGTTTGTGAAAAACGAAAACAGTAATTCCATAGTCAATGATGGGAATCGGATGGTCGATGAGGCGAGTTCCTCGCATCAGAAGAACGATCCGTAATATAATTTGTAATATTCAATACTGCCTTAATGTTATCGGATATCGATATTATATATGTCTTATCTGTTGTGAATAAAAGAGAGAAATAGTAAATTGTTGTGTCTTATTCCATGAAGAAAGAGATGTATATATAGGTTTACATAGACTTGGAGAGCAGGTTGAATAAAGAGAATAAGGAAACCGAGAATATTCTAAACCTCCTAGAATATGGGCCTTATAATGGGCATCCATATAATTAATTCATAACACTCCCCCTTGGATGACCATTATACAAAAATGATCCTAATGCGCATAAGATATTGCCTCATTAAAAACCTTACTAGGAAAACCCAATGGAAAAACCATAGTTAAGGGAAAAAGAGTGCAGCGCGCTATTACTCCCTTTCATGAGTACATCACTTGAAATGTTTGAGATGACGCAATCTAGTATGATGAACTAACTTCTTGAAAGTAGCAGTTGGAGACGTATTGGTAAATAAGTCTGTCAAATCTTCACTTGAACGAATTTGTAGTAGATGTACACCGCCATTCTTCTGAAATTAATGGGTGTCGCAGATGATCCATCTTGATCATTCTCTTGGCCTTTGATGATCTCAATAATCTTTGGAATGTGATAGACCTTCATATTTATATTCCCCTTAGGTGTCTATCATTTGCGTCTTCTTTGCTGCCTCGTTAAAACCTTGTCATGGAAAACCAAGTGGGATAAAAACAATGATAAGGAAAAAGAGTACAACCACGCACATCATCATATTTCTCCTCCTAGAAACATTTTCATCAAGAAATGCATTCCAATCATATATATTATTTTTAGTGAATTGATATAAGCATAACCTTAGTTAATACACTCGTATGATTATCATAATTTCTCAGGTTATTGGACTTCTAGTCTATAACATCCTTTTTCACATATAAGATATTTTCTTCATCTATTTGGACTTCATGCCAAATTTCATTTTGCTTACAATCTTCAAGATATTCATATTGTACATATTTGTACATACGAGGTATTCATGCTCTTCTTGTAAAAGCTATTATGTTGGCTTTCTTTCTTGTCATATGAAAGCACATCTTTCAATCATGAAAGTGATCAACAACTTGCTCAAATATCATTTTTAAGTGTGGTACTTCAAGACCATCTATATATGAGTATTTTCTATGTAAAATCCTGCAAGGATCTTTGAGAAAATATATCTTTCCTTAGATTTACAATTTGGAAAACCTGAATACAATGTTGTCTTTCCAAAGTTGTTTCTTCCAAATTTCAACTTCCGATAACTCTTCAAGAGTTTTGATTATGTCCAAATCAAGGATCCCATTGATCCATAATCTTTTGATAATACACATGGGTATATCGGTTATCTTATAATATCTGCTTTAAAAGTATATCCCATGAAATATATTCACTAGAATTTGCTGCTTCTAACAGTTTAAATTCTTTGAGACTAATCAAGTCTTTCTCTCATTATAAGACTCATAAGGGATCTGAAAATAGTTGCATCCACCACAAGAGAGTATATCTCTTCATATATTTTTTATTCATCTTTTGCATAAAGATCCACTTATGTCCTACTAGTTTTACACTTTCAAATGTACAGACTACTAGTCCAAATACTTCTCTGCAAGAGATTTTAATTCTGCCTCTACGGCTTTTTTCATGATTGGCCAATCATCACTTTATATACATTTTTCAATAAACCTTCTACTACCGCGGTTTATGATCCTCAAATCTCATCAACTGCTTCATTGCATGGAAAAATATATTCGACGTCGATTTTCTCTTGGTTCCAATTTATTCCAGACATGACACAACTATTTGAAATCTCTTATCATTACCAGGTACCTGAATTTCCTTCTTAGTCATGTCTAATGTCTCTTATGGAGATCCTCCATAATTCTTTGATTCCTCGATCTTGCCATTTCATAATCTGCTCCATTTCTTTTCGAGGATTATAATCTTTGAAACCAATAGGTCTATCAAGCTTCATGCGATCTCTAGACTCAACAGCAGTTGATATTGTCCCCCGAGGACATCAATATTGAAGCGCAGCTGGTATATGTGACTTCGTCACTCAATAAGGGTCAGAAAATGATTCTGGCATCAAATTTTCTAACTCTGCAAATGAATTATCTTTTGAACTTCTAGTGCACATTCTTTATGAGGATCAAGATAATTTGGTTCACTGATTTTCTTTTCCAGCTATTTATTTTCTTCTTCCCCCTTAATTGTTGGAAACACTGACTCACTGAAATTACAGTCTGTAAATCGAACCTTATCCTTTATTGATGGCTCAATACATTTACTCATCAAGGGAGATTCATATCCAACAATTCCTAACCTCCTTTGAGGTCTCATCTTATATCAATGTGGTGGAGCAACATTTCATCCAAAAACTTTTAGATGGGAATTAGTTGGTTCCTAACCAAAAACCAATTGTGGGGAATAATCAAAATTAGTCATTGGCATAATGCGAATCAATGCGCCACTCTAATTAATTAACCAAATACTTTCGCAAAGATACATAGTGGATGATCAATCCAAAATATATCCTTGTATACATACCAGAAAACTAATATATTCCAAATTTATTGGATAGTGAAAGTCGTATTATCAACTTGCTTTATAGACAACACATAAGAATCTTCTTGTTCTTTAATGAGTGTCCACATAATTTCTGATTCTTTTTCGCATTACTATTGAACCGGAATGGTCAAACCGGTCAAGCAAAAACAGTGAGATTTTCAGTAAACTTTGTGTTTACTATTTTATCTATTACACTAATTTATTGTGTAGTACAATCTAGTAGATAATGTAGGTAGTTTCTCCAAAACACTTTTATTACCTTAGGTAATACTCATGATGTGAAGATATTCAACATTTCATTCACTCATTCTCTCAACATGAGTAATCTTGAAATCTCTTGGATTTTCTTTATAAATGATTCATCAAATCTATTTTGAGTGTGAAATCTTCTGGATATTTCATTACGATGGATTGTGGGATTCTTCAATTGTCCAGCTCGAGATGATGACACTTTAGGTCCCTCCATCTCGAATTGAATCCCACTCTATAACCAACAACATACCCAATTTGGGTCATGTGTTTTATCTTAGATAACTTTTGAGACTTGGAAAAGTATAATGCATCAATGATTGCGTTCCCATAGGCAAATTTATCTCTCTTCTGGAGCATTCAAAAATCTTTATACTACCTCATCTTGTACTCACACTAGCTTATTTTATTGTCACATGAGAGAAATATCTCTTGTATGATACCATCTTTACTTTCTCACTTCTAGTGAGAATCTGAGTTCTTGAAAGAAACTCTTTGACCTCAACCTTGACCTTATCCATATACATATCCACGTTCATATCTACGATCACTTCTATAGCCACTTCCTCGGCCAGTGTTATTAGTGTGGTCTTTTTTTCAGTATAGGATGTCACATTCACTTCATGGAATGGAGCATAACTAGTAGAAGTGTATCCTGATTTTTTTCATCTCTAACTCATTATTTTGCTCAGCTTCTTAAATCTCTTTTCACGATGTTGTGTCTACAAGACAACATTATTTACGTGAAAGGTAGAGTATGCTTTATCTAATATCTTTGTATCAATGATATTATCTCCACATAATATCAATTTGAAAATAATTATGAACATAGCTGAGTAATGCCCACTTACAGACTTCAAGTCATGTAATTTTAGATTCAACCAAACATATCATAATGAGCTTTAGCAATATCACATTCTTGTGATCATATCCTTCTTTTAGATTGTTCTAAAGAACTTGTGGATATTTTTTTTCAGTCAAGTACTCGGTCTTTAATAAAATAAAATAAAAACAAGATCGACGGTAAAACAATTTTCGAGAATCGATCTATTATGTCAAATACTCGAAGGCATAAACTAATAAACATGACATTAATTTACCTGGAATAACGAAAGTTGGAGATTTTGATGGAGAATAGAGATCGTGATGAAGACGGCGTCGACAAGAGTTTTGCTCAACAACAACAGAATTTTTCGATCGGTATCGACAACGGGAGAGAGATCAGAGACACGTCAGTTAGAGATTTGGGTGGAGATCTCATTTTGCCTTGATCGGAAACGAAGAAAGTCGGCTAGGGTTTTGAGAACGAAGGCAAAACTTTTCTTAGCTCAGGCGGCTAGGGTTTCGTGCTGATAACGTGTTGTGAATAAAAGAGAATGAGGAAATTGTTGTGTCTTATTCCATGAATAAAGAGATGTATATATAGGTTTACATAGACTTGGAGAGCAAGCCGAATAAAGAGAATAAGGAAACCGAGAATATTCTAAACCTCCTAGAATATGGGCCTTATAATGGGCGTCCATATAATTAATTCATAACATTATATTTTATTTATGCTAGCATTATTTTGTTATGACTTTTAAGACTATCATCGAACTATCCTAAATTTTTATGTTTGTCTAAACTTATTGTGTTTTGAAGTGGTTATCCTTTTTTTGTTACTCGGTAATTTTCGTTGGTTAGGTATCTTGATTTATAAATATTTATTTGTATGTTCTTAGTTTTGGCGTAACCGTGATTCTGTTTTTGTATTGGAGAAGTCAACACTTCCTACTGACATGTTTCATCGATATCTATGTAGTTAAGATTTGATATAAACAAACATACCTCTTTTCATTTATTATTATTTTGATAACCACCAGAAATTGCATTAATGTATTTGTCGCATGTATATATCTACAAATAAAAACAATTAATGATTGTTATTCTATAGATAAAATAACATTCGATAAAACGATATATTCTGAATTAAATTTCAGATAAAATATTTCATAACTTTATCCATTGTCGACACAATTTAAATAATAGATTAAAATAATATGATGTATGTTGTTTTGGATTTGGTACATTGGTTTCTTGGCCTTGCGTATAATTTTGGCAAACCCAGTCTAATAATATTTTATTCCCTCTGTCCGCATGATACGAATAAATCGGAGAATATTGCCTGATTTGTTTGGGAAGTAGTTTACTATCAGTTCGTGGGTTTGGTTTTAAATTTGACAATAAGTAGCATTTAATGATAAATATTAATTGTGACTTCTCGCAGTTGTTCGATATAATTAAAACTGCCAAGAATATTTTTTATGTCTATATATTTTATTTGATCTTATTGTTTTAGGTCTTCTCTTTTTTTTTTTTTGGACGCAAAAACGAATCGGTTTCTACAATGTCAGAGGTCGTTGAAGTTTCGTGTCTGGACACTTACAAAATCAATTGACAGATTTGCATTCAAGTGGTAAGGCTTTGGAAGGATGTAACGTTCTTCGGTGACACAACTGAGATGGTTCTCTCCGATGAAAACGTACGTGTTCGGTCAAAATTAAATTTATTTAAGTATTTTTGTAATCTTTTCTATCATGAAATTATTGATCGATTTTTCTTTCTGATTGTTTTTTATTTTAGTGCAACCGTATCTCGGCAACCATTATGCCGAACGAATTTCCTAAACATGCAGGTTCTCTGAAACAAGGATCGTGGTTTAAAATTTCTGGGTTTGTTTTTAAGGAGGCCTCTGGATCGGTTCTCACAACAATCAATAAGCATCGTCTCGAGTTCCTCTCTTTGACCACGGTCACACCCATCCAGCCAAAGACATACAGTTTGTTTTTCCATTGCTTTTGGTTTTATGATATCATGACCCGAGCATTGGACTTCGAATATCTGATTGGTAAACCTACCTTCTTTTTTTAGATGATATTTTACTTTTTTGGTTTTCCTTTTTATATGATTCGTTATGGAGAATATTAACATTAGTATTTTACCCGACTTATATTAGATGTTATGGGAACCGTGTTGAAGATGGGTGAACTCTATGATGCTAGCAATGATGCCTACGAAGAGAATATGTCCTATGTGAGATTCGAACTTACGGATGCAGGGTATGTTTCATCTTTTCTATATCTCTATATTTTTTTTATAAATTAGTGACTTTTGTGGATTTGCTTTGTTGGTCTTAGAATTTTGTCGATTTGATTTGTTGGTCTTATTATCGGTGTGTGTTAGGAGGGAATGTGCCTTGCCATGTATTGCACGTGGTGCCTTGGCCAAGACTTTCTATGAGGTCTATCAACGAAACACAAGTGAATCTGTCGTTTGTGTGTTGATGTTTTGGAAGATGTCCAATGGCCAAGGTAGAGATTTAGTTCCGAATGTATGTCATGTTATATGTTTATACTCTAATTTCATTTTTTTTTACTAGGTGTTGACAAGGACTCGGTTGTCTTGCGCTCCCATCCTCAATGCTCTGATTTTCTCTTTAATCCTATCGATAAAGAGGCTGAGTTTAGGGCTACGTAAGTATTGTTTTTTTTAAATAACAAAATTTTAATTTATCTTTTTTTTTAGTTTTACGTTGTTAATTTATTGCATCTTTGTGTGTATAGGCGACACCGTCTTCGGCACTACCGATCAACGGCCACCGGCAATCCATCCTCCTTATGATTCTCTCTATTATCTCAATGCTTGTTGTAATTCGAACCAAACTACTTTATTTTATGTTTAATTATCTATGTTTTTTATTGAACATGAAAATTGGTTCCTCTTATTATTTATCCATCCAGTCCTTATATATTATATGCGTTGTGTTTCGTAATTATTATGTTAATTTCTTTTAAGTATACTAAAAAGGAAATTGTAACATTGTATCTATGATTTTTAGATTATAGAAAAATTAAAATTTAGAGTGATCGAACAAGACTATTTTCCGTTTATTTTAAAACAAAAAAATATATACGAATCAAAAGTAGTTATTGATTGTGTCATAGAAGAGTAATAAATATTTACATTTATGTAAAAAAAGTAATTGTTTACACTCTTAAATTTGAAAGACGGATATCTACCATTCCATTTTCCAATGAGCCATTGGAAGTTTAAAAGAGTTTTCTTTCACAATATATCCTTCTTACACGATTATGCAAGAGTTTTTATAATCAATTCTACAATCAAAATTCATTTTTTACGGAAAAAAAAATATCAGCGTTGGTTCTTACAATCAAAAAAATGACAAATATGGTTAACAGGCTTCAAAGAGACAATTTGGAAGATCTCCATCATGTTGGAGAGGTTTGGGCAATCGATGTCAAGATCTTGCGTTTATTGAACAAACCAACAGATGATGGGCCAAGTATCGATCGAGATGATTATAATGGATGAGAATGTACTATTGTGTTTGTTATTGTTATTTTCATTTGTGTTAACCTTGGTACAAGCATTCAATTATATAACATCTTTATATTTAGTGTTAGATTTACGGTATAAGTTAATTTTATATAATTATAATTTGTTTGTGAACATTCACGATTCATCATCTCAATTTTGTTCGTGTGTAAACGGAACTTCTGTAAGAGGTTAAATGTATACCATGATATTTCACAGGGTTTAAAAATATTTGTTACGATTATGCCATTGCATGTTCCTATTTATGAGGATAAACTCAAGCAAGATGAGTGGAAGTTGTTCTTTGACTTCAAAGTACTCCCTTATGTTGAAAATCCACGACTCGCCCGAAACAAGTATAAAATTATGTTTAAAATTTTAACCATTGTACGAGATATTGATGCAAAAACAGATTGCTTATTTCTCGACGCACCAAAATTCGAAGATGTTTTTGACCATAATATTGATCCTTATGTCGTAACAGGTTAGATAATTTATGTTATAAAGGAATTGTGGATTTGTTAATATCCAGACTAATTGTTTTTCAGATCAAAAAATTATTATATGCTTCTCTTAGATTTCATTGGGGCTATTTCTGGCGTTGGAGATTTACATGTCGAGGTGGCGAGTAATGGAATCGAAAGGAAGTACATGATATATTTTCATCTAATGGATGCTGAGTAAGTATACAATTCAAACTATTAGATTTTGTGTTACGTCGAGGATGATGTATTGTATACGTAAACTTATCAAACTTATTTGATGAATTGTGCATGTAGAGATAATATGGTATTATGTCGTGCAAATGGGGATATTGCGAAAGATTTTAACGATCAGTGGAGTGTTATTCGAACACATGGTATAATCTGTGTGTTAAGGTTTTGGTCGTTGGAGGAAGATAAAGGTATATTTGACACGTTATGTTGGTTTTACTGTTTGTAGATTTGTTTTTTTGGAACCAATATGCTTTACTAATGTATATTGATTTTTTTATATTTAGATATCAACGGAAATCCAAGACTCTTGGTTAGATCATTCCCTGGCTTTTCCCAATTTATGTTAGGTCCTCAAACGAAAGAAGCTGTTGATTTCCAAAAGGAGTAGGTTTTTTTTAGTATTTTTATTTACTGTTATACGTCATGAATTTATTCGCATTTCTACCAAGGATTTATTCGCATTTCTGTTTCTTTTTACAGGTTTTTGTTGAAGACAGACCGTGAATCGGTTATTGATTAATATTTAAAATGAATTATGTTTTTCCATTATGCATCAATTATATTACCCTATGTTTTACTATATATGTTTGACATTATTATAATTATGTTTAAATCTGTATGAACTCTGTTAGTTATGTTTGTAATTTTCCGAATACAACGTCGTGTGTTTTGGTTAATTGTTTGATTCGTATTTTGTCTATATTATTAAATTTATTATGACGTTTTCGTGGTTTAATGCAATGGACGATATATGACGTGTTTTTTTTTGTTTTTTTGTCACGAATAATCCTTCATCAATAACCATCATCGTATCAAGAATAATACCTTTTGTTTTGTTATGGATGATGTTTTGGTTGTTATTTGTATTATTCTGATTTAGTCTGTGTATGATTATGTGAATTGTTTATAATTATATTTTCTATTGAATGTTTAGATAGTTTAAATAAATAATTTTCTACAAAATCACGCCCGCGCAGCCACCTAGTATTTTCTAAATGCTTTAACAAAACACAAAATTTCTATATTTTGATACCTTGTGATAATTGTTATCAGGGCCGGGCCGCAAGCCCATGCTTCCTGAGCCCAAGCAAAGCAAGCATGGGCTTGCGGCCCTTATTTTCATAAAAAAGATTCAGCTCTTAAATTTCAAAAAGTCTATTTGGTTTAGTGGTAAAATTATAAAAGTTTTTCAGAAAATCCTAAGTTCGAAACTTAATATGGTAAAACGGCCTAAATTTTTATTTTTAGCTTGTTTTGCAGCCTTTTAAAACTCATGACCGGCTCTGACTGTTATATGTATGTTTATTGGAAAACACTTATAACCCAGATGCTCTGAATGACGAAAATGGGAGCACAAAGGGATACAACTAAGATCATTGAGACAAAAGCTTTGCTTCCCATTTTTCTTATTAATCTTTTTACCCTTTTTCCTTTTCCTTTTGTTATTTCTTTGTTTTGTTTGCTCTTTTAGATGCTTGGATGGTTTTGGATATTAGAAGAATCTTAGAATTTATGGGATTATTAAATTGTGTTTCAAAATGTAACTCACGTTTAGGTTTAACGTATCAAAATCTTCTTGCATTAATTTTAGATAAATGACTATGCCGATCCGAAGTGTGTTCTGTGTGAAAGTTAGAATTGTCTTTTGACCCATTTTATTCGTTTCTCTTGTTAGCTTTCAGTTTGGTTTCTTTGTGATTACATAGATAAATTAACTTGACGTAATTTTCTGGTTTACTGAGTTGGTTTTCTGGTTTTCCACTCGGTTTTGTTTTGGTTTATTTAAAGACTTCTTCAAAGTCGAAACGTTGGACCAAAACAAATCTAACATTATAGTATATATAGTAGTAATACAATATTTGTTGTCGTGACGTGCAGATCTTATTGATCTACGAATCAGAATTTGTATAGTATAACGACTTATTCTTCTTCTTCTAGTCTTTCTCTCGCTCAAGTGATCCACAAAAGAGCCGTTCACATTATGACTGTCTTTACAAAAGATCTCAGCCATCGGATCGTAATATGTGATTTATTGCCGCTCTTGTTTTTCCAATTCTTGCCTTACGTAACCTGCCAGCAAGAGTCCGAATCCACGGACCGCAATAGTAAAACCAAGGTCGCAGCAGAATCGGTAATCGGAATCATTTTGCTTTCCATGTTCCTCTTAAGTATAGTCGACTGCTGTTTGTTCTATGCATTCCACGGTGCAGAGATTGAGGCGGGAAGCCGTGAAGTCTTGCACACTAGAGCGAGGCGTGGGCTCGAGAAGGATGTCATCGAGTCCTTTCCGTTTTTCCTTTACTCGGAGGTTAAAGGGCTCAAGATAGGCAAAGGTGGAGTGGAGTGTGCAATTTGTCTAAATGAGTTTGAGGATGAAGAAACGCTGCGTTGGATGCCTCCTTGTAGCCACACTTTCCATGCTAATTGCATCGACGTGTAGCTCTCTTCTCAGTCCACATGCCCGGTCTGCCGTGCAACTCTATCTCTAAAACCCGGTGAGAGCTTTCCATATCCGAGCATGGATCTTGAAACGGTAAGTGCACAAAGAGGCGTTATTGAATCCCATGATGACATAAGCTTGATAAGTAATAGTGTGACATGGAACAACAATGTAAACTATGGAACACCTCGATCAAGATCTACAGGGTTATTGTCGAGCTGGCGTATGGCTGAGATATTCGTCCCTAGATCTCATTCGACAGGACATTCATTGGTTAAACTAGGTGAGAATCTAGACCGATTCACGCTACAGTTACCGGAGGAGGTGCAAAGACAAATGGTTAGCTTGAACCTGATACGGAGAAGTCACATTGCCTTACCTCAAACCAGGAGTTTGAGACAGGGCTACAGGAGCGGGAGCGTTGGGAGCGAGAGAAGCAGTTTCTCTCAGGGACGACAAACGCTTCGGCGGGCCATATCTATGTCTCTTTCTTTTCAAGCTGCTTCTGTTCGGTCTACACGTGGCCAAGACTTCAGAGACACTTCCCAAGCTATGGACAAAGATTCTGGTGAACGGTCATTTGAACGCCTCATGTCAAAGGTCTAATCTATCAACTCTTTTTTCTTCAGTTGTGGATAAGTCAGAGAAAAGGTCAAGTTTGATGATTATCGTTGCAGTCATTCATGTGTGTCACAGTTTGGTTTAACCATAAACTGGTTCTAGTATTTACTCAAAGTCTGTAAACTTAGTTAGAGAAAATGGGAGCCTACTCATATCAAAAGTTCCATCTGCATCAGCGGTTTCAATTAGCATCGTTCGAATATCTTGTACAGCTTTTCAAGGGATGCTACCTGCAAAAGTGTAAAAAGAATGTAATTAATGTCTTTGTGAGATTTTATTTTCCAAACAAACGTTTTGGACTTTTGGTAATTAAAGAAGTGGTAACCTTTACAAAAGTCCCATTTGAAGCCATGGAGGCTGGTGGCTTTAAGAACAATCTCATAGACGGAAACAGCACGTGTTGGATTGACCATTCACGTTGCGCCCATGCGTTTTCAGCATCTGAGAGAAGGTCTTGGTCAAGAATCGACTCCATCTCGACGTTACCCCCTGCAACAGTTCAATGTAAAATTGGATGCTCACTTCCTTTTCATATGCAGAGAACCAAAAGCAAAAATATTGGTCACAAGAAGAGGTAAATACCTAAATCTGGCTTTTCCTGAGAGCTCTCACTTCTCTTAGTATAGAACCGAATACCGTCACCCGATGGGTTTGGCAAAAGGGGAGGATGCATGGCGTAAAAGTTCCCAATAGCTGCAGAAACTCCTTGAAAACAAGACTTCTCATCATCCCATTCAACCTAAATAGTAGGTAAGGGTAACATTAGAACCCACTGTTCCTCTACTAAAATTTCTGTAGGAGCAAAATGCCGGATATTTATTGTACAAATAGTATGCTTTTTTTGCGGAACTCACATCATTTCCCAAGCAAAGTAAAAATGCGGGAACACGATCCATGTCAGGTGTATACTGGTCGAGTATGACAGGAAGCCGTGACAAATTTCCATTGGAGTCAATGTAAACACTGAAATACTCCTCTAACATTTCTGCTTTTTCTCTGAGGAGTTCTGTGTTCATCTATATATTAAAACGATAAAGTTAACCAAATCCATAGGCAACATTAAAGCCTCAGGAACTTGTTACTGCAAGTTGAAAAGAAGGAATAGTTGATACAGAATAAGTAACAGAAAAACAATGCAGAAAGAAGAACTTACTTCAGCTATTCTTTCTTTGAGATGATCCTTATCATCATTTCCAGGATCTAGATCCTCCTCTTTCAGAGCCAACAATATCAACTCAGACAGAGGGGCTGGATCGCTAAGCTGTATTGCATTAAAGTGAGCAAAACGACGAAGAGTTTGCTGATACATGAGCTCTTTGCTGTAGAATACAAAAAGATGATATGCAGTATGAGCTTTTTTTGCATACACCTAAAACCAGTTAAATACAATTCGTATAGACTTTTTATAGCGACACAGTAGAATATCCTCCACCATACATTAAAACTCACGAATAATACCTGAGGTTCACAACATTTGCTAGATATAGATGGGTTTTATGCTGAATTAATGCAAAAACATCATCTGCCATTCCAACATATGTGCAATTCCTTACAGTCTCCAGCAGACCTAACAGAGAATAATTTCAAGAAAAGTGGTTATGAGGATTGGTTTAGCGAAGGTTATGTTCAAAAGAATAACCATTCAGAGCAAGCTACCTGGATGGCAGCAGCTGTCAACTCCAGTAATAAGTTCCTGAACACTAGAAAGATCAGCAGTTTCCTTTGGGTTTCTTCTTTGCCTTATAGAAGACCTGCAAGGATAATAACAATATATCAATTTAACCAATAAAAGAACATCAAGCCAAAAGAAACACCGGCACCAAATATGTTCCAATTTTGTTTATATGAAACTATATATGTTGTATCAGGTGACGTCTTACCTTACTGCACTCAAACTAGAAATCTTGTCAGGGAGATTATTGGGCTTGGGTTGCAAAAAGGCATGTAACCTTCCAGCTGGATCTGATGCATCTGTTCTCACCATTTTATGCACAGGAACTTTCGGTGTTTTTTGTCCTAGTTAATGAGAAGAGCACAAGCTTTGTTATGAAGTGAAAAAAAAAAAAAAAAAAAGACAAAAGAGCATACAACGAGAAAGGTATTAGGGTATAAAAGTAATCGACACAGCCAAGTGATACATTACCAGAAGGCAACGGAGAAACTGGAGGGTCTTTTCTTATGGGTGTTAACGTAGATTGAATGTATTCCACTTTCTGTAGCATGAAGGAACACTTATAACTATTAAATAAATGTTCTTAACCTTTAGAGAAAAAAATTGCTTCAGATTCTTTTGCAAGCATACCTGCTCTTGAAACGTCCTAGTATCATTTGCGTTTCTAAGTTTTAATTCAACCTCTGACTGTATCATCTCGATCATGATCTCCTGGTTTAAAAGGCTTACCTGCACGCTAGACCAAAACATTTATTATTTGCTGTATAAATAAGGAATTCCTTTGTCAAGCAAGTTAAGCAATAAATACACAATCTTACTATAGAAATAGTTGGACCCATATACATGAATCTGGAGAAGCTAATAGGCTTCAAAACTAGCATAAAAGGAGGAAAGCAATTACCTCTTTCTTTGTTGGGTGAATATTAATATCAACATGGTCGCGTGGCAAATTGATTGACATGTAGACAAAAGGTTTTGATGCTTTTGGTAATGTTGCAGCATAAACAATCTCAATGGCTCTTTTTAAGGCAGAGCATTCCACCAATCTATCTGTTGTAATCAATTAATCAAATATCACATAGGATTATCTACTGATAAATCAGATATAACTTTTCATTTCTATTAAGGAAAGGAAGTCCTCACCATTAATGAAAAGCACCAATATGGTCTTCTTAGCAACATAGTTCGAATTGGATATGAAACCCTCCATATCAAAAGTACAACCGGAGGAGCCGCAGGAGGAAACTTCTACTTTCATCAGGTTCTTTGCGACTGATACCCCGTAAACAGATCTGATTGAATCAAGCCTTGAAGACGACACCACAGAGTGAACATCAGCCTTGACAGCTCCATGCTGGCGAGAAAGCATCATAAAAAAATTTGGCTCATTCGTTTCACAATTCCAAACTACCAAAAAAGGTAGTAGACTAGTTTAGTTAGAAAGTTTATCAACCTTTCGACACGAATAGCTCACATTATTGTGATGAATGGCCATCCGGCTCAGCAAGTCTACTAATTTTCCATAATCATCAGCAGAATTTTGAAGTGTCTTCCTTCTAGCAATCATATTATAGAACAAATTCTCCACCTAAAACACACAAAATCCAAAGACATAAACATCGGAAGTTACTGGTGGAATTCGCTTCTCCCGCTCAGTGCTCAACCAAGTCGATAACATACCATTATCTGTGTTCCTTTGACAGCCGCACACGCCTTTGGTTCATGCTCCATCACACCATCTTTATATGACACTCTGAAACAAAAACTGCAAATACAGTAACACTTTCTTCCACACGTTTAGTAGAACGAAAACATAACTTAAACGATTCAATGTTCCAAACCTGTAACCATGAATCTGGCCTTTAGTAATGGTGGTTACTGTAACATGAGCAACATAAGTCATACTAGCTAGTGCCTCTCCTCTAAAACCCATCGAACTTAGAGAGAACAAATCCTCATACTTAGTCAGCTTCGATGTCGTATGTCTCTCGCATAGTATCGGCAAATCTTCACGCTTAAAATACGAAGTAAGAAGAACACAAACTGATCATTTTCCACCAGATTCGACGCAACAAATACAGAACGAGAATTTTTCCAATTTTTGAAAAGTGTGTAGAACCGTACCCTAATACCATGGCCGTCGTCGGAGACTTGAATGAGCTTCAAGCCACCGTCCTTAACAACGACGCTTATGGAACGTGAATCGGCGTCGAGGCTGTTCTCAACGAGCTCCTTCACCGCCGAAACTGGACGCTGGATTACTTCACCCGCCGCGATACGGTTGACCACTGATTCCACTAGCCGTTGAATCTTCGGTGGGTCTCTCTGTACAATCGCCGCCGCCGGAGACTCTTCATCCACCTCCATCGCGACCGCAAGAGGCGAACCGTCGATCATCTCTCCAACCTCGCGCCAGATACAAAATTGGGATCGCTTAAGGTCCTACACTATAATTGGGCTATAAAACCCATGAGTCAAACGACGTCGTTTCAGTGGCCATAGGCTGGATAATCGGGTCAGGTTCAGGTTCAGGTTCAGGTTCAGGTTCAGGTTCAGGTTCAGGTTCAGGTTCAGGTTCAGGTTCAGGTTCAGGTTCAGGTTCAGGTTCAGGTTCAGGTTCAGGAATTCATTCAAGAACAAAAAAAATTCGGATACGGTTCCATTCCTATCCAAAAGTATCCAAAATACTTAAATATTCTGAAAAAAACCAGAAGTATCATAAATATACTCAAAATTAGGCATTGGTATTTGGATACATGTTCGGGTTCGGATCAGTTCTTTTGGATTTTGAGTACTCAAATTTTAGAAATTTAGGACCCATTCAGATATTTCCTTTTTCGGATCGGGTTCAGTTTGGTTCCGTTTGGGTTCGGGTACTTAAAATTTATCCTAACTCTCGAAAAAAACAAAAAAACTTTAAATTAAATTTGGTTAAAGTTTGCAAAAATTATTTAATTTTGACAAATATAACTAAAGACTTTTGAATATTTTGTGTATTTTGATTATTTCGATCTAAATATAACTAATATATTCGGTTTATAATTGTAATTATGAATATTTTAGTTATTTCAAAACTAAGATACATAATATTTATAGATATATAATTGTATTTCGTATATTTAGGGTACCCGTGCGGGTTTTGGTTCGGTTCCAATTCGGTTCGGGTACACGAAATATTTTATAAAATGAACCATTTATGTATTTATAACTAATTCGGTTTGGTTTTTTGGTTTTTTGGTTTTGGGTATTTTGTCCATGCCTATTCAAAATATCCGAAAAATAACTAATATCTTTAAATTGATAATTGTAATTTTGGATATTTAAGTTATATCAAACATAAATATAATTATAATATTTTTGGATATATAATTATAATTCAAATATTTCAAGTATTCATTCGGTTTGCTGTTCAGTTCTGATTTGGTTTCCATTTTTCGGATATAAGTGTTTAGGAGCATGTCAGGTATTTTGTCCGTTTCTATTCTGGATATTTTTGCCGAGGCCTACCGCCTACCCCATCACGTATAATTCTGGTTTCAAAAGAATGGATAATTTTGGAAATTTCCAGAAATTACGGGTCCGATTGTCAAAATCGCGTATCGTCTTCTTCA
Source organism: Eutrema japonicum (assembly GCA_030161315.1). Lineage (NCBI taxonomy): Eukaryota > Viridiplantae > Streptophyta > Magnoliopsida > Brassicales > Brassicaceae > Eutrema > Eutrema japonicum. Next base: position 16,553,214 of record BSQW01000012.1, on the reverse strand, counting down.
TCTTCTTCAAAACGACGAAACAATTCGAAACAACCTAACGCGTAAAAAATCCATTCTTCGCTCTGAGTGAGAGAGAAACAGATTTCTCCGTGTTTCTTTCGTTTTCCAATAAAGTTACCTTTTTTCTTCAATACTCACTTTTATATAAGAGATTTTGTGACCTGCAATCGTGAAAATCAATGACGGAACAGGAAAGATTAGGAGGAATCTCCCTGAGTTTTCCGGCGAACGAGGAGGATACAAAGAGTCTTCCCCGGAGGCTCCGTCGTCGTCTTCTCGAACCCAAAAGCCCCGTCTCCGCCGAAGAGATCGATTCCAAACTCAGAGAAGCTGATCTCCGTCGTCAGGTAAATTTAAAAGCTTGAATTACGTTCATCAAGAGTCTCGATGAACGATAACAGAACCGATTTACAGAAATTTCCTTACTTTTGCTGGGTTTTTGCAGCAATACTATGAGTCTCTATCGAGCAAGGCACGACCTAAAATGAGAAGCCCGAGATCGGCAACTATGGAGGAGCTTAGTCAGAGACTTGAATCAAAGCTTAATGCTGCTGAACAAAAGAGGTAAAGAGATTTTTTTTTGTGGGTAATTTAAACAGTAGATGAAAAGGATATTGAGGATTAAATCAATGTTTGGTGATGTAATGCTTCAGGTTAAGTATTCTGGAGAAGGAGCTAGCTCGTTTAGCAAAGCTGGATGAAGCAAGACAAGCTGCGAAGAACGGACTTGAGCAAAGGGTTGAGAAGGAGCGTGATGAGTTAGAGACGAAGGTTGAAGAAAGGGTTCAAAAGGCAGAGAGGAATAGGATGCTTCTGTTTAAAGCTATGGCGCAGCGGAGAGCGGCAAAGAGACAGCGAGCTGCGCAGAGCTTGATGCAGAAAGCAATTCAGGAGAAGAGGTACAAGGAGAGCGTGCGCCCGGCGATTTATCAGAAAAGAGCAGCTGCAGAGAGTAAAAGGATGGGGATTCTGGAAGCGGAAAGGAGAAGAGCGAACACGAGGTTGACACGGGTTTTTGGTGCTGCCAGTTCCGTGCAGAACCAGAAGGAAGCTGAAAGAAGGAAAATGAAAGACCGTTTAGAAGAGCGGCTTCAAAGGGTAAATTTTCAAACTTTATCATTATTTGTGTAATCGGCCATGATTAATGATTATTGGTCTGGCATTTGTTAGGCCAAGAAACTGAAAGCACAATATCTGAGGCGAAGGAGAGGCATGGACAGTGCACATCAAAGATCAGAAACAATGCGAAAGAATCAAGAGCATCTTGTGAGGATGTTAGAAAGGTAGGTACTGCTCTTTTGAAATTCTGTGAGATGTTTCACTGTCTTAAGTCGATGATCTGATTGTCTTTTTAAATCTCAGATGCTGGAGGAGATTTACAAAGTACAAGAAATCTACTTTTGTCTTGCCTAGAGCCTATCGCGGGCTGGGGATTAATGAAAAGTCTATTGAGTCAGTGCCGTTTGAGCAGCTTGCCATTCAAATTAACTTGGTTGCTGTAATTCGAACTGTGAAGGAATTGCTTGACCGCTTGGAGATACGACTCACTCTTTCGAAGGCATCCACTGTGAAGAATATTAGTCATCTTCTTAAGCACATTTTCCCCCCAGCTCGAAGAGGAAACTCACCGAGTTCTGTGAGTAAAAGCGAGCAAAAGTCACCCAATTCCAGGAAGATGGGAAATCAAAAACTCAAAAAGATTGCGAGATACCCAGCTAGAATTTTTCTTTGTGCCTACATGATCAAGCAACATCCAGATGCAATTTTCAGAGGACGAGGTGAACATGAGATTGCATTAGTGGAATCTGCAACATATCTTATCCGGGAGTTCGAATTGTTGGTGAAGATTATGTTGGAAGGACCAGATAAAACCCTCCCTGACAACGCATCTTTAATAACTCCACGTCCAAAAAAGTTCAGATCTCAACTAGAAGCATTTGATAAAGCTTGGTGCTCTTACCTCGAGGGGTTTGTAGTTTGGAAGATTAACGATGCTAAGCTTTTAGAAAACGATTTAGCCAAAACTCAAGAGCCAGAGCTGTCTGAGGCGTCAAGACACATTTCTTCTCCCAAAGTGATAGACGGTGGCATGAATCAGAAGCCGGTATTTCCCGTTCCTCTCTTTTCCATTTACCTTAATTGACTCTATCTACATGAACCTAAAGTTAACTTGTTGTGCTGCACGATTATCTTCTAACTATCCGGGCTTGATCGGGTGAATGACTATTCTTTATTTTTCAGCTGAAGGTATCATCTCCAACTGTCAGGGTTATATTCACTGAAATTGATGGAGCAGGAGAATCTAAAGCATCTGCAGATTTGCTTCGTGCATCTTCATCTTCGCCGGGATCTTTGAATTCTTGTCCGTCCTTTAAGTCTGGTAATATTATCAATCTGGATAACCTTTAAAAGCTCACAGATTATACAGCAAGTCTTCAATCTAGCACGGTTTTTTCTCTAGGAGGAACCGAGGGCATTTCTCCTCCAAACGCGACAGGTCATAGCTTGGATGCAACATTGGCTAGTGAGAACGAAGTAATCGTAAATGAAATTGTCCATGAAAATAGCAGTAGTTTTGCTGATAGCTTTGACGCTAACAGTGGGGATACAAGCAACCTTCAGGTACATAAATATTAGTCCATAAGGCTGTGATATATGCTGACTTCACTATTCTGATTCGTTCAGCTGCACTATATTAGTTTCGACTTGACTCGTATTTCTTGACGTTCGTTATATCCCAGGTGAAGGTTAAGGAGACAATGGAAAAGGCTTTCTGGGACGTTGTCATGGAATCCATGAAACAGTCGCAGCCGGACTTCAGCTGGGTTCTTAAACTCATGAACGAAGTCAGGGATGAACTCTGCGAGATATCTCCCAAATATTGGAAACAAGAGATTGTTCAAACTATCGATACGGATGTGCTGTCACAGGTACCTATTACTACAATCTTCTCTTAATTGTTGTTACAGCAGATATGATATGTACTTAATGTTTATTTTTCTTGGCATGATTCAGTTACTGGCTTCTGGGAATGTCGACATGGGTTATCTTGGAAATATTCTTGAGTTTTCCCTTGGCATTTTGCTGAAACTCTCTGCTCCAGCCAACGAAGAGGAAACCAGGACTACTCACCATACATTAATGACAGAACTTGGAGAGATAGTTCCAACTGAAGGCCAGTCGAATTCGTCATATGCAATCTTAATGGTTAAGGGGCTACGCTTTGTTTTGCAGCAGATTCAGGTATGCCCAATTTTACTTCATTCTACTTTGTGAACATAATATTTGATAGTTTCTGAGCGTTCTGGATAGCATTTACTCTGTAATAGGAACTCGCATATGAGCATAATAGTATTTTAAAACTGGAAAGAAGCACACGGTTTCTAAATTAGCTACCAACTTTCAAACATAATTTATCCACTAACCTTTGTGTAATAAGCCCTCATAATAATTGAAACCGGACCTAGGATTAAAAGAGTAGTACATTTTAACGTAATGTGTCCTGTCCTCTTCTTGCAGATTCTGAAGAAGGAAATCAGTAAATCTCGTTTGAAATTCTTGGAGCCACTTCTCAAGGGACCTGCTGGTCTGGAATATCTGAAAAAGTCATTTTCCAGTCGGCATGGCTCCCGAGAGCAAGCGTCTTCCTCTCTACCATTGACAAAGCGTTGGCTTCTTGGAGTTCGAGGAGAGGCGGAGAAGGAGTGGAAAGAACATAGAGATGCTCTTTCTGTTGTCACAAATAACAACCCTGGATCATCAGGCCTCCCTTCAACCACCATGCGTACTGGAGGCAATATCTCCTCTGTTTCAAAAGTCAAAACCCCTTCGTCTCCATTTCCAGGTTTGGAGTCAATCTATCAGCTTTACTCACCTTTATGGGATTTTTTTGTAAGAACCTAGTTTAGCGTCCATGACATTTTGGTCATTTGTTGATTTATGTGCACGCTCCAGGAATTGAAGTGTTGGAGTGCAAAGGAGAAACTGTGGATCTTCTTGTTCGTCTTGGCCTGTTAAAAATGGCAAGCGAAATTGGCGGTCTTACTTTAGAAACTGTCCCTGAAACATTTCAACTTAACCTCTCCAGGCTGAGAGCTATTCAATCCCAAATCCAGAAAATCATTCTAGTCTCCATCAGGTCAGTAGTGACAAAACTCACCTCGTGGTCTCTCGTTCACAATGATGATTGTATAATTCTCTTATTAACGGCTATGTTTCTTTCTTTTAGTGTGCTGATCCTCCAGCAAACACTTGTAAGCGAAAACTCATCACCCGTTGACATGGAGACCATTACATGGACTTGCATTAACCGGCTTTACGATATGTTAGATGCGAAACCTGACGCGGGTCTTTCAGAAATCATGGAAACACTCTCCGAGGTTCTTGTTTCTGACGATGCAGAGACAAAGAAACGTGTGATTGCAAACATGCTTGTGAAAAGCTTACAAGCAGGAGACGCAGTGTTCACACGTGTGTCGCAGACCATATACCTAGCCACACGAGCCGCTGTTTTGGCCGGAAACAACACGATGAGAAAGCAGTTGGTTGAAACAATGCTAAGAAAAATCGGAGCAGCTTCTCTCTCGGACAAGGTAATAGAGGTTTCAAACGTTCTGATTCTTGTGGCGAACGTTTCGCGTAGTGTTCATGCAATGTGGTACGAAGAATTGCTGAAGAAACCGAATTGAAATTGTAAGTTTGTCTGTGAGCCAGTGGGGTTTGGTAATGGTTTGGTTGAAGATTTAAGTGTTTGTAGATGAGATTCAGAACGATACCACGTTTGTAATTTATACATTTATATAGACTGTAATGTAATACGTACGCTGCACGTACTAGCATTCCGGTTTACTCTCTTTGTGATGGATTCCAATTAACCGAGTCTAATTTCAAATTTTTAACCCCGGTTCGATCATTTTGGGGCCAAAAATGGCTTCCAACCACGATTAAATTTGGTTACGATGTCAATACGAACAAAGTGTTGTTGCCTTGTTGGGGTGTTGTCCCTACCGACAATTCTGACGAGAGACACTAAAGGGAAAGCTGTTTTAAATGCGCGCGCTGTAATATATTTGATTATATGAAAATAAAAGTGAAAGAAACATATAAACAAAAGAAGAAAGTTCAGCTTTGTGAATTGGACAAACAAAAAAAAAGAGTTTTATTATTAGCTAAATCTTTTCGGTAACAATTAACAAACATATACGTTCTTTTAAGGATTTTTTTTCTAAAAAATACAAGCATTGAAAATTCAATTAATTCGACTAAGGTAGCATTAGGTGTGTCAAAATGGATCAAATGGATCACCTATGACCCATGATCCTAATGGAAGTGGTGTAAATGGGTCATGTGTGTGCATAACCCATTAGTGATGGGTTATGAGTGACCTATGACCCATCGAATTACATTAGTCATGACCCATGCTACCGTAGCACGAATGGACACATTTTTGGATAAGGGTAACTAAAACCGTTCAGTCAGATAATTCAATCTAGTGGATATGAATATGGGGCTGATAATTATCCTAGATATTCGTTTTGTGGGTGCTAAATCTCATACTCAAAATTTATGTTTGATTTTGAAAAGTGAATTAAATTGAATGTGAAATTTATTTTTGAACCACGACAAATTGAATTTATATTAATTGAATGAATGAATTCATAGTATCTCGAATAGATGAATTACAGAGAGCGTCTGGTGAGAGAAGTGTAATTAGGTTCAAAATCATCAGATGTGTAAAACTAAGGTTCGGGTCTCCTTATATAGATCTCTTCGAGGTTCTAACCGTTTTTGCATATCTCGGGAGTTTGCATGCCACATGATTACTTCAACCTCATAAGGGCTCCGAGCTGTTGGAATATGTCTTTGACTGATTCAACTGATTTGGTTGGATGATTGATCTTCGTTAGCTCGGAGTTCGCCATGTCAGACGTAGAGGTGTTCTAGATTTTCGGCCCATAATTTTCTCAGGTACCCATAGTCTTATTCCGAATTAAAGAATAAATCTCCGTTTTAAAAGAAGATTGAATCTGGAGCATAAGAGAACCAACCCTGTGTGATGTTTCTATATTATTGATGCATATCATTAAATGGAATGTGCTTTAGCTAGCAAATAACACCATGTCTTAGATTTAAATTTTTGAAAACTTTAGTTCCTTGTTGTAAACTTAGATGCATGTACTACTAGTCACATTATTTTATTTCTAAAACAAAAGGTTAAAGACATCTTTTACTTTATTGGGACAGCTTTTTGTGTTGTAATTTTTGAGCCACATTGGATTCCTTCTTTGACCATTGTCTACCTGAAAAACCCGCTAACATTAATATCTCTCTCTCTGTCCCTTTCTTCTTCTTTTCTCAATAAAATAAAACAAAAAATGTCTCAAGATTCTGCGACTATTACTTCTCCGCCGCCACCTTCAACCACCGTCAATTCAATGCCGAAGCCTTCCTCTCCTCTGACACAGGAGGATAATTCTACGAAACTGGATTTTAAATATGAAGAAGAAGAAGAAGAAGAAGAGCCAAAGCAGCTAACTTTAGATCCAGAGCATACTCAGTCACCCGAGCCAAATCCGCAGCTGAGCTCTGAGCCAAAGCCGCTTTTGCCTTTAATTTCGGAGCCAGAGGTGCCTAACCACGCGGCGGAGGGTTCAGAGGAGCCACATCGAGTGACTCCGGAGACAATGGCTTCGGAGCCAGACCCGTCGTTGCTTGTAATTTCAGAGGCAGAGGAACTAAACCATGCGGCGGAGGGTTCAGAGCAGCCACATCGAATGACGCCGGAGATAGCTGATTGGACAGAGCCGGAACCGCCAGACGCGGCGGTGTTAGAGGCTGCTGCGTCGATGCCTGAGCCGAAGCAACCAGAGCCTCAAAACCCTGAAGTGGCGCAACCACCACAAGCTGCTGCTGCTTCTTCTTCAGTGGAATCTAGATCGCTAGCGGAAATGATGAACAGAGAAGAAGCTGAAGAGAAACCAAAGATTCAGATTCCTCGTAGCCTCGGATCGTTCAAAGAAGAAACCAACAAAATCTCTGATCTCTCAGAACCAGAGTTAAACGCTCTTCACGAGCTCCGAAACCTCTTGCAAGAATCAACCACCATTGATTCCGGCAGAAGCTCCATATGGGGTGTGCCACTTCTCAAAGACGACCGAAGCGACGTCGTTTTGCTGAAATTCCTGAGAGCGAGAGATTTCAAACCCCAAGAAGCTTACTCGATGCTCAACAAGACACTCCAATGGAGAATCGAATTCAACATCGAGGAGCTTATCGACGAAAACCTCGGAGACGATTTAGACAAGGTTGTGTTCATGCAAGGACACGACAGGGAGAATCATCCGGTCTGTTACAATGTCTACGGTGAGTTTCAGAGCAAGGATCTTTATCAGAAAACGTTCTCCGACGAGGAAAAGAGAGAACGGTTCTTGAGATGGAGAATTCAGTTTCTTGAGAAGAGTATAAGAAAGCTCGATTTCGTAGCCGGTGGGGTTTCCACGATCTGTCAGGTAAACGATCTGAAGAATTCTCCTGGACCTGGTAAGACTGAGCTCAGGCTAGCCACTAAGCAAGCTCTTCATCTTCTTCAAGACAATTACCCTGAGTTTGTCTCTAAACAGGTATAAATCTTTTGTATGGACAATAATTTATTTTTGTGAATGCTCAGATCTGATATAGTAGAATGTTGAATGTATGATCAGATATTCATCAATGTTCCATGGTGGTACCTTGCGTTCTATAGGATTATTAGCCCTTTCATGACCCAAAGGTCAAAGAGCAAACTCGTTTTTGCAGGTCCTTCAAGATCGGCAGAAGCCCTTTTCAAGTAATTACCAAAATCTTTGAGCTTTTTTTTTTTTTGTCGAATTGTTTCCACAACTATTTGAAATGTAAGTCACTCTCTTTGTCTTTGGTTTATAGGTACATATCACCAGAACATGTCCCAGTTCAGTATGGTGGACTAAGTGTGGATAACTGCGATTGCAACTCGGATTTCACACACGATGATACCGCCACAGAGATTACCATCAAACCAACAACAAAACAAACCGTCGAGATTATTGTTTACGAGGTGAGACCCTTTTGTTTAGACACTTTATACAACTGTTTCAAATGTTTATGTTTATATGTCCAAAATATATTGCTTGGACAAAGATTATGGTTTCGCTTGGAAGAAAATAAGTCTAAGTCTCACATGTAAAAACTAATGCAACGGAGTTTCTCCTTTCAATTGCTTTTGGCGTTTACGTTTACAGTTAGTGATGCAGCGCATCTTTACCTTGTCAAACGCGTTTAGGCTTTTATGTTTGACAAGGATTTGGCTTTCTTTTCTTTTTTGGTTTTTTCCTTTTAGTTGTGTTTTCCTTTCTTTTAAAAGTTATATTTCCTATTCTCATTAGGATTAGTGTTAACCTAATTGAGAACGTGTTTTGTTATAAATAGGTGTCTAATGCTTGTAAAGAGGATACCTATCTTTGAATTGAATTTATAAAAGAGTTTTCTCTAAATCTGAGCTTTGCAAGAAGAGTATTCTTCAAGACTCAACCCTAGTTTTGATCTATCGGTGATAAATCAAAACATATCCCCCTTGTTCTTGAGCTCCTCGGGAAACTCCTAGAACAAGCTATTGTTATTAGCTTCTGCTCCATCAGTTAGGAAATCAATATTATTTAAAATGTTAGAGGTTGTGGTTTCATTTTGAATAGATCTTCTATTTTAACGTGAAAATTGAAAAATAAACGCAATATAATACTAAGTTCTCTAGATTCAGCTAGTCGTATCGCCAATTGGAGTGATTAGTGAATGCTACATTGTTGTTCATGTCATTACTCATATGTTTGTCTCAAAGATTAAGCCATGCATGTGTAAGTATGAACACATTCAAAGTGTGGATTCTTACAATTGTGCCTCAAAACATTTTGTCCACAGAAATGTACGATCGTGTGGGAGATAAGAGTAGTGGGATGGGAGGTTTTGTATGGAGCAGAGTTTGTGCCTGAGAACAAAGATGGATACACAGTGATCATCCAGAAACCAAGGAAGATGGTTGCAAAAGATGAACATGTAGTGTCTCAGAGCTTCAAAGTTGGAGAAGTTGGCAAGATTTTACTAACCGTGGATAACCAGACTTCAGCCAAGAAAATGCTTATTTACAGGTTCAAGGTTAAGCCTTTGACGTGTGAGTAACAAAAGTTGTTTTTTCAAGTGTTTCTTTCTTAGTTTAGAACTTGATCATATGATTGCTGATTGTGTTATTTTTTATGTTTCAATGTTGCCGACTTATATGCTTGTGTTCTGTTTGCCAAATTCTTTTAATTTGCTTCCAAATTTCACCGAGTCCTATGATGTTTTGAGTGTTGAATGGCTTTTAAAGGATTAGGCTTTGTTGTTGGTTATCTTCAGGAATTAAGTGTTCAGTGCGCATACTCTATAGGGCTGGACACGGGGTTGGTATCCTTGAAATTTGGGATAGCTGTTACCCGACCCAAGCCTTACAGATAATAGATTTTTAGTATTCGTACTCGATATGGAAGAAACATGTACTATGATAAACGGGTACCCGATCAAAACTAGCTGACCCGCTAAATATCCGACCTGTTATATTTACCCGAAAATTTACATTTAGTTTGTAATATCCCGACCTTCGGTATTCGGAAGTCGGTATATTTCCGTTTTTTTAATTTCTTGGTTAAGTTGATTTCTAGATTATTCTGAAATATTTCACAGCTAAATATTTCTTTTTTATTTTATTCTCAATCAAAATATCATATTTCATTTATAGATAAGTTCAAATTTTACTCTTTTTTTTTTTTTTTGGAAACAATTTCTCTATAAATATTTGTCTAATATTTCAATCTATCATTTTCCAAAACCCTAACTCTCTTCTCTCTCTCTCTCTCCTCCTCTGTTATTTCTCTCTCATCGCCGTCTCTCTCCTCCGCGTGAAACCCTAGCTGCCGCGAGATGTCTTTTCCGCCTCTTCCTTCGTCGAGCTCCTCCTCTGATTCCAATGATGAGCTTTTCTCTTTCCCGTCTCCTCCATATGTGCCAAGGTGAGGACTAGTTGCCCCTCACTTGCTTACATATATCGTTTTAATGTTTTTGATCAAGTCTTCTTTCAAAACCTAACTTTCCTCTAAACGAGCTATTTGATTCATTTAGTGTTTCATGTTGTTTGTCAATTGACTATAGTATTTATATTTCACCATATATTATGTATATTATTAGATATTTAAATTAGGTTGTTCTAGATCTGTTTCTAGGATTTTATGATGAATGATTGTTTGCTTGTTTCACAAAGATTGATGAATATGGACTAATGATTAACGAACCCTAATAACCTGGTGAATTGATTGATGAGAGATGTTGTTTAGATCGCATTGTTACAACTTGATTGAGTTCTGCTTTTGAGTCCTGAATTTAGAAGGATGAGATTGATAAGGATTTAATTTGGTATTGTGTGGAGTTATGCCTTAGAATTTGTTAGGTTTCTGTCATAGGCAACCCCTATGGTGCGGATATTGATTGATGGAGCTGAGGGATGCCTATAGGGGTCATCAGTTCTCACCGCCGTGAGAGTTTTGGTGAGCCCTTGTTATAGTCTTTGTGACACATATGTTTAGCCAACACGACTTTGTTAAGTAATGTAAGAGGTGGGGTTGAAGGTGGCAGTCCGTTTCCTCTTGTTCCTATGGGAAGACCGGGTCGGGTTGTTTCTATATTTTAAATCACATGTTGTTCTAGGAAAAAAATCATATATTTATATTTTAAGTTGTTCTAGGAAACTATATTTTTGTCACATATTTTCAAATATTTAGTTTTCTTTTTATTCTTGTTTGAATTAGTTTTTTTTTTAGATTTACTTTTTTATTATTTAGCTAATCATATATCTATATTTTAAAAACTTTGACGAGTTGTTTCTCATATTTCTATTCGAATTATATTTTTTTCTCATAATCATATTTGACTTTCTTTTTTCTTTTCTAAATCGACATAAAAACATTTTTTATTAATTTATTTAATTGAAAAACGTTTTTTATACGTGTCAAAATCTGATCAATTGACTGAGACGTGTCACAATCATGTTAATTACTAAGTTTGAGACATCAAATTTTATATTATAAGATATTAACTAGAGTAGGCAAAATATCCGAATACCGAAATGCGATCTGATCTGGTCAGAAAAATCGGATATCTTAGGTTCCCAAATCTGATTTTGAATCCGGGTGATTGGATTTAAAAATCAGGATATCTGAATCCGATCTAGAGATCCTCTTTCATATATCATTTTAAAAAAATATGTATAAAATATTCATATAATAAATAGAAGAATACTTCAAAATATTACCAAAATTAAAATTTATTTATAAGAATATGAGTATTGTTTTGAATATCTATGATAACCCTCCAAGAGATGTTGACAAGCAATGACTCCACCAAGTCCAAGCTAATGAGCAGGGTACTCTCGAACCAATGGCTCACTCACAGCATGATCTTTGCAATGGTGATAGTTACATAATTTAGCCCATTTTAGCATATATTTTAGTTAGCATTTTGTGACTTATTGCATTCATTTCATTGTTTTTGGTATAGTTTGCATCCATTTTAGAGTTAGTGAGTCTTAGGTTAGTTCTTGCATATGTTTGTGTGCTATGGAGTCTTTTAGGTACCATTTGGAGCTTATGGAAGCATTTTGGAGCTTGGAGGAAGATCATGGGGCAAAATAAACCTGTTTGGAGCAAGAGCTATGCCCAAATATCAAAGAAAATGCAGAGGCCATCCGACGTGCTCTAAAGATCGGCTCAGACAAAGATCTTGAACTCCGATTTAGCTTCGCGAATCTTCATCAAAGTCGTAGATAATCGAGATACCTTTCTAATGGAGGTGGTTTCAAGTCATTCGGAGCAGCCGTTCAAAAGATACGACATATTTAGTGAGCACAGGTCCGTCTGGCATCGATTTGGACTAATGGCAGAAGTCCATCGGTGTGCATCCGACCGATACACCCGACCGATGGAAGTTCTGGAAATCCGACGGATCATATCGGTGCGTTGTATCGGTTTCAGGAGACCGATGGAAGCTCACACCAAGAAGACCATCGGCAGCCTCCCACCGATACACCCGACCGATGCGAAGTTCTGGAAATCCGAGGGTTCCATCGGTGCGATGTATCGGTTGCAGGAGACCGATGTGATTCCTGCGACCCACTTTGCTATTTAGGCCAAAAAACTTGTTATTTGTGAGATATCTCATTTTTAACTTGTAAAAACACTCTTCTTAGAGAGAGTTTGGAGATTTTAAGAGATTTTTAGTGTTTTTATGAAAGTTCTTGTTTCTTTTCATCTATCTATCTATTTCTAATCATCTAACCATGAATCTAAACACCTCCTACATAGGATTTGTTGAGATTATCATGGTTTGTGAGTAGTTTCTTTAGAACTTTGGGTATGGTAGATTAAGATGTTTTCTTGCTAAATCATGATGCTTAGGACTTAGTTTATGAAGAATCCTTACTTGTTAGGTGTGATTAATGCTAGATTAGCCTTGACAAAGTTGATTTAGAACTTAAGGAATTTCATGCCCGGAAGGTGTTCGATGAAATTCCTCAACCAAACTTAGCAAGTGTTTTACATTCCTAGCCTATGGAAATGGATGTCTAGGGTGTTTAATGGTTATTTAGACTTGAGATTAATGCTTGTTGATCATTTAATTGCAAATGGAAGTTTGTTCTCAATTAAGTGATTAGTGAAGTGATTATTTTCATGGAAGTGGATTAGTCTAAATTAGTGATCTAAGGCCTAAGGATTAGCATTGTTTGAGTATCATGGTTTAGCTAGAGAATGTCCAAGTCGATTACCATTACCCGAAGTTCGTTTGCTTATTCTTGTTTAAATCGTTTTCGTTACGTTTTAGTGCAAAACTTGTTAGTCTTTTAATTACATTTGTTATATGCTGGGTTGTTTATTATCATGTCTTTAAATTGATTAGGATCATTAGAAAACCTTTATTCGATTAGCTTAGATTAAGAAGTGTCTCGCATTCTCTGTGTGTTGTTCTCGTGCCTCCTTGTGGATTCGATCCCTAAGTGCTACAATGACATACCATTAGATTGTGGTATTGTGCACAATGGGTTAATTGTGCGAACCGTAAAAAGTTCATTATCAATTTGGCGCCGTTGCCGGGGAGGTTTAGCAATAGCCATAGGGATTAGGACTCTTTTTGAGACTAAGTTTTATTTTTCTTTGTTTACTAATCTTTCCACCTTGTTTGCTCTTATCTCTATAGGTGCATGAACTTTCAAAGGAGAGGTATGAATATGGATCAAGCACCACTTGTTAGAGATGCAAATGAGAATCGAGAAGAGGTTGCTCAAAGGGTTAGAGCACCGAGGTTGATTGGAGCGGGTGATGCTCCCAACGCCCATGGAAATCGCGCCGGTATACATCCACCACCGGTGGAGAGTAATAATTTTGAGATCAAGGCGAGTCTCATTTCCATGGTGCAAGGAAACAAGTTCCACGGTTTACCGGTGGAGGATCCCTTAGACCACTTGGATCAATTCGATCGAATTTGTGGAATGGTCAAGATCAACGGAATTTCCGAGGATGGGTTCAAGCTTCGATTATTTCCATTCTCTCTTGGAGACAAAGCCCACCAATGGGAGAAGAACCTACCTCAAAGATCCATCACTTCTTGGGATCAATGTAAGAAAGCCTTTCTAGCCAAGTTCTTCTCTTCTACAAGAACGTCAAGGTTGAGAAACGAGATCTCGAGCTTCACTCAAAAAGGGAATGAGAGCTTTTGTGAAGCGTGGGAACGATTCAAAGGCTACACAATGCAATGCCCACACCATGGCTTCTCCGAAGAATCGCTCTTAAGCACTCTATACCGAGGAGTTTTCCCCAAGTTTAGGATGCTCCTTGATACCGCAAGCAATGGCAACTTCTTGGGAAAAGAAGTTGATGATGGGTTGGAGCTTGTTGAGAATCTTGCCCAAAGCAATGAGAATTATGGTGAGGATTATGATATAGCTTTGAGAGGAAGTGGAGAATATGAGGACCGAACAAGAAGGGAGATGAAAGCCCTAAATGAGAAGTTAGACAAGGTCTTGGAAGCCACACAAAGGCGAGTGAACTATGTAAGGGATTGCAAAGGTTACCAAGAGGAAGTTCACTTTGTAGGAAACCAAGGCGGTTACAACAAAGACTTCAACTCCAACTTCCCGCAACAAGGGTTTGTTCCTCGAAACCAATTCCAAGGAAACCAAGGTGGTTACCCAAACAAACCATCTTTTGCACTTCAACTTCAACAAGAGCAAGGAAGCAACTCGACACAACAAGATGTCGAAATGAAGGGTATGCTTCAACAACTCTTGACGGGCCAAGCTCATGGAGCAAATGAGTTGAATAAGAAGATGGCCGAGATTCACACTAAGGTGGATTGCTCATACAACGATCTCAACGCAAAATTTGAAGATCTATCCTCTAGAATCAAACACCTGGATCAACAACGCACTCAAGGAGATTCCGATTCTAGTAGACCCATGGAGAAACTAAAGGGCAAAATCGATGCAAACCCAATGGAGTATTGCAATGTTATCCTCTCAAGTGACGAGATCGAAGAAGCTATACGAGAGATCAAGAGAGTTCTCCATGAATCCAAAGATGAAGTCGTAGTGGTTGCTAGCAACGAAGTAGTTGAGAAAAGAGATGTGGAGGCCAAGACAGTTGTGAGAAAAGAGACTTCTTGCATTGAACCTCCTCCACATGAGCCCAAATCGATTCCCAAGCTTGGAAATCCGGGTAAATTTGTCATCTCTTGCTCCCTTGGTGATTTGAATGTTGATGACGCCATGTGTGATTCGGGATCAAGCGTGAATGTGATGTCACTTGAATTGGTAAAGAGTCTTGGAATCAAGAGCATGAAGCACCACCCATCACACATCACTTTTGGAGATTCTTCTTCTAAGCAACCACTTGGCATTGTTGAAGATTATCCTCTCAAGATCGGAAATTGTCTCATTCCAACCGACTTCATAGTTATGAAGATGAAGCAAACCAGCAAACTCCCGCTCCTCCTTGGAACTCCATTCCTCAATACCACCGGTGCAAGCATGGACTTCCAAAACAAGAAGGTCGTTCTCAAGAACGTGAATGACAAAGTCTTCTATTCCATGAAGCCCTCTTCCACTAAGCTTTGTGGCACCATTGTTTGTAAGGATGATGAAGCGGAAGTTAAAAAGGTTGAGTATGTGGGAAGTTGTGAGAAGATGAATTTGGTTTCACCCCCAAAAGCTTGTAAAAAGAAGAAAGATTCTCATGAAGAGAAAGCTTTGGGTTATGGTAATGTTGAAGAAGCCTTAGCGCTGGATGGTGTTTGCTTGGAATATCTTTTCCATACCGCTATGGAAAATGAGGTTGAGAGTATAAAGGTTCAAAAGAAGGGTAAGGACACTAAGGCCAAAAAGAAGAAACCCAATGATACCCACCCTCCCACCCTTGTCAAAGGCATGACGAGCAAGCCTAATGCGGTTAGATCATTTTCTCCCAAACTCACCACTATGACCTTGACACCGTGGAGATATGAAGATGGTGTGGTTGAGTACAAGATCAAGTGTAAGGGAAGGTCAAAACCTTTTGCCATGGTTAGAGCAATCATCACACCCGAGCTCAAAGAAAAAGGTCCAACGGGAATTCAAGAGATCATGAGCAAGGTTCTCACACTCAAGCTCGAAGACCCGCCATGGAGTTCCACTACTCCTTCTCTCCAAGCCTAAAACGGTTTGAAACGTCAAGCGTAGCGACGTAAAACAAGCGCTCTTGGGAGGCATTCCCATGACTATCTTTGTATATATTTTCGTTCTTTCTTGTTCCTTTTGATGTTTTTTGTTTGATGTTTATAGTTTTCTTGGGTCCAAGGTCGTGGTACTTAACGCATGAATGGGTAGAGCTACAGCACGTCACACTCCTCTCCAATCCAAAGGTATGATCCAAACTCCATTTCATTGTACATACTTTTGCATATTTTTACCTTCTCTTTGATTTGTGTTGCACCGAGACGTTGCAATTCAAGTTCGGGGGAAGAATTTGTGTCTTTTGATATTGTGTTTTGTGATCTTATTTTTCTTTTTGCATATTTGAGTCTCATTCATTCATATAAGTGCATATAAAAACCATTAAAAAAAAAAATATTTAGTTGCATTTTGCATGTTTAAGATTGAGTCTAGATGCATATAGGTTTGCATTCACTTGCATTGGGAGAATTATCCATGTAGAATATAAACTTAAGAGCTTGAATTAATGCCCTTGTTAGGAGTTCTTTGATGCATTTGAGCGATCACGAAGTTAAGGATGATCCATGCTTTGATCTTGCGGTTTGAATGTTTTTGTCTTGGTTGAAGCATGCTTTGAATTGAATCTAACTCTATCTACATGAACTCTAATCTTGACTCATAATTATCATGTTTATGTATTGAAAAGTGAATTCATGGATACCTTATACATATTTGAGCTATCTTAGCCCTTTTCACCACTCTCTTGTTAGCTCAAATAGCCGTTTCCCATTTTTGGAACGGTTAACCACACCCTTAACTATACTTTTCCTTCAAGCCTTCATTTCTTGTGTGTGTCGTGAGGCCTAATTTTGAATGAACTTAGCAAAAAGTGTTGAGTTTGGAACGACAAGGAGTTGATAGATAGGTTGGTGATTTGGGTGTTGATGTAAAGAAAAGAAAGTGTGGAGAAAGGAAAAGATTGAGAAAAAAGATAGGGGAAAGTAAAAAGTTTGGATTGGTTGGCATGAAAATGTGGAATAGCTCTAGGGGTTGAAAGTATAAGTCTCTATGTGTGTAGAAGAAAGAAAGAGCCAAAAGAAAAAAAATTATATATGGCTAAGGCATCTAAATGATGATTGAGAGACTAGTTATGAAAGTGAAAAAGAGCTAAAAGAAAAAGATGAAGAGCCAATCCATTTGTTGAAAGAGAAGAAGAAAAGAAATGTGGTCTAAGAAGGCAAAATGCCTTGTGATATGGGTAGTTTATAATGGATCTTGATGAGTTTAGAAATAGGAGTGGAGTTCATATTGGGGCATTGGGTAGACGGATGTCATCCTTGTACGCATCAATTGTTCTTTACTCTTAGCATTTTGCCAAAGTTCATTCTTTCGTGAGAGATCCCATTGCATTGGAATACCCACATGATTGAGATTATTTTCATCTCAAAACCTTTTTCCTAAGCCAAATGAGTTCACTTGATTTTTATTAAGCATGATTCACCATTGTACTTAATGAATGTTAAAGAGTTAGAAGATATGATTACTTGTAGATGCTAAGGCTTAGACCAAATTCGTGTAGCAACGAGTATGGCTAAATCTTTTGAAGTAGAGGTTGTTTGTGCATCACATAACTACTACCAAGGGCATTGAATTGAATTCTTTTGTTAATATTCTCGGATATGATATCCCGCATTCCAACCTCTTCTTCGATTTGTTCTTGTTTGTTTGCTTGCGGACAAGCAAAAGGCAAGTTCGGGGGAGTTGATAGTTACATAATTTAGCCCATTTTAGCATACATTTTAGTTAGCATTTTGTGACTTATTGCATTCATTTCATTGTTTTTGGTATAGTTTGCATCCATTTTAGAGTTAGTGAGTCTTAGGTTAGTTCTTGCATATGTTTGTGTGCTATGGAGTCTTTTAGGTACCATTTGGAGCTTATGGAAGCATTTTGGAGCTTGGAGGAAGATCATGGGGCAAAATAAACCTGTTTGGAGCAAGAGCTATGCCCAAATATCAAGGAAAATGCAGAGGCCATCCGACGTGCTCTAAAGATCGGCTCAGACAAAGATCTTTAACTCCGATTTAGCTTCGAGAATCTTCATCAAAGTCGTAGATAATCGAGATACCTTTCTAATGGAGGTGGTTTCAAGTCATTCGGAGCAGCCGTTCAAAAGATACGACATATTTAGTGAGCACAGGTCCGTCTGGCATCGATTTGGACTAATGGCAGAAGTCCATCGGTGTGCATCCGACCGATACACCCGACCGATGGAAGTTCTGGAAATCCGACGGATCATATCGGTGCGTTGTATCGGTTTCAGGAGACCGATGGAAGCTCACACCAAGAAGACCATCGGCAGCCTCCCACCGATACACCCGACCGATGCGAAGTTCTGGAAATCCGAGGGTTCCATCGGTGCGATGTATCGGTTGCAGGAGACCGATGTGATTCCTGCGACCCACTTTGCTATTTAGGCCAAAAAACTTGTTATTTGTGAGATATCTCATTTTTAACTTGTAAAAACACTCTTCTTAGAGAGAGTTTGGAGATTTTAAGAGATTTTTAGTGTTTTTATGAAAGTTCTTGTTTCTTTTCATCTATCTATCTATTTCTAATCATCTAACCATGAATCTAAACACCTCCTACATAGGATTTGTTGAGATTATCATGGTTTGTGAGTAGTTTCTTTAGAACTTTGGGTATGGTAGATTAAGATGTTTTCTTGCTAAATCATGATGCTTAGGACTTAGTTTATGAAGAATCCTTACTTGTTAGGTGTGATTAATGCTAGATTAGCCTTGACAAAGTTGATTTAGAACTTAAGGAATTTCATGCCCGGAAGGTGTTCGATGAAATTCCTCAACCAAACTTAGCAAGTGTTTTACATTCCTAGCCTATGGAAATGGATGTCTAGGGTGTTTAATGGTTATTTAGACTTGAGATTAATGCTTGTTGATCATTTAATTGCAAATGGAAGTTTGTTCTCAATTAAGTGATTAGTGAAGTGATTATTTTCATGGAAGTGGATTAGTCTAAATTAGTGATCTAAGGCCTAAGGATTAGCATTGTTTGAGTATCATGGTTTAGCTAGAGAATGTCCAAGTCGATTACCATTACCCGAAGTTCGTTTGCTTATTCTTGTTTAAATCGTTTTCGTTACGTTTTAGTGCAAAACTTGTTAGTCTTTTAATTACATTTGTTATATGCTGGGTTGTTTATTATCATGTCTTTAAATTGATTAGGATCATTAGAAAACTTTTATTCGATTAGCTTAGATTAAGAAGTGTCTCGCATTCTCTGTGTGTTGTTCTCGTGCCTCCTTGTGGATTCGATCCCTAAGTGCTACAATGACATACCATTAGATTGTGGTATTGTGCACAATGGGTTAATTGTGCGAACCGTAAAAAGTTCATTATCAAATGGTAATCAACTACCATCACACACTACAAGAAAACATGTCTATTACAACGGACAGAATCGATGTAAAATAGGCTTTAAGACGGATTAGCGACGATTAACAAATCATCGTAAACTGATCGTCGTAACTCGAGAATCGTCGTAAATTCGTCGTAAAAACTGGGACGAATACGAATGGTCGTAAATTATTCGATGTAAAATCGATATAATTTTACTTCGACTTTACATCGAATAATATAATTTTTGTATTGTGAAATGAATTCGATGTAAAATGAATTCGATGTAAATCCTAGATCGATGTAATTTTGATGTTATGTATAAATTATATAACTAATAAAATTATAATTATAAACTAATAATTCATAAAATTATAAATTATAAGTTAATAATTAATAAAATTATAATTATAAAATTTATAAATACATTCAAAATATAAAATAAAATTCGAAATACAAATAATAAAAATACAATTTGAAATACTAATTATCTAGGTTGATATCAAAGTTCCTAAAAATCTCCGTGTCCGTAGCTATCGCGGTTCTCCACTCCATTCCGCCTGCTGAGGTGCATCTGACATAAAAAAAATTATATTAAATTAAAAACTAAATTAACGAATTTAACAAATTATGACGTCTATTCCAATACTAAAATTTGCATTCCAATAATCCTAAACTATAATTTCCAATCCTAATTTTTAATCCTATCTAATTTAATTGAAAAAAAAATTACCTTCTAGAGAGATGTTGGAGCTTTGAGAGGGAGAGATTGTGAGAGAATGAGGTTGAAGGAAGAAATCTGGGCTCGTATATATAGAGTTGTGATCGTCGTAATTTCGATGGTAAATTACATCGGAATTACGACGGATTCGATGTAAATCCGTCGTAAAATTTTAACCGAAAATTCAACCAATGTGAATTTTTCCACACGCGGCAAATTTAATTTTTTTGATAACGACGATTTTACGACGGAATCGATGTAAATTCGATGTAAAATTTACATCGAATTTACAATGAAATATTAAAAAAATATGAAATTTCACAAACGCCGCAAATTTAATTTTTTGATTACGACGATTTTATGACGGATTCGATGTAAATTCGATGTAAATTTTACATCGAATCCGTAATCCATACTAATTTAGGGTATAAGGTTTAGGGTTTACGATGATTATAAGGTTGATTATAAGCTCTATAAGATTGGTTTTTCATCGTTTATATTGTTTTAACTAAGTTCTACTCATTGTATACAAAAATTTGAGTTTTCACAAAAATCAATAACATTATATACTTCATGCTTGTTATGAATATACTTATAAGAACAAAACTTATACATTATTATGCAAGATAGAGAAGTTTTCCAGAAATCAGATTCAATCGTTGTTATTGAATTTGTTGTTTACAAAGAAAAGTCTTGGATGCACACATATACTTCGTTGATACATTTAAATATTGTAATTTAGGGTATAGGGTATATATATTTTTACATCGAAATACTAAAAAATGATATTCGATGTAATTTTGATGTAATTTTACATCGAATTTACATCGAATCCATCGTAAAATCGTCGTAATCAAAAATTAAACTTGCCGCGTGTGGGAAATTCATATTTTTTAGTATTTCGTTGTAAATTCGATGTAATTTTACATCGAATTTACAACGAATTCGTCGTAATATCGTTGTAATCAAATAATTCTATACCCTATACCCTAAATTACAATACACAATATTTAAATGTATCAACGAAGTATATTTGTGCTTCCAAGACTTCTCTTAGTAAACAACAAATTCAATAACGACGATTGAATCTATTTTCTGGGAAACTTCCTTATCTTACATAATAATGTATAAGCTTTGTTCTTATAAGTATATCCATAACATGCATGAAGTATATAATGTTATTGATTTTTGTGAAAACTCAAATTTTTGTATGCAATGAGTAGAACTTAGTTAAAACAATATAAACGATGAAAAACCAATCTTATAGAACTTCTAATCAACCCTATAATCATTGTAAGCCCTAAACCATATACCCTAAATTAGTATGGATTATGGATTCGATGTAAATTTGATGTAAAATTAACAACGAGTTTACAATGAAATACAAAAAGATGATATTCGATATAATTCCGATGTAATTTTACATCGAATTTTTATATCGTTGTAATGTCGTCGTAAAAGCGTCCTTATATTACGACGATTTTACGACGACAACAATTTACGACGACAACAATTTATGACGACTTTACATCGAAAATATTTTTCGTTGTAAAGTCGATGCAAATTCGTTGGTACTTTACATCGAATTATTTCCGTCGTAAAATTTCGTTGGAATGAGGCCGTTTTCTTGTAGTGACATGTGGATCAGCAAAGACGTTTCCAGCATAAACTCTCTACAGAAAAATTCAAAGCTATTAACTAATTCCACAAGAATCAATGTCCCATTCTTCTCCCTCATCAGATCTTTCAGAACCAAGCTATTGTTCTTCATTTACAACCACAAAACATGGATAACAAGTTTAAACTCATGATGTAACAACTTCTAGATCATCAAGTGATTGACAACATCTATGCAGATCTTGGTGGAAAATTTGAGACTCTCTCGACTCGTTTTAAGAATATGGAGGTTCCAACTGCTTAGGATATAAAGACTATTGAGAGGCAAGTGCAACAGATCGCGTAAAGGCAGATGAGACACGCACAAGACATCCATTACAACCCAAAGGACATCAAAAATATTAGTTTCAGTATGAACAACATGTATTAACTATGAGAGAGAAGAATTAAAATGTATATTCTCATAGATTAGTGTAAAGTATGTACATATGTTTCCTTATATACAACATAGAGAAAGCTAGAATTAATCTAACTAACCATATGCTAATATATACATTAATACACCCCCTCAAGCTGAATCGCCTGTAGGAACAAAGAGGCTTGAAACTGACATGCGACTAAGTAAAGAATGGAAAGGACCTGGATGTAGTAGTTTCGTCAATATGTCCGCTAACTGGTTCGATGTAGAAACATGAAGCACTTTTAAGAAACCATTCTTCACTTGATTTTTTTTGTTGTATGGCAGTCTATTTCCACATGGTTAGTCCTCTCATGGAAAACGAGGTTATTAGCAATGTGCATTGCCGATTTATTATCACAAAACAGCTTTGTTTGAGAAGTAACTGAGACATGTAGATCCTTCAGCAACTGGTATAGCCAAATAAGATCACCAGTAGCCACAACCATGCTCCGATATTCGGCCTCTGTGCTGCTTCTACTAAATGTTTCATGTTTCTTGGACTTACATGTAATCAAAGAGGTTCCAAGAAAAAGACAAGAACCAGTGACTGACCTCCTAGTATCTAGGTAGGCTGCCCAATCAACATCAGCAAAACTATTCAAACAAAGCTCAGTTGATGCAAAGTAGAAGAGGTCTTATCCTGGATTGGTCTTGAGATACTTCAATATCTGATGAGCAGTCTGGAGATGAACATCTTTGGGACACGAGAGAAACTGACTCAATTTATGCACTGCAAAAGTGATGTCAGGCCTAGTGATGCAGAGATATAAGAGCCGGCCTATGAGTTCTCTGTAAGGCTTAGCATCTGAATGAAGAGTCCTTGTGTCTTTTCTGAGAGAAACTTTAGAATCTATCGGAACAGATTTTGGTTTACATCCCAATAAACCAGAATCCTCAAGCAAATCCAAGCAATATTTCCTTTGAGAAACTGAAATACCATCAGAGTTCCTAGCAATTTCAAGACCAAGAAAGAATCTAGCTGGTCCGAGATCTTTGGTTTTGAATTTCTTGGCTAGTGTTGACTTAACCGAGATGACATCATCATCATTGTTACTAACAATGAGAATATCATCTACATAGATGAGGAGAGCTATGAAAGATGTACCTCAGATCTTGACAAAGAGAGTGTTGTCAGCATGGGATTGAATAAAACCATCATCTGTCAAGGCTTTGGAGAGACACTTGTACCACTGTCTAGATGTTTGTTCTATGAAATAGAACAAATCCAAAGAAATAATGCGCCAGAAAAGAATCAATCGGAAACAAACAAAGGTCAATAAGAAGAAAAGAATGAGACGACAACCAATGAAATCGCCGTTTGAAAAAAAACAAAAAATGTTTGAAAGATATTCGCAAGAACGAGAAGGATAATGTCCTGTCTCGAAGCACTCATCGGAAGAAATCGAAGGTCATGGATGATGAAAATCGAAGATCGAAGCTTAAGATGAATCGAAGATGAATCATAGAGGATGTCTCCATGGCAGCTGAAAATTTTGTTACGCAGAAGTAAGAGAGAGAAAATGTTCTGATACCATATTAACTATGAGAGAGAAGATGAAGTAAAATGTATATTCTCTTAGATTACTGTAAAGTATGTACATATGTTTCCTTAAATACAACATAGAGAAAGCTAGAATTAATCTAACTAACCATATGCTAATATATAAACTAATAACATGTATGATTATTTCGATTGGTAGATTCCGTCATCATACGTGAATCTTTTTAACCTATCTACCCGTGTCAACACACTCGATATCCAAGCTGCTCAAGTTGACATAGCTATTGGATGAATTGGTAGCCTTCAAGGAAAATTTAAGAAAAAATCTGCAGTAGATTTTAGAAGGTTAAACGCAAAATGGCAAGCCATCTGTGACATGAGTTCCAAGGCTAGCGGAATACACAATAGCTACTATGTCTTCTTTCATAGCATTACATCATCTCTATTGGTTTAAAATTCCATTTGGGTATCTCAATAATAAAATATCAATATTTTAATAAAATGTATTTATATAATAATCTAAAAACAAAAAATAAACCAATGAAAAATAGAGAAATATATGTGAAAGATCTCCATAATTTATGTATTATTTATGAATGAATTCTTTACAAAGGGAGGCTATTCATATATATTGATTAATTTAAACCCTAAACTATACAAACAATAAATCCAATAGGGTTTAGATTAATCAATATTGGGCTTATTGTTTTCCAACTTCTAGACCAATAAAATACTTCAGTTTTCCAAGATCTTTCATATGAAAACAACCACACAAATAATCTTTAAACTCATGAATGACTTGCGGTGAACTCCCTGTTAGCACAAGATTATCCACATACATCAACATATGTAGTTCCACGTCGCCCTTAATCATGGAAAATAGAAAATAATCTCCTCCACACTGCACAAAACTATAGTCCAAAAGTGCATTTGCAAGCTTAGCATACCAACACCTTGGCGCCTGTTTCAAACCATACAACGACTTGTGCAATCTACAAACCATTCCTTTTTCAGGTGAAGTGAAACTTGGAGATAACCGCATGTAAACTTCCTCGTCCAAATCACCATGTAAGAGTGCATTATGAACATCCTTCTGATGTAAATCCCAATTCTTCCCAGCCACAATTTTTAAAAATAATCGAATCGTAGTAATCTTCACCACCGGGGAAAACGTCTCAAAGTAATCAATACCTTCTTCTTGCCGATTTTCACATGCCACAAGCCGTGCCTTACATCTCTTAACTGTGCCATCCGCCTTATACTTAATTGTATAAACACATTTACACCCAATTACATTCTTCCGTTTTGGCAATGGCACTACTGAAAACGTTCCATTCCTCTCAAGAGCTTCAATCTCTAAGCCCATCGCCTTTCTGTATTTTTAATACTCCATTGCTTCTGAAAAGCTTCGTGGCACAATTTTTTCAGTTATATTTGCCAAGAACGCCCTATGCTGTGGTGAAAATATGTCACAAGAAACAAAAGTTTCAATGCTATAGACATTCATCTGCACTGTGTTAAGCATAAATCTACGTAAGCTAACAATTTTTTCTTTCTTTCTCATCCCTCGGCCTAACACCTCATGTGTTGTAGGTTCGGTCACATTCTATGTGACATGTTATATGACTCCAACTGTGTCACCTTCTCTCAATTGCTTAATTTCGTGTTGTTTTTCTTCTTCTATGACATCATCTGGCACTTGCACACCTGCAATCTGTGCTAAACTGTCCTCCTATGTGACAACATCTATCACTTGCACACCTGCAGTCTGTGTGCAAAATGCTTTTGTGACAGCATCTGTCACTTGGACACCTGCAATCTGTGTGCAAACTGCTTCACCTTCATCTGCATCTACGTCATCTCCATCTGAGTCTGCACAATCATCAGTCTGTATTACTGCACCTGCACCTTCATCTACGATAGAAATCGGACAATCCCTTTCATGTATTTCTTCATTCCCAAATTCAGCAACATCAACAGTCTCAATGTTTCCGGATTAGACATGTTCCCTCCCTTTGATTTCTTTTGCTCCAAATAAGGAAATCGTTCCTCCACAAATATGACATCCCGAGACACAAAAAGTTCATTTATGTCCAAATCAAACAAAGTCCATCCCTTCTTTGCATACAGATATCACAAGAAAACATACCTCCGACTTATACTAGCAAATTTGTATCCATGTCATTTTTGATTATGTGTATACACAAGACACCCAAACATCTTAATTCCATTATAATTGGGAACCTAGCCAAATATGATTTTGTGAGGGCTTTTCCCTTTGTGTAATTCACACGGCGTCACATATATTAATCAAGTGTGCATCACCCAACACACATTAACCCCAAAATTATATCAGTAAATGTGCTTGAAACATTAAAGCCCGAGCAACATTCAGTATGTGACGGTGCTTCCTCTCGACTCTCCCATTCTGTTACGGTGTGCCAACACACGATGTTTGATGAACTATCCCCTTCTCAAAAAAATAATTCTTCATTCTCATGAATTATGTACCATTATCACTTTTGACAACACGAACTACCTTGTCAAATTGACGAGACACAAGTGCCATAAAATTTTCGAGTGTTTTATACCCACTCCGATTGGAATATCAAAACAAAAATTATGCAAGAGACATCATGTCTTAGTAAATAACACAATGAAATTCATCTCATCAACCACATGTGACACATAGATGAGATTGCATTTAAGCTCCTCAACAAAGAAACATGTTTCAACATCAACTTCTATGTCAATACCACACTTCCTTCACGATCAGCAATCACAGTCTTCCCATTAGGCAGCCCAACCAAACAAAGTGCTACTCGATGCACATCAACCAAAACATTCAACGTGCTGGTCATATGATGTGATGCACCACTATCAACTATCTACTCTTCTGTATACTCTTTATTGCTTACACTATTACCAGATTCTATTTTTGCTTCAAGCATTCGCACAAGCCTTTCCATCTGATCCTTCGCAAGCCCCGTCATGGCTCGTCTATCAACCTGCAATACTTCTTTGTGTGACACACTATTGTGCAACTGCAACTCCTGTATGTGATGCACCTATTTTTGCTTCAAGCATTGCAAAACTTTTTCCCACTGATCCTTCGTCAGCGTTCTCTTGGCTTCTCTATCAGCCTGTAATACTTCTCTTTGTGACACACTATTCGTCTGTGCAACCACATAATTCCCATAGCTTATATTATCGTAACCCTGATTTATCTGAGATCTCTGATTATCTTTCCCAACTCCTCTGTTTTCTCTATACTTTTCTAGCCACCAATCGGGATATCCATATATCTTAAAGCATGATCGAACATCATGTCCATACTCTAAACAATAAGAACACACCGTACCTTGATTCGTAAATCCAATTGCTTTCTTCGTCTCGATTTAAATACCTAATCTCGTTTCTACTACAATCTATAGAATTGACACGATCCACTCGTTCAATTACATTATCTGGGTCGTCCTTCACAGACAGAGCGTAAGAAGACACAACGCTGTTTGCTAACGTGTCTGCCCTCTTGCTCTCCACCCTCATAAATTTGTCACCATCAGGTTCAATCACCATAGCTCTTATAGGGAGAAATGCTAATTCCTGCATGAACATAGACCAATGGTACCGATTAGTGCCTGAACAATTGATATATGCTAAATCATACCCATACTTTAAAAAATTTGAATATCCATACACACACTTTTTTTTTTTTTTTGGGCCGAAACATGCATTAACCCGAATCCCGTCTGTCAACCCCGTTAAACCGCTAACGAAGATGAGTCAGCTGTCACGGTGGAATCCATGTTGGAATGGTAGAACAATACGACGTCGTTTTGAGTGAAAAAACAAATAGTCAGCCCATGGAATCGAACCGTGGGCACACTTCCCATTTTCTGAATTACGAAACCGCTAGACCAGATGCATTTATTGCGACAAGTCACACTAACAAATCTTAAGTAGAGTTGAAAACATTAAAAAAAAAAAAAAAAAAACTAAATACATTAAAGTCTTATTCTTCGTGGAGTCGAGGTGAGACAGGAAATTTGGGGAAGAACACATGTCGATCTTGTTACTGAAAAACTTGAGCTTCTTCAACCTCACAAGCCCTCCATTCGATTTCAGAATCGAATTGAACAAGTTTCTAAACAAGTAGAGACTTTTCACCGAATCATCCACATTATCCATAAGGGAAAGCTCCAGATTTTGACCAGAAATATCAACCACCGAATCATCCTCTAAACTTATAACGCTACTAATGGTAGAATCACTCTCGTGACCTCCATCAATGTCCGCATCCTCGATTAAATTATCAGGCTCTTTGTTCTTCACTTCCATTTCACCGAGTCTAATAGCTTCCGTTGAAGTACCACGCGAACCAGAGATCCCCATTGGATCTCGTCGCAGCAATTAGGGACGCTGGAGAACCGAAATCGGAGAAATTCAAAGTTAGAAAGTGAAAACTAGGTTAAATTCGCGAAAGTTCACGGAGAAAGAGAAGATCTTTGAGGTGAGGGCGAGAATCAAAGTTTAATTAGGAAGCCCGAGAAGAGGAATCGAGGCCAGAGGCGATGAAGAGATGGGGAGATGGAGAAAGAGGGAGGCGCTCGAAACCATCGAAGGAGAGCCCATCAAAGTTAGTGTGACTTATCCCTATAAATGGGAAGTGTGCCCACAGTTCGATTCTATGGGCTGACATTTTTTGTTTTTTCACTCAAAACAACGTCGTATTGTTCTACCATTCCAACATGGATTCCATCGTGGCAGCTGACTCATCTCCGTTAACGATTTAACGGGGGTTGACTGACGGGATTCAGGTCAATATATGTTTCAGCCAAAAAAAGAAAGTATGTGTATGGATATTCAAATTTTTAAAAGTATGAGTATGATTTAGCACATATCAATTGTTCGGGCACTAATCGGTACCATTGGTCTATGTTCAGGCAGTAATTAGCCTTTCTCCCTAGCTCTGATACCATGAAAGATCCAGAATTTCAGTATTATTTATGAATGAATTCTTTACAAAAAAGGCTACTCCGATTAATCTAAGCCCTAAGCTATACAAACAATAAGCCCAATAGGCTAAATCATAATATTACCCAATAGCCTGGTTGTTTCTCTTGAGATACTCGTTTAAGATAACAATTTACTTCATTTGGCGAGAGAGGAATGGTAGAAGACATGGAGATCCCGCCATTCACTATATTCAACTTACTAGGCATATAGACAAACAAATCCGCTATAGATTGTCATCGATTCGAGGCATGGGTGATGCTAGATACGACAAATGGATAAAACTTTGGTTTGCTACTCGATGAAAACTTTACACTCTCCTATCTAGTTTAAAATAGCTTTGGTAACTTTCAAAACTTGATGTATTCGTTGTAAAAATAGTTTTTTTGATTGAATAAAATTTTACATTCAATTAAAAAAATATATAAAAAATAGACAAGTGTCAAATGGAGTTCTCATTTGAGATGTAATGAGAGAACTAATGAGAACTATTCTCACTTCTCTCTCCTACTTTTTTCATTATTTTTAATGTTGAAATATTACTTAAGAACCATTTGATGGATATGCTCTTAGGACTCGACTACATAAGTCATTTCCACTGCTATATTTGAATCGAGAACCAAGTGACGTTAGTTTAACTGTAAAAGTATCAAAGACAAAGTTTAGAGGTCAAAAGATTGAGTGACATTTGAGACATGACTATATAAAATGTTCTGGTCCCGAGCATGGAGATGTACGAACCTTCTAGTAATTCCAATATATATATGATTAAAACTTAAACATGTGGAAACTATGGAAGTTGGGTTGTATAGTTATTTTCATAACCCGGTTTTGATATATATCGATTCATATATATATATATATATATATATATATATATATAATATTATTTAAGAAGATATTTTTGAAAATAAAATTTGTTTTGTAAATTATTACATGAAATGCCATTACAAATAACAAAGAATAATTGAAATAGAAAATGATATAATTGTCTTTTACAATTAGTTATAAAAATATGAAAAATATTTATTTTACCTTAAAGATGTTATTTACTATATATTTTAAAATAATAATCAATCCATATATATTCAAAGAAAAAATATATTCAAAATCTTAATATATTTTTTACTATATGTTATTATATTTTATTTTAATTTATATCAAAATAAAAATTGAAAAATATTTTACTAATTTTATAAAAAATTAGACACAAGAAAATTGATTTTTTTTAAGAGTTCGTGAACTAACCACAAAACTAGAGTCATTAAACGGTGCATGATAGAGTTATGTTTTCAAGATTATAAATTTTACGGGTTAGTCCGAATAATATTTTAGTGCACTACAAAACGGATTTAATAGATAAATTATTCCGTTTGACAACTCTATCTATAATCATGAGTTAACATATTATAAAATTCAAATATAAGTAATTTTTCTTAAATTGTAAAACAATTTTTTTTAAAAAAATTACTCCGCGCTAATTATAACACATGTTAAATCCTAATATATATACATATTTTCTCCGACATTTTTTATATTATTTTTTCCGTTTCATAGAAAATATCCTTTGGACATATTTTACATAAACTAAAACTATTCTAAGAAAAAAAATAAACTAAAAAACTCTTAATTATATAAATATGTTCTTCTATAATATATTATTAGTAATTAGATGACGATGACTTAAATCCAAACAAAGTAAATTTTGGGTGAATGGTTAGATATAATTTTATTTTATATTGAAAATGTAAAACTACATTTTTCTTGAAACCAAAAAGGAACTCTAAAACTATGTTTTTTTGTGAAACGGAAAAAATTGTTGCACTAGTTTTTTTTGTTTTTTTATGATTAGTAAAGGTTTTAACTTTTAAGAACTCTTGGGATCTTTTGCATTCATATATTTGATTGAGAAATGTTTATTTGAGAAATAGATACAATCACCAAAAATTTTGATTGAGAAAAAATTGAATTCAACAACGAGAAACTCATAAAAATTGTGATTGATCAAAAGTACATTCTTTTATCTACATTTTAAAATTTCAGGACCAAACAAAAAAAATCTACGTCAAAAGAGGAACCCTAATTGGATCAGGATCGCGATCGCCGCAATCGTAAATGGATCTAGCCAAAATCAACTGATCCTCTAAGTATCTCTGAAGCAAACCACTTCCTTCAATCCCATCATCTTCTATTTCCACTACGAATTCGCCGCATCCTCCGCATCCTTCCTCGCATCTCCGGAGCCGCAAATCATCTTCATCGGCGGAGGAAGGTGTCGATTTCAAGATTCGACAGCGGAGGCGGCTGAAGATCTCGACAGCACAGAGGAGAGGGATCGAAAGGCAGAGAAGAGGTAGAAGGATGGGCGAACAGAGTAGGAAGAAGAGGAAGCGACTCCACCGTGTAGGGAGGAAGGATGCGGCGGTTAGCATGACGTCAGCGGAAGGAGACGGCGGCGTTGATCATGGAGTTTAGTTCGTGTTTTGAGGGGGTCCCACAGGGAAGCTTTGGCACATGACTTGCTTTACCTTTGTTAATCCAAAGACTTTTTTTATTTTTATACATCCTGACTCTTGCCGACTTTATGTGACTTTTTTTTTTTGGTTGTCTCTTAGGTAATTAAAATTTCAATATTCTTTCATGACACTTTTTTTTTTAGATTTACAAAAATAACACATTTTGACATCCTAACTCATTAACCACTTTTTGTATGTTAAATGAATAAAATACATTTTCTCTTTCTCTTCCCTCTTCATCTCACACACTCTCACACATTCTCACACGCTTCTTCTTTTTAGTTTCTCATTTTTTCTTCTCTTTGATCTTATTCTTCTCTTCGAATTTTTTCTTCTTCTCTTTGAATCTCCTCTTCTTCTTAGTTTCTCCAATCAAAATTTGTCTATTTTTTCCTCTCTCTCACTCTCTCCATCAAGGAGTGTGTCTTTAATTTTAAATCATTTTTAGGTTTTTGAAAATATTTGAAATAAGTATTGGTACAAGCCTAAATTAGATTTTGCTCAGATATAACCAAGACAATGGTAAACAAAAGATGCCTTCAAAGTGTTCGACGAAATGCGTGAAAGAAACATGTGTGTCCATTTAGCAACAAACATATGTTCCACTTTCCGAAAGCAGCAAGCTTAAACGTAACTGCGGTTCTGGTGAGCCTTATTCGAGGTGGACATTCAGAGATGGACAAATGGGTGGTGGATGTTCAAAGATGGACGGAGGGGTGTGCACACTTTTATGTGGATAATGGACTTTTTATGTTGTGGTATCTCTTGTATCAACTATTGATCGATTGTTCTTTTAAACTTTCATGAATTATATGCATACCGTCCATTCTCATCTGAACATTTATTCTCCGACATGTGAACAAAAATAAGATGTTATTGAAAGTCATGTAGGATTAAATTCTTCTATTACCGCATTATAATGGATTGTTTTCCTTTCTTTCCATAGTGTTATAAGCAGTCTTAGGTGAACAAATATTTTGTAGATAGTTTTTGGTGTGTCACCATATCGTGGACATATGTTTTGGTGTTGATAAATAGAAGGAAAATTTCAATAATCTTAAAACAAAACGATCATATGCATCTTGATTCATGAAAATACACGGAGTCCATTTTTATACCTTGTCCATAATAATGTGTCCATAGAAACATGTCCATATGGCCAAAATTGCAACAATAAAAGTATTTTATCCTGCATAACCGTTCGTAACATCTTATTTTGTTTAAATCAAAAAAATCATCCATCTTATATTAAACATTTGTTTGATGCTAATGTTCAATACTAAATGGACACATATGTCTTATCCATGATAATTTGTTTTTGTATACATATACACTAATTGTTGTTTTTCATATCGTGTCCATGATAATTTGTCCATTGATATGCTTGGTTTTTACCGTTTTCTAACACATGTTTTGATGTTTCTTTTGAGTATTTTATCGAGTCAAAGTCCGTTTTTAGAGTCTTTTAGTCCTTTATTTAGTTATCTCAGGTAAAAAAACGTTTACGGAAGAAATTGGAGTTACGTGGGCAAAAACGCATGGAACAGTACAAAAAAAGTAAGAATCGATCGATGCAACACCATCAGAAGAACCAGAATCGATCGATGCACTTTCATCGATCGATGGAGCATGCCCAGAAGAACCAAAATCGATCGATGCACAAGTGGAGCCGTTCGATGCAACTCGCAGAGATGAACAAAAAGAATGACGGACGACTCGACGCACTGATAGCATCTCATATGGATTTCAGGGACCAGATCAGCGAGCTCCGACATAACCAAATAACTCTCCGGCCCGATAACGAGACACTCACTCCACTGCAGCGAAATTTGTTCCCCGACCTGCCTCCGAACCAAAGTACAGTAATCCGACCTCCATACCAAGGGTACATTGGGAACAGAATAACACAATCGATTACCGAGCAAGCTTCCCTAGATCAACAAATCAAAGACGTCAAAGCACATATTCGAGATATGCACTATAAGTTCCACTAAGTAACCAGCTCGACACCCGAGATCGATCGTGTGATCTAAGAAACTCAGAAAACTCCGTTTACACAACGGATTATCAACATCACAGTTCGGCGTTTGGAAAAGATAAAGATCACATCGTACGAAGGATATGCCGACCCTCGACACTTCATGACATCATTCAACATTATGATGAACCGCTTCCGATTCAACTGTGAAGAAGAAAAGGATGATGCGAAGTGCCAATTCTTTATGGAAAACTTCGGCGGAACCGCACTCGACTGGTTCTCACAATTCGAGGCTCACTCAAACAAATTGAACTGTTCGAAATCCGACCTGAACATATACATTATAGAAAAAGACTTATCCTAGAAAAGATGTTGAAGTTACATCTCATTAGAAGTTTTAAACTTTTTTTTATTTTTTGTTTCGGTAAGATTTCTCTATCTCTCAAATTTAGAGCTTTTTAGAGAAGTGGTTTAGTGAAAATAAAAAAGAAATAGAAGTGGGCTTGACTGGGCTTGTATTGGTTGTGTTTATTTCCCAACATCCGACCCAAAACTTAGCGCAACTAAAAGCCACATTTTTCAGACATAGCAGGCAAATAAATAACGTCAACTAAAATCGTCTGCCATCTGGCCCGTCTCGGAGTCGCACTCTGAAGGTATTAAAATCCACGCGCTTCCCTCTCGAGTGGGTTATATACCTAAATGGTAAAACAACATTATTAAAAAAAAACGAAACAAAAAGGAATAATGACGTTAAAGTCATGTCTCGGTTACGCGCTGACGCATCTCTCACCTTTTTATTTTGTAGGATGTTAATGGAGCTGGTCCGATCCGGTCCAAAATCGCATATATTTGAATTTGATGCAAAAAAAAAATTGAACCTATATTCTAAAGTTCGATCTGATCCGAACAAGATTATAGGATTATTTTGGGTTTTTTGAGCTTTTTACATGTCTAAATTGTATAAAAATATTATCTATAGATAATGATTTAAAAAATGATAATATTACATGGATCACGTAAACCAATTCAATCAAGTACGTGTAAATCTTGTTAGAAGTCAATTTTTATATTTGCTCAAAATATGCGTATTTAATGTAGACTTTGAAAAAAATAAAAGTTTTCGATTAATGAAAATTATATAGAAAATATTCTATTTTTTAAAAAGTTAAATTTTTATACAAAACCTATACCTAAATCATAATGTTTATTTCTAGATTTTTTTGGACCTGTCCGAATCCAACCGGGTTAAGAAAAAAAACCCACTAGTCTGAATGGACTCCGCCTTAAAGGCCTGATAATATTTGAGCTTATATTTTTTTTTAAGTTCGTGCCTAATAACTTTCAGGACTGGGTCGGATCGGACTTTGGGTTTTTAGCCCCTAATTGACAGCCCTACCTCTTTGGGTTCCGTACCATCTTAGTCAAGTGTTAGGAAAGTCTCTAAATCAGACGGTTAGGGTTGTTTATTAATTAATAGCCGCAATTTTTTTATTTACCAAAAATAATAAAAATAAATAGAAAAAATCAATCGAAGAACAATCTGCTCTGCTGTCGAATTAATTACAAAAAAAACAAAGCAAAAAAAAAACGTTTGTGTCGATTGAATCCAGAGAAAAGCCAAAGAGGGATTTTACTGACTGAGCTTGTCGCAGATGCAATCAACATCCGTCGGAAGCAGCGGCGGCGGAAGCAGCGGCGGAGGAGGAGGAGGAGGAGGGCATGTGAGTCGAAGTGGACTATCTCGGATCCGTTCAGCTCCGGCGACTTGGCTTGAAGCTTTACTTGAGGAAGATGAAGAAGAGTCTTTGAAACCTACTAATCTCGGTCTTACCGAGTTGCTCACTGGGAACTCGGCCGATTTACCTACGAGTCGTGGCTCGTTTGAGTTTCCGATTCCGGTTGAGCATGGATTGTACCAAGAAGGTGGGTTTCACCGACAAAACAGCACTCCGGCGGATTTTCTCAGTGGTTCTGATGGATTTATCCCAAGTTTTGGGATTCCGGCGAATTACGAATACTTATCGCCGAACATCGATGTTTCTCCGGGAAGTAAACGGTCTAGAGAAATGGAAGCACTCTTCTCCTCTCCTGAGTTTACTTCTCAGATGGTAAAAGATACTAATCATTTGGGTCAACCAAAATTAGGTTTTTTTTTGGTTTTTAACCAAAAGAGGAATGGATTTAACTGACTTAGAACTTATTTTAGTTTTGTCAAGTTGTTTGAAAATTGTAGTTAGAAATGTGACTAAGTTCTGGAGATGAGACATGTAAAGATTGAGAGGACCAGTCTTGTCTTAAAATTGACAACTTGCAGTTTACTGAACCAAGCTTATAGCAAGTTGCAGTTTTTATTTCCTTTTTTAGTTATTGTCTCTGTGGCTTTGATTTGAAATATTAAAGAATGCTCATATGGGTAGATAGATGTTGAGAAGAACATACTCACTGCACATACATCAGTCCACATGATTGCTCATTTCGATTTTGGTGGCTAATGCGTAAACATGTATTGATTCTCCACATCTCTTATGCACATGTTGTCAATTTTGAGTTAGTACATTGGATGATCCATCGGGAATACATGTGTAACCTATGAATTGTGTGATGTTGATTAAGGTTTCAGGCATAGTGTTAATTGGCTCGTTTCGTGTTTTTTCTTTTTCTTCTGTAAGTAGAAAGGAGAGCAAAGCAGCGGTCAAGTATCAGGCATGACGGATATGAATATGGATAACGTTATGGAGGACTCTGTTACTTTTAGGGTTCGTGCTAAACGTGGTTGTGCAACGCATCCTCGTAGCATTGCCGAGAGGGTAAAAAAATAAAATAAAATAAAATCAATTTTTACATACAATTTTGTGGAAGTTTAGTGATAAAGGTTCTATCTTTACCTTCAATTCGTGAAAGTTTAGTGATAAAGTTTTTATCTCTTTCAATTCAAGAAAGTTTATCGATAAAAAGATTCTATCTTACTTTAAATTCATGGAAGTTCAGTGATTTACTGTATGTTTCAGTGAACAGAGAATTGTTCTATTATTTATTTATTCTTACCTTTCATTTTGTAGGTACGAAGAACGCGAATAAGCGATCGAATAAGGAAGCTACAAGAACTCGTTCCTAACATGGATAAGGTAATATGTTTTTCATCGTAAATGGATTTCTGATGATCTTAGATGTTATACAATTATATTGATTACAAATATGAAAACATATATATATATATATATAAATTATTACGAGTCGTTAATAGGTTAGCCTTAATGGAGGCACATTATAATGTGTTGATGGTTCTCAGCTCAGTTAGTAAGTTATTACCAAACTGTGGTATAAGCTATTAAGATCTTGATATCGATTCGGATTGTTGTCCCCTTGATCATCAAATACCGCAGCTTATACAGAGTGTGAAGTATAAATTTGGTTTCCTTTCTATATATCATGAACAAACTGAGGAATTTTTTTGGGTTCTGGCATATATCTTAAATCTATCGCGGAAATAGAGATCTTGAATCTAGGCTCTGAGGATTTCGATTTACTTCTTGTCTTTGTTGCAGCAAACAAACACTGCAGACATGTTAGAAGAGGCTGTAGAATACGTGAAGGTTCTTCAAAGGCAGATCCAGGTATATATCTAAACATATATACATATGCACATAAACCTTTTAGAGGAACCCGGCAAATGAATTGGTTTGAATTATAAATGATTACTAAAACGGTAAACTAAAACAAGAATTCTTAATATTGAATATCCATTTATGAGTTTGTGTTATTTTGGTGCGGATAATTTAGGAGTTAACAGAAGAACAGAAGAGGTGCACATGCATACCTAAGGAAGAACAATGAGGTTTGCTCCTGAATTGTTTTATATTTGCTAAATGGTAATGATCTGATCGAAAAATTCGAAAGATGATCTTTAACCTTAAAAAAAAAAAGTATAGTATTTGATAAATGGATGTAGGTGTAAAATAAAAATTTTGTACAATAATGAAGAAAGTTAACAAGTTTATGAAAAAACATATATATATATTCTTTATAAAATTAGTGGAAATGACTTTGAGGATGTATTGGTGTAATTTATTTGGATTAATTTCGTATACTCTGGACATTTTCATGTTATTTGACGATATTAAAAATAATTTAGCAATGCTGTTGTTACTTGTAAAATTCAATAAAAACCCATATATTCTGAAAAAAAAAAAAATCCATAACCTTTATTTTTTTTTGCAAAAATACCTCTCAGCTGCCGAAAATGCATGTCAATCCCTTCACCTCCAATGTATCCGCAAAACAGCCCTTCCGATTGTTATATCGGTCACCGTTTTCAAAACGCTGCGTTTTGATTTTACTGTTTAATGATTTTATTTAAATTAATAAAATAAAAAATGTTGAAAAAATAAAAAGTTCTTCAGCTCCAAAACCAGATCGCTTAGAGCATCTCCAATGGGGGTTCTTAGAGGAAAGGTTCTTAAAATTTTATAATGACAAATAATGATAAATATTAGAGAGGTTCTTAACTTTGAAAAAAAAGGTTCTTAAAGTTCTTATTTAAGAACTTTTTTTGGGTTCTTAGAAAGAGGTTCTTAAAATTTATAATTAAAATATTGGTAAGAACCTCATGAGGGGTTCTACCATTGGAGATGGTCTTATGTCCAGCTTCTGTAGAGATGTGAAACACACTCCGATCGAAACCAGATCGCTTTTTCGTAATTACCCAACTCCAGATCATCATCGTCATCCCAAAATCTGGAAAATACGGCAGTTATGTCCTCTCGCATCCTCTGTCGGAGCAGACGATGATCGTCGGTGAGAGATGCTTGACGAAACGGAGGACAAGAGGGAGGTACTTGATTGTTCGGATGAGCCGTTTGTGTGGTCATCGTGGATTCAATTAAACAAGCCTTCAAGCTTATGATTGTGAAACATATGGTGATGATGCAGAGTTTGATTTCTGGGTTAATCAACTAAGAAGAATAAACAAAATTTAACTCACGAAGAAGGGTATTCGTTTATTTTCTTATTCTTTTTCCATTTTTGTTTTTTATTTAATTTAATAAAAATAACTAATTTTTTTGGGAAAAACATTAGAATGACACAAATAAATTGGTTAAGGACTAGATTAACATATATTTACTGGGAAAGAGAAAGTCTGTTTTAAGACCATTATACCCTTATTTATTCTTGTTAGAAAAAACGTTATTACGACACTGCCATTACAAAATTATTTCCACGTAAGCAAAAGTTTGAGTTATTTACAAAAATGCCACTGCGGTTTTTAGAATAAGTCTGCGGACCTTTGTTGCAGACTTAATAAATCGATAAGTCTGCACAGACTTGTTATGTAGACTTAATCTGCAGACTTGTTATGCAGACTTAATCTGCAGATTTATTTTTCAATGTTGCAGATTTATTAAGTCTGCGCACATCTGCAGACTTATTATGCGTGTTGCAGACTTTTCGACGCAGACTTGTTTTGATTGCAGACTTATTACGCAGATTTATTCCCTTTGTCGCAGAGTTATGTTCATTTGCAGACTTATAAAAAATCTGCAGCTTTATGTTGCAGACTTAAATGCTTTGTTGCAGACTTTTGAAAAATCTGCGACGAGAAGAATAAGTCTGCGACACTTGAAAGGTCTTATTGAAATAACATCGCTTGTCGCAGATTTATTTACAATGTCGCAGATTTAATGCTTAACGTCGCAGACTTATTTGTAAATTGCTTACGTAGCATTAAAAACTGCAGACTTATTAGACTGTGCTGCAGACTTATTTTCTGACTAGAATAACACTTTGTTTGTCGCAGACTTGTTATGTTATGCAGACTTATTGAATGCGTTGCAGACTTATTCAATGTGTTGGTCGTTGCAGACTTATCCAATGTGTTGCAGACTTATTCAATGTGTTGCAGACTTAATATGTCCCTTATAAGTAACAAATTTACGAAAAATGCCACTGCACCATTAGGGTTATGTACGGTGGCCGATCTCGTTCTCCATTGTCACCGATAATCTATCTCTGCCATTCTCAAATTTCAAAACTTTATCTAACTCCGCCGATCTCGCTGTCTGTCGTCGTCGCCACCCCGATCCCGTTGTCTATCGTCGCTGCCGATCTCGTTCTCCATCGTCGCCGCCGATCTCGTTCTCCATCGTCGCCGCCTATCACCGATAATGTTGCAAATTATATTGGTTTGGGGTAATTGGAGATTTGAGAAGAGTAGATGGATTTTTGTTGTCGATAGTAGTAGAGGTTCTCGAGTTCTTGGAACCAATGCTGCAACTTCGTTCGACGAATTCATTCAAATGGTGTACGAGGATTATGGAGTTGATAAGAATAAGTACGAAGTTGAATTGAGCTACATGTTTCCGAAGAAGATATTGGTCAAGTTACCAGTAGACACTCCTCCTGTCTTTGTTGGTAATACGAGACAGTTGCAAGGTTTCTTTGAACAATTCAAATCAGATACGATGCGGCTATGTGTATCAGATAAGGAGGTATCATTGGAGTTAAAGGATGCTCAAAAGCGTGACGATGGTGAAGAGAATCGTGCAAAAGGTAGACCATCGCTGAAGCGAGCAAAAATAGAAGTTGAATTTGTTGGTAATGCAAAAGAAGAAGGGGATGCTAGTTCTGGTGATGAGGATGAGGACGACGAGGACCAATACAGGTTTGATTGTTGCGACGATCCGGACGGTGCTAGTTCTGGTGATGAGGATTACTGTCTATATGGAAAGCTTCGTGAGGAGGAAGAGAAAGCAAGAGTGCCAGACAAAAAAGGGCAAAAAGGAATGATTACAGACTTGTTTTGGTCAGTTGTCGCAGACTTATTTTGTTTATTGCAGACTTGTTTTGGTCAGTTGTCGCAGACTTGTTTTGTTTATTGCAGACTTGTTTTGTTTTCTCGCAGACTTGTTTTGTTTTGTAGAGATTTGTTTTCCCTTCTCGCAGACTTATTGTTTTATGAATGTGACAAATGGAATACTGGAAAGCTTATCGAGCTTTAAAGCATGCACGACTCTTGGCAATGGGTTCACCGGAGAGTGGATATGAGCAAATACCTTCGTACTTATACTTGATACGAAGAGCTAATCCTGGTACTTATACGTGTCTTGAAGTCGATGCAGAAGATCGATTCAAGTATTTGTTCATCTCATTTGGTGCAAGCATAAACGGCTTTCAGTACATGCGCAAAGTTATTGTTGTTGATGGGACATTTCTCCGAGGGAAATATAAAGGAACACTCCTTCTCGCAACATGTCAGGATGGGAACTTTAATATTTTCCCAATACCATTTGACGTAGTTGACACGGAGAATGATGCATCATGGGAATGGTTCTTTACACAGTTTAGTTGTGTGATTCCAGATGATGTTAGTCTCTTCATCATTTCTGACAGGCATAGATCGATATCGAAGGCCATTAAAAAGGTGTATCCATTGACGAGTCGTGGCATATGTACATATCATATGTACAAGAACATAATAACGAGGTTTAAAGGACGTGATGCGTTTCGGTTGGTAAAAAAGCAGCAAACGCATATAAGATAGCGGATTTTAATGCTTTATTCAATGTGATCGAAGACATCAATCATGCACTTCACTCTTATCTGCAGAAGGCTGATGTGAATGTGTGGAGTCGTGCTCATTTTCCAGGACACAGGTACAACATATTAACTTTTAACATAGCGGAGTCAATAAATAGAGTGCTCTCGGATGCTAGGAACCTACCCATTTCTAAGCTCTTAGACGCCATACGGTCCATGTTAACAAGATGGTTCTCAAAGCGGAGGCTTCAAGCAGCCCTAATGACTACAACACTCACACGTGCTGCGGAAAAATTAATAGAGGTAACAAGTCTAATAAGTCTGCAATATATCTAATAAGTCTGCGACAAATCTAATAAATCTGCGACATATGTAATCTGCAACACATCTAATAAGTCTGCGACACATCTAATAAGTCTGCGACATATCTAATAAGTCTGCGACACATCTAATAAGTTTGCGACATATGTTATAAGTCTGCAACATATGTTTTAAGTCTTCACTAATTTTATTTACATTTTGGCAGCCACATGTTAATGATTCGAGACTGTTGATCGTGCAAGAAATAGATGCAGATCAAGTACAAGTCAGTAATGGGACGCATGTACATGTTGTTAATGTACGGGAACGTAAATGCACATGTCGTAGGTTTGACTTGGATAAGTTGCCTTGTGTTCACGCAATTGCAGGTGGAGAAGCTAAGAGAATGTCCCGTGTTGGTCTGACTTCTCCGTACTACTATAAGAACTACCTCAGTAACGCTTACGCCATGTGCATTATGCCAAGTGATGTAGCTCAACCAATTCCTGAACATGTCGCTGCGAAATTGTGTTTCCCTCCTGAAGTTCGACAACCACCTGGAAGGCCAAAGAACTCTAGATACAAATATGCGTTGGAGAAAGCAATGGAGAAGAAAATCCCGAGGAAGCAACACATTTGCTCCAATTGCAAACAAAGTGGACATAATGTGCGTACATGTGCCATGTGAATTTTTATTCACTTTGTATTATGGTTTAAAGACTCGTGTGGTTTGGTTTTGTATGATGGCTTTGTTTCCAATTTTACAATACCTAATAAACATAGTTTACTACTCAAAAAAGGGAAGAAAATTTCTTAATTTATGTCTGCAAAACAGTTAAAATAAGGATACGTGCCGTTTCATTTGTTGCAGACTTATTTTAACATAAGTCTGCAACAAATGAAACAAGTCTGCAACACTGTCAATATAAGTCTGCAGAAGTACAATAAGTCTGCAATTCAGTAAATATAAATCTCCAACATATGAAACAAGTCTGCAACACTGTCAATATAAGTCTGCAATATATGAAACAAGTCTGCAAGTCAGTAAACATAAATCTGCAACATATGAAACAAGTCTGCAACACTGTCAATATAAGTCTGCAACATATGAAACAAGTCTGCAACACTGTCAATGTAAGTCTGCAACACTGTCAACATAACATATGTCTGCAACCAATGAAACAAGTCTGAAAAAACAAGTCTGCAACAAGGTTATAATAAGTCTGCAACAAGGTTATAATAAGTCTGCAATACAGTTAACATAAGTCTGCATACAAAAGTCTGCGACAAAAGGATCTAAGTACATAAACCAATATAAACAAGTCTGCAACAAGGTTATAATAAGTCTGCAATACAGTTAACATAAGTCTACATATATGGATCTAAGTACATAAACTACGATTGTGTGGCATGCTTAGGTATGCGAACTTTGTCTTGACCGTAAGGCCTTGGATCAGACATCTGAGGGTTTGCGTCAGGAAACTCGTCAAAAATCTCTGCTGCAAGCTTCAAACGGATTTCGGGGATTGTGTTGTCACTTAAACCATCCATTTGGTATCCCAATGCAAGGAACTCCACGAACTTGACAGCATAGACACCACAATCGCCTGTCTGAACGTTTTGTGGGACATGCTTGTTGTAGTGAAGTTTGAAAGGATTCAATTTACGACCCTTTCTTTTCCCTTTGGGTGTGAAAGTTTTAATCCAATATGGAATCATTTTAGCATATGGCCTCACCGCGTCGACCACTTTCTTCCAGTTCTCGGGAATGATGCTATCGTAAATCTCAATCATCTCTTTGTTCAGATCCATTTCACACGCAATCCAGTGGTTATCGTTTATGTTGTGGAAAAATTAGACAACATCAACATCGTCGATCCATCTCTTCTTTGTTTGGGCGTAATCTGGAGATGTCCCATTAAAAGTCATTTCATAACCGTCACCAAACAAGAACTTCGGCGGCGAAATGGCAAACTGTTTATAGTCGATTTTCCATAAGTCGACAAACCATTGGTCAAGGAAGGCAATTCTTTCTGTCCGGAATGAGGTAGGTACTCGGAGAGACCTCTTCCGTAACAAATGCATGGAGGAGACCATATGCTGCAAAACAAAAGTAAGAAGATAAGTTTGCAACACAACAAATTAAACAAGTCTACAATGAATAAAACAAGTCTGCAACAAATAAAACAAGTCTGCAACAAATAAAACAAGTCTGCAACACAACAATAAAACAAGTCTGCAACAAATAAAATAAGTCTGCAACAAATAAAACAAGTCTGCAACACAACAATAAAACAAGTCTGCAACAAATAAAACAAGTCTGCAAACAATAAATCAAGTCTGCAACACAACAATAAAACAAGTCTGTAAGGAATAAAACAAGTCTGCAACACAGCAATAAATCAAGTCTGCAACACAACAATAAAACAATTCTACAACACAACAAATAAAACAAGTCTATAACACAACAAATAAAACAAGTCTGCAACACAACAATAAAACAAATCTGCAACAAATAAAACAAGTCTGCAACAAATAAAACAAGTCTGCAACACAACAATAAAACAAGTCTGCAACAAATAAAACAAGTCTGCAACAAATAAAACAAGTCTGCAAACAGTAAATCAAGTCTGCAACACAACAATAAAACAAGTCTGTAAGGAATAAAACAAGTCTGCAACACAGCAATAAATCAAGTCTGCAACACAACAATAAAACAAGTCTGCAACACAACAAATAAAACAAGTCTGCAACACAACAAATAAAACAAGTCTATAACACAACAAATAAAACAAGTCTACAACAAATAAAACAAGTCCGCAACACAACAAATCTGCTAGTTGTGAGAATTAGATTAGTTACCTGGTCACCTAACCAACCGTAATTTGATTTTTCTTCCTCTGGCCATTCTTCTTTGCGGGTCATGAGCCTTAGGTAGAAATTGAATTGACAGTCGAATGTCCCAATTGGCTGCTCCCTAATAGAATAAGTCAACAAATAAAACAAATCTGCAACACGTAAAAAATAAATATGCACCTTATGGAAAACAAAAATGAAGTTGACAACTTACTCACGAACACGAATAAAATCCCTCAGATTCTACAGTTTTTCAGGTGCAACTGGTGTAAAAGGATCATATGCGGCATCACTAGGATGACAACCAAATGCGACATCAGGTTCCATTATCCGTTTCACCGTTGAGTTTCCCAGAAAGGGTGATTTCTGCGTGGGACCCAACATCTTAGGTCGATCGTGACCATCATCTAGGACATTAGTCAAGAGCTCTAAATTGTGCTTCAAAAGATTTTGTTGAGCCTGTTTCCTGGGGTCAGACTCAGTTTCAGACTGTATTGCATTCTCCTCTTTATGTACTTGCTCTGTTATGTCCTCAATTTCTGTGTCCTCAATTTTTTTGTTTTCTTCCTTAGATGTAGCTTCACCAGCATCCGCATTATCCACCGGAACTTTTAACCATGACTGTAAAATTAACATAAGGAAACAAAATTAAATCCTACAGTAAGAAAAAAAGAGAATACAAATGTGGAAACATCAAAATAAATCTGCAACAATACTGACAAGTCTGCGACAAATAAACAAGTCTGCAACACAACAACAAATCTGCAACAATACTAACAAGTATGCGACAAATAAAACAAGTCTGCAACACAACAAAACAAAT
Organism: Eutrema japonicum; assembly: GCA_030161315.1. Classification (NCBI taxonomy): domain Eukaryota; kingdom Viridiplantae; phylum Streptophyta; class Magnoliopsida; order Brassicales; family Brassicaceae; genus Eutrema; species Eutrema japonicum. Next base: position 16,508,702 of record BSQW01000012.1, on the reverse strand, counting down.
CTGCAACAATGGAAACAAGTCTGCGACAAATAAACAAGTCTGCAACACAACAACAAATCTGCAACAATACCAAGTCTGCAACACAGCAAATAAAACAAGTCTGCAACATTACAACAATACATATAAGAACATACCAGGGTTTTGTCTGGAGAATTTTGATCAGCTCTGTTAGGAGAACTTTGATCAACTTCTTCTACTACGACAGTCGGCACGTGCCGTAGTTGCTTCACCTCTTCTTTGAGTTTACCAATGTCATTATCCATTGCCATTATCCATTGCCATTAATCTCTCATTCATTCTTGAGTCCATCAGATCCACTTTCTCACTTAAGCTACTTAAAGCTTTGACGAGTCCACCGAAATCTCCAATGTCACTCAAATCAACATTTCCATGCACATTAGATCTTGTCCTCTTTTCAACCCGTGGCTTCTTCGTTTCAACCTTCTCAATGGGGTCTTTATCTTTATCACTTCGAACCCTTTTCGAAGTTCCACCTACAGTTTCAGCCTTCGTTTCAACCTTACTCCATGCATTTTCAGCCAGTTTACCATCCATGATGTCTTTGATCAAATTGTCTAGTTTGTGATCATCCTTGTTGTGGTTAGCCATTAAATCAAATTGTCTCACACGTACCTGTCGTCAATTACAAATCAAATTGTCTCACACGTCAACAATGAAACAAATCTGCAACACATGAAACAAGTCTACAACAACAAGTCTGCGACAACAAGTCTGCAATATATGAAACAAATCTGCAACACATGAAAAAAATCTGCAACACATGAAACAAGTCTACAACAACAAGTCTGCACCAACAAATCTGCGACATATGAAACAAATCTGCAACACATGAAACAAATCTGCAACACATGAAACAAGTCTACAACAACAAGTCTGCGACATATGAAACAAGTCTACAACAAATGAAACAAGTCTGCAACACAACATTTCTTGGCGCATGGAAACCTCTCCAAAGCAGCAGGATCCAATGCTTTCTTGGCGCATTTCAAATCCATTCTACATCCTCTACTTAAACCATATATTCCCAAGGAGAGGATGCACAAACAACCTACAATTCTTTTCTTCTCGTAGCTCCATGCGTTGCACTTTGTCAACACCTTAGCCAACTCCTCCCAAGAAGGTCCATCACCTATAGGCACACCCATCTCAGCCCATATTTTGCGGTAATCAATTTCCGCTTCTTCCCCTTCTTTTTCAACAATATACGGATCACAATTAAGTCCCGAGAGCTCGGCAAATTCATGCAAAGAAAACCTCAGAGGTTTCTCTCCAATCAAACACCAAATCTCACTTGAACTTTTAATTTTCAACTGATGTGCGAGGAAGTAGTGAACTGTCTTACTATGCCAACAAAACTTACTCTCTGCTAACAAATTAAGAACACCAAGAGCTGAATTCTTTAGGTACTCCCATACTTCATCGCCAACACTCTTTCGGACATCTCTCAAAATTGACAAAGAACATCCATGATTTATACTTTTATTTTTCTGTGGAACAACCCTGTACATCCGCAGAGGATATTCCCTTTTCTCACTAGAATCCATACCTATACAAAAAAAATGAAACAAGTCGATAAATAAAACAAGTATGCAACAAAAAACAAGTCTGCAACAAAAAACAAGTCTGCGAGAAATGAAATGCAACAAGTCTGCAAGAAATGAAACAAATCTGCGACAAATATAATAACAAATTTTCAAAAAAGGAACAAATCTGCAACACACAAAACAAACAAATCTGCAACATAATAACAAATCTGCAAAAAAGGAACAAATCTGCAACACACAAAACAAACAAATCTGCAACAATACCACCAAAATACCAACAAGTCTGCAAGAAAGGAACAAATCTGCAACACAAATCTGCAACAATACCAAAAAATCTGCAACAATACCAAAAAATCTGCAAAATCCGCGGCAAAATCAAAATACTAAAAAGTTCTCGTAATAGTCGAAGAATACCGGAATCTGGGTTTTAGGGTTTTCTGACGGCGGCGAAGAAAGAGAAGATGGAAGAGAATCGACTTGGTTTTAGGGTTTCCTGACGGCGCGATGAAAGAGAAGCTGCTAGGTTTTAGGGTTTTTCGACGGCGCCGATGATGAACGATGAAGAAGAAGAAGAGAGGAGGACGACGGCGAGGCTGAAGAACAGAAAATAACCAACGGTGAAGACTATGACGACGACGAGACTATGACCACGAGACTATGACGACAACGACGATGAAGAAGATGACGACGGCGAGGAGGACGAACACGATGACGGCGACGATGAAAAACGATGAAGGCGACGACGACGGCGAAAAATCGTGTGGGAGAGGAATATGAAAAGACAGTTTTTTTAGTTTCTAGGGAAGAGGAGGGAAGTGAAAATGTTGAAGAAGTGTTTTTAGATTTTAGTTTTGAATTCAAAAGCAGTTTTTTTTATAGAGAAAAATAAATCAAAATGGCATTTCTGTGAATAAGTAACTCAAATAGGGGTGTTGTCTTTTGACAAAAGAGTTGTGTTATTCTAGTCAACTCAGTTCTGAGGGTGTTAATCTAGTAATTACATGAAAGATTTATGTTATTCTGGGTAATTTTCACAATTTTTTATTAACGGAACATAGAAGACTTATGTCTGTTTTTTCACGGAGTACCATTTCATCGATATGGGTTTTGGCTGTTTTGCGGGTGATTTTAGAAATTAGGAGATTGACCTGTATTTTGCATTTTTCGTAGACGGGGTATATTCTTGCAAAAAAAAAAAGTTATGGATTTTTTTTTTACAGAAAATCCATTATATATATCTTTATTCTTATGGCAAACAGTTATGTACTTTTTTTTGTTCACGTTGATCTTCTTAGTCACTACAATAAGTTCTAACAAACATATTCGAGATCCTTTCATACACATGAGATGAATTTGGGTCCGCATGAAAACTATTACGATACGATATTATTGCGATACATATCGTATCTCCAAGTATATATTTTATTTCTTGTGTATATGAAGGATTTGTCAATATTCTTCTTTGTGAATACCCTATTTTAGATGTGTATATATGTTGTAATACATTCATCGAAATTAATAAGAGAAAACCTTTTCTCCTTGTACTTCTCTTGACATGATATCAGAGCCATAAAAGCAATTAAACTAAAAGTTTTTCTTCTATTTTTTACTCGACCATGGTGGATCCGGAGAAAACTACTCTTGTGGAGCCCTCTGCAGATAATTATGTGTTCCAACGAAGGAAGATTCATCCTTATGATATATTGGCGAGTGATAATCCGAGAACCTTGATTTCTCAGATTCTCCTTAATGGTGACAATTATGATGAATGAGCTCGGAAACTCCGTACGGCGTTGCGAGCTCGGAAGAAGTTTGGATTTGTTGATGGGACCATCCCACAACCTGCTGAGAAATCAGGAGAGATTGATGATTGGTGGACTATCAACTCACTGCTTGTGTCCTGGATTAGGAACACAATCGATTCGACGCTCCGTCATGATATCACACACTTCTAAATCGCGAAGGATTTGTGGGATGACATATCTGAGCAATTTGGGGTCGTTAATGGACCTCGTGTCCAACAATTGAAACATGAATTGGTGAATTGTAAGCAACAAGGTCTGGGTATCAAGACGTACTATGGGAAGCTGAAGAAGTATTGAGAGGATCTAGCGGATTACGATAAGGAGGATCAATGCACATGTACCGGTTGTTCATGTGGAGCAAAGACTCGTGCTACTCAGAAGAGGGAGAAAGACCGAGTGCATCAATTTTTGATGGATCTTGTATGGAGGTTTGAAGTCGGCTTTGCTCGCTCGAGATCCACTTACAACACTAAATCAAGCGTATTCTACTCTTCTCGATTCGGAACCAAGGAGCATACTGTCCAATATGATGTCGTGAGTTTTGCTGTTCAAAGCAACGCAATTCAAAGCAATTTTTCATCTCGTCCTCGTCCCGATAACAGAAATACAATATGTTCGAGCTATGGGAAAAAGGGCATGATACTGCAAATTGTTTTCTTACTAAAGGGCATCCAGTCTAGTGGAGGAGACCTCGGGTGGATCTCTCGAAAGATAGGACCATCCAATATGAGTCTAGTCTTCAAGTTCCGGCAGTAGCGACGACATCGAATCGGGGAAGACAACTTGTTTCATCTCACGCTTCACATGTTGCTGGGCCATTCCAAATCTCTGCAAATAATGTTGTTGGGCCTTCAACAAATACCTATGTTGGGCCAACATCCATGGGCACGAATTTGAGAGGATTTACAGAAGCCCAATGGAAACTTTTGCTCAATACTTTCCAAGCAGGACAAATTGAAGCTTCTGAGAAACTTACATGTACATCTCTCTTAGTTCCTTGGATTTTGGATACCAGAGCTTCACATCATATGACTGGATGTCTAGTGGTTATGACAAATGTACATGATATTCTCCCATGTCTTGTTGGTTTACCGGATGGATGGCATACTGTAGCTACAAATCAAAGAATTGTCGTGTTGGGCAAACGTATACGGTTGATAGATGTCTTGTTTGTGGATGGATTAAACTGTCACTTGGTTTCTGTTTCTAAGATGGTAAAGCAGAATAAGTTCTTTGCTCACTTTGGTGATGGATTTTGTGCTATTAAGGACCATTCACGAACGCTGATTGGAGCAGCTGAGGAACGAGATGGGCTGTACTATTTCTAGACAGTGGCAGTTGCATGAGCTGTGTGTTTGCGTGCGACGGTTTCTTTGGACGTTTGGCACCATCGTCTTGGACATCCATCGTCTAAAGTTTTTTCTTTTATTAGCGATATCAAAGATACTAGTACTAGAGTTTTATCTGATCAAGCGTGTGAAGTCTAATTCCGCGCTAAGCAAACTCGAGATTGTTTTTCAACAAGTGATAATAAGACAACATCAATTTTTGAGATGATTCACTGTAATTTTTGGGGTCCGTATCGTCACACTACTAGTGATGGTGCTCAATATTTTTTTACTGTGGTTGATGATTTTTCTCGTGGGGTTTGGCTTTTCCTCATGGTCGAGAAGAGTGAGGTTTCTACTCATCTACGTCACTTCTTTTCCCTGATCGAACGTCAGTACTCCAAGATAATCAAGGTTATGAGAAGTGATAACGGGACTGAGTTCATATGCATGAAGGATTATTTATTTGAGCATGACATTGTTGATAAGACCTCATGTGTGGGAACTTCACAACAGAACGGTCGGGTTGAGCGCAAGCATCGACATATTATGAATGTCGCTCGAGCATTACGTTTTTAGTCCAGCCTTCCTCTTGAGTTTTGGGGCGAATGTGTGCTTAATGCAGCATATTTGATTAACCGGACTCCTTCGATGATTCTGAATGGACGTACACCATACGAGATCATCAACAATAAACCTCCGTCGTTCGAATATTTACGAGTATTTGGGTGTTTGTGTTTTGTCCATAACCAAAATCACGGTGGAGATAAGTTGGCAAGTAGATCTCGCCGTTGTGTGTTTTTGGGATATCCTTATGGCAAGAAAGGTTGGCGCGTCTATGACTTTGAGACTAAGAAATTTCTTGTCTCTCGGGATGTCATTTTTTGCGAGTCTTCTTTTCCCTTTCCGCTGCCTTGACATCTTCTAATCCATCTAATCCGATAGATTCTCCAATGGTCACGTCTCATTATGATGATGATTCTATTGAGGTTTCACCGTGTGATTTGGTTCCCCTGGTGATGTCTCCGAATCCTCCTCAAAGCACAAACAACACCACCTCCTCTCCTTTAGTTGTCACGACTTCCGAGAATACGCATGAGGATGTATCTCTGGCTAATATCAAAAGTGTGCAAGAGGTTCATGAAGTCGTGGATGTCGTACTAAACGACCATCTGTTTTGCTTCGTGATTTTGTTACTACTCCACCTGCGAGTTCTACTGGGTCTAGTACTACCCCGTTTCCGATCGTAAACTATGTTGACTGTGTTCATTTTTCACCTCCTCAACTCCATTTTTAGCAGCAATAAACGTAAAATCGATACCACAAACGTTTGAGGAAGCTGTTAAACATGAACATTGGCGAAAAGCGATGCAACAAGAGATTGATGCATTGGAGTTGAATGACACATGGAATTTGGAATCGCTACCTACGGATAAGAAAGCGATAGGCTGCCGGTTGGTATTTATGATTAAGTACAATGCTGATGGGTCTATTGAGCGATACAAAGCTCGTTTAGTGGCGTTCGGAAATAGACAAATAGAGGGATTGGATTATACTGAAACTTTTGCGCCAGTGGCCAATATCACCACGATTCGTACTGTACTTCGTGTTGATGCTGCTCGTAACTGGGAATTACACCAAATGGACGTCCACAACGCGTTTCTTCACAGAGATTTGGATGAAGAGGTGTTTATTAATTTTTTCCTTGTTTTCGATCACTACTGATTCTAGTGTCTGTCGCCCAAAGAAGTCCTTGTATGGCCTCAAGCAGTCACCACGATGTTGGTTTTCGAAGTTAGGTACGACACTTCAGAATTATGGTTTTATTCAATCACGGACTGATTACTCTATGTTTTCTCTCACTCAAAATGATGTTCAGATTTACATATAGATTTATGTCGATGATCTGCTCATCTTTGGAAGTCCGAGTGGGGTCATTACAAAATTCAAGAATTATCTCGGTTCTTGCTTTCGGATGAAGGATCTCGGACAGTTAAAGTATTTTCTGGGTATTGAAGTGTCTCGAAACGCCTATGGAATTATAAATCAGTCAACATCGATAAGTTCTATATATCATCGCAGAGACATATCTTCTTGGTGGCAAACCGGTGACGTTTCCACTTGAGCAGAATCATTGTCTTGCTCTTGCGAATGGTGAGCTGCTATCTGATCATGAGAGCTATAGACGTCTGGTGGGTCGTCTTATATACCTAAACGTTACGTGACCTGATTTGGCGTATAATGTGCATATTCTTTCCCAATTTATGCAAGCTCCACGAGTTGAACATTGGAAGGCTGCTTTGAGAGTTGTCCGATACTTGAAAGGGAGTCCGGGACAGGGCATTCTCTTGAGCTCGGATCCGGATCTACAAGTTAATGGTTGGAGCGACTCGGATTGGGCTGCCTGTCCGTTGACTCGTCGTTCACTTACATGTTGGTTTGTACAATTGGGTTCCTCTCCAATATCTTGGAAATCTAAGAAGCAAGATGTGGTTTCTCGTTCCTCTTCCGAAGCTGAGTATCGTGCCATGGCTTGGACAACTTAGGAGCTTATATGGATTAAGAAGCTGCTTCGGGATCTCGGGGTTGCTCACGATCAACCAATGAATCTTTTCTGCGATAGTAAATTAGCTATTCACATTGCGGTGAATCCTGTGTTTCATGAACGTACGGAATATATTGAGAATGATTGTCATTTCATTAGGGATGAGATACAAAGAGGTGTTCTGGTCACGCCACATGTTTCTACGACGAATCAGCTCGCAGATATCTTTACCAAAGTTTTGGGAGTAAAGGAGTTTCATTCGTTTATGTGCAAGTTGGGCATTCGTGATTTGCATGCTCCGACTTGAGGGGAAGTATTACGATACGATATTATTGCGATACATATCGTATCTCCAAGATATGTATATATTTTTTTTCTTGTGTATACGAAGGATTTGTCAATATTCTTCTTTGTGAATACCCTAGTTTAGATGGGTACATATGTTGTAATACATTCATCGAAAACAATAAGAGAAAACATTTTCTCTTTGTACTTCTCTTGACAAAAAATCATTTTGTGTATGTAGCTGAAGCTTCTAATTATAGAATTAGAGATCTGTTGATTCTAAGATCACTGATGCAACGTTCAAATATTTTTTTTATTATCTATTTTATTATTTAGATAATTTCTTTTTATTGTTTTAGATGTTTCAAGGTTTTTAGCTTTTATTATATATAGCAGCTTAGGGTTATTGTTTTATTTAGCTTTTGATGATTTAATAAAAATGAGATTTCTTAAAGAGTTTTTGATACAACACTAAGAAAGGTATTCTAAAACCATAGTTTTCTAAATATTCTTAGAATCAACGAATCTCTAGTTCATCCCTAGAAGTTTTTGATACATCAGTTAACATGTCTCTGATACCCTGATGTAGCGGAAGCTTCTAAGGATATAACTAGAGATACGTTGATTCTAAGAATATAAAAAAACTAGGGTTTGAGAATATTTTTCTCAGTGTTTTATCAAAATCTCTTTAGAAAATCTTTTATTTTATTTTTTATTAAATCATCAAAAAATGAATAAAACAATAAACATAAACGGCTATATATAATAAAAGCTAAAAACCCTAAAACAATATAAAAAATTGTCTAAATAATAAAATAGATAATAAAGATATTTGGACTGCTGTTATGAATTAAATGTATGAATGCCCATTATAAGGCCCATATTCTAGGAGGTTTAGAATATTCTCCGTTTCCTTATTTTTCCTTATTCAGCTTTCTCTCAAAGTTTATGTATACCTATATATATCTCTCTTTATTCATGGAATAATACAACAACAATTTTCTCTCTCTCTCTTTTATTCACAACACGTTATCAGCACGATAGTCTCTCGATCTGTTCTTACACCAAAAAGGTGAGATTTAATTTTTGGTTATATTTATGTTTATGTGTATGTATTATTCCGAGATGATAAGGTATGCCTTCCTCGAACTGATCGTTATGGTAGGCTATGCCTCCTCAGATCATTATTATAGCGAAGATGGTTATAAATCTAATCCTACTTCAAATCATGTTTATTATCGACTCATGATTTGTAATATGAATTCACGATACTTATCTAGAATAATTATTGATGTGAGATTTAATTTCTCTATATGTTTATATTATTACGGGATGATAAAGCGATGCTTTTTTTTTCAAATCGATCCTCATGGTAGGCTATGCCTCCACGATCATGATCATATAGTAGACTCTGTCTCTTCAGATCAAAGGATGGTTATCAATGCTTATCTAGAATAATGATTGTCGATCGTTTAATCTTTGTATTTTATTGATCTCTGAATCTGCAAGAATTTATATTATAACCTACACTATTTCTAAAAAGGATTTTGCACGGTGATTTTTGTCATTAAACTGAATATTGCTCATTAATCTGAATACTGCTTTTGTACTAATTCGTTTATGTACGATTTATGCACAGCTAGATTATAAGAGCATCGTTTATGCCCGATCTATGCACGACTTGATTTTACCATACTTTTACTTAAGGATTTCTAAAACGGATTTTGCACAGACAAATTAAAAACATGTTTGATCACGAAATTTGCACAATTTTGTCATATAATTTTGTCTGATCAATTGATTGATTGAGAACTTAGTTTAATGGCATGATAGTAACAAACTAGTGAACGGTATGATTGATTGAGTATGTGACTATTATAGTTATTTATTGAATATGCAATTTGTTCATACCTTTATTATTTCATTGCCATCACCTCCATAGAGGGTTTTAAGATCGAACACTTGACCATAAGAGATCCATAAGTTCTTTAGAACAATCTAAAGAAAATGTATGATCACTAGAATGTGATATTGCTTAAAGCTCGTTATGAATGATTAATCTAAGATTACATGACTTGAAATATGTAAGTGAACATTACTCAGTTATGTTCAGAATTATTTATAAATTGATATTATGTGGAGATAATATCATTGATACATAGATTCTAAAAGACATACTTTAATTTTTAGATAAGTAATGTTGTCCTGAAGACACAATACTATGAAAAAAGGATTTGAGAAGTATCCTGAACTTATATATTGTCTCCTTGAGGCTGAGCAAAATAATGAGTTAGAGATGAAAAATCATGATACACTTCTAATTGGTTATGCTCCATTCCCTGATGCGAATGTGACAATAATAACATTGGCAGAGGAAGTGGTTGTAGAAGTGATCGTAGATATGAACGTGGATATGTATATTGATATGGTCAATGTCAAGGTCGATGTAAATAGTCTCTTTCAAGAACTCAGCTCACCAGAAGTGAGAAAATAAAGATGGTAACATACAAGATATAATTCTCTCATGTGACGATGAAATAAGCTAGTGTACAATATGAGGTAGTACAAAGAATGTTAAAAGCTCTTGAAGAGCATATATATTTGCATATGAGAATGCAATTTGAAATCGTTGATGTGTTATACTTTTCCAAGTCTCAAAAGTTAAGATAATCTAAGATAATATACATGGCCCAAGTTGGGTATGTTGTTGATTCTAGAATGTGATTCAATTCGAGATGGATGGACCTGAAGTGTCATCATCTAGAGGGGGAGAATTAAAGATCTCATATCCATAGTAAGTGGAACATCTAGAAGATTATGTTCACATTCACAATAGACTTGATGAATCTTTTATAAAGAAAATCCAGGAGATTTTAAGATTTATCAAGTTGAGACAATGAGTGAAGGAAATGTCGAACATCTTCACATCATGAGTATTACCCAAGGCAGTAAAAAATATTTGGAGAAACTATCTGCATTCTCTATAAATTGTACTCAACGAAATAATATAATAGAGATAATAAACAAGAAGTTTACTGAAAATCTCACTGTTTTGGTATAACCGGCTAGGTCATTCTGGTTTAATAATAATGCGAAAAAGAACCAGAAGATTTTTATGTGTTATCCATAAAGGAAATTGATAATACGGTTTTCACTATCCAATATACTTGGAATATATTAGTTTTCTGTTACGTATACAAGGAGATATTTTGGACTGATCATCCACTATGTATCTTTGCGAAAGTATTTGGTTAATTGATTAGAGTAAAACCGCATTGATTCGCATTATGCCAACGAATAATTTTGAGTTCTCCCAAGATTGGTTTTTGGTCAGGGACCAGATATTTCCCAACTAAAAGTTTTTGGATGTAATGTTGCTCCACCACCACATTGATCTAAGTTGGGGCCTCAAAGGGGGTTAAAAATTGTTGGATATGAATCTCCCTTGATGAGTAAATGTATTGAGCCATCAATAAGGGATAAGGTTCGATTTACAGATTGTAATTTTAGTGAGTCAGTCTTTCCAACAATTAAGGGGGGAGAAGAAAATAAACTGCTGGAAAATAAAATCAGTAAAAAAAAATTATCTTGATCCTCATAAAGAATGTGCACTAGAATTTCAAAAGATAATTCATTTGCAGAGTTAGCAAATTTGATGCCAGAAGCATTTCCTGACCCTGATTGAATGACAAAGTCATATATACCAGCTGTGCTCCAATTAATATTGATGTCCCGGGGGACAATATCAACTGCTATTGAGTCTAGAGATCGCATGAAGCGTGATAGACATATTGGTTCCAAAGATAAGAATCCTCAGAAAGAAAAGGAGCAAATTATAAAATGGCAAGACCGATGAATCAAATAATTATGGAGGATCTCCATAAGAGACATTAGACATGACTAAGAAAGAAATCCAGGTACCTGGTAATGATAATGATAAGAGATTTCAACTAGTTGTGTCATGTCTGGAAATAAAATGGAACCAAAAGCAAATCGACGTCGATAATATTTTTGCATGCAGCGAAGCAGTTGATGAAAATTGAGGATCATAAACCGCGGTAGAAGAAGGTTTATTGAAAAATGTACATAAAGTGATGATTGGCCAATCATGAAAAAAACCGTAGAGGCAGAATTAAAATCTCTTGCAGAGAAGTATTTGGACCAGTAGTCCGTACATTTGAAAGTGTAAAACTATTAAGATATAAGTGGATCTTTATGCGAAAGATGAATGAAAATATATGAAGAGATATACTCTCTTGTGGTGGATGCAACTAATTTTAGATCCCTTATGAGTCTTATAATGAGAGAAAGACTTGATTAGTCTCAAAGAATTTAAACTGTTAGAAGCAGCAAATTCTAGTGAATATGTTTCATGGGGTATACTCTTAAAGTTGATATTATAAGATAACCAATATACCCATGTGTATTATCAAAAGATTAGGGATCAATGTGATCCTTGATTTGAACATAATCGAAACTCTTGAAGAGTTATCGGAAGTCAAAATTTGGAAGAAAACGACTTTAGAAAGATAACATTATCTTTATGTTTTCCAAATTGTAAATCTAAGGAAAGAGATGTTATCTCAAAATATCCTTGCATTATTTGAGATAAAGAATGCTCACATGTGACAATGTGATTGGTCTTGAAGTACCACACTTAAAATGCTATTTGAGTAGTTTTTTGATCTCTTTCATGATTGAAAGATGTACTTTCATATAACAAGAAGGAAAGTCAAAACAATACCTTTTACAACAAGGAGCATGAATAGCTCGTATGTACAAGTATGTACAATATGAATGTTTAGAAGATTTTATGTAAAAGAAAATTTGGCATGAAGTCCAAATAGACGAAGAAAATATCTTCTATGTGAAAATGATGTTATGGACTAGAAATCCAATAAACTGAGAAATTATGATAATCATACAAATGTATTAACTAAGGTTATGCTTATATCAATTCCCTAAAGATGATAAATATGATTGGAATGCATTTCTTGAATTTCTTGAAGAAAATGTTTCTAGGGGGAGAAATATGATGATGTGCGTGGTTGTACTCTTTTTCCTTATCATGGTTTTTATCCCACTGGGTTTTTCCATGACAAGGTTTTAACGAGGCAACAAAGAACACGCAAATGATAGACATCTAAGGGAATGCAAATATGAAAGTTTATCACAATTCCAAAGATTATTGAGATCATTAGAAGCAAAGAGAATGATCAAGATTGATTATCCGGATACCCATTAATTGCAGAAGAATGGCGGTATACATCTACTACAAATTCGTTCAAGTGAAGATTTGGCGGACTTATTTACCAAGGCGCTTCCAACTGCTACTTTAAGGAAGTTGGCTCATCTTATTGGATTACGCCGTCTCAAAGATCTAGACGGATGTACACATGAGGGAGAGTAAATGCGAGCTGCACTCTTTTCCCCTTAACTATGGTTTTTTCCATTGGGTTTTCCGAGTAAGGTTTTTGATGAGGCAGCATCTTACGCACTTTACTACTATTACATTATAATGGACATCCAAGGGGGAGTGTTATGAATTAAATATATGAATGCCCATTATAATATTATCTGTTTCTTTATTTCTCCTTATTCAGATTGCTCTCTAAGTTTATATAAACCTATATATATCTCTCTTTATTCATGGAATAATACAACAACAATTTCATCTCGCTCTTTTATTCACAACAACTGCATCATTTTCTAGAGCCATTAGACAACTGAAAACAAGGGAGATTGAGATATAGGAGGGAGGAAGCTCTGGAGCTCCCTTGGCCACGCCAAAATGCTTGGTGATGCCTAATCTTGGACTCGTGCTTTCATTATTCGATGCAAGCTTCAAATTCATCTTGCGCCAGCTTAAAGAATGTTTTGGGAAGACCAGGTTGCTCGATTATAAGTTATGTTGTTCCTCGCTTTCTAGTATGGCCCTTGGAATTTTTTCCATTCCCTTGATCCATCTTGGTCAGGAACTCTGATATATGCAATGATTTAAAAATCGGACCAGATGTCGAGCCGGATGTGTCTTTGGATCACGGTTCAACTTGGTCCAACTGGTTGGATCGGGTTTTATATTTTTAATAATAAAATATTTAAATATAAAGGTATAGAAAAGATAAGATAACTTAGATGACTTTAAATTTGTAAATATAAAACATCATGGTTCTATGAATGAAAAACATCATGGTAGATGTGTTTAAGAATCAAAGTCAAAATCATCTAGAGCACCATCCTTTTCTTTCTCCAAAGATAAAGTCTCATCCTCATCACATACAAACCAAAATGTTCATGTTAGTAACTCAATAGTGTTAAAAAGATAATTATCTATTTAACATTAAAGTAAAATTTTATTTCTTAACTTTACCGACTTACTTGATGTATATATGTGATCTAACCTATGTTAACTCTGAAGTAATAAGAAGAAACATCTTCTATCTCTCTCCTCTCCACCATAACTCTCTTGTCTCTCCACTTAACATCTCACATTTACTGTGAGAGCCGAATCTCAAAACCTCAATCCTTGACTTGATTTAGGTTGAATGTGTTTTAGGACTTAGAAAAGAATTGAGATATTCTAAACTTATACACGTATTTTAAGAATGTAACCGCTTAGTCCTAAATATACGCAATTTAATTCATACTTAATTTTACAATCTAGAAATTTATTATCGAGCTTGATCCTGGGGTTTTGGATTAATGTGTTTGACTTGCTAGCTGCGAGCTCCTTCTCCCAACGATCTCCCCCTTTTCTGCGTACTCGGCTCCTTCCCAGCTCGCGGGCTTACTCTACGATGCTTTACAGTGAGCTGGGCTTGATTCTAGACCTACTTAATCAGGCTGGACTTTGAGTGTGAAATTTGGGCCCAACAGTTGCCCCCAGTATCTTTAACGATTTATCATTGAGGATGCGGAACTGTGATCTCGGGATTTAATTGATCCTCCAGCTAGTACGATCTCATAGTCTCGGGCTTCTAATTGATCTCTAGCTTGCTCGCAGGGCGAGTTCGTAGGGATCCTGTAGCGTCTGCACGACTTTTAAGGGATATGACATGACGAGTGGGCGAGTGGGTATAAATGAGTGGTTCTCGTTGCTTCAACTTCCCACGCCGCCTCAGCTCCCACTTACCGAGGTAATGATGTCTTTTCACTTTTTTCCCTTCTCTTTTGTTATTGTTATTTTTACTCCATTAATTGAACTGTCTTCACCTTATTCTTGATTTTACCCGAGCTATTCTTCTCTGTGAAAGTTCAACCTCCATCAATTCCGGTCGAATTTCTTCCTTTTTCAAACTTGATTTTCTTTGTTTTTTTCTGCAATGGCTTCTACTTCTCAGCTGGATGCTCCTCCTCCCCTTGCCGAGCGGTTTGACTCTCACTCGAAGAGCACGATTTCGGCTGCTGAGCTCGCAAATATCTCTTCCTTGTGCGGACTTGATATCGGCGATATGCTCATCCCGCCGGCTGATGGCTCTCCGGAGAGTCCTCCGTAGGGCTATCATGCGGTTATGCCGCGTTCTTCCTGAAATGCCGCCTCACTTTTTCCATCCCGGCAGCTATCTCTAATATCATCAGCGACCTCGGACTCGCCCTTCCACAGCTTATTCCCAGCGCGATGAGGTCCCTCGTCACACTCTGGGTGCATTCTAAGGAATATGGGATTGTGTTCGACACTGAGGTCTTTCGCCAGCTCTTTAATGTCAAGGGGAACTCTCATCTTCGTGGGACCTTTTATTTTCCGGCGAAGGTCAATCGGTCCGTTTTTAGATTCAATGTGAGGGATGATAAATGGTGGGAGCAGTGGTTCTATTTCAAAATCTCCAGCGGGTCCATTGAGGGCGAGTCGGTGCTTCGACATTCCTGAGCTCAGATTACTAGTCAGCGTGATCTCCCAGATGCTGATTCGAGCATCCTTTATGGGGATTTCTTAATTGCCGTTTTTCTTCTGTTCTAATATGGTGACCCCTTTTCTTTTGTGCAGAGTCAATTGATTCTTCAAAGATAATAACTGCTGAGGTTCAACGGCTTATCGACCTTGTCAAGGGTGAGAGTTCCGACTGGAAGGGTTTCTCCCTTGATAGAATTCAGCAAGCTCGCGAACGCCGAGCTCCTGGGCTATCCGTTGCATCTGCTTGCCGGCTCATAGGTTTGGGTGGATTTATATCTTTATCCTTTTAGATTAAGAATTGTTTCTTTATTTAGATCTTCTTTGTTTGATTCTGCAGATTCTCCGACTCCGTCTCCCTTACTTCAAATTCAAGCTTCGGCTCCCGCTCCATCCATTATCCTGAGACTCGAGGCTGTTGCTAAAGATCTAGCCCGCATTGAGGTTGATCCCCCGGTTGACTCCCAGGTGCCGGATACTGCCCCTGCTACCTCCCAGATCAATCTTACTCGCAGCGAAAGCTCCACTGAGTCCAGCAAAATGGTTCCTCCTAAGAAACCGCAGCGCCTTTCTTACAGGGAGAGGATGCGACTGCGCCCTGCCCCGACACCAGCCGGTGCTCTTGATTAGAGGGTCAAAGAGGCTCTTGGTAAGTCCGTCCGTGTTGAGACCCCGCATAGAGAGGAGGTTGGAAAGGGTGATCACTGCGAGCCCGAAGCTGATCATGGTGGTGGTTGCATTTTGCCAACGGGTGATGAAACCGAGATCGCCCAACATGATGTACGAGCTAGAGATCCTCAAAAGTCAACTTCCGGGGGTCTTCTAAGGAGCCAAGTCATTCTGCCGAGCATCAGTATCGCTCCAAATGATCTCGTGGTGACGGGTTTGATGGCGAGGAAACATCAAGGAGGCATGTGGTATCTCGTTCTCAGGGTGGTGGATGTATTTCTCCAAATGCCTTTAGGTTCGATTTTGATGGACCTGAGGCAATCGTTGAGAACAACTCACAGCTTGCGAATCTCTTTAGGCGTGTTGGGCCTTCATCCTGCTTCTTGCCGTCTCTTAGGAACATGAAGAAGCCTGAGGGCTATATTTAGTTTGCAAGTGCGATGGGCCAGATAGTTTTAGCTGTCCTTACTTTGTTTTCCATTACTTTAGTTTTTCTCTGCTGAATTTTCATATTCCCTTCTCAGCCCGTCTCTGCCGCCAACGAGCTTATTACCTCTTTTGAGCAAGATCTCCGTTATGCTACCCAGCCCGAGGAGGTGGAGAGGGCAGCTAGGACCATTGCCGACCTTGTCTCTGAAAGGGACGAGCCGGTGAGGAGAATTACTCGGAACGAGTAGAGGATGGCTGAGGTTACCCTTTTGGAAGGCCAGGTTAAGGACCAAGCTGTTTTGGCCAAGAGGTGGGAGGATTCCGCTCGGGAGGCTCAAGCTCGGGTTTCTGTGTTGGAGAAATTAAGTGAGGATTTGAAGGTGGATCTCCGTGTTGCCGAGGGGCGAGCTGGAACTGCTGAGGTTGGCTTGCTTTCAGCCAGTGAAAATATAGTGGATTTAAGGGTCCAGATTGAGATGGTTACGGAGGACTCGAAGAAGTTTGCCAAGAGGCAGAAAGAGATGGTGAAGAAGTCTGAGAAGGCCGCGAGGAGGAAGATATCCAAACAGTATCGCGCCATTCTTATGGGGATAAAAGATAAATGGGAGAAGAAGAAGATCAAGGTCGATACCGAGACTCAGGTTATGGAGTGTAAATCCAATATCCTTCTTCTTGATGACATTATCAACCAGACCATCAATGATTTTGAGGCTGAAAAGAAGAGCATCCATGTTGAGAAACTGAGGTTGGACGCGGAGCTTGCCATCGTCCAGGTATCAGATTTTTCCCTGGGTAAAATTGACATTCCTCAGGTATCCGATGATTTGGTTACGCTGCCTGCTGGGCCAAGCACACAATTGAATGATCAGCTGGACCTTGGTTCTCAGGAGCTTAGGATGGAGTTTCCGCTGCCCTTGAATCAACCTGTCCCGGAGGACAAAGCAGCTGAACCTGCCTGCTAAAGATTCCTTTACTAAATTCATCTTATGTTGTTCTTCGAATTTGGTGCATGGGGAGACTTTTAAACCCCTTTCTGGTTTGTTTGTTGAACTAGTTTATGCCCTAGTGGGCTTTTTGGTTTGAACTTGTGCTCCCTTGAGGAAGCTTTATTTAAAAAGAATTTTTTTTTTATGGTTATTCATAATTTTTGCCATTTAGAGGCTGTCTTTTTTAGGCCAAAGGCAGTTTTTCAGCCTAAGACCCATGTCGTTTAGAGACCTTGCTCCCTTGTCGTTTAGAGACCTCGGGAGCTGACCAGACGACTTAAAGACCCAAGATCGAAGCCGTTTAGAGGCATGCATGTAACCTAAACAGCTTAGACGTAGAGGTTGTTGTCATTTAGAGACTAGAAAGGTTGTGACTCTGCAATTTAGACACAAAGTCGAGTCATGCTAGATGGTAGCATGCTTTAGCTCGTAAGGATGTTTATTTATGGAGTAAAACTTTTAGCTTGTAAATAGGTGTTGAAAGATCTCAGGCTGCGTTTAACAGGCTTAAGAGAAGAAGATTTTCTTATTTTAATAGCTGCACCCTTATGAGGTTGCCTACGTACCCTGAGGAGGGATCAAGCCTTTTCGTAGTTCGATTTTTACAAGTGTCTTTCTAATGATAGTATTTCTTTAAATTCATGGCATTCCATGAGTTCCTTTTGGGTGTATTGTCGTGCACCCTGGCGAGCTTGTATACGCCGTTCTTTACTACCTCGGAGATTCGGTATGGGCCTTCCCAGTTGGTGCCCAATTTTCCAGCGTTCCTTTCCCTTGTGTTTTCGTAGGTTTTTCGTAGGACGAGCTCGCCAACTCGAAATCTTCGCTGTTTGACCTTTGAATTATAGTAGCGTGCTGCCGCGTGTTGATAGTTTTGAAGATTAACGAGTGCTCGATCTCGAAGTTCATCGATAACATCGAGTTGGTCGAGAAGAATTTTGTTGTTCAGTTCCTTGTTTACGGGGCACATGTCTACCCTCAGGCTGGGGACTGCGACCTCAGCGGGAACCACGGCCTCAATCCCATAAGCCAAGGAAAATTGTGTTTCTGAGGTTGCTTTGCGAGGTGAGGTCCGATAGGCCCACAGTACTCCAGGGAGCTCGTCGGACCATTTTTACTTTTTAGCATCCAGTCGTTTTTTGAGATTGCTCAGTATTAGCTTATTTGCTGCCTTGGCCTGCCCGTTGCCTTGAGGGTAACGTGGGGTCGAGATTGTTAATCGGATTCCGTGATCTCCGCAGAACTCGAGGAACTGATTTAAGATGAATTGTGAACCGTTGTCGGTTACAACTCATATGGGACTCCGTGCTGGCAGACTACGTTTTGCCATACGAATTCCTGTACGTGGTTTGCTTTAATTTGCTGGAAAGCTCCTGCCTCCACCCATTTGGTGAAGTAGTCAGTGAGGACGAGTAGGAAGCGACACCTTCTTTTTCCCGAGGTCACCATGGGCCCTACTATATCCATTGACCACCTCATAAAGGGGTATGGAGATGAGATGGAAGATAAGTTTTCAGTAGGTTGATGCAATGTGGGAGCATGCCGTTGGCATTTGTCGCATGCTTTGGAATGTTCTTCGCAATCAACGACCAAGGTGGGCCAGAAGTATCCTTGCCTTTTGATCCCGATGGCTAACGCCCTTCCTCCTGAGTGGCTGCCACATGAGCCTCCGTGTATTTCTGATAATATCGTAAAAGCTTCGAGCCCGTGGATGCATACTAGGTAGGGGCCGTTTACACTTCGTTTGTAAAGGCGGGGGCTGATTATACAATATCTTGGAGCTATGATTTTGAGCTTGCGAGCTTCCCACTTGCTGGGGGGAGCCTCTCCCCCCTCAATGTATTGTATAATTGCTACTCGCCAGTCAGCTCTTGCAATCATTTTTTCGCGGAGGGTAACATGCCTGGCGTCAAGCGGGGCTAGCTCTGGGTCTTCAGCTTCTCATACTTCGGTAGGGAGGTCGCCCATTACTGGGGCTACTATTATGTCCAACACTATATCGTCATTGTCTATTTCCATTAAATCCTCGATGTCCTTATCGATTTTAATACTTGGTTTTTCAATTCCTTCCACTGGAATCACTCTTTTTACAAGTGGATTCGAGGTTGATGCCAGAGCTGCCAGTGCGTCTGCGATCGTGTTCTCACCCCGCGGTATTCGCGTCAGGGTGAAGACTTCAAATTGTTTAACTAGCTCATGGACTATGGCTACATATGATTCCATCCTGCTATCTCTGGCTTCATATTCTCCATGAAACTGGCTTGTAATGAGCTGGGAATCGCTGAACGCATTCAGGTTGCGTATTCCTATTCTAGCTGCGAGTCGGAGACCTGCTATTAAGGCCTCGTACTCGGCTTCGTTGTTCGATGCTAAGAATCCGAGTCTAAAAGACTGTTCCACGACCTCATTAGTCGGGGACACTAGGTGGATTCCAACACCTACCCCCTGTTTCGAGGAGGCTCCATCGACATAAAGTTGCCAGGTCTCAGCGCTTGTTCCGGTCGCCTGGTTGTTAGCTGTTAGCTCGATGATGAAATCAGCTAGTACCTGTGCTTTGGCGCTAGTCCGAGGTCGATATTCGATATCGTACTGACTCAGCTCGATGGCCCATTTGGCTAGCCTGCCAGACTGGCTTGGGCTGTGCAGTACTGTGCGTAATGGCTGTGTTGTCATTACTATGATAGGGTGTGACTGAAAATACGGCCTGAGCTTGCGAGCTGAGATTATTACTGCCAGAGCCAGTTTTTCCATTCGTGGGTACCTGGTTTCGGCGTCTACTAGGGATTTTCTCACGTAATAGATCGGTTTCTGCTCAGATCGTTCTTCTCTTATGAGGACGCCACTCACTGTGGCCTCGGAGATCGCTACGTATAGGTAAAGCGGCTCTCCCTCAATTGGTTTTGAAAAAATGGGGGGCTCGGAGAGGTACGCCTTTAGTTGCTTAAAGGCCTCCCCGCACTTGTCATCCCATATGAAATTTTTGTTTTCCTTTAGTAATTGGTAAAAATGGAGACATTTATTGGTCGACCTGGAAATAAACCGATTTAATGCGGCAATGCGGCCCGTCAGCCTTTGCACCTCTTTTACCGAGCTCGGAGGTTGCATTTCCAGGAACGCGCTGATTTGTTTGGGGTTTGCTTCTTTCCTCTTTGAGTCACGATGTAACCTAGGAATTCGCCTGACGCGACCCCGAAGGTGCACTTTGAAGGATTAAGTTTTATCCCATACTTGTTTAGTAGGGTGAAAAATTCACCCAGCTGGCTTATGTGATCTTCCTCTTTCAGAGATTTAACCAACATGTCGTCGATGTAGACTTCCATTGACTTACCCAGGAGGCTGGCAAACATCCTGTTCATAAGTCTTTGGTAGGTTGCTCCCGCGTTTTTAAGTCCAAATGGCATCACTTTATAGCTGTACGTTCCTCGTTCTGTTATGAAGGATGTTTTATCTTGGTCCTCAGGGTTCATTTGTATTTGATTATATCCCGAGAACGCATCCATAAAGCTGAGGAGCTGGTGCCCTGCGGTAGCCTCCACCAACTGGTCGATGTGAGGTAATGGAAAGCTATCCTTAGGACATGCTTTGTTTAGATCTGTAAAATACACGCATACTCGCCAGGTACCATTTTTCTTTTTTACTACGACCGGGTTTGCTAGCCAGTCAGGATATTTTAATTCCTTGATGAATCCGACGTTTAGCAACCTGGTGACCTCACTATTAACAGCCTCGGTCTTGTCAGGTCCAAATTTCTGACACTTTTGACGTACTGGTTTGTGATTTGGATCCACATTGAGCTCATGTGAAATGATGTTTAGATCGATGCCAGGCATATCAGCTGTTGTCCATGCGAGTGAGCCGGAATTTCCTTTGAGGAATGTTATTAATTGGTCCTTTTGAGTCTTGGAGAGTTCGGACCCAATTCCTACTTTCTGGTCAGGATGAGACTCGTTGACCACAATTTTCTCGATAAAATATTTGCGAGGTCCGATGAAGCCTGTACCACTTTTATTTTTGGCTAGGTGGTATGTGAGCTCATCTTTACGTTGTAGTTGGTATATAGTACTTTCCTTTGCGATCTGGAAACCTGCCATGTAGCACATTCTGGATTCTTTTTGACTCCCCTTAACTGTTGCGATGCCATGCTAGGTAGGGAATTTTATGCATTGATGGTATGTTGAGGATACATCCCTCATTGAATGTATCCAGGTTCTTCCCAGGGTGGCATTGAATGGGGCTGGCCTGTCTATCACCGTGAATTCGACCATCCTTCTTAATCCGGCTACTATTACAGGGAGTTTTATCGTTCCGAGAGATAGCGTGGTTTCCCCGGAAAAGCCGGTTAACACCATCTTATTCTCTTCGATTTCGTGATCCAGTATATCCATTTCTCTAAGGATGCTTAGGAGGATGAGTTCTACAGAGCTCCCCGTGTCCACGAGCATCTTAGTGAGCTTATATTCGCCCACTTCTAGCATGATTAAGAGAGCATCATCATGTGGGGAATCTAGCTCAACGACCTCGCTTTCCCAGAACGAAATTTGCGTGTCAAGTCCCTTGAATGGGGTCTTATCACGTGTGTCGGTATTTACCCTTCGTTGATGTTTCTTAATTGAGTTTACGGAGTTGCGACATAGCTGGGATCCTCCATGAATAAAGTTAATTCTTTTCTTCGTGCTGGGATGAGGCAGATCTGTTTCCCTGTCTTTGGGGGGGGATCTCGCCTCGTCATTTCCTCGGTTGAACGTTCTCGCTTACGATCATCCTCGGATGGGCGATCCCGCCTTTCATCGTCTCGGGCTGGGTAATAGTTCTTCCTCGGAGGAGGTTTCTCCAGTTCGATTTTACCCAGCTCTCCTGCTGCAAATTTGGCGGCGAGCTGCTTCTTCACCTCGTGGCACTCCTCGGTCGAGTGGCCCTTAATTTTGTGGAAATCACATCACTTGCTGGGATCGTAAGGCTTGAATCTATTACGAGGTGGGCTTCCCACTGAGTATGAATGTATCCCCTGACTCTGTCTTTGATCTTGGGACTCTTTTTTCTCGGAATTTTTCGGTCCTTGGGAGTTGGTTATCTGAGCTTGCTTAGTCGAGGTTGCGGGTGCATGCTGCTTTGGTTGAGCTGCACTCGCTTCTTCGAGAATAATCCAGCGCGAAGCGCGGTGTAATGCATCATCTAGTGATACGGGCTCCCGAACTGTGAGCTGCTCAAAGAATTTTGAGGTATTTAGCAGTCCGTTTTGGAGGGCGTTCAGGGCCGTTGGGTTATGTAGATCGGTGATTTTTGCTTTGACGGCTTTGAAGCTGTCAATATACTTTCGTAATGAGTCACCTGGTTTTAAAGTGAATACCCACAGATCAGCCTCTGAGGTCTCGATCTAGATAAATACCGAATATTGTTTCAAGAATGCCGCTTGAAGTTGGGTGAAGTTGTCAATTGAGTTCGGTTTCAAGGAGGTGAACCATTCTAAGGCCGAATCTGTTAGATTTTCGGTGAAGAAATGGCAGCGTGCTGACTCGAGGCCGCCCCCGAGTAGTCGCACCCTCGAAAAGGCAAATTTGAAACTTCTCATAAATGCCTTGGGGTCGGTTTCTCCGTTATACCGGGAAAATCGGATATTCCCGACATCGCCAAGCTGAGGGCTTGCGATTCGCGAGGTGAATGGGGTCTGATTGACTTCATCAATCACTCTGTCTATCTCAGGTGCTGAGCTTAGAGCAGCGTGGACCTGCGATCTCATCCGCTGTAGTTCGGCGTTCGTTTCTTCGCAATATTTCTTGATTGATTCAAACCCATGTGAGCCGCCGGATCCCAGGTTGTTTTCACTATTGCTCGGGAAGCGGAGCAGGGTTTCTCCGGCAGGCTGGGAATGATTGCTGCCTCCGTTCTCAGGTCGTGCTCCGACCTCGGGATTTTCCCGAGGTTCGACCTCATTTACGTTCCCAAAGCGATCCTGACCGATTAGTAGGTCTGAGCTCGGGTCTACTCCCGGTAAGGTCGCAATTGGCGTAATTCCTCCTTCCGCGATCTGGATCGTGGAAGGAGTGAATATGGGGTCCGATATCATCGAGTTGAACCGTGAGGCGGTGGCTGAGCCAACCATCCTGCTAGTCGAAGCATTGGTATCGGAAAAGTTTAGCCTTGTCACCGGTGGAGGTGGGAATGGCAATCCTCCCTGCCCAGGGGCAAAAAGGGATTGTGTCCCAGGTGGAAGGGCTAACCGCCCGATGGCGCCTGCCCGAGCCGTTTTTCGAGGTCATCCTGTCGTGCTGCCATTGAGCGATTATGCTCTATGAGGAACGATATCAGGTTACGGATCTCAGCTATTTGATCCGGAGCCGGCTGGTTCAGGGCTGCAGGTCCCGAGGGATCGGCAATATCGTCAATCCCAGTTGAGACATTCGCTCCCGAAATGGTAATGGGAACGTTTGTTGTTCCTCCAGGTCCGTCAGAGCGATGTCGTCAGACTGCGTTAGAGGAATGGAGGTGTTTATGACTCCGGATGGTGTGGTAACTACTGCACTTGTTGTGTCCGCCATTATTTTTCTTTTGAGTGGTTAGTTTCGTAGGTTCACAAAGAGGAAGTTGTTTTGCTCTTCCCCACAGACTTAATTTTACAATCTATGAATTTATTATCGAGCTTGATCCTGGGGTTTTGGATTAATGTGTTTGACTTGCTAGCTGCGAGCTCCTTCTCCCAACGATCTCCCCCTTTTCTGCATACTCGGCTCCTTCCCAGCTCGCGGGCTTACTCTACGAGGCTTTACAGTGAACTGGGCTTGATTTTAGGCCTACTTAATCAGGCTGGACTTTGAGTGTGGAATTTGGGCACAACATTTACTCTTGTATACATATATTCACCAATATAAAATATTATAGTTTATAACATGTTATCAACATGATCCGTTCCTATAGCAGAAAGGTGAGGTTTAATTTATGTTTGATACGTTTATATTTATTTTCGGGGTGATAAGTGTTGCCTTCTCCAAACGGATCGTTATAATAGACTATGCCTTCACGACCATGATCATATGGTAGACTATGTCTTTTCAGATCATATGGCAGATTCTGCCTCCTCAAATATATGTTTGGTTTATGGTCATATGATAAATGTCTTCTCAGATCACTGTCTCCATAACATTAATGTCCCAAAGACATTTATGAAATGTTCCAGAAGAACCGTATAACAAAAATAATGTCCAAAAGACATACTTGAAACAAAAATGTTCAGAAGACATATATGAAAGTGTTTCTGAAGAACTGGTTCGTCTAGAAGACGAATATCATACGTTTTAAATTATTGTTCTTTTAATTTATGTTTATTATCATAAACTATATGGAAGGCTTGCTTCCTATATTATTTTAAGTTATGTCTTTATTATGTTTACGAATTTTATTGCGTTTCTTTAAAATCGGAAATTTAAATTGAATTATCATTAAATTAATGATTAATGAATTGTTATATCATGATACAGTTATCATGTCAAATTTGGCGAAGCTCAAAATTGTTGCCCTTAATATCTCTGTAAATAATTATATGAGATGTGCAATAGCTGCAAAGATGCATTTAAAAGAAAAAGAGCTTCTTGATACCATAGATAAATTAAAAACGACTCCATAAGAGAAAAATGCAAACGCCACAATATTTTTATTCCACCATATCCATGATGGTTTAAAAGATGAATATATCACGAAAGAAAATCCTGCAGATCTTTGGCAATCACTCAAAGATAGATTTGATCTCCAAAAATATGTGATCTTACCAAAAGCTAAGCATGAGTGCTTAAATCCCCGGTTTCAAAATTACAAGAGCGTTAGTGTATATAATTCCGCTCTGTTCGGAATCAACTCCAGGATAGTGTTATGTGGAGAAAAGATAAGCGATTTTGATATGATCAAGAAAACTCTGCAAATATTTCATCCTGGAAACGTAATCTTGCAGCAACAATATCGGGCAAATGATATACAAAGTATTCAGAGTTGATGCAAGTTTTCTTGGTGGCAGAATAAAATAATGAACTTGTGACATTAAACCATCAATCTCGTCCAACTAGATCAGCTCCATTTCCAGAAGTGAATGTTGCATCATCCATCTATAATAATTGGCAAAATGGACATGGACGCGGTCGAGGTAATGGTCGCGGCCGTGGACGAGGATTTGGACATGGACGTGGACGTGGATATGGACAAGGAAGAAAGTTCCGTCCTAATGATTTCAACACTAGCATAAATAATAAAAAAGTTTAGAGGAAATGAAGTTGGTCGCGTGATGAATAAGCAACATGATAATGTTTGCTACAGATGCGCATGAAAAGACATTGGTCTCGTACCTGTCGTACGCCAAAACACTTAGCCAATCTGTATCAAGAATCACAAAAAGCGAAAGGAAATGAAGGTAAAACCAACTTCATCTATGGCAAATCCGGACCTTCTTTTGATGGTAAAAATGATGATACACACCTCGATATTGCTGATTTCGTGGTTGATCCCGAAGATATCAATAAACGACAAAACGACTAAGATCTTCATGGAGAAGAAAAATATGACATGATAGTATACATAGTTGTGTTTGTTAATCTTCCTGAAGAAGAAAATAATGTTTATAAACGTGTTTTTTGTTGTAAAATAGTTTTATTGCAATATAAACTTTTTATCTTGATATGTTTATTAATATCTCTTTTATGAATGTTTTAAATTCAGAAAATGTCAAAATCTGAGATCCATGATGGCGATATATGTATGGCAGACAGTTTTACAACGCACACAATACTTAAGGATAAAAAGTATTTCTCCTCTCTTAAAATGAAATATTCCGCCGAAAGCTTGAATACTATACTTAATAATGCAAAAATAATTATGGGCTCCAGAAAAGTAAGGTTTTCGATGCCAAGGGGAACAAAATTTAAAATAAATGATGCATTATATTCCCCTAAATCATACATAAACTTGTTAAGTTTCATAGATATCCGCAATGGCATTGAATATCTTTGCATCACACCAGTTACTCCCGAGAGAAAACTTATATTAGATCAGAACAATTACCAGTATTATTCTCCAGATTATATTCCACAAAATTAAATCTGACTGAATCATATATTGTGGTAAATCCAAAGTTTACATATACATTTAAAGTCTGGCATGAACGACTAGGGCATCCTGGTTCAGTCATGATGCGAAAAATTGTGGAAAATTCTAATGGCCATCCTTTGAAAAACCAGAAGATTTTTGAATTGAGCAAATTTTTATGTAATGCTTGTTCTCAAGGAAAACTCATCACTCGGCCATCACCAGCCAAAATCGGGAATATTGAATCTCCAGTATTCTTAGAGAGAATACATGGTGATTTATGTGGGCCCATTCACCCAATATGCAGGTCATTTCGATATTTTATGGTATTAATTGACGCATCCAGTAGATGGTCACATGTGTGTCTATTGACTACACAAAATATGGCTTTCGCAACATTCATTGCCCAAATAATCAGGCTAAGAGCACAATTTCCTGATTATACTATAAAGAAACTAAGACTTGATAACGTTGGTGAATTCACTTCACAAGCATTCAATGACTATTGTATGTCATTGGGAATTGAGGTTGAACATCCAGTTCTGCATGTTCATACACAAAATGGCATGGTTGAGTCTTTGATTAAACAGTTATAACTCATTTCTAGACCGTTAATATTGAGAACAAAACTCCCAATTTTAGTATGGAGTCATGCTATCTTGCATGCAACGGCATTTCTTCGGATACGACTGATTTAGGTGTTTTACCACGTAGTCAATTAATCTAAGTGTACACTACCGCAATCGTAACGGTTGTCAATGCAGTACTTTATTATCGAATCCACAGAGACCAAGGTTACACTACATTTCTCACAATTATGAAACTAAGCTAAGATAAGAATATATATGGTTGATCTTGGAAAAGTAACGAAAGCAATTAAAACGATGTAAATTCAATAAAGAAAAAGCGTTAGGTCAAAGGTTTATTCTCGGGAATCCAGAGATCACAAATCAGACAACTATTCAGGGAACGACTAAACACAAGTTTCAAACTAAAACATAAATGTCTAACCAATCCACTTCCGTGGCATTGATTACTAAACCTAGCAACCTAAAATCCTAACTTCCGTTGGCATAGAATTCTATATCAGCATTAATGAGCAGGTTCAATATGTTCACGAATCGCCTTAACATCAAATTCCGCAAGCTAAGGACAATTCGCTCGCTTATGTTCTTTCTAGCAACCTATGACACTTCCGTGTGATAGATTAAGCCCTAGTTCGGAGACTAAGCGGTCGAATTAAGCCTAAACAATAAACACAACAATAAGCGAAAACCACAAAAGATAAATCCCTATCTATGTCTAATTCAATGATTCATGGATCCCCTTGAACTCCTAAACCTAACTATGAGACTACTCAGACATGGCAATGGAGAACAAGCAAGGAGATAGAGAGAAACTCATAATAATAATGAAAGAGATGAAAGGGTTTAGAGTTCTTCTCAATAGTTGCAGAGATTTTTCTCCTTGCTTAAAAAATCAATAACCAAAAACTGAGTAGAATAGAGAGTCGTCAAAAGAGAGATAGCCTAAAAAGTGCATGAAAATAAAGTATAAATAGGGTTCTGGGCGAATTAGGTCAGAATAGACAGTTTCCGGGGCAAAACATGAAAATCAGAAATTTCATTTTCCTTCTCGCCGGCTTGCATCGATCGATGCACATGTTGCATCGATCTATTTTGGTTCTTCTGTGCATGCTCCATCGATCGATGTCCTCCTTGCATCGATCGATTCCAGCTCTTCGGAGGGTGTTGCATCGATCGATGCCAATTGTGCATCGATCGATTTTGGTTCTTTTGGTGACGTTGTATCGATCGATGCCAATTGTGCATCGATCGATTTTGGCTCTTCGGGGCATGCTCTTCGGGGTTATAGGAAAATAAACTACACACCCAGAAACATGAAGATGGGATACATTTGGCTCATGGCCAGATGCTAACTTTAATGAGAAATATTTATGATATGAACTCGGTCGTTGATATGCTTGGTTTTTACCGTTTTCTAACACATGTTTTGATGTTTCTTTTGAGTCTTTTATCGAGTCAAAGTCCGTTTTTAGAGTCTTTTAGTCCTTTATTCAGTTATCTCAAGTAAAAAGGCGTTTACAGAAGAAATTGGAGTTACGTGGGCAAAAACGCATGGAATGGTACAAAAAGAGCATAATCGATCGATGCAAGGAGTGTATCGATCGATGGAGCATGCCCCGAAGAGCCAAAACTGATCGATGCACAATTGGCATCTTCGGGGGCATGCTCCATCGATCGATGCACTCCTTGCATCGATCAATTCTGCTCTTTTTGTACCGTTCCATGTGTTTTTGCCCACGTAACTCCAATTTCTTCCGTAAACGCCTTTTTACTTGAGATAACAGAATAAAGGACTAAAAGACTCTAAAAACGGACTTTGACTCAATAAACGACTCAAAAGAAACATCAAAACATGTGTTAGAAAACGGTAAAAACCAAGCATATCCATTCTCCCAGACTTAGTATTTTGCTTGTCTACAAGCAAACAGAAAACTAAGCAAAAAGAAAAGGTTTGAAAAACACGGAGGCTCACATATCCTCTAGAATTTTGCAATGACCATTACTTTAGTAATCCACGTATTGCCAAACTATCTCTAGATTGAACCGCCATGTACTTCTCTGCAAGCATCACAGCCTCCCAGATTCAACTCATTATTTCGAGGAATAACCAAAAGCCATCATCGCTGGGTCTTATCAAGGATCATGGTGCCAAGAACCTTCTAGACTTTTTCCCTTTCGATATCGTGACAAGTGATATGCTCAATTTAATACCCTAAGATACTAAAGCAGTTGTTGTAGTAAGTGTAGGGGTCAAACCACAAAGAACTCAAAAATCACTCAATAGATTCTATAGATCAGAAACAAGCTAAACCAGATGATGTAATTGAAAAACAGGGTTGCAAGTAAAACGTTTGTAAATTCAATTTGGGGAATGTAGGCTTAGGGTATTTCTCAGGAAATCAATGAATGCAGCTAAGCTACCTAACAGGATCCAGATTAAGCACTGTTCTAGAACTCAAATCACTAAAATATAATTAACCAACTCTCGTTGCGAAAACTATCTAAATCTAAATCCTAGAAATTCCAAATCTCTTTGCGAATCCTAAAATCTAAATCAGCTTTAAAATCAGGTTTGATATGTTCACAAATCAATTAAACCAAATCTCTTTGCGAATAATCAATTTGCTCACCTAAGGTTCTATCAGGTAATTAATCGCACTCTCGTGCCTAATTAATTATCCTAAGATCTAAGTTCCAGATTCGTCAACCTAGAATTAGCTTTGAGAACAACCTAAGGCGAAGAACTAATTTAGATAGTGAATCCTAACAGATAATCAACCTAGCATTCAAAGAAATCCCTATGAGAAAACCCTAAACCTAACAGGTGATCTACTCAGACATGGATATTAAATTAATAAACATGTTGAATAAATACTCTTATATTAAATCAGAAAGAGAAACAAGGTTTTGAGATCTGATCTCGGACGAAGGGAAACCAGACTTGTCTCTCACCAAAATCTCCCTTAAACCTAAACAAAAATAAAGCATAGCCTAAACAATGGCTGTAAAATCCTATTTATAACCTAAATCACGATTTGGGGCCTTCTTGTAATTATCAAAGTCTTCTGGGTGCTTTTGCAATTCTCCAAGGCTTCATAATTAGTCGCGGCCCATGAAATCTCGATGAGTGTCGATCGATACCAGGGGGTATCGATCGATGCTCGGTGCTCAGATCGGGCTCTTAGTCATCAGACTTCAGTCTCGCTCCAGAATGCTCCAGAAAAGCTCCAATAATTCCAATTAAGCTCCAGACGTGCTATAACCTGTGAAAGACTCTAAAAGACTCCAAAACACAAGAAAAGACTCTATAAAAGGACTTATATCATGGCTTAAACAGGGTAAAAACCATGATATATCAACTCCCCCAGACTTAGCCTTTTGCTTGTCCTCAAGCAAATAGAAGACTAAATCAGAAAAAGAGGTTTGAAAACGTAAAGACTCACCTGTTCCTGAACCATCGAAATGACCTTCTTTCCAAGCACCCAAATGTTACCTGATCAGCTTTCGATCTGACCACCATGTACTTCTCCGTAGACATTTGCAGCTTTTCCAGACTCCACACAAAATCCCACAGCATTGTTCAAGTAAAACCCTCATCGCCAGTTTCATCGCTGCAGTTAATGTTCAAGAACCTTCTAGATTCTTTACCAGACAATATCATGACAAAGGAACCACCCTTTTTAACACTTTTTGTATCAATTTCTCTCCCCCAGACTTATTTCTTATTATGTTCTATTTATATATATTTTTTTTTATTTTCAGCTTAGCATATACACATCAAGGTATGAGACGCGAGTATTGATGGTGTTTGCCACCGAATCCCCGGTTCTTCCCTCTCTATGTATCAAAGGATGTCGGCGAATAATGGCATCATAGGAAAATCCTAGCCTCGCTTCCAATCCTTTGTGTGATCATTCCCTCTCAAGTAGAATAATGGGATCGCTGGAAATTTTCCTAACCCTCTACTCAGAAGAAAATCATTTCAATCTTTTATGCTCTTATCTATCAACTTATTTCAGGGGAGAGAGATACCATAATTCTAAACACACGGGTTCCTTTATCAGATATGAATGATGAATCAAGCTCTATGAACACTAACCATATTGATGAAGTGCAAAAATTTGGCTCAGGTTTCAGAAGAACTCTGCTGGAGACATGGATGTTTTCTAGTCAACTGGTCAGCCTTTGGATTTTTCATTAGTCGACCTAGAACTGATCCTGTAACACTGTGCACTCAAAAACAAAATCAAATCAATAGGTTCAAGCACAGGATCATCATCTCCAACAAATTTTTGACTCAATAAAACGACTGACTCTAAGAAAAACGAAAACAATGTCAGCAGACACCTCCCCCAGACTTGAACAACACTGTCCCCAGTGTTATCTAGCCTAGAGTCAGTGAAAGAAACAAAAGAAAAGGATAGAATGAAGAGAAACAAGAAATTACCTTCCTGGAACAGCGAGTGTCGATCGACACACAGCACGGTATCGATCGATACCACGCTTAG
The DNA here is from genome assembly GCA_030161315.1 of Eutrema japonicum. Lineage (NCBI taxonomy): Eukaryota > Viridiplantae > Streptophyta > Magnoliopsida > Brassicales > Brassicaceae > Eutrema > Eutrema japonicum. The sequence continues at coordinate 16,477,044 of BSQW01000012.1, read as the reverse complement.
ATCGACTTGGTGAACTTTCATCCGCGATTGGTGTCGAACGATACCAATGGGGTATCGATCGATACTTAGGCGATTGCGAGTTGCTCCTTGTTCATCCTGACACAGACTCAAAACAAATGAAAAATCAAAAGGAAAAACGACTCAAGGACAGACTCACCAGTGGGTTGCCTCCCACCAAGCGCTCGTTTAACGTCAATAGCTTGACTGTAACGCCATTCAGGCTGTTGGTGCATCATCCAGAGGCATTATCTGCCCTGTTGGAATCTCGGCTTGCGCCCAATAGTGTTTCACTCTTTGTCCATTGACAGTGAATTCCTCGCCTGTGCGATTTATCAGCACCACAGCACCATGTGGTCTGACCTCTTTGATTGTGAAGGGACCTGACCAACGTGAACGCAGTTTACCAGGAAACAATTGCAAACGAGAGTTATACAGAAGTACCTGGTCGTTCGGTTCGAAGTGTCTGGAGATGATTTTCTTATCATGATAAGCTTTAGTTCTCTCCTTGTACAGCCTCGAGTTCTCATAAGCATGGTGCCTGATCTCATCCAGCTCGTTCAGCTGAATCAACCTCCTCTCAGCAGCAGGCTTGATGTCGAAGTTCAGCATCTTTGTTGCCCATGCAGCCTTGTGCTCAATCTCTACTGGAAGGTGGCATGCTTTCCCATACAGCATTTGGAAAGGTGTAGTACCCAGCGGTGTCTTGAAGGCAGTCCTGTATGCCCAAAGTGCATCATCCAGCTTTGTAGACCAATTATTCCTAGAAGCATTCACTGTCTTCTCCAAGATCTCCTTGATCTGCCTGTTAGAGACTTCAACTTGCCCACTTGTCTGAGGGTGATATGGAGTAGCCACACGATGGTTTACACCATATTGCTTCAACAACCTCTCGAACACCTTGTTGATAAAGTGAGAGCCACCATCACTTATCACAATTCGAGGTACTCCAAAGCGAGGGAAAATGATGGTCTTAAACAGCTTAAGAACCACCGCAGAGTCATTCTTCTCACTGGCTATCGCTTCCACCCATTTAGACACATAGTCCACAGCAACCAGGATGTAGGTCTTCTTGTGTGAAGATGGGAAAGGACCCATAAAGTCAATGCCCCAGCAATCAAAAACTTCAACCTCAAGGATGAAATTTTGTGGCATCTCATGTCTCTTACTGATCTTCCCTCTCCTCTGACAAGCGTCGCACTGTGAGACGAAAGTGTGAGCATCCTTGAACATGGTAGGCCACCAGAAGCCTGCTTGAAGAGCCTTGGATACTGTCTTGAAGGTGGCAAAGTGTCCAGCATAGTCTGATCCATGGCAATGAAACAAAACATCGGAAACTTCCGACTCAGCAATGCATCTCCTGTATATTCCGTCAGAACAATGCTTGTACAAGTAAGGTTCATCCCAAAAGAATCTCCTTATGTCGCGCATGAACTTCTTCTTGTCATACTTCTTGAGGTGGTTTGGCTTTGCATCTGCAGCGAGATAATTTGCAATATCAGCGTACCATGGAGTATCAGAATCTGCTGCAGCGACGAGATGGTGGTTAGAAACGACTGAATGATCGATGATGAAAACAGCGTCTGAATCGTCAGGGTATCGACCGATACCATCATGGTATCGATCGATACCGGAACCTGCAACTCGTGGAAATTGCTGATTCTCGGCCAGATTCATCTGAAACCCAGTTTCAATGAAGTAGATGGCTTCCTCAGGTAGTTGATCATCAATGGGGACGTCCTCATCGATCCGCATCCGCGAGAGATGGTCAGCAACTCCATTCTCTATGCCTTTCTTGTCCTTAACCTCAATGTCAAACCCTTGTAGCAAAAGAACCCAACGACAGAGACGAGGCTTGAGATCCTTGTTATTCATCAGATACTTGAGAGCAGCATGATCGGTATGAACAACCACCTTGCTCCCAATCAAGTAAGATCGGAATTTCTCAAAGGAGAAAACAACAGCAAGTAGCTCCTTCTCTGTGGTGCTGTAATTCCTCTGAGCATCATCCAAAGTCCTGCTGGCATAGTAGATGACGTGCAGCTGCCTGTCTTTCCTCTGACCCAGAACTGACCCCACAGCAAAGTCACTGGCATCACACATGATCTCGAAAGGCAGAGTCCAATCAGGAGGTTGCACAACAGGAGCACTCACTAAAGCCTTTTTGATCTCCTCAAAGGCTGCAAGACAATCGGCTGTGAAATCAAATTTGATCTCTTTGCACAGAAGAGCAGTGAGTGGACGTGCTATCTTGGAGAAATCCTTGATGAACCTCCTGTAAAAACCAGCATGACCAAGGAAACTCCGAATATCCTTCACAGAAGTAGGTGGTGGGAGACTTGTCATGACCTGAATCTTGGCTTTGTCAACTTCGATTCCAGCTTCAGAGACTTTGTGCCCAAGTACAATGCCATCCTGAACCATAAAATGACACTTTTCCCAGTTAAGGACCAAGTGTTTCTCTTCACACCGCTGGAGCACCTTGCACAGATTAGTCAAACAGATCTTGAATGATGACCCATATACTGAAAAATCATCCATGAACACCTCCATGAAGTCCTCGATCATGTCTGTGAAGATAGACATCATGCACCTCTGAAAAGTGGCTGGAGCGTTGCACAATCCAAATGGCATTCTCCTGTATGCGAACGTGCCATAGGGACACGTGAAAGTGGTATACCCTTGGTCATCTGGATGGATAGGAATCTGGAAGAAACCTGAATATCCATCAAGGAAGCAGTAGTAGGGATGACTGGCCAATCTCTCCAACATCTGGTCAATGAATGGCAATGGGAAGTGATCTTTCCGTGTGGCCGCGTTCAACTTCCTGTAATCAATGCACATTCGATGCCCTGTGATAGTCCTCGTGGGAATCATCTCATCCATGTTGTTCTTCACCACAGTTATCCCTCCTTTCTTAGGAACAACGTGCACTGGACTGACCCAAGAGCTATCTGAGATAGCATAGATAACTCCTGCATCTAAGAGTTTCATGATCTCTTTCTTAACCACTTCCTTCAGGTTTGGATTCAGCCTCCTTTGATGCTCAACTGAAGCCTTTGACTCGTCCTCAAGATGAATCCTATGCATGCACAGGTTCGGGGAAATACCTGAAATGTCATCAAGAGAATAGCCAAGAGCTTTGCGATACTTGCGCAGCTTGCTTAGCAGTAAAGTGACCTCTGCGTTGTTCAAAGAAGAATTAAGGATTACAGGGTACGTGGAATTAGGACCAAGAAAACCATACCTTAGATTCGCAGGAAGTGGTTTGAGTTCCACTTTGGGAGCGTTCTCCTCGCTCCAATCTCCAAGCCCAGCAGCTTGCATAGTTCTTTCGGCCAAACTGGTTTCTGGCCGTAGGGTATCGATCGATACCATCAGAGTATCGATCGATACTGGTCGTGCTGAATCGAGTATCCTTCCGTATTCAGCAGCAGCATCGTGTGGCTTAACCTCTGACTCAGCAGAACAGGCCAATGCTCTCTCCAATGGGTCCTCAGGATGCATCTCTAAGAAGTACTCCTCAGCAATATCACAGAAGGTATCAACGAAGAAAGTCCGCCCATCGATGGTTGGTCTCTTCATCATCTTCTCCATGTTAAAATTCATGACCAACTCACCAATGTTAAGAGATATCTTCCCATTCCTGCAATCAATCAGAGCACCAGCTGTTGCTAGGAATGGTCTTCCCAAGATGAGAGGATCTCTGGGTTCCGAATCATACTCCAAGACAATGAAATCAGTTGGGATTAAGCAGTTCCCAATCACAATCGGAACATCCTCGAGCAATCCTTCTGGAAGTCTAATTGAACGATCAGCGAGAATCAGCGAGATTCTAGTAGCAGTGAAGTCTGTCATTCCCATTCTCTTAGCAACCGAGTATGGCATGAGGTTGACACTTGAGCCAAGGTCACAGAGAGAACGCTCAAACCTGTCAGTAGCTATTGTGCAATCCAAGACAAAGCTCCCTGTATCTGGAAGTTTCGTTGGGATCCTGTTGCTTAGGATTGCACTGCACTCATGAGTGATCATCAGACAGCCTTCTTCAAGGTTCACATTGCTGGACACCATCTTCTTGACATACCTCTTGAAAGCTACAGAGGTCTTGATAGCATCGATGAAGGGAAGTTCAACAACCAGCTTGTCCAAAATTTCCTTGCATTTAGCATCCTCTACTTCCTTCTTAGTCTTCCCAAGAGCTCTGGGATAGGGTACCCTCGGGATGTAGACCCTCTCTGGTGCTGCTTTAGGCTTCTCCTTCACAATCTCAACTTCTGCATCGTCCTCAGGTTCGGTATCGATCGATACTGGGGGGGTATCGATCGATACACGGGAATTTGAGTTTTCCCGTCTGAGAATCGCGATCGGTGTCGATCGATGCTGAGTAGTGTCGATCGATGCCTTAGCGATTTCAGTGTCTTCATCGTCAGACAACTCGAAATTTGCATTAGGCTGATCTACTTTTGCCCCTGATTTGACCTCCTTACCACTTCTCAAGGTAATGGCATTGATGTGTGCCCTTGGGTTCTCTCCTTTTCCTGGTAGAAAACCTTCTTGTCTTCTCGAATTCTCTGAAGTCTGAGCTACTTGAGTTTCCAGCTTCTTCTGACCAATACCCAGAGAATCGATCCTTCCACTCAGATCTTTGTACATGGCGTCCATCTTACCATTGAAGGTTACTGTAATCTGCTGCTGTCCTTGAACGAGTGTTTCAAGCATGGCTTCAATCTTGTTCTCTGATGTCTTAGCAGTCACAGGCTCGTAAGAAGGATTTCCGTAGTTCCTGGTGTAACCACTGATCTGGGCAGGTTTCTGGTTGAATCCTCCTTGCTGGAAGTTGTTGAAACCTCGATTGTTGTTGTACTGGTTCCTCTGTCCCTGAAAGCCAGAACCACCAATGTAGTTCACGTCTTCTGCTTCATTCTCATTGAAAACCTCAACATCCTCAGCAAAATGGACAGCTTTTGTTGTCTTTCCCAGCAGAAGACTGTGCATAGAATCTAGTTGAGCCTTAAACTCAGCGATCTGCGATCCATCTTTATTACCAGCCAGCTTCTTGCGCTCGAAATCTGCACTCTTTGTGCTGCTGCTAGATGCAAAATTCTCAATTAACACATAGGCGTCCTCAGGATAGTTGGTGTTGAAGTTCCCATTGCTTGAAGAGTCCAGAGCCATCTGATACCTCCAATCTACTCCTCTGAAGAAGATACCTAGCAGCTGCACATCAGAGTATCCATGGTGTGGACAGTCTCTTTGGTATGATCTGAATCTTGTCCAAGCAGCCTTGAACGCCTCAGTAGGTCCTTGAGAAAAAGTGGAGATCTTATTCCTCAGATCTTCAGATCGTCCATCATCATAGAAGTTAATTAGGAAGGCTCTCTTGGTGTCTTCCCAATTAGTCAGTGATCCAGGAGGTAGCTGCCTCAGCCAGTAAGTAGCCTCTCCACCTAGAGAGTAGGGGAAAAGCTTGCAGAAGAGATAATCGTAGGACACTCCATTGCTCTTGATGCTAGTGACCAAGTCCTCGAATTTCTCTACATGATCCATTGGATGCTCATGAGGCAAACCATGGAAGAGATGCTGTCCTACTAGAGTGTAGTAAGCAGGCTTCAGCTCAAAGTCATTCCGCTCATACGCAGGGGGACGAATCGCAGAGCGATTGGCGAAAAATTGCTCTGGCCTGTTGTGTTCACCAATCGTTCTACCACGATTAACCACAGCATCCCTTGCGTTCCTAGCGGCATTCTCAGCGACAACCGGAGCAGGTTGAATGACAATCCCCTCTCCATCCAGACGTTGTCCTTGCTCATTGCACAACCGACCCTGTTGGTCCCTGTAAGCTCCAGCAGCATCACGAACCAACCCAACTTGATTGTTGTTCATCTTAGCTGACTTCTTTGCTTTCCTGTTTGTGCGTTCCACTTGTGCTAGCTGTTCCAGTGATAGATCAACTAGCGGAGTACTCTTTTTGCTTCTGGTTTCAAGATTATGCATGCACCTGAAATCACAAGTAAAGAGCGTAAGTAACTGAAATTTACGACGGGTATCGACCGATACTCAAGGGTATCGATCGATACTCGGGCGATTTAGACGAATTTCCTAGCTAAAATCTAACGGCGAATTGAGTCCCCGGCAACGGCGCCAAAATTGATATGCTCAATTTAATACCCTAAGATACTAAAGCAGTTGTTGTAGTAAGTGTAGGGGTCGAACCACAAAGAACTCAAAAATCACTCAATAGATTCTATAGATCAGAAACAAGCTAAACCAGATGATGTAATTGAAAAACAGGGTTGCAAGTAAAACGTTTGTAAATTCAATTTGGGGAATGTAGGCTTAGGGTATTTCTCAGGAAATCAATGAATGCAGCTAAGCTACCTAACAGGATCCAGATTAAGCACTGTTCTAGAACTCAAATCACTAAAATATAATTAACCAACTCTCGTTGCGAAAACTATCTAAATCTAAATCCTAGAAATTCCAAATCTCTTTGCGAATCCTAAAATCTAAATCAGCTTTAAAATCAGGTTTGATATGTTCACAAATCAATTAAACCAAATCTCTTTGCGAATAATCAATTTGCTCACCTAAGGTTCTATCAGGTAATTAATCGCACTCTCGTGCCTAATTAATTATCCTAAGATCTAAGTTCCAGATTCGTCAACCTAGAATTAGCTTTGAGAACAACCTAAGGCGAAGAACTAATTTAGATAGTGAATCCTAACAGATAATCAACCTAGCATTCAAAGAAATCCCTATGAGAAAACCCTAAACCTAACAGGTGATCTACTCAGACATGGATATTAAATTAATAAACATGTTGAATAAATACTCTTATATTAAATCAGAAAGAGAAACAAGGTTTTGAGATCTGATCTCGGACGAAGGGAAACCAGACTTGTCTCTCACCAAAATCTCCCTTAAACCTAAACAAAAATAAAGCATAGCCTAAACAATGGCTGTAAAATCCTATTTATAACCTAAATCACGATTTGGGGCCTTCTTGTAATTATCAAAGTCTTCTGGGTGCTTTTGCAATTCTCCAAGGCTTCATAATTAGTCGCGGCCCATGAAATCTCGATGAGTGTCGATCGATACCAGGGGGTATCGATCGATGCTCGGTGCTCAGATCGGGCTCTTAGTCATCAGACTTCAGTCTCGCTCCAGAATGCTCCAGAAAAGCTCCAATAATTCCAATTAAGCTCCAGACGTGCTATAACCTGTGAAAGACTCTAAAAGACTCCAAAACACAAGAAAAGACTCTATAAAAGGACTTATATCATGGCTTAAACAGGGTAAAAACCATGATATATCAACAAGACAACAACACAATCTTTGGTACTTTTCCCTCCCCCAGACTTATTATTTTCTCATTTATTTTCCGTAGGGTAAATGGCGGATGGAACGCGAGTATTGATGGTTTTTGCCACCGAATCCCCGGTTCATTTTAGTGCCACCCTTTTATTCGATGGTGTAGGCGAATAGTGGTATCTATGGAAAATTTCCCAACCTCGCTTCCAACCTTAGTGTGATCATCTCTTTCGAAGTAAAATAATGGGATCGATGGAAATTTTCCTAGCCCTTTACCCGAAAGAAAATAATTTCATCTTTTATGCTTTTATTTTAAATAAGGGGGATGAGTACCATACTTTCACACATGTTGTCTTGTCAGATACGAATAAGGAGTCAAGCTCTGAACACGTCAATCACGATGATGAGGTAAAAGAAAGAGCTCAGAAATTAGCTCAAGCTTTTGAATTTTCCTGGGAACATGGATGCCTCTGTTTGACTGGTCAACCTTTAGATTTTTCATTAGTCTGATCTAAAACTAGCCATGCGACAATGGTCATTTAGATGCAAAAGTAGTTAAAAAATTCAAAGGTCTTGATCATAATCTCCAACAAGTTTTTACTCAATAAAACAAAATGACTCAAAGAAAACATCAAAATGACTCAAAAGAGAAGACAAAAGAAAGGAATAGCATTAGTAACGATAGAGACCCTCTCTCAGACTTAGTTCACACCGTCTTGGTGTGAAAATAAGCCAAGAAGAAGGCCAAACAGACTCAAGAAGAATATAAAATGAAAGAAAATAAAACGAACAATAGAGAATGTTACTGGTGAATCAGTGGTCCTCCGAACTGCCGCTCGCATCCTGTCCTAACGTGCGCCTCCTCCTGGGAAGTCTCTCATCGAGTAGATGTTAACCACTGGATTCACCAACAGTAGACCTGCGTACATCAACGTTAGGTTCGGTCCCAAAGTCGTGCATGACATTAGCTGGCTCATCATCACGATCATCTGCAGTGGCAGGTGCCCTAAAACAGGAAGGTACCCTGGGAGTCAGTATCTTAGCAAGTGCTCCCCAAATCTTCATCAGCATGGCATTGTTGTTCAGCAATCCCCCACTGACAAATTTCCACTTCTCTTCATCATCTGTCTCGAACGGGAAAGGTGTGAGACGGTACTCGCTGTAATCTGGAGGAAGAAGGTATTCGATCTGCTCAGTTGTGTCCACAGGGACGCCCTTAGGAAACTCCTCCTGTCTGTGAGAAATAGATGCTCTGGGAGATGAGCGAGAAGCTCGAGCGGATGATCCTCTGGGTCTGCGCTGAGAACTGGAAGTAGTGGGCACTAACTTGTGCGCCGTCAGTTTCCAATCGATGTTCGCTTCATCATCCAGTATCGTCAAGTCTTGATATGGATGCTTGAAATGCAAGATCTCTCCGTCTGAGTTTTGAAACTGGTAAATGAGCGTTGGTTTGAGGATATGACAGTTCTGGAAGTACTTTTCGGACATGCTGGCATGTCGTAAGCCACCAAAATCTCGCCGTATCTTGAGATGGTCGAAGATGGGTGTAAGGAGGCTTCCGACGTACTCTTTCTTACCCTTTCTGGAAAGACCTCGGGTTTTCTTCCCTACCCAAACTTGAGCAATGATGGCTCCAAGGTTGACACGGTGAGATCTAGGGAGCGAATGTCTGAGTTGATGACCTATATCGGGTCCAATCCCGTAGTAAAGCATGATGAGCTCGTTAGTACGCATAGCTCTAGCTTCGTCCCTAGCAAAGAGCATGTGGCTAAGCATATTTGAAAACACCCTTAGTGCGGGGTTACGAATGCTTGACTTCTTCGAGTAGGCACCATCGTATTTCCCACTGGCTATCTTTGTCCAAAAGCTCTTGACGTTGGGGAATTCAGAAAAAGAAGTCTCCTCGTGGCTTGCCTCGAAACCGTAGAGAGTGCAGAGATCGGGGATCGAGATTTGGCGGAGGATGCCATAAGCGAAGAACATGAGTGTCCCTTCACTAGCGACGGGTTCCCCTAGGTTTTTATATTGCAGCTCAACGGATGCCAAGAACTGGCGAGTGAGATCGGCAACGAAACCTTCGTCGAGAGTGGCCAACCGTCCCAACCCAACACGCTCAATCATGGTCTCAATGTCTTGCCGAATACCCATCTTGACCAATGTGTAGGAGCTTGCAAAATGCATGGGGCACATCTCGACGGTTAACAGCCCGTTGTAGAACATGCTCTCGTACTTCCCCCATTTGCTGGACAGTGTTCGGTTTTTGTAGGCCTTATCCTTTTTTTAACTCTTGCTTGGTCATCATCGGTATTGGAAAAGCCAATTCAGCAGGTCGAGGCCAAGACGTCTTATGTTCAGCTTCATGTGCTTTTCCTTTGCCCTTGTCTTTGTTATGCTGGGTAATTCTTGACATTTTCCTGGAAAACGAACAACATAATTTTGCAAAGTGAGTTCCAAGTGTAATGACTAGCACACATATAACAAACAACCATACATCGTGATCGATTGGCTATAACAGATTATCTCAACAACTCAATTCCATGACTCGCGACACATATGAAAATTACGAACCGAGATAATCTAAAAATTTACGAATTCATGGGAATCGAGGGCGTGCGCTTATGCAAAGTGACAATCGGTGCAAGATAAACATAATCTGTCTACGACACATATCGAATTTTCACAGGAATTAGGTAAAACCCGCAATTCTCCTAAGAACATAAACCCTAGGTTTTGAAATTTCCACAAATTCTCATTAACGATAGCAAGGTGTGGTCAAAATTCATGCCTAGTAGTCTAGCAGGGTAATTAACCTAAATCATCTAACCATTGATTCAAGAAATTGAAGCAACAAACCTTTGGTGTTTTACCCATGAAAATCGCGACCGAAAAAGGGAGATTTGGAGTTCTTACCTTTGCTAATCGAGAAATCTGGATTGGGAGTTTTGTAGAGGATAGAAAATTGATGGGGATAGACACCAAAATCGTTCAAATCCGTTGTGAATAAAAAAAGTTATGATAGATTAAAGGTTTTGTGTTCTTGGGAAAAAAATTGAGCATCGATCGATTTTAAGGAGGAGAAGAGAGAGAAAATCGGGGAAGAAGAAGACGAAGAAGAGAAATTAAACTGGAATAAACTGGGTTTTGGAACCGGTTTACTTACATGGGCTGGCAATCGATCGATGCAAGTGTTGCATCGGTCGATTGTTGGTTGTCAGCCTGCCTTCCATCGATCGATGCATACTCTGCATCGATCGATTGCTGGTTCCCGGAGCCCTTGGCATCGATCGATTTCCTCCTCTTTTTTTTTTTGATAGAATTAAGAAAGCAGAAACCAAAATTTATTAAGTTAATGTTCTAAAAACTTAAAACAAATAAATACATACCAGTGGGTTGCCTCCCACCAAGAGCTTGGTTTAAGTCGTTAGCTCGACTTCTTCAGTGTTCTAGGCGGATGATAGATCTAAGAGGTTCGCACTCCCCTTAGCTCGTTTTGGTCTCCTCCTCAAGGCCCATTTATCTTCCTCCGTGCTTGGATAGGCATCAAGGGTGTTATGTACCTCGCATCTTCTTTTCCCTTCGATCGTGTAACGAATGCGTTTCAGGGTGAAACCGGGGGGTGGGGGGGTGGGGTGCTGCTAGGTAGAAGATCTCCTTGTCGACATTTGCGAGGCACATTCTCCTATTTGGCCAATCCATAATGGCCCCTGCTGTTTCTAAGAATGGTTTTCCAAGAAGTATGGGTTCATTCTTCATTCCACGGGTTTTCGCCACTTGAAAATCAACCGGGACAATGCAATTTCCAAATTTCAAAGGTAGATTCTCGATCATGCCAACCGTGGTGGTGGTTGAGCCATCTGCAAGCCCGATTCGCATCCTCGAGGGCTTCATGTTGTTGATCTTCAACCGTCTTGAATCCGCCTCTGGAATAAGGTTTATAGCGGCTCCCGAATCACACAGGGCGTTGTTGAAGTAGGAGCCGAAGATTTTGCATGGAACGACGAAGCATCCCGGTTCTTCCAGCTTGTGCAATGTTCTGGGCTTAGACAGCTTCTTCCTAGCTTCGTCGAACAGATCTTCGATCGCGTACTTATATTCCCTGCTGTACCAAAAGAGCTCCTTCATTGCTGGGTATTTCTTCCAAGATTGATCGAACGACATGTGGAATAGGATTTCCTTCACAATGGAATGGAAATCATCTAGCATCTCTTCGCTTATAGGCCGAGTTTCCCAATCTTCATGTTCTGAGGCAAGAGTTCGCCTCGAAATTGGGGTTCCCTCGTGTGGTCTTTTTCCTCTGATCCTTGCGGTCTGCCTTACCATCATACATTGATGATCCACCCCTGATTCGGTGGTGTTATCTACATCCCTTGGCGCTATTGGAGAAATCTCCTCTTCGCTTATAGATTTTAGAACATGAATGGTATCTTCCACATCGGATAAATACTTTTGGAGCATCTTAAGTTCCTCATAAAGATCAGCAGAGATGTCTCCGAGTCCCATGATATTACCAAGGATATCACTATGCCTTCCATCCATGTCGAAACGGATATTTCAGAGCGTTTCTCCTGCTTGCCTTTGCCCATCGCATAGGATATGGACGATCGAATTAGTTTCTTTTCCTTGCCTGCCAATCTCTTTCATCTCTCTCTCAACCTTGAGTGCTCTGGTTGCAGTGGCACTGAGATTTGCGGCTGTAGTTGAGAGGCTCTCCCTCAAGTTTGTGAATTTCTCTTCAAAGTTATTTTCCATGAGTTCCATGGATTTGTTGACACGATCGATGAAAATCTGGTTCTTCTCAATTTCGTGGGTTTGCTGCAGCTGCATCTCTTCTATCTGCTTCACCCTTTCTTCGAGTTTTTTTATATGGGCATGAATATCATCGAATTTCCCTCCGACATCATTTTTGATATGGTCCAACCTTGAATCAAGCTCAAACGAGGACTCTTGATGATTTTTCAACAATGTATGCATCATGGTCTCCAAAGACTCGTTGGGGACGTGATCGTAGGCATGAGATGGTGGTTGTGGACGCGGCTGATAGAGATGGTGATAGTTTTCATGGCCAAAATCACCCCAATCTCGGCCTTAGTGCGAGTGAGCTTGGGTTTGTAGATATGTGTAGGGACTTGGCATTGGGATGTAATCACCCACGGGTCCATGGTCCATAGGCGATCGCCTCTGAGTTTCGTGATAGAGGGGTGGTCGATGACCGTTGAAGTTACCATCGTTTCCCGAGTAGTGATCCATCCTAGAAGGTCCCTGAAATACATGATATAACATGTCATAGAATCTCATACTAAATTCCAAATTCAAAATTGAAGGTAACGCTATTGATCCCCGGCAACGGCGCCAAATTAATTTAGGTGTTTTACCACGTAGTCAATTAACCTAAGTGTACACTACCGCAATCGTAACGGTTTTCAATGCAGTGGTTTAGGATCGAATCCACATAGACCAAGGTTATACTACAATTCTCACAATTATGAAACTAAACTAAGACAAGAATATGGTTGGTTTTGGAAAAGTAACGAAAGCAATTAAAACGATGTAAATTCAATAAAAGAAAATCGTTAGGTCAAGGGTTTATTCTCGGGAATCCAGAGATCACAAATCAGACAACTATTCAGGGAACGACTAAACACAAGTTTCAAACTCAAACATAAATGTCCAACCAATCCACTTCTGTGGCATTGATTACTAAACTTAGCAACCTAAAATCCTAACTTCCGTTGACATAGAATTCTAGATCAACATTAATGAGCAGGTTCAATATGTTCACGAATTGCCTTAACATCAACTTCCACAGGCTAAGGACAATTCGCTCGCTTATGTTCTTTCTAGCAACCTACGACACTTCCGTGTGATAGATTAAGCCCTAGTTCGGAGACTAAGCGGTCAACTTAAGCCTAAGCAATAGACACAACAATAAGCGAAAACCACAAAAGATAAATCCCTATCTATGTCTAATTCAATGATTCATGGATCCCCTTGAACCCCTAAACCTAACTATGAGACTACTTGGACATGGCAATGGAGAACAAGCAAGGAGATAAAGAGAAACTCATAATAATAATGAAAGAGATGAAAAGGTTTAGAATTCTTCTCAATAGTTGCAGAGATTCTTCTCCTTGCTTACAAAATCAATAACCAAAAACTGAGTAGAATAGAGAGACGTCAAAAGAGAGATAGCCTAAAAAGTGCATGAAAATAAAGTATAAATAAAGTTCTGGGCGAATTAGGTCAGAATAGGCAATTTTCGGGGCAAATTAGGAAAATCAGAAATTTCCTTTTCCTTTTCGCCAGCTTTCATCGATCGATTTTGGTTCTTCTGTGCATGCTCCATTGATCGATGCACTCCTTGTATCGATCGATTCCGGCTCTTCGGAGGATGTTGCATCGATCGATTTTGGTTCTTCTGGTGATGTTGTATCGATCGATGCCAATTGTGCATCGATCGATTTTGGTTTTTCGGGGCATGCTCCATCGATCGATGCACTCCTTGCATCGATCGATTCTGCTCTTTTTGTACCGTTCCATGCGTTTTTGGCACTTTTGCCCACGTAACTCCAATTTCTTCCATAAACGCCTTTTTACCTGAGATAACTGAATAAAGGACTAAAAGACTCTAAAAATGGACTTTGACTCGATAAAAGACTCAAAAGAAACATCAAAACATGTGTTAGAAAATGGTAAAAACCAAGCATATCAACGACCGAGTTCATATCATAAATATTTCTCATTACAGTTAGCATCTAGCCATGAGCCAAATGTATCCCATCTTCATGTTTCTGGGTGTGTAGTTTTTGTTCCTAAGCCCCACCGCAAAAAGCAAAAATGGGGGCGCACCGAAGATTGAGAATATACATCAGTTATACATCACCAAGTATAATTCGGTATCTTGAACTGCAAACTGGTGATATGTTTACGTCACATTTTGCCGATTGCCATTTTAATGAAAGTGAATTTCTAGCGTTAGGGGGAGGAATTAAAGAAATTATGAAAGATGTTACATGGTGCAAACCATATTTGTTGTATCTTGATCCCCCTACAAAACAACACGAACTTGAAGTTCAGAAAATGGTACATTTACAAATATGGCAAATCATTAACTAGATGTGTTCACATATACAAAAGGGTGACACAATCATATATATCGCTGAGAATGCTTCATCAAGAATTAATGTTCATGAATAACAAACTAAAGGAAAAATAGCAAATGAACCCATCTTTCAGTTGAAAAGGTGGAGACGATAGGTGTTGGAGGTGATTTTAGCACTCTCCGGTTTAGCCAGGTTTAAACCAAAACATGCCAATTGATCCCGGTTTACGATGGTTCGAACCCGGAAGAAGTCCATGATCGCAGTTGCTGGCCCACGAGCTCGTTTGAGGCCCAACTCGTCATAGTCGATGACCGACCTCTGAGATTCGCGGAATACTTTCCGATCTCGGCGGGGAAGAAAAGAAATCTTCCTTTTCCCGATGGAACTAGGAAAAGGGAAAAAAGAAAATCCTCATTTTCCTGATGGAACTAGGAAATTATCTTGTTTTAGCCGACTTTGAACCTTATAAATAGAGAGGTCCTCACCTCATTCAATTCATTCACAATCATCTACGAGATCTAAGGAGACATAGAGCAGAGAACGAAGCTTTTATCTTCTTAGTTCTTAAGTCTTTATTTTCTGATCAAACGATCTTTTAACTCCGCCGAGTTTAATCTAATAAAACGAGATTCCGATCAAAGTTGTTGTTTAAACTCCCTTGTGTGATTTTCAAAATCAACAATTGGCGCCGTCTGTGGAGATGTTTTCTTAAAACAATAAACTTTTGGATCTCGATGATTATGCTCGGCAATGGCGGATCTACCACTCGACCCAGCGCTCAACAATAACGAGGTCGAAAATCGCAACCCGGCAAGCGGATCTGACGATCCACCACCAGCCTGGGTAAACATCACTACCGCGGCAACAAATCAGCATGACCAACTCGCTCTCATGCAAGCCATGGCTGCTCAGCTCGTTGAGCTCGCCAAAAAGAATGACGAACGGTTCGACGCGTTGTTCGCAACTCAGGCACAATTCCAAAATCAGCTCGCCGAACTTAGGCAAAACCAGACGCCACTCGGACCCCAGGATGACACAACCAATAACCTTCGCCGAACTCTGTCTCCTGAGCAACAACAACACCGAAGTGCAGTTTTTCTCAAAGACCGGAAATTGATTATGAAGAAACGTATTCCTCGGTTATGGATGCAATAACATTCAGATTTTTGATGAGCCTTGGGGCATCTAAAATATAGAAATGTATCTTATAGATGTTGTGACAGCATATATATATATATATACACATATATATAGATCACTTGATAACAATATCTTTATGAAAATCTCAGAATGATTGAAAATGCCTTAAGCATTAAGCTCAAAATCTAAAGTTATATGTGCGATCAAATTATAATGATCACTTTACGGATTAAAAAAATCCGGACGCATGTGGTATAATCGCTTAAGCGAAAACTTGCTAATGAAAGGGTTTGTGAATAATGCAATTTTCCCTTGTGTCTTCATTAAGAAATCCTCGTTTGAATTTGTGATCATTAATGTTTGTGTTGATGACCTTAACATAATCGGAACTCAAAAAGAAATTGAAGAAGTGAGAAATCATATGAAAGAAGAGTTCGAAATGAAAGATCTCCGACATACAAAATTTTGTCTTGGACTACAAATAGAGCATTTCCGAGATGGAGTATTCTTGCACCAATCAAAATATTCCAAAAGGATATTAAAACGCTTTTATATGGATAAAGCGAATCCTGTGAATACTCCAATGGTTAATCGATCACTCGATACTGAAAAGGATCTATTCCGACCTTGTGAAGATAACAAAGAAGTATTAGGTCTTGAAATACCTTATATGAGCGTTATTGGTGGACTTATTTATCTTGCAAATACCCGACCGGATATAGCATTTGATACAAATATACTTGCAAGATATAGTTCGTCTCCTACGCGCATACATTGGAATGAGATAAAACATATTTTTCGTTATCTTCAGGGAACAATTGACTTGGGTTTGTTTTACCCTCGAAACTCCAATGTTGATTTAGTCGGTTTTGCTGATGCACTATTTATCAGATCCTTATAAAGTTTGATCGCAAACCGGATACATTTTTACAATTGGAGGTAATGCAATCTCTTGGCATTCTCAAAAGGAGACTCTAGTCGCCACTTCCTTAAACTATGCAGAAACTATTGCGCTTCATGAGTCATGTAGATAATGTGTATGGCTCAGATCTATGACTCATCACATACAAGAGGCAAGCAGAATAGTCATCAATAAGGAGCCAACTCAAAGAAGGCTACATTAAGAGTGATAGAACAAAACATATTCCTCCAAGATTTTTCTCATACCCTCGAGAACTCAAGAAGAATCAAGAAGTAGATATCCAATATATCTTTCAAGTGACAATGCATCATATCTCTTTACGAAGGCGCTTCTCACTACAACATTCATAAAGCATATTCAAAACATCATAATGCATCATCTACGAGGCTTATGAAGAGCATATTATATCCATCATTTACAGGGGGAGATTACGTCATTGTAATCTTTTTCCCTTATCGTAGTTTTTATCCCATTAAGTTTTTCCATGATAAAGTTTTTAATGAGAAAGTACGTAATACGTTAATAGTAATAGATAATTAAGGGAAAATGATAAAAAGATAATTATCCATTTAACATTAAAGTAATATTTTATTTCTTATGTCGGTAAAGTTACCAACTTACTTGATGTATATATATGTGATCTAACCTATGTAAAGTAATAAGAAAAAACATCTTCTCTCTCTCTTTCCTCTCCGCACATAACTCTCTCGTCTCTCTCCACTTAACATCTCACCTTTACTCTTATATACAAATAACCACCTATATAAAATATTATAGTTTACACTACAAGAAAACATGTGTATTAGAACGGACAGAATCGATATAAAATTGATATAAAATAGGCTTTGGGACAGATTAGCGACGATTGCCAAATCGTCGTAAACAAATCATCGTTACTCGAGAATCGTCGTAAACTTGTCGAAAACACTGGGACGAATAAGATTCGTTGTAAATAATCCGTCGTAAAATCGATGTAACTTTACATCGACATTACGACCAAAATTACCTTGTTGGTATATGGTTGTAACATTACATCGATTTACCTCGAATTATCTAATTTTGTATCGGCAAATCCGTCGTAATATATCGATGTAAATTTGTTGGTAAAGCGATGTAAATAATCCGTCGTAAAATCGATGGTATATGGTTGTAACATTACATCGATTTTACATCGAATTATCAAATTTTGTATCGGCAAATCCGTCGTAAAATCGTCGTAATATATCAATGTAAATTCGTTGGTAAAGCGATGTAAATAATCCGCCATAATAATATATATATATATAATATTTAATATTTATTTATTAAATTAATAAAATTAATTATTAATAAAATTATAATTATAAACTACATAATTAAAAAAAAATTATAAATTAAAATTTTACAAATAAATTCAAAATTCAAAATACAAAATAAAATTCAAAATACTAATTATTATCTTCTAGCTTAATACCGAAATCACCGAAAAGCTCCGCGTCCGATCTACACTCTGTTCCGCGACCGGATCCGGTCGCTGTTCCGCGAGTGGATCTGGTCGATGATCCGCATCCCTCTGGCCCGATGTCGATGTACCTGTTTGCTGCTGCCTCAGTGCGCTTGCCAAATCGGGGTAACTCGCGGCAAGAATATCGAAGAGAGAGTTGTATCCAAGGATCGTCCTATCGTATCCTTGGATCTTCTCATCGTATACCACTTGTTTCGCCCGCAAAGTGCTAATCTCGGAGTGGGTGATTTTTAACTTGTTCCGCAACACAACCGGATACTCGAAAGAACGACGTCAGGAAGATGAGGCGACGACACTATCTTGGCTCGATCCCATCCCAAAAATGCTGCCCTTTTTCTTCGGGGCAACCTTAAAAAAAGAAACGTTAAATTTAATAAATAGAATACAAAATAATTATGTAAAAATATAATTTAATTATTATTACCTCTTCGTATATCTCATCCATCTGGACGGTAATCAAAGCCGCTGTGTATTGGACCGAGCTACCTGGCGATAGCTGCTGAGAGAGCTGAGTTTGACTCTCGATGATCTTTGCCATATCATCATTATAGACCTTCTCCGCCCGAAGATCCACAAAAATGCCATCTTTCTTATTGTGTGGTTCCTCAAAAACTCTGGTCATTGGAGGAAGTTCGCATTCGTTTGCCTAACAAAATGACATACCAAAAAAGATTTTAATTAATAACAAAATCACAAAAATAGAAATTAACCAAAAAAAATCATACCATTTTAAGGCTCCTTCCCGCAAAAGACGTTTGATCCGAAGTATGTGGCGTAACCGCCGGAAGACCATCTTCAGCGACAGTGTTCCGAGAAGCCGAACACTTAGCAGCCACACTCTGCGAATGCGGATCTCTCTAGTCGGTTTTCAAGCCATCCCAAACTTTGGAAGACAAGTATATGGGCTTCGCCTTATCGCCATCAACCTCCCACTTTCTCTTCCAATCGGAGACGGTATTATTGAGCCGAAATTTTGTCTTCGTTTTAAACTTCGTCTTCACCATCTCGTTGTTCGCAACATCCCAGTGCCATTTTTGCTATAAAAAAGATACTCCAATAAAATTAGAAAACATTAAAAAAATATTTATAATTAGTTAAGTAAAAATAATTAATTATCAAAAAACAAAAATTACCGCGAAACATTTGAACCACGTCTCGATAACGTCGTTTGGAACTGCAGACCAATTAAGGTGAGGCTCCATGAAATAGGATTTAATGGTTTCAGACACACTCCGTTCGACTTTGGTATCATGATCAAACCTGAGAAATAAAACTATAATTATTAGTAAATAAAATAAAGTTAATAAAAAAAAATTGTGTTACGTACCAAAAAGTTCTCGGCAGCCGTTGCGGATATAACTGGGGTAAACCATCATGACCCGGCTGCCGCAAAAAATCGTCGATCGTGTATTCCGCATATATCAATGGGGGTCGTGGTGCTGGTGCAGGTGGAGGTGGCGGCGGCGGCGCTGGTGAGGACTAAGAATCCAGAACCGCGGTCGGTGTGGCAGAAGATGACTAGACCGCCGAATTAACACTCGGTCCCGACTCGCCAGTCATGAAGTGGCGATAGTGGGATTTGTGTGGTCCCATATATACTTTAAAAAAATTATATAAAATTAATTAATAACAAAATTAACGAATATAATCCAATAATTTCAATCCTAATTAATTCTAATCCTATTTAATTAACTAATACGAATGTAATAATAATAAAAATACCTTGTAGAGAGAGAGAATTGCATAGAGAGAGAGAGATTTTGAGTTATGATCGAGGAAGAGAAATTTGGGCTCGTATATATAGAATTTGTTGCCGTCGTAATATACTATCGAAATTACGACGGATCCGATGTAAATCCGTCGTAATATGGAAATCAAAAATTTAACCAATCTGACTTTTTCTCCCACGCGGTAAATTAAATATTTTATATTACGACGGATCCGCCGTAATATCGTCGTAATGTACCATCGAAACTATGACGGCTCCAATGTAAATACGTCGTAATATGAAAACGATGTAATTTCGCCGTGCCATTTTAACCGAAACTTCAACCAATCTGAATTTTTCCCTCCACGCGATAAATTTAATATTTTATATTGCGACGAAATTACGACGGATCCATCGTAATATCGTCGTAATGTACCATCGATATTACGACGAATCCATCGTAAAATCGTTCTAATAAAACAATTCTAAACCCTAAACCCTATTTGACAATACATAAATCTGTAGTGTATTAACATTTTCTAATAAGAAAGTACATTTCTGCATCCAAGACTTATCATAGTAAACAACAAATTCAATAACAACGATTGAATCTAATTTATGGAACACTTTCTTATTTTACATAATAATGTATATGTAAAATTAAATTCTACATAAGTAAGTTCTAAAATAGATTTATCATCTTCGTTGAGTAAGTTCTAAAATAGATTTATACAAAATTAAATAAAACATCATAAAGCAATCAGAATCATCATCTTCGTTGGGTTCATCATCTTCATTGTGTTCATCATCTTCAGGTTCATCATCATCGTCAGTACTCTCTTCAAACTCATCGAAATCGCCTTCTTCTTCTGTGTCGCCAGGTAGATATTCAAGTTGCCTGTTTTGGGGATCAATTAAAAGAATGTTGTCCGTAATCTTTGGTTCTGTAATGTCACGGCAAGAATCTTTTTGCATTGGAAGATCATCAACACCAACAATTGTATCCCTTGGAGCTATTTTAATAACCGATAACCATGAGATCCCAGTGTTTTGAACTCGCGGGTATAGAAAAAATGTTACTTGTTGTGCTTGTGATGCTAGGATAAATGGCTGAAACTTGTTGTATCGTCGTGATTTGTTGACGTCAACCACACCAAATTTGTTAATTTGCACCCCTCGACCGACTGTTGGATCGAACCAATCACATTTGAAGAGAACGCATTTCATCATAACCAAGCCGAGATACTCCACTTCTATTATTTCCTGCAACACCTCATAATAATCTATTTCATGCCTAACACATACTCCGTAGTTGGTAGTTGCCCGACGAACGCCGTACTTGTATGTATGAAACACATAACCATGGGTGAAATACATGGGTGCAGTCGTTATCTTCCCGAGGGAGTAACTCATGAAACCATATTGGATATGCGGGGTTGCCATGATCTACCTATAAAAGGCAGATCGATAACTGTGCATATTAGATTGAGTATCGATAATTAAATGAAATATTTATAACTATTAACTTACTTGCGTTTTCAACCATTGATCAAAGTGACTATCTTTACGATCGTTTATTTCATCATCTGAAACACCTTCAATGCATTCTCGTACATGGGTAACAAATAAGCTGCAAAATATATTTACATGGAAATTAACACCATTAATTATATTAATTAATATATAATTGTTTAGTGGATAATTAAATAGTTACGTTATCTCTCGTAAGGACTCACTTCCTCGAAATTTAGGAGGATGTACGTATGTGCGCTGTCCCTGTCATTCTCGTTATACCACCAAATTTCCTTCAATTTTCCACTAAGACGACCAATTGGTGAGAAGATGTCCGGAACACCCTCTACTGCATAAGTTCGTCCAACACCACCATCATCATATCGTCGGGGAGCCCGTTTGCGTGTGCGGAATTTTGTAGCGAAATAGTATGAAGTGAAGTGTGAAGTTTCTTCTGTCATACTTCCCGCAACAATTGATCTTTCAACCCTTGCTACATTTTTTGCCTTTCCCTTTAAATGTTTTATGAAGCATTCGAATGGGTACATCCACCTAAACTGAACATGTCCGCCTAGTTCTACTTCGTGAGAGAGATGAATGGGAAGATGCTCCATAACATCAAAAAACGTCGGGGGAATATATTCTCCAAATTGCACAGCAATATTGGAATATTAGCAGCTAGCTGTGCAATTACATCTTCTGACAACGTCCGTGTACTAAGATCCCGTAAAAATGCTCCGATGCCTGCACAATCAAAATTATATATTGTAATATTTGAACATATATATATAATTAATATCAACAATTTTATATGTAATGATGTCTCTTACATCCAATTGTTTCATGAACATTTCCTGGAAGGAGTTTGACAAATGCGAAAGGAAATAATCGTTGCATAAACATGTGGCAGTCATGACTCTTCATCCCTGAAACTTTTTCCCTTTCTCAACAGATTTAGTAAGATTGGATACGTACCCATCATGAAACTTCATGTCAGATGAAACCCAATTGAACAACGATGCCTTTTCTTCTACACCCAAACAAAATATAGGAACTGGTGATTTTTCATTGCTCATTATATGCAACTCATTTCTGTTGCAAATATCCGACAAGTCCAACTTTGACTTTCCGCTGTCTTTGGTTCTTCCTTTCACGTTTAACAATGTATTCATGATGTTATCAAAAACTTTTTTCTCAATGTGCATGACATCAAGATTGTGTCTCAGAAGATGATCTTTCCTGTATGGAAGTTCCCAAAAAATATTTTTCTTGTGCCAATTGTGATTCACCCCGTATCCATCAAGCATATTAGCTGGAGTGTGCCAATTTCCCCCACGGTTCACCGTTTCTAGTCCCCCAAAATGATCTATTTGCTCTTCTAGATCTTCCCCAGATAGATACACTGGTGGGGGGACACGCACAATTTTGTTCTTTCTAAACAACCACTTGTTTCTCCGATATGGATGGTTGATTGGTAGAAACCGGCGGTGACAATCAAACCAGCATGTTTTTCGACCATGTTTCAGCTGAAACGCATTTTTCCAATCGAGGCAATAAGGACAAGATAACCTCCCATCCGTCGTGTAACCTGATAGAATTCCGTATGCAGAGAAGTCGCTTTGCGAAATAATTTTAATTTTAATTTTTTGAAATTTAAAAAAAATATATATTTATATGAATATTATAATATGTCTTACTAATAATTATATATAAAACTGTCAATTTGGACTAACATGTATAATTAACTAAAATATTATTTGGGTTAACCCGCAAAAACCTATAATGACTATAGTTTTTGTGCACCGGTTAATGACTATAGTTTTTGTGGTCCGTCCACAAACTATATATTATAAAAATAATTTTTCTCGTGTCTAACTCTTTATAATTTTAGTAAAATATTTTTAAAACTCTTGTTTTGATATATATTCAAATAAAATATAATAATTATAATAAAATATTGTAAGATCTCGAATATATATTTTTCTTTAAATATGTATGAATTAATTATTATTTAATAATATCATAATAATTAAGAAATTAAATAATAAATATTTTTTAATGAAAAATAAATACTTTCAATATTTATTTCTCATCAATAATTTTAAAAGACAATTATATATTTTCTTATTTTAACTAAATAATTATATAAAGATTTTAATTAAAATACCATTTATACAAAAACAGTTACATATTCTAATAAAAAAATGAATTCCCTTTTCTGTAGAATTTTAGGTGTATTTTAGTAAAATTAACACAATGGACCACGTGCGACCATATTACATATATGTGAATCTTCATACGATGAAAAGTAACAAGTTCACAACAAAAAGTCTTCGTTTCGGATTTATAGAATATATATGCAAACAAACAATTAATATTAATTGTGTTCGCTGACGTTATATTGATATCTATATATATAAATTTAGCTTTTCTCTCTTGTGGTGAAAACACATCATCATCCACATGTATACCATATTATTTAGATATTTAATTTTCATAATTTAATTAGTTAAAATTTTGATATACATATTAACTATACATTTTATTAAATTATGTAAGAAATTTGAAAGGTCATTTTCATATTTATATCATCAAAACTTATAAAAATCAACAAAATTTATTGAAAGAATAATAGATTTAAATTTCTTAGTTTTACTAATATATTTATGTTTAGTGAATTGATATTATTTGATATAAACTAATGGTAGACAAAATATACAATATTAATGTAACAAATATCATCCACATGTATGGTACATCATTTTGGTATTTAATTTTCAGAATTTAATTAGTTAAAACTTTGATATAAATATTAACTATACATTTTATTAAATTATGCAAGGAATTTGAAATGTCATTTTCATATTCATATCATGAAAACTTAAAAAAATCAACAAAATTTATTGAAAGAATAATATATTTAAAACTTTTGTTTTACTAATATATTACACACTTTATTATCGTTACAAGGTTAAAGTTTTATATCGAAAATATGTTTAGTGAATAGATATTATATGATCCAAACTAATAGTATACAATATATACAATATTAATTTAACATATCACAAATATATAGAGATTTGTTTTAAAAAAAACAGAATATCTAATAAATAAAAAATAAAAAATAAACTCATTATTGTTTCATAATGCATATTATAGTACCTTTGTTAAATAAATTATATATAATAAAATCTATTTTTTTAAAAAAATAAGTACATAATTTAAAATAATAAAAATGAAACATTCAATAATTTATATATTTGGATAAGATGTTTTAGTTGGTCTTCAAATATAGATAATATATGAAATTTCCATACAAACATTATTATTTGTAAATAATATAGAAGTGATTGACCGTAGATATTGAAGTGATTGACTATCACTTACATTTTGATTTTAATGGAGGTGGAAATAAGATAAACAATTAGTTAAATTTCAAATAAAATACTAGGGTTACAATCTACAAGTAATGATTTGTTTTACTAAAACGGAATAAAAAGTTCTCAAAAATCAATTAAACTATTATAAAACTTAAAAAACAAAAACTCGCGCATCGTTAACATTCAAAAACAAAGATAAAAAATACAAAACCAAACTTCAATATTAAACTATTCAACTATAACAAACATACAACAAAGATTATTCATCTAATAGATTACACAAAATATATCCGATATAGATCCAAAAAATAAACGAACCTATTATAAAAAAAATAACCAAACATGTATTAAGAAAATAAAAATACATCATTTCTTATGTGCTTCAAACAACCAAACTAATTTGAACTATGGCAAAAACTGAAATTAACACATGTTCAGATATCAATCGATAGAAACACATAAAAACTAAACTTTAATATTAAACTATAGCAAACACACAACGAAGATTCTTCATCTAATAGATTACAAAAAATATAATCAATATAGAGCCAGAAAATAAACGAAAATATTATTAAAAAAATCAACAAACATGTATTAAGAAAATAAAAACACGCTATTGCTTTTTCCCACCACTTTGACAATCACGTCACAACAATAGTGTCACTTTGGAGGAAAATAAAAAACCAACCATGAGAATTAAGATTCATTGACTTCATGCTTGGCTTCTGATTTAGATGGTGGATCCGACAATCAACAAATTCTGTCAATTGATATGTGATTAGTTTCACAATCTTTAGCGAATTTTTTTAAAACTGCTTGCAAGATGATCCTCTGATGATAGCGGAATTAATCACCGACTTCTCAAATACTTTTTTGAGATTTGGGACATCGCTGACTTCTCAGTTACTCCCGTCGAGATTTAGGGATAGATGATTCAACTTTGATCGATTGTTAAATTTATTATTATTGTAATGCGCTTAGTCCTTAACAATAGCTTTATGTATTCGCTTAATTTCCATATTTCTCTAAATTTAAATATGTAAATCGATTTTAAAATAAAAACAATAAAAAAATAAATAGACTTAAAAATCACAAACATATTTTTCACAATAAATAAGATTAGAATCGAACATGAAACACTATATACGATCTCCAATAATAATACCTTCACATGAAACAAAAAATATTATGCAACAAAAACTTTAAAATATAAATATCTTCCCTTTAAAAAGGTCCAACTAATTGAATAAAAATGACCACCAAAGAAAAAAAAAAGGTGAAAATATGTACCATCCAATAAACAAACAAACAAATAGATGATCATAAATTAAATAAAAAAACAAAAAAGAAATATATACCCAAACCTTAAACGGACATAGAAAATTAATTATTTTAACTATGAAAAAACATTAGCCATAAAAAAAAATTAGAAAATTGTTTACCACGTCCGCGCGTAACGCGATTCACATCCTAGTAACTAATAATTTCGACTTTTTCATCATATATCCGTTGTTATTATTTATTTCCATCATAATCCATATATCGACTTTAATTTTGAGAAAGGGTTAAATGATTTCAAGGGACATTGTTTTCATCTTATTAATTAAATCAACATCAATTTTTACTATGAACAGTGCCGGCTTAAGAGGGGGACAAGGGGTGCGACCGTCCCGGGGTCCAACCCCGTGTCCTAATAATTAAGGGCCCTGATTATTTTTATATATTTTTTTCATTAAAAATAACAAATAAAATAATAAACTTCAGATTGAAAATGGCCCATAAAATTATTTTATATGTATTTTTCATAAAAAAAATTATACAAAAACATTACACAAATTTTTTCAAAAAAAATTTAGTATAACACCTTTACAAAAAATTAAGGGTCCAAATTTTTTTTTTGCCTTAGAGCCCATAATAATATTGAGCCGGCACTGACTATGAAATATCTGTATCATCAATTTGTTAATTGCATAATCGTCGTGATTTATTTCTAATGATACCGGGCAATTGATGATACAGATAATTGCTATTGGCAACTCGCAAGCAAACTTTGATCACGACGATTGGATATCAGCAATTATCTGTATCATCAATTTCTCGGTATCAGTATTTTTAGTTGATAAAGTGGATACAGTCATACAGAGCTCTAGATGATATCCAATTCTTTTTTTTTTGGTCATCTAATTTTGTATTGATAACGAAGGATAACTAACAATATTACAGTCATTTCTAAACCCAAAATTTTTTTTTCTTACTAACCCCAACATTACCTCTGTATGAAACTCAACGGAGATCACTAACTTGTCAAAAAGATGAGGCTTTCTAAACCCAACAAAATCTAAACCAGGCTACAACTAAACTTTTTACCTTACAAGACCAGCACAATACATTAAACAAGGATTTGAAAATCAACAAAAGAAAATGACTCTCTCACTAGCAAAAATCTCCGAGACCCAATGAGGGTGTGAAGAAGCCACATAAGATTGACTAAAAAACACGGAAGTGGCACTTTGCGCGATGAGACGAGCTCCTATATTTGATGAAAACCTTTCCAAAATCAATTTCCAATCTTTGATAGGGTTCACAACAAATTTGATCTCGGATTCTTGATATCTAAAGGACGGCTACGCCTGAGGTTTGTTTATAGCTCCAACAAGTTCAAAATCTTCCAAAGCAAAAATAATCTGATTTAGCTTGTGGGAGTGCATATTCTCTATTGCCCATACCAAACTCAAAACCTTTGCCTCTCCTAATTCTTTCACATTGTTAAAAGATCTCCTACTATGGATAAGAACAATACCTTCATAGTTCCTTACCATCCAAGCCGCACCACCCACATTGTTCTTCTTTGACCAAGTTATCCCAATGTTACACTTAAGCCAGGGATCCGGAGGCGGTTTCCACTTCAAAATATCTTCACAACTTTCAGATAAAGACAAATTCTCCTCTATATTATCAAGATTTTGAGCAAAGAACCATTCTTAAACGTCGTCTCTGATTTTCTTCACTGTCTCAAAAGTCGAAAAGCTTATGCCTTCAAAGTAAAAAAGACACATGTTCTTCCAAGTCCTCCACAAAATCCAAGGAAAAATTCTACGTAATTTCAGAGGAATGTTGTTATTCTTTCCCACTTTTAAAAGATACTGAAAGTTGGAGTGGACTGAGAAAATTTCAAACCCATTATCCGGATATGGAAAGTCAGAGAGAGCCCATACCTGCCTTGATAATGTACAAAGGAAGAAAACATGGTTTAGTGATTCACTTTCAAAACCACAAGCTTGACATCTATTGTCAATCTTCATTCCTCTAGCTATCAAAATGTTTGCTATCGGCATTGCTCCACTTAAAACTTTCCAAAGGAAAATTTTAATTTTCGGATCAGTATAAATGTCCCAAATCTGCTCTTTCAAACCATTGATAGATTAGAGAGCTGATGCTTCTTGAATGATGGACTTCTTGAAAGGCCAGTCAATACCCAGATTTCACAGAATATTCCCCACATTTGTTGAATTTCCAAATCCAGAAATCATCTTGATTCACCACCGGTTTTTTGATTAAAATACTATCAATATCAATTTGGAAGAAATTCTCCATCAGCCTCGGTAAGTTCCAACATCTGTTATCTATATCAATCATATCATTGACCCTTAGATCAAGGTCAAAAAGAGTTGGCTTTCTCTAAGGAGCTCTCTGACCTCCAATTGCATCATCGACCCACTTATCCATCCACACATTCAAATACTTTCCATTCCCCACTCTGTGAATTAGACCTTGAATTAGTAAATCCCTCCCATGTAGGATACTTCTCCAACCAAAGGAGGGTCTCAAACCCACATTTATACTCAGAAAATCACCAAAAGAAAAATATATGCTCTTTATTAACTGGGCCAAAAGACACTGAGGCTCTTGCAGAATTCTCCAAGCTTGTTTGGCTAACAAAGCTTGGTTGAAACATTCTATATCTCTAAAGCCAAGACCACCTTGTTGCTTAGCCAGGCAAAGCTTCTCCCAACTGATCCAATGAATCTTCCTAGAATGTTCAAAGGAGCTCCACCAGAAATCAGACATTGCACTTGTTAAATTGTCACAGGATGTCTTTGGAAGTTTAAAACAAGACATTGCAAAGACTGGCATATCCATTGCCACAGTCTTTAGCAAAATTTCTTTTCCTCCTTGAGATAGGGTACGAACATACCAGCCAAACATCCTTGATTTCATCCTATCTTTAATGTAACTGAGCATTTCAAATTTTGATCCACTGAAGCATTCTGGCAATCCCTGGTATGTGCCTGCCCCTCCTTCATTGTGAATGCCCAATCTATCTTGAATGTGTTATTTCCCTGTCTCTTCTACCTTTGATCCAAAAGTAATTGAGGATTTAAGGAGATTGATGGTTTGACCTGTGGCATTACCATATCTTTTCAAAATCTGATTTAGGACCAAACTCTGATTTTCATCAGCCTTACATAGAAAAAGGCTTTGATCTGCGAATAACAAATGATGAATGGCTGGACCATCATCTGAAAAATGAATACCATTCAATATTCCTTCATGTTGTGCCTTATTCAAAAGATGATTGAGCCCCTCTGTACCCATCACAAACAGAAAAGGTGAAAGAGGATCACCTTGTCTTATTCCTCGCTGCGGAGTGATCAGACCGTGAGGCATATCATTTATCAGAGCTGAGTATGTCACAGAAGACACACAGAACATGATCCATTGAGGATGAAAACCAATAGCCGAGAGCAGAGATCTTAAATAACTCCATTCAACCTTATCATACGCTTTAGACATGTCAATTTTCACTGCCATAAACTCCTTTGAGATAGTAGAATGAGTTCTCAATCCATGGATTAACTCATGAGCAACCAAAATATTATCAGAAATAAGCCTGTCTGCAACAAAGCTGTCTGAGTTTCTGAAACTATAAACGGCAAGAGCGGTTTTAGCCTGAAAACCAAGATCTTAGATATTATCTTATATAGCACATAACAGAGACTGATAGGCCTTGGGTTGGACATGTCAGAAGGGTTATGAATCTTAGGAAAAAGGCATAGATGAGTATAATTCCATTCGGATGGAAAGATACCAGAGGAAAAGAAAATTTGTACCTCTGAAGTCACTTGTTGACCAACAATATTCCAATATTGCTGGAAGAAAATCCCTGACATCCCATCTTCTCCAGGAGCACTAGCTGGATTAATTGAAAAAACAGCAACTTTCACTTCTTCAATGGATACCTTCTTAATGAGCAACTCATTCATTTCAGACGAGACACTTGGAATGAAGCCTTGAAACATCTCGTCAAAACTGGTCGGGTTTGAAGAAGTGAATAGCTTCGGAAAGTATGATGAAGCTACTTCACCTTTGGATGCTTATGATTTCTGCTTAATACCATTCACATCAAGCAAAAATTTAATTCTAACCGAAATCTATTTGCATTCACCGAAGCATGGAAGAACTTTGAATTGCGGTTACCATGTTTCAACCACTTGTCTTTGCTTTTCTGTCTCCAAAAAACTTCCTTCTCTTTGTATGCTTCAATTAAATCCTTTTTCACAGCATGCATACGGTTGAAACAAGGATGGAAAAAAGACTGTTCCACTTCAAAAGCCTTCTCAAGTTGATGGATCTTGTCGCGAGAATTCAGGTTATTTTCTCTTTTCCATATACTTAAATCTTTTCTACATGATCTTACTCAATCTGCAACAGAAGCTGAAGGAGAGATGGACTTAGATCCACATGCCATAGCAATTGCTTCTTTTACATTGGGCTTGAAGAGAAATCTTTTGTCAAAACAAAACTGACCACGATAAGAATCTTGTGAGACCAACAAATTGATCCTAACTGGCCTGTGATCTGAACCCCTATTATCCATGAAGGTTTGACTTGATACTGGAAAATGTTTAAACCACTCCTGATTTCCAAAACATCTGTCTAATCTGCATTGAATCCATTTCTTATAGCGCATGCCACCCCATGAGAGACAGTTTCCATGACGAGGAAGTTCAACCATATCACAAACCTTAATCATTTCAGCAAAAGGTCTAAAAGTGGAGTCATATCTTCTTGGGCCTCCAACTTTTTCTCCATTGTGTAAAAGGTCGTTGAAATCACCTACCATGCACCAGACATCTTTCCTGTTCAGCCCAATTATGCTTAGCCTTTCCCATACTACACTCCTCTTTTTTACCAAAGGGTCAGCATATACACAAGACATAAAGAAACTAACCGCTCCAAATTGAACTTGAAAATCAAGGAGATTCTTATCCGCAAACTTTAGATCAATATTTACAAAGCTTTTCCAAAACAAAGCCATCCCTCCGCATTTACCAACTGGCTCTACAGTATATACTCTTGCATACCCTAACCATTCTTGCAGGTCTACTAATACATTTCTACTGTGCATCGTCTCCATTAAGAACAACACCTCAGGAAAATGTTTTTTACGCATTTCCTTAAGGCGAGGAACCACCAAGGCTTGAGACCGTCCCAATCCTTGGCAATTTCAGCTGATGAGGCTCATTAAACATTGGGCGATCCCTCATTTGGGATCACCTTTTTGTTTTGACGCTTAGCGATTTTTGATGCTTCTTTAGCCTCATCCGCAGCTTTTCTTTTAGTTACCACTTCAACTTCTAAACCAGTCTTTAAACTTTGATCTCCATCATTAAATTCTGGAATCAAACCCTTTGGCTTTCTTCTGTTTTTAGATGGCCTTTTCCTTGGTTTACCTTTTTTGAGACAATCCCGGAAGGACTAGCTTCATTGAAGCCTATCCTATAAACCGTTGGACTATCTTGAAGTGGTTGAGATAACCCCAAGAAATTAGCATTTTCACTTGCTGCCTGAAAATCTGAAGTTCCAAAATTCTACAAACTGTTTGTACCCGCTTTAATAGCCGCTCCCATCAGCTTTGAAGAGTTGTTTTTTATTGTCAGATAGATTCTGAGATGAAACTGCACCTTCAAAGTTGAAAACCAAACCTTTACCCTTGTCCAGATCCTTAGAAACTATAGGAGTGGGTTCCAATCTTAAAATTGTTTTCTGAGCCATTGGATCCTTTTCAACATCTCCTACTGATTTTTTAACTCTCTCTTCTCGGATCTTTCTCTCATCCCCATTTGCCACCATCAAATACTGTCTCATTCCTTCCAGCACTTCAGGAGCTATTCTCGGTCTACCCGTTAAAGGGTTCACTCCGACTTGTTCTTCTACTAACACACCAAACAAAGGATCTGTTTCTTTCAGAATAACAATCTTCAAAACTTTTTAAATTACTAGCCCTTGTCTTCTTGCTGTTGCTATGTCTTGTCGCTTTCTGATGAATATCGGGCAAGCATCCCTTTCATGAGTAAGTCTTTGGCATTCATAGCATCTTTTTTGAATTTTCTCATACTCAAACTCCACTATTTCCGAGCCTCCTTTTGGTAAGTTAACCACTATGGATCTTCTAAGAGGTCTTGACACATCTAGAAGAATTTTAACTCTGATAAAAGCTTGAAGTTGAGCTTTAGAAGGATCAAAAACAACTTCAATTACCCGCCCAACGAGATCCCCTAAGGCTGTTATTGCAGGGACCGTCCTGTAGCTGAGAGGAAGCTTCCATAATTGAATCCAAATGGGTACGAACTGAAGATAGTCAGCTGGAGGATGTTCAACCCATCTCTCTATAGCAAGAGCCCATTCGTTGTAAGTTTGAACACCTTTCTCCAATATCTCTATTAAGTCATGTTCAGAGTTGAAGATGAACTGAAACTTTTCATTTGAGAGAGCAACACCTCTGACCTTATCATACCTTATCATACTTCTGCCATTTTCGAGGCATATCCAAGAGAAGACCCTTCATTTTTTGACAATTTGGATTGAGTAGCCTCCCAACCAAACTGAGCTCATTCCTCTCACAGGACAAAAACTCTGGTAGATCGGGCATGTCGAAGGGTATGTCTTCTTCGTCTAGTGACATCGCCATCATCGCCTTGTCCATGGCCGATGACATGCTGAAATTTCTTTTAAACACCAACTTTCTTTACACCGACGTAAACAGAGAATCGAAATAAACCTTTCCACGGATTCCAATTTTTCTTCACAAGTAAAATATTACCAGAGACAAAGCAAAACCAAACCCAGAATGAAGAACTTTTAACAAACCCTAAAGCCCCAATTTGATTTTGTGAAAAAGGAGCAAAAAGCGTGTAAATCGGATGATAAAGTCAAAAGGGAAAGTGTTTTAATCCACACAAAATCTTATCCTTCGTATTTTAAGACTCTCTTTATGAGATAGAGTTTCCTAAGCCCAAAAGAGGGAAGCTTTTTTTTTGCTAGGAGTTATGTAGATGATATCCAATTCTTTTATAATTTTTTAAGAAAATAAACTGAATATTCATTAAAATTCAAAAAAAAAATAATATTATATGTATATACATTAAAAAACAAATATATATATATATATATATCAGTAAAACTATATAAGAACAATGAACATTTATGTATTATTTTTAGTTTATCAATAGCTTTATAATTAATTTGATAAATAATTTATAAATTTATTTATGTAACTAATTAATAGTACAGTGCATATATGTCTGCTTGTACATATACATATATTTGAAACATAGTAAATATTCGCTCTTTCAAAATTATAATATTTATAATTTATTTTATTTTAATGCATAGTAGATTTTAGTATTTGACTTAGCAAGAGAATTTAGCATCTCATTTATAAAATTAAACGAGAGGACAAAAAAGAATCTGGAACTCTTTAGTGACGCCTTGCAACTTGGCTGGAATAATTGTACTATTAATTACACATCTTACATCATAACGTTTTTTCCAACATCGTTGCATTTTTTTATTCTTCGTAACGCATGTATTTCTTGTCAGTTTATCGAACAAAAGAAAAAAAAGGAATGAATTTAATATTGTTTTAGAAATATACATGGCTGTATGTGTGAAATAAGGTGAATATAAAAAAAACGGTTTGGTTGACAAAAATATAAAACCGGTTTGGTATTATAATAAATGCAGATTCTCTTTTTTTATATATGGATTTAAATTCAAATAGCATAAAAAAATAAAAAATTATCCCGCATTCATATGGTTGAGTGGTGAACGTTTTGGAAATGTGTGAACAACACTCTCTCCAAAGTTCGACTTATCCTTGAAACAAAAACACATTTGTGTGGGAAGTCTGAGTCTGGGTTTGGGCCAAAGGTCTATGCAGTTTACATGGTAGTCTAATAACAAACGATCTGGTTATCTCTGGCATTAGTCAGAAGGCATTTCAAACATCGGGACATGCAGTATGGTGGCCCATTAAAAATTTTCATGGCCCGTTGACCCGAGCCCAACTCGAAGCTCATGGTGTCTGTTGAACCATTAAACCTTGGAGTACTTCACTCTGTAGCATTTCGGTGGATTCCTACCAGAGCCGATCGGATCAGAAGATAGAGTATATAAAAAAACATAAAATTAAAGGATATTAAACTTGTATATGGACCGAGTTCAACTAGGGGTGTCAATTAGGGCCAAAGCCCGCGGGCCGGCCCAGCCCGGCCTTGAAAATTAGCGGGCTCAGG
This sequence comes from Eutrema japonicum, assembly GCA_030161315.1. Classification (NCBI taxonomy): domain Eukaryota; kingdom Viridiplantae; phylum Streptophyta; class Magnoliopsida; order Brassicales; family Brassicaceae; genus Eutrema; species Eutrema japonicum. The sequence goes on along the minus strand of BSQW01000012.1, from coordinate 16,442,892 downwards.
CCTAGAAATAAAAGCCCGAAAAAATCGGGCCTTCCGGGCTAGTGTGGTTTTCGGGTTTAGTCCGAAAAGCCCGTAACTATTTGATTATGTATGTTTTATTAAATTTGGGTTCGCTTATCATATGATTTCAAGGCGTATGAAAAACGTACCATTATCGAAGAAGGAAAGTCTAAATTGACTCTATACTTAGAAGACGATATGTTGGAACTGACTTTTTATGAAGACATTGAAGTTTTATAATGGTGGAAGTGTCAGTCACAACGTTATGGTGAGTTAGCTCGTATGACATGTGATGTTCTAAGCATTCCGATAACTACAATGGCATCAGAGTCTACATTCAGTATTGGTGTGCATGTCTTGGATAAATATAGAAATCGTCTTTTACCAAGAGACGTTGAAACACTGATTTGTACATGCACTTGGATGGATGAGTTTACATTAATTGATCCAAGTACCATTATCATTCATCAATATTTACTTCATATTTTTAAAATCTTTATCTATAGACTTTCAATGACATTGCTATATGATTTATACCTCTCAAAGCTTAATATTATTTTACTTTTTTTTTATCTGTAGCTCTTGATGGTGATGAAGATTTAGAAGACGATGAAGGAGATTCTAATTTAAACTATACTACCTAGATTTGAAGTGTTTTGATTTTATGTTTTATTTGGTAATACAATTTATTTGAATTTTATTTGTTTTTTGTCAAACTTTTTCTTTTAAATTTAATTGGATTTGATATAATACATTTCAATTTAGATTTATTTTGATAAATATTTTGTTTTAATTATTTTCATTTGAGAATTGTAAATTTTTGTGTTTGTAAAAAAAAGTCCGAAAAGCCCTGGAGCCATGTCCGGGCCAGGCCTGTTACGAATCGATTAAAGGACCGGCTTGCTCGTCTAAAGGTGATGATCGGATAATCCTTGACTTCGAAGGATTCAAGTCGAGAGATGCTAAGGCGTGGTTTTTACACCGAAAATCCTTAGGCCCAAACGATCGTGAATGCTGGGAAACGAGGCGGTGGCTGCGTCGAAGGGAGAATTCCGGAGAGTGGATGATAAGGCGTGACGGTACGTCGAAGATCCTTATGCCCCAGCCTCGCGAAGAACAATCGCATTCAACGGATCGAAGATCACGTCGGGAAGTCGCGGAACACTTCACGGTTTGATCGATTTGTTTCGAAGAAATAAATCCTTTCTAAGAAACGAAATAAGAACAATTCTCGACAAGGAGAAGAGAGAAAAAGAGACTGAATTTATTTCATAAAAGATTTATTGTTTTTGTGTTACAAGGGATCGATATATATAGAGAAGAAAAGAAGATGAAGGGGTGAGTCAAGGCAATTAAATCCTTGCTCGAAAATTGTAAAAACAAATTACAAGAGAAGACTAAAATAAATGATGGTTGAATGACTCTTGGAATTCCACCGAAAATTCCCACCAAGAATCCCACCGAGAATTTCCACCGGGAAATTCCGCGGAGAATTTCCACCGAGAAAATCCACCGAAAAAGTCCGCGGAGTTTTCTTTCGGAAACGAACCGTTAGCGGAGTAACCCGGTTGCCTCGTTAAAACCTCTTACGGAAAACCCAATGGGATAAAACCGTAACAGGAAAAAGAGTACAACGCAACTTACTCAACGGGACGAACCTCAAGAAGAACTCGTTGATACGGAGTTGAGGATCGGATGCGTAAGTTGATCCGACTTGATCCAGATTTCGCCAAGTAAGCTCCGAACTGCCTCTCCCAATTTCCGTGCCTTTGCGCGGGTGATAGCTCCTTCCGGTACATGCAATGCGTCGGGTTGAACCTCCGTGTCCGGAATCATATCATCCTCCCTCTCTTGAAAAGGATTTGACCCCAAATCTATTTCATCTGCAAAATAAGGGATAATATCAGCAATATTGAAGCTTGAACTAACGGCGTACTTACCTTGGAGATCAAGTTTGTAGGAGTTGTCGTTGATCTTTTCCAAAACGGTGAACGGTCCATCAACTCGCGGCTTGAGTTTGGAATTCCTTTCATTCGGGAACCGTTCCTTTCGTAGATAGATCCACACAAGATCGCCGGGTTCGAACGTCTTTTTCTTTCGTCCTTTGTTGGCGTGTTTGCGGTATTGTTCCGTCTTGTGTTCGATATTTGCCTTCGCCTTTTCGTGCATCTGCTTAACCTTTTCAGCTCGTTTCTTTCCATCCAAACTCACAAATTCACTCAAAGGAAGAGGAGTTAAATCAAGTGGAGTAAGTGGATTAAAACCGTAAACAATTTCAAATGGCGAAAACAAAGTTGTAGCATGTTGCGCATGATTGTATGCAAATTCTAAATGCGGCAAACATTCTTCCCATGTTTTAAGATTCTTTTTAACAACAGTTCGCAAGAGAGTGCCTAAAGTCCTATTGACTACTTCAGTTTGTCCATCAGTTTCAGGATGACATGTTGTGGAAAAGCAAAGTTTTGTACCTAATTTCGACCATAAGGTCTTCCAAAAATAACTCAAAAACTTTGTGTCCCTATCCGAAACAATGGTTCTAGGCATGCCATGCAATCGAATTATTTCCCTAAAGAACAAATCAGCTATGTTCGATGCGTCATCAGTTTTATGACATGGTATGAAATGTGCCATTTTCGAGAATCTATCAACAACCACGAAAATAGAATCACTACCTTTCCTAGTCTTAGGCAATCCTAAAACGAAATCCATAGAAATATCCGTCCATGGTGCACTAGGAATGGGTAATGGAGTATACAGACCTTGGTTTTGGCGTTTGGACTTAGCGTACTTACAAGTCGTGCATCGGCTACAAATGCGTTCCACATCACGTTTGATATGCGGCCAATAGAAGTGATCTTGCACAATGTGAAGTGTTTTAGCAATGCCAAAGTGACCCATGAGTCCACCGCCGTGAGCTTCCCTAACAAGTAAATCTCGCAAAGAGGAATTAGGAATACATAGACGGTTCTCGTAAAACAAGAAACCGTCGCTTTGAAAATATTTTCCACAAGCGAATTTAGAAGAGGAAAGAAAGACTTCCTGAAAGTCGGAGTCGGTTGCGTAAGCACTTTTGATCATTTCAAACCCGAGAACCTTAGCGTCGAGTGTAGAGATAAGCGTGTATCTCCGGGATAAGGCATCGGCGACCACGTTTTCTTTACCTTGTTTATATTGAATAACGTATGGAAACGTTTCAATAAACTCAACCCAACGTGCGTGCCTTTTGTTAAGCTTTTGCTGGCTCTTCAAATGTTTGAGGGATTGATGATCGGTATGAATGATGAATTCCTTCGGCCATAGGTAATGCTGCCATGTTTGGAGTGCGCGGACTAGGGCGTAAAGCTCTTTGTCGTAAGTCGGGTAATTAAGTGTTGCACCTCCAAGTTTCTCGCTAAAGAATGCCACGGGCTTCTTATCCTGCATTAGAACAGCACCTACACCAACACCGGATGCGTCACATTCAATTTCAAATGCCTTAGTAAAATCGGGTAAAACAAGTAAAGGAGCGTGAGTAAGGCGATTTTTGAGAAGCTGGAATGCGTCTTCTTGAGCTTGCTCCCAACGGAATCCCACGTCCTTCTTGATGACCTCGGTTAAAGGCGCGGCAATTGTACTGAAGTCACGGACGAATCGTCGATAGAATCCGGCTAAGCCGTGAAAGCTTCGCACATCGCCAACGGTTTTTGGAGTCGGCCAATCGCGGATGGCCTTGACCTTGTTCTCGTCAACCTGTATGCCCTGAGAACTCACAACAAAACCTAAAAAGACCACGTTATCTGAACAAAAAGAGCATTTCTTAAGATTGCCAAATAAACGTTCTTTCCTAAGCACTTCTAGCACTAACCGCAAATGTTCGGTATGTTCTTCGAGGGTCTTACTATAAATTAAAATATCATCAAAGTACACGACCACAAAAAGACCTATATACGACCTAAGAACATGGTTCATTAAACGCATAAAAGTACTAGGTGCATTAGTTAGACCAAATGGCATTACGAGCCACTCATACAAGCCGTGTTTAGTTTTAAAAGCAGTTTTCCATTCATCACCTTCATTCATGCGAATTTGGTGGTAACCACTTTTAAGATCTATCTTAGTGAACACGCTTGAACCATAAAGTTCGTCTAACATGTCGTCTAACCTGGGGATCGGATGGCGGTACTTTACCGTAATGTTATTGATTGCTCGGCAATCCACGCACATTCGCCATGTTCCGTCCTTCTTTGGTACGAGTAAAACGGGTACGGCACACGGGCTCATACTTTCCCGTATATGTCCCTTAGCCATCAGTTCGTCAACTTGACGCTGAAGTTCCTTTGTTTCCACAGGATTGGTTCGGTAAGCCGGACGGTTTGGAAGTGTCGCGCCGGGTACGAAATCTATTTGGTGTTCGATTCCGCGAATCGGGGGTAATCCAATCGGACCGTCTTCCGGGAATACGTCGGAAAAATCCTGCAAAAGAGATGAAATGCTGCTCGGGATTTCCGGCTCGGGATTAGACATACTCGAAAGAGTTTCCCTAAAAACTAACAAAACAAACGGTTGCCTAGAAATAAGAGCATGCTTAAGTTCACTCGGTTTAATTAACAATGATTCATTCACGAGTGGGTTATCAATTTTCTTGGTTCCATCACTTTTAATTTTAAGAGAAGAAGTGGGTGAGGAATCACTTACAATGCTTTTACCATGATTTTGTTCGAGCTTGAGTTGGTCGAGAAATACCTCACGGGGAGATAAAGGTGCCAAGACGATTTTTCGACCCTTATGCTCAAATGAGTGTTTGTTGGTAAATCCGTCATGAACGGCTTTGCGGTCATACTGCCACGGACGTCCAAGTAAAATATGGCCAGCCTCCATAGGCAAGACGTCACACACGACCTCGTCCTCATATCGGCCTATCGTCAACGGAACCGAAACTTGCCGGGTAACCTTAAGTTGACGTTGGTTGTTCAACCACCGGAGATTATATGGTCGGTGTTACGAATCGATTAAAGGACCGGCTTGCTCGTCTAAAGGTGATGATCGGATAATCCTTGACTTCGAAGGATTCAAGTCGAGAGATGCTAAGGCGTGGTTTTTACACCGAAAATCCTTAGGCCCAAACGATCGTGAATGCTGGGAAACGAGGCGGTGGCTGCGTCGAAGGGAGAATTCCGGAGAGTGGATGATAAGGCGTGACGGTACGTCGAAGATCCTTATGCCCCAGCCTCGCGAAGAACAATCGCATTCAACGGATCGAAGATCACGTCGGGAAGTCGCGGAACACTTCACGGTTTGATCGATTTGTTTCGAAGAAATAAATCCTTTCTAAGAAACGAAATAAGAACAATTCTCGACAAGGAGAAGAGAGAAAAAGAGACTGAATTTATTTCATAAAAGATTTATTGTTTTTGTGTTACAAGGGATCGATATATATAGAGAAGAAAAGAAGATGAAGGGGTGAGTCAAGGCAATTAAATCCTTGCTCGAAAATTGTAAAAACAAATTACAAGAGAAGACTAAAATAAATGATGGTTGAATGACTCTTGGAATTCCACCGAAAATTCCCACCAAGAATCCCACCGAGAATTTCCACCGGGAAATTCCGCGGAGAATTTCCACCGAGAAAATCCACCGAAAAAGTCCGCGGAGTTTTCTTTCGGAAACGAACCGTTAGCGGAGTAACCCAGTTGCCTCGTTAAAACCTCTTACGGAAAACCCAATGGGATAAAACCGTAACAGGAAAAAGAGTACAACGCAACTTACTCAACGGGACGAACCTCAAGAAGAACTCGTTGATACGGAGTTGAGGATCGGATGCGTAAGTTGATCCGACTTGATCCAGATTTCGCCAAGTAAGCTCCGAACTGCCTCTCCCAATTTCCGTGCCTTTGCGCGGGTGATAGCTCCTTCCGGTACATGCAATGCGTCGGGTTGAACCTCCGTGTCCGGAATCATATCATCCTCCCTCTCTTGAAAAGGATTTGACCCCAAATCTATTTCATCTGCAAAATAAGGGATAATATCAGCAATATTGAAGCTTGAACTAACGGCGTACTTACCTTGGAGATCAAGTTTGTAGGAGTTGTCGTTGATCTTTTCCAAAACGGTGAACGGTCCATCAACTCGCGGCTTGAGTTTGGAATTCCTTTCATTCGGGAACCGTTCCTTTCGTAGATAGATCCACACAAGATCGCCGGGTTCGAACGTCTTTTTCTTTCGTCCTTTGTTGGCGTGTTTGCGGTATTGTTCCGTCTTGTGTTCGATATTTGCCTTCGCCTTTTCGTGCATCTGCTTAACCTTTTCAGCTCGTTTCTTTCCATCCAAACTCACAAATTCACTCAAAGGAAGAGGAGTTAAATCAAGTGGAGTAAGTGGATTAAAACCGTAAACAATTTCAAATGGCGAAAACAAAGTTGTAGCATGTTGCGCATGATTGTATGCAAATTCTAAATGCGGCAAACATTCTTCCCATGTTTTAAGATTCTTTTTAACAACAGTTCGCAAGAGAGTGCCTAAAGTCCTATTGACTACTTCAGTTTGTCCATCAGTTTCAGGATGACATGTTGTGGAAAAGCAAAGTTTTGTACCTAATTTCGACCATAAGGTCTTCCAAAAATAACTCAAAAACTTTGTGTCCCTATCCGAAACAATGGTTCTAGGCATGCCATGCAATCGAATTATTTCCCTAAAGAACAAATCAGCTATGTTCGATGCGTCATCAGTTTTATGACATGGTATGAAATGTGCCATTTTCGAGAATCTATCAACAACCACGAAAATAGAATCACTACCTTTCCTAGTCTTAGGCAATCCTAAAACGAAATCCATAGAAATATCCGTCCATGGTGCACTAGGAATGGGTAATGGAGTATACAGACCTTGGTTTTGGCGTTTGGACTTAGCGTACTTACAAGTCGTGCATCGGCTACAAATGCGTTCCACATCACGTTTGATATGCGGCCAATAGAAGTGATCTTGCACAATGTGAAGTGTTTTAGCAATGCCAAAGTGACCCATGAGTCCACCGCCGTGAGCTTCCCTAACAAGTAAATCTCGCAAAGAGGAATTAGGAATACATAGACGGTTCTCGTAAAACAAGAAACCGTCGCTTTGAAAATATTTTCCACAAGCGAATTTAGAAGAGGAAAGAAAGACTTCCTGAAAGTCGGAGTCGGTTGCGTAAGCACTTTTGATCATTTCAAACCCGAGAACCTTAGCGTCGAGTGTAGAGATAAGCGTGTATCTCCGGGATAAGGCATCGGCGACCACGTTTTCTTTACCTTGTTTATATTGAATAACGTATGGAAACGTTTCAATAAACTCAACCCAACGTGCGTGCCTTTTGTTAAGCTTTTGCTGGCTCTTCAAATGTTTGAGGGATTGATGATCGGTATGAATGATGAATTCCTTCGGCCATAGGTAATGCTGCCATGTTTGGAGTGCGCGGACTAGGGCGTAAAGCTCTTTGTCGTAAGTCGGGTAATTAAGTGTTGCACCTCCAAGTTTCTCGCTAAAGAATGCCACGGGCTTCTTATCCTGCATTAGAACAGCACCTACACCAACACCGGATGCGTCACATTCAATTTCAAATGCCTTAGTAAAATCGGGTAAAACAAGTAAAGGAGCGTGAGTAAGGCGATTTTTGAGAAGCTGGAATGCGTCTTCTTGAGCTTGCTCCCAACGGAATCCCACGTCCTTCTTGATGACCTCGGTTAAAGGCGCGGCAATTGTACTGAAGTCACGGACGAATCGTCGATAGAATCCGGCTAAGCCGTGAAAGCTTCGCACATCGCCAACGGTTTTTGGAGTCGGCCAATCGCGGATGGCCTTGACCTTGTTCTCGTCAACCTGTATGCCCTGAGAACTCACAACAAAACCTAAAAAGACCACGTTATCTGAACAAAAAGAGCATTTCTTAAGATTGCCAAATAAACGTTCTTTCCTAAGCACTTCTAGCACTAACCGCAAATGTTCGGTATGTTCTTCGAGGGTCTTACTATAAATTAAAATATCATCAAAGTACACGACCACAAAAAGACCTATATACGACCTAAGAACATGGTTCATTAAACGCATAAAAGTACTAGGTGCATTAGTTAGACCAAATGGCATTACGAGCCACTCATACAAGCCGTGTTTAGTTTTAAAAGCAGTTTTCCATTCATCACCTTCATTCATGCGAATTTGGTGGTAACCACTTTTAAGATCTATCTTAGTGAACACGCTTGAACCATAAAGTTCGTCTAACATGTCGTCTAACCTGGGGATCGGATGGCGGTACTTTACCGTAATGTTATTGATTGCTCGGCAATCCACGCACATTCGCCATGTTCCGTCCTTCTTTGGTACGAGTAAAACGGGTACGGCACACGGGCTCATACTTTCCCGTATATGTCCCTTAGCCATCAGTTCGTCAACTTGACGCTGAAGTTCCTTTGTTTCCACATGATTGGTTCGGTAAGCCGGACGGTTTGGAAGTGTCGCGCCGGGTACGAAATCTATTTGGTGTTCGATTCCGCGAATCGGGGGTAATCCAATCGGACCGTCTTCCGGGAATACGTCGGAAAAATCCTGCAAAAGAGATGAAATGCTGCTCGGGATTTCCGGCTCGGGATTAGACATACTCGAAAGAGTTTCCCTAAAAACTAACAAAACAAACGGTTGCCTAGAAATAAGAGCATGCTTAAGTTCACTCGGTTTAATTAACAATGATTCATTCACGAGTGGGTTATCAATTTTCTTGGTTCCATCACTTTTAATTTTAAGAGAAGAAGTGGGTGAGGAATCACTTACAATGCTTTTACCATGATTTTGTTCGAGCTTGAGTTGGTCGAGAAATACCTCACGGGGAGATAAAGGTGCCAAGACGATTTTTCGACCCTTATGCTCAAATGAGTGTTTGTTGGTAAATCCGTCATGAACGGCTTTGCGGTCATACTGCCACGGACGTCCAAGTAAAATATGGCCAGCCTCCATAGGCAAGACGTCACACACGACCTCGTCCTCATATCGGCCTATCGTCAACGGAACCGAAACTTGCCGGGTAACCTTAAGTTGACGTTGGTTGTTCAACCACCGGAGATTATATGGTCGGGGATGTTTCCTTGTATCCATACCTAACTTTTCCACCAAGGTAGTACTCGCCACATTAGTGCAACTACCACCATCAATAATTAGAGAACAAACCTTGCTTTTTATCATGCATCGGGTGTGAAACAAGTTCTCTCGTTGCTCGTTCTCAACGACCGGTTCTTGGGCAAGGAGGACTCGCCTTGCTACCAAAAGCTCACCGTCAACCGCATGCTCCTCGTAGTCATCATAGATCGGGGCTGTTTCGGTTTCGGTTTCTTCCTCGTCGTCGGTAACAATGTCGCCATTGGCAAGGATCATCATAGCTCGCGGATTTGGACATTTGTTCGCGAAGTGTCCTTTGCCTCTGCATTTAAAACATTCTATATCACGGTTACGAACAACATTCGATTCAACCTTACCTCGGTAATCGTTTCCGGATGAATTTGGCTTGTGCTCGGTCTTCGGCTTTGAATCGATCCGGGGAGGATATGTCGGTTTTTCTCCTCTCGGGTAACTTGGTTTAGAGCTGAATGTTGGGCGTGTGATTCCTTTACGCTTGAGCTGTTGTTCGATTAACACAGCTTTGTGTAACATCTCCTCGATGTTTCCGTAAGTCTCCATTTCGACTCGGTCTTGTAGGTCGCGATTCATGCCGGCGAGGAATCTTGCCATCGTGGCATCTCTTTGTTCCTCGATGTCCGCCATTAGCATTAGTTTTTCCATTTCCTGGAAATAATCCTCAACGCTCCTACCACCTTGTGTCAAACGTCTCAACCGTTGATGAAGATCGCGGAAATAATGATTCGGTACGAATCGTTTGTGCATTAGATGCTTCATTTCGTTCCACGTTTCCACCGGGTTTTCTCTATTTCTCCGACGGTTGGTCACGACTTGGTCCCACCAATCTACTGCATAGTCATGAAACTCGGTCGCAGCCAAACTTACCTTCTTTCTCTCGGAGAAATGTTGACAATCGAAAACGAGTTCGATTTTCTTTTCCCATTCTAAAAATGTGTCCGGGTCGTTCTTTCCATGAAACGCCGGGATTCGGAGTTTCATTCCACCTAAATCATCGTTTCGCCTTCGGTTCGGCAAACGTCGCTGCTGGTTCTCATCGGACGACTCGTTACAATCGTAGTACGGATTTTCCTCGAGATCGGTACGTTGCGGTCGATCGCGTCGATTTCTCGCCGGTTCTCGGCCAATGCTCCGATCGGACCGATTTCCTCCGCCATGGTTTCCGGGATTTTGTGCGGGGGTATGCACTTCCAACGCGGCCATACGATCACGCATTTCACGGAGTAGCTGGGCGATGCCGTCGACCTTATGGTCCATTCCCTCGACCTTTCGGTCCATACCGTCGACCTTTCGGTTGATAGCTTCTTCCCGTGTTCTCCTCGACCGTGATGTCGCGGATTCAATTTCCTCGTCCATGGTACCTCGTAAGAAAAACAGAAACAAAAGTGAATGCCAAAATTCAATAAAAATCAAAGAACAACAATTGATCTTTTAAAAATCTGAATTTCGATTTTGACAAACAAAGGTGATTAATATTTTTTTTTTTTTTTTTGAATTATAATTTTAAAATTGCGGAAATAAATAACAGGATATAGATATATATATATATATATATTTTTTTTTTTTTTTGACTATGAATTAATTAAAACGAAAATTGCAGAAAATAAAAATAAGAAGATGAAGAGATAGAAATGATATCACCGATTTTGTGAAGCAAGTGTCTCTGATACCACTTGTTACGAATCGATTAAAGGACCGGCTTGCTCGTCTAAAGGTGATGATCGGATAATCCTTGACTTCGAAGGATTCAAGTCGAGAGATGCTAAGGCGTGGTTTTTACACCGAAAATCCTTAGGCCCAAACGATCGTGAATGCTGGGAAACGAGGCGGTGGCTGCGTCGAAGGGAGAATTCCGGAGAGTGGATGATAAGGCGTGACGGTACGTCGAAGATCCTTATGCCCCAGCCTCGCGAAGAACAATCGCATTCAACGGATCGAAGATCACGTCGGGAAGTCGCGGAACACTTCACGGTTTGATCGATTTGTTTCGAAGAAATAAATCCTTTCTAAGAAACGAAATAAGAACAATTCTCGACAAGGAGAAGAGAGAAAAAGAGACTGAATTTATTTCATAAAAGATTCATTGTTTTTGTGTTACAAGGGATCGATATATATAGAGAAGAAAAGAAGATGAAGGGGTGAGTCAAGGCAATTAAATCCTTGCTCGAAAATTGTAAAAACAAATTACAAGAGAAGACTAAAATAAATGATGGTTGAATGACTCTTGGAATTCCACCGAAAATTCCCACCAAGAATCCCACCGAGAATTTCCACCGGGAAATTCCGCGGAGAATTTCCACCGAGAAAATCCACCGAAAAAGTCCGCGGAGTTTTCTTTCGGAAACGAACCGTTAGCGGAGTAACCCGGTTGCCTCGTTAAAACTTCTTACGGAAAACCCAATGGGATAAAACCGTAACAGGAAAAAGAGTACAACGCAACTTACTCAACGGGACGAACCTCAAGAAGAACTCGTTGATACGGAGTTGAGGATCGGATGCGTAAGTTGATCCGACTTGATCCAGATTTCGCCAAGTAAGCTCCGAACTGCTTCTCCCAATTTCCGTGCCTTTGCGCGGGTGATAGCTCCTTCCGGTACATGCAATGCGTCGGGTTGAACCTCCGTGTCCGGAATCATATCAGTCGGGGATGTTTCCTTGTATCCATACCTAACTTTTCCACCAAGGTAGTACTCGCCACATTAGTGCAACTACCACCATCAATAATTAGAGAACAAACCTTGCTTTTTATCATGCAACGGGTGTGAAACAAGTTCTCTCGTTGCTCGTTCTCAACGACCGGTTCTTGGGCAAGGAGGACTCGCCTTGCTACCAAAAGCTCACCGTCAACCGCATGCTCCTCGTAGTCATCATAGATCGGGGCTGTTTCGGTTTCGGTTTCTTCCTCGTCGTCGGTAACAATGTCGCCATTGGCAAGGATCATCATAGCTCGCGGATTTGGACATTTGTTCGCGAAGTGTCCTTTGCCTCTGCATTTAAAACATTCTATATCACGGTTACGAACAACATTCGATTCAACCTTACCTCGGTAATCGTTTCCGGATGAATTTGGCTTGTGCTCGGTCTTCGGCTTTGAATCGATCCGGGGAGGATATGTCGGTTTTTCTCCTCTCGGGTAACTTGGTTTAGAGCTGAATGTTGGGCGTGTGATTCCTTTACGCTTGAGCTGTTGTTCGATTAACACAGCTTTGTGTAACATCTCCTCGATGTTTCCGTAAGTCTCCATTTCGACTCGGTCTTGTAGGTCGCGATTCATGCCGGCGAGGAATCTTGCCATCGTGGCATCTCTTTGTTCCTCGATGTCCGCCTTTAGCATTAGTTTTTCCATTTCCTGGAAATAATCCTCAACGCTCCTACCACCTTGTGTCAAACGTCTCAACCGTTGATGAAGATCGCGGAAATAATGATTCGGTACGAATCGTTTGTGCATTAGATGCTTCATTTCGTTCCACGTTTCCACCGGGTTTTCTCTATTTCTCCGACGGTTGGTCACGACTTGGTCCCACCAATCTACTGCATAGTCATGAAACTCGGTCGCAGCCAAACTTACCTTCTTTCTCTCGGAGAAATGTTGACAATCGAAAACGAGTTCGATTTTCTTTTCCCATTCTAAAAATGTGTCCGGGTCGTTCTTTCCATGAAACGCCGGGATTCGGAGTTTCATTCCACCTAAATCATCGTTTCGCCTTCGGTTCGGCAAACGTCGCTGCTGGTTCTCATCGGACGACTCGTTACAATCGTAGTACGGATTTTCCTCGAGATCGGTACGTTGCGGTCGATCGCGTCGATTTCTCGCCGGTTCTCGGCCAATGCTCCGATCGGACCGATTTCCTCCGCCATGGTTTCCGGGATTTTGTGCGGGGGTATGCACTTCCAACGCGGCCATACGATCACGCATTTCACGGAGTAGCTGGGCGATGCCGTCGACCTTATGGTCCATTCCCTCGACCTTTCGGTCCATACCGTCGACCTTTCGGTTGATAGCTTCTTCCCGTGTTCTCCTCGACCGTGATGTCGCGGATTCAATTTCCTCGTCCATGGTACCTCGTAAGAAAAACAGAAACAAAAGTGAATGCCAAAATTCAATAAAAATCAAAGAACAACAATTGATCTTTTAAAAATCTGAATTTCGATTTTGACAAACAAAGGTGATTAATATTTTTTTTTTTTTTTTTGAATTATAATTTTAAAATTGCGGAAATAAATAACAGGATATAGATATATATATATATATATTTTTTTTTTTTTTTTGACTATGAATTAATTAAAACGAAAATTGCAGAAAATAAAAATAAGAAGATGAAGAGATAGAAATGATATCACCGATTTTGTGAAGCAAGTGGCTCTGATACCACTTGTTACGAATCGATTAAAGGACCGGCTTGCTCGTCTAAAGGTGATGATCGGATAATCCTTGACTTCGAAGGATTCAAGTCGAGAGATGCTAAGGCGTGGTTTTTACACCGAAAATCCTTAGGCCCAAACGATCGTGAATGCTGGGAAACGAGGCGGTGGCTGCGTCGAAGGGAGAATTCCGGAGAGTGGATGATAAGGCGTGACGGTACGTCGAAGATCCTTATGCCCCAGCCTCGCGAAGAACAATCGCATTCAACGGATCGAAGATCACGTCGGGAAGTCGCGGAACACTTCACGGTTTGATCGATTTGTTTCGAAGAAATAAATCCTTTCTAAGAAACGAAATAAGAACAATTCTCGACAAGGAGAAGAGAGAAAAAGAGACTGAATTTATTTCATAAAAGATTTATTGTTTTTGTGTTACAAGGGATCGATATATATAGAGAAGAAAAGAAGATGAAGGGGTGAGTCAAGGCAATTAAATCCTTGCTCGAAAATTGTAAAAACAAATTACAAGAGAAGACTAAAATAAATGATGGTTGAATGACTCTTGGAATTCCACCGAAAATTCCCACCAAGAATCCCACCGAGAATTTCCACCGGGAAATTCCGCGGAGAATTTCCACCGAGAAAATCCACCGAAAAAGTCCGCGGAGTTTTCTTTCGGAAACGAACCGTTAGCGGAGTAACCCGGTTGCCTCGTTAAAACCTCTTACGGAAAACCCAATGGGATAAAACCGTAACAGGAAAAAGAGTACAACGCAACTTACTCAACGGGACGAACCTCAAGAAGAACTCGTTGATACGGAGTTGAGGATCGGATGCGTAAGTTGATCCGACTTGATCCAGATTTCGCCAAGTAAGCTCCGAACTGCTTCTCCCAATTTCCGTGCCTTTGCGCGGGTGATAGCTCCTTCCGGTACATGCAATGCGTCGGGTTGAACCTCCGTGTCCGGAATCATATCAAGGCCGGACTTTAGAATTTAGGCCCGATTTATTTTCGAACCGGACCGAACCAAACTCAAATATATACGAGATTTACGAGTTTTGGATTGGACCAGGCCGGGCCAGCCCGATTGACATCGCTAAGTTCAACAACTATTTTGACAACTTAACCGTTTGGATCAATGTTTGGATAGCCATGCGGCCCATTAGCCAACAAAATTAGTTTGGATCAATGATTTTGAAAATATAAAAGCCCAATCATATATACATTCTATTTAAAGAATCTACGAATAGACAGAGCTATCGACATCGAAACCCGAAAGAATAGAAATGGCTATCGTAAATTCGTAATGATCTTAAAGAGGAGTTAGAAAATAATAATATTATCTACTTCTAGATGATCCTTATTAGATATTGATCCCTCGCCTATCTAAAGAATCATATTGACTACTCCTTATTAGATATGGTATATTTAATTTAGATTTTCTGAGATTTCATCAACAGTTATAAGCAAAATATTCAGAATAATAACAAAAAATATTTATTTTTAAATTTAAAATAGAGTGCTATTAAATTAAATATTTAAAATTATAAATAAAATCGATTATTTCAAAAATAATTTAAATTTTTATTATTATTTTGTTACGAAAATAATATTAGTTATTTTGAATTTTTGAACCAGCTTTAAAGTTCAGGTTTGATATGTTCACAAAACAACTAAACCAAATCTCTTTGCGGATAGCTATTTTGCTCACCTTAAGTTCTGTCAGATTATCAATTGCACTGTCGTGCCTAATCGATTAACCTAAGATCTAAGTTCCAGATTCGTCAACCTAGAATTATCTTTGAGAACAACCTACGGTGAAGAACTAATTCAGATTATGAACCCTAATCAACCAGTTAACCTAACATTCAAAGATATCCTTTATGAGAACCCTAAACCTAAAGGAGATCTACTCAGACATGATCAATGGAACATAAATCATAGATGAATAGAATTGCATAAAAGAAATCAATAAAAAACAAGGGTTCAGAGTCGTCTCCCAAAAACCCTGGAACAAATCTCTCTCAAAGTATCAAGAATAAAATAAAGCTTAGAATAAAACTTAGCCAGCAAAGTGGCTGAAAAACCTAATTAATAGCTTAAAACACGTTTTGGGGCTTCTAGTAATTATTAAAGTCTTCTGAGGCAGATTGTAAATTCTTCAATCTTCTAATTGTCGCGACTCGTGTCTCTCGGCAATTGGTATCGATCGATACCATAAGTGGTATCGGTTGATACTCGGGCATTAAATCGGCTGTCTCAACTACACGATCTTTGCTTAGCTCCATAAAGCTCCAGAATGCTTCAATATCTCCAATTATGCTCCAAAAGTACCTAAAACATGAAAAGACTCTAAAAGACTCCAAAATACTAGAAAGACTCTATAAATAAGACCTATATCATGGCTAAAAACGGGTAAAAACCATGATATATCAACTCCCCAGACTTAGCATTTGCTTGCCTTCAAGCAAACAGAAAGCTAAACAAGAGAAAGAGGTTTGAAAAACACGGAGACTCACCTGTTCTTGAAACACTGTAATGACCCTTTTTCTTAGTGCTCCACATATCACCTAACCAGTTCCAAATCTAACCACCATGTACTTCTCCGTAGACATTCGCAGCTTCCCAGACTACACACATAATTTCGCAGCATTGTCCAATAAAGCCCTCATCGCCAGTTTCATCGCTGTGATCAATGCCAAGAACCTTCTAGACTTTTTCCCAAACAATATCATGACAAAAGAACCACCCAATTTTCACACTTTTTGGTATTGTTTCCTCTCCCCCAGACTTATTTCACATCACGTTTTCTTGCATATACATATTAAGGTTTGAGACGCGAGTATTGATGGTGTTTGCCACCAAATCCCCGTTTCTCCCCTCTCTACGTATCAAAGATGTAGGCGAATAATGGTATCACATGAAATTTTCCTAACCTCGCTTTCAACCTTTGTGTGATCATTCCTTCCAAGTAGAATAATGGGATCGCTGGAAATTTTCCAAACCCTCTACTCAGAAGAAAATCATTTCATCTTTTCATGCTTTTATTTATAACAAGGGAAAGGAAACCATTACTTTCTACACATGGGTTCCTTTGTCAGATATGAATGAGGAATCAAGCTCTGTGAACATCAATCACATCGATGAAGTGCAAAGAATTAGCTCAGGCTTGAATGAACTCTGCTGGAAACATGGGTGTCTTCTAGTTAACTGGTCAGCCTTTGGATTTTTCATTAGTCTGATCCATAACTGATTCTGTAATAATGGTCACTTAGAAGCAAGGTCAGAACAATATATTCAAGAAAAAGATCATAGTCTCCAACAGGTATTGACTTGATAAAACAATTTTTTTTTATGACTCTAAGAAAAACAAAAACAATGTCAGCAACTACCTCCCCCAGACTTGAACAACACTGTCCCCAGTGTTATCTAGTCTAGAGTCGATAAAAGAAACCAAAACAGCTGAGTGGAGACGTGAAAATCAGAGAAGTTACATATGCGTTGGGTATCGACCGATACCATTACTAGTATCGATCGATACAAGGACCATTGGTTGATGCAACGTCTATTTATCCTGGTGTCGATCGATACCAGTGATGGTATCGGTCGACACAACCCATTTTCATATGATTCACTCGAAAACACAAGACACAAAACAAAAAAAAACAAAAAAAATAAAAGAACTTATATACAGACTTACTAGTGGGTTGCCTCCCACCAAGCGCTTGTTTTTAGTCATTAGCTTGACTTTGGCTCAGGTGATCAGTCAGGAGAAAATTGAGAACTTACACCCATGCAAGTTCTACAACTAGACACTTTCAGCTTCAGAGTTCTGCTCAACATGCTCTCCACAACCTCCTTTCCTTTCTCTTTCAGCTCCAGAGTAAGAATAACTCTAGCCTTAGAGAATGGTTTTGAGGTTCCTTTGCATTTCACCATATACTCAATCGAATCTCCGTCACACTTATGAGGGATTAAAGTCATATAGGCAGCACCCTTGACTCTTTTGTTCTTCACCTTCTTCTTTGCCTTAGCCGTTTTGATGTCTCTCTGTGTGATGATAGAAGGACCATCTAAAATGTCTATGACATTTGGCTCATCATAAGGATCTTCCAAAAGATCAACCATCAACGTCTCTCATGTATCAACGGTGATGCAAGAGACATGTTTGGGAGGTCTTCTAGAAGGAATGACTTTGTAGGAGACCTCTTTGTCAATGTATGAGAACGAGATTCTCTCACTGGGCGTGTCTATAACTGCACCAACTGTAGCCATGAACGGTCTTCCAAGAATCAAAGGTACTTTTGAATTTTCGCTCATCTCCACAATCTGAATATCAGTAGGAACCAGACAATCTCCTACTTTAACAAGCAAATCAGGGATTGTACCATATGGAACTGAGGTGGTAGAGTTCGCGAATGCGAGAGTCATCTGAGCAGATCTAATATCACCAATTTTCAACCTCTCTGCAATTGCCTTAGACATGACATTGACGCTTGACCCTGAATCAACGAGAGATTCTTTGAATTCAACTACATAGATAAAGCATGGAACTGAAAATTTTCATGGGTCTTCCCTCTTAGTCAACTGCTTCATTGGTGGTGTTCTTCTTGCCTTGATGAAGAGTGCCTCGATCTCTTCTAGAGTTTCTCTGCAATCTCGGAAGTGACAAAACAAAGGGCGGTATTCCAAAGCTTCTTCAAAAGACATCGTATGGGGAATCCTCCTTACCATCTTCTCAAAACCGAGCAAATTCTCTGCAGTAATGGGATTTCTGAGATGTCTAGGTGGTAAAGAATATGGCACCTTAGGCTTGTAAACACGTTCCTCGATAACCTTCGGTCTTTTCACGATTTCTAGCTCAGTCTACGAGGGGTGTCGACCGACACCAGATGGGTGTCGATCGATACAAGGCTCATGTGTCGTTTCTTCAGGTTGGTGTCGATCGATACCAGCAGTGGTGTCGGTCGATACAGACGTATCAGGCTCAAAATCGCCTTCAACCTCTTCTAACTCCACGAATTTCTCTGCATCCAAACCCTTTTCTACCACTGTAGTGACCTCTTTAGCACTCCTTAAGGTGATTGCATTGACGTATTCATTCTGTAAATGAACCATCTTTCCCTTGAAAGCTTCTGCATTTTGAGCTACTTGAGTTTCCAGCATCTTCTGATGAGTACTGAGAGCCTCAATTTTCCCATTCAGATTAGTGTACATGGCATCCATCTTCCCATTAAAGTCTATTATCATCTTCTGCTGTCCCTCAAGAATCTGTTCCAACATAGATTCAACTTTGTTTTCAGGAGTTTTGGGTGGTGGAGATTGGTAGGACGAATTTCCATAGGTTCTAAAACCAGCTAGGTTGACTTCAGATCTGTACCCTCCTTGCTGAGCATTGTTGGTGAAGTTTCGGTTGTTGTTTTGCTGGTATTGATTTCTCTGACCTTGAAAACCAGAACCACCAATGTAGTTAACACCTTCCACTTCATCCTCATTGAAGTTCTCAACCTTATCAGCAAAATGAACAACTTTCATCGTCTTTCCCATCAAGAGATTGTGCACTGAATCCAACTTAGCTTGAACCTCAGCAATCTGCGATCCATCCATGCTCCCAGTCTGCTTTCTTCGCTCGAAGTCTGCATTCTTGGTACTATTGCTAGATGCCAAGTTCTCAAGAAGCACATAAGCATCGTCAGGATACCTAGTGTTGAAGTTCCCATTACTCGCAGCATCTAAGGCCATCTGATACCTCCAATCAATCCATCTGAAGAAGATACCCAGCAACTGAACGTTAGTGAACCCGTGGTGTGGACAGTCCCTCTGATATGATCTGAATCTAATCCAAACAGCCTTAAACGCCTCAGACCTTGCATCATCATAGAAATTATTCAAGAAGGCATTCTTAGTCTTCTCCCAAGTAGTCAGTGATCCAGGGGGCAACTGATTAAGCCAATAAGCTGCATCTCCACCAAGAGAGTATGGGAAGAGCTTACAGAAGAGGAAATCATTGTACACTCCATTGTATTTGATGCTAGTAACCAAGTCCTCAAACTTCTCAATTTGATCCATTGGGTGTTCATGAGAAAGACCGTGAAAAAGGTGCTGACCCACAAGAGTGAAGTAGGTTTCAGCTCAAAGTCATTCCTCTGAAAAGCAGGAGGGCGAATCGCTGATCGATTGGCATAGAACTGATCAGGCCAGTTGTACTCACCAATCGTTCTACCACGATTAACCACAGCATTCCCCTCGTTCACAACAACTGCAGGGATAATGATGTTTCCATCCCCATCAAGTCGTTGCCCTCTCTCATTGCACAATTGACCCTCTTGGTCTCTCAAAACTCCAGCTTCATCACGAACCAATACCACTGGATTGTTCATCTCTGCTGGCTTCTTTGTTTTCCGGTTTGTGCGTTCCAAAGTTGCTAGCTCCTTGTTGGAAAGATTAACTAGCTGACTGCTCTTGTTCCTCTTGGTTTCGCAAGTGGACATACACCTGAAACACACTAGACAAGGCACGTAAGTAACAAAAAAAACCGATGAGTATCGACCGACACTGGGTGGTGTCGATCGATACCAACAATCTTAGTCGACGAGTATCGACCGACACTGACTAGTATCGAACGATACACGGGCTTAGTCAAAATTCTAGACTAAAATCTAATGGCGAATTAAGAATCCTCGGCAATGGCGCCAAATTTGATAAGCTCAAATGTAATACCCTAAAGTACTAACAGCTTTGTCGATTGTAGTATTTAGGGGTCGAATCCACATAGACTCAAAAAATCACACAATATATTTAATAGGTTCGAATTAAGCTAAGTAATCAATGAAACATGAAGCAATAAAGTAAATAAGAGTTGTAAATTCAATGGAGGAAGATGCAGACAGATGGGGAGATTACTCATCCTTCAGATGCAAAAGCGTGGAAATACTTTTCACACGGTACATCCAGACTTTGCTAGAGAGAAACGTAATGTGTATCTTGGTCTTTGCACAGATGGATTTAATCCATTTGGTATGTCTGGTAGGCAATATTCTTTATGGCCAGTAATACTAACGCCTTACAACCTTTCTCCAGATATGTGCATGCAAAGGGAATTTTTATTCTTGAGTATTTTAGTACCTGGTCTGAAGCATCCAAAGCGTTCCCTTGATGTGTTTATGCAGCCGCTGATAGAGGAATTAGAGCAGTTGTGGTATACCGGGGTTCAGACATATGATTTTGCAAGGAAAATTTTTTTACAATGCGTGCGGTGCTTATGTGGACAATAAGCGACTTCCATGCTTACGAGATGTTATCAGGTTGGACTACGCATGGACGATTATCTTGTCCATATTGTCTCAATCGGAGAGATGCGTTTCAATTGAAACATGGTCGGAAAACAAGTTGGTTTGATTGTCACCGACGATTTCTACAGATTCACCATGCATATCGGAGAAACAATCGGTTGTTTAGAGAGAACAAAGCTGTTCGTGTTCCTCCTCCTGTTTATCTTTCCGGGGAAGATCTAGAAGCAGAAATTGATCATTATGGTGCACTGAAAACAGTCAATCGTGGTGAAAATTGGCACACTCCAGCTAATATGCCGGATGGGTATGGGGAGCATCACAATTGGCATAAGAAAAGCATATTCTGGAAGCTTCCGTATTGGAAGGATCATTTGCTTAGACACAATCTGGATGTCATGCACATTGAGAAATTTTTTTTTGATAACATCATGCATACAGTGTTAAACGTGTGTGGAAGGACTAAAGACAGCGGTAAGTCAAGATTAGACTTGCCTGATCTTTGTTGTCGGAATGAGTTACATATTACAAGCAATGGGAAAGCACATATCCCCATATTTCGATTAGGTGCGGAAGAAAAGCCAGCTTTGTTCAAATGGGCGACATCTGATGTGAAGTTCCCGGACGGGTACGTATCTAATATAGCTGAATGTGTTGAGAAATGGCAAAAGTTTTCCGAGATGAAGAGTCATGATTGTCACGTCTTTATGCAACGACTACTTCCTTTCGCATTTGCTGAACTTCTACCAGGAAATGTACACGAAGCAATTGCAGGTATATAAATTTAAATTAATAACATATTGCGAAGATTTGATATAATTAATATATATGAAATGGAAAATTAACATTATTACCTTATATAACATGTGATTGTAATTGTAGGCATTGGAGCATTTTTTCGGGATCTTTGTACCCGCACTTTGTCAGAAGATGTTGTTGCACAACTTGATACTAGTATTCCTATTTTGTTGTGCAACATGGAGAAAATATTTCCCCAAGTCTTCTTTGATGTTATGGAACATCTACCTATTCATCTCCCTCACGAAGCAGAACTTGGGGGACCTGTGCAGTTTCGATGGATGTACCAATTCGAGCGATTCATGGGACATTTGAAGCGGAAGGCTAAAAATCTAGCCAAAGTTGAAGGCTCAATAGTAGCAGGAAGTTTAACAGAAGAAACTTCTCACTTCACATGGTACTATTTTGGCTCGAAGGTTCGCACGCGGAAAAGGGCAACACAACGATATGATGATGGAGGTGTAGGCCGAACATATGCTAATGAAGGTTTCCCAGATATCTTTTCTTCAATCGGTCGATTATGTGGAAGAGTGAAGTTAGTTTGGTTTGCCAATGAAAAAGACCATCATAGTGCACAAGCGTAAATCCTCTTAAATTGCGAAGAAGTTAGTCAATTTGAGACGTAAGTGTATAAACATATATACATATATGGCTAAATTATATATATATATATATATATATATATATATATCTATGTATGCTAGCTTTATTACAATTACGATATGTATCTTAATTACAATTGTAAATACTTTTGTATGCAATGAATTTGATAGACAGGTCCGAGAAGTCATTGAAGGAATCTCAGACGATGAAATCAACAAGCGTAAAGATCAAAATTTTGCCCCAAGGTTGAAGACGCAAGTACGTAAAAATTAATTTTTAACTAATTAATTACTAACTTGGACAATTAATCTAATACACACACACATATATATATATATATATATATATATATATATATATATATATATTGATCTAATTTTGTTAATTAATGATATAGGTCGAGTATGGGGATACCGCATATCCACTCTGGTTCCATGAGTTAATCAAATGCCCCATATCGAAGATAACGACTGCACCCATGTATTGCACACGCGTATATATATTTTATACATTCAAATACGGCAATCAAAGAGCTACTGCCAACTACGGGGTATCTGTGCGGGGCGAAATAGATTTTTATGGAGTGTTGAAAGACATAATTGAAGTTGAGTACCCCGGTTGCTTAGGTTTGAAATGCGTTCCGTTCAAATGCGATTGGTTCAATCAAACAGTTGATCGTAAAAACAAATTTGGGGCAGTAGACGTCAACCAATCGCGACGTTACAATAAGTATGAGCCATTTATCCTACCATCACAAGCAGAACAAGTCAGCTTTGTTCCATATCCGCGAGTTCGCACCACCCGTATCTCATGGTTATCTGTTATAAAAGTTTCTTCGAGGGGTCGAATTGTGGGGATTGAGGATCTACCAATGCAGCAAGATCATTGCTCTAATATGCCATAACCAAATGAGAGCATTGATGACATCCTTTTGATAGATCCTCAAAACAGCCAAGTTGAACATCTCCTAGACGATACAGAGGAAGAAGATGATGAAGATGAGTTCGAAGAAAGTGATGAACTGGATGATGAAGAAACGGATGTGTCTTCGTCCGAAAATGAATCCGATGAGTGAGAGTAATTATATTTTTATTTAATATATTAATTAATTAATTAGTGTACCTGATGAGTAATATTATTGTGAAAAACAAGTTTTATGACGAGTGGTCGCTAAATCGTCGCAAAATGTAAATCGTCACTAAATCGTTCCAAAATTTGAGACGATTTGGCGACGCTTTGTTCGCGATGAATAAAATTTGGGACGATTTTTGAAATGTCTTAAACCCTATGCCCTAAACCCTAAACCTTACCTATTAACATCTCATTGTATTATGCATCTCTCAATGAAATTCATCTTGACTTTATTGAATTGATCGGAAATGAAAACTCGGTCAATCACAGTCGTTTCCTCAAACTGAATCATTGTATTAATAATCTAACATGTACGCAAACTCTCTATTTTACTCATTATTCAATCTCGATGAACATATAGATGATTTGATGATTTTGAGTTTACGGGGTAAACATTTAAATGGATTTCTTGATTGTTGCAATCGACGTTACAGTTCTTGTACCTATACCCTAACTCCTAAAATGTATTTTACAAATTTACTCGCTAAATCGTTGCAAAATTTGCGACGATTTGACGACGCTTTGTTTGCGACTAATTGGCTACGAATACCAGTTTGCAACGATTGGGCGACGCTTTGTTTGCGACGAATTGGCGACGAATAACAGTTTGCGACGATTTCTGAAATGCCCTAAACCCTAAACCCTATGCCCTATGCCCTATGCCCTAAACCCTAAACCCTAAACCCTAAACCTTACCTATTAACATCTCATTGTATTATGCATCTCTCAATGAAATTCATATTGACTTTATTGAATTGATCGGAAATGAAAACTCGGTCAATCACAGTCGTTTCCGCTAACTGATTTATTGTATTAATAATCTAACATGTACGCAAACTCTCTGTTTTACTCATTCTTCAATCTCGATGAACATATAGATGATTTGATAATTTTGGGTTTGCAGGGTAAACATTTAAATGGATTTCTTGATTGTTGCAATCGATGTTACAATTCTTGTACCTGTACCATAAACCCTAAAATGTATTTTCCAATTTCCTCACTGAATCGTTGCAGAATTTACGATGATTTTATGACGAATCGTTGCTACATCGTCGCACAATGTATTTCGTAACAAAATCGTTGCAAAATTTGCATTGAGTATATCGCGTGTCGGTAAATTAAACTCCCGCGTGTGGAAAATACAATAAATTAATATTCCTCACAAAATCGTCTCAACTTTTGTGACGATTTGGCGTCGGTCAGGTTGCGAGGATTTGGCAATGATTTGTCGTAAAATCGTCGCCAATTAGCGACGATCACTAATTCTATATAAACACACACCCATATTTTCTTCTTTCACTCTTCCTTCACTTCTCATTTCTTCCTCTTGCTCGCCTCCTCCCGATTACCTTGCGAAAAAGGTAATTTTTTTTTATGTATTTAATTTTAGTTAGTATAGATAGGAATGGAACAATTTAGGTTGGTAGAAACAGAATCAAATTAGGAAAAATAGCAGAATGCCCGAGTGTTCATAGATAGTAATTTGTTTTTCATTTTTATGCAGATGACCCATCGTCGTTCACTTTACGCTCATTTTTTTAGAGATATTGGTGATACATCGGGTACCGGATTGCCCGTGTCTTCTGAGGCTACGGAGACGGATTGCGTCATGGCGACGCAAACACATAGTGCTCTGCCGCCACCACAACCTCAGATTCCGCAACCTGGAGGTCGTGCCCCGGCCCCATATGCACATTTGACGGTTCATGATTTGCTTGCACAGCCGGGCCGACATAGGCTTAAGAGATTAGATCCGGATCATACTGACGGAGCGCAATGGTAATATATATATATATATTTTTTTAATTACATTTATTATTACATATTTATATTTATTTCTAATAATTTTTAATTGTTTTAATTTTTGTTTCAGGTTTGGTGTTGAATGCAAAGTTGGACGCACCGTTTCTGAAATCATCAAGTCCTATTTTTCCGAGCCTCATACCAATTGGTCCCAGCTCCCGCCACGCGTCAAGGAGACATGGTTCAAGATGTTTGCGGTACGTATGAAAAAATAATTTGTTTTCCCATAATTATTTTTATTATATTTAAATATATAGTTAATTTAATTTTATAAAATATGTAATTATTTTTGTTTTTCATGCAGCAAAAATATGACTGGGATCTTTCGATTCATGGCGAGGTTGAAACATTGTTTCTCAAGAGGGTGAAGTTTCGCATCCAAGGGGTAGTTGGTGAATGAATGAAGGCATGGAAGAAGTCTGGCGATTTAGCAAAGCCCCTGCACATGGATAAAGTCGTATTGGACGGCTTGGTGCGGTATTGGCTGGATCCAAACTCAATCCGAACTTCAGAGAAATGTTCGGCTTCCCGCAACTCCGTTGGTCCGTACGGAGAAACTCAAGGCTTTGCCTCATATAGCCGGTCAAACACCTTTTGCGGGTGTTCGTCTACAGATGGTAATTAAATTTATTTAAATTATTTCATTTATGTAATTTACTTCATCAATAACATTGTTTTTTCCTTAGGCCGCCAAAGACGGAGGTGTACTCCCTCTGATGACGAAGGTTTTTTAGCGGACGAACTGAAAGAAGGATGGTACCTTTGTTTCAGAGACGGCCGAGCATATCTTCAATGAGGTGACTTCCAAGGTCACCGAACCAGAGACACATCTCTCTCAACAACTATCTCTTGGTGGTTCGTCGGTCATGTCTGGAGGGTTGACCACACCCGATATTGACCGGATCTTCGAGCAGGTATATAGAATAATTAGTACTTAATAATTTTTAGTTTTTAATTTTTAAAAAATTTCTAATTGTAAATTTAAATATAGGTCGCCCCTAAGAAAAAGGGGAAGATCGTTGGGATGGGATCTATTCGAGATGTCTCGGCCGCCTCTTCATTTGCTCCGCGACGACGATCGCCAGAAGATGATCCAGTTGTCTTACATGCCACGATTACGAGTCTTCAGGAGCGGGTTGAGACCGAGGCTACACGGTCTACGACATATCAGGCGAAGATTGCGAGTCTTCAGCAGCGGGTTGAAATGGATGCTACGCAGACTGACTCACTCTTCGACATGTTGGCAGAAGGGAACCCGGCAATGCAGGCCATGTTGCGGGAAAAGAGACAAAGCCGAGTAGAGGCGGACGCGGCAGAGGCAGACGCGGCAGCGGCACAAGCATCGGGCACATCCGGTTCGTCTAGACGTCCCGAATACGATTTGAACTCGACGGTTACGGTATAGTTCTTTAGATTATTAGGATTTCGGATTCTAATTTTTTTTTTTTTTGTAAGAAAATATAATATTTTTCTAATAAAATATTATTTATATATTATTTTTAAAATTTTCATTTTATAATTTCGAAATTAATTAAAATTATAAAATAATAATAATAATCATATATATATGAATTATATAAATCGTCATAAATTCGTTGTTACTTTACGACGATTGTACGACGATTTATTAGCGACGATTTTACGACGACTAATAAATCGTCGTAAAGTCGTCGTAAATTAACAACGATTTTATGACGATTATTTAGCAACAAATTAACGACGACTATTGTTTACCATCGAATTAACGATGAAATATGTACCTTCGAATTTCCATCGGTTTTACGACTTATATCTATTCGTCGTAATTTCGATGTAAAATTTACGACGATTTTACTACGAATAGTTACCGAAGATTTTGCGACGAATTTTTGTCCCTCGTACTTTCCCGATGATTTGTGGTTTGCGACGATCAGTTAACGACGATTTCTGTTTCGTCGCAAAACCGATGGTAACCCTGTGTTGCAACGATTTTACAACGATATCGTTCGTTGCAAAAAGTGTATTTTCTTGTAGTGTCATTAGTTCTGGTAGAGGGTGTAGGACTGATCATTAAGATACAATCTAGTCTATAGTTAGTAAGGGAGAACCATTCTTAAAAGAACTTGATAGTTTTGTATCTTTCAAAAGTTTTGTTGAAATAAGAACTTGTTTGTTTTGTATCTTTACTGATTTATATGATTTTATAAATGTTATATGGTTTTATTGTTTTATAAAATCTGAATTTGAATTTATATGGTTTTAAAAGGTAAAAACCAGTAACAACAATGCCTTCAAATCCAAATGTATAAGGTCTTATAAATAAAAACCTTATAAGGTTTTATATGGTTTTAAAAGCCACTGAGAATCTGAATTTATATGGTTTTAAAAAATAAAAAATAGTAACAACAATGCCTCCAAATCCAAATGTATAAGGTCTTATAAATAAAATATGCTAAGAAGATGAATTATATACGTTGAAAGACATCAAGTAAACGAATTAGAAGGTGAATCGGATAGGGACTACACAATTGGTCTTGTTGTGACCACTCTGACCACACCTGTTGCATTTCTAAGATTTAGTTTTGGTGCTTGATTTCTCATACTTCCAAACACAAGGTATCCTCTCTTTTTTCCGCTTGCCACTAGGGATGCAAGTAGATGGTGCTAGACAAAAAAACCAGCAATATGAGGTGGAATGACCTAAAATGCTCGATCACCAACATGATAAATACTTTCCGAATATGCTTGTATCCACCTATAAGAAAATTGTAGTGTTAGTTAAAAGAACAATAGTAAATCAATGTACATAAATCAAGAAAACTCTTTTGAGGAGCTATTCATATATAAGTGTTTATAAATTTATAAAGGCTTATACATTTTGCTCTTTTCCCAAAGTTTCATGTAGATACCTTTCATTGGAGAAGAACTCATCAACATAGTCGTTTTCATTAGAATTCACATGTTTTGCAGTTGCAATTGCATGAGCACATGGAAATTTTTGGATATCAAACATAGCACATGTGCACTGCCTTGTTGCCAAATTCACCACATGCTTATGTCGGTCTCCTCCTATCACCTCAAACTCTGAATGATTGATTTGACATAATTCAAGCCGGCGAGATACACCATCATAGTATCCCTTCATTTTCTTTCCCACTTCTATAGTCACATGATGCTTATGAAGAATACCCTTCTGGCGGCGCTCGTGAAACCATTTAGTTAGAGTAGACATAATCGTATCAAAAATGAAGACTATAGGGTACTCTCGAGTCAAAACCAATATTGAGTTTAGAAATTCAGCTAAATTCGATGTCATTATATTGTAGCGATTAGTAGGTGAATGAGCACGTGACCATCTCCTGATGTTAGCCTTCAACAAATAATCTGCAAGAGATGGGTTAGCGCTCTTGATCTCACTAAACAGAATATCAAAATCAAACACCGTGTAAGCATTAGCTGCCTCTTTCACCAATGGTATAAGGGTAGAGCTCATGAATTGTGTTTCAATGTTCTTCTCTAAATGATAAGAGCAGATCCCATGATGACCAAGTGGATAGTTAGCTAGTAGAGCTTTCGCAATGGATTGTGCAGGATCAGACACAAAAACCAAATCTTTCTCATCAAGTATAAGCTTTTGTAGACACATCAAAAACCAGTTCCATGAGGCATCATTCTCAGAATCCACTACGCCAAAAGCAATGGGGTACAGCTGAAAATTACCATCTTGCGCTGAGGCACCTAGCAAAGTCCCCTTAAACTTTGCCTTCAGAAAGGTGCCATCAATAACAACTACTTTCCTCATCAACTTAAAACCTCTAACTGATGCATCAAATGCCAAAAAAGCATACTTAAATTTCC
The DNA here is from genome assembly GCA_030161315.1 of Eutrema japonicum. NCBI lineage: Eukaryota > Viridiplantae > Streptophyta > Magnoliopsida > Brassicales > Brassicaceae > Eutrema > Eutrema japonicum. Next base: position 16,413,936 of record BSQW01000012.1, on the reverse strand, counting down.
CAGCTGGATCAACCTCAATAAAAGTAGCAGAACCAGGATTCGTTACATTTACCATATGAAAAAACTACCTCATCCCTAACCAGAAGTGAAAGGACCTAGAGCATTAAAACTCTCCTCGAATTGAACATTCTCTACCATAGTAATTGAGTTCGTTTCTCTCTACAACAGAAACATGTAATTTTACAAATCTACAGAGAATATATTTAAAAACAGTTATAAATAACATTTAAATATTTGTAAGTACCTCATTCTCTGGTGTGCTGGAAACTTCATTGCTACTTTTCGTGTTGTTATTTTCTGTCAATGTAACACATAATTTAACTTCTTCACTATCTTCAAGCTTGTTCATAAAAGATCTCACTTGGCGATCATTCCTAATAAACACAAGAGAAAGTTCTTTTAAGTGTGATCCATAACTAATCTTTACAGAACTCACATCACCATCAATGCCAAAATCTTCTAAAACCACATCAATGAGATCTTTGTAGGTAATGTCTTTTTAATGACACTAATTGAGCTTCCTCTTTCACCATCAATAATAAAATCCCATGTGTCATTTGTGAACTCCCATCTTCCACATACAGAGTACAGTTCAATAATTGTAACCTGATAAAAGCAAAAATATCCTATAAATTAGCTCATAAATTTACAATCGACATTGTCATCTCTATAATCTTAATGACACATATTGAACCAGAAGCTAGTAAATCTCAAATTTAGAAATTCACATATTTATAAGGTTGTATAAATTTATTGAGCAAAGAAATTTCTCAGCTACATGGACCCTAAGAATTCAACAAAGAAATTTCTCAATAGCCTCATCTTAATGACACAGACTTCACATACTCTAAGGGTTATTGAACCCAGAAATGGACAAAGCTCTAATATATAAAATTTTATTTATAAGGCTATATAAATTTACTAAACAAAAAAATTTCTCAATGACATCTCAATGACATCGTCATCTCCAAAACCTAAAATCAAAAACCATCCATAAATTCTCAATTGCACATACATCTTCAAAATCTAAAATCACATCAACCAATCTAAAATAAGATCTTCATGTCCTAATTGAGTAAAACCAAATGTATGAATTTTCTCCCAATACCTAGAAAAGGTGGGCGATCTCTACCCTCGCGCAATAACAGTTGCTGCTGTCGATGGTCGCGGAATTTTCTCCCAAAATACTCAATCACCGGCGACAGATTCGCCGGACCAGTCTTCTTCGGGTCTGAACTCCGGCGTGATCTGCAATGACGGCACCAACTAAACCTCACAAAAAGCTGGTCGTGAGTTATGAAGGTTTAAGAGCAAAATGGTTAACAATTTATTAGATGAAGGTAATTTTGATTAAGTTTTTAGTTGATTGTAGTTTTGTAAAGTGAGGTGTAGATGGTGGTATTTTTTTTAATTTTTATTTTTTTTGGCTCTAATAAAATAACAAATCTTAACATGTCATTTCCTCTATTTTTTATACATGTTCTCTTATGTACTATTTTAAGTTTTCCTTCTATTTTGGCTGTGGAGCTTTGAAGAAAAAATATAAACTATGTGTATTTGCGGTTGCGGGATTATATTGGCAAAGGCTACTGGTCTACGAAATCAACAGTGGTGTATACGAAACATCCTTCATATTAACATATGACTTAGTCATACAATATCTCTAACGTGTTCCTATAAATTATGAATCTCCACAACTTCCTTTTCCATGTTAATTGTAGAAGCTTCTTTTATAGTAAGAACTATAATTTTCTTTTGTACATCCATATAATCTCTGTAATTTTATTTGATTAAGTAATGAGAATTACTCTTCATACTTTATGGTGTATTTTCGATAAGCTACCATGAAATGGGATGAGGATAGGAATGCCACATATTTTTATTCGATAAGCTATCATCTTAACTTAGTTTATTTGGTTTTAGACACTGTTTTTATCGTGGTTTTTTCGATGTGTTTGTCAATATACCTTCCAAAACAATTAACTTGTGCTTCCATGTCAGTAACAAAAAAAAAAATCATTCTAATAAGCAATGAATAAATCAAAGCAAAGAAAAATGAAATATGCAATTTAGGTGCACCAAAAAATTTAGGGTAAAGATCAAGGATTTCGGAGTTAGCAAAGAGTAACAACATAAGCATGGAGGCTAGGCATGTGTAAATTCTAAAATACAATCAGAAATCCAAAGATTTTAGTTTTTTTTTCTCGGGTAATTTAAATAAAAATATCATATAGTTTCAATAGTTTGAGTGTTTTTTTTCCTGGGTAGTTCGGATAGTTGGGATAGTTTGGGTAAAAATATCTGATCCGAACTAAATGCTAATATAATTAATTTTAAGGTGGTTCTTCAAACTAGTATACGAACAGACCCAAATCGAAATCTATTCCAACCACTGTTCTAAAAATCGGGCTCATCGGCGTCTAGGCGCCCGCCCAGGCGGTTAGGGAACAGTAACTGACTCGATTTTCATCTAATCGACGTTACTAGGCGGACCAGTATTAACCGGCCGATTAATACCGATTAGACCGCCTAAAATTTTAACTAAAAAATATTTAACTTTTACTATTGGGCCTTAGTCTAACACTTTTGGATGGGCCAATGCTAACTTTTGAAACCATAATTATATATATAGAGGAATCTCTCGTTCTTCTCCTTCTACTAAAACCGATGTGGGACTTTATTCTTTTTGTTTGAACACCAGATTTTTTTTCTTCATAAGTTGATTTTTTTTCTTTTAATTATACGCCAGTTGTCCCACAAGTAGTAGTAATGTGATAGCATTTGTTCAATGCTTGTGAATTTAGGCTTATTTTGAATATAATATGTTTTTTAAAAGATAGAAAAATTACAAATGTTTTTTGTTTTAAGAAAAAAAACTTATGTTTTAATACTTTCTATGTTAAAGATTTATGTTTTATTATTAATACTGTTTTAAAAATATATCTATATATATAAAGTTAGTTTTGTTCTCTTCTCATAATGCCACCTTAGCCTCCACCTAAGCAACAAACATTAAAAAAAAAACAAACAAACACATAAAACAAAAGATCAAAAAAAAAAAAAACTCAAACATAAAACAAAAATTTCAAAATATACATAAATCGGTGCTGTTAATTTGAGTCATTATCCGCGGGTCCTGCTCCGTTTAACACGCCGCCAGTCGGGTGCGGGTCAGGTGCGGATCGAGAAATTTTAAGTTATTTTGTTTTTTATTATTTAGATATTTGTGGATTACCCGCGGGTACCCGCGAATTCAAGCGGGGCGGGTGCGGGTCGAACACAAAAATTAACCCACGCGGGGCGGATCTAGCGGGACAAGTTTGAACCGCTTGACATATCTAATTAGAATCCAACATGAAACACGATTAAAAAGAATGATGTTAAAAAAAACACGATTAAAAATAATTTAAAAATGAAAAATAAAATAAAATAAGGAACAACCCAATATTAAACTGTTAGAAACAGTTCCATTAACTCCAAAACCAAGAAAATAAAATACTATTACACAATCAAAACAAAATTAAAAAAAAATGTGGACCACGCCCGTGCATTGTATCTATACATCCAAAATATTTTTTTAAAGAAAACAGAAAATTATTTTAAACTAAAATTTTAAAAGTAGCCCAAATTCCTTCATGCCTTAATATTAAAGGGAAACGTATTCTACAAGGGTTTCAACAAATATGTTTTAAATGAAACAAAAGAAAAAACAAAAATTATGCAAAGAAAACTTTAAATTGTTAAAATCTTCCCTAAAAAAACCAACTAATTGCATGAAATTGACCAACAAAGGAAAAAATAAGTAAAAATGTGTACTATCCACTAAACAAATACATATAAAATCATAAATTTAAAAGATTAAGAAAATAAACCAAAAAATAAAAAATACACATATTTTAAGTTGATGGCGACAATTCAATTAACTACCAGATTCAAAAAATAAAATAATAGATAATAAAAACTGTTTAGAAAAATTGTTTACAACGTCCGCGCGTAGCGCGTGTCACACCCTAGTATATATATAAATATATATTACCTAGGCCCCGATTAGTCGCTCTAGGCGCTAGGCTCCTATTGACAGCCTAGGTACCGCCTAACGATTTTTTGAACATTGATTCCAACCAAAACCAAACCAATTTTTATCGGTTCCAGTATATTTACTAATTTCCAATACCCAAACTATCCAAAATATGAAAAACTCAAATTGAACCAAACCTAATGCCCAGTGCTACATGTGGCTGACAACACAAACAAAAAGAAAAATAAATACATGCATTATTTTATTTTATTTTGGTAGTGGGTTAAATAAACTAAACAAAAAGCTAAAGATATAATTAACCATGCTAAAGAATATTAAGAAAATATATTAAATTTTCTATTATGGCGCTTTAATCCAGATTGGTTTGATCAGTATCTTGATTGGTTAGAGTATAACGTGGAAGAAAAAGAGGTTTTTTGCTTATATTGTTACTTGTTCATAGTTCAAGTTGGAAAACAAAGTGGAAGTGATGCTTTTGTATCGACGGGTTTTTCTAGCTGGAATAAGGCTGATAGCTTTAGTAAACACGTGGGTGATCGTACTAGTTTTCACAACAATGCCAAAAATAAATGTGAAGATTTGATGAGACAAGGCCAGTCTATCAGACATGCTCATAAGAAAATCGATATTGTAAAAATTGAGTATCAGATCCGTTTGAGTGCTTCGATTGATGTTTCTAGACACTTGTTACACCAAGGCTTATCTTTTCGTGCTCATTATGAGAAAGAAGAGTCAACAAACAAAGGTATTTTCTTAGAGTTTCTGAAATATACGGCTAGTCAGAATGAGGCTGTAAAAAAAGTTGTGTTGAACAATGCTCCTAAAAATAATCAGATGACATCTCCTCCAATCCAAAAATACATTGCGCATTGTTTTGCAGAATAAGTAACTAAATCTGTTATCCAAGAAATTGGTAATGATGTGTTTGGCTTGTTGGTGGATGAATCTGCTGATGTTTCAGATAAAGAGCAAATGGCTGTGGTTTTTCGTTTCGTTGATAAATATGGGTTGGTAAAAGAAAGATTTGTTGGCATTAGTCATGTGAAAGAGACATTTTCTTTAACTCTGAAGCATGCTATTGATTATATGTTTGCCAAAAATGGATTGAGTTTGAAAAGGGTGAGAGGACAAGGTTATGATAGCAATATGAAAGGGGAATTCAATGGATTGCGAGCATTGATTTTGAAAGAGAGTAGATATGCTTATTATGTTCATTGCATTGCTCATCAACTTCAGTTGGTTGTCATTGCACTTGCAAAAAAATATTTTGAAGTAGGAGAAATTTTTGACATGATTCATGTTTTGTTAAATGTGGTTGGGAGAGCAATTACACTATAAGATACAAAATCATACTTATAGGGCTTTGTGAACGTTAATGAACTTGAATCTATTTTGTGATCTGCTACGTAGCTACGTAGCTACCAACGAAAGCTGAATAGTTAAGTTATTAGAGAATAGGTGTTTAGCGATTTGAAAGTAGGTTAAATACAATTTCGCATTCGAGTTTAGGTAACTTTGAGATAGAATCGATTAGGAGCTTTGTTATCTTGTTTAAATCAATATGAACCTCAGCGATATCCATGGAAGACCCAACGCTTCATTATTATTAGCTTACTTCATTTAGCTCTTTCTTTCTTTGCATACTTAGAAATCATGATAACCACTCTCAAAATCATTTTTGTCTTAGACTTCTCTTCTAACCTCTTGCAGACTTTTGTAGATAGACGTAGATTCTCTGTTGATCGACCCCTAAGTCCTACAATGCACATCTGTTCACTTGCAGAAATTTAGGGTTTTAGAAATTTAAAACCTAAGCTCAACCGAAGCAGCAACAAGTTTTTGGTGCCGTTGCCGGGAATCTATCAGTTCGTGCCTGCAAAAATCTGATGGTTAGTCGCTGACTCTAAGACCACCTTTTTCTTGTAATTTTCAGTTTTGTTTCTCTTGGTTTCAGGACTCTGAAACATGGATCCGTCTCTTGAGCGAGATCACGCCATGGAGCTGGGTAACTACGACCCATCTGAAGCTCACTACTCTTAGCTCACCTATGAATCTCATAGCTAGCACTATTCAGATTGGAAACCAGCACCGATCGACTACTCTCATAGTATGATCTCAACCGCGATATGCATGACATTCGTTACTTAAAGTGGAAACTTAAAGAAACGGAAGACTCTATCTACGTGAATAGAGATCGTGCAGATAGTGACATCCTTGAACTTGTGGAAGGACTATGCAGAGTAGAGTGTCAAGCTAAAGACACCCATTTAACTTTTGATGGCGTTGTCAACACTCTTGGGAAAGTTGAAGAAAGCTTGGAGAAGATCTCCAAAGATCATCAAGAGAATGACAAACTTTCTTATGCTCTCAATTGATTTAGGTGTTTTACTAAGTCAATTAATAACTAAAGTTCAGACTACTGCAATCATAACGGTTGACAATTCAGTACTTTAGGATCGAATCCACAGAGACCAAGGTTACACTACAATTCTCACAATTATGAAACTAAGCTAAGACAAGAATATAATTGGTTTTGGAATAGTAACGAAAGCTATTAAAACGATGTAAATTCAATAAAAGAAAAGCTCTAGGTCAAGGGTTTATTCTCGGAAATCCAGAGATCACGAATCAGACAACTATTCAGGGAACAACTAAATACAAGTTTCAAACTCAAACATAAAAATCTAACCAATCCACTGTCGTGGCATTGATTACTAAACCTAGCAATCTAAAATCCTAACTTTCGTTGGCATCAGTATTAATGAGTAAGTTCAATATGTTCACGAATCGCCTTAACATCAACTTTCGCAGGCTAAGGACAATTCGCTCGCTTAAGTTCTTTCTAGCAACTTACGACACTGTCATGTGATAGATTAAGCCCTAGTTCATAGACTAACCGGTTAACTTAAGCGTAAGCAATAAAAGCAACAATAAGCGAAAACCACAAAAGATAAATCCATATCTATGTCTAATTCAATGTTTCATGGATTCCCTTGAAAACCTAAACCTAACTATGAGACTACTCGGACATGACAATGGAGAACAAGCAAGAAGATAGAGAGAAACTCATAATAATAATGAAAGAGATAAAAGGGTTTAGAAATATTCTCAATAGTTGCAGAGATTCTTCTCCTTGCTTACAAGATCAAAAAGCCAAAATATGAGTAGAACAAAGAGCCGTCAAAAGAGAGATGGCCCAAAAAGTGGTTGAAAAATAATGTATAAACATGTAGCATAGATCGATTTTGGTTCTTCGGTGCATGCTCCATCGATCGATGCACTCATTGCATCGATCGATTATGGTTATTCGGAGAGTGTTGCATCGATCGATTCTGGCTTTTCGGGGCATGCTCCATCGATCGATGCACTCCTTGCATCGATCGATTCTTGCTCTTTGGGGCATGCTCCATCGATCGATGCACTCCTTGCATCGATTGATTCTGCTCTTTTTGTACCGTTCCATGCGTTTTTTACCCACATAACTCCACTTTCTTCCGTAAACGCATTTTTTCCTATGATAGCTGAATAAAAGACTAAAAGACCCTAAAAACGGACTTTGACTCGATAGAATACTCAAAAGAAACACCAAAACATGTGTCAGAAAAACGATAAAAACTAAGAATATCAATTTCCCCAAACTTAGCCTTTTGCTTGTCCTCAAGCAAAAAGAAAACTAAGCAAGACTAAAAAGTTTGAAAAAGCACTGAGACTCACATTTCCTTTATAATTCTGTAATGACCATTACCTTAGTAATCCACGTATTGCCGAACTAGCTCTAGATCGAACCACCATGTACTTTTATGCAAGCATCGCAGCCTCCCAGATTCAACTCATTATTTCGTGGATCAATCAAAAGCTATCATCGCTGGGTCTCATCAAAGATCATGGTGCCAAGAACCTTCTAGACTATTTCCCTTTCGATATCGTGACAAGATAACAACACAAGCTTTGGTACTTTTTCGCTCTCCCAGACTTATTCTTTTCTCATTTTCTTTCGTGGGGTTAATGGTGGATGGAACGCGAGTATTGATGGTTTTTGCCACTGAATCCCCGGTTCATTTTAGTACCACCATTTTATTCTAAGCTGTAGGCGAATAGTGGTATCTCTGGAAATTTTCCTAACCTCGCTTCCGACCTTAGTGTGATCATCTCCTTCGAGGTAAAATAATGGGATCGATGGAAATTTTCCTAGCCATTTACCCGAAAGAATGTCATTTGATCTTTTCTACTTTTTATCTTAAATAAGGGAGAGAAGTACCATATTTTTACAAGGCTATCTTATCAGATACGAGTGAGGAGTCAAGCTCTGAAGGCGCCAATCACGATGATGAGGTAAAAGGAAGAGCTCAGAAACTAGCTCAAGCTTTTGAATTTTCTCGAAAACATAGGTGCTTCTGTTTGACTGGTCAGCCTTTAAATTTTTCATTAGTCTGATCTAAAACTAACCATGCGACAATGGTCACTTAAATGCTAAATTAGTTAAGAATTCAAAGGTCGTGATCATAATATCCAACAAGTTTTGACTCAATAAAACAAAATAACTCAAGGAAAACATCAAAATGACTCAAAATGAAAAACAAAAGAAAGAAATAACATTAGTAACGATAGAGACCCTCCACCAGACTTACTTCACACCGTCTCGATGTGAAAATAAACCAAGAAGAAGGCCAAACAGACTCAAGAAAAATATAAAATGAAAGAAAACGTACTGGTGGGTTGCCTCCCACCAAACGCTTGTTTCAAGTCGTTAGCTCGACTTTTTAAGTGTTCTAGGCGGATGATAGATCTAAGAGGCTCGCACTCCCCTTAGCTCATTTTGATCTCCTTCTCAAGGCCCCTTTATCTTCATCCGTGCTTGGATAGTCATCAAAAGTATTATGTACCTCGCACCCTCTTTTCCCCTCGATCGTGTAACGAATGCGTTTCGAGGTGAAACCAGGAGGTGCTGCTAGGTAGAAGATTTCTGTGTCGACGTTCGTGAGGCACATCCTCCTATTTGGCCAATCCATAATGGCTCCAGCTATTGCTAAAAATGGTCTTCCAATAAGTAGGGGTTCATTCTTCATTCTACGGGTTTTTGCCACTTGAAAATCGACCGGGACAATGCAATTTCCAAATTTCAAAGGGAGATTCTCGATCATGCCAACCGTGGTGGTGGTTGAGCCATCCGCAAACCCGATTCGCATCCTTGAGGGCTTCATGTTGTCGATCTTCAATCGTCTTGCATCCGCCTCTGACATAAGGTTTATAGCGGCTCCTGAGTCACACAGAGCGTTGTCGAAGTAGGAGCCGGAGATTTGGCATGGGACGACAAAGCATCCTGGTTCTTCGAGCTTGTGCAATGTTCTGGGCTTAGACAGCTTCTTCCTAACTTCTTCGAACAGATCTTCGATCGTGTACTTATCTTCCCTGCTGTACCAAAAGAGCTCCCTCATTGCTGGGTATTTCTTCCAAGCTTGATCGAATGACATGTGGAATGGAATTTCCTTCACAATGGAATGGAAATCATCTAGCATATCTTAGCTTATCGGCCGAGTTTCCCACACTTCATGTTCCGAGGCTAGAGTTCGCCTTGAAATTGGGGTTACCTCGCGTGGTCTTCTTCCTCTGATCCTTGCGGTCTGCCTTATCATCATGCATTGATGGTCCACCCTTGATTCGGAGGTGTTATCTGCATCCCTTGGCGCTTTTGGGGAAATCTCCTCTTCGCTTATAGATTTTAGAACATGAATGGTGTCTTTCACATCGGATAGACGCTTTTTTAGCGACTTAAGTTCCTCAGAAAGATCAGCAGAGATGTCTCCGAGTCCCATGGCTTTACCAAGGATATCACTATGCCTTCCATCCATGTCGAGACGAATCTTTCGGAGCGTTTCTCCTGCTTTCCTTCGACCATGGCAGAGGATATGGACGATCGAATTAGTTTCTTTTCCTTGCATGCCAATCTCTTTCATCTCTCTCCCAACCTTGAGTGCTCTGGTTGCAGTGGTGCTGAGATTTGTGGTTGTAGTCAAGAGACTCTCCCTTAAGTTTGTGAGCTTCTTTTCAAAATTATTTTCCATGAGTTCCATGGATTTGTTGACATGATCGATGAAAATCTGGTTTTTCTTAATTTCGTGGGTTTGCTGCAGTTGCATTTCTTCTATCTGCTTCACCCTTTCTTCGAGTTTTTGTACCTGAGCGTGAATATCATCGAATTTCACTCCGAGATCGTTTTTGATATGGTCCGACCTTGCGTCAAGCTCAAACGAGGACTCTTGCTGATTTTTCAACAGCGTATGCGTTACCTTAGTAATCCACGCATTGCCGAACTAGCTCTAGATCGAACCATCATGTACTTCTCTGCAAGCATCGCAGCCTCCCAGATTCAACTCATTATTTCGTGGATCAATCAAAAGCTATCATCGCTGGGTCTAATCAAAGATCATGGTTCCAAGAACCTTCTAGACTCTTTCCCTTTCGATATCGTGACAAGATAACAACAAAAGCTTTGGTACTTTTTCGCTCTCCCAGACATATTCTTTTCTCATTTTCTTTCGTGGGGTTAATGACGGATGTAACGCTAGTATTGATGGTTTTTGCCACCGAATCCCCGGTTTATTTTAGTGCCACCCTTTTATTCTAAGCTGTAGGCGAATAGTGGTATCTCTGGAAATTTTCCTAACCTCGCTCCCGACCTTAGTGTGATCATCTCCTTCAAGGTAAAATAATGGGATCGATGGAAATTTTCCTAGCCATTTACCCGAAAGAATGTCATTTCATATTTTCTACTTTTTATCTTAAATAAGGGAGAGGAGTACCATATTTTTACACAGGCTATCTTGTCAGATACGAGTGAGGAGTCAAGCTCTGAAGACGCCAATCACGATGATGAGGTAAAAGGAAGAGCTCAGAAACTAGCTCAAGCTTTTGAATTTTCTCGAAAATATGGGTGCCTCTGTTTGACTGGTCAGCTTTTAGATTTTTCATTAGTCTGATCTAAAACTAGCCCTGCGACAATGGTCACTTAAATGCTAAATTAGTTAAGAATTAAAAGGTCGTGATCATAATCTCCAACAAGTTTTGACTCAATAAAATAAAATAACTCAAGGAAAACATCAAATGACTCAAAATGAAAAACAAAAGAAAGAAATAACATTAGTAACGATAGAGACCCTCCACCAGACTTACTTCACACCGTCTCGATGTGAAAATAAACCAAGAAGAAGGCCAAACAGACTCAAGAAAAATATAAAATGAAAGAAAACGTACTGGTGGGTTGCCTCCCACCAAACGCTTGTTTCAAGTCGTTAGCTCGACTTTTTAAGTGTTCTAGGCGGATGATAGATCTAAGAGGCTCGCACTCCCCTTAGCTCATTTTGATCTCCTTCTCAAGGCCCCTTTATCTTCATCCGTGCTTGGATAGTCATCAAAAGTATTATGTACCTCGCACCCTCTTTTCCCCTCGATCGTGTAACGAATGCGTTTCGAGGTGAAACCAGGAGGTGCTGCTAGGTAGAAGATTTCTGTGTCGACGTTCGTGAGGCACATCCTCCTATTTGGCCAATCCATAATGGCTCCAGCTATTGCTAAAAATGGTCTTCCAATAAGTAGGGGTTCATTCTTCATTCTACGGGTTTTTGCCACTTGAAAATCGACCGGGACAATGCAATTTCCAAATTTCAAAGGGAGATTCTCGATCATGCCAACCGTGGTGGTGGTTGAGCCATCCGCAAACCCGATTCGCATCCTTGAGGGCTTCATGTTGTCGATCTTCAATCGTCTTGCATCCGCCTCTGACATAAGGTTTATAGCGGCTCCTGAGTCACACAGAGCGTTGTCGAAGTAGGAGCCGGAGATTTGGCATGGGACGACAAAGCATCCTGGTTCTTCGAGCTTGTGCAATGTTCTGGGCTTAGACAGCTTCTTCCTAACTTCTTCGAACAGATCTTCGATCGTGTACTTATCTTCCCTGCTGTACCAAAAGAGCTCCCTCATTGCTGGGTATTTCTTCCAAGCTTGATCGAATGACATGTGGAATGGAATTTCCTTCACAATGGAATGGAAATCATCTAGCATATCTTAGCTTATCGGCCGAGTTTCCCACACTTCATGTTCCGAGGCTAGAGTTCGCCTTGAAATTGGGGTTACCTCGCGTGGTCTTCTTCCTCTGATCCTTGCGGTCTGCCTTATCATCATGCATTGATGGTCCACCCTTGATTCGGAGGTGTTATCTGCATCCCTTGGCGCTTTTGGGGAAATCTCCTCTTCGCTTATAGATTTTAGAACATGAATGGTGTCTTTCACATCGGATAGACGCTTTTTTAGCGACTTAAGTTCCTCAGAAAGATCAGCAGAGATGTCTCCGAGTCCCATGGCTTTACCAAGGATATCACTATGCCTTCCATCCATGTCGAGACGAATCTTTCGGAGCGTTTCTCCTGCTTTCCTTCGACCATCGCAGAGGATATGGACGATCGAATTAGTTTCTTTTCCTTGCATGACAATCTCTTTCATCTCTCTCTCAACCTTGAGTGCTCTGGTTGCAGTGGTGTTGAGATTTGTGGCTGTAATCGAGAGACTCTCCCTCAAGTTTGTGAGTTTCTCTTCAAAATTGTTTTCCATGAGTTCCATGGATTTGTTGACATGATCGATGAAAATATGGTTCTTCTTAATTTCGTGGGTTTGCTGCAATTGCATTTCTTCTATCTGCTTCACCCTTTCTTCGAGTTTTTGTACCTGAGCGTGAATATCATCGAATTTCACTCCGAGATCGTTTTTGATATGGTCCGACCTTGCGTCAAGCTCAAACGAGGACTCTTGCTGATTTTTCAACAGCGTATGCATTACCTTAGTAATCCACGTATTGCCGAACTAGCTCTAGATCGAACCACCATGTACTTCTCTGCAAGTATCGCAGCCTCCCAGATTCAACTCATTATTTCGTGGATCAATCAAAAGCTATCATCGCTGGGTCTCATCAAAGATCATGGTGCCAAGAACCTTCTAGACTCTTTCCCTTTTGATATCGTGACAAGATAACAACACAACCTTTGGTACTTTTTCGCTCTCCCAGACTTATTCTTTTCTCATTTTATTTCATGGGGTTAATGGCAGATTGAACGCGAGTATTGATGGTTTTTGCCAACGAATCCCTGGATCATTTTAGTGTCACCATTTTATTCTAAGCTGTGGGCGAATAGTGGTATCTCTGGAAATTTTCCTAACCTCGCTTCCGACCTTAGTGTGATCATCTTCTTCGAGGTAAAATAATGGGATCGATGGAAATTTTCCTAGCCCTTTACCCGAAAGAGAGTCATTTCATCTTTTCTACTTTTTATCTTTAATAAGGGAGAGGAGTACCATATTTTTACACAGGCTATCTTGTCAGATACGAGTGAGGAGTCAAGCTCTGGAGGCGCCAATCACGATGATGAGGTATAAGAAAGAGCTCAGAAACTAGCTCAAGCTTTTGAATTTTCTCGGAAACATGGGTGCCTTTGTTTGACTGGCCAGCCTTTAGATTTTTCATTATTCTGATCTAAAACTAGCCATGCGACATTGGTCACTTAAATGCAAAATTAGTTAAGAATTCAAAGGTCGTGATCATAATCTCCAACAAGTTTTGACTCAAGGCTTGCATCGATCTATTTTGGTTCTTCTATGCATGTTCCATCGATCGATGCACTCCTTGCATCGATCGATTCTGCTCTTTTTGTACCGTTCCATGCGGTTTTTGCCCACGTAACTCCACTTTCTTCCGTAATAGCCTTTTTACCTGAGATATCTGAATAAAATACTAAAAGACCCTAAAAACGGACTTTGACTCGATAAAATACTCAAAAGAAACACTGAAACATGTGTTAGAAAACTATAAAACTAAGCATATCATCAATCTTGGTAAAAATAAGAAACTATTTAATTCTTTTGAAGAAATTCTGGAAGAAAATGAAGAAAGTGATGGTTTTTCACTAGAAAAACGAAAAGGAGACAACAATCTAGCTAAAACTAGCAAGCAAAATCGTCGAACTCTTGACTGCGACCAGGACTCCGGGAGTGCGGCCAGAGAGCCTCCTGGTGCAGGCAGAGCTCCAGACCCGCGGCCAGAAGAGCTTCTACCGCGGCCCCGATAGCTTGTGGCGCGATCACTCATCTTCGAGGAAGCTATCTTCGCCATCAGCAATCAGCCTTCACCAACCACTTCTGACCACTTGGAACATCCTCTTATGCACCTTGCAATATGGTCAACCCTATGACGTGACCACATCTGCCTCAACTTCAAAACACCCAGCGAGCTCTCCAAAGAGCGATGATGACTTCTACATCAATTCTTACAGAGTATATAATACAAAAAATCATACATAGAGTCTTACTCAGCATTTGAACCAACTCATGAAACTGTCAAGGCAGATCCGATTGCTTACTCATCCGGAAGCAACATGGTGAACTTAGAGAACCCTCTTACGCAGCACATCAGGAGAGAAAAGCTGATTGAGTTTAACAACTTAGTTCAAAAGATCTCGATGTTCATCTTGTTTGAAGAAGCGTGGATTGCGCGTTCTCTACTTGCTTTCTTTCGCGAAAGCAAGGGAGATATTTGTACTGACTTTAGTCGGGCCATAAGTTCTACAACATCTTATATGATCCATATACCAAATCGTCCAGAGAAGTACATATGTTATCCAAATCGGATCAATCCTAAGAAGCTTTAAGATTTCAACAATGTGGTTCATGATCTTCCTCATGGAATCACATTTGATACAACATGGATGGACCGCATGATTAGTCATTTATTTTGTGAAAGAAAATAATCAGTTTCAGAGATACAAGATCTTTTCAACCATGCCAGAACCGGAAGGCCATTTCGATCTTTACACAAGATTCAAGACCAAGGTCAATTCCTGCTTACATGTAGCATTAGAAGAGTTGAATTCTGAAATATTCTATGCGATTCAGGCTCGTGTCTCAGCATCATATCCAAAGAAACCGAGAATAGGCTTGGTATCAAGCATGTCTAGCCAACTAACATTCAAATTGGGCTAGCTGACCAATCTTTCACAACTCTTAAAGGAATTGTCTACGATATGCGTGTCAAAGTAGGTGACTACATTGCTCTAGTTGACATCTTCATTGTAAAGACTGATGTGGGTAAAGTTTTCACCCAACTAATACTAGATGCAAGTGCACATCAATCACAATAAGTATAGTGCAGGATCGAATTCCATAGGGACTTGTAAACTACACGACGAAAACGTTAGAAAGATAATCAAACTAAAACAAAATAATAGAGAGATGTCGATGGTGATTAACTAAATAAGTAAATAAGCAATAAAAATCAGAGATAAATCAATAAAGAAAAGATTAGGTCTTAGGGAAATCTCATGAAAAACATGCAACAATAAGATAGATGATTCGATAGGGAATTAAGTAAAAATCGTCTTGAACACAAAACACGAATTTATAGTCTTTCTACTGTCGTGGCTCCGACCACTATGTTTTACAAACCAATAGACTCAGCTTTTGGAAGGTTATTGCAGAATGAAAACATGCATTGAATCGAGCAAGTAATGATAAAGTTCTTTAGACTCCTTAACTCGAGTTTTGGAAGGTTAAGATGCCTAGCTTATCAAATATTAGTTCTGGCAATATAACAAGATTTTGGAGAGTATATTAACCTAAGATCAGATAACTAAATGCGCGGTAAAGTAATCATGCATTGAGAACAAATATAGATGAAGAACCATATGAACATCCTTTTTAAACAATCATCATATCAATATCGAATTATGCACCCATGGATCCCCTTCAACCTAACAAACGAACTACTCACTCAGGATGCACAAAACACAGCAAATATGAATTGAAATCATGATGAGAATACTTTTATTAAAAGAGTAAGGTTGAGAAAACTTCTCTATATCGAAGTACAAAGTCTAGATCTTCACCTTGAAGCTCTTAGAATCCAAAGCAAATAAAACTTGTAAAAACTATGAAGCTCGTGGTTGTGTTTATTCTAGGGAGGCTCCCTGTTTTGTGAGGCTAAAAACAAGTATATATAGCCCTAAAGTCGATCTAGGGTTTCATTAAACCAAAAAATGAAGTTTTTGGGTCGCATGGGTTCGCAGGGTTGGCCAAGATTCTGGGCCGAGCTCCTGGGCCGAGCTCAGGCCCAATACGGATGCGTCTTAAGTAAAATCGGTGTATCTTCCTGACCACTGCTCCAAATGACTTCAAATAAATTCCATATGAAAGCCGACTCAGAATGCTATCTTTCCACCAAATTTCATCTCAATCCATCAACAGAAAGGCATCAATGAAGGTGAAACGTCTGATGCATCTGTGCTGTCCAATTGGAGAGATCCCCCTTTCTTGAGCTTTAGGTGCTTGGCTGATGTTTTGGACTTGAAAACATGTCTTGGACGTGTTAGACTCCTTTTGGCTTCATTTTGCATCCTTTTTGATGATTTGACCTACAAATACGAGAAAACTACCTCAAAAAGCACAAAACCGAATAAAAATGCTTAGATAAAATACTAAAATCCGTAATAAAAACAGTAAAATATAGAGTATATCAACTCCCCCAGACTTAGCTTTTTGCTTGTCCTCAAGCAAACAAAGAAACTAAAATAGAAAAGAAGTTTGAAAACGCGGAAATTCACAAATTCTTTAGAACGTCGTACTAACCTTCGTTATCGTAAACCAATTGGAACAAATTTGACGTTAGATAGAAACCACCATGTAATTCCTTGTTTTTCTTCTCAACTTCCCAAGTCCGACCCGCATTCTCATAAGGTTACCCGAATTCTCCTTTGCTAACTTATTTAAAGTTAAATGTGTGCGGTCTCATCGAGGGAGTATCGATCAAAGAACATGTAGACTTTCCTCAATCAAGTTTCCTGCATACCTTGACAGTCTTAATTCCGGTTTCTTTCCTCTCCCTTTTTCTCTCTTCATTAGATCGATTTCTTTTTCTTTTTTTTTGTTTTTTTTGTTTCAAAGGATTAAGGAATACGAGACGCGAGTATTGTATTGATGGTGTTTACCACCGAATCCCCGGTTCTTCTCCTTGGATAAGATTCCATGAGACGCGAGTATTGATGGTATTTGCCACCGAATCTCCGGTTCACTTCTTCTTGGCATACTTTCATGAGACGCGAGTATTGATGGTTTTTGCCACTGAATCCCCGGTTCACTTCTGTGCCATCCATACCCTTTATGCATTGATGTACTTAACTTAAGGGAAGAGAGAGGAAAACCGTACTCACACAGACTTGTCATGGCAGGCTTGAAAAATGTGTCTTGATCGATGTATACGAAACCCCAAGATGAGAAAAATTAAGTTCATTAGGCTGAAGCCAGCGCTAAATCTTCGGTTCCCTTAGAGAAATGGGCATTTTTATGGTAGGTCAGTCCACTCACAGGTTTTCCATTAGTAAAAATCTGCGGTCAATCTCTGTTAAAACGGTCACTAATAGTTGGTCTCACAAGGTTAGGTCCAAGAAAAGTTTATAATTTCCAATATAATAGTTTTGAATCAATAAAACGACACAAAAAATCATTAAAATGACTCGAGAAAAATAAAAATAACATCCAAGAAAAATAAAATGTGTTAGTAGAGGATAAATCTCCCCCCCAGACTTACTTCGCACCGTCTCGGCGTGAAAGTGAGCGATAGAAGGGAGCGGACAGACTCAATAAAAAAAAATAAATAAAAGAAAATTTTGACGAAGGGACCCGGATCAAAACGTTATGGAAACGGAAGATGAAGTCTCGTTGTCGTCGGATTCGCGAGAAAGCACCTCTGTCTCGTCGGAATCAGCTACGAACTCATCTTCTTGTGGCGTGTTACTTGTGGCGTCGTCATCGGCTGCCTCAGTCTGATCGAAATTAGAGATGAGTGAGAGACTACCTAGCTCGTTGTCCACTTGCTCACCTCCTCGGGCCGTTCTAGATTTCTTGAAGAAACGTGGTGGAAACTTCTTGACCACCTTGACGAGTTTGGAGATCATCTCTCCTTGAGTGCGAACCTGGTTTTTAAGAAGTATTATCTCCTCACGTTCCTTTGCAATAGTAGCATAGAACCATTGGTCCGTACAGTTCCTCATTGGTGCAGTGATAGGCTGAACCAAAGGAGGAATACCGGACGATGATGCACATGAGATCGAGGGGCGTCGAGGCTTTACAACGTTTTTAGCGCTGCGTGCTGATTTTGCTGTTGTAGAAGAAGCTAATCCCTACAATAGGATCTACCGGTGTACGTATGAACCACATATTTTCATGAGGGTTGAAAAAAGGGTTACCATCACGTAAACGAGGAAGGTTCTCGTGCGGAAGAAGGATGCATTGTGCCTCCTTTGAAAAAGGTGGCGTGAATATGTAAGCGAAAAGCTTGGACTCTTCAAGTCAACCAGCGAGATAACCTTTCCTTTGAAGCCTGGCGAGGTCGAGTTTGTTCTCATATTGAAGCGGTTCATCAGTCCCGAAGTCAACTCCATAATGTAGAAGAATCGCGGAGATGAGGCCTCCAAAGTTGTTGTAAGTATTGCTTTCCTTGCGTTCTTTTGAAGCGTCATGTTTAATTGCGATGAAGCGTCTAGCAACGATTGAGCCAAGGTTTGCTGTTTCGGGCATGTCCACAAAAGGGGCGGTAAGAATGAAGAACTCATCTCGAAGGACCGAACTATGCTCATTCGAGATACTTGCTACTTGATCGACTGGCATGAATCGCGTTTGCACGTCTTCCAACTCGTTATTCTCATCTTTTGAGTGGTAGCTCAATGTCTCCTCACTATCTTGCACAACATCTTTTCCATGTCTTATTCCTTGATGATTTTAGGTCTTCCTTGTTCTTTGGACTTGAGGAACGATTTCCTCCGGTTCTCGAAGCACCAAAGGTTTGTCGGTTACCCGAGTAAGCCTAGTGGAACGTCTTCGAGAGGCATCACCCGTATTTGGAATATCCTACAAAATTAAAATTCTTGAAGAACACCATTAGTAAACAATTTACTAAAAATCAATGAGATTGTCTCAATGCTTAGAATAGTAAATTAAGAGCATTATGAGACAATCTAAATCAATAAGAATGGAAAAAAAGATCAAAGTCAATTTTTTTCAAAAATATTCGCAATTTTCGGAGTTATTGTTCATGGCATAAAAATTTTCATCACGAACTTGAATCTTAAGTTCTAGAATGCCAAAAATCAAGCAAATCCCAAGTGCATATGATAAAACAATATTAATGAATACATAAACAACTCATAAATCACCCAAACACAAAATTTAGCTTTTGTGTAAGATTGATTTAAGGTGAATACAAGTCATAAATCCATCAAAATTGTAAAGTCTATGGATAAACAAGTCTAGCTAACTGAATTCCTTCATAATCTAGCAAGAATTAGCTAAATCCATGGAAAACTCAAAAAGTTTATAAACTTGAAAAGTTGAGAAAATTGAGTTTAGAGAGAACATACCTTGGATTTTGATGTTGAATGAGTAAGAGAATGGAAATTCCTTGGTTAATTCACTTCAAACCAAACAAATTAAACAAGATCCTCAATTTTTAGGTTTTTGGATCTTTGGATCAAGAATACTCTCTCTAGAACAAAGAGATTAGGGTTTTGTGTTTTGATCCAAAAATCCCCTTCCTTAGACTTAAAAATCGTTTTTATGAAGTGGGGAAGGAAAAATCCGGTTTAAATTGGTTCAGGGTTGGTTTGGGAGAAATTAAAACAAGGGGGATGAAGGCAGGGCTGGGCGGATGCTGGCGGTCGAGTTCCGTCACGTTTTGGAGGTGGAGATCGGGTGAAGAGGGATCGGGCCGGGGGCTGTCTTCTCCTGGGTCGAGCTCGGCCGCAGTTTGAGGCTCGGGATCGGGTCAAGAGGGATTGGCCCGGGGGCGTCTTTTCATGGGTCGAGCTCAGCCTCATTTTGAGGCGCAAGCTCGGGCTGGACTACTTCTAGGCCGATTTCAGCACCCAATGTTGGACCTTTTCTCGTTTCTTCTCTGTTCTTCGTCAAAAACCTATTTTTGTATTTTTAAAACTTTTTTGAAAAATTCCTAAGACTGAAAATCAAATAATTAAGCATATAATTGAGTTATAAAAATTAAAATAAAATTAAATAAAAATTGTGGGTTGCCTCCCACACAGCGCTTGTTTTAAGTCGTTAGCTCGACTCTTTTTCGGTTTAAGCGGAGGATGAATCCACTAAAGGAAGTGAATCTCGTTTAGCTTCTTTTGTCTCTGCACTCGGAGGGTTGGGAGGGATTGTGAGCTCCTCAAGCTTGCCTCTAATGTTGTTTTTAAGAACGAACGACTTCGGGAAAAGTTTCAAAGTGTTCTCGAGCTTTCTTCACGGTGTCCTCGTCTTTTGCATCCATCTTCTCGGGGAGCATGATTGGTATCCTTGCAAAAGACTTTGGAACATATTTAGGCTTCACTTTGGTCTCTCCCACATCCTTCTTTACCACAGTAGGTGTCAAGACGGAAAGAGTATCCTTGAAGACGCCTTTACGGTCCATTTTCGCTGGTTTGGCTTCTAGCTTCGTTTTCACATGTGGATCTCCTTCCTTGACGTTTTGGAGATCTTCCTACGTGTCTCCAGGGTCTAATAGAAATCTTTTGTTGCATATCTCACTAATCTTCATTGTCTTTAAAAAATCAATCGCCGGATAGAAGAAATTCTTGTTGATTTTCGCGAAAGAGATCCTTCTGTTCGGAAAATCAATGATTTCACCAGCGGTAGCTAAGAATTGAGATCCAAGTATCAATGGTCTCCACTTATTCCCTTTCATCACCACGACTTGAAAGTCAGTAGGGATAAGACCATTGCCTACACGAACTGTTACATTAGGTAAAAATACATAAGGCGTATCGAATGACGAATCCGCATTCTCTATCGGGATTTGCGATAGTTTGAACTCCGAAAGACCTAGCTCTTCCGCCATTGCCAATGACATGAAATTGATGTTAGCTCCTGGATCACACAAAGAGTCATAGATTTCAATACCATTGATGGTGCAAGGCACCACAAACTTTCCCGGACTATCGATCTTCTCGAGTGGCCTCATTTTCAGCCTTCTTTTGAAAGCTCTCTTCGATTCTCCTTGGTATGGCTTTTGTTCTTCGATTTTGTCTAACTCATCAGCCTTAGGAGGTGGTGTAGAGGTCGGAACGAGCTCATCTTGGTTTTGCACTTGCCTCGGCTTGTTTCTTCACGGCTTCCATAGTTTGAGCAACTTGGACATCTAGCTTCTGAACATGAGCAACAATTGAATCGTACTTGTTGTTGAGATAGTTTTAGATGTTATCCATCTTCTCATGGATCTCCTTGTTGGCATGTTTCTGCCTTTCGATGCATTGTTTCACCATTGCTTCGAGTTTATCTTATTGTCGTACCGGTGCGGTAGCTTGAGGAAAAGTGAATGTGGGCTTCACTTGATAGACTCCCTTTTGATAGAATGGTTGCCTAGGCTGGTATTGAGCTCCTTGTTGGACGTTTTGATAAGGATACACTTGATCTTGAGGGTTCTCCACATTGTTGTTTCGGTAGGACAGATTTGGGTGAGATCGATATCCTTGGTTGAATCCTCTATTTCCGAAATTTCCACCAATGTAGTTCACTTCTTCCTGGTTCTCCTCTGTACCATCTCCAATATATTCCATCATAGGGTTTGAACTTTTATTAGTTGTGAAACCATGTTCCGAAGCTCCGCAATTTGTGTTGATTCGCTTGACGTGTTGGTAGTACGAATGTTTCTATTGTACCCGGGGCAGCAATTAGCATCACTAAGAATCTTAGCTTCCAATACCGACTTGGTCATGAAACTTCCATTGCTCGCGGTATCGAGGGATAACTTGTACATGTGATCGATCCCGTTGTAGAAGATGTTCCAAAGATTTCCTTCGGAGAAACCATGATTTAGGCAGTCTCTAGTGTACTCCTTAAAACGTTCCAAGGCCTCATAGAAAGATTCGGTAGGTCCTTGTTGAAAACCCGAGATCTTGTTTCTTATGGAGCTCGATCTTTGCTTGGTGTATAAGTGGTTCAAGAAGGTAGCCTTGTACTCGTTCCAAGTAGTAATTGATTGAGGGGGCAACGACTTCATCCATCTAAGTTCCTTGTCATTCAAGGAGAAGGTGAATAACTTTCACTTGAAATAATCAGCGGGAACTCCATTTGACTCGTTGTGCTACATATCTCCTCGAAGATTTCAATGTGATCGAGTAGGCGCTCGGTGGGCAAGCCATGGAATTGATTTTGCTTCACCATTTCAATGATTTGTGGCTTGATCTAAAAATCATGCCTTTGAGGATTATGAGGATCAATTAGATTCCTATCCAAAAAGAAAGTGTCGGAAGAGTCGAAATCACTGATGGTTTGATGATTTATGTAGTGAGCGGCCGGTGTTAACCTTTGGTATGCTGGTTGATGAGATTGATGCACTCCTTGGGGAGGGAATAAATGAAGTAGTTGTTGCTGAAGTTGTCGCAACGCAGCTTGGTCAAAGGGCTGATGATCTTCCACTCGCGGTGGAGGTTGTCGGGCAGCACCAACGAGAGGGTCGTTCGGGTCAACGTCTCGAGCTGGAGGATCATTGTTTGGGTCACCGAGGTTGGCGACATGAGGGTTAAGACCGTGGGGGTTAGCAAGGGCAGCGGCTTGGTCTTGAGCGAGTCTTTCTTCTTCGGTAAGGAGGGCTCGGTTTTCTAGCTCGGCCATCCTTTGTTGATGTTGTTTTTGTTTTCTAAGTTGTCTCTCAAGTCTATCTATCTCCAATTCAGGTTCAAATTGATTTTCAGAAGTAGAAATTCTAGTCATACACCTAAAAATCGAAAGAAAAACTCAAAGGAACAAATTAGAAGTTTATAGATAATTTATAAGCAAAATTAAAATGCAGAAAATAAACGTTTTAGACTAGATTAAAATTCAGAATTCGAAAGCAATATTATCTAAGTCCCCGGCAACAGCGCCATAAAACTTGATGTGGGTAAAGTTTTCACCCAACTAATACTAGATGCAAGTGCACATCAATCACAATAAGTATAGTGCGGGATCGAATTCCACAGGGATTTGTAAATTACACGACGAAAACATTAGAAAGATAATCAAGCTAAAACAAAATAAAAGAGAGATGTCAATGGTGATTGACTAAATAAGTATATAAGCAATAAAAACCAGAGATAAATCAATAAAGAAAAGGTTAGGTCTTAGGGAAATCTCATGGAAAACATGCAACGATAAGATAGATGATTCGATAGGGAATTAAGTAAAAATCGTCTCGAACACAAAACAAGAATTAATAGTCTTTCCACTATCGTGGCTCCAACCACTATGTTTTACAAACCAATAGACTCATCTTTTGGAAGGTTATTGCAAATTGAAAACATGCATTAAATCGAGCACGTTGTTGTTAATTTCATTGTTGGTTCTCTGCTGGTTTCCGGCCATATATTTCGATCTCGTTCTTGGTATTTTTCGCGAGTAAGAAAGCTTCTATCTCCCCACAGACGGCGCTAAACTGTGTGAGCCGAAATCCACACGATTGATTTTTGTAGAAGACTTTTAAGGGAAAATAAGCTTCTGAGGAAAAATACAGGTAAAGATTAAAGATGGTTGTTTTATTGATGTTTAGTAAGCGTATGAGTACAAAGTTGAGTTGTTAAGAGATTTCGCTAAGTTTTTTTCCCTATGATTATGAATGCTATTTATATGGTTTTACATTGGCGAGAATCTCCGAAGGAAAAGGAATATTTCCTTTTACTTCCCGCGACCGACTTAGGTTAGGGCAATCGATGATATGGGCTTTCAACTCGGCCGACAAGTCAATGAATGATTGGGATATCGGCCCATAAGCATCCTTCTCGGCCCACTTGTATCTTATGGGTTCGGTCTTGCAAGGTGAGCCGATCCGTCTCGTAGCGGTCTCGGTTCGGCCGAGAGAAGATATTACTTTGGCCTCGGTAAGGCTTTATCTTTATTCAGACAGAATCGCCGAGGTGGGGCCTTTGGGACAGATCGTGCAAGGTCGTCTTCTTACGGCTTGGGTCTTTTATATTCCTTCGGGTCGGTATAACTTGTTGTCTTGAAATGTTAATCTCGAGTTGGTGTAAACCAACCCCAACAGCCTCTTTCTCTGTACAAGTAAAAAGGGGAGGTGGCTGGGTTTTTCCGAAGCAAACGAGGGTTAAGGCAAGGTTTCTCTCTTTCTCCTTACATGTTCGTGACATGTATGAATGTTCTGTCTAAGATGATTGACAAAGCAGCAAGAACGAGAAATTTTGGATACCATCCGAGATGTTAGAACATCCCACTAACATACTTGTGTTTCGGGGATGATTTAATGGATTTTACGAATGGAAAGAAGAGATCGATATAATCGATTTTAGAAAAGAGGTTGATGTGTTTGATAGAAATTCAGGACTAAAAATTAGTTTGGAGAAATCCACTCTATATATGGCAGAGCTCTCTCCATCTAATAGAGATTCAATCTTAGCAAATTTCCCATTCGTTTCAGTTCAGCTTCCAGTGCGTTATTTGGGTCTACCACTTCTCACAAAGTGTATAACGGCAAATGACTACTCGCCTTAAGTGGAAAAAATCAGAGGTCGCATAGGTACATGTACAAATCGGTTTCTTTCATATGTTGGGCGTCTACAACTTCTGGTCAGTTGCGTTTCTGCTTCTGGGAATGTGCATTCACGAGATTGAGAAACTGTGTTCAGCCTTTTTGTGGTCAGGCCCAAAGCTCAACACACACAAAACAAAAATGTCGTGGAGTGAGGTTATAAAACCAAAGCATGAAGGTGTGATTGGACTGAGACCGTTAAAGGAGGCAAATACGGTAAATAGCTTGAAGCTTGTATGGAGGATTGTATCGGCTAAAAACTCACTGTGGGTGAAGTGGATTCATATGTATCTGATACGTAAAGAGTCTTTTTGGTTGGTAAAGGAGAAATCAAACTCAGGCTCGTGGATTTGGAGGAAAATCCTAAAGCTAAGACATTAAGCAAAGCTTTTTTACCGAGTGGAAGTGAGGAACAGGAAAGGTACATTGTTCTAGCATGACCATTGATCTCCTTTGGGTAGACTTTGGGAAATTCTTGGTGACCGCGGCTGCAAAGACTTGGCCATCAGTATAAATGCAACAGTGGAAGGGGCTATGCAAAATCATAGACGAAGAAGATATCGCATTGTGTTGTTAAACATGGTTGAGGATGAGATCATGAAAGCCAGAGCAATGGTAAAAACAGAGGATGATATAGCACAATGGAAACAAAGACCTGATAAATTCACAAAGAAGTTAAACTCGAACCATATTTAGAATCTCATTAGAGAGGAACAAGTGAGTTACGAGTGGGCTAAAGTTGATTGGTTTACTCATGCCACTCCCAAGTTCTCGTTTCTACTGTGGACCACGATGCACAATAGACTAGCTACATGGGATCATATGGTGGAAGTGGAACCCAAACATTGATGCATCATGTGTTCTATGTCAACATACAATGGAGACAAAAACCCATTTGTTCTTCAACTTTGTGTACTCGGCTCAAGTATGGGAGTCTATTGCGAATGGGCTACTTAAAGATCACTTCACCACGGATTGGAACATGATTTTTAACCTCCTAAACGACCCCAACCAAGACTGTATTCAGCTGTTTAGCCTCCAATATGATTTTCAAGCAATCGTATACTGGATATGGCGAGAGCAAAATGCAAGAAAACATGGCGAGCAATCTATTCCACCGATGAGTTTGGCGAAGACAATTGATAAGAGTGTTCGAAACCGGCTAAGTACGATACGCCTTCACGGAGACCAAAAGTATGAGGGAAGCCTCATGTATTGGTTTGCCACAATAGACTAGTTTATGTAGGCTTGTTTTCCTTAAAAACTCAACAAGGATACAAGGATACACTTGATGTACAAAAGGTTTTTTTTGAATAAAATTTACATTCAATTAAAAAAAATAAAAATTTGTTACATGAATTAGAAACTCAACAAGAATAGAAATTTTCTAAGATCAAAATAAAGACCAAAATCAAATAAAACGATCATTTTATTTATTCCGTCATGAGAAAAGAAGAAACATAGATGAAAAGAAAATTATATATCAAATAAGCCCGTGATTGTTGTGACAGATGGTAACAATGGTGGTAATAGCAATGGTGGTGCAATTAATCGATGCGGTCATCAAACCAAGCATCGACCATAGAACACACCACATGAAGCCGAGAAGAGCCGAGACGACCAAGGAGACCAAACCGGATTAAAAGAAGTCAAACCATGTCCAGCCAATGATGAAACTTGAGCCAAACACCACTAGAGAAAGGAAAATATGAGAGACAACAGCCCAAGAGCAGCCCAATATGAGATATGACCGAGATTCGTCTCAAACTCTTGGCTAAAGCACGTTCAGCCTACCCGATAAGATCCATGTGCCTTGTTCAGCCCAAATGAAGAGAAAGATCAACTGGTCCAGCCCAACGACTACTTGGACTACATTTTTAGCTCATTTAGAGCACACCTCAAAGTGGAATCAGCCCAATATCAGTTCACATGAGAGAGATGAATTTTTCAAATCAGGTGAACCCGAGCTTACCCCCTTTGGACATACTCGCGTTCATTGGAAGATTCCGACCAAAACTGACAGAATTAAGCTATGAACCAACTTGTTCTGGAATCTTGAACCATCATAAAACCACGGTGAATTGGATTGATGTCAAAACAGGTTTAGACTTGGAAGTTAGTAATTTTACAAATTGGTGGACCTGTTTCGGACCAAATTACGCATATAGGTCAAAGATCGTGCTACACATGCACATGGTTTATTTATTTATTATTATTATTATTATATCTTGATATTGGTCTTCATTTGGGATGAACAAGGAACATGGTTTATTTATTATTATTATTAATTTTTTAATTTTTTACAAAATATATTTTCTTAAATTTTTTAATTATCCGTCGGAAACTTCAACATTTTGACCGCGAAACCACTAAATATTTCCGGCAATTTTTAAGAAAAATATTTAAATTTATTTCCGACGGAGATAAAAAAGGGACAATTAGTCAAGTAACCATTTTTGGATAAATCATGAAGAATATAGCCATGGATAAAAAAAATTAGGCAAGTAACCATGGGTTTGATTTTCTGACCGTTTTGGCCCTGTGACTAAGCAGGACACTTGTCCTGGGAGAGAGAGAGCTTCGTGTATGTTTATCCAGGAAGAAAAATAGACTTACTATACTATTTATTCTAACACCACATATGTTTACCCCAATGATTTTATTTTTTGCATAATTCGCATACTGGTAACTGGTTCAACCTTGTATTAGTACAAAAAAACATTGATTTTATTTCACGTCTAACTTGATTTGCATTTTGAAAAACAAACTCGAAGTTTTTTTTCATACGTCAATAACAGCACCTGTAACGTAGGAAGTCTATTTTGTTTCAATAACATAGCAAGTCTATTTTTAAAAATCAAAGACATAAAAAATATACCAACTAAAAAATACAGACATTTCATACAAAGTAAAAAAATAATATAGAAGCATTTCTGCACTTTGCTCATCAATATATTAAACTATCATTTACAACATGTCAATACATTCGTCTCCAACTGAGGAACATAGACCTTCCATACTATTTTTTTTGCAGACCTTCTATACCAAAGGAAATGAAGCTCACGAGATACAAGAACATCTAAGTGAAAGGTTCAAAAGAAATATAGACATTATATAAATCTAGAGCTATGTACGGGAAGAATCCAGTTGATACAAAGCTTGAATCCATGTATCGAAGCTAAGCACTAAATGATTTTCTTTAAAAAAAATAGACGTTTTATACACACATAAAAATTAGCAGATAGAAAATAACAAAACTTTATTTGAGACAAGAGAAAATGACAAATCTTTGTGCACTTTGCTCATCCATATATATAAACCTTCCATACCAGGTCAGAAAAAATAGTACAAAAATATTCGGTGGCTATTCTTCTCCAACTACGATAGTAGAAAAAATAGTACAAAAACCATCATTTAAAATGTAACCATACATTCTTCTCCAACTATGATATAGACGTTCTATACACAAAAAATAGACTTGCTATACACAAAATCCCCAAAATTCACAAAATCTCCCAAAATTCACAAAATCCCCAAAATTCACATATGCGAGTGTTGTCGTGAAACGTAGCTGGATTGGATGTTGGCAACAATGAACGGGCTTTTGATGTGGGAAACGGCGATCGGGCTTATGATTGCTAGGGATGACTTACCTTCGGTGGCTAGGCGGTGGTTGGGGTACTTGACGATGGCGGAACCAATACTCGATTATCCAATGGCGGAACAAATCTTTACATTTATTAGATTAACAAGTTTGTAAATAGTATAGAATTGGTAAGTAGAATAGACGGGAGATGAGAGGAGTAAAATATGGGGAGGAGAATGAATATAATGGTATATTTTACATAGACATTCTATATGTTTTGTCATTTTTATCAAAATGTTTATCAAAACAAAAATTAAAAAGTAGACGTTTTATACACACGTTGAAGTTAATGTCTAATATTGAAAACACTAAAATGATGAACACTCTTAATACATACAAATAAAATGTTGAAAACACAAAATTTGTCCGCCAATTGCAGATGTAATTGAGGATTCTAAGTTTCTGCGTGGTTGGTAACAAAACAATCAAAACATCATATTCACCGTAGAAAGAGCTTTACTTTTATAAATCAGCATTTGAAAAAAAAATAGAGGTTATATACAAATACACTAATAGACATTCTATGTTAATCCATGACCAGCCAATTGTATGGAAGACCTGTACGAAATTATGTTCACAAAATCCCCAAAATTCACAAAATTCCCAAAATTATATTCAATAGCCTGACATAAATTCAGTTTTGTCGAAGACTTGTATGAGTTTTGTATGTGATTGGGATCGAAGAATCAGTTCGTCGGAGACCTGTACGAGTTTTTCCATGGAGCGTAGCTAGATTGGACGTGTATAATCTGAGGAGGAGGTTCGAGTCGATTCTGGATATAATTCCAGTTGCGGCCACAGTGACGAAGCTGACATCACGGTGTGAGGTCTGCGGAAAGAGAGTGTCGTTTACACTGAAGAAGACATCACCCTCCATGGTTGAGAGAACGAGATCACTTAAAAAAAACTCCTCCGCGAGATCCATGGCTGAATTAGGGTTTACAGAGACTGAGGAATATAATGAATTGAGGAAGATAAAGCAGAGAACTGTGGATTGTGGAAGATAAAGCTGAGGAAGATTCATGGTTGAATTGTGGATTGGAAGAAGCAGAGAAGATGCGTAGCGAGGAAAAAGGGAGAGAGAAAAGGAAGAAAAAAGGAGAGAGGAATAAAATGAGAAAAGAAAAGAAAAAATAATATAAAGGTTAAAAATGGTATTAATACATATTATATAAAGAATATCTTCTCCAGTTTTTTTAGTCATCCACTTAATTATAATATTTTTGATGGTTATAGAATGCAATTTCCCATAAAAAAATGATCGCCAAAACAAAAAAAAATAATTTTTTTTGAACTCCAGCTAAATCAAAGTTTCCAATGGAAATTTCCGTCACAAATGTTTTTATATGTAGAACCTCTTCTGAAATTCCTGCAACTCCAAATTTCACATACTCTCTCTCTCTCAAATTGAGTTTTTCTTTCTCTACCAATAAAAAATGTTAGCTTTTCAAACTTTTGTAGTTTTAAATGTTTATAATTAATTTATTAGATTTAGGATTGTAAATCATTTATATATAAGTGGTTAGTTAGGTTTATAATTTATTTTAATTAGATTTATGTAATAAAATTGTATTTTGTATACATTATATATATTGAATTTGTTTTGTACTTTTTCATTTCATGTTTATAGGAAAAATGAAACAAGAAATGGATTAATTGGAAATTGTTCAAAAATGGAAGGAGTTCAAAATTTTCAAGAAACGAAAAAGTGTAAGAAGTTCAACATAGATTCGATCTAAACAAGAATTTTTACTATGAAGATGGAGAGCTTGATCCCGATAAAGAAATTCAACAAATGATAATAGATATATTTGGAATTAATATGCCGCGTCATTTTTACTTTATATGTTGTATTTATTTTTAAGCATAATTTTTTTTTGATGATTCAGACTTTTATTTAATATATCAAATTTAAATTTGATTTCAATTTTAATTTTTTTAAAAATGATTTAAAATCCGTTGGAAATTAATGTCCGTCGGAAATAATTCCGCCAGAAATCCATCTGAAAATTTTGTAAAAAATATGTTGGAAATCTTCGACGGAGTCTGTCGGAAATTTTTGACAAATTTTACAACAGATATCCGACGGATTTGGTCGTCATATATTGATTGTTTTTTGTAATGCGCAAGCCATGACCCGAGGTAACTCTCTAAAGCCTCAAACGATTCAAAATTCTAACTTGCTCTATCGATGTGAAGTCGATCATAAAACCCGTAAAGAGTTGATTAAAACCCTCCCGTCACGGGTACCATGTAATGTAATTTTATTTATGTAATAAATGTTTAGTTCAAATAATATCTTGAGTTCGCAGACCTTTCACATCTTATCTTATTTATGTCGTATTTTTCCTCGAGGAATGGAGTTCGTATCTTTTCTCGAGATACATATACAGAGCCAGTCAATCAGAGGGCGCAGACCTTTCACATCCTTTAATCTCGGCCGTTCATCTCGTCTATGGTAGACACGAATTTAGTGATGATAATCAATTTAAAAAATAAGAGGCTGGCGCATTCGAATATCCATTACTAAAAATAGTTCTTCAATAAAATATGCATCAAACATACTAGGGTTAAAAAAATTGAAGAAGGTATCTCTCTGCTTTCACTGTGTCTTATCTTCATTAAAGATAACTACACAACTTTAAAAAATCGAAATCATCTTTTGACAACAATTGCAGCTTCTGGTGTTATTAAACAGTCTCTGCGAGAAGAGCGCTTGGACAGGGGAGTCTTCTCAGCTGAAGACTTTGCATTGAAGAACGTAGGCTGTCGAAAGGTTCTCTGCACCAAAGAGGCTGTCATTTCGTTTGGAAGTGAAAGTTTTTTAAACTACTAAGAATGTAATGTCATTGTGTAGTTTGTCCGAAATTTTTTTACAAAGTCGCAGACGTTTCACATCTTTTTTACTATTTCATATATTTTCTCGAGAATCCTACATTGTCAAAAGCGTAATGATTTCATATCTTTTTCTCGAGATACAGAGCAGAGTATGCCTTTCAGTCATCCTCTACTGAGACATAATTAATAATTAATTCAGGCAGAATACTTTTGTTGTATTCAAAATTAATTCAATTTTTTTTTAATTTGTTGCAGATAAATGAAGGCTTTGATGTGGATGGAAACAATGCTGCCTTTGCTGATTTAGTGGATGGTATTAAGACTACCCAAACAAAGGCAGATGATGTCGTTGAAGAGGACAATGATGAAGCCAATGTACACAGTCTTAACACAATGGATGGAAACAAGGCTTCCTTTGTTGATTCTAACGCAACGGGAGATGGTGGCACTATAGAAATTGTTGATATTCAAGCCAATCGTTATGGTGATAGTGGTAAAGAGGGACAAACATTTTGTCTTTAATGTTTGGTCTATTTGGTTTGAGAAATTTGCTTTGCAATAATCGGGCAGTCGCTGAATTGACGCTGTTTTGTAATTGCTTCTTTTTACTAGTATTGGATGGTTGGTTAACTATATTTCCATTTTGTCGAAAAAATCAATATTTCAATTTTCTCTTGCAAATCTAACTATTCCTAAGTAGTAACTATCTTGTCACTCTGGCAATTGTTTACTTTTATGATTGCTTGTTGCCTATTAAAATTATATAGTTTTTAATTAATTTCTCTGTTTATCAACATTTAAATTTAAATTTATCCTAAAAGACTTCAAGAAAAAATTGATTTTTATCAATTCGATCTAGTCATAAATGAGTGAAAATGGTCCAAAATAGTACATTTGGTACTATTTTATCAAATATCCCTATAAATTATACTATAAGAATTGAAATTTGGACTTTATTGGACTCTGCTTTTACTCTTTTTTTTTTATATTCCTTAACACTCAATAGTTAGCTCGCCGCATGCATGGTGGGTTCTCGCATATGTAATATTTACGATGGGTTCTCGCAGATTGAAGGTAAAGTACTCGCATATGTAAGATAGAGTATCCACAGATATACAAAATAAAAACCGCATATTAATAAGATTTTTGCCCTCGCTTATGTATGGTAGTATATTCGCTTAGTTTAGAAGATTTTTATCCATGATTTTGTTATTGTTATTACTATTGATTTCCTTAACGCTGATTGCAGGCAGAGTAAATGAATTAAATATTCTAAATATTCTAAACTTGTTAAAAACCCTCTTTCAATTCTTGTCTCTTTTCCATTACGCTTTACAAAACCGATTCTTCAGGGACAACAGAAGATGACAGTAAATTTCAACGGGAAGATGGACGCTATGTACACAGAGTTGAATGGGGAAATTGAGTCTCTCAGTATTCATCAGAAGATGCTGGAAACTCAAATAGCAGAAAATTTTGTGTTGACAGAAAATCCCTGTGTATCGATCGATACCAGCCAGTATCGATCGATACCAGTCCAAGAATCTGTCAAGGACGTCTAGAAGGAGGAAGCATCGACCGACACCATACCTGTATCGATCGATATTCACCCAGATACTGCAAAGGAGCTGCGTATGAGTGTTGACAAACTTCGCAAGACCAAGAAGCTGAATCCTATTCCCTAACACCTCCGAGCCCCCATCACTCCAAAGCAGCTGCGTGGCTTTGAGAAGATGGTACGAAGGATACCCCACTCGTTCACTTTTGAAGAAGCTCTAGAGGGCTGGCCTCTGCTAAGTCACTTCAAAGAATGCAGAGAAACCCTAGAAGAGATCGAAGTACTCTTCATCAAGGCAAGAAGCAAGTCACTACCGCTGAGGCAGTTGAACAAGAAGGAAGACCCAGGCATATTCTCCGTTCCATGCTCCATCTCAGGAGTTGCATTCAAAGAGTCTCTCGTTGATTCAGGGGCTAGCGTCAATGTTGTGTCAAGGGCAATTGCAGAGAGATTGGGAGCTGATATTCGACCGCCCATGTCATATATCACATTCGCGAATTGTTCCACCTCACTTCCATATGGTACCATCCCTGATTTGCTGGTTAAAGTAGGAGACTGTCTGGTTCCTGCTGATTTTCATGTTGTGGAGATGAGTGCACAATCTCGTACGCAGTTGACTCTTGGAAGACCGTTCATTTTATTCTTGGAAGACCGTTCATGGCTACGGTTGGTGCCATTATGGACACACCCAGCAAGCAAATCTCGTTCTCATACATTGACAAGGAGGTGTACTACAAAGCTATCCCTAGAGGAACTCCCACACGTGTCTCTTACATCGATGTTGTTACCGATGAAACGTTGGTAGTTGATAGTTACATAATTTAGCCCATTTTAGCATACATTTTAGTTAGCATTTTGTGACTTATTGCATTCATTTCATTGTTTTTGGTATAGTTTGCATCCATTTTAGAGTTAGTGAGTCTTAGGTTAGTTCTTGCATATGTTTGTGTGCTATGGAGTCTTTTAGGTACCATTTGGAGCTTATGGAAGCATTTTGGAGCTTGGAGGAAGATCATGGGGCAAAATAAACCTGTTTGGAGCAAGAGCTATGCCCAAATATCAAGGAAAATGCAGAGGCCATCCGACGTGCTCTAAAGATCGGCTCAGACAAAGATCTTGAGCTCCGATTTAGCTTCGCGAATCTTCATCAAAGTCGTAGATAATCGAGATACCTCTCTAATGGAGGTGGTTTCAAGTCATTCGGAGCAGCCGTTCAAAAGATACGACATATTTAGTGAGCACATGTCCGTCTGGCATCGATTTGGACTAATGGCAGAAGTCCATCGGTGTGCATCCGACCGATACACCCGACCGATGGAAGTTCTGGAAATCCGACGGATCATATCGGTGCATTGTATCGGTTGCAGGAGACCGATGGAAGCTCACATCAAGAAGACCATCGGCAGCCTCCCACCGATACATCCGACCGATGCGAAGTTCTGGAAATCCGAGGGTTCCATCGGTGCGATGTATCGGTTGCAGGAGACCGATGTGATTCCTGCGACCCACTTTGCTATTTAGGCCAAAAAACTTGTTATTTGTGAGATAACTCATTTTTAACTTGTAAAAACACTCTCTTAGAGAGAGTTTGGGGATTTTTGAAGAGATACTTTGTTTTTAATGCAAGTTCTTGTTTGTTTTCATCTTTCTATCTATTTCTTATCATATTCCATGAATCTAAACACTTCCTTTATGGGATTTGTGGAGATAATCATGTGTGGTGAGTAGTTTTCTAGGGTTCTTGGGTAAAGTAGATTAGGGTGATTTTAGGTTTGTTCTTGATGTTTAAGAGCTAGATTAGTTGATATCCTTTCTCATTGAGTGTTATTAATGCTAGATTAGCCTTGACAAAGTTGATTTAGATCATAGGGAATTTCTCGCCCGGAAGGTGTTCGATGAAATTCCCCAACAAATTCAATGAGTGCTTTTCATATCTTAGCCAACGGGAGTTGATGTCTAAGGTGAATTATGGCTAATTAGACTTGTTATTAATGCTTGTTAGTCATAGAATCGCGAACGGAAATTTATGACGATTGATGACTAAGAAAGGGATTAATACCATTGACATGGATTAATCTTTAGTAGTGTATCTAGGGCCTATGGAGGCAATTGATTGAATGTTTGAGTGTCTAGAATGGAGTGAGAATCACCCGAGTCGATTGCTTTACCCGAGAATTCGCTTGTTTAATTTTGCTATTTAACGTTTGAGCTTGTCTTGTTGCTCGTTTTAGTTTGCTAAACTACTTGTTTATTTTTCTGTTTTTGTATATTTCAAATTGTCCGATAAAAACCAAAACCCGATATTTGCTTAGATTAGATAGCGTCCTGTATTCTTAGTGCGTCGTTCTTATTTCCCTGTGGATTCGATCCCAAAGTGCTACAATGACATGCCATTAGATTGAGGCATTGTGCACAATGGGTTAATTGTGCGAACCGTAAAAAGTTCACTATCAGTAGTTGATTTTTTGGAAGAGCCTCCTGACAAGCCAACTGTCGTAGACCTTCTAGATAGTCCTTCTGTCATCACCAAGAAAGACAGTGAAGAGCGAAGGAGTGAAGTTTGATGGGGATTCGATTGAATACAAGGTGAAGTGCAAAGGAACTTCGAAACCATTCTCTAAGGCTAGAGTTCTTCTTACTTCGGAGCTGAAAGAGAAAGGAAAGGAGTTTGTGGAGGGCATGATGAGCAGAACTCTGAAGCTGGCGATGTCAAATTGTGGAGCTTGTTTTGGAGTCAGCTCTCAAGTTTCTCCTGACTGATCGTCCGTACAGTCAAGCTCATGACGTAAAACAAGCGCTTGGTGGGAGGCAACCCACTGGTGAGTCTGTTTTTGAGTCTTTTACTTTTTATTTTTCGTTTTATGTTTGTGTCAGGATGAACAAGGAGCAAAACTCGAAATCGACTGAGTGTCGATCGGTACCCAATTGGTATCGGTCGACACCAATCGCGAATGAGAAGGTTCATCATGTCGACTTAATCCTGGTATCGATCGATACCAGGCCGTGTGTCGGTCGACACTCGATGTTCCAGCACGGTAACTTCTTGTTTCTCTTCGTTCTATTATGTTCTTTTGTTTTCTTTTACCTACTCTAGGCTAGATAACACTGGGAACATTGTTGTTTAAGTCTAGGGGAGGTAGTCGCTGACTTTGTTTTTGTTTTTCTTAGAGTCAGTCGTTTTTGAGTCATTCGTTGTTTATTGAGTCAAAACGTTTTCTGAGACTGTGATCTTTTTCTTGAATCTTTTGATCTGACCTTGTTTCTAAGTGACCATTGTTACAGAATCAGCTCTAGATCGACTAATGAAATATCCAAAGGCTGACCGGTTAACCAGAAGACACTCATGTATCCAGCAAAGTTCCTTAAAGCCTGAGCCAAATTTTTGCAATTCATCGATGTGGTTAGTATCCATAGAGCTTGATTCCTCATTCGTATCTGACAAAGGAACCCACGTGTTTAAAATAATGGTATTTCTCTCCCTGTTACAGGTTAATAAGATGCATTAAAAGATGAAATGATTTTCTTCTGAGTAGAGGATTAGGAAAATTTCTAGCGACCCCATTATTCTACTTCAGAGGAGATGATAACACAAAGGTGGAAGCGAGGTTAGGAAAATTTCCTGTGATACCACTATTCGCCTACACCTTTGATTTACTTTGGAGGGAAGAACCGAGGATTCGATGGCAAAAACTATCAATACTCGCATCTCGAACCTTAATTTGTATATGCAAGATACATAATGAGAAATAAGTCTGGGGGAGAGAAATAATACCAAAAAGTGTGAAAAGGGTGGTTCCTTGTCATGATATTGTATGGGAAAGAATCTAGAAGGTTCTTGGTATTAATCGCAGCGATGAAACTGGCGATGATGGCTTAATTGAACGATGCTGTGAGATAATGTGTGTAGTCTGGGAAGCTGCGAATGTATAAGGAGAAGTACATGGTGGTTAGATCAAAAACTGGTTAGGTGACATTTGGGTGCTTGGGAAAAGGGTCATTGCAACGTTTCAAGAACAGGTGAGTCTCTATGTTTTCAAACCTCTTTCTCTAGTTTAGTCTTCTATTTGCTTCAGGGCAAGCAAAGGCTAAGTCTGGGGGAGTTGATATATCATGGATTTTACCCCTTTTAGACCATGATATAGTTCATATTTATGGAGTCGTTATAGTATTTTAGAGCCTTTTAGAGTCTTTTACAGGTTTATGTACGTTTGGAGCTTAATTGGAGATATTGAAGCATTCTGGAGCATTTTGGAGCATATAAAGATGCAGAGTCATGCAGAGACGTCAGAAGTTTGGAATTTGTTGAAGAACTTCCCACCGATGGATTGAGCTCAAATTTGGACACAAGACAGATCAATAGAGTATCGTTCATTTTGAAGTGTTTGAGGCCATTCCAACGGTGCGATCGAAGGTTATGCCAGTTTTCGTGAAGACAGTTCATTTTGGCGAGCACAGTGTACTGGTGTCGACCGTCACCAGTCAAGTATCGACCGACACCAACTGCAGACGGGAACAAACATGATTTTACAAGTTTAAAGACTCTGCAACTTGGTCAAGAAGACTTTAATAATTACCAGAAGCCCCAAAACGTGTTTTAGCTTTATAATTAGGTTTTTAGCCACTTTGGTGGCTATGCTTTGATTACTCTTGATTTTACTTTGGTTTTGAGAGAGAGCTTTGGGAGAAAGAAAAGTCTGAAACTCCCTTCGTCCGAGAGATGATTTCGCACCCTCTTGTTACTCTTTCTGTTTTATTTGATGATTTATTCAAACATGTTTATTGCTTCAATTTCCATGTCTGAGTAGATCCACTTTAGGTTCAGGGTTCTCATAAGGGTTTTCTCTGAATGCTAGATTGATTAGTTGATTAGGATTCACTATCTGAATTAGTTCTTCACCATAGGTTGTGTTCAAAGCTAATTCTAGTTTGACGAATCTTGGACTTAGATCTTAGGATAATTGATTAGGCACGACAGTGCGATTAATTACCTGATAGAACCTTAGGTGAGCAAAATAACTATTCGCAAAGAGATTTGGTTTAGTTGTTTTGTGAACAAATAAAACTTGATCTAAAAGCTGATTTAGACTTTAGAATTCGCAAAGAGATTTGGAATTCCTAGAATTTAGATTTAGATAATTCTCGCAACGATAGTTGGTTAATTATACTTTAGTGATTTGAGTTCAAGAACCGTGCTAAATCTGAATCCTGACTAGTTAGTTTATCTGCATTCATTGATCTCCTGAGAAATACCCTGAGTCTATCTTTCTCCCAATCGAATTACAACACTTTTAATTTACGCACTGCTTTCAATTACATCTGAATTGCTTAGCTTAATTCTCGTCTATA
This sequence comes from Eutrema japonicum, assembly GCA_030161315.1. Taxonomy (NCBI): domain Eukaryota; kingdom Viridiplantae; phylum Streptophyta; class Magnoliopsida; order Brassicales; family Brassicaceae; genus Eutrema; species Eutrema japonicum. The sequence continues at coordinate 16,375,904 of BSQW01000012.1, read as the reverse complement.
TAATCTATTGTGTGTCTCTGTGAGTCCTTGTGTTCGACCCCTACTTTACTGCAACTACTGCTTAGTACTTTTAGGGTATTAATTTGAGCATATCAATGACCATGAGGAAGAAATCTTCGGTGACAATCAAACCAACACGTCTTCCTTCCCTTAGATAGATCAAAAGAGTTTGTATCTTCCATGCAAACTGGACAAGACAATTTACCATGGGTTGTCCATCCGGATAACATGCTATACGCCGGAAAGTAACTTATCGTCCACATTAGCACTGCTTTTACATTGAAATTTTGATTCAAGGACACACCGTATGCATCGACGACATTAGATCACAAATATTTGAACTCCTCAATAAGAGGTCGGAGGAAGATATCGAGACTAGCTCGCGGATGATTTGGCCCATAATTCAGAATAGTAAGAAATAAATACTATGTATTCATGCACATACCAGGGGGTAAATTATATGGAGTCAAGATCACAGGCCACAACGAATGATTAGGAGACATGCCAAATGGATTGAACCCATCCGTACATAATCCAAGATAAACGTTACGGGGTTCTACGGCAAACCGGGGATTTTGCTTTTGAAAATATCTCCACTCCGCCGCATCAGAAGGATGACCCATTTCTCCCTCCTTTGCTTGGTGCTCGACATGCCATCTCATTGCCGCTGCAGTCTTCTCACTTTGATACATTCTCTTTAATCTGTCAGCAATAGGTAGATACCACATACGACTGTATGGTACTTTTTTTCTACGCCGGTCATTCGTAGGATTCCATCTTTGTGCACCACAAAACCGACATTTATCCTCCTTCTCGTCCTCTTTCCAGAAGATCATACAATTGTTAATACAAACATCAATTGTATGATATGGGAGACCTAAATTGTGCATCAATTTTTCTCTCTCGTAATGTGAACCGGTTAACTAGTTTCCTTCTGGTAAATAGTCTGTCAAGATTCCGCAAACCGAGTCCATTAACTTTTCACTCATATTATATTCTGCCTTATTTTGCATGACTCGAGCAGCTAAGGATAACTGCGAGTGACCTTCATGACAACCATCATATAATGGAGTATTCGCTCCTTCTAACAAGTCGTAGAATTTATTTGAATGGTTACGTACCGGTTCTTCTACATTCTTATAACTACCATCCTGATGATAGTTATCATAACTCACGTTATCACGAAATGCATCATTCACCATATCCACATATCTATCTTCTACTACATTACCCACTTCTTCACTCCCACTTAAATGCGTCGAATCAACATATCTCGTTCCTATATCCATATTGCTTTCTTCTCCATGCTTATACCGAACATAATAACTTGGCATAAATCCTCTAATATATAGATGATTCCAAATTCTAGTCCCCGGGAGAAATTTGTCGTTCTTGCAAACACTACAAGGGCAGTAAAACTTACCCCCATTGCTCTGCGCTAGAGGTTGGTTATTTGCTAATGCCATGAATTGTTCCACCCCCGTGTTGAACTCTACCTAGAAATTTCCCGTCTCTTCATCGATCCGCTTATACATCCACTCCCGAAAATTACTATAATTTTAATTTCCCAACATTATAAAAAAACTGTTTCTCTTCTAAATTTCGTGTTTTTTTGTTTAAGAGAAAGGAGATTGTGAGAATGAGGAGAACGATGGTCTGAAGTTTTCATTTATAGACAATTTTACACCTTCATGCGACTGGTGTACGACTACGAGTTGTAGTCGCAAAAAGTAGGTACAACAACAATTACACGTGTTAAATGATGTTATTTTACGACCAACAAACGACTGGTTTGCAACCCGCCGAAAAAGTCGCAAAGTAGTCGCAAAGTAGCGACTGCTTTGCGACTAAATTTTTCCGACTCAACATTAGTCGTAGAATACGCGACTACTGTCCGACTAATAGTTTTGGTCGCAAATTAACGACTATGGTGCGACTCTATTCATGTAGTTGTAACCTAGTCACACAATAGTCGTTAATTAGTCGTAATAATTTACGACTACACGTGTAGTCGCAAACTGTAGTCGCGAAAACCATGTTTTCTTGTAGTGCTTAATCGTTTTTGCTGTTGAGAGAGATGCTGGGTTTATGATGTTTGTCTTTTGTTGTTGATGCAGATGCCGCCTAGGAAGAAGACACAAACATAGGCCACAAGCTCGAATCCACCCGAGGATCCTCCGCATGAGTTTCGTCTACTCAACAGAGTTAAGCTCTTTGACGGTCTCACTTGGCGCAGAGGGATGGTGAAAGCCTGTTTGGCGGGAAACCGATACAGGGTGCGATATGATGGTTCAGAAGAGGATACAGATCTTCCATACGCGTGTCTACGCACAATACATGAGACTCCCGCTGCTTCACCCTCGCCACCTCACTCTATTCCCACTTCTCATGTACCTCCGGGCACAGCATGTAGGCGTCCTTGGCCTAAGAGGAATGAGAAGGCAAGGATACCTCTGACGCAGGAATTAGAGGGTACGAAAAAGGAGATCTCTGAGAGCACGGTTTGCATCTCCAGGCCTATTTCTGAGGAGTGGGATGATTATGATTCGTTGTTCTACAACGCATGGCTGGATGTTGATGTGCGGCCCACCCGTTTCGTCGACACGCTCACCATGAGGCATCTGGGTTTTGACAGGGAGCTCGACAGATTTATCCGCAAGATCGGTTTGGGGATGATGCCTACGAGACAGTTCGACCTCTATCCTGATCTAGTGCGCCAGCTCCTTGCTACAGTCCATGTTTACTATACGGGTGCAGCTCCCACGACTGCACATCATGGTATTCTGACCTTCATGATTCGGGGCGTGCGATACCGTTTGACATTTCAGGAGCTATGCGACATCTATGGGTTCCACATATATTTTTCGAGGTGTGAGTTTCCTCGTCAGTTCCTCGATATTCAGGCATTCTGGTAACACTTTGGGCATGGAGCTTATGATAGCAAGACTACTACTTAGATGGATGTGCGCCATCCTGTTCTGCGCTGCCTCGCGAGGATCTTGAGAAACACCCTATTGTGCAAGATGTAGCCCAACAAGATGAGGGTGGCTTAGCTTATTGTTCTCTCTATCGGTATTGTGGACATTATTGAGGATGAGGCCTACGAGTGGCCTGAGATGGACCTTGCGGTCAATTTGGGTGCTGTATTCGCGCAACACTTGGTCTCACTGAATGCAAAGCCTTTCACAGGACGTGGTGGCACGACTCGCAGGACTGAGACAAGGGTCAACACCAAGACGGTGGACAGTCTTCTCACTCCCATTTTTTAGCACCTTGGGATCAGTACCGCGAGCTGCTCGATTGTGACTGCACGAGATCTTATGCACGAGCCGCACTTTGAGAACATGAGGTGGCTGAAACCAGGTCATCGCTGGTGTTTTAGCACTTCTGATGGGGACTTTCTGTTTCAGCTCCCTAACACTGACCTGACAGACATTGGTGAAGATCCTGCTCAGTTGCTCTTCACGCCTAATCCGGTGGACATGCATGCTGCACCTATTACTCGTCGTCGAGGAGGAGCCTCATCTCGAGGCCGTGTTCCTGCTATTGCTGAAGGTCGACCACGACGATCGCGACGTGCGTATACATCCTCTGCTGCTCCTGCACTTTCTCTGCCTCCACTTCCTGACATGGAGTTGGATAATTTTTAGCGGTACGTCGTCGAGAGTCTACAGACCATTTGGAGTGCAATTTCACGAAGCAGCTGTATGGTTCCACCTCGACCTTGTTCACCTCGATCACCGTGCCCACGGACGGAGGCTGGCCCATCCCACACTGCTGGTGACGACACCTCTAATGAGGAGGATTAGTTTTACTTCTCTCTGATTATCACGTTTGATTTCACTTTCCTTTTCTTTTCCTTTTCTTTTGAATTTTTGAGTCTGTTTGTCAGCTTGTTTTGATTCTGAACTTTGTTGGATTATGCATTATGATATCTTGTTGCTTTTAACCTGTGTTTGAGTGATCTAACAGTGCTAACCATACCACTTACGGATCCTACGTCGCAAAATTGAAAGCAATATTTTGTCAGTTGTCGTTGAAAAGAGTTCACTGTATCGACTTACGCCTGGTATCGATCGATACCAGGCTGTGTGTCGGTCGATACCCCTATCCCAGATCGGTAACTTCTTCTTCTTCACAATTCCATTCAGTTCTATTGATTTGTTTTACCAACCTTAGGCTAGATAACACTGGGGACAGTGTTGTTAAAGTTTGGGGGAGATGCTGACGTTGTGTTTGTTTTTCTTAGAGTCAGTCGTTTTTGAGTCAAAATTTGTTTTATTGTTTTATTCAGTCAAAACCTGTTGGAGACTGTGATTTTTTTCTTGACTTTATTGTTTTGACCTTGCTTTTGAGTGACTAGTGTTACAGGATCAGTTCTAGATCGACTAATGAAAAATCCAAAGGCTGACCAGTTAACTAGAAGACACCTATGTTTCCAGCAAAGTCATATAAAGCCTGAGCCAAATTTTTGCACTTCATCGATGTGATTGATGTCCATAGAGTTTGATTCCTCATTCATATCTGAAAAAGGAACCCATGTGTTTAAAGTGATGGTATTTCTCTCTCTTGTTACAAGTTAATAAATAAGATGCATTAAAAGATCAAATGATTTTCTTCTGAGTAGAGGGTAAGGAAAATTTCCAGCGATCCCATTATTTTACTTCAGAAGGAATGATCACACAAAGGTGGAAGCGAAGCTAGGAAAATTTCCTCTGATACCATTATTCGCCTACACCTTTGATACGTAGAGAGGGAAGAATCGGGGATTTGGTGGCAAATACCATCAATACTCGCGTCTCAAACCTTAATATGTATGTGCAAGAAAACATTATGTGGAATAAGTCTGGGGGAGAGGAAACAATACCAAAAAGTGTGAAAATTGGGTGGTTCTTTTGGGAAAGAATCTAGAAGGTTCTTGAACATTGGTTGCAGCGATGAAACTGGCGATGAGGGCTTTATTGAAAAATGCTGTGAGATAATGTGTGGAGTCTGAGAAGCTACGAATGTCTACAGAGAAGTACATGGTGGTTAGATCTGGAGCTGGTTAGGTGATATCTGGCAAGCTTAGGAAAATGGTCATTGCGATGGTTCAGGAACAGGTGAGTCTCCGTGTTTTCAAACCTCTTTCTCTTGTTTAGTTTTCTGTTTGCTTGAGGGCAAGCAAAGGCTAAGTCTGGGGGAGTTGATATATCATAGTTTTTACCCGTTTTAGGCCATGATATAAGTCCTTTTTATAGAGTTTTCTAGTATTTTGGAGTCTTTTAGAGTCTTTTCAGGTTTTAGGTACGTTTGGAGCATTATTGGAGATATTGAAGATTTTTGGAGCTCTTTGGAGCAAAGCAGAGATCCTGTAGCTGAGACACCGATTTGATGCATGGGTATCGATCGATACACTTATGGTATCGATCGATACCCGTCGAAGAAACAGAAGGATCGCGACTTTTTGAAGATTTAAAGATTTGCAATCTGCCCCAGAAGACTTTATTATTTACAATTTTCCCCAAAACGTGTTTAGCAGTATTAATTAGGTTTATCAGCCACTTTGGCTAAGGGAGTTGATTAAAGCTTTATTCTACTTTGGTTTTCATGAGAGAGCTTTTGGAGGGAGACAAGTCTGAAACTCTGTTCGACCGAGAGAAGATTTCGAACCTTTGTTTTACTCTCTTCTTTATTATTTATTCGAGAATTTATTCAGTCATGTTTATTGTTTCAATCTCCATGTCTGAGTAGATCTCCTATTAGGTTTAGGATTCTCATAAGGGATCTCTTTGAATGCTAGGTTGATTTATTGTTTAGGGGTTCATAATCTGAATTAGTTCTTCTCTTTAGGTTGTTCTCAAAGCTAGTTCTAGATTGATCACCTAGAACTTAGATCTTAGGTTAATCGATTTGGTACGACAATGCAATTGAGAAACCTGATAGAACTTAGGGTGAGCAAAATAACTATTAGCAAAGAGATTTGGTTTAGTTGTTTTGTGAACAAATCAAACTTGAACTAAAAGTTGGTTTAGACTTTAGGATTCGCAAAGAGATTTGGAATTCTAGGATTTAGACTTAGATAATTCTCGCAACGAGAGTTGGTTAATTTTACTTTAGTGATTTGAGTTCAAGAACCGTGCGTAACCTGAACCCTGATTTGTTAGTTTATCTGCATTCATTGATTTCCTGAGAAATACCATGAACCTATCTTCTTTCCAATCGACTTACAACTTGTTTAATTTACATATTCGCTTTCAATTTCATTGATCACTAAGCTTAATTTTCATCTATACAATCTATTGTGTATTTCCTTGAGTCTCTGTGGATTCGATCCCTAAGTATTACAATCGACAAAGCTTTAGTACGTTTACGGTATTAATTTGAGCTTATTATAGTACGAATGTTTCTATTGTACATGGGGCAGCTATTAGCGTCACTAGCAGCAAGATTCTCGATAAGAATCATAGCTTCCAATACCGACTTGGTCATGAAACTTCCATTGCTCGCGGTATCGAGGGATAACTTGTACTTGTAATCGATCCCGTTGTAGAAGATGTTCCAAAGATTTCCTTCGGAGAAACCATGATTGGGGGCAGTCTCTAGTGTACTCCTTACAATGTTCCAAGGCCTCATAGAAAGATTCGGTAGGTCCTCGTTGAAAACCCGAGATCTTGCTTCTTATGGAGCTCGATCTTTGCTTGGTGTAGAATTGGTTCAAGAAGGCAGCCTTGTACTCGTTCCAAATAGTAATTGATTGAGGGAGCATCGACTTTATCCATCTAAGTTCCTTGTCATTCAAGGAGAAGGTGAATAACTTGCACTTGAAATAATCAGCGGGAACTCCATTTGATCGAGTTGTGCTACATATCTCCTCGAAGGTGTCAATGTGATCGAGTGGGTGCTCGGTGGGCAAGACATGGAATTGATTTTGCTTCACCAATCCAATGATCTGTGGCTTGATCTCAAAATCATGCCTTTGAGGATTAGGAGGATAAATTAGATTCCTCTAAAAAAAGAAAGTGTTGGAATACTCGAAATCACCGATGGTTTCATGATTTCTGTTGTGAGCGACCGGTGTTGGTCTTTGGTATGCTGGTTGATGAGATTGATGCACTCCTTGGCGAGGGAATATCTGAAGTAGTTGTTGTTGATGTTGGCGCAACAGAGCTTGGTCAAATTAAAGAGGTGATGATCTTCCACTTGCGGTGGAGGTTTTCGGGCAGCACCAACGAGAGGGTTGTTCGGGTCAACGTCTCGAGCTGGAGGATCAGGTTGGCGACATGAGGGTTAACACCATGGGGGTGCTGCAAGAGAGCAGCATTGGCGTTAGCAAGGGCTGCGTCTTGCTCTTGAGCGAGTCGTTCTTCTTTGGTAAGGAGGGCTCGGTTTTCTAGCTCGCCCATCCTTTGTTGATGTTGTTTTTGTTTTCTAATTAGTCGTCTCTTACGTCTATCTATCTCCAATTCAGGTTCGAACAGATTTTCAGAAGTAGAAATTCTAGTCATACACCTGAAAATCGAAAGAAATACTCAAAGGAAAAAATTAGAAGTTTTTAGACAATTTATAAGAAAAATTAAAATGCAGAAAATAAACGTTTTAGACTAGATTAAAATTCAGAATTTGAAAGCAATATTATCTAAGTACCCTGCAACGGCGCCAGAAAACTTGATGTGGGTAAAGTTTTCACCCAACTAATACTAGATGCAAGTGCACATCAATCACAATAAGTATAGTGCGGGATCGAATTCCACAGGGACTTGTAAACTACACGACAAAAACGTTAGAAATATAATCAAGCTAAAACAAAATAAAAGAGAGATGTCGATGGTGATTAACTAAATAAGTAAATAAGCAATAAAAATCATAGATAAATCAATAAAGAAAAGGTTAGGTCTTAGGGAAATCACATGGAAAACATGCAACGATAAGATAGATGATTCGATAGGGAATTAAGTAAAAACCGTATTGAACACATAAACGAATTTATAGTCTTTCCACTGTCGTGGCTCCGACCACTATATTTTACAAACCAATAGACTCAGCTGTTGGAAGGTTATTGCAGAATGAAAACATGCATTAAATCGAGCACGTTGTTGTTCACTTCATTGCCGGTTCTCTGCTGGTTTCCGGCCATATCTTCCGATCTCGTTCTTGGTAATTTTTGCGAGTAAAAAAGCTTCTATCTCCCCACAGACGGCGCTAAACTATGTGAGCCGAAATCCACACGATTGATTTTTTTAGAAGACTTTGCAGGAAAAATAAAGGTAAAGATCCAAAGATGGTTGTTTTATTGATGTTTAGTAAGCGTATGAGTACATAGTTGAGTTGGTAAGAGTTTTCGCTAGGGTTTTTTCCCTCTTATTATGAATGCTATTTATATGGGTTTACATTGGTGAGAATCTCGGAAGGAAAAATAATATTTCCTTTCGGTTCCCGCGGCCGACTTAGGTTAGGGCAATCGATGCTATGGGCTTTCAACTCGGCCCACAAGTTAATGAATGATTGGGATATCGGCCCATAAGCGTCTTTCTTGGCCCACTTGTATCTGATGGGTTCGGTCTTGCAAGGTGAGCCGATCCGTCTCGTAGCGGTCTCGGTTCGGCCGAGAGAAGATATTACTTTGGCCTCCGTACGACTTTATCTTTATTCAGACAGAATCGCCGAGGTGGGTTAAGTGGATTCATATATATCTGATACGTAAAGAGTCTTTTTGGTCGGTAAAGGAGAAATCAAACTCAGGCTCGTGGATTTGGAAGAAAATCCTAAATCTGAGACATTTAGCTAATCTTTTTTACCGAGTGGAAGTGAAGAACGGGAAAGGTACATCGTTCTAGCATGACCATTGATCTCCTTTGGGTAGACTTTGGGAAATTCTTGGTGACCACGGCTGCACAGTCTTGGCCATCAGTATAAATGCAACGGTGGAAGAGGCTATGCAAAATCATAGACGAAAAAGATATCACATTGTGTTGTTAAACATGGTTGAGAATGAGATCATGAAAGCCAGAGCAATGGTAAAAACAGAGGATGATATATCACAATGGAAACAAAGACCTGATAAATTCACAAAGAAGTTAAACTCGAACCACATTTGGAATCTCAGTAGAGAGGAACAAGTGAGTTACAAGTGGTCTAAAGTTGTTTGGTTTACTCATGCCACTCCCAAGTTCTCGTTTCTACTGTGGACCGCGATGCACAATAGACTAGCTACATGGGACCATATGGTGGAAGTGGAACCCAAACATTGATGCATCATGTGTTCTATGTCAACATACAATGGAGACAAAAACCCATTTTGATATGATTCCGGACACGGAGGTTCAACCCGACGCATTGCATGTACCGGAAGGAGCTATCACCCGCGCAAAGGCACGGAAATTGGGAGAAGCAGTTCGGAGCTTACTTGGCGAAATCTGGATCAAGTCGGATCAACTTACGCATCCGATCCTCAACTCCGTATCAACGAGTTCTTCTTGAGGTTCGTCCCGTTGAGTAAGTTGCGTTGTACTCTTTTTCCTGTTACGGTTTTATCCCATTGGGTTTTCCGTAAGAGGTTTTAACGAGGCAACCGGGTTACTCCGCTAACGGTTCGTTTCCGAAAGAAAACTCCGCGGACTTTTTCGGTGGATTTTCTCGGTGGAAATTCTCCGCGGAATTTCCCGGTGGAAATTCTCGGTGGGATTCTTGGTGGGAATTTTCGGTGGAATTCCAAGAGTCATTCAACCATCATTTATTTTAGTCTTCTCTTGTAATTTGTTTTTACAATTTTCGAGCAAGGATTTAATTGCCTTGACTCACCCCTTCATCTTCTTTTCTTCTCTATATATATCGATCCCTTGTAACACAAAAACAATGAATCTTTTATGAAATAAATTCAGTCTCTTTTTCTCTCTTCTCCTTGTCGAGAATTGTTCTTATTTCGTTTCTTAGAAAGGATTTATTTCTTCGAAACAAATCGATCAAACCGTGAAGTGTTCCGCGACTTCCCGACGTGATCTTCGATCCGTTGAATGCGATTGTTCTTCGCGAGGCTGGGGCATAAGGATCTTCGACGTACCGTCACGCCTTATCATCCACTCTCCGGAATTCTCCCTTCGACGCAGCCACCGCCTCGTTTCCCAGCATTCACGATCGTTTGGGCCTAAGGATTTTCGGTGTAAAAACCACGCCTTAGCATCTCTCGACTTGAATCCTTCGAAGTCAAGGATTATCCGATCATCACCTTTAGACGAGCAAGCCGGTCCTTTAATCGATTCGTAACAAGTGGTATCAGAGACACTTGCTTCACAAAATCGGTGATATCATTTCTATCTCTTCATCTTCTTATTTTTATTTTCTGCAATTTTCGTTTTAATTAATTCATAGTCAAAAAAAAAAAAAAAAAAAAAAATTTATATATATCTATATCCTGTTATTTATTTCCGCAATTTTAAAATTATAATTCAAAAAAAAAAAAAAAATATTAATCACCTTTGTTTGTCAAAATCGAAATTCAGATTTTTAAAAGATCAATTGTTGTTCTTTGATTTTTATTGAATTTTGGCATTCACTTTTGTTTCTGTTTTTCTTACGAGGTACCATGGACGAGGAAATTGAATCCGCGACATCACGGTCGAGGAGAACACGGGAAGAAGCTATCAACCGAAAGGTCGACGGTATGGACCGAAAGGTCGAGGGAATGGACCATAAGGTCGACGGCATCGCCCAGCTACTCCGTGAAATGCGTGATCGTATGGCCGCGTTGGAAGTGCATACCCCCGCACAAAATCCCGGAAACCATGGCGGAGGAAATCGGTCCGATCGGAGCATTGGCCGAGAACCGGCGAGAAATCGACGCGATCGACCGCAACGTACCGATCTCGAGGAAAATCCGTACTACGATTGTAACGAGTCGTCCGATGAGAACCAGCAGCGACGTTTGCCGAACCGAAGGCGAAACGATGATTTAGGTGGAATGAAACTCCGAATCCCGGCGTTTCATGGAAAGAACGACCCGGACACATTTTTAGAATGGGAAAAGAAAATCGAACTCGTTTTCGATTGTCAACATTTCTCCGAGAGAAAGAAGGTAAGTTTGGCTGCGACCGAGTTTCATGACTATGCAGTAGATTGGTGGGACCAAGTCGTGACCAACCGTCGGAGAAATAGAGAAAACCCGGTGGAAACGTGGAACGAAATGAAGCATCTAATGCACAAACGATTCGTACCGAATCATTATTTCCGCGATCTTCATCAACGGTTGAGACGTTTGACACAAGGTGGTAGGAGCGTTGAGGATTATTTCCAGGAAATGGAAAAACTAATGCTAAAGGCGGACATCGAGGAACAAAGAGATGCCACGATGGCAAGATTCCTCGCCGGCATGAATCGCGACCTACAAGACCGAGTCGAAATGGAGACTTACGGAAACATCGAGGAGATGTTACACAAAGCTGTGTTAATCGAACAACAGCTCAAGCGTAAAGGAATCACACGCCCAACATTCAGCTCTAAACCAAGTTACCCGAGAGGAGAAAAACCGACATATCCTCCCCGGATCGATTCAAAGCCGAAGACCGAGCACAAGCCAAATTCATCCGGAAACGATTACCGAGGTAAGGTTGAATCGAATGTTGTTCGTAACCGTGATATAGAATGTTTTAAATGCAGAGGCAAAGGACACTTCGCGAACAAATGTCCAAATCCGCGAGCTATGATGATCCTTGCCAATGGCGACATTGTTACCGACGACGAGGAAGAAACCGAAACCGAAACAGCCCCAATCTATGATGACTACGAGGAGCATGCGGTTGACGGTGAGCTTTTGGTAGCAAGGCGAGTCCTCCTTGCCCAAGAACCGGTCGTTGAGAACGAGCAACGAGAGAACTTGTTTCACACCCGATGCATGATAAAAAGCAAGGTTTGTTCTCTAATTATTGATGGTGGTAGTTGCACTAATGTGGCGAGTACTACCTTGGTGGAAAAGTTAGGTATGGATACAAGGAAACATCCCCGACCATATAATCTCCGGTGGTTGAACAACCAACGTCAACTTAAGGTTACCCGGCAAGTTTCGGTTCCGTTGACGATAGGCCGATATGAGGACGAGGTCGTGTGTGACGTCTTGCCTATGGAGGCTGGCCATATTTTACTTGGACGTCCGTGGCAGTATGACCGCAAAGCCGTTCATGACGGATTTACCAACAAACACTCATTTGAGCATAAGGGTCGAAAAATCGTCTTGGCACCTTTATCTCCCCGTGAGGTATTTCTCGACCAACTCAAGCTCGAACAAAATCATGGTAAAAGCATTGTAAGTGATTCCTCACCCACTTCTTCTCTTAAAATTAAAAGTGATGGAACCAAGAAAATTGATAACCCACTCGTGAATGAATCATTGTTAATTAAACCGAGTGAACTTAAGCATGCTCTTATTTCTAGGCAACCGTTTGTTTTGTTAGTTTTTAGGGAAACTCTTTCGAGTATGTCTAATCCCGAGCCGGAAATCCCGAGCAGCATTTCATCTCTTTTGCAGGATTTTTCCGACGTATTCCCGGAAGACGGTCCGATTGGATTACCCCCGATTCGCGGAATCGAACACCAAATAGATTTCGTACCCGGCGCGACACTTCCAAACCGTCCGGCTTACCGAACCAATCCTGTGGAAACAAAGGAACTTCAGCGTCAAGTTGACGAACTGATGGCTAAGGGACATATACGGGAAAGTATGAGCCCGTGTGCCGTACCCGTTTTACTCGTACCAAAGAAGGACGGAACATGGCGAATGTGCGTGGATTGCCGAGCAATCAATAACATTACGGTAAAGTACCGCCATCCGATCCCCAGGTTAGACGACATGTTAGACGAACTTTATGGTTCAAGCGTGTTCACTAAGATAGATCTTAAAAGTGGTTACCACCAAATTCGCATGAATGAAGGTGATGAATGGAAAACTGCTTTTAAAACTAAACACGGCTTGTATGAGTGGCTCGTAATGCCATTTGGTCTAACTAATGCACCTAGTACTTTTATGCGTTTAATGAACCATGTTCTTAGGTCGTATATAGGTCTTTTTGTGGTCGTGTACTTTGATGATATTTTAATTTATAGTAAGACCCTCGAAGAACATACCGAACATTTGCGGTTAGTGCTAGAAGTGCTTAGGAAAGAACGTTTATTTGGCAATCTTAAGAAATGCTCTTTTTGTTCAGATAACGTGGTCTTTTTAGGTTTTGTTGTGAGTTCTCAGGGCATACAGGTTGACGAGAACAAGGTCAAGGCCATCCGCGATTGGCCGACTCCAAAAACCGTTGGCGATGTGCGAAGCTTTCACGGCTTAGCCGGATTCTATCGACGATTCGTCTGTGACTTCAGTACAATTGCCGCGCCTTTAACCGAGGTCATCAAGAAGGACGTGGGATTCCGTTGGGAGCAAGCTCAAGAAGACGCATTCCAGCTTCTCAAAAATCGCCTTACTCACGCTCCTTTACTTGTTTTACCCGATTTTACTAAGGCATTTGAAATTGAATGTGACGCATCCGGTGTTGGTGTAGGTGCTGTTCTAATGCAGGATAAGAAGCCCGTGGCATTCTTTAGCGAGAAACTTGGAGGTGCAACACTTAATTACCCGACTTACGACAAAGAGCTTTACGCCCTAGTCCGCGCACTCCAAACATGGCAGCATTACCTATGGCCGAAGGAATTCATCATTCATACCGATCATCAATCCCTCAAACATTTGAAGAGCCAGCAAAAGCTTAACAAAAGGCACGCACGTTGGGTTGAGTTTATTGAAACGTTTCCATACGTTATTCAATATAAACAAGGTAAAGAAAACGTGGTCGCCGATGCCTTATCCCGGAGATACACGCTTATCTCTACACTCGACGCTAAGGTTCTCGGGTTTGAAATGATCAAAAGTGCTTACGCAACCGACTCCGACTTTCAGGAAGTCTTTCTTTCCTCTTCTAAATTCGCTTGTGGAAAATATTTTCAAAGCGACGGTTTCTTGTTTTACGAGAACCGTCTATGTATTCCTAATTCCTCTTTGCGAGATTTACTTGTTAGGGAAGCTCACGGCGGTGGACTCATGGGTCACTTTGGCATTGCTAAAACACTTCACATTGTGCAAGATCACTTCTATTGGCCGCATATCAAACGTGATGTGGAACGCATTTGTAGCCGATGCACGACTTGTAAGTACGCTAAGTCCAAACGCCAAAACCAAGGTCTGTATACTCCATTACCCATTCCTAGTGCACCATGGACGGATATTTCTATGGATTTCGTTTTAGGATTGCCTAAGACTAGGAAAGGTAGTGATTCTATTTTCGTGGTTGTTGATAGATTCTCGAAAATGGCACATTTCATACCATGTCATAAAACTGATGACGCATCGAACATAGCTTATTTGTTCTTTAGGGAAATAATTCGATTGCATGGCATGCCTAGAACCATGGTTTCGGATAGGGACACAAAGTTTTTGAGTTATTTTTGGAAGACCTTATGGTCGAAATTAGGTACAAAACTTTGCTTTTCCACAACATGTCATCCTGAAACTGATGGACAAACTGAAGTAGTCAATAGGACTTTAGGCACTCTCTTGCGAACTGTTGTTAAAAAGAATCTTAAAACATGGGAAGAATGTTTGCCGCATTTAGAATTTGCATACAATCATGCGCAACATGCTACAACTTTGTTTTCGCCATTTGAAATTGTTTACGGTTTTAATCCACTTACTCCACTTGATTTAACTCCTCTTCCTTTGAGTGAATTTGTGAGTTTGGATGGAAAGAAACGAGCTGAAAAGGTTAAGCAGATGCACGAAAAGGCGAAGGCAAATATCGAACACAAGACGGAACAATACCGCAAACACGCCAACAAAGGACGAAAGAAAAAGACGTTCGAACCCGGCGATCTTGTGTGGATCTATCTACGAAAGGAACGGTTCCCGAATGAAAGGAATTCCAAACTCAAGCCGCGAGTTGATGGACCGTTCACCGTTTTGGAAAAGATCAACGACAACTCCTACAAACTTGATCTCCAAGGTAAGTACGCCGTTAGTTCAAGCTTCAATATTGCTGATATTATCCCTTATTTTGCAGATGAAATAGATTTGGGGTCAAATCCTTTTCAAGAGAGGGAGGATGATATGATTCCGGACACGGAGGTTCAACCCGACGCATTGCATGTACCGGAAGGAGCTATCACCCGCGCAAAGGCACGGAAATTGGGAGAAGCAGTTCGGAGCTTACTTGGCGAAATCTGGATCAAGTCGGATCAACTTACGCATCCGATCCTCAACTCCGTATCAACGAGTTCTTCTTGAGGTTCGTCCCGTTGAGTAAGTTGCGTTGTACTCTTTTTCCTGTTACGGTTTTATCCCATTGGGTTTTCCGTAAGAGGTTTTAACGAGGCAACCGGGTTACTCCGCTAACGGTTCGTTTCCGAAAGAAAACTCCGCGGACTTTTTCGGTGGATTTTCTCGGTGGAAATTCTCCGCGGAATTTCCCGGTGGAAATTCTCGGTGGGATTCTTGGTGGGAATTTTCGGTGGAATTCCAAGAGTCATTCAACCATCATTTATTTTAGTCTTCTCTTGTAATTTGTTTTTACAATTTTCGAGCAAGGATTTAATTGCCTTGACTCACCCCTTCATCTTCTTTTCTTCTCTATATATATCGATCCCTTGTAACACAAAAACAATGAATCTTTTATGAAATAAATTAAGTCTCTTTTTCTCTCTTCTCCTTGTCGAGAATTGTTCTTATTTCGTTTCTTAGAAAGGATTTATTTCTTCGAAACAAATCGATCAAACCGTGAAGTGTTCCGCGACTTCCCGACGTGATCTTCGATCCGTTGAATGCGATTGTTCTTCGCGAGGCTGGGGCATAAGGATCTTCGACGTACCGTCACGCCTTATCATCCACTCTCCGGAATTCTCCCTTCGACGCAGCCACCGCCTCGTTTCCCAGCATTCACGATCGTTTGGGCCTAAGGATTTTCGGTGTAAAAACCACGCCTTAGCATCTCTCGACTTGAATCCTTCGAAGTCAAGGATTATCCGATCATCACCTTTAGACGAGCAAGCCGGTCCTTTAATCGATTCGTAACACATTTGTTCTTCAACTTTGTGTACTCGGCTAAAGTATGGGAGTCTCTTGCGAAAGGGCTACTTAAAGATCACTTTACCACGGATTGGAACATGATTGTTAACCTCCTAAACGACCCCAACCAAGATTGTATTCAGCTTTTTAGCCTCCTATATGATTTTCAAGCAATCGTAAACTGGATATGGCGAGAGAAAAATGCAAGAAAACATTGCGAGCAATCTATTCCACCGATGAGTTTGGCGAAGAAAATTGATAAGAGTGTTCGAAACAGGCTAAGTACGATACGCCTTCTCGGAGACCAAAAGTATGAGGGAAGCCTCATATATTGGTTTGCCATAATAGACTAGTTTCTGTAGATTTGTTTTCCTTAAAAACTCAACAAGGATACAAGGATACACTTGATGTACAAAAGGTTTTTATTGAATAAATTTTACATTCAATTAAAAAAAAAAAAATTGTTACATGAATTAAAAACTCAACAAGGATAGAAATTTTCTAAGATCAAAATATAGACCAAAATCAAATAAAACGATCATTTTATTTATTCTGTCATGAGAAAAGAAGAAACATAGATGAAAAGAAAATTATATATCAATTATGCCGGTGATTGTGGTGACAGATGGTAACAATGGTGGTAATAGCAATGGTAATTATTCGATGCGGTCATCAAACAAAGCATCGACCATGGAACACACCACATGAAGCCGAGAAGAGCCGAGACGGCCAAGAAAACCAAACCGGAGCAAAAGAAGTCAAACCATGTCCAGCCAATGATGAAACTTGAGCCAAACACCACTGAAGAAAGGAAAGTATGAGAGACAAGAGCCCAAGAGCAGCCCAATATGAGATATGACCGAGATCCGTCTCAAACTCTTGGCTAAAGCACGTTTAGCCTACCCGAGAAGATCCATGTGTCTTGTTCAGCCCAAATGAAGAGAAAAATCAACTGGTCCAGCCCAACGACCACTTGGACTACATTCTTAGCTCATTTAGAGCACACCCCAGCCCAACGACCACTTGGAAATTTCCGTCACAAATGTTTTTTATAAATAGAACGTCTTCTTAATCTCTCACAACTCCAAATTTCACAATCTCTCTCTCTCTCAAATTGAGGTTTTCTTTCTCTACCAATAAAAAGGTTAGCTTTTCAAACTTTTGTAGTTTTAAATGTTTATAATTAATTTATTAGATTTAGGATTGTAAATCATATATATAGGTGGTTGGTTAGGTTTACAATTTATTTTAATTAGATTTATGTAATAAATTTGTATTTTGTATACATTATATATATTGAATTGTTTTGTACTTTTCATTTCATGTTTATAGGAAAAATGAAAAAAAGAAATAGATTAATTGGAAATTGTTTAAAAAATGGAAGAAGTTCAAAATGTTCAAGAAACGAAAAAGTGTAAGAAGTTCAACATAGATTCGATCTAAACAAGACTTTTTACTATGAAGATGGAGAGCTTGATCCCGATAAAGAAATTCAACAAATGATAATAGATATATTTGGAATTAATATGCCGGGTAATTTTTAAGCATAATGTTTTTTGATGATTAAGACTTATATAAAATATATCAAATTTAAATTTGATGTCAATTTTAATTTTTTAAAAATTATTT
Organism: Eutrema japonicum; assembly: GCA_030161315.1. NCBI lineage: Eukaryota > Viridiplantae > Streptophyta > Magnoliopsida > Brassicales > Brassicaceae > Eutrema > Eutrema japonicum. The sequence goes on along the minus strand of BSQW01000012.1, from coordinate 16,358,209 downwards.
AAAATCCGTTGGAAATTAATGTCCGTCGAAAATCTGTCGGAATTAATATCCGCCAGAAATCCTTCGGAAAATTTTGTCAGAAATATGTTGGAAATCTCCGACGGAGTATGTCAGAAATTTCTGACAAATTTTACAACAGATTTCCGACTGATTTGACCGTCATATATTGATTTTTTTTGTAATGCGCGAGTAAAGACCCAAGGTAACTCTCTAAAGCCTCAAACAATTCAAAATTCTAACTTGCTTTATCTTTGTGAAGTCGATCATAAAAACCGTAAAGAGTTGATCTTCATTAAAGATAACTACAAAACTTTAAAAAATCGAAATCATCTTTTGACAACAATTGCATCTTCTGGTGTTATTAAACAGTCTCTGCGAGAAGGGTGCTTGGACAGGTGAGTCTTCTCAGCTGAAGACTTTGCATTGAAGAACAGAGGATGTCGAAAAGTTCTCTGCACCAAAGAGGCTGTCATTTCGTTTGAAAGTGAAAGTTTTTTAAACTACTAAGAATGTAATGTCAATGTGTCTACTATCTTGTGCAGTTTGTCTGAATTTTTTTTACAAAGTCGCAGACGTTTCACATCTTTTTTACTATTTCATATATTTTCTCGAGAATCCTACATTGCCAAAAGAGTAATGATTTCATATCTTTTTCTCGAGATACAAAGCAGAGTATGCCTTTAAGTCATCCTCAACTGAGACATAATTAATAATTAATTCAGGCAGAATACTTTTGTTGTATTCAAAATTAATTCAATATTTTTTTAAATTTAATGCAGATAAATGAATGCTTCGATGTGGATGGAAACAATGCTGTCTTTACTGATTTAGTGGATGGCATTAAGACTACCCAAACAAAGGCAGGTGATGTCATTGAAGAGGACAATTATGAAGCCAATGTACATAGTCTTAACACAATGGATGGAAACAAGGCTGCCTTTGTTGATTCTAACGCAACGAGAGATGGTGGCGCTATAGAAATTGTTGATATTCAAGCCAATAGTTCTGGTGATGGTGGTAAAGAGGGACAAACATTTTGTCTTTAATGTTTGGTCTATTTGGTTTGAAAAATTTGCTCTGCAATAATCGGGCAGTTGCTGAATTGACGCAGTTTTTGTAATTGCTTCTTTTTACTAGTATTGGATGGTTGGTTAACTATATTTCCATTTTGTCGGAAAAAAAACAATATTTCCATTTTCTCTTGCATATCTAACTATTCCTAAGTAGTAACTATCTTGTCACTCTGGCAATCATTTACTTTATGATTGTTTGTTGCCTATTAAAATTATATAGTTTTTAATTAATTTTTCTGTTTCATTAACATTTAAATTTAAATTTATCCTAACAGACTTCAAGAAAATATTGATTTTTATCAATTCGATCCAGTTATAAATGAGTGAAAATGGTCCAAAATAGTACATTTTGTACTATTTTATCAAATGTCCCTATAAATTATACTATAAGAATTGAAATTTGGACTTTATTAGACTCTTCTTTCACTCTTTTTTATATTCCTTAACACTCAATAGTTAGCTCGACGCATGTATGGTGGGTTCTCGCAGATGTAATATTTACGTTGGGTTCTCGCAGATTGAAGGTAAAGTACTCGCATATGTAAGATAGTGTATCCACAGATATACAAAATAAAAAACGCATATTAATAAGATTTTGTCCTCGCCTATGTATGGTAGTATATTCGCTTAGTTTAGCAGATTTTTATCCATGATTTTGTTATTGTTATTACTATCGATTTCCTTAACGCTGAGTGCAGGCAGAGTAAATGAATTAAATATTCTAAACTTCTTAAAAACTCTCTTTCAATTCTTGACTCTCTTTTCCATTACACTTTACAAAACTGAGTCGAAGCAAATTTTATCAGTTTTTTTCCTCTTTCGCTCTCTCTCTCGGCATAACTTTCCCATAAACAAAACATGATAAAACTCAAAAAAAAAGACATTTATCTTGAGATAAGAGAAAATAGGTACACAATCAAATTAGTTAGAGATGTCATTATCTGTTTTGACGTCTGCTGGCACTTCAGAACATGTTAAAATTGTAGTTGTTAACGTTGAGTGACTTACAAATAATTTATTTTCTGATTTCATTTTCTTGACCTTCTCTTTTGAGCATATTAATATTTTCTTCACCTTTTTGCCAAATTCACTTCAAATAAAATCAAACATTCTCAGTAAAAAAATTTCCAAGATTTAACCAAGAGGAAAGAATAAACGTACATCCATGGATCATCCCCAACAAGCATCATATCTCCTTCACTGTCTGTGAAAACTATTTCCAATTGATTGCGTGTGTGCAACTCGTCTTTAAGATCAAAAAGTTTATCTAGTTCGTCGATCAACTGATTGTATCCATCAAGAACATTTAAATCCACAGCTGTTCCTATGGCTACACCTTTGCATCTGAACCTGTTCAATAACCATATCAAGAACATGTAAACTAATCAGAGCCGTTTCAATCCATTTCAAAACTTATGGATCCTAGTATATATAAAAATCTAATATTTTCTTATAATAAATATACCTTTTCAATTATACCCATTTTCTCTAATGTTCTAGTTGCACATAATAAAAACAGTTTTGGAACTAATTAATATGTAAATAACAAAAAGATGATGATTTTTCCCATACCTTGGTACAACTTCTATTAGAATTTATTTGCTTGGTTTGGATGTTATTTGGTGATGTCAAAGTTTGGGTTTGGTCAAGCTTTTTCTCTTCAGATATTTTGGAAATTTTAGAATTTTGGTATGAGTCAATTGGTCCCACTTTTGGAATCGCCATATCAACTCCAAACAATCTGTAACTAATGGTTGCATTAGTGTTTATCTTTTGTTTCATTGATAGAACCATTTGGTCATTGTTGTTTGGTTTGGACATGGTTGGGACTGAGTAGCTCGTTAGACAGCTATATGGAATCTTTGAATCATCGGTTGCATTTCGATAACTTAGATGAGGAACATTGATCGGAGTGTTCATGCTTGATTGTCCAACTTCTTGGTCTTGAGTAAATGTAAGAATCCACAAATTTGAACCTATAAATAGAAATAAAATGTGAACGATTTCACAAAGAAGCTTTAACTTACTAAACAATGTTGCCTTACTGATTTCATCAACTTGGCGTACACGTTTATTCTTGAGCAAAGATGAATGGGGAACGCTTGATGAAGGTTGTAACTTTTCAATTTCCCATGGTGAAACCTTATCAGGTCTTGGAATTGATGAAGCCTCATCCCATTGCACCTACAAAACAGAGTTAATGAATGTTATTTATTACACTTTTAGGAATATATTTGAAAATAATGTAATAAAAAGTGAAGCTAGGAGAATCTTACTATTAGGCTTCGCCATTCCGAATATTTCAAATGAGGGGAGAAATCTTTGACTCCTATAATTGTCCCAGAGTATCTTTTGCAGTGAAACCAAAATTTTTTTTAGTATACATATTTTGGAAACAAAAAACAAGAAATAGGTATTCAAGTTTTACCTTATCTCAGTAAAATTGTTACCCTCAAACTGCATCGTAAATCTTGAACCTACATTAAAATTATTGTTCATTGCATCTACAAATTTGTCGAAACTGACGACGAATTGGCTTGACCTGATATCATTATATCAAGACACAAAATATAACCATACATGTTAAAAAAAACTAATCCCATGATGTTTCAAGTAGAGTAACAAAGGGTATTTCCTTACCTTGGCTTATAAAACACAACAAACATGCATTTTGTATTGATAGCTTTCAATGCAGAAGCCATTATTCCATGGTACATACTCTGTGTAGAAATTACTGATGAAGGTATGTTGCCTCGTTGATGAGCTGCTCTTCTGATTCCAACTCCTGTCTCCCCATTCTCTCCTCTTGAACAATAAAATAGTTAAAGTTCAAAATTCAAGAAACAAAAGAGATATAAAATGGTGAAACATATATACCTAAGAAAGATAAAAGAGTCCCCAGCAACCATTTTTTTGATGTTACGAATGGACTCCAACCGGTTGTAAAAAGATGTCTTTGCGGTGTACCTACTTAATTGTTTACAGAAAAATGAAGAGATCATTTATCACTAATCACAAAATTTGATATGAAGAATATCCATTACCTCTAAAGCTATGTTTAAATTTCCATTTAAAACCAAGGAGATCTTTAGAAACTATTTCTTGAGTTGGTGTCGAATGAGACATATCCTAAAAACGAATTTGAATACAAAAAAAAATCACATGGAAGATTACAATTCGAGGAAAACAATTCGAGAAAAATACAAAAAAATCTTATTAGCTCATTCAGTTGAGAAACTAAGTGCAAATACCAGTGAAGAAAGACACTCCATAGCATGTCTTCTAAGAACCGACATGCTTCCATGTGTGCTGGTATCATATGTACTTAAAACTTTCGCGAAAGAGTAAAATTTTGGACTTTCCTGATGGCACTTAGGAATAGGAATTCTAAGTTCCTAAAGAATTAAAAATTCAGAAAATTATTTAATAGGGATTATAAGAAATTATAAATAAAATATTAAATTTTCCCACTCACAACTGTATTTGGCAGCAAAGTAACTTGTGCATAAATCTCATTTGTCTCCTTCGCTGCCTAAAATCAAAAATAAAATAAGTAACAAGTTAATTACTTCTTTTTATGATGAAAACAAAAACTTAAAAAGCCAATATTGTTTATCGTCTTAGCAAATGTACCTTAAGCTGAATACCAATAATTGCATCGAATTATCGAAGGAAGATCAAAAAGTGGCTTCATTTGGGCCAACTCATCATTGGTAGATGCCTCATGCCGAGATTGTCATCAAGTTTCAAGAAAAAAAAAATTTCACAAACAAAATATAGGAGGGAGAGAGAACATAGAAGGATAGAGAAAAACTCACTTGCTCTATGTGTCCTTGAAGAAAGTAATAAACTTTCTCTCCAAATTTTGGAAGATCAAATAAAGGTCCAGCACATAACTTCCATAATTCATTGTACAAATAACTCTTTGTTTCATCAACTGCTAAACCAGAAAACGTTATCATGAAGAAATATTTCAAAAAATCGAAAACTAAACATAAGGCAAAAATTTCTCACTTGTACCAAAAAAATCGGGTTGCGCATTCATAACTTGATTGCTCGCCATCAACTCTTACCCAAACACTGGTCTCGGATTTCGACTTCTGATATGGGATCTTATGCTAGAAAAACACCAAATTATGAATGGTTTTTATTTACATGGTGTTGTAACTCAACAATTAAAGAATTTTCCATAAATGTGCATAATCAGGTTCTTAATTTTTTTCATTCATTTAAAAATATTGTTGATATTTGCCTATAAGTTTTTGTTTTTGCAGTATGTTAAATCTGATTGTTCTATGGATTTATCGCTATGTTATAGGTACAAATAAATGCTTATATTTATTTCAAATGTAAAAATGTGCATATAAACATTGAAAAATAATTTGGTTTAACATTTGAATTCAAACGTTAAACATATAGACATTTTCATCTATGTTTTTAATTAAATGTTTCAAATGATATATTAGAGAAAACATAATTCAATCCAGACAAGCGTTTATTTATTTTTTCTGAAAAATCTGTAGTTTTTGAAATACACAAAGTTTAGATAACCTAGGAATTTTATGATGCATATATTGTTAACTTATAAATAAGTACTCAAAAAGAAACAAGTTTTGAAAACAATGAATGTCTTTTCATAACATAAAAAAAATTACTTTAATTTTTAATTCTCTCTTTGATATTTAAAATATTTTTAATCGGACGTGTTTTTTATTATTATTATTATTACTAAATTTCCACAACTAAAAGTCTATAGTTATTTATAAGTAAGCAAAGATATATAAAATTCCAAAAAAAAAAGTTGTATTACATTAAACGAGTTTGAGTATTTAAAAATATTCCACTTATAAAGTTTGTTTAAATAATAGATGTAAACTAACTAAAATTAGAATTTTTGAATTCTGAGACAATAAAAAATCATGATACCTTTGTTTAATGAATTGGTGAGAACTTTTTAATATGATAAAAGCCTTCTCTACTTTTGTTTATTTATTTTGGTTTGGATCATAAATTTGATATAGTGTATGAATTTATAGGCGAAACAATACCGAAGTTCTACATTAATATTTCTCTAGATATGTATTTTTTGACTAACAATTTTCGCAAGTTACCAAAAAACAAAAAAGAGTAAGGGTCAAACATGTATCTCTTAAAAATATCGAAACTTATTCAATACCGATATAATTATATTTCCAAAAAACGATATGTAATAAAGCTATAAAAAGTGAACATTTAAGACCCCACCTTCAGAAGAATGAGACGGAGCTCATGGGAGAAAAAAATGCCAAAAGGCGGAGTCTCTCGGCTTTTTACTCAAAAATGAAAGTATTTATCGGAACTATTTCAAATATATTCTTTCAAAGATCGATCTGGGTTTTGAGACGGGTTTTGCAGAGTTAATAAAGTTGATGCAATCCCTGGATGTGTGGTGCGATTTCTCTAATCTTTTAGATGACTTTGGTGTGCTTTGATATAGATTTAGTATTTGTTTTTTTCTTCGTTCTCTTATTCATCTCCATCTAAATCTCAGGGCATATTTTTTTAGTAATGTACTCATGTTTCAATCCTAAGGAAACACATCAAATGTAAAATAATACGCAATATAAACTATGAGATCAAATCCACAGAGACTAAGTGCTACACTACAATTATTCGAAAGTAAAATAGACCTAATACATAATATGGTTGTTGTCAGTGGCGGAGCCAGCATGTTACCAGGGGGGTCAGTTGACCCATGTGAAATTCTAAAAAATAATTGAACTTTTATTAAGTATTTTTAATTGACTCATACCTAAAACAACAATTGACCCCTCTAGAATTTGAAATTAACTATAGTCCAATAAGTATATTAAATATTAGAGAATGTTAGCCCAATAACCATCATAAATAATTTCAAAATAGAAAAACCCATTAATTAGCTAAACTAATTATCTTTATTAGTTAAATAAAAGCCAAAAACAAAAAAACAAAATTTGTGACCTCTCAAATTCACAACACCTTTTATCTCTCTTTCTTCAAATCCCTAACTTCAATTGCTTGTAATTTTGTAATTTTTTAAAAAAAATTTCCAGTAATTCTATCGGTAGAGCATAAGTTTCAAGTAATTCACATGTTTTCTTAATCTCTTCACTTTTGTTTTTTCTCACTTGTTGAAAATCTCTTAAGATGTGGCTTGAATGTTTATTTTAAGTAATATAAAATTATAGATACCATCGATACTTCTTATAACAGCAAACGAGTTTTTTGAATATAAAACTAGGATTAAGTTACTAGTTTGTTGTAACTATTGTATCAATACTTTAGATTTTTTTATTATGATACGTATTTTTGTTTTGGTGTATATATGTAGGTCGTAGCGTCAAAATCAATGGAACGGTTTTTGAAAAGAAAATCGTCACAATCTAATATCGATTTGGATGATTTACCATGTGATCCAGCTAAGCGAAAAAATATTCAAGATTATCATCCTAATTAGAGAGATGAGGTACGACGCAAATACATAACTATAGGACCTTGTCAACCTCGCAGTCATACTTTTAAACAAAAGTCAATAGGAAATGTATTATGGCGCTTTAATCCAGATTGGTTTGATCAGTATCTTGATTGGTTAGAGTATAGCGTGGAAGAAAAAAGGCTTTTTGCTTATATTGTTACTTGTTCATAGTTCAAGTTGGAAAACAAAGTGGAAGTGATGCTTTTGTATCGGCGAGTTTTTCCAGATGGAATAAGGCTGATAGCTTTAGTAAACACGTGGGTGATAGTACTAGTTTTCACAACAATGCCAAAAATAAATGTGAAGATTTGATGAGACAAGGCCAGTCTATCAGACATGCTTTACATAAGAAAACCGATATTGTAAAAATTGAGTATCAGATCCGTTTGAATGCTTCGATTGATGTTTCTAGACACTTGTTACACCAAGGCATATCTTTTCGTGCTCATGATGAGAAAGAAGAGTCAACAAACAAAGGTAATTTCTTAGAGCTTCTGAAATATATGGATAGTCAGAATGAGACTGTAAGAAAAGTTGTGTTGAACAATGCTCCTAAAAATAATCAGATGACATCTCCTCCAATCCAACAAGACATTGCGCATTGTTTTGCAGAATAAGTAACTAAATATGTTATCCAAGAAATTCATAATGATGTTTTTGGCTTGTTGGTAGATGAATCTGCTGATGTTTCAGTTAAAGAGCAAATGGCTGTGGTTTTTCGTTTCATTGATAAATATGGGTTGATAAAAGAAAGATTTGTTGGCATTAGTCATGTGAAAGAGACATTTTCTTTAACTCTGAAGCATGATATTGATTCTATGTTGGCCAAAAATGGATTGAGTTTGAAAAGGGTGAGAGGACAAGATTATGATGGAGCTAGCAATATGAAAGGGGAATTCAATGGATTGCGAGCATTGATTTTGAAAGAGAGTAGATATGCTTATAATGTTCATTACATTGTTCATCAACTTCAGTTGGTTGTCGTTGTAGTTGCAAAAAAATATTTTGAAGTAGGAGAAATTTTTGACATGATTCATGTTTTGTTGAATGTGGTTGGGAGAGCAATTACACTACAAGATACGAAATCATACTTATATGGCTTTGTGAACGTTAATGAACTTGAATCTATTTTGTGATCTGCTACGTAGCTACCAACAAAAGTTGAATAGTTAAGTTATTAGAGAATAGGTGTTTAGCGCTGTGAAAGTAGGTTAAATACAATTTTGCATTCGAGTTTAGGGAACTTTGAGCTAGAATCGATTAGGAGCTTTGTTATCTTGTTTGAATTAATATGAACCTCAACGATATCCATGGAAGACCCAACGCTTCATTATTATTAGCTTACATCATTTAGCTATTTCTTTCTCTGCATACTTAGAAATCATGATAACCACTCACAAAATCATCTTTGTCTTAGACTTCTCTTCTAACCTCTTGCAGACTTTTGTAGGCAGACGTAGATTCTCTGTTGATCGACCCCTAAGTCTTACAATGCACATCTGTTCACTTGCAGATATTTAGGGTTTTATAAATTTAAAACCTAAACTCAACTGAAGCAGCAACAAGTTTTTGGTGCTGTTGCCGGGAATCTATCAGTTCGTGCCTGCAAAAATCTGATGGTTAGTCGCTGACTCTAAGACCACCTTTTTCTTCTAATTTTCGGTTTTGTTTCTCTTGGTTTCAGGACTCTGAAACATGGATCCACCTCTTGAGCGAGATCACGCCATGGAGCTGGGTAACTACGACCCATTTGAAGCTCACTACTATCAGCTCACCTTCGAATATCATAGCTCGCACTATTCAGATTGGAAACCAGCACCGATCGACTACTCTCATAGACGCCATCAGCCTCCTTACTCTCAAAATGAATACTTTTCACACCGACAACTCTTACTCCTACCATCTTGCTCAATAAATTTTGAGGAACCATAATCGTTCCTTGCTATCTAGTACTCAAGTGGGCAGACCCGAGGCAATGCAGTTCATGGACTATCAAGTCATGATGGAAGCCTCTTTTCACAACAAGATTGATGCGATCAATGTTGATCTTTCTGAGAAGCTTGAAGGTCTCACTATTCATGTCAAGGATATTGAGCAACAAACTCTTAGAGACATATCAACGATCAATGACAGGTTGTCATGGATCAATGAAGAGCAGAGAAAGCAAAAGTATGATCTCAACCGCGATATGCATGACATTCGTTACTTAAAGTGGAAACTTGAAGAAACGGTAGACTCTATCTACGTAAATAGAGATCATGCAGATATCGACATCCTTGAACTTGTGGAAGGACTACGCAGAGTAGAGTGTCAAGCTGAAGACACCCATTTCACTTTTGATGTCGTTGTCAACACTCTTGGGAAAGTTGAAAAAAGTTTGGAGAAGATCTCCAAAGATCATCAAGAGAATGACAAACTTTCTTATGCTCTCAATCTTAGTAAAAATAAGAAACTATTTGATTCTTTTGAAGAAATTCTTGAAGAAAATGAAGAGAGTGATGGTTTTTCACAAGAAAAACGAAAAGGAGACAACAATCTAGCTAAAACAGGCAAGCAAAATCGTCGAACTCTTGACTGCGACCAAGACTCCGGGAGTGCGGCTAGAGAGCCTCCTGGCGCATGCAGAGCTCCAGACCCGCGGCCAGAAGAGCTTCTACCGCGGCCCTGATAGCTTGTGGTGCGACCACTCGTCTTCGAGGAAGCTATCTTTGCCATCAGCAACAGCCTTCATCAACCACTTATGATCACTTGGAATATCCTCTTATGCACCTTGCAATATGGTCAACCCTATGACGTGACCACATCTGCCTCAACTTCAAAACACCCAGCGAGCTCTCCAAAGAGCGATGATGACTTCTACATCAATTCTTACAGAGTATATAATACAAAAAATTCATACATAGAGTCTTACTCAGCCTTTGAACCAATTCATGAAACTGTCAAGGCAGATCCGATTGCTTACTCATCCGGAAGCAACATGGTGAATTTAGAGAACCCTCTTATGCAGCACATCAGGAGAGAAAAGATGATTGAGTTTAACAACTTAGTCCAAAAGATTCCGATGTTCAACTCGTTTGAAGAAGCGTGGATGACGCGTTCTCTACTTGCTTTCTTTTGCGAAAGCAAGGAAGATATTTGTACTGACTTTGGTCAAGCCAAAATTTCTACAACATCTTATATGATCCATATACCAAATCGTCCAGAGAAGTACATATGTTATCCAAATCGGATCAATCCTAAGAAGCTTTAAGAATTCAACAATGTGGTTCGTGATCTTCCTCATGGAATCACATTTGATACAACATGGATGGACCGCATGATTAGTCATTTCTTTTTTGAAAGAAAATAATCAGTTTCAGAGATACAAGATATTTTCAACCATGCCAGAACCGGAAGGCCATTTCGATCTTTACACAAGATTCAAGACCAAGGTCAATTCCTGCTTACATGTAGCTTTAGAAGAGTTGAATTCTGAAATATTCTATGCGATTCAAGCTCATCATGTGCAAAGCAACCGAGAATAGGCTTGGTATCAAGCATGTCTAGCCAACTAACATTCAAATTGAGCTAGATGACAAATCTTTCAAAACTCTAAAAGGAATTGTCTATGATATGCGTGTCAAAGTAGGTGACTGCATTGCTCTAGTTGACATCTTCATTGTCAAGACTGATGTGGGTAAGATAGATGATTCGATAGGGAGTTAAGTAAAAACTGTCTTGAACACAAAACACGAATTTATAGTCTTTCTACTATCGTGGCTCCGACCACTATATTTTACAAACCAATACACTGAGCTTTTGGAAGGTTATTGCAGAATGAAAACATGCATAAAATCGAGCAAGTAATGATAAAGTTCATTAGACTCCTTAACTCGAGTTTTGGAAGGTTAAGATGCCTAGCTCATCAAATTTTAGTCCTGGCAATATAACAAGCTTTTGGAGATTATATTAACCTAAGATTAGATTAATAAATGCGCGGTAAAGTAATCATGCATTGAGAACAAATAAATATGAAGAACCAAATGAACATCCCTTTTAAAAAATCATCATATCAATATCGAATTATGCACCCATGGATCCCTTTCAACCTAACAAACGAACTACTCACTAATGATGCACAAAACACAGCAAGTATGAATTGAAATCATGCTGAGAGTACTTGTATTAAAAGAGTAAGGTTGAGAAAACTTCTCTATATCGAAGTACAAACTCGAGATCTTCACCTTGAAGCTCTTAGAATCCAAATCAATGAAAAACTTGTAAAAACTATGAAGAAATCGTGGTTGTGTTTATTCTAGGGAGGCTCCCTGTTTTTTGAGGCTAAAAACAAGTATATATAGCCCTAAAGCCGATCTAGGGTCGCATGGGTTCGCAGGGCCGAGCTCCTGGGCCGAGCTCATGCCCAATACGGATGCGTCTTCAGTAAAATTGGTGTATTTTCCTGACCACTACTCCAAATTACTTCAAACAAATTCCATATGAAAGCCGGCTAAGAATGCTATCTTTCCACCAAATTTCATCTCAATCCATCAACGAAAAGGCATCCAATGAAGGTGAAACGTCTGATGCATATGTGTTGTCCAATTGGAGAAATCCGCCTTTCTTGAGCTTTAGGTGCTTGGCTGATCTTTTGGACTTGGAAACATGTCTTGGACGTGTTAAACTCCTTTTTGGCTCATTTTGCATCCTTTTTGATGATTCGACCTACATAGACTTTAAAACTACAAATACGAGAAAACTACCTCAAAAAGCCCAAAACCGAATAAAAATGCTTAGATAAAATACTAAAATCCGTAATGAAAAGAGTAAAATATAGAGTATATCAACTCCCCCAGACTTAGCTTTTTGCTTGTCCTCAACCAAACAAAGAAGCTACGAATAGAAAAGAGGTTTGAAAACGCAGAAATTCACAAATTTTTTAGAACATCGTACTAACCTTTGTTGTCGTAAACCAATTGGAACATATTTGATGTTAGATAGAAACCACCATGTACAAGCAAACTTCTTTAAAGTTAAAGGTGTGCGGTCTCATCGAGGGAGTATCGATCAAAGAACATGTAGACTTTTCTCAATCAAGTTTCCTGATTACCTTGACAGTCTTAATTCTGGTTTCTTTCCTCTCCCTTTTTCTCTTTTCATTAGATCGATTTCTTTTCTTTTTTGTTTTATCACGGGATTAAGGAATACGAGACGCGAGTATTGATGGTGTTTGCCACCGAATTCCCGGTTTTTTCTCCTTGGATAAGATTCCATGAGACGCGGTATTGATGGTATTTGCCACCGAATCTCCGGTTCACTTCTTCTTGGCATACTTTCATGAGACGCGAGTATTGATGGTTTTTGCCACCGAATCCCCGGTTCACTTCCACGCCATCCATACTCTTTGTGCATTGAAGTACTTAACTGAAGGGAAGAGAGAGGAAAACCGTACTCACACAGACTTGTCATGGCAGGTTTGAAAAAGGTGTCTTGGTCGATGTATACGAAGCCCCAAGATGAGAAAAATTAAGTTCATTAGGTTGAACCCAGCGCTAAATTCTTCGGTTCCCTAAGAGAAATGGACGTTTTTATGGTAGGTCAGTCCACTCACGGGTTTTCCATTAGTAAAAATCTGCGGTCAATCTCTGTTAAAACGGTCATTAAAAGTTGGTCTCACACGGTTAGTTCTAAGAAATGTTCATAATTTCCAACATAATAGTTTTGACTCAATAAAACGACACAAGAAAAATCATTAAAATGACTCAAGAATAATAAAAATAACATAAAAAAAAAAGCGTTAGTAGAGGATAAATCTCCCCCAAGACTTACTTCGCACCGTCTCGCTGTGAAAGTGAGCGATAGAAAGGAGCGGACAGACTCAATAAAAAAAAATAATAAAGAAAAAAGAAATAAAAGAAAATTTTGACGAAGGGACCCGGATCAAAACGTTATGGAAACGGAAGATGAAGTCTCGTTGTCGTCGGATTCGCGAGAAAGCACCTCTGTCTTATCGGAATCATCTACGAACTCATCTTCTTGTGGCGTGTTACTTGTGGCATCATCATCGGCAGCCTCAGTCTGATCAAAATCAGAGATGAGTGAGAGACTACCTAGCTCGTTGTCCACTTGCTCACCTCCTCGGGCCGTTCTAGATTTCTTGAAGAAACGTGGTGCAAACTTCTTGACCACCTTGACGAGTTTGGAGATCATCTCTCCTTGAGTGCGAACCTGTTTTTTAAGAAGTATTCTCTCCTCGCGTTCCTTTGCAATAGTGGCATAGAACCATTGGTCCGTACAGTTCCTCATTGGTGCAGTGATAGTCTGAACCAAAGGAGGAATACCGGACGATGATGCACATGAGATCGAGGGGCGTCGAGGCTCTACAACATTGTTAGCGTTGCGTGCTGATTTTGCTATTGTAAAAGAATCTAATCCCTACAATAGGATCTACCGGTGTACGTATGAACCACATATTTTCGGGAGGGTTGAAAGAAAGGTTACCATCACGTAAACGTGGAAGGTTCTCGTGCGGAAGAAGGATGCATTGTGCCTCCTTTGAAAAAGGTGGCGTAAATATGTAAGCAAAAAGCTTGGACACTTCAAGCCAACCTGTGAGATAACCTTTCCTTTGAATCCCAGCCAGGTCGAGTTTGTTCTCATATTGAAGCGGTTCGTCAGTCCCGAAGTCAACTCCACAATGTAGAAGAATCGCGGTGATGAGGCCTCCAAAGTTGTTGTAAGCATTGCTTTCCTTGCGTTATTTTGAAGCGTCATGCTTAATTGCGATGACGTGTCTAGCAATGATTGAGCCAAGGTTTGCTGTTTCGGGCATCTACACAAAAGGGGCCGTAAGAATGAAGAACTCATCTCGGAAGACCGAACTATGCTCATTCCGACTAAAGATCGTTTGCGCGATCATTCGATGCATGTAGCAGACAGCGGGATGCGTGATTCGCGACTCCTTTGACGAACCGGGGTCGAGTTCTTTGTTAGGAAACCGGTTCCAAATGCCATAAGAACTGATGCTCCTCGTGAAAGTCATCTTCTCATCACAAGAAAATCCAAATAGCTCACAAAGATCACCGATGGTTATGGAGTAAGATCGCTCACCAATAGAGAACGAAAGGATCTCATCCTTTGCCATGAAATTCTATCCAACGGGATAAGCAAGAGATACGGTGCAGAGAAACTCCCTTGTCAACTTCTCATAAGTCGGGTGAGAAAGCTCCATGAAACGTCGCAGTCCAAGCGCATCCAAATACCATTCGATATCATCACGAAGACAGAGATTATCAATTGTCTCCCAATCGAGACGAAGCGTCGGGATGATCTTCATGCTGTTCAGACCCGCCATGTAATCGTATCCTCGTCTAGAGCTGGTCCAACGAATCTCATTTCGACACTCAACGAGTTGTCCCTTCCTCTATCTCGACTAGCTCTCGGCTTCCTTGGTTTGCGAACAGGTTTAGGAGCTTGCTGCGGTTCAACTACTTGCTCGACCGGCATGAATCGCGTTTGTGCGTCTTCCAACTTGTTATTGTCATCTTTTGAGTGGTAGCTCAATGTCTCCTCACTATCTTGCACAACATCTTTTTCATGTCTTCTTCCTTGATGATTTTGGGTCTTCCTTATTCTTTGGACTTGAGGAACGATATCCTCCGGTTCTCGAAGCACCAAAGGTTTGTCGGTTACCCGAGTAAGCCTAGTGGAACGTCTTCGAGAGGCATCACCCGTCATTAGAATATCCTACAAAATTAAAATTTTTGAAGAACACCATTAGTAAACAATTTACTAAAAATCAAGGAGATTGTCTCAATGCTTAGCATAATAAATTAAGAGCATTATGAGACAATCTAAATCAATAAGAATGGAAAAACAAGATTAAAGTCAATTTTTTCAAGAATATTCGCAATTTTCGGAGTTATTGTTCATGGCATAAAAAACATAATTAAAAACTTGAATCTTAAGTTCTAGAATGCCAAATATCAAACGAATCCCTAGTGCATATGATAAAACAATATTAATGAATGCATAAACAACTCATAAATCACCCAAACACAAAATTTAATTTTTTGTGTAAGATTGATGTAAGGTGAATACAAGTCATAAATCCATCAAAATTGTAAAGTCTATGGATAAACAAGTCTAGCAAGAATTAGCTAAATCCATGGGAAACTCAAAAAGTTTATAAACTGGAAAAGTTGAGAAAATTGAGTTTAGAGAAAACATACCTTGGATTTTGATGTTGAATGAGTAAGAGAATGGGAATTCCTTGGTTAATTCACTTCAAAACAAACAAATTAAACAAGATCCTCAATTTTTAGATTTTTGGATATTTGGATCAAGAACACTCTCTCTAGAACAAAGAGATTAGGTTTTTGTGTTTTTGATCCAAAAATCCCCTTCCTTAGACTTAAAAAATCGTTTTTATGAAGTGGGGAAGGAAAAATACGGTTTAAATTGCTTAAGGGTTGGTTTGGGAGAAGTTAAACCAAGGGGGATGAGAAAATTACCTGGGACCGGCCGGGAGCAAGGCAGGGCTGGGCCGATGCTGGCGGTCGAGTTCCGGCACGTTTCGGAGGTGGAGCTCGAGTGAAGAGGGATCGGGCTGGGGGCTGTCTTCTCATGGGTCGAGCTCGGCCGCAGTTTGCGGCTCGGGGTCGGGTCAAGAGGGATTGGCACGGTGGCTTCTTTTCCTGGGTCGAGCTCAGCCTCATTTTGAAGCGCAAGCTAGGGCTGGACTACTTCTAGGCCGATTTCAGCACCCAATGTTGGACCTCTTCTCGTTTCTTCTCCGTTCTTCGTCAAAAATCTATTTTTGTATTTTTAAAACTTTTTTGAAAAATTCCTAAGACTGAAAATCAAATAATTAAGCATATAATAGAGTTATAAAAATTAAAATAAAATTAAAAAATATTGTGGGTTGCCTCCCACACAGCGCTTGTTTTAAGTCGTTAGCTCGACTCCTTTTCGGTTTAAGCGGAGGATGAATCAACTAAAGGAAGTGAATCTCCTTTAGCTTCTTTTGTCTCTGCACTCGGAGGGTTGGGAGGAATTGTGAGCTCCTCAAGCTTGCCTCCAATGTCTTTTTTAAGAACGAACGCCTTCGGGAAAAGCTTCAAAGTGTTCTTGAGCTTTTTCTTTTGCATCCATCTCCTCGGGGAGTATGATTTGTATCCTTGCAAAAGACTTTGGCACATATTTAGGCTTCACTTTGGTCTCTCTCACGTCCTTCTTTACCACAGTAGGTGTCAAGACGGAAATAGTATCCTTGAAGATGCCTTTACGGTCTATTTTCGATGGTTTGGCCTCTAGCTTCGTTTTAACATGTGGATCTCCTTCCTTGACGTTTTGGAGATCTTCCTTGGTGTCTCCAGGGTCTAATAGAAATCTTTTGTTGCACATCTCATCAATCTTCGTTGTCTTTAAAAAATCAATCGCCGGATATAAGATATTCTTGTTGATTTTCGCGAAATAGATCCTTCGGTTCGGAAAATCAATGATTGCACCAGCGGTAGCTAAGAATTGAGATCCAAGTATAATTGGTCTTCACTTATTCCCTATCACCATGATTTGAAAGTCAGTAGGGATAAGACCATTGCCTACACGAACTGTCACATTAGGCAAAAATCCATAAGGCATATCGAACGACGAATCCGCATACTCTATCGAGATTTGCAATCGTTTGAACTCCGAAAGACCTAGCTCTTCCGCCATTTCCAATGACATGACATTGATGTTAGCTCCTGGATCACACAAATAGTCATAGATTTCAATTCCATTGATGGTGCAAGGCACCACAAACTTTCCCGGACTATCGATCTTCTCGAGTGGCCTCATTTTCAGCCTCCTTTTGAAAGCTCTCTTCGATTCTTCTTCGTATGGCTTTTGTTCTTCGATTTTGTCTAAGTCATCAGCCTTAGGAGGTGGTGTAGAGGTTGGAACGAGCTCATCTTGTTTCTGGACTTGCCTCGGCTTGTTTCTTCACGGCTTTCATAGTTTGAGCAACTTGGACATCTAGCTTCTGAACATGAGCAACAATTGAATCGTACTTGTTGTTAGGCTGGTATTGAGCTCCTTGTTGGACGTTTTGCTGAGGATACACTTGATTTTGAGGGTTCTCCACATTGTTGTTTTGGTAGGACAGATTTGGGTGAGATCGATATCCTTGGTTGAATCCTCTATTTCCGAAATTTCCTCCAATTTAGTTCACTTCTTCTTGATTCTCCTCTGTACCATCTCCAATATATTCCATCATAGGTTCACCATTAGTATCCATCACGTCCTCAATAGCATGAACGCCTCTTTGAACTTTTATTAGTTGTGAACCTATGTTTCGAAGCTCTGCAATTTATGTTGATTCGCTTGACATGTTGGTAGTACGAATATTTCTATTGTACCCGGGACAGCTATTAGCGTCACTAGCAGCAAGATTCTCGATAAGAATCTGAGCTTCCAATACCGACTTGGTCATGAAACTTCCATTGCTCGCGATATCGAGGGATAACTTGTACTTGTGATCGATCCCGTTGTGGAAGATGTTCCAAAGATTTCCTTCGGAGAAACCATGATTGGGTCAGTCTCTAGTGTACTCCTTAAAACGTTCCAAGGCCTCATAGAAAGATTCGGTAGGTCCTTGTTGAAAACCCGAGATCTTCATCCATCTAAGTTCCTTGTCATTCAAGGAGAAGGTGAATAACTTGCACTTGAAATAATCAGCGGGAACTCCATTTGATCGAGTTGTGCTACATATCTCCTCGAATGTGTCAATGTGATCGAGTGGGTGCTCGGTGGGCAAGCCATGGAATTGATTTTTCTTCACCAATCCAATGATCTGTGGCTTGATTTCAAAATCATGCCTTTGAGGATTAGGAGGATAAATTAGATTCCTATCCAAAAAGAAAGTGTCGGAAGAGTCAAAATCACCGATGGTTTGATGATTTCTGTTGTGAGCGGCCGGTGTTGGCCTTTGGTATGCTGGTTGATGAGATTGATGCACTCCTTGGGGAGGGAATAGCTGAAGTAGTTGTTCCTTAAGTTATCGCAACGCAGCTTGGTCAAAGGGGTGATGATCTTCCACTCGCGGTGGAGGTTGTCGGGCAGCACCAACGAGAGGGTCGTTCGGGTCAACATCTCGAGCTGGAGGATCGTTGTTTGGGTCACCGAGGTTGGCGACATGAGGGTTAACACCATGGGGGTGCTGCAAGAGAGCAGAATTGGCATTAGCAAGGGCAGCGGCTTGCTCTTGAGCGAGTCGTTCTTCTTCGGTAAAGAGAGCTCGGTTTTCTAGCTCGCCCATCCTTTATTGATGTTGTTTTTGTTTTCTAAGTCGTCTCTCAAGTCTATCTATCTCCAATTCAGGTTTGAATAGATTTTCAGAAGTAGAAATTCTAGTCATACACCTAAAAATCGAAAGAAAAACTCAAAGAAAAAAAATTAGAAGTTTTTAGAAAATTTATAAGAAAAATTAAAATGCAGAAAATAAACGTTTTAGACTAGATTAAAATTCAGAATTCGAAAGCAATATTATCTAAGTCCCCGGAAACGGCGCCAGAAAACTTGATGTGGGTAAAGTTTTCACCCAACTAATACTAGATGCAAGTGCAAATCAATCACAATAAGTATAGTGCGGAATCGAATTCCACAGGGAGTTGTAAACTACACGACGAAAACGTTAGAAAGATAATCAAGCTAAAACAAAATAAAAGAGAGATCTCGATGGTGATTAACTAAATAAGTAAATAAGCAATAAAAATCAGAGATAAATCAATAAAGAAAAGGTTAGGTCTTAGGGAAATCTCATGGAAAACATGCAACGATAAGATAGATGATTCGATAGGGAATTAAGTAAAAACTGTCTTGAACACAAAACACGAATTTATAGTCTTTCCAATGTCGTGGCTCAGACCATTATGTTTTACAAACCAATAGACTCAGCTTTTGGAAGGTTATTGCAGAATGAAAACATGCATTAAATCGAGCACGTTGTTGTTCCCTTCATTGCCGGTTCTCTGCTGGTTTCCGGCCATATCTTCCGATCTTGTTCTTGGTATTCTTCGCGACTAAGTAAGCTTCTATCTCCCCACAAACGGCGCTAAACTGTGTGAGCCGGTATAACTTGTTGTCTTGAAATGTTAATCTCGAGTGGGTGTAAACCAACCCCAACAGCCTCTTTCTCTGTACAAGTAAAAAGGGGAGGTGGCTGGGTTTTTCCGAAGCAAACGAGGGTTAAGGCAAGGTTTCTCTCTTTCTCCTTACATGTTCGTGACATGTATGAATGTTCTGTCTAAGATGATTGACAAAGCAGCAAGAACGAGAAAGTTTGGATACCATCCGAGATGTTAGAACATCCCTCTAACATACTTGTGTTTCAGGGATAATTTAATTGATTTTACAGATGGAAAGAAGAGATCGATATAATCGATTTTAGAAAAGATGTTGATGTGTTTGATAGAAATTCAGGACTAAAAACCAGTTTGGAGAAATCCACTCTATATATGGCAGAGATCTCTCCATATAATAGAGATTCAATCTTAGCAAATTTCCCATTTGTTTCAGGTCAGCTTCTAGTGCGTTATTTGGATCTACCACTTCTCACAAAGTGTATGACGGCAAATGACTACTCGCCTTTAGTGGAAAAAATCAGAGTTTGCATATGTACATGTACAAATCGGTTTCTTTCATATGTTGGGCCTCTACAACTCATTCGTTCAGTTTTGATGAGTATCACAAAGTTCTGGTCAGTTGCGTTTCTGCTTATGGGAACGTGCATTCACAAGATTGAGAAACTGTGTTCATCCTTCTTGTGGTCAGGCCCAAAGCTCAACACACACAAAACAAAAATGTCGTGGAGTGAGGTTACAGAACCAAAGCATGAAGGTGGGCTTGGACTGAGACCGTTAAAGGAGGCAAATACTGTAAATGGCTTGAAGCTTGTATGGAGGATTGTATCGGCTAAAAACTCACAGTGGGTGAAGTGGATTCATATGTATCTGATACATAAAGAGTCTTTTTGGTCGGTAAAGGAGAAATCAAACTCAGGCTCGTGGATTTGGAGGAATATCCTAAAGCTGAGACATTTAGCAAAGCTTTTTTACCGAGTGGAAGTGAGAAACATGAAAGGTACATCGTTCTAGCATGACCATTGATCTCCTTTGGGTAGACTTTGGGAAATTCTTGGTGACCGCGGCTGCACAGACTAGGCCATCAGTACAAATGCAACGGTGGAAGAGGCTATGCAAAATCATAGACGAAGAAGATATCGCATTGTGTTGTTAAACAAGGTTGAGGATGAGATCATGAAAGCCAGAGAAATGGTAAAAACAGAGGATGATATAGCACAATGGAAACAAAGACCTGATAAATTCACAAAGAAGTTAAACTCGAACCACATTTGGAATCTCATGAGAGAGGAACAAGTGAATTACGAGTGGGCTAAAGTTGTTTGGTTTACTCATAAACGACCCCAACCAAGACTGTATTCAGCTGTTTAGCCTCCAATATGATTTTCAAGCAATCGTATACTGGATATGGCGAGAGCAAAATGCAAGAAAACATGGCGAGCAATCTATTCCAGCGATGGGTTTGGCGAAGACAATTGATAAGAGTGTTCGAAACCGGCTAAGTACGATACGCCTTCTCGGAGACCAAAAGTATGAGGGAAGCCTCATGTATTGGTTTGCCACAATAGACTAGTTTCTGTAGAATTGTTTTCCTTAAAAACTCAACAAGGATACACTTGATGTACAAAAGGTTTTTTTTGAATAAATTTTACATTCAATTAAAAAAAAAATATTTGTTACATGAATTAGAAACTCAACAAGGATAGAAATTTTCTAAGATCAAAATAAGGACCAAAATCAAATAAAACGATCAATTTATTTATTTCGTCATGAGAAAAGAAGAAACATAGATGAAAAGAAAATTATATATCAATTACGCCGGTGATTGTGGTGACAGATGGTAACAATGGTGGTAATAGCAATGGTGGTGCAATTAATCGATGCGGTCATCAAACCAAGCATCGACCATGGAACACACCACATGAAGCCGAGAAGAGCCGAGACGATCAAGGAGACCAAACCGGAGCAAAAGAAGTCAAACCATGTCCAGCCAATGATGAAACTTGAGCCAAACACCACTGGAGAAAGGAACGTATGAGAGACAACAGCCCAAGAGCAGCTCAATATGAGATATGACCGAGATCCGTCTCAAACTCTTGGCTAAAGCACGTTCAGCCTACCCGAGAAGATCAATGTGCCTTGTTCAGCCCAAATGAAGAGAAAGATCAACTGGTCCAGCCCAAAGATCACTTGGACTACATTCTTAGCGCATTTAGAGAACACCTCAAAGTGGAACCAGCCAATATCAGTTCACATGAGAGAGATGAATTTTTTAAATCAGGCGAACCCGAGCTTACCCGATTTGGACATACGCGCGTTCATTGGAAGATTCCGACCAAAACTGACAGAATTAAGCTATGAACCGACTTGTTATGGAATATTGATCCATCATAAAACCACGGTGAATTGGATTGACGTCAAAACAGGTTCAGACTTGGAAGTTAGTGATTTTACAAATTGGTGGACCTGTTTCGCACCAAATTACGCATGTAGGTCAAAGATCGTACTACACATGCACATGGTTTATTTATTTATTTATTATTATTATATCTTGATATTGGTCTTCATTTGGGCTGAACTAAGAACATGATTTATTTATTATTACTATTACTTTTTAAGTTTTTTACAAAATATATTTTCTTAAATTTTTTTAATTATCCATAGGAAACTTCAACATTTTGACCGCGAAACCACCAAATTTTTCCGTCAATTTTTTATAAAAATATTTAAATTTATTTCTTACGGAGATAAAAAAATGACCGACAAAACAAATTTTTTTTTTGAACTTCCGCTAAATCAAAGTTTCCAATGGAAATTTCCGTCACAAATGTTTTTATCAATACAACCTATTCTTAACCTCTCACAACTCCAAATTTCACACACTCTCTCTCTCTCAAATTGAGTTTTTCTTTCTCTACCAATAAAAAAGGTTAGCTTTTCAAACTTTTGTAGTTTTAAATGTTTATAATTAATTTATTAGATTTAGGATTGTAAATCATTTATATATAGGTGGTTAGTTGGATTTATAATTTATTTTAATTAGATTTATGTAATAAAATTATATTTTGTATACATTATATATATTGAATTTTTTTGTACTTTTTCATTTCATGTTTATAGGAAAAATGAAACAAGAAATGGATTAATTCGAAATTGTTCAAAAATTGGAAGAAGTTCAAAATTTTCAAGAAACGAAAAAGTGTAAGAAGTTCAACATAGATTCGATCTAAACAAGACTTTTTACTATGAAGATGGAGAGCTTGATCCCGATAAAGAAATTCAACAAATGATAATAGATATATTTGGAATTAATATGCCGGGTAATTTTTAATTTATATGTTGTATTTATTTTTAAGCATAATTTTTTTTTGATGATGAAGACTTTTATTTAATATATCAAATTTAAATTTGAAGTCAATTTTAAATTTGAAGTCAATTTTAATTTTTTAAAAAATTATTTAAAATCCGTTGGAAATTAATGTCTGTCGGAAATCTGTCGGAATTAATATCCGCCAGAAATCCATCGGAAAAGTTTGTCAGAAATATGTTGTAAATCTCCGACGGAGTCTGTCGGAAATTTTTGACAAATTTTACAACAGATTTCTGACGGATTTGGCCGTCATATATTGATTTTTTTTGTAATGCGCGAGCCATGACCCAAGGTAACACTCTAAAGCCTCACACGATTCAAAATTCTAACTTCCTCTATCGATGTGAAGTCGATCATAAAACCCGTAAATAGTTGATTAAAACCCTCTCGTCCCGGGTACCATGTAATGTAATTTTATTTATGTAATAAATGTTTAATTTAAATAATATATTGAGTTCGCATAACTTTCACATCTTATCTTATGTATGTCGTATTTTTCGTCGAGGAATGAAGTTCGTATATTTTCTCGAGATACATATATAGAGCCAGTCAATCAGAGGTTGCATACCTTTCACATCCTTTAGTATCGGCCTTTCATCTCGTCTATGGTAGACATGAGTTTAGTGATGATAATAATATTAAAAAAATAAGAGGATGGAGCATTCGAATATCTATTACTAAAAATATTTCTTCAATAAAATATGCATCAAACATACTAGGGTTAAAAAAATTGAAGAATGTATCTCTCTGCTTTCGCTCTGTCTTATCTTCATTAAAGATAACTACAAAACATTAAAAAATTGAAATCATCTTTTGACAACAATTGCAGCCTCTGGTGTTATTAAACAGCCTTTGCGAGAAGAGCGCTTGGACAAGTGAGTCTTCTCAGCTGGAGACTTTGCATTGAAGAACAGAGGCTATCGAAAAGTTCTCTACACCAAAGAGGCTGTCATTTCGTTTGAAAGTGAAAGTTTTTAAAACTACTAAGAATGTAATGTCAATGTGTCTACACTCTTGTGTAGTTTGTCCGAAAGTTTTTTAAATGTCGCATACGTTTCACATCTTTTTACTATTTCATATATTTTCTCGAGAATCGTACATTGCCAAAAGTGATACAAGACTTTTTAGTCTATAGGAGATATCAATAACTCCAATACGTGTAGTATGAAGGTTATCAATCCATAGAGGGATTTATCCTAATCACTAAGAATGCAAGGAGCTCAAGCAAGTTAAGCTAAACAAATGGTTTGTTGTTAAGTATCGAATTCAAGACAAAATGTAATAAACGAGATTGTAAATCAATAAACAAAAACGGAGCTAGAGATGAGGTTATTGATGTAAGGTGATCCAAAACCAATTAGTGGTGTTCATTCACTCAAAGAGGCTAATTCCTAGGCATAAGATCCTTAATCTTGACTAATTCTCTTTCAAGCAACTAATCACTATGCTAATCACCTATTTCATTAACAAACTTTCATTTGTGAATCATTGATTAGCAAGCATTAAGAATAAAAACAAGATCAACCAAAAATACACCATAGACAACTATTATCATAGGCTAGGAGCATAAATCTCTTGTCTAGTTCATCAAGGCATTTCATCAAACACTTGGTGTGCATGAAATGACTTATGATCTAGATCCACTCTTTCAAGCTAGATCTAGCATTAGGGACACTAGACAAGAAGGAATATAAGATTATCTAACCCTAAACACCACTAATCAAACCATGGATCACCTTAATCTACCCTATCTCAAGATCCTAAAATCTACTCACTAATCATCATGGGTCCAACAAATCCAATAAAAGAAGAGTTCAACCTCATGATCAAGATGATTGGATGATTAGAAAATAGAAGATCGATGGATTCAATCAAGAAAACAATACTCAAATTGCAAAAATCCAAATGATCAATCTCTTACAAATCACTCCTAGAGAGGGTTTTTGCTTAAGAAAAGACTTAGCCCATCAAGATTAGGTTTTTGGGCATAAATAGTGAATAGTGACGAATCAGGTCGACCCGGGACAAACCGGGTACCAAGGTCACTCGTCGGTACCACACCTCGGTATTGAACCTGGGTTTGTGTACCGACGAGGGGTATCGAGCAATGACATCGGCATTGAGGGGGAAATGCTTGATGTTCCTTCGATGAATACCGAGGTCACTCCTCGGTGTTGTTGCTCGGTGTTAAGAGATTTTTCCCCCGGGTTTCCTCCGAGAGCAATACCGATCAGTTGCACAGAGGAGTGACCTCGGTACAATCCCCTGAAGCAGCGATACCGACGTCACTCCTCGGTGTTGCACGTCGGTACTGGGGCTGCCTTCCTCCATCTTCAATACCGATCAATGACATCGGTATGACTCTTCTACCTTCAATACCGATGAGGGATACCGACCAGTGACGTCGGTATAGTCTATGTCTTCTCTTTGCATGTCTCGAATCTCCTCCAAAGCACCTAAAACACAATCCAAAACATGCAAGGACTCCCTAGGACTTGATGTGGGCACACTAAAATCCTAAAATGACTAAAATTCTAAAGAAATATTATGAACTATGTGCAAATGACTCGAAACCGAAGTGAAACGGATGCTAGAATGATGCAAAATATGATGATATCAATTCCCCCAAACTTGGTCCTTTGCTTGCCCTCAAGCAAACAAATATAAGAGGAGTGAAAAGATATATGAGAGCAGGAGCTCAAATTCTCAAGCAACATAAAAAGAAACACATTCATCGCCCAAATTTGTAGTTCTAAAATGCACCAAGCGCGTCTACTCCAAAGGAATTAGCCATTCCTATCTCATCATGCATCAAATCCAAACCCCAATTTACGCAAGAAATCATATTCTCCAACCCCTTAACGTTTATTAATGGCACCCATGAATCATGTTTATGCAAGGTTAAATCGAATTCGTTTGGCTAAGAGTATGGTTATGAGATGAATGTGATCTCATTATCATGCATGGGTAATTAAGTTCAAGGATCTCTCATGGAACGAACAAACTTTAGCAAAATTCTAAAGGTAAAAGGCAACCTATGCATACAAGGAAGAATTCTCATCTACCCAAGTGCTTAGAGTGTCTCAAACCTAAAGTCTTCTAACCCGTTGTGCCCACATCATAAGCTACCCTTTTTATTCTAAGGCATTTTGCCTTCTCAAACCCACATGATTCTTGTCTTTTCATTTCACCTCCTTCTTATTCGGGGATCACTTCGTCTTCCTTGTTCTTCAATGGTTTGGTGCTCCTTTTGTTGTTATCTAGCTCTTCTTTTCTTCTTTTTGGTTCACGCCTCTTCTCATTCTTTGATGCTTTGGCCTTTTGGCTTTCTTCTTTTTCCTTCTATCTTTTGAGGCTATCTTATCTTTAGAGCTAGTCTTATGATTTTTGCACCAACCAATCTACACAAATCCGATCCCCTTTTTCCTTTCTCCTTTTCTTCTTTTTCCGTTCCACTATCCATTCTCAACCGTTCACCAAGTCTAAAATCATTCCCCCAAACTTGAACCAAGAATCAACATCCTTACTAGCCTATTCCTATATTAACTCCGAGATGTTGGAGCTAAATCTACATGAGAATTCCCTCTTGTCGCCCTAAACCTAACACGTTTTGCCAAGTTTGTTCGAAAGAAAGGCCTCACAATTCACACACTAATAACAATGGCTAGAAAGGAGGTTGAGGTTAAGGTAGGAGAAACTATTCCAATGATGGGATATGGCTACTTGGATAAACAAGAGTGGTCGAAAGGGTAAAGATTATCCAAATATGTATATGTGATCCACGAATTCATTCAAAAATGCATAAACACAATATTTACAAGTCAAAATTAGGGTTATCACTTAGATGGAGTTGGATGCAATTCAAGCTTGTTTCAACCAAGGCAAGTATGATGAAGCATGAGATCTAAAAATGGTTCGTCTTTACTTTCAAACTCGCCTAGATGCATCAAACAATTACGAACGAATCAATTTCTTTAGATGCTACCCTAAGAGGAAAAATCATCATTGCTCCCTATGCACGTGCAATACAACATATATGCTACTAGACTCGATCCTATATGCACACTAAATGACTTCTTTTTGTGTTTTCAAATTTTTCGATTTTTTTTGTTTTTTCTATGCCTTAGATGAATGCATGAGATGCATGAGACTCGAAAAATGAAATTGAAAATAAGATCAAATTAAATGACATTAGATACCGGTACCTCCCCCAAACTTAAATCACACCGTCTCGGTGTGAAATAAATCAAAGGAAAGGACCAAAAACAATAGAAAACTAGGCAATGCAAGATCAAAAGAAATATATATAAGAGTTTTGGGATCGTACCTAGAAACTTTGAGATGTGGATGAAGACCCAAGGAATAAGATGGATTACTTGAGACGGGAGATGGGGAACGCATCGCTCTCCTCTTCGTTGCCTTCTCCGGTCGGGCCGTGGGTCGGCTAGTGCTTATGACCAATGCCCAATCCTCTCCTCGAGACGCGAGGTTATTGCCCATGACGACATCTCCTCCTTCACCAGCCCTTGAGGAACTCGCTCCACAACCTCCATCCTTGAGCTCATTGATGGTTCGACCCATGGCTTTGACCGTCTTCTTTAAAGACTTGATCGTCTTGACATCTTCTTCATGTTGTTGTTTTGCCACTTGCACATGCGTTGTAGGAGGCGAGTTTGGTGGTGAGCATGTCTTGTAGCCGCGTTAGGAATAGCCCCATCATAAGGGTCAAAGTGGTAGCGCTCACTACCGTACACGGTTTTGGGTGACGACTCATTTGGCACCTCCTCGTCGAGATCAAGAGATTCGTCGGTAGTTGTTCTCCGTTGTGCCCTCTTTCGGAACGCTTGCATAGGCGGATCGACGGTGGAGTTGTAGAGGTACTCTTGGGGAGGAATAAACATGATGTTCCTCGGATCATGGAAGTTGGTGAGCGCGGGATTAGGCAAAAGGACTTGTGCAATAGATTTCTCGGTGCGTTGGAGGTTGTAAGCCATCTTACCGTCGATAAATCCCTTGAAGAACCTAGTCTTTATAAGATAGGCCGCATCCAAAGATTTCCACTCATTGCTACTAACCGAGACCTTGATGCCCTTTGCCAAGAGAATAGGTGTTATGATCCAACCGATGCAAATGGCGGCCTTCTTTGACTTCGTCTTCCAAGCCCAATTCCGGTAAGCAAACAAGTGTCTCACCAAGAGCGTTGCGAGACAAGGAAGTCTCTCCGGTCCCTCAAATGCTCTACCATTGTGGAGAGTGGGGATAATTGGCTTTAGACCGAGCCCCAATAACTCCATTTCCTCTGTAGTAACCGTGTCAATCTCCACCTTGTGATAGAAATTGTGGACCAATGCCTTGTGCGCGTAGCGGATAACCGGGTGCCGTATGCTTGCATTTTCAGAGACGCCGGCTTCAAATTCCCCGGAGGCAATCGTTGCCCAAAGATTTCGGAGCTCTTGTCTCGGATAATCAAAGTATTACCCACCGTATGTGCCTTCTTCCATGAAACCGAATATCTCGGAAAGCTCGTGGAAAGTGACGGTGTAGGTGGCGTCCATAAGACTGAACTTCAAGACTCCAAACCCGGAATTTGCATCTTCCGTGTCGTAGAACTTAGCTCGAAGGGTGGCTAGGAACTTGGTAGAGAGTGTCTTGAAAGCTTCATACTTCATGCTCATGAACTTCCTTAGCCCCATATTCTCAAAAAGAGCCCACACCTCATCACTTATTCCCATCTTATCCATCATCTCCTCATCAACGAATTTGCCTTGCTCGAACTTCATTTGATAAAATTTTTGGAAGTTATCTTGCTCGCTTGGCTTTTTCCGTTGCACCTCCGGGATTTTCCCACTTGAGTTCTCACTCTCAACCTCTTCTTCGACTTCTTCAACACTCTTGCCCTTTTCCTTGGCCGTTTTCTTGGCCTTGGAGCTCGTATCCGCGGTTTTGCCCTTTGCCTTGGTACTACCTTTGGCAATTCCTTTCCGCTTTTCTGCAGTGGTAGCTTTGGCAATTCCTTTTCCTTTTCCAACTGTCGAAGCCTTAGTTCGTGCCCGTGTCGATAAAGCGCCTTTGTCGGTCATTGTACCTACAAATATCATTGAGACAATTTGTGAGAATAGGTATAATTTCTTACCAAAAAACCAAAGGTACTCCAAAAGATGATCTAAGAGCAATGAACCAAGGTGACAATTCACACTTAACGAACAAATTATCCCAATTCACAATCCCTAATTCTCAAAATTCCATTTTCTTAAATTTTCATCAAGCCATCAACAATTTGCACATAAATCATCAAGTTCAAGCATAGAGAAACCATCTCCAAGGTATTTGTACAAGTGAAAAGCAATATCAAACCATATTCAAGAAATATTTTCTCAAGAACAAAACTATTGTTTTTCTAAAATTTAATTGATGAATACCTTGGGGGATTGGGATTAAATGCTTGGAATGATGATAAATCCAAAAACAGCAGTGAATATCGAGACTGTGGGGCTTGAAATCACGAAATTTGGTTGAGAAAAGAGGGAGATGTAAAAAAAATTGCTATTGAAATCGTGAAACTAGGTTGCAAAAGAAGAGGGGTTTCGTGAGGAAGAAGAAGAGAAAGAAGACTTACCTGGGTCGGGTCGGATCTTACCTGGGCAGGAACCGGGTTGGTCAACGATTTTTCAAAAATCTGGTCAATACCGACGTCACTCATCGGTATTGGACCTCGGTATTGCCAAAATTTTGAAAATTTCTCGTACAACAGATCGGTGCTAAGGAAGTTTCCTTCTGTTTCCATACCGACATGTTGTACCGATTTGTGAGGTCGGTATTGGTCCCTCATTTGGCATGGTCTATACCGGTGTCACTGATCGGTATTGGGCATCGGTATGACCATACAGAGGTCACTCCTTGGTGCAACAAATCAGTGCTAAGGAGATTTTCCTTCTGTTTCCATACCGACGTGTTGTATCGATTTGTGACATCGGTATTGGTTCCTCGGCACGGTTGATACCGATGTCTGTGATCGGTATTGAGCATCGGTACTGAATACCGATGTCATTCCTCGGTGCTTGACATCGGTATTGCCAAATGACATCGGTATTCACTCGTCGGTATTGCTCCTTGACCTTGGAACCCCTATGCATACTTAACAAAAACATCAAAAAGATCTAGCAAAGATAGAAAAAGAGATAAAAAGAAATATATACAATGATAAGCTTGGGGTGTCTCCCAAGAGCACTTTGTTTAACGTCACTAAGTTCGACGTTTGTTACCGTTCTAAAACTAGAGGGGAATCATCAAGAGGAATCGAGCCGCCCTCTTCAATGTTTTCCTTAGCATGGTATGGTTTGAGTCTTTGGCCGTTTGCAATGAATTCTTGGCCACTTTTGTTCACAAGTACCACGGCCCAATATGGCCTCACTTTCTTGATCTCAAATGGTCCGGACCATCTTGACTTGAGCTTCGCGGGAAAAAGCTTCAACCGGGAGTTAAACAATAGCACTAAGTCTCCAACGTTGAAGTCCTTTGGCAAGATCTTCTTGTCATGGAACGCTTTGGTCCGTTCCTTGTAGATCCTCGAGCTCTCATAGGCCTCTAGCCTAATCTCGTCTAACTCTTGGAGTTGAATCAACCGCCTCTCTTGTTCGGTTTTTAGATTGAAGTTGAGAAGTTTCACCGCCCATAGGGCCTTGTATTCCAACTCAACCGGTAGATGGCATGACTTCCCATAGAGCAAGTTGAATGGTGTAGTCCCTATAGGCGTCTTAAAGGCGGTTCAGTATGCCCATAGAGCATCATCTAACTTGTTGGCCTAATCCTTTCTTGAACTCCCAACCGTCTTCCCTAATATGGTTTTGAATTGCCGGTTGGATACTTCTACTTGAACACTCGTTTAAGGATGGTAAGGTGTTGCTACCTTATGCCTCACACCATGCTTCTTAAGTAGACTTTCAAACACCTTGTTGATGAAATGACTACCTCCATCACTAATGACCACCCTTGGAACTCCGAACCTTGGAAAGATAACGGACTTGAATAGTTTTAGGACAACCCTAGCATCATTGGTCTGGCTTGCAATGGCTTCCACCCATTTAGAGACGTAATCAACCGCCACCAATATGTATTGGTTACCATACGATGACGGGAAAGGTCCCATAAAATCGATGCCCCATACGTCAAACATCTCCACCACAAGGATAGGGTTTTGGGGCATTTCAGCTCTCCTCCCAATACTCCCTTTCGTTTGGCACGTATCACATGTGGAGACAAAGAGGTGCGCATCCTTGAATAATGAAGGCCACCAAAACCCCGATTGAAGAACCTTTGTGGCCGTTTTGTAGGAGGCATGATGACCACCATAGCTTAACCCGTGATAATGGAGTAAGATCCCTTGGACTTCTTCTTCCGCAACACATCTTCTATACAAGCCATCCGAGCATAGTTTATACAAGAAAGGCTCGTCCCAATAGTATCTTGTCACATCATGGAAGAACTTCTTCCTCTTGTACCCGTCCAAAGGCGGTTCCTTCCCACACACTAGATAGTTGACTAGATCCGCAAACCATGGTAGTTTCTCGTCTTGTAACCCATTAGCACTCTCTAGTCCTCGCACGGCTTCAACCTCTTTCTTTAAGACACCGACAACCATGAGACTCTCCTTGGGGAGCTTATCATCAATTGGGACAAGGTCTTCAATCCTCATTCTAGACAAGTGATCCGCGACCCCATTCTATATCCCTTTCTTGTCAACTATCTCTAAGTCAAACTCTTGTAGAAGCAAGATCCAACAGAGTAGCCTTGGCTTTGTGTCTTTCTTTGCATGAATGTAACTTAGGGTCGCGTGATCGGTGTAGACAATCACCTTTGATCCCACAACATAAGACCTAAATTTCTCCATTGCAAAGACCACGGCTAGCAACTCCTTTTCCGTTGTGGCATACCGGGCTTGCGTGTCATCTAAGGTCCTACTTGCATAGTAGATGACATTGGTCTTCTTGTCCTTCCTTTGATCCAAGACCGCTCCAACCGCGTAGTCACTAGCATCACACATGATTTCAAAAGGAATATCCCAATCCGGGGCTTGGACAATGGGAGCACTAACCAATGCTTTCTTAATCTCTAGAAACGCTACCATACACTCCTCATCAAACACGAACTCAACCTCCTTGCAAAGTAGCCTTGTGAGAGG
Organism: Eutrema japonicum; assembly: GCA_030161315.1. Lineage (NCBI taxonomy): Eukaryota > Viridiplantae > Streptophyta > Magnoliopsida > Brassicales > Brassicaceae > Eutrema > Eutrema japonicum. The sequence goes on along the minus strand of BSQW01000012.1, from coordinate 16,325,994 downwards.
CCTTGTGATTTTTGAGAAGTCTTTGATGAACCTTCGGTAGAACCCCGCATGACCCAAGAAAGACCGGAGATCCTTGACCGACTTAGGCGGCTCCAAGCTAACCATCACCTCTATCTTGGCCTTGTCTACCTCAATCCCTTTCTCAGAGATCTTATGCTCAAGCACGATGCCTTCACGTACCATGAAATGGCACTTCTCCCAATTGAGCACCAAGTTTGCTTATTCGCATCGTTGCAAGACCCTAAAAGATTAGACAAGCAAACACCAAACGAAGAGCCATACACGGAGAAGTCGTCCATAAAGACTTCTACCATGTCTTCAATAAGATCAGAGAAAATGGACATCATGCAACGTTGGAATGTCGCGGGTGCATTACACAACCCAAATGGCATCCTTTGATATGCGAATGTGCCATTAGGGCAGGTGACAATCGTTTTCTCTTGGTCGTTCGGGTATATGGGAATTTGAAAGAAACCCGAATAACCGTCTAGAAAGCAATAAAATTAATGATTAGCTAGACGTTCAAGTATTTGATCTATGAAAGGTAGCGGAAAGTGATCCTTACGAGTAGATGAATTTAGCTTTCTATAGTTAATGCACATCCTATGCCCGGTTATTGTCCTAGTAGGAATCATTTCATTCTTTTCATTTTTAACAACCGTTATCCCGCCTTTCTTAGGCACACAATGAACCGGTGAGACCCAAGTACTATCTGATATTGGGTAGATAATGCCCGCATCTAAGAGCTTAAGAATCTCTCTCTTTACAGCATCTTTCAAATTAGGATTCAACCTTCTTTGATGTTCAATAGAGGTCCTTGAATCATCCTCTAGATGGATTCTATGAGTGCATAAAGTAAAGAAAATACCCTTGATATCGTCCAAAGAGTAACCAATAGCCTTCCTATGCTTCCTAAGTTCAACTAAAAGGGAGGATAGTTCATTCTCATTCAAACTATCATTTACAATAACTGGGTATGACTCGTTCGGACCTAGGAAAGCGTACCTTAGTCCCATGGGAAGTTGTTTTAGGTCCACCTTTGGGGCTTTGAGTTCGCTCCAATCGTCCTGCTCAAGACTAGACTTACCCTTGCTAGTCTCTTCAACGGCTAGAACAAACTCGTCTTGAACCGTACCAACTCTTAAACCATCTTGAACCTCGGTACCACGAACACTCAACTCAATAAATGGCGTACCCCTTTCAACTGGCTTGTGCGAATCCATGAGTAGCTCATACCCTTGACTCTCTTTACTCAAGAACCCATGATCACTATGCTCCTTAGTCAAGACCACTTCTAAACCGTCTTCTACTCTCATTTCAACAAGCAATTCGTCGGCTAGTTCATCCATGGTCTCTATGTAGAAACATTGGCCATCTATGGTGGGTTTCTTCATCACCTTGTTGATATCAAACTCAAGGACTTCTCCTTTACCCAAGTGTAGGTCTATTTTGCCTTTCCTCACATCAATTATCGCCTCCGCGGTTGCTAGGAATGGCCTACCAAAGATAAGAGGGTCTTTCGGTTCCTCAACCATTTCAAGTACCACAAAATCCGTGGGGACAATGAAATCCTTCACCACGATAGGAACCCTCACGCTCATATCCCCCAATATTAGGGAGATGTTGCATGCCTTGTATCGTGTGAAGCCTAGTCTTTTGGCTACCGAAAACGGCATGAGGCTTACACTCGCTCCAAGATCACACAAACAATGGTTGAAAGCTAAAGGACCAAGTGCACAAAGTAGGGTGAATGATCCCGGATCTCTAAGCTTATTGGGCACCATCTTCTTTTTTATGATGGCGCTACACTGGTGAGTTAGGATGACCATAGACTCCATTTCCTGAGCTCTCTCATTCACGGCATCTTTCAAAAATTTGGCATATTGAGGGACAAGGAGAAAGGCATCTACTAGAGGCATTGTGAGTTCTACCTTCTGCATTTCCCTATCAAATGGCTTTGTACTTGTCCGTAAGTTGCTTCTTGAACCGCCCGGGAAAAGGTAGCTTAGGAACGTATGGCTTAGGGACAAACACATTGTTCTTTGGCCTCTCTTGAGCAACAACAACCCTAGGCTTGAACTTCTCAACTTATTCAACCTTGTCTTGCTCTCTTACTACCTCATCTACAACCAAATCGTCATCTTCTTGTAGTTTCACCCCCCCCCCCCCCCCCACTTTGCATCTCAATGTCCTCATTGAGAGTAGAAGGAGCTTCTCTTGGAGGCAAGACCGTACCACTCCTTAAGGTGATGGCGTTTACATACTCTTTCAGATTAGGTTCTGATTTGCCCGGGAGTTTACCTTGTGATCGTCAAGAAGAAGCAACACCTTTGGTCTCCATGTGTTTGACCTTGGAGTTCAAAACCTCAATCTTTGTGTTAAGGTCGTTTTAAGAGCAATCTAACCGTGTATTGATATCCGCTTGTCCCTTGAGTAATTGTTGGAACATGGAGCTCAAGTCAAGCTCTTGCGGTTTAGACGTAGTTGCTTGACCTTGAGGCACAAACCCTTGTTGTTGGCCTTGAAAACCGGGTGGGGATTTAGTTTGGAATCCACTTTGGTTCCCTTGGAATTGGTTCTTTGGGACAAAACCTTGTTGGTTGGTATTAGAAGCTTGGTCTTGAGGTTGGAATTGTTTTTGTGGGACTCCTTGAGCTTGATTAGGTTGCGGAGGGTAGACTTGGTCCTGTGGATTCTCCACATTTGTGTTTGGTAAGAGAAGTTAGGGTGGTTCCTATAGTTTTGGTTGAACCCTTGTCTTTGGTAGTTCCCTTGGTTTAGGTAGTTCCCTTGGTTCCCCACGTAGTTCACCTCCTCTTGGGTGTTCATGTCCACATTCTCCTCTTGATAACAACCTTGGTTCTCATCATAAGCATCCACAAAGTTAACCGTCTTTTGAGAAGACACTAGGAGTTTATCAATCAAATTGGCTTGCTTGTCCAATTTTTCATTAAGCGCTTTCATGTCCTTGGCCCGCTTGTTCTCTCAAAAGTCGCTTGTGGTCCTTGTGGCGCGGTCATAATCATCGCCATAGGTCCCGTCACTTTGGGCCAAGTTCTCCACTAGTTCCATTGCTTCGTCTACATCTTTGGCTAAGAAGTTCCCATTAGAAGCCATGTCTAAGAGCATCCTTATCTTGGGTAGAGAACCGCGATAGAGGGTACTCAAAAGAGAGGCATTGGAGAAGTCATGATTTGGGCATTGAGAGGTGTAGCTTCTAAACCGTTCCCAAGCTTCATTGAAGGATTCATTTCCGCGTTGTGTGAACCCGAGATCTCGTTCCTCAACTCGGCGGTCCTTGAAGGAGAAAAGAACTTTGCAAGGAAAACTCGCTTTCAATCGTCCCAAGACGTGATTGAACCTTGAGGAAGACTCTTTTCCCATTGATGAGCTTTTTCTCCAAGAGAGAATGGGAAAAGTCTTAGCTTGAAACCGTCTTCCGAAACACCGTTCATCTTGGTTAACCCACATATCCTATCAAATTGATTGATATGATCCAATGGATCCTCCATAGATAAGTCGTGGAATTTGTTACTTTGAACCATGTTGATCAATCCCGGCTTCACCTCGAAGTTTTTGTTCTCAACCGGTGGAGCTTGGATCCCTTGACGGTTTTGATGGGCATTGGCGGCATCACCCGCACCTACCACGTTTTAAACCCTTAGGGGATGGTTAGGGTTCTCATTAGCCAACCGGGTGGATGTGGGGCGTTTTGAGCTTGCCAGCCTTGAGAGTTGTGGTTTCCATTACCACCTTGTGTGGGATGGTTTCTATTACCACCTTTTCGATGATGTGGAAGGTTGTCCACAGTGTCATGAATGTCCCCAAGTGGAACATTTTTATAGTGATCCATGTCGTTCTCAACTTCTTGTTGTCTCACACGTGCTTCCCTGGTTCTAACCCCTCGGTATGAGCGATGTATGTCGTCCCTTGGTTCAACTAGATTGTCGTTGCTTAGAAATCGTGTATGCATGAACCTATAGGTTTAGAGATAGAAATGGAAAGTGAAAGACATTAGTAACTTTGGTAGAAAATAAAACTGAAGCTCACTAAGAACCTAAATCCCAATGTTAAAGCAAATCACAATATGGCAACAGCGCCAAATTGATACAAGACTTTTTAGTCTATAGGAGGTATCAATAACTCCAATACGTGTAGTATGAAGGTTATCAATCCATAGAAGGATTTATCCAAATCATTAAGAATGCAAGGAACTCAAGCAAGTTAAGCTAAACAAATGGTTTGTTGTTAAGTATCCAATTCAAGACAAAATGTAATAAACGAGATTGTAAATCAATAAACAAAAGCGGAGCTAGAGATGAGGTTATTGATATAAGGTGATCCAAATCCAATTAGTGGTGTTCATTCGGTCAAAGAGGCTAATTCCCAGGCGTAAGATCTTTAATCTTCACTAATTCTCTTCCAAGCAACTAATCACTATGCTAATCACCTAATTCATTAACAAACTTTCATTTGTGAATCATTGATTAGCAAGCATTAAGAATACAAACAAGATCAACAAAAATACACCCTAGACAACTATTATCATAGGCTAGGAGCATAAATCTCTTGTCTAGTTCATCAAGGCATTTCATGCACACCAAGTGTTTGATGAAATGCCTTATGATCTAGATCCACTCTTTCAAGCTAGATCTAGCATTAGGGACACTAGACAAGAAGGAATATAGGATTATCTAACCCTAAACACCACAAATCAAACCTTGGATCACCTTAATCTACCCTATCTCAAGATCCTAAAAACTACTCACTAATCATCATGTCCAACAAATCCAATAAAAGAAGAGTTAAACCTCATGATCAAGATGATTGGATGATTAGAAAATAGAATATAGATGGATTCAATCAAGAAAACAATACTCAAATTGCATAAATCTAAAGGATCAATCTCTTACAAATCACTCCTAGAGAGGGTTTTTGCTTAAGAAAATACTTAGTCCATCAAGATTAGGTTTTTGGGCATAAATAGTGAATAGTGATGAACCGGGTCGACCCGGGACAAACCGGGTACCGACCCGGTTTAGATTGATAAAAAGTGTTATGGGCGGCCAATACCAAGGTCACTCGTCGGTACCACACCTCGGTATTGAACCTGGGTTTGTGTACCGAGGAGGGGTACCGAGCAATGACATCGGTATTGAGGGGAAATGCTTGATGTTCTTTCGATGAATACCAATGTCACTCCTCGGTGTTGTTTCTCGGTGTTAAGAGATTTTTCCCCCGGATTTCCTCCGAGAGCAATAACGATCAGTTGCACCGAGGAGTGACCTCGGTACAATCCCCTGAAGCAGCGATACTGACGTCACTCCTCGGTATTATCCTAAAAGACTTCAAGAAAATATTGATTTTTATCAATTTAATCCAATCATAAATGAGTGAAAATGGTCCAAAATAGTACATTTTGTACTATTTTATCAAATGTTCCTATAAATTATACTATAAGAATTGTAATTTGGACTTTATTGGACTCTGCTTTCACTCTTTTTTATATTCCTTAACACTCAATAGTTAGTTCGTCGCATGCATGGTGGGTTCTCGCAGATGTAATATTTACGTTGGGCTCTCGCAGATTGAAGGTAAAGTACTCGCATATGTAAGATAGAGTATCCACAGATATACAAAATAAAAACCGCATATTAATAAGATTTTTGTTCTCGCTTATGTATGGTAGTATATTCGCTTAGTTTAGCAGATTTTTATCTATGATTTTATTATTGTTATTACTATCAATTTCGTTAACGTTGAGTGCAAGCAGAATTAATGAATTAAATATTCTAAATATTTTAAACTTGTTAAATAATTATTATTAATTATATATAAAGAATCTCTTTTGAAATTTATAATTAATAATAATTAATTTTATTTTGAAATCACCAATTTCTAATTTCCCCGCCAATAAATCATTGAATGTCGCAGACCCTTTCACATGGATAAGTATGTCGTATTTTTCCTGATGGCTTGATGGTTTGGAAGTAGTAAGAAGAGCTATTTATATGTGATGTCTCTTCCCGGTATACAAAAACAAAGTTGTATGCAAAAACAAAATTATAGTACGCATTTAGAGAGGGAGTATGCCCTAACAAATGCTACAAGTTGTATGCATTTAATACTCTACATGCATTGTTTGCATTTAATGCGTACAACTTGTAGCAGGTGGTAAATGTGAATTAAATGCAAATAATACACGTAGAAAAATAAATGAATACACAATGTATCATGTTCGTAAATGTGAATTAAATGCAAACAATGCATGTACATAATTAAATGCATACACCATATTCTCATCAATAATTTCAAAAGATAATTATTTCCTTTCTTATTTCAATTATCTTTTCTTATTTGTAATGATATTTCATGTAAGAACTTACAAAGCAAAGTTTATTTTCAAAAATGTAAACAATGCATGTAGAGAATTAAATGCAAACAATGCATGGAGGGGAAGAGACATCACATATAAATAGCTCCTCTTACTACTTCCAAACCATCATAATGATTTCTAATGGGTAGAGGCCTTCAAGCACATTTCTTCAAAGTAGAGGCATACACATATAAGTCACTACTCTTCATCCGCTCTCTTTCTGCCTCTACTCTGTCAAAGAAATCAGAGTGTTCCTTCAAGAAGAGATCTTATCCCGCCACATCTTATCCGAAAGATGTATCAGGAAGCGCGGAAATGGTTAGACAAATTTTATCTGCCAGTCGATATGGAGAGTGCCTCAATCGAAGATGATGGTATACGCTCGGCGATGGTGGATTTTAATGTTCTTGATTGTCCTATTTCCTTCGAGCCTCTCAATATTCCTATATTCCAGGTTACGTTTCGAATATTGATGAAGATAGTTTCTCTTTTTTTTGGGTCAAACTTTGCCATAAAATGATACATTTGAACGTGTGGTCATTTACTAGGAGTTAAGACCGAGATTTACTAGGTGACATCGGATTTTCAGTTAAATCTTTCTTTTTTGTTCCCTTCACATTCTTGTTCATCTGATGGTTGTTTGATGTAAAGTCAAGTAGAATTCACTGGTTAGGTTTTTTCGACTGTAGCTTTGATTGTTGATCATTGGTTTTGCATTTCAGTGTGAGAATGGGCATTTGGCTTGCTCCACTTGATGTATTAAACTGAAGTGAAATGGAGTTGAGTAAAGCTAAAGATTTCAAGAATGGTGAAGCTTACTTTACAGTTGAGGTGAAAGCTAAGGTAATGTGTTTTTCTCACACATCAAAGGCCTTTGATAAGAAAATGTCTAAGAAGTTGGCTTACAAAGAAGTCTTGAACTCACTTCCGCTAGAATGGAAAGGCACAGACTTTTATCGATAATCAAGTATACTGGTTTACATACTTGTCATCCCATTCAGCCAGAAAAGAAGTCCACCACTTCTTCAACTCTACAAATAATTGCGTTGGATGTACCCTGACCACACGTTCAATCTCATCTGCTTCAAACTCTGAATAAAAATTTGCTTGCTCAATGGGATGACAACAAGTATGTGGGCCTGTATACTTGATTATCGATAAAATTTTGTGCCTTTCCATTCTATCAGAAGTGAGTTCAAGACTTCTTTGTAAGTATGGAAAGGCAAGTATACTGGTCCACATACTTGTCATCCCATTGAGCCAGAATCGTCCACCTCTTTGAGCCAGTGTTGATTTGTTGCGGCGTATGCTGGATTTGCACCTTCTAAGTAGAAACTTGTACCAGTAGGAAGACAAGTCGGAGAGTCTTGCCATCTTTTGTGCCTATCATCCACCCCCCCCCCTCCTCCCACACAACCGTACAAACGCCATGTCCAATATAGCAATCATCTTAGATTGGAACGCATATAAATTTCGCTTTAGCCTTAGTCTGTACATGTTCATGACGGCGTCAATGTGCTGAAAAAAAAAATTTATAATCTTCTAATCGAGTAGAAAAGAGCAGTCTGAAACAGATCTGCCAATTGTCATGAGAACAACTGGCAATCTAAATAAGCTCCATCCATGGCCATCATTTTTAGCAGATCAACTGCTGACGAGATGAAGAGTGTACTTATACTACCCGTCAACCACCATGTGTCCTCCAGAATGTTTTTGAAAAAATCCTTGACATTATCACAATCTCCAGATGGATATGTTAATTCTATGTGGATGAAAATCAAAAGCCAGTTAGTCTTCAAGATAAAAAACACGATATGAGAGGCTTTCGGAACTTACGACTTATTTATATCCTGAATTCTTCCAAAGCCTTCACTTGCTCTGGTTTAGGCGCTCCAAATACAATATGACATTGGTTTACCTCAGCTCTTTGTACGATTTGTTTGGCGTCGGTTCCCGGTACGTAGTGAGATTTTAATGAATCTCCCAGCTCCTTAAACCGTTCACTCTGCCTCACTTCTTTTGGAGGAGTAACTGGAGAGCCTGCTGCACTCTGTTTCAACCTCTTCCCCTCACGATTGTTGTTTTTAATTTCTTACCCCAGTTTTCTTTCTCTCATGGACTAGGCTCGAATATGCTCAATGATACTTTTTTTGGAGGAGTAACTTGAGAGACTGATGCACTATGTTTCAACCTATTCCACTCACGATTGGTGTTTTTTCCACCCCATGTTTCTTTCGGAGATGGACTCGGCTTGAATATACACACCAAATTTTCCGGGTCTGGGTTGATCAATGACTTGTACGGTTTTCATCGTTTTTGTCACCTTCCAGATGTGGTTTTAACTTGTTCAATACAGTGCCAACGATATCGTTGGACTCTTGAACGTATCCCAGCATATTACAATGTTCTTTATCCTCTGATTCATCTTCGTCCTTCAGCCATATACCAGATTGAGATTCATCTCTATCCTTATCTTTTGTTAACTCATGTTCCTCTGCCTTGGTAACATATTTAGAAATATTTTTTTACAGAAGTATTTTCATCAAAGACTTTGAAGTGGTCCTTGAAATACGAACATGTGTGCTCTGATTTATACTCCGTTTTCCCATCACCAGAAAGATTTGTTTGAATATTGACAATTTCTATAGCGCCACCATCGCATCATTCGTTAGAATCAGCAAATGCAGCCTTTTTTCTATCCACATTGCAGCCTTCGTTTCTCTGACCTTGCTTTACGTTTTCACTGTTCTATAAACTCGCTCTCGCAGAGTACAAACTCCTTTTTAATGTTTATGATTGTAAAGGCTACATCTAAAGAGTGCTTTGTTGTGTGGAATGCAATATCTATGTGTCTTTTATCGTAAATTATGAAGTAGTACATATATGTGAAGGTTGTGATAAGGATAACTCGTAGAATCGGGAAATGAAGGTGAAAGTTTTTAAACTACTAAGAATGTAATGTTAATGTGTCTACTATGTGTAGTTTGCCCGAAAATAATTTTACAAAGTCGCATATGTTTCACATCTTTATTACTATTTCGTATTTTTTCTCAAGAATCGTCCATTGCCAAAAGCTTAATGATTTCGTATTTTTTCTCGAGATACATAGCAAGTTGATAAGCTCAAATTAATACCCTAAAAGTAATAAAGTTTTATCGATTGTAATACTTAGGGATATAATCCACAGAGACTCAAAAAAACACACAATATATTTTAAAGGTTGAATTAAGCTAAGTGATTAATGGAATTGAAAGCAAATACGTAAATTAAACAAGTTGTGATTCGATTAGAAAGAAGATAGGCTCAGGGTATTTCTCAGGAAATCAATGAATGCAGATAACTAATAAGTCAGGATTCAGATTTAGCGTGGTTCTTGAACTCAAATCACTAAGCTATAATTAACCAACTGTCGTTGCGAGAATTATCTAAATCTAAACTTCATAATCCCAAATCTCTTTTCAAATTCCTAAGAATAAATCAGCCTTAATACCGAGTTTGATATGTTCACAAATCAATTAAACCAAATCTCTTTGCGAATAATCAATTTGCTCACCCTATGTTCTATCAGATTACTCAATTGCACTGTCGTGCCTAATTGATTAACCTAAGATCTAAGTTCCAGATTCATCAACCTATAATTAGCTTTGAGAACAACATGTGGTGAAGAACTAATTCAGATGGTGAATCCTAACTAATCAATTACCAGCAATCAGAGAAATCCCTATGAGAAAAACCTAAACCTAAGATGGATCTACTCAGACATGGAGAAAGAAACAATCAACATAATTGAATAGATCATTAAATTAAACAATAAGAAAAGAGTAACAAGAGGGTTCGAAATCTTCTCTCGGATGAACAGAGTTTCAGACTTGTCTCCCTCACAAAGCTCTCTCTCAAAACCAAAGTAAAATAAAGCGTAGTCAACAAAAGTGGCTGAAAAACCTAATTAATACTGCTTAACACGTTTCGGGACTAATTGTAAATAAAAAAAGTCTTCTGGGGCAGATTGCAAATTCTTCAATCTTCTTAATTATCGCGACTCGTGTTTCTCTGCGATTGGTATCGATCGATACTAGTGGTATCGATCGATACTCGGGCATCAAATCGGCTGTCTCAGCTACACGAACTTCTGCTTCTGTCCAAAAAGCTCCAGAATGCTCCAATATCTCCAATTATGCTCCAAACGTACCTAAAACTTGAAAAGACTCTAAAAGACTCCAAAATACTAGAAAGACTCTATAAAAAGGACTTATATCATGGCTAAAAAGGGGTAAAAACGATGATATATCACAAGTCAATCAGAGGTCGCAGCCCTTTCACATCCTTTAATCTCGGTCGTTCATCTCGTCTATGATAGATACGAGATGGAGATTACTCAGACATGGAAGTAGAGAAAACACAGAGACATAAAGAAAAAATCATAATCAAATAAATAGAAATCCAAAGGGGTTCAGAAATCTTCTCAAGAGATGTAGAGTCAGAGATTCGTCTCCCCAAAAGTTTACAAGAGAAAAAGCAAAAAGTCCTAATGAATAATGAAAGTGTAATCTAAAAAATGGCTGAAAATAGGTATAAATAGGTATAGAGTCGTCCATGATCGAGATTAGGCAAATTTGGGCAGAAACAGGAAAAGCCCGAAATTTCCTTTTTTTCTTTGTCGGGATCTGGTTTTATCGGCCATATGGCCGATAAAAACACTCGGCATGAGCTTCACATTCGTGTTTCTCCGACTTTTGGATTTGGCATTTTTATCGGCCGATAAAAAAACTCACATGAAACTTGATGTATTTTGGCTTCTGATTCATCATTTTATCGACCCATTCTTATCTGCCAAATGGCCGATAAAAACTTCCACAGGAGCTGATACTCTTTGGCACGAGATTGGGCTTTTTATCGGTCCCCTCTATCGGTCATATGGCCGATAAAAACACTTGGCACGAGCGACGTCTTTAGATCTTCGTCGGGTGATTCTATCGGCCACTTATATCGGCCACTTATATCGGCCAAGTGGCCGATAGAATGGCTTGACAGTCTCTCCTTCATGTTTTCCTTGCCTTTCTAGTCCCAATTCCCTTCTTAGTCTCCAAACTCCGTCGTGAAACGCATTTTGACCTGAAATGACTCTAAAATGAATAAAAGACTCGATAAATACTCGAAAACCTAGCAAAACATGGGTTAGAATGCGTTAAAAACGCAACACATCAATGAATCCCCGATGCCGCATTAGGTATGGTCCAACTACCATGGCTCATTGGGTAAACATATTTCATCACTATGAAGTCTCCATAGGCGTTACCTTATAACTTGGGAACTAGAGGATGTTTGATGAGTTCGTCGTCTTAGAGATCAAAGTGAATATATTTTTGGTAATAGTCTGACATCTTTTTGTGGTTTGTAGGGTTTGATTCTTCAAAATTCAGGTTATATTATTGAGTGAGAGTGTTGACCTATTGATTCGTCTATTTATAAAGGGGCAACGACGTTAAAGAGGGTTTGCGCGCGGTTTTAATTTATTTTAATTATATAATAGTTAAAATTATTCAATTTTTAATAGATTTTTTCACTTTTGTAAAAGTATTCCTATTTCATTCATAACACTTTTTAGATTACCAAATGTTTAATAAATTATATTTTATCAACAATGTAAAAAAAATTATATGTAAATAATTTATTAAAAATCCTATTTCAATTCTTGACTCTCTTTTCCATTACGCTTTACCAAACTGAGTCATTGCAAATTTTATTAGTCTTTTTCCTCTTTCTCTCTCTCTCTAGGCATAACTTCCCCAAAAAACATGATAAAACTAAAAAAAAAAGACATTTATCTTGAGATAAGAGCAAATAGGTACACAATCAAATTAGTTAGAGAGGTTATTATCTGTTTTGACGTCTGCTGGCACGTAAGAACATGTTAAAATGGTAGTTGTTAACGTTGAGTCACTTACATATAATTTATTTTCTGATTTCATTTTCTTGACCTTCTCTTTTGAACATATTAATATTTTCTTTACCTTCTTGCCAAATTCACTGCAAATAAAATCAAACATTCTTAGTACAAAAATTACCAAGATTTAACCAAGAAGAAAGAATAAACGTACATCCATGGATCATCCCCAACAAGCATCATATCTCTTTCATCGTCTCTGAAAACTATTTCCAATTGATTGCGTGCGTGCAACTCATCTTTAAGATCAAAAAGTTTCTCTAGTTCGTCGATCAACTGATTGTATCCATCAAGAAGATTTTAATCCACAGCTCTTCCTATGGCTACACCTTGCATCTGAACCTGTTCAATAACCATATCAAGAACATGTAAACTAATCAGAGCCGTTTCAATCCTTTTCAAAACTTATGCAAGTTTCTTATTAAAATACACTTAGGCCCATTTCATAAAAATTATGGATCCTAGTATATATAAAAAATCTAATATTTTCTTATAATAAATATACCTTTTCAATTAGGCCCATTTTCTCTAATGTTCTAGTTGCATAATAAAAACAGTTTTGGAACTAATTATTATGTAAATAACAAGAAGATGATGATTTTTCCCATACCTTGGTAAGACTTCTATTAGAATTGATTTGCTTGGTTTGGATGTTATTTGGTGATGTCAAAATTTGGGTTTGGTCAAGCTTTTTCTCTTAAGATATTTTGGAAATTTCAGAATTTTGGTATGAGTCAATTGATGCCACTTTTGGAATCGCCATACCAACTCCAAACAATCTGTAACTAATGGTTGCATTAGTGTTTATCTTTTCTTTCATTGATAGAACCATTTGGTCATTGTAGTTTGGTTTGGACATGGTTGGGACTGAGTAACTCGTTAGACAACCATATGGAATCTTTGAATCAGCGGTTGCATTGCGATAACTTAGATGAGGAACATTGATCGGAGCGTTCATGCTTGATTTTCCAACTTCTTGGTCTTGAGTAAATGTAGGAGTCCACAAATTGGAACCTATAAATAGAAATAAAATGTGAACGATTTCACAAAGAAGCTTTAACTTACTAAACAATGTTGCCTTACCGATTTCATCAACTTGGCGTAACCGTTTATTCTTTAGCAAAGATGAATGGGGAACGCTTGATGAAGGTTGTAACTTTTCAATTTCCCATGGTGAAACCTTATCAGGTTTTGGAATTGATGAAGCCTCATCCCATTGCACCTACAAAACAGAGTTAATGAATGTTATTTATTAGTCTTTTGGGAATATATTTGAAAATAATGTAATAAAAAGTGAAGCTAGGAGAATCTTACTATTAGGCATTGCCATTCCGAATCTTTCCAATGAGGGGAGAAATCTTTGACTCGTATAATTATCCCAGAGTATCTTTTGCAGTGAAACCAAAATTTTTCTTAGTATACATATTTTGGAAACAAAAAACAAGAAATATGTATTCAAGTTTTACCTTATCTCAGTAAAATTGTTACCCTCAAACTGCATCGTAAATCTCGAACCTACATTAAAATTATTGTTCATTGCATCTACAAATTTGTCGAAACTGACGATGAATTGGCTTGACCTATTATCATCATATCAAGACCCAAAATATAACCATAAATGTTGAAAAAACTAATCCCATGATGTTTCAAGTAGAGTAACGAAAGGTATTTCATTACCTTGGCTTATAAAACACAACAAACATGCATTTGGTATTGATAGCTTTCGATGTAGAAGCCATTATTCCATGGCACATACTATGTGTAGAAATTACTGATGAAGGTATGTTGCCTCGTTGATGAGCTCCTCTTCTGATTCCAACTCCTGACTCCCCATTCTCTCCTCTTGAACAATAAAATAGTTAAAATTCAAAATTCAAGAAACAAAAGAGATATAAAACAGTGAAACATATATACCTAAGAAAGATAAAAGAGTCTCCAACGACCAATTTTTTTGATGTCACTAATGGACTCCAACCAGTTGTAAGAAGATATCTTCACGGTGTACCTACTTAATTGTTTACAGAAAAATGAATAGATAATTTATCACTAATCAAAAAGTTTGATATGAAGAATATCCATTACCTCTAAAGCTATGTTTAAATTTCCATTCATAACCAAGGAGTTCTTTAGAAACTATTTCTTGAGTTGGTGTCGAATGAGATATATCCTAAAAAAATAATTTCAATACAAAAAAAAACATATGGAAGGTTATGATTTAGGTGTTTTACCACGTAGTCAATTAACTAAAGTGTACACTACAGTAATCGTAACGGTTGTCAATGCAGCACTTTATGATCGAATCCACAGAGACCAAGGTTTCACTACAATTCTCACAATTATGAAACTAAGCTAAGACAAGAATATGGTTGGTTTTGGAAAAGTCACGAAAGCAATTATATCAATGTAAATTCAATAAAGGAAAAACGTTAGGTCAATTGTTTATTCTCGGGAATCTAGAGATCATAAATCAGACAACTATTTAGGGGGCAACTAACACAAGTTTCAAACTCAAACATAAAAGTCTAACCAATCCACTTTCGTGGCATTGATTACTAAACCTAGCAATCTAAAATCCTAACTTCCGTGGGCATATAATTCTAGATCAACATTAATGAGCAGGTTCAATATGTTCACGAATCGCCTTGAAGTCAACTTCCGCAGGCTAAGGACAATTCGCTTGATTACAAAAGATAAATCCTTATCTATGTCTGATTCAATGGTTCATGGATCCCTTTGAAACCCCAAACCTAACTATGAGACTACTCGAACATGACAATGGAGAACAAGCAAGAAGATAGAGAGAAACTCATAATAATAATGAAAGAGATGAAAGGGTTTATAATTTTTCTCAATAGTTGCACAAATTCAAATTCTTCTTCTTGCTTACAAACTCAATGACTAAAAACTGAGTATAATATAGAGCCTTCAAAGGAGATATAGCTAAAAAGTGGCTGAAAACAAAGTATATATAGGGTTCTGGGTGAATTAGGTCAGAATAGGCAGTTTCCAGTGGAAAACAGGAAAGTCATAAATTTCATTTTCCTTCTCGCAGGCTTGCATCGATCGATGCACATGTAGCATCGATCGATTTTGGTTCTTCTATGCATGCTCCATCGATCGATGCACTCCTTGCATCGATCGATTCTGGCTCTTCGGAGGTTGTTGCATCGATCGATGCCAATTGTGCATCGACCGATTTGGTTCTTCTCGGCATGCTCCATCGATCGATGCACCCATTGTATCGATCGATGCCAATTGTGCATCGACCGATTTTGGTTCTTCTGGGCATGCTCCATTGATCGATGCACTCCTTGCATCGATCGATTTTGATTCTTCTGATGATGTTGCATCAATCGATGCCAACTGTGCATCGATCAATTCGGGCTCTTCGGGGCATGCTCCATCGATCGATACACTCCTTGTATCGATCGATTCTGCTCTTTTTGTACCTTTCCATGCGTTTTTGCCCACGTAACTCTAATTTCTTCCGTAAACACCTTTTTACCTGAGATAACTGAATAAAAGACTAAAAGACTCTAAAAACGGACTTTGACTCGATAAAATACTCAAAAAAACACCAAAACATGTGTTAGAAAACGATAAAAACCAAGCATATCAATTCCCCCAGACTTAGTCTTTTGCTTGTCCTCAAGCAAACAGAAAACTATGCAAAAAGAAAAGGTTTGAAAAACAAAGGAGACTCACATTTCCCTTAGAACTTTGCAAGGACCGTTACCTTAGTAATCCACATATTGCCAAACTAGCTCTAGATCGAACCACCACGTACTTCTCTGCAAGCATCGCAGCCTCCCAAATTAAACTCATTATTTCGCGGAATAATCAAAAGCCGTCATCGCTGCGTCTCATCAAAGATCATGGTGCCAAGAACCTTCTAAAATCTTTCCCTTTTGATATCGTGACAAGAAAACAACACAACTTTTGGTACTTTTTCTCTCCCCCAGACTTATTCTTTTCTCATTTTCTTTCTGTAGGGTTAATGGCGGATGGAACGCGGGTATTGATGGTTTTTGCCACCGAATCCCCGTATCATTTTAGTGCCACCCTTTTATTCTAAGGTGTAGGCGAATAATGGTATCTCTGGAAATTTTCCTAACCTCGCTTCCAACCTTAGTGTGATCATCTCTTTCGAGGTAAAATAATGGGATCGATGGAAATTTTCCTAGCCCTTTACCCGAAAGAAAATCATTTCATCTTTTCTGCTTTTTTATCTTAAATAAGGGAGAGGAGTACTATATTTTTACACCGGTTATCTTGTCAGATACGAATGAGGAGTCAAGCTCTGAAGGTGCCAATCGGGATGATGAGGTAAAAGGAAGAGCTCAGAAACTAGCTCAAGCTTTTGAATTTTCTCGGAAACATGGATGCCTCTGTTTGACTGGTCAGCCTTTAGATTTTTCATTAGTCTGATCAAAAACTAGCCCTACGACAATGGTCACTTAGATGCAAAATTAGTTAAAAATTCAAAGGTCGTGATCATAATCTCCAACACGTTTTTGCTCAATAAAACAAAATGACTCAAGGAAAACATAAAAATGAATAAAAAGGAGAAACAAAAGAAAGAAATAGCATTAGTAACGATAGAGACCCTCCCCCAGACTTACTTCACACCGTCTCGGTGTGAAAATGAATCAAGAAAAAGGCCAAACAGACTCAAAAAAATATAAAATGAAAGAAAAGAAAACGTATCGGTGGGTTGCCTCCCACCAAGCGCTTGTTTATAGTCGTTAGCTTGACTGGATAGCATCTTCATCGTGAAATGGGTCACCAAGGGGAAAGCTTTCGTCCCCATCGATCTCTACGTCAGCGAGGTATGGTTTTAGGCACTAACCAGTAACCACAAACTCGACTCCTATAGTGCTCAGCAACACCACAGCTCAGTACGGTCTCACTTCCTTGATTGTCAATGGTCCGGACCATCTCGATCGCCTAGCTTCTTTGGCATCTTGTTTTGGAGGACAGCACTGCAATCTTTAGAGATCATCATCACATTATCTTCGGTAGACACCTTACTTGTTACTAAGCTCTTCATGTATTTCTTCAATGAAGGTATCATTTGGATTGCATCATCAAGGGGAAGCTTCACCACAAGATCATTTATCATTTCCTTACACTTGGCCTCTTCTAGGTCTTTACGCGACTTCTTTGAACGAGTAGGGTAAGGGATCCTTCGGGGTGTAGACGCGTGTAGGTGGTAGCAACTGTGGCTCATCTACAGTGCTTGTACTCGCGAAGGCTTTCTCTTTCTCGGTTGTCCCCTTGTCAACATCTCCTAGATTAATGGCGACTTTAGCATCTTCACTTTTTTGTGAGGTTGGTTCCAACTCCTTCCCGCTTCTGAGTGTAATGGCATTGACGAACTCATTCCTTGGATTTTGCTCTACCTTCCCGAGAAAAGTTCCCTGGGGTCTCTTGATCGCTTCGGTAGTTTGAGCAACCTGAATATCCAGCTTCATCACATGAGTGCACACAGCTTCATATTTGCTGTCGAGATCGTTGAACATGTTATCAACCTTGACGTTGATCTCCTTTGCAGATTGCTGTTGATTGAGCAGGAGTTGTTGCATTAGAACCTTATACTCATCCTGAGATTCATTCGTGGCGCTTGCAGGAGCTTGGAACAGGGCAGGTTTTGTCGTCTAGAGAGAGTTGAATGGTTGTTTCTGCTGGAACCCACTTTGGAACCTGTTCTGGCCTTGAAAACCTTGAGAGAATCCTGAGACGCCTGCGTTTTGCACAAATGTTTTCCTTGGGGGTATTGAACTTGCTGGGGGTAGACTTGATCCTGGGGGTTCTTGACATTGGTGCTTCTCCATTGCTCGCAGCATTAAGAGCGTTCTTGTAGTCCCAATCAACTCCATCTTAGAAGATGCTTAGTATTTGTTCATCCGAGTACCCATGGTGAGGGCACTCTCTGCGGTATTCTCTGAACCACTCCCATGCTTCGCAAATAGATTCTCCTGCGTGCTGCGAAAAGGTGGTTATTTTATTTCGCAGCGAAGCCGTCTTAGACTTGGTGTAGAAGTGATCCAAGAAAGTAGCTATGCATTCTTCCCATGTAGTCAACGACCCAGGTGGAAGTGACTTGACCCATCTTAGCGCCTTGTCTGCCAAAGAGAAATTGAATAGTTTGCACTTGAGATAATCGGGTGGTACCCCATTCGACTTGGTGGTGCTGCAAATTTCTTCAAAATTTTCGAATGGTCCTTAGGATGCTCTGCAGGTAAGCCATGGAACATGTGCTGCTTCACCAATGCGATCATCTGAGGTTTGATCTCATAATCTTGCCTCGTAATGTCCGGTGGGCGGATAGCAGCTCTGTCCTGGTAGAATGCATGAGGCGTGTCCAAATCCCCAATACCAGGTTGTTGTTGCTGTTGTAGCTGCTGCAACTGATGCACTTGTTGTTGTAGCCTCTGCAGTTCGGCAGTAGCAGGGTTTTGTTGGTCGTCGTTCTGATCGTTCATGATGACAGGAATTGTCCTCGCCCTACGATGCATTCGTTCTAACCTTGCTAGCTCTTCTGGTAACTCTATTCAGCTTTTTCGTCAGTCACCTGAAACACACAAGTGATCAAGGTAAAATGTGTTAGTAAATCTTAGACTAAATTTCAAATTTAGAATTAAAGGTAACGCTATTGATCCCCGGCAATGGCGCCAAATTGATTTAGGTGTTTTACCACGTAGTCAATTAGCTAAAGTGTACACTACTGCAATCGTAACGGTTGTCAATGCAGTACTTTAGGGTAGAATCCACAGAGACCAAGGTTACACTACAATTTTCACAATTATGAAACTAAGCTAAGACAAGAATATGGTTGGTTTTGGAAAAGTAACGAAAGCAATTATATCGATGTAAATTCAATAAAGGAAAAACGTTAGGTCAAGGGTTTATTCTCAAGAATCCAGAGATCACGAATCAGACAACTATTCAGAGGGCAACTAACACAAGTTTCAAACTCAAACATAAAAGTCTAACCAATCCACTTTCATGGCATTGATTACTAAACCTAGCAATCTAAAATCATAACTTCTGTTGGCATAGAATTCTAGATCAGCATTAATGAGCAGGTTCAATATGTTTACGAATCGCCTTAACATCAACTTTCGCAGGATAAGGACAATTTGCTCGCTTAAGTTCTTTCTAGCAACCTACGACACTTCCGTGTGATAGATTAAGCCCTAGTTCATAGACTAACCGGTTAACTTAAGCCTAAGCAATAAACACAACAATAAGCGAAAACCACAAAAGATAAATCCCTATCTATGTCTAATTCAATGGTTCATGGATCCCCTTGAAACCCTAAACCTAACTTTTAGACTACTCGGACATGACAATGGAGAACCAGCAAAAAGATAGAGAGAAACTCATAATAATAATGAAAGAGATGAAAGGGTTTAGAATTCTTCTCAATAGTTGCAGAGATTCTTCTTCTTGCTTACAAAATCAATGACATAAAACTGAGTAGAATAGAGAGCCGTCAAATGAGAGATAGCCTAAAAAGTGGCTGAAAACAAAGTAAATATAGGGTTATGGGCGAATTAGGTCAGAATAGGTGATATATCATGGTTTTTACCCCTTTTAGGCCATGATATAAGTCCGTTTTATAGAGTCTTTCTACATTTTCGTAGTGTTTTAGAGTCCTTTACAGGTTTTAGCACGTTTGGAGCATAATGGGAGATATTAGCGCTTTCTGGAGCATTCTGAAGCGAAGCTGAAATTCGTGTTGCTGAGTACCCGATTTTACGATCAGTATCGGTCGATACTGCCTAGTATCGATCGATACCCATCGCAGCAGACACGACCCGCGACTTTAATGGAGAGTTGAAGAATTGCAATTTGGTCCAGAAGTCTTTATTATTTACAAGAAGCCCCAAAACGTTATTTAGGTTATTCATAGAAATTTTACAGCCACGTTTTGGGCCACGCCTTATTTTACTTTTAGTTTTGAGAGAGAGCTTTGTGAGGAAGACAAGTCTGAAACTCCCTTCGTCCGAGATAAGATTTCGAACCCTCTTGTTACTCTTTTTGTTTTATTTGATGATTTATTCAAACATGTTTATTGCTTCAATTTCCATGTCTGAGTAGATCCACTTTAGGTTCAGGGTTCTCATAAGTGTTTTCTCTGAATGCTAGATTGATTAGTTGATTAGGATTCACCATCTAAATTAGTTCTTCATCATAGGTTGTATTCAAAGCTACTTTTAGGTTGACGAATCTGGAACTTAGATCTTATGATAATTGAATAGGCACGACAGTGCGATTAATTACCTGATAGAACCTTGGGTGAGCAAAATAACTATTCGAAAAGAGATTTGGTTTAGTTGTTTTGTGAACAAATCAAACTTGATCTAAAAGCTGATTTAGAATTTAGGATTCGCAAAGAGATTTGGAATTTCTAGGATTTAGATTTAGATAATTCTCGCAACGACAATTGGTTAATTATATTTTAGTGATTTGAGTTCAAGAACCGTGCTAAATCTGAATCATGACTAGTTAGTTTATCTGCATTCATTTATCTCCTGAGAAATACCATGGGCCTATATTCTTCCATCAAATTACAACTCGTTTACTGCTTATCGCTTTTTGTTTCATCTAAACGGCTTAGCTTGATTCGATACTATACAATCTATTGTGTGATTTCTCTGAGTCCTTGTGTTCGACCCCTACTTTACTGCAGCAACTGCTTTAGTACTTTTTAGGGTATTAATTTGAGCATATCAAATTTGGCGCCGTTGCCGGGGACTCAATTCGCCATTAGATTTTAGTCTGAGAATTTCGACTAAGTTCGTCGGTATCAATCGATACTACCTAGTATCGGTCGATACTCGTCGTCTTCTTTTGTTGATATCGATCGACACCCCCCGTGTATCGATCGATACTCAAAGTGTTTGTTTGTTACTTACGTGCTTTGCCTAGTGTGTTTCAGGTGTGAATTTGGAACGTGCAAACAGGAAAGCAAAGAAGCCAGCAGAGATGACCAACACGATGATTCTGATTCAGGATGCTGCTGGAGCTTTGAGAGACCAAGAGGGTCAGTTGTGCAATGAGAGAGGACAACATCTGGGTGGAGAGGGGAACATCATTCCACCTGCTCTTGTTGTTGCTAGGAATATCGCTAGGAACGCGAATGCAGGGAATGTTGTAGCTTCTCGCGGTAGAACGATTGGTGAGTACAACAGGCCTGATCAGTTTTATGCCAATCGAACAGCGATTCGTCCTCCACCTTTTCAGAGGAATGACTTTGAGCTAAAACCTGCATACTTCACTCTTGTGGGTCAGCATCTTTTTCATGGTTTTCCTCATGAACACCCTATGGATCACATTGAGAGGTTTGAGGATCTGGTTACAAGCATCAAGAGCAATGGAGTGTCCTATGATTACCTCTTCTGCAAGCTCTTCCCATACTCTCTTGGTGGAGATGCGACCTACTGGCTGAAGCAGTTACCTCCTGGATCACTGACTACTTGGGAAGAAACTAAGACTGCCTTCCTGAACAACTTCTATGATGATGCACGATCTGAGGATCTCAGGAACAATATTTCTCAGTTTTCTCAAGGACTGACTGAGGCACTCAATGCTGCTTGGATTCGTTTCAAGTCATATCAGAGAGATTGCCCGCACCATGGTCTCACTCAGGTTCAGCTTCTGGGTACTTTCTACAGAGGAATCGATTGGAGGTATCAGATGGCTCTAGATGCTGCGAGCAATGGAAATTTCTACACGAGATATCCTGACGATGCCTATGTGCTTATTGAGAACTTGGTTTCTAGCAATAGTACCAAGAATGCAGACATGGAGCGCAAGAAGCAATCTGGTAACCTGGATTGCAGTCAGATTGCTGAGGTGAATGTTAAGTTAGATTTGTTGATGGACAAGCAGCAGAAGGCTGTTCGTTTTGCTAAAAAAGATGGAGTGGAATTTGTTAACCACATTGATGGAGATGGATTTCAAGATCAAATGTATCAATGCCCACCCACATCACCCAGAACTTCTGAGAGTAAGATGGAATCCATGCTTGAACAACTTCTTCAGGGACAGCATAAGATGACACTAAACCTCAATGGGAAGATGGACGCTATGTACACAGATCTGAATGGGAAAATTGAGTCTCTCAGTATTCATCAGAAGATGATGGAAACTCAAATAGCAGAAAATTTCGTGTTGACAGAAAATCTCCATGTATCGATCGATACCAGCCCATACACCTACACGTGATCCAAAATCACGTGTATCGATCGATACTACTTCTGTGTCGGTCGATACTGAGGCGCATGTCGAGAAAGAACCAGAGATTGTCAAGGAGAGGGTGTACAAACCTAAATTACCTTATCCAATGCCTCCTAAGATGACAAAGAAGGAATGGGAGGACGCCAGATGCAAAGCTATGTTGGATAAGTTAGTTGTAGAGCTTCCTTTTGTTGATGATATATCTGATGATGAGAATTCAAACACCACTCCTATGTCGACCGATACTCTCTTGTATCGATCGACACTCGTCCACGAATCTGTCAAGGACGTCTCGAATGAGCAAGCATCGATCGACACCATCCCTGTATCGATCGATACTCACCCATATACTGCAAAGGAGCTGCGTATGAGTGTTGACAGACTTCACAAGCCCAAAAAGCTGAATCCTATTCTCCAACACCTCCAAGCCCCCATCACTCCAAAGCAGCTGAGTGGCTTTGAGAAGATGGTACGAAGGATACCCCACTCGTTCACTTTTGAAGAAGCTCTAGAGGGCTGGCCTCTGCTAAGTCACTTCAAAGATTGCAGAGAAACCCTGGAAGAGATCGAAGTACTCTTCCTCAAAGCCAGAAGCAAGTCACTACCGCTGAGGCAGTTGACCAAGAGGGAAGACCCAGGCATATTCTCCGTTCCATGCTCCATCTCTGTAGTTGCATTCAAAGAGTCTCTCGTTGACTCAGGGGCTAGCGTCAATGTCGTGTCAAGGGCAATTGCAGAGAGATTGGGAGCTGATATTCGACCGCCCATGTCATCTATCACATTCGCGAATTGTTCCACCTCACTTCCATATGGTACAATCCCTGATTTGCTGGTTAAAGTAGGAGACTGTCTGGTTCCTGCTGATTTTCATGTTGTGGAGATGAGTGCGCAATCTCGTACGCAGTTTATTCTTGGAAGACCGTTTATGGCTACGGTTGGTGCCACTATGGACACACCCAGCAAGCAAATCTCGTTCTCATACATTGACAAGGAGGTGTACTACAAAGCTATCCCTAGAGGAACTCCCACACGTGTCTCTTGCATCGATGTTGTTCCAGATGAGACGTTGGTAATCGAACTTTTGGAAGAGCCTCGTGACGAACCAACTGTCACAGACGTTCTAGATAGTCCTTCTATCATCGCCAAGAAAGACTTCAAAACGTCTAACAGAAAAAAGAAGGCGAAAAGCAAAGGAGTGAAGGATGCTGCTTCTATGACTTTAATCCCTCAGAAGTATGATGGAGATTCGATTGAATACAAGGTGAAGTGCAAGGGAACCTCGAAACCATTCTCTAAGGCTATAGTTCTTCTTACTTCAGAGCTGAAAGAGAAAGGAAAGGAGTTTGTGGAGGGCATGATGAGCAGAACTCTGAAGCTGGCGAAGTAAAATTGTGGAGCTTGTTTTGGAGTCAGCTCTCAAGTTTCTCCTGACTGATCGACCGTACAGTCAAGCTCGTGACGTAAAAAAAGCGCTTGGTGGGAGGCAACCCAATGGTGAGTCTGTTTTTGAGTCTTTTTCTTTTTATTTTTCGTTTTGTGTTTGTGTCAGGATGAAAAAGGAGCAAAACTCGAAATCGCCTGAGTGTCGATCGATACCCAATTGGTATCGGTCGACACCAATCGCGAATGAGAAGGTTCATCATGTCGACTTAATCCTGGTATCGATCGATACCAGGCCGTGTGTTAGTCGACACTCGATGTTCCAGCACGGTAACTTCTTGTTTCTCTTCGTTATATTCTGTTCTTTTGTTTTCTTTCACCAACTCCGTGCTAGATAACACTGGGGACAGTGCTGTTTAAGTCTGTGGGAGGTAGTCGCTGACTTTGTTTTTGTTTTTCTTAGAGTCAGTCGTTTTTGAGTCATTCGTTGTTTTATTGAGTCAAACCTTTGTCTGAGACTGTGATCTTTTTCTTGAACCTATTGATCTGACCTTGCTTCTAAGTGACCATTGTTACAGAATCAGCTCTAGATCGACTAATGAAAAATCCAAAGACTGACCAGTTAACTAGAAGACACTCATGTTTCCAGCAAAGTTCCTTAAAGCCTGAGCCAAATTTTTGCACTTCATCGATGTGGTTAGTATTCAAAGAGCTTGATTCCTCATTCGTATCTAACAAAGGAACCAATGTGTTTGAAGTTATGATATTTCTCTCCCTGTTATAAGTTAATAAATAAGATGCATTAAAAGATGAAATGATTTTCTTCTAAGTAGAGGGTCAGGAAAATTTCCAACGATCCCATTATTCTACTTGGTGAGGAATGATCACACAAAGGATCGGAAGCGAGGCTAGGATTTTCCTATGATGCCATTATTCGCCTACATCATTTGATACATTGAAAGGGAAGAACCGGAGATTTGGTGGCAAACACCATCAATACTCGCGTCTCATACCTTGATATGTATATGCAGATCTAAAAAAAAAGAAATAAAAGAAGGGAACATAATAATAAATAAGCCTAAGGGAGAGAAATAATACTAAAAAGTGTGAAAAGGGTGGTTCCTTGTCATGATATTGTATGGGAAAGAATCTAGAAGGTTCTTGGTATTAATCGCAGTGACAAAACTAGAGAAGATGGCTTAATTGAACGATGCTGTGAGATAATGTGTGTAGTCTGGGAAGCTGCGAATGTCTAAGGAGAAGTACATGGTGGTTAGATCAAAAAGCTGGTTAGGTAATATGTGGAGCACTAAGGAAATTGGTCATTGTAACGTTTCAAGAACAGGTCAGTCTCTATGTTTTCAAACCTCTTTCTCTGGTTTAGTTTTCTGTTTTGCTTGAGGGCAAGCAAAGGCTAAGTCTGGGGGAGTTGATATATCATGGTTTTTACCCCTTTTAGGACATGATATAAGTCCGTTTTATAGAGTATTTCTACTATTTTGTAGTGTTTTAGAGTCCTTTATAGGTTTTAGCACGTTTGGAGTATAATTGGAGATATTGGAGCTTTCTGGAGCATTCTGGAGCATTCTGGAGCATTCTGGAGCATTCTGGAGCGAAGCTGAAGTTCGTGTTGCTGAGTACCCGATTTTACGATCAGTATCGATCGATACTGCCTAGTATCGATCGATACCCATCGCAGCAGACACGACCCGCGACTTTAATGAAGAGTTGAAGAATTGCAATTTGGTCCGGAAGTCTTTATTATTTACAAGAAGTCCCAAAACGTGATTTAGGTTATTCATAGGGATTTTACAGCCACTTTTTGGGCCACGCCTCATTTTACTTTTAGTTTTGAGAGAGAGCTTTGTGAGGAAGACAAGTCTGAAACTCCCTTCGTCCGAGAGAAGATTTCGAACCATCTTGTTACTCTTTCTGTTTTATTTGATGATTTATTCAAACATGTTTATTGCTTCAATTTCCATGTCTGAGTATATCCACTTTAGGTTCAGGGTTCTCATAAGGGTTTTCTCTGAATGCTAGATTGATTAGTTGATTAGGATTCACCATCTAAATTAGTTCTTCACCATAGGTTGTGTTCAAAGCTAATTTTAGGTTGACGAATCTGGAACTTAGATCTTAGGATAATTGATTAGGCACGACAGTGCGATTAATTACCTGATAGAACCTTGGGTGAGCAAAATAACTATTCGCAAAGAGATTTGGTTTAGTTGTTTTGTGAACAAATCAAACTTGATCTAAAAGCTGATTTAGACTTTAGGATTCGCAAAGAGATTTGGAATACCTAGGATTTAGATTTAGATAATTCTCGCAACGACAGTTGGTTAATTATATTTTATTGATTTGAGTTCAAGAACCGTGCTAAATCTGAATTATGACTAGTTAGTTTATCTGCATTCATTGATCTCCTGAGAAATACCCTGGGCCTATATTCTCCCATCAAATTACAACTCGTTTACTGCTTATCGCTTTTTGTTTCATATGAACTGCTTAGCTTGATTCGATACTATACAATCTATTGTGTGATTTCTCTGAGTCCTTGTATTCGACCCCTACTTTACTGCAGCAACTGCTTTAGTACTTTTTAGGGTATTAATTTGAGCATATCAATAGGCTGTTTCCGGGGCAAAACAGGAAAGTCATAAATTTTCTTTTCCTTCGTGCAGGCTTGCATCGATCGATGCACATGTAGCATCGATCGATTTTGGTAATTTTGTGCATGCTCCATCGATCGATGCACTCCTTGCATCGATCGATTCTGGCTCTTCGGAGGGTGTTGCATCGATCGATGCCAATTGTGCATGTACCGATTTTGGTTCTTCTTCGCATGCTCCATCGATCGATGCACTCCTTGTATCGATCGACGCCAATTGTGCATCGATCGAATCTGGCTCTTCAGGGCATGCTCCATATATGGATGCACTCCTTGCATCGATCGATTCTGCTCTTTTTGTATCGTTCCATGCGTTTTTGCCCACGTAACTCCAACTTCTTCCGTACAAACCTTTTTACCTGAGATAACTGAATAAAAGACTAAAAACTCTTAAAACAGACTTTGACTCGATAAAATACTCAAAAGAAACACTAAAACATGTGTTAGAAAACGATAAAAACCAAGCATATCATGTTACAATTCGAGGAAAACAATTCGAGAAAAATTCGAAAAAATCGTATTAGTTCATTCAGTTGAGAAACTAAGTGCAAATACCAGTGAAGAAAGACACTCAATAGCATGTTTTCTAAGAACCGACATTCTTCCATGTGTGCTGGTGTCAGATGCACTTAAAACTTTCGCGAAAGAGTAAAATTTTGGACTTTCCTGATGGCAATCAGGAATAGGAATTCCAAGTTCCTAAAGAATTACAAATCCAGAAAATCATTTAAGAGGAATTATAAGAAATTATAATTAAAATATTAAATTTTGCCACTCACAATATCTGGCAGCAAAGTAACTTGTGCATAAACCTCATTGGTCTCCTTCTCCGCCTAAAATCAAAAATAAAATAAGTAACAAGTTACTTCTTTTTATGATGAAAAAAAAAACTTAAAAAGTCAATATTGTTTATCGTCTTAGCAAATGTACCTTAAGCTGAATATCAATAAAATTGCATCGAATCTTTGAATTAATATCAAAAAGTGGCTTCATTTGGGCCAACTCATCATTGGTAGATGCCTCAAGCTGAGATTGTTATCAACTTGCAAGAAATATTTCAAAAAATCGAAAACTAAACGTAAGGCAAAATTTTCTCATTTGTACCGAACAAATCGGGTTACGCATTCATAACTTGATTACTCGCCATCAAATCTTACCCAAACACTGGTCTCAGATTTTGACTTATGAGATGGGATCTTATGCTAGAAAACAACCAAATTATCAATGGTTTTTATTTACATGGTGTTGTAACTCAACAATTAAAGAATTTTGCATAAATGTGCATAATCAGGTTCTTCATTTTTTTCATTCATTTAAAAATATTGTTGATATTTGCCTATAAGTTTTTTTTTGCAGTATGTTAAATCTGACTGTTCTATGGATTTATCGCTATGTTATAGGTACAAATACATGCTTATATTTATTTAAAATGTAAAAATGTGCATATAAACATTGAAAGATAATTTGGTTTAACATTTGAATTCAAACGTTAAACATATAGACATTTTCATCTATGTTTTTAATTAAATTTTGCAAATGATATATTAGAGAAAACGTAATTCAATCCAGACAATCGTTTATTTTTTTTTTCTGAAAAATCCGTAGTCTTTGAAATACACAAAGTTTAGATAACCTAGGAATTTTATGAGTCATATATTGTTAACTTATAAATAAGTACTCAAAAATAAACAAGTTTTGAAAACAATGAATGTCTTTTCATAACATTAAAAAAAAATTACTTTAATTTTAATTCTCTCTTTAATATTTAAAATTATTTTTAATTGGACGTGTTTTTGATTATTATTATTACTAAATTTGGACAACTAAAAGTCTATAGTTCTTTATAAGTAAGCTAAGATATATAAAATTCCAAACAAAAAAAGTTGTATTTCATTAAACGAGTTTATGTATTTTAAAAATTTCCACTTAAAAAGTTTGTTTAACTAATAGATATAAGCAAACAAAAATTGGAATGTTTGAATTTCCAGACCATAAAAAATCATTATACCTTTGTTTAATGAATTGGTCAGAACTTTTACTTTTGTTTATTTATTTTGGTTTGGATCATAAATTTGATATATTGTATGAATTTATAGGCGAAACAATACCGAAGTTCTACATTAATATTTCTCTAGATATTTAGTTTTTGACTAACAATTTTCGCAAGTTACCAAAAAAAAAAAGAGTAAGGGTCAAACATGTATCTCTTAGAAATATCGAAAATTATTCAATACCGATATAATTAGATTTCCAAAAAATAATATGTAATAAAGCTATAAAAAAGTGAACATTTAAGACCCCACCTTAAAATTAGATAGATATGCCTCCAGAAGGACGAGACGGTGATCATGGGAGAAAAAAATGCCAAAAGGCGGAGTCTCTCGGCTCTTTACTCAAAATTAAAATTATTTATCAGAACTATTTCAAATATCTTCTTTCAAAGATCGATCTGGGTTTTGGAAAGGGTTTTGCAGAGTTAATAAAGTTTATGCAATCCCTGGATGTGTGGTGCGATTTCTCTAATCTTTTAGATGAGTTTGGTGTGCTTTGATATAGATTTAGTATTTGTTTTTTTCTTCTTTCTCTTATTCATCTCCATCTAAATATCAGGGCATATTTTTTAGTAATGTACTCATGTTTCAATCCTAAGGAAACACATCAAATGTAAAATAATACGCAATATAAACTATGGGATCAAATCCAAAGAGACTAAGTGCTACACTACAATTATTCGAAAGTAAAATAGACCTAATACATAATATGGTTGTTGTCAGTGGCGGAGCCAGCATGTTACAAGGGGGGTCAGTTGACCCATGTGAAATTCTAAAAAATAATTAGATAAAATACTAAAATCCGTAATAGAAATAGTAAAATATAGAGTATATCCACTACAAGGAAACAACAATTTGGCGACTGCAGAAGGAGTCCCATAATAGTCGCTAAAAGTTGTAATACGACTACATAGCGACTAAAACCTGTAGTCGTTAATCCTTAGTCGCTAAATGAAGTAGTCGTAAATATAGTCGCCAATTGACGACTATTTTACGACTGGATATTGTAGACGTAACATAGTCGTTAAGTAGTCGTAATTGTTGTGACTAATCAGCGACTATTCTATGTCTATTAAACGACTATTTGCCGACTATTATGGTCATCAGACTTTGCGTATTTAAATACGTTGCGACTACTCAGCTACTCTTATGCGACTATTTGGCGACTAATAGGCGACTGTTTAGTGACTATATTTGTTAACAAAACAAGAATATGGTACAATTGAATCACATTTGTTTTGTTTTTCAAATTCTTTGAAACCTGTGTTACAAATAAAAAGATACAAAGTAAAAGAAAGACATTATACAGAAAATACCATTTCATTACCAATATTATTGTTTCAAAAATGAGTTTACAAAAGCCAAAACATAAATAAAAACAATTTCAAGTTCACAAAAAAAGAGATTAGTGACCTAAGGTATGTTCCTTGGATCTGGTAGAGAGGCTGATGGAAGCATTGCGGTTGTTGCTGTTGTTGCTGGTGTTGAATGTGATGCCACGAAGTCTAGAAACCGCGGATCGGTTTGTCTCAGGTAATTTTCCACCAATGAGAAGTGCTCGAGCTTGTCCTTTTGCTCAGCCACATCTCTTTTGTGCTCTGCTTCACGGGCAGCAACCTCAGCATCACGCTGTGCATTGTAAGCAGCCTGCTCTTCGATTTTCTTCTGAGCTTCCTTTAGTTGCTCTTGCAGTGCGACAAACGATGAAGAGTCTCCTGGTTGCTTGCGTTTGCCATTGAGAAGACTCTCCTTCAGGCTTCCAAGCCCATAAAGATTTCCTCTTGAATCCTTCTCGGTTGCCTGTGAAAAGGAACAGAAAAAAACTAGCTGGTGTATGACAAACGATGAAGTATATGAAATATGAAGTATATGAAATATGAAAGAAAGATGAAGTATATGAAATATGAAGTATGAAGTATATGAAATATGAAACGATGAAGACAAACGATGAAGTATGAAATATGAAATATATGAAATATGAAAGAAAGATGAAGTATGAAGTATATGAAATGTTACATCAAGAAAGATTGACGTATACTCATCTGGTGTTAGGTCTCCAGGTCGCGACGCACCGTCAGAAACTTCTGAAGTCTCTGCCCCGAGCTCAGATAACTTCTGTTCCACCTTCTTATCATATGCTTCAACAATTTTCTCCGCCTTCCTATCGACATATGTACCGTCAGCCTTTGTATGTGTCTTTTTGAAAACCTCACCAAGACTTACCGGTCTTCCTAATTCCTCTTCCTGCAATGTTACCAAAAAAATACAAGGATTAGGACTGAATACAATATACAACCAACACTAAACAGAATATGACAAAACAGAAGTATTAAGACAAAAAAAAAAGAAATTGAAAAGTTACTAACCATTTCGGATTGGATTTGTTGATAGGACTTAGGCCCTGATAAGTGGATGTGATAACCTAGACCTTTACGGTCAGACAGACGAGCAGCTGAATAGGTGACACTCTTTTGCTTTGCTTCTTCTGTGTCCCAGTATGCTGTCATCGTTACCCAGAGAGTGTCGCTGATCCAATTAGGTCTCTCTCGACTAGTCCTCGCGGTGCTAACCATGTCTTTCAACCTGCGTTGACAAATCTCCATGAAATAGCCTTGAACCGTCCCTGTTATCAATGGATCCCATGTGTGGGTTTTCTACATTACAAAGAGAATTTGATGTTAGTAAAAACATCACAAGCAAAGCTATATGTGAATGCGAAAGAACAAAAAACTTACCGCGAACTCGAGAAAGTATCTTTCTTGTCTCTCCCGAGGCACAACTGTCCAGCTATAGTAGGGAGCATCAAATTTGTTTGTAAAGACTTTAGTAATTGACCTAACCAGTTTAGATCCTCTGTCACGTGTAAACCTTCAAAATCAAGTAGACATCAATCCTACACATACACACACACAAAACAGAACACACATTGACAAAGCAAAGAAAGAAAGATAAGACAAGTAAAGAAAGAAAACAAACCAGTAGACAACAATCCTAGACAATCAGACAAGAAAAAAAAAAAAAAAAAAAAAAACAAGTAGACATCAATCCTAGACGACAACAATCCTAGACAATCAGAAAATAAAACAAGTACACAACAATCCTAGACAATCAACGTTGCAATCCTAGAAACAGAACACACATTGACACACACACATACACAACTATCTATATTGGATGACACACATACACACAGACAAAACAGAACACACATTGACAATGAGTATCCAACATTGAGAACCTAACATTGAGAATCAGACATTAAGAAATCCGACAATGAGTATCCAACATTTAGAATCTAACATCTTCAAAAGACAGCTAGAAGACATTAAGAAATCCGATTTACCTTGTGATACACTTACCAGGTTGAGTTCGGCATCGGTGTGGGAGAGAGGACGGTGGTGAATCTATCCCGGTCTGGCACCATAAGCAAGGCATTCAGCGCCCTTAGTGTGTCCTCTTTGAGATCCGGCAAACCTGGTGCAGATTCGTCATGGTAGTTGTGCCCTCTAGAAGATTGATGGATGTGTTCTCCAGACGCCGGAGTTTTCTCCAGTGGAGCCGAAGCCGCCGCAGGTAATTCTTCTTCACGGTGTTGAGGCATCGAGTCCGGGAATAGTTCTTGTGGCGGTGGAAAGCTCCGGAAACTTGGTGCTGGCGATGCCAATTGAGCGTTCACGGGGACTTGTTGTGTTGTCGACTGATTCGGAAGTTGGGGCGGCGGCGTAAAGTTGTACTGCGGCGGTAGAGAGGTTGGGGTTCGCGACGAAGAAGGCGACACTCCGACTCTCTGAGAAACATTGGGAGTCAATCTTTTCTTCCCTGCTCGCTTGCTCTTATCTACCGGCATCGTTCTGTGGATTCGAAGGCGAAGATCGAAGAAGAAGAAGAAGATTGGAGGCGATCAGAGTCGCAAAGTTGAGAGCAAAAGGACTTAGGGTTTTCGCGAAGTAATGGTAAAGTTTTTTTTAATCAGAAAAACAGAATACTTATTAAACGTTTTGTGTGTTCATAACCATTGAAATGACTCTAGCATATTGGTAATTCACCAACACCCAACTCCATCAGCCCCGGTTTCGATTCTCCGTGAATACGGAGAAGTTCTTCTTTTTTTTTTTGTACCTTTTCGATCTAGTTATTAATATTTATGTTTGAATAATACCAATTAAAGACTTTAGCATATTGGTAATTCTTCCTCTCTTGATCCATCAACCTACAGTTCGAGTCTCCGTTAAGATGGAAATATTTGTTTTTTGTAATCTTTTCTACTTATTAATATTTAACTGTGATCCACCCACGGTTCGAATCCTACTGAGTACGAAAATGATTTTTTTAAAAATCTTTTCTACTTACTTATTAATACGGAGATGTATTTGTTTTTACTCATAACGACATATAATGTAAACGACAAATTACACCGAAATTCTGACATAACTAACATAGTTAATTAGTAGGGTTCTTCGTCATCTGATTCTTCATCAAAAGACGACAAATTACATAGAAATTCGTCTTCTGGGTCTGCATCTCCGACATCGTAATCGAGGTTTACTGGGTCTCCTTGTACGAATTTGTCGAGTACGAGATTTTCAATTGTTGTTATCAATACAGCATCATCATTTTCTGTTTGCAAAAGAGTCGGTTCTTTCTTTTTATAATCCCTTGAAATATTTCCCCTCGGATTCACTTTTATAACATTGAGCCACAACTGCTTCGGTTTCTTTGTATATGGGTACGTAATATAACAAACTTGATCCGATTGCGAGGCTGTTGTAATATAAATGTATATATAAGTTATACATATGTATATTGACATTAATAAAATGCTATATATAAATATTGTCATAAGTACGTACCTAGAATAAATGGTTCATATTTATTATATTTTCTCGATGAAAGAACGTCTACAACGCCACCATTGCTCCTCCGAGTGCCTCTACCGATAACAGGGTCATACCAATTACACTTAAAAAGTGTGATTCTCAAATTGACCATCCCCTCGTACTCGAGTTCTATGATATCAGTTAAGGTCCCGTAGAAATCAGCTGCATCGGATGCATCAGTGTAATTTTCACCTTTAACACTGACCCCATAGTTACATGTCTTTCGTCCAGCGCCTCGATTCTGCGTATGAAACAAATAGCCTCTTGTAAAATACATTGGCCAGGTTTTGGCCTTATTCAAAGGTCCATGCATTATCTCTTGAACCCAATTAGGAAATGGATTCGTGGCGTTCCAGTAAGAAACCTGCATATATATAAAAAAAATAGCGTAAATATATATAAGTATACAAATATGAATATTTATGAAATTTTTGAGACATACATATTCTTTCACCCATAAATGATATTCGTCAGCTCTTTTTGCGGCGAGTTCTTTTTTGGAAAGTCCTGGATATTTTGCAGAAATAAATTCCTCGAACATACTACACAAGACCAACACAAATATGAGAAATTAAACAAATGTTAAATATATTATAACGCAATCTGAGAGCGATGCCAACTTATATACCTCTCAATTGGTTGAAAATAGTCACAATTTTGTAAAACATATGCATGTGTGCATTGATAGTCTCTCTCTGAGAGCCATATTTCATGCATTTCTCCACTTCGACGGCCTACGTGAGTAAATATAGAGGGTACTCCAAGGACATGATACACGGGGACTTCACCTTCATCGAATCTTGTTAACCTGACGAATGAGTAGCATGTGTATACAAATTAAATGGCAAAATGGACATGATGTGATTGATTTTAGCATTTACCTTGATTTCGTTTGTATATTCGCGGCAAAGTATTGCTCTGAGAAATAAGCAATCTCTTCATTGATATATGATTCAACAATCGATCCTGCCGCATATCTTTTGTTCTTTGCTTTCCCTTTCAACTTTTTGAAAAACCTTTCAAAAGGATACATCCACCTATACTGGACAGGGCCTCCTAATTCAACTTCATAGGGGAGATGTATAGGCAGGTGCTCCATCAGATCGAAAAATGAAGGTGGAAAGATCTTTTCTAAATTGCATAGTATTAAAACTATGTGCTGTTTTAGAATTTGAACGCGACTTGTATGCAAAGTTCTCGAACATAAGTCCCGGAAAAATGTTCCAACCCCTACAATATACGCGAAAATTGCTTTAGGTTACTAGATAAGTTACTATAATTTTATTTAAATAAATTGTCGTAATTAGTACCTGATAACGTAAGGTGGACATTCCGATCTAGGAGTTCTGCAAAGATAAATGGAAGTAACCGCTCCATAAAAATTTGACAGTCATGACTCTTCATGCCTGAAAACTTTTGGTTGTCCATATCAGCACAAGTAGCTAAGTCTGACGAATAACCATCTGGGAACTTAACCGCATT
The DNA here is from genome assembly GCA_030161315.1 of Eutrema japonicum. Lineage (NCBI taxonomy): Eukaryota > Viridiplantae > Streptophyta > Magnoliopsida > Brassicales > Brassicaceae > Eutrema > Eutrema japonicum. Next base: position 16,290,965 of record BSQW01000012.1, on the reverse strand, counting down.
CTTCACACATTCCAATAAATTTTTTCTGGCTTCTTCAGTCAATGTGAAGGATGGGAAAGGAGTTTTACCCGCACTATCAATATGTAAGTGTGGTCGAGAACAAAATCGTTCTATATCCAATCTTAACATGATGTTGTCTTTCGATTTACCTTTCACACTCGTAAGAGTATTCATGATGTTGTCAAAAACATTCTTCTCTATATGCATCACATCAAGACAATGACGGAGATTAAGGTCCCTCCAGTACGGCAGCTCCCAAAATATGCTTTCCTTGTGCCAGTTATGTTGCTTCCCATACCCCGACTTCTTCTTTTCGTGACCGTTTCCACCAACATCCATTGTTTTTGATGGTTTTACACCAACCAACCGCTCGAAATAAACTTGCTCACCCGTCAAAGACGGAAGTGGATGCTCTCGCGAAGCGTCTTTTCCCTTTAGGAAGTCTTTTTTATTCCTCCTCAATGGATGACCATGAGGAAGAAATCTTCGGTGACAATCAAACCAACACGTCTTCCTTCCATTAGGTAGATAAAAAGACTTAGTATCTTCCATGCAAACTGGACAAGATAGTTTACCATGGGTTGTCCATCCAGATAACATGCTATACGCCGGAAAGTCGCTTATCGTCCACATCAGCACTGCTTTTAGATTAAAATTTTGATTCAAAGACACATCGTATGCATCGACGCCATTAGACCATAACTCGTTTAACTCCTCAATAAGAGGTCGGAGGAAGATATCTAGACTAGCTGGCGGATGATTTGGCCCAGAATTCAGAATTGTAAGAAATAAATACTCTGTATTCATGCACATCCCCGGGGGTAAATTATATGGCGTCAAGATCACATGCCATAACGAATGATTACGAGACATGCCAAATGGATTGAACCCATCTATACATAATCCAAGATAAACGTTACGGGGTTCTTCAGCAAACCGGGGATGTTGATCTTGAAAATATCTCCACTCCGCCGCATCAGATGGATGACCCATTTCTCCCTCCTTTGATTGGTGCTCGGCATGCCATCTCATTGCGGCTGCAGTCTTCTCGCTCTGATACATTCTCTTTAATCTGTCAGCAATAGGTAGATACCACATACGACTGTATGGTACTTTGGTTCTACGCCGGTCGTTCTTAGGCTTCCATCTTTGTGCACCACAAAACCTACATTTATCCTCCTTCTCGTCCTCTTTCCATAAGATCATACAATTGTTAATACAAACATCAATTGTATGATATGGGAGACCTAAATTGCGCATCAATTTTTCTGTCTCGTAATGTGAACCGGTTGACTTGTTTCCTTCTAGTAAATAGTCTGTCAAGATTCCGCAAACCGAATCCACTAACTTTTCACTCATATTATATTCTGCCTTATTTTGCATGACTCGAGCAGCTAAGGATAACTGCGAGTGACCTTCACGACAACCATCATATAATGGATTATTTGCACCTTCTAACAAGTCGTAGAATTTCTTTGAATGGTTACGTACCGGTTCTTCTACATTCTGATAACTACCATCATGATGATAGTTATCAAAACTCGCGTTTTCACGAAATGCATCATTCACCATATCCACATATCTATCTTCTACTACATTACCCACTTCTTCACTCCCACTTACATACGTCGTATCAACATAACTACTCGATCCTAAATCCATATTGATTTCTTCCCCATGCTTATACCAAAAATAATAATCTGGCATAAATCCTCTGCTATAAATATGATTACAAATTCTTGTTCCCGGGATAAATTTCTCGTTCTTGCAAACACTACAAGGGCAGAAAAACTTACCGCCATTACTTTGTGTTAAAGGCTGGCTATTTGCAAATGTCATGAATTGCTCCACCCCCGTTGTGAACTCTGCCGAGAAATTTCCCGTCGCCTCATCGAACCTCTTATACATCCACTCCCGAAAATTACTATAACTGTAATTTCCCGACATTATTTAACTAATAAAAACTGAATTTTTTTTTTTGATTTTTTTTTTTGGTTTTTGAGATCGGATGAAGAGAAGAAATGTGGTTAACTTTACTTATATAAACATATATGGCGACTACTAAGCGACTATAAAGCGTCTGAATAGTGACTACTACATGTAGTCGCAGAAAACAGGTACACCAACCCGCAAACGATTTACACGTGTTTTTCCACCGGTATTTAACGACTGTTTACCGATTACAGTGCGACCCGCCGAAATAGTCGCCTAATAGTCGCAGAGTTAGCGACTATTACGCGACTGTTTTATCCCCTTTAAAATGTTGTCGGACATTAGTCGTAAAATAGCGACTATTGTACCGACTATCTACTGTAGTCGTCAATAAGCGACTCCTTTACGACTATATTTTATTCGTCGCTAAATAGTCTTAAAATAGTCGGTAATTCGTCGCAACATTTAGCAACTAAATATGTAGTCGCCCTTTGCAGTCGCCAAAACGCAGTTTTCTTGTAGTGATCAACTCCCACATACTTAGATTTTTGCTTGTCCTCAAGCAAACAAAGAAACTACGAATAGAAAAGAGGTTTGAAAACGCGGAAATTCACAAATTCTTTAGAACGTCGTACTAACCTTCGTTGTCGTAAACCAATTGGAACAGATTTGACGTTAGATTGAAACCATCATATACTTTCTCGTTTTGCTTCTCAACTTCCCAAGTCTGACCCAAATTCACATAAGGTTACCCGAATTCTCCATTGCTAACTTCTTTAAAGTTAAAGGCGTGCGGTCTTATCGAGGGAGTATCGATCAAATGTACATGTAAACTTTCCTCAACCAGAATTATTTCGCACCGTCTCGGTGTGAAAGTGAGCGATAGAAGGGAGCGGACAGACTCAATAAAAAAAAATAAAGAAAAAAAAATAAAAGAAAATTTTGACGTTATGGAAACGGGACCTGGATCAGAACGTTATGGAAACGGAAGATGAAGTCTCGTTGTAGTCGGATTAGCGAGAAAGCACCTATGTCTCGTCGGAATCAGCTACGAACTCATCTTCTTGTGGCGTGTGGCTTGTGGTGTCATCATCGGCAGCCTCGGTCTGATCGAAATCAGATATGAGTGAGAGACTACCTAGCTCGTTGTCCACTTGCTCACCTCCTCGGGCCATTCTAGATTTCTTGAAGAAACGTGGTGCAAACTTCTTGACCACCTTGACGAGTTTGGAGATCATTTCTCCTTGAGTGCGAACCTGGTTTTTAAGAAGTATTCTCTCCTCACGTTCCTTTGCAATAGTGGCATAGAATCATTGGTCCGTACGTTTCCTCATTGGTGCGGTGATAGGATGAACCAAAGGAGGAATACCGGACGATGATGCACATGAGATCGAGGGGTGTCGAGGCTCTACAACGTTGTTAGCATTGCGTGTTGATTTTGATCTAGCATTGTAGAATAAGCTAATCCCTACAATAGGATCTCCCGGTGTACGTGATATATCATGGTTCTTACCCCTTTTTAGCCATGATATAGGTCCTTTTATAGAGTGTTTCTAGTGTTTTCATAGTGTTTTAGAGTCTTTTCAGGTTTTAGGACGTTTGGAGCATAATTGTAGATATTGGAGCATTCTGGAGCTTTTTGGAGCAAAGTAGAAGTTCGTGTAGCTGAGTACCCAATTTGAAGCTCGAGCATCGATCGATACACTTATGGTATCGGTCGATGCTAACTGCAGACAGACACGATTCGCGACTTATTTAAGATTGAAGATTTTGCTCTCAAGTCCATGAGACTTTATTATTTACAATTAGCCCCAAAACGTGTTGAGCAGTATTAATTAGGTTTTTCAGCCACTTTTGTTCGCTACGTTTTATTTTACTTTGGTTTTGAGAGAGAGATTTGTGAGGGAGACAAGTCTGAAACTCTGTTCGTCCAAGAGAAGATTTCGAACCCTCTTGTTACTATTCTCTTATTGCTTAATTTAATGATATATTCAGTTATGATGATTGTTTCATTCTCCATGTCTGAGTAGATCCATCTTAGGTTTATGGTTTTCTCACATGGATTTCTCTGATTGCTGGTAATTGATTAGTTAGGATTCACCATCTCAATAAGTTCTTCACCATAGGTTGTTCTCAAAACTAATTTTGGATTGATCACCTAGAACTTAGATCTTAGGTTAATCAATTATGCATGACAGTGCAATTGAGTAATCTGACAGAACCTAGGGTGAGAAAATTGATTATTCGCAAAGAGATTTGGTTTAGTTGATTTGTGAACATATCAAACTCGATATTAAGGCTGATTTATTCTTAGGAATTTGCACAGATATTTGAGATTCAGAAGTTTAGATTTAGATAATTCTCGCAACGACAATTGGTTAATTATAACTTAGTGATTTAAGTTCAAGAACGGCGCTAAATCTGAATCCTGACTGATTGTTTACATGCATTCACTACAAGAAAACAGGGTTTTCGCGACTACATAAACAGTCGTAATGTAGTCACGAAAACTGGTTTTACGACTACATTACGACTAAGTGACATAGTCGGAAATGTTTAGTTGTAAAAACACGTAGTCGCACATCAGTCGTAATCTTACGACTGATTTGCGACGTTGGTACGATTACATAATTCAGTCGCATACTAGTCGCAAATCACTCGTAAATATATGCGACCATGTACCGACTAAATTAACGACCAACATGCGACTATATATTGTGTCGTGTGAAAGTCGTTTTGCTGTAGTCTTTAAAGAGTCGTGAAATTTTCCAACTACTATGCGTCTATATTAGCGACTGATTTGCGATTAATATATTCATCCGAATAGTGATTTGGTTATCTTTTACGACTGTTTTGTGACTGATGTGCGACTACGTAGCGACTAATTTGCGACTACGTAGCGACTGATTTTATTGATGAAATTCAAAATGGTAATACTGTACCATATTTGTATTACCTAGCAATTTGGAAATCATATGCAAACTAATAAGAAGACTACACACATTAAAATGAAAGAAACATTAATACAAAGAAATCATCATACATTATTTTAACATATCAAGTACAAACCGAATACAAAGAAAACTTAATGTTCTAAAGTTCAAAAACATGAAATAAATGATAGACTAGGGTGTAGAATCATGCTGGGGACCAGAATGAGAAGCCATGAAGTCCAGAAAATTTGGATCGGTTTCACAAAGATACCTTTCCACGAGTGAATAATGCTCGAACTTGTCTTTGTGCTCAGCTGCAAGTTGGGTAAGCTTGCTTTGGTTGTCAGCCTCACGCCGAGCGTTAGAAGTAGCTTGTTCTTCTATTTGGCGTTGAGCTTCTTCCAACTTATCTTGCAAGGCTTGAAACGATGATGAGCTTTCCTCGAAATTGCGTTTTCCACCAACATGAGACTCTTCGAGGCTTCCTATTCCATATGGTTTGCCTCTTTCATCCGTGAAAGTTGACTGCATCAATAAACCATAGATTAATGGAATGCAAATGACAGATTTATGAAAGGCAAATAAAAAATATTTCTGAAATGCAAAGGACAGTAATGCAAATGACAGATTTATGAAATGCAAAGGACAGAAAAACCCAAAGGACAGGAATGCCAGATTTATGAAATGCAAAGGACAGAAAACGAAAGATAACATGAATGGATTTTGTATTTACCTGGAAAAAAACTTCGTTGTAGTCCTCTGTGGTTCGCTCTCGTGGTACCGACGTACCGTCTGAAGTTTCAGGCCCGATCTCTTGCATCTTAGCTTGCAAGTTCTTCTCATAAGTGTGTGCGATCCTCTCTGATTTTGTGTGAGTCTTCACAAAAACCTCACCGATACTAACCAGTCTTCCCAATTCCTCTTCCTGAAAATGTAACATATAAAGTTGTTACATAATAGAAAGTTGCAAAGTATTAGATATAGAATTTACACTTACCATTTGTTGTTGGATTTGTTGATATGACTTTTGGCCTGATACGTGCTTGTGCACACCAAGGCCTTTACCGTCAGATTTCCGAGCAGCGGATGTGGTCTGAGACCTATCTTTAGCTTCGTCAGTGTCCCATTGCTCTGTCATTGTTGTCCACAGAGTTGGGTTAATCCAGTGTGGTCGATGTCGAGAAGTCCTTGCGGTGCTTACCATATCCTTCATTCGCCTTTGACAAATCCTCTCGAAATGTTGTTGTACAACCCCTGAGATTAATGGATCCCATGTGTGCGTTTTCTACAAGAGAAGTGTGATTGGTGTTAGTGGACATAATAGAAAGAAAGACATATGAAGAAAAGCATGGACAGAAGAGAAATGCTTACCGCGAACTCGACGTAGTACCTTTCCTGTCTATCCGGAGGCACAACCGTCCAACTGTAGTATGGACCATCAAACTTGTTTGTGAACACCATGGTGATCTTCCTTGTCACCTTTCCCTTGTCACGGCCAAACCTAGATAGAGAAGACATGAATTAGCAAACTTGTTTGTGAACACTAACCACATATCAGAGAAGACATGAATGGCAAACTTGTTTGTGAACACTAGTGATTATCCAAAGTAGACAGCATAAAGATTTATGACACAGAGTCGGATCCAATCTAGATTGATTCAAGATGCTTTGCGGAATTACTGAGACCATCAACATTGAGAATCAACAAGGGTCATATGGGAACGAAAGGAAATTTCAGAGTTAGGAAACTCAGACAAACAACAAAGAAATGGCCTAAACTATCTCTGAGACTCTGACACAAGATCACTTGCAACCCTGTTCTAGATCAGGCTTATACTTCTAAACATTACAAGAACATAAGCTGATGATATCAATATTCACCAAAGATAAAGAAATGGCCTAAACTATCTCTGAGACTCTGACACAAGATCACTTGCAACCCTGTTCTTGATCAGGCTTATACTTCTAAACATTACAAGAACATAAGCTGATGATATTAATATTCACCAAACATAAGCTGATGATATCATTACAAGACCAATGTCTGCTCAATTTGTAAAACACATAGCCGGATCCAATCTCAAAAACACAACAGATACATTGACTATCTGATTAATTTCATTTCCTTATATTTGCCACATTTTCTTCACTACACAATAAGACAGAATATGCTTCCAATGATGATTCGCATAACAAGTAACAACAACGAGATCTATGTGAACACAAGCAATTTCTAAACACAAGCAAACACAAGCAATATAAGGAAACACAAGCAATATCAACAAACTAACAAACTGTATTATCCATTTCATAAACTGTATAATCATGTCTCGAAATGGAAACTAACAAACTAACAAATACTCGGGAATTTAGATAGGAATGGATAGAAACTTACCAAGTGGTGTTTGGCGGCTGAGGGCGTGTCGGAGATAGCACGGTTGTATACTCATGCCGGTTAGGCACCCATAGCAGCGCCTCAAGCACCCTATGTTGCTCTTCCTGGAGTTCGGCTCCAATCTGTGCATTGTCGTCAATGGGATTAACTTCGAGGTTGTTGGAGTTATGATCTTCAGACGACTGATTGCTCTGACCGTCGGAGTTCTGCAGAGGAACACTCGGATTGGGAGATCTTTGAGTCGACTGCGCTGGTGGTTCAGAGGATTGTCGGAAAAGCTCTGTAGGCGGTGGAAAGTCTCGGACATTTGGTGCAGACCTTGATGGTTGAGTGTGCATGGGGTTCGGAGGTGGTGACGACATATTCGGAAGAACATGGGCCGCCGGCGTGAAAGTGTACTGCGGCGGTGCTCGCGACGAAGCTCCGGGTCGTTGGGAAACGTTAGGAAAGGATTTTTTCCGACGTCCCCCACCGTTCTTTTCTGCCAGCATCGTGTGACTCAAGACTCGCCGGAAAATTGAAAGGAGAAGAAGAGATTCGACGGTCGAAGAAGAACCGGAAAAGCGAAGAGGCGAAGAAGAAATTGAAAGGGGATTTCGATTAATCAGAGACGAAGGCGAGGGACTTAGGGTTTTGTAGGTTTTTTTTTTTTATCTTTTCGAGTATAGTTTAGTAGTATTATGTGCGAGATATAGCAAGTAGTTACTTTGTGATATGATCCTGGAAAGCATCAAGGAGGAACAGCGTGAACCAGAACTTCATCAAACATGCCACACAAACCGCATAGGAGTCAACAAGGACATATGTGCCTTTCTTGGAGCATACGGAATCAACCACAAATATTCAAAGCATGAGACCACTTGGAAAAAATTCTCAGCTCACCCAGAGCATACTACGAAGTGTAATCAGTCCATTTGGAGCTCAAACGACGGAGTTATTGAATTTACAAATCGGGTGATTCCCAGCTTACCCAATTTGGACATACCAGCCTTAATTGGAGGTTTCCAGGAACACCAAGACGAGTTAAGCTACAAATCAAATTGTTCTACAATCTTGATCCATCAGAGGCTCACGGCGAAGTGAAATCAAGTCAAGACCAGTTTTCATTTGGAAGATATTCAATTTCTAAGTCAACGAATCCTCGACTTGTTTTATTTGGAGGCTTCAACTTCTCAACGGGTTAAGGAGGATCAACTTACGCACCCCGTCCTCACCTCACTATCTTCGAATTCTTTATGAGGTTTGGCCATTTGTGTAAGCTGCGTTGTACTCTTTTTCCTGTATACGGTTTTGTCCCAATGGGTTTTCCGTATAGAGGTTTTAACGAGGCAACCGGCTTACACTGGCTCACGGTCCGACATCTCGAGAATTCCGCGGGGAGAATTTTCCGAGGGATTTATTCCCGAGGGACTTTCCCGGGGGAACTTTCCCTGGGGAATTTTCTGTGGGAATTTTTGGTGGGAATTTCTAAGGTCATTCAAACTTGTTTTAATTATTGCTGTAATTTTCGAGGTGGTCTTCTCTGATTTTCGAGATTGACCATTGACTCTCTCTTTGATTTTTTTCTCTTTATATTTCCCATGTAAGGCAGCTACGAAATTAACAATCTTTTTATCAAATACTTTCAGAGTTCATACTCTTTTTCTCTCGATTTCTTTGATGGTTAATCATTGAAATTCTTTTTGGTTTATCGAGTGTATTCCGCAACACTTCGACGCAGCCTTCGATCGGTTGTTTGTTCGATTATTCTCGTAATAAGGGGCATAGAGATTTTCGGGATTCATCTCCCACGCTCTATCATCCTTGTTCTCGAATCCCTCAAGCATCGCAGCCACCGCCTCGTTTCAAATCGTTCATTATCGATTGGGCCTAAGGATTTTCGAGTTCCTCACTCACGCCTTAGCATCTTTCTTTGTGGATTCTTTGAAGTCAAGGATTATCCAACGTCCACCGTACCTAGAGCAAGCCGGTCCTTAGTCGAATCGTGTCACTTTGGCATAATGGTAAAACTCAGAAAAATTTCAGTCCACACCACGTGAGGACCAGTCTTGGTTTTTTTTAATCTGAATGAAAAATCATATAGTTAAGTATTATTATGTGTGATAGATAGCAATTAGTTACTTTGGCATAACCATTAAACTCCTAAATGTATAAGTCTCCACTACGGTTCGAACCATGGTGAGGACCGGTTTTGTTTTTTTTTTATCTGAATGAAAAATCATCTAAATGTATAAATTTCTCACACTTGTTTCAGATCCCCCCCCCCCCCCCCCCCCATGGTTCGAGTTGTGGTGAGGACAAGGTTTTGTTATTTTATATTCAAAACGAAAAATAATGTTAAAGACAAATTACACCGAAATTGTAACATAATTAACATAGTAATTAGTACGGTTCTTCGTCATCAAATTCTTCATCAGAAGACGACAAATTACAATGAAATTCATCTTCTGGTTCTGCATCTCCGACATCGTAATCGAGGTTTATTTGGTCTCCTTGTACAAAATTGTCGAGTACGAGATCTTCAATTGTAGTCATCAATACAGCATCATCATTTTCTGTTTGCAAAAGAGTCGGTTCTTTTTTTCATATTCCCCTGAAATGTTTCCCCTCGGATTCACTTTTGGAACATTGAGCCACAACTTATTCGGTTTCTTTATGTACGGGTACAGAATATAACAAACTTAATCCGCTTGCGAGGCTGTTTTCAATATAAAAATGTATATATAAGTTATACATCTGTATATATATATATGATACCGACATTAATAAGTACGTATCTAGAATAAAGGTTCGTATTTATTGTATTTTCTCGATGAAAGAACATCTACAACACCACCATTGCTCCTCCTAGTGCCTCTACCGATAACAGGGTCATACCAATTACACTTAAAAAGTGTGATTCTCAAATTGACCATCCCCTTGTACTCGAGTTCTATGATATCATTTAAGGTCCCGTAGAAATCCGCTTCATCAGATGCATCAGTGTAATTTTGACCTTTAACACAGACCCTGTAGTTACATGTCTTCGTCCAGCGCCGTGAGTCTGCGTATGAAGCAAATAGCCTCTTGTAAAATACATTGGCCATGTTTTGACCTTATTCAAAGGCCCATGCACTATCTCTTGAACCCAAGTATGAAATGGATTCGTGGCGTTCCAGTAAGTAACCTGCATATATATAAAAAAAATAGCGTAAATATATATAAGTATAAATATATGCAGAGTTATGAATATTTTTTAGACATACATATTCTTTCACACATAAATGATTTTCGTCAGCTCTTTTCGCAGAGAGTTCTTTTTCGGAAAGTCTCGGATATTTTGCAGAAATAAATTTCCCGAACATTCTACACAAGACCAACATAAATATGAGAAATTAAACAAGGAATATATATTAAAATGCAATATGGGAGAGATGCCAACTTATATATATACCTCTCAATTGGCTGAAAATATTCACAATTTCGTAAAACATATGCATGTGCGCATTGATAGTCTCTCTCTGAGAGCCATATTTCATGCATTTCTCCACTTGGACGCCCTACGTGAGTAAATATAGAAGGTACTCCTGGGACATGATATACGGGGACTTCACCTTCGTCGAATCTTGTTAATCTGACCCAATGAGTGAAAAAGTAATTCACATTAAAATACATAGCATGTGTATACAAATTAAATGGCAAAGTGGGCATGATGTGATTGATTTTAGCAGTTACCTTGATTTCGTTTGTATATTCGCAGCAAAGTAGTGCTCTGAGAAATAAGAAATCTCGTCATTGATATATGATTCAACAATCGATCATGCCGCATATCTTTTGTTCTTTGCTTTCCCTTTCAACTTTTTGAAAAACCTTTCAAAAGGATACATCCACCTACACTGGACAGGGCCTCCTAATTCAACTTCGTAGGGGAGATGTATAGGCAGGTGCTCCATCACATCGAAAAATGAAGGTGGAAAGATCTTTTCTAAATTGCATAGTATTAAAACTATGTTCTGTTTTAGAATTTGAATGCGACTTGTATATAAAGTTCTCGAACATAAGTCCCGGAAAAATGCTCCAACCCCTACAATATACGTGAAAATTGCATGAGGTTACTATATAAGTTAATATTATATATCTATATAAAGAAATAGTCGTAATTTGTACCTGATAACGCAAGGTGTACATTCCGGTCTAGGAGTTTTGCAAAGATAAATGGAAGTAACCGCTCCATAAAAACATGGCAATCATGACTCTTCATGCCTGAAAACTTTTAGTTGTTCATATCAACACAAGTAGCTAAGTCTGAAGAATAACCATTTGGGAATTTAACTGCATGTTTCACACATTCCAATAAACTTTTTCTGGCTTCTTCTGTCAATGTGAAAGCTGGGAATGGAGCTTTACCCTCACTATCAATATGTAAGTGTGGCCGAGAACAAAATTGTTCTATATCCAATCTTGACATGATGTTGTCTTTCGATTTACCCTTCACACTCATAAGAGTATACATGATGTTGTCAAAACATTTCTTCTCTATATACATCACATCAAGACAATGACGGAGATTGAGGTCCCTCCAGTACGGCAGCTCCCAGAATATGCTTTCCTTGTGCCAGTTATGTTGCTTCCCATAACCCGGCTTCTTCTTTTCGAGACCATTTCCACCGACGTTCTTTGTTTTCGATGCACTTACACCAGCCAACCGCTCGTAATAAACTTGCTCACCGGTCAAAGACAGAGGTGGATACTCTCTCGAAGCGTCTTTTCCCTTTAGGAAGTTTTTTTTATTACTCCTCATTGGATGACCATGAGGAAGAAATCTTCGGTGACAATCAAACCAACACGTCTTCATTCCCTTAGGTAGATAAAAAGACTTTGTATCTTCCATGCAAACTGGACAAGACAATTTACCATGGGTTGTCCATCCGGATAACATGCTATACGCCTAAAAGTCGCTTATCGTCCACATCAGCACTGCTTTTAGATTGAAATTTTGATTCAAGGACACTTCGTATGCATCGACGCCATTAGACCACAACTCTTTTAACTCCTCAATGAGAGGTCGGAGAAAGATATCAAGACTAGATCGCGGATGATTTGGCCCAGAATTCAGAATTGTAAGAAATAAATACTCTGTATTCATGCACATACCAGATGGTAAATTATATGGAGTCAAGATGACAGGCCACAATGAATGATTACAAGACATTCCAAATGGATTGAACCCATCCGTACATAATCCAAGATAAACGTTACAGGGTTCTTCTGCAAACCGGGGATTTTGCTCTTGAAAATATCTCCACTCCGCCGCATCAGAAGGATGACCCATTTCTCCCTCCTTTGCTTGGTGCTCGCCATGTCATCGCATTGCCGCTGCAGTCTACTCACTTTGATACATTCTCTTTAATCTGTCAGCAATATGTAGATACCACATACGACTGTATGGTACTTTGGCTCTACGCCGGTCGTTCTTACACTTCCATCTTTGTGAACCACAAAACCGACATTTATCCTCCTTCTCATCCTCTTACCAGAAGATCATACAATTGTTAATACAAACATCAATTGTATGATATGGGAGACATAAATTGCACATCAATTTTTGTCTCGTAATGTGAACCGGTTGACTTGTTTCCTTCTGGTAAATAGTCTGTCAAGATTCCGGAAACCGAATCCACTAACTTTTCACTCATATTATATTCTTCCTTATTTTGCATGACTCGAGCAGCTAAGGATAACTGCGAGTGACCTTCACGACAACCATCATATAATGGAGTATTCGCTCCTTCTAACAAGTAGTAGAATTTATTTGAATGGTTACGTACCGGTTCTTCTACATTATTATAACTACCATCCTGATGATAGTTATCAAAACTCACGTTATCACGAAATGCATCATTCACCATATCCACATATCTATCTTCTACTACATTATCCACTTCTTCACTCCCACTTAAATGCGTCGGATCAACATAACTCGTTCCTAAATCCATAATGATTTCTTCTCCATGCTTATACCAAACATAATAATCTGGCATAAATCTTCTATTATATAGATGATTCCAAATTCTAGCCCCTGGGAGAAATTTGTCGTTCTTGCAAACATTACAAGGGCAGTAAAACTTACCCCCATTGCTCTGCGCTAGAGGCTGGTTATTTGCAAATGCCATGAATTGTTCCACCCCCGTGTTGAACTCTACCGATAAATTTCTCATCTCTTCATCGATCCGCTTATACATCCACTCCCGAAAAGTACTATAATTGTAATTTCCCGACATTATAAAAAAAAACTGTTTTCTTCTAAATTTCGTGTTTTTTTTTGTTTAAGAGAAAGGAGATTGTGAGAATGAGGAGAACAATGGTCTGAAGATTTCATTTATAGACAATTTTCCGACTGATTTACGACTATATAGCGACTATTGTACGACTACGAGTTGTAGTCGCAAAACGTAGGCACAACAACAATTACACGTAAAATGCTGTTATTTTACGACCAACAAACGACTGGTTTGCAACCCGCCGAAAAAGTCACAAACTAGTCGCAAAGTTGCGACTACTGTACGACTAAAGTTTTCCGACTCAATAGTAGTCGTAGTTTTTGGTCGACTAATATTTTTGGTCGCAAATTACCAACTATAATGCGACTATATTCATGTAGTCGTAATCTAGTCGCACATTAGTCGCTAATTAGTCGTGATAATTTACGACTACACATGTAGTCGCAAACTGCAGTCGCAAAAACCCTGTTTTCTTTTAGTTATTCATTGATCTTCTAAGAAATACCCTGAACCTATCTTTCAATTCCATTGATCACTTAGCTTAATTCAACTTTTAAAATCTATTGTGTGTTTTCTTGAGTCTCTGTGGATTCGACACCTAAGTATTACAATCGACAAAGCTTTAGTACTTTTAGGGTATTAATTTGAGCTTATCAAATTTTGGTGCCGTTGCCGGGGACTCTAAAAATCGCCATTAGGTTTTAGCTATCGAGTTTCGACTAAGTTCGTTGGTATCGATCGATACTTGTCAGTGTCGGTCGATACTCATCGTATTTTTTGTTACTTACGTGGCTTGCCTAGTGTGTTTCAGGTGTATGCCCACTCGCGAAACCAGGAGGAACAAGAGAACTCAGCTAGTTGATCTTTCCAACAAGGAGCTAGCAAATTTGGAACGTGCAAACAGGAAAGCAAAGAAGCCAGCAGAGATGAACAATCATGTGGTATTGATTCGTGATGATGCTGGAGCTTTGAGAGACCAAGAGGGTCAATTGTGCAATGAGAGAGGGCCGCGACTTGATGAAGCTGGAAACATCATTGTCCCTGCAGCTGTTGTGAATGTTGGGAACGTTGTGGTTGATAATGGTAGAACAATTGTTGAGTGCAATATACATGATCAATTATATGCCAATCGATCAGCGATTCGCCCGCCTGCTTTTCAGAGGAATGACTTTGAGCTGAAACTTGCATATTTCACTCTTGTGGGTCAGCACCCTTTTCATCGTCTTTCTCATGAACACCCGATGGATCACATTGAGAGGTTTGAGGATTTGGTCACTAGCATCAAATACCATGGAGTGTCCAATGATTTTCTCTTCTGTAAGCTCTTCTCATACTCTCTTGGTGGAGATGCAGCTTATTTGCTGAAGCAGTTGCCCCCTGGATCGCTGACTACTTGGGGGGAGACTAAGAATGCCTTTCTGAATAATTTCTATGATGATGCAAGGTCTGAGGAGCATAGGAATAAGATCTCTCAATTTTCTCAGGGAGCGACTGAGGCGTTTAAAGCTGCCTAGATCAGATTCAGATCATATCAGAGGGACTGTCCACATCACGGGTTCACCAATGTTCAGCTGCTGGGTATCTTCTTCAGAGGGATTGATTGTAGTATCAGATGGCCTTAAATGCTGCGAGTAATGGGAACTTCAACACCAGGTATCCTAACGATGCTTATGTGCTTATTGAGAACTTGGCATCTAGCAATAGTACCAAGAATGTAGACTTTGAGCGAAGGAAGCAGACTGGCAGCATGGATGGATCACAGATTGCTGAGGTTCAAGCTAAGTTGGATTCAGTGCACAATCTCTTGATGGGAAGGACGATGAAAGCTGTTTGTTTTGCTAATGAGGTTGAGAACTTCAATGAGAATGAAGTGGAAGGTGTTAACTACATTGGTGGTTATGGTTTTCAAGGTCAGAGAAATCAATACCACCAGAACAACAACCGAAACTTCACCAACAATGCTCAGCAAGGAGGGTACACCCGCACCTATGGGAATTCTTCTTATGAACCTCTACCTGCTAAAACCCCAGAGAGCAAGGTTGAGTCTATGCTTGAACAGATTCTTCAGAGACAGCAGAAGATGATAGTGGACTTCAATGGGAAGATGGATGCTATGTACACAGATCTTAATGGGAAAATTGAGTCTCTCAACACTCATCAGAAGATGCTGGAAACTCAAATAGCTCAGACAGCAGCAGCTGTCAAGGGAAAGATGGTTCATTCACAGAATGAATACGTCAATGCAATAACCTTAAGAAGTGCAGGAAATTTCGAAGACCCTGTAGAAGATGACGATGAGGATTCAGAAAATCCCAGGGTATCGACCGACACCACCGAGTATCGATCGACACCAGTCCAAATACTTTCTCGAGACGTGTCAAAGCCCCGAGTATCGATCGATACCCTTCCTGTGTCGATCGATACCCACTCTGCGGTCGACACCACTATTCGTGTCGATCGACACCAACCCGAAGAGACGACACATGAGCCTTGTGTCGATCGACACCAATCTAGCATCGGTCGACACCCCTCGCAGACTGAGCCGGAAATTGTGAAAACACCGAAGGTTGTCGAGGAACGTGTTTACAAGCCTAAGGTTCCATATCCTTTACCACCTAGACATCTCAAAAATCCTATCACTGCAGAGAAGTTGCTCTCTTTTGAGAAGATGGTAAGGAGGATTCCCCATACTATGTCTTTTGAAAAAGCTTCGGAAAACCGCCCTTTGCTCTGTCACTTCCGAAATTGCAGAGAAACTCTAGAAGAGATCGAGGCACTCTTCATCAAGGCAAGAAGCACACCACCACCAATGAAGCAGTTGACTAAGAGGGAAGACCCATGAAAATTTTCAGTTCCATACTCTATCTCTGGAGCTGAATTCAAAGAATCTCTCGTTGATTCAGGGTCTAGCATCAATGTCATGTCAAAGGCAATTACAGAGAGGTTGGGAATTGCTGAAATTATATCTACTACGATTACTCTCGCATTCGCGAACTCTTCCACCTCAGTTTCAGGTTGTGGAGATGAGTGCATGATCTAGTACGCCTTTGATTCTAGGAAGACCGTTCATGGTTACAGTTGGTGCAATTATAGACACGCCCAGTAAGAGGATCTCGTTCTCATACATTGACAAGGAGATTTCCTATAAAGCCATCCCTTCTGGAAGAGCTCCCAAACATATCTTTTGCATCACCGTTATTACAGGAGAGACGTTGATGGTTGATCTTTTGGACGAGCTTTATGATGAGCCAACTCTCATAGACATTTTAGATGGTCCTTCTATCATCACCAAGAAAGACATCAAAACGGCTAAGGCAAAGAAGAAGGTGAAGAAAAAAAGAGTCAAGGGTGCTTCCTATCTGACTTTAATCCTTCAGAAGTGTGATGGAGATTCGATAGAGTATAAGGTGAAGTGAAAGGAACCTTGATACAAGACTTTTTAGTCTCTAAGGAGGTATCAATATCCCCAATACGATGTAGTAAGGAGGTTATCAATCCATAATTAGGATTGTTCCAATCACTAAGAATGCAAGGTGCTTATGGTAAGTTAAGCTAAACAAGTGTGTTGTGATTAAGTAATCTAATTAAAACAAGTAAGCAAATAAGCAAGATATAATTCAATAAGCAAAAGCGGAACTATAGATGATGTTATTGATGTAAGGTTATCCAAGTCCAATTAGTGGTGTTCATTCACTCAAAGAAGCTAATTCCTAGGCAACAGACATCTAATCTTGATTAGTTCTCTTTCAAGCAACTAATCTCTATGTTAATTATCAAGTCCGTTAGCAAATCATCATTTGTGGATTAACAACTAGAAATCATAAATAATCATAACAAGATCAACCAAAGATATGCCCTAAACAACTAATGTCTTAGGTTAGGAGAATAAATCTCTTGTTTAGTTCATCAAGGCATTTCATCAAACACTTGGTGTGCATGAAATGCCTTCTGATCTAAATCCACTCTTTCAAGCTAGATCTAGCATTATGGACACTAGACAAGAAGGAATATAAGATCATCTAACCCTAAACACCACTAATCAAGCCTTAGATCACCCTAATCTACCTCATCTCAAGCTCCTAAAAGACTACTCAAGATCCATCAAGAACACCTCAAAATCGATTTGGATAAGAGATGAATTCATTTATGGGTTATGGATAATCAAGATAAAAAGAAGATAGATTGAAGAGATTGATGGAAACAAATACTAAATTGCATAAACAAAGAGGATCTCTCTTACAAATCTCAAGTTCTCTCTCAAAGGTGAGGGTTTTTAGACTTAAGAAAAGCTTGGCAAATAAAATTAGGGTTTAAGAGTATTTATAATAAAGAGAGGGGAACATGGACAACCCGGAACAAACCGGGTTTTGACCCGGAAATTTTTGGGTCGCAAGTCTATCCCGGGTTGTTTCAAGTCGGGATGAGAGGTTGGGACAAGAGGTTTTAGCCGAGACATGTGTGCCATGTTGATTCTAGCCGAGACGATGGGCCGGAATATCTCATGGTCGAGGAAAACTCTTGTACCGGCTTGAGGGATTTCTTGTGCCGGGATGGTATTGAGGGAGAAATCGTCGAGAGCTTTGATGCTGGGTTGATTCTAGCCGGGACAAGAGATCGGGACAAGATGTTTTAGCCGAGACATGTGTGCCGGGTTGATTCTAGCTAGGACACGCAGCCGGCATATCTCCTGCCGAGGAAAATCTCTTGTGCCGGCTTGAGGGATTTCTCGTGCCGGCAAAAATCAGAGCGGGACGATGCTGAGGGAGTTTTAGCCGATAGATTTGGTCCCGGGTTGATTCTAGCAGGGGCACGCAGCCGGCATATCTCCTGCCGAGGGAAATTTTGTGTGTCGGCTGATGGAAGTTTTCATGCCGGGGGATTTTGGACCGGGACGATGCTGAGGGAGTTTTAGCCGATAGATCTGGTCCCGGGTTGATTTTTGCCGGGACACGCAGCCGACATATCTCCTACCAAGGGAAATCTCTTGTGCCGGCTTGAGGGATTTCTGGTACCGGCTAAAATCAGAGCGGGACAATGCTGAGGGAGTTTTAGTCGATAGATCTCGTGCCGAGGGAAACAGAGACTCCTTAGAAAATCGGCGATATCTCTCAAGCCACATATCCGAATGGCCTGATTCTAACTCTGATAGATAGCTAACGTCTTCCTCTATATCTTCCATGAAGACCGTTGAGGCTGATTCAGATCGGTTGGCCTTCGTCCAGCTACATCTTCCTTGCGTCTTGGATGGGCTTTGCATTCCTCTTATGCTCCATAACTCCAAACATCATCAATAGTCTCCAAGATACCTAAAAAGGACTCCAAAACATGCAAGACTCTCTAGGACATATCATGAGACACCTACACTCTAATTTGGACAAAACAATTAGGAAAAAGTTATGAAACCATATGCATATGAGATGAAACTTATGCTAAATGAATACATGAAAGGGACAAAATATGGGAATATCAACTCCCCCAAACTTACTTCTTTGCTTGTCCTCAAGCAAAAGCATCACTAGAAGAGTTCAAGTCTATGTACAAGCTCTAAGGTAAGATCAGACATGTCTACTCAAAAAGGGCTAGCCACGTTCATCCATACATGGATCAAGCTTAAGCTTCAACCTACACAAGCCCTCCTATTATCCATTCCCTTTACATTCAATTAGGGGTTTCTAGTGAATCATGTTCATGCAATGCAAATAAACTCATTTGGCTAAGGATACGGTTTTGAGACAAAGATGATCTCAATGCATGAGGCGGTTTCCGAATAAGGGATCTCTCATTGAAGGAATGGACCTTGGCAAAATGCTAAGAGTGAAAAGCAATTGATGCATACAAGGTTAGACTTCCATCTACCCAATGTCCCAACACAAATTCGACCCTAATTCTAAACCCACAAGGAACCAATCCTAGCTACCCTTCACAAGGCGTTTTTGCCTTCTTATTCCACATCTCTTCATCATCTTTCTTTTCCATAAGCATTTAGGGGGTTTCTTCTTCAACCAATGGTTTGGCTTCCTTTAGTTTCCTTGGTTTAGCTCCTCTTTTAGATTCTTTAGTCTCCCTCATTTTTCTTCATGACTTTCCTTTGCCATTTTGACTTATTTTCTTTCTTTTCACAACTAGAGACTATCTTTTCAACGCTATAGAGCTAAACCACATATATTCTTGCCAACCATTACAAACATATTGCTTCCCCTATTCATTCTCCCAAATTCCTTCTTTCTTTCCAATTTTCCAATCCCAAAATCTTTCTTTTCCTTCTTTTTCATCCATTCCCCTCGTCCTAAATACCATCCTATCTAACTTAGCCTAATATAGCTCATGATGCGCGAGCTAGTTCTACAAGGAAGCCTTTCCTTGTCGCTCTAGACCCAACACTTTTTGCTAAGTCCATTCAAAAACAAGGCCTCACAACGCTCACTAAACATATAGGCTTGAAAGAAGGTCGGGTTCAAGGGGGGGTGAAAAATTCCAAAGATGGGAATTGGCTACTTGGGCCAACAAGAGTGGTAAAAAGGAATAAGATGACCCAAGTATCTATGCGGAATCCATGAGTTCATTATGCAATGCATGAACACGATAATTAATGTGTCAAAGTTAAGGTTCTCACTTAGATATGATTGGATTCAAATCGAACTTGCTTCATCTAAGACCTAAGTGATGAGACATGAAATCCAAACATGGTTCGACCTTGATTTCGCACATAAGATCTAGAGCATAGGACTTAAACTCTTAAAACGACACTTTACAAAGAGAAGCCTTTCCAGTTCCCTATGCACATGCAATGCATTATTTGCATGCTATGTTTCTAGACTCAATCCTACATGGAATGCATAAAAGTTCAAAATTTTCAAATTTATTGAAAATGCATGATATGCATGAGACTCAAGATGCAAAAGGCAAAATAAGATCACAAAACACATGATTAGACACCGGTCCCTCTTCCAAACTTAAATCACAACGTCTCGGTGTGAAAAAGTTCAAGAGAGAGACCAAAAACAAAAGATGAAATGCAAAGACTCAAAGGGAAAATAGATACTTACAAAGTTTAGAGTGTTATCTTTGGAAAAAGATGGAGGGGACAAGAGGGATCAAGGGATGCCATATTCCATCACCTCATCCTAAGAACTTTAGTCCAAAAGTCTATGCCCAAATGGTCATCAAGAACCTACTTGCACTAAGAAAACCATCAAAAAGAACTAACAACGAAAGAAAAGTATAAAAGGAAATATGTACAAGGATAAGCTTGGGGTGTATCCCAAGAGCACTTTGTTTAACGTCACTAAGTTCAACGTTTGTTACCGTCCTCAAGCTAGAGGGACATCATCGAGAGGGATAGAGCCTCCTTTTTCGACGATTTGGTTTGCTCGGTAGAGTTTGAGCCTTTGGCCATTTGCAATGAAGTCTTGGCCCTCCTTGTTAACAAGTACCATGGCGCCATATGGCCTTACTTCCTTAACCTCAAATGGACCCGACCACCTAGATTTGAGTTTCCCGGGAAAAACCTTCAACCGGGAATTGAACACGAGTACTCGGTCTCCGGCTTTGAAGTCCGTGTGCATTATCCTCTTATCATGGAATGCATTTGCCTTCTCCTTGTAGATTCTCGAGCTCTCATAGGCCTCAAGCCTAGTCTCTTCTAACTCTTGAAGTGGAATTAACCTCTTCTCTTGTGCGGTCTTGATGTCAAAGTTAAGAAGCTTCACCGCCCATAGGGCCTTGTATTCCAATTCAACCGGTAGATGGCATTACTTCCCATAAAGCAATTTGAATGGTGTAGTCCCTATAGGCGTCTTAAAAGCGGTACGGTAAGCCCACAACGCATCATCTAACTTGTTGGCCCAATCTTTTCTCGAACTCCCAACCGTCTTCTCTAGTATGACTTTGATTTGTCGGTTGGATACTTCTACTTGGCCACTCGTTTGAGGATGGTAAGGTGTTGCTACCTTATGCCTCACACCATGCTTCTTAAGTAGACTTTCAAACACTTTATTGATGAAATGACTACCTCCATCACTAATGACCACTCTTGGAACTCCAAACCTTGGGAAAATGATCGACTTGAATAGTTTTAGGACAACCTTAACATCGTTGGTCGGACTTGCAATGGCCTCCACCCATTTAGAGACGTAATCAACCGCCACCAATAGGTATTGGTTACCATATGATGACGGGAAAGGTCCCATAAAATCGATGCCCCATACCTCAAACATCTCCACCACAAGGATTGGGTTTTGGGGCATTTCATCTCTCCTCCCAATATTCCCTTTCCTTTGGCACGCATCACATGTGGAGACAAAGAAATGCGCATCCTTGAATAATGAAGGCCACCAAAAACCGGATTGCAAGACCTTTGTAGCGGTTTTGTAGGATGCATGATGACCACCATAGCTTGACCCGTGACAATGGAGTAGGATCCATTGGACTTCTTCTTCTGTCGCACATTTCCTATACAAACCATCCGAGCACAACTTGTATAAGTAGGGCTCATCCCAATAGTATCTCGTCACATCGTGGAAGAACTTCTTCTTCTTATACCCATCCAAATGCGGTTCCTTCCCGCACACTAAATAGTTCACTAGGTTCGCAAACCATGGTAGTTTCTCATCATGTAACCCATTAGCACTCTCTAGTCCTCGCACGGCTTCAACCCCTTTCTTCAAGACACCAACGACCATTAGAATCTCCTCGGGGAGCTTATCATCAATTGGGACGAGGTCTTCAATCCTCATTCTAGACAAGTGATCCGCGACCCCATTCTTTATCCCCTTGTTGTCAACTAACTCCTAGTCAAACTCTTGTAGAAGCAAGATCCAACGGAGTAGCCTTGGCTTTGTGTCTTTCTTCGCATGAATGAATCTTAAGGCCGCGTGATCGGTGTAGACAATCACCTTTGATCCCACAATATAAGACCTAAATTTCTCCATTTCAAACACTACAGCTAGCAACTCTTTTTTCGTTGTGGCATATCGGCCTTGAGTGTCATCTAAGGTACTACTTGCATAGTAGATGACATTGGTCTTCTTGTCCTTCCTTTTACCCAAGACCGCTCCAACCGCGTAGTCACTAGCATCACACATGATCTCGAAAGGAAGATCCCAATCCGGAGCTTGTACAATGGGAGCACTAACCAACGCCTTCTTAATTTCTAGGAACGCGACCATACATTCCTCATCAAACGCGAACTCAACCTCCTTGCAAAGTAGCCTTG
Organism: Eutrema japonicum; assembly: GCA_030161315.1. Taxonomy (NCBI): domain Eukaryota; kingdom Viridiplantae; phylum Streptophyta; class Magnoliopsida; order Brassicales; family Brassicaceae; genus Eutrema; species Eutrema japonicum. Next base: position 16,268,231 of record BSQW01000012.1, on the reverse strand, counting down.
TAAGAGGCCTCGTGATTTTCAAGAAGTCTTTGATGAACCTTCGGTAGAACCCCGCATGACCCAAGAAAGACCGGATGTCCTTGACCGACTTAGGCGGCTCCAAGCTAACCATCACCTCGTTCTTGGCTTTGTCTACCTCTATTCCCTTCTCGGAGATTTTGTGTCCTAGCACGATGCCTTCTCGTACCATGAAGTGGCACTTCTCCCAATTTAGCACCAATTTTGCTTCTTCGCACCATTGCAAGACCCTACAAAGGTTGTACAAAGAAACACAAATAGAAGACCCATACACGGAGAAGTCGTCCATAAAGACTTCTACCATGTCTTCAATAAGGTCAGAGAAAATGGAAATCATGCAACGTTGGAATGTCGCAGGTGCATTACATAACCCAAACGGCATCCTTCGATATGCGAAGGTGCCGTAAGGGCACGTGAAGGTCGTTTTCTATTGGTCATTCGGGTGTATGGGAATTTGAAAGAAACCTGAAAACCCGTTTAGAAAGCAATAAAATGGATGATTAGCTAAACGTTCAAGCATTTGATCTATGAAAGGTAACGGAAAGTGATCTTTACGAGTAGATGAATTTAGCTTCCTATAGTCAATGCACATTCTATGCCCGGTTATTGTCCTAGTCGGTATCATTTCATCCTTCTCATTTTTAACTACTGTAATCCTCCCTTACTTAGGCACACAATGAACCGGTGAGACCCAAGTACTATCCGTTATTGGGTAGATAATACCCGCATCCAAGAGCTTAAGAATCTCTCTCTTTACAACATCCTTCAAATTAGGATTCAACATTCTTTGATGTTCAATAGAGGTCCTTGATTCATCCTCTTGATTGATTCTATGAGTGCATAAAGTTGGGTAAATACCCTTGATATCGTCTAAAGAGTAACCAATAGCCTTCCTATACTTTCTAAGTTCAACTAAAAGGGAGGAAAGTTCATCTTCATTCAAACTATCATTTACAATAACCGGGTATGACTCGTTTGGACCTAGGAAAACGTACCTTAGTCTCGTAGGAAGTTGCTTTAGGTCCTCCTTTAGGGCTTTGAGTTCGCTCCAATCGTCATCCTCAAGACTAGGCTTACCCTTGCTAGTGTCTCCGACGGCTAGAACAAATTCATCTTGAACATTATCAACTCTTGACCCATCTTGAACCTCGGTACCACGAACACCCAACTCAACGAATAGAGTATCCTTTTCAACCGGCTTGTGCAAATCCAAGAGTAGCTCATACCCTTGACTCTCTTTACTCAAGAACCCATGATCACCACACTCCTTAGTCAAGACCACTTCCAAACCGTCTTCTACTCTCATTTCCTCAAGAAACTCGTCGGCTAGTTCATCCATGGTCTCTATGTAGAAACATTGGCCATCTATTGTAGGTTTCTTCATCACCTTGTTGATATCAAACTCAAGGACTTCTCCTTTACCCAAGTGAAGGTTTATTTTGCCTTTCTTCACATCAATTATCGCCCCCGCGGTTGCTAGGAATGGCCTACCTAAGATAAGAGGGTCTTTTGGTTCCTCATCCATTTCAAGTACCACGAAATCCGTGGGGACAATGAAATCCTTCACCACGACAGGAAGATCCTCAAGCAAACCAATAGGAACCCTCACGCTCCTATCCGCCAATATTAGGGAGATGTTGTATGCCTTGTACCGTGTGAAGCCTAGTCTCTTGGCTACCGATAATGGCATGAGGCTTACACCTCCTCCAAGATCACACAAACAATGGTTGAAAGCTAGAGGACCAAGTGCACAAGGTAGAGTGAATGATCCCGGATCTCCTAGCTTCTTTGGCACCATATTCTTTTGTATGATGGCACTACACTCATGACTTAGAATGACCATGGACTCCATTTCCTTAGCTCGCTCATTCACGGCATCTTTCAAGAATTTGGCGTACTGAAGGACAAGCAAGAAGGCATCAACCAAAGAGATTGTGAGTTCTACATTCTCCATTTGCCTATCAAAGATGGCTTTATACTTGTCCATAAGTTGCTTCTTGAACCGCCCGGGGAACGGTAGTTTAGGAACGTATGGCTTAGGGACAAACACATTCTTCTTCGGCTTCTCTTGAGCAACAAGAACCCTAGGCTTGACCTTCTCAACTTCTTCAACCTTGTCTTGCTCTCTCACTACCTCGTCTTCAACCAATTCATCATCTTCTTGAAGTTCCACCCCCCCCCCCCACTTTGCTTCTCAATGTCCGCATTGAGAGTAGAAGGAGCTTCTCTTGGAGGCAAAACCGTACCACTTCTTAAGGTGATGGCGTTTACATACTCCTTAGGATTAGCTTCAGATTTTCCCGGGAGTTAACCTTGTGGTCGTGAAGAAGAAGCGACACCTTTGTTCTCCATGTGTTTTACCTTGGAGTTTAAAGCCTCAATCTTTGTGTTGAGGTCGTTGTAAGAGCAATCCACCCGCGTATTGATCTCTGCTTGTCCCTTGAGTAATTGTTGGAACATGGAGCTCAAATCAAGCTCTTGCGGTTTAGAGGTAGTTGATTGACCTTGGGGCACAAACCCTTGTTGTTGCCCTTGAAAACCGGGTGGAGTTTTGGGTTGAAAGCCACCTTGGTTCCCTGGGAATTGGTTCCTTGGGACAAAGACTTGTTGGTTGGTATTAGAAACTTGGCCTTGAGGTTGGAATTGCTTTTGTGGGGCTCCTTGAGCTTGATTAGGTTGCGGAGGGTAGACTTGGTCTTGTGGATTCTCCACATTTGTGTTCCGGTAAGAGAAGTTGGGGTGGTTTCTATAGTTTTGGTTGAACCCTTGTCTTTGGTAGTTCCCTTGGTTTTGGTAGTTCCCTTGGTTCCCCACGTAGTTCACCTCGTCTTGGGTGTTCATGTCCACATTCTCTTCTTGATAGTAACCTTGATTCTCATCATAAGCATCCACAAAGTTGACCATCTTTTGAGAAGACGCTAGGAGTTTATCAATCAAATTGGCTTGCTTGTCGTTAAGAGCTTTCATGTCTTTGGCCCGCTTGTTCTCATCAAAGTGGCTAGTGGTCCTTGTGGCGCGGTCATAGTCGTCGCCATAGGTACCGTCACTTTGGGCTATGTTCTCGACAAGCTCCATTGCTTCCTCAACGTCTTTAGCCAAGAAGTTTCCGTTAGATGTCGTGTCAAGTAGCATACGGATCTTAGGCAAATCACATCGGTAGAGGGTGCTTAGGAGAGAAGCGTTGCTAAAGCCGTGATGTGGGCATTGAGACGTGTAGCTTCTAAATCTCTCCCAAGCCTCGTTGAAAGACTCATTGGACCGTTGTGTGAAGCTTGAGATCTCATTGCGAAGCCTGGCGGTTCTAGCCGATGAAAATAATTTGCGAGAAACGCACGTTTGCAATCATCCCATGAGGTCATAGATCCTTGGGGTAAGGTCTTTTCCCATTGGTGAGCCTTGTCACCCAAAGAGAACGGGAAGAGACGAAGCTTCAACCCATCTTCGGAGACCCCATTGATCTTCGTGAGACCACATATCCGGTCAAATTGGTCAATGTGGTCTAAGGGATCCTCCATGGACAAGCCGTGAAATTTGTTGGCTTGAACCATGTCGATAACCCGCGGCTTTACTTCGAAGTTGTTGTTCTCCACCGGTGGAGCTTGAATGCCTTGGCGGTTTTGGTGAGCATTAGCGGTATCACCCTCTCCAACAACGTTTCTAGCCCTTGGTGGATGGTTGGGACGGTGATGGTTTCCATTGCCACCACCTCCTTGATTGTTGTCGTGACCATTCCCATTCCCACCGTTCCTTTGGTGGGGATTGGGTTCGTTGACGTTGCCAAGTGGAACATTCTCAAAGTTCTCCATGTCGTTAGCAACCTCTACTTGAACTCTCACTCGGCTTCGTCTTGCTCTTGATCCTCTATCAAGTTGATCAATGTCGTCCCTCGGTTCTACTAGATTAGTATTGCCACGGGAACGGGTATGCATGCACCTATAGAGAGAGAGAGAGCAATAGGAAGCAAACAAGATTAGTAACTTTGTAGCAAATAAGGCTTAAGCTCACTAAGAACCTAAATCTCAATGTTATAACACATCCCAATATGGCAACGGCGCCAAATTGATATCAATATCCCCAATACGATGTAGTAAGGAGGTTATCAATCCATAATTGGGATTGTTCCAATCACTAAGAATGCAAGGTGCTTATGGTAAGTTAAGCTAAACAAGTGTGTTGTGATTAAGTGATCTAATTAAAACAAGTAAGCAAATAAGCAAGATATAATTCAATATGCAAAAGTGGAACTAGAGATGAGGTTATTTATGTAAGGTGATCCAAGTCCAATTAGTGGTGTTCATTCACTCAAAGAAGCTAATTCCTAGGTAATAGACCTCTAATCTTGATTAGTTCTCTTTCAAGCAACTAATCACTATGTTAATTATCAAGTTCATTAGCAAATCATCAGTTGTGGATTAACAACTAGCAAGCATTAAGAATCATAACAAGATCAACCAAAGATATGCCCTAAACAACTAATGTCTTAGGTTAGGAGCATAAATCTCTTGTCTAGTTCATCAAGGCATTTCATCAAACACTTGGTGTGCATGAAATGCCTTATGATCTAGATTCACTCTTTCAAGATAGATCTAGAATTAGGGACACTAGACAAGAAGGAATATAAGATCATCTAACCCTAAACACCACTAATAAAGCCTTAGATCACCCTAATCTACCTCATCTCAAGATCCTAAAAGACTACTCAAGATCCAGCAAGAACACCTCAAAATCGATTTGGATAAAAGATGAATTCATTGATGGGTGATGGATAATCAAGATAAAAAGAAGATAGATGGAAGAGATTGATGGAAACAAATACTAAATTGCATAAACAAAGAGGATCTCTCTTACAAATCAAAAGTTCTATCTCAAAGGTGAGTGTTTTTAGACTTAAGAAAAGCTTGGCAAATAAAATTAGGGTTTTAGAGTATTTATAATAAAGAGAGGGGAACCGGGTCGATCCGGAACACACCGGGTTTTGACCCGGAAATTTTTGGGTCGCACGTCTATCCCGGGTTGTTTCAAGTCCGGATGGGAGGTCGGGACAAGAGGTTTTAGCCGAGACATGTGTGCCGGGTTGATTCTAGCCGGGACGATGGGCCGGCATATCTCTTGGTCGAGGAAAACACTTGTGCCGGCTTGAGGGATTTCTTGTGCAGGGTTGCTTCAGGCCGGGACGGTACTGAGGAAGAAATCGTCGAGAGCTTTGGTGTCGGTTTGATTCTAGCCGGGACAAGAGATCGGGACAAGAAGTTTTAGCCGAGACATGTGTGCCGGGTTGATTCTAGCCGGGACACGCAGCCGGCATATCTCCTGCCGAGGAAAATACCTTGTGCCGGCTTGAGGGATTTCTGGTGCCGGCTAAAATTAGAGCGGGACGATCCTGAGGGAGTTTTAGCCGATAGATTTGGTCCCGGGTTGATTCTAGCCGGGACACGCAGCCGGCATATCCCCTGCCGAGGGAATGTTTGTGTGCCGGCTGAGGGAAGTTTTCATGCCGGGGGATTTCTGACCGGGACGATGTTGAGCGAGTTTTAGCCTAGAGATCTGGTCCCAGGTTGATTCTAGCCGGGACACGCAGCCGGCATATCTCCTGCCGAGGGAAATCTCTTGTGCCGGCTTGAGGGATTTCTGGTGCCGGCTAAAATCAGAGCGGGACGATTCTAAGGGAGTTTTAGCCGATAGATCTCGTGCCAAGGGAAACAGAGACTCCTTAGAAAATCGGCCATATCTCTCAAACGACATATCAGAATTGCCTGAATCTAACTTTGTTAAACAACTAACTCCCCCCTCTACATCTTCCATGAAGACAATTGAGGCTGACTCAGATCGGATGGCCTTCGTCCAGCTACATCTTCCTTGCGTCTCGGATGGGCTTTGCATTCCTCTTATGCTACATAATTCCAAACATCATCAATAGTCTCCAAGATACCTAAAAAGGACTCCAAAACATGCAAGACTCTCTAGGACATATCATGAGACCCCTACACTATAATTTGGAGAAAACAATTAGGAAAAAACTATGAAACCATATGCATATGAGATGAAACTTCTTCTAAATGAATGCATGAAAAGGACAAAATATGGGAATATCAAACCTCAAAACCATTCTCTAAGGCTAGAGTTATTCTCACTTCAGAGCTGAAAGAGAAAGGCAAGGATGTCGTGAAAGGTATGTTGTGGAGCCTGTTTTGGTGCAAGCTCTCATTCTTATCCTAACTGATCGTCCGCAAAGTTAAGCTCGTGACGTAAAACAAGTGCTTGGTGGGAGGCAACCCACTTGTGAGTCTGTATATAAGTTTTTTATTTTTGTATTTTTCGTTTTTTTGTGTTTTGTGTTTTCGTGTGAATCAGATGAAATGGGACTGTGTCGACCTATACAATCACTGGTATCGATCGACACAAGGAGAAACAGACGTTGCATCGACCAATGGTCCTTGTATCGATCGACACCAATAATGGTATCGGTCGATACCCAACGCGCAAGTAACTTCTATGATTTTTCACGTCTCCACTTAGCTGTTTTGGTTTCTTTCACCGAGTCTAGACTAGATAACACTGGGGACAGTGTTGTTTAAGTCTAGGGGAGGTAGTTGCTGACAGCGTTTTTGTTTTTTTTAGAGTCATAAAAAAATAAAAAAATTGTTTTATCGAGTCAAAACATGTTGGAGATTATGATCATGTGCTTGAATCTATTGTTCTGATTTTGCTTTTGAGTTACAAGTGCTACAGGATCAGTTCTAGATCGACTAATGAAAAATCTAAAAACTGACCACTTGACTATAAAACACCCATGTCTCCAGCAGAGTTCTTCTAAAGCCTGAGCCAAATTTTTGCACTTCATCGATTGCAGTAGATGTTCATAGATCTTGATTCCTCATTCATATCTGACAAAGGAGCCTATGTGTAGAAAGTAATGGTATTCCTCTCCCTTGTTATAAGTAAAAGCATAAAAATATGAAATGATTTTCTTCTGAGTAGAGGGTTCGGAAAATTTCCAGCGATCCCATTATTCTACTTGGAAGAAATGATCACACAAAGGTTGAAAGCGAGGTTAGGAAAATTTCCTGAGATACCACTATTCGCCTACACCTTTGATACGTAGAGAGGGAAGAACCGGGGATTTTGTGGCAAACACCATCAATACTCGCGTCTCAAACTTTAATATTTATATATGCAAGAAAACGTGATGTGAAATAAGTCTGGGGGAGAGGGAAACAATACCAGAAAGTGTGAAAATTGGGTGGTTCTTTTGTCATGATATTGTATGGGAAAGAATCTAGAAGGTTCTTGAACATTGGCTGCAGCGATGAAACTGGCGATGATGGCTTTATTGAACAATGCTGTGAGATAATGTGTGGAGTTTGGGAAGCTGCGAATGTTTACGGGGAAGAACATGGTGGTTAGATCTAGAATAGGTTAGGTGATATCTGGAAAGCTTAGGAAACGGGTCATTGCGATGGTTCAGGAACAGGTGAGTCTCCGTGTTTTCAAACCTCTTTCTATGGTTTGGTCTTCTGTTTGCTTGCGGGCAAGCAAAGGCTAAGTTTGGGGGAATTGATATATCATGGTTTTTACCACTTTTTAGCCATGATATAGGTCCTTTTTATAGAGTCTTTCTAGTGTTTTCGTAGTGTTTTAGAGTCTTTTCAGGTTTTAGCACGTTTGGAGCATAATTGGAGATATTGGAGCATTCTGGAGATTTTTGGAGCAAAGTAGAAGTTCGTGCAGCTGAGTACCCGATTTGAAGCTCGAGCATCGATCGATACACTTATGGTATCGGTCGATGCTAACTGCAGACATACACGAATCACGACTTATTGAAGATTGAAGATTTTGCTCTCAAGTCCAGGAGACTTTACTATTTACAATTAGCCCCAAGTCCAGGAAACTTCCATTAGAAGTTCCCGTAACACTAGTCCACGGTATCCGTCATACGAAATATAAACTTTCAAAATCCAAAAAATCATGTCAACTAGCTCTCTACATTCATTAAGTATAGGCGTGATTTTCTCATCAAGAGGATTAAACCAAGACAATCGATGCTAAGTATTAAAGGCATTTAGAGGTGAGGTTAAGAGTGTTTTGGGTTACCGTAATTTTACCGGAGGGTGCGAGATATTATGCAAAACAGCAAGAGAGGAAGGACCTATTGATCACCACAACTTCCAGTCACTTCTTCTTGCGTAAAAATGATGCACTTCCTCCCTCTTCCTTGGTTGAATCCTCTATTTCCAAAATTTCCACCAATATAGTTCACTTCTACTTGGTTCTCCTCTGTACCATCTCCAATATATTCTATCATAGGGTCACCATTAGTATCCACCACGTCCTCAATAGCATGAATGCCTCTTTGAACTTTTATTAGTTGTGAAACCATGTTCTGAAGCTCCGCAATTTGTGTTGATTCGCTTGACGTGTTGGTAGTATGAATGTTTGTATTGTACCCGGGGCAGCCATTAGCATCACTAGCAGCAAGGTTCTCGATAAGAGTCTTAGCTTCCAATACCGACTTGGTCATGAAACTTCCATTGCTCGCGGTATCGAGGGATAACTTGTACTTGTGATCGATCCCGTTGTAGAAGATGTTCCATAGATTTCCTTCGGAGAAACCATGATTGGGGTAGTCTCTAGTGTACTCCTTAAAGGCCTCATAGAAAGATTCGGTAGGTCCTTGTTGAAAACCCGAGATCTTGCTTCTTATGGAGCTCGATCTTTGCTTGGAGTAGAATTGGTTCAAGAAGGCCGCCTTGTACTGTAGTAATTGATTGAGGGTGCATCGACTTAATCCATCTAAGTGCCTTGTCATTCAAGGAGAAGGTGAATAACTTTTACTTGAAATAATCAGCGGGAACTCCATTTGTTCGAGTTGTGCTACATATCTCCTCGAAGATGTCAATGTGATCGAGTGGGTGCTCGGTAGGCAAGCCATGGAATTGATTTTGCTTCACTAATCCAAGGATCTATGGCTTGATCTCAAAATCATGCCTTTGACGATTAGGAGGACGAATTGGATTCCTATCCAAAAAGAAAGTGTTGGAAGAGTCGAAATCACCGATGGTTTGATGATTTCTGTTGTGAGCGGACGGTGTTGGCCTTTGGTATGCTGTTTGCTGAGCTTGATGCACTCCTTGGGGAGGGATTAGCTGAAGTAGTTTTTGCTGAAGTTGTCGCAACACAGCTTTGTCAAAGGGGTGATGATCTTGCACTCGCGGTGGAGGTTGTCGGGCAGCACCAACGAGAGGGTCATTCGGGTCAACGTCTCGAGCTGGAGGATCGTTGTTTGGGTCACTGAGGTTGGCGACATGAGGGTTAACACCATGGGGGTACTTCAAGAGAGCAGCATTGGTGTTAGCATGGGAAGCGGCTTGCTCTTGAGCGAGTCGTTCTTCTTCGGTAAGGAGGGCTCGGTTTTCTAGCTCGGCCATCCTTTGTTGTTGTTGTTTTTATTTTCTAAGTCGTCTCTCAAGTCTATCTATCTCCAATTCAGGTTCGGATAGATTTTCAGAAGTAGAACTTCTAGCCATACACATGAAAATCGAAAGAAAAACTCAAAGGAACAAATTAGAAGTTGTTAGAAAATTTATAAGAAAAATTAAAATGCAGAAAATAAATGTTTTTGTCTAGATTAAAATTCAGAATTCGAAACAATATTATCTAAGTCCCCGGAAACGGTGCCAAAAAACTTGATGTGGGTAAAGTTTTCACCCAACTAATACTAGATGCAAGTGCACATCAATCACAATAAGTATAGTGCGGGATCGAATTCCACAGGGACTTGTAAACTACACGACGAAAACGTTAGAAAGATAATCAAGCTAAAAGAAAATAAAAGAGAGATGTTGATGGTGATTAACTAAATAAGTAAATAAGCAATAAAATTCAGAGATAAATCAATAAAGAAAAGGTTAGGTCTTAGGGAAATCTCATGGAAAACATGCAACGATAAGATAGATGATTCGATATGGAATTAAGTAAAAACCGTCTTGAACACAAAACCCGAATTTATAGTCTTTCCACTGTCGTGGCTCCGACCACTATGTTTTACAAACCAATAGACTCAGCTTTTGGAAGGTTATTGCAGAATGAAAACATGCATTAAATCGAGCAAGTAATGATAAAGTTCACTAGACTCATTCACTCGACTTTTGGAAGGTTAAGTCGCCAAGCTCATCAAATATTTGTTCCGGCAATATAACAAGCTTTTGGAGAGTATATTAACCTAAGATCAGATTACTAAATGCGCGGTAAAGTAATCATGCATTGAGAACAAATAAAGATGAAGAACCATATGAACATCCCTTTTAAACAATCATCATATCAATATCGAATTGTGCACCCATGGATCCCTTTCAACCTAACAAACGAACTACTCACTCATGATGCACAAAACACAGCAAGTATGAATTGAAATCATGCTTAGAATACTTGTATTAAAAGAGTAATTAAGGTTGAGAAAACTTCTCTATATCGAAGTAAAAAGTTGAGATCTTCACCTTGAAGCTCTTAGAATCCAAAGCAATGAAAAACTTGTAAAAACTATGAAGAAATCGTGGTTGTGTTTATTCTAGGGTGGCTTCCTGTTTTGTGAGGTTAAAAACAAGTATATATAGCCCTAAAGTCGACCTAGGGTTTCAGTAAACCAAAAAATGAAGTTTTTGGGTCGTATAGGTTCGCAGGGTCGGCCAAGATTATGGGCCGAGCTCAGGCCCAATACAAATGCGTCTTCATTAAATTTGGTGTATCTTCCTGACCACTACTCCAAATGACTTCAAACAAATTCCATATCAAATACGACTCAGAATGCTATATTTCCACCAAATTTCATCTCAATCCATCAACCGGAATTAGGCATCCAATGAAGGTGAAACTTCTGATGCATCTGTGTTGTCCAATTGGAGAAATCCGCCTTTCTTGAGTTTTAGGTGCTTGGCTGATCTTTTGGACTTGGAAACATGTCTTGGACGTGGTAAACTCCTTTTTGGCTTCATTTTGCATCTTTTTGATGATTTGACCTATATAGACTTTAAAACTACAAATAAGAGAAAACTACCTCAAGAAGCACAAAACCGAATGAAAATAATTAGATAAAATACTAAAATTCGTAATAAATATAGTAAAATATAGAGTATATCAAAGACGCGGACAGATGATCGTTCACCAATAATCTTAGGATGGTGGTTCCTATCTACTATTGGTGCCATCATGGATTGGCCTAATCGACATGTTTCATTGGCCAACATAGACAAGGATGTCTTCTATCCCGCAACACCATTCAACCAATCAAAAGGCGCTCGTTTCGAATGTGAAGATGAGAATGATGAGTCTTCCACAGAAGATGACAATGGGAGATCGAAAAGAACTTGTCTTCGAACAGGAACTTTATTCAACTAAGCTCATCTCCCCATCCAAGTCAAGCTAACGATTTTAAACAAGCGCTTATGGGAAGCAACCCACTTAGATAATTCTTTTTCTTTCATTTTTAGCTTTCTTCTAAGACTTTGACTTTTTGTTTTGGTTTTCTTAATTTTCAGGTTTTCAAAAACAACGAAAAACACACAAAAATTAAAAAACAAAAAGACAAAAAAAAATGGATTTCGCCAGGACCAGCTCGACCCGCGGCAAAATACCTACTGGCCACAAGATTTTTTGATCGTGCGGTCCAAGTACCTTTGGCCGCGACATAAGCTCCAAGGTTGTGGGCATCAGTCCTCATGTCGCGACCACAACTCCTCTTGGAGCGGCCAAACCACTTCCCACAACGGGATATTCTCCAGACCGGCGGCAAACTACCTCCTAACCGCGACCTCGACCCCTTTTGGTGTGGTAAGCCCATCCGCAACTCACCTAGTTCCTCCATCTTGTTTTAGTGTCCCGAAACCAAGTTCTTCTTGCATACATACGTGTCTCTTCAAACAAACTCATTCGGTAGGCGTGTGTATGGCTAAATCATGTCCACAAATCTAAGAACGCCGATCACCACCACCACCGCCCCATCCAACCAACTCATGTATGTTTTCTCATCCTTTTTCCTTCATCGTTTTCCATCTTGTCTCGATTTATTTCACACTGGAGACAGTGTGATTTAAGTCTGGGGGATGATTTCATCATTTATTAAGAACTTTTTCTTTCTTGAGTCTTTTCATTTTTGCGTTTTCTTTTCAAATATAAACGCATGTTTTTGAAAATGATGACCAAAATCTATGATGAAACTCGACCAGTGTGCATCTACGCTATTCCTAGTAACAACTCTTTCATGATTTAGTTCTAAAATAGACGGTAGCTAGGGTACATGTGACGCGACATCCCTAGAGGAGTTTGTACTTTAGAGATTCGATTGGATGAAATATACTAGCTTTATTTAACTCAGACGTAATTTGACTTAATTTTCTCATTAAAGGCGTTAGATCAGGGGAAACAAATCATACATTCAAGACTTCTTATATTTGTTACCACTCTCTACTAATCCTGAATGGTCAGCTTGCTTTTAGTTGGTTCCCCACCTGACCTTAGCCATTTTTCAAACCTCATGCACTTTCTCTTGTTGTCTTATGTGCATATATATGCCAAAAACTTCAGAGAAAGAGGAACGACACACATTTCAGTCATTCAAGACAGAAGACTAAATGGATTTAGTGAAGGTGATACCAATGATGTGAAAATCTCAGTTTGCCTTGGAAATCTCAAATCAATGGTAAAATTTTGTGCCCTTAAGACTAGCACAAAAGGTGTTTCCCCCTTTCATAAAAAAGGCGAAGAAAACATAAGCCTAATAGAGTCCAACTTAGTCGGAATACTTGGTAAGGCAAGCCATGATTCGTTCGTGAGAAGTTAGAAATCGTTTGTTTTGAATCCCGTAGAAAAATTTAAGTGTAGGGAGAGAATGGCAGAAAAGTTCTGCTACCAAAGAAGAAGAATGTGAAGCAACCTTTGTGCAAAAAGAAGTGACTGGAAACTGTAGTGATCAAGAGGTCCATCCTCTCTTACTGTTTTGCATTATATCTTGCCTTTAATACCTAGCATCGTCTACCCTGAATGACAAGCTTAATGAGAAGTTCACGCAATTCTTTAGTGAATGTAGAGAGCTAGTTGACCGCAATTTAGATCAAGATAGTTTTAGATTTTGCATGACGGATATATTGGACTAGTGTCTTAGATGCTTTAGTGAGAATTTTCTAGACTGAGTTCGGATTGGTGTAGTTTGATGTTTATGGTTTAAAAGGACGGTCTCTGAGTTTTTGAGTTCCCTCAATTTTTCATTCATCTTTCCAAGTCTTGAATTCTGTTTTGTTTGAGGACAAACAAAGATACAAGTTTAGGGGAATTGATATAACCGTGTTTTTGCACATTTAAACTTTGGTTATTGAGGACTTTAATAAGTTTTCCATTCGGTTTCACGCATTTTATTATGATTTTAGCATATTTGTAGTGTCAAGACTCTTTTTAGGTTATCAAGGCAAAGGTTATGCAAATCGGGGCAAAATTCCGATTTTTGATAGTTTCGGACCGTCCAAAGTTTGACCTTTGATGATGAACATCTCACTATCTGACCAAGCCGAGTTTTGGACACAAGATAGAGGAATCAACCACCTTTCATTTACATCTGGTTTGAGGATGATCCAACGATTCAAACTCAAGAACCATAAAGTTTACTGAGACCCGTCAAGCAGTCATGGCCGCGACCCAAAGGCTCGTACCCATGGCCAGGACCAATCAAGTCGTGGGCAGTTCAAAACCGTCCTGGACTAAGCCCGTTTGCAAGCCCACTTCAAATGATATGCCGTTTTTCGGAAGGAAAATCCCTAGACACCATTTGAAGACCTCAAGACCTATATATATGTTGTTTTAAGTCTCTAAAACCATGTGCCTCCTTTAGATACGAATTTCATAGCACCAAACTATTTTACCTTTTGTTCTTAGTTTTTATTTTAGGAAGATAGGGATTTCTCTTGAACCATTTTGTTTCTAATATGATCCATTTATTATGCATTCAACTACTTCGTTTTTGGTTCTTTAATTATATCTGATTAGTTTCATAGTTGGGTTTAAAGGGTTCTATTAAACCAGGATTTATGATTGATAAGGATAACAAGTATTAAACATAGCTTGATTTCTAGTTGTTCTTTCTTTTAGGTTTATTTTTATTGCTTGGAGTTAGATTCATTAAATAGATACTGATCTTAGGATTGATAAAACCAATTGCGCTGAATTTATTGACCATAACTAGCTTAGGAGAGAAATTACCATATAAGATATGAAATCATACTTATAGGGCTTTGTGAACGTTAATGAAGTTGAATCTATTGCGTGATCTACTGCGTAGCTACCAATGAAAGATGAGTAGTTAAGCTGTTAGAGAATATGTGTTTAGCGCTGCGAATGTAGGTTAAATACAATTATGTGTTCGAGTTTAGGGAACTTTGAGCTAGAATCGATTAAGAGCTTTGTTATCTTGTTTGAATCAATATGAACTTTCGCGATATCCCTTGAAGACCCAACGCTTCGTTATTATTAGCTTACATCATTTAGCTCTTTCTTTCTCTGCATACTTAAAAATCGTGATAACCACTCTCAAAATCATCTTTGTCTTAGACTTCTGTTCTAACCTCTTATAGACTTTTGCAGACAGGTGTAGATTCTCTGTGGATCGACCCCTAAGTCATACAATACACATCTGTACACTTGCAGACATTTATGGTGTTATAAATTTAAAACTTGAGCTCAATCAAATCAACATCATCTCTAACAACCAATAAACATCCCCAACTGTTATCTTTCCCTTCATCACAATCATAGCTTTTTTACACACCTTCAAACATCTTCATCACATGTGAGTCTGAATCCGTTTCTATGAAGTGTACCTAAGGAGATCATATTCTTCTTCACTGTTGGAACATGCCTAACATCAGTCAATGTTCTAATGACACCATCGTGCATGCGGAATTTGACATGCCTAGTACCAACGACATTACACAACATGTCGTTTGCCAACTGAAAAGACCTCATGATACCAACTTTGTACGTCTCAAAAAATTTCTGTGAGGAGTCCTATGGAATGATGCACCTGTATCTAGAATCCAATAATCAGTGTGACTTCCTGATGGCACAGCCAACAAATCATTCTTAGTCTCTTCTTCTGAATCTTCCTTCTGAACCACATTTGCAGAACCTGGCGCGCGTGCATGTGTTCTGCTTCTTTTTTGCACAATCTCGCATGTATTAACCCTTCTTGCCATAACCAAAGCACATCAAACTCTTCACGGGTTTATACTTCGATTTGTCCCTGTTATTACCATCTGCTTCTCTTGATGCCTTCGCTTTTGCTGATTGTTACTCGCGTATAACCCATCACCTTGAGACTTTTCAACCATAGTAGTGTTTTGTCGCCGTTCATAATGAGATTGCAGCGAAGAAGAAACTGTCTCAAGCCCTATAGTCGTTTTATCAACTGTAAGAGCAGTCAATGTCTCATACTGAGGAGGCAGAAAACACAATAAGATCATGGATTTATGTTCTCCCTCAAGTTTCACATCCACATGTTCTCGATCACCGATGATTTGGTTGAAGTTGTTAACGTGGGCAATAAGATCGCCAGATTCTGACATTTTCAACCCGTACAACCTCTGCTTCAGATACATCTTGCTGGATAACGACTTCGACATGTACATATTCTTTAACTTATCCAACATCGTTTTGCAAGTCGTGATGTTCATTACCTGATTAGTAATATCGTCAAAGAGAGAAAGACGAATCGTTGAAACAGCTTGATATTGCATATCCACCCAATCATCATGCTCGATCTTATATGGTTTCGTCTCCAATAGCGCCTTCTTTATCCCCTACTGCATCAGCAGATCCTTGACTCGCGCCTGCCACAGACCAATGTTTCCCTTCCCACCGAACGTAGGAACATCGAACTTGAGTGAACTTCTCTTGGTCATCGCTCAGATTTTCGCAAACCTTGAAATCTGATACCACTTGTAGGGCTTTTCAAACTCAAGAGGTTTGGTTTACCAGTCATTACAAAATTTAGAGTCGAAAACTCTTTCAAACCATGTCACTCAACGCAAACCCATTTTCCCTGAACTGAACCTATAACAACAATCTGTTAAGACATTTAATTATGTTTGTTCGAGTTAGATCGATGCTGAATTTAGAAGGGTGAATTCGATTTTTTCATATATGTATCTTCGGAGGTTCCCTTTTTTTTTGTTTCCTTCTTTATGGGCCCTTTGGCTTTGAGACTATTTGAGTCTCTTTTATCTCTATGTTTTGATTAGTTATTACCTAAGTTTGAATCAAAGTAATTTTCAGAGCCAAACCTGTTGTGTTCTATTTTTTTTTGTCTTTATCGAGTAAGCTCCAAGACGTTGAGTTTTTTAGTTTTTTGGTATCACAAGTCTGTCACGATATGTGTGATTTAATTCAATTACCCACGCTTGCACCGTGTTAACTTTTCCAATAATAAGAAAAATATTGATTATGACACTGCCGTCTCTATATCACCATCCAAGTTAAAATCCGTATAATACATGTTGCTGAAAAAAAAAATTAAAATAAAAAGTTGATCTCGTAATTTTCAAGATCTTCATGTAGGAAGACGGTATGTATTCTGTCTATCACCCATGGCTATCCCATGGGTTTGCGGCCCTCATTTTTATATAAAAATTGCGGCCCTTAAATTCGTAAAAATCTTTGTGGGAGTCGAAACTCGCACAACTAAATCTTGTAAGAAACTTTAGTGGAAACAGAAGATTTTAATATTTAAATACGATAACAAAGATCCAAATATGGTTTTCTTGTTGTTTCATAAAGTTTTTGATACAAGAAAGTGATGAGCGATTTGCTAAGTGTTTTTCTAGGTAAAACCTGTTCTCATTATGAATGACTTCGACTTCTATTTATACAGGTTTCAAGGTGAAGAGCTCGGCTCGACGAACCAATTCATGGTGTCTGTTTGGTTTGGAGCTAGTTCGGCTCGGTTTGGTTTAATTCGGCTCAGTCCGAGGCGGGATGGTTCGGGTTGAGGCTTCTCCTCTGTGGCTCGGTTCAAGGTGAGGTGATTTGAGGCGAGTTGGTTCGCCTCTGCTCGATTGGTTTGCCTCCGCCAGAGTTGTCCTTCCTCGGCTCGGTTGGTTCGAGGTGAGGTGGTTTGAGGTGAAGTGGTTTGAGGCGAGGTGGTTCGCCTTGGCTCGATTGGTTGGCATTGGCCAGAGCTATCTTTCCTCGGCTCAGTTGGTTCGTGGGATTGTTGCATGTCTCTCGAAGTTCAGCGAGGCCCACGTAGTTTGGCAAGGCTCGGCTCGGTCCATTTCTCCATACTTAGTCGTTTTAACAGTTGATCTTGGTTGGTGAAAACCGACCTCAACAGTTCTCCCCCAAGCTCGTCAGACTCAGTGATGATTGTGACAAGGTAAGAATTCATTGAGGAGATCAAATGTCAAGCTGAATCGCCTCTATAATCGACGAACTCTTCTTGTTGTAAATTTGAGATGGTGTCGAGTCAAAGTGATGTCGAACTACGCATCTCGGTTTGTTGCCGAGCCGAGCTAGGTGTCTTGCTCTGTTGCCGAGTGATCTGAGTAAAGTTTTCACCCAACTTCTACTACCTGCAAGCGCACAACAAATCAAAATAGTATAGGTGGGATCGATCCACAAAGACCTCAAGTTGTACTACAAATTTATGAGAATAAAATCAAGCTAAAACAAAATATTATGGTTGGTTTTTGAAAAGATTAAAAACTAAAATGCGTAAACAAGTAAATAAAACGATGCAAATTCAATAAGAGAAAACACTAGGCGTACGGTTGATCGCAGAAATTAATAAATTAATAAACCATTTAAATCGAATGATAGAGAAATAATAGAAACCGTTCTAGAACTCAAATCACGGATGTATAATCATTCAACTTTCGTGGCTCCTGCCACTATGCTTTAACAACCTAATAGACTCAACTTTTGATGGTTATTACAAGTTCAAAGCATAGATTAATTCGTTCAAGATTCAATTGTTCACTAAACTCCTTAACTCAACTTTTGGAAGCTTAAGACGTTTAGCTCATCAAATACTAGTTTCGACAATATAACAAGCTTTTGGAGAGTATATTAACCCAAGGTGTGGTGCTAGATGATCAGAAAAGCATGCAGCATTACGAGCAAGTAAAGATGAAGAAACTAATAGCTATTCCCAATTTAATCGATAAAGTCTTAACAATTCATGAATTCTTTGATGCATTTGTGCTGACCAATTGGAGAAATCCGCCTTTTTGAGCTTTAGGTGCTTGGCTGATCTTTTGGACTTGGAAATGTTTTAGACGTGGTAAACTCCTTTTTGGCTCCATTTTGCATCTTTTTGATAATTTGACCTATATAGACTTTAAAACAACAAATACGAGAAAACTACCTTAAAAAGCACAAAACCGTATAAAAATGCTTAGATAATATACTAAAATCCTTAATAAAAACAGTAAAATATAGAGTATATCACCGAGCGAGCTAAGCGTGTCGCTTGCGCTGTTGAGCCAAGCTGTTCACTTTGTTACTGCTGCCAAGACGATTTATCTTTTGAGGTTTTCGCTTATTGTTCTGTTTATTGCTTAGGCTGAATTGATCACTTAGTCTTTGATCTAGGGTTTAATCTATACCACGGAAGTATCGTAGGTACCTAGAAAGAACATAAGCGAGCGAATTGTCCTTAGCCAACGGAAGTTGATGTTAAGGCGATTCGTGAACATATTGAACCTATTTGTTAATGCTGGTCTAGAACTCTAGGTTCAACGGAAGTTAGTATTTTAGGTTGCTAGATTTAGTAATCAATGCCACGGAAGTGGATTGGTTAGATATTTATGTTTGAGTTTGAAACTTGTGTGTTAATCGTTCCCTGAATAGTTGTCTGATTCATGATGTCTGGATCCTTGCGAATAAACCCTTGACCTAACGCTTTTCTCTTATTGAATTTATACCGCTTTTAGTTATTTTCTTTACTTTGAAAATAAAACCTTATTCTCATCTTAGCTTAATTTCAACTTGTGAGAATCGTAGTGTAACCTTGGTCTCTGTGGATTCGATCCTAAAGTACTTCATTCACATACCGTTACGATTGCAGTAGTGTGAACTTTAGTTAATAAAAACACTAAAATCAATTTGGCGCCGTAATCTGGGACCAATAGCGTTACCTTTAATTCTGAATTTGAAATTTAGTCTAAGATTTACTAACATATTCTACCTTGATCACTTATGCGTTTCAGGTGACTGACAGAAAAGCTTAATAGAGTTACCAGAAGCAGGGGATCTGAAAACCTTTGCGAGCTCGGCAACGAAGAGCTAGAAAGTTGATGGCCATGGACTACAATGATTGGCCACAAGAAGAGGATGCCACATTTGATGAATAAATTCAAGATAAGCCATACGTGGAGCCACCATTTCATGAAAGTATACTCAAACTAGAACAAAAAGTGGAGTTGGATAAGCATCATGAAGAGAATCCAACGATGAAAAGGAGTGACCTAGCCGCTATGATTCGTTTGAACCTCATGTCACATCGGGCAGCACATGAGGTAAGGGAGCTCACAATGTCCGAGATAATAGTAGCTCATGCGCTTAAAAAGGTAATTTATTGGGTTTCACCATGATAACTAGAGGGTATTTTTGACTCAACCTTTGAAATCTATGATTATGAGGCTAGTCATTTGCTTTGCATTGAAGATGTAGCTTCTAGTTTGCATACTCATGTGCTCATTGATGAATGCTATGATTTAATATGTGAGTCTCAAAGACTAGATTCCTTAAGAGTAGAAAAGCTTGCTAGAGATTACCATGAATTATGTTTTGATATTAATTATCTATGTGCTTTGAATATTCATGATCTGGAGTTTAAGCTTTCAATGCACGAGGAATCTAGATCTCTTCTTGAAAAATCTTACCTAGGGGATGTGCTTGATGAAGATAAGCTCTTGAATGAGATAGATGACCCTAAGGCTGAGATGGAATCTAGTAAGAAGGATATTGTGTTTTACATGATTGATGGAGATGAAGTTAACTATTTTGTGATTAACTCGTTTAAACCTGAAATTGACTTTATATTTCCATCAAGTGCATTTGATCCTCACGAGAATCTCACCATCAAGGAAAATTCCAAGATATATGCTACATTCGTAGTACACTTCCTTGATGTAAGTTTTGTTTCTTTGCCATGGATAGTTGCATGCCATGTTGCACATTTTGTTTATTGCCCTAACAGGAGACTGGCCTTTTGATTGGCTCAACCTTTTGATTCTCATGATTAACATCTGAGACCGAAATCAAGCTAACGACTATAAACAAGAGCTTAGTGGGAGGCAACCCACCGGTATGTTTTATTTTGTTTTATTTTCTATTCTTTTATTTATCTTTCTTTGGGTCTGTTTTGCCTTCCTCTTGATTTACTCTCACACCGAGATGGTGTAAAGTAAGTTTGGGGGAGGGTCTTTGTCATTACTAACATTGTTTTCTTTCAAGTCATTTTGATGTTTTCTTTGAGTCATTCTATTTTATTGAGTCAAAACTTGTTGGAGATTATGATCACGGCCTTTGAATTTTTTTTCTGTGATTTCGCATCTAAGTGACCATTGTTACAAAGTTAGCTTCAGATCAGACTAATGAAAAATCTAAAGGCTGGCCAGTTAATCAGAGACATCCATGTTTCCAAAAAAATTAAAAAAGCTTGAGCTAGTTTATGAGCTCTTCCTTTTACCTCATCATCGTGATTGGTGTCTTCAGAGCTTGACTCCTCATTCGTATCTGACAAGACGACATGTGTGAAAGTATGGTACTCCTCTCCCTCATTTAAAATAAAAAGTAGAAAAGAGATGATCACACTAGGTTGAAACAAAGGTTGAGAACAATTTCCGGGGATAACACTATTCGCCTACACCTTAGTAATAAAGGGTGGCACTTAAATGAACCGGGGATTCGAAACCATAAATACTCGAGTGCCATCCGCCATTGAACCTACGAGTAGAAAATGAGAAAAGAATAAGTCTGGGGGAGGAAAAAGTACCAAAGGTTGTGTTGTTGTCTTGTCACAATATCGAAAGGAAAAGAGTCTTCGGCACTATGATCTTTGATGAGACCCAGCGATGATGGCTTTTGATTATTCCGCGAAATAATAAGTTGAATCTGGGACGCTACGATGCTTGCAGAGAAGTACATGGTGGTTCGATCTAGAGCTAGTTTGGCAATACGTGGATTACTAATGTAATGGTCATTTCAGGATTCTAAGGGAAATGTGAGTCTCCGTATTTTTCACATATTTTTCTTCTTGCTTAGTTTTATGTTTGCTTGAGGACAAGCAAAAGGTTAAGTCTGGGGGAATTGATATACTTGGTTTTTACCGTTTTCTAACAAATATTTTGGTGTTTCTTTTGAGTATTTTATTGAGTCAAAGTGTGTTTTTAAAGTCTTTTATCGAGTCTTTTAAGGTTTTAGGAGACTTTGAGAGAAAAGAGCCGTTTTGGATGAAAATGAGCATATGGAGGTGCAGAAGTTTGGCAGTCTTTGAAGGTTTTCCCACCAATGGATCAAGCTGAAATTTTGGCACAAGATTGATCTTTGAATTAGCTTTCATTTGCAAGTCGTTTGAAGAAAGTCCAACGGTGAAATCAACAATTATACCCGATTTACTGAATACATGTCAATCTGCCTCGCAGAATGAGCATGCGCAGAACAGGGAGGTTAGAATCGATCGATGCAGCCTTGCATCGATCGATGTAGCTGTCCAGAAACTTCAAAATCGACCGATGCACACTTGCATCGATCGATGCACTTCCCAGGCTAAAAGGAAGTTTCTACAGTTTCTAAACTTCCTATTTTGCCCGAGAATCATCATAACTTAACCTAATTCGACCCAATACCTATATACTTATTTTTCAGCCTCTTTAAAGGCTAGGATTTATTTTTCTTAGACATCTTTCATCTTTTTCAATTGTATGCTTGGGAGAAGATCTCTGAACCACTTCTGACAAACTTGGAGAAGATTTCTGAACCCTCTTATTTCTTTTATCAATTTAATTATGTTTTCTTTTTCATCTCTTTGTGATTTCTATGATTCCATGTTGGAGTAGTCTCATAGTTAGGTTTAGGGTTTCAAGGGGATCTATGAATCATTGAATTAGACATAGATAGGGATTTATATTTTGAAGTTTTCGCTTATTTTTGTGTTGATTGCTTAGGCTGAATTGATCACTTAGTCTCTGATCTAGGGTTTAATCTATACCACGGAAGTGTCGTAGGTTGCCACAAAGAACATAAGCGAGTGAATTGTCCTTAGCCAACAAAAGGTTATGTTGAGGAGATTCGTGAACATATTGAACATATTCGTTAATGTTGGTCTAGAACTCTATGTTCAACGGAAGTTAGGATTTTATGTTGCTAGATTTAGTAATCTATGCCACGGAAGTGGGTTGGTTAGATAATTATGTTTGAGTTTGAAACTTGTGTTTAACCGTTCCCTGGATAGTTGTTTGATTCATGATCTCTGGATTCCCCCGAAAAAACCCTCGACCTAACGTTTTTCTCTTATTGACTTTACATCGCTCTTAGTTATTTTCATTACTTTGCAAATCAAACCTTATTCTTGTCTTAAGCTTAATTTCATCTTGTGAGAATCGTAGTGTAACCTTGGTCTGGGACAATTCGCTCGCTTATGTTCGTAGGCTTTATTTTTCTTAGACATCTTTCATCTCTTTCAATTGTATGCTTGGGAGAAGATCTCTGAACCACTTCTGACAAACATGGAGAAGATTTTTGAACCCTCTTATTACTTTTATCAATTTATTTATGTCTTCCTATTCATCTCTTTGTGATTTCTCTGATTCCATGAAGGAGTAGTTCCATAGTTAGGTTTAGGGTTTAAACAAGATCCATGAATCATTAAATTAGACACAAATAGGGATTTATCTTTTAAAATTTTTGCTTATTGTTGTGTTTATTGCTTAAGCTGAATTGATCACTTAGTCTCTGATCTAGGTTTTAATCTATACAACGTAATTGTCGTAAGTTGCTAGAAATAACATAAGCGAGCGAATTTTCCTTAGCCAACGGAAGTTGATGTTAAGGCGATTCGTGAACATATTGAACATATTTGTTAATGCTTGTCTAGAACTCTAGGTTCAACGGGAGTTAGGATTTTTGATATGACCCTAGACGGCACAACGGAGGTTAATCACTTAGCCGAGGAGAAGCTTGAACCCGAGGAAGCTTTGCACATTCCGGAAGGACCTTTGACGAGAGCTAAGGCGAAGAAGCTCAAGGAGGCATTAGGAGGACTTATTCAACACGTTCATGAGACCGTGGGTTTGGAGGAGGAAGTGCTTCGAACCGCATTGGTCTCGATACAAGTCCAAGTGTGCTCTTTTCCTTAGTCCCGGTTTTACCCAATGGGTTTTACGTGACAATGTTTTTAACGAGGCCTTGGAACACTTTTTCCCTCAAGCCCATTTCCCTCAGCGTGTCCCGCAGCAATTTCCCGCAGATTTTCCCGCAGCAAATTCCGCGGAAAAATCCCTCAAGAAGACCAAGGGACTTCCGATTTTATTAGTCAATTTCAGCATTTAATTTTTGTCATTTTCTAAACTTTTCTTCTCTCATTTTCGAGAAGTCTTCTCTCATTTTCGAGAAAGGCTTAGACCTTTAGACTTTTTTGCTTATTTAAACTATGTAATTCTCATTTGAGAAACAACAATCTTTTTAATCAAAAACCTTCTTTCATTTGCGATTTCTAGAGAGAGATTCTCAAGAGTTCAAAAGTGAGAAACTTCAGTTATTTCTTAGAGTGATTCCGAGAGATAATCGTTGGATTTGTCAAAGGATTTTCCGCCATCCTTTGAGTCATCAATCAACCGATCCCCGTGAAGAAGCGTCCATAGCGAGTCTGTTTTCGAAAGGATTTTTGGGAGTGATTGCCACGCCTTTCTAGCTGCTCCACGTTTCCGAGCCGAGATCATCACCGCCTTGTTCATAGTTCTTTCGAGAATTATTTACAAGGATTATCCCCAAATCTTCGAATCTACCCAGCACTTGAGAGATCTTGCGGTCAAGGGTGTATCAAGTGGTATCAGAGCCACTCAAGTCAATCCGGTAAATTCGTTCCATCTCTAGTTCATCTCTTTCGATTTTTTTGCTTCAAAAAAAAAAAAAAAAAAAAAACCGTTCATATTCTTTTTGTGTGCATCGATATTTCTGGGTTCATTCTAGTTTGTTTTAATTTAAATTGTTGCATCTAGATTATTGTTAGGTTGTTTAGTTGCATCATAAATCAAAAAAAAAAAAAATCGTGCATATTTTTTTTTTAATTTTCTGAAAAAAACCGTTCATCTTCATTACTTGTTCATCGCGTGTTCATCAATTTCTGGGTTCATTCTAGTTTGTTTTAATTTAAATTGTTGCATCTAGATTATTGTTAGGTTGTTTAGTTACATCATAAATAAATAAAAAAAAAAAAATCGTGCATATTTTTAATTTTCTGTAAAATCCGATCATCTTCATATTCAAAAAAATAATAATAATAAAATCTGGGTTGATTGTGTTTAATTACTGGAATCGACCTAAGCTCGTGTTCGTGCGAATTTAATTTTTTTTTTTTGCAAGGTACTAAGGATCAGCAATTTTCGGGAAATTTTTGTGGCATATCAATCGCAAGTTGCCGAGAAGATTTTTTGGGAAAGTATAAAACCGAGAGAAATTTTCCCGGGGGAAAATCAATCCGAGGAGTTTCCGGGGAAAATTTCCAAACCGTGGGATTTCCCGGGGGAGACTACAAATCCGAGGGATTTATACGAGAAAATTCAGAATCCGAGGAGTTAGCCGAGGAATCCAAAATCGCCGATAAAACATCCAAAAGACTAAGCGATTTCTTTTCCTTTTCCGATTCTTTCAACTACCGTTTGAATTTTATTTACCCTACTAATTTGCTGTTGTTCTATTTCAGGACACCATGGCACAAGACAGCAATCAAGGAAACAACCCACAAGATCCAAACAATCCGCTTAACCAAGCCGGTTTTAATACCGTTCAAATCCAAGCGATCATGGATAGTATGAGGCGTATGATGGTTAATGAGATGCAGGAGATGAATGAGAAACTCAACCGTGCACTATGGGCACAAAATCAACCGCAAAACGTGCCCGAGGGGCAAGAACAAAACCGGCCCCAAAGAAGAGACGACGATAACTATTACGAGGATCATTCACCTAATGAAGATAGGGGACGGCGTCATCGTGCTAGGTATGCTAGGAGACGGCACGACTCGGATGGACACTCATCCCGCAGTAGCCAAAGGAGACCTAGGCACGGTCGAGACGCCGATAATTTTGGTGGTCTTAAGCTTAAGATCCCTTCCTTTCATGAGAAAAATGATCCGGATGCCTACTTAGAGTGGGAAAAGAAAGTGGAGCTTGTGTTCGATTGTAACCAGTACACGGAAGCTCAAAGGTTACTTGTTGCGGCTACGGAATTCTACGACTATGCTCTTAGTTGGTGGGACCAACTTGTCACATCGCGACGATGTAATGGTGAGTATCCGGTGGAAACTTGGAACGAGTTGAAAACGATCATGCGGAAACGGTTTGTTCCTAGTCACCATCACCGTGAGCTGCATAGTAAGTTGAGAAAGTTAACTCAAGGAGGTCGAAGTGTCGACGATTACTTTCAAGAAATGGAAATGCTATTAATACGAGCTAATGTTACCGAGGATAGAGAAGCTACCATGTCACGATTTCTAAGTGGTTTGAACTGCGAGATTCAAGACCGTTTGGAAATGGAACATTACGTGGAGTTGGAGGATATGCTCCATAAGGCCGTTTTGATCGAGCAGCAACTCAAGCGAAAAGGTAACATCCGAACTTTCGGAACCGGTATGAAATCAAGCTTTTCCCGAGATGAGAAATCGAGTTTTAAGCCAAGAATGGATGTGAAGCCGGGAACCGAATCTAAGTCTTTCACTCCGACATTTCCGAGGAATCCTAATGAGAAAGGTGAGAGTTCCCACAAGAATCAAGATCTCCGATGCTACAAGTGCCAAGGAAAGGGGCACTATGCCAACGCTTGTCCAAACAAACGGACCATGATATTACGAGAAGACGGAGAGATTGAAACCGAAGAAGACGATGATGGGGAACATCCGTCTAGTGTGGAGGAACCCGCGGAAATAGCCGAACGAGGTGAGTTATTAGTTACTAGACGTTCTTTACTTGTTCATGATAGGTCCAAGGAGGAAGAACAACGAGAGAACCTATTTCACACAAGGTGCCGCGTGAAGGGAAGGATTAGTCTGATTTCGATGACACCAAATGAAATTCAACAAGATCAGCTAATCATAAAGCAAAGGGTAAGACAGTTTGTAAGTGAATCTCTTAACCCTCTTCAAAAAGAAAAAAATATTTTAAATGATTGTGAGAAAACTCCTACGAGTTTAATTAACGTTGCACCGGAGTTGCCATCTCCGAGTCAGAAATCTTCTTTTTTGCAGGATCTTAAAGAAACCGGAGGTGATCCCACAAAGTCCCCATCCAATCAAGAAGAAGAAAACCCGCTCAAAACATCCCCAGCAAAAACGTTCGATCAATCTTTTTTACCCGAACGCAAAACGTGCAATTACTTGGAGCGATTGAGGGATGAGCTAAATCAAAGAATTTCCACTGAGGGAAACCATTTTTTCCGACCAAAAATACCTTTAGAAGAGAATAGTCAAGGCAAAAATCAAGTAGCTCATGACGACTCAAAGTTTCCGTTGAAAACCACACTTACGTCTAAGGAAAAGCATGCCGAGAAAAAGAAGCATACAAACGATCAGAATGCTGATGAGTCAGGTAAGTTCACCCATCCAGTTACATATTTTAGAACTAATGATTGTGTTGTTTGGTTGCTTGGACAAGCAGATTATGATTTGATGCACAAATCACAAAACGGATCCGATGGAGCTCAAAACGGACGAGGAGGAAGAATGGATGTTGAGGAACCTTCTCAAATTGTAAACAAAGACCAATCTGACATGAGGAACTCAAAGATGCACGAACCACTTCAGACCCCAGCACAGATCGTGTGCAAAACATACAAGAAATGCTTGCAAGGAGCAACCGTTGAGACAATTCCTTGTGGCATCCGAAAAGGTAAGGAAATTATTGTTGCTGATACAATAATTCAAATGTATGATTTACTCCCTACTCTCAATGATAATTTGCTAGATGTATTTCAGTATTGTGAGAGATTTTTCTTTGGAAAGTTCTTTAAGCGAAAAGGTTTTCTATTCGATAAAAATAAATCGTGTGAGCTTAAATATGCTTTAAAAAATTCTGTGTTGATTAAAAAAATCTCTAAAAATGCTAGTGCTTCACAACTCGTTGAATCTTTCTTTAGGGAAATTGTTTACTTTGATAGCACTCTGAAATTTAATAAAAACTTTGGTGATCATGCTAATTCTTCGGAATTTATTTTGGATGATCTAAGTAAGGAATTGTGTGCTAGTCGTAATGAGTATGTCTTTTGCACCTATAATCTTTTGTTAGGAGTTTTTGAAAGTGCACAGGATATACAAGAGGAAAGCAATGTGAACGATGAGCATGGATATCAGTTTTGGATTCGCATGAAGGAGAAGCGTTTTCCAGCCCAAAAGGAGTCCAAACCGATGCTAAGCGGAGATTGTCAACGCCGAGTCATAGAACATATCAATGCCTACAAGATCTGTTTGCAAGGTGAGCAAATTTTGTTTTACTTTAATAATTCTAACTTAGCTTTGTTCTTGACAGATTTGAGGACAAATCCTTTTCAAGAGGAGGGGGATGATATGACCCTAGACGACACAACGGAGGTTAATCACTTAGCCGAGGAGAAGCTTGAACCCGAGGAAGCTTTGCACATTCCGGAAGGACCTTTGACGAGAGCTAAGGCGAAGAAGCTCAAGGAGGCATTAGGAGGACTTATTCAACACGTTCATGAGACCGTGGGTTTGGAGGAGGAAGTGTTCGAACCGCATTGGTCTCGATACAAGTCCAAGTGTGCTCTTTTCCTTAGTCCCGGTTTTACCCAATGGGTTTTACGTGACAAGGTTTTTAACGAGGCCTTGGAACACTTTTTCCCTCAAGCCCATTTCCCTCAGCGTGTCCCGCAGCAATTTCCCGCAGATTTTCCTGCAGCAAATTCCGAGGAAAAATCCCTCAAGAAGACCAAGGGACTTCCGATTTTATAAGTCAATTTCAGCATTTAATTTTTGTCATTTTCTAAACTTTTCTTCTCTCATTTTCGAGAAGTCTTCTCTCATTTTCGAGAAAGGCTTAGACCTTTAGACTTCTTTGCTTATTTAAACTATGTAATTCTCATTTGAGAAACAACAATCTTTTTAATCAAAAACCTTCTTTCATTTGCGATTTCTAGAGAGAGATTCTCAAGAGTTCAAAAGTGAGAAACTTCAGTTATTTCTTAGAGTGATTCCGAGAGATAATCGTTGGATTTGTCAAAGGATTTTCCGCCATCCTTTGAGTCATCAATCAACCGATCCCCGTGAAGAAGCGTCCATAGCGAGTCTGTTTTCGAAAGGATTTTCGGGAGTGATTCCCACGCCTTTCTAGCTGCTCCACGTTTCCGAGCCGAGATCATCACCGCCTTGTTCATAGTTCTTTCGAGAATTATTTACAAGGATTATCCCCAAATCTTCGAATCTACCCAGCACTTGAGAGATCTTGCGGTCAAGGGTGTATCAATTTTAGGTTGCTAGATTTAGTAATCAATGCCACAGAAGTGGATTGGTTAGATATTTATGTTTGAGTTTGAAACTTATGTTTAATCTTTCCTTGAATAGTTGTATGATTTATGATGTCTGGATCCTTGCGAATAAACCCTTGACCTAACGCTTTTCTCTTATTGAATTTATACCGCTTTTAGTTATTTTTATTACTTTGCAAATCAAACCTTATTCTCGTCTTAGATTAATTTCATCTTGTGAGAATTGTAGTGTAATCTTGGTCTCTGTGGATTTGATCCTAAAGTACTGCATTGAAATACCATTACGATTGCGGTAGTGTGAACTTTAGTTATTAATTGAGTTAGTAAAAACACTAAAATCACTACATCAATCGCAACCTAGCCTAGAAAATTCTCTTCAGAAGTTTCCATAACACTAGTCCACGATATCCGTCATACGAAATCTAAACTTTCAAAATACAAAATTTCGGTCAACTAGCTCACTAAATTTATTAAGCACAAATTAAAATTCTCATCAAAACGATCAAACCAAGACAATCGAGGCTAGGTATTAAAGGCATTTAGAGGTGAGGTTAAAAGTGTATTGTGTTACCGTAATTTCACCGGAGGGTGCGAGATATTATGCAAAATAGCAAGAGAGGATTGACCTATTGGGAACCACAGCTTCTAGTCACATCATCTTGCGTAAAAATGTTGCACTTCCTCATTTCTCCAAAAACATAAGTTTTATGTCATTCCCCCATACTTAGATTTTTTTGTGGGCACGGAATGACAGAGTTCTCATAAACGAACCATGGATGCCTCATAAGTATTTCGGCCAACCTAGACTCTCTTTAATCTCTCGTTTCCTTTCCATTTCGATTTTTTTTTTTTTTAGAAAGGGGGAAACGCTTTTTATTGAGATAGAGTCTTAGGGGCACGAAACTTTACCATGTTTTTGAGTTTTCAAGGCATAACCAAGCTATCGTCTTTGTTGAATTCACCTCCACCAATCGCGTATAGTCTCCGTCTTTAGTGACTAGAAACTGTGTCGTTCCTCTCTCTCTCTGGCGTTTTGCACATATATGCACATAAGACATAAAGAGAGTATGCATGAGGTCTAAACAATGGTTAAGTTTTGTGTGGGGTACCAAATAAAGATCAGATGGCCATTCAGGTAAGACAAAGAGTGGTAAAAGGTAAAAGAACGTCCTGAATGTATGATTCGTTATATTTGCCTAAACCTATGGTGAGAAAATTAAGTCAAGTTAAAGTTCAAGTATATTCCAAAACGTTAATAGAAAAAAGTTCAGCTTTTTTGGTTTTTTTAGAAAGCTGAGACTAAGAAAACCAAAATGTTAATAGAAAAAAAAAGAAAGAAAAACTAAAAAGAAAAACGTACCTAAAATGGGTTACCTCCCAGTGAGCACTTTTGCTTAAAGTAGTTTAGCTTGATGTTGGTAGCTATATGAGCTTAGTAGTAGAAGGACAGTGTCTTTTGACAAGTATTTTTTGATCTCCTTTCGGTTTCCTCGTCATGTGACACATCGCTCCATAATGATTCGGGATCGGGGTCCTTCGATTTGAGGTGTCCTTCTCTCTTGAGCTTGAACGGGACAACATCGTAGAACACGTCTTTGTGGATGTTAGCAAAGGAAACACGTCGATTTGGCCAATCCATAATGGCTCTGATGGTTGACAAGAAAGGCCATCATAGGATTACCTGTGTAGAATCAACTTCCGTCGCTTTGACAATGTAGAAGTCGACGGAGGCAATGCATTCTCTAATCCTTACGGGCATGTCATAGGAAATCCCCTTAGGTGTAGCACAAGATTCACCAGCCATGCTGATTTTTGTACGGGTACGGTGCATGTGCTCGATTGATATACTGATATATTTCATGTTTTAGCATGCATTTCATTTAGAGTTTTGTGTAATTCGCATGCATACGCATGGTATTGTCTTGCATTTAGGTCTCATTTAGAGTATTAGGTATTTGCATTAGTTTTAGTGCATTCTTGCATGTTTTAGAGTATTTCCTAGGTGATTGGAGGCAATTGGGCATAGTTGGAGAGTTGGACTAAAGTGGAGTGCAAAGCCCATCCTAGACGTCGGAAAGATGTAGCTGGACGAAGGCATTCCGATATGCAGCCTTGAAACTCTTCATGGGTGTTGTAGAAGAGTGAGTTATCTGTCTACAGGAGTTGGATTCAGGCCATTTAGAAATCTGGTTAAGGAGTTACCTCAGATTTACGGAAGACGTCTCTGCCTGGCCGAGAAGCTCTTACCTTACCGGATGCATGCACCGGCCCAGAACAACACCATGCACATGCCCGGTGCTGAACCTTGCCTCGGATAGGGAGAATCCCGGCCTCCCATCCCGGCTAGAAGCCGCCAGGTGCCAGACCATCACCCGACCAGGGACTTTCCCGGCCTCCCATCCCGGCTAGAAACCGCCCGGTGCTGCACCTCTCGGCAACAACTCCTCATCCCGGCTCCGTGTCCCGGCTCCATCCCGGCCGGGATTGAAATCCGACCCAAATCTGACCGGGTCAAAACCTAGTTTGTTCCGGGTTGACCCGGTTCACCTACTTTCTATTTTAAATACCCATAGACCTAATTTTATTCACTATGCTTTTCTTAAGTCTAAAACCCTCACCTTTGAGAGAGAACTTGAGATTTGTAAGAAGGATCCTTTGTTTTATCCAATTTAGTGTTGATTTCTATCAATCTCTTCCATCTATCTTCTTTCTATCTTGATTATTCATCATCTATCCATGGATTCAACCTCTATTTCCATCGATTTTGGGTTGTTCTTTATGGGTCTTGAGTAGTCTTTTAGGGTTTAGAGATGGGGTAGATTAGGATATTCATAGGCTTGATTTATGGTGTTTAGGGTTAGATCTTCTTATATCCTTTCTTGTTTAGTGTTCTTAAGGCTAAATCTAGCTTGAAAAAGTAGGTTTAGATTATAAGGCATTTCATGCACACCAAGTGTTTGATGAAATGCCTTGATGAATTAAACAAGAGATTTGCACTCCTAGCCTATGATAATAGTTGTCTAGGGTGTATTTTTAGTTAATCTTGTTGATTTGAACTTAATGCTTACTAATCAATGATCCACAAATGAGAGTTTGTTAATGGATTAGGTGATTAGCATAGTGATTAATTGCTTGGAAGAGAATTAGTCAAGTTTAGGATCTTATGCCTGGGGATTAGCTTGTTTGAGTAAATGAATATCATGAATTGAACTTGGGTCATCTTATATCCATAATCCCATCTTTAAATCCGCTTTTGCTTATCGATTTATATCTTACTTATTTGCTTACTTGTTATAATTATGTCACTTAATCACAACACACTTGTTTAGCTTAACTTACTATAAGCAACCTTGCATTCTTAGTGATTAGGATAAATCCCTTTATGGATTGATAACCTTCATACTACACGTATTGGAGTTATTGATACGTCCTATAGACTAAAAAGTCTTGTATCAATTTAGCGCCGTTGCCATATTGGGATTTGTTTTAACTTTGAGATTTAGGTTCTTAGTGAGCTTAAGTATTATTTTCTACAAAGTTACTAATCTTCTTGACTTCCCATTGCTTTTGCTCTCTATATGTGTATGCATACCCGTTCCCGTGACAATACCAATCGCATACAACCAAGGGACGATATTGATCAACTTGAGAGGGGTTCAAGAGCAAGAATGAACCGTGTGAGAGTGCAAGAGGAGGTTGATAACAAAGAAATGGAGCACTTTGCGAATGTTCCACTTGGGAACATCAACGAACCCATTCCAAACCAAAGGAACGGTGGGAATGGGGATTGAAACGGCAACAATCAAGGAGGTGGTGGAAATGGAAACCATCACCGTCCTAACCACCCGCCTAGAGCTAGGTATGTCGTAGGAGAAGGTGATGCGGCAAATGCACACCAAAACCGTCAAGGGATTCAACCGCCTCTGGTTGAAAACAACAACTTTGAGGTCAAACCCGGGCTAATCAACATGGTTCAAGCTAACAAGTTCCATGGGTTGTCAATGGAGGATCCTCTAGATCACATTGACCAATTTGACCGGATATGTGGTCTCACCAAGATCAATGGAGTATCCGAAGATGGTTTCAAGCTTCGTCTCTTCTCGTTCTCTTTGGGTGAAAAGGGTCACCAATGGGAGAAACGCTTGCCTCAAGGCTCTATTACTTCATGGGATGATTGAAAAAGGGCCTTTCTAGCCAAATTTTCCTCACCGAGTAGAACCGCCAAACTTTGCAATGAGATTTCAAGCTTCACACAACGGTCTATTGAGTGTTTCAACGAGGCTTGGGAGAGATTTAGAGGCTACACTTCTCAATGCCCACATCATGGCTTCTCCAACGCCTCACTTCTTAGTACTCTCTACCGAGGCGCTTTACCTAAGATTCGAATGCTACTTGACACGGCTTCGAATGATAATTTCTTAGCTAAGGACGTAGAGGAGGCTATGGAGCTAGTGGAGAACTTGGCTCAAAGTGATGGCACCTATGGCGCCGATTATGACTGTGCCACAAGGACCACGAGTGACTTTGATGAGAACAAGAGTGCCAAGGACATGAAAGCCTTGAATGAGAAGTTGGATAAACAAGCCTCCATGATATATAAGCTTCTTGTGGCTTCAAAAGAGTCTCAAAAGGCGGTCCATTTCATTGGTGACTACGAGAACAATCAAGCTTGCTATCAAGAGGAAGCCGTGGAAACACAAGAGGAAGTAAACTACGTGGGGAACCAAGGTTAGTTCCAAAGACAAGGGTTCAACCAAAACTATAAGAATTCACAAGACCAACTATACCCTCAACAATCTACTCAAGCTCTAGGAGTTCCACAACAACAATTCCAATCTCAAGGACAACCTTCTAACTCCAACCAACAAGGGTATGTCCCAAGGAATCAATTCCAAGGAAACCAAAGTGGATTCCAACTAAAAGCCCCACCCGGTTTTCAAGGTCAACAACAAGGGTTTGTGCCTCAAGGTCAAGCACCTACGTCTAAACCGCAAGAGCTAGACTTGGCCTCCATGTTCCAACAACTAATTAAAGGCCAAACGGATACTACTAACAAGGTCATATTCTCTCACAATGATCTTAATAGCAAGGTTGAGGCATTGAGCTCAATGGTGAAATCAATAGAGCAATGGAGTAGTACCTCCCCTTCCTCAAATTGTCCTCAAGGCTCTTCAAATGAAAAGGCAATACTAACCTCTAAAGACTCTTGCAACACCTTTTCCATTTTTGAGGAGCAAGATCACATAATTGAGAAGTTTCTCGGGTTAGTCTCTAGATTCAATGAGGACATTGAGCAACAAGGTGGGAAGGTGACCATTGGGCATGAGAATGATATGTTGTTGGTTGAAGAAAAGAATAACAAGGTTGAGGAGTCCATCAAGGCGTGGCTAGAGTGAAAAACATAGAGATACTTGTTGGGTCAAAAAGAGAGCCCATTCGCACTTTACCTCCCCCATATGAACCTCCACTTCCATTTCCCGGTCGTTTCCGCAATAAAGCACAAGAGAAAGCACCCCCAAACAAAACAAGGATCGAGCCTAAGACTCTCCCAAAGCTTGAAAACCCCGGGAAATTCTCAATATCTTGCACCCTTGGACGCTTGGAAATTGATGATGCTTTGTGTGACTCGGGCTCAACCGTGAATGTCATGAATTTGGAGATGGCCAAAAGCCTTGGGATAGATAAGTTGAACGATTACCCCTCCACCATCACATTAGGAGACTCTTCTATGAAGAAACCTCTTGGCTTGGTTGAAGACTTTCCTCTCAAGATTGGAGAGTGCCTTGTACCAACGGACTTCATTGTAATGGAGATGGCACCAAACAAAAAGCTCCCTCTACTTCTCGGGACCCCATTCCTCACCACAACCGGTGCAAGCTTGGACTTCATAAACAAGAGGGTTGTTCTCAAGAACGTAGAGAACGAGAAATCGTACACAATGATGCCCTCTTCTACCGCCATTTGTGGGACCATTGTTTGTGGAGACAAGGAATCCCAAGCCCAAAAGGTTGAATATGTGGGCATTTGTGAGACGGTGAGTCAAGGAATGGTTGAAGAAGCCCTAGCTCTAGATGGAAGTTGCTTGAATTCCCTCTTTCACACCACAACGGAGAGTGTGGGTGAAAGTGCTAAGGTTGATAAGAAGAGGACAAAGCCTAGGTCCGAGGAGAGGAAACCGAGCATGCTCAAAGGGATTGGACCCTTGCTAGACCAACCTTTGACCGTGACTCCCATCCCATGGAAACATGAAGAAGGGATGATTGATTACAAAGTCAAATGTAGAGGGTGTCCCAAGCCCTTTGCCAAGGCAATAGCAACCCCCACACCGAATGTTAGAGAGGGAGATCAAACCGGTCTTCAAAGCTTAATGGGTAAAGTTCTCGAACTCGAGCTTCAGGAACCGCCAAGGAGTGCTTGCACTCCTTCGTTACCAGCCCAAAAGGGTAACAAAAGTCAAACTTTGTGACTCTAAACAAAGTGCTCTTAGGAGACACTCCAAGCTTATCCCTGTATATACATTTCCTTTTAAGCTTTTCTTTCGGTGTTAGTTCCTTTTGATGGGTTGTCTTAGTGAAAGTAGGTTTTCGAAGGTCTTATGGGCATGGATTTATGGACTAAGGTGCATAGGATGAGGTGATAGATTAAGGCGTCTCTTAATCCCTCTCGT
This sequence comes from Eutrema japonicum, assembly GCA_030161315.1. NCBI lineage: Eukaryota > Viridiplantae > Streptophyta > Magnoliopsida > Brassicales > Brassicaceae > Eutrema > Eutrema japonicum. Next base: position 16,232,797 of record BSQW01000012.1, on the reverse strand, counting down.
CCCCTCCATCCTTTTCCAAGTTAACACTCCAAACTTTGTACATAGCATTTAGAATCATATCTTCTTTCCTTCTTTCATGCATTGTTTAACTCTTCTTTAAGCTTCTATTACAAAAGGTACTGTGTAATTTAAGTTTGGGGGAGGGTTTGTGTGTTATCTAACATCGTTTTTGGTGTTCTTATTTTTCCTTTTGCACCTTGAGTCTCATGCATATCATGCATTTTCAATAAATTTGAAATTTTTTGAACTTTTGTGCATTCCATATTGGATTGAATCTAGATGCATAGCATATAAGGTAGCTTTGGATGAGCATTAGGAGCAATGATAGATTTGTCCTTGTAAAGTACCTTATTAAGAGCCTAGTCCAATGCCATTGTCGCTAGTTACTTGATGCTTTGATCTCGTGTAGAAATTAAGAACGAACCATGCCTTGATCTCATGTCTTATTGTTCTTCCATTGATTGAAATAAACCTTGACTTGAATTCAACCTCATCTAAGTGATGACCATAAATTTGACATGTAAATATTATGTTTGTGCAATTTAGAATTAATTCGTGGATCACCTATACATACTTGGATATTCTTTCTCCTTTTTACCACTCTTGCTTATCCAAGTAGCCATATCCCATCATTGGAATGGTTTCCCCTACCATAACCTTAGCTTTCTTTCAAACCATTGTTATTAGTGTGTGAATTGTGTGGCCTCTCTTTCGAACAAACTTGGCACAACGTGTTAGGTTTAGGGCGACAAGAGGGAATTCTCATGTAGATTTAGCTCCAACATCTCAGAGTTGATATAGGAATAGGCTAGTTAGGATGGCGGTTCTTGGTTCAAATTTGGGGGAACGGTTTTAGACTTAGTGAACGTTTGAGAATAGATTGTGGAATGGAAAAGTAGAAAAGGAGACACGAAAAAGGGGATCGGATTTGTGTAGATTGGTCGGTGCAAAAATTGTAAGACTAGCTCTTAAGAATAAGATAGCCTCAAAAGATAGAAGGAAAAAGAAGAAAGCCAAAAAGGCCAAAGCATCAAAGAATGAGAAGACGCGTGAACCAAAAAGAAGAGCTAGATCACAACAAAGGAGCACCAAACCATGAAAGAACAAGGAGAAGAAGTGATCCCCGAATGAGAAGAAGGTGAAATGAAAAGACAAGAAGCATGTGGTTTGAGAAGGCAAAATGCCTCAAGATAAAATAGGTAGTTTAGGATATGGGCATAACGGGTTATAAACTTTAGGTTAGAGATACTCTAGGCATTTGGGTAGATGAGAATTCTCCCTTGTATGCATAGGTTGCCTTTTACCTTTAGCATTTTGCTAAAGTTTGTTCATTTCATGAGAGATCCTTGTACCTCATTACACATGCATGATAATGAGATCACCTTCATCTCATAACCTTACCCTTATCCAAACGAATTCATTTGATCTTGCATAAACATGATTCACACCTATTACACTTAATCAATGTCAAGAGGTTGGAAGATATGAAAGTTTGTGTAGGTTGAGGTTCGAATGTAAGTCATGCAAGGATAAGTATGGCTAGTCACTTTTGAGTAAGTTGTTTGATCGCATCAAGAAGTTTTCAACTTGGACATTGGGCTCGGATTCTTTTTATGGCACTTTTGGATTTGAGCTCCCATTTCTAGTCTTCTCCCTTTCTTTATTCTTGTTTGCTTGAGGACAAGCAAAGGTTTAAGTTTGGGGGAATTGATATACTCATATATTACATGTTTTAGCATGCATTTCATTTAGAGTTTTGTGTAATTCGCATGCATAATCATGATCTTGTCTTGCATTTAGGTCTCATTTAGAGTATTAGGTATTTGCATTAGGTTTAGTGCATTCTTGCATGTTTTGGAGTATTTCCAAGGTGATTGGAGGAAATTGGGCATAGTTGGAGAGTTGGACCTAAATGGAGTGCAAAGTCCATCCGAGACGCCGGAAAGATGTAGTTAGACGAAGGCCTTCCGATATGAATCAGCCTTGAAACTCTTCATGGCAGTTGTAGAGGAGTGAGTTATCTATATACATGAGTTAGATTTAGGCCATTTGGAAATCTGGTTAAGGAGTTACCGCGGATTTACTGAAGACATCTCTGCCTGGCCGAGAAGCTCTTACCTTACCGGATGCATGCACCGGCCCGGGACAACACCATGCACATGCCCGGTGCTGAACCTGGCCTCAGACAGGGAGAATCCCGGCCTCCCATCCCGGCTAGAAGCCGCCCGGTGCCAGACCATCACCCGACCAGGGACTTTCCCGGCCTCCCATCCCGGCTAGAAATCGCCCGGTGCTGCACCTCTCGGCAACAACTCCTCATCCCGGCTCCGTGTCCCGGCTCCATCCCGGCCGGGATTGAAATCAGATCCAAATCTGATCGGGTCAAAACCCGGTTTGTTCCGGGTTGACCCGGTTCACCCACTTTCTATTTTAAATACCCTTAGACCTAATTTTATTCATTATGCTTTTCTTAAGTCTAAAACCCTCACTTTTGAGAGAGAACTTGAGATTTGTAAGAAGGATCATTTGTTTTATGTAATTTAGTGTTGATTTCTATCAATCTCTTCCATCTATCTTCTTTCTATCTTGATTATTCATCATCTATCCATGGATTCAACCTCTATCTCCATCGATTTTGGGCACTACAAGAAATATGGGTATTAATAGCGGCTGTTAAATGCTATGATTCAACTACCATAGCGTTTCCTAAAACGCTCTGACAGCGCCCGTCATTGTAGGTCGGGCACTTTAGATAGCGGACTTGACGTACGCTATAGTTAATTAAACAACGATAGCGTTCCTCTCTCTGCAATTGTTAATATTTATAATAGCGTGTTATAATTGTTATTAAAACTCATTAATAATAGCAGTTTGTTTTACAAAAATAACAAATTATTTGTGTTATTAATTTATTTTATAATTACCCAAAATAAATTACAAATGAATTTTATTTTTTTTAATTGTAATATATTTTTGGAATATTTTTGGAATATTTGTAATAATAATAATAAAAGATGTCATATTTTATTATATGTATTTTCATATATGAAACAATGATAAAAAGACCAATATTACAAAATAAAAGTACATGATTAAACAATCATACAACACTTGCATTTAAACTTATGAATTCTCCCTTCACTCTTGGACCCCCAATCTTTGAAACTTCATCTTTCGATATCATCACAAAACTGAACATCTCAACATAAGATCGGACCATATTCCTTCACATATCCATCATGTTCATAAATTGCATCGTCTCCATCACGAGGATCTTTAAATTGCATCAATAACAAAGATCCTATTAACAACAAACAAGTTGAAGAATCAACACAAATCCATAAGCAACATGACATCTATGATTATGACAAAATTATGAATCTTACAGCCGTTTAGTTAATAGGAGGAGGAAGAAGAAGTAATAAACTCATTTGAATACCATATAGACTCTCGTGTAGTTACCTAAAATTCTCCTAATTTATGTTCCTCCATTCAACAGGATAAGGGAAACACAGTTAATGTACTCTGATTTGGTTGGAGTCAAACTGTCAGAAACATCCAAAATCTCATGTTCTAAGCTTAGTGGTAGCTGAGATTTTTGACCTAAACAGAGCTTAAAGCGTCAGTAACAGTCACCAATCAATCGACGAAAATGATATGTAATCATTTCTGTTCTTTGTTTCGGCAATACAAGAGAAATCAAATCATTCACTAACCTCAACTCCCAGAATCTCAAAAAGCTTTGAGAAAAGATCTTTCCTTTGAGAAAAACAGAACCGGAAAACTGTAATGAATTTGGAGAAGATCATTTCTTGGGCTGGAACTTGGTTTTGATGTGTTTGATAGTTCCTGGAGATGTCTGAAAGGCTTGAGCCAAGATGTTGTCGGGCACAGGAGGCGTAGAACCGACCAAAGTAGCACCAAGAGATTGAGTTCCAGGAAGCTGACTATTGAAAGAAACGATGACAGAAGCAGGAACACGGCCATTGTTCTTCTGGAAATGGTCGAGTCCTTTAGGGAAAGCAAAGACGTCTCCTTTCTTGAGAGATTGAGAGATGAGCTTATTGGCGGTTGTGAGAAACCCAACGTCGAGGGTTCCTTCGAGGACGAAGACGACTTCGGTGGCACGTGGGTGCGTGTGAGGTGGGTTTAAGCTCCTGTGACCAAGGCCCCGAATGTGTTGTTGGTAGGACCTGGATTCGCTAATCCTTGTGAGAAGAAATCGAATGATGTGACTTTAGCTGCGTCTTTGCAAGCGAAGCCATTGACTTTGATTCCTGCAAAAGAGAAGAAAAGAAAAAAATTGAAGCTTTTTAGGGAAATGAAAAAGATGAGATCAGAGATTTTAGGGTAAATCAAATTTTATTACCGGAGGAGAGATCAGCCACGCAGAGGTCTTAGAGCATGTCGGGATATGAGGAGACTGTAACGAAGAAGAAGACGGCGAAGGCGAGGTTGTTGATGGTGGGACTGCTGTAAGAGTTGAGAATTATTGTTTATAAAGGAGAGCGAAATTGAAGAAGACGATGACTTTTCTCGTTTGAGTGAGAGAAAAAGCAAGGAGCATGCCTTTTCCTTTCTATCTTCCCTCTGAGGTCTGCTCCATCGCTTCCGTCGCCAGCAGACGGTCAGGAGCGTCAACAGGAGTAGGAGGGTTAGGATTCCGCCGACGACGCTTCCGGCGATGATTCCGATTAACTTCGCTTTGTTCTTCTTCAACTCAGGTGTAGGTGTTGGTTTCGCCGACGGCGCAAGAGAGAGGAATCGAGAGAAAGAAAGTGAAAGAAATAGCAAAAGGGGATTTTTGTCCGCTGTCTCACTTCGTCTCTCGAACCCTAGAGAGAAAAGGAAAGAATAAAAATATGCCATGTCATCTATCTGTTCTCTAAACTAAAACTGATGAAGGGTCAATATCAGAGAAAGAAAAGCATAAGGATCCAACGGTGTTAGATTGTGCCACGTAATCGATCTGAGAGATATATTTCCATTGATTCTGATCTTCTGAATGTTTATTTATTTTCTCATATCCTAAATAAAACAATTTTTAATAAGTTTTATTTATATTTTTAATTTGGAAATATTTTATATTAATGATTTTATGGTAAATTATTTAATTTTGTAATAATGTATAATTTTGTAGTTTACATAAATACTATAACAAAAAACTATATAACAAATAATGTAAAACCCTAAACTATAAATGAAAGACTAAGTAACTTAACATTAGTTTGTAGGGTTTGTATGTTTGTAATCATTTTATAAACATATAAACACTCAGTAATACTTAAAAATTATTATATTTCTATTGTTAAAGGATAAAAAAAAATATCATAACTCTTATACCCTAAACCTCAAACCCTATTATACCCTAAACTATAAGTCAAAGACTCACTAACTTTTCTTTTTCTTTTTAATTTTGTAATAGTTGTTTTTATATTTTTAATTTTTAGTTAGAAAATTACAGAGAAATAGTATTTCATTTCAAACCCTAAACCCTATATATACCAAAAATAATATCAAATATTCATTTTTTTAAATTTTATTATAAATTTTATTGTTATTTCACAAATAACAAATAAATTATATCATATACCCTAAACCCTATACACTAAATCGTAACCCGAAACCCCAAATCAACATAACCTAAACTATATGCCACCCTAAACCCTAAATGAAGACTTAACTCTTATTTTAATTTTATCTTTAAAATATTACATGTTTAGATTATGTTATACGTATTACACAAAAATTCATTGTACATATTCCATTGTAAATTGGAAAATTTCAAAGAAATTTTATTCCACACAATAAACTCTATACTACAATGCCCTAAACCCTAAATCAAGTATTCAAGACTTAATTCTTCTTCTTTTTTTTTTTCAAAAACTTATATATTTCAAATCTTATACCTTATACAGTTATACCCTAAACCGTATATGCCCTAAACTCTAAATCAATGAAACATTAATTTTTTGTATTTCAAAACTTATACTTTATACCCTAAACCCTATGCCCTAAAATCTAAATTAAATATCATAACTTTTCTTTTTTTAGTGTAACGTTAATAATGTTCTATTTATCGAATCCTCTAAATTCGGATCACTCAATTTTAGATTACCTTTATTTACAAGTCAGATTTTAGGTTGTAACCATAAATAAAAAATAAAAAAAATTGGAACGTTTTGTGTATTAAAAATTATTTCGGATCTTGAGAATGATTTTGTGATATAATACAAACGTAAAACTGATCCCATAAAAAACATTCGTGGACTTAGACGAAAATACAAACTTTGAAGATCAAGATTACTATAGTCATTGCTCAACTATATAAGGATTGAGCTGCTGTCTTTCTTCCAAATCCTTGCTTTTTACGTGTCCTGGGTGTTAATCCCCAACAAGGCCTATCAAATGCAGTGACAGCACAACCAAGCTGATGAGCCAGTGAACCCATCACATGCCTCCAGGAAAACACTCCTCCCCCAAATCAGTAACGCCACACATATCAAACTCAAAGTAATGAAGCACTAGAGAAAGAAATTGAAGAGTAAAGAAGGAAGATAGATAAAAGACCAACATAACCATGAAATGAGAAGGAGCTGGGAAAAAATACACAGCTTGGTTGATGTAGAGAGCTTTCGACTCACTTTTCAACTCCTTGTTATTGTTCTCAAGATCAAACAAAGCCTGAGAAACCAATATTCTTTGCAAAAAAAAAAAAAATTCTTTACCATTCCGTTCATGTCCCAATCCATTTCCTCTGCAAAAAAATGATTCAAGCTCAATATTCTTTGGTGTAAGGATGGAGAAAGAATTCCGTTCATGTCCCAATCCATTTCTTCTGCAAAAAAATGAATCAACCATCCGGACTCTATAGAAATATACAAGAAAAAGACACAAGTTTTAGGACTCAAAACTACTTTCTGTAGCTAAAGAAAGGAATAAGCAGTGCCTTATCTGCATTTTCTTGGTAAGAGAGTAATAGCTCGTTGCTGGTCCTTTGCTCCATGGTTCATTAGCTTCTTCTTATTCGTCAAATTAACTTTGATATATGACTACAAAAACTGATGAAAACCATGTGTGGACTCCCCAAAGTCCCCAAATATATATGAAATTCTAAACTTTTCCGTAATTAGCATTCTATGCAAAACCTACCCAAAACCATAGATTTCAAAAGGGGAGTCTTGTCGAGATCTCAAGATTTTCGTATAGATTGGATCCATGGTGAACGCAAACTGATGATAAAATCGTGTTCAGCCATGAAAAATGAAAACACTAACCTCTAACATGAACATGAGCTCTATGAGCTATCTTCAATGCTTGCCGGTAAAGTGTAAGCACTCGAGCCCGGAGGATAAAGCTCTGCAAATCTAAGGAATGAGCCATAGTTTATCCACACCTGTCGAAAGTAAGAATTTACGGTGGAGAAGGATCGATTCAGAAATCGAAATCAAAATCAAAATCAAAATCTAAATCTAGGGCAAGTTCCCGAGTACGATAACCTCACTAACCTCTCCGTTTCTCTCCAACTGTACCAATCTCCGATCCCTAGATCTATCCTCGAATCAGATATCCGGAGAGATCCTGTCGGAGATTCAGTTCCTCGTTAACCTAGCCATCCTCAATCTCTCTTCTAATCGCCTCTCCGGCGAACTCCCTCCTTAGCTCGCCCTCTGCGCTTACCTCAACGTCAACGATATCCACGAGAACCAACAGCATCAGCTAGGACTCCTTGCGAGGCTAGGGGCGTTTCAAGAGGAAGAAGAGTGGCTGAAACGAAGAATTTTGTTAGGCAAAATATTTTGACTAAAAGTTTGAGATATTTTTGATGTAAGATAGCGTTGAATTTTGGATCTGCAATGGTAAGGCACCGACATTTAGTAAATTTACGCGCCTAAAATTTTTATTTTGGAGCGATAATAAATATAGCGTTTTATAATAACAAACGCTATGAAAAAAATTTGTTTCCGTATACAATAGCAGAACTGTAATAAACGCTATCTTCCGATGCTATTAATACCCACATTTTTTGTAGTGGGGTTGTTCTTTATGGGTCTTGAGTAGTCTTTTAGGGTTTAGAGATGGGGTAGATTAGGATGTTCATAGGCTTGATTCATGGTGTTTAGGGTTAGATCTTCTTATATCATTTCTTGTTTAGTGTTATTAAGGCTAAATCTAGCTTGAAAAAGTAGGTTTAGATCATAAGGCATTTCATGCACACCAAGTGTTTGATGAAATGCCTTGATGAATTAAACAAGAGATTTACACTTCTAGCCTATGATAATAGTTGTCTAGTGTGTATTTTTGGTTGATCTTGTTGATTTGAACTTAATGCTTGCTAATCAATGATCCACAAATGAGAGTTTGTTAATGGATTAGGTGATTAGCATAGTGATTAATTGCTTGAAAGAGAATTAGTCAAGTTTAGTATCTTATGCCTAGGGATTAGCTTGTTTGAGTAAATGAACATCATGAATTGAACTTGGGTCATCTTATATCCATAATCTCATCTTTAAATCCGCTTTTCTTTTTTGATTTATATCTTGCTTATTTGCTTACTTGTTTTAATTAGGTCACTTAATCACAACACACTTGTTTAGCTTAACTTACTCTAAGCACCTTGCATTCTTAGTGATTAGGATAAATCTCTTTATGGATTGATAACCTTCATACTACACGTATTGGAGTTATTGATACCTCCTATAGACTAAAAAGTCTTGTATCATCGATACCGAGGCGTTTGGCGCTTGATTTTGACATGATGCTAAAGCAGGCTCCGAAGTCACAAACAATGTATTTAAAGTCGTCTCCTTGAATGCTACAGGTGATGAGAAACAGCCCTCTCTCTTGAATCTTATGTACACTTCTACTGGGTTTCACGTTCATAGCATTCGTGAAAAGATCTTCTAACTTCGAGATAATTTCTTTGCTTTCAAAAAAGAAGTGGCCAATCATGTGGTCCATGCACTCTCTAGCAAACGTGGTTCCTCGAGGTAGATCACGAACCACGCTATTGAATTCCTCTAACTTTTCCCAACTAATCTAGTTCCTGTAACTTTTGTGTTTCTCGGGATGAAATATACGAATAGCATAAGACGTACCATACGGTGTTGTCGAATGCATCACTCTCTTGAAGTAGATGCTAATGTCTTCTCTACTCTCCTTGTTGTAGCGGAAGAATGCTTGTAGACAACTTCTTTCCCACACACCAGATGAAGGTTCGCACACTGGGATCGATTTCACGAAGTTGTTAAATTCGATCAATCTTTCTCGGGAGATGTTTTGTGTTATTGGTTCCTCGGTTATTGGACTTGCAGGAGGTGTTGTTTCAAAGTCTGAGCCATACATCGAACTAAAATCAGATTCGCGGAAGAACAACCTTGGGTCTTCTTCTTCTGAGTATTGTTCCTCGATTTCATCGGATGATTGAGTGGACCAAACCATGTTGCAAGGTGCAATGGAGTCTGGTTAACAGCTGCTCGGAGGGTTTGTTGAAGCTTGATAGTCAATGTAGAAGACAGCTTGCTCGAAGGAGGGTGGACGAGACTTGAAAGGTCCAAGGAGAGACGAGCAGGAGCTGGCCGCGGTTCCAGGAGGCAGAGCAGCGCTGTAGGGAGGGCAGGTCGACCGCGGGTCGGGAGGACGCATCCTCGACGAATGGTGGTTTGGCCACCGCAAGGGAGGCTGCGGTCGCGGTGAAGTGGATTCGTGGGGGCTTGTTCGGTTCGTCGTCTTCTTCATCCTTAAAACGTTTCTCCAAACAAGTTTTGGTTATCTTTCGAGTGTCAGATAGGTGACTAAGCGTAGCATCGGTTTCTCTACCCTTGTACTTGAGTATGCTGAGGCATTACTTGATTTCTTGGAGTTCATCATCGGTTCTTTCTCTGTACGAAGAGGCAAATTCACTTTTCTCCTTGATCTCTTGCTTTGATTCGTGAATGTCCATGGAATTTTGAATGATGTCGTATTTTTGCTTGGTTTTCTCTTCCTTCATGGTTTTCGTTCTTTCTTTGATAGTAGCAGCGTCTTTTAGAGTATGTTCCTCGAGTATGATGACTTGGGCAGCAAGATCATCAAAATTCTTGTTGAATTCGGTGTAGCTTGTGTCTAGCTTCTTGTTAATGGCCGCTTCGGTTACCACTTGACAGTCAAGGTATTGATTTAGCATCACGTTGAGTCGCTCCAAACGCATGCTAATCTTTGAGTTGAAGATGTGTTGGTCCGAGAATTCACGGGGTTGATGGTGATGGTTTTGTTGAGTGTTAACGAACGGAGACACAAAAGGCTCGTCTCGGGAATAAGGATGCTCGTAGCGTCCTAGAGAGTAGATGGTTGATGCCGGTTTCTGATCCATGTAGAACGAGTCACAGTTGGTGTGTGAGTCGTGAGAGTGGTGAGCACAAGATGGGTCATAGCAACCCTGCTTGTAGTAGTAATCTCGCTCCAAAGGTGAGTTAATATTTCAAAACCTGAAACGAAGAAAAACAAGAACGAAAATTAAAAAGAAAAAGTTTTTTCTATAATCGATTTAGTAACCTCTAAGCTTTGACAAAACGATAACAATTTCCTCCCCGGGCAACGGCGCCAAAAACTTGATGCGAGCGGATTGTTAATCCAAACTCTCGGGTTTTAAATTTATAACCTAAAGTTCTGCAAGTGCACAGACGTGCCTTGTAGTACTCGAGGTATCGATCCACATAGAAGAAAAGTTGTTCTATGAGACCTTGGACAGAGACTTAGTAAGGAAGTCTAGAACGGGAATAGGTTTTATAGGGTTTTGTCACGATAATTTGTATAGGACGAAAAACAGAAAATTGCTTGAAAACTAGATATGAAAATCGATGGCTTTAAAGTAAATGGGAAAACGATTTGTAAACAATAATAAAATGGTATTGGGTCGACATGGATTTCTTAGGGTATACTCGATTCAATCACGGCCCCTAAGCGCTTAGTAACACGATTCTAGATTTTAACTCCACGAACTGAATAGAATAAATGGCGTAGTCTACTTTCGTACATCTTATGCACCAATAATCTATATACTCGGCCAGTAGCTTTCGTCTCTGGCCGCGCCGGAAATCGTGCTGTTCGCGCTGGTTCTTCTAAGTTCACAGCACTTCGTAAGTGTACTTTCGTATCTTACGACGCGACACGCTCTTATAGATGAATGATTCGGGCATTTAGATTCAGCATTTTTGGTGGTTCTTTAACACCTAGAAATCAGCCTCTAGTTCATGACGCTAGATTCATGGATTAACAACGACCTATAAGAAAGAGTTCTACAATTCGGCTAGGGTTTTACCTTGTGAAATCCTTATCGAACATAGAATTAATCTCGATAATCCCTTTAAACACAACGATTAAATCCTTATCGAACATAGAATTCCTCTCGATAATCCCTTTAATTTGGCTAGGGTTTTACCTTGTGAAATCCTTATCTTTCTTAGGTGAACCTGCCAATGCAAACTGGCCGAGGTGAACGGGACGAGGTGATCCTACAGAGGTGAATATGCCAAGGCGAACGAAACGAGACCGGGCTATTCCTCAGCTTGGTTGTCTTCTTTATTTCTTTAGCTCGGCTTAGCCAGGCCCATCTCTCCGTACTTAGTCGTTTTGTCATTGATCTCGAGCGGGTGAAATCCGACCCCAACAGTTAGCCCCCAGCTTCTCAGACTCAGAAGTGATTGTGTGACACACCGGGAATTAACCCTGGCGTCGGGTTTTATCCTCTATATCTAAGCCGCAAGTGCACAACACACGAAGTAGTATTTTGGGATCGAATCCACAGGGATAGACATTGTCTAATTTCTAACGAGTTCTAACTTATGTCTAGACGTAAATATATTTTGGGTTTTGTTACAGTCGTATCTATGGAATCTAAACTAAACTAAGAAGGGCAGTAGGTAACTAATTATTTTATCAAGGTTGTGAATCAATTAAATGAAGCGTTGGACAATCTGGAATTTTCTAGGGTTTATGGCCGATTTTTACGAGGAGATTTCTAGGATTTCTAAAGCGACTTTTTGTATTCTTTGGGTTCTTGAACTTGGAACACGTACGCTGCGTGTAGTCTACTACCATAATCCTACACACCTACTCACCTCAGTACTCGGATGGTAGTTTCCTCCTCCGTCCGCGCAAGAAGTGAATGATACTCTTAAAGGTCGTTTACGCCCACAATTCCTTTGTAAGTATACTTACGAAATCATACGACGGATATGCTCGTCTAGTATAGGTCAAGCGATTAGATACAGCACTTATGGGGCTCTAAAACGCCTAATATCAATTGCTAAGACGGTTAGTCAAGCAACACATTAACAACAAGGATAGAACAAAGAACCCTAACTAATCGGTATCTTAGACTAAAAACCTAATAAGAATCGAACCATAAGCTCCCCTTCAAACCCCTATGCCAATTAAGGAGATTACTCAGCCATAGCTGAGGTAATCATATTCAATAAATCAAATAAAAACAGTAAGTAGAAAGGGATGAAAAAAGCTTCTCTATCGAAGAACACGAATCGAGAATCCTTTGCTCCATACCAAAGAAAACAAGTGCACAAGTCACAAGAGCTTCCCTTCTGCCTTCAAGCGTGAGAATAATGTCACCTGTCTGTCTAAGAGGCATAAAATAAGTATTTATAGAGCTAATCTCGTTTAGGGTTTGATGGGGAAAAGACGGTTTTGGCCTCGGGTGAAGAAACAAGTCGATTTGGTCGTGCAGGGTGCTGGTTGCGGGTCCGTTACCTCTGGCCGCGGAAAAATGGTGTTTGGCCGTGGCTCCGGCTCCTCGAGGCACGGCGGCTTCATCTTCGGGGCAACTGCATCTGTTTTTAGTGCTTCGGGTGTATTTAAGGATCCAACCATTGGATTGCCTCCAATACAATTGCATTTGAAAGCTCGTTGTCTCTACTTTGTTGTGTCCTAATTTGGGGATGATCAGACGGTGTCCTAATTTGGGGATGATCAGACTTCTTGACGGTCCAAATTTATCCAAAAACGTACTTTTGCTCCGAAATGCACTATTTTATTCCGAGTTACCTGAAAAATCTTTCAAATCTCTCAAATATGAAAATTACTTGATAACCTTTGAAAACGGAGTTAAAACACCTGCAAAACAATATGAAAGTGATCCATAAAAAGGGTCAAAAATCGGTGTTATCAACTCCCCTAGACTTAGATCTTTGTTTTGTCCTCAAACAAAAAGTGGTTTTCGAAAATATAGGAACTAACAAAATTCTCAGCGACCGTCCTTCTAAATCATAACCAACGTAATGCATCCATCGGACTTAGTCTAGAAAATTCTCCCTAAAGTACTACAACGCTAATCCATGGTATCTGTCATGTGAAAGTCTAACCACATAGATCCTAACTTTCAGTCAACTAGCTCTTAACATTCATTAAATATTGCGTGATTCTTACCAAAAATATTAGACAAAACAATCGATGCTAGCCATTTAAGGGCAATTTAGAGGTGAGGTTAAAGTGTTTCGGGCTACTGCAGTTTCTTCGGAGGATGCTGGATATTATGCAAAACAGCAAGAGAGGTTGGAGATGTTGGTTCCCACATTTTTCAGTCACTCCTTGCTCATATAAGTGTTGCTGCATAACTCCTCATTCCTCAGGACTCTTCTCCCTTTGACAGAACTTTTCTGTCGTTCCCCCGGACTTAGATTTTTCTCCGGGTAATGATTCGAACGGCTTCTTACTCCTCACATATTGAAACATAGTTGCCTGGGTAAAAATATAGACTACTCTAAGACTCTTAGGCTTTTATTTCCTTTCCTTTTAATTTTCTTTTTTTATTTTATTGGAAAGGGAAAACGCCTTTAAACGGGAGCCTTAGAGAGTACGAAAATGACCAGTTACAAACGATTTCCAAGGCAACCTTTTAGCTTGATTTGATGATACCTCCACAACCGAATCCGTCTAGTCTCTCGTCTTCTCGAGTGACTGAAAAATTGTTCGTTCCTCCCTCTCCGGCATTTTTGCACATATCTGCACAATAAAAAACAAGACAGTTGCATGAGGTTTGAACAAAGGTTAAGTTTCGGGTGGGATACCGGCTAAAGATGAACCGGCCATCTAGGACAACAAAGAGTGGTAAAAATGAAAAAGATGTCCTAGATGTATGACTCATTGTCTCGCCTAAAATAATTGATAAGAAAATTAAATATAGATTAAGTCCAAATAAAATGAGCTAGTATATCCTGTCAGAAAGAATTTCTATATCATCATAGGTTTTGTTCTTATGTTCCTTAAAAAAACTTAATAAAAAAAATATTACACGAGGTCTTAAAAATTCAGCGAGAAATAAAAAGATCCAAAGAAAATAAAAATAGATTAGTAATGGATAAACATCCTCCCCCAGACTTAAATCACACTATCCTCGTGTGTGAAAACGTTGGTTAAACCGTGGTAAAATTATTAAAATAAAAGATAAGGTGAAAGAGATAGATTAAACCGTGGTGGTGAAGTGCATGGCTAGACGTCACCTGAGCCATCTGTCTCGGAGTCGGGCGTGTTGCCATTGAACTGGTGGTGCTCTTCGAGGAAACGCATCATGCGCATGTATCGTCTCTCTTGTCATGCTATCTTCTTCTCCATGGCTGCGTGTTCTGGTCCGTGTTTGTGAGACGAACTTGCGGATATGGTGAAAGGTAATTGAAAGGTGACAAGCTCGTCTTTGAGGACACTCCCCAGGTTCGCTCTCGAGAATATGGTGTGCGTTAAGAGCTTGTGTGTATAGTGGACAGCGGGATGTGTGAGTAGGGCGGCTTTGGACCGTCCGTTGTCGTAGACGCCTTGTCCCATTATGCTCCATAGACCTTAATCAGGTTTCTCCCCAGGGTGAATCTCGTCAAGATATTGAAGCTTCAAAGCTTTACAAAGTTCCGGGATCGTTAGAGCATAAGAATATCCGTGAACTCCGGGTTTTTGACGTTCTTGCATAAAAATTTCTAGATATTGATTTTATGTTAAACTTTATGCAAATTTCAGTAGATTACCGTTTGCTAATTTACTGTATAACTTGACTTATTCAAATTAATCAAAATGAATATCCAAATTCGTTTTATTTAAGCTTGAAATTTCCAAATCACAAAAATCTCAAATCCAAGGGAATTGAGTGCTAAAATTGAAGTTCTAATCATTTTAGAAGTTCAATCTAGAGTTCTCTAACAATTTCTAACCATCAAAGACATAGATCTAGTGAATTCAAGAAAAACACTAGGTTTTTGTTTATATGAAAAAGTAGAGATTTCAATGCGTACCTTGTTGGAATTGACCGGATGAGTGAGGAATTGAAATCTTCTCCGAAAAAGAATGAGAATGGACCGAAATTTTTTCGAAAAAGCTTTTGAATTGAAAAATGTTGTTCTTGCTCAAAATCTCCAAGTCTTTTGGAAAAGAAGAAGAAAGAGAGCTTGAAAGTTGAAATTCTGATTTTGTTCTTTGAAAAGTTGTTTTTATGTAAAAAGAAGTTTTCTGTTTTTTTTTTTTCAAAAACTTTTGTGACTTACCTTAACGGAACACGGGTATTAAACCGGGTTTGGTTCAATTTCACGTCGGAAACATGTTTGGGATTGCACGGTTTAGTGTCGGGAACAGCTCGAGAATAGTCACGATTGGTATCGGCTCAGAATGGGCGTGCCGCGGGTCCACCTTGCGCGACCGCGGCCAAGTGTCTTCTCGCCGCGGGACCGGCCAACGCCGGCGCGATCGATCGGCCCTCCGCCGTGGGTCCGGATCTTCCAGCAGCGGCCAAGCGGCTTTCTTCTCGGGTCGTTTTCTCCTTTGTTCCTTCGTCGTTTCATGATCTGTTTCGAACATCGTCTTCATTTTTTGTGTATTCTGATTTTTTAATGTTTTTGGGTTTTATATAAAGCCTGGAATCCTAAAAGAAAACGTACCGAATGGGTTGACTCCCATGAAGCGCTTTTGGTTAAAGTCGTTAGCTCGACTTTTTGGTGAGACTAGGCGTGAGCAGTAGATGTCTCGGGAAAGAATGTTCCTTTGGCATCGTCTTGTTTGTGACGTGCACTACAAGAAAACACAGTTTTTGTGACTACATTTTGCGACTACGTTTTTAGTCGCAAACCTGAGTGACCCTTTTATGACTTATTTGCAACTAATAAGCGACTACTTACGTCACAGAGGCATAGTAGTCGCAAATTAACGACCAAAATTATTCGTAAGAAATTAATCGCTAATACGCGACTGATATCCGACTAATAGTAGACTACATTCATTTAGTCGCAAAATGGTCTGACTTTGAGACTAATTTTCGACTGTTTTTTTTTGTCGGGAAACATAGTCGCAACAGTAGTCTCTAATTTGCGACTATTAGTATTAGTCTGGAAATGTAGTCTCACATTTGTGACTTTTTTGCAACCTAAATTAAACGTCTCAAATTTGCAACTGATTTGGACATTAGTTGGTAAAGGTAGGTAGAAAACGTGGAAAATGTAGAAGTTAGTTGATACACCTACCATTTGCGACTACTTATAGTAGTTCAAAATTAATCAGAAAATAGTGGCAAAATAGTTGTACATTTGCGACTACTTTGTAGTAGTCGCAAATCAGTGACAAACTTTTTGCCTATATAACGCTCGTTGCCCTCCTCCCCGTTAAAACAAATCATTCATTCAAACCTACGTACAAAAAAACCCCAGATCCAAATCCAAAAAAAAAACCAAATCCAAAAAAAAAAATCCTAGATCCAAAAAAATACAATGTGGAATTCATCAAGAGAGTGGATGTATAATAGAATCGATCCACACACAAATCATATCTCTAGTGAATTATATATCATGTATGTTTTGTTGCAAATTTTTTTATTTATATATGTGGTTGTATATGTTTGATGCAATATAGTTGTATGTTTTGACGTAAGAAACAAACGAATGATCACAATTGCTCTCTGGTTACGTCCTTCCAGAAGGAAAATGAGGGCTAAGGTTAGATTCTGCGGAATCGGATTTTCAACAAATTAAGCAGTAGTCACAAAAGTGTCTTAAATTACCCACGATTTTGCGACTATTCTCTAATTTTAAAACAGATTTTCAACAATTTTGTAATAGTCAAGTAAGTGTCTTAAAATATCCACGATTTTGCGACTAATTCCTTACCAACATCTGAAATTCAGACTGATTTGCAACTATTTCGCAACTCCAATTGATTGTTTTTATAAAAAATCAACAATATCGAATGTTAAACATGTTAATTTAAACTTTTAGACATGTAGACATGTTTTGTATATTATTTAGACGTTTATTAAATATCTTAAATTTCTAAATTCAAATTTTTAAACTTATGGTTGTATATTATTTAGATATGTAGTAAATTGACTATATGTGTTACATGTAATAAGTTAGGGTATTTATTTAAGAATGATTGAAATTACAATTTATGGTTGTATGGAGAGTTCTAGTGTTAGATTTAGGTTAAGAGATAGTTTATAGTCTTAGTTTTATTAAAAATGAATGAAACTTTGGGATTTAGGGTGTAAGGTAATGAATTATTAAATACAGTCACAAAATAGTGGCACTTTGTGACTATTTTATGACTAATTTGCGACCATTTCAAACTATTTTGCTGAATTAACACGCGGT
This sequence comes from Eutrema japonicum, assembly GCA_030161315.1. NCBI lineage: Eukaryota > Viridiplantae > Streptophyta > Magnoliopsida > Brassicales > Brassicaceae > Eutrema > Eutrema japonicum. The sequence continues at coordinate 16,215,188 of BSQW01000012.1, read as the reverse complement.
AACATTATCCCTCCTTTTTTTTTGCGACCAGTTTTGCGACTATATTTCTTTGAGACTGATTTGCGACTATTTAGAGACGCCTTCGTTCATAACAAAGTGAAACTCGTCGTCTCCCCTTATATTGTCGAGAAAACCTAACTCCCTCATCTCTTTCTCACCTATCTCCGAACCCTCTAAATCGGGATTCTCTACATCTCATTATCGGAAATTCCCTTCACGACAATGGGTCCCAAGGTAAGACCAAGTAGTTCCCGCGGCGGTGGTGGCCGAAAGTCTAGTTCGTGCTGTGTTGGTGGCCGGTTATCCGACGGTGGGAGAGCAGACGGAGGTGTCGACTCGTCTTCCTACGCCTCCAACCGGTCCTCTTCCGCGACAGAATCGTTTACCCCTTCATCATCTATTCCAGCCCAATTTCCTCCGACGACGCAAACACCGCAATTAATTAATCCACAGCCCGTACTCGCTACTGTGCTGCCTCCGACGCCACAACCTGGGACTCCGACGTCACAACCTCCGCCTTATCAGACTCCCCTGCATTATCCTCCGCCTTATCAGATTTCCCAGCAACAACAACCCTATCAGATTCCCCAATAACAACAACCTCTTTATCAGTATCCTCAGCATCAACCGCAGCCGGTTCAGATTCTAGAGCTCCAATGTCCTGCTCCTAATGCTCCCGAGACAGAACTGGACTTCGAACGATTGTTAGATGATTTGTTGGCTCTTCCTGGCCGAGAACATCTACCAATTTTGAGTCCACATCCGATTCACCACGTCCAGAACACATGGTAAGGATCGATTCTAGCTTTGATTTTGCATCCATTAGTAGTTAGTTTGAATATCTAGTTTGATGTTGCTTAGCTTTTGTTAGTTGTTTGGTCCTGTTTTGCTCCTGTTTCAGGTTGATTTTGCTTTGCTTCTATTAGTAGATTGCTCCTGTTTTGGTACTGTTTCTGTTTCAGTTTGATTTTGATGTGCTCCTGTTTCAGTTTTATTAATACAAATTGATGCATATGTAAGAACATATGGATGTCGATGGTTATGCATATGTAAGAACATTGTTCTGTAAAAGTTTTACATCCATATAGTGAGTTTCATTGTTCTGTAAAAGTTTGACATCCATCTAGTGAGTTGTATTGTTCTGGAAATTGGATTATCATTTGCAGTTTCATTGTTCAGTTTCGTTTTTCATTACTAGGTAGTGAGTTGCATTGTTCTGGAAATTGGATTATCATTTGCCGTTTCATTGTTCAGTTTCGTTTTTCATTGCTAGTGTAGTAAGTTTCATTCATTTGCAGTTTCATTCATTCAGTCTAATTAACCTTTTTGATGTTTTATGTCACAGGTTTAACCGGGACAAAGGCAAATTGTCTCGAGTCATTGCTGGAATATTTCGGAGGAAGTTCGATGGTCCATATTAATATGGGGCAAAACGCCTATAGACATCCAAGAAAAATATTTCAGAAGATTTGCGGTAATAATTATTATTTTTTCATTGTATAGTAGGTACATAGTAATATGATTTAGTTACTGAGTGATACTTACATTTATTGTGTTGTGTAGCGGAAGTACAATTGGAAGAGGGGGATTACTGACCTGGTGAAAGCAGGCTTCTTGAGAAGGGCCAAAAAACGGATGAAAGGCATAGTAAGTCAAGCTAAACACAGTGGTGAGAGACCACCTTGGATAGGCGAAACGCGTTGGGCAGAAATGGTGGCTCATTGGGCAACTCCAGAAGGAATTGAGAGGAGCACTACTTACTCACAATGCCGCAACTCTGACCGTGGCGGTCTTGGTCCTCACAAACACGTATCCGAGCATAAATCATACCTGCAAGTTCAACAAGAAATGGTAACGTTTTAATTCATTGGTTTTATATATTGCATTTCAGATAACTAATATGTTTATGTATCATTTTAGGAGGAAGAATTAGAGCGTCTTGTCTCGCTTGGAGAAGTCTTTATGAAAACACATACAAGACATGATGGATCTTTTGTTGATCAAAAGGCCAAAAGGGTAGCTGTTGATGGTGTCAGAAATGGCTGTTGATGGTGCATCACCTTCAGAGCAATCAACTCAGCAGAACCTGACCATTGAACAAAAGAATGAGATCTTTCGTAAGGTAAGTCTTCCTCTTCTTAGAATTAGTTTAACAAGTCTTTAGTTGCTGTAATCTATTTGAATCTGACGAGTTGATTGTTTAGGTAAGTTTTCAGTTTTCAGTTTTCAGTTTCTTGTCTTAAGGTAATCTCATTGAATCAGATCGTGGTTCTTTTGTTGTTATTGATGCATTCAGTTTTCAGTTTCTTGTCTTATGGTAATCTGTCATTTTTCTTTTGTTGCTGTTTGATGCACTCTTTTTGTGGCCTGTGATCGTGGTTCTTCTGGTTCTTTTCTTGCTGTTTGATGCAATACGCGTGTCTTCTGGTTTTTATGCAACCTTCTGATTCTTTTGTTGCTGTTGTCTCATTCTACAAGTGATTTCAAGATGTTACCAACTGAGTCAAAGAAAGCCTTGTCTTATTTGCATTTGACTAAATTTGCAAATAAAGATACCAAAATAACATTGTTTTGTGATTTCTTGTTTTCTCGTGGAGGTTTATAGATTTCTTGTCTAGGGTTTTTGTGGTTTGAGCTGTTTTTGGTACTCTTTTGCAATTGAATTCCATTGTTCCCGTGGTTAATCAGTGTTTACTGACTCATGTATTAGACAAATTTCAATTGTTGTTGGAAAGCTGAAAACTTTAGTAGGGATTTTGAGAATTCTGTATCAGGATCGGTTCTTCCTGTTGATTGTTTCTCTGTAATTATAATGCAATTTTGGACCTGTGGGTGGCTTCAAAATCAAAACTTATACTCGATTTAACACCAAATTGAAGAGTTTTAGTCTCGTTTATATACTCTAACAATGTGGTCATTTTCTGTTTCTTTCCTGGTCAGTTTTGTGACTCATGTGTTCTACGTTTCTAGTTCCTTATGTTTCTCATGTGTTGAACGTTTCTTTCCTTGTCAGTTTTGTAACATGTCTTCTGATTCAGTTTTTTTGTTGTTGTTGTCTTAGTCTACTGAAACAGATACCAAGGGACAGCCTTTTGGACTTGGGGAACTTGGAGAGATCGTCAACAGCAGGAGTAAGGACAGTAGTAGTTATGCATCCTCCTCAAACAAAATTTTTGAGATGCAAGAACAACTTCGAGCTGCTCATCAAAAGATCGCGGAACAAGAAGCGGAAAATGCTCGACGGGATGAGGAACATCGACTTGCTCAAACTCAGTTGGCGTCGTTCCTCTCCTTCTTCAAAGATAAGGATCCTGCGTTTGCATCGTATGTGGCGGCTTCTCAAGGAACCACCGCATCCACCGCAGCCACCGCAACCACCGCACCAGCCACCGTACCGGCCAACTTAATGGCCACAAACCATTCACTTCCATGTTAAAACTTTTACATTTTGTATATATAAATGTTTTGGATTTATAAATGTAAAAAAATGTTTTGTATAATGTTTTCGTTATTGAAATCTTTAATTTAAACTTTTATTTTCATTTTAGGTTTTTTTTTTAATTTTGAAAATTATATTAAATTTAAATATAATTTCTGATTTGAGAATAAAAATAGTGGCTAATTAGTTGCTAATAAGTGACTCTTTTGCGACTAATTTACTGATTTGCGACAACGACAAGAACAAAATAGTGGCAAAATAGTTGCCAATATGTGACTCTTTAGCGACTACTTTTAAAACAATCCTAAATATAATTGTATCAAAGTAGCCTCGATAATACGACTCCTCGTAGAGTCTGAAAATTATCTCTAATAAACGACTATATAATCGTTTTAAAATTGTCTCTATAGTACGACTCAAAAACAGTCTGTAAACAGTCGCCAATAAACGACTATTAATGTCAGTGTCAACATAGTCGTTTATATACGACGAAAATATATTGTCACAGAATAGTCGTAAATTTGCGACTATTATGCGATAACTGTATTTTGCGACCAATTATTTGCGACTACTTTTATTAGTCCCAAAATAGTCGCAAATGACTGATTTGCGACTATTTTGGGACTCTTTTGGTAGTCGCAAAAGCTGTGTTTTCTTGTAGTGGTGTTTCACCTTTCTGCGGTATCACCTTCTTATTTCCGTGTTTTTCGGAATTTTCCCTTCTTGAAGAGCTTGTTTCGTCTTCTCAATCATTCCTTCCACTTTCTCATCCTTGGTGTCTTTTAAATCTGTTGGAATTTTAATCGTGATTTTTGCAAATTGCTTAGAAGTGAACGGTGGACTTACCTCGGGTGGTTCCGTCTTAATCGACTCATCTTTATCTTTTTATTTAGGGAAAATCGAGTTTTTCATCTTATGTTCGTCCCTCGGGTTTGGAATTTCGTCTGGGACAGTAGGATAGAGCGTCCTTTGATCCATATTCAAGAAGACGGCTTGACGGTTGGCGTGATCAAGGATGGTGCCAACGTTAGCTAAGAAGGGTCGACCAAAAATCAACGGTCTATCCTTGTCTCGTTCCATTTCGAGAACTTGAAAATCAGCGGGAACAGTCTTGTTTCCAATAAGTATTATAAGATCATGGATCGCTCCTTCGGGTTTCTTTTGTGATTAGTCCCCAAAAATTATGCTCGCGGTAGATGGCGTGAGATTCATTATACCGAATTTCTCGGCAAATGTATTAGACATGATGTTGACGTTGGCTCCGGAATCGCACAAACAATCTGCAAAATAAATTCCCAAAATCTAACAAGAAATAGAAAAATGTTCCGGATCATCGGTTTTTCTAAGCCTTTGAAGCGGGATTAGTTTTGGTACCTCGAATAGTTGTTTTTGCCGTCAGATGTCCGTAAGATTGATGATGCTCGCACTAAGCTTTATCGTTAAAGTTGCTGTAGTTTCTCGTCCATGTGTTCCATGGGGCTTTCCGTCCTCCGGTTCCCACTGGGTAGTTGTGGGCGCCATTGAATTTTGGTCCTTCATGATGAACAAAAATTCCTCCTTGCGTATTTCTTCTAGGATTCGATGGATTTGGAATGTAACGCCTTGGGTCGTCGGTTTTGTCGACTCATTTTTTTCCTTGATAATCTTCATCTCCTCCTCGTCGAGTATGAAATCTGAGGATCGGTGCAAGGCGTCCTGGATGGTCTGAGGTGTGATTGACGCGACTTCAGTTATGAAATCCGACTCTTACCACATAGCCTTCTCTACTGCAATTAGAGAAGCTATTTCGCTCACGCGACCTTTGAGAGTCTTGCCTCGTTCCATGAACATAGAGTATTGCTTTTGAAATTCGCCGAACAGTTGTCGATTGAGTTTCTTTCAAGTCTTAAGAACCACTCGAGGGCAGCTCCCTTCAGGTGCTCCACGAACATGAGGCAATATCCAACATCTCTCTCGTCCTTCTTGAATTTGCCTCAGCCCATCGCTATGCGAAAGGCTGTGATGTGAGCCTTTGGGTCGTTCGTTCCCTCATAGAACGGGACTCTGATCTTTCCCGGTCGGATGTTCTGCCTCGGTGATCCGTGCTGTGAAGGGTGTTCTCTATGTCTCCTACAGCATACGGTCAATCTCGGGTGTTGCGCTAATTGCGTGATGCACTTGTGATCGAATGGCTCGCATTTCAGCATTGGCTCGGGCCAGAGAGGCTCAGACCTCGTTAATCTCGTTGGTTTGGGCTCGGCTCATCTCACGAGGCTCGTCGTGTTGGTTTTGGCTCATCCTTCTCGGCTCGTCGAAATGTAGTGTTCGCTATCCAAAGAAGGTTCTCCTGTTCTTCTGTCAGATTTCCGAGCCGAGACGAGATGGGAACTTCTCCACCAGCTCTAGCTCCATACCATGACAAAGTAAGTTGATCTTGCGTGATGTGCCCCAAGGTGAGACCACGGTTCTCTGCGTTGGTGATAGTTGCGTCGGTTCCACCGAGGTGAAGCCTCAATCGATCGTCGGTATGTTGGGTTCGACTATCGTTGGTAACTTTTTCTCTTTGGTTTAGCTGAGGTGGCTCGGTCAAGTTTGGCCTCATCACCGCGGGTGTCACCTCGTCAGACGGGTTTAACAGCGGTAAGCTCCTCGGGACTCCTGAGGCATGTGCCGAGGTGCCTGGAGTTGTTGAGAAGTTAAGGGCCATCGGGTTGAGACCGAATCTTCTCGTGATTCCACTAGGGTGATTCACCGCCGAGCTGAGGTTGTCAATGTGAAGATCTCGGGCTCCGCTATCCGACTTTAGCGTCTCGAGATTCTTCGACAGATTTTTGTTCAGCTTATCTTTTTTGATAGAGGGTTTTTTTTAGGTGCATATCAATTCATCTATTCTTGTCATTGTAGCATAAGAGGTATCAATCCATAAGGGTTAAGATTAATGCATGAAACTTCTTAAGCTAGAGCAAATGTTTTTGGTTTTTATGTTTTTTAATTAAGAAAGTAAAATGCAAGAAAGAAAACAAAAGATAGAAGTGTTGGATCATGGATTAGACTATCAAATAAATGATTAACAATCAAACAATGATGATAGAGATTGAATTAAATACTATCCTAGAACATGGAATTCATAAATACGACTAATCCATTCTCATGGCACTAATCACTTCAATAATCACCTAATTGACATAAACTCTCGTTTGCAATTCACTACAAGAAAACAGGCAATTTGCAACGATTTTTTGCGACGATTTTAATTCGTTGCAAATTGCCATCGGTTTTGCGACGATTTTACGACGATTCTAAAAGACGTCGTAAAATCGTCGCAAACTTGGGACGAAAAGTTTCGTTGTAAAATCGTCGCGAATTAGCGACGATTATACAACGATTACCGACGACTTTACGACGATAATCAAAATCGTCGTAAAATCGTTGTAATTTAGCGACGATTTACCGAGGTTTGTATAAAACGTTGCAATATCGTCGTAAAATTACCCACGAATTAACAATGATTATTATAAGTTGAATTTTACATCGATTTCCCAACGATTAATAAGTTAGGTGAGCACGTTTTAAGTTCACGGTGTTCGGTTAGGTAAACATGTTTAATATCGTTGTAAAGTCGATGTAAACATTTTTAGATTCGTTGTAAAATCGATGTGAAATCGATGTGAAATCGATGTAAAATCGTAGGTAATTCGATGGTAATGAAAATAAAAATCTATATATAGTGGCCAACTTCATAATAAAAATTTCATATTCAAAAACATTTACTTCTTTCTGACCAACAAAAAATGTCAATATACGAAATTAGAAGATGGATGTATAATCGTCTTGATTCAGAGGGATCGCTAACAAAGGAGTTCAGTGATGGGGTGGAGGGATTCATGCATCAGGCAGGAAGTATACATAATACGATTATCAGTGGTAAGATGTACTGTCCTTGTGCCAGATGCTTGAATAGGAAATTTATCATTATCTCGAAGGTGTGGTCGCATATATTAAATAGAGGGTTTATGCCGCATTACTATATATGGTATTATCATGGAGAGGGTCATGGGGGAAATGCAGCTAGTAGTAGTAGCAATTATCAAGCATCGAATATTGATGAGTCAAATAATTTTAATCAATTTGATGATCATGCGGAGCAGCATGGTGAAGATAATGATAGGATTCATGACATGGTTACGGATGCATTTCATGAAACCGTAAGTACATTTGCACATGATCATCATGATGAGGAACCCAATCTAGATGCAAATTTTTTTTATGATATGCTAGATGCTGCAAATCAGCCACTCTACGATGGATGTAGAGAAGGACATTCTAAATTGTCGTTGGCGGCTAGGATGATGACTATTAAAACTGATCATAACTTAGCTGAGGTTTGCATGGATGATTGGGCTGATTTGATTAAAGAGTATTTGCCAGAGGACAATTTAGCTGCTGAAACTTACTATGAGATACAGAAGCTGGTTTATAGTCTTGGGTTGCCTTCTGAGATGATAGATGTCTGTGTTGACAATTGCATGCTTTTTTGGAAAGATGATGATAAGTTGCTGGAATGTCGATTTTGCCATAAGCCAAGATATAAGCCGCAAGGTACTAGTCGGAGTAAGGTACCGTTCCAGCGGATGTGGTACCTTCCTATAACTGATAGATTAAAAAGAATGTATCAGTCTGAGAGGACAGCTGCATCGATGAGATGGCATGCAGATCATTTGCAAACAGATGAGGAGGTTACTCATCCTTCAGATGCAAAAGCGTGGAAACACTTTAAGACGGTACATCCAGACTTTGCTAGAGAGAAACGTAATGTGTATCTTGGTCTTTGCACAGATGGATTTAGTCTGTTTGGTATGTTTGGTATGTTTGGTAGACAATATTCTTTATGGCCAATAATCCTAACGCCTTACAACCTACCCCCAGATATGTGCATGCAAAGGGAATTTTTATTCATGAGTATTTTAATACCAGGTCCGAAGCATCCGAACCGTTCCCTTGATGTGTTTTTGCAGCCTCTGATACAGGAATTGGAGCAGTTGTTTTATACCGGGGTTCGGACATATGATTTTGCAAGGAAAAAAATTTTACAATGCGTGCGGTGCTTATGTGGACAATAAGCGACTTCCCTGCGTACGGGATGTTATCAGGTTGGACTACGCATGGGCGATTGTCTTGTCCATATTGTCTCAATCGGACAGATGCGTTTCAATTGAAACATGGTCGGAAAACAAGTTGGTTTGATTGTCACCGCCGATTTCTACCGATTCATCATGCATATCGAAGAAATAAGCGGTTGTTTAGAAAGAACAAAACTGTTCGTGTTCCTCCTCTTGTTTATATTTCCGGGGAAGATCTAGAAGCAGAAATTGATCATTATGGTGCATTGGAAACAGTCAATCGTGGTGGAAATTGGCACACTCCAGCTAATATGCCGGATGGATATGGGGAGCATCACAATTGGCATAAGAAAAGCATATTCTGGAAGCTTCCGTATTGGAAGGATCATTTGCTTAGACACAATTTGGATGTCATGCACATTGAGAAAAACTTTTTTGATAACATCATGCATACATTGTTAAACGTGCGTGGAAGGACTAAAGACAGCGGTAAGTCAAGGTTAGACTTGCCTGATCTTTGTTGTCGGAATGAGTTACATATTACAAGCAATGGGAAAGCACCTGTCCCCATATTTCGAGTGGGTGCGGAAGAAAAGTCAGCTTTGTTCAAATGGGCGACATCTGATGTGAAGTTCCCGGACGGGTACGTATCTAATTTAGCTAAATGTGTTGAGAATGGCCAAAAGTTTTCCGGGATGAAGAGTCATGACTGTCACGTCTTTATGCAACGACTACTTCCTTTTGAATTTGCTGAACTTCTACCAGGAAATGTACACGAAGCAATTGCAGGCATTGGAGGGTTTTTTCGGGATCTTTGTACCCGTACTTTGTCAGAAGATGTTATTGCACAACTTGATGCTAGTATTCCTATTTTGTTGTGCAACATGGAGAAAATATTTCCCCCAGCCTTTTTTGATGTTATGGAACATCTACCTATTCATCTACCTCACGAAGCAGAACTTGGGGGACCTGTGCAATATCGATGGATGTACCCATTCGAGCGATTCATGGGACATTTGAAGCGGAAGGCTAAAAATCTAGCCAAAGTTGAAGGCTCAATACTAGCAGGAAGTTTAACAGAAGAAACTTCTCACTTCACGGGGTACTATTTTGGCTCGAAGGTTCGCACACGGAAAAGGGCAGCACGGCGATATGATGATGGAGGTGTAGGCCGAACATATGCTAATGAAGGTGTCCCAGATATCTTTTCTTCAATCGGTCGATTATGTGGAAGAGTGAAGTCAGTTTGGTTTGCCAATGAAAAAGACCATCATAGTGCACAAACGTATATCCTCTTAAATTGCGAAGAAGTTAGTCAATTTGAGACGTAAGTGTATAAACATACGTCTTATATATATGGCTAAATTATATATATGCTAGCTTTATACCAATTACAAATACTTTTGTATGCAGTGAATTTGTTAGACAAGTCCGAGAAGTCATTGAAGGAATCTCAGACGATGAAATCAACAAGCGTAAAGATCGACATTTTGCCCCGTGGTTGAAGACGCAAGTACGTAAAATTTTAAGTACTAACTTGGACAATTAACCTAATACATATTTGATTACTTTTTTAATTAAATTAATTAATGAAATATAGGTCGAGTATGGGGATACCGCATATCCACTCTGGTTCCATGAGTTAATAAAAGGCCCCATATCGAAGATAACGAGTGCACCCATGTATTGCACACGCGGATATATATTTCATACATTCAAATACGGAAATCAAAGAGCTACTGCCAACTACGGGGTATGTGTGCGGGGCGAAATAGATTTTTATGGAGTGTTGCAAGACATAATTGAAGTTGAGTACCCTGGTTGCTTAGGTTTGAAATGCGTTCTGTTCAAATGCGACTGGTTCGATCCAACAGTTGATCGAGGCGTCCGTAAGAACAAATTTGGGGCAGTAGATGTCAACCAATCACGACGTTACAATAAGTATGAGCCATTTATCCTAGCATCACAAGCAGAACAAGTCAGCTTTGTTCCATATCCGCGAGTTCGCACCACCCGTATCTCATGGTTATCAGTTATAAAAGTTTCTCCGAGGGGTCGAATTGTGGGGGTTGATGAGGAACTACCAATGCAGCAAGATCATTGCTCTGATATGCCAGAACTAAATGAGAGCAATGAAGACATCCTTTTGATAGATCCTCAAAACAGGCAAGTTGAATATCTCCCAGACGATACAGAGGAAGAAGATGAGGAAGATGAGTTCGAAGAAAGTGATGAACCAGATGATCAAGAAACGGATGTGTACTACGATTCGTCCGAAAATGAATCAGAGTGACCGCCCTAGCTAGTAATTATTGTGAATTTAATGTATTACTATAATATTGTGATCGAGTAGTTATTGTGAAATTTAAGTGATATGATTTCTATGAAATCCCTTAAACCCCAAACTAAATTCCATCTCCGATCTCCACTCATTTTCTGCCGTAGGTGCGGCGATTTATAAATTACGAGACATATGTGTCATGTAATTTATTAATTGCCCCAACAACGGTGGGAAATGAGTGGTGATCGGAAATGGGATTTAGTTTGGGGTTTAAGGGATTTCAAAGACATCGTCGCTAAATCGTCGCTAAATGTGATAGTCACTAATTCGATGCAAATTGGCGACGATTTAGCAACGAATATTGAGAAATCGTGGCTAAATCGTCGCAAACACTGAATGTCGCAAAATCGATGCCAATTCACGACGATTTAGCAACGATTTGTCATAAACCCTAAACCCTAAACCCTTTGCCCTAAACCCTAAACCCTAACGTATTACCATCTCATTGTATTATGCATCTTTCAATGAAATTGATCGTGACTTTAGATAATTGTCCGAAAATGAAAACTCGGTCAATCACAGTAATATCCACAAACTGAATCATTGTATTAATAATCTCTAACATATACACAAACTATATGATTTACTTATTTTTCAATATCGATGAACTTATTGATAATTTCATGAATTTGGATTTACAGTAAACATGTCAAGTTGTTTATGGAACGTTGTATTCGACGGTACAATTTTGTACCTATACCCTAAACCCTAAAACCGATTTTACAAATATCCTCACAAAATCGATGCAAATTGGCGACGATTTAGCAACGAATATTGAGAAATCGTGGCTAAATCGTCGCAAACACTGAATGTCACAAAATCGATGCAAAGTTGCGACGATTTTGCGACGATTTGTCATAAACCCTAACCCTAAACCCTTTGCCCTAAACCCTAAACCCTAACGTATTACCATCTCATTGTATTATGCATCTTTCAATGAAATTGATCGGGACTTTAGAGAATTGTCCGAAAATGAAAACTCGGTCAATCACAGTAATATCCACAAACTGAATCATTGTATTAATAATCTCTAACATATACGCAAACTATATGTTTTACTTATTTTTCAATATCGATGAACTTATTGATAATTTCATGAATTTGGATTTACAGTAAACATGTCAAGTTGTTTATGGAATGTTGTAATCGACGTTACAATTTTGTACCTATACCCTAAACCCTAAAACCGATTTTACAAATATCCTCACAAAATCGATGCAAATTGGCGACGATTTAGCAACGAATTGAACAAATCGTGGCTAAATCGTCGCAAACACTGAATGTCACAAAATCGATGCAAAGTTGCGACGATTTTGCGACGATTTGTCATTAAATATACCACGTGTCGGTCAATTAAACTCCCGCGTGTATGAATGTCACAAAATCGTTGCAAAGTTAGCGACAAATTCGCTACGGTTTAATTGCCTCGATACAGCGACGATTCGTCGCAAAATCGTCGCTAAGTAGCGACGATTTTGCGACGACACGTAATCTTATATATACACGCGAGTTCCTTGCAAATTCATTTACAAACAAATAAAAAAAAAACTGATCCTAACTTCTTTCCGAATTCCTTGCGAAAAAGGTAAATTTTTTTTTCCAATGTTTTTATTTAATTAGTATAGATAAAAATTAAACAATTTAGGTCGGTAGAAACGGTATCAAATTAGAAAAAATAGCAGACTGCCCGGATGTTTATAGATAGTAATTGTTTTTCATTTTTATGCAGATGGGCCAGCGTCGTGCACATTACGCTCAGTTTTTACGAGATATTGGTGATGCTTCGGGTACTGGGTTGCCTCCGTCTTCTGAGGCTACAGAGACGGATTTTGTCCCGGTGACGCAACCTCCGCCGCCTCCACAACCACCTCAGATTCCGCAACCTGGAGGCCATGCCCCGGCCCCGTATGCACACATGACGGTTCATGATTTGCTTGCACAGCCGGGGCGTCATAGGCTTAAAAGATTAGATCCAGATCATACTGACGGGTCGGAATGGTAATATATATAAATATATTTTTTTTACATTTATTTCTAACAATTCAAAATTTTACAATTTTTTTGTTTCAGGTTTGGAGTTGAATCCAAAGTTGGACGCACCGTTTCCGACATCATCAAGTCTTATTTTATCGAGCCGCATACCAATTTTACCCAGCTTCCTCTACACGTCAAGGAGACATGGTTCAAGATGTTTGCGGTACGTATGGAAAAAATATTTTGTTATCCTTTAATTATTTTAATTATATTTAAATATATATTTAATTTACTTTTATAAAATATATAATTATTTTTGTTTCTCATGCAGCAAAAATATCATTGGGATCTTTCGCTTCATGGCGAGGTCGAAACTTTATTTCTCGAGAGGGTGAAGTTTCGTATCCAAGGCGTGGTTGGTGAGTGGAAGAAAGCATGGAAGAAGAATGGCGACGAAGCAAAGCCCCTGCACATGGATAAAGCCGTTTGGGACGGCTTGGTGCGGTATTGGATGGATCCGAATTCTATCACGACTGCTGAGAAGTGTTCGTCTTCCCGCAACACCGTTGATTTGGACGGGAGACTCAAGGCTATGCCTCATACAGCTGGACAAACACCTTTTGCGGGTGTTCGTCTACAAATGGTAATTAAATTTATTTAAATTAATTAATTTATTTAATTTACTTCGTCAATAACATAGTTTTTTTCTTTAGGCCGCCGAAGACGGAGGTGTACTCCCTCCGATGACAAGGGTTTTTGAGCGGACGCACCGGAAGAAGGATGGTTCCTTTGTTTCCGAAGCTGCCGAGCACATCTTCAATGAGGTGACTTCCAAAGTCACCGAACGAGAGACACAGCTCTCTCAACAGCTATCTCCCGGTGGTTCGTCGGTCATGTCTGGAGGGTTGACCACACCCGATATTGACCGGATCTTCGAGCAGGTATATAGAATAGTTAGTACTTATTAATTTTTAGTTTTTGATTTTATAAAGTTTTCTAATTGTAAATTTAAATATAGGTTGCCCCTAAGAGAAAGGGGAAGGTTGTCGGGATGGGATCTATTCGAGATGTCTCGGCTGCTTCTTCATATGCTCCGCGACGACGATCGCCAGAAGATGATCCAGTCGTGTTACGTGCCACGATTACGAGTCTTCAGGAGCGGGTTGAGACCGAGTCTCATGCATATCAGGCGAGGATGGCGAGTCTTCAGCGCCGGGTTGAACAGGATGCTACGCAGAATGACGAACTCTTCGACATCTTGGCAACAGGAAACCCGACAATGCAGGCCATGCTACGGGAAAAACGAAGACTCCGAGCAGAGGCAGATGAAGCGGCAGCGGCAGAGGCAGCGGCAGGACCATCCAGTTCGTCGAGACGTCCCGAAGACGATGTAAATCTCGACGATTACGATATAATTATATAGATTTAGGATTTCGATTTCTAATTTTGCTTTTTTTTTGTAACAAATTATAATATTTTTTTTTTATAAAATATTATTATATATTATTTTTATAATTTTTATTTTATAATTTCGAATTTAATAAAATTTTAAAAATAATTTAAAAAATCATATATATAAAAATCGTCGTTAATTCGATGGCTAATCGTGGCTAATTTACATCGAGTATACGACGAACCAACGACTATTATTAGCAACGATTTTGCGACGATTTATGCGCAACGATTTTGCGACGATTCATTAGCAACGATTTGGCGACTATTATTTAGCAACGATTTTATGACGATTTATTAACAACGAATTAACGACGAAAATATTTTCCCATCGAATTAACAATGAAATATTTGCCATCGAATTTCCATCGTTTTTACGACGTATTTATATTCGTCGTAATTTCGATGTAATATTTACGCCGATTTAGCGACGAACATTTACCGACGATTTAGCGACGAATTTGTTTCCCTCGCACTTTCCCGACGAATTTACGACGATTTGTGGTTTGCGACGATCAGTTAACGACGATCTAAAATTCGTCGCAAATTCGATGCAAATCCTCTTTTGCAACGATTTTACAACGATTTCGTTCGTTGCAAAATGGGTGTTTTCTTGTAGTGATTAGATAATCAATGAGCATTAATAAATAATTCCAATTAGTTCACTAATCACCCTAAACATCAACTCTCATTGGCTAGGATTTGAAAAGCTCACAATAGGGTTGGTTCAACCATTTCATTGAACACCTCTTGGGCATGAAATGCTTAAGTTCTAGATTTGATCTCTCAATTCAAAACTAGCATTACACTACAAGAAAACACATTTTTTGTAACTACTTTTTTAGTCGCAATTATGAGTGACACTTTTATGACTTACTTGCGACTAATAAGCGACTACTTAAAGCGCATAGGCATAGTGGTCGCAAATTAACGACCAAAGTTATTCGTAGGGAATCGATCGCTAATAAGGGACTAATATCCGACTAATAGTCGACTACATTTATTTAGTCGCAAAATGGTCTGACTTTGAGACTAATTTGCGACTGTTATTTTTGTCGGGAAACGTAGTCGCAACTATAGTCTCTAATTTGCGACTATTATATTTAGTCGGGAAATATAGTCTCAAAAATACAATGTAGAATTCATCAAGAGATTAGATGTATAATAGAATCGATCCACACACAAATCATATCTCTAGTGAATTCTTGGCGGGGGTGGAGCAGTTCATGAATTTTGCTAATAGCCAACCACTAGCGCAAAGAAGTGGAGGTAGGTTTTATTGTCCTTGTGTAAAATGTCAAAATTCTAAATTTTTGCAAGGAAATACAATTTCGAAGCATTTGCATAGTAGAGGATTTATGCCAGGATATTATGTATGGTCTGAACATGGTGAAGATTATGATGTGGTTGGAGGGTCCGGAGGAACGAATAGTCATTATGCTAATGTAGATTATACTAATGGTAATTATCAACCAACAACATATGATGGGGGAATGTATATGTTGGGATGGTGAATGATGCATTTCATGGTACTACGCCATTTAATCATCATGATCAAAGTGGATATGATCATGTTCATGAAGAACCTACCCAAGAGGCAAAATAGTTTTACGACATGTTAGATGCTGCAAATACTTCACTTTATGATGGTTGTCGTGAAGGTCATTCGAAGCTATCTTTGGCTGCTCGGTTCATGAACATTAAGGCAGCCCATAATATGGTTGAAAGCTGCATGGACTCATGGTCTGAATTGTTTACGGAATATTTACCAGAGGGTAATCAAGCACCTAGTTCGTACTATGAGACATAAACTTTGATGCGAAAGCTAGGATTGCGGTATCATACATTTGATGTATGTATAGATAACTGTATGCTATTCTGGAAAGAAGTTGAGAAGTTGGAGCATTGCAAGTTCTGTGCAAAACCAAGATATAAGGCTAGTGAGGGACGAACTAAAATCCCGTTCAGTCGTATGTGGTATTTACCTATTACTGACAGATTGAAGAGAATGTACCAATCAGAGAAGACTACATCATCGATGAGATTGCATGCTGAGCATGATTCAAAGATGGAGAAATGTGTCATCCATCTGATGCGGCAGAGTGGAAGAATTTCCAACATTTGCATCCTACGTTCGCAGAAGAAACGCGAAACTTATATCTTGGGTTATGTACTGGCGATTTTAATCCTTTTGGTATGTCAAAAAATCACTCGTTGTGGCCTGTGATCATGACTTCATACAACTTACCGCCAGATATTTGCATGAATACTGAGTATTTGTTTCTTACGATTTTAAATTCGGGGCCAAATAATCCACGAGCCAGTCTTGATGTTTTCCTCCAACCATTGATCAACGAGTTAAAGGAATTATGGTATAACAGAGTTGAGGCATATGATGTGTCATTAGATCAAAATTTCAACATGAAAGCTGTTCTTTTGTGGACTATAAGCGATTTTCCAGCATATGGTATGTTGTCGGGATGGACAACACATGGAAGACTATCGTGTCCTATTTGTATGGATGATACAAATGCTTTTTATCATCCGGCTGGTAGGAAGACATGTTGGTTTGACTGTCACAGAAGATTTCTTCCTGTAAGTCATTCGTTACGGAAGAATAAAATAAACTTTTTGAAGGGAAATCACGCATTGAATGACAACCCACCGCAATCTTTAACTGGCGAACAAGTTTTATATGAGCGTATAAGGCATGCAGAACCACCCAAAACATCTGACGTCGGTGGAAATGGTCATGAAAATAAAGTGGACGGCTATGGGGAGTGGCATAATTGGCATAAAGAAAGCATATTTTGGGAGCTACCGTACTTGACCGATATGACGCTACGACACAATCTTTATGTGATGCATATCGAGAAGAATTTTTTCGATAACATCATGTATACTGTAATGAATGTTAAAGACGGATCAAAAGACACAGTGAAGTCAAGATTAGATATTGCAAGATTTTGTTCTCGAAAAGATTTGCATGTAGATGATCGAGAGAGAGCTCCATTTCCTATTTGGCGATTGACTTCAAAAGCAAAAGAAAGATTAGTACAATGGGTTAAACATGAGGTTAGATTCCCCGATGGCTATGTAGCAGATTTAGCTAGTTGTGCAGACATCAACGGTGGGAAGCTCTAGGGAATGAAAAGTCACGACGGCCATGTATTTATGGAACGATTGCTTCCGTTTGTCTTTGCTGAACTTCTACCGCGTAATGTGCACATTGCATTATCAGGTATGTCTATATGTATACAACTTATATGATTTTAATATTGTTGTAGGGATTGGAGCATTTTTCGTGATTTAAGTAGTAGATCATTGGATCAAACCCGGCTCAAAGTTTTGAAGGATAACATTGTCATGATTTTATGTAATTTTGAAAAAATCTTCCCACTTTCTTTCTTTGATGTGATGGAGCACCTACCAATACACCTACCTTATGAAGTGGAGCTTGAGGGTCCTGTGCAATATAAGTGGATGAATCCCTTCGAAAGGTTTTTAATCGTTTAAAAGGGAAGGCGAAGAACAAAAGATATCCAGCGGGATCAATAGTTCAATCATACATAAATGATGAGATATCTTATTTCTCAGAACACTACTTTGCTTCGCACATTTCTACAGCTCGCAAAAGAAGGTATGATGGTGATCCTATTTCTCAGAACAGTAATTAAACGAGCTAAAATGATCTTCATGACTATTTTGGACGTTAATATTAATATTATTATTTCGCAGGTCAAGTCGGTATGACGAAGGTGAAGTACCGGTATATCCTATACCGGTACCAGATATATTCACTGAAGTAGGTCGTCCAAGTGGCCAAAGTAGTAAATTTTGGTTAACTGAAAAATATTATAAATGCGCACATGCATATGTCTTGCGCAATTGTGACTATTTTCAGCCTCTTGAGAGGTAATATATGATTCATTAACGTAATTGTTATATTTTAATTAACTTTAATATTTAATTTAATTAGTTAACTATTTCTTATAGATTATTGGAGGCGCAAATTCGATTTGAATATCCAGAACTCTCTGATGACGAGGTCAACTTGAAAGGAGATGAAGATTTTCATATATGGGTTCGCCAATATGTACGTATTTAATATCCATCTATTGATTATTAAAGAATATTTATGAATTTATTTTTTTAATATATTTGAATATATATAAATGTATAGGTGAATACAATGAAAAGTCAAGAACATTTTCCTCCTTGGGTTGTTGAAATAGTGGAAGGTCCCGAAAATAAAGTGAAGTCATGGCCCATGTATTTTACTAGAGGGTATTTGTTTCACACGCGAGAACACAGACTCACAAAAAGAACAATGAATTATGGGGTATGTGTGCGAGGACAAAATTATTCTGAAGAACAAAGACCTTGTCATTTTAGGGTTCTTGGGATTTTTCCCTTGGATTCTTTTGATTTATGCAAGTTTAAGGTTATATCTTTTTATCTTTATCTAATCTTTCACATTTCTATTCCCTAATCATGATTAACATCACATCTTTCACAAGATTTGGTGTGTTCTTTATGATTAGTGAGAAGTTCTTCTTAAGGCTCATGGATGAGGTAGATTAGGTGAATTTCGTGGTAGATCTTGATGTCTAGGACTTAGTTTACATATTCCCTCTCTTATTTGGTGTTCACAATGCTAGATTAGGCTAGATATAGTTAATCTAGATCTTAGGGAATTTCATGCACACAAGGTGTTCGATGAAATTCCCCAAAGAACAAAATAAGGGATTTTGCTTTCTTAGCCTATGAGAGTAGTTGTCTAAGGAGCATTAGGGCCATAGGAAACTATGTTTATTGCTTGTTAATCATCCTATCACAAACGATGGTTTGTTCTTGATTTGTATGATTAACAAAGTGATTAAGACCATGAGAGTGGCTTAATCTTGCTTTAGTGTTCTAGGCTAAGGGAATAGCTTGTTTGTGTGAAATGACATCTAGATGGATCATGGAAGGATCCAAAATCGATAACCTCATCCAAGAGCTTGCCTTTATCTTATTGTTAATCACGTTTTTAGTCTTTGCTTACTTGTTCTTGTTTGAATTTGAATCATTTAGGTTGTTTAGAAACCAAAAACCCCTCTTGTTAGCTTAACTTACAAAGTTGTATGCATTCCTAATGCTTGGAACTTATACCCATGGATTCGATACCTCATATGCTACTTAGGCATTTGAGTAATTGAAACACGGCAAAAACCTTGTATCAATTTGGCGCTGTTGCCAATTGGGTTTAGCTTTCAACAGTAGGATTTTACTTCTTTTTGAGATTAAGCCTTTTTCTTTCTTTTGTTTACTAATCTCTCTTTCTAGCTCTCTCTTTTAGGTGCATCAACTTGCGTTCTAAAGGCAACAACAATCTTGTTAAGCCAAGATACGACATCAATCTTCTACACCGCGATCTTAGAGCAAGAAGAGAGAGGGAACATGTTTTAAACATTCCTAGGTTTGGTATGGAGAACGTGCAAGAGCATCAAGCTCAAGAGCATGGTCACGGTGGCAATGGAAACCACAACCCACCCGCCCGTAATGGTCCTAACATAGTTGGAGCGGGTGATGCGGCCAATGCTCATATCAACCACCAAGGCATTCGAGCACCACCGGTTGAGACCAATGACTTTGAGGTCAAAGCTAGCTTCATCAACATGGTACAAAGCAACAAACTCCATGGCTTGGCGGTGGAGGATCCACTTGATAACTTGGATCACTTTGACCGGATTTGTGATTTGACAAAGATGAATGGAGTCTCGGAGGATAGCTTTAAGCTAAGGTTGTTCCCATTCTCTCTTGGAGACAAGTCAAGGCAATGGGGAAAGAACCTTCCCCACGGTTCCATCACTTCATGGGACCAATGCAAGACATCATTCTTTGCCAAGTTCTTCTCTCCCTCTAGAACGGCTAAGCTAAGGAATGAGATCTCAAGCTTCACTCAACATGCAAATGAGAGCTTCAATGAAGCATGGGAGCGGTTTAGGGGCTATACATCGCAATGCCCTCATCATGGATTCTCGGATGCTTCCCTCTTGAGCACACTCTACCGCGGAGCACTTCCTAAGATCCGTATGTTGCTTGATACCGCTTCTAATGGAAAACTCTTAGGCAAATACGTGAATGAAGCAATGGAGCTGGTTGAGAATCTTGCTTTGAGTGATGGTACATATGGTGATGAGTATGACCGGTGTACAAGAACCACAAGTGACTTCGAGGAGAAACAACGAACCAAAGCCATGATGGCTCTCAATGAGAAGTTAGATAAGCAATCTTCCATGATGGACAAGCAACCCACTATGATTGACAAGCTTCTCAATGCTTCCACAAAATCGATTCACTTTGTTGGTAATTTTGAGGGAAATCAAAGGTCCCATGAGGAAATGGTGGATTTGAGCAACCAAGAGGAAGTGCATTATATTGGGAACAATGGTGGCTATCAAAGAGGTTTCAACAACAACTATGGCCACCAAAGGTCAAGCCCCCACTAATCACCAACAAAGCTTTGCTTCCAAGAACAAATTTTAAGGGAACCAAGGAGGTTTTCAACAAAGTTTTGTCCCAAAATCTCAAGGTAAAAACTCCATGCCTCAAGAACTTGATGTGAAAAACGTTCTTTAACAACTTCTTCAAGGCCAAGCAAGTGGAGCATTGGATATAATGGAGACATTGAGTTCTAAAGTGCAAGAAATGGAGACCAAGGGCAACAATGGAGACAAAGTACAACAAAGCTCTTCAAATGGGAAAGCAACAAAGGAGTATTGCAATGCCATCTTCTCAAAGATATCACGTCCCATTGAAGATCATGAAACCGCCACTAAGGAGATTGAGCTTCTACTCTATGGATCACAAACCGTTTCACCTCCCCCTAGAGAAGCTCTCTTGAAGCTCAATGAGGACATTGAGGAACAAGGTGGGGGAGTGACCCTTGAGAAAGATGAGGACGTGACCATGGTTCAAGAACCAAAGGGTAGCGTTGCTTGCATTGATTCACCAAACACAACTAGGATCGAGCCTAAATCTCTCCCCAAGCTTGGTAATCCCGGTAAATTCTGTATAGCTTGCTCTCTTGGTGATTTGGACGTTGAGGATGCTTTGTGTGACTCTGGTTCAAGTGTGAATGTCATGTCCCGAGAGATGTTCAAGAGTCTAGGGATAAGAAACCTCACCTATCACCCATCTCCTATAACTTTTGGAGACGCTTCTTCAAGGAAGCCACTTGGTCTCCTCGAAAACTATCCACTTAAAGTTGGGGATTGCATAGTCCCAACAGAATTTGTGGTCATGGAAATGAAGAAGACCAACAAGCTGCCACTACTCCTTGGAACTCCATTCCTACTTACTACCGGTGCTCGAATGGATTTCAAAGATCAAAAGGTAGTTCTCTTGAATGTGAATGAAATGGTGTATTACCTAATGAGGACTTCTTCCAACAAGCTTTGTGGTAAAATTACCATAAAAGAAGATGAATTTCGTGAAGAAGAAGTGAGGTATGTTGGTAGTTGTGTGATGGTTGAAGAAGCTCCACGCCCAAAGGTCTATGAAGAGGAAGAGAAGTCTCTTGAGAGAAAATATTTGGGTTATGGTAATGACAAGGAAGCTTCGGAAGTTGGCATGATCACTTATTTGAAACCGCTTCCTCCCACCACAATGGAGAATGACGTTGAGGGTAGTAAAGGTGCAAAGAAGAAGACAAAGACCAAGGCTAAGATGGGAAACAGATCAATCAAGTTTGATGGGTCTAAGTCCGATCCAAGCCAACCTTCTATGATGACTCTCACTCCATGGAAACACAAGGATGGAGTGATCGAGTACAAGATCAAATGCAAAGGTCGACCCAAGCTCTTTGCCTCGGTCAAAGCAATCCTCACACCCGAGCTCAAAGCAAAAAGAGAAGCCGGTCTTTAAGAGGTAATGAGCAAGGTTCTCAAGCTCAAGCTCAAAGATCCACCTTGGAGTGCTCACACTCCTTTCTCAATCACCTAAAAAGGTAACCAAAGTCAAACTTAGTGACTTTAAACAAAGTGCTCTTGGGAGACACCCCAAGCTTATCATTTTACATACTTTCTTTTTATGTTTCTCTATATTTTCTTGTCCATTTTGATGGGTTTGCTTAGTGTGAGTAGGTTCTTGATGGTCTAATGGTCATGGACTTAAGGACAAAGGTGTGTAGGATTGAGGTGATCACTCTCGTTCCCTCCATTCATTTCCAAGGTAATACTCCAAACTTTGTGAATAGCATTTAGAATCATATATTTTTCTTTCTTTCATGCATTGTTTAACTCTCTCTTAAGCTTCTATTACACAGGGACTGTGTAATTTAAGTTTGGGGGAGGGTCTATGTGTTATTTAACTTTGTGTTTTGTGATCTTATTTTGCCTTTTGCATCTTGAGTCTCATGCATATCATGCATTTTCAATAATGTTTTAAAAATTTGAACTTTTGTGCATTCCATATAGGATTGAGTCTAGATGGATAGCATATTAGGTAACTTTGCATGAGCATTAGGAGCAATGATAGATTTATCCTTGTAAAGTGTCATTTTTAGAGCTTGATTCAATGTCTTCGTTGCTTGTTGTTTGATGCTTTTTATCTCGTGTTGAAATCAAGGATGAACCATATTTCGATCTTGCGTTTCATTACTAGGGTCTTAGCTAAAGCAAGTCTTGATTTTATTTCAATCCTACCTAAGTGAAAACCATAATTTTGACATTGAAATTATCATGCTTGTGCATTGGATAGTGAATTCATGGTTACCATATACATACTTGGGCTCTCTTATCCTTTTCACCACTCTTTTGCTAGTCCAAGTAGCCGATTCCCATCATTGGAACGGTTTACCATACCTTTAACCTACCCTCCTTTCAAGCCCAAATCTTTAGTGTGCGTATGTGAGGCCTAATTTTTCGAGTAAGCTTGGCAAAAAGTGTTGAGTTTAGGACGACAAGGATAGGTTTGCATGTAGATCTAGCAAAACATCAAAGGCTAGACTAGGCTAGGCTCGTGGGAAAGGGAAGTTTTGGGTTTGGTGTGAACGAAAATGTGTGACTAATGAAATTGTGGATAAGAAGGAAGTGGGTTCAAAAGGGAGAAATTGAAGGTGAAAGGGGAATGCAATATTGTGATGTGGTTAGTTCAAGTTATCAAGAAAAGCTCTTAGTGATAGTTATACCCTCATAGAAACAAAGGAAAAAGCCAAAAATTGGCTAAGGCATCAATTGGTAAATGATGAGGCAAGGTAAAGAAAAAGAAAGAAAGAAGAGCTAAAGAAACAACAAAAAGAAGCACGAGACCACAAGATTCAATGGAGAAGAAGAAATTCCCCAAGTGAGAAAGGATGAAGTGGAAGAAGGAGTTCAAGTATGGGACATGACGGCAAAAAGGCCAAGTGAGAAAAGGGTAGCTTAAGATGAAGACTTCATGGGTAGATATGCTAGGGTTAGAGAGTTTTTAGGAATTGGGTAGATGTGAGTCTATCCTTGTATTCATAGATTGCCTTTTACTCTTAGTATTTTGTTAAAGCTTGCTCATACATTTGAGATCATCTTTATCTCAAGACCTTCACCCTAGCCAAATGGATTCACTTGACTTGCATGAGCATGATTCACTTGAAAAATATAATGAATGTTAAAGGATTGGATGATATTAATGCTTGTGTAGGTTAAGGCTTGAATTTGATTCGTATAGGGAAAGATATGGCTAGCTCTTTTTGAGTAGACTTGTTTGATCGCATCTTAGAGCTAGTAACTTGGACATTGAGTTGAATTCTTTTTATGGCACTTTTGGATTTGAGCTCCCATTTTTAGTCTTCTACCTTTCGTTATTCTTGTTTGCTTGAGGACAAGCAAATGTTTAAGTTTGGGGGAATTGATATACTCATATATTGCATGTTTTAGCATGCATCTCACTTAGATTTTTGTGTCATTTACATTCATAATCATGGCTTTGTCTTGCATTTAGGTATCATTTCGAGATTAGGACATATTTCATTAGGTCTAGTGAGTTCTTGCATGTTTTGGAGTACTATCTTGGTGATTGGAGGCAATTTGGGCATATTTGGAGAGTTGGACCAAAGTAGAGTGCAAGGTCCATCCAATACACCAAAAATATGTGGCTGTACTGAGGCCCTACGATATGAACCAGCTTGGATGACATTCATGAAAGCTGTAGATAAGTGAGTTAGCTAGCCACTGGAATTGGAATCAGGGGATTTGGACTTTTGGTTTCGAAGATATGGCCGTTTTACTGAAGACATGTCCGTCTTGCCGAGGCAGTTTATTCAACAACGATGTGTGACATCGGTATTGAAGCCTCATGAGAATACACCGATGTCACACATCGGGGTAACACCTCGGTATTGCCTCTCTGAAGTGACCAGGAGCAAAAAAACCTTAGCACCGAGGTCCAACACCGATGTTTGACCTCGGTGTTGGACATCTCTCACCCGAACCAGCCGAGCTCATCCGAAGTGTATCAAAGATGTGGCTAGACGGGGACCTTACAATCCGATTCAACTTCAATTTCCTTCATATAGGTTGTAGAGGAGTTAATCATCTTTACACAGGAGTTTGAATTAGGTTATGTGGACGTATGGATAGGGAGTTAAGACGGATTTACTGAAGGTATATCCGTCTGGCCGAGAGAAGATGACACCGTCCAAAGAACCGGAAAAACAAAGACCTTCCGATATGAATCAACTCAAATGGTCTTCATAAGAGATGTAGAGGGACGATTTAGCTGCCTACAAGAGTTGGATTCAGGTCATTCGGATATCAGGTTCAAGAGTTATGACCGATTCGCTGAAGACGTAGCCAAGTTTCGGCCGGGTCAATACCCGGTTTGTCCCGGGTTGATCCTGGTCCGACCCAACTCAGCAAACACCTTTATATATTTTAGATATCTAATTTTTAGATCTATCTCACTTTTTATCCATTTTTCCATTTTCTCTCTCTCTTTTCTCTCTAGAACAAGACCTTGTCTTTTTAGGGTTCTTGGGATTTTTCCCTTGGATTCTTTTGATATATGCAAGTTTAAGGTTATATCTTTTCATCTTTATCTAATTTTTCACATTCCTATTCCCTAATCATGATTAACATCACATTTTTCACAAGATTTGGTGTGTTCTTCATGATTAGTGAGTAGTTCTTCTTAAGGCTCATGGATGAGGTAGACTAGGTGAATTTCGTGGTAGATCTTGCTGTCTAGGACTTATTTTACATATTCCCTCTCTTATTTGGTGTTCACAATTCTAGATTAGGCTAGATATAGTTAATCTAGATCTTAGGGAATTTCATGCACACAAGGTGTTCGATGAAATTCCCCAAAGAACCAAATAAGGGATTTTGCTTTCTTAGCCTATGAGAGTAGTTGTCTAAGGAGGATTAGGGCCATAGGAACCTATGTTTATTGCTTGTCAATTATCCTATCAGAAACGATGGTTTGTTCTTGATTTGTATGATTAACAAAGTGTTAAGACCATGAGAGTGGCTTAATCTTGCTTAAGTGTTCTAGGCTAAGGGAATAGCTTGTTTGTGTGAAATGACATCTAGATGGATCATGGAAGGATCCAAAATCGATAACCTCATCCAAGAGCTTGCCTTTATCTTATTGTTAATCACGTTTTTAGTCTTTGCTTACTTGTTCTTGTTCGAATTTGAATCATGTAGGTTGTTTAGAAACAAAAAAACCCTCTTGTTAGCTTAACTTACAAAGTTGTTTGCATTCCTAATGCTTGGAACTTATACCCATTGATTCGATACCTTATATGCTCCTTAGGCATTTGAGTAATTGATACACGGCAAAATCGTTGTATCAAATTGCACCGGCAAACCTGGATGGAACGACAAACGTTCTCATTACCACCTCAGGAGCGAGTGTCACGATTGGGATTAACAACACCGCTGATCCCTCGGGACCTGCAGCCTTACACCAGCCGGCTCCGGATCAAATAGCTGAGATACGAAACTTGATATTGTTTCTCATAGAGCAAAATCGCCTGATGGCAGCTCGTCAGGATGATCTCGAAAGAACGGTTCGGGCAGGCTTGGGCAGTTCGCCCTCCCACCTGGGACACAATCCCCCTTCGCCCCAGGACAGGGAGGATTACAATTCTCGTCTCCACCGATAACGAGGCTAAACTTTTCCGATATCGATGCCTCGACCAGCAGAATGGTCGGCTCAGCCACCACCTCGCGGTTCAGCTCGATGATATCGGACCCCATATTCACCCCTTCCACGATCCAGGCTGCGAAAGGAGGAACTACGCCAATTGCGATTAATCGACCCCAAACCAATTAATCGGCTAAGATCGCTCTGGGAACGCCAATGAAATCGAGACTCGGGATAATCCCGAGGTCGAAGCGTGACCTGAAAATGGGGTCAGCAACCATTCCCATCCCGCTGGAGAATCCCTGCTCCATTTCCCGGGCAATAACGAAAACAATCTGGGATCCAGCAGCTCACATGGATTTGAATCGATCAAGAAATACTACGAAGAAACTAGTGCCGAACTTCAGCGAATGAGATCGAAGGTCCATGCTGCTCTGAACTCAGCACCCGAAATAGATAGGGTAATTGATGATGTCAACCAGACCTCGTTCACCTCACGGATCGTGAGCCCCCAGCTCTGCGATGTCGGGAACATCCGATTTCCCCGGTATAATGGAGAAACCGACCCCAAGGCATTTATGAGAAGTTTCAAATTCGCCTTTTCAAGGGTGCGACTACTCGGGGGCGACATCGAGTCAGCACGCTGCCGTTTCTTCGCCGAAAATCTAACAAATTCGGCCCTGGAATGGTTCACCTCCCTGAAACGAAACTCGATTGATAATTTCACCCAGCTCCAAGATGCATTCTTGAAGCAATATTCGGTATTTATCAAGATCGAGACCTCGGAGGCCGATTTATGGGTACTTACTCAAAAGCCAGGTGACTCGCTGTGGAAGTACATTGACAGTTTTAAAGCCGTCAAGGCAAAAATCGCCGATCTATATAACCCAATTGCCCAGGAAGCCCTTCCAAACGGACTGCTTAAAACCTCAAAATTCTTTGAGGAGCTCACAGTTCGGGACCCGGTATCACTAGATGATGCGCTACACCGAGCTTCGCGTTGGATTATTCTCGAGGAGGCAAGTGCAGCTCCATCAAAGAAGCATGCACCCGCAACCTCGACTAAGCCAGCTCAGACGACAAACTCCCAGGGAACCAAAAAACTCGAGAGGAAAGAGTCCCAAGACCAAAGACAGAATCATGAGTTTCATTCATATTCAGTAGGAAGCCCACCTCAAAACAGGTTCAAGCCGTATGACCCCAGCAAGTGGTGTGATTTTCATAAAATCAAAGGTCATTCGACTGAGGTATGCCATGAGGTGAAAAAGCAGCTCGCTGCAATTAAAATTAAAATCGTCTTGTCAGCTCCCGAGGTCTCTAAACGACCTGGGAGCAAGGTCTCTTAACGACCTGGATCTTTGGCTGAAAAACTGCCTCTGATCTAATGAAAAATGCCAGCCTCTAAATGGCGAAAGTTATCATAAAAAATACACCAAAAGAGAATCTTTAAAGAAAAATCAAAATAATTAAAGCATCCTCAAAGGAGCATAAGTTCGAACGAAAAAGCCCATCAGGGCATAACAAGTTCAACAATAAACAGAAACAGGTTTAAAAGCCTCCCCATGCACCAAGTTCGAAAAACATAAAAAAATGAAGAGAATAGAAGGGTCTCTAGCAGGAAGGTTCAGCTAGTTTATCCGTCGAGACAGGTTGATCCAAGGGCAGTGAGAACTCCTTCCTAAGCTCCTGAGAAGCAAGGTCCAGCTGGTCACTTAATGGTGGTGCACTTGGCCCAGCAGGAAGCGTAACCGAATCATCGGATACGTGCGGAATATCAAGTTTACCCAGAGAAAAATCTGATACCTGGACGATGGCAAGCTCCACGTCCAACCTCAGCTTCTCGACCTTAATATCCTTCCTCTCAGCCTCAAAATCGTTGATGGTCTGATTAATAATATCATCGAGAAGAAGAATGTTAGA
This sequence comes from Eutrema japonicum, assembly GCA_030161315.1. Taxonomy (NCBI): domain Eukaryota; kingdom Viridiplantae; phylum Streptophyta; class Magnoliopsida; order Brassicales; family Brassicaceae; genus Eutrema; species Eutrema japonicum. The sequence goes on along the minus strand of BSQW01000012.1, from coordinate 16,186,852 downwards.
CTTACACTCCATAATATGAGTTTCGGTGTCAACCTCGATCTTCTTCTTCTCGAATTTATCCTTTATCCCCAAAAGAATGGTGTGATATTGTTTGGACATCTCCCTCCTCGCAGCCTTCTCAGCCCTCTTCACCATCTCCTTCTGCCTCTTGGCGAACTTCTTTGAGTCCTCCTTGACCTTTTCAACATGGAATTTTAAGCCTACTATACTCTCGCTGGCAGAGCGTAAGCCTTCCTCAGCAGTCCCAGCTCGCCCCTCGGCTACTCGAAGGTCCACCCTCAAATCCTCACCAGATTTATCCAACGCAGAGATCCTAGCTTGAAGGGTATCAATACGAGCTTGTGCCTCCTGAGCGGAGTCTTTCCATCTATTGACCAAAACGGCATGATCTTTAATCTGACTTTCGAGAAGGGTGATCTCAGCCATCTTCTCCCCACCTCGAGCAAGCCTCGCCGCCAGCTCGTCCCGCTCAGAAACCAGGTCGGCAATAGTTCTAGCCGCCCTTTCAACCTCCTCGGGTTGGGTGGCAGAGCGAAGGTCCTGCTCAAACGAGTTAACCAGCTCGTTTGCAGCTGAGATAGCCTGAAAAGAAATGCAAAAACTCATCAAAGAAAGGAAAAGTGATATAATAAGAAAGGGAAACCGAAGCTACCTGACCAATCGCACCCGCGAATTTGGTATAGCTTTCGGGCTTCTTCATGTTCTTCAGAGACGGCAAAAAGCAGGAGGAATGCCTAACACGCCTGAAAAGATTCGCTAGCTGGGAGATGTTCTCTACGATTGTCTCAGGTCCATCAAAGTCAAACCTAAAAGCATTCAGAGAATTTCCTCTACTACCTTGCGAACGAGGCGCCACATGCCTCCTTGATGTTTCCTCACCATAGAATCCATCATCACGAGACCGCTTAGAACGAGACTAATGCTCGACAGAGTTACCGGGTTCCTTAGAAGATACCTTGGAGGTTAATCTTTGAGAGCCCCTAGATCGAGTACCATGCTGGGCAATCTCGGTCTCACCACCATCACCATGGTCAGCTTTGGACTCACGGTGATCACCCCTCTCGGGTTCATTAAGCTGCTTGGTCTCAACACGAGCAGATTTTCGGAGAGCCTCCCTGACGTTCTTGTCATGAGCACCAGCCGGCGTCGGAGCAGGGCGCAATCTCATACTCTCCCTATATGAAAGGCGCTGCGTTTTCTTAGGAGGAACCATCTTATTGGATTCGGTGGAGTTGTCGCTGCGAGTCAAGTCAACCTGGGAGGTAGCAAGGGTAGTATCAGGCACCTGCGAAATGGCCGGAAGATCAACACGAGCTAAATCTTTAACGACAACCTCGAGTCTCGGGATAATGGATGAAACCGGGGCCAAAACATGAACTTGAAGTGGGGGAGACGGAGTCCGAGGATCTGCGAAATCAAACATGGGAGATCTGAATGAGGAAAAACTCATAACCCAAAAGATGAAATATAAATGTACATTCTTACAAACCTATGAGCCAGAAAGCAGATGCAACAGATAGCCCTGGAGCTCGGCGCTCGCGAGCTTGTTGAATCCTATCAAGGGTGAAACACTTCCAGTCAGAGCCCTCCCCCTTGACAAGATCAATGAGACATTGAACCTTAGCCGTCACTACTTTTGAAGAATCAATTGACTCTGCAAATAAAAAAAAAATTATATCAGAACAGAAGAAAACAGCGATTAAGAAAACCCTAGAAAAGGCACTGAAATCGGCATCCTAGGGATCATGCTGACCAGTAATCTGAGCCCAGGAATGCCGAAGTACCGACTCACCCTCAACGGATTTACTGGAGATTCTGAAATAGAATCACTGCTCCCACCATTTGTCATCCCTCACATTAAACCTGAAAATGGACCGATTAACCTTCGCCGGAAAATAATAAGTCACGCGAAGATGAGAGTTCCCTTTGACATTAAAGAGCTGGCGAAAGACCTCAGGGTCGAACACGACCCCAAACTCTTTAGAACGCACCCAGAGTGCGACGAGGGATCTCATCGCGTTGGGCATAAGCTGTGGAAGGGCGAGCCCGAGGTCGCTGATGATGTTAGAGATAGTCGCCGGGATAGGAAAAGTGAGGCGGCATCTCAAAAAGAACGCGGCATAACCGCATGCGTAACCCTCAAGAGGACTTTTCGTATAGCTATTAGCCGACGAGATGAGCAGGTCGCAGGTATCGACTCTGCATAAGGCCGAGATATTTGCAAGCTCGGCAGGCGAAATAATACTCTTCGAGTGAGATTCAAACTGATCGGCGAGGGGGAGAGAAGCACCCAGCTGAGAGGAAGACGCCATTGCAGAAGAGCAGAAAATCGAGGGTGAAAGAAGAAATTTGGCCGGAAATAATGGAGAATGAGCTTTTACAGAAGAGAGTATCTTGGATAAAGGTAAAAATGAGGCGAATATAGTTCAATTAAAGGAGCAGAAGTAATAAAAAGAAAAGGAAAAAAGAAAAAAGACATCATTACCTTTGCAAGTGGGAGTCGAGGTGGCGTGGGAAGTTGAAGCAGCGTGAACTGCCCATTTATATCCACTACCCACTCGCCCTGTCGTATCCCTTAAAAGTCGTATAAGATATTACAGGATCCCTGCAAACTCGGCATCTGAGCACGCAAGAAATCAATCAGAGATCCGAGATTGCAAGATAGTATCGACTAAGGAAATCAATCGGGACCCAAGATCGCAGCTTCGCATCCTCAGTGATAAATCATTAAGGATGCTGGGGGGCTACTGTTGGGCCCAAATTCCACACTCAAGACCCAGCCGGATTGAATATGCCTAACAAAGAAGCCCAGTATGCGATGAGACCTCATCAAGCGAGCCCGAAACCTGGAAGGAGCCGAGCATGCAGGAAGAGGCGATGTTTCTAGGAGAATGAGCTTGCATCTAAAAAGTCAAACACACTAATTCAAGATCCTAGAATCAAGCTTAGCATTGAAGACAAAGATTACGAATTTAATTCTAAGTTTAATGTAAATAATTGAGCTTAGATAGTTACATTTGAGCGAGTATAAGTTTGAAAGGAGAGCCATACTGTAAGGGACCGAATTCTTGGTTAAAAATAATAATACATAACTTTTTCTCTCAATATTTTAAGCAATTTCTAAAAAATACTCAACTCGCAAGGTGAGAATTGAAATTGTGAGATTCTGCTCTCACAGTTGCCTATCTCTCGAAGTTCGGCCAGGCCGTGTAGTTTGGTTAGGCCCGGCTAGGTCCATTTATCCACATTTATGCATTTTAACAGTTGATCTTGGTTAGGTGAAAACCGACCCCGACAATCTTCTTATGCTAGTGGTAAAGTATAGGTTCTTAGCACTACATGTTTATGAATTCGATTTTCATGAAATAATATTTTAATTTTTTTATAAATTGCGTCCAACTTTAATATTAAAATTTCTTATAATTAATTTGGAGTCGATATTTTCGAGTAATTTGATATAGTCAACGAAGACTGAAAATATTGAATCAACTCCTAAGAATCATGGCCACATACGTAGCCGCGTCCAGCACCTACGTAATCTCTTCTGCACAATTGCTTAAAGGGTCGGTGTCATTGTTTGTTTAATAAAAAAAAATTATGTACTGTTAAGAAAAGTTTTGATTATCCATCTCATTGTCATTTGTATTTTATCTACATTTTCTTGGACACTTATCTTCATATTATTAAGAGGTGATATTTTCATCACCATTACACATGTCATAGTCTTTTGATATATCTTATTCCCCTCTTCCCGTATAAATAAGATGATTGTAATATAAGAAAAACATAAGTAATAAAAAGATTTTGCTCTCTTTCCACTTTCTTTGCTTTTATCTCTTTTAAGTTACAACATAAAACTTTGCTTACCTTCATATAGATCTATTATTAGATCATAATTCATAACACGTTATCAGCACGATCGTCTCTCGATCTGTTTTAATACCGCAAATGTGAGATTTGTTCTTATACCAAAAAGGTGAGATTTAATTCATGTTCATTCCATTTACGTTTATGTATATTATTTGGGATAATAGGTGTTGCCTTCCCCAAACCGATCGTTATAATAGGTTATGCCTTCACGATAATGATCATATGATAGACTATGTCTCTTCAGATCATATGGTAGGCTCTGTCTCCTCAAATATATGGTTGACTTATGATTGTATGGTAGATGTCTCCCCAGATCGCTGCCTCCATGAAATAAATATCCCAAAAACATTTAAGAAAAGTTCCTGAAGAATTAACTGGAAAATTATGTCCAAAAGACATACTTGAAAACAATGTCCAAAAGACATTTATGAAAACGTTCCAGAAGAATTGTATGAAAAAAAATCCATAAGATATACATGAAAGTGTTCCAGAAAAACCGTTTAATAAGTTTCGTCCAGAAGACAATTATCATACATACTAACTTTTTTACATTATAGTTCTTAAATTACCGCTTCTTTCAAGTTTATGTTTATTATTGTATATTATATGGAGGGTTATGCCACCTAAGTTAATATGTTTATCTGTTTAATTTATTTTATATTTAAGTATGTGAGTTCTTGAAGAACTACATAAAGAAAAAATTATAGATAATGGGGAGCTCATGAAAAGCTAGATGTTTCAGAAGAATGCAACGCTCCAGATGAGAAAAACGCTCTAGAAGAGTGAAACGCACTATATGAGCACAACGCTCCAGAAAAAATGGTTGAATAAGACGAAACAATCTACCTTTGAAAATTTTTCTCTGCCTTTGAAATGGCTCACTCACTAGCCTCCACCACCGGCCGCTCTTTTTCGAAAATTTTTCTTCTCAGCCTTTGAAATGGCTCACTCACCGGCCTCCACCACTGAGACAATTGCTGTCTCCGATGCTCAACATCTTCTCAATATCAACATGAGCAATGTAACCAAACTCACGGCATCCAACTACATGATGTGGAGCCGCCAAGTCCATGCCCTCCTCGACGAGTTCGATATAGCGGGATATGTGGATGGATCGATTGTGATCCTCAATCGACCATCACAAACGAAGGTGTTGTCTCCGTCAACACAGCCTAGACCTTGTGGAAACGCCAAGACAAACTACTTTACAGTGCTTTGCTTGGTGCGATTTCTGTTTCGGTTCAGCCGATTTTGTCAAAAGCAGACTTTCACTGAAATCTGGGAAATCCTTTCCTCCACTTATGCTAATCCAAGTCGTGGCCACTTTCAGCAACTCAGACAATAGATCAGGCAATTGAAGAAAGGTAACAAGTCCATCAGCGAGTACGTTCAAGGATTTACATTGCGTTTTGATCAAATGGCTTTTCTCGGAAAAGTCATGGATCATGAAGATCAAGTTGATTATATTTTAGAGGGTCTTCCCGAGGAATACAGACACATCGTGGATCAGATCCATGGCCGTGATACTCCTCCCTCCATAACGGAGATACACGAGAAGCTTATCAACTTTGAAGTGAAGTTTCAAACTGCTGAAAACGTTGTCAACGTCTCCTCTATTCCGATCTCTGCAAACGTTGCTCACTCTGGTGGAAACAACAGCAACACCTAATTTTAAAACAACAACAATTACCAGCATCGACCTCAGAACCGCAATCACCAAACATGGCAGAAACAAAAATTCCAGCCCCGTCAAGATAATTCAGGACCACGAGGTTGAAAATGAAGGTGTCAAATCTGCGGTATTCACGGGAATAGTGCAAGGCGATGCTCAAAGCTTCAGCTCTCCGGTGGTTCGTACAATTCGAGTCCATTCTCTTACTCCAATGATGGTGTTCAATGGCAGCCACAAGCTGATATTCCCATATTTTACATCTTTTAGCATGCATTTATGTTATTGTTATGTGTCTCATGCATGTGTCTTGAATAGTTTTTATAGCATTTTGGTTTCAATTAGAGTATTAGATGTTTTGCATTAGGTCCTATGAATCTTGCATGAATTTGGAGTGGTTTTAGGCGATTTGAAGGCAATTGATGATATTTGGAGAATTTGGCCAAAGTAGAATGCAAAGTTCATCCGAGATGCTAGAAAGATTTGATTAGTAGGAGGCCCTCCGTTCGGAATCAGCTTTCATAACCTTCATGGAAGTTGCAAAGGAGTGAATTAGCAGTCCCGGGGAGTTTGAATCAGGTCATTCTGACATCTGGTAAGGGAGTTATCACTGTTTTAAGTAAGACGTATCTGCCTGGCCGAGGGACCAAGACCTGTACAGCCCCAATTACGCCCGGCATGCACGTCTGGTATGCAACCTTCACCTGGACAGGAAGATTACCGGCCCACAACACCCCTCCTTCCCTGACCGGTACTGCACCTTCATTCGACTAGGGAAAATACCGGCCTCTTGTGCCGGCCCAATCTCGCCCGGCGTGGAAGCTCTCGCCAAAGTGTCTGAAAGACCAGGCTGGAAGGACCTATGCTCCGATTTATCTTCTGAAGTCTTCATAAAATGTGTATCCAAGTGCGTTGGCTGACTACAGGAGGTCGTTCCAGGTCATTTGGATACTTGGCTCGTTAGATATGGCTACTTTACTGAGAGTATGTCCGTCTGGCCGAAGCCACCCGACATACCTGAAAGACCTGGCTGGACGAATGGTCTCTAATCGGATTTAGCATTGGTGGTCTTCCAAAAAGTTGTAGCCATGTGTATTAGCTGTCCACAGAAGGTGGTTCGAGGCCATTCTGACATGTATCCCAGGAGATATCACGGTGCTTGCGAAGGTTATACACAAGACCAGATTTGACCCATTTCGACCGGGTCGGTACCCGGTTTATCCCGGGTCGGTACCCGGTTTATCCCGGGTCGACCCGGTCCGTCCCTTTTCTCTATAAAACTCCTAAAAACCTAATTTTCTTGTCAAGTTTTCTCTAGAGTTGGGTTTTATCCCAAACTCTTCCTAAGATGATTTTGGATGGATCTTCATCATTCATGCCACTCTAGTGAAGGATTCTTCAACCTATCTTTATATTATCTTTATTTTATTCTTGTTCTTTATCTTTATATCTCTTTTTCCCTTGTGTTCTTTCTTGTTCTTCATGTTTAGGCTTTAGACCCCTTTTTGTTGGATTTTGGATTTAGCTTGATTTTGATGATTTGGTGATTGATTCTCGATGCTTATGTTCTTAATTCTTACTTTCCTTTCTTTCTAAGTGATCCTAGTGCTAGATTGGGCTTGAGAGAGTCAATCTAGATCATAGGGAAAATCATGCACACCAAGTGTTCGATGAAATTCCCCTAGAAGCTTAGTAAGAGATAAACATTCTTAACCTATGAAAGTAGTTGCTTAAGGTGTTTATTGGTTGATTTGAATGTTGATCTTAATGCTTGCTAATCATTTTATCACAAATGAGAGTTTGATCTTGATTTAGTGATTAGCAAAGTGATTAGTGCCTCGAGAGAGGATTAGTCATAATTAGTGATTTTAACCCAAGGTTTAGCATTGATTGTGTGTATTAGCATCATTTGCTAATTATCTTGATGATTAGATGATGATGATTTAGGTTAATCTTTGTTAAATCTTTTACTTAGGTTAGTTCTTAATGCTAGATTTGATAAGATAAACCAAAGTTTAGAACTGCACCTAGATTAGGTAGTTCTAGTTGGCGTGACAAACCAATCTAGAGCTACACCCTAGGATTTATGGTCTCATCCCATGCATTAGGGAGAGATTCGAGTAAACGGTGTTAGTGCTATATTAGATTTATCCATTCGAGTCTTGAACTTAGGCATTTCACACCTAACCCGAGTTTAAATGAATTGCTTGAAACGAACCTTTTGTGAGCTTTTCTTGCCTAGCCAACGAGAGTTGATGTCTAGGGTGATTAGCGAACTAAGTGGGATTGGAGATTAATGCTTGTTAATCATCTTATCACAAACGATGGTTTGTTCTTGATTTGGTGATTAACAAAATGATTAGTGCCACGAGAGTGGATTAGTCATAATTGTGAATTCCATTTTCTAGGATAGTGTTTAATGCAATCTTTGTCATCATTATTTGATTGTTAATCATTCATTTGATAGTTCATTCCATGATCCAACACTTACATCTTTGTTTTCTTTCTTGCATTTTACATTATAATCTAAAAATATAAAAACCCAAAACATTTGCTCTAGCTTAGGAAATTTCATGTATTCTTAGTGCTTCAATTTTAACCTCTTTGGTTCGATCCTCAAATACTACAATGATACCAGTAGGTTTGAGTAATTGATATGAGCTTAACACAAATTCTATATATCAATTTGGCGCCCTTGCCGGGGAGGTTTAACATTGATCATTAGGACTTTGATTATTCTTGAGACTATAGCTTTTTATTTTCTTTTGTTGCTAATCTTTTCACTTCTCTTCTGATTTTCATGAAGGGAGTGACAATTAGGAAGCAACTGTCAAGCTAGTGACGTTAAACGCGCCCCTTGGGGACCTCCCCAAGCCTATCCCTTGTCGTGCTTGAGACACAAAACAAGCAAATCAATAAGGGTCTCTTGGGTCAAAAGTCGTGGTATGTGATTAACGGAGGGCTTGAGCCACAACGTATCACACTCCTCTCTTCACCATCTCCATTCCACTAATCTCACTCTTCATTTGTAAGTAGTTCTTTCCTTTTGAGTCTTTGGATTTCATCTTTCGTTTTTGGTCTCTCTCTTGAACTTCTCTCACACCGAGACGTTGTGATTTAAGTTTGGGGGAGGGACTGGTATCTAACCTTGTGTTTGTGTCTTATTTTACTTTTGCATCTTGAGTCTCATGCATTTTCAATAATTTTGAAAAATTATGAAGTTTTGTGCATTACATGATTAGGATTGAGTCTAGAGTTCATATAGGATTTGCATTCATATGCATTGGGTGCAATGATGAATGTCCTTGTAAAATGTCAACTTAAGCCTTAGTAGTTAAATGCATTTAAACAACTTGAAAATAAAGACTCACCATACTTGGATCATATGCATTGATGCTTTCGTCTTGGTTGAAACAAGTTTTGAATTGAACCCGATCTTAACTATTTGAACCCTAAATTTTGACTAGTAATTATCATGTTTATGCATTGAAAAATGGACTCATGGATACCATATACATACTTGGGATATCTTCCTCCTTTTTACCACTCTTGTAAGTCCAAGTAGCCGATCCCCATCTTTGGAACGGTTATCCTCGCCCTTAACTTACCCTCCTTTCAAGCCTACTTCTTTAGTGAGTGTTGTGAGGCCTATGTTTTTCGAATGGACTTGGCAAAAAGTGTTGGGTTTAGAGCGACAAGGAAAGGCTTCCATGCAGATTTAGCTCGCACATCATCGGGCTAAGCATAGGTTAGGATGGGGGGTTTGGGTTGGAATGGAAAGAGGAAATCTTGATCGTGAAATGCAAAGGAAAAGTGGAAACGAGGAAGAGATTTGGGAAAGAAATTGGGAAAAGCTAATGATTGAAATGGTTGGCAAGAAATATTTGGTATAACTCTAAGTAATAAAGAAAAGGTGGTCTCTAGCTACAAAAAGAAGAAAAGAAGCCAAAAATGGCTAATGCATCCAAAGGATGAAGAAAGGAACCAAGCTAAAGGCAAAAGATGAGCTAAAGAAGAAAGGGGAATGAGCCAATCCATTTGTTGATCAAGGATGAAGAAGAACTTTTCCCCAAGTGCTTAAGCAAGGAAGAAACGATGAAGTATGTGGTTTATGAAAGGCAAAAAGCCTTGAAGAAATGGTAGCTTATGAGTGATATTCATGGGGCTTAGAGGTAGGGGTTGAAGTTATTTGGGGCATTGGGTAGATGGAAGTCTATCCTTGTATGCATCAATTGCCTTTTACCCTTAGCATTTTGCCAAAGTTCATTCATTTGTTGAGAGACCCCTTGCTATGGAATTGCCACATTTATTGAGATCGTTTTTATCTCAAAACCCTTGTCCCCTAGCGAAGTGAGTTCATTTGATTTGCATAAATGTGATTCATGGTTTTATTTAATGAATGTTAAGGGATTGGGGAACATGAACGCTTGTGTATGCTAGTTTTTGAGTTTGATCCGTGGTGTGATGAGTATGGCTAAATCTTTGTGAGTAGAGATTGTTCAAGTACATTTTGAAATCACCATTGAATGGTTTTTCTTTTGTTGACATTTTTTGGACTCTATCTCATTCATTGCTCTCTTTTTTCTCCTTTTCTTGTTTGTTTGCTTGGGGACAAGAAAATGAATAAGTTTGGTGGAGTTGATATTCCCATATTTTATATCTTTTAGCATGCATTTATGTTTTGTTTTTGTTTTTGATTAATATGGGGTAATCCGGGGCTTTCTACACACCCGATTAATCCCCATAGGCCAGAAGAAGCCATGTTAAATCCATTGTGGCCAAGGTGACTCGAACCCAGGTGGGGGAAGCCCACATAGACATTCCCTTACCACTGGGCCAAGGCAACTTGGTTAACATGCATTTATGTTATTGTTATGTGTCTCATGCATGTATCTTGCATAGTTTTTATAGCGATTTGGTTTCAATTCGAGTATTAGATGTTTTGCATTAGGTCCTATGAGTCTTGCATGCATTTGGAGTGATTTTAGGCGATTTGGAGGCAATTGATGATATTTGGAGAATTTGGTCAAAGTAGAATGCAAAGTTCATCCGAGATGTCGGAAAGATGTGACTGGAAGGAGGCCCTCCGATCGGAATCAGCTTTCACAACCTTCATGGACGTTGTAGAAGAGTGAGTTAGCTATTACGGGGAGTTTGAATGAGGTCATTCTGACATCTGGTTAGGGAGTTATCGCGGTTTTAAGCAAGATATATCCGCCTGGCCGAGAGACCAAGACCTGTACCGCCCCAATTACGCCCGGCATGCACGTCCGGTATGCAACCTTCACCTGGACAGGAAGATTACCAACCCACAACACCCCTCAATCTCTGACCGGTACTGCACCTTCATTCGACCATGAGAAATACCGCCTCTTGTGCCGGCCCAATCTCGCCCGGCGTGGAAACTCTCACCAAAGTGTCTGAAAGACCAGGATGGAAGAAGGACCTACGCTCCGATTTAGCTTCTAAAGTCTTCATAAAATGTGTAGCCAAGTGCGTTGGCTGACTACAAGAGGTCATTCCAGGTCATTCGGACACGTGGTTCCGTATATATGGCCACTTGACCGAGAGTATGTCCGTCTGGCCGAAACCACCCGACATGCCTGAAAGACCTGGCTGGACGAATGGTCTATAATCGGATTTAGCCTTGGTGGTCTTCACAGAAGTTGTAGCCATGTGTATTAGCTGTCCACAGAAGGTGGTGTGAGGCCATTCTGACATGTATCCCAGGCGATATCACGGTGTTTGCGAAGGTTCTACACAAAACCAGATTTGACCCATTTCGACCGAGTCGGTACCCGGTCTGTCCCGGGTCGACCCGGTCCGCCCCCTTTCTCTATAAAATCCCTAAAAACCTAATTTTCATGTCAAGTTTTCTTTTTCCTAGAGTTGGGTTTTATCCCAAACTCTTCCTAAGATGATTTTGGATGGAACTTCATCATTTATGCCACTCTAGTAAAGGATTCTTCAACCTATCTTTATATTATCTTTATTTTATTCTTGTTCTTTATCTTTATGTCTCTTTTTCCCTTGTATTCTTCTTTATTCTTCATGTTTAGGCTTTAGACCCATTTTTGTTGGATTTTGGATTTAGCTTGATTTTGATGATTTGGTGATTGATTCTTGATTCTTGATGCTTATGTTCTTAATCCTTGCTTTCCTTTCATTCTAAGTGATCCTAGTGCTATATTGGGCTTGAGAGTGTCAATCTAGATCATAGGGAAAATCATGCACACCAAGTGCTCGATGAAATTCCCCTAGAAGCTTAGTAAGAGATAAACGTTGATTGGTTGATTTATTGGTTGATTTAAATGTTGATCTTAATGCTTGCTGATATGCTCAAATTAATACCCTAAGAGTACTAAAGCAGTGTCGGTTGTAATACTTAAGGATCGAATCCACAAAGACTCAAGGAATCACACAATAGATTATATAGAAGAAAATCAAGCTAAGTGATCAATGTAATTGAAAGTAAATATGTAAATTAAACTGTTATAAATTCAATTGGAGGAAGATAGGTCTAGGAAATTTCTCAGGAAATCAATGAATGCAGATAAACTAACTAATCAGAGTTCAGGTTATGCACGGTTCTTGAACCCAAATCACTAAGGTATAATTAACCAACTCTCGTGCGAGAATTATCTAAGTGTAAATCCTAGAATTCCAAATCTCTTTGCGAATCATAAAGTCTAAACCAGCTTTTAGTTCAAGTTCGATTTGTTCACAAAACAACTAAACCAAATTTCTTTGCGAATAGTTATTTTGCTCACCCTAGGTTCTATCAGGTAATTAATCGCACTCTCGTGCCTAATCAATTATCCTAAGATCTAATGTTCTAGGTGATCAATCTAGAATTAGCTATGAGAACAACCTATGGTTAAGAACTAATTCAGATGGTGAACCCTAAACAACTAATCAACATAGAATTCAAAGAAATCCCTAATGAGAATCCCTAAACCTAACAGGAGATCTACTCAGACATGGAAATTGCAACAATAAACATGACTGAATAAATACTTGAATAAATAAGAAAGAGTAACAAGAGGGTTCGAAATCTTCTCTCGGACGAACAGAGTTTCAGACTTGTCTCCCTGATATATCATGGTTTTTACCCTGTTTAAGCCATGATATAAGTCTGTTTTATCGAGTCCTTATTCTATTATAGAGTCTTTTAGAGTCTTTTACAGGTTTTAGCATATTTGGAGCATTATTGGAGATATTGGAGTTTTATGGAGCGTTCTGGAGCAAAACTGAAGTCTGGTGACTAAATGTCTGATCGAAGCATCAATCATCGATCGATACCCCCTGGTATCGATCGACACCCATCGAGGAGATCACGACACGCGACTTTTAATGAAGTTTGAAGAATTGCAGAACTTTCCCATAATACTTTAATATTTACAAGAAGACCCCAATTCGTGTTTAGACTATTTAATTAGGTTTTACAGCCATGCTTTTGTTCTAGGTTTTCATTATTCTTGATTCTACTTTGGTTTTTGGAGAGACAACTCTGAATTCCTGTTTATTATTGATTTCTTTGATGATCTATTCAATCATGTTGTTTTCATTCTCCATGTCTGAGTAGATCCACTTTAGGTTCAGGGTTCTCATAGGGGTTTTCTCTGAATGCTAGGTTGATTAGTCATAGGCAAAGGAGTGAAGGATGCTGCCTCTATGACTTTAATCCCTCAAAAGTGTGATGGGGATTCGATTGAATACAAAGTGAAGTGCAAAGGTGCCTCGAAACCATTCTCTAAGGCTAGAGTTCTTCTTACTTCGGAGCTGAAAGAGAAAGGAAGGGAATTTGTGGAGGGCATGATGAGCAGAACTCTGACGCTGGCGATGTCAAATTGTGGAGCTTGTTTTGGAGTCAGCCCTCAAGTTTCTCCTGACTGATCGTCCGTACAGTCAAGCTCGTGACGTAAAACAAGCGCTTGGTGGGAGGCAACCCACTGGTAAGTCAGTTTTTGAGTATTTTTCTTTTTGTTTTTCGTTTTTGTGTGTCTGTGTCAGGATAAACAAGAAGCAAAAACTCGGAATCGCCAGAATGTCGATCGATACCCTTGAGTATCGATCGACACCCTACGCGAATGAAAGGATATGTATCGTTCGATACCAAGATGTGTGTCGATCGATACTCAATGTTCCAGCACGGTAACTTCTTGTTTATCATATTTCCATTCAGTTCATTTGTTTTCTTTCACCAACTATAGGCTAGATAACACTGGGGACAGTGTTGTTTAAGTCTGGGGGAGGTAGTCGCTGACTTTGTTTTTGTTTTTCTTAGAGTCAGTCCGTTTTTGAGTCATTCGTTGTCTTATTGAGTCAAAACTTTGTCTGAGACTGTGATCTTTTTCTTGAATCTATTGAGCTGGCCTTGCTTCTAAGTGACCATTGTTACAGAATCAGCTCTAGATCGACTAATGAAAAATCCAAAGGCTGACCAGTTAACCAGAAGAGACTCATGTTTCCAGTAAAGTTCCTTAAAGCCTGAGCCAAAGTTTTGCACTTCATCGATGTGATTAGTATCTATAGAGCTTGATTCCTCATTCGTATCTGACAAAGGAACCCATGTGTTTGAAGTAATGGTTTTTCTCTCCCTGTTACAAGTTAACTAATAAATAAGTGCATTAAAAGATGAAATTATTTTCTTCTAAGTAGAGGGTTAGGAAAATTTCCAGCGATCCCATTATTATACTTTAGAGGGAATGATCACACAAAGGATTGGAAGCGAGGCTAGGATTTTCCTATGATCCCATTATTCGCCTACATCCTTTGATACATTGAGAGGGAAGAACCGGGGATTTGGTGGCAAACACCATCAATACTCGCGTCTCATACCTTGATATGTATATGCAGATCTAAAAAAAAGAGAAAAGAGAACATAATAAGAAATAAGTCTGGGGGAGAGAAGTAATACTAAAAAGTGTGAAAAGGGTGGTTCCTTGTCATGATATTGTATGGGAAAGAATCTAGAAAGTTCTTGATATTAATTCACAGGGATGAAACTGGCGAGGAGTGCTTGATTGAACAATGCTGCGAAATAATGTGTGTAGTCTGGGAAGATGAGAATGTTTACGGAGAAGTACATGGTGGTTAGATCAAAAGCTGGTTAGGTCACATGTGGGTACTTGGGAAAAGGGTCATCGCAACGTTTCAAGAACAGGTGAGTCTCTACGTTTTCAAACCTCTTTCTCTGGTTTAGTCTTCTATTTGCTTGAGGGCAAGTAAAGACTAAGTCTGGGGGAGTTGATATATCATGGTTTTTACCCTGTTTAAGTTTTATCGAGTCTTTATTCTATTATAGAGTGTTTTAGAGTCTTTTACAGGTTTTAGCATATTTGGAGCATTATTGGAGATATTGGAGTTTTATGGAGCGTTCTGGAGCAAAACTGAAGTCTGGTGACTAAATGTCTGATCGAAGCGTCAAGCATCGATCGATACCCCCTGGTATCGATCGACACCCATCGAGCAGATCACGACACGCGACTTTTAATGAAGTTTGAAGAATTGCAGAACTTGCCCAGAAGGCTTTAATATTTACAAGAAGACCCCAATTCGTGTTTAGACTATTTAATTAGGTTTTACAACCATGCTTTTGTTCTAGGTTTTCATTATTCTTGATTCTACTTTGGTTTTTGGAGAGACAACTCTGACTTCCTGTTTATTATTGATTTCTTTGATGATCTATTCAATCATGTTGTTTTAATTCTCCATGTCTGAGTAGATCCACTTTAGGTTCAGGGTTCTAATAGGGGTTTTCTCTGAATGCTAGGTTGATTAGTTCTTAGGATTCACCATCTGAATTAGTTGTTCACCTTAGGTTGTGTTCAAAGCTTGTTCTAGATTGGCTACCTAGAAAATAGATCTTAGGATAATTGATTAGGCACGACAATGCGATTAATTACCTGATATAACCTAAGGTGAGCAAAATAACTATTCGCAAAGAGATTTGGTTTAGTTGTTTTGTGAACAAATCAAACCTGATCTAAAAGCAGATTTAGACTTTAGGATTCGCAAAGAGATTCGGAATTCCTAGGATTTAGATTTAGAAAATTCTCGCAACGACAGTTGGTTAATTATAGCTTAGTGATTTGAGTTCAAGAACCGCGCTAAATCTGAATCCTGTTAGTTAGTTTATCTACATTCATTGATTCCCTGAGAAATACCCTGAATCTATATTTCTCCCATCGAATTTACAATTCTTTACTGTTTATTGCTTTTTGTTTCAACTGAATTGCTTAGCTTGATTCTCATCTACATAATCTATTGTGTGTTTCTGTGAGTCCTTGTGTTCGACCCCTACTATACTGCAACAACTGCTTAGTACTTTTAGGGTATTAATTTGAGCATATCACTCCCTTTCATAGCTCTCTCACAAAACCAAAGTAAAATAAAGCATAGCCAACTAAATGGCTGTAAAATCCTATTAAATAACCTAAATCACGTTTTGGGCTTCTTGTAAATAATAAAGTCTTCTGGGCAATTTTTGCAATTCTTCAATTCTATTAAAGTTGCGACTCGTGTCTTGCTGTAATGAGTGTCTACCGATACTAGTCAGTATCGATCGACACTGAGGCTTCAAATCGGGTACTCAGCTACACGGACTTCAGCTTTGCTCTAAAATGCTCTAGAAAGCTCCAATATCTCCAATTATGCTCCAAACGTGCTAAAACCTGTAAAAGACTCTAAACCACCACAAAATAGTAGAAAGACTCTATAAAACGAACTTATATCATAGCTTAAAAGGGGTAAAAACCATGATATATCAACTCCCCCAGACTTAGCCTTTTCTTGCCCTCAAGCAAATAGAATATTAAACCAAAGAAAGAGGTTTGAAAACATAGAGACTCACCTGTTCTTAAGACATTGCAGTGACCATTTTACTTAGTGCTCCACATATCACATAACCAGTTTCAAATCCAACCACTATTTACTTCTCCGTAGACATTCGCAGCTTCCCAGACTACACACATTATTTCGCAGCATTACTCAATAAAGCCTTCCTCGCCAGTTTCATTGATGTGATTAATACCAAGAGCCTTCTAGATTATTTCCCATACAGTATCATGACAAGGAACCATCCAATTTCACACTTTCTGGTATTATTTTCTCTCCCCCAGACTTATTTCTCATTATATTCTCGCATATTCTTATTAAGGTTTGAGACGCGAGTATTTATGGTGTTTGCCACCGAATCCCCGGTTCTTTCCTTAAAAAGTAATTAAAGATGTAGCCGAATAATGGTATCACATAAAATTTTCCTAACCTCGCTTCCACCTTTGTGTGATCATTCCCTCTGAAGTAGAATAATGGGATCACTGGAAATTTTCCTAACCCTCTACTCAGAAGAAAATCATCTCATATTTTAATGCATCTTATTTATTAACTTGTAACAGGGAGAGAAATACAATTACTTTAAACATGTGGGTTCCTTTGTCAGATACGAATGAGGAATCAAGCTCTATGAATACTAACCACATCGATAAAGTGCAAAAATTTGGCTCAGGCTTTAAAGAACTCTGCAGGAAACATGGGTGTCTTCTAGTTAACTGGTCAGTCTTTGGATTTTTCATTAGTCGATCTGTAATTGATTCTGTAACAATGGTCACTTAGAAGCAAGGTCAGATCTATAGATTCTAGAAAAAGATCACATTCTCCAACAGATTTTGACTCAATAAAACAACGAATGACTCAAAAACGACTGACTCTAAGAAAAACAAAAACAATGTCAGCGACTACCTCCCCCAGACTTGAACAACACTGTCCCCAGTGTTATCTAGCCTAGAGTGGGTGAAAGAAAACAAAAGAACATAGTGGAATTATGAAAAACGAAAAATTACCGATCTGTGGTACGAGTGTCGACCGACACCCAACTTGGTATTGATCGATACCAAGTATTGGTCGACACAGGTAATTCGTTTTCATCGTCTAAGGTCAGATGTAACTCCAAAAATGTGTCAAACGATCCAGGTGTTAAATGTAAGCACTATTAGACCATTCAAACAGAAGTTAGGTGCAACAAAATATCATAGAAGCATAAATCCACATGTCCAAAAATATAAAAGACACAAATGTTCAAACGAAAATGAAAAGAAAAGGGAAAAGAAACATCAAACGTGATGGGCCAGCTCAGTAGGCGTGCGCTGTGAACGTGGTGAAACAAGACGCTGAGGCACCATGCAGCTACAACGAGAAATGGCGGTCCAGATCGTCTGCAGACTCGCAACTACGTACCGCTGAAAAGGATCTATCTCCATCTCAGGTGGTGGAGTAAATGAAAGCGCAGCAGCAATGGGAGATGGCCCGTGTCGCGGTTAACCCCTAGCAAGGCCAGGTGCATGTGGTCGTGCTGTAGTAGCTGAGCCTCGACGCCGAGTGACCGGTGCATGCTCCATCTCAGCAGGAGCAGGTGCAAAAAGCAACTGAACAGGGTCACCGCCTATGTCGGTCAGATCAGTGTTGGGGAGCTGAACCAGATAGTCCTCAACAGAGGTACTGAAAACCCAACGCCTGTGAGGCTTCAGCCAACGCAGGTGCTCCAAATGCGCCTTGTCCATAAGCTCGCGGGAAGTCACGAGCGAACAACTAGCGGTGCTGATTCCTAGGTGCAGGAAAATGGGAATGAGAAGACTGCCCACTGTCTCGGTCTTCGGGCGACCTGCAATCCTAAAAATCTTGCCACGTCCCGTAAAAGGCTTTACCTTCAGCGACTCCAAATGGTATGCGAATACATCACCTAAGTTGACCGCGAGGTCCATTTCAGGCCACTTATATGCCTCGTCAGAAATGAGGTCTCCAATCCCAATAGACAGAACAATCAGCTCAGCAAATCTCATCTTGTTTGGCTCCATCTTACACAACAAGGTGTTGCTCAGGATCCTCACAAGGCAGCGCATGTAGGGATGGCGCACATCCATCTGTGTAGTGGTCTTGCTGTCATAGACCTCGTGCCCAAAGTGAGACCAGAATGCCTCAATATCCAAGAACTTGCGAGGAAACTCGCACCTCGAGAAATCCCGGTGAAACCCATATATGTCGCACACCTCCTGAAAAGATATCCTATACCGCACACCGCGAATCAGAAAAGTCAGAACACCCTGCTGTGCAGTCACTGGAGATGCACCGGTGTAGTAGTATCGGACATAAGCAAGGAACTGGCGAACCAAGTCAGGGTACAGGTCATACTGCCGCGCAGGCATCGTCCCTAATCCGATCTTGCGGATCAGTCCATCAAGCTCCATGTCAAAACCCAAGTGACGTATAGTGTGCGTATCAATGAACCGAGTGGGGCGCACATCAACCTCCTGCCATGCGTTGTAGAAGATCGAGTCGTAATCATCCCACTCCTCGGAAATAGGCATGTGGGTGCAGCCTCTGCTCTATGTATCTCCTTATCCGAACCCTCGTAATCATCTCTCAAACGTATCCTAGCCTTTTCACTGATCTTGGGCCACGGAAACCAAATTGTGGTGTGAGGAGACAATGGTGATGAAGGTGTAGGAGCTTCGAATGGTGCGTCGCGTAAGTTCGTACCGTAAGCTACTGTAAAGTCGGTGGAATTGGCGGTCTGAACCTTGGAGCGGTTCTTGGTAAGACAGGCGATAACAGATCCTAGAGTCCAAACCCCGTCATGTAAGAACTCGACTCGAGCACCCAACTGGTACTCTTTCTCTGGTGGGTTGGAGCTGGATGCGGTATCAGTGCGTGCTTTCTTCTTAGGTGCCATCTGCATAATCAAAAAACACAAAACACAGCATAAATCCAACGTCTCTCTCAAACACAGCAATCTCGGCCAAGTGAAACAGTGAGCATCGACCGATACTAATGTAGTATCGATCGATGCTCACACAGGTATCGGGCACCATGAAGAACACAAATCCGAAAATTCCAAAATTGCAAATCAAGGGTAATTAAGTTTAAGGCAAGGTTCGACTAGGCCTAAAACACACTAATCAAGTGATAATCACCCAGAAAAACTAGTTCTAAGAGCCTAAAAATCGAAAATCCAACCTTGGTTCACGGATTGAAAAGAAGGAAATTCGTGTTTCATACCTTGTAGATCGCAAGAATGAGTGAGAGAATGAGATAGAGCACGAAAATCCGAGTAGAATAGACACAAAAATAACTCAAATCCGTTGAGTATCGAAAATTTGGTGATTTTGGGGAGAGTGGTTTCACGTATCGTTCGATGGAGGCTATGAGGAGAAAAAGAAAAACCGTAGAGTTTATAGGGAGACTTGCCTGCGCGTGAAGTATCGATCGATACCAGTGGGTGTCGATCGATACTTAGGGTATGGAATGATTTGATCGCTACACGGAGGTCGGTCCAGAATGTGTATGCTTAATAACGGGTTTCGACCGATACCAAGTGGTTTCGATCGATACGGAACCTCCAAATCTGATTCACGTGACACAACGAAACACCAAAAAAAGACTAGACAAATAAAAGACTTGTATATACAGACTTACCAGTGGGTTGCTTCCCACCAAGTGCTTGTTTCACATCACGAGCTTGACGTTACGGATGATCATTCAGGATAAGAATGAGAACTTGCTTTAAAACAAGCTCCACACTTTGACATTTAGAGCTTCAGAGTTCTGCTCAACATGCTCTCCACAATCTCCTGTCCTTTCTCTTTAAGCTCCGGAGTATGAATAACTCTAGCCTTAGAGAACGGCTTCGAGGTTCCTTTGTACATCACCTTGTATTCAATCGAGTTTCCTTCGCACTTCTGAGGAATTAAGGTCACATGTGTAGCACTCTCGACTCTTTTGTTTTTTACCACCTTTTTTGCCTTAGTCTTTTTGATGACTTCCTCGGTGATGATAGGAGGATGATCTGAAATGTCTATGACAATTGGCTCATTATAAGGTTCTTCCAAAAAATCGACCATCAATTTCTCTCTTGTGACAATAGTGATGCAAGAGATGTGCTTCGGAGCTCTTCTAGCAGGAATGGCTTTGTAGGAGATCTGTTCGTCAATGTATGAGAACGAGATTCTCTTACCGGGCGTGTCCATAATTGCACCAGCCGTAGCCATGAACGGTCTTCCAAGAATCAAATGTGTACTAGATCTTGCATGCATCTCCACGACCTCAAAATCGGTAGGAACCAGACAGTCGCCTACTTTAACCATCAAATCAGGGATTGTATCGTATGGAACTGATGTGGAGGAGTTCGCGAATGTGATAGATATCATGGGAGATCGAATATTAGCTCCCAATCTCTCTGCAATTGCCCTTCACATGATATTGACGCTAGCCCCTGAGTCGACGAGAGACTCTTTGAACTCAACTCCAGAGATATAGCATGGAACTGAGAATATTCCTGGGTCTTTCCTCTTAGTCAGCTGCTTCATCGGTGGTGGTGCGTTTATTGCATTGACGAATATTGCCTGGATCTCTTCCTCAGTTTCTCTACAATCTCGGAAGTAACAATCCAAAGGGCGATTTTCAAAGGCTTCGTCAAAAGACATAGTATGGGGAATCCTCCTTACCATCTTCTCAAAAGCAAGCAACTTCTCTGCAGTGATGGGTTTTATGAGATGTCTAGGTGGTCTAGGATATGGCACCTTAGGCGTGTAAACACGTTCCTCAGTCACCTCTGGCTTCTTCACAATCTTCGGTTCAATCTGCAAGGGGTGTAGATCGATACAAGGTTGGTGTCGATCGACACAAGGCTCATGTGTCGTTTCTTTAGGTCGGTATTGATCGATACTCGCAGTGGTGTCGGTCGATACAGACGAAACAGGTTCGGAATCACTTTTGAACGGGTTTTCGAAACTTCCTGCACTCCTTAAGGTGATTGCATTGACGAATTCATTCTGTGAATGAGCCATATTTCCATTAATAGCTGCTGCAGTTTGAGCTATTTGAGTTTCTAGCATCTTCTGATGAGTACTGAGAGCATCGATCCTTCCACTCAGATCTTTGAACAAGACATCAATCTTCCCATTGAAATCCTCTGTTATCTGCTGCTGTCCTTGAACCAACTGTTCGAACATAGACTTGATCTTGCTATCTGGGAGCTTAGCAGGAACATGTTGATAAAATGAATTCCCATAGTTCCTGGTGTACCCACTGTTATGAGATGGCTTATGGACAAACTGATTTAAACCTCCTTGCTGAGAGTTGTTGTTAAAGTTCCGGTTGTTGCTGAATTGATTCCTCTGACCTTGAAAACCAGAACCACCAATATAGTTAACATCCTCTGCTTCATCCTCATTAAAAATCTCAACATCTTCAGCAAAGTGAACATATTTCGTTGTCTTGCCCATCAGAAGACTGTGCATAGAATCCAACTTGGCTTGAACCTTAGCGATATGTGATCCGTCCATGCTACCACCCTACTTCTTGCGCTCAAAATCTGCATTCTTGGTGCTATTGCTAGACGCCAAGTTCTCAATCAGTACATAAGCATCTTCAGGATACCTGGTGTTGAAGTTTCCATTGCTCGAAGCAACTGATATCTCCAATCGATTCCTCTGAAGAAGAACCCCATCAGTTGAACATCAGAGTATCCGTGATATGGACAATCCCTCTGATATGATCTGAATCTCGTCCAAGCAGCCTTGAACGCCTCAGTAGGGCCTTGAGAAAACTGGGAGATCTTGTTCCTAAGATCTTCAGATCGAGCATCATCATAGAGGTTATTCAGGAAAGCAGTCTTAGTATCTTCCCAGGTGGTCTGTGATCCAGGAGGTAACTGCTTCAGCCAGTAAGTCGCATCTCCACCAAAATAGTATGGAAAGAGCTTGTAGAAGAGGTAGTCGTAGGACACTCCATTGCTCTTGATGCTAGTGACCAAATCCTCGAACCTCTCGATATGGTCCATGGGATGTTCATTGGAAAGACCATGAAAAGGGTGCTGACCCACAAAAGTATAGTATGCAGGTTTCAACTCAAAGTCATTCCTCTGAAAAGCAGGAGGTCGAATCACTGATCGATTTGCATAAAACTGATCAGGCCTGTTGCACTCACAAATCGTTCTACCACGATTAACCACAACATTCCCTGCATTCGCATTCCCAGCGACATTCCCAGCGACAACAGGGGCAAGTAAGATGATGTTCCCCTCTCCATCATGTTGTTGTCCTTGCGCATTGCACAATTGACCCTCTTGGTCTCTATAAGCACCAGCTTCATCTTGAACCAAAACCACTGGATTGTTGTTCATATCTACTGACTTCTTTACTCTCTGTTTGTGGGTTCCACATGTGCTTGCTGTTCCAATGACAGTTCAACTAGCTGAGTGCTCTTGTTCCTTCTGGTTTCACGAATATGCATACACCTGAAAGAGAAAAGACAAGGACGTAAGTAACACGGTAATACGTTGAGTATCGACCGATACCAAGTGGTTTCGATCGATATCAACAAAAATAAGACGAGGAGTATCGACCGATACTGAGTAGTATCGACCGATACCGACGAACTTAGTTTAAATTCTCAAACGAAAATCTAATGGCGAATTGATCAGTCCCCGGCAACGGCGCCAAATTTGATATGCTCAAATTAATACCCTAAGAGTACTAAAGCAGTGTCGTTTGTAATACTTAGGGATCGAATCCACAGAGACTCAAGGAATCACACAATAGATTATATAGAAGAAAATCAAGCTAAGTGATCAATGTAATTGAAAACAAATACGTAAATTAAACTGCTGTAAATTCAATTGGAGGAAGATAGGTCTAGGGAATTTCTCAGGAAATCAATGAATGCAGATAAACTAACTAATCAGGATTCAGGTTATGCACGGTTCTTGAACCCAAATCACTAAGGTATAATTAACCAACTCTCGTTGCGAGAATTATCTAAGTCTAAATCTTAGAATTCCAAATCTCTTTGCGAATCCTAAAGTCTAAACCAGCTTTTAGTTCAAGTTCGATATGTTCACAAAATAACTAAACCAAATCTCTTTGCGAATATTTATTTTGCTCACCCTAGGTTCTATCAGGTAATTAATCGCACTCTAGTGCCAAATCAATTATCCTAAGATCTAAGTTCTAGGTGATCAATCCAGAATTAGCTATGAGAACAACCAATGGTGAAGAACTAATTCAGATGGTGAACCCTAAACAACTAATCAACCTAGCATTTAAAGAAATCCCTAATGAGAATCCCTAAACCTAACAGGAGATCTACTCAGACATGGAAATTGCAACAATAAACATGACTGAATAAATACTTGAATAAATAAGAAAGAGTAACAAGAGGGTTCGAAATCTTCTCTCGGACGAACATAGTTTCAGACTTGTCTCCCTTCCAAAGCTCTCTCACAAAACCAAAGTAAAATAAAGCATAGCCAACTAAGTGGCTGTAAAATCCTATTAAATAACATAAATCATGTTTTGGGGCTTCTTGTAAATAATAAAGTCTTCTGGGAAATTTTTGTAATTCTTAAACTCTTCTAAAGTTGTGACTCGTTTCTTGCTGTAATGAGTGTCGACCAATACTAGTCAGTATCTATCGACACTGAGGCTTCAAATCGGGTACTCAGCTACACGGACTTCAGCTTTGCTATAAAATACTCCATAAAGCTCCAATATCTCTAATTATGCTCAAAACGTGCTAAAACCTGTAAAAGACTCTAAACCACCACAAAATAATAGAAAGACTCTATAAAACGGACTTATATCATGGTTTAAAAGGGGTAAAAACCTGATATATCACTTGCTAATCATTTTATAACAAATGAGAGTTTGATCTTGATTTAGTGATTAGCAAAGTGATTAGTGCCTCGAGAGAGGATTAGTCATAATTAGTGATCTTAACCTAAGGTTTAGCATTGATTGTGTGTATTAGCACCATTAGTTAATTATCTTGATGATTAGATGATGATGATTTAGGTTGATATTTGCTAAATCTTTCACTTAGGTTGGTTCTTAATGCTATATTTGATAAGATAAACCAAAGTTTAGAACTGCACCTAGATTAGGTAGTTCTAGTTGGCGTGACACACCAATCTAGAGCTATACCGTAGGATTTATGGTCTCATCCCATGCATTAGGGAGAGATTCCAGTAAACGGTGTTAGTGCTAGATTAGATTTATCCATTCGAGTTTTGAACTTAGGCATTTCACTCCTAACCCGAGTTTAAATTAATTACTTGAACCGAACCTTTTGTGAGCTTTTCTTGCCTAGACAACGAGAGTTGATGTCTAGGGTGATTAATGAACTAAGTGGGATTGGAGATTAATGCTTGTTAATCATCTTATCACAAACGATGGTTTGTTCTTGATTTGGTGATTAACAAAGTGATTAGTGCCACGAGAGTGTATTATTCATAATTGTGAATTCCATGCTCTAGGATAGTGTTTAATGCAATCTTTGTCATCATTATTTGATTGTTAATCATTCATTTGATAGTTCATTCCATGATCCAACACTTATATCTTTGTTTTCTTTCTTGCATTTTACATTCTAATCTAAAAATATAAAAACCCAAAACATTTGCTCAAACTTAGGAAGTTTCATGTATTCTTAGTGCTTCAATCTTAACCTCTTTGGTTCGATCCTCAAATACTACAATGATAGGAGTAGGTGTGAGTAATTGATATGAGCTTAACACAAATTCTATCTATCACTAGCACACATGGCAACAACATCCTCCAGCTCACCAAATTGGCTTCTCGATAGTGGAGCCACCCATCATTTCACCACAGACTTTAACAATTTGTCTCTCCACCAACTATACAATGGATGCGAGGAAGTTACCATCGCTGATGGGTCTAGTCTCCCGATCTTGCACACTGGTTCTACCTCTCTTCCCACATCATCCTCCTCTCTTACTTTAAAAGACGTCCTTTATGTTCCCAATATCCACAAAAGATCTCATATTTGTTTACCGATTGTGCAATACTAATCAAGTCCATGTGGAATTCTTTTCTGAGCATTTTCAGGTGACCGATCTCAGAACGGGGGCCCGATTTCTCCAAGGGAGAACTAAGAACGCGTTGTACGAGTGGCCAATCACACCTTCAAATTCCATCACTCTATTCACATCACCTACCCCAAAAGCTTCTCTTCCATCGTGGCATTCACGACTTGTCCATCCTTCTCCTTCCATTTTAAATTCTCTTATTTCTCAATTTTCTTTACCTTGTTCTGATTCTACCAATAAACAATTTCTTTGTTCTCATTACCTTATTAATAAAAGCCATAAACTTGCGTTTTATTCAAACATTATCACTTCAAATAAACCACTTCAATACATATATTCCGATGTCTGGATGTCTCATATCAACTCGATTGATGACTTCAAGTATTATATTATACTTGTGGATCATTATACTCGCTATACATGGATGTATCCGTTGAAGCAAAAGTCCCAAGTTCGCGACACGTTCATTGCTTTCAAGGCGTTGGTTGAGAATCGTTTCCACAACAAGATTGGTATTTTATACACGGATAATGGCGGATAGTTCGTTGCATTACGGCAGTTTCATCCAACAAATGGAATCTCTCATTTGACATATCCACCACATACACCGGAGCATAACAGTATTTCTGAACGGAAACATCAGTATTGTGGGGCGTCATATTGTGGAGACGGGTCTCAGGTTGCTCCATCAAGCATCAATACCTAAGTTATATTGGCCTTACGCTTTCGCTACGGCTGTATACTTAATCAATAGACTGCCATCGCCGGTGCTCAACAACACATCCCCGTATGTGAAGCTCTTCCAACAACAACCCAATTACTTGAAGCTGAAGGTTTTTGGAAGTTTGTGTTTCCCATGGCTTCGTTCGTACACGAAACACAAGCTTGATGATCGCTCAATTCCGTGTGTGTTCCTCGAATACTAACTTACACATAGTGTGTATCTTTGTCTTGACATCAACACTGGTCGAATTTATACTTCGCGCCATATTCAGTTCGTTGAACTACAAGAAAACAACGTGTTGGGGACTACAAATAGCGACTAAATAATTAGTGGCCAAAAGTTGCGACTAATAGCCCACTAAATACCGACTATTTGGCGACCAATACAATTTGGTCGTACTTAAGTCGCTGGTTTACGACCAAAGAATATAGTCGCTATTTTATGACTCATTTACGACTACATTTCAGACAGGAAATACTATTCGCTAATTTAGCGACTAATATGCGACTCTTTCGGCGGGTCGCTGATTTACGACTAAGTTATGACTACTTTTCCGCCGGGAAACAAGAGTCGCATAATAGTCGCCATTTGGCGACAAATATACGACTATTTCGGCGGGTCGTACAATAGTCGTTAATTAGTCGTAAAATACCGGTGAAAAACTTGTGTTACTCGTTTTGGGGTTGGTGTACCAGTTTTATGCGACTACAACATGTAGTCGCCTTTCAGACGCCGTGTAGTCGCTATTGAGTCACCATAAATGTCTATATAAGCAACATTCACCCATTACTTCTCCTCATTCGATCTTCAAACACAAAAGCCAACAAAATTTAGTTTTTATAAGTTATATAATGTCGGGAAATTACAATTATAGTAATTTCCGGGAGTGGATGTATAAGAGGTTCGATGAAGAGACGGGAAATTTCTTGCCAGAGTTCATAACAGGGGTGGAGGGATTCATGACATTTGAAAATAGCCAGCCTCTAACACAGAGTAATGGCGGTAAGTTTTTCTGCCCTTGTAGTGTTTGCAAGAACGAGAAATTAATCTCAGGGACAAGAATTTGGAATCATCTTTATAGCAGAGGATTTATGCCAGATTATTATGTTTGGTATAAGCATGGAGAAGAAATCAATATGGATTTAGGATCGAGTTATGTTGATACGACATATATAAGTAGGAGTGAAGAAGTGGGTAATGTAATAGAAGATAGATATGTGGATATAGTGAGTGATGCATTTCGTCATAACGTGAGTTTTGATAACTATCATCAGGATGGTAGTTATCAGAATGTAGAAGAACTGGTACGTAACCATTCAAAGAAATTCTACGACTTGTTAGAAGGTGCAAAAAATCCATTATACGATGTTGTCGTGAAGGTCACTCCTAGTTATCCTTAGATGCTCGAGTCATGCAAAATAAGGCATAATATAATATGAGTGAAAAGTTAGTGGATTCGGTTTGCGAAATCTTGACAGACTATTTACCAGAAGGAAACAAGTCAACAAGTTCGCATTACGAGACATAAAAATTTATGCGTAATTTTGTCCTCCCATATCATACAATTGATGTTTGTATTAACAATTGTATGATCTTCTGGAAAGATGACGAGAAGGAAGATCAATGTCTGTTTTGTGGTGCACAAAGATGGAAGCCTAAAAACGACCGACGTAGAACCAAAGTACCATACAGTCGTATCTGGTATCTACCTATTGCTGACAGATTGAAGAGAATGTATCAGAGCGAGAAGACTGCAGCGGCAATGAGGTGGCATGCCGAGCACCAAGCAAAGGAGGGAGAAATGTGTCATCCTTCTGATGCGGCGGAGTGGAGATATTTTCAAGATCAAAATCCCCGCTTTGCCGAAGAACCTCCTAACGTTTATCTTGGATTATGTACCGATGGGTTCAATCCATTTGGTATGTCTCGTAATCATTCGTTGTGGCCTGTGATCTTGACTCCATATAATTTATCCCCTAGTATGTGCATGAATACAAAGTATTTATTTCTTACAATTCTGAATTCTGGGCCAAATCATCCGCGAGCTAGTCTCGATATCTTCCTCGACCTCTTATTGAGGAGCTAAAAGAGTTGTCATCTAATGGCGTCGTTGCATACGATGTGGCCTTGAGTCAAAATTTTAATTTAAATGCAGTGCTGATGTGGACGATAAGCGACTTTCCGGCGTATAGCATGTTATCCGGATTGACAACCCATGGTAAATCGTCTTGTCCAGTTTGCATGGAAAATACAAAGTCTTTTTATCTACCTAATGGAAGGAAGACCTGTTGGTTTGATTGTCACCGATGATTTCTTACTCATGGTCATCCCACTGAAGAGGAATAAAAAAGATTTCCTAAAGGGAAAAGACGCTTCGAGAGGTTATCCACCTCAGTCTTTGCCCGGTGAGAAAGTTTATTGTGAGCGGTTGGCTGGTGTAAATCCATCAAAAACAAAGGACGTCGGTGAAAACGGTCACGAAAAGAAGAAGTCGGGCTATGGGAAGCTACATAACTGGCACAAGGAAAGCATATTTTGGGAGCTGCCGTATTGGAGGGACCTCAATCTCCGACATTGTCTTGATGTGATGCATATAGAGAAGAATGTTTTTGACAACATCATGAATACTCTTATGAGTGTGAAGGGTAAATCGAAAGACAATATCATGTCAAGATTGGATATAAAACAATTTTGTTCTCGGCCACACTTACATATTGATAGTGAGGGTAAAGCTCCTTTCCCAGCCTTCACATTGACAGAAGAAGCCATAAAACGTTTACTGTAATGTGTGAAACATGCGGTTAAATTCCCAGATGGTTATTCCTTAGACTTAGCGACTTGTGTTGATATGAACAACCGAAAGTTTTCAGGCATGAAGAGTCATGACTGCCATGTTTTTATGGAGCGGTTACTTCCATTTATCTTTACACACCTCGCAGACCGGAATGTCCACCTTGCGTTATCAGGTACCAATTACGACTATTTCTTTAAATATGATTATAATAATATATAAGTATACTAATATATAAGTAACCTCATGCAGTTTGAATATATATTGTAGGGGTGGAAACATTTTTCTGGGACTTATGTTCGAGAAATTTGCATAAAAGTCGCGTTCAAATTCTAAAACATAACATATTTTTAATCCTATGAAATTTGGAAAAGATCTTCCTACCTTCATTTTTCGATGTGATGGAGCACCTGCCTATATATCTCCCCTATGAAGCTGAATTATGAGGCCCTGTCCAGTATAGGTGGATGAATCCTTTTGAAAGGTTTTTCAAAAAGTTGAAAGGGAAAACAAATAACAAAAGATATGCGGCAGGATCGATTGTTGAATCATATATCAATGACGAGAATGCTTATTTCTCAGAGCACTACTTTGCCGCAAATATACAAACGAAATCAAGGTAAATGCTAAAATCAATCACATCATGTCCACTTTGCCATTTTAATGTGAATTACTTTTCACTCATTCGTTCATGTTAACAAGATTCGATGAAGGTGAAGTTCCTGTATATCATGTCCCCGGAGTATCTTCTATATTTACGCATGTAGGCCGTCCAAGTGGAGAAATGCATGAAATATGGCTTTCAGAGAGAGACTATCAATGTGCACATGCATATGTTATACGAAATTGTGACTATTTTCAGCCAATTGAAAGGTATATTAGTTGGCATTTCTCCCAACATGCGTTATAATATATAACCCACTATATTTTCTCATTTTTGTATTGGTCTTGTATAGAATGTTCGAGGAGTATATTTCTGCAAAATATCGAGGATTATCCGAAAAAGAACTCTCCGCGAAAAGAGCCGCCAATGTATTTTACAAGAGGCTATTTATTTCATTGATAAGCTCAAATTAATACCCTATAAGTACTAAAGCTTCGTCGATTGTAATACTTAGGGGTCGAATCCACAGAGACTCAAGAAATCACACAATAGATTTTATAGATGAAAATTAAGCTAAGTGATCAATGGAATTGAAAGCAAATACGTAAAGTAAACAAGTTGTGATTCGTTTGGGAGAAAGATAGGTTCAGGGTATTTCTCAGGAAATCAATGAATGCAATTAAACTAACAAATCACGGTTCAGTTTAAGCACGGTTCTTGAACTCAAATCACTGAAATATAATTAACCAACTCTCGTTGTTAGAATTATCTAAGTCTAAATCCTAGAATTCCAAATCTCTTTGCGAATCCTAAAGTCTAAACTAGCTTTTAGTTCAAGTTTGATTTGTTCACAAAACAACTAAACCAAATCTCTTTGTGAATCATTATTTTGCTCACCTTAAATTCTATCATGTTTCTCAACTGCACTCTCGTGCCTAATCGATTAACCTAAGATCTAAGTTACAGGTGATTAATCCAGAATTAGCTTTGAGAACAACCTAAGGCAAAGAACTAATTCAGATTATGAACCCTAATCAAAAATTCAACCTAGCATTCAAAGAAATCCCTTATGAGAACCCTAAACCTAACATGAGATCTACTCAGACATGGAGATTGCAACAATAAACATGGCTGAATAAATACTTGAATAGATAATAAGAAAGAGTAACAAGAGGGTTCAAAATCTTCTCTCGGACGAACAGAGTTTCAGACTTGTCTCCCTTCCAAAGCTCTCTCACAAAAAACAAAAGTGAAATAAAGCATAGCCATCAAAGTGGCTGTAAAATCCTAATAAATAACCTAAGTCACGTTTTGGGGCTTCTTGTAAATAATAAAGTCTTCTGGGCAATTTTGCAATTCCTCAACTCTTCATAAAAGTCGCGACTCGTGTCTTGCTGTAGTGAGTATCGATCGATACCGAAGCTTCAAATCAGGTACTAATCTACACGAACTTCTTCTTTGCTCCAAAATGCTCCAAAAGCTCCAATATCTCCAATTATGCTCCAAATGTGCTAAAACCTGTAAAAGACTCTAAAATACTACAAAATAGTAGAAATACTCTACAAAATGTACTTATATCATGGCTTAAAAGGGGTAAAAACCATGATATCAACTCCCCCAGACTTAGCCTTTGCTTGCCCTCAAGCAAATAGAAGACTAAACAAGAGAAAGTGGTTTGAAAACACAGAGACTCACTTGTTCTTAAAACATTGTAATGACCCTTTTCTTTAGTGCTCCACATATCACATAACCAGTTTCAAATCCAACCACCATGTACTTTTCCGTAGTCATTAGCAGCTTCCTAGACTACACACATTATTTCACAGCATTACTCAGTAAAGCCCTCATTGCCAGTTTCATTGCTGTGATTAATACCAAAAACTTTCTAGATTCTTTCCCATAAGATATCATGACAAGGAACCATCCAGTTTCACACTTTATGGTATTTATTTCTCTTCCCCAGACTTATTTCTTATTATATTCTCGCATATGCCTATTAAGGTTCGAGACGCGAGTATTGATGGTGTTTGCCACCGAATCCCCGGTTCTTCACTTAAAAAGTAATCAAAGGTGTAGGCGAATAATGGTATCACAGGAAATTTTCCTAACCTCGCTTCCACCTTTGTGTGATCATTCCCTCTGAAGTAGAATAATGGGATCGCTGGAAATTTTCTTAACCCTCTACTCAGAAGAAAATCATTTCATCTTTTAATGCATCTTATTTATTAACTTGTAACAGGGAGAGAAATACCATCACTTTAAACACGTGGGTTCCTTTGTCAGATACGAATGTGGAATCAAGCTCTATGGACATCAATGAAGTGCAAAAATTTGGCTCAGACTTTAAAGAACTTTGCTGGAAACATGAGTGTCTTCTAGTTAACTGGTCAGCCTTTGGATTTTTCATTAGTCGATCTAATATTGATTCTGTAACAATGGTCACTTAGAAGCAAGGTCATATCAATAGAGTCAAGAAAAAGATCACAGTCTCCAACCAATTTTGGCTCAATAAAACGACGTTTGACTCAAAAACGACTGACTCTAAGAAAAAGAAAAACAATGTTAGCGACTACCTCCCCCAGACTAAAACAACACTGTCCACAATATTATCTAGCCTAAGTTTGGTGAAAGAAAGCAAAAATTACCGAAGTGGGATACGAGTGTCGACCGACACCCAACATGGTGTCGATCGATACCAAGTATTGGTCGACACAGGTGATTTGTTTTCAACGTCTAAGGTCAGATATAACTCCAAAAATGTGTCAAACGATCCATGTGTTCAATGTTAGCACTGTTAGACCACTCAAACACAAGTTAGGTGCAACAAAATATCATAGAAGCATAAATCCACATATCTAAAAGCATGACAAAAAACACATAAGTTCAAAAGAAAATAAAAAGAAAAGGGAAAATGAAACAGCAAACGTGATGATCAGATAGAAAGAGCACTAATCCTCCTCAGTGGCGTTAGAGTCATCGCCAGCGGTGCGGGACAGTTCTTCGCCTGAAGGTGAGCGTGGGCTAGGAGGACGGATGCAGCCACAACGTGAAATATGGTTGTAGATACTCTGGAGAGTCTCCACCACAAACCTCTGAAAGGCAGCTTGCTCCATGGGAATCGCAGGTGATGGAGGAAAGATACTCGCAGAAGATGGAGGATGGCGTGCACGTCGAGATCGACCTCCAGCAAGGTCAGGTACTGGCTCATCCTCAGCAGCAGCGGGTACACTCGTAGAAGAGCCTCGGCCCCGGTGAGTGCTAGGTGCAACAATCAATAGGCTCGGGTCAGGCACAAAACACATCTGATCGGGGTCGTCACCAATGTCTGTCAGCGCTCTGTTGGGGAGCTAAATCAGAAAATTTCCACCTATGTTGGAGAAACACCAACGTCGCTCAGGCTTCAACCACTTGAGGTTCTGCAGATGGCGTTCATCCATAACAGTCCGTGTGGTTACTATCGAGCAGCTCGCTGTGTTAATACCAAAGTGCTGGAAGATAGGGGTAAGAAGACTACCCACTGTCTCGGTCTTCCTAGCTGTACCCACGAATGGTTTGGTCTTCAGAGAGACCAGGTGATGTGCAAAGATTGCCCCTAGGTTGACCGCGAGGTCGAGCTCATGCCACTCATAGTTCTCGTCATCAATGATATCTCCAATGGCTATGGAGAACAGAATAAGCTCATACAGCCGCATCTTGTTAGGTTCCATCTTGCACAAGATAGTGTTGCTCAGAATCCTAACCAGGCAGCGTAGAATAGGATGGCGCACATCCATCCGAGTGAAAGTCTTGGAGTAATAGGCTCTGTTCCCGAAATGCTCCCAGAAAACCTGCACATCGAGAAACTAAGTAGGCAGAGCAACTTTCCTGAAGTCCATGCGGAAGCCATAGATATCGCAGAGATCTGGGAGTGGTAGTCTGTATCTCACTCCGCGAATCATGAAGGTCATGGTACCTTCCTGTGCGTCCTTAAGGACCTCATCCTGATAGTAAACGCGAACTGTGGCAAGGAACTGTTGCACCAAATCAGGGAACAGATCATATTGCCTCAGAGGCATAGTACCCAAGCCAATCTTTTCAATCAGACGCCCGAGTTCCCTGTATATACCCAAACGACGCATGGTCTAAGGGTCAACAAACCGAGTGGTCTGTACGTCAACGTCTTGCCATGCGTTGTAGAACAACGTGTCATAGTCGTCCCAGGACTCAGAGATGGGCCTGTAAACGTAGCCGTCACTCTCAGCAGTCTCCCTATCTGATCCCTCCCAAACTCTGGGGCAAGAAATCTTGGCCTTCTCGTTCCTCTTAGGCCAGGGAGCGCGACTCGTGTCAGTAGGAACCACAGGATCAGTGGAAAATGCGGGTGGTGGTAGTGGAAGTTCGCTCAAGGAAGAATGCGGAACCTCAATGTTTGCGGGCGCTCCATCAATCCTCACTCTGTAGTTATAGTTGACTAGGTAACCGTTCACTACACCTTGTTGCCAATGTAAACCATCCCAGATCTTGACACGTTGACCCAAGGGGAAATCCTTTAGCGGTGGGTTTGAGCTTGATGCCACATCCGTTCGTGTTCTCTTTCTAGTAGATATCTAAAATCAAAGACAAAGAACACATCAAACACATAATAAGTATCAAGTCCAATCAATACAGCAATAATCAGCAACAAATTACTCAACATTCCATCACTGCCCGCAGGGTATCGATCGACACCAGCATGGTATCGATCGACACCAGCAGGGTATCGATCGATACACTGCCATTTCTAACCAGAATCTCACACAGCAAAACCGGCTAAGGGATATACTGAGTATCGACCGATACCATGTGGTATCGATCGACACTCAAGAAATCGCGAACCGCACATATAGATCCACAATCCAAAAATTCCAAAAGTCAAAACTAATGGCAATTAAGCATAAGGTGGGTTCCGACTAGTCCTAGAACAACACAATCAAGCGGTATTCATCCAACAAAACGAGTTCTAAGAGCTTAAAAATCGAAAACCTAACCGTTGGTCACGGATTGAAAAAGAGGAGATTCGTGTTTCATACCTTGTAGATCGAGTGAAAGGATGAGAGAATGAGAATGAGAACGAAAATCCAACAAGAATAGGCTCTTGAATCACTCAATTCCGTGAAGAAACAGAGATTTGGTGATTTTGTGTTCAAGTATCGTTCGATGGAGGAGAATGAGGAAGAAAGGAAAAACGCGTAGGGTTTATAAGGAAACTTACCTGACTTATGGTATCGACCGATACCATAAGTGGTGTTGATCGATACACATCAGTCGATTCAGGATATTTGCGTTTAATACCGGTATGGACCGATACCAAGTGGTATCGATCGATACTGAGCTTCCGAATCTGATTCACGTGACACACAAAACAAAAACTAGAAAAAAAAATTAAAAAAATTAAAAGACTCATATGTACAGACTTACCAGTGGGTTGCCTCCCACAGCGCTCGTTTAACGTCATTAGTTTGACTGTACCGCCGTTCAGGCAGTGGGTGCATCAATCCAGAATTAGCTTTGAGAACAACCTAAGACAAATAACTAATTCAGATTATGAACCCAAATCAACAATTTAACCTAGCATTCAAAAAAATCCCTTATGAGAACCCTAAACCTAACAGGAGATCTACTCAGACATGGAGATTGCAACAATAAACATGACTGAATAAATACTCGAAATCTTCTCTCGGACGAACAGAGTTTCAGACTTGTCTCCCTTCCAAAGCTCTCTCACAAAAAACCAAAGTGAAATAAAGCATAGCCATCAAAGTGGCTGTAAACTCCTAATAAATAACCTAAGTCACGTTTTGGGGCTTCTTGTAAATAATAAAGTCTTCTGGCAATTTTGCAATTCCTCAACTCTTCATAAAAGTCGTGACTCGTGTCTTGCTGCAGTGAGTATCGACCGATACTAGTCAGTATTGATCGATACTGAAGTTTCAAATCGGGTTCTCAGCTACACGAACTTCTGCTTTGCTCCAAAATGCTCCAGCAAGCTCCAATATCTCCAATTATGCTCCAAACGTGCTAAAACATGTAAAAGACTCTAAAACACTACAAAATAGTAGAAATACTCTATAAAATGGACTTATGTCATGGCTTAAAAGGGGTAAAAACCATGATATATCATTCATACGCAGAATCATAGCGCTGGACGAAAGACATGTAAATATGGGATATGTGTTAAAGGTGAAAATTACACTGATGCATCTGATGAAGCGGATTTCTACAGGACCTTAAATGATATCATATAACTCGAGTACAAGGGGATGGTCAATTTAAGAATCACAATGTTATCGCTAGAGGCACTCGGAGGAGCAATGGTGGAGTTGTAGACGTTCTTTCATCGAGAAAATACAATAAATACGAACTATTTATTCTAGGTACGTACTTATAATGTATATATATATATAGCATTTTATTAATGTCAATATCATATATATACATATGAATAACTTATATATACATGTTGATATTGAAAACAGCTTCGCAAGCGGAGCAAGTTCGTTATATTACGTACCCATACACAAAGAAACTGAAGTAGTTGTGGCTCAATGTTCTAAAAGTGAATCCGAGGGGAAATATTTCAGGGGAATATGAAAAAAAAAGAACCGACTCTTTTACAAACAGAAAATGATGATGTTGTATTGTTGACTATAGTTGAAGATCTCGAACTCGACAATTTCGTACGAGAAGTAAACCCAATAAACCTCGATTACGATGTTGGAGATGCATAACCAGAAGATGAATTTCGGTGTAATTTGTCGTCTTCTGATGAAGAACCAGATGAAGAAGAACCCTGCTAATTAACAATGTCACTTATGTCACAATGTTAATCATGTTCTAAAAAATTATCTTTTACATTATGGTCATATATATATATGCAATTTTTACAAATTTATTACAATATTTACAAATGTGTCTTCTTTTACAAGATATGTCAATTACACAAATTTTTACAAATTTATGCCAATTTTTACATCAAAATTCAAATATTTTTAATAAAAAACACAGATATGGCGACTGATGAGCGACTAAGTTACGACTACCTGCGAAAAAAAAAAATTGGATTTAGGCCCAACCCCTAAATCGATTCGTCGATGAAACATGCCTTTTGTTCTTCTTCTATTTTCAATCTATTTCTTCCATTTTCAATCTTTTTCTTCGATTTTTAACCCTAAATCCACTTCTGTTCTTCCCCTTTTGCGCTTGCCGGCGAAGATGACCGGTCGTCCCTGGACGAGAAAAATCGTTCCAAACGTATCTCCGACTCAGTCGACACCACCTCAACTCCACGTCTTTGTCGCGAACACCGAACCATCTACCGCCGCAGTACAACTTCACGCCGGCGGCCCAAGTTCCTCCGACTCAGTCGACACCACCTCAACTCCGCGTGGACGATCAACCATCAACGTCAGCACCAAATGTCCGGAGCTTTCCACCGCCACAATAACCTTTCCAGAACTCCATGCCTCAACACCGTGGAGAAGAACTCCCTGCGACTGCTTCGGCTCCACTGGAGGACTCTCCTGCGTCACCACTTCATAACTCTCAGGGTCAGAGTCATCCATCTTCTCAAGGACACAGCTTCCAAGATGAATATGCTCCAGTGTTGCCGGATCTCCTTGACGACACACTGCGGGATCTGAATACTCTGCTTATGGTGCCTGACCGGGATAAGTTTACCACCGTCCTTTCTCCCACACCGACGCCGAACTCGACTTCGTATTACCCTGCCATCTATTCCTTCTTTTTTATCGTATCTCAAGCTTACTGCCTCTTGTTAGATTTTGAAGTCGTCTGTGCTTGTTTTGATGTATAAGAGTGCTTGTTTTAATGGGGGAAAAATGCTTCTCTTTCTGTTGCCTTTAGTTATTGCCTTTAGTCATTGTCTTACTGTTGCGGTTGGTTAAAATTCTTGCAGATGAATGATTCCCATTATCTGTGTGAGTTTTTTTCTTCTTCCCAGCTATCTATCTCTCTATCTTTTTGAGAACATTTATCTCTGTTCTTTGCCGACTTTGTCTTTGCTAGGACCAAATAGATTAGGGTGAAAAGTTGAAACTTTAAAAACTTGAAGTGTCTTCTGCTTCTGAAATGTACAATGTGTCTTCTGTTTTTATTTCTGAAATGTACAATGTGTCTTCTGTTTTGAGTTCCTGGTAAATACAATAATAAAATATTGAAGTCGTGTGTTTAAGTGCCATGCCATGTCTCTCTTTTTTATATCTTCGTTATGTGTGTTTATGTTTGCAAATTAAGAGGTTGATTCCACACAAGTTCTCGTGTGTTCATCTTTCTGCTTTGCTTTGTATTTTCTCATTGTTTATTTCATGTGTGTTTGCAGGTTTACTCACGACAAGGTATCGAAACTGGTTTGGGCAATTACTAAAGTGTTTAGAAACAAATTCAATGCTCCCTACTATAGCTGGACATGTGTGCTTCGGGAGAGACAAGAGAGATATTTCCTCGAGTTCGCGGTACAGTTTTCTGTCATGTTTCATGTTTCTGCTTTACTCATTGTCTTTCTATCCTAGAGCCTTCACATATTGGTTTGCTTGTGTTGTTTTCACTAACATCATTGTATTCTCTTTGTATTGTAGAAAACTCACACTTGGGATCCCTTGATAACAGGGACAGTTCAAAGGTATTTCAAGGACATATGTCAACGCCGGATGAAAGACATGGTTAGCAGCGCGAGGACTACTCGATAGCGACCTAATTGGATCGGCAATACTCTCTGGAAAATGATGACCGACTACTGGGAAACTGAAGAAGCAAAGCAGAGGAGTCTCACCTATTCCAATGCTCGTATGTCTGACCGTAAAGGTCTCTGTCCTCACATCCACTTATCAGGGCTAAAGTCGTATCAACAAATCCAACAAGAAATGGTTAGTACTTTTACTTATTCTTACACTTTAACAACTTTAACATAATCCTTCTTTATTTTGTAACATTGCAGAAAGAAGAATTGGGAAGACCGGTTAGTCTTGGTGAGGTTTTCATCAAGACACATAGAAGGCCATATGGTACGTATGTCGATAGGAAGGCGGAGAAAATCGTTCAAACATATGAGCAGAAGGTGCAAGAGAAGTTGTCTGAGCTCGTGACAGAGCCTTCAGAAGTTTTGGACGGTGCTTCGCAATCTCGAGAGCTAACAACAGATGAATATACAAGCATCTTTCTTCAGGTAAAGTAACATTTCTAACAGTTCACATTTATAGAGTCTTGGATTTTGTCATGGTCTTTCTTCAGATTTTTCTCTTACTTTTCACAGTCAACATAGATGGATTCACGAGAAACTCCTTATGGAGTTGGAAGCCTGAAGGAGACTCTTCTCAATGGCAAGCGAAAGCAACCCGGAGACTCTTCATCGTTTGTTGCACTGCAAGAGCTACTGAAGGAAGATGAACGGAAAATCGAAGAGTAGGCTGCTTATAATGAACGACAGTATGCTGAGATTGCTGCCCGTGAAGCAGAGCACTCCCGAGCTGCGGCTGAGCAAAAGGACAAGCTCGAGCACTTCTCCTTGCTGGAAAAGTACTTGCGCCAAACTGATCCGCGGTTTCTTGACTTCGTGGCTTCTCATTTAGCTCCAGCAACAGCCGATCTGCTTCCTCGACCAGATCCAAGTTCAGAACCATCTGCTTCTTAGGTTACTAATCCCTTTTTTGAACCATGTTTTGTGAACTCTGTTACTTGTTATTTTTGTTTATGTTTTGGGATTTGTACTTGTGTTTAAATACTTTGAATCAAATGTTATTTTCAATCAAAGTTCTTTGATTTTGTAACTTTAAATTTTGTAAAATAGGTTATTATTTGAGAAACAAAAAGAACACCAATCAGTCATACCATATTCTTATTTTGCCCATGAATATAGTCACTAATTAGTCGCCAAATAGTCGCCAAAGAGTCGCAGAAGAATAGCTAAGTAGTCGCAAAATATTTACATCCTCGAAGCTTGATGTTCCTATTAGTCGCCAAATAGTCGTTCTATTAGTCATAGAATAGTCGGTAAATAGTAACTAAATTTTACGACTATTTAGTGACTACAACTATCTGACTGCATCTATACCCATTCTATAGTTATTCACTAGTCGCAAAGGTAGTCGCCGATTAGTCGCAAGTTTTGCGACTACTTTACGACGATTGAACGTCTACACACTGTTCATGTGGTGTAGTCGTAAAGTAGTCGCCATTTGGCGACTATTTTGACGACTACATACTTTAGCGACTAAATATTAACGACTACATTGTTTAGTCACTAGTTAGTCGTAATCCACCTTTTAGAGACTATTTTGCGACTCCTTCTGCAGTCTCCAAAACGATGTTTTCTTGTAGTGTTGAGTCGATTTTTCTGTTTGCTACAACGAAGGAGAAATC
This sequence comes from Eutrema japonicum, assembly GCA_030161315.1. NCBI lineage: Eukaryota > Viridiplantae > Streptophyta > Magnoliopsida > Brassicales > Brassicaceae > Eutrema > Eutrema japonicum. Next base: position 16,146,920 of record BSQW01000012.1, on the reverse strand, counting down.
TTCCAAGATATCGACTTCCAATCACGAATCCCAGTCTGTTTATTCGTGCCTAACTCTTGTCCCAATTCGATCCCCGCCACTCGTACATGCTCCGTCCGACGCGCCCCTGGGCCTAGACCTTCAAGCATCACCGTTGCCAATGCTGGCGACTACCTCATTGGTAAATAACATTATACGTGACGATGATGACCCAGATTCTATTAATCAGAATTTGGGACTTACTAAAAATTTCACAGGCCTAACAGATATTGCACATCAAGTCACCACCCAAAACTCAGGCCCATCAAGCCCAAATGATCCACAAAGCCATCGTCTTTAACCTTCCTCCACGACAACCATTCCTCCACCTCAGCCGCCGACCAATATTCATCCTATGCAAAATAGACGGAAAAACAATATGACCAAACAAAAATCCAAGCTTACCCTCACTGTCACCAAATCCAAACCGATGATTCCCACCACCGTAAACCAGGCGTTGCGAGATCCGTATTGGCGTAACGCCATGGGATCCGAGATGAATGCTCAGATTGGGAATAATAATTTTGATTTGGTTCCTCCACACCCAAATCAGAATGCTTTTCACACTAAGTGGATTCTTACACTAAAATATTTGTCTAATGGTGATCTTGACATGTATAAGACGTGCTTGGTTGCCCGTGGATTAAATCAGAAATATGGATTTGATTATTCAGAAACATTCAGTCTTGTAGTAAAGTTTGTCACTATAAGAACGGTGCTGCAGTTAGCTGTCAGTAACTCGTGGGGGTATCAAGCAGCTCGACATCAATAATGCTTTCATGCAAGGAATATTAACGGATGAAGTATACGTTTCCCAGCCACTGTGATTCATCGATAAAGATCGACCTCATCACGTATGTCGATTAAACAAGGCACTTTATGGTCTCAAACAGGCACCCCGTGCATGGTACCAAGAGTTGAAAAACTATCTTATTGCTAATAGACGTGGTGTTTGAGCCATTGGCAGTCTTCAATACTTAGCATTCACCAGACCAGATATTGCCTATGTCATCATTAGACTATCACAGTTCATGCATCGGCCCACTGTTGTCCATTAGCATGCAGCGAAGCGAATTCTCCGTTACCTTGCGGGTACATCCTCGTATGGAATTTTTCTCCGTGCATATTCCACACTTAATCTTCACACATTCTCTGACGCTGATTGGGCAAATTATACTGATGATTTTATATCCACTGATGCTTACATTCTCTACCTTGGTACGACTCCCATAGCCTTGTCCTCGAAGAAACAAAAGTGTGTTGCGTGATCTTCAACGGAAGCGGAGTACAGATCGGTTGCAAATACTGCTTACGAAATTCGTTGGGTATGCTCTCTACTAACAGAACTCGGAGTTACGCTACTGATATATCATGGTTTTTACCCACTTTTAACCATGATATATGTCTTATTTATAGAGTCTTTCTAGTATTTTTGGAGTCTTTTCGAGTCTTTACAGGTTTAGGTACATTTGGAGCTAAATGGGAGATATTGGAACATTTTGGAGCCAAGCAATATCACACAGCTGAAAGATCAAGTTAAAGTCCTGGTGTCGAGCGACACCAGCCTGAAGAGTGGACACAGAAGCTGTGTATCGATCGATATCACTTATGGTATCGGTCGATACTGATCGCATGAAGAGAAGGATCGCGACTTTTAACAAGTCTAGAGATTCTACACTTTGGTTTAGAAAATTTAATAATTACAAGAACCCCCAAAACGTGTTTTAGCATTATAATTAGGTTTTTCAGCCACCTTGGTTGGCTAAGTTTTATTCTACCTTTGATTTTGTTGAGAGAGCTTTTGAGGGAGACAAGTCTGAAACTCTGTTCGTCCGAGAGAAGATTTCGAACCCTTGTTTTCTTTCTCCTTTATTATTAATTTCAGAGATTTATTCAATCATGTTGTTTGTTTCAATCTCCATGTCTGAGTAGATCTCATGTTAGGTTTAGGGTTCTCAATAAGGGATCTCTTTGAATGTTAGGTTAATTAGTTGGTTAGGGTTCATAATCTGAATTAGTTCTTCACCATAGGTTGTTCTTAAAGCTAATTCTGGATTGATCACCTAGAGCTTAGATCTTAGGTTAATCGATTATGCACGACAATGCAATTGATGATCTAATAGAACCTAGGGTGAGCAAAATAACTATATGCAAAGAAATTTGGTTTAGTTATTTTGTGAACATATCGAACATGGATTCATGGATTTGCAAAGAGATTTGGAATTCTGATATTTAGACCTAGATAATTCTCGCAACGACAATTGGTTAATTATAACTTAGTGATTTGAGTTCAAGAACCAGGCTTAACCTGAATCCTAACTAATTAGTTTATCTGCATCCTCTGATTTCCTGAGAAATACCCTGAACCTATCTCCTCTCCATTGAATTTACAACCTTTTAATTTACGTTACTACTTTCTTATTTCATTGATTTACTTAGCTTAATTCGAACCTATATAATCTATTGTGTGATTCTTGAGTCTATGTGGATTCGACCCCTAAATACTACAATCGACAAAGCTGTTAGTACTTTAGGGTATTACATTTTGAGCTTATCAAATTTGGCGTCGTTGCCGGGGACTTCTTAATTCGCCATTAGATTTTAGTCTAAAATTTGACTAGTTTTGATAATGTCTAGCGACACCACCCAGTGTCGGTCGATACTTGTCTTTTGTGTTTCAGGTGTATGCCCACTCGCGAAACCCGGAGGAACAAGAGCACTAAGCTAGTTAATCTTTCCAACAAGGAGCTAGCAATTTTGGAACGTGCAAACAGGAAAACAAAGAAGCCAGCAGAGATGAATAATCCAGTGGTATTGACTCGTGATGATGCTTGAGCTTTGAGAGACCAAGAGGGTCAATTGTGCAAGGAGAGAGGGCAACGACTTGATGGAGATGGAAACATCATGGTCCCTCCAGTTGTTGTTGGTGAGATTGTCGCGCCAACTGCGCGTGAAAACGAGGGTAATGATGTGGTTAATCGTGGTACGACAATTGGTGAGTACAACAAGCCTGATCAGTTCTATGCCAATCGATCAGCGATTCGCCCTCCTGCTTTTAAGAAGAATGACTTTGAGCTGAAACATGCATACTACACTCTTGTGGGTCAGCATCCTTTTCATGGTCTTTCTCATGAACACCCCATGGATCACATTGAGAGGTTTGAGGACTTGGTTACTAGCATCAAATACAATGGAGTGTCCAATGATTTCCTCTTCTGCAAGCTTTTTCCATACTCTCTTGGTGTGGATGCAGCCTATTGGCTTAAACAGTTGCCGCCTGGATCACTGACAACCTGGGAGGAGACTAAGAATGCCTTCTTGAACAATTTCTATGATAATGCAAGATCCGATGAGCTTAGGGATAAGATCTCCCAATTTTCTCAGGGAGCGACTGAGGCATTCAAAGCTGTTTGGATTAGATTCATATCATATCAGAGGGATTGTCCACATCACAGTTTCACTAAGGTTCAGTTGCTGGGTATCTTCTTCAGAGGGATTGATTGGAGGTATCAGATGGCCTTAGATGCTGCGAGTAATGGGAACTTCAACACCAGATATCCTAACGACGCTTATGTGCTTATTGAGAACTTGGCTTCTAGCAATAGTACCAAGAATGCAGATTTTGAGCGAAGGAAGCAGACTATGAGCATGTGATATATCATAGTTTTTACCACATTTAAGCCATGATATAAGTCCATTTTATAGAGTCGTTTTACTATTTTGTGGTGGTTTATAGTCTTTTACAGGTTTTAGCACGTTTGGAGCATAATTGGAGATATTGGAGCTTTCTTGAGCATTTTAGAGCAAAGCTGAAGTCCGTGTAGCTGAGTGATTTGAAGACTCAGTGTCGATCGATACTGACTAGTATCGGTTGACACTCATTACAGCAAGACACGAGTCGCAACTTTAGAAGAGTTGAAGAATTGCAAAAATTGCCCAGAATATTTTATTATTTACAAGAAGGCCCAAAACGTGATTTAGGTTATTTAATAGGATTTTACAGCCACTTAGTTGGCTATGCTTTATTTTTACTTTGGTTTTGTGAGAGACCTTTGGAAGGGAGACAAGTCTGAAACTCTGTTCGTCCGAGAGAAGATTTCGAACCCTCTTGTTACTCTTTCTTATTTATTCAAGTATTTATTCAGTCATGTTTATGGTTGCAATTTCCATGTCTGAGTAGATCTCCTGTTAGGTTTATGGATTCTCATTAGGGATTTCTTTGAATGCTAGGTTGATTAGTTGTTTAGGGTTAACCATCTGAATTAGTTCTTCACCATAGGTTGTTCTCATAGCTAATTATGGATTGATCACCTAGAACTTAGACCATAGGATCATTGATTAGGCACGAGAGTGCGATTAATTACCTGATATAACCTAGGGTGAGCAAAATAACTATTCACAAAGAGATTTGGTTTAGTTGTTTTGTGAACAAATCGAACTTGAACTAAAAACTGGTTTAGACTTTAGGATTCGCAAAGAGATTTGGAATTTTATGATTTAGACTTAGATAATTCTCGCAACGAGAGTTGGTTAATTATACCTTAGTGATTTGAGTTCATGAACCGTGCATAACATGAACCCTGATTAGTTAGTTTATCTGCATTCATTGATTTCCTGAGAAATTCCCTAGACCTATCTTCCTCCAATTGAATTTACAACAGTTTAATTTACGTATTTGCTTTCAATTACATTGATCACTAATTTACGTATTAGCTTGATTTTCTTCTATATAATCTATTGTGTGATTCCTTGAGTCTCTGTGGATTCGATCCCTAAGTAATACAACCGACACTGCTTTAGCACTCTTAGGGTATTAATTTGAGCATATCAGCATGGATGGATCGCAGATTACTGAGGTTCAAGCTAAGTTGGATTCAGTGCACAATCTCTTGATGGGAAAGACGATGAAGGCGGTTCATTTTGTTGATGAGGTTGAGAACTTCAATGAGGATGAAGTGGAAGATGTTAACTACATTGTTGGTGCTGGTTTTCAACGTCAGAAATATCAATACCACCAGAACAACAACCGAAACTTCACCAACAATGCTCAGCAAGGAGGGTAAAAGTCTGAAGGCAATCCAACTGGTTTTGGAACTAATCAATTTGTCCAGAAACCATTCCAGAGTAGTGGCTACACCCGCACCTATGGGAATTCTTCTTACTAACCTCTACCTGCTAAAACCCCAGAGAGCAAGGTTGAGTCTATGCTTGAAGAGCTTCTTCAGGGACAGCAGAAGATGACAGTGGATTTCAATGGGAAGATGGATGCTATGTACACAGACCTTAATGGAAAAATCGAGGCTCTCAGTATTCATCAGAAGAAGCTGGAAACTCAGGTTGCCCAAACTGCAGGTGCTGTGAAGAGCCAAGATGGTTTTCTTCCAGGGAAAACATAAGATCCAAGGGCACACATTAATGCAATCACCTTGAGGAATGGAAAAGAGGTCAATCCAGGAGTGAAAAAGAGCCTAACTGCAGGAAATTTCGTTGATCTTATGGGAGATGACGATGAGGATTCAGAAAATCCCAGGGTATCGAACGACACCACCGCGTGTCGATCGATACCAGTCCAAATACTTTCTCGAGAAGTGTCAAAGCCCCAAGTGTCGACCGATACCAATCATGTGTCGATCGGCACCCACCCTGAGGTCGAGAAGACACCTGAGTTGATTGAAGAAAGGGTTTACAAGCCTAAGATACCTTACCCTAGGGCTATTGGGAAGACCAAGAAGGAGGTGGAAGACTCTAGATGCAAAGCGATAATGGATAACTTGATTGTTGAGTTCCCTTTTGTCGATGCTATCAAGACTTCCCCAGCGTTTAGGAGATATGTTAAGAGGGTGGTATCAAGCAATGTGAACCTTGAAGAAGGAGTTTTGATGATTACTCATGAGTGCAGCGCGATTCTGCTCAACAGGATCCCAAAGAAACTACCTTACCTAGGGAGTTTTGTGTTAGATTGTACGATCTTCACAGAAAGATTTGAGCGTTCTCTTTGTGACTTTGGCTCAAGTGTTAACCTCATGCCGTACTCAGTTGATCGGCGGATGGGAATGACATACTTGGAGTCCACTAGGATCTCACTGATACTTGATGATCGCTTAGTTCGACTTCCCGAAGGATTGCTCGAAGATGTTCCAATTAAGTTTGGGAATTGCTTGATCCCGACTGATTTCATTGTCTTGGAGTATGATTCAGAGCCCAAAGATCCTCTTATTCTGGGAAGGCCATTCTTAGCAACAGCTGGAGCTTTGATAGACTACAGGAATGGGAAGATAGCTCTCAACATTGGTGATTTGGTTATGACTTTCAACATGGAGAAGATGATGAAGAGACCAACCATCGATGGGCAGACGTACTTTGTTTATACTTTCAGCGATATAGCTAAAGAGTATTTTCTGGAGATTCATCAGGAGGATCCATTAGAGAGAGCATTGGTCTGTTCAGCTGATTCAGGGGTGTATTTGAGTGATGTTGTTGCTGGATATGCTAAGATGCTCGACACAACAGGAGCAGTGTCGACCGACACCATTGTTGGTATCGATCGACACCACCCGCGAGCACCAGAGAAGTTGGCCGAAACTTCTACGAAAGCTGATGTGCTTGGTGATTGGAGTGAGGAGAAGGCTCCTAAGATCGAACTCAAACCACTCCTAGCAATTTAAGGTATATTTTTCTTGGTCCGAATTCCACATATCCAGTGATCATTAATGCTTCCTTAAACAACGCAGAGATCACCTTACTACTGAGAAAGATGCGCAATTATGGAAAAGTTCTTTGGCTATTCTTTATGACATTTCAGGTATCTCCCCAGACATGTGCATGCATAGGATTCATCTTGAGGACTAGTCAAAGTCTTCAATTGAGCATCAGAGAAGGCGGAACCCGAACTTGAAAGAAGTGGTTAAGAAGGAGGTAATGAAGCTCTTGGAAGCAAGGATTATCTATGCCATTTTGGATAGCTCTTGGGTCAGTCCAGTTCATGTTGTGCCTAAGAAAGGAAGGATAACTGTGGCAAAAAATGAGAAGGACGATCTGATCCCTACTAGGACAATCACTGGGCATCGAATGTGTATCGACTACAGGAAGTTGAATGCAACCACAAATAAATATCACTTCCCATTGCCAATCATTGATCAGATGTTGGAGAGGTTAACGAGTCATCCATACTATTGTTTTCTCGATGGGTACTCAGGTTTCTTTCAGATTCCGATCCATCTAGAGGACCAAGGGAAGACAACCTTTACATGTCCTTATAGCACATTCACTTATAGAAGAATGCCCTTTGGATTATGTAATGCTCCATCGACTTTTCAGAGGTGCATGATGTCTATCTTCACATACATGATTGAGGATTTTATGGAGGTGTTCATGGATGATTTTTCAGTGTATGGATCATCATTCAAGAGCTGTCTTGATAACTTGTGCAAGGTGTTATAGATATGTGAAGAGAAACACTTGGTTCTTAATTGGGAAAAGTGTCACTTTATGGTTCAGGATGGAATCGTTCTTGAGCACAAGGTTTCTGAGGCTGTGATAGAAGTTGATAAAGCCAAGATTCAAGTCATGACAAGCCTCCAACCACCGAATTTTGTAAAGGACATTCGAAACTTCCTTGGTCATGCTGGGTTTTACAGAAGATTTATCAAGAAATTCTCAAAACTAGCCCGCCCACTCACCGCCCTATTATGCAAGGAGGTCAAATTCGACTTCACCCCTGATTGTCTTGCATCATTTGAGGAGATTAAGAAGACATTGGTTAGTGCTCCTATTGTACAACCTCCAGATTGGACTTTGCCTTTTGAGATTATGTGCGACGCTAGTGATTTTGATGTTGGATCAGTTCTGGGTCAGAGGAAGGATAAGAAACTTCATGTTATCTACTATGTCAGTAGGACATTGTATGATGCTCAGTGTAACTACAGAACCACAAAGAAAGAACTGCTTGCAGTTGTTTTCTCCTTTGAGAAATTTCGGTCCTACCTGATTGGGAGCAACGTGATTGTTCATACAGACCATTCTGCTCTCAAATATCTGCTGCAGAATAAGGATCTCAAACCTCGCCTTTGTCGTTGGGTCCTTTTGCTCCAAGTCTTTGACTAATGCCACTGATTCGAATGCCACTGATTCGAATGCCACTGATTCGAATCTGCATTCTTGGTGCTATTGCTAGACGCCAAGTTCTCAATAAGCACATAAGCATCATCGGGATACCTGGTATTGAAATTCCCATTGCTCGCAGCATCCAAAGCCATCTGATACCTCCAATCGATCCCTCTGAAGAAGAAACCCATAATTAAGCTGAACATTAGTGTACCCATGATGTGGACAATCTCTCTGATATGATCTAAATCTCGTCCAAGCAGCCTCGAATGCCTCAGTCGGGCCTTGAGAAAACTGGGAGATCTTATTCCTAAGATACTCGGATCTTGCATTGATATACTCATATATTGCTTGTTTTAGTATGCGTTTCATTTAGAGTTTTGTTTAATTCGCATGCATGATCATGGTCTTGTCTTGCATTTAGGTCTCATTTAGAGTAATAGGTGTTTGCATTAGGTCTTAGTGAGTTTTGCATACATTTGGAGTGTTTCTAGGTGTCTTGGAGACAATTGATGATGTTGGAGTTATGTAGCATAAGAGGAATGCAAAGCCCATCCGAGACGCCGGAAAGATGTAGCTGGACAAAGGCCCTCCGTTATGAATCAGCCTCAATGGTCTTCATAGGAGTTGTAGAGGAGTGAGTCATCTGTCTACCGGAGTTGGATTAAGGCCATTTGGATATTTGGTGGAGGAGTTATCGCTGATTTACAAGAGACATGTCTGCCTGGCCGAGACGGTTTATTCAATACCGAGGTCACTGGTCGGTGCAACTGCTCGGTGTGGAAACAGAGGGAAAATTCCCTTAGTACCGATGTCACAAGGGTCTCCACTCCGAATTAGCCTTGGTGGCCTTCACCAACGTTGTAGAGGAGTGAATTAGCTTTACACAGGAGTTTGAATCGGGTTATTAGGACATATGGATAGGGAGATAAGATGGATTAACTGAAGGTATGTCCGTCTGGACGAGAGAAGACGACACCGTCCAAATAACCGGTAAAACGAAGACCTTCCCGTACCCAGTTTAATCTGAGGTCATCATGAAAGCATAGCCAATCGAGCTGAATTTCGTTGAGTGGTGGTTTCATGTCATTCCGATCTGCCGTTCAAGAGATATGGCAAATATAGTAAGGATGTATCTATATGGCATCCAAACGAGTTATGCTCCAAATACGACGTCTGAAAGATCAACCCAGACGAAGGGTTTTCACTCCGATTCAGATTCTGTATTCTTCATAGAAGTTGTAGATAATTGATTTGGATGTTTTCTGAAGTTGGATTCGAGTCATTTGGTTGAGAGGTTCAGGAGTTATGGCTGATTCACTGACGACGTATCCAGGTTTCGGCCGGGTCAATACCCGGTTTGTCCCGGGTTGACCCGGACCGACCCCATTTACTATAAAAACCATTTTACCTAATTTTTGCCACTTGTCTCTTTTCTCATGTCTAAAAACCCCTCTTGAGAGAGATTGAGAGATTTGTAAGAGAGATCTTCTATTTTTATGCAATCTAGTAGTTGTTTTCATTGAATCTCTCCTTCTTATCTTCTTTTCTTGTTGATTATCCAAGATCCATCCATGAATTCTTCTCTTATCAAAATCAATTTAGAGGGCTTCTTTATGGGTCTTGAGTAGTCATTTTAGGATCTTGAGATGGGTTAGATTTAGGTGATTTAAGGCATGATTCAAGGTGTTTAGGGTTAAATTATCTATTATCCTTCTTTGTTTAATGCTCTCAATGCTAAATCTAGCTTGAGAGAGTGGATTTAGATCATAGGCATTTCATGCATACCAAGTGTTTGATGAAATGCCTAGATCAATTATTCAAAAGATTTATGTTCTTAGCCTAAGAGATTAGTTGTCTAAGGCATATTTTTGATTGATCTAGTTTATATTCTCAATTCATGTTGATTGATAATTCACAAATGAGAGTTTGCTAGTGAATTTAATAATTAACATAGTGATTAGTGCCTTGAAAGAGGACTAATCAAGATTAGAGATCATTAACCTAGGGATAGCTTGTTTGTGTGAATGAATGCCTTGGATCATGATTTGGTTACCTAATATCGATTACCCCATCTTAGGATTCGCTTTGCTTATTGCTTTTACATCTTGCTTAGTTGCTTTTGTTTGTTTCAATTTGGTTACTTAATCAAACTTCCTTAATTAGCTTAACTCATTTATTGCCTTGTATTCTTGGTGCTTGAAATCATTTCCCAATAGGTTCGATAACCTCTTATGCTCAATAGGCATTTAGAGAAACTGATTTCTAGACTTGCAAAAGCCCATTATCATGCATCATCATAGAAATTATTCAGGAAAACAGTCTTAGTCTCCTCCTAGGTAGTCGGTGATCCAGGAGGCAACTGCTTCACCCAGTAAGTCGCATCTCCACCTTGAGAATATGGGAAGAGCTTGCAGAATAGGTAATCATAGGACACTCCATTGCTCTTGATGCTAGTGACAAAATCTTCGAACCTCTCAATATGATCCATGGGGTGTTCATTGGAAAGACCATGAAAAGGGTGCTGACCCACAAGAGTGTAGTATGTTGGTTTCAACTCAAAGTCATTCTTCTGAAATGGTGGATGGCGAATCGCTGATTGATTGGCATAGAACTGAACATGCATGTTGTACTCACCAATCGTTCTACCACGATCAACCACAGCATTCCCAGCATTCGCAGCAACAACCTCCTCGACAACTGCAGGAGGTGGAATGATGTTCCCCTCTCCATCCAATCATTGCCCTCTCTCATTACACAATTGACCCTCAAGGTCTCTGTAAGCACCAGCTCCATCTTGAACCAAAACCACTGGATTGTTGTTCATCTATGCTGGCTTCTTTGCTTTTCTGTTTGCGCGTTCCAAAAGTGCTAGCTGCTCATTTGACAGATTAACTAGCGGAGTGCACTTGTTCCTTCTGGTTTCACGATTAGGCATGCACCTGAAACACCAAAGTCAAGAACGTAAGTAACAAAAAAACACAAAAATTCACAACATGTATCGATCGATACCACTAGGGTGTCGATCGATACTGGTCGAACTTAGTCGAAATTCTCAGACTAAAATCTAATGGAGAATTGAATCCCCGGCAACGGCGCCAAATTTAATAAGCTCGAATTAATACCCTAAAAGTACTAAAGCTTTGTCGATTGTAATACTTAGGGGTCGAATCCACAGAGACTCAAGAAAACACACAATAGATTTTAAGGGTTGAATTAAGCTAAGTGATCAATGGAATTGAAAGCAAATACGTAAATTAAACAAGTTGTAATTCGATTGGAAGGAAGATATGTTTAGGGTATTTCTCAGAATATTAATGAATGCAGATAAACTAACTAATCAGGGTTCAGGTTACGCACGGTTCTTGAACTCAAATCACTAAAGTATAATTAACCAACTGTCGTTGCGAGAATTATCTAAGTCTAAATCCTAGGAATTCCAAATCTCTTTGCGAATCCTAAAGTCTAAACCAGCTTTTAGATTAAGTTTGATTTATTCACAAAACAAGTAAACCAAATCTCTTTGCGAATAATTATTTTGCTCAACCTAAACTCTATCAGATTACTCAATTGCACTGTTGTACCTAATTGATTAACCTAAGATCTAAGTTCCATGTGATCAATCTAGAATTAGCTTTGAGAACAACCTATGGTGAAGAACTAATTCAGATTATAATCCCTAAACAACTAATCAACCAAGCATTCAAAGAAATCCCTTATGAGAACCCTAAACCTAAAAGGAGATCTACTCAGACATGGAGATTGAAACAATAAACATGACTGAATAAATCCTTGAATAAATAATAAAGAAGAAAGTAAAACAAAGGGTTCGAAATCTTCTCTCGGACGAACAGAGTTTCAGACTTGTCTCCCTCAAAAGCTCTCTCACAAAACCAAAGTAGAATAAAGCGTTTATGAAGCGTAATGGCCAAAGTGGCTGAAAAACCTAATAAATAACCTAAAACACGTTTTGGGGCTTCTTGTAAATAATAAAGTCTTCTGGGCAATTTGCAGTTTCTCAAATCTTCAGAAAAGTCGCGATCCTTCTATTTCTTCGACGGGTATCGATCGATACTCATGCATCAAATCGGTGTCTCAGCTACAGGATCTCTGCTTGGCTCCAAAAAGCTCCAAAATGCTTTAATATCTCCAATAATGTTCCAAACGTACCTAAACCCTAAAAAGACTCTAAAAGACTCCAAAATACTGGAAAGACTTTATAAAAATGACTTATATCATGGCCTAAAACGGGTAAAAACCATGATATATCAACTCTCCCAGACTTAACCTTTGCTTCCCCTCAAGCAAAACATAAACCTAAATCAGAGAAAGATGTTTGAAAACACAAAGACTCACCTGTTCTTGAAACATTGTATTTACCCTTTTCCTTAGTGCTCCACATATCACGTAACCAGTTCCAAATCTAACCACTATGTACTTCTCCGTAGACATTCACAGCTCCCCAGAGTACACACATTATTTCACAGCATCATTCAAATAAAGCCCTCATCGCCAGTTTCATCGCTGTAACCAATGCCAAGAACCTTCTATATTCTTTCCCGTACAGTATCATGACAAAAGAACCACCCAATTCTTACACTTTTGGTATTGTTTCCTCTCCCCCAGACTTATTTCTCATCATGATTTCTCGCATATACTTATTTAAAGTAACGCGAGTATTGATGGTGTTTGCCACCGAATCCCCGGTTCTTCCCTCAAAAGTAATCAAAGGTGTAGGCGAATAATGATATCACATGAAATTTTCCTAACCTCGCTTCCACCTTTGTGTGATCATTCATTCTGAAGTAGAATAATGGGATCGCTGGAAATTTTCCTAACCCTCTACTCAGAAGAAAATCATTTCATCTTTTAATGCATCTTATTTATTAACTTGTAACAGGGGAGAGAAATACCATCACTTTAAACACATGGGTTCCTTTGTCATATATGAATGAGGAATCAAGCTCTATGGGCATCAATCACATCGATGAAGTGCAAAAATTTGGCTCAGGCTTCAATGGTCTCTGCTGGAAACATGGGTGTCTTCTAGTTAACTGGTCAGCCTTTGGATTTTTCATTAGTCCGATTCAGAACTGATTCTGTAACAATAGTCACTTAGAAGTAAGGTCAAAACAAAATATTCAAGAAAAAGATCATCATCTCTAACAGGTTTTGACTCAATAAAATGATTTTTTGACTCAAAAATGACTGACTCTAAGAAAAACAAAAAATAATGTCAGCAACTACCTCCCCCAGACTTGAACAACACTGTCCCCAGTTTTATCTAGCCGAAGGTTGGTAAAAGAAATCAAGAGAACTGAGTGGAATTGTGAAGAAAAAGAAGTTACCGATCTGGGACAGGTGCATCGGCTGACACACAGCCTGGTATCAATCGATACCAGGCGTAAGTCGATACAGTGAACTCTTCTCAACGACAAGTGGCAAAATATTGCTCTCAATTTTTGACAAATGATCCGAAAGTGGTATGGTCAGCACTGTTAGATTACTCAAACACAGGTTAAAAGCAACAAGATATCATAATGCATAATCCAACAAAGTTCAAAATCAAAACAAGCTGACAAAACGGACTCAAAAATTCAAAAGAAAATAAAAAGAAAAGAAAAGTGAACCAGATAGATGAGAGGACTAATCCTCATCAGAATCATCGTGTCCAGCGGTGTGAGACGGTTCGGCAGCAGATGGTGAATGTTGCGAGACGGGACCATGCAACTGCATCGAGAAATGGCACTCCAAATGGTCTGCAGGCTCGCGACGACGTACTGCTGAAACGGATCCATCTCCATCGCAGGTGGTGGAGGAAGAACAAGTGTAGGAGCTGGTGTGCGTGCATGTCGCGAGCGTCGTGGTCGACCTCCAGCAAGGTCAGGTACTGGCTCATCCTCAGCAGCAGGAGGTGCTCTAGTACACGGTCCACGACGTCTAGTAATAGGCGCAACTATCAACAGATCCTCAGTAGGCTCAAAACGCAGCAGCTGTGGGGTGTAACCAATGTCTGTCAGCCCTTTGTTGGGGAGTTGAACCAGAAAATATCCATCTGCGGTAGAGAAGTACCAACGTCGCTGAGGCTTCAACCACCTCAGGTTCTGCAAATGCTGCTCATCCATGAGAGCGCATGTAGTGGAGATCGAGCGGATCGCAGTACTGATCCCAAAGTGCTAGAAGATAGGGGTGAAAAGACTCCCAACAGATTCGGTCTTCCCAGCTGTACACCTCGTACTCTTGCCTAGAAAAGGCTTGGTCTTCAAGGAGACCAAGTGATGTGCAAAGACAGCCCCTAGGTTGACCTCTGTAAGCTCAGGCCACTCGTAATCCTTGCCTGGAATAATGTCCCTAACAGCCATGGCAAGCACTAGAAGCTCATACACTCTCATCTTGTTCGGCTACATCTTGCATAGAAATTGTTGCTCAGAATCCTAACTAAGCAACGCAGGACTAGGTGGCGCACATCCATCTGAGTGGATGTCCAAGAGTGATAAGCACCAGTCCCAAAGTGCTCTTAGAAAGTCTGCACGTCAGGGTGTGAAACAGGAAGAGCAACTATCCGAAAGGCTCTCTGAAAACAATAGATTTCACAAAGATCAGGGAGTGGCAACATGTACCTCACTCTGCGGATCATGAAGGTCAAGGTACCCTCCTACGCGTCCCTGAGAACCTCTTCCCTGTAGCAGACGCGAATTGTCACCATGAACTGACGAACCAAGTCTGGGAATACGTCGTACTGTCGTGTGGCAAAGGTGCCCAGACCAATTCTCCCAAGCAAACACTGGAGCTCACCATCTAGACCAGAACGACGCATCGTGACTCCATCAACAAATCGAGTGGGTTGCACATCAATGCCTAGCCACCCGTTGTAGTGCAACGTATCATAATCATCCCAGTCATCAGAGATAGGCCTGTAGATGTAGGTTGTACTCTCAGCGATCTCCCTATCTGTTCCCTCCCAAACTCTCATACAAGGAATCATGGCCTTCTCGTTCCTCTTAGGCCAAGGAGCCTTCCATGTGACACTAGGAGCCACATGATCAGTAGGAGCAGCGGGTGGTGGTGGTGGAGGGATTTCGCGTAAGGAAGTATGCGGAGGCTCAATATTTTCTGACGCTCCATCAATCCTCACTCCGTAGTTGTCGTTGCCTAGGAAAACGTTCACTACACCTCTCCGGCAATGTGAACCATCCCAGATCTTGTCACGTTGACTCAAGCGGAAGTCCTTTGGGCGTGGGTCGGAGCTCGATGCATCATCAAATCGTGGTCTCTTTGATGCAGACATCTGCAAGCATAGACAAAGAAGCAACAACGCATAAGCACAAATCAACTACAACATCCAGTAACAGCAACAATTAGCATCAATCTACTCAATATGTCAGCATAACCCGCAGGGTATCGACCGATACCATCAGGGTATCAATCGATACCCTGGTGATTTCTAACCAGAATCTCCAAATTCTAAAACTTCCAAAATTCCAACAAACTAGCACAAGGGGGGGGTTCAAAAATATGTTCTAATCACTTATCTAACAAGCATTGCCCAAGAAAACGAGTGAAAAGAGCCAAAAATCATGAAACCCAAACCTTGTGTTCTTTTGATTGAAAGAGATGAATTAGTGTGTCATACCTCATAGATCGGATTAAAAGATGATAGAAAGAGATAGAGCAAGAAAATCCAACAAGGTTAGGCGCCGGAATCACTCAAATCCGTGAAGAAACGAAGATTTGGTGAATTTGGAATTGGTTTTTGCTAAGTGTCGATCGATGGAGACTGCGGAGAAGAGAAAAAAAAACAAAGGGTTTTAAAAGAAAACTTACCTGCGCGTGGGGTATCGATCGATACCCAGGTGGTATCGATCGATACGAAGGCGATTTGGCGATGGAAGTTCTGTTTCTCCTCGTCGAACCTGATTCACTAAAGACACAAGACACAAAAACGAAAAATAAAAAGAAAAAGACTTATATATATACTCACCAGTGGGTTGCCTCCCACCAAGCGCTCGTTTAACGTCATTAGTGATATACTCATATATTGCATGTTTTAGCATGCATTTCATTTAGAGTTTTGTGTAATTCGCATGCATATCATGGTTTTGTCTTGCTTTTTTTGTCTTGTTTAGAGAATAGGATGTTTGCATTAGGTCTTAGAATGTCTTGCATGTTATGCAGTATAATCTAGGTACTTTGGAGCGGTTCTGAAATGTTCGGGAAGTCCCGAGGCTCAAGCACAATCGGCTACGGATTCGGAGAAGGACTTAGCACGGAACCGGAGTATCTTCGGAAGCCCGACCTACCAAGATCAGTAAGGTCCATTTCAGGGGGTCCAGAAACAGGAATCCTAAACGCCCGATCTCAACCTACCAGAAGGAGGGAGGTCCAAGTCATAAATCATTCCCCGGGAAATCCTACCTACCAAAAGCTCTTTCTCCATAATCAAAAGTTCTTTCTCCATAAGATCCGTCCTTCTCAAAACTAGCATTTGGGGGTGAAACCACCTCCATTGTTGCACAACTACCCACACGCTCAACTCTTGGAGCTTCAACCTCATCATCCTTGCGAACCATCACCTCTTTAGCATCGACCTTGGAACCGTAGAGAAGGTTGGAGATCTCATCAATTGACTTTTCATGCTCATCAATTGTCATCAATACCACGGCTTGTTCCTCAACCTTCTCCTTGCTAGCTGATACAAGATATTTTGGTATCTCTAGAGTCAATTCTATAAATGAAATTGTAGCATAAGAGGTTATCGAACCTTATCAGAATTTATCCTAATCACTAAGAATGCAAGGTTCATAAGTAAGTTAAGCTAAACAAGGTAGTTTATGATTAAGTATCCAAATTCAAACAAACAAAAGCAATACTAAACGAGTTGTAATTCAAATAACAAAGGCGGAACTAGAGATGAGGTTATTGATATAAGGTGATCCAAGTGGAATTAGTGGTGTTCATTTACTCAAAGAAGCTACTTCCTAGGTAATAGATCTCTAATCTTGATTAGTTCTCTTTCAAGCAACTAATCACTATGTTAATTATTAAATCCATTAGCAAATCATCATTTGTGGATTAACAACTAGCAAGCATTAAGAATCATAACAAAATCAACCAAAAGTATGCCCTAAACAACTAATGTCTTAGGTTAGGAACATAAATCTCTTGTCTAGTTCATCAAGGCATTTCATCAAACACTTGGTGTTCATGAAATGCCCTATGATCTAGATCCACTCTTTCAAGCTGAATCTAGCCTTAGGGGCACTAGACAAGAAGGAATAAAAGACTATATAACCCTAAACACCACCAATCAAACATTAGACCACCCTAATCTACCATATCTCAAGATCCTAAGGACTACTCACTAATCATCATGAGTTCAACAAATCCAAGAAAAGAAGAGTTAAAGCTCATTATCAAGATGATTGGATGATTAGAAAGTAGAAGATAGATGGATTCAATCAAGAAAACAATACTCAAATTGCATTAAACAAAAAGATCAATCTCTTACAAATCACTCTTAGAGAGGGTTTTTGCTTAACAAAAGACTTGGCCCATCAAAATTAGGTTTTTGGGCATAAATAGTGAATAGTGACGAACCGGGTCGACCCGGGACAAACCGGGTACCGACCCGGTTTAAATGGATAAAGAGTTCTGATTTGGCCAATACCGAGGTCACTGCTCGGTGCAACACCTCGGTATTGAGCCTGGGTTTGTGCACCGACGAGGAGCACCGAGCAGTGGGGTTGGTATTGAGGTGTATTGCTTGATTATCTTCAATGGATACCGAGGTCACTCCTCGGTACCGTTGCTTGGTATTAAGGGATTTTTCCCCCGGGTTTCTTCCTTTGACAGCACCGATCAGTTGCACCGAGCAGTGACGTCGGTACAATCCCCTGAAGCTTCAATACCGACGTCACTCCTCGGTGTTGCACGTCGGTATTGGGGCTGTTTTCCTCCGTCTGGCTATACCGATCAGTTGCACCGAGCAGTGACCTCGGTGCAACCCTTCTGCCTTCGATACCGAGCTGTGGTACCGACCAGTGACGTCGGTACGGTTTCCGTCTCCTCTCCTCGGGTCTCGAATCTCCTCTTTAGCACATGAAATACGAACCAAAACATGCAAGGACTCTCTAGGACTAAATGTGGACACATTAGACTCCTAAAATGACTAAAATGCTAAAGAGATATCATGAACTACATTTAAATGACTCGAAACCTAAATGGAACGGATGCTAGAATGATGCAAAATATGATGATATCAATTCCCCCAAACTTACTTATTTGCTTGTCCTCAAGCAAAATCATCACTAAAAGAGTTCAAGTCCAAGTGCAAACGGTAAAGTATGATCAAACATATATACTCAGAAGGGGCTAGCCATGTCCATCCTTACATGAACCAAGCTCAAATCTCAACCTACACAAGCTTTCAAATCATCCAATCCTTTAACATTCATTAGACTTTTTCTAAGTGAATCATGCTTATGAAAGGCAAGTGAATGCATTTGGCTAGGGTTAAGGTTTCGAGATAAAGGTGCTCTCGATACAAGTGACAGTTTCCGAGCAAGGGGTTCTCTCAAAAGGAATCAACTAATGCAAAATGCTAAGAGTAAAGCCCAATAGATGCATACAAGGTTGACTTCCATCTACCCAAATGTCCCATATCGAACTTGACCACTAACCTCTAAACCCCAATGACGATCCTTCCTAAGTTACCCTTTTTGCAAGGCATTTTGCCTTCACTACTCATATCTTTTCACCTTCCTTCTCCACTTAAACACTTAGGGGATTTCCTTCTTCACGAAATGGGTTGGCTTTCAACATTTTTCTTTACTTAGCTCTTCTTTACTTTCTCTAGTCCCTCTTATTTCTTTTCTTTGCCTTAGCCTTTTTGGCTTTCCTTCTTTCTTTTGAAGACTAGAGACTATTTTCACTTAGAGCCTTTTCCCATAAACGATTATTCCTAACCATTTCAAGCTTTTTGCTTATCCCTTATTCTTCTTCATCCCTTTTTCTCATTCCCGCAATCTCTTTTCTTTCCCTTGTCCCAAGTTCCCAATCTATCTAGCCTTATCCTATGTCTAGCTCATTGATGCCGAGCTAGTTCTACATGGAAGTTTTTCCTTGTCGTTCTAAACTCAACACATTTTGCCTAGTTGATTCGAAAAAGGCCTCACAACCACTCACAAGTAGCATTTGGCTTGAAAAGAGGTTGGGTTAAAGGAGTGGTTAACCGTTCCAATGATGAGAATCGGCTATTCGGGCTAACAAGAGAGTGGCAAAGCGGGTAAGATAGCCCAAATATGTATGTGGTAACCATGCATTCACTATGCAATGCACAAACATGATAATTACAATGTCGAATTATGGTTATCACTTAAGTAGGAATGGACTCAAATCAACTTGCTTTGGCTAAGACCTAAGTAATGAGACATGAAATCCAAACATGGTTCGACCTTAATTTCGCACACGAGATCTAGAGCATAGGACTTAAACTCTTAAAGCAATACTTCACAAGGAGGAATCATTCTAGCTCCTAATGCACATGCAATGTATTATCTACGTGCTATGCATTCTAGACTCAATCCTACATGAAGTGCAAATGCATCCTAAATGGCTTCTTTTTGTCTTTTCATTTTCAAAATTTTTCAAATTTGTTTGGTTTTTCTATGCCTTAGATGTATGCATGAGACTCAAGATGAAAATATAAAATAAGACAAAGAAAATGTTATTAGATACCGGTCCCTCCCCCAAACTTAAATCACACCGTCTCGGTGTGAAATAAGCCTAAGGAAAGGACCAAAAACAAGAGATAACTATACAATGCAAGACTTAAAAGAAAGATATATACAAGGTTTTGGATTCGTACCTAGAAGCTTGGAGACCGGGATGTAGACCCCATTGAGTAAGATGGATTACTTGAGACTGGAGACGGGGACCGCATCGCTCTCTTCTTTGTTGCCTTTTCCGGTCGGGCCGTGGGACGGCTATGGCATATTGCCAACGCCCAATCATCTCCTCGATGCGCGAGGTTAGTGTCCATGACGACGTCTCCTCCTTCACCGGCCCTTGATGAACTCGCTCCACAACCTCCGTCCTTGAGCTCATTGATGGTTCGACACATGGCTTTCACCGTCTTCTTCAAAGATTTGATCGTTTTCACCATCTTCTTCATGTTTTTGTTTTGCAACTTGCACATGCGTTGGAGGAGAAGGTTTTGGTGGTGAGCGTGTCTTGTGGCCGCATTAGTGATAGCCCCATCATAAGGGTCAAAGTTGTAGCGCTCACTACCGTACACGGTCTCGGGTGACGAATCATGTGGCACTTCCTCGTCGAGATCAATAGACTCCTCGGTAGTGGTTCTCCGTTGTGCTCTCTTGTGGAATGCTTGCATAGGCGGGTCGACGGTGGAGTTGTAGAAGTACGCGTGGGGAGGAATGAACATGACGTTCCTCGGGTCATGGAAGTTGGTAAGCGCGGGATTAGGCAAAGGGATTTGTGCCACGGATGTCTCGGTGAGTTGGAGGTTGTAAGCTATCTTGCCTTCGATGTATCCCTTGAAGAACTTAATCTTTGAAAGGTAGGCCATATCCAAAGATATCCAATCATATTGGCCAAGTGCAACCTTTATTCCCTTTGCCATGAGAATAGGCGTTATCATCCAACCGAGGCAAATCGCGGCCTTCTTTGACTTTGTCTTCCAAGCCCAATCCCGGTAAGCGAACAAGTGCCTCACCAAGAGTGTTGCGAGACAAGGAAGTCTCTCGGGTCCCTCGAATGCCTTACCGTTTGCGAAAACGGGTAGGATAGGCTTTAGACCAAGCCCCAACAACTCCATCTCCTCCGTAGTAACCGTGTCAATCTCTACCTTGTGGTAGAAATTATGGACCAACGCCTTGTGTGCGTACCGGAGTGCCAGGTGCCGTATGCTCGCACTCTTAGAGTTACCGTCTCTAAACTCTCCGCTTGCAATTGTTGCCCAAAGATTTCGGAGCTCGAGTCTCGGATAGTCAAAGTATTGCCCGCCGTATGTGCCTTCTTCTCTAAACCCGAATATTTCACAAAGCTCGTGGAAAGTGACGGTGTAGGTGGTGCCCATGAGCCCGAACTTTAGAATTCCAAGCCCAGAATTTGCATCTTCCGTTTCGTAGAACTTGGCTCGAAGGGTGGCTAGGAACTTGTCGGTGAGTGCCTTTAAGGCTTCATGCTTCATGCTCATAAACTTCCTTAGCCCCATATTCTGAAAGAGAGCCCACACTTCGTCACTTATTTCCATCTTATCCATTGTCTCCGCATCGACAAATTTGCCTTGATCGAACTTCATTTGGCTAAATTTGTCGAAGTAATCTTGCTCGCTTGGCTTTGTCCGTTGCGGCACGGGGATTTCTCCACTTGAGCTCTCACTCTCGTCCTCTTCTTCCACTCTCTTGCCCTCTCCCTTTGCCATTTGCTTGGCTTTAGAAACCGTAGCCGCGGTCTTAGCTTTGCCTTGGCACTAGCTTTTGCAATCCCTTTTCCTTTTTCCGCTACCGTAGCTTGGGCAATTCCTTTCCCTTTCCCAACTGTTGAAACCTTGGTCCGTGCCCATGTCGATGGAGCGCCCTTGTCCGACATTGTACCTACAAATATGCTTGACACAATTCATGAGCATAGGTACAATTTCTTATCAACAAGGGGTCACCAAAAGATGATCTAAGAGCAATGAACGAATGTCACAATTCGCATCTAACAAGCAAATTATCCCAATTCACAATCCCTAATTCTCAAAATCCCAATTTTTCAAAATCCCTAAACATCAATAATTTGCACATGAATCATCAAGCTTAATCATAGATAAACCATCCCCAAGGTATTTGCACAAGTGAAAGGCAATATCAAACCATATTCAAGCAATGTTTCTTCAAGAATAAAACCATGGTTTTCAAAAGACAAATTGAATAATACCTTGGAGAATTTGGATTAGATGCTTGAAATGATTATAAATCCAAAAAGAGCAATGTAAATCGAGATTATGGGGCTTTAAATCACCAAATTTGGTTGAGAAAAGAGGGAGATTGGGAAATTGTTTCTCTTGAAATCGCGAAAGTGATGAACAAAAATTGGGTTTGGTCGCGTGGAAGAGGAAGAAGAAGGGGACTTACCTGGGTCGGGTCGGATCTTACCTGGGTCGGGTCCAAAAATTTTGTAAAAAAAATGGTCAATACCGAGGTCACTCCTCGGTACCACTGCTCGGTATTGACTGATTTTTACACAATTTTCGGCGAACACCGAGGTCACTCCTCGGTACCACTACTCGGTATTGTCACACCGAGGTCACTCCTCTGTACCACACGTCGGTGTTAGGGAGGTTTTCCTTCTGTTTCCATACCGAGCTGTGGTACCGACCTGTGACGTCGGTATTGGTCCCTCGGTTGACATGCCTATCCCGAGGTCACTTCTCGGTACCACTTATCGGTATTGTCATACTGAGGTCACTCCTCGGTACCACACGTCAGTGTTAAGGAGGTTTTCCTCCTGTTTCCATACCGAGCTGTGGTACCGACCTGTGACATCGGTATTGCTCTTGGCAAGTCCATACCGAGGTCACTCCTCGGTGTCACTCCTCGGTATTCACCTTTTTGCCTTGGAACCCCTATGCACACTTAACAAAAGCATCAAAAAGATCTAGCAAAGATAGAAAAAGAGATAAACAAAAAGAAAATATGTACAATGATAAGCTTGAGGTGTCTCCCAATAGCACTTTGTTTAACGTCACTAAGTTCGACGTTTGTTACCGTTCTCAAGCTAGAGAGACATCATCGAGGGGGATCGATCCTCCCTTCTCGATGATTTGATTTTCCCGGTAGAGTTTGAGCCTTTGGCCGTTTGTAATGAAATCTTGGCCCTCCTTGTTAACAAGCACCACGTCTCCATACGGCCTTACTTCTTTAACCTCAAACGGACCCGACCACCTTGACTTTAGTTTCTCGGAAAAGAGCTTCAACCGGGAATTGAATACCAACACTAGGTCCCCAACCTTAAAGTCCTTGTGCATAATCCTCTTGTCGTGGAAAGCTTTGGTCCTCTCCTTGAAGATTCTCGAGCTCTCATAGGCTTCGAGCCTAGTCTCCTCTAACTCTTGAAGATGAATCAACCGCCTCTCTTGTGCGGTCTTGATTTCGAAGTTAAGTAGTTTCACCGCCCATAGGGCCTTGTATTCCAATTCAACCGGTAGATGGCATGACTTCCCATAAAGCAAGTTGAATGGTGTAGTCCCTATAGGTGTTTTAAAGGCGGTCCGGTATGCCCATAAAGCATCATCTAACTTGTTGGCCCAATCCTTCCTTGAACCCCCAACCGTCTTCTCAAGTATGGCTTTGAATTGCCGGTTGGACACTTCTACTTGGCCACTCGTTTGAGGATGATAAGGTGTTGCTACCTTATGCTTCACACCATGCTTCTTTAGTAAGCATTCAAACACCTTGTTGATGAAATGACTACCTCCATCACTAATGACCACTCTTGGAACTTCGAACATTGGGAAGATTACGGACTTGAACAGTTTTAGAACGACCTTGGCATCGTTGGTCGGGCTTGCAATGGCTTCCACCCATTTGGAGACGTAATCAACCGCCACCAATATGTATTGGTTACCATATGATGACGGGAAAGATCCCATGAAATCGATCCCCCACATGTCGAACATCTTCACCACAAGGATTGGGTTTTGGGGCATCTCATCTCTCCTCCCAATGTTCACTTTCTTTTGGCATGCATAACATGTGGAGACAAAGATGTGTGCATCCTTGAATAACGAAGACCACCAAAAACCGGATTGTAAGACCCTTGTAGCGGTTTTGTAGGATGCGTGATGCCCGCCATAGCTTGACCCGTGACAATGGAGTAGGATCCCTTGGACTTCTTCTTCCGCTACGCACTTTCTATACAACCCATCCGAGCATAACTTGTACAAGTAGGGCTCATCCCAATAGTATCTAGTAACGTCGTGGAAGAACTTCATCTTCTTATACCCATCCAAAGGCGGTTCCTTCCCGCACACTAAGTAGTTCACTAGATCCGCAAACCATGGTAGCTTCTCATCTTGTAACCCATTAGCACTCTCTAGTCCTTGCACGGCTTCAACCCCTTTCTTGAAAACTCCAACCACCATGAGACTCTCCTCAGGGAGCTTATCATCAATCAGGACAAGGTCTTCAATACTCATTCTAGACAAATGATCTGCGACTCCATTCTCTATCCCTTTCTTGTCAACTATCTCCAAGTCAAACTCTTGTAGAAGAAAGATCCAATGGAGTAGCCTAGGCTTGGTGTCTTTCTTGGCATGAATGTATCTCAAAGCCGCGTGATCGGTGTAGACAATCACTCTTGATCCCACAACATAAGACCTAAACTTCTCCATTAAAAAGACTACGGCTAGCTACTCTTTCTCCGTTGTGGCATATCGGGTTTGAGTGTCATCTAAGGTCCTACTTGCATAGTAAATGACATTGGTCTTCTTGTCCTTCCTTTGACCCAAGACCGCTCCAACCGCGTAGTCACTGGCATCACATATGATCTCGGAAGGGAGATCCCAATCCGGAGCTTGGACAATGGGAACACTAACCAACGCCTTCTTGATCTCTAGGAACGCTATCATACATTCCTCATCAAACACAAACTCCACCTCCTTGCAAAGTAGCCTTGTAAGAGGCCTCGTGATCCTTGAAAAGTCTTTGATGAATCTTCGGTAGAACCCCGCATGACCCAAGAAAGACTGGATGTCATTGACCGACTTAGGCGGCTCCAAACCAACCATAACCTCGATCTTGGCCTTGTCTACTTCAATCCCCTTCTCGGAGATCTTATGCACAAGCACAATTCCTTCTCGCACCATGAAGTGGCATTTCTCCCAGTTAAGCACCAAGTTTGTTTCTTCGCACCGTTGCAAGAACCTGCAAAGGTTGGACAAACAAACACAAAAAGAAGATCCATACACGGAGAAGTCGTCCATGAAGACTTCTACCATGTTTTCAAGAAGGTCAGAGAAAATTGACATCATGCAACGTTGGAATGTTGCGGGAGCATTGCACAACCCAAACGGCATCTTTCGATATGCGAAGGTGCCATAAGGGCACGTGAAGGTTGTTTTTTCTTGGTCATTCGGGTGTATGGGTATTTGAAAGAAACCCGAATAACCATCTAAAAAGCAATAGAAAGGGTGAATAGCTAGGCGTTCGAGCATTTGATCTATAAATGGCAATGGAAAATGATCTTTACGAGTGGATGAATTCAATTTCCTATAGTCAATGCACATTCTATGCCCGGTTATCGTCCTAGTAGGTATCATTTCATCCTTTTCATTTTTAACAACCGTTATCCCCCCCCCCCCTTTCTTAGGCACACAATGAACCGGTGAGACCCAAGTACTATCCGATATTGGGTAGATAATGCCCGCGTCTAAGAGTTTAAGAATCTCTCTCTTTACAACATATTTCAAATTAGGGTTCAACCTTCTTTGATGTTCAATAGAGGTCCTTGATTCATCCTCTAAATGGATTCTATGTGTGCACAGACTAGGGGAAATACCCTTGATATCATCCAAAGAATAGCCAATTGCTCTCCTATATTTCCTAAGTTCTACGAGAAGGGAGGATAGTTCATTCTCATCTAGACTCTCATTCACAATAACCGGGTAAGACTCGTTGGGACCTAAGAACGCATACCTTAGTCCCGCGGGAAGTTGCTTTAGGTCCACCTTTGGGGCTTTGAGCTCGCTCCAATCGTCCTCCTCAAAAATAGACTTACCCTTGCTAGTTTCTTCAATGGCTAGAACAAACTCCTCTTGGACCGTGCCAACCCTTGAACCATCTTGAACCTCGGCACTACGAACATCCAACTTAACAAACGGCGTATCTTTGTCGACCGGCTTGTGCAAGTCCATGAGTAGCTCATAACCTTGACTATCTTTACTCAATTACCCATGATCGCCATGCTCCTTGGTTAAAACCACTTCCAACCCATCTTCTACTCGCATTTCCTCAAGTAACTCGTCGGCTAGCTCATCCATGGTCTCTATGTAGAAGCATTGGCCATCTATAGTGGGCTTCTTCATCACTTTGTTGATATCAAACTCAAGGACTTCTCCTTTACCCTAATGGAGATCTATCTTGCCATTCCTCACATCAATTATCGCTCCCGCGGTTGCTAGGAATGGTCTACCAAAGATAAGAGGGTCTTTTGGTTCTTCATCCATTTCAAGTACCACAAAGTCCGTGGGGACAATGAAATCCTTCACCACAATAGGAAGATCCTCAAGCAACCCAATAGGAACCCTCACGCTCCTATCCGCCAATATTAGGGAGATATTGCATGACTTGTAGCGTGTGAAGCCTAGTCTCTTGGCTACCAAAAACGGCATGAGGCTTACACTTGCTCCAAGATCACACAAACAATGGTTGAAAACTAGAGGACTAAGTACACAAGGTAGCGTGAATGATCCCGGATCTCCTAACTTCTTTGGCATCATCTTCTTTTTTATTATGGCACTACACTTGTGAGTTAAAATAACCATAGATTCCATCTCCTTAGCCCTCTCATTCACAGCATCTTTCAGAAATTTAGCATATTTAAGGACTAGTAATAAGGCATCAACCAAAGGCATTGTGAGTTCCACCTTCTCCATTTGCCTATCAAAGATGGCCTTATACTTGTCCATAAGTTGCTTCTTGAACCGCCCGGGAAAAGGTAGCTTAGGAACGTATGGCTTAGGGACAAACACATTCTTCTTCGGTTTCTCTTGAGCAACAATAACCCTAGGCTTGACCTTCTCAACTTCTTCAACCTTGTCTTGCTCTCTCACTCCCTCATCTTCAACCAATTCGTCATCTTCTTGAAGTTCCACCCCCTACTATGCTTCTCAATGTCCGCATTGAGAGGAGAAGGAACTTCTCTTGTAGGCAAGAGCGTGCCACTTCTCAAGGTTATGGCGTTGACATACTCCTTAGGATTAGCTTCAGATTTTCCCGGTAGTTGACCTTGTGGTCGTGAAGAAGAAGCAACACCTTTGTTCTCCATGTGTTTTACCTTGGAGTTCAAAGCCTCAATCTTTGTGTTGAGGTCATTGTAGGAGCAATCCACCCTCGTATTTATCTCCGCTTGTCCCTTGAGTAGTTGTTGGAACATGGAGCTCAAATCAAGCTCTTGCGGTTTAGACGTAGTTGCTTGACTTTGAGGCACAAACCCTTGTTGTTGTCCTTGAAAACCGGGTGGAGCTTTGGGTTGAAGTCCACCTTGGTTTCCTAGGAATTGGTTCCTTGGGACAAAGCCTTGGTTTTGGTTGGTATTAGAGGCTTGGCCTTGAGGTTGGAATTGCTTTTGTGGAATTCCTTGAGGTTGAGTGGGTTGCAGAGGGTAGACTTGGTCTTGTGGGTTCTCCACATTTGTGTTTCGGTAAGAGAAGTTGGGGTGGTTCCTGTAGTTTTGGTTGAACCCTTGTCTTTGATAGTTCCCTTGGTTTTGGTAGTTCCCTTGATTTTCCACGTAGTTCACTTCCTCTTGTGCGTTCATGTCCACGTTCTCCTCTTGATAATAACCTTGGTTCTCATCATAAGCATCCACAAAGTTGACCGTCTTTTGAGAAGACACTAGTAGTTTATCAATCAAATTGGCTTGCTTGTCCAACTTGTCGTTAAGAGATTTCATATCTTTGGCTCGCTTGATCTCATCGAAGTCGCTAGTAGTCCTTGTGGCACGGTCATAGTCGTCGCCATAGGTACCGTCGCTTTGGGCCAAGTTCTCGACAAGCTCCATTGCTTCCTCAACGTCTTTAGCCAAGAAGTTTCCATTAGATGCCGTGTCAAGTAGCATACGGATCTTAGGCAAAGCACCGCGGTAGAGGGTGCTTAGGAGAGAAGCGTTGCTAAAGCCGTGATGTGGGCATTGAGACGTGTAGCTTCAAAATCTCTCCCAAGCCTCGTTGAAATACTCATTGGACCGTTGTGTGAAACTTGAGATCTCGTTGCGAAGCTTGGCGGTTCTAGCCGGTGAAAAGAATTTGGCGAGAAACGCACGTTTGCAATCATCCCACGAGGTTATAGATCCTTGTGGCAAGGTCTTTTCCCATTGGTGAGCCTTGTCACCTAAAGAGAACGGGAAGAGACGAAACTTGAACCCATCTTCGGAGACCCCATTGATCTTCGTGAGACCACATAACCGGTCAAATTGGTCAATGTGATCTAAAGGGTCTTCCATGGACAAGCCGTGGAATTTGTTGGCTTGAACCATGTTGATAACCCCCGGCTTTACTTCGAAATTGTTGTTCTCTACCGGTAGAGCTTGAATGCCTTGGCGGTTTTGGTGAGCATTAGCGGCATCACCCTCTCCAACAACGTTTCTAGCTCTTGGTGGATGTGGGGGCGTGGCCTCCTTGTGCGTGGTGGTTTCCATTACCACCTTGTGCGGGGTGGTTTCCATTACCACCTTTTTGAGGATGTGGAAGGTTGTCCACATTGTCAAGAATGTCCCCAAGTGGAACATTGGCATAGTGATCCATGTCGTTCTCAACTTCTTGTTGTCTCACACGTGCTTCCCTTGTTCTAATTCCTCGGTATGATCGATGTATGTCGTCTCTTGGTCCAACTAGATTGTCGTTGCCTCGAGATCGCGTATGCATGCACCTATGGTTTAGAGAGAGCAATGGAAAGCAAACAAGATTAGTAACTTTGTAGCAAATAAAGCTTAATCTCACAAAGAGCCTAAAGCTCAATGTTAAAACAAATCCCAATATGGCAACGGCGCCAAATTGATACAAGATATTTTGGTATCTCTAGAGTCAATTCTCTAAATGCAATTGTAGCATAAGAGGTTATCGAACCTTATCGGGATTTATCCTAATCACTAAGAATGCAAGGTTCATAAGTAAGTTAAGCTAAACAAGGTAGTTTATGATTAAGTATCCAAATTCAAACAAACAAAAGCAATACTAAACGAGTTGTAATTCAAATAACAAAGGCGGAACTAGAGATGAGGTTATTGATATAAGGTGATCCAAGTGGAATTAGTGGTGTTCATTTACTCAAAGAAGCTACTTCCTAGGTAATAGATCTCTAATCTTGATTAGTTCTCTTTCAAGCAACTAATCACTATGTTAATTATTAAATCCATTAGCAAATCATCATTTGTGGATTAACAACTAGCAAGCATTAAGAATCATAACAAAATCAACCAAAGGTATGCCCTAAACAACTAATGTCTTATGTTAGGAACATAAATCTCTTGTCTAGTTCATCAAGGCATTTCATCAAACACTTGGTGTTCATGAAATGCCATATGATCTAGATCCACTCTTCCAAGCTGAATCTAGCCTTAGGGGCACTAGACAAGAATGAATAAAAGACTATCTAACCCTAAACACCACCAATCCAAAATTGGACCACCCTAATCTACCCTATCTCAAGATCCTAAGGACTACTCACTAATCATCATGAGTTCAACAAATCCAAGAAAAGAAGAGTGAAAGCTCATGATCAAGATGATTGGATGATTAGAAAGTAGAAGATAGATGGATTCAATCAAGAAAATAATACTCAAATTGCATTAAAAAAAAAGATCAATCTCTTACAAATCACTCTTAGAGAGGGTTTGTGCTTAACAAAAGACTTGGCCCATCAAAATTAAGTTTTTTGGGTATAAATAGTGAATAGTGATGAACCGGGTCGACCCGGGACAAACCGGGTACGGACCCGGTTTAAATGGATAAAGAGTTCTGATTTGGCCAATACCGTGGTCACTGCTCGGTGCAACACCTCGGTATTGAGCCTGGGTTTATGCACCGACGAGGAGCACCGAGCAGTGGGGTTGGTATTGAGGTGTATTGCTTGATTATCTTCAATGGATACCGAGGTCACTCCTCGGTACCGTTGCTCGGTATTAAGGGATTTTTCCCCCGGGTTTCTTCCTTTGACAGCACCGATCAGTTGCACCGAGCAGTGACGTCGGTACAATCCCCTGAAGCTTCGATACCGACGTCACTCCTCGGTGTTGCACGTCGGTATTGGGGCTGTTTTCCTCCGTCTTGCTATACCGATCAGTTGCACCGAGCAGTGACCTCGGTGCAACCCTTATGCCTTCGATACCGAGCTGTGGTACCGACCAGTGACGTCGGTACGGTTTCCGTCTCCTCTCCTCGGGTCTCGAATCTCCTCTTTAGCACATGAAATACGAACCAAAACATGCAAGGACTCTCTATGACTAAATGTGGACACATTAGACTCCTAAAATGACTAAAATGCTAAAGAGATATCATGAACTACATGTAAATGACTCGAAACCTAAATGGAACGGATGCTAGAATGATGCAAAATATGATGATATCACTAGCAACCATCGATTCTTTATATTTAGAGCCGTGGAGGACTTCCTCATTCTCTATTAGAAACTCTTCATTCTCATCAATCAAATGCTCCTCCACTTGGCTCCCATTACTTATTCCTTCGAGGTTGTCCATGTGTTTACTAGAAAGGGAACGTCCTTGAGCATTTTGATGATCTAGATGCATGATCCTAGAAGATAGGGCTCCAATCTTTTGGTGTAGATCATCATAAGAGCAATCAACCTTGTCATGAATCTTGGCCACCATCTTATTCAACTCATTTGATCTATTAGCTTGCCCGGTTAGGAGTTGTTGAAGCATGCCTTTCATTTCAAGGTCTTGTTTTATACCCAAATCCACATTATCCTCCTCAAACCGTGTAGTGGCACCAAAATCTCCATCAAAGTGAGCGGATTTTAGAGAGGCATTGACGAGCTTGTCTATCAATGTGGATTGCTTGTCCACTCTTTCGTTTAGAGCCTCCATTTTCTTAGTTCTCCTTTGCTCCTCATTATCACTCTTGGTCCTTTTAGCCCGAGCATACTCATCACCATAGTTCTCTTCACTTTGGGCAAATTTTTCCACTAGTAGCTCTCCTTGCTCCACGGTGACGTTTGCAAAACGCCATTTGCTAGCGGCATCTAACGTCCATTTGTGCTCTTGGTGAACTCCCCAATAGAAGACACTAAGAATGGCTCCTTTCTTGAACCCATGATGGGGACAATCTCGAGTGTATCCCTTGAATCTTTCCCACGCCTCATGAAAGGTTTCATGCACGCCTTGCTTGAAACTCAAGATGTCCTTCCTAGTTTCGACCGTTCTTTGTGTAGGGTAAGACTTATTAAGGAAGATCTCTTTGCAATCATCCCAAGACTTCACCAAGTGAGAAGGTAATGCTCTCTCCCATTGGCTTGCTTTTTCTCCAATAGAAAACGGAAACAAGATGAGCTTGATGCTATCATGGGGCACTCCTCTGGTTCTAAACGTGTCACACAACCTCTCAAAGGAATCCAAGTGATCATAAGGGTTTTCCACCTTTGTCCCCAAGAATCTAGACTCTTGAATCAACCTAACAAAGCTTGTCTTGATCTCATATGCCTCGGCTTCGATTGGTGGTGGGTGGATTCCATATCTTGATCCATGACAACATGGAGTGTCAAAACACCCAACCGTTGGTTTCTCCTTTGGAACTTGGATCGGATTTGATGCCAACTCTTGAGGTTGTGGCATTTTTTGAGGTTGTGGGGCTTGAAGAATGTTCCTTTGGTAGTACATCTCCAACACCTCAAGTGACCTTGTCTCTCCATCACTTTTCCTTTGGACTTGGTACCCTCTTTGATCGTCCGTATCCAATACTTCAAGTGATCTTGTCTTTTCATTGCTCCTTTTTTTTATTTGGTACCTTTGAAAGCACAAGACAACTAAGGAAGACAAGTTAGTGACAATGTACAAGAGAAAATTCATCATCTCGATGAGATGCATGCTCTTAGTGATGTGCATTAACATAATGTAAATAAAAGCTTGATCTCAAAAAGAATCTAAATCCTATTGACTAAACTAGAACCCCAAATTGGCAACGGCGCCAATTGATAAATAGAATTTTATCCTACTTAAGAATCAATCCTAAATACACATGTCATTGTAGTGTTTTAGGTGTCAATCCAATCTAGGGTCTACTTCAATGCAACAAGAATACAAGACACTCTTTAATTCAAGCAAACAAAGTGGTTTTGGTGATTAAGCTAGTGAACTATCAATTAAAAGACAAGTGACAAGAGTTTAAGATGATAAACGGTAAATAAAACAATGACAAAAGGCGAATTCAAGGATAAGGTAATTGAGATAAGGCAATCCAATGGCTAATTAATGATGTCCAATGCTTAATGAAGACTAATCCCTAGGCAAAGATCACTAATCTTAACTAATCCTCTCTCAAGTTTGATAGTGTCGACTGACACCACCCAGTGTCGGTCGATACCCATCGATTTTTGTTACTTACGTGCCTTGTCTTTTGTGTTTAAGGTATATGCCTACTCGCGAAACCCGGAGGAACAAGAGCACTCAGCTAGTTAATCTTTCCAACAAGGAGCTAGCAAATTTGGAACGTGCAAACAGGAAAACAAAGAAGCCAGGAGAGATGAATAATCCAGTGGTATTGACTCGTGATGATGTTGGAGCTTTGAGAGACCAAAAGGGTCAATTGTGCAATGAGAGAGGGCAACGACTTGGATGAGATGTAAGCGTCATTGTCCCTCCAGTTGTTGTTGGTGAGATTGCCGCGCCAGCCGCGCATGACAACGAGGGGAATGTTGTGGTTAATCGTGGTAGGAAAATTGGTGAGTACAACAGGCCTGATCAGTTCTATGCCAATCGATCAGCGATTCGCCCTCCTGCTTTTTAGAGAAATGACTTTGAGCTGAAACCTGCATACTACACTCTTGTGGGTCAGCATCCTTTTCATGGTCTTTCTCATGAACACCCCATGGATCACATTGAGAGGTTTGAGGACTTGGTTACTAGCATCAAATACAATGGATTGTCCAATGATTTCCTCTTCTGCAAGCTTTTCACATACTCTCTTGGTGGGGATGCAGCTTATTGGCTTAAGCAGTTGTCGCCTGGATCACTGACTACCTGGGAGGAGGCTAAGAATGCCTTCTTGAACAATTTCTATGATGATGCAAGATCTGAGGAGCTTAGGGATAAGATCTCCCAATTTTCTCAGGGAGCGACTGAGGCATTCAAAGCTGATTGGATTAGATTCAGATCATATCAGAGGGATTGTCCACATCACGGGTTCACTAAGGTTCAGTTGCTGGGTATCTTCTTCAGAGGGATTGATTGGAGGTATCAAATGGCCTTAGATGCTGCGAGTAATGGGAACTTCAGCACCAGATATACTGACGACGCTTATGTGCTTATTGAGAACTTGGCTTCTAGCAATAGTACCAAGAATTCAGATTTTGAGCGAATGAAGCAGACTGTGAGCATGGATGGATCGCAGATTGCTGAGGTTCAAGCTAAGTTGGATTCAGTGCACAATCTTCCAATGGGAAAGACGATGAAGGCTTTTCATTTTGCTGATGAGGTTGAGAACTTCAATGAGGATGAAGTGGAAGATGTTAACTACATTGGTGGTGCTGATTTTCAAGGTCAGAGAAATCAATACCACCAGAACAACAACTGAAACTTCACCAACAATGTTCAGCAAGGAGGGTACAAGTCTGAAGGCAATCCAACTGGTTTTGGAACTAAACAATTTGTCCATAAACCATTCCAGAGCAGTGGCTACACCCGCACCTATGGGAATTCTTCTTACCAACCTCTACCTGCTAAAACCCCATAGAGAAAGGTTGAGTCTATGCTTGAACAGCTTCTTCAGGGACAGCAGAAGATGACAGTGGATTTCAATGGGAATATGAATGCTAAGTACACAGACCTGAATGGAAAAATCGAGGCTCTCAGTATTCATCAGAAGAAGCTGGAAACTCATGTTGCCCAAACTACAGGTGCTGTGAAGAGGCAAGATTGTTTTCTTCCAGGGAAAACAGAAGATCCAAGGGCACACATTAATGCAATCACCTTGAGGAATGGAAAAGAGGTCAATCCAGGAGTAAAAAAGAGCCTAACTGCAGGAAAATTCGTTGATCTTATGGGAGATGACGATGAGGATTAAGAAAATCTCAGGGTATTGAACGACACCACCGCGTGTCGATCGATACCAGTCCAAATACTTTCTTGAGACGTGTCAAAGCCCCGAGTGTCGACCGATACCAATCCTGTGTCGATCGACACCCACCCTGAGGTCGAAAAGACACCTGAGTTGATTGAAGAAAGGGTTTACAAGCCTAAGATACCTTACACTAGGGCTATTGGGAAGACCAGGAAGGAGGTGGAAGACTATAGATGCAAAGCGATAATGAATAAGTTGATTGTTGAGCTTCCTTTTGTCGATGCCATCAAGACTTCCCAGCCTTTAGGAGTTAAGAGGATGGTATCAAGCAATGTGAACCTTGAAGAAGGAGTTTTGATTATTACTCATGAGTGCAGCGCG
Source organism: Eutrema japonicum (assembly GCA_030161315.1). Lineage (NCBI taxonomy): Eukaryota > Viridiplantae > Streptophyta > Magnoliopsida > Brassicales > Brassicaceae > Eutrema > Eutrema japonicum. Next base: position 16,112,400 of record BSQW01000012.1, on the reverse strand, counting down.
ATTCTGCTCAACAAGATCCCAAAGAAACTACCTGACCCAGGGAGTTTTGTGTTAGATTGTACGATCTTCACAGAAAGAGTTGAGCGTTCTCTTTGTGACCTTGGCTCAAGTGTGAACCTCATGATGTACTCAGTTGATCGGCGGATGGAGATGACAGACTTCAAGTCCACTAGGATCTCACAGATACTTGTTGATCGCTAAGTTCGACTTCCCGAAGGATTGCTCGAAGATGTTCTAATTAAGATTGGGAATTGCTTGATCCCGACTGATGTCATTGCCTTGGAGTATGATTCAGAGCCCAAAGATTCTTTTATTCTGGGAAGGCCATTCTTAGCAACAGCTGGAGCTTTGATAGACTGCAGTAATGGGAAGATTGCTCTCAACATTGGTGATTTAGTTATGACTTTCAACATGGAGAAGATGATGAAGAGACCAACCATCAATGGGCATACGTACTTTGTTGATACTTTCAGCGATATAGCTGAAGAGTATTTTCTGGAGATGCATCATGAGGATCCATTAGAGAGAGCATTGGTCTGTTCAGTTGATTCAGGGGTGTATTTGAGTGATGTTGCTGCTGGATATGCTAAGATGCTCGACACAACAGGAGAAGTGTCGACCGACACCATTGTTGGTATCGATCGACACCACCCGCGAGCACCAGAGAAGTTGGCCGAAACTTCTACGAAAGCTATTGTGCTTGGTGATTGGAGTGAGGAGAAGGTTCCTAAGATCGAACTCAAACCACTCCCAGCCAATTTAAGGTATGCTTTTCTTGGTCCGAATTCTACATATCCAGTGATCATTAATGCTTCCTTAAACAACGCAGAGATCACCTTACTGCTGAGCAAGTTGCGCAAGTATGGCAAAACTCTTGATTATTCTCTTGATGACATTTCAGGTATCTCCCCAGACTTGTGCATGCATAGGATTCATCTTGAGTACTAGTCAAAGTCTTCAATTGAGCATTAGAGGAGGCTGAACCCGAACTTGAAAGAAGTGGTTAAGAAGGAGGTAATGAAGCTCTTGGAATCAGGGATTATCTATGCCATTTCAGATAGGTCTTGGGTTCGTCCATTTCATGTTGTGCTTGAGAAAGGAGGGATAACTGTGGTGAAAAATTAGAAGGACCAGCTGATCCCTACTAGGACAATCATTGGGCATCGAATGTGTATCGAGTACAGGAAGTTGAATGCAGCCACAAGGAAAGATCACTTCCCATTACCATTCATTGATTCGATGTTGGAGAGGTTAGCGAGTCATCCATACTATTGTTTTCTCGATGGGTACTCAGGTTTCTTTTAGATTCCGACCGATCCAGAGGACCAAGGGAAGACAACATTTACATGTCCTTATTGCACATTCGCTTACAGAAGAATGCCCTTTGGATTATGTAATGCTCCATCCACTTTTCAGAGGTGCATGATGTCTATCTTCACATACATGATTGAGGATTTTATGGAGGTGTTCATGGATGATTTTTCAGTGTATGGATCATCATTCAAGAGCTATCTTGATATCTTGTGCAAGGTGCTACAGAGATGTGAAGAGAAACACTTGGTTCTTAATTGGAAAAAGTGTCACTTTATGGTTCAGGATGGCATCGTTCTTGGGCACAAGGTTTCTGAGGCTTGGATAGAAGTTGACAAAGCCAAGATTCAACTCATGACAAGCCTCCAACCACCGAATTCTGTAAAGGACATTCGAAGCTTCTTTGGTCATGCTGGGTTTTACAGAAGATTCATCAAGGACTTCTCAAAACTAGCCCGCCCACTCACCGCCCTATTATGCAAGGAGGTCGAATTCGACTTCACCCCTGATTGTCTTGCAGCCTTTGAGGAGATTAAGAAGGCATTGGTGAGTGCTCCTATTGTACAACTTCCAGATTGGACTCTACCTTTTGAGATTATGTGCGACACTAGTGATTTTACTGTTGGATCAGTTATGGGTCAGAGGAAGGATAAGAAACTACATGTTATCTACTATGCCAGTAGGACATTGGATGATGCTCAGCGTAACTATAGCACCAAAGAGAAAGAACTGCTTGCAGTCCTACCTGATAGGGAGCAACGTGATTGTTCATACAAAATATCTGCTGCAGAATAAGGATCTCAAACCTCGTCATTGTCGTTGGGTCCTTTTGCTCCAAGGCTTTGACATTGAAGTTAAGGACAAGAAAGGCATAGATAATGGGGTTGCTGACCATCTTTCGCGGATGAGGATCGATGCAGATGTACCTATTGATGATTTTCTACCAGACCATCTACTTCATCGAGACAGGGTTTCAAAGTGGTTCTGCCAAACACCTGCACTTCTCACGAGTTACAGGTGTTGGTATCGATCGACACCTCCCTAGTGTCGGTCGATACCCATCGATATTCGGACCAGTAATGTCTGTGGATCACGCTGGTGTTTCTGAAGCGCATCTAGCTGCTGTGACTGTTCCTGATCGCCAGTGGTATGCTGACATTGCCAACTATCTTGTTGCAGAGGACGAGCCAAAGCATCTCAAGAAATATGATAGGAATAAATTTCTGCGTGACATAAGGAGATTCTTTTGGGATTAACCTTACATGTACAAATACTGCTCTGATGGGATGTACATGAGATGTATTGCAGAAACTGAGGTACCTGAAGTGCTATTTCATTGTCATGGGTCTGAGTATGCTGGATACTTTGCTACTTTCAAGACAGTGTCCAAGGTTCTTCAAGCAGGCTTCTGGTGGCCTACCATGTTTAAGGATGCTCATGCTTTCATCTCGCAGTGTGATGTTTGTCAGAGGAGAAGGAAGATCAGTAAGAGACATGAGATGGCACAGAACTTCATCCTTAAGGTTGAAGTCTTTGATTGTTGGGGCATCGATTTCATGGGTCCTTTTCCTTTATCATATGGGAATAAGTACATCTTGGTTGCTGTAGACTATGTGTCTAAGTGGGTGGAAGCAATTGCTAGTCCAACCAATGATTCTTCAGTGGTCCTTGCTGTTCAAGAGTATCATTTTCCCTAGATTTGGAATACCTCGAATTGTTATAGGTGATGGTGGCACTCACTTCATTAACAAGGTTTTCGGAAAGCTGTTGAAGAAGCATGGTGTGAAATATCGTGTGGCTCCTCCCTATCTTCCACAGACTAGTTGATAAGCTCAAATTAATACCCTAAAAATACTAAAGCTTTGTCGATTGTAATACTTAGGGATCGAATCCACAGAGACTCAATGAAACACACAATAGATTGTATAGATGAAAATTAAGCTAAGTGATCAATGAAATTGAAAGCGAATATGTAAATTAAACAAGTTGTAAGTCGATTGGAAAGAAGATAGGTTCAGGGTATTTCTCAGGAAATCAATGAATGCAGATAAACTAACAAATCAGGGTTCAGGTTACGCACGGTTCTTGAACTCAAATCACTAAAGTAAAATTAACCAACTCTCATTGCGAGAATTACCAAAGTCTAAATCCTAGAATTCCAAATCTCTTTGCGTATCCTAAAGTCTAAACTAGATTTTAGTTCAAGTTTGATTTTTTCACAAAACAACTAAACCAAATCTCTTTGCGAATAGTTATTTTTCTCACCCTAAGTTCTATCAGGTTTCTAAATTGCACTGACGTACCAAATCGATTAACCTAAGATTTAAGTTCTAGGTGATCAATCTAGAATTAGCTTTGAGAACAACCTAAAGAGAAGAACTAATTCAGATTATAAACCCCTAAACAATAATTCAACCTAGCATTCAAAGAGATCCCTTATGAGAACCCTAAACCTAACAGGAGATCTACTCAGACATGGAGATTGAAACAATAAACATGACTGAATAAATTCTTGAATAAATAATAAAGAAGGGAGTAAAACAAGGGTTCGAAATCTTCTCTCGGATGAACAGAGTTTCAGACTTGTCTCCCTCCAAAAGCTCTCTCACCAAAAACCAAAGTAGAATAAAGCTTGAATCAACTCCCTTAGCCAAAGTGGCTGATAAACCTAATTAATACTGTTAAACACGTTTTGGGGCAAATTGTAAATAATAAAGTCTTCTGGGCAGATTACAAATCCTTAAATCTTCAAAAAGTTGTGATCCTTCTGTTTCTTCGATGGGTGTCGATCGATACCATAAGTGTATCGATCGATACTCAGGCATCAAATCGGTGTCTCAACTACAGGATCTCTGCTTTGCTTCAAAGAGCTCCAAAATGCTTCACTATCTCCAATAATGCTCCAAACGTACCTAAAACCTGATAAAACCTGAAAAGACTCTAAAAGACTCCAAAATACTAGAAAGACTCTATAAAAAGGACTTATATCATGGCCTAAAATGGGTAAAAACCATGATATATCACTAGTGGGTTGGTTGAGGTCTCCAACAGGCAGATCAAGGAGATCCTGGGGAAAACAGTAGGTACTACTCGGAAGGATTGGTCTGCAAAGCTGGATCATGCACTGTGGGCTTATAGGACTGCCTTCAAGACACCACTTGGAACTACACCGTTTCACTTGTTTTATGGGAAAGATTGTCATCTTCCAGTGGAAATCGAGCATAAGGCAGCATGGGCTACAAAGATGATGAACTTTGACATCAAGCCTGCTGCTGAGAGGCGATTGATTCAGCTGAATGAGCTATATGAGATTAGGCCCCACGCCTATGAGAACTCAAAGTTGTACAAGGAGAGTACTAAGGCGTATCACGACAAGAAGATCCTCTCCAGACACTTTGAACCCAATGACTAGGTACTTCTGTATAACTCCCGTTTACAATTGTTTCCTGGAAAATTGCGTTCTCATTGGTCAGGTCCTTTCACAATCAAGGAAGTCAGACCACACGGTCTAGTTGTCCTGCTAAGTACATCAGGCGAAGAGTTCACTGTCAATGGACAAAGGGTGAAGCACTATTGGGCGAAAGCCGAGATTCCAAGAGGACACATCGTGCCTCTGGATGATGCACCCACCGCTTGATCGTCCGTAAAGTCAAGCTAGTGACGTAAAACAAGCGCATGGTGGGAGGCAACCCACTGGTGAGTCTATACATATTTCTTTTATTTCCTTTGGTTTTTGGTTTTTGGTTTTTGGTTTTGTGTCTTGTGTTTTTGAGTGAATCAGATGAAAAAGGTTTGTGTCGACCAATACCATTCTAGTATCGATCTACACCTGGAGACACAGATGTTGCATCGACCAATGGTCCTTGTATCGATCGATACCCAACGCGCAGGTAAGTTCTCTTTTAAAACCCTCGGGTTTACTTCTTTTTTTCACGACTCCACTCATGTCTTTTGGTTTCTTTTACCGACTCTATACTAGATAACACTGTGGACAGCGTTGTTTAAGTCTGGGGGCGGTAGTTGCTGACAATGCGTTTGTTTTTCTTAGAGTCAGCCGTTTTTGAGTCAAAAATCGTTTTATTGAGTCAAAACCTGTTAGAGACTATGATCTAGTTCTTGAATCTATTGTTCTGACCTTGCCTCTAAGTGACCATTGTTACATAATCAGTTCTAGATCGGACTAATGAAAAATCCAAAGGCTGACCAGTTAACTAGAAAACGTCCATGTTTCCAGCAGAATCCATTAAAGCCTGAGCTAATTCTTTGCACTTCATCGATGTGATTGATGTTCACAGAGCTTGATTCCTCATTCACATCTGACAAAAGAACCCATGTGTAGATAGTAAAGGTATCCCTCTCCCATGTTATAAGTTAATAAATAAAAGCATGAAAAGATGAAATAATTTTCTTCTGAGTAGAGGGTTAGGAAAATTTCCAGCGATCCCATTATTCTACTTGGAAGGGATGATCACATAAAGGTTGGAAGCAAGGTTAGGAAAATTTTCTGTGATACCATTATTCGCCTACACCTTTGATACGTAGAGAGGGGAGAACCGGGGATTTGGTGGCAAACACCATCAATACTCGCGTCACAAACCTTAATATGTATATGCAAGAGAACATGATATGAAATAAGTATAAGGGAGAGGAAACAATACAAAAAAGTGTGAAAATTGGGTGGTTCTTTTGTCATGATATTGTATGGGAAAGAGTATAGAAGGTTCTTGGCATTAATTACAGCGATGAAACTGGCGATGAGGGCTTTATTGGACAATGCTGCAAAAGTATGTGTGGAGTCTGGAAGGCTGCAAATGTCTACGGAGAAATACATGATGGTTAGATTTGGAACTGGTTAGGTGATATGTGTAGTACTAAGAAAAAGGGCCATTGCAGTGTTTCAAGAACAAGTGAGTCTTCGTGTTTTTCAAACCTCTTTCTCTTGTTTAGCTTTCTGTTTGCTTGAGGGCAAACAAAAGCTAAGTATGAGAGAGTTGATATATCATGGTTTTTACCCGCTTTTAACCATGATATATGTCTTATTTATAGAGTCTTTCTAGTATTTTTGGAGTCTTTTCGAGTCTTTACAGGTTTAGGTACGTTTGGAGCTAAATGGGAGATATTGGAGCCAAGCAAGATCATGCAGCTGAAGGATCAAGTTGAAGTCCTGGTGTCGAGCGACACCTGCCTGAAGAGTCGACACATAAGCTGTGTATCGATCGATACCACTTATGGTATCGGTCGATACTGATCGCATGAAGAGAAGGATCGCGACTTTTTACAAGTCTGAAGATTTTACACTTTGGTCCAGAAGACTTTAATAATTACATGAAGCCCCAAAACGTGTTTTAGCATTATAATTAGGTTTTTCAGCCACCTTGGTTGGCTAAGTTTTATTCTACCTTTGATTTTATTGAGAGAGCTTTTGAGGGAATTATAATTAGGTTTTTCAGCCACCTTGGTTGGCTAAGTTTTATTCTACCTTTGATTTTATTGAGAGAGCTTTTGAGGGAGACAAGTCTGAAACTATGTTCGTCCGAGAGAAGATTTCGAACCCTTGTTTTCTTTCTCCTTTATTATTAATTTCAGAGTTTTATTCAATCATGTTGTTTGTTTCAATCTCCATGTCTGAGTAGATCTCCTGTTAGGTTTAGGGTTCTCAATAAGGGATCTCTTTGAATGTTAGGTTAATTAGTTGGTTAGGGTTCATAATCTGAATTAGTTCTTCACCATAGCTTGTTCTCAAAGCTAATTCTAGATTGATCACATGGAACTTAGATCTTAGGTTAATCGATTAGGCACGACAGTGCAATTGATGATCTGATAGAACCTATGGTGAGCAAAATAACTATCTGCAAAGAAATTTGGTTTAGTTGTTTTGTGAACATATCGAACCTGGACTTAAAGCTAGTTTAGTCTTTACGATTTGCAAAGCGATTTGGAATTCTGAGATTTAGACCTAGATAATTCTCGCAACGACAGTTGGTTAATTATAGTTTAGTGATTTGAGTTCAAGAACCGGGCTTAACCTGAATCCTAAATAATTAGTTTATCTGCATCCTCTGATTTTCTAAGAAATACCCTGAACCTATCTCCTCTCCATTGAATTTACAACCTTTTAATTTACGTTACTACTTTCTTATTTCATTGATTTACTTAGCTTAATGCGAACCTATATAAGATATTGTGTAATTCTTGAGTCTTTGTGGATTCGACCCCTAAATACTACGATCGACAAAGCTGTTAGTAATTTAGGGTATTACATTTGAGCTTATTAGCTACCTACAACACCGGTTATATATTGCGACAACATCGGAGCTACGTACTTATGCGCAAATCCCGTATTCCATTCACGGATGAAGCATTTGGCATTAGATTATCATTCAATTCGGGATAATATTCAATCAAAGGCTCTACGGGTAACTCATGTGTCTACTAAAGATCATATCGCGGATGCTCTCACGAAACCATTTGCTCGGGCACGGTTCAAAGAACTTAATGACAAGATTGGAGTGATGGACCTCCCTCAATATTGAGGGGCGTGTAAGTGTATATATGTAAAGGGTAGATTAGACTTTAGTTAATCCCTATATATGTCTTGTGTAATCACTATATATAGTGTAATCCTCACATCTAATAAAGTATCAGCCTCTATTTTATACTTTCCACTTTCTTTGTTTTAATGTCTTTTAAGTTACAATATAAAACTTTGTTTACTTTCATATAAATCTATTATTAGATCATAGTTCATAACATGGACAACATTCTTTTGGGCAGTGAACCGCATCATTTCATATGGGCTATCTATTCCCAAGCTAGATTCGAACCTGAGACCTTTGGACACAATGTCTCGTACACCAGTTAAACCGTAAAGCGTTTGGTCTCTTCGCTTATTACTAAATAAAACTGAAAACTATTAAACGTAAACCAACATAAACCAATATAATTATAAATCAATATAAATATAAACCATATCAATACAATTAAAAAATTAATATAACGAAAAGAATTCTTAATTAAAACCTAAATCATAATCACCGTCTTCTCCGATATGGTTTCACAACGACGACACCATCAACTTTTTCTTCTCTCAGTATCTGGTTTTCTTTTGTTTCTTCCTTCTTTTATGTCGATTCTCAATCTCTTACTTCTTATTTTTCTACATAAATTTCGTTTTTCATATGATCAAATGATTGGTTTGTTTGAAATTCTGGATTTATACAATCAATTAAATTCTGGATTTTTGTCTTATTATATTAGAATAATATAATTTAATTGTTATTTAGAGTTTGAGTTATTGCCATAGTAATCCAAATTACTTTGTTTGATCAATCTATCGTTCCTCACTTTCTCTTCTACTATATTGGGAGAGCTTTGATTTTAAATTCCATGGTTGCTCTATCAAACTGCTTATGAAAAAAAATTGCTTTGTGTGATTGTGTTGTATCAATTTATCAAACTCCATCATTGCTCTTCAAATTGGCATTTTGTGGTATCTAAGTATCTAACCATCGTGTGACTTATCTAATCATGTTTACTTTTTTCAACTTTTTTATTCATTGTGATTTATGACTCAACTATTTAACAAATATTTTAATTGCACATAAACATGTCTTCGAAACGAATAAAAAATTGAAGGGTGGTGCAGAAAAATTAAGGGACATGAAAAGACAAGAAGAACTGACAAAATCTTTAGCTAATTCGATGAGGTACGTAATAAGATCTGAAACTCCTAAAATTAATGAGGTTTTAGAGGATGAGATCGACGGATGTGAAAGAATTAGAATGAGAATGAAAATAAAAATGAGGATGACAATGATAATGAGAATGTCGAGAACGCTGACGAAGATGTGAATGAGAATGAAGAAAAGGAAGCATTTGATGTTAAGAAATATCTAATTGATGGGGATATATATTGAGAGGTCTTGGAAATTGGAAAATAGTTGACAATAAATTGAGAGATTTTCTGATTGAAAAGGGTCCAATGACAAGGGTTCCGGTTGATTATCATTTTCCAAGATATTCTATTGGCAGATGTTTTTTTTTTGTTTTTTTTGGTGAAAATTGGATTATGTCTTTTTCATTGGTCTTATACAAGAAAAATAACTAATGGAGACAAATAAGATAGGTGATGGCTAGTTTATTCAAAAATAAAGTCTTCTTAGACTAGTGGTAGTACCATCTATTATATATTCTATATATTATTTGAGAAATTATAGATTGAAAATATTTAAAAAAATCGTTACCATGTAGTTTATTTGAAAAATATGCCACAATTTTTTTTTTTTTAAAATAATTATTAGTACAAATTCTATTAACTTTTTAAAACAAAAGAATATGATACAAAGATCTTTGTTTTGTTCATTAAATTTTCTAAACCATATTTAATGATTTTTGATAATCAATACCTAAACCATAATCTCAAACTATATTAAAAAAAATAATACTTTTCTATAGTTGCACATGGCACAGATCGACAATCTAGCTCAGTACATTTTTCCAAGACTTTAATCAAACTGTAGCGTAGTACCTATTATCGGATCGATTAGATTGTTTCGTCTCATTCAACCATTTGAAAGTTTGGGTAAAGTTTTGCATAAAGAGTGCAATAAACCTAATATTGATATTAGTGGTAGACATTATGATGACATATAAACACCTCATGATGTTCTCGTCGTGTAGCACCGACATATAGAGTTTATCATCTGATAAATGAAGAAAATCATATATTTTCCACGGTTATGCACCGAATGTTACTATCACGACTTTTCAAAGTTCAACAAACTAAATTATAGAGTTAGAGTTGTAGCTATTGGGGAAATTAAGGCAATTTTGTTAACAATTTCTTTATAAATAGGGAGAAAATTTTCTCTAAAAACAAACATCAAAAGGTCAGTAAGAGAAATAAAGAGAGAGAACTATGTTGAAGTCACTAATCCTATTCATGGTTATTTTCAGTTTTACCATCGAAATGGTGGCCGCAGAGAGCTACTGCCAGGCGCAGCGTCGGGTTACAAGGAACGCGTGCGGGATGTTGGTGTATAGGCAGTCTCCAAGCGGTGAATGTTGTCTTAGAATAAAGATGATTCCTATGCGGTGCGTTTGTCCTCTCATTACCCCGCAGATCGCAGCTCACATCACTACCAATCAACTCAACTACGGTGTTGGGGTCATCCGTAAATGCGGTCGACCTATGGCAAGCGGTTTCAAGTGTGGAAGTAAGTATATATGTATTAATCAATACGATCTGATTCATTATCTCGTGTGTTCATATATATGGGAGTCGATTGTCTAAATAAATTCACTATGATTATTGTTTTAAATAATAATAAGGTTGTTTGTGCTTGACGTTGAATTTACATTTTGTAATAATATTTAACGAAAAACTCAAAGGTATTTTTTATTAAATAAAAGTGGGCGTTTTTCTAAACAAAAATTTCTTTCACATGCGAATTCAGATATAGGTATTTGCGTTTGAAAAAAAAAATCGTAGTATCATATAGTGAGTTTCATGAATTTGCGTTTTGGATGTGTAGGTATTACAGTTCCATGAGCCGTTCGCGACAGTGAAGAGGAAAATATCAGTATGTCTGCAAATTATGGACTATGTGTTAACGTTTGGCGTGGTCTTTTGGCAAACTTGTTCAGTTGTTCTTGTTAAATCCATATTCATGTCCAATAAATTTAGCTATCCAATCTGAATAAATTTACTTCGCTGAATGAGATTTTCTTGGAGAAGATTGATTCATCGTTATGTAATCCAAATTTTCTGATGAAAAAGGAATGTTTACTTTTTAAAAATTAATATTTCCATATACCAAAAAAAATAATAATAATAAATTCTTTGGATTGTGTGATATATTTGGAATGTGAGGAATGATAAGGTTTACTCAAAAGTAGATAAAGACCCACAAGAAATACTGAATATTGCGGAAAGTGATGCAACAATCTGGAAATCTGCACAAAGTAGCGTTCGAACCATGGTACCCCCAGTGGCGGATCTAGATAATATAATCAGTGTTGGCAAAAATATAACATAATAAAAAATAAAAAATAATTAAAAATGTTATACGAAATTCGAAATAAAATCCAACAAATGTGATGACAATGAAAAAATTTCTATAAAAGTACCCTACGCTCATTCATCATCTGAAACCTTTTTAGCACTTTTTCATTTGTAACTGATTCAAACAACTCTTTTTCAACAAAGCAAACCAGACAATCACTTAGAAAATGATCTCCAATTCGGTTGTGTGCAGCTGTCTTTAATAGTTTCATTGTAGAAAAACACCTTTCAACACTTGCGGTGGCAACCGGTAAAGTTAAAACTAATTTCATAAGCCTGTAAACCCAAGGATGTGAAAGATGCTTTCGAGTTTTCACCATCATACATGAAAGATCTCCAAGATTCTTCACACTCTTAAACCGTTCATCTCTGCGTATATTATCGATATAGATTTCAAGTTGCTGCTCAAGAGATAAAAGCTCACCATAACTAAAATCATATGGATAGAACTTAGCCAATCTCACCAACTTCTCCTTCTCAAAATCATGGAATGAATCAATAGGGTTTAAATAAGCCATACATATAAGAAGATCAGTGTTAACCTCTGTAATACGATCATTTAACTCCTGAATTTGCAAATTCAGAACAGTACAAAAACAATTGACCTTGTATTGGTTATGTCGGTTCTCTTTCTTGGCTTCCTAGGATCAACAAAAGCTGCTTCCATGATAAACATTTCAGCATTATGTTTCTTGCAAAAGGAATAAACTTTAGTCATAAGAGAATCTCATCCATCATTCCTAAACTTATGTAGTTCTCGTTTAGTAGATTCTACCAGTGACATGGCATTCAAAATATCTTGATATTTCTTTTGCAAAGCCATTGATAAATTATCAATAAGCCCCAAAATATGTAACATTAGATTCAAGTAGAACACACAATCAAATGTGTGAAAGTACTTCAGAAGACCACAAGCTTGGCGTTGTTGTAGAACTTCAGTGCTTTCATCTTTGATATACTCAAGAACTTTAGTTATAGTAGAAAACAATTCTACCAACTGCAACAATGTTTTATGATGAGAACCCCAACAAGTATTTGCACGCCTTGGAAAAAAAACGCTCCTGATTTTGTCATGTCCCAGTTTTAACGTCACCATTATTGATTCCTTTCGCTAAATCTTCACGCTGAATTTCTCGAACCATATCTTGTCATTTAAAAGAAGCTCCAACAACATTCAATAATGCAGAAACCATATCAAAAAAATCAGCAATATCAAAATGTTATTTGCAACTGCCACCACAACCAGCTGGAGTTGATGAGCAAAACAATGGACATAATATGCTGAACTGTTTTCTCTCGCAACCAATGATCTCAACCCATTGAACTCACCCTTCATGCACTACAAGAAAACAACCGATTTGCGATGGATAAATCCATAGCAAATACGTCGTAAATCACGTTTTGCGATGGAATTGCGACGACACTACTTCCATCGCAAATCAGTCGTCGCAAAACAGCTTCCCTCGCAAATCCGTCGCAAATTTGCGACGAGAAATATTCCCTCTCAAATTTGCAACGGCAAATTTTCCCTCGCAAATCCTTCGCAAATTTGCGACGAGAAATATTCCCTCGCAAATTTGCAACGGCAAATTTTCCTCGCAAATCCGTCGCAAATTTGCGACGAAAAATATTCCCTCGCAGATTTGCAACGGAAAATTTCCCTCGCAAATTTGCGGCGAAAAATATTCCCTCACAAATTTGCAACGGAAAATAGCCGTCGCAAATTTGCGAGGCAATATTTGCAGTCGCAAATTTGCGACCGATTTGCGAGGGCACGCATCGTCGCACATTTGCGAGGGCTTTATACCAACGCGAAAGTCGTCGCAAATTTGCGATGGAATTGCGATGGCACATTGATTCCGGTAATCGCAAATCCATCGCAAATTTGCGATGGAATTGCGACTGCAAATTTCGTGTCGTCGCAAAGCCATCGCAAAATTGCAATGGATTTGCGAGGAAAGTTGAATTTTGTAATTAAAAAAAATTTAAAATTAAATTTAAAAATTAAATAATAATTAAAATAATTAACATTTAAAAAACATAATTATATAATTTATTTATTTATTACAAAAAAGTGCATAATTGTTTTTAAAAAAAACAAAAAAAAACAAATTAAAATGTTTACAAAGGACCGGTTCCGGAACTGGTTCCGGTTTCGGTTTCGGTACCGGTTCCGGTTCCGGTTCCGGTTCCGGTCCCGGTTCCGGTCCCGGTTCCGGTTCCGGATCCCGACCCCGAAGGGTTACGTGCTGCGCGAAGTTTTGCAAAAGCCGGATCCTTCTCAGCAAAGTAGTCCATGAAAGCATCATAGGAATTAATCTTCTCGGCCTGATTCGTTAGCATCACGGCCTGACTCGATATCATCTGGGCCTGACTCGTTATGATCCGGTGTAAATCGTCATGGGATGGACGTGAAGCCGATGTAGAAGAAGCTTCAATTTGCGGTTGAAGCGAACCGACTCCGTAAATTCTTCCTTTTTTGCGGGGAGCAACTTATGAAAGACAAAAAAAAACAAACATTATAAATATTTCTAAAAATATTTAAATACAATACAACAATTTAATTTTTAAATACGTACCTCGGTAAAAATTTGGTTCTTCACGAAAGGAGTAAGTCCGCCAGATGTTGTGCTCTTGGGATCATCACTATCGACTGTCTGAGATAACAGTTCGAGCCGCGAAGTGACATCGTGGTAGATCTTCTCCGAGCGTCCATCGATAAAATAGCTATCCGGTTTCCGTTTTGTCTCCTCGAGAACCGCTAACAAATCCGGAACTGATGATCCGGTCTTTGCGGCCTAAAAAAAATTTCATAAATTCATAAGATTAAATTAAATTACGAATGTAAGATTTTTTTAAAAAAAAACTTACTATGTTTCGGCCTCGTGCTTTAAACGAGGTTTGTCCAGAACGATGCTTAGAAGGCCCGTAACCATCAGGATCAGAGTATCGGGCCTTGCGACTATCGGCACTCTTCTTCTTGCTCTTCGGATCCATCCAATATCGAACAAGACCGCTCCAAACAAGCGGATCGATCCACTTAGGCTTCGACTCATCGCCTTTAATCTTCCACTTTTCTTTCCAACGCCCAACCTGACCGCACATGCGAGCCTTCAACTTCTTTTCAAAAAAATTTCGGACCTCGCCGTTAATTGCAAAATCCCAATGAAACGATTGCTATAACAAAAACAAATAAGAAGTTAAATGCATAAAAATATCATTAATAATAATAAAAATAAATTTAATAAAATTTAGAAAACTTACAGCAAACGTTTTATACCAACGTTCAATGATATATTTCGGTGTTTGCGAGTAATTGGCTTGCGGTTCTTTGAAATCTGTTTCAAAGATCGAACGGATCTGAGCAGCCACAGCTCCGTCATCATCAAACCTGAAATTAGAAAATATAGTAAATTAAAAATGAAATTATTATAATTGTAAACAAAAACATAAATAACTTAGAAAATATAAATTATACCATAACGTTCCTGGAGGACGGCTTGGATCGAGTCGTGGTAGACTATTATGACCAGGACTCTCGAGAATCTGCTGTATCGCAATATCAATGGGGATGGAGTCAGCCGCGGGGTTCGACGGTGCAGGATCCGCCGGTGCTAGGGCAGGCTCCACGGTCTCAGGAACAGCAGAAGTCGCGAAATCCATCTGAATAACAGGAGGAGTACTTGTGGAACCCATCGAAAGAAATCGAGTGTAGTCGTTACCTCGAAATCCCGACATCAAAAAAAATATTTAATAATTAATTTATATAATTATATTATAATTTAGAAAATACAAAAAAAATTACAATCAAACTAATCATTTTATATATTGTATTATATAAAATCATACTAATTATAAAATTATCTAATCTAAATTCATCCTAATTGAAATACAGATTTAACAAACTAATAAATAACAAATCTAAATCTAACAATCTAAATTCATCCTAATTTAAATACAAATCTAACAAATATAAGTTTTTAACAAATCTAAAAAACTAAATAATCTAACAAAATCTAACAATTCTATAAATCTAAAAATCTAAAAATCTAATTTAAATACAAATCCAAATCTAACAAATCTAACAAATCTAAAAAAATTTTCACAAATCTAACAAATTTCACAAATCTAACAAATCTAACAAATCCATTTTTTTTTAAAGATAACAACATATATTTTAGAAATAAAAAATGAAATTTAAAAAAAAACAAAACCAACCTTCACCGAGGAGAGGAAGAGGTCACCGGAGGGAGAGGGGAGAGGAGGGGTCTCGCCGGAGGGAGAGGACGTCGCCGGAGGGAGAGGAGGTCGCCGGAGGGAGAGGAGTGCTCGCCGGCGGAGGAGGAGAAGAAAGAGGTCGCCGGAGGGAGAGGAGTGCTCGCCGGCGGAGGAGGAGAAGAAAGAGGTCGCGAGGTGAAGGGAGGAGGTCGCGGAGGAGAGGAGAGAGGAAGGGAAGAGGAACCAATCGCCGGAGGAGGAGGAGTGGGGCCGCCGGAAATGCACAGTGGGCCGGAGAAGGATCGATTTGAGATCGACTGGAGATTGAGAAGGGAGAAAGGAAGAAGAAGAGAAACAGTCAGTTTATAAACTAATAAGCGATGGATTTGCGATGGATCCGTCGCAAATCCATCGCAAAATGTGTGGTCCACTGCCAATTCGCGGTTTAATTTGGCCCAAAATGTGATGAAAAAAATCAATGTTCGTACCAAATTTAAAAAAAAAATCATTTTGCAACGGATTTGCGACGGATCCATCGCAAATCCATCGCAAATTTGCAACGGATTTGCGATGGATCCTTTATTTGCGACGGATTTGCGATGGATCCATCGCAAATCCGTTGCAAATTCATGAGTTTTATTTTTTAAGGTTTAGGGTTTAGGGTATACGTTTTATTATCGTAATAAAATTTACGGTTTATAATCTCATAAGAGTCATGATCATAAGCATATTTTCCGAAAATATAATGAATTTGATGGTACGAGCAATCTTAAACTTCTATATTGATTCATAAAAAACATATATATGACGTTTTATATATCATACGGAGACATTTCCAAATATTCGTGGTTTATGAATGCACGTCATTAAATAACTTTAGAAATCTGATTTTTTGAGATTCACTTTTAAAACCATTAGACACGTGTCACTATTTTTTCCTCACCGGAAATAAGGAATGAATCCCTAGCAATTTCATTGCAAATTTGCAACGGATTTGCGATGGATCCTTTATTTGCAACGGATTTGCGATGGGTCCTTTATTTACGACGGATTTGCGACGGATCCATCGCAAATCCGTTGCAAATTCATGAGTTTTATTTTTTAAGGTTTAGGGTTTAGGGTATACGTTTTATTATCGTAATAAAGTTTACGGTTTATAATCTCATACGAGTCATGATCATAAGCATATTTGTTCAAAATATAATGAATTTGATGGTACGAGGAATGTTGAACTTCTATATATATATTCATAAACAACATATACGGATATATGACGTTTTATATATCATACGGAGACATTTCAAAATATTCGTGGTTTATGAATGCACATCATTAAATAACTTTAGAAATATGATTTTTGAGATTCACTTTTAAAACCGTTAGACACTTGTCACGATTTTATCCTCGCCGGAAATAAGGAATGAATCCCTAGCAATTCCATTGTAAATTTGCAACGGATTTGCGATGGATCCTTTATTTGCAACGGATTTGCGATGGGTCCTTTATTTGCGACGGATTTGCGACGGATCCATCGCAAATCCGTTGCAAATTCATGAGTTTTATTTTTGAAGGTTTATGGTTTATGGTATACGTTTTATTATCATAATAAAGTTTTTATTTTTTTACGGATTTACAACATATACGGATTTACAACATATACATATTTTTATTTTAAAAATTACATTATAGTACATATAACACATTATTTAGAATCGTTTTCATATTCATTTTCAGACATATTGGAGTGTTCACTATGCTCATCATTGTCTTCTCCGCTATCGTTCTCCTAGAACTCGTCAGATGCGGCTGCATCTTCGCTTGAATCATCCACGATGTCTTCAACTTCTCTGTTTTGTGGATCGATATGTATGATATCTTCTGTTGATTCGACTGCGATGGAGACTTCTCTGACTCTTTCATTTTGCATATCATCATCGATGCCTAACCCAATTATACGGCCTCTTGGGTTCACTTTTATCACCGATAACCATGTCTCACGTCTTTTCTTAATCCTAGGATATGGAATGAAACACACTTGTTATGCTTGCAATGCTAGGATGAAGGGTTTGAACTTGGAAAAACGTCTGTTTGCATTGACATCGATCGCCCCTAAGTTGTTTGTGCGGACCCCTCGACCGACTATTTTATCGTACCAATCACATTTCAATAAAATGCATTTCAAACTGATAATTCTAGGATATGTGACTTCTATAATTTATTGCAAGACGCCGTAGTAGTCGTTTTCACCTGGCACATGGATTCCATAATTTGCGGTTGACCTTCGAGAGCCATGCTTATATGTATGAAATGTGTATCCGCGAGTGAAGTACATTGGGGCAGTAGTGATCTTCGCAATTGGTTCTTGAACAACCTCGTGCAACCATAGTGGCAAGGGCTGGTTTGCACATCCATTCATTACCTACATATATATAATTTGAATAACAATTAATTAATTTTAACAAATTATATTAAAAATATTCGTGAAATGATAGATAACTTATATATATATGTATGTATATATATATATATATATCTTACGTACATAGTATTTTAACCATCCAGCAAAGTCACGTTCTTTGTACTTCTCATAATCTTTTTCAAGTAAACCGGGATAGGCTTCTCGGATCTGGATGTCGAAAACGCTGCAATAATTTTTTATAAAACTAATTAAACAACGAGTGAGATATATAAATGTAAGTAATCTAAGTGCAGCTAATTAATTAATACCTCTCAAACGGTTGAACAAAATCACAATTTCGTAATATATAATTGTGAGCTGCACGACAATGTTCATGGTCTTCCCACCAAACTTCTTTCAACTTTCCAGCAAGTCTCCCTATTTGGGCGAAGATATCCGGGACATCAACGTTATACGTAGGTGCAACCCCACCATTGTCATATATTCTAGGAGCGGTTTTTTTCGTTCTAACGGTTGGGCTAAAGTAGTATGACGTGAAGTGAGATGTTTCCTCGGTCAAACTACCTGCAACGATGGAACCCTCTACTCTTGAAAGATTTTTGGCCTTTCCTTTCAAATGTCCCATGAATCGCTCGAACGGGTACATCCATCGGAATTGCACGGGCCCCCCAAGAGCTGCTTCATGTGGTAGGTGGATTGGGAGATGTTCCATGACGTCAAAAAATGAAGGTGGAAATATTTTTTCTAAATTACACAGCAAAACAGGTATATTATTGAGTAATTGCGCTATGCCATCCTCAGTCAGTGTTCGAGTGCATAGATCCCTGAAAAATGCTCCAATACCTACCAATAATATATATCAGTAATTAAATAAGAAAATTATATTATAAATACATATTTAAATACTTGTTTACCCGCAATTGCTTCGTGAACAGCTGTCGGTAAGAGCTCGAGTAATTCAAATGGTAGTAATCGCTGCATGAATACATGGCAATCGTGGCTCTTCATACCGGAAAATTTATTGCCTTGCTCTATGCATCTAATTGAGAATTTGGACACATATCCATCAGGGAACTTTACTTCTGAACCAACCCAGTCAAACAACGCACGTTTCGCATCCGTAGACAATCGAAAAGTTGGAATCGGCATTTTTCCGTTTTGTGTAATATGCAACTCGCTTCTTACACATATTTCGGCCATGTCCAACCTTGATTTCATTTTGTCTTTTGTCTTTTGTCTTTAGTCTTTCCCTTGACATTCAAAATCGTATTCATGATGTTATCGAAAAATAAATTTTCGATGTGCATCACATCAAGGTTATGCCGTAATAGAAGATCCTTCCAATATGGCAGTTCCCAAAAAATACTTTGTTTGTGCCAATTGTGAGAAACATATATCCGTCAGACATGTTTGCCTTAGTGTGCCAATTGCCCCCACGTTTACATGTTTCTTGAGCGCCGTAATAATCAATCTGCTCAAACAAATCATTCCCTGAAAGATAGACGGGGGGGGGGGGGGGGGAACACGCACGACCTTGTTCTTCCTAAACAACTTCTTGTTCTTATGATGCGGATGATGCATGGGAAGAAACCGACGATGACAGTCAAACCAACATGGTTTCCTTCCATGCTTCAACTGAAAGGCCTCTGACCGATCAAGGCAATATGGACAAGATAACCTTCCATGCGTAGTCCACCCCGATAACATTCCATACGCCGGAAAGTCACTAATGGTCCACAATAGCACAGCACGCATCTTGAAGTTCCTTTGCTGCAAATAATCGAATGTACAAACACATGTATACCACAACTGTTTCAACTCATGAATCAAAGGTTGGAGGAATACATCAAGGGATCGCTTCGGATGCTTAGGATCGGGTACTAGAATACTCATGAACAAAAATTCCCGTTGCATGCACATTTCCGGATGAAGATTGTATGGCGTCAATATGACAGGCCATAGAGAATATTGTCTCCCGGACATACCAAATGGACTAAATCCATCGGTGCATAAGCCAAGATAGACATTCTTGCTCTCGTTAGCAAAGTCCGAATGTACAGTCTGAAAGTGTTTCCACGCCTTTGCATCTGACGGATGCGTAACCTCCCCATCCTCCGTGGTATGTTGGGCATGCCATCTCATTGCCGCCGATGTCCTTTCTGATTGGTATAACCGTTTCAATCTATCATTGATTGGCAAGTACCACATACGTTGGTATGCAACGCGGGTCCTTCCAGTAGTTGGTTGATATTTCGGCTTCCCACAAAATCGACATTTCTGCAACTTATCATCATCTTTCCAGAAAATCATGCAATTGTCAATGCATACGTCAATCATTTCTGATGGTAACCCAAGACTCGCAACCAACCTCTGTATTTCATAGTAACTCTCAGCGGAAATATTATCTTGTGGCAAATACTCTTTAATTAGCTCAGCCCATGAATCCATGCAAATATCATTTAGGTTATGATCACTTTTAATTGTCATCATCCTAGATGCCAATGATAGTTTAGACTGCCCTTCCCTACATCCATCGTAGATGGGCTGCTTCGCAGCGTCTAACATATCATAAAAACGATTTGCTTCTATATTGGGTTCTTCCCTAGTATTATCATCAGCAAATGCAGTTGTACTTTCATGAAATGCATTTGTAACCATATCATGAAACATATTTCCCTGTTGATACCCTTCATCAATATTTCCGAATAAATGATCATGCCCATAATTATAACTAGGTTGATCAACGCCATGACTCGTACTACTACTTCCAGCATCAACACTACAACCTTCCCCATGCGAAAACCAGATATAATAGTTTGGCTTAAATCCTCTATTATATAGATGCCTCTTCACAGTATCAATATCCACATATTGGGTGTTCTTGCACTTTCTACATGGACAGAAAATTTTACCGTCACGAGTCGCACATGGTTGGCTTGTCGCCTAGTACATGAATGCTCGCAACCCGTCTCGATACTCTTTCGTCACTTCGCTCATCCCTAGATCTCTTTGATTGTACATCCATGATCGTAATGCGTATATTTCGTGCCCCGGAGACATTTTTTAAACACCCACCACTCAAAATCTATTTCTCAAAAAAAAAAAAAAAAAAAAAAAAATTTTGTTTTCGAAGTTGATGTGTTATGAGAGCTCTCAACGCGACGGATTTGCTACGACAATTTGCAAGGGATTTGCTACGGAAAAGGAATTTGCAAGGGATTTGCAACAACTTTGCGATGGAAATTAATTTTTCTTTTAAACGTGGTCAACCTACCTCACCTAACTCCACCTAACTAGATCCATCGCAAATCCCTTGCAAATTGCCGTAGCAAATCCGTCGCAATTTTGCGAGGGAAACTTGCCGTCGCAAAATTGCGACGGATTTGCGACGACCACTATAGTCCTCGCTAATCCCTCGCAGATTCCTCGCAAATTTGCAACGAATTTGCGACGACCTTTTGTCCCTCGCAAATTTTCGAGGGATTTGCGACTCTAGACGGTCCCTCGCACTTTCGTCGCAAATATGTTGCAAAATCGTCGCAATTTGCGACGACTAGTTAGTCACTGCAAATTTGCGACGACGAATATTATCCATCGCAAATTCCATTGCAAATCGATTGTTTTCTTGTAGTGATGTTACTAGCTCCATCATAACCTTGTCCTCTCAACTTTTTTAAGCTCATCACGTATTTAGCAGACAAATCATCTATAGCAGACTTCAGAGTTAACGACGAAGAGGTTTCTTTTACATGAACAACTCCAATAAACCTTTCTTTGACTGTTCCACTCTTATCAACAAACCGAAAAACAACACTCATCTGCTCTTTGTGAGAAACATTAGCAGACTCATCAACCAGCAATCCAAACACACAATGATAAATTTCTTCTAAAATATATTTTCGTACTTCTTCTGCAAAAGAATTCACAATATCTTTTCAAATAACTTGAGAAACCATATGGTTATTTCCTAGAGCATTATTCAGAATAACCTTACTTATAGCATCATTTTGTTCTCTTGTGTATTTCACTAGTTGCAAGTAATTTCCTTTATTATGTCCACGAAAGGGTAGCCCTTGTCTCCCTTGTCGCAACAAGTATCTCGAAGCATCAATCGAGGCATTTAAGCGAATGCGATACTCATTTTTCACCATATCATCCTGCTTAAATAGAGCATGCACAATATATTGACTTTGATTCATCAAATTCTCACATTTCCGGGCATCAATTATATGAAAACTATTGGGTGGTTTACCCACATGAATACCTAATCTCTCAGGCTTACTCCAACTATTAAACTCCAACTATTAAACCCTTCTTCACAAACGCATCACTCCTACCTTGCTTTCGTACCTCATCTTTAAATAAGTAGCAATATAAACAGAATGCTATTTCTTTTGATATGTTGTACTCTAGCCAACTACCATAATGATCAAACCAAATTGGATTGAATCGCCTCATTGCATTTCCTATCGATATTTTTTTAAATTTGTGACCATAAGGTTGGCATGGACCTTTAGTTAGATACTTGCGTCTAATCTCGTTTCTTTGATTTGGATGATAATCCATTATGTTTTTCCTCTCACCAGGATCGCTTGGAAAATCATCGACATTGGTATCAGGTGTCGTCGAAGAGGATTTTCTTTTAAAATATCGCTCAATTGATTTAACTACAAAACAAATAAAATACATATAAATGGATCTCTAAATCAAAATTCATAGTAGAGTTCTTCTTTTTTCTTTGAACATGCTGTTTTTTTCTTTGAGACAAACTTCTACATTGTTTTTGTTTTTATTATGATATTTTGTTTGAAGAAAATGAGAGCTAGTCCAATCCCCACTAGAGAAACATGGTCCAAGCCGAAAACAGCCCACCCAAAAAGAAAAACAAAACAACAATATAAAACAGAGAAACGTATTTTGCGAAAACAAAAACATTACTAACAAGTAACAATAATAGGGAGATGGTTGAAGACTCGAAGTGGCAGATCAAAATTAAGAAGAAAAAAGTTTACCATTCTGTCTCCAAACAAGCACGACGAAGAAAGAAAGAGAAAGCAAAATGGAGAAAACAAAATTAGGGTTTTTAATTTGTAAAGATTAGTTAATAATTAATTGATTACAATTTTTAAATTTGAATTATTTTATAACAAAATGGGCTTTTTCATAAGATAAAAAAAATTGTTAGGTGGGCTTTTGGGCTTAAATCAGAAAAAAAAGTTATGTGGTGGCAAAAAAAGATATTTAGTGGTGACATGATTTTTTTTTTTTTGACAACTACTAATAAAAAAAAATTGAGTGGTGGCACATGCCCCTCCCCTGTGAACAGTAGATCCGCCCCTGGTACCCCCCAAAACTTTGGTCCTACTCCGATGATTTTTCATTATGAAGGATGGTGGTGTTATATTGATGGTTCTTGGAAGGAAACCGATAACTTTTTTGGACTAGGATGACACTGCTTTCAGGAAGGCGTCGAATGAACTATAATGATAACAAGAAATTTACGAAGAAGTCTATCCCCCCTACACGCAAAATTAGAAGCGCTCATATGGGCCATGCACTACATGATTTCAAACTAGAAGATGGCGATAGCTTTTGCAACAGACTGTTCTGAGTTGGTGAAGATGGTGTCTACACCCTGTTTTTGCATTAAATTTGGACGAATTCATGAAGGGTAAGGAGGTGTTTACTTTTTTCTCTATCTCACTCATCCCACGCGCAACAACACAATGGCAGACAAGTTAGCATGGAGTGCTCGTATCTACTCATTAGATATTAGTTATGTAAACTCGGTAACCCCTTTTAGATCTCCAAACCGTTCTAGGTATTTAGGTTGTTGACAAAAAAAGGAATTTTGTGAAAAACCTTATAATGATTGGTGAATGGGTATATGGCCAAACAATTTGAGTACAAATTGAGAAAATCCCTTTATAAATCAAGTAACTGAATATAGTTATGGAAACCGAGTATACAAAACTATTCACATGTTATTTTTATTGTTATTATCCGAGCACGGCCCGATTTTGTCAGGCCCACGAATGGGAAACCCTATACTTAAACCTTTTACCCCTACTCCCATTTATACGCAAGCCATGATAAGGAGAGGAAAAGAGAGAGAGACAGCCAGCAAAGCCCTGCCTGGCAGAGACCCCAAGCTACGACCTTCACCAAGTTGCATCTGAGATCGAAAAAGAGAGGCCCGAGAGTGTAGGAGAGAGATCTGAGAGAGAGAGAGAGGGAGAGGGAGAGAGAGAGAGAGAGAGAGAGAGAGAGAGAGAGAGAGATAGAGATAGAGAGAGAAGCATGGGGGTAGGAACTCGAGAGTCGAGACATGTGATAGTAACTTTACTAACGAAGGCAAGACCTAAAACCATATATCTAACTTGAGTGGAAAGTTACCTAAACCCTAATCTAATGGAAGTTGTCGCAAATCGCCGCTGCAGTCACCGATCCCGAACTGCCATGACTGCTTTTACTTCTGCGACTTCTAAACGTAAAGGTGGGGATCTCATTGGACTTCCCTTATACATTCTCTAGTTTTGCATCTGAGATCGAAAAAAAGAGACCCGAGAGCGTAGGAGAGACATATGAGAGAGAAGAGAGAGAGAGAGAGAGAGAGAGAGAGAGAGAGAGAGAGAGGGAGAGAGAGAGAGAGAGAGAGAGAGAGAGAGAGAGAGAGATAGAGAGAGAGAGAGAAGCATGGGAGTAAAAACTCTAGAGTCGGGAAATGTGGATCATATCAGAGGAGATCCGAGCGCCGCTGTATCAAACCTCGACCAACTCAAGCCGAGAGCCGAGAGCCTTCATCCGCAAAATTTACTTACTAACGAAGGCAAGACCTGAAACCCTAAAACCATATATCTAACTCGAGTGGAAAGTTACCTAAACCTTAATCTAATGGAAGTTGTCGCCAATCGCCGCTGTAGTCACTGATCCCAAACTGCCGTGACCATTTCTACTGCCGCGACTTCTAAACGTAAAGGTGGGGATCTGATCGGACTTCCTATACACATTCTCTAGTTTCTGATCAATGTTACCTTAGGCAAAGGATAAGATATGGATTGGTGTTTTATTGCGAGAATACATGAATGATATATAATAAGTTGATGGTTGTTGTGTGATGACTTGTATGCAAATTAAAGGTTATTGCATGATTTGATGATAACTCGAGAATATGGGGGTAGTCGGGAGTCGAGACCTCAAATCAGATTGGTGGAGATACGAGCGCCGCCGCATTAAACCTCAAGAGCCTCCATCCGCTACAACTACTTTTTGTCGAAGGTAAGACCTGAAACTGTAAAGCCCTAAATCAAACTTGAGTCACAAGTGATCTAAACAATAATATAATGGCTGCCCTCGCCAATTGCCACCACAATCAGTGATCCCAAACTACCATTTTTGCTTCTACTTCTGCGACTCCGAAACGTAAAGGTGAGGATCCGATCGAGACTTCCCTTACAAATAGTATAGTTGTGGATTAGGGGGAGGAACTCGAGCGAGACATGTGGATCAGATCGGATGAGATCCGAGCATCGCCGCATTAAACCTTGACCGCTGAGAGCCTCCATTCGTGTATGTTAGTTGTTGTTGAAGGTAAGACTCAAAACCCTAAAAACTTATCTCTAACTTGAGCCACAAGTGACCTAAACCCTAATCTAACCGCAGTTGTTGCCAATCGTTACTACAGTTAGATTCTGAATTGTTGTGACTTCTTCTACTTCTGCGACTCTGAAACGTAAAGGTGAGGATCCGATCGGGACTTCTGATCTGTTGTGACTGCTTCTACTTCTGAATTGTTGTGACTACTTACATGTAATCTAGTCTTGGATTGATGTTAGCTTAGGCAAAGGATAGGATATGGATTGGTGTTTGCTTTCATGAATAGATCAATGATATTAATAAGGTTATAAATATTGTGTGATGAATTGTGATGCATGTTAAAGGTTATTGCATGATTTGGTGATAACGTAGTATGCATGTTAAGTAATGATAATGGAACCAAATGATGATTGAAAGGCATGTTGAGTGTTACGAATAGGTTGGTTGTGAAAATTTGTGCAGTGAGGCTATGTTGGTCTAAAGAGAGGGACTTATGAGAATCTATGGAGGTTGATGGGAAATATCAGACTCTCGTGGATTATAAATTGTGTTTTTACTGATTTTTAACCTTTTCCTTTTGTGTTTTTTATCGATTCAAAGTGTCTTTTTTGAGCATTTTCGTCCTTTATCGATTTTTTCAAGTTTTATGTCACTTTGGGAGAAAAAGAACCGTTTTGGGTGCAAATGAGCATATTGAGATGCAGAATCATGCATAAATGTCAACAGTTTGGCATTCGTTGGAGTACTTACCACCGATGGATCGAGGTCCAATTTTGATACAAGATAGAGGACTAGAGGCTCATTCATTTGGAAGTGGTTTGAGGCCATTCCAACGGTGAGATCAAAAGTTATTCCACTTTTTGTTAACACAGTCCAGTCTGGCAAACAGAAGAAGCATGCGCAGAGAGAAAACCCATATATGAATCGATAGATCCGATCATTCTGCGGACATTTTCATGATCAACCAGACTCGTCTGGATTGACTGGTTCAAGCCCAGATCGATCGATCCACTTTCCTGACAAAAAAAGTAGTTTTAACTTCCTACTTTATCTTGGAATCATCCTAGTTCTACCCTACAATTAATTATACTTATTTTAAACCACTTTTTAAGGCTACGATTGTTTTCTACAAACTTTTACATCTGTTTCTTTGGAGAGAAAAATCTCTGACTTTACAAGCTTTTGAAAAGATTTTAATTTATATTGGATTATGATTTCTTCTTCATCTCTTTGTGGTTTCTCTGATTCTATGTTTGAGTAATCTCCTAGTTAGGTTTTAGGGTTTCAAGGGAATTTCATGAATCGCTGAATCATATTTGTTAGAATAGGGATCTATCTTCTAGTTCTTCATCTATTGTTGTTCTTAGTATTGAAACTTGATTAGCGACGTAGTTTATGATCTTAGGTTGCTTAACGCATCAAAAGTGTTTGTTTAAAAGCTTGAAAGAACATAGATGAGCAAAACGTCATTAACCAACGAAAGTTGATGTTAAGGCGTTTTGTGAACATATCAAATTCGATCTTAATGCTTGTTTAGTTTCCTGAATACAAATGACATTTTAGAATCATAGGTTGTAAAGCTTAGTAATTGATACTAGGACAGTAGGTTGATTATTAAATAGTGATTTGAGTTCTAGAACGCACTTAATGATTTCCATGTTTGATTATCTGATTTATGATTCTTGATCCTGCGAATTAACCTAAGACCTAGCATTTTTCTCTATTAATTTTACATCGTTTAAGTTGTCTTTCTTAGTCTTTAGAAGTTGCAAACCACAAGTAATTGTCATTCGTCTTAGATTTACTTTTCTCTTGCATTCTCGTAGTGTTACACTTGGTTCTTGTGGATTTGATCCCTAGATTACTACTTCATTAGCTGTGCTCTTGCAGTAGTTACTGTTAGGATTAAACCTGAAGTGTTTCAGGGGAATGGCATGGATTAGGCAGAAGGACCTATTGTCGGACAAGTAGTGAGGTTGGTGTGGGGTGTGTGCTCACGTGTAGGGTGTGTGCACACGCTTAGCATGTGGTTGTGTGATGGTTCCTAGAGCCATGATGGTATGGGGCCTCTAGGATCAATGTTTGATCATTTTGTGTTCTATATCTATGTGTGATATGAATTGGTTGCTTGATTGTGTGTGGATGGGTAGGCTACGAGCTTACCTTTATTTGTGTAGTTGAAATTACTCATCCCTCCTTCATTTTCAAGTAAGATCGAAGAGTGAAGAGGTGGTGCTAACTTTGGGGATTGTGGATCGCATTTTATTTATTTCTATTCCAACTCTAAAACTATCTCTCCGTGATGGATGTAACCATGGTAAGACATTTTTTCTCTCCAAAATCCCTAGTAACCCGTATAGTATTTCTCTAAAAGTCATCAATAAGACAAACACTTTCTCACTTCTTCTTTTATTTTTTTGTCCAAATTGATTTCATGTTACTAAAAATAAACTTAGCCCCAAATATAAATGAAATCTTCACGAATTCAGATCTTGCATCTACCAAAAAAAAAATGTTGAAGCCATTGATCATATCCATGTTGATTTCCAGTTTAACCCTTGAAATAGTGGCTGTGGAGAGTTACTGCCAGGCGCAACGTCAGGCAACAAAGAATGCGTGTGCGATGTTGGTTTTTGTGCAGTCTCCAAGCGATGAATGTTGTCTTCAAATAAGGATCATGGAACCGTAATACCTGCACATCCAAAACGCAAATTTATGAAACTGACTGTCATTCTATGATTGTTTTGAAATATCCTTATTTGAAGACAACATTCATCGCTTGGAGACTGCACGAAAACCAACATCGCACACATGTTCGGATCCCTAGCCAGCATAGTCTCCAGTCAACTCAATTACGGTGTTCGGATCATCCGTCAATGCGGTCGACCCCTAGCCAGTGGTACCAATTGTGGAAGTAAGTACATATCAATTAGTCACAACTAGAAGTATGAGTTGTTTCTCACGTTTGAGTTTACATTTTGTAATAATATTTTATAAAAAAAGTAAAAAGTGTTTTCTTTTCATAAAAGTAGGATCTTTTTTTCTCTCACATATATATTGGCTTTTGATATCGTATTTAAACCATATATGTAGATTTAAAATGTGAATATTTTATTAGTGAGTATATTTACAATATATATATATAGTGATACAAAGAGACTCTAAAGCTAAATTAATAACAATTAGACCCTTCATTACAAGCTATATTACATATCCTCTACAGTAACATCATATGACAATTGTTTGGTTGTTTGCTTGTCGGGGCCAAAACTTTCGCCATCATAGGACAATTGTTTTGATGTGTGCTTGTGGACGAAGCCGACTATCTTTTTGGTTGCGTTTTTATCTGTCCAATAAGACTTTTTTGCAAACTATAGCATAGCATCTATTATCATCACACCAATTAGAGTTTTTCGTCCCATTCAACCATTTTGAACTTTGGCCAATAATTTCCACAAATAGTACAATAATGGCAAAGAAGACATAGCGCGTCGAGATCACAATGACATATAAGGCCATATATTTTCACCCATTGTATGAGGTCAAGGTTTTTCAATAGTGCTACATATAAAGTGTAGAGAGAATTTTTGAAATAGTACAAAATGAGAAACTAATCGGTAAAATAGTATAAATTTTGGGAAAATTGTAAAAATAGTTTTTTGGGAAAAGATTTTAGGATTTAGGGTTCAGGGCGAAGCCCTAGAGACTTCACCCTAAACCCTACACCCTTAAAACCAAACTTTACATCCTAAACAACGCAACCCTAAACCCAAAATAGTTCAAATTTACTTTAAAAAAACTATTCTATCAATTTTCCCAAACTGTATAATATTATACCAATTTTTTTTTGTCATTTTGTATTATTTTGGACCATTACCACTAAAGTTTATAAGGTAATAGTGCCTTATGTTATCATAACGAGAAGAAATTAATCATATACGTCTAATGATATGTTGTTTTATTTATGAATGGGGTACACCATATATGTGACCGAATATTTTCTAAGATCTATATATATATATATATATATATATATATATATATAGTGGCGGTCCCATGATTAATTTTTAGGGGGTGCATGCATAAAAAATAATTAAAGAAAAATAAAAACGATAGTGATATCTTAAAGATCGAACCCAAGTGACGGGTGTCAGATATGGACTAACTCAGAAAGAACTACAATCTTGAATCTTGAAAACATTAAATCTAATTTGCACTATTTAATGACTGTGAGTTTTATGGTCGTTCCACGAACTCTTGAAAATTTAATTTTCTTGTGTCGAACTCAAATTAGTAAAATATTTTATCAAATTTAGTTTTGATATATACTCAATTGATATAACAAACTATTGTTAATTTTCAAACAAAGTTTCATATTATTTAGTAAAGTGACCATAACATCTATCTTTAAAACTAATAACTAATATTTTGACTCGCGAGATTCGCTTTTGTGGGCATTTAAAAATTAGAGTCATAACCCGACATATGGCAAAAAGTTTATGTCCAATTCACATGTCATTAGCCAGAACTGACGCTCTTAATTATATAACACAATTTAGTTATACAAAAATAAATGGAAATATTACAGAATATTGAATAGATTTACTTAGTAGATTTTTTTGGAAATAAATAATATAATATATTGATCAATATCATAATAGAAGCCACAAAGAGTACTTTGAACAGTAGAGGAGTTTAATATTGCGCTATTGGCAAAACAGTTATGGTGGCTGATGGATAAACCGGACTCATTGTTTTCACGGGTTTTTAAGAGTCGATATTTTCGGAACACAAACCCTTTAGCCAATGTACGATGCTACTCCCCGTCGTATGGATGGAGGAGCATTATTTCGGCTAGACATCCAGCTAGCAAAAGGGGTAATAAAAAGAGTTGGTTCAGGATGTTCTATCTCAGTATAGAACGACCCTTGGATACCATCTTCTCGCCCGAGGTGAGTAATATGCAAGGGGTATAACTATTACCCGAACCTCATGGTCAATCATCTGATTGACCCAGAGACAAAGACGTGGAATATGAGGCTGATAAATGCAATTATTGACCCGGCGGATGTGATAATTATTCGAAGTATGCATATAAGCATCACTTATAGACTAAATACACTTGGATGGAACTATACGAAATCGGAAAGTTATACGGTTAAGTCGGGATATCAATTCGAACATCAAAGCTCATATGTCGGTACATATATTTTCTATGGTCCGGATGTGAGGAATCTACATGCATATACATAGAACCTACGATGTTCACCGAAACTATGACATTTTATTTAGAAAGCCATATCGGGATGTATTTCGGTTTCAACATATTTACGATCCAGAGGGATTAATTGTGATACACATTGTGTACGGTGTGGAGCGTAAAAGGAAACGCTCAATCACATCCTTTTTGAATGTCCTCATGCTTTACAAACATGTGCACTTTCTCAGATACCATCATCCCCATGTGTTTTCCCAATGTCATCGGTGTTCTCTAATTTTGATTATCTTTTTTGGAGAATTCCATGAGAAAAAACAAAAAAAATTCCTTGGATTGTGTGGTATATTTGGAAAGCGTGGATGATAAGGTTTTTTTAATGTGGATAGAGATCCACTAGAAACTCTGAAGATTGCGGAAACTGAGGCAACAATATAGGAAACAGCACAAAGTAGCGATCAAGCAATGGTTTCCCAAAATTTTGGCCCTTCTCCGGTGATTTTACATTATGACGGATGGAAGTGCTATATTGATATATCTTGGAAGGACACATATAATATTTCAGGATTACAATGGCATTGCTTTCAGGACAGCGTGGAAGGAGTTATCATGGGAGCAAATAATTTACGACGAAGTCTCTCTCTCCTACACGCGGAATTAGAAGCACTTATTTGGGCTATGCATTGTATGATTGCAAACCAGAAGACGGCGATAGCTTTTGTAACAGACTGCTCTGAGCTGGTGAAGATGGTGTCTACACCCAAAGAATGGCCGGCTTTCACATTACACTTGGAGAAATTCGTGAAGAGTAAGGAGGTGTTTATTTTTTTTCTCTATCTCTCTCATCCCTCGCGCAAACAACTCAAAGGCGGACAAGCTAGCACGGTGTACTTGTGTCTACCCATTAGATATTACTTATGTAAACTCGGTACCTCCGGTTTGAATTTCTGAACCGTTCTAGGCATTTAGGATGTTGACAAAAAAAAGTACTTTGAAAACACATTTCAATTTAATTATTATTATTTTTTAAAATTGATTGAATTGGTTTTTAAATAGAATACAAATTAATTATAAAAATACAAATGAAAAATATTACAAAATCTCGAATATAATTTTTCTTTGAATTTATATAGATTGATTATGATTTAAAATAACATAATATATTTTAATATCTTAATTAGCAAAGAAATTAAATACAATATCTTAAATGCATGTTGAAGGAAAAAACAAATTTTCATATTCTTTTCAATAAATTTGTAAAACAGTTTTATCCTTTCCTATTTTAATTACCATTTTTTATCTATAATGATATTACAAAATAAAATTTATTTTCTTAAATGACTTCTTAAATAATAATATAAAGATTAATGTGGTATAACATACATATGTACACACATATGAGACAAAATATTCACTAACATTTCTTAGTTAAGAAGTTATAGAACAATATATTTGCATCAATCCTGACAAAGATAAGAGTTATTTTATTGGCACCCTACGCCCTTGGTAGGATTTCCCCACTTGAAACCTAAAAATATGTAATTGCAAGTGCACAACAAACATGATAGTATTTAGGGCAAATTGCTGAATTTACCTCAAAATTTCGTTTTTATGACAAAAATACACCATCATTTTAATCAAATGCTGCGCTATACGTTCGGAGGCGAAAAATTACAGTTACCCCCTTATGACCAAACAAAAAACACAAAACCGCTATTACCATTTTAACCTTCGCGACATGTCAGACTTCTATAGAGGTCTGACATTTAGACTCTAATAGAAGTCTGATTGATTTCTTTTACCAGACTTCTCTTAGACGTATTCGAGAAGTCTGATACAGATTAAAATAGTAAATTTAAATTTAAAAAAAAAAAAATTGTTAAAACTTTTTTCTACAATAATTAAATATAGACGATTTTGATGTATAGAAATTAATATTTCATAAAGTTGAATCAAATTAAACAAGGTTAGTTAATTATGCCTATACCTTAATAAATATCAGACTTCTCGAAGAAGTCTGATACAGATTTAATTAGTAAATTTAAATTTAAAATTTGTAAAAAATTATTTTGTTAAAAGATTATTATACATAAATTAAATATAGACTATTTCGAAGTATTAAAATTAAATTTCGTAAAATTGAATCAAATTAAAAACATGTAAGGCAAAGTAGGTTGTAAACCTCAAAACATGCTTTGTAATGTTTCGTAAAGTTGGATATCCTGTTCTTATCTGTAGGGTTAGATTGAGAGTTTCTAAATTTTTAATTCATAATATTTTTTTTACATATACTAGTTAATTTGTGACTAAGTTAAACGAGTTTGATGTTTGTTATAAGTTTTCTATATAATATGATGGTATTTAAGTAGTAATTATCAAGTGTAGGGTTTATCAGACTGCCATTTCAGTCTGATCATGTCCATGGTTTATCAGACTTCTTGATGGAAACATGTGAATTAACCTGAAATAAGTTACTCTACTTGTGATTTTACCCCATAAAGTTACCAACCCTAATATGTAAAAATCATTATCGACTCTCTCTCTCTAAAACAGGAAGAATATCTCTCTCTCTCTAAACTCTCTCAAACATCTCTCTGGAAACCCTCGTCGCCACCGCCACCGCCACCGCCACCGCCGTCGTCAGCTTCTTCAGTCTGGTAATTACCTCTCCTTTTTCGTATCACCTTACCAGTCCCTCCATCTATCTCTTTTCATCTTTTCATCACAACTCCATTTTTTTGTAGGTCGAATCGCCACCGCCACCACCGCCGCCACCGCCCTCGCCGTCGTCAACTTCATCTTTGCAACTGAGTTAAGCTTCCTTGAAACAAGTTTTTCGCCTTCTACTATACTTTTTCAGCAAAATTTTTAGATCTATACTAAATAAGACCACTTTTCCATGTTCTTTGCCTAGATCTAAACAAACTGATGAGTTTTTAATTAATTCCGTTTTAGATCTACAAGATAGAAGTCCATTTTTCTATGTCAAACAAAAGTTCTAGGTTTGGTATGTATTTTGATGCTTGGTTGTATTCAGTCCAAAAAAAACTTGAAAATTACTATATTAGAAGTCTGAAAGTTAATTAGACTCGATACGAAGTCTGATACTTGACCTGATCTGAATTAGACTCGATTAGAAGTCAGAAATTATACTTTCATTTCATTAGACTCTGTTAGAAGTCTGAAATTTGATTTTGTACGAATTAGACTTGAGAAGAAGTCTGAAATTAGACTTTTCCGAATTAGACTCTTTTAGAAGTCTGAATTTCGACTTGATTTTAAATTATACTTTATTAGAAGTCTGGCTTTAGACTTGTTTTAATTTTTGCGATTGTTTTCTGGTACACAGGATGTGGCGATTCAGTCACCTTCCAACGTCGAGTAGTTCATGTTCAACAGGTCGACGTCGATCTGGATCATCCTACGGATTCCCCAAGATATGCTTCTTTGGTCTGAAGCCCGTCATGCGAACATCCACTACTGCCGATAATCCGGGAAGAAGATTCTTCGGATGTTCTAACTATGATGTAATGGCCTCTATATGTCATGTTGTTCGTTTTTTTCTTTCTGCTTATTATAATTTGAGATCTTAATATGATTGTATAAATGTGGCTGTGTAGGATGGTGTCAAGGTAACGAAGGCATAGATAGCTCAATTAAAGGAGCAGTTGACGGAGAAGACATGTGGCCAGATAATGCGTGGCGTCGAGTTTAAGAGTCTATTTAACTCTATTTAATTTATATGTGTCCTCTTTACTATGTCAGACTGTTTATGAAGTCTGAATTTATTATACTTCTTTCGAAGTCTGAAAAACTTAAACTTTTGAAAATTTCACAAGTCTGGTCCTGAAAATTTCACAATGTCAAACTGCAAAACGAGTCTGGCAGTAGAAGTATTTGAAAAATACTTCTAAGCGGCATTTAAAAATATTAGAAAAAATATCAGAAAAAGCAGAAATTTTGCCGCCCAAAATTTCCAGACTTCTCGCTCAATTATCTCATCACTATCAGATTGCTAAAAGAGTCTGATATCAGACTGCGTTAAGAAGTCTGACATCAGATTGCGAAAGCGGTATTTTTATGTGGTAAAATCATTTTTTTAACCGCCGCTTAGGACACATTTTTACAGTTACCGAAGCAAATAACAAAAAAAAAAAACTTGTAAGTCTTATTACCAGACTTCTCTCTCAAAAAAGACTCGTAAGTCTTCATCTTTTACATTGTGATTCCCCGCATCTTGATATGCCAAACCGGATCGGCTCGAGACACAAAGACGGATTAAACGCACACTAGCTAACTCGACCATGCTCCTTACTTGCCTATCATTTGTGACATAAATAGGAGGGCTATCCGGGCCGATCTGTTGCAAGAGTGGTTCCGGTAACGGATATGATAACTCCACCAACTCGGTTTTCTTGTCCAGCATATAATCATCTTGTACCATCTCAACAAGTTCACAATATGTAGAACGATCGCCCAAAGTGATAAACCGCCCTCCTTTGAGAGTATCCACCACAAAATGCCAAATCTTGTCTCTCACAACCCATTCACCAAAATTAACAGGTAGATGCACCATTATCTGTAAAAACAATCATGGAAAAACAACATTAGCGATCTTAATGGAAATATCAGACTTCTTCGCGAAGTCTGATTCTATTAGCTACATTGGCATAATTATTAAAAAAAATATTTAAAAATAATTACCAAACATAAGCATGTAAATCTAACGCAGGAGGAACATATACAACTAACACACATATAAAAAAATTAAAATCAACGAAATTAACACAAATATACAAAAAAAAAATGGTTTTAAAAACTTTGTCAATCTAGACTTCCATAGAAGTCTGACAAACAGTACGTCAGACCTCTATGGCAGTCTAAAAAAAAGGGTATTTTTACAATTAGAATGTTACAAAGCAGACTGCGGATGCCGTCTGACGAAAAGTTATCAAAGCAGACTTCTATCGCAGTCTGACAAAAATGGTATTTTTGCAATTGACCCAAACTTTGACTTTTTGTCAGACTGCATTAGATGTCTGAGAAAAAGAAAAAGGTATTTCTGCAATTGACCAAAATTTTGACTTTTTTGTCAGATTTCACGGAGGAGTCTGACGTTTGTCAGACTTCTCCTGCAGTCTGAAAAAATTATGGGGTAGTTTTGCAATTGACCGAAATTTGACTTTCGTTCCCAGACTTCCAGGGCAGTCTGAAGAAATCCTTCAGACTATGATAGAAGTCTGACATAAATTGGTGTATTTTTTGCGTTGACCAAAATCTTCGATATCAGACTTCTTTAGCAGTCTGACGGATTTCATCATTTTCAGACTGCCATAGAAGTCTGAAATTTTTTTCCTCCTATTCAGACTGCCATAGAAGTCTGATACTTGTTCCCCCATTTTGGTCAACTTTTGAAAAAATTCGGTCAATTACTACATGTACCCTCTTTTTTCAGACTTCTGATTCCGTATGAAAAAACAGTCAACTTCCGGTCAAAGTCACTCATTTTTCCGACATACTGGATATGAAGTCTGAATAAAAAGTCAAGTTTTCGGTCAATTGCAAAACTACCATATGCCTCGATTAGAGGATTTTTCTTGATTTTTTTGTTTTCAAAGGAAATTACAAGACTTCAATTTTAATCTGAGTATTTAAAAGTCAATTGCAAAACTACCCTCTCGTTGACCATATGGGTTTCATCAGACTTCTAAAGCAGTCTAAGTATACAACTCAGATCTGAAAATCGACGATATGCAAAAATTCGTACCTATATCCGTTTAGAGTTTGCTTTCACCCTCGTCGAGCGCCCAGAACGTCTAATATCACCGAAATCCCGCAAGCGTAGTCGTGTTTTGCCGTTTTTATGCCATAATTTGTGATTTCGGTACGTTTGAATCGGAAAATCAGTGGGAAAATGGGAGATATCGGAGAGAGAAGTCGCGATAAGTGTTTACGAGCTCTATTCTTGAGATTTAATGGCGGAAAAACGGGTTAGTTACTGCATTAACTCGTCGGCGATGGTGGTTGTCGTGGAGGTTGAGAATTGATGGCAATGGCATTTCTGTAATTAAGTTAGATCTGAAATTTTTTTTTTGTTTTTTGAAAAAAACGTTAGACTCTAACAGCAATCTGAGTAATGGCATTTGCGTGAATACCCAGATTTTTAAAGGGTAATTCGTGGGATTCTGAAAAAGAGTAGAGGAATGGGGTATTTTTAGCTTTGACTTCAAATTGTAGGGTATTTTTACAAAAATGCCTAGTATTTAAGAATCGAATGCACTAGAAGTTGGAAGATATTGTTCTACAAATTTATAAGACTCGATTTAAGCTAAGACAGATACAAGGATTGTGAGATCGATCCACAAATTAAATAAAAAAATTGAAACAATAAAAGAAAATATTAGGGAATAGAAAACTCGCAAAAACACATAAAATGAAAGATAATCGATTAGATAAGGTTTTAATAATATATGGTTTTGAACTCAAAACACAAAAATATAAACATTCCACTTTTGGGACACCGGTTACTATGCTTTAACAACATAACAGACTCACCTTTGGATGGTTATTAGTAGAAAAAAGCACACAATAATTCATTCAAATTAAGATTGTTCACAAGACTTTGTAACACAATTTATGACGTATTGCTCACCAAATATTCGATCAGGCAATATAACAAGTTGTTGGAGAGTATATCAAGCTATACTCATATCACTAGATGGCCAACCAAGCAATGAAAAATTAGCACAAATATATGTAAAGAACAATACGATAAACCCTTTATAAAATTTGATATCAAGTTATCACGTTATGTATTTATTGAAAAACTCATAACCTAATAAGTAAATTATTTGCACATAGTTAACTCTATGAACCTTAAACAAAATATGTCATTATTACAAGAGAAATTGCAACATCTACTAATACTTAACATCAAAATTAACTCTCCTTTTTTTACCACTATTCACATACACTATTTACAATCAAAAGACTACCCTACCCTTAACTTTTCTAATTAATTATATTTTGCTTTTACTCTTTCATTATTGACTATTCATGACGGAAATGAAAGAAGAAGAAGAGAAGAAGAGGAAGAAGAGGAAGAAAAAGAAGAAAGAAGAAGAGGAAGAAGGAAGAAGAAGAGGAAGAAGAAGGAAGAAGAGGAAGAAGAAGACGGCAGTGATGATGATGTTGACGGCGGGGACGATAACACCGATGATGATAACTGGATTAACATGATAATTTATGATATGATAACTGATTAACTTGACAATTTCATAAAAATGAACATGATAACTGGTTTAACATGACAATGTTAATGATACTAACTATATGTTAACGATGCTAACAATGATAACTGGTTTAACATGACAATGTTAACGATGCTAACAATGATAAATGGTTTAACATGATAATGTTAACGATGCTAACATATGTGTTTTCTGGTAATGAACAGTGATCGTCGAGTTTTGATGAACAATATCACCGGCCGTTTGATGAACATTGTTGCTGGTTTCTTCTGCCAAAAAATGAGTTTCAAACCAATGGCATTTCTGTAATTATTAAAAAGTCCAAAAGATATTTGGCATTTTTCCAAAAATACCCTACAATTTGAAATCCAAGCTAAAAATACCTCATTCTTCTCCTCTTTTTCAGAATCCCACGAATTACCCTTTAAGAATCTGGGTATTCACGCAAATACCATTAATCACACTGCTGTTAGAACCTAACGTTTTTTTCAAAAGACAAAAAAAATTTCAGATCTAACTTAATTACAGAAATGCCATTGCCATCAATTCTCAACCTCCACGACAACCACCATCGTCGACGAATTAATGCAGTAACTAACCCGTTTTCCGCCATTAAAGCTCAAGAATAGAGCTCGTAAACACTTATCACGACTTTTCTCTTAGATTTCTCCCATTTTCCCACTGATTTTCTGATTCAAACGTACCGAAATCGCAAATTATGGCATAAAAACGGCAAAACACGACTGCGCTTGCGGGATTTCGGTGATATTAGACGTTCTGGGCGCTCGACGAGGGTGAAAACAAACTCTAAACGGATATAGGTACGAATTTTTGCATATCGTCTATTTTCAGATCTGAGTTGTATACTCAGACTGCTTTAGAAGTCTGATGAAACCCATATGGTCAACGAGAGGGTAGTTTTGCAATTGACTTTTAAATACTCAGATTAAAATTGAAGTCTGGTAATTTCTTTTGAAAACAAACAAAATTAAGAAAAATCCTCTAATCGAGGCATAGGGTAGTTTTGCAATTGACCGAAAATTTGACTTTTTATTCAGAATTCATATCCAGTATGACGGAAAAATGAGTGACTTTGACCGGAAGTTGACTGTTTTTTCAGACGGAATCAAAAGTCTGAAAAAAACAGGGTATTGGTAGTAATTGACCGAAATTTTTCAAAAGTTTACCAAAATGGGGAAATAGTATCAGACTTCTATGGCATTCTGAATAGGAGGGAAAAAATTTCAGACTTCTATGGCAGTCTGAAAATGATGAAATCCGTCAGACTGCTAAAGAAGTCTGATATCAAAGATTTTGGTCAACGCAAAAAATACACCAATTTATGTCAGACTTCTATCGTAGTATGAAGGATTTCTTCAGACTGCCCTTGAAGTCTGGGAACGAAAGTCAAACTTCGGTCAATTGCAAAATTACCCCATTATTTTTTCAGACTGCAGGAGACGTCTGACGTTTGTCAGACTTCTCCGTGAAGTCTGAAAAAAAGTCAAAATTTTGGTCAATTGCAGATATACCTTTTTCTTTTTCTCAATCTTTTTCTCAGACATCTAATGCAGTATGAAAAAAGTCAAAGTTTGGGTCAATTGCAAAAATACATTTTTTGTCAAACTGCGATAGAAGTCTGCTTTGATAACTTTTCGTCAGACGGCATCCGCAGTCTGCTTTGTAACATTCTAATTGCAAAAATACCCTTTTTTAGACCGCCATAGAGGTCTGACGTACTGTTTGTCAGACTTCTGTGGCAGTCTAGATTGACAAAGTTTTTAAAACCATTTTTTTGGTATATTTGTGTGAATTTTGTTGATTTTAAATTTTTTATATGTGTGTTAGTTGTATATGTTCCTCCTGCGTTAGTTTTACATGCTTATGTTCGGTAATTATTTTTAAATAATTTTTTTAATAATTCTGGCAATGTAGCTAATAGAATCAGACTTCGCGAAGAAGTCTAATATTTCCATTAAGATCGCTAATGTTGTTTTTCCATGATTGTTTTTACAGATAATGGTGCATCTACCTGTTAATTTTGGTGAATGGGTTGTGAGAGACCAGATTTGGCATTTTGTGGTGGATACTCTTAAAGGAGGGCGGTTTATCACTTTGGGCGATCGTTCTACATATTTTGAACTTGTTGAGATGGTACAAGATGATTATATACTGGACAAAAAAACCGAGTTGGTGGAGTTATCATATCTGTTACCGGAACCACTCTTGCAACAGATCGGTCCGGATAGCCCTCCTATTTATGTCAGAAATGATAGGCAAGTAAGGATCATGGTCGAGTTAGCTAGTGTGCATTTAATCCGTCTTTGTGTCTCGAGCCGATCCGGTTTGGCATATCAAGATGCGGGGAATCACGATGTAAGAGGTGAAGACTTACGAGTTTTGTTTTTAGCGAGAAGTCTGGTAATAAGACTTACGAGTTTTTTTTTTGTTATTTGCTTCGGTAACTGTAAAAATATGTCCTAAGCGGCGGTTAAAAAAACTATTTTACCACATAAAAATACCGCTTTCGCAATCTGATGTCAGACTTCTTAACGCAGTCTGATATCAGACTCTTTTAGCACTGATAGTGATGAGATAATTGAGCGAGAAGTCTGGAAATTTTGGGTGGTAAAATTCCCGCTTTTTCTGCTGTTTTTTCTAATATTTTTAATTGCCGCTTAGAAGTATTTTTACAAATACTTCTACTGCCAGACTCGTTTTGGAGTTTGAAATGGTATTATTTTCAGGACCAGACTTGTGAAAGTTTTCAAAAGTTTAAGTTTTTCAGACTTCGAAAGAATTATAATAAATTCAGACTTCATAAACAGTCTGACATAGTAAAGAGGACACAGATAAATTAAATCGAGTTAAACAGACTCTTCAACTCGACGCCACGCATTATCTGGCCACATGGCTTCTCCGTCAACCGCTCCTTTAATTGAGCTATCTCTGCCTTCGTTACCTTGACACCATCCTACACAGCCACATTTATACAATCATATTAAGATCCCAAATTATAATAAGCAGAAATAAAAAAAAAACGAACCATATGACATATAGAGGCCATTACATCATAGTTAGAACATCCGAAGAATCTTCTTCCCGGATTATCGGCAGTAGTGGATGTTCGCATGACGGGCTTCAGACCACAGAAGCATTTCTTGGGGAATATGTAGGATGATCCAGATCGACGTCGACCTGTTGAACATGAACTACTCTACGTTGGAAGGTGACTGAATCGCCCCATCCTGTGTACCAGAAAACAGTCGCAAAAATTAAAACAAGTCTAAAGCCAGACTTCTAATAAAGTATAATTTAAAATCAAGTCGAAATTCAGATTTGTAAAAGAGTTTAATTCGGAAAAGTCTAATTTCAGACTTCTTCTCAAGTCTAATTCGTACAAACTCAAATTTCAGACTTCTAACAGAGTCTAATTAAATGAAAGTATAATTTCTGACTTCTAATCGAGTCTAATTCAGATCAGGTCAAGTATCAGACTTCGTATCGAGTCTAATTCACTTTCAGACTTCTAATATAGTAATTTTCAAGTTTTTTTTGGACTGAATACAACCAAGCATCAAAATACATACCAGACCTAGAACTTTTGTTTGACATAGAAAAATGGACTTCTATGTTGTAGATCTAAAACGAAATTAATTAAAAACTCATCTGTTTGTTTAGATCTAGGCAAAGAACATGGAAAAATGGTCTTATTTCGTATAGATCTAAAACATTTGCAGAAGAAAGTATAGTAGAAGGCAAAAAACTTGTTTCTAGGAAGCTTAACTCAGTTGCAAAGACGAAGATGACGACGGCGAGGGCGGCGGTGGCGGTGGCGATTCGACCTACAAGAAAATGGAGTTGTGCTGAAAAGATGAAGAGAGATAGATGGAGGGACTGGTAAGGTGACACGAAAAATGAGAGGTAATTACCAGACGGAAGAAGCTGACGACGGCGGTGGCGGTGGCGGTGGCGGTGGCGACGAGGGTTTCCGGAGAGATGTTTAAGAGAGTTTAGAGAGAGAGAGAGATTCTTCCTGTTTTAGAGAGAGAGAGTCGATAATGACTTTTACAGATTATGGTTGGTAACTTTAGTTTATATATGTGGTAAAATCACAAGTAGAGTAACTTATTTCAGGTTAATTCACAGGTTTCCATCAAGAAGTCTGATAAACCATGGACATGATCAGACTGAAATGGCATTCTGATAAACCCTAAACTTGATAATTACTACTTAAATACCATCATATTATATAGAAAACTTATAACAAACATCAAACTCGTTTAACTTAGTCACAAATTAACCAGTATATGTAAAAAAAATATTATGAATTAAAAATTTAGAAACTCTCAATCTAACCCTACAGATAAGAACAGGATATCCAACTTTACGAAACATTACAAAGAATGTTTTGAGGTAAATTAGTAAACTCGAAGAAGTCTGATACATGTAAAATTAAATTAAATTTCGTAAAATTGAATCAAATTAAAAACATGTAAGGCAAAGTAGGTTGTAAACCTCAAAACATGTTTTGTAATGTTTCGTAAAGTTGGATATCATGTTCTTATCTGTAGGGTTAGATTGAGAGTTTCTAAATTTTGTTTAATTTACTAGCCTTCTTTAATTTGATTCAACTTTATGAAATATTAATTTCTATACATCAAAATCGTTTATATTTAAGTATTGTAGAAAAAAGTTTTAAGAAATTTTTTTTTATTTTTAAATTTAAATTTACTATTTTAATCTGTATCAGACTTCTCAAATACGTATGAGAGAAGTCTAGTAAGAGAAATCAATCAGACTTCTATTAGAGTCTAAATGTCAGACCTCTATAGAAGTCTGACATGTCGCGAAGGTTAAAATGGTAATAGCGGTTTTGAGTTTTTTGTTTGGTCATAAGGGGTAACTGTAATTTTCCGCCTCCGAAAGTGTAGCGCATCATTTGATTGAAATGACGGTGTATTTTTGTCATAACAACAAAATTTTAAGGTAAAAACAGCAATTTGCCCAAGATATTTTGGGTTTAATCAATTTTTCTCTTTCTTACTTACTT
Organism: Eutrema japonicum; assembly: GCA_030161315.1. NCBI lineage: Eukaryota > Viridiplantae > Streptophyta > Magnoliopsida > Brassicales > Brassicaceae > Eutrema > Eutrema japonicum. Next base: position 16,069,275 of record BSQW01000012.1, on the reverse strand, counting down.
ATTTCTAAAAAATTACGAATACTTACCTAATTTTTTGATCAACTGACCATATACACTCAATTAACCCATATTACAATTAGACCCTAATTACAAGCTATATTACATATACTCTACAATAACATCATATGACAATTGTTTGATTGTTTGCTTGAGGGGGCCAAAACTTTCGCCATCATAGGACAATTGTTTTGATGTGTGCTTGTGGACGAAGGCGACTATCTTTTTGGTTGCATTTTTATCTGTCCACTAAGATTTTTTGCAAACTATAGCATAGCAATGATAGCATCTATTATCATCACACCGATTAGAGTTTTTCGTCCCATTCAACCATTTTGAACTTTGGCCAATAATTTCAACAAATAGTACAATAATGGCAAAGAAGACATAGCGCGTCGAGATCACAATGACATATAAGGTCTCATATATATCTACCGATGGTATGAGGTCAAGCTTTTTCAATAGTGCTACATATAAAGTTAAGAGATAATTCTTGAAATAGTACAAAATGAGAAACTAATTGGTAGAATAGTATAAATTTTTGGAAAATTGTAAAAATAGTATTTTTGGGAAACGTTTTTATGGTTTAGGGTTTAGAGCGAATCCCTAGACCTTTCACCATAAACCCTACACCTTTAAAACTAAACTCTACACCCTAAACAACCCAATCCTAAACCCAAAAAAGTTCAAATATTTTTTGAAAAAGACTATTATATCAATTTTTCCAAACTTTGTACTATTCTAACAATTTTTTTTTTTTTTATCATTTTGTACTATTTTAAACCAATACCACTAAAGTTTATAAGGTAATAGTGCCTTATGTTATCATAACGAGAAGAAATTAATCATATACTTCTAATGACATGTTGTTTTATTTATGAATGGGGTACACCATATATGTGACAGAATATTTTCTAAGATATATATATTGGCGATCCCATGATTAATTTTTATGGGGATGCATGCATAAAAAATAATTAAAGAAAAATAAAAAAGATAGTGATATCTTAAGGATCGAACCCAAGTGATGGTGTCAGATATGGACTACCTCACAAAAAACTACAATCTTGAATCTTGAAAACATCAAATCTAATTTTGCACTATTTAATGACTGTGAGTTTTATGGTCGTTCCACGAACTCTTGAAAATTTAATTTTCTTGTGTCGAACTCAAATTAGTAAATATTTGATCAAATTTAGTTTTGATATATACTCAATTGATATAACAAACTATTGTTAATTTTCAAACAAAGTTTCATATTATTTAGTAAAGTGACCATAACATCTATCTTTAAAACTAATAACTAATATTTTGACTCGCGAGATTCGCTTTTGTGGTCATTTAAAAATTAGAGTCCTAACCCGTCATATGGCAAAACAGTTTATGTCCAATCCACATGTCATTAGCCAGAATTGACGCTCTTAATTATATAACACAATTTAATTATACAAAAATAAATGAAAATATTACAGAAAATTGAATAGATTTACTTAGTAGATTTTTTTTTGGAAATAAATATTATAATATATTGATCAATATCATAATAGAAGCCATAAAGAGTACTTTGAACAGTAGAGGAGTTTAATACTGCGCTATTGGCAAAACAGTTATGGCGGTTGATGGATACATCGGACTCATTGTTTGCACGGGTTTTTAAGGGTCGATATTTTCGGGACACAAAACCTTTACCCAATGTACGATGCTACTCCCCGTCGTATGGATGGAGGTGAATTATTTCGGCTAGCCATCTGGTTAGCAAAGGGCTAATAAAAAGAGTTGGTTCAGGAAATTCTATCTCAGTATAGAACGACCCTTGGATACCTTCTTCTCACCCGAGGTCAGCAATATGCAAGGGTTATAACTATTACATGAACCTCATGGTCTGATTGACCCAGAGACAAAGACGTGAAATATGGGGCTGATAAATACAATTATTGACCAGGCGGATGTGATAATTATTTGAAGTATGCATATAGGCAGCACTTATAGACCATATACACTTGGATGATACTATACAAAATCGGGAAGATATACAGTGTAGTCGGGATATCAACTCGAACAGCAAAGCTCATATGTCGGTACATATATTTTCTATGTTCCGGATGTGAGGAAATTACAGGCATATACATAGAACCTACGATGTTCACCGAAATTATGACATTTTATTTGACAAGCCATATCGGGATGTATTTCGGTTTCAGCATATTTACGATACCGATGGATTAATTGAAATACACATTGTGTACGGTGTGGAACATAAAAGGAAACGCTCAATAACATCCTTTTTGAATGTCCTCATGCTCTACAAACATGTGCAATTTTTCAGATACAATCATCCCCAGGTGTTTTCCCAATGTCATCGGTGTTCTCTAATTTTGATTATATTTTTTGGAGAATTCCATGAGAAAATCAAAAAAAAAAAAATCCTTGGATTGTGTGGTATATTTGGAAAGCGAAGAATGATAAGGTTTTTTCTAATGTGGATATAGATCCACTAGAAACTCTGAAGATTGCGGAAACAGAGGCAACAATATGGGAAACAGCACAAAGTAGCGATGACGCAATGGTTTCCCAAAAATTTGGCCCTTCTACGGTGATTTTACATTATGACGGATGGAAGTGCTATATTGATATATCTTGGAAGGACACATATAATTTTTCAGGATTAGGATGGCATTGCTTTCAGGAAGGCGTGGAAGGAATTATCATGGGAGCATAGAATTTACGACGAAGTCTCTCTCCCCTACAAGCGGAATTAGAAACACTTATTTGGGCTATGCATTGTATGATTGCAAACCAGAAGACGGCGATAGCTTTTGTAACAGACTGCTCCGAGTTGGTGAAGATGGTGTCTACACCCAAAGAGTGGCCGGCTTTCACATTACACTTGGAGGAATTCGTGAAGAGTAAGGATGTGTTTACTTTTTCTCTATCTCTCTCATCCTTCGCGTAAACAACACAAAGGCGGACAAGCTAGCACGGTGTACTCGTGTCTACCCATTATATATTACTTATGTAAACTGGGTACCTCCGGTTTGGATTTCTGAACCGTTCTAGGCACTTAGGTTGTGGACAACAAAAAAGAGTACATTGAAAACACATTTCGATTTAATTATTATTTTTTATTTGAATTGTTTTCAAATAGAATACAAATTAATTATAAAAATACAAATGAAAAATATTAAAAAATCTCGAATATATTTTTTAATTGAATTTATATAGATTGATTATTATTTAAAAAACATAATATATTTTAATATCTTAATTAGCAAAGAAATTAAATACAATCTTAAATGCATGTTAAAGAAAAAAACAAATTTTCATATTTTATTCAATAAATTTTATAGTTTTATTCAATCATGTTGTTTGTTCCAATTTCCATGTCTGAGTAGATCTCCTGTTAGGTTTAGGGTTCTCAATAAGGAATCTCTTTGAATGTTAGGTTAATTAGTTGGTTTGGGTTCATAATCTGAATTAGTTCTTCACCATAGGTTGTTCTTAAAACTAATTCTAGATTGATCACATGGAACTTAGATCTTAGGTTAATCGATTAGGCACGACAGTGCAATTGATGATTTGATAGAACCTAGGGTGAGCAAAATAACTATCTGCAAAGAAATTTGGTTTAGTTGTTTTGTGAACATATCGAACCTGGACTTAAAGCTAGTTTAGTCTTTACGATTTGCAAAGAGATTTGAAATTCTGAGATTTAGACATAGATAATTCTCGCAACGACAGTTGGTTAACTATAGTTTAGTGATTTGAGTTCAAGAACCGGGCTTAACCTGAATCCTAACTAATTAGTTTATCTGCATCCTCTGATTTCCTAAGAAATACCCTGAGCCTATCTCCTCTCCATTGAATTTACAACCTTTTAATTTACGTTACTACTTTCTTATTTCATTGATTTACTTAGCTTAATGCGAACCTATATAAGATATTGTGTAATTCTTGAGTTTTTGTGGATTCGACCCCTAAATACTACGATCGACAAAGCTGTTAGTACTTTAGGGTATTACATTTGAGCTTATTAGCTACCTACAACACCGCTTATATATTACGACAACATCGGAGCTACGTACTTATGCGCAAATCCCGTATTCCATTCTCGGATGAAGCATTTGGCATTAGATTATCATTTCATTCGGGATAATATTCAATCAAAGGCTCTACAGGTAACTCATGTGTCTACTAAAGATCATATCGTGGATGCTCTCACGAAACCATTTGCTCGGGCACGATTCAAAGAACTTAATGACAAGATTGGAGTGATGGACCTCCCTCCATCTTGAGGGGGCGTGTAAGTGTATATATGTAAAGGGTAGATTAGACTTTAGTTAATCCCTATATATGTCTTGTGTAATCACTATATATAGTGTAATCCTCACATCTAATAAAGTATCAGCCTCTATTTTATACTTTCCACTTTCTTTGTTTTAATGTCTTTTAAGTTACAATATAAAACTTTGTTTACTTACATATAAATCTATTATTAGATCATAGTTCATAACATGGACAACATTCTTTTGGGCAGTGAACCGCATCATTTCATATGGGCTATCTATTCCCAAGCTAGATTCGAACCTGAGACCTTTGGACACAATGTCTCGTACACCAGTTAAACCGTAAAGCGTTTGGTCTCTTCGCTTATTACTAAATAAAACTGAAAACTATTAAACGTAAACCAACATAAACCAATATAATTATAAATCAATATAAATATAAACCAAATCAATACAATTAAAAAATTAATATAACGAAAAGAATTCTTAATTAAAACCTAAATCATAATCACCGTCTTCTCCGATATGGTTTCACAACGACGACACCATCAACTTTTTCTTCTCTCAGTCTCTGGTTTTCTTTTGTTTCTTCCTTCTTTTATGTCGATTCTCAATCTCTTACTTCTTATTTTTCTACATAAATTTCGTTTTTTATATGATCAAATGATTGGTTTGTTTGAAATTCTGGATTTATACAATCAATTAAATTCTGGATTTTTGTCTTATTATATTAGAATAATTTAATTTAATTGTTATTTAGAGTTTGGGTTATTGCCATAGTAATCCAAATTACTTTGTTTGATCAATCTATCGTTCCTCACTTTCTCTTCTACTATATTGGGAGAGCTTTGATTTTAAAGTCCATGGTTGCTCTATCAAACTGCTTATGAAAAAAAATTGCTTTGTGTGATTGTGTTGTATCAATTTATCAAACTCCATCATTGCTCTTAAAATTGGCATTTTTTGGTATCTAAGTATCTAACCATCGTGTGACTTATCTAATCATGTTTACTTTTTTCAACTTTTTTATTCATTGTGATTTATGACTCAACTATTTAACAAATATTTTAATTGCACATAAACATGTCTTCGAAACGAATAAAAAATTGAAGGGTGGTGCAGAAAAATTAAGGGACATGAAAAGACAAGAAGAACTGACAAAATCTTTAGCTAATTCGATGAGGTACGTAATAAGATCTGAAACTCCTAAAATTAATGAGGTTTTAGAGGATGAGATCGACGGATGTGAAAGGAATTAGAATGAGACTGAAAATAAAAATGAGGATGACAATGATAATGAGAATGTCGAGAACGCTGACGAAGATGTGAATGAGAATGAAGAAAAGGAAGCATTTGATGTTAAGAAATATCTAATTGATGGGGATATATATTGAGAGGTCTTGGAAATTGGAAAATAGTTGACAATAAATTGAGAGATTTTCTGGTTGAAAAGGGTCCAATGACAAGGGTTCCGGTTGATTATCATTTTCCAAGATATTCTATTGGCAGATGTTTTTTTTTTTTTTTTTTGGTGAAAATTGGATTATGTCTTTTTCATTGGTCTTATACAAGAAAAATAACTAATGGAGACAAATAAGATAGGTGATGGCTAGTTTATTCAAAAATAAAGTCTTCTTAGACTAGTGGTAGTACCATCTATTATATATTCTATATATTATTTGAGAAATTATAGATTGAAAATATTTAAAAAAATCGTTACCATGTAGTTTATTTGAAAAATATGCCACAATTTTTTTTTTATTAAAATAATTATTAGTACAAATTCTATTAACTTTTTAAAACAAAAGAATATGATACAAAGATCTTTGTTTTGTTCATTAAATTTTCTAAACCATATTTAATGATTTTTGATAATCAATACCTAAACCATAATCTCAAACTATATTAAAAAAATTAATACTTTTCTATAGTTGCACATGGCACAGATCGACAATCTAGCTCAGTACATTTTTCCAAGACTTTAATCAAACTGTAGCGTAGTACCTATTATCGGATCGATTAGATTGTTTCGTCTCATTCAACCATTTGAAAGTTTGGGTAAAGTTTTGCATAAAGAGTGCAATAAACCTAATATTGATATTAGTGGTAGACATTATGATGACATATAAACACCTCATGATGTTCTCGTCGTGTAGCACCGACATATAGAGTTTATCATCTGATAAATGAAGAAAATCATATATTTTCCACGGTTATGCACCGAATGTTACTATCACGACTTTTCAAAGTTCAACAAACTAAATTATAGAGTTAGAGTTGTAGCTATTGGGGAAATTAAGGCAATTTTGTTAACAATTTCTTTATAAATAGGGAGAAAATTTTCTCTAAAAACAAACATCAAAAGGTCAGTAAGAGAAATAAAGAGAGAGAACTATGTTGAAGTCACTAATCCTATTCATGGTTATTTTCAGTTTTACCATCGAAATGGTGGCCGCAGAGAGCTACTGCCAGGCGCAGCGTCGGGTTACAAGGAACGCGTGCGGGATGTTGGTGTATAGGCAGTCTCCAAGCGGTGAATGTTGTCTTAGAATAAAGATGATTCCTATGCGGTGCGTTTGTCCTCTCATTACCCCGCAGATCGCAGCTCACATCACTACCAATCAACTCAACTACGGTGTTGGGGTCATCCGTAAATGCGGTCGACCTATGGCAAGCGGTTTCAAGTGTGGAAGTAAGTATATATGTATTAATCAATACGATCTGATTCATTATCTCGTGTGTTCATATATATGGGAGTCGATTGTCTAAATAAATTCACTATGATTATTGTTTTAAATAATAATAAGGTTGTTTGTGCTTGACGTTGAATTTACATTTTGTAATAATATTTAACGAAAAACTCAAAGGTATTTTTTATTAAATAAAAGTGGGCGTTTTTCTAAACAAAAATTTCTTTCACATGCGAATTCAGATATAGGTATTTGCGTTTGAAAAAAAAAATCGTAGTATCATATAGTGAGTTTCATGAATTTGCGTTTTGGATGTGTAGGTATTACAGTTCCATGAGCCGTTCGCGACAGTGAAGAGGAAAATATCAGTATGTCTGCAAATTATGGACTATGTGTTAACGTTTGGCGTGGTCTTTTGGCAAACTTGTTCAGTTGTTCTTGTTAAATCCATATTCATGTCCAATAAATTTAGCTATCCAATCTGAATAAATTTACTTCGCTGAATGAGATTTTCTTGGAGAAGATTGATTCATCGTTATGTAATCCAAATTTTCTGATGAAAAAGGAATGTTTACTTTTTAAAAATTAATATTTCCATATACCAAAAAAAATAATAATAATAAATTCTTTGGATTGTGTGATATATTTGGAATGTGAGGAATGATAAGGTTTACTCAAAAGTAGATAAAGACCCACAAGAAATACTGAATATTGCGGAAAGTGATGCAACAATCTGGAAATCTGCACAAAGTAGCGTTCGAACCATGGTACCCCCAGTGGCGGATCTAGATAATATAATCAGTGTTGGCAAAAATATAACATAATAAAAAAATAAAAAATAATTAAAAATGTTATACGAAATTCGAAATAAAATCCAACAAATGTGATGACAATGAAAAAATTTCTATAAAAGTACCCTACGCTCATTCATCATCTGAAACCTTTTTAGCACTTTTTCATTTGTAACTGATTCAAACAACTCTTTTTCAACAAAGCAAACCAGACAATCACTTAGAAAATGATCTCCAATTCGGTTGTGTGCAGCTGTCTTTAATAGTTTCATTGTAGAAAAACACCTTTCAACACTTGCGGTGGCAACCGGTAAAGTTAAAACTAATTTCATAAGCCTGTAAACCCAAGGATGTGAAAGATGCTTTCGAGTTTTCACCATCATACACGAAAGATCTCCAAGATTCTTCACACTCTTAAACCGTTCATCTCTGCGTATATTATCGATATAGATTTCAAGTTGCAGCTCAAGAGATAAAAGCTCACCATAACTAAAATCATATGGATAGAACTTAGCCAATCTCACCAACTTCTCCTTCTCAAAATCATGGAATGAATCAATAGGGTTTAAATAAGACATACATATAAGAAGATCAGTGTTAACCTCTGTAAAACGATCATTGAACTCCTGAATTTGCAAATTCAGAACAGTACAAAAACAATTGACCTTGTATTGGTTATGTCGGTTCTCTTTCTTGGCTTCCTAAGATTAACAAAAGCTGCTTCCATGATAAACATTTCAGCATTATGTTTCTTGCAAAAGGAAAAAACTTTAGTCATAAGAGAATCCCATCCATCATCCCTAAACTTATGTAGTTCTCGTTTAGTAGATTCTACCAGTGACATGGCATTCAAAATATTTTGATCTTTCTTTTGCAAAGCCATTGATAAATTCTTAGTTAGCCCCAAAATATGTAACATTAGATGCAAATAGAACACACAATAAAATGTGTGAAAGTACTTCAGAAGACCACAAGCTTGGCGTTGTTGTAGAACTTCAGTGCCTTCATCTTTGATATACTCAAGAACTTTCATTATAGTAGAAAACAATTCTACCAACTGCAACAATGTTTTATGATGAGAACCCCAACAAGTATTTGCACGCCTTGGAAAAAAACGCTCCTGATTTTGTCATGTCCCAGTTTTAACGTCACCATTATTGATTCCTTTGGCTAAATCTTCACGCTGAATTTCTCGAACCATATCTTGTCGTTTAAAAGAATCTCCAACATTATTCAATAATGTAGAAACCATATAAAAAAAAATCAGCAATATCAAAATGTTTTTTTGCAACTGCCACCACAACCAGCTGGAGTTGATGAGCAAAACAATGGACATAATACGCTGAACAGTTTTCTCTCCCAACCAATGATCTCAACCCATTGAACTCACCCTTCATGTTACTAGCTCCATCATAACCTTGTCCTCTCAACTTTTTAAGCTCAACACGTATTTAGCAGACAAATCATCTATAACAGACTTCAGAGTTAACGACGAAGAGGTTTCTTTTACATGAACAACTCCAATAAACCTTTCTTTGACTGTTCCACTCTTATCAACAAACCGAAAACAACACCCATCTGCTCTTTGTGAGAAACATTAGCAGACTCATCAACCAGCAATCCAAACACACAATGATCAATTTCTTCTAAAATATATTTTCGTACTTCTTCTGCAAAAGAATTCACAATATCTTTTCAAATAACTTGAGAAACCATATGGTTATTTCCTAGAGCATTATTCAGAATAACCTTACTTATAGCATCATTTTGTTCTCTTGTGTATTTCACAAGTTGCAAGAAATTTCCTTTATTATGTCCACGAAAGGGTAGCCCTTGTTTCCCTTGTCGCAACAAGTATCTCGAAGCATCAATCGAGGCATTTAAGCGAATGCGATACTCATTTTTCACCATATCATCCTGCTTAAATAGAGCATGCACAATATATTGACTTTGATTCATCAAATTCTCACATTTCCGGGCATCAATAATATGAAAACTATTGGGTGGTTTACCCACATGAATACCTAATCTCTCAGGCTTACTCCAACTATTAAACCCTTCTTCACAAACGCATCACTCCTACCTTGCTTTCGTACCTCATCTTTAAATAAGTAGCAATATAAACAGAATGCTCTTTCTTTTGATATGTTGTACTCTAGCCAACTACCATAATGATCAAACCAAATTGGATTGAATCGCCTCATTGCATTTCCTATCGATATTTTTTTAAATTTGTGACCATAAGGTTGGCATGGACCTTTAGTTAGATACTTGCGTCTAATCTCGTTTCTTTGACTTGGATGATAATCCATTATGTTTTTCCTCTCACCAGGATCGCTTGGCAAATCATCGACATTGGTATCAGGTGTCGTCGAAGAGGATTTTCTTTTAAAATATCGCTCAATTGATTTAACTACAAAACAAATAAAATACATATAAATGGATCTCTAAATCAAAATTCATAGTAGAGTTCTTCTTTTTGCTTTGAACATGCTGTTTTTTTCTTTGAGACAAACTTCTACATTGTTTTTGTTTTTATTATGATATTTTATTTGAAGAAATTGAGAGCTAGTCCAATCCCCACTAGAGAAACATGGTCCAAGCTGAAAACAGCCCACCCAAAAAGAAAAACAAAACAACAATATAAAACAGAGAAATGTATTTTGCGAAAACAAAAACATTACTAACAAGTAACAATAATTGGGAGATGGTCGAAGATTTGAAGTGGCAGATCAAAATTAAGAAGAAAAAAAGTTTACCATTCTGTCTCCAAACAAGCACGACGAAGAAAGAAAGAGAAAGCAAAATGGAGAAAACAAAATTAGGGTTTTTAATTTGTAAAGATTAGTTAATAATTAATTGATTACAGTTTTTAAATTTGAATTATTTTATAACAAAATGGGCTTTTTCATAAGATAAAAAAAATTGTTAGGTGGGCTTTTGGGCTTAAATCAGAAAAAAAGTTATGTGGTGGCAAAAAAAAATATTTAGTGGTGACATGATTTTTTTTTTTGACAACTACTAATAAAAAAAAATTGAGTGGTGGCACATGCCCCTCCCCTGTGAACAGTAGATCCGCCCCTGGTATCCCCCAAAACTTTGGTCCTACTCCGATGATTTTTCATTATGAAGGATGGTGGTGTTATATTGATGGTTCTTGGAAGGAAACCGATAACTTTTTTGGACTAGGATGACACTGCTTTCAGGAAGGCGTCGAATGAACTATAATGATAACAAGAAATTTACGAAGAAGTCTATCCCCCCTACACGCAAAATTAGAAGCGCTCATATGGGCCATGCACTACATGATTTCAAACTAGAAGATGGCGATAGCTTTTGCAACAGACTGTTCTGAGTTGGTGAAGATGGTGTCTACACCCTGTTTTTACATTACATTTGGACGAATTCGTGAAGGGTAAGGAGGTGTTTACTTTTTTTCTATCTCACTCATCCCACGCGCAAACAACACAATGGGAGACAAGTTAGCACGGAGTGCTCGTATCTACTCATTACATATTAGTTATGTAAACTCGGTAACCCCTTTTAGATCTCCTAACCGTTCTAGGTATTTAGGTTGTTGACAAAAAAAGGAACTTTGTGCAAAACCTTATAATGATGGGTGAATGGGTATATGGCCAAACAATTTGAGTACAAATTGAGAAAATCCCTTTATAAATCAAGTAAATGAATATAGTTATGGAAACCGAGTATACAAAACTATTCACATGTTATTTTTATTGTTATTACCCGAGCACGGCCCGATTTTGTCAGGCCCAAGAATGGGAAACCCTATACTTAAACCTTTTACCCCTACTCCCATTTATACGCAAGCCATGATAAGGAGAGGAAAAGAGAGAGATACAGCCAGCAAAGCCCTGCCTGGCAGAGACCCCAAGCTACGACCTTCACCAAGTTGCATCTGAGATCGAAAAAGAGAGGCCCGAGAGTGTAGGAGAGAGATCTGAGAGAGAGAGAAGCATGGGGGTAGGAACTCGAGAGTCGAGACATGTAGATCATATCAGAGGAGATCTGAGTGCCGCTGCATCAAACCTTGACCAACTCAAGCCGAGAACCTCCATCCGTGATAGTAACTTACTAACGAAGGCAAGACCTAAAACCATATATCTAACTTGAGTGGAAAGTTACCTAAACCCTAATCTAATGGAAGTTGTCGCAAATCGCCGCTGCAGTCACCGATCCCAAACTGCCATGACTGCTTCTACTTCCGCGACTTCTAAACGTAAAGGTGGGGATCTCATTGGACTTCCCTTATACATTCTCTAGTTTTGCATCTGAGATCCAAAAAAATAGACCCGAGAGCGTAGGAGAGACATCTGAGAGAGAAGAGAGAGAGAGAGAGAGAGAGAGAGAGAGAGAGAGAGAGAGAGAGAGAGAGAGAGAGAGAGAGAGAGAGAGAGAGAGATAGAGAGAGAGAGAGAGAAGCATGGGAGTAAAAACTCGAGAGTCGAGAAATGTGTGATCCGAGCGCCGCTGCATCAAACCTCGACCAACTCAAGCCGAGAGCCGAGAGCCTCCATCCGCAAAATTTACTTACTAACGAAGGCAAGACCTAAAACCCTAAAACCATATATCTAACTCGAGTGGAAAGTTACCTAAACCTTAATCTAATGGAAGTTGTCGCCAATCGCTGCTGTAGTCACTGATCCCAAACTACCGTGACCATTTCTACTGCCGCGACTTCTAAACGTAAAGGTGTGGATCTGATCGGACTTCCTATACACATTCTCTAGTTTCTGATCAATGTTACCTTAGGCAAAGGATAAGATATGGATTGGTGTTAGTTTGCGAGAATACATGAATGATCTATAATAAGTTGATGGTTGTTGTGTGATGACTTGTATGCAAATTAAAGGTTATTGCATGATTTGATGATAACTCGAGAATATGGGGGTAGTCGGGAGTCGAGACCTCAAATCAGATTGGTGGAGATACGAGCGCCGCCGCATTAAACCTCTAGAGCCTCCATCCGCTACAACTACTTGTTGTCGAAGGTAAGACCTGAAACCGTAAAACCCTAAATCAAACTTGAGTCACAAGTGACCTAAACAATAATATAATGGCTGCCCTCGCCAATCGCCACCACAATCAGTGATCCCAAACTACCATTTTTGCTTCTACTTCTGCGACTTCGAAACGTAAAGGTGAGGATCCGATCGGGAATTCCCTTACAAATAGTATAGTTTTGGATCTATGTTACCTTAGGAAAAGGATAGGATATGGAATAATGTTTTTTTTGCGTGAATAGATGAATGATATTAATAAGTTGATGGTTATTGTGTGGTTATTTGCGATATGCATGTTAAAGGGTATTGCATGATTTTATGATAACTTGAGAGTATGGGGGTAGGAACTCGAGCGAGACATGTGGATCAGATCGGATGAGATCCGAGCATCGCCGCATCAAACCTTGACCAATACAAGCTGAGAGCCTCCATTCGTGTATGTTAGTTGTTGTTGAAGGTAAGACTCAAAACCCTAAAAACTTATCTCTAACTTGAGTGACCTAAACCCTAATCTAACCGCAGTTGTTGCCAATCGTTACTACAGTCAGATTCTGAATTGTTGTGACTGCTTCTACTTATGCGACTCTGAAACGTAAAGGTGAGGATCCGATCGAGAGTTCTGATCTGTTGTGACTGCTTCTACTTCTGAATTGTTGTGACTACTTACATGTAATCTAGTTTTGGATTCATGTTAGCTTAGGCAAAGGATAGGATATGGATTGGTGTTTGCTTTCATGAATAGATCAATGATATTAATAAGGTTATAAATATTGTGTGATGAATTGTGATGCATGTTAAAGGTTATTGCGTGATTTGGTGATAACGTAGTATGCATGTTAAGTAATGATAATGGAACCAAATGATGATTGAAAGGCATGTTGAGTGTTACGAATAGGTTGGTTGTGAAAATTTGTGCAGTGAGGCTATGTTGGTCTAAAGAGAGGGACTTATGAGAATCTATGGAGGTTGATGGGAAATATCAGACTCTCGAGGGATGATAAATTGTGTTTTTACTGATTTTTAACCTTTTGTTTTTGTGTTTTTATCGATTCAAAGTGTCTTTTTAGAGCATTTTCGTCCTTTATCGATTTTTTCAAGTTTTATGTCACTTTGGGAGAAAAAAAACCGTTTTGGGTGCAAATGAGCATATGGAGATGCAGAATCATGCATAAATGTCAGCAATATGGCATTCGTTGGAGTACTTACCACCGATGGATCGAGGTCAAATTTTGATACAAGATAGAGGACTAGAGGCTCATTCATTTGGAAGTGGTTTGAGGCCATTCCAACAGTGAGATCAAAAGTTATTCCAGTTTTTGTTAACACAGTCCAGTCTGACAAACAGAAGAAGCATGCGCAGAGAGAAAGCCCATATATGAATCGATCAATCCGATCATTCTGCGGACATTTTCATGATCAACCAGACTCGTCTGGATTGACTGGTTCAAGCCCAGATCGATCGATCGATCCACTTTCCTGACAAAAAAGCAGTTTTAACTTCCTACTTTGTCTTGGAATCATCATAGTTCGACCCTACAATTAATTATACTTATTTTAAGCCACTTTCTAAGGCTACGATTTTTTTCTACAAACTTTTACATCTCTTTCTTTTGAGAGAAAAATCTCTGACTTTACAAGCTTTTGAAAAGATTTTTAAACCCCAATTTATTATTTATATTGGATTATGATTTCTTCTTCATCTCTTTGTGGTTTCTCTGATTCTATGTTTGAGTAATCTCCTAGTTAGGTTTTAGGGTTTCAAGAGAATTTTATAAATCGATGAATCATATTGGTTAGAATAGGGATCTATCTTCTAGTTCTTCATCTATTGTTGTTCTTAGTATTGAAACTTGATTAGCTACGTAGTTTATGATCTTAGGTTGTTTAACGCATCAAAAGTGTTTGTTTAAAAACTTGAAAGAACATAGATGAGCAAAACGTCATTAACCAACGAAAGTTGATGTTAAGGCGTTTTGTGAACATATCAAATTCGATCTTAATGCTTGTTTAGTTTCCTGAATACAAATGACATTTTAGAATCATAGGTTATAAAGCTTTGTAATTGATACTAGGACAATAGGTTGATTATTAAACAGTTATTTGAGTTCTAGAACGCACTTAATGATTTCCATGTTTGATTATCTGATTTATGATTCTTGATCCTGCGAATTAACCTAAGACCTAGCATTTTTATCTATTAAATTTACATCGTTTAAGTTGTCGTTCTTAGTTTTTAGAAATTGCAAACCACAAGCAATTGTCATTCGTCTTAGATTTACTTTTCTCTTGCATTCTCGTAGTGTCACACTTGGTTCTTGTGGATTTGATCCCTAGATTACTACTTCATTAGCTGTGCTCTTGCAGTAGTAACTGTTAGGGTTAAACCTGAAGTGTTTCAGGGGAATGGCCCGGATTAGGCAGAAGGACCTATTGTCGGACAAGTAGTGAGGTTGGTGTGGGGTGTGTGCTCACGTGTAGGGTGTGTGCACACGCTTAGCATGTGGTTGTGTGATGGTTCCTAGAGCCATGATGGTATGGGGCCTCTAGGATCAATGTTTGAGCATTTTGTGTTCTATATCTATGTGTGATATGAATTGGTTGCTTGATTGTGTGTGGATGGGTAGGCTACGAGCTTACCTTTATTTGTGTAGTTGAAATTACTCATCCCTCCTTCATTTTCAAGTAAGATCGAAGAGTGAAGAGGTGGTGCTAACTTTGGGGATTGTGGATCGCATTTTATTTATTTCTATTCCAACTCTAAAACTATCTCTCCGTGATTTCCTTCCAAGAAAGACTAGGTGTATTCCTAGTTATTGCTTTACCGTTGGTTTTTCAATAAAAACAGTTGGGATTTAAAAGGCATTTATCACGCCACTTATGATATATAAAGCGGATTACATGCGCGTGAGCTCCAGTCTTGGCCGGGATGGAAGGACGAGGTGTCACATTTATCTTGTTACAGCGTGTCAATTATATGAAAAAATCATAATATTTATTTATCGTATAAAATATAGATTTATCATTTTAACATCTAATTATCACCTAAATTGCATGGAAACTCCATCGAGGTTTGTTTCCCATTTCGAAATTGCTTCAGAATCAGAATCTCTTTGAAAACATGGGGAAACTCTGCAGAAGTGTGATTCCTAAAAGAATCAACCGTTTTGGAATCAACCGTTTTGGAACCGATACAAACTTGCGTCCAAACCGTTTGAAAATCGTGCCTAGCAGCTGAATCAACCTTGTGATGCTAAATTCGAACGTTTGTTCGTAAGAACAAAACTAATGACCAACATTAGCTTGTGTCCTTGAAACTGATTGTGAGATCCGACCCCAGAACAGCTGGCTAATGATTAGTTTTCCGAGCAAAGCAGTTTACTCGAAAAAATGAGGAACTAACTGTTGGTGTCGAATCTGACACATGAGCCGGGTCCATCACATCAAAACTCCATCATATTACTAATCCCAAAAAAAGAATCACATGCTTAAAACCAAAAATAAAATTCACATGCTTAGTTTGTAAATGGTCAAATGAACAATGGTCAACGGTCAATGGTCAAGTCTTAACATTGATTTGTGAGATTTAGTTCTCAATTGTTTGTGAATGACACATTGAGAAAGAATGAGAGACAATAAACTCGAGATGGATGTAACCATGGTAAGACATTTTTTCTCTCCAAAATCCCTAGTAACCCGTATAGTATTTCTCTAAAAGTCATCAATAAGACAAACACTTTCTCACTTCTTCTTTTATTTTTTTGTCCAAATTGATTTCATGTTACTAAAAATAAACTTAGCCCCAAATATAAATGAAATCTTCACGAATTCAGATCTTGCATCTACCAAAAAAAAAATGTTGAAGCCATTGATCATATCCATGTTGATTTCCAGTTTAACCCTTGAAATAGTGGCTGTGGAGAGTTACTGCCAGGCGCAACGTCAGGCAACAAAGAATGCGTGTGCGATGTTGGTTTTTGTGCAGTCTCCAAGCGATGAATGTTGTCTTCAAATAAGGAGCATGGAACCGTAATACCTGCACATCCAAAACGCAAATTTATGAAACTGACTGTCATTCTATGATTCTTTTGAAATATCCTTATTTGAAGACAACATTCATCGCTTGGAGACTGCACGAAAACCAACATCGCACACATGTTCGGATCCCTAGCCAGCATAGTCTCCAGTCAACTCAATTACGGTGTTCGGATCATCCGTCAATGCGGTCGACCCCTAGCCAGTGGTACCAAGTGTGGAAGTAAGTACATATCAATTAGTCACAACTAGAAGTATGAGTTGTTTCTCACGTTTGAGTTTACCTTTTGTAATAATATTTTATAAAAAAAGTAAAAAGTGTTTTCTTTTCATAAAAGTGGGATCTTTTTTGTCTCTCACATATATATTGGCTTTTGAAACAATCATAGAATGACAGTCAATTTCATAAATTTGCGTTTTGGATGTGCAGGTATTACGGTTCCATGAACCATTCGCAACGGTGAAGAAAAAAATATCAGTGCTGTAAAATATGGACTATGTTTACAATTAATGAAATTATTCCAAATTGCGTATGTGTTAAGTTTTGGCAATCTTCTTGTTGAATCCTTATGTTCATGTTCAATAAATTAAGTTACGAAATTCTTATATCTATCAAATCTGAAAAATGGAAAATAATATTATTTTTAAGGATATCGTATGATCTTAAACCATATATGTAGATTTAAAATGTGAATATTTTATTAGTGAGTATATTTACAATATATATATATAGTGATACAAAGAGACTCTAAAGCTAAATTAATAACAATTAGACCCTTCATTACAAGCTATATTACATATCCTCTACAGTAACATCATATGACAATTGTTTGGTTGTTTGCTTGTCGGGGCCAAAACTTTCGCCATCATAGGACAATTGTTTTGATGTGTGCTTGTGGACGAAGCCGACTATCTTTTTGGTTGCGTTTTTATCTGTCCAATAAGACTTTTTTGCAAACTATAGCATAGCATCTATTATCATCACACCAATTAGAGTTTTTCGTCCCATTCAACCATTTTGAACTTTGGCCAATAATTTCCACACATAGTACAATAATGGCAAAGAAGACATAGCGCGTCGAGATCACAATGACATATAAGGCCATATATTTCTACCCATGGTATGAGGTCAAGGTTTTTCAATAGTGCTACATATAAAGTTTAAAGAGAATTTTTGAAATAGTACAAAATGAGAAACTAATCGGTAAAATAATACAAATTTTGGGAAAATTGTAAAAATAGTTTTTTTGGGAAAAGATTTTAGGATTTAGGGTTAAGGGCGAAGCCCTAGAGACTTCACCCTAAACCCTACACCCTTAAAACCAAACTGTACATCCTAAACAACCCAACCCTAAACCCAAAATAGTTCAAATTTATTTTGAAAAAACTATTCTAGCAATTTTCCCAAACTGTATAATATTATATCAATTTTGTTGTTGTCATTTTGTATTATTTTGGACCATTACCACTAAAGTTTATAAGGTAATAGTGCCTTATGTTATCATAACGAGAAGAAATTAATCATATACGTCTAATGATATGTTGTTTTATTTATGAATGGGGTACACCATATATGTGACAGAATATTTTCTAAGATCTATATATATATATATATATATATATAGTGGCGGTCCGATGATTAATTTTTAGGGGGTGCATGCATAAAAAACAATTAAAGAAAAATAAAAACGATAGTGATATCTTAACACTACAAGAAAACATCCCGATTTCCGACCAAAATTCCGACCAAGTTAAAATGGTCGGAAATTACCAACCATATGCCGACGAGATTCCGACGAAACAGCACCCGTCGGAAATTGGTCAGGAATTCCCGACCATTATAACTTGGTCGGAATTTTGGTCGGGATTTCTGACCAATTTCCGACAGATTGGAGACCGAATGAAATCGTCGGAAATTAGTCGGTATTACAGACCGATTTCCGACTGTTTTCCGACGAGATATACACGTTAATATACCCGTTGCATTAGCCGTTTATAGTCGTTGGCGAGTATTAAGGTGGTCGGAAATTGGTCGGAAATTTCCGACCAATTTCCGACCAGAAAGGAATCCGACCAACTCCCAACGAAAATATAAACGTTAATCTGCCCGTTGCACTAGCCGTTTCATAGCCGTTTGAATTTTTATACTGGTCAGAAATTGGTCGGAAATCCGCAGAAATTTTAATTATAAATACAACACCACCCTCATTCACAATTTACACCAAAAAAAACATAGAAAATGTCTTCTTCAAATCCCAACACTAGAGATTATTTTCGATCGTGGATGGATAGACCACGGCAAGATCCAGCGACGAATCTATTGACGGAGGAGTATGCACAAGGTGTTGAGGAATTCATGACATTTGCGACAAACAATAGCATGACGTCGGAATACGGTAAATTGTATTGTCCTTGTCCTAAATGTCGGAATCATAGATTAGTCTCTGTTGGGGAAGTATGGAAGCATCTTTATAGGAATGGGTTAATGCCGAGTTATAAGATT
This sequence comes from Eutrema japonicum, assembly GCA_030161315.1. Taxonomy (NCBI): domain Eukaryota; kingdom Viridiplantae; phylum Streptophyta; class Magnoliopsida; order Brassicales; family Brassicaceae; genus Eutrema; species Eutrema japonicum. Next base: position 16,049,955 of record BSQW01000012.1, on the reverse strand, counting down.
TGGTATACGCATGGAGAAACTGATGCAATGGTGCAATATCATTGTAGTGGTTTTAATTATTCGGGTAGAATTATAGAGGAACCAACACCGGAAGTAGATGCAAACGTTCAGATGGTGAATGATGCGTATCGCGAAAACGTAGCATCGTATGTTCCAGATGGTATTAGAATAGAAGAACCTAATTTAGAAGCTCGGAAGTTTTTTGATATGCTAGATGCAGCTAAGCATCCACTATACGAAGGATGTAGAGAGGGAATATCGCCTTTATCAACTGCAAGCAGGTTGATGACAATAAATACCGATTTCAACTTGGCAGAGGATTGTGTGGATGCGATAGCTGATTTTGTGAAAGATATTTTACCTGAAGATAATCTCTCACCGGCTTCATACTACGAGGTTCAGAAACTTGTAGCTGGTCTTGGATTGCTGTATCAGATGATAGATGTGTGCATCGACAATTGTATGATATACTGGAGAAAGGACGAAAACCATCGCAAGTGTCGTTTTTGTGGGAAACCTCGGTATCAGGAAACGGGTGGAAGAGTACCAGTTCCACATAAACGGATGTGGTATTTGCCGTTAACAGATAGGTTGAAGAGGTTATATCAATCCGAGCGCACGGCAGGAGCTATGAGATGGCATGCAGAACATAACTCATATGGAGAGATTGCGCATCCTTCAGATGCAGAAGCGTGGAAACATTTTCAAGAGGTGTATCCTAGTTTTGCGGCTGAGCCAAGTAACGTATACCTCGGGTTATCTACAGATGGATTCAACCCTTTTGGGAAACATGGGAGGCAATATTCATTGTGGCCAGTAATCGTCACACCTTACAATTTGCCGCCTAGTTTGTGCATGAAACGAGAGTTTTTGTTCCTCACGATTCTTGTCCCCGGACCGGAGCATCCTAAGAGATCCCTTGATATTTTCTTGCAGCCATTAATTTATGAGTTGAAAATGTTATGGAAAGATGGTGTTCAAGTGTTCGATGTTTCTCTCCAACAGAATTTCACGATGCGTGCGGTACTTATGTGGACCATAAGTGATTTTCCAGCATTTGGTATGCTATCTGGATGGTCGACTCATGGAAGGTTGGCGTGCCCGTATTGTCAAGATAACACTGATGCGTTCCAATTGAAGCACGGTCAAAAGACTTCTTGGTTCGATTGTCATCGACGATTTCTGCCGCATGATCATCCATATCGTCGGAGCACGACATTGTTTAAGAAGAACAAAAAAGTATTTGATGGTCCACCTCCTGAGCCGGATGGGAATAACATCATCACTCAGTTGAGAGATTTTGGAGCTGAGAAGACGGTTTCATGTGGTGGTAATGGTCATTTTCCCGTAGATGGTTGTGGCGAGTACCACAATTGGAACAAGAGGAGTATTTTTTGGGATTTGCCATATTGGAAAAACCATCTGCTGCGCCATAATCTAGATGTCATGCACATTGAAAAAAACTTTTTTGACAACATCATGAATACTGTTCTAAATGTGCAAGGGAAGACGAAAGATAATTTGAAGGCCAGATTGGATTTGCCAGAAATTTGTTCTCGGAAGGAACTCCATATAATGGCGAACGGAAAATCTCAGGCCCCCGCTTTCCGTTTGGATGAGCCTTCAAAAGAGGTGTTCTTCGACTGGATTACGCATAGTGTTCAATTCCCAGACGGATACGCATCTAACCTTTGTAATTGCGTTAATATTGGAGAAGGGAAGTTTTCAGGGTTGAATAGTCATGATTGTCACGTTATCATGCAACGCCTCCTTCCATTTGCCTTTGCCGGTCTTCTTCCTAGAAACGTCCATGGAGCTATTGCAGGTACATTTATAATTTACAAAATTATATCTAAATTTTACTAAATTTATCTAAATTGTCTAAATTTTACTAATTTTATTTATCATTTATGCAGGGATCGGTGCTTTCTTCCGGGATTTATGCACGAGATCACTTACAGCAGACGGTATCCAAAATTTGGAGGAGAAGATACCGGCTCTCCTATGCAACCTCGAGAAAATATTTCCACCAGCATTTTTTGATGTTATGGAACATCTTCCTATTCATCTTCCTAGGGAAGCAAGACTTGGTGGGCCAGTTCAATATCGATGGATGTATCCGTTTGAGCGATATATGCTCCACCTAAAGAAGAAGGTGAAAAATCTTGCAAGAGTCGAGAGTTCTATTGTTGCACAGAGCGTGAATGAAGAAGCATCCAACTTTGCTAGCTACTACTTTCCATCTTCGGTGAAGACTAAAAGTAGACGACATGCACGTCATGATGATGGAGGAGAAAAACCGCTGTATCCGGTCTATGTCCCAAATATTTTTGCAGAAATTGGAAGGCTTAGTGGAAAAGGAAGGTCTAGACGACTAACAGAGGAGGAACAAAGGCATTTGCATACATATCTTCTGACAAACTGCGAAGACCTTTTCGAATATGAGAGGTACGTCACTTGATTTTGAATAATGTATTTGTTTAGTAATTACCAAAAATTAATCTTTGATAGTATTTTGAATAATGTATTTGTTTTATTCACAGTATATACATGGAGAAAATAAGGAATTGGTTTCCAAATTCCACAGAGGATGAGCTTATGGTCCGTAAACAGAATGAATTCACGGATTGGTTGAAATATTACGTAAGTGCTCGATTTCCCGCAATTAAACTAAATTTTACATGCTTACACATATTGTTTATGAGTGTCCACAAATTGTACAGATTGATCAGATGAATACTACCGGGACATCGATTCCCACATGGTTAGTTGAGATGGTGCGTGGCCCTACTTTTGTTCCAAGTGTTTATCCGATGTATTGCACTCGGGGGTATGCTTTTAAGGCTTTTCGTGATGGGAGTTCAAGGACAACATGCAACTACGGTATTTCGTCTACATCCGGAGAATTTGTCTACTACGGAATACTCCGTGAAATATTAGAAGTCAAATATCCAGGAATGATTGGTTTGAAGTGCATTGTGTTCTATTGCGATTGGTATGATCCAGTGGAAGGTCTACGCCAGGACGAATTCGGTGTGACATCTGTTCACGGAGGCAAGCGACATCGGAAATACGATCCATTTATTCTTTCTTCACAAGCAGACCAGGTTTCCTACATTCGATACCCCCGGGTTAGGAACAAGCAAGATCCGTGGATTGCAGTAACATCGATACAACCAAGAGGAATGATATCTAGTACTGTTTCCGAGCATGACCCTTTACAGGAAATGCCAATTGGTAATTTAGGTGAAATCGAGCAATCTCTAGAGGTTGACCTTGTGGTTGACTTCACCGGCATGGGCGAACTATTTGAGGATTCTGAAGAAGAGAGAGGAGAATTTGATGAGGAATCCGATTCAGCTTCTTCAGATTATTCATCGGACTCAGAATAGGTTTTTGTAAAAAATATTTTATATGCATTTATTTTTAAGTAACAAATTTATGAAACTTTTTTCACATGTTTTAATTAGTTGTACGAATATTTTTAATTAATAAGGATTCCTATACATCTATTTAATTTTATTCATCAGTTTCAGAATAAATTTTTAACAATGTTTTTTCATATGCATCTATTTTAAATCAACAAATTTTTCAAAAATTTTCAAATGCTTAAATATGGTCTACGAATTTTTTAATACATTTAATTATATTCCGACCATTTTCCGACCGGACACGAAGATCGGTCGGAAAATGGTCGGGAAGGATTGAATTATATTTGCTCCGGCTAAAACTTCCCCCGGCTAAAACTTCCCTCGGTCATTCTTTGTTTGGTCGGAAACTGGTCGGAAAATCGAAACTCTAAATGGTCGGAATTTGGTCGGAATTTCTCGACATTTCCGACCAAATTCCGACCATTTGGGGTTTCTAAACCTCAAACCGCATAAATTTGATTTGGACTATGTTTAATATGGTTAGATATGATCTTTTGAAAGAATTGAATGTCCATATATCTTAACTAGACCAATTTGGGGGCATATCCTATAAAACCTAAAAGAAACCGAAAAGTATAAATATAAAGTGAATGTTTCGTTATGAACGGTTTAATTCGATATACTTTCAATTTATAAAAACATCATATATTTTATTATATGTTTATTTTGCCACATATTTGTTAGACATAAAATGTTTACATGTTTATTAAACAGTATACAGTTTGAAAATTAAGAATTTTAAACCCTAAAGCCTGTATGGTCGGAAATTGGTCGGAAATTGCAAGGAATTTCCGACTAATTTCCGACCAATATGAATCAATTGTCAGAAATTAGTCAGAAATTAGTCGGAAATTACAAAGAATTTCGAAAGTTTTATGTTGGATTTATAAACCCTAAACCGTATATGAAATACCAATTTTTATCTTAAGAATCAATCTTTTTGAACATCTAATCCAAACCTTACAAGAAAACGAATAGTGTAAGTATAAGTTATATGTTTCGTTAAGAGAGGTTAAACCCGTTCTCTTATCGATTCAGAAAAAGCGTCATATACTATATTTATGTTTACCTTGCCATATTGTTTTCATTCCTAAGATATTTAGATGTTTTATACGGTATTCAAATTTAGTATTTCATACCCTATTCCCTCTATGGTCGGAAATTAGTCCGACTAATTTCCGACCAATTTCCGACCAATGTAATTTTTTCGAAACAAATGCCAAGTGTTAACAATATATCAATCATAAATGCTCAGTATGGTCGGAAATCGGTCGGTATTTCCGACCGATTTCCGACCATGCTGAAATAAAACCCACGAAAATTAACCGGTAAATGAAATATTTGGAAATTATGAATAAATGTTAACAATATATCAATCCGCGACATGCAATATTATGAATAAATGCTCAGTATGGTCGGAAATTGGTCGGAAATACCGACCGATTTCCGACCATGCTGAAATAAAACCCGCGAAAATTAACCGGTAAATGAAATATTTGGACGGTTTTGTATTTTTCTAAAACCGACCGAATTCCGACCATACCTAGATCTAAATACCTGTGCCGCATCGTCTTCTTCATTTCTTCGATCTCTCCTCTCTCTCCGATTCTCTCTCTCCGCCGAAGCCACCGACCGCCGGAGCCGCCTTCCCTCCTCCACCGCCGCCGACATCCTCTCACCATGTAAGTGTTTTTAATTTCTATGAAGCATTAGAAGATCATTTCCATGACTTTTCCTTTTGTGATTTCTTCATCAGCAACTTAAAACGGTAAGATTCTAGGAAATTGAGTTTTGTGTCAGCCATATATATTTATTTTGGTGTGTGTTCTTCTGAAAATCGAATTCTGCATATTTAGTTTTAGGGTTAAGAGTTTACTGCTCGATGTAGAGTTTGTATCGATCTTGTTTATGTGTGTTTTCTTGCTGGTAGTCTTTTGTGTGGATAATTGGTTTCTAGAGTTCTACGAATTTTGAAAGATCAAAACTTTTTTCTCCTAATTGCTAAGCTCTTGACATCCCAAGTGTTAGATTAAGAATTACATCAATTGATTATGGGTTTGTTTCCATGTGGGTTTTGCATGATTACAATAAAATGGAAAATTGTGTGTTTGCTTCAAGATCTCAAAAGTTGTCAGCTTTTTGAGACTCTTAAGTTGGGATTGTTCCTCTATTGGCCCTTTTATGTAGCAAGAACCCGTAAGATGCCTTGAATTGAAATCCAATTGGTTAATACGATTAATTTAGTCAACATGATTCTTACAATATTATCTCTCTCTTTTTTCAGTGTCTAGCAAAATGAGTCGACCAAAAGATATACAATTTTGTTTCGAATTTCTTGGACTGAGTATTAGTTGTTAATGATGACTTTATATTTATTGAATTCTTATGCGTATTAGTTATTTTTTTAAAAAATTGGCTTTCTTAAAACCATGTAGTTCAACATATTTAAGAACAACATATTTTTTTATAATTTTGCGTTTAATATCTAACAAATGTTGCGTTTTTGTTAAGGTCTTACAATGGTTTCGCGAACTTGAACATCGGTGGTTCGTCTCAAGGGATGCAACAACCTCCACGTACCGGTGGTTCGACTCGAGGGCCAGAACCACCAAGTCCGGCCACATCGACTATCCCAGAGTCGCAGAGTCAAGCTCCTCGAATCATGACCATCGATGAGTTAGTCCAACAACCGGGCCGGGACTTGCACATCCGGCTTGATCCACATCTCGTTGGAAGATCGACATGGTAAGAACATTTAGTTCATATATATATATATATATATATATATATATATATATAATATCAAATTGTTTATAGTTTATCTTTTTTTGTAGGTTTGGTATATCGAACAACGGGATTAGCAAGGCCATTATGAGGATGTTCCATTCGATCCTCGACAAACCGTACAAGAAGTTTTCAGAAGTCCCGTATGATGAGAAGCAAATTTGGTTTAGACAATTTGCGGTAAGTTGTCAATTACTATATTTTTTCTTATATTTATAAGTATTTTTTTAATATTTTACTAAGCATTTTTATTTATGTTTTCGTAGCAAGAGTTTACATGGTATCCTTCTCATACTGTCACGGTGGAAAAATTATTTATGAAGGAAGCGAGTACGCAGTTCAAGAGACATATGAACGAGTGGAAGAAAAAGTGGAGGAAAGGGGCAGACAAGCCGAAAGGCTTGAATTTGGAGGTTTGGAATCACTACGGACCATATTGGCAACAACCGGAGACAGAGAAACTCTCGAAGACTAATTCGGGAAACCAAAAGAGTGACCGCAACGGGAAGGGCCAATACATCCACAACTCCGGATCGAGCAGCTTCCAGACCCGAGAAATTCAAATGGTAATCTTTTATTGTTTACATTGTTTTCTCTACTTAATTAATTATTAAATTATTTATTCATATTTAAATTTATTTGTTTTTATAGACTAATGAGGCCGGAGGTGTGCGTCCGAATCATTTGGACTTAATTAAGAGGTGCCACAAGAACAAGACAACCGGGCTTATTCAGGATCCCCTCATAAGGGAGATCTACGAGAACGTGACGAAGCAGAATACCGACATCGAGCTGACCCAACAGTCACAAGGTGACTCCTCCTCCTCCTTCGAGATGTCGCGGGAAGCGGTCAACCAACTCGTTATGAACGTAAGTTTTTTTTTTCTTATAGTTTTACATTATAATTTTATTATGTTCTAATTTATTTATATTTTATACAGGAATTTCCCCTTGATAAAAAAGGGCGACGTCGCGGCGGTTTGGGTACGATCCCGTTTATGGACGACGGGTCTTCTTCTGGTTCTTTTTTCTCTGAAGATCTCACAAGCAGAATGAAGAGCTCAAGTCCAAAGTAGAAGCTTTGGAGGCGGCGAAAACGGACACCGAATTCAGGTTAGGTGCCACGCAAGATGAGCTTTCGGAGGCGAGGTCAGATATCGCTAGCATGTCGTCTTGGATGAGAGCGAAGTTTCCGGATTACCCGGGAACGTGATCCGGATCCGAATTACCCGGGAACGTGATCCGGATCCGAATCCGGATCTACAAATGTTAATAATGTTAATTTTTAATGTTTTAAAAACACTTTTTTATTTCTAAACTATTTTATTTTCAAATATTTTGATGTTTAATATTAATTTTAATGTTTAATATTAATTTAAATTTTCATTTTCATTTTCGAATAAATTTATTTTCAATTGAATTAAATTAATCAATATTCATAATTTTTAAAATAATTTCAAAATAATATATTTTGTCAGAATTTGGTCGGAAATTAGAAAGGTCGGAATTTGGTCGGAAATTAAAAATGTCGGCATTTGGTCGGAAAAAAGGTCTTCGGACTTTTGTCGGTAAATCGTCGGGTATTATTATGGTCGGAATTTGGTCGGAACTTAGTCTAGTCGGTATTTGGTCAGGAATTAGAAAAGTCGGAAATTGGTCGGAAATTCGAAACGTCGGCATTTGGTCGGAAACAAGGTCATCATATTTTTGTCGGTAAATCGTCGGGTATTATTATGGTCGGAATGTGGTCGGAACTTAGTCTGGTCGGTATTTGGTCGGGAATGGGCGCATCGGACTTTAGTCGGTAAATCGTCGGGTGATATTTAGCGTCGGTAAATGGTCGGGAATGGTCTGGTCGGGAATCTGTTGGGAATTACCGACCAATTTCCGACCATATTTGATTTCCGACGGGCCAAATTGGTCGGAAATTCGTCGGTAAAGACGTTTTCCGACCAATATACCCGTCGGAAATCGAGTGTATTCTTGTAGTGTAAAGATCGAACCCAAGTGACGGGTGTCAGATATGGACTAACTCACAAAGAACTACAATCTTGAATCTTGAAAACATCAACTATAATTTGCACTATTTAATGACTTTGAGTTTTATGGTCGTTCCATGAACTCTTGAAAATTTAATTTTCTTGTGTCTAACTCAAAGTAGTAAAATATATTATCAAATTAAGTTTTGATATATACTCAATTAATATAACAAACTATTGTTAATTTTTAAACAAAATTTCATATTATTTAGTAAAGTGACCATAACATTTATCTTTAAAATTAATAACTAATATTTTGACTCGCAAGATTCGCTTTTGTGGGCATTTAAAAATTATAGTCATAACCAGACATATGGCAAAAAAGTTTATGTCCAATTCACATGTCATTAGCCAGAATTGACGCTCTTAATTATATAACACAATTTAGTTATAAAAAAATAAATGGAAATATTACAGAATATTGAATAGATTTACTTAGTAGATTTTTTTTGGAAATAAATAATATAATATATTGATCAATATCATAATAGAATCCACAAAGAGTACTTTGAACAGTAGAGGAGTTTAATATTGCGCTATTGGCAAAACAGTTATGGTGGCTGATGGATAAACCGGACTCATTGTTTTCACGGGTTTTTAAGAGTCGATATTTACGGAACACAAACCCTTTAGCCAATGTACGATGCTACTTCCCGTCGTATAGATGGAGGAGCATTATTTCGGCTAGACATCCAGCTAAAAAGGGCTAATAAAAAGAGTTGGTTCAGGATGTTCTATCTCAGTATAAAACAGCCCTTGGATACCATCTTCTCGCCCGAAGTCAGTAATATGCAAGTGGTATAACTATTACCCGAACCTCATGGTCAATCATCTGATTGACCCAGAGACAAAGACGTGGAATATGGGGCTGATAAATGCAATTATTGACCTGGCGGATGTGATAATTATTCGAAGTATGCATATAAGCATCACTTATAGACCAAATACACTTGGATGGAACTATACAAAATCGGGAAGTTATACGGTTAAGTCGGGATATCAAATCGAACATCAAAGCTCATATGTCGGTACATATATTTTCTATGGTCCGGATGTGAGGAATCTACATCCATATACATAGAACCTACGATGTTCACCGAAACTATGACATTTTATTTAGAAAGCCATGTCGGGATGTATTTCGGTTTCAGCATATTTACGATCCAGAGGGATTAATTGTGATACACATTGTGTACGGTGTGGAGCGTAAAAGAAAAAGCTCAATCACATCCTTTTTGAATGTCCTCATGCTTTACAAACATGTGCACTTTCTCAGATACCATCATCCCCATGTGTTTTCCCAATGTCATCGGTGTTCTCTAATTTTGATTATCTTTTTTGGAGAATTCATGAGAAAAAACAAAACAAAATTCCTTGGATTGTGTGGTATATTTGGAAAGCGAGGATGATAAGGTTTTTTTTAATGTGGATAGAGATCCACTAGAAACTCTGAAGATTACGGAAACTAAGGCAACAATATGGGAAACAGCACAAAGTAGCGATCAAGCAATGGTTTCCCAAAATTTTGGCCCTTCTCCGGTGATTTTACATTATGACGGATGGAAGTGCTATATTGATATATCTTGGAAGGACACATATAATATTTCAGGATTAGGATGGCATTGCTTTCAGAAAAGCGTGGAAGGAGTTATCATGGGAGCAAATAATTTACGATGAAGTCTCTCTCCCCCACACGCGGAATTAGAAGCACTTATTTGGGCTATGCATTGTATGATTGCAAACCAGAAGACGGCGATAGCTTTTGTAACAGACTGCTCCGAGCTGGTGAAGATGGTGTCTACACCCAAATAATGGCCGGCTTTTACATTACACTTGGAGAAATTCGTGAAGAGTAAAGAGGTGTTTACTTTTTTTTCTCTATCTCTCTCATCCCTCGCGCAAACAACACAAAGGCGGACAAACTAGCACGGTGTACTCGTGTCAACCCATTAGATATTACTTATGTAAACTCGGTACCTCCGGTTTGGATTTCTGAACCGTTCTAGGCATTTAGGCTGTTGACAAAAAAAAGTACTTTGAAAACACATTTCAATTTAATTATTATTATTTTTTAAAATTGATTGAATTGGTTTTTAAATAGAATACAAATTAATTATAAAAATAAAAATGAAAAATATTACAAAATCTCGAATATATTTTTTCTTTGAATTTATATAGATTGATTATGATTTAAAATAACATAATATATTTTAATATCTTAATTAGCAAAGAAATTAAATACAATATCTTAAATGCATGTTGAAGGAAAAAACAAATTTTCATATTCTCTTCAATAAATTTGTAAAACAGTTTTATCCTTTCCTATTTTAATTACCGTTTTTTATCTATAATGATATTTCATGTAATCACTTACAAAATAAAATTTATTTTCTTAAATGACTTCTTAAATAATAATATAGAGATTAATGTGGTATAACATACATATGTACACACATATGAGACAAAATATTCACTAACATTTCTTAGTTAAGAAGTTATAGAACAATATATTTGCATCTATCCTGACAAAGATAAGAGTTATTTTATTGGCACAATTGTCCAGCTCAAGCCCTTGGTAGGATTTCCCCGCTTGAAACCTAAAAATATGTAATTGCAAGTAAACCTCAAAACATTCTTTGTAATGTTTCGTAAAGTTGGATATCATGTTCTTATCTGTAGGGTTAGATTGAGAGTTTCTAAATTTTTAATTCATAATATTTTTTTTACATATACTGGTTAATTTGTGACTAAGTTAAACGAGTTTGATGTTTGTTATAAGTTTTCTATATAATATGATGGTATTTAAGTAGTAATTATCAAGTTTAGGGTATCAAGTTTAGGGTTTATCAGACTGCCATTTCAGTCTGATCATGTCCATGGTTTATCTGACTTCTTGATGGAAACCTGTGAATTAACCTGAAATAAGTTACTCTACTTGTGATTTTACCCCATATATAAACTAAAGTTACCAACCTTAATCTGTAAAAGTCATTATCGACTCTCTCTCTAAAACAGGAAAAATCTCTCTCTCTCTCTCTCTAACTCTCTCAAACATCTCTCCGGAAACCATCGTCGCCACCGCCACCGCCGTCGTCAGCTTCTTCAGTCTGGTAATTACCTCTCCTTTTTCGTGTCACCTTACCAGTCCCTCCATCTATATCTCTTCATCTTTTCATCACAACTCCATTTTCTTGTAGGTCGAATCGCCACTGCCACCGCCGCCGCCACCGCCCTCGCCGTCGTCAACTTCGTCTTTGCAACTGAGTTAAGCTTCCTAGAAACAAGTTTTTCGCCTTATACTCTACTTTTTCTGCAAATTTTTTAGATCTATACGAAATAAGACCATTTTTCCATGTTCTTTGCCTAAATCTAAACAAACAGATGAGTTTTTAATTAATTCTGTTTTAGATCTACAAGATAGAAGTCCATTTTTATATGTCAAACAAAAGTTCTAGGTCTGGTATGTATTTTGATGCTTGGTTGTATTCAGTCCAAAAAAACTTAAAAATTACTATATTAGAAGTCTGAAAGTGAATTAGACTCGATACGAAGTCTGATACTTGACCTGATCTGAATTAGACTCGATTAGAAGTCAAAAATTATACTTTCATTTAATTAGACTCTGTTAGAAGTCTGAAATTTGAGTTTGTACGAATTATACTCGAGAAGAAGTCTGAAATTAGACTTTTCCAAATTAGACTCTTTTAGAAGTCTGAATTTCGACTTGATTTTAAATTATACTTTATTAGAAGTCTGGCTTTAGACTTGTTTTAAAGTTTGCGGCTGTTTTCTGGTACACATGATGGGGCGATTCAGTCACCTTCCAACGTCGAGTAGTTCATGTTCAACAGGTCGATGTCGATCCGGATCATCCTACGGATTCCCCAAGAAATGCTTTTGTGGTCTGAAGCCCGTCATGCCAACATCCACTACTGCCGATAATCCGAGAAGAAGATTCTTCGGATGTTCTAACTATGATGTAATGGCCTCTATATGTCATGTGGTTCGTTATTTTTCTTTCTGCTTATTATAATTTGGGATCTTAATATGATTGTATAAATGTGGTTGTGTAGGATGGTGTCAAGGTAACGAAGGTAGAGATAGCTCAATTAAAGGAGCGGTTGACGGAGACGCCATGTGGCCAGATAATGCGTGGCGTCGAGTTGAAGAGTCTGTTTAACTCGATTTAATTTATCTGTGTCCTCTTTACTATGTCAGACTGTTTATGAAGTCTGAATTTATTATACTTCTTTCGAAGTCTGAAAAACTTAAACTTTTGAAAACTTTCACAAGTCTGGTCCTGAAAATATCACCATTTCAAACTGCAAAACGAGTCTGGAAGTAGAAGTATTTTTCAAATACTTCTAAGCGGCAATTAAAAATATTAGAAAAACAGCAGAAAAAGCAGGAATTTTGCCGCCCAAAATTTCCAGACTTCCCGCTCAATTATCTTATCACTATCAGACTGCATTAAGAAGTCTGGCATTAGATTGCAAAAGCGGTATTTTTATGTGGTAAAACCGTTTTTTTAACCGCCGCTTAGGAGACATTTTTACAGTTACCGAAGCAAATAACAAAAAAAAAAACTCGTAAGTCTTATTACCAGACTTCCCGCTCAAAAAAAACTCGTAAGTCTTCATCTTTTACATCGTGATTCCCCGCGGCGGTTAAAAAAACGGTTTGTCATATCACGATGTAAAAGATGAATACTTACGAGTTTTTTTGAGCGAGAAGTCTGGTAATAAGACTTACGAGTTTTTTTTTTTGTTATTTGCTTCGGTAACTGTAAAAATGTGTCCTAAGCGGCGGTTAAAAAACGGTTTTACCACATAAAAATACCGCTTTCGCAATCTAATGTCAGACTTCTTAACGCAGTCTGATATCAGACTCTTTTAGCAGTCTGATAGTGATGAGATAATTGAGCGAGAAGTCTGGAAATTTTGGGCGGCAAAATTCCCGCTTTTCCTGCTGTTTTTTCTAATATTTTTAATTGCCGCTTAGAAGTATTTTTTAAATACTTCTACTGCCTGACTCGTTTTGCAGTTTGAAATGGTGATATTTTCAGGACCAGACTTGTGAAAGTTTTCAAAAGTTTAAGTTTTTCAGACTTTGAAAGAAGTATAATAAATTCAGACTTCATAAACAGTCTGACATAGTAGAGAGGACACAGATAAATTAAATCGAGTTAAACAGACTCTTCAACTCGACGCCACGCATTATCTGGCCACATGGCTTCTCCGTCAACCGCTCCTTTAATTGAGCTATCTCTGCCTTCGTTACCTTGACACCATCCTACACAGCCACATTTATACAATCATATTAAGATCCCAAATTATAATAAGCAGAAAGAAAAAAAACGAACCACATGACATATAGAGGCCATTACATCATAGTTAGAACATCCGAAGAATCTTCTTCGCGGATTATCGGCAGTAGTGGATGTTCGCATGACGGGCTTCAGACCACAGAAGCATTTCTTGGGGAATCCGTAGGATGATCCGGATCGATGTCGACCTGTTGAACATGAACTACTCGACGTTGGTAGGTGACTGAATCGCCCCATCCTGTGTACCAGAAAACAGTCGCAAAAATTAAAACAAGTCTAAAGCCAGACTTGTAATAAAGTATAATTTAAAATCAAGTCGAAATTCAGACTTCTAATAAAGTATAATTTAAAATCAAGTCGAAATTCAGACTTCTAAAAGAGTCTAATTCAGAAAAGTCTAATTTCAGACTTCTTCTAAAGTCTAATTCGTAGGGAGAACGGCCGATTCCTGCCCAAACTATTCTAAATGGTGCGGATTAGTACTTGAAAAATTTAGGTGTCCAATTTCATACCTCAACTTTTGATAATTTGAATTTTCATACCCGAACTATTTTTTTTTTGGTCAAAACCAACTTTGACCTGAACTCTGTTAATCAAACCCGTTTAATTATTAACGGAAAATCTAAGTTGACAAAATGACGTCGTTTTGATAAATTAGCAATGTGATTCGAACCCATAACCGTAAGGCTACATATTTTACAATCAACCAAATGTGCTGGACAAACTTTAGCATTACTAATAATATATATAGTTTATATTAACCGCAGGAAATCGGGGATTTTTTCGAACCTCTGATTATTCTTATTGCTTAAGAAATCAATTGTTTATTAAATCATTAAAGGAAATTAAATGGGTCTTCTTCATATTGTTTATTAAAGGAAACAAGAAGATATGTGTTTATTTTATCATTAAAGGAAAACAAGAAAATAACAAATATTGTTTATTCTTCTTCATATTCGATTCAACACTTCTCTCTCTCTCTTCTTCTTTTTGATAAAAATCGCAAATAAGTTTCCAAAAATATCTAGTTTTCGATTTTCTATCCCGCTTTCTAAGCATCCAAAACAGATTTTCCAGATTTGTTTTTTCTCACTAACCCAATCAGATTTTCTACAGCTTTCCAGGAAAATCTTATGTTTCTTCATCATTTCGTCATTCCAAAAGAAGGAAATGGAAAAAACGAAAATCGCCGAGATCTCTGGAGATCGAAGAAAAATAGAGAAATTTGATTGGGAGCATCGAGATATAGTCATGGGTTTTTCTTGTTTTTTTTTTCTTGCTAGAAACGAGTAGACATGGTGAAAAAAGGAATATCGGCGGTGGTTTCACGAGTTTCTCATTTTGACTTTTGACAAGAAGAGAAGGAACAGAGGTGGCTAGGGTTTATGATTGATTGGTTGTGATCGTTGGATGTTCTTATCGGCGGTTCAGATCCATTCTGGTTCGATGGGTCCACATCCCTTTTTTTTTTTGCAAACGTAGACCGGCGATTTTTTTGGGTTACACAAATATTTTTTAAAAAAAAAAATTAAAACGTAAAAAATATATATAATCAGAGGTTTGAAAAAATCCCCGATTTCCTGCGGAAAAAGAAATATAAAGAAAACATATTGTGTAATCTAAATATAAACCTTTGTTTTCTTCATTAACTAAAGTTCCTCTAGCACATTTGGTTGTGTAACATATGTTGTAATTTTACAGTTGTGGCCTCGAATCCCACCCTCTGTTTTTTTTTTTTTTTTTTTTTTTTAACACAATACTAATTTAACGGATTTGACTAACGGAGTTCGGGTCAAAGTTGGTTTTGGCCCAAAAAAAATAGTTCGGGTATGAAAATTCATATTATCATAAGTTGATGTATGAAATTGGACACATAAATTTTTCAGGTACTAATCTGCACCATTTGGAATAGTTCAGGTAGGAATTTACCGTTTACCCCTAATTCGTACAAACTCAAATTTCAGACTTCTAACAGAGTTTAATTAAATGAAAGTATAATTTATGACTTCTAATCGAGTCTAATTCAGATCAGGTCAAGTATGAGACTTCGTATCGAGTCTAATTCACTTTCAGACTTCTAATATAGTAATTTTCAAGTTTTTTTTGGACTGAATACAATCAAGCATCAAAATACATACCAGACCTAGAACTTTTGTTTGACATAAAAAATAGACTTCTATCTTGTAGATCTAAAACGGAATTAATTAAAAACTCATCTGTTTGTTTAGATCTAGGCAAAGAACATGGAAAATGGTCTTATTTCGTATAGATCTAAAAAATTTGCAGAAAAAGTAGAGTAGAAGGCGAAAAACTTGTTTCTAGGAAGCTTAACTCAGTTGCAAAGACGAAGTTGACGACGGCGAGGGCGGTGGCGGTGGCGATTCGACCTACAAGAAAATGGAGTTGTGATGAAAAGATGAAGAGAGATAGATGGAGGGACTGGTAAGGTGACAAGAAAAAGGAGAGGTAATTACCAGACTGAAGAAGCTGACGACGGCGGTGGCGGTGGCGACGAGGGTTTCCGTATAGATGTTTGAGAGAGTTTAGAGAGAGAGAGATATTCTTCCTATTTTAGAGAGAGAGAGTCGATAATGACTTTTACAGATTAGGGTTGGTAACTTTAGTTTATATATGGGGTAAAATCACAAGTAGAGTAACTTATTTCAGGTTAATTCACAGGTTTCCATCAAGAAGTCTGATAAACCATGGACATGATCAGACTGAAATGACAGTCTGATAAACCCTAAACTTGATAATTACTACTTAAATACCATCATATTATATAGAAAACTTATAACAAACATCAAACTCGTTTAACTTAGTCACAAATTAACCAGTATATGTAAAAATATATTATGAATTAAAAATTTAGAAACTCTCAATCTAGCCCTACAGATAAGAACAGGATATCCAACTTTACGAAACATTACAAAGCATGTTTTGAGGTTTACAACCTACTTTGCCTTACATGTTTTTAATTTGATTCAATTTTACGAAATTTAATTTTAATACTTCGAAATCGTCTATATTTAATTAATGTATAAGATTTTTTTAACAAAATAATTTTTTACAATTTTTAAATTTAAATTTACTAATTACATATGTATCAGACTTCTTCGAGAAGTCTGATATTTATTGAGGTATAGGCATAATTAACTAACCTTGTTTATTTGATTCAACTTTATGAAATATTAATTTCTATACATCAAAATCGTCTATATTTAATTATTGTAGAAAAAAGTTTTAACAATTTTTTTTTTTAATTTAAATTTACTATTTTATTCTGTATCAGACTTCTCGAATACGTCTGAGAGAAGTCTGGTAAGAGAAATCAATCAGACTTCTATTAGAGTCTAAATGTCAGACCTCTATAGAAGTCTGACATGTCGCGAAGGTTAAAATGGTAATAGCGGTTTTGCGTTTTTTTTTTGTCATAAGGGGGTAACTGTAATTTTCCGCCTCCGAAAGTGTAGCGCAGCATTTGATTGAAATGATGGTGTATTTTTGTCATAAAAACGAAATTTGATGTAAAAACAGCAATTTGCCCAAGATATTTTGGGTTTAATCAAGTTTTCTCTTTCTTACTTACTTATTTCTAAAACATTTCTAATACTTACCTAATTTTTTGATCAACTGACCATATACACTCAATTATCCCATATTACAATTAGACCCTAATTACAAGCTATATTACATATACTCTACAGTAACATCATATGACAATTGTTTGATTGTTTGCTTGAGGGGGCCAAAACTTTCGCCATCATAGGACAATTGTTTTGATGTGTGCTTGTGGAAGAAGGCGACTATCTTTTTGGTTGCATTTTTATCTGTCCACTAAGACTTTTTGCAAACTATAGCATCTATTATCATCACACCGATTAGAGTTTTTCGTCCCATTCAACCATTTTGAACTTTGGCCAATAATTTCAACAAATAGTACAATAATGGCAAAGAAGACATAGCGCGTCGAGATCACAATGACATATAAGGTCTCATATATATCTACCGATGGTATGAGGTCAAGCTTTTTCAATAGTGCTACATATAAAGTTAAGAGATAATTCTTGAAATAGTACAAAATGAGAAACTAATTGGTAGAATAGTATAAATTTTTGGAAAATTGTAAAAATAGTATTTTTGGGAAACGTTTTTATGGTTTAGGGTTTAGAGCGAATCCCTAGACCTTTCACCATAAACCCTACACCTTTAAAACTAAACTCTACACCCTAAACAACCCAATCCTAAACCCAAAAAAGTTCAAATATTTTTTGAAAAAGACTATTATATCAATTTTTCCAAACTTTGTACTATTCTAACAATTTTTTTTTTTTTTTTATCATTTTGTACTATTTTAAACCAATACCACTAAAGTTTATAAGGTAATAGTGCCTTATGTTATCATAACGAGAAGAAATTAATCATATACTTCTAATGACATGTTGTTTTATTTATGAATGGGGTACACCATATATGTGACATAATATTTTCTAAGATATATATATATATTGGCGGTCCCATGATTAAATTTTAGGGGGATGCTTGCATAAAAAATAATTAAAGAAAAATAAAAAAGATAGTGATATCTTAAGGATCGAACCCAAGTGATGGGTGTCAGATATGGACTACCTCACAAAGAACTACAATCTTGAATCTTGAAAACATCAAATCTAATTTGCACTATTTAATGACTGTGAGTTTTATGGTCGTTCCACGAACTCTTGAAAATTTAATTTTCTTGTGTCGAACTCAAAATAGTAAAATATTTGATCAAATTTAGTTTTGATATATACTCAATTGGTATAACAAACTATTGTTAATTTTCAAACAAAGTTTCATATTATTTAGTAAAGTGACCATAACATCTATCTTTAAAACTAATAACTAATATTTTGACTAGCGAGATTTGCTTTTGTGGTCATTTAAAAATTAGAGTCCTAATCCGTCATATGGCAAAACAGTTTATGTCCAATCCACATGTCATTAGCCAGAATTGACGCTCTTAATTATATAACACAAATTAGTTATACAAAAATAAATGAAAATATTACTGAATATTAAATAGATTTACTTAGTAGACTTTTTTTTGGAAATAAATATTATAATATATTGATCAATATCATAATAGAAACCATAAAGAGTACTTTGAACAGTAGAGGAGTTTAATACTGCGCTATTGGCAAAACAGTTATGGCGGCTGATGGATACATCGGACTCATTGTTTGCACGGGTTTTTAAGGATCGATATTTTCGGGACACAAAACCTTTACCCAATGTACGATGCTACTCCCCGTTGTATGGATGGAGGAGAATTATTTCGGCTAGACATCTGGTTAGCAAAGGGCTAATAAAAAGAGTTGGTTCAGGAAGTTCTATCTCAGTATAGAACGACCCTTGGATACCATCTTCTCACCCGAGGTCAGCAATATGCAAGGGTTATAACTATTACATGAACCTCATGGTCTGATTGACCCATAGACAAAGACGTGGCATATGGGGCTGATAAATGCAATTATTGACTCGGCGGATGTTATAATTATTTGAAGTATGCATATAGGCAGCACTTATAGACCATATACACTTGGATGACACTATACAAAATCGGAAAGATATACAGTGTAGTCGGGATATCAACTCGAACAACAAAGCTCATATGTCGGTACATATATATTTTATGTTTCGGATGTGAGGAAATTACATGCATATACATAGAACCTACGATGTTCACCGAAATTATGACATTTTATTTGGCAAGCCATATCGGGATGTATTTCGGTTTCAGCATATTTACGATACCGAGGGATTAATTGAAATACACATTGTGTACAGTGTGGAACATAAAAGGAAACACTCAAGCACATCCTTTTTGAATGTCCTCCTGCTTTAAAAACATGTGTACTTTTTCAGATACAATCATCCCCAGGTGTTTTCCCAATGTCATCGGTGTTCTCTAATTTTGATTATATTTTTTGGAGAATTCCATGAGAAAATCAAAAAAAAAAAATTCCTTGGATTGTGTGATATATTTGGAAAGCGAAGAATGATAAGGTTTTTTCTAATGTGGATAGAGATCCACTAGAAACTCTGAAGATTGCGGAAACTGAGGCAACAATATGGGAAACAGTACAAAGTAGAGATGACGCAATGGTTTCCCAAAATTTTGGCCCTTCTCCAGTGATTTTACATTACGACGGATGGAAGTGCTATATTGATGTATCTTGGAAGGACACAGATAATTTTTCAGGATTAGGATGACATTGCTTTCAGGAAGGCGTGGAAGGAATTATCATGGGAGTAAAGAATTTACGACGAAGTCTCTCTCCCCTACATGCGGAATTAGAAACACTTATTTGGGCTATGCATTGTATGATTGCAAACCAGAAGACGGCGATAGCTTTTGTAACAGACTGCTCCGAGCTGGTGAAGATGGTGTCTACACCCAAAGAGTGGCCGGCTTTCACATTACACTTGGAGGAATTCGTGAAGAGTAAGGAGGTGTATACTTTTTTTCTCTATATCTCTCATCCTTAGCGTAAACAACACAAAGGCGGAAAAGCTAGCACGGTGTACTCGTATCTACCCATTAGATATTACTTATGTAAACTGGGTACATCCGGTTTGGATTTTTGAACCGTTCTAGGCACTTAGGTTGTGGACAAAAAAAAAGAGTACATTGAAAACACATTTCGATTTAATTATTATTTTTTAATTGAATTGTTTTCAAATAGAATACAAATTAATTATAAAAATACAAATGAAAAATATTACAAAATCTCGAATATATTTTTTAATTGAATATATATATATTTATTATTATTTAAAAAACATAATATATTTTAATATCTTAATCAGCAAAGAAATTAAATACAATCTTAAATGCATGTTAAAGGAAAAACCAAATTTTCATATTTTATTCAATAAATTTGAAAAACAGTTTCATCCTTTCATATTTCAATTACGGTTTTTTTTTAATCTGTAATGGTATTTCATGTAATAACTTACAAAATAAAGTTTATTTTCTTAAAGAGAAAATTACCTAAAATAACATTCAAAAGTAGTGATATTATTAGAATAACTCTTACAAAAATTCTCTTAAGTAAAATAACCTTCAAAAGTTGCCAAAATACCTTCACGTATGGTTTTTCGTTTTAATAACGAAAATGCCATTTTCATTTTTTTAAATAACTAAATATTAATTATTAATCTTAAAAAAAAAAAAAAATTCATACCTCTTCGCGACTCTCTCTCTCTCGTCTTCTACTTTTTTGTCTCTCTCTCTCTCTCCCTCTTCTTCTTCTTCTTCCTCATCTTCTTCTTCTCTCTCTCCTCCGCCAACGGATTTCAATGACTGTGAGTGCATCTCCGGCGTTGATTCCGACTGCTCCACCACCGTCTTCCTCCAGATCTGCTCCCTAGAGCCAACGTCTTCGGCCAAGGCAACGACAGGGCTAATGGTGCCCCCCACGCGCCAGAGTCACCGCCTACAAAGTCTGTTGGCCGCCGATCAAAGGCAACGAGTGCTACGACGTCGACGTGCTGCTTTCAATGCCGCCATCCACGACAGTGCTGATGTCATATCTATCTCGCTTGGCGGCAAGCCTACCTCGTTTTTAATGACAACGTAGCAATCCGGTTGTTTCAAGAAGCGGATCATCGTCGTTTGCTCTACCGAGAACTCTGGACCGGCGGATGATACGATTACGAACGTAGCGCCGCTGCTGAACACGTACTCGTCGAACTTTCGAACATTGTTTTCATTGGATTAATCATTTTTTGGGTGATATGCTGCTTCATGAGGTACGCCCACCACTTGTTCGATAAAATGCCCCTAATGATGATAGATTTATTAGTAGATTTTCATTTGCGGTAGATTTATTTAATACATTGCGGTAGAGTTGTTTAAGACGTTGTGGTAGACTTGTTAAAAATCTTGACAGTAGACTTGTTTGATACGTTGTGGTAGACTTGGTTATTAAGTTGTGGTAGACTTTTACTAATTTTATGATATACTTATTTTCTGGTTTGTTTCGTCTCCTCTCACTGTCGGTTTGGTAAAGCTTCAGATTAAGGGCTTTGTACCTTCGTTGATTTGAGTTGCAGAGATACATATCGGGATTCGTCAAGTTGTAGATCCACCATATCTGCTATGTCGCCTCTTTTCGGCAAAAACGCTTTTGATTCCTGACACACGATATGGTAGATTTGTTTTCAACGATTTGGTAGATTTGTTTAATACGTTTGTGGTAGATTTGTTTAATATGTTGTGGTAGACTTGTTTAATACATTGTGGTAGACTTGTTTAATACGTTGTGGTAGACTTGTTTGATACGTTGTAGACTTATTAACTGGAATTTTGTTTTCTCCAGTATGTGATATTGTCATAATTTGCATCATCTATGCATTCATTTATCTTAGGTTTTACTTCTTTTGCATATTTCTCATAGCATTTTCTTGGTGTTTTAGTCTTGATTATGGTTTAAGATGTTTTGCATTAGGTCCTAGTGAATCTTGCATGTTTTGGAATGATTTCTAGGGGCTTGGAGGCTTTTTGATGGAGATTGGAAGCCTTAGAACCGATCACATCCAACCTTGGGAGCAAGAAGAATAAGGCTAGAAGAACCAAGGAGTTTCCACAAGGCACATCGACCCATCATGGGTCGGTGCTGTGGGTCGGTGTCACCACATGAGGAATCTGAGCTAAAGAAGAAGATTTTGCACCGATCCGTCCTCGCTCAGTGCCACAGATCGGTGCAAACTCCCAGAACCAGATTTATCCAGACACGACATGCCTGAAAGACCTGGCTGGACGAAGGGTCTCCAATCCGAATTAGCCTCGGTGGTCTTCACAAAAGTTGTATCCCAGTGAGTTAAATGTCCACAGGAGGTGGTGTGAGGTCATTCAGAGCAATATTTCGAAAGATACATCATATTTAGCGGGGACGTGTCCGTCTAGGGCCCAAAGGAGTTTCCAGAAGGCACACCGACCCATCCTGGGTCAGTGCTGTTGGTCGGTGTTACCACAGGAGAAAGCCAAAGCAAGAAGAAGATTAGCACCGATCGTTTGCACCGATCCAGAGTCGATCGTTGCAAACTCCCAGAACCAGATTTATCCAGACCCGACGTGCCTGAAAGACCTGGCTGGACGAAGGGTCTCCATTCCGAATTAGCCTCGGTGGTATTCACAAAATGGGTAGCCTAATGAGTTAGCTGTCGACAGGAGGTAGTTTGAGGTCATTTTAAGCGGTGGTTCGAAAGATACATCAAATTTAGTGGGGACGTGTCCGTCTGGTGCCCAAAAGAGTCATGCTCAAAATTTTTGCACCGACCATTTGCACATATCCAGGATGGGTCGGTGCAGACCGCCAGAATCAGCAAAAACACATATTTGGCCGGGTCAATACCCAGTTTGTTCCGGGTTGACCTGGTCCTTCCAGCAAATTGCTGAATATTTCTATATAAATCCGTCGGAAAATCGCTTAATATATCTCTATAACTAATCCTCCCCTCATTCACAACATTCACAACAAACACAAATAATAAAAATTACACATGTCTTATTTTCGATCGTGGATGGACAAATCTCCACGTGATCCCGTGATGGGGGAATTGACGGATGAGTTCGCACAAGGTGTGGAGGAGTTCATGAACTTTGCGTCAAACAATAACATGACATCGAAATACGGTAATATGTATTGTCCTTGCACTAAATGTCGGAATCATAGATTAGTCTCTATTAGGGAAGGAAGCACTTATATAGGACTTAATTTATGCCTGGTTATAAGATTTGGTATACCCACAGAGAAACTGATTCAATAGTGCAATATAATGGATATTATGGTAGCACATCAGATAGGTTTGGTAGTACTTCAGGTACTAGGTTAGAGGAACCAACACCGGAAGTAGATGTAAACGCAGGTTACACTCAGATGGTGAATGATGTGTTTCGTGAAAACATAGCATCGTATCACGTTGAGGATGATGGTAACATGATAGAGGAACCAAACTTAGAAGCGCGAAAGTTGAGGATGGTAATATGCTAGATGCGTCTAAGCAGCCATTATACAAAGGATGTAGAGATGGAATATCACCTCTATCAACTTCAAGCAGGTTGATGACTATAAAGACCGATTTCAACTTAGTCGAGGATTGTGTTGATGCGGTAGCTGATTTTGTGAGAGATATCTTACATGAAGATAATGTTTCACCGGCTCCATACTACGAGATTCAGAAGCTTGTAGCTGGTCTTGGATTACCGTATCAGATGTAGCTGGTCTTGGATTACCGTATCATATGATAGATGTCTGCATCGACAACTGTATTGATCTACTGGAGAAAGGACGAAAACAGGTTGAAGTGTCGCTTTTGTCACAAACCTCGATATCAGGATACATGCGGCAGAGTACCTGTTCCACATAAATAGATGTGGTATTTGCCCCTAGCTGATAGTTTAAAGAGGTTATATCAATTTGAGCGCACGGCAGGGCCTATTAGATGGCATGCAGAACATAACTCAGATGGAGAGATTGCGCGTCCCTCAGATGCAGAATCATGGAAACATTTTCAAGAGGTTTATCCTAGTTTTGCGTGTGAGCCAAGGAACGTATACCTCGTGTTATCTACAGATGGATTCAACCGTTTTGGAAAGCATGGGAGGCAATATTCGTTGTGGCCAGTAATCGTCACACCTTACAATTTGCCGCCAACTATGTGCATGAAACGAGAGTTTTTATTCCTCACAATCCTCGTCCCCGGTCCAGAGCATCCTAAGAGATCCCTTGAAATTTTCTTGCAGCCATTAATTTATGAGTTGAGAATGTTGTGGAAAAATGGTGTTGAAGCGTTCGATGTTTCTCTGCAACATAATTTTATGATGCGTGCGGTACTTATGTGGACCATAAGTGATTTGCAGCATACAATATGCTATCTGGATGGTCGACGCATGGAAGGCTGGCGTGTCCATAATGTCAAGATAACACGGATGCGTTTCAATTGAAGAACGGACGTAAGACTTCTTGGTTCAATTGTCATCGATGATATCTACCGCATGATCATCCATATCGTTGGAGCACAATATTGTTTAGAAAGAACAAAAAATTTTTGATGGTCTACCTCCTGAGTTAGATGGAAATTATATTATGACTCAGTTGAGAAATTTTGGGGCTGAGAGGACAGTTTCATGCAGGGGTAATAGGCATTATCCCATTGACGGTTGTGGCGAGTACCTTAATTGGCACAAGAAGAGTATTTTCTGGGATTTGCCATATTGGAAGGACCATTTGATGTGCCATAATCTAGATGTGATGCACATTGAAAAGAACTTTTTCGAAAACATCATGAACACTGTTATAAATGTGCAAGGAAATACTAAAGATAATTTGAAGGCCAGATTGGACTTGCCAGATATTTGTTCCCGTAAGGAGTTGCATGTAATGGCGAACGGTAAATCATTGCCCCCTGCTTTCCGGTTGGATGCGACTTCAAAGGAGGAGTTCTTCGATTGGATTAAGCACGGTGTAAAATTCCCAGACGGATACACATCTAACCTTCGTAATTGCGTTGATAGTTCAGAAGGAAAGTTTTCTGGGATGAAGAGTCATGATTGTCATGTTGTCATGCAGCGCCTCCTTCCATTTTCGTTTGAAGGTCTTCTTCCTATAAAAGTCCATGGAGCTATTGCGGGTACATACATTTACACTATTACATATGTTACCATATTTTTATATGTGATCGTTATACGTAAGTTATTTAATTTTATATGTCTACTATATATGCAGGGATCAATGCTTTCTTCCGAGATCTATGCACGAGATCACTTACATCAGCTGGAATCCAAAATCTAGGGGAAAACATACCGGTTCTCCTTTGCAATCTCGAGAAAATATTTCCTCCTGCGTTTTTTGATGTTATGGAACATCTTCCTATTCATCTCCCTCGAGAAACAGCACTTGGTGGGCCGGTTCAATACCGATGGATGTACCCTTTTGAGCGGTATATGTTCCCCCCAAAGAAGAAGGTGAAAAATCTTGCTAGAGTCGAGGGTTCTATTGTCGCACAGAGCATTAATGAAGAAACTTCTAACTTTGTCGGCTACTACTTTCCAACGCAAGTCCAAACAAAAAGTAGACGCCCAGCACGACATGATGATGGAGGGAACATAACTAGTTATCATGTCTATGTCCCCAATCTATTTACGCAGATTGGACGACTATGTGGAAAAAGTAAGGATCGGCAACTATTAGAATAGTAGCAAAGGCACTTGCATATGTATATTCTGAGTAAATATATTTATACTCTAAACCTAATTTTTAGGATCTATCTCGTTTGTTAATCTTTGATGTCTAGGACTTAATTACTCTATCTCCTTTCTTATTTAGAGGTTTTAATGCTATATTAGGCTTGAGAAAGCTAATTTAGAACTAAAGGCATTTCATGCACACAAGGTGTTTGATGAAATGCCAACTAAGCTAAATAAGAGATTTCCATACTTAGCTCATGAGAGTGAATGTCTAGGGTGGATTTTGGCTTTTAGAATTTGTGTTTAATACTTGCTAATTATATATTCACAAATAAAGAGTTTGTTCTTGAATGTGTAATTAGTGAAGTGATTAGTGCTAAGAGATTAAGCTAATCTTGATTAGTGTTCTAGGCTTAAGGAAATGCTATTTTGTGGTTGGATAGACATCATTGCTTAGCTTGAGATTCCCCCAATTCAATTGCCTTTCCCAAAGATCCTCTTTTAATCATTGTTAATCTCGTTTAAGCTTGTTTAGTCTTGTTTACTTGTTTGCTTGTTTGAATTGAATTAGGTTGTTAGAACTTAAACTCAAAACACTTTGTTTGCTTAACTTAAAGAGTTTCTTGCATTCTTGTTGCATTGAACAAACCCCGATTGGATTGAAACCTAAAATATTGCAATGACATGAACATATTTAGGATTAATTCATAATAGGATAAAATCCTACTTATCAATTGGCGCCGTTGCCAATTAGGGGTCTAGTTTAGTCAATAGGATTTAGATTCTTTTTGAGATCAAGCTTTTTATTTTCTTTGTTTACTAATCTCTCTATCTAGTTTTCTCTTTTCATATAGGCACAACATTCATCTCTTGAACCGTGGGAATAGAGCAAGAATTGAAGAAAAGAAAACATTAGAGAGTTGTGCGTCTATCGAGGTTGTGCATCACTATGGATCAAGCACCTAGAGCACGGAGACCAATAGGGGCTGGTGATGCACCACACCGGTATGAGAATAGGAATGGTATACATCCACCACTTTTGGAGAATGTCGATTTTGAAATCAAGGCAAGCTTGATATCCATGCTCCAAAGAGACAACTATCATGGGCTGCCCGTGGAGGATCCACTTTATCATCTCGATAACTTTGACTGTATGTGTGACTTGGTAAAGATGAACGGTGTCTCGGAGGATGCATTTAAGCTTAGGCTTTTCCCTTTCTCTCTTGGCGACAAGGCTCACCATTGGAAAAAACATTGCCTCACGGAGCCGTCAACTCTTGGGATAAGTGCAAGGAGGTCTTTTAGCCAAGTTCTTCTCCACTTCAAGGACATACAAGATAAGAAACCAGATTTCTAGCTTCACTCAAACAGGAAATGAGAGCTTTTGTGAAGCATGGGAGAGATTCAAGGGATATACAATGGCATGTCCACACCATGGGTTCTTTGATGAATCTCTATTGAGTACTCTATACCGAGGTGTATTGCCAACGATGAGAATGATCCTTAACACTGAAAGCAATGAAAATTTCATGGGGAAGGACGTGGAAGAAGGACAAAAGCTTGTTGACAACCTTGCCCAAAGTGATGGGACTTATGGAGACGGCTTTGATAGTTCTTCAAGAGGGGTTAAAGATTATGAAGACCAAAGTACAAGAACGATTAAAGCCCTTAATGAAAAGATGGACAAGTTTATACAAACAACCCAAAAGTCCATCAAATTCATGGAAGCGCTTGATAGAAACAAAGAAGAGGTTCACTTTGTGGGAGAACAAGGCTGTTACAACAAGATTGTCAACCCCAATCACCAAAGCTTTCAAGACCAACGACCTCAAAGCCAATAGTATAACTTCCCACCTCAAGGGTATGGTTCCAAGAACACTTTCCAAGGAAGCCAAGACTTTGATGTGAATGGGATGTTTCAACAATTACTCAAGGGTCAAGCCGAGATTCACACTAAGGTCGATTTCTCTTACGATGACCTCTACAAAAAGATTGAATCCATGTCTTCAAAGATCATACACTTGGAGGAACAAAATACTAAAGGAAGTTCCCTCACTTGTAAGCCCACAGAGAAACTCAAAGGAAAAGCCGATGAGGGCCAACGGGAGTATTGCAACGCTATATACTCAAATGATGAGAATGAAGCCGCTATTAGAGAAATTGAGCTTCTAGTTTATGGTTCACAAGTCGAAGAAATTCCCCCTATAGATGTTCCCTTGAAACTCAATGAGGCCATTGAGGAATAAGGTGGGGGGTGACCTTTGGGAGTGATGATGACGTGATTTTGAATGAGGAACAAGAAATTCCAACGTAAATGGAGGTTGAGAAATCTCTCAAGAACGTGGTTAGAGAGAAGAGCTTGGAGACACATGCAACGTCTAAGAAGAAAGCTCCTTGCATTAGACCTTCTCCATATGAGCCTCCACTTCCATTTCCCAGTCGTATTCTCACCAAGGCACAAAAGAAAGTGCTCTTAAACTTCAAGGCCAAGATGGACAAGATTTGAGTGCCTTTTCCTAGTGTGATTGACTTGTCTCAAGTTCCACAACACCAAAAGTTCATCAAAAGCATACTTGAGAACCGAGAGGATGTAGAAGAGCTTATGGCGGTCTTTAATTCACCAAGCACAACAAGGATTGAGCCTAAGTCTCTCCCCAAGTTTGGTAATCCCGATAAGTTCTCCATCACTTGCTCTCTTGGAAACTTGAAGATAGATGATGCCTTGTGTGACTCGGGATAAACCGTGAACGTCATATCCTTGGAAATGGCCAAGAGTCTTGGGATTACTAGAATGGAAGACTATCCCTCCACCATCACGTTTGGAGACTCATCTTCAAAGAAAACGTTCGACATTGTTAAAGATTATCCTCTCAAAGTTAGAGAGTGTCTTGTACCAATGGACTTCATTGTCATGGAGATGGGACAAACCAAAAAGCTTCCTCTCCTTCTCGGGACTCCATTCCTTAATACCGCCGGTGCAAGCATCGACTTCACGAGCAAGAAGGTAGTACTCAAGAATGTGAGTAACAAGGTCTTCTACACAATCGTGCCTTCTTCTACCGCGGTTTGTGGCACGATCACTTGTGAGATAAATGGGGATGAAGCTCCAAGAGTCGATGTTGATTCGTAAATCACACAAGGAGTTTTAACAGAAAACTTTGACCGGAAACTTGTTTTATTGATTGAATTCGGCATTACAACAGAGTTTTGATGAAAAAGAACTAAAGAGACTAAAGAACTTGAGATCGGTGCTTTATGAAGCTCTCTCTCTATTTTTCTGTCTCTCAGATAATTGTGGATGCCTTCTTCGAGTTTGTCTCCTCCTTATTTATAAGGTTTGAGTCGGTTGTTTAAGAGAATATTTCCCTTTTCCAAGTTCGTTTAGGAAAGGAAATATTTTGAATCCCCTCCGAGATAAGGAAATCTTCCGTATATCTCGGAGGTCGGTTTCTATCCTGTTATATCGGACTGGGCCCTTGTTGGGACATTAATTTTGGTAATAAAAATGAGTGGGCTTGTCTTGGGCTTTAGAGTTCGGCCCGACAAACCCAAGTCCGTCTTCCTCTTGTCCAAACCATCGTAAACTGATATCGATCTCGGTTCGAACCGAGTTAAACCGGGGGAGTGCTAAATCCCCCTCTAACAATTGGTCCCCACCTCAGTTCGGCGAAGGAGTTTTTCGGAGTTCGGCGAAGTTTCTAGGAGTATTCTTTAGCTCGATTAGAATTGAGATCGGTGCGGTTCATTCGATATTTCCAGCCTTGTGGATCCAAGTTCGGTAAATTTCTCGCGAGAAATTCTTGAGTTCGGAACTTTCGAGTTCGCATAACTTCACGTTTGATTCTGAACTTTCGAGTTCGGTGGATTTTTCTCGGGAAAAGGGGTGTCGATTCGTCTTCTTCAGTCGCATAATTCAAGGAGTCGTCATCATTACACTTTTCCTTATAAATAGCGCTCGAACCTTCCCCATTCTTCACTTCTTCCTTGCTTTCAAAAAGGTATTTTCACTTTCTCTCTCTAGCGCTCTCCCTTCTCTCTAGATTTATTTTATTTTTCCGTTCTCCTATCTTCTCTTCCGCCGTGATTTCTCCGATTTGCTCAAAGATTTTCAAGTTCTTCATTCTGTTCTTCATCGATTTCTTCTTTTCGATCAAGATGAGTTCGAAAACTTTTTCCTCTTCTGTTAATGACCGAACTCCACCACCGAAGCTTCCCGATCTTGAGTTATTTATTGATAGCTCCGATTCAAGTTTGGACAGTCTGAGCAATGTTCGGCAGGAGCTGATCAGGCGCAATTCTCTGCATGCTGTTGCCGGACCGAGCAGTCCAAAAGTCGTAATCGAAGTCCCTCACCTTATCGATGAGGATGAGCCCGAAGAAGGGGTTGCTGAATCGAATGATTAAGTTCGGGCGGATCGGGAGTTTGCAGCTAGGCTTGCGGAGGGTGAAGATGTAGCTCGCCTGGATGATCATGCTGCCTCATTAGCAGTTCGTCAAGGTGATGAAGACGATATCCCCTTGACGATAGCCAGACGAGTGGTTG
Organism: Eutrema japonicum; assembly: GCA_030161315.1. Lineage (NCBI taxonomy): Eukaryota > Viridiplantae > Streptophyta > Magnoliopsida > Brassicales > Brassicaceae > Eutrema > Eutrema japonicum. The sequence continues at coordinate 16,019,597 of BSQW01000012.1, read as the reverse complement.
AAATACCGTCGAACAGCGGGCCGTCTCGTTCTAAGAGAAAGACGGTTCAGGATACCTTGGAGCGATGCAAAGCTCTGGACGATCTGGTTTTCAAGATTCCGAAGATTACTAATCGTCCTTGGGATGCCCCTGAAGGTTACATATGCGTTTATGAGGAGTATTTTAGAAGCTGCGGTCTTCAATTTCCTCTCCCGGAGCTTCTTTACAAGTACTCCAAGAGGCGACATGTTGCAATCTCCCACCTCATGCCGGCCACGATAATCAACATCATGGGTCTCCTTGCTCTTGGACAGGAGTGCGGTATTCCCATCACGGTCAAGATCTTTGAGAGGCTGTTTCGGGTGAATTTATCGAAGGCCATGCCTTGGTTTCTGTCGGCTAACGCAAAGCCAGAGTATGATCTTGTTATCGGGAACAAGCCGAGCAAGGTCAACAATTGGAGTTTCCGATATTTCTATGTTAAGATCGACGAATCTTCTGTTGAGCGTCCGGACGGGAGCTACCGAACTCAGTGGAGGACTCCTATTGGTAGATATTGGTTTCTCGATCTTTATCCCTTGTTTTGTTTTGCCTAAGTTATATTTCTCTTTTTGTTTTCAGACCATCACGTACCGGGCTTCCTTATCACCACACCCGGTTTCACCTTTGTTCACGCGAAGAAGTTAAGTGCAGCTGGAAAAGCTCGGTGGCCTGAAGCATACCAGGAAAAACTTGATTTGAAAGCCAAACAAGCTCTTAAAGGTACATGTCGGTAACTTTTCCTTCGTAATCCGGCGATTGCTTCTATGGTGACGATCTGGTTTTTCATATATATACTTCTCTTTGTTCTTTATATAGCAAATCCTCCTCGCCGACAAAAAATGAAAATCGACGACATCCCCGATCTGACCGCCGATATGGACGGCAATGAGGAGAACATTGAAGTACCGTCCGCTGTTCAGGACGGGCAAACTGCTGTCGACGTGGAAGTCGTCGAAGAACAGGTTCCGCCTGAGGAACCGGTTCCTGCTGAAAACGCACTTCTTCAACAGATGTGGCGAAGATGAGGAGAAGGAAAAAGAAGGGCAAGAGGCCAGCTAAGCAAGCTGTTGAGGTCGGTACTGGGAATGCCGAACCTCAAAGTATTGAAAATGACACGGTGGTCATATCAGACCGCTCCGCTGCATCGAAGAGGCAGCGAACTACTAGGGCCACGGCCCATTCTGTTAGTTTTGGCTATGACAAGAATGAGCCGTTGACGAACGATGCTGAGGCTTGTGCCGATCTATATCGGCAATTGAATTTCAGCTCGGGGGTGCTTCCGTCGGTCGAGGATCTTTTCCAGTCCGATGCTTATAAAGAGCTAGCTCGGACTACTGCTGAGGTAAACGAGTTTTTCTGAATTCGGATGATACCTTTTTTCTTTTAGATTTCTTGTCGTGACGGTTTTTTTTTTTAGATGGTGGCACAAACAAACGAGCTCGTCGGTGCCTATGATCGTGAGCTCGATTCCGCCCGTCAAAGGGCGCTTAAGACCGGCGTACAGGCCGTGGAGCTTCCACAAGACGTTGCTTGTTGAGCAAGAAAGGACGAGGGCTGGCGATTTTGCAATCGCCGAATTGACAAGGGAGATAGCCGCGCTGAAGGCCTCTAAAGCCGAGCTTGCTAAGGAGAGAGATGCCCTTGCCCATACCTTGTTTTGGGAAACCTCTCATCTGTGAGCTGGTCGCACTCAGAAAATCATGAAGAGGAAGGAGGTCACCGAGAAGTCCCAGGTTCGGCTCTAGAAGGTCAAGGATCACTTGGCGGCCCTTGACCGGGTTAAAAAACCGTTCCTTGCTGTTAACCAAGCTCAAGGGGTTCTCAACTTCTGCAGTAGTCCCGAGGCGAAGCACGGTATCGTTGTCCCGCCGTCTTGTACTGAGAGACTCAAGAAAATTAAAGCCACGAAGTTGGCTGAATACGAGGCGGTCGATCTCTGCGAGCTTGCCGAGGGGGATTTGGTTGTGTCACCTTTTATCGAGCCGATTCATCCGGAGATTTCTCTCCCAATAGGCACTGAGGTCCCGGCGGGTATCGACATGTTTGGTTCTAACCAGGCTGCGATGTCTGGCGATCGAGCCGACGCCATGCGGAACCAAAACTTTTGATTTATGTGCCTCGATTGTCTATGGCGTTTCTGCCTTGTAATTTTTTGTTTTTGGCCAAGGAGGCTTATAACTTGACCTTTTGGACCGGAGGGTTTTTATAGTCCGGTATCCGCTAGTTTTTTGTATGACCTTTTTTTTTATAATCATGATTATGACTTTCCATAATCATTTTTTGGAATATTTATTTTATCGAATCTCGGCTTGTTTGAAGTCGTAAATATATACGAACTTCTCAAGTCTGCCGTACACAAAATGGTGCCGTAAATAGTACGGACTTAGCCGGGGTGAAGAGGACGGACTTGATTCTGCGATTTATTTGAAATCGGCAGTCTGTTTAACAGATCGGCTTATGCTTTGCGATTGTTGAGGAATCGGCTTAGAATTTCGCAATTGTTGAAAAATCGGCTTATAATTTTTGCGATTGTTGAGAAATCGACTTAGATTTTTACGAGGTATGGCGTTTGGCATGACCTTTGGAGCTCGGCATAAGAGTACGTGAACAGCTCGTCTTAAGATATTCCAAGGTTTTCTCAGATCGAATCCGAGTGTGCGAGACATGCTCGGCTTATTTAACTCAAATGATCTGACAATAAGTTCAATGCGAGACTGGTCTTCGCTTTATACATGGAAGGTGTTTTATCCATAGCATCATGAGGATTCATGCGAGCAATAGCTCGGCTTAATTTGATTTTATCGATCGTATGGCGAGGATGTCGATGTGGGAACCGTGATGGTTGAAAGTGAACTTCTGGAGTTCGGCGAACTGTTTGAAGTTCGGCTTTCGAGGGTACGAACTTTTGAGAATTCGCTGAACTGTTCAAAGTTCGGTTTATTCTGATCAAACTTCTTAGAGTTCGGCGAACTTGTTTAAAATTCGGCTTTTGATGATACAAATTTTTGGAATTCGGTGAACTGTTTAAAGTTCGGCTTTTGATGATACGAATTTTTGGAATTCGGTGAACTGTTTAAAGTTTGGCTTTTGATGATACAAATTTTTAGAATTCGGCGAACTGTTTAAAGTTCTGCTTTTGATGGTACGAATTTTTAGAATTCGGCGAACTGTTTAATGTTCGGCTTTTGATGATACGAATTTCTGGAATTCAGCGAACTGTTTAAAGTTCGGCTTTTGATGATACAAATTTTTAGAATTCGGCGAACTGTTTAAAGTTCGGCTTTTGCCTTGGATAAAATTTTATTAAAGTAACAGCTGAACCCAAGGTTGGCTGCCTACGTACCCTCGAAAGAAGGATCAAGCCATTCGTAGTTCGTATTACATCGTTTTGTCGAAATCGAGCATAAAGGGGCTCGGTGTTTTTTTTTTTTTTTTTTTGGCGCTTCTAGTAGTAGTAGCGTTTGAGATTCATTGAGTTCCTTGATCGCGGGATCGGTGTTCCGTCCATCTTCTTGAGTTCGTACACTCCGGGTTTGATGACCCTCATGATTTGATAGGGTCCCTCCCAAATAGTGCCGAGTTTTCCTGCGTTCTTCTTTTCGGTGCCTTCGAAGACTTTTCGTAGGACGAGATCGCCATCTTCAAAGTGGCGTCCTCGAACTTTTTTGTTGTAGTAGTGTGCTACTAAGTTTTGATAGTTTTGGATGCGAAGCAAAGTTTGATCGCGTTGTTCTTCGAGTGCGTCGAGGTTGTCGAGAATGATTTCATCGTTTAGACCAGGATTTTCCACGAACATCGTCCTGCGTATTGTTGGAACGTTTAGTTCGGCGGGACAGAGAGCTTCAACGCCATAAGCCAGGTAGAAAGGGGATTGTCCGGTTGATTGTCTTGGGGTTGTGCGATAAGACCATAAGACTCCATCGAGTTCGTCAGCCCATCGACCTTTTCTGACATCCAAACGTTTTTTGAGTCCGTCAATGATGGTTTTGTTCGTTGATTCGGCCTGGCCATTGCTTTTAAGATATCTTGGTGTGGAGAAACTTAGTCGAATTTTCCACTTGGCACAGAAATCGCCGAACAATGTTGAGATAAATTGCGGTCCGTTTTCGGTGATGATTTCGTATGGGACTCCGTGTCGGCATATGATGTTTTTCCAGACGAACTTCTTCACTTCGAGGGCGTGGATTTCGGGGTATGACTCGGCTTCAACCCATTTGGTAAAGTAGTCTGTCGTAACGAGGATGAATTTTTTCAGTGTGGTGGAACATCGCAGAGGATCGATTATGTCCATTCCCCAGCCCATGAACGGGTATGGGGCTATTGATGCTGTTAGCAGTTCGGTTGGAAGATGTATCATCGAGCCGTGTCTTTGACATTTTTTGCATTTGGATACGAATTTATCACAGTCTGCTTGCATGGTTGGCCAGTAGTAGCTCGCTTTTTTTTATCTTTAGTACCAAGGAGCGAGCTCCGGCATGGTTTCCGCCATCGCCTACGTGTATTCTTTTCATGACCTCGTGAATCTCGTCGCCGGACACGCATTTGAGGAGGACGCCTGCCGCACTCCAACGAAACAGTCCGTCACAGATAAGTATGTATCGGGCAGCTCGCATTTTGATTCGCCGGGCTGCCCATCTGTTGGCTAGGACTATCCCGTCGATGATATATATTTTGATTTCTTGTGTCCAATCTGTGGGTGTAAGCTCGCTTAAAGGTTCGATGTTCATTGGCACATGTAGACCCTCTGATGGTTCCTCGGTTTCGTCGACGGAGTCGTTCTGTGTTGGCTCGACAATGTGTTCGTCGTCCGTTATTTGCGTTTGCTTTTGTCTCCGTGGAGCAGGCTCGGTTTTGGGATAATCCTCGTAACTATGCCTGCGAGTGGTGATATTGCATTCCTCTATCTGTCCAATGCTCGGCTCGGGTATACTTTCGACTGGTATCGTCCTTTTGAGATGAGGATCCGAACTTGATGCCAACGCGACAAGTGCGCCGGCCGGAGCGTTTTCCCCCCTCATGATTTTGGTGAGATCAAAGTATTCGAACTCGGTGGCGAGTTTTTTCACGAGTTTGAGGTACGCGTCCATCCGATCGTTCTTTGCATCATATTCTCCGTTGAATTGACTGGCGACGAGCTGCGAGTCACAATAGGCACGTATGCGAGTTGCGCCGATGGCTTTGGCTAAGCGGAGTCCGGCGAGTAATGCTTCGTACTCTGCTTCGTTATTTGACGCGTTGAATGCCAGACGGAATGATTGTTCTAAGATTTCTCCGGTTGGAGACTGAAGTCGTATGCCTACTCCGGACCCTCGATGGGATGATGATCCGTCCACGTGGAGGATCCATTGTTCGGTAGTTATAACACCAGTATCGACGAACTCATGTGGTAGTTCGATAAGGAAGTCGGCGAGGACTTGTGACTTGAGGCTTGTTCGATTCTTATAATTGATATCATATTCGCTGAGCTCGATTGCCCATTTGGCGAGTTGATCGGATTGGCTTGGACTGTGTAAGATCGTTTGGAGTGGCTGATCGGTTAAGATGGTGATAGAGTGTGATTGAAATACTGTCAAAGTTTCAGAGCAGCAATGACGACGGCGAGAGCAAGTTTTTCGAGGGTTGGATATCGGCTCTCGGCTCTCGGCGCCATCAAGTGATTTTCTTATGTAGAAGATCGGCTTCTGCTCGCCTCTGTCCTCACGAACGAGAACTCCGCTGACCGCCGAGGTTGAAATTGCGATGTAAAGATAGAGAGTTTCACCATCCTCGGGTTTGGCTAAGATCGGTGGAGTGGACATGTACTCCTTGAGCTGTTTGAACGCTTCTTCGCATTGGTCGTCCCATTCCAGGTGCTTGTTGCCGCGTAGCAGCTGATAGAAGGGGAGACACTTGTCGGTAGATCGTGAGATGAACCTTTCGGCTATGCGGCTGGTCAACCGTTGGACTTCTCTTTTCGTTGTCGGGGATGGGAGATGGAGGATTGCGGAGATCTGCTTAGGATTAGCCTCGATTCCTCTTTGAGTGACGATATATCCGAGGAACTCTCCTGATGTCACTCCAAACGTACATTTAGTTGGATTGAGCTTCATGCCGTACTCGTTCAATATGTAGAAATACGTGCTGAGATGTCTGATATTGTAACGCCCGTGTTCCGGAAGAGTTAATTATTGTGGAGGAATAATTAATTCGGGTTGTTCCGGGGGGCGGTATCGATCGATACTGGCAGGCATCGATCGATACCAGCCGGGTTTTCCTCGTGGTTATCTTCTTCTCTTATCTTCTTTCGGTATAAAAGGTTATCCTTGTAAGGATAAGACCATAGCTTGGTCGAGAGAGAAAGGGAGAGAGAGAGAAGGAGAGAGAGAGAGAAGAAGCTTTGCGAAGCTTGGATCTTGCGAGATCAAGGAGGTCTGAGCTTGTGAGAAGCTCAGAGAAGCTTGAAGGAGAGCTTGGGAGAAGTTTGGCTTGGGAGTGGGCTTGCGAGAAGAGAGAGGTCTTCTAGAGCTCGATCCAGCCGGTTTAAGGTGAGTTGGGACCAAAGGTTAGCAATTGAGCTTGTGTGTGTGTTGTTAAGCTTGATTGGTGTGTTATGTGTGTGGTCCTGGCGAGTTCTGGGTGAGATCTCGCGGTGGTGCTTGGGTTTTCGCAGGGAGTATCGACCGATACCATGTGGGTATCGATCGATACCTGTCCCTTGGCGGTGGTCTCGAGTTGTGTGTGGATAGACTCGAGTTGTGTTGGCATCGATCGATACTAGTGTGTTGTTTGGGCATCGATCGATACCAGGGCCTTGTCGGTGGTCTTGTGTTGTGTTGGCATCGATCGATACCAGTGTGTTGCTGGGGTGTCGATCGATACCAGGACCCTGGTTGGGGGGTCATGTGTTGTGTTGGCATCGATCGATACCAGTGTGTTGCTGGGGTGTCGATCGATACCAGGACCCTGGTTGGGGGGGGGGGGTCATGTGTTGTTGGGCATCGATCGATACCCGTGGAGTATCGATCGATACCGGTGGCTTCGTGCCGGGAAGTTTAATTGGTGTTAATTCTTGGTTTGGCTATTTGATATTGCTGTTGTTGTGCTTATTTGATAGCCTGTTGTTGGGATGATCAATCTCACTCAGCATTTGGTTAGCCAAATGTTGATGCATCACTTTTGTCGATGCAGGTAAAGATAAGGCGTGATCGTGGAATCGAGGCGGTGAGGAGGGGATGATTAGGACCCGGGAGTTGCTTCTGTTGTTGGGGTATCGATCGACACCAGGGGGTATCGATCGATACGTGTTGTTTGGCGATTGTAACCGTGAGCTTGTGTAAGCTGTAGACCGTGTGTGATTGTGTATTAATAATTGTTTATTATTGTTATATGTTGCAAAAAAAAAAAAAGGTGCGGTCCTTTCAATTTGGTATCAGAGCCCATACGGTTCTAGGAGCCTAGGTGGTTCTAGAATGAATTGGGTGTTGTGTGGGGCTTAGAATCATCCTCTTCGAGCCTTGTGGGATTCCATGGTGAGTATCTTTATTGTGATGATTGTTGTAGTTCTCTTAGCTTGTGCTTCTGCACGCGTGCAGATGGCTAGAGAGCGTGGTTGAGGTCGTGGCCGTGGGCCGGGGGAGCAGGTCGAGGAGTCGCGTGCGAGTCAAGTTGGGTCTGAGGGTATGGCTGGCGTGAGTGTCAGTGTGGCTGGTGTTCCAGCAGGTGCTGCGGGTGATGCTCGGGCCCGAGATGATCGCATAGCGGATCTGTCGAGGTTGTTGGAGCGGTTACCAGAGAGGGTACCGGCTCAGGCTCCTGTGGTTCCGGCGGTTGTGAGGCGCAGCCTCAGGTGGCAGCTGCGGTTGCTGGGGAGCTCCCATCCTATCTTAGGATGATGGAGCAGATGCAGAGGATTGGCACGGGGTTCTTCTCTGGAGGTGCTAACCCTGAGGACGCGGATGCGTGGTTGAGGAGGGTAGAGAGGAATTTCCTCTCGAGTAGGTGTCCTGCGGGATACCAGGTGATCTTTGGTAATGCGCATCTCTGAGGAAGGGGTGTGGCAGCACGGAGAGTTCAGGCAGCGATGGCTTGGGCGGATTTTGTAGAAGAGTTTAACTTCAAGTATTTCCCTCAGGAGGCGTTCAACCGGGTCGAGTCAAGACTTGCGAGTTTGACTCAGGGGGATCGGTTGGTACGCGAGTATGAGGTGGAATTCAACCGGCTCGGGTCTTATGTTAGACGAGCGGTTGAGAGTGAGTCGGCCCGTGTGTAGAGATTCCTGATGGGTCTTCGGGTTGACTTGAGGAACCGTTGCATGTGAGGGCTTTTTGCATGGTTGATGAGTTGGTTGAGACTGCGGCTTTGCTGGAGGAGGGTCTGAAGGACGAGGTGGTAGTGGTTACACCGAGTCTTCAGGCGAGATCTGTGCAGCAGCAGTCCGGTCCCAGCAGAGGCGGTAAGCCGATGCAAGGACCGAAGCGGAAGCGAGAGAGCGCTTCGAGAGGTAGTCAGGGTGGTCCGGGTTGCTTTGGTTGCGGAAGCATGGATCACCGAGTGGCGAGCTGTCCTTAGAAGGGCGGAGTGTGGAGTTCTGGTCTGGAATGCGTTTCAGACAGATGGGCACGAAAGTGCACTTGAGCGGCGTATCATCCTCAGACAGATGGGCAGTCCGAGAGGACCATCCAGTTTCTAGAGGATTTGTTGAGGGTGTGTGTGCTGGTTTGGGGGTGGTCACTGGGTGGATCACTTGAGCTTGGTGGAGGTTGCCTATGGCAATAGTTACCAGGCGAGTAGTGGGATGGCTCCATATGAGGCTCTGTATGGGAGGCCATGTCGTACCCCCTTGTGTTGGACACAAGTGGGGGAGAGGAGCACTTTGGGTGCTAGTTTTGTTCAGGAAACCGCAGAAGAGATCCGGGTTTTGCAGCTGAACATGAAAGAGGCCCAAGATCGGCAAAAGAGTTATGCTGATAAGGGGCGGAAAGAGCTTGAGGTGGGAGGTAGTGTGTATCTCCAGATGGCTTTACTGAGAGGTCCGAACAGGTCCATTGCTGTGACTAAGTTGAGTCCGAGGTATATGGGGCCGTTTCGGATTGTAGAGCGTGTGGGACCGGTAGTGTATCGGTTGGAGTTACCCGTGGTTATGCAAGCATTTCATAAGGTCTTCGAGGTGTCGATGCTGAGGAAGTGTTTGCATAGGGGTGACGAGGTATTGGCTGAGATTCCGCCAGATCTCTAGTCCAATATGACCGTTGAGGCGAGACCTTTGAGAGTTCTCGAGCAGAGGGTCAAGGAGCTTCGTCGGAAGAGGATTCCGATGATGCGTGTCCTGTGGGGCTGTGGCGGGGTGTAGGAGGAAACTTGGGAGCCAGAGGTTAGGATGGAACGTGGTTCCACGAGTGGTTCCAGAAGCAAGCTGCGGCTTGAGTTCCATCGAGAGGTTCCAGTTTCGGTTATAGCTGTATGCTATGTGTGTATCATTTTGTATTTCCGTTGTGTAGAACGATGTTACATTATGATGTGTAATAAGATGAGTATTTCTTATTATTGGTGACTTTGGGAGTCGCGGTGTCGCATTGCGTTTGGGGTAAAAGCGTTAATGCAAGAGAGTGATAAGATGGATATTCTTATTGCTGTTGTGGGCGGTGCGATGACCGGGTTATTGGTCATGCACGGCAGATATTCCGGGTATGGAATATGGGTGATGCCGGTGTTGCCTTGCGAGGATTTACACGGATCACGAGAGGTAGTTCAGTCAAAATGCTTAGTGATATGTGACTTATTGCTCGTTGAGAGGACTGGTTCCTCTGGTGCCGATAGCTCGCAGGACTGTGTGTCTTGAGAGTGTGAGTGGCGATGTACCCAGACTCGGGAGGTTTATAGCCTAGAGTAATACGTGATACCGTGGATTCGTAAGGAGTATATCGTAGACGTATGATATATTCCCTAGAATTGAGTGGTATGGGGTATCGAGACTCTTGTAGGTTATATTCTTGAGTGGAGTGGTACGGCAGATACCCAGAACTCGGAGATGCTGCGGTGTCTTGGGTGATGTGGTATGGTTGATATCCTGCGGGATATGGCTGATGCTCGGAACTCGGAGATGCTGCGGTGTCTTGAGTGATGGGGTTGGCGTGTGTTTGAGCAATAAGTACATATGATGCCGCGGTGTCATAAGCATAGGGACTGAGTGGGAAACCTCGGAGGTTAGTTTTGGACCTCGTGTGAGTATTGCGTTGGCCGGGTTGGCCAAGAGTTGTGTAATCGTTGCGACGATTAGGGTTCATTGGAGATGGACGGTTCATGGGAGATGAACGGTAACGAAGATTCGAGGTCGAATCTAAGTTAGTGGGGGAGAATTGTAACGCCCGTGTTCCGGAAGAGTTAATTATTGTGGAGGAATAATTAATTCGGGTTGTTCCGGGGGGCGGTATCGATCGATACTGGCAGGCATCGATCGATACCAGCCGGGTTTTCCTCGTGGTTATCTTCTTCTCTTATCTTCTTTCGGTATAAAAGGTTATCCTTGTAAGGATAAGACCATAGCTTGGTCGAGAGAGAAAGGGAGAGAGAGAGAAGGAGAGAGAGAGAGAAGAAGCTTTGCGAAGCTTGGATCTTGCGAGATCAAGGAGGTCTGAGCTTGTGAGAAGCTCAGAGAAGCTTGAAGGAGAGCTTGGGAGAAGTTTGGCTTGGGAGTGGGCTTGCGAGAAGAGAGAGGTCTTCTAGAGCTCGATCCAGCCGGTTTAAGGTGAGTTGGGACCAAAGGTTAGCAATTGAGCTTGTGTGTGTGTTGTTAAGCTTGATTGGTGTGTTATGTGTGTGGTCCTGGCGAGTTCTGGGTGAGATCTCGCGGTGGTGCTTGGGTTTTCGCAGGGAGTATCGACCGATACCATGTGGGTATCGATCGATACCTGTCCCTTGGCGGTGGTCTCGAGTTGTGTGTGGATAGACTCGAGTTGTGTTGGCATCGATCGATACTAGTGTGTTGTTTGGGCATCGATCGATACCAGGGCCTTGTCGGTGGTCTTGTGTTGTGTTGGCATCGATCGATACCAGTGTGTTGCTGGGGTGTCGATCGATACCAGGACCCTGGTTGGGGGGTCATGTGTTGTGTTGGCATCGATCGATACCAGTGTGTTGCTGGGGTGTCGATCGATACCAGGACCCTGGTTGGGGGGGGGTCATGTGTTGTTGGGCATCGATCGATACCCGTGGAGTATCGATCGATACCGGTGGCTTCGTGCCGGGAAGTTTAATTGGTGTTAATTCTTGGTTTGGCTATTTGATATTGCTGTTGTTGTGCTTATTTGATAGCCTGTTGTTGGGATGATCAATCTCACTCAGCATTTGGTTAGCCAAATGTTGATGCATCACTTTTGTCGATGCAGGTAAAGATAAGGCGTGATCGTGGAATCGAGGCGGTGAGGAGGGGATGATTAGGACCCGGGAGTTGCTTCTGTTGTTGGGGTATCGATCGACACCAGGGGGTATCGATCGATACGTGTTGTTTGGCGATTGTAACCGTGAGCTTGTGTAAGCTGTAGACCGTGTGTGATTGTGTATTAATAATTGTTTATTATTGTTATATGTTGCAAAAAAAAAAAAAGGTGCGGTCCTTTCAGATATGATCCTTAACGACGAGCGATTTGACGAGCATATCGTCGATATAAACTTCCATGGTTTTGCCGAGTTGGCTAGCGAACATGCGGTTTACAAGTCTTTGGTATGTTGCTCCGGCGTTCTTCAGGCCGAATGTCATGACTTTGTAGCAGTAGATGCCGCGATCGGTGATGAATGAGGTTTTCTCGCGATCGCCTAGATGCATGAGTATCTGGTTATAGCCCGAAAACGCATCCATGAAAGAGAGGAGTTCGTTTCCGGCTGTAGCTTCGACGAGTCTATCGATATGCGGGAGTGAGAAACTGTCTTTTGGGCAGGCTTTGTTGAGATCGGTAAAATCAACGCAGATTCTCCACTTTCCGTTTTTCTTTTTAACGACGACTGGGTTTGCCAGCCAGTCCGGATATTGAACTTCCGTAATTGACCCTGCTCCAAGCAACCGTTCGACTTCGTCATTGACGGCATGGGCCTTCTCGGGTCCGAACTTGCGCCGTTTCTGCTTGATCGTTTTAAAGGTGGAATCGATGTTGAGTTCGTGACTTGTGATCTTTGGATCGATCCCGGGCATGTCGTTGATTGACTAGGCGAAGGTTGATACGTTCCTTTTGAAAAAGCGGACTAGGTCATATAGGATCTCTTCATCGAGTCCGGCTCCGATTCTGACACATCTATCGGGATTGAGTTCGTCGATGTTGACTTGAATAATTGTTTCTCGTCTCGGCAGATCGGGGTTGTTAACGGTTTTCTTCGTGTCGATTACACATGTGCGGGGTGTTGTCCTCAACTTACACTCGTTGATATAGCAAGTTCGGGACATCACTTGATCGCCTCTCAGAGTGAAGACTCTGGATGGTGTTGGGAATTTTAAGCATTGGTGATAAGTCGAGACAATGGCCTTCATCATGTATATCCACGGCGTTCCAAGTATGACGTTGTAGATGGCGGGTTTATCCAGGACTAGGAACTTGACCATCTGCATGACCCCACCAACATAAACGAGAATTTTTACCGTTCCCGCTGTCATGGTTTGTTCGCTTGAAAATCCTGTTAGTGGCTCGATATTCGGCTTGATTTGAGCATCTGGGAAGTCCATGTTTCTAAGTGTTTCCCTAAATATTACGTTAACTGAACTTCCGGTGTCAACGAGGACTCGTCTGACGGCGACATCTCCGATAAGTATTTCGACGACTATTGGGACGTTGTGTGGCATATGCAGCCCTTCGGGTATCGGCTTCAGAGAAGGTGATCGGTGTTCCGCTTGTTGTAGTTCGGTTTTTGCGTTGTGTGGCTAATCCCTCTCTACTATATTTTTTAATTGCCCGGACGGTATAGTTGCGAGATTCCAACGCTCCCATGATCATGTTGACGCGTTTCCGGACTTGGGGGGTGTGTTGGTTTTCCGTTTTTTCCTCCCGATCTCGTTTCTGTTGACCTACGTTGGCAACATCTTTTGCTCGTTCGGGATCTTTGTTCGGTTTGCCGTTGTCACGACGTCGTCTTCCGTTGTCGTTGCGGCGGGGTCTGTTCATAGGTCGGAACGCCCCTTCTACCGGGACTTTCCCTTTCTTGTATTTCATCAGTAAGAAGTCCTATAGATGCCGACAATCTTCGGTGGTATGACCCTCATGATTATGAAAGTGGCAGAACGGACCGGACTCGTTGTCGGACTCCTTTGAGTCGTCTGATCGGACCCACGTGTTCCAGTTTTGTTGTGATTGGACGGCATTGACCGGTTGTTTCGGAGAAGCGTACTGCTTTTCCTTGACGAGGAGTTGTTTTGGAGGAGCGTACTGCTTATCCTTCGCGGCTTCCTCCTCTTGCTCGAGGATGTAGATGTGCGACTTATGCAGGATATCTTCCAAGGATTTTGGCCAATTTCATTTGATTTCTTTGTGAAAGTTGGACCGATACCAGGTTGTTTTGTAAAGGGCCTCTATCGCGGCTTCATCGTCGATTGTGCAATGAGATACCACCTCTTTGAAGCGGTTCATGAAATTGCGTAGAGTTCGTCGCTTTTCTGCTCGAGTGCCCAGGGGTCGGCATTTCTTGTTTTCTGTTTCATGAACATGGTAAAGCGTTTGAGGAATTTTGTTTTAAGCTCGTTGTAGTTGTTGATTGAGTTCGCATCGAGTTGTGAGAACCAGTCGAGTGCGGTTTCGCAAAGATTTTCCACGAACAGCTAACACATGGCTGCGTCTTTTTCTTCCTTGTTAAAGAAGCGAAAACGGTTCATCATAATTACGAACGAGGTCAGAAAGTGACGCGGGTCAATGTGTCCGTCGTATGGGGTAATCTTAACTCTCTCCAGGCGTCGGACTGGAGTATTGATGACCTGATCTGTGAACGGTGTCTTTTGTGTTTCCTGGACAACTCGATCGATCTCTGGTTCTTAGCTCGTAGCTTGATGGACTTTGGATCGGATATCTTGAAGCTGAGCTCGGACATCCTCGAACTCCAGGCCTATGGATGCTTGATCGGTTATGCAGGTTCCCGGACTGACCGTGGATTTTCTCGTCGGTAAGTCTGCCGTGTTTGGATTTCGGGCACCGTTAAGCTCGGGTAAGAGGTTCCGACGAAGATCGTTTTCAGGGGTGATCAGGTTCTGGTTGAATATTCCGATCTGGTTTTTGAGTTCAGCTTGTGAAGCTAGCAGAGATTCGAACCGCTCTTCGTTCCTCTTAGAGATTTCCGCGAGTTGAGCCGCCATGGCCTCTAGGAGCGTGGTTGGATCGGCTAATGTCAGAGCTGCTGGCGTGACCTCCGGAGGGTTCGGAGGACTGTCCTCTCCGGTAGGTAAGTTCGGAGGGTTTCCTCCGGTAGGTAACAGATCGGAATCCTTCGGGATGATCCCGTTGTTTGTCTTATCGACGTCGTCGACGATGACTGCTGGAGTGTCTAATGGGTTCGTCATTGCCGAACTCAATCAACCGAGATCTGAAAGTTTGGTTTTATTTTCTCTCCCCACAGACGGTGCCAATTGTTGATTCGTAAATCACACAAGGAGTTTTACCAGAAAACTTTGATCGTAAACTCGTTTTATTGATTGAATTCGGCGTTACAACAAAGTTTTGATGAAAAAGAACTAAAGAGACTAAAGAACTTGAGATCGGTGATTTATGAAGCTCTCTCTCTATTCTTCTGTCTCTCAGATGATTGTGGATGCCTTCTTCGAGTTTGCATCCTCCTTATTTATAAGGTTTTGAGTCGGTTGTTTAAGAGAATATTTCCCTTTTCCAAGTTCGTTTAGGAAAGAAAATATTCTGAATCCCCTCCGAGATAAGGAAATCTTCCGTATATCTCGGAGGTCGGTTTCATTAATTTTGGTAATAAAAATGAGCGGGCTTGTCTTGGGCTTTATAGTTCGGCCCGACAAACCCAAGTCCATCTTCCTCTTGTACGAACCATCGTAAACTGATATCGATCTCGGTTCGAACCGAGTTAAACCGGGGGAGTGCTAAATCCCCCTCTAACT
This sequence comes from Eutrema japonicum, assembly GCA_030161315.1. Lineage (NCBI taxonomy): Eukaryota > Viridiplantae > Streptophyta > Magnoliopsida > Brassicales > Brassicaceae > Eutrema > Eutrema japonicum. Next base: position 16,004,509 of record BSQW01000012.1, on the reverse strand, counting down.
GTCGAGTATGTTGGTATTTGTGCAACGGTGAGTTATGGTGATGATGAAGAAGCCCGGGCATTGGACGGCTATTGCCTAGGTTCCTCTTCCAAACCAAGATGGAGAATGAGGTTCAAAGTAGCACGGTTGCTAAGAAGAAGGCAAAGACCAAGGCCAAGGTGAAAAACGAGCCAAGTATGGTTGATGGGTCTAAGTCCGAGCTAAGCCAACCTTCCACCATGACTCTCACCCCTTGAAAACATCAAGACTGGGTGATTGAGTACAAAATCAAATGTGAGGGACAGTCAAAGCCGTTTGCCTCGGTCAAAGCCCTTTGCCTCGGTCAAAGCCCTTTGCCTCGGTCAAGGCAATTCTCACATCGGAGTTCAAAGAGAAAGGGGAAGCCGGTATTCAAGAGGTCATGAGCACGGTCCTCAAACTTGAGCTCAAGGATCCTCCAAGGAGTTCTCACACTCTTCCATCACCTGCCTAAAAGGGTAACTAAAGTCAAACTTAGTGACTTTAAACAAAGTGCACTTGGGAGACATTCTCATGCCTATCATTGTATATATTCTATTTGCTTTCAAGTTTGATTTTGTGTTTCTAGGGTCTTTTGATGTTTTTGTTGAGTGGTTGCAAGGTTCTTGATGGTCGCACGGTCATGGAAAGGCAACAACGGTGTTCAATGTCGGAGCTCAAGTGCCTCTCCTAATAGGTCACTCCACCACTCTCTTTCCTCCATTTCAAGGTATGATTCGCACTCCATTTCATTATACATTCATCTTTTCGCATCATGTTTGCTCTCTCTTGACTTTTGTTGCATCGAGACGGTGCAATTCAAGTTTGGGGGAGGGTTTTGTGGTATTTGACCTTGTCTTTTGTTTTATTATTTTTCTTTTTGCGTGCTTGAGTCTCATTCATAGAAAAACCGCAAAAATTTGAAAATTTTGAACATAAAAAGAAGCATGTGGTTGCATTTCGCATGATTAAGATTGAGTCTAGACGTATATAGGTTTGCACTCACTTGCATTGGGAGAAATGTCCATGTGGAATGTAAAATTAAGAGCTTGAATTAATGCCCTCGTTAGGAGTTCTTTGAGGCATTTGAGCGATCACGAAGTTAAGGATGATCCATGCTTTGATCTTGCGGGTTGAATGTTTATATTTTGGTTGAAGCATGCTTTGATTTGATCCCAACTCTATTTAGTGAACTCTAATATTGACTTGAATTATTATGCTTGTACATTGAAGAGTGGACTCATGGATACCATATACATATTTGAGCTATCTTTTCCCTTTTCACCACTCTTGTTAGCTCAAATAGCCGATTCCCACATTTGGAACAGTTAACCACACCCTAAACCAAACCTTCCTTCAAACCTTCATCTCTTGTGTGTGTCGCAAGGCCTAATTTTGAATGAACTTAGCAAAAAGTGTTGAGCTTGGGACGACAAGGAGAAGCTTTTATGTAGAACTAGTTCACACATCAATGAGCTATACGTAGGCTAGGATAGATAGGTTGGGAGTTTGGGGTGTTGTTGAAAAGAAAAAGAGAATGTGGAGAACGCAAAAGATATGGAGAAAGGAATGGAGAAAAACAAAAGTTGGACTGGTTTGAAACAAGGAAGTGATTTAGCTCCAAGTGTGGAATTGTAAAGATCTCTAAATGTGAAAGAAAGAAAATAGCCAAAATGGCTAAGGCATCCAAAGGATGAAATGGAGACAAGTCGTGCAAGCAAAAGAGGAGCTAAAGGAAAAGAAAAGATGAGAAGCCAATCCAATCAAGTTTGAAGAAGAAGTTCCCCAAGTGAAAAGTGATGAGAAGTGCGGGTTTGAGAAGGCAAAAACGCCTTTTTATAAGGGTAGCTTAGGAATGGATCTTGATGGGTTTATAGATAGGAGTGGGGTTCATATTGGGGCATTGCGTATATGAAAGTCATCCTTGTATGCATCGGTTGTTCTTTACTCTTAGCATTTTGCCAAAGTTCATTCTTTCGTGAGAGACCCCTTTGCTTCGGAATACCCTCATGATTGAGATCACTTTTATCTCAAGACCTTTCCCTAAGCCAAATGAGTTCACTTGATTTTCATAAGCATGATCCACCATTGAACTTAAGTCCCTTAAAGTTTGGCTAAGGCTTAGACAAAATCCGTGTAGCAACGAGTATGGCTAGCTAAGTCCCTTAAAGTAGAGATTGTTCATGCATCATATAACTATTCTCAAGGGTATTGGTTCGAACTGTTTTGTTAATATTCTCGGACTTGATCTCTCACTTCAACCTCTCTCTCTTCTTGTTCTTATTTGTTTGCTTGAGGGCAAGCAAAGGAGTAAGTTTGGGGGAGTTGATATTGTCCTAATTTGCATCATCTATGCATTCATTTATCTTAGGGTTTACTTCTTTTGCATAAGTCTCAGCATTTTCTTGGTGTTTTAGTCTTGATTAGGGTTTAAGGTGTTTTGCATTACATTCTAGTGAGTCTTGCATGTTTTGGAATGATTTCTAGGGGCTTCGATGCATTTTGATGGAGATTGAAAGCCTTGGAACCGAGCACATCCAACCTTGGGAGCAAGAAGAAGAAGGCTAGAATAACCAAGGTGATGTGGGTTGGTGTCACCACATGAGGAAGCTGAGCCAAAGAAGAAGATTTTGCACCGATCTGTCCTGGCTGGGTGCCACGGATCGGTGCAAACTCCCAGAACCAGATTTATCCAGACCCAACGTGCATGAAAGACCTGGCTGGACGAAGGGTCTCCATTCCGAATTAGCCTCGGTGGTCTTCAGAAATGTTGTATCCCAGTGAGTTAGCTGTCCACAGAATGTAGTTTGAGGTCATTCGGAGCGATGGTTCGAAAGATACATCATATTTAGCGGATACTTGTCCATCTGGCGCCCAAAGGAGTTTCCAGAAGGCACACCGACCCATCATGGGTCGGTGCTGTGGGTCGGTGCTGTGGGTCGGTGTCACCACAGGACGAAGCCTAAGCAAGAAGAAGATTAGCACCGATCGTTTGCACCGATCTAGAGTCGATCGTTGCAAACTCCCAGAACCAGATTTATCCAAACACGACGTGCCTGAAAGATCTGGCTGGACGAAGAGTCTCCAATCCTAATTAGCCTCGGTGGTCTTCACAAAAGCTGTATCCCAGTGAGTTATCTGTCCACAGAAGGTAGTTTGAGGTCATTCTGAGCGGTGGTTCAAAAGATACATCATATTTAGTGGGGACATGTCAGTCTGGCGCCCAAAGGAGTCATGCTCAAAAAATTTGCACTGACCATTTGCACCTATCCAAGATGGGTCAGTGCAGACCACCAGAATCAGCAAAAAAAACAAATTTGGCAGTTTTTTCCAGGTTGACCCGGTCCGCCCAGCAACAATATTTATACTCTAAACCTAATTTTATAGGATCTATCTCTTTACTTAAGCAAAAATACCTCTCTTAGGGTGTTCTTGGTGATTTGTAAGAGATCTTCTATTTATTTATGCAATTTAAGCTTTGAATCTTTTAATTATATCTTCCATCTCTTATTTCTTGATCATTCAATCATTTAATCATGGGCTTTAACATCTTCTTCATAGGATTTGTTGGGTTGTTCATGATTAGTGAGTATATCCCTTCTGGATCATTGGGTTTGGTAGATTTGGGGATTTTTCTTGTTAATTTTTGATGTCTAGGACTTAATTACTCTATCTCCTTTCTTATTTAAAGGTTTTAATCCTAGACTAGACTTGAGAAAGTTAATTTAGAACTAAGGGCATTTCATGCACACAAGGTATTTGATGAAATGCCAACTAAGCTAAATAAGAGATTTTCACACTTAGCTCATGAGAGTGAATGTCGAGGGTGGATTTTGGCTATTATAATTTGTGTTTAATGCTTGCTAATTATATTTTCACAAATGAGAGTTTCTTCTTGAATGTGTAATTAGTGAAGTGATTAGTGCTAAGATATTAGGCTAATCTTGATTAGTGTTATAGGCTTAAGGAAATGCTCTTTTGTGGTTGGATAAACATCATTGCTTAGCTTGAGATTCTCCCAATTCAATTGCCTTGCCCAAAGATCCTCTTTTAATCATTGTTAATCTCGTTTAGGCTTGTTTAGTCTTGTTTACCTGTTTGCTTGTTTGAATTGAATTAGGTTGCTAGAACTTAAACTCAAAACACTTTGTTTGCTTAACTTAAAGAGTTTCCTGCATTCTTGTTGCATTGAACAAACCCTGATTGGATTGACACCTAAAATATTGCAATGACATGAGCATATTTAGGATTGATTCATAATAGGATAAAATCCTACTTATCAGTATGCGATGGGCGACGAACGACCGGTCTGAAGAGTCAATGGACGATGCGACGGAAGGGAAGTCAGGATTTGTTTATCAAAAAATTGTATGTAGATTTGTGTACTTGAATAATGGAAAATTGGTTTACTTGGTGGCCGATTTAATTTTAGGGTTTTGTAGATTTATTTGAATGGTAGCCGATTTGCTTGTAAACGTGGTTGATTCCCGACTGATCTGCTCCGTCGCCTCCTTCCGGCGAAAACGTGGTTGATTCCCGACATAAGATATGGTAGACTTGTTTTCAACGATTTGGTAGATTTGTTTAATATGTTTGTGGTAGACTTGTTTAATATGTTGTGGTAGACTTGTTTAATACGTTGTGGTAGGCCTGTTTAAAATCTTGATGGTAGACTTGTTTAATACGTTGTGGTCGACTTGTTTGATACGTTGTGGTAGACATGTTTGATATGTTGTGGTAGACTTCTTTCCTACGCTGAAACTTCACTTCCGTGAGATCCCCACTTCATTTTTTAGATGCGTGATCCCCACTTTATGTCTTATCGCTTACTTACCTTCATCATCAAATCATAAACGAAAAACAACTCTATCAGGAGGAAAGTTTTAAAGAAGAAAAAGAATGTGTGACAAGGTTTCAACACGCATGTGGCTTGATAGGTTTTTGTTTCGAGGGTATAGTTGTTGGATGTTTGACAAAGTCTGAAGATAAATAAGTCAAGGGTGTTTTTAGGAGCTTTAATAAGTATGTTCTGTTGAAGTTTGTTTCCGTTTTTCATTCATGAAGTTTATCTTTAATCGTTATAAGGCTTCTATAAAAGCCAGTGTACTCATCTTGGTTCAATAACACGAAATCATTCAGACTACATGATATGCTGGTTTTTACCGTTTTCTAACACATGTTTTGGTGTTTCTTTTGAGTATTTTATCAAGTCAAAGTTCGTTTTTAGAGTCTTTTAGTCCTTCAATTAGTTATCTCAGGTAAAAAGGCGTTTAAGAAAGAAATTAGAGTTACGTGGGCAAAAAAGCATGGAACGGTACAAAAAGAGCAAGAATCGATCGATGCAACACCATCAGAAGAACCAAAATCGATCGATGGAGCATGCCCATAAAGTCCAAAATCGATCGATGCAAAATTGAAGCCGATCGATTCATCACCCTCCGAAGAGCCATAATCGATCGATGCACAATTGGAGCCGATGGATGCATCACCCTCCGAAGAGCCAGAATCGATCGATGCACAGCATGCCCAAAAAGTCCAAAATCGATCGATGCAATATGTGCATCGATCGATGCAAGCATGCGAGAAGGAAAATGAAATTTCTGATTTTCCTGTCTTGCCCCGTAATGGCCGGTGGGTGGATAGCAACTCTGACCTAATTCTCCCAGAACCCTATTTATACATTATTCTCAGCCACTTTTTAGGTTATCTCTCCTTTGACTGCTCTCTATTCTACTCAGATTTTTGGCTATTGATTTTGTAAGCAAGAAGACGAATATATGCATCTATTGAGAAGAATTCTAAACCCTTTTCATCTCTTTCATTATTATTATGAGTTTTTCTCTATCTCCTTGCTTGTTCTCCATTTCCATGTCCGAGTAGTCTCATAGTTAGGTTTAGGGTTTCAAAGGGATCCATGAATCATTGAATTAGACATAGATAGGGATTTATCTTTTGTGGTTTGCGCTATTGTTGTGTTTATTTCTTAGGCTAAGTTGACCGCTTGCCTATTATCTAGGGTTTAATCTATACCACAGAAGTGTCGTAGGTTGCAAGAAAGAACATAAGCGAGCGAATTGTCCTTAGCCAACGGAAGTTGATGTTAAGGCGATTCGTGAACATATTGAACCAATTCGTTAATGATGGTCTAGAACTCTATATTCAACGGAAGTTAGGATTTTAGGTTGCTAGATTTAGTAATAAATACAACGGAAGTGGATTGGTTAGATATTTATGTTTGTGTTTGAAATTTGTGTTTATTCATTACTTCGCAAATCAAACCTTATTATCGTCTTAGCTTAATTTCATCTTGTGAGAATCGTAGTGTAACCCTGGTCTCTGTGGATTCGATCCTAAAGTACTATATTGACATACTGTTATGATTGCAGTAGTGTACACTTTAGTTAATTGACTACGTGGTAAAATACCTAAATCAATTTGGCGCCGTTGCCGGGGACCAATAGCGTTACCTTCAATTTTGAATTTGAAATTTAGTCTAAGATTTACTAACACATTCTACCTTGATCGCTTGTGCGTTTCAGGCGACTGACGGAAAAGCTGAATAGAGTTACCAGAAGCAGAGGCTCTGAAAACCTTTGCGAGCTCAGCAACAAAGAGCTAGCAAGGTTAGAACGAACGAAACGGAGGGCAAGGACAATTCCTGTCATCATGGACGATCAGAACAAGTACCAACAACGCTGCTGCTGCCGAACTGCAGAGGCTACAACAGCAAGTGCAGCAGGTGCAGCAGCTACAAAAACAACAACAACAACATCAACAACAACTTGCCATTGGAGACTTGGACACGCCTCATGCCTTCTACCAGAACAGAGCTGCTATCCCCCCCACCGGCCATTACGAGGCAACATTATGAGATCAAACCTCAGATGATCGCATTGGTAAAGCAGCACATGTTCCATGGCTTACCTGCAGAGCATCCAATGGACCACATCGAAAATTTTGAAGAAATCTGCAGCACTACCAAGTCGAATGGGGTACCGCCCAATTACCTCAAGTGCAAACTCTTTAATTTCTCTTTGGCGGACAAGGCGCTAAGATGGCTCAAGTCACTTCCACATGGGTCGTGGACTACATGGGAAGAATGCATAGCTACTTTCTTAGATCACTTCTACACCAAGTCTAAGAAAGTTTCGCTGAGAAATAAAATCACCACCTTCCAGCAGCACGCAGGAGAGTCTTTTTGTGAAGCGTGGGAGAGGTTGATATTCATATATTTTACATGTTCTAGCATACATTTTACTTAGAGTTTTGTGCCATTTGCATGAATAATCACGGTTTTATCTTGCATTTAGGTATCATTTAGAGTTTAGGACATTTGCATTAGGTCATAGTGAGTTCTTGCATATTTTGGAGTCTATTTTAGGTGTTTTGGAGAACATTTGGGGACATGGAGTTGAAACCGTCCGGACATGGACAAGGAGAGGGAAGTGTTCACCCAAAGCGTCTCAAAGATGTGGCTGGACGAAAACCTTCCGACCTGATTCAGCTTTAATGGTCTTCATAGAAGTTGTATAAGAGTGAGTTAGATATTCAGAGCAGCTAGAATCATGTCATTCCAATAGGCTGTTCAGGAGATACGGGTGATTTATTGAAGACATGTTACTGTCGGAAAATGCAGAGGTAGTCCGAAGCAGTTGAAAGATCATGTCCGATGGAAGCATTCCCATGCCCAGTTTAATCTGAGCTTTGGATGAAAGTCATGCAAAATTGAGTTAGCTTTCTAACGCGAGAAGATTCAGCTCATTCCGAGTAATATATCAGGAGTTATCGCCGATATAGTGGACACATATCAACTCTACCCAATCCAAGATCCGACCGGATTTGCCTCGGGTCGACCCGGTTCGAACACTTTGTGTATTTATGCAAATTTTAGACATTTTTAAGCCAAAGCTTTCTTTTCTCTAGAGTTGGGTTTTCTCCCAAACTCTTCTTATGATGATTTTGGATGGATCTTCATCATTCATGCCACTCTAGTGAAGGATTCTTCAACCTATCTTTATATTATGCTTATTTAATCCTTGTTCTTTATCTTTATGTCTCTTTTTCTCTTGTGTTCTTCCTTGTTCTTCATGTTTAGGTTTTAGACCCATTTTTGTTGGATTTTGCTTGATTTTGATGATTGGTGATTGATTGTTGATGCTTAGGACTAGATAAACATCTATTCTCATGTTAGGAAGGATCTTAATGCTAGGATTGAATTGAAAACTCATTTCTAGAACTTAGACATTTCATGCACACAAGGTGTTCGATGAAATGTCTAGAAAACTTTTAAGCATGCTTTTCATATCTAAGTGATCGGTGGATGCTGACTTTAGGATGAATTGTTGACTAAAATGGACTTGTGATCAATTATGGACTATCTAAGTGATCGGTGGATGCTGACTTTAGATGATTCGTACAATGATTAGTGTCACGAAAGTGAACTAATCTACTTGAAAGTGTTCCATGTCATAAGAATAAATGTGCATTGAATGTTTAGGCATCGTTAGTCAATTGTCTTGATGGTTAGATGATGATGATTTAGGTTGATTCTTGTTAGGTCATTCACTTAGGTTAACCTTAAAGCTAGTTTTGGATTAAGAGATCAAAGCTAGAGCTTAAGCATTTCAAGCCCGATAGGTGTTCGATGAAATGCTTGAACCAAACCTTTTGTGAGCTTTTCATGCCTAGCCAATGAGAGTTGATGTCTAGGGTGATTAGTGAACTAAGTGGGATTGGAGATTAATGCTTGTTAATCATCTTATCACAAACGATGGTTTGCTCTTGATTTGGTGATTAACAAAGTGATTAGTGCCACGAGAGTGGATTAGTCATAATTGTGAATTCCATGTTCTAGGATAGTGTTTAATGCAATCTTTGTCATCATTATTTGATTGTTAATCATTCATTTGATAGTTCATTCCATGATCCAACACTTTTATCTTTGTTTTCTTTCTTGCATTTCATTTTCTTGATTCAAAAATATAAACCCAAAAACATGTGCTCTAGCTTAGGAAGTTTTATGTATTCTTGGTGCATTGATATTAACCTTTTTGGTTCGATACCTCTTATACTACATAGTATTTAGAGTAATTGATATGAGCTTAACACAAATTCTATTTATCAGAGGTTCAGAGAGTACCGCAGAGAGTGCCTTCATCATGGGTACTCGGATGAGCAGATACTAACCATCTTCTACGATGGAGTTGACTGGGACTATAAGAACGCTCTTAATGATGCGAGTAATGGAGATTTCATGACTAAGACTAAGGAAGAGGCGTACCAGCTGATAGAGAACTTGGCTTCAAGTTCCAGAAATCGATGCCCTGAGTACGACATGACCAAACGTGTCAATGGCGCGGATTCGCAAAAGATTGATGAGCTGACCGCGAAAGTGAACTTGTTACTGAAGGGAAATCAAAGAGGTGTGCAGTCTTGCAAGGTGGCAGGAGAAGAAATTTTTTGTCAAGGATTAGATGAAGACGAAACCAATGAGCAACATGAGGTGAACTGTGTTACTGGACAAGGGTACATGCAGAACAGAGGTTTCAACCAAAATTACAGGAACCATCCGAACTTGTCTAACATAAGCACCAATGTCGAGAATCCCCAGTATCAAGTCTACCCTTAGAAAGTTCAATACCCTCAAGAAAAAAGGTTTGTGCAAAACGCAGGTGTCTCAGGATTCTCTCAAGGTTTCCAGGGACAGAACAGGTTTCGAGGTGGGTTCCAGCAGAAACAAACGTTCAACTCTTTCCAGACGACAAAACCTGCCCCATTCCAAGCTCCTGCATGCGCCGCGAATGAATCTTAAGACGAGCTTAAGGTTCTAATACAACAACTCCTACTCAATCAACAAAAATTTGCTAAGGAGATCAATGTCAAGGTTAATAACATGTACAACGATCTCAACAGAAAATATGAAGCTGTGTGCACTCATGTGAAGATGCTGGATACTCAGGTTGCTCAAACTGCTGAAGCGATCAAGATACCACCAGGGAACTCTTTCCGGGAAAGTAGAGCAAAATCCAAGGAATGAGTTCGTCAATGCCTTTACACTCAGAAGCGGGAAGGAGTTGGAACCGACCGCACGGAAAAGGGAAGATGCTGATGTCGCCATTGATCTAGGAGATGTTGACAAGGGGACAGCCGAAAAAGTGAAAGCTTTCACAAGTACAGACGCTACAGATTAGCCACATGTGCTACCACCTACACGCGTCTAAACCCCAAGGATCCCTTACCCTACTCGTCCAAAGAAGTCGCGTAAAGACCTAGAAGAAGCCAAGTGTAAGGAAATGCTAAATGATCTTGTGGTGAAGCTTCCTCTTGTTGATGCAATCCAAATGATACCTTCACTCAAGAAATATATGAAGAGCTTAGTAAAAAGTAAGGTGTCTACCGAAGATAATATCATGATGGTCTCTAAAGATTGCAGTGCTGTCCTCCAAAACAAGATGCCAAAGAAGCTAGGCGATCTAGAAAAGTTCATTCTCTCTGTTCAGATCGGAGCAATGACTTTTGCTTGCTCTTTATGTGATCTTGGGTCCAGCGTCAACCTAATGCCATACTCTGTAGCTAAGCGGCTTGAATTCACAAAGGTCAAGCAAACTAAGATCTCTCTACTGTTTGCCGATTGTTACGTGAAGCTGCCTATTGGTGTTCTTGATGATCTACATGTGGGAATTGGCAATGCATTTGTTCCCGCATATTTTCTGGTACTAGAGCTGGATGAAGAACCAAAGGATCCTCTCATTTTGGGAAGAGCCTTCTTGTGTACAGCAGGAGCCATCATAGACATGAGGAACGGGCGAATAGATCTCCACCTGGGAGACATTGTCATGAAATTTGAGATGGATAAGATGCTGAAGAAGCCTATGTTGGACGGACAGACATTCTCGATAGATCACTAGAGGTCTCTGACGAAGTAGTTGAAGAGATTCTAGTTGATGACCCGTTGGAGACCGTTTTGACAAAAGCAGAGAATGAGCATGGGTTTATGAGTGACGATGCCACCGGTTATGCTAAGATGCTAAACTCAAGCCAGACAATGGGGAAGATGGTCGAGTACATCAGTTTAGATGGAGCCGCAGAGACGCTTCCAGCAGCAAGTCTTCTTGCGCCTTTTGCTGACCCGTGGAGCGAGCTGAAGGCCCCGAAAATCGAACTCAAAACACTCCCAATTGGGCTAAGGTACGTATTTCTTGGCCCTAACTCCACTTACCATGTGATCATCAATGCTGAGTTGAACAATGTGGAAACTGCTTTACTTCTATGTGAACTTAGAAAGTATCGTAGAGCTTTAGGCTACTCACTAGAAGATCTCACAGGTATTTCACCTGACCTTTGCAGAATAGAATACATTTAGAGGATGAATCAATGACTTCAATAAAACATCAGAGACGGTTAAACCCAAATATAAAAGATGTTGTAAAGAAGGAGATAATGAAACTTCTAGAGGCGGGCATCATATACGCTATCTCTGATAGTACTTGGGTGAGCCCAGTCCATGTTGTGCCAAAGAAAGGCGGTGTGATAGTTGTTGAAAATGAGAAAAATGAGTTGATACCAACTAGAACTGTCACAGGGCATATGATGTGTATTGACTATAGGAGATTGAATGTTGTTATTCGTAAGGATCATTTTCCCTTATATTTTATTGATCAGATGTTTGAGAGATTGGCTAACCACCCATAAAAATATTTTCTAGATGGTTATTCTGGTTTCTTTCAGATTTCCATCCACCCAGATGACCAGGAGAAGACTACATTCACATGTCCTTACGGCACTTTTGCTTATCGCATAATGCCATTTGGGTTGTGATGCATGATGTCGATTTTCACCGACTTGATTGAGGACATAATGGAGGTTTTCATGGACGATTTCTCTGTGTATGGATCCTTCTTTTTTGTCTGTCTTTCTAATTTATGCAGGGTATTACAGCGGTACGAGGAAAAGCATCTGGTGTTGAACTGGGAGAAGTGCCACTTTATCGTCAGAGATGGGATAGTCTTGGGTTATCGGATTTCAAAGCAGGGTATCGAAGTGGACAATGCAAAGATCGAGGTGATGACTAGTCTACAGCCGCCAGATTCTGTCAAGGGGATTAGAAGCTTTCTGGGACATGTTGGGTTCTACAGGAGGTTCATCAAGGATTTCTCCAAGATTACTAGACCCTTGACACATTTGTTATGCAAGGAGGTGAGGTTCCATTTTGACAACGACTGTCTAGAGGCCTTTCACACCATCAAGGGAGCACTTGTTAGCGCGCCTGTATTCCAACCACCAAACCCGGACTTACCTTTCGAAGTGATGACTGATGCTAGCGATTTCGCAGTAGGAGCTGTTTTGGGACAGCGAAGGGACAAGAAACTTCATGTTATCTACTACGCCATCAGAACTCTTGATGATGCGCAGTGCAAGTACGCTACAACCGAGAAAGAACTTCTTGCTATTGTGTTCACTTTTGAGAAGTTCAGATCTTAGCTTGTGGGGTCTAAGGTTATAGTGCATACTGATCATGCTGCTATGAAGTATCTACTTACAAAGAAGGATGCCAAACCTAGGCTTTTGCGTTGGATTCTTCTGCTGCCGGAATTTGATCTTGAAATTAAAGACAAGAAAGGGATCGAGAATGGTGTTGCATACCATTTATCTAGACTACGTGTAGTTGAAGAAACTCCCTTAGACGACAGCCTACCTGAGGAAAACGTGTACGCGATCAATATTTGGTGCAACGACTACTTTACTTATGCACACCACACCAAGCTACCTGGAATTCCCTGGTTTGGTGAGATAGCGAACTACCTGGCTGCAGAGAAAGAACCAAGTAACTTTGTTGGTAAGAAGAAGAAGAAGTTCTTGAGAGACATCAGACGTTATTTTTGGGACGAGCCATCCTTATACAAGCAGTGCTCATATGGTGTCTTTCGGAGATGTGTTTTAGATGAAGAAATTCCTGGTATTCTTTTCCATTGTCATGGTTCGAAATACGCTATACATTTTGCCACGTTCAAGACAGTGTCCAAGGCTCTGCAAGCCGGTTTTTGGTGGCCAACCATGTTTCGCGATGCACATGCTTTCATCTCCAAATGCGATTCATGTCAGAGGCAGGGAAATATTAGTAACAGGAACGAAATGCCACAAAATTTCATCTTGGAGGTTGAAGTGTTTGATGTGTGGGGTATTGATTTCTTGGGCCCTTTTCAATCCTCTTATGGAAATCAATACATCCTTGTTGCAGTCGACTAAATGGGTTGAAGCGCTGGCTAGCCCAACGAATGATGCCAAGGTGGTCTTAAGGATGTTCAAATATGTGATCTTTCCTAGGCTCGGTGTGCCTAGAGTGGTGATAAGCGATGGTGGATCTCATTTAATCAACAAGGTCTTTGGAGGGCTCTTGAAGAAGCATGGAGTCAAGCATAAGGTAGCCACTCCTTACCATCCGCAGACGAGTGGACATGTCGAAATTTCCAACAGGAAGATCAAGGGCATCCTACAAAAGACCGAATATAGGTTCTCTTAACAATGAAGCTTCTTCTGCTTGGAGACGACCGAACATAGGTTCTCTTAAATGCAATTACGACGCATCATACAACCCCTTAACAAGACGTGTCATCGGTAGATGGATTCTTCGTGATCATCATGGTTTTGCCAAATTTTTGGGATCCGCTAACTTACAAGGAGCAATATCATGCCTTGAAGCAGAAGGTAAATCGCTTTTACATGCATTACAATGCATGTGGAGCATTGGTTTCGAATTGATATGTTTTGAAGGCGATTGCAAAAATTTGGTTGACATATTGCACGGTTCTAATGAAGATATATCAATTCTGAACTTAGTTCATGATATTAACTTTTGGCGTTCAAAATTTAGAAGTCACTCAATAGCTCATGTTAAAAGACTTTCAAATGAGGCTGCCCATTTAATGGCACAAAAAGGACCTCCGAACAATATATTTTACTCGGGTTATATTTACCCACCTTATTGGTTAACAAATACCTTGTATTCAGATTTTTCTATTTCAAATTAATATAATCATATTTCGTCGAAAAAAAATTAGTTTTAAACACACCAGTTTTCTACGAATAACATCCACTACAAGAAAACATAGTTTTACCGACTACAAATGGCGACTAAATAAGTAGTCGCTAAAATTTGCGACTATTTGGCGACTGATACAATTTGGTCGTAATTTAGTCGCTGTTTTACGACCAAAGAACATAGTCGCTACAGTAGTCGCTACTTTACGACTACATTTCAGACGGGAAATAATAGTCGCCTAATAGTCGCTAATTTAGCGCCTAATATGCGACTCTTACGTTGGGTCGCTTATTTACGACTAAGGTTACGACTAATTTGCCGACAGGAAAGAGTAGTCGCATAATAGTCGCCAAAATGGCGACTAATATGCGACTATTTCGGCGGGTCACACAGTAGTCGCATAGGAGTCGCCATTTTGGCGAGTAATTTGCGACTATACTCGAGTTTTATAAATCCTAAATTCTAAACCCCAAATACAAACCCTTAACCATAAACCATAAACCTCTAACTCTTAATCATAAACTCTAAATCTTAAGTTGTAAACTAGATCTTACACATAAATATCAAATAATATACAAAAAAATCAACACTTACAATTTTTTTAATATAATTTTTTATAAATCATAAATTCTAAACCATAAACACAAACCCTTAACCCTAAACCCTAAACCTCTAACTCTTAATCATAAACTCTAAATCTTAAATTGTAAACTAGATCTTACACATAAATATAAAATAATATACAGGAAAATCAACACTTACAACTTTTTTTTTAATATAATCATGAAAGGTTCTTCTTCTTAACAGATTAACCAAGGTAAGTTCTTCGAAATCCCTATTTACAGTCACGATTTTCGTCAAAAAATCGCTGAAGGTTTGCTTTCATGCTTAACGCATTCACAAATATTATTGTTTGTTTTCCAGATCAACGGCGGTGGTGTGAGCAGATCCGGCAAGATTGCGGCGAAGGATAGTTTTTGGATGGGTGATTTTGGATCGGGATCGTTGGGTGAAGAGGTGGAGGAGGCGGGGAGGTCCGCTTGATTCTGCTGGGTTTTCCGGTGGATGGGTTTCCTCGGCGCCGGCGAGGGAGAAGAAGAACGAAGCGGCGCCGGCGAGGAAGAAGATCTTTGATCCTTTTTTTTTTTTTTTTTTTTCATTTTTTCATTTTTTTCATTTTTTGTAATTAATTATTTTAATAAATAAAAATATTTTTTTTCTTTTTTAAAAAATTATTTACTTACAAGTAGTCGCCAAATATATGTTAAATTAGTCAGAGAATAGTCGGTAAATAGTAGCTAAATGTTACGACTATTACATTGTTCATGTGTAATACACCCTTGTCCAAGGATCTCTCGAAGGAAGCGGTAAGGCTGGATAATCCTTGAATCGAAATTCAAGGCGGTGATGAACGCAACGCCGGGAACGTGGAGCAGGCTCGAAGGCGTGGGAATCCACCCGAAAATCCTTCCAACACTCAGCTCGCTATGGACGCTCTTGACACGACGAACGGTAGAATGGCTGCCCACAAAGAGAGATGGTGATCTCTTTGATAAACCAGTTTCGAAAATTACTTAGAAATCCACTAAGCAAAATCGTGAACAATAGAGAAAAGGAGTTTGATTTTATTTCAATAATTGTTACCTTGATCAAATGACCATACACGAAATATAAAGAGAAAGAGGGGAGTCAAAGAGACTAATCCACCTCGAAAATACAAAGCATCACTCGAAAATGAGAGAAGAAAATGTTTGGGAAAATGTGTAATTAATGCAGAAATTGACTAAGGAAAAATCGCAAGTCTCTTGATCTTCTTGAGGGATTTTTCCGCGGAATTTGTTGCTGGATTTTGCTGCGGGATTTGGGCTTGCGGGAAGAAGTGTTCCAAGGCCTCGTTAAAAACCTTGTCACGTAAAACCCGTTGGGTAAAACCGTGACTAAGGAAAAGAGCACACTTGGACTTGTATCGAAACCAATGCGGTTCGAGGCATTTCTTCCCTCAAACCCACGGCTTCATGAACATGTCGAACGAGTCCTCCAAGTGCATCCTTAAGCTTCCTCGCCTTAGCTCTCGTCATTGCTCCTTCCGGGATATGCAATGCTTCCTCGGGATCAATTTCCTTCTCGCCAAATGTTTCCCCGGGAAGTTCCCCGGGAAGGTGATTAACCTCCGTTGAGCCGTCTAGGATCATATCATGCCCCTCCTCTTCAAAAGGATTTGTCCTCAAATCTGGACTTTCTGCAACAAAAGGGATCAAGTCAGAAACATTGAAACTCGGGCTAATAGAATACTTACCTTGCAAATCGATGACTTAGGCGTTGTCGTTGATCCGTTTGATTACGCGGGATGGACCATCTGTCCTTGGCATAAGCTTAGATTTCCGTTCGTCCGGAAAACGTTCCTTCCGTAAATGAACCCAAACAAGATCTTCCGGTTCGAAAATTTGCTCACGCCGGCCTTTGTTAGCCTGCCTTCGGTATTGTTCGGTTTTCTTTTCGATGTTCAACCGTGCTTGTTCATGCAATTGTTTCACGAGCTCAGCTTTCCTTTTACCATCAAAACTCAAACGCTCATTGGAAGGTAATTCGGTTAGATCCAAAGGAGTAATAGGATTAAAGCCATAAACTAATTGAAACGGTGAAAATTTAGTGGCGGAATGAACAGCATGGTTATAAGCGAATTCAACATGCGGTAAACAATCTTCCCATGTCCTAATGTTCTTTTTAATAATAGCACGCAACAAAGTGGACAAGGTTCTATTAACTACTTCCGTTTGCCCGTCAGTTTGCGGGTGACAAGTTGTTGAAAACAAAAGTTTAGTGCCTAACTTAGACCACAACGTTTTCCAAAAATAGCTTAAAAATTTAGTGTCGCGGTCGGAAACTATTGTCCTAGGCATGCCATGCAAACGTATTACTTCCCTAAAGAACAATTCTGCAACTAGTGATGCATCGTCCGTTTTATGACAAGGAATAAAATGAGCCATCTTAGAAAATCTATCAACTACCACAAAGATGGAATCTCGACCTTTCCTAGTTCTAGGCAATCCAAGAACGAAATCCATAGACACATCAACCCACGGAACAGTAGGGATAGGTAAAGGAGAGTACAAACCTTGCGGACTTACCTTGGATTTGGCTTGCTTGCAAGTGACACAACGTCCGCAAATTCGTTCCACGTCCTTTCGCATATGCGGTCAATAGAAATGAGCTTGCAATGTACTCAATGTTTTGGCGACTCCAAAGTGTCCCATAAGTCCCCCTGCATGTGATTCCCTAACAAACAACTCTCGCAAAGAACAGTGAGGCACGCAAAGTCGATTTTTAAAGAAAAGAAATCCATTGTGCCGAAAACAATTTTCAAAGGCATTTTTCTCGGTTGCGTGATAAACTTCTTTAAAATCGGAATCACTAGCATATAAATCCTTAATTTGTTCAAATCCCAGCAATTTAGTTTCAAGAGTAGAGATGAGAACATACCTTCTTGACAATGCATCGGCAACTACATTGTCCTTACCTTGTTTGTATCGAATGACATACGGAAAGGTCTCGATGAATTCGACCCACCGTGCGTGACGTTTGTTCAGCTTTTGTTGTCCTTTGATATTCTTGAGAGACTCATGATCAGTGTGGATCACGAACTCTTTAGGCCAGAGATAGTGTTGCCACGTTTGTAAGGCCCGGACCAACGCATAAAGCTCCTTATCGTACGTCGGGTAATTCAACGTTGCTCCTCCGAGTTTCTCGCTAAAGTAAGCGATTGGTCTCTTCTCCTGCATAAGAACAGCACCGATACCTATACCAGAGGCATCATATTCAATCTCAAATGTCTTAGAAAAATTAGGTAAAGAGAGAAGTGGGGCGTTGGTAAGCTTGTCTTTCAAAGCTTGGAATGCGGTTTCTTGTGCTTCTTCCCACTTGAATCCAACGTCTTTCTTGATAACTTCGGTTAGAGGTGCGGCCAATGTGCTGAAATCCTTCACAAAGCGTCGGTAAAAGCCTGCAAGTCCATGGAAACTCCTTACTTCGCCCACGGATTTCGGACTAGGCCAATCGCGGATAGCCTTCACCTTTTCTTCATCGACCTTAATTCCCTGTGCACTTACAACAAAGCCTAGGAAAACCAAGTTATCCGTACAAAAAGTACACTTCTTCAAATTTGCATATAGCTTTTCCTTCCTAAGAATATCCAAAACAGCCCTCACATGCGTAACATGCTCGTCTATGTCCTTGCTATACACTAGGATATCATCAAAGTATACAACGACAAAGACCCCTATAAATGATCGCAAGATATGGTTCATTAGCCTCATGAATGTACTAGGTGCATTAGTTAACCCGAAAGGCATTACTAACCATTCATACAACCCATGCTTAGTCTTAAATGCTGTTTTCCACTCATCCCCCTCTTTCATCCTAATTTGATGATATCCACTTTTGAGATCGATTTTAGAAAATATGCAAGACCCATAGAGTTCATCTAACATATCATCTAAACGAGGAATAGGATGGCGATACTTTACAGTGATGTTATTTATGGCGCGACAGTCGACGCACATACGCCACGTTCCGTCCTTCTTCGGAACAAGCAAAACCGGCACCGCACAAGGACTCATGCTTTCACGGATATTGCCTTTCTCCATAAGTTCCGTGACCTGCCTTTGGAGTTCCTTAGTCTCCACGTGATTAGTCCTATATGCTGGACGATTTGGAAGAGCAGCCCCGGGCACAAAATCGATTTGATGTTCTATTCCCCGGATCGGCGGTAATCCGTGCGGATTGTCATCGGGGAAGACGTCTCCAAAATCCTGTAAAACAGAAATCATCTTGCTCGGGAGCTCCGGCTCAAGGTCAGTATAACTCATAAGAGTTTCTTTAAACATAAGAACAATAATAGATTTCTTTGTAAACAAAGCTTGTTTTACCTCACTTGACTTCGCGAAAAGAGTCGAATTCTTTACGGTTTTCGTCTCGGCGGTTGCCTTTGGAGTTGTGATCGAAATCATACCTGTGTTGGCTTGGGATTGGTCGGTCTGAATATCACTTTTAGCCTCAGCCTCTTTCTTCTTATCACGTAGTTTCTGGTCTTGGTAAATCTCAAGAGGAGTCATAGGAACTAATACCACTTTTCTTCCCTTATGCGTGAAAGAGTGCTTATTGGTGATACTGTCGTGAATCACCTTGCGGTCAAATTGCCAAGGTCGACCCAGCAAAATATGCCCAGCCTCCATAGGTAGCACGTCGCAAAGGACTTCATCCACGTAACTCCCTATAGACAAAGGAACCGAAATTTGTGTCGTTACCTTTAAGTGTCCCTCGTTGTTTAACCATTGAAGGTAATACGGTCGGGGATGCTTCGTCACTTCTAGACCCAGCTTCTCCACAAGTGTAGTGCTTGCCACATTCGTACAGCTTCCACCATCGATGATAAGGCTACACACTTTCCCTTTTATTCGGCATCTAGTGTGAAATAAGTTTTCCCGTTGTTCTTCCTCCTTGGGACGATCTTGTATAAGTAACGTTCTTCTTGCCACTAGTAACTCTCCATATTTAGCTTCCTCCTCGGTCTCCTCAAATGCTTGTGAGACCTCACAATCTTCTTCCGCTTCCGATTCTATTTCCCCATCTCCTCGGAGAACCATAGTCCTTTTATTCGGACATTCTTTGGCCATATGCCCGCGGCCTTGGCACTTGAAGCATCGAAGATCGGTACTCTTGGCTTGAGAAGTCTCGGCCTTCTCATTAGGATTCCGAACATATGTTGGAGTGAAAGGTTTCGAATCCGTCCCTGCCCTTACATCCATTCTTGGTCGAAAACCGGGCTTCTCTTGGATCGGATTGGATCGTATGCTAGAACCGTAGGAGGGTCGTGTTGCATTCCTTCTCTTGAGTTGTCTTTCGATGATGTTTGCCTTTTGCAGCATCTCCTCAAGATCCCCATAGTGCTGTAGTTCCAGCAAGTCTTGAATCTCACGGTTAAGGCCTCCCAAAAACCTCGACATAGTGACTTCATTATCTTCTAAGAGGCGAGCACGTGTCATGAGCATTTCCAACTCTTGGTAATATTCCTCGACACTCCGTGCTCCTTGAACAAGTCGTCGTAACCTGTTGTGAAGGTCACGTTGGTGATGACTAGGAACGAATCGTTTGCGCATAATAATTTGCAATTGACCCCAAGTCACGATTGCATCCTCGCCATTACGCCTCCGCGAAGTTACCAATTGTTCCCACCAACTTAGTGCGTAATCATAGAACTCCGTCACGACAGCACGCACCTTTTGAATTTCCGTAGCTTCATTGCCATCGAACACCAACTCAACTTTTATTTCCCACGCTAAATATGCATCCGGATCATTCTTCCCGTGGAAAGGAGGAATTTTTGCCAAAACACTTCTCGTGTTTACTCGTCTCGGCCTCCTTGGATAATTACCGGATGAATGATCTTCGGAATCATGCTGTCTAATTCGCCGTGGTCGGCCTTGATCCTCGGGATTGGAAAAATCCCCGTAGTACTCATTCCCATTCAACGGTCGATTGGCGGGATCGTTGTTAGGACCATTTGCCGGGTTGTTTCGCGGGATTGCGGGATTCGTTGGTGCTGGGACTGCCTCGGCAACTCTTAATAGTTCTCTCTGCATAAGGTCCATGCGGGTGGTCATTTCACCAAGCAGCCTAGTGATCTCGTTAGTAGCGGTTTCATGGACCGGTTTGCCATCGGGCAAGAGTTTAGCGCCTAAATCGGTGATTAAACGAGTCACTTCTTCCATGACGGCTTGATTATTTGGTGAACTCGATTCTGAAGTGTCTTCGGACATATTGGTACCTGAAATTAAGACACAAACACGTGAGTAATCGGAAAAATTTTAAACGCAAAAATTAACAAACCAAAAAAATTTCGATTGTGATCGAGAGATGGAGATGGTTGAGGGGAATCGGCGATGGTCGAGGGAAAACGACGATGGTTGGTTATGGTCAGACTCCTCGGAGAATCCCTCGGATTTATGCTTGTCACGGACTGAACTACCCAGAAATTTCCCCGGTCTCGGATTTTCCCGGAAACTCCTCGGTCTTGTGATTTTCCCGAAACCAAAACTTCCTCGGACTCGCGATTGATGCAAAAAAATTCCGAAAATGCTGATCCACTTAATTCCTTGCAAAAAAAAAAAAATTAAACCCAAACAAACACCAGCTTAGGTCGATTCTAGTAATTAAACACAATCAAATCTAATTGATGCAAATTTTTTTTTTTTTTTTTTTTGATTTATGATGATGAACGGTTTGCAAAAATTAAAAAAAAAATATGAACGATTTTTTTTTTTTTGATTTATGATGCAACTAAACAACCTAACAATGATCTAGGTGCAGCAATTTAAATTAAAACGATCTAGAATGAACCCAAAAAAAAATGATGAACACGCGATGAACAACAAGAAGATGAACGGGTTTGCAGCAATAAAAAAAATATGAACGAATTTTTTTTTTTTTTTTTTTTTGATTTATAATGCAACTAAACAGCCTAACAATGATTTAGATGCAACAATTTAAATTAAAACAAACTAGATTGAACCCAGAAAAATGATGAACATGCGATGAACAACAAAAGAAGATGAACGGTTAAAATGAAAAATATGCAACGAAATTGCAGCAAAACAAAAACGAAATGATGGATAGATGGAACGATATTACCGGATTCCTTGAGTGCTCTGATACCAATTAATACACCCTTGTCCAAGGATCTCTCGAAGGAAGCGGTAAGGCTGGATAATCCTTGAATCGAAATTCAAGGCGGTGATGAACGCAACGCCGGGAACGTGGAGCAGGCTCGAAGGCGTGGGAATCCACCCGAAAATCCTTCCAACACTCAGCTCGCTATGGACGCTCTTGACACGACGAACGGTAGAATGGCTGCCCACAAAGAGAGATGGTGATCTCTTTGATAAACCAGTTTCGAAAATTACTTAGAAATCCACTAAGCAAAATCGTGAACAATAGAGAAAAGGAGTTTGATTTTATTTCAATAGTTGTTACCTTGATCAAATGACCATACACGAAATATAAAGAGAAAGAGGGGAGTCAAAGAGACTAATCCACCTCGAAAATACAAAGCATCACTCGAAAATGAGAGAAGAAAATGTTTGGGAAAATGTGTAATTAATGCAGAAATTGACTAAGGAAAAATCGCAAGTCTCTTGATCTTCTTGAGGGATTTTTCCGCGGAATTTGTTGCAGGATTTTGCTGCGGGATTTGGGCTTGCGGGAAGAAGTGTTCCAAGGCCTCGTTAAAAACCTTGTCACGTAAAACCCGTTGGGTAAAACCGTGACTAAGGAAAAGAGCACACTTGGACTTGTATCGAAACCAATGCGGTTCGAGGCACTTCTTCCCTCAAACCCACGGCTTCATGAACATGTCGAACGAGTCCTCCAAGTGCATCCTTAAGCTTCCTCGCCTTAGCTCTCGTCATTGCTCCTTCCGGGATATGCAATGCTTCCTCGGGATCAATTTCCTTCTCGCCAAATGTTTCCCCGGGAAGTTCCCCGGGAAGGTGATTAACCTCCGTTGAGCCGTCTAGGATCATATCAATGTGGTGTAGTCGTCAAGTAGTCGCCCTTTTGGCGACTATTTTTACGACTACATACATTAGCGACTGAGTTTTTACGACTACATGGTTTAGTCGCTATTTAATCGTAATCTGCGTTTTAGCGATTATTTGACGATTATTGTTGTAATCGTTAAAATCATATTTTCTTGTAGTGATCATAGGACAATTGTTTGGTTTTGTGCTTGTGTGGACCATTAAAGCTTTAATCAAACTGTAGCATAGTCCCGACTACCGATTATCACAACGAATAGATTGTTTCGTCCCATTCAACCATTTTGAAATTTGGCTAAAACCTAAATTTTTCCATGAAGAGTACCATAAAGTGAAAAGAACAAAGCGCGTGGACATCACAATGACATATATAAGGCCTCAAATTTTCACCGATGATACAAAGTCAAGCTTTCAATAGTATCTACATATGAAGTTTATAAGATAAATGAAAAACCACATATTTTCCTCCTGTGCCTAGTGTTATCATAACGAGAAGAATCGACGAAGCAAAAAAAAAAAAAACAAGGGATATGCGACCACTGCTCCAGAACCAGTGACCATAAGAGGTGTTAAAAAATTGACCAAGTTTTGTTTTCTTTTTTTTTTTTTTTTTTTCTGATAACTACCGCCAGGTCATCTCCAAGCCTCTCCGTTCAATTTTTTTTTCGGATTCGAAAATGGAAACAATTGATTATAAATTTTGATTAAACGCAAACATATGAAAGCTTATTGTAACATTTTCTTAAAATAAGAATCCTTTTTTCCTCAACCAAACATTCTAATAAAAGATGTTTTGTGATTGATTGGCCAATCTGAAGAAACCTAGTTTACCAAAACATGAAATCCAAACCAAGAGGTTGTAGTGGTGTGGTTCCCATTTGGGGTGAGTTTCGGCCCTGGTGGTCCAGGCCGGGGATCGAATTCCCCCGGATACGGAATTATCACACTAACTCTTGGCCAAGTGGGCATTATAAGTGTGATGTGTCACTCCCGCTCAGGAGATTAGTCTGGACCCATTAAGGACCTGGGATTACTTCTGAATCTAATCAAAAAAAAAAAACATGAAATCCAAAAATCAAATTCTAGAAGTTTAAAGAATGAGGAATATATAATAAAGAGAAATTAGGAAAGCTATTTCGGAATAGACACTCCTTTAGCATATTGGAAAAAGCAGTTAATTTGATACTCATCACATGGCACAAGTCAACCATCTCATTTAACACTATTTTCTAAGTCAACCGTCTATATTTACTTTTGATCGGTCCACTAAAGCTTTAATCAAACTGTAGCATAGTACCTATTTTGACGAAATAGGTTGTTTCGTTTAAAACTAAACAAACAAAAAAAGTTGTATCGTACATTCAATTAATTTACACTATTTTGGAACTTTGAGTAAACTTTTGCATAAAGACCTCATATTTTCGTCGAATAGCACCGAGATATAAAGTTAATATGATAGATGAAGAAAACCAAATATTTTCCACTGGTTATGTGGCCATTGTTATCATCACGACTTTTGAAAGTTGAACACAGTAAACGATAAGTCAGAGCTGTAATTATTGGGAAAATCAAGGGCATGCATTTTTGTGAAGTTTATCTATAAATAAGGAAGGATAGTTTCTCAACATCAAACTTTAAAGGGTCACTAAGAGGAAATGGAGGAGAAGAGAGCTATGTTGATGTCACTCATCTTATTCATGTTGATTTCCAGTTTTACTCTCGAAATGGTGGCTGCAGAGAGCTACTGCCATGCGCAACGTCGGGTATTAGTGAACGCGTGCAAGAGGCTGATCTTGAGGCAGTCTCCAACAGCTGAATGTTGTCTTAGGATAAGGAGGACTCCTATGTGGTGCGTTTGTTCTATTATAACCCCGCAGCTCGCGGCTCTCGTCAATGCCAATGATGTCAGTTACGCTGTTGGGGTAATCCGTCAATGCGGTCGACCAGTAGCTCGCGGTACTAAGTGTGGAAGTAAGTGTATATATCAATCAATCACAATTAGTAATCTGAGTCGTTACCATATGCATATATATCTATTGGTCTCGATTGTTTATTTGTGTTTACATATCTTTCTAAATAAAACTACCATGTTTTTTATTTTTTTATTTTTTTATTTTTTTTATTTTTTTTTATTTTGTAAATGATAACCGTAAGCACCAATGGAAATGGAGAGAAAATTTTGTTTCTATTTGAAATTTGCATTTAGTTTTTGTAAGAATATTTTATGAGAAACTGAAAAATATTTCCATTATATAAAAACGTTAGGTTATTTTTATTTTTAAATTTGCTTTTGTTAGTGTTGTGAAATCACGAGAAAAGAACAAGAACAATTGGAAACCTTTAGAGAAAAAATAATTGAGGTAAATACCCGTGTAGAGTTTTTTTTTTCATTAATGTGTGAATAATAATGTTTACTATACCCCTTAAGACCCATATTTATATTGTCCCCAATCCTATTTTTATAGGAATAAAATGTGCTTTCTAACCCTAATAGGATACTATATATACCGCGAGATACCTTCATCCACTGACTTGCTTTTCAGTTAAGTTTCATGGTATTTTTACTCAAAACCAATATGTAATGAGTGTATTGACATATGTCATATATATATTAATTTAAATTCCATTACAATTCCGATGTGGGATATCAAACACGCCCCCTCAAAATGATGGCTCTTTCTCTCTATTTTGAATTGAAACCCACTCTAGGATCGGCAAATAAACTCTATTTGGTGCCACTCTACTTTTGTCAAACTCAGACTTTGATACCATAATAAATTTTATGAATTTTCTATTCACAATCAATTGGCAATTAATAGATTTGTAGTTTATGCCTTTTATATATTACTTAAGTCCCATCACAATTTCGATATAGGATTTCTAACAGTTTTCACATGTATGATCAAACTCAAAAATTAGTGTTTAAGACAATTATAGCCCTATATAGTCACTCGTAAATTTTCGTTTGGGATGTGCAGGTCTTACAGCTCCATAAGCCGTTCGCGATGGTGAATAGGAAAATCTCGTTGAGTCTGAAAACTATGGTCTATATGTACTATATATACGACTGTTCCGAATTGCATATGTGCCAACGTTTGGGCGTGGTCTTATGACACAATTCTTGTCTTGTTGAATCCTTATGTTCACGTCCAATAAACTAATTAAAAAAAGAACCTCATATCTATTCATTTTGGTGATGAATGGTATATTGATTGTCTTACGTTTTCAAAACATGTTTCTGTTAAGACGACAGTCATGAAATTCAGAGCTCTCAAATTTGAGCGAATCTTTTAAGAAGTTTGTTGAATAAAAAAGAATCTTGGGACTAATATGAAATTTATTAAGCACATAACTTGAGTTTTGGTCTTAAATACTACAACTCTTACTTTTATAATTATGTAAAGATGAAGGGATTATAAGGGGCATAACTTAAAATTGTGTTATGTTAATGTTATGATTGAAGAAGGTGGTAACAAAGTAGTACTTGGACTAGTGGTGAAAAGTTAGGCCCCTGAAAAGGAGTGTGAGCCTGATCCCCTGGGTTCGAGCTGCTTGGAAGGGACGGTAATACATTACAAGAAAACATACCGATTCCCTACGGGATTTTCGACGGGCAAATATCGGTCCGGAATTTCCGACCGATTCCAGATTGATTTCCGTTGAAATACCGAGGAAAAAAAATCCAGTCAGAAATTCCCAACCGATTTTTATTCGTCGGAAATCGGTTGGAATTCCAGGACGATTTCTGACGATATCGAGATCGATTTAATATCTTTGGATATCGGTCGGGAATTCCGACCGATTTTCGACGGATTAGATCTGTTAATCTGCCCGTTGCACTAGCCATTTTATAGACGTTTGAAATTTATAAATCGGCCGGAACTCGGTCGGGAATTACGACCAATTTCCGACGAAATAGATCCATTCATCTGCCTGTTGCACTAGCCGTTTTATAGACGATTGAAATTTATAAATCTGTCGGAAACCGGTAAAAAATCTGTCAGGAATCCGCGGAAAATCCATTATAAATATCTCTCCACCCTCATTCACAACTTACACAAAAAAACTTAGAAAATGTCTTCTTCAAACCCAAATCCTTATGATTATTTTCGATCGTGGATAGATAAACCACATCAAGATCCAGCGATGGGTCAACTGACGGATGAGTATGCACAAGGTGTTGAGGAATTCATGACATTTGCGACAAACAATAGCATGACGTCAGAATACGGTAAAATGTATTGTCCATGTACTAAATGTCAGAATCATAGATTAGTCTCTATTAGGGAAGTATAGAATGGGTTTATGCCGGGTTACAAGATTTGGTATACGCACTGAGAAACTGATTCAATGGTGCAATATTATGGTAGTAGCAGTAATTATTCGGGTATGATAGAGGAACCAACACCTGAAGTAGATGCAAACGTAGGTACTAATCAGATGGTGAATGATGCGTTTCGTGAAAACGTAGCATCGTATGTTCAAGATGGTATTAGAATAGAGGAACCTAATTTAGAAGTTCGAAATATTTGATATGCTAGATGCAGCTAAGCATCCACTATACGAAGGATGTAAAGAGGGAATATCGCCTTTATCAACTACAAGCAGGTTGATGACTATAAAGAACGATTTCAACTTGGCGGAGGATTGTGTTGATGCGATATATGATTTTGTGAAAGATATTTTACCTGAAGATAATATCTCACCGGATTCATACTACGAGGTTCATAAACTTGTAGCTGGTCTTGGATTGCCGTATCAGATGATAGATGTGTGCATATACAATTGTATGATTTACTGAAGAAAGAACGAAAACCGTGTGAAGTGTTTTTTTGTCACAAACCTCGGTATCAGGAAACGGGTGGCAAAATACATGTTCCACATAAACGGATGTGGTATTTGCCAGTAACGGAGAGGTTGAAGAGGTTACATCAATCCGAGCGCACGGCCGGACTTATGAGATGGCATGCCGAACATAACTCAGATGGAGAGATTGCGCATCCCTCAGATGCAGAAGCGTGGAAACATTTTCAAAAGTATATCCTAGTTTTGCGTATGAGCCAAGGAACGTATACCTCAGGTTATCTACAGATGGATTCAATCCTTTTAGAAAACATGGGAGGCAATATTCATTGTGGCAAGTAATCCCCACACCTTACAATTTGCCGCCTAGTTTGTGCATGAAACGAGAGTTTTTGTTCCTCACGATTCTCGTCCCCAGACCGGAGCATCCTAAGAGATCCCTTGATATTTTCTTGCAGCCATTAATTTATGAGTTGAAAATGTTATGGAAAGAAGGTGTTCAAGCGTTCGAAGTTTCTCTCCAATAGAATTTCACGATACATGCGATACTTATGTGGACAATAAGTGATTTTTCAGCATATGGTATGTTATCTAGATGGTCGACTCATGGAAGGTTGGCGTGCCCGTATTGTCACGATAACAATAATGCGTTCTAATTAAAGCACGGTCGAAAGACTTCTTGGTTCGATTGTCATCGATGATTTCTACTGCATGATCATCCATATCGTCGGAGCATGACATTGTTTAATAAAAACAAAAAAGTATTTCATGGTCTACCTCCTGAGCCGGATGGGAATAACATCATCACCCATTTGAGAGATTTTGGTGCTGAGAAGATGGTTTCATATGGTGGTAATGGTCATTTTCCCATAGACCTTTGTGGCGAGTACCACAATTGAAACAAGATGAGTATTTTTTGGGATTTGCCATATTGGAAGAACCATCTGTTGCGCCATAATCTAGATGTTATGCACATTGAAAAAAACTTTTTCGACAACATCATGAATACTGTTCTAAATATGCAAGGGAAGAAAGATAATTTGAAGGCCAGATTGGACTTGCCAGGTATTTGTTCGCGAAAGGATCTCCATGTAATGGCGAACGGAAAATCACTGCCCCCACTTTCCATTTGGATGAGCCTTCAAAGGAGGAGTTCTTCGACTGGATTACGCATAGTGTTAAATTCCCAGACGGATACGCATGTAACCTTCGTAATTGCGTTAATATTGGAGAATTGAAGTTTTCAGGGATGAAGAGTCATGATTGTCACGTTGTCATGCAACGCCTCCTTCAATTTGCCTTTGCCGGTCTTCTTCCTAGAAACCTCCATTAAGCTATTGCAGATATATTTACAAAATTCTATATATATATATATAGTTCGATATAGATTATCTAAATTTTGCTAAATTTATTTATCATTTATGCAGGGATCGGTGTTTTCTTCCAGGATCTATGCACGAGATCACTTACAGCAGAAGGTATCCGAAGCCTGGATGAGAAGATACCGGTTCTCCTTTGCAACCTCGAGAAAATATTTCCACCAATATTTTTCGATATTATGGAACATCTTCCTATTCATCTCCCGAGAGAAGCAGCACTTGGTGGGCCAGTTCAATATCGATGGATGTTTCCTTTTGAGCGGTATATGTTCCACCTAAAGAAGAAGGTGAAAAATATTGCAAGAGTCGAGGGTTCTATTGTTGCACATAGCATTAATGAAGAAGCATCCTAATTTGCGAGCTACTACTTTCCATCTTCGGTCAAGACTAAAAGTAGACGACTTGTAAGACATGATGATGGAGGAGAAAACCGCCGTATCCGACCTTGGATATTTGTTACAAACATAAAATAAACGTGTTGATATACATTTAAAACATATGTTTCACCCGTCAGTAATCGGTCGGGAATTCCCGACGAATTCTCGACCATTTGTGGTTTCGAAACCTCAAATGGTAAAAAATTGATTAGGTTTATGATTGCTATGGTTAGTTATGATATATTGAAAGAATTCAATGTTAAAATATCTTAATAATCACTCTTTTTGAGATTTTAATCAAAACCC
The DNA here is from genome assembly GCA_030161315.1 of Eutrema japonicum. Classification (NCBI taxonomy): domain Eukaryota; kingdom Viridiplantae; phylum Streptophyta; class Magnoliopsida; order Brassicales; family Brassicaceae; genus Eutrema; species Eutrema japonicum. The sequence continues at coordinate 15,975,018 of BSQW01000012.1, read as the reverse complement.
GACAAGAAACCGAAAATTGTGAGTATAAGTTATATGTATCGTTATGAAAGGCTAAACTCGTTCTCGAATCGATTCATATAAATCGTCATATGATCCATTTTATGTTTACATATTAAGTTAGTTGTCAGGAAATAAGATTAGTATATGTTTCTTAAACCCTATATGGTTTCCAAATTTAGTATTTCATATCCTAAACTCTAAATGGTCGAAAATCGGTCAGAATTTCTGACGGGATTTATAAATGATGTATTGTACACTTCATTTTATACTTAGCATTTTTCAGAAAATTTTCATATCCGTCGAAAATCGGTCGGGAATTCTAACCGATATGAAAATTTTCAAAATTTACACGTGTTTATACACTTGTAAATCACCCCAATCAAAGAGCATGCAATGTTATGTATCGCAAAAATTGAACGCCAACCGAAATACTTAGGCGGTTCATTAATATGATTTCCGACCGATTCCCGACTGAATGGATCGGTCGGAAATCAATAGATCTAAATCAATGATTTATCTTCTTCTTCCTTATTTCGTTTCATCCAATTTTTGATTCTCTCCGCCGACCTATCTCTCTCCGCCGTCACTCTCAACCTCGCCGGTAAGTCTCTTCTCTTTCTCTTCTCTTTCTCTTCTCTTCCTCTTCTCTTCCCCTAATAGTAATTTTGTAATGTGCATATTCTACATGCATTTAGCATGCATTTCATATAGATTTTAGGTCATTCTCTTGGATCTTCACGGCATTTCATATTTGTTTTGTCCCATTTAGAGTATTAGGATCTGCATTAGGTCCTACTGAGTCTTTTGCATGTTTTTGAGCAGTTTTCTAGGTGTTTGGAGGCACTTGATGGCATTTGGAGATTTGGAGCTTAAAGACTAGAATGGAGCCGTCCGGAGTGTCTCAAAGAACCGATCAGACGAAGGCGACCCGAATTGATTCAGAATTCAGAGTCTTCATAAGAATTGTATCCGGATGAGTCCTCTAGACACAAGAATTGGATTCATGTCATTTGGACAAGGGACGAGGGAGTTGTCGCAGTTCTTCCGAGACAGCTCCGCCTGGCCGCTAGGATAAGTTACTGTACCGGCCCGGGATCATCCTCTTCATCTGTCCGATGCTGGACTCTAGCTCGAACAGGGCCATTACCGGCTTCATGTGCTGGACCCAGACCAGCCGGTGCCAAGAGACAAGGCAAGATGAAGCTCCCATACCGGTCAACACATGGCCGGTACATGGATCCGGTATTGGAACTTCGCTTGGGCAGGGAAAATACCGGCCAAAGGTCACTCCCAACGCCGGCCAGGTACCAGCATCAAGAGCCTCCATACCGGCCTGCACAAGCCAGGTACACTCACCCGGCATCAAAACCTCACACCGAGCAAATATCCATCCCGAGCAAAAACCGTCCCGACCAAGATTCAACCGACGATTTTTAAGGTTTTTCAAGGTTTCGATACCGTCCTCGTGTACCTCCCAACACCAGCCAGGTATGAAAGTTTTGACCAAAGTCAACCTAGACCTCCCATGTTGACCGGGTCAATACCCGGTTTGTTCCGGGTTGACCCGGTTAACTCTCCTTTTGATATAAAACCCTTCTAAACCTAATTTTGGGAAGGGAGACATTACTTTTATCTCTTTCTCTTGCCAAAAAACGTGGGAGCCTTGTTCTTGAGGGATTTTTATGGTTTTGTAAGAGATATCTTGAATTGAATGAGAGTTTGAATCATATCTTCTTCCCTAATCATCTTAATCATCTCTTTATTCTCTAATCATGAAATCCATCATCTTTCTCATGGGATTTGAGGGTGTCTTCATGGTTAGTGAGTAGTCATTTTAGGATCTTGAGATGGGTTAGATTTAGGTGATTCAAGGCATGATTCAAGGTGTTTAGGGTTAAATTATCTATTATCCTTCTTTGTTTAATGCTCTTAATGCTAAATCTAGCGTGAGAGAGTGGATTTAGATCATAGGCATTTCATGCACACCAAGTGTTTGATGAAATGCCTAGATCAATTATTCAAAGGATTTATGTTCTTAGCCTAAGAGATTAGTTGTCTAAGGCATATTTTTGGTTGATCTAGTTTATATTCTCAATGCATGTTGATTGATAATTCACAAATGAGAGTTTGCTAATGAATTTAATAATTAACATAGTGATTAGTGCCTTGAAAGAGGACTAATCAAGATTAGAGATCATTAACCTAGGGATAGCTTGTTTGTGTGAATGAATGCCTTGGATCATGCTTTGGTTACCTAATATCGATTACCCCATCTTAGGATTCGCTTTGCTTATTGCTTTTACATCTTGCTTAGTTGCTTTTGTTTGTTTCAATTTGGTTACTTAACCAAACTTCCTTAATTAGCTTAACTCATTTAGTGCCTTGCATTCTTGGTTCTTGAAATCATTTCCCAATAGGTTCGATAACCTCTTATGCTCAATAGGCATTTAGGGAAATTGATCTCTAGACTTGCAAAAGTCCTTTATCAATTTCTTTTTTTTACCGGCCATGCATACCGGCTGTGTCTTGCCCGGTGTGAGAAATTACCCACCGGTCTGAGCCTTTGTCCAACGGTCCATAGATTGGATCTATTAACCAATCGACCGACCAGGTAAATCTTCTTCCTCTTGTCGCGAAAACACCTCATTTCTCTCTCTCTCAAACTTCAAAACCTCACATCTCTCTCATTTCTCAACCGAAAATCACCATTCAAGTTGCTAAATTCGTCATTTCTCATCATCTATCTGGATCTACCAACATCTTTTACATTTAAGGACTGCATCCTCAAGGTATTTCACCCAAAATTTTCGTGAAATTTCCAAGATCTTGAGCATAAATGAAAAAATTCATGATTTTGTTTGTATAGTGTTTTTCTTGTATAAATGCCTTGGGTTTATGCTCGAAAATGGTTAAGGTTTGTAGTTCTTGAGCAAATTTGCTATGCATTTGAGAAATTTTGGATTTTTGGCCAAGACCATGAATTTTTGGGTTTGTGACTAAAAGCTCCAACTCTTGAAATTTGAATGAACTCTTGGTGCATAAAGTTGGTGTCTTTGATGTTGCTCATGAAAATTTGATTGCATTTATGACATTTGAGCAAGGTTTCCTTTTTGTCTCAAAAATACCTTGGCTTGAAATGATAGGAGGATTGTTTCTTTGGACTTATGGACTCTTTGAGGCAATGTAGGTACAATGAAAACCAAAGAGAATCCAATGCTGGCCTCAAGTTTACCGAGGAAGAAGAGAGAATTGGCACTAAGGTCTTGTGCCGAGGCAAGTGAAAAGAGAAAGAAGAAAACGGGTCAAACTAGTGAAGAGGTTGAGACCGTGGTAATGGGGCAAGCGGGAAAGAAAAACAAAACGGTCCAAGCTAGTGATGAGATTGAAACCGTGTAAGGAGTGGTGCAAGAAAGAAAGAAGAAGAAAATTTTGAAGGGGAAGAAGAGGACTCCTACCTATAATGAGTACGTAAAGAAACTCAAAGCGGTGACATTTGAGGAGACAAAGTTCCAGGATACGGTTGTGATTGCAAAGATGGGAATCCTAGAGGAGGTGAGAACAATTTTCACCAACATGGGCTACGAAAGAGTCTTTGATGTGAGCAATGTCTTCCACAAAGAGCAAGCTTGCCAATTCCTTGCATCATTGGAGGTGAGGTACTATGAGCAAGGTGATGGTGACATCAATGAGGAAGATGGTCAAGGTTTCTTAGAATTCAAGGTGGGGAGAGAAACCTACAAGATGTCCTACCATGAACTAAGCCAAGCATTTGGGTTCAAGGAAGAAGGAACCAAGAAAGGGATCACGTTTCTCTATGGGCGGAAAGACTTGCCATACGTATGGAGGATCATTGGCATGGGGGACTACAATCCCGGGCCCATCAAGAGCTCGTGCCTTGGCCACCCCGCCATCCGCTATGCTCATAAGATTCTTGCTCACACTTTCTTTGCCAAGAAGGAGTTTGGTACGGTCTCGGAAGAAGACATGGAGTTGCTAGGAAGAGGGTTAGCACCATTCCTTGACACGCCTCGAGACAAGAAGTATTTCGAAGGAGATAGTGCACACCCGTGTCTAGCCGCCGTTCTTGCGAACCATTTGCTTAGCTACAAGGATTAGGCCTTTAACACTAGGAGCAAGGATCCCAAGATCTTCATAGGCGGTATCGTGCCACTATCCTCAAGGCAAAAGGCATCAAGTTGGGAGAGGAAACTACGAGTGTGGCACTCATGGATGAGGCATATCTTTCTAGGACCTCATTTTTCGATGGCAAGAGAGGCAACATCTTCGCCTACAACTTTCGGGTCACCGAAACTCGAACGGTGAAAATTCCCTTGCCTAACTCCCAACTCACCGCGCTCCAAGAGAGAAAGGATCTCTCTTTCTATCCCACCGAGGATAACTTCTACAACCCGGCGACCGACCCGCCTCTAGAGAAGATTTACTTCCGAAAGAAGAAAGTAAAGAAGGCGAATGTTGAGTCACCAACCAACCAAGAGGATGAAAAAGAGAATTGTGAACATTCGGTTCCCACTTGGCCCACTTATGGAAGTGAGCGGTATAGCTTCAACCCTTATGATGGGAAGATGCTGGATGTTGCTTCAAGGCATGCACACCACCAAACTAGGTTGCTTCAACGTTGGTGTAAGTGGCAAGACAAAACCATCCGGAAGTTAGTCAAAACGGTGAGGGGATTGAAGCACACGGTTAGGGAGCTCAAAGGAAAGAAAAGTGAAGCTAACTCATCTCGGGACCAAGGCGAGCAAAACACGGTGGGGCAAGAAGAGGATGACGAATGCTCTACACCATTGGACCGCCAAATCCAACTATACCAAGGAGATTTGGCGGAAAATGATGAAGAACGCACTCCATCTCCTCACACGGTGAAAAAGACCAAGAGAAAGGCAATGAAGACGCCCTCGCCGTGCTCTAGCAATCCGTCGTACTCAATGGGGACTTCCTCCCCATCCGAAAGCTTTTAAGGTAACTCCAAAACCTTGTAAATAATTTTTCCTTTCTAGAGTCTCATGCATTGTATAGTCTTTTCTTGTTTTATTTTTTTTGGTTTTTTCCTTAGGCTTATTTCACACCGAGACGGTGTGATTTAAGTTTGGGGGAGGGACCGGTATCTAATGACATTTGCTTTGTCTTATTTTGAGTTTTGCATTTTGAGTCTCATGCATTCATCTAAGGCATATAAAACAACAACAAAAATTAAAATTTTGAAAATTGAAACATAAAAAGAAATCATTTAGGTTGCCATTTAGCATGCATTTTCATTTAAACATTAAATCTAGCCTTGCACACTTAGAATTCATTGCATATGCATGAGATCAATGATGAATTTTCCTTGAAGAATGGAACTTTAAGAAGTTAATCCAATTCCCTCGTTCGTAATTATTAAATGCATTTAGGTGAGCATGAAAGTAAAGATGCACCATTCTTAGTTCTCATGTATCATCATACTTTCCTTGATCGAAGCATGCTTGACTTGCACCCAACCCCATTTAAGTGATAACCATTAATTTGACTTGTAAATATTGTGTTTATGCAAAAAAATTTTAATGAATTCGAGGTTCACATATACATACTTGGGCATTCTTATTCCTTTTTACCAATCTTGTTTGTCCAAGTAGCCATATCCCCTCATTGGAATGGTTTCCCCTTCCCTAACCATAGCCTTCTTTCGAGCCATTGCTATTAGTGTGTGATTGTGAGGTCTTTTCTTTTCGAACAAACTTGGCAAAACGTGTTAGGTTTAGGGCGACAAGAGGGAATTCTCGTGTAAAGTCAGCTCCATCATCACGGAGTTGATCTAGGATTAGGCTAGCTAAGATGGCGGGTCTTGATTCAAGTTTGGGGGAACGGTTTAGACTTTGTGATCGAATATGTGTGGAATGGTAGTGTGGATTGGAAAAGATGAAAAAGGAGAAAAGAAAAAGGGGGATCGAGTTTACAATAGATTGGTTGGTGCAAAAAGAAAATAATAAGACTAGCTCTAAGAATAAGATAGCCTAAAAGATTCAAGGAAAAAAGAAGAAAGCCAAAAAGGCCAAGCATCAAAGATGAGAAGAGGCGTGAACAAAAATGAAGAAACAAAGAGCTAAGTCAAAACAAGGAAGCACCAAACCATGACATCAAGGAAGAAGAAGTCGATCCCCAATATGAGAAGAAGGTGAAGAAAAAACACAAGAAGCATGTGTGGGGTTTGAGAAGGCAAAATGCCTTGGGATGAAAAGGGTAGCTTAGGTTGTAGGCACAACGGGTTAGAAGGCTTTAGGTTGGAGACATTCTAGGCTCTTGGGTAGATGAGAATTCTCCCTTGTATGCATAGGTTGCCTTTTACCTTTAGCATTTTGCTAAGGGTTTGTTCATTTCCATGAGAGATCCTTGAACTTAATTACCCATGCATGAAATGAGATCACCTTTATCTCATAACCATACCCTTAGCTAAACGAATTCCATTTAACTTTGCATAAACATGATTCATGGTTACACCACTAATGAATGTTGAGGGGTTGGGGAATATGATTGCTTGTGTAGATTGGGGTTTGGATTTGATACATGATGAAATATGAATGGTTAACTCCTTTGGAGTAGTCTCACTAGTGCATTTTAGAACTACATTACTTGGACGTTGAATTTGATTTCTTTTGTGCTATTTGTGGATTTGAGCTCCCGCCTTCGAACATCTCTCTCTACTTGTTCCTATGTGTTTGCTTGAGGGCAAGCAAAGGAGCAAGTTTGGGGGAGTTGATAGACTCATATTTCACCACCTTCATGCATTCATTTAGTATAGGTTTCCTTGTATTTACTTGTAGTTACTTAGCATTTCTTTGTTATTTTGTCTCATTTAGAGTTTAGAGATCTCATGCTATGTCCTAGAGAGTCTTGCACGTTTTGGAGTCCTTATTATGTACTTTTGGAAGTTTTCTTGGACACTTTGGATGGACCGCACTAGCCAAGCCGACAACACGTACCGGCTCAGTCACACTCGGCATCGGCACTAGGACTCGGCATTTAGGAATCGCATGTACCGGCCCGGCACGAAGCTTTGCATATGCCCGGTACTGAGGGATCCCCCGGACAAGGATTTTATCGGACTCGTGCACCGGCTCCGCGAAGCCCGGCATGAAGAAATCTCGGCAAAAGGGCTAAGGCATGAGAGCATCGGTACCGGCCCGGCACGTCGACAAGTATGCAGCCGGTACTGAGGGATCCCCCAGACAGGGATTTTATCGGACCCGCGTACCAGCCTCGCGTGACCCGGCATGAAGAAACTCGGAAAACGGCTAAGGCACGAGAGCATCGGTACCGGCCCGGCACGTCGATAAGTATGCAGCCGGTACTGAGGGATCCCCCGGATAGGGATTTTATCGAACCCACGTACCGGCCTCGCGTGACCCGGCATGAAGAAACTCGGAAAATGGCTAAGGCACGAGAGCAATCGGTACCGGCCCGGCACGTCGACAAGTATGCGGCCGGTACTGAGGGATCCCCCGGACAGGGATTTTATCGGACCCGCGTACCGGCCTCACGTGACCCGGCATGAAGAAACTCGGAAAACGGCTAAGGCACGAGAGTAATCGGTACCGGCCCGGCACGTCGACAAGTATGCGGCCGGTACTGAGGGATCCCCCGGACAGGGATTTTATCGGACCCGTGCACCGGCCCCACCCCATCTGAGACAACGCCCAATCGTCGAGGACACACGCATACCGGCCCGGTGTACCGGCCCCGTGCCGGCCGGCGCTTAACTTCGACCCAAGATTGACCGAGTCAATACCCGGTTTGTTCCGGGTTGACCCGGTCAACTCCTCACCCATTTAAAAACTCAAAAACCCTAATTATCATTTTATGCTTGTTTTTGTCTAAGAAACCCTTTCCCCTTTGAGAGAGTTCTTGGATTTGTAAGAGAGGATCTTCTACTTTTTATGCAATTAAGTCTTTGTTTTCATTGATTCCTTCCATTTAATCTTCTTTCTATCTCATCTATTCAAGATTCATCCATGAAAACTTCTCCTATCCAAATCGATTTTAAGAGGCTTTTCATGGGTCCTGAATAGTCTTCTTAGAATCTTGAGATGGGATAGATTAGGGTGATTTGATGCATGATCTAAGGTGTTTAGTGATAGATTATCTTATACCCCTCTTTGTTTAATGCTCTTAAATACTAAATCTAGCTTGATGAAGTGGATTTAGATGATAGGCATTTCATTGCACACCAAGTGTTTGATGAAATGCCTTGATAAATTATTCAAAGGTTTTATGCTCCTACCCTAAGAGATTAGTTGTCTAGGGCATATCTTTGGTTGATCTTGATGATATTCTTAATGCTTGTCAATTGATAATCCACAAACGACGGTTTGCTAATGGATTTGATAATTAGCATAGTGATTAGTTGCTTGAGAAAGAACTAATCAAGATTAGAGATCTAATACCTAGGGATAACTTGTTGAGTGAAAGAACACCATGGGTCATTCATTAGTAACCCCAAATCGATTACCCTATCTCTTGATTCGCCTTTGTTATTTGATTTACAACTCATTTAGTATTGCTTTTGTTTAATTGAATTCGGATACATAATCATAAACTACCTTGTTAAGCTTAATTTACTTATGATCCTTGCATTCTTAGTGTTTAGGACTATTTCCCAATATTGGATTCGATAACCTCTTACTACACGGTTAGAGGGTATTAATACCTCCTTGGATTGCACAAAATCCTTGTATCAATTTGGCGCCGTTGCCGGGGATAAAGGACTTTTGCAAGTCTAGAGATCAATTTCTCTAAATGCCTATTGAGTATAAGAGGTTATCGAACCTATTGGGAAATGATTTCAAGCACCAAGAATGCAAGGCACTAAATGAGTTAAGCTAATTAAGGAATTTTGGTAAGTAACCAAATTGAAACAAACAAAAGCAACTAAGCAAGATGTAAAAGCAATAAGCAAAGCGAATCCTAAGATGGGGTAATCGATATTAGGTAACCAAAGCATGATCCAAGGCATTCATTCACACAAACAAGCTATCCCTAGGTTAATGATCTCTAATCTTGATTAGTCGTCTTTCAAGGCACTAATCACTATGTTAATTATTAAATTCATTAGCAAACTCTCATTTGTGAATTATCAATCAACATGAATTGAGAATATAAATTAGATCAACCAAAAATATGCCTTAGACAGCTAATCTCTTAGGCTAAGAACATAAATCCTTTGAATAATTGATCTAGGCATTTCATCAAACACTTGGTGTGCATGAAATGCCTATGATCTAAATCCACTCTCTCAAGCTAGATTTAGCATTAAGAGCATTAAACAAAGAAGGATAATAGATAATTTAACCCTAAACACCTTGAATCATGCTTTGAATCACCTAAATCTAACCCATCTCAAGATCCTAAAATGACTACTCACTAACCATGAAGAAACCCTCAAATCCCATGAGAAAGATGATGGATTTCATGATTAAAGAATAAAGAGATGATTAAGATGATTAGGGAAGAAGATATGATTCAAACTCTCATTCAATTCAAGATATATCTTACAAAACCATAAAAATCCCTCAAGAACAAGGCTCCCACGTTTTTTGGCAAGAGAAAGAGAGAAAAGTAATGTCTCCCTTCCCAAAATTAGGTTTAGAAGGGTTTTATATCAAAAGGAGAGTTAACCGGGTCAACCCGGAACAAACCGGGTATAGACCCGGTCAACATGGGAGGTCTAGGTTGTCTTTGGTCGAAGCTTTCATACCTGGCTGGTGTTGGGAGGTACACGAGGCCGGTATCTTTTAAAAACCTTAAAAATCGTCGGTTGAATCTTGGTCGGGACGGTTTTTGCTCGAGATGGATTTTTGCTAGGTGTGAGGTTTTGACGCCGGGTCAGTGTACCTGGATTGTGCAGGCCGGTATGGAGGCTCTTGATGCTGGTACCTGGCCGGCGTTGGGAGTGACCTTTGGCCGGTATTTTCCCTGCCCAAGAGAAGTTTCAATACCGGATCCATGTACCGGCCATGTTTTGATCGGTATGGGAGCTTCGTCTTGCCTTGTCTCTTGGCACCGGCTGGTCTGGGTTCGGCACATGAATCCGGTAATGGCCCTGTTCGAGCTAGAGTCCAGCACCGGACATATGAAGAGGATGATCCCGGGCCGGTACGGTAACTTATCCTAGCGGCCAGGTGGAGCTGTCTCGGAAGAACTGCGACAACTCCCTCGTCCCTTGTCCAAATGACATGAATCCAATTCTTGTGTCTAGAGGACTCATCCGGCTACAATTTTTATGAAGACTCATCTGAATCATCTTATGAAGATTCTTTTGAGACAGCATCATAAGAATTGATTCAGACTTCAGAATCTTCATAAGAATTGTAGCCAGATGAGTCCTCTAGACACAAGAATTAGATTCATGTCATTTGGACAAGGGACGAGGGAGTTGTCGCAGTTCTTCCGAGACAGCTCTGCCTGGCCGCTGGGATAAGTTACCGTACCGGCCCGGGATCATCCTCTTCATCTGTCCGGTGCTGGACTCTAGCTCGAACAGGGCCATTACCGGCTTCATGTGCCAGACCCAGAACAGCAGGTGCCAAGAGACAAGGCAAGACGAAGCTCCCATACCGGTTAACACATGGCCGTTACATGGATCCTGTATTGGAACTTTGCTTGGGCAGGGAAAATACCGGCCAAAGGTCACTCCCAACGCCGGCCAGGTACCAGCATCAAGAGCCTCCATACCGGCCTGCACAAGTCAGGTACACTGACCCTGCGTCAAAACCTCACACCGAGCAAAAACCGTCCCGACCAAGATTCAACCGACGATTTTTAAGGTTTTTCAAGTTTCGTTACCGGCCTCGTGTACCTCCCAACACCAGCCAGGTATGAAAGCTTCGACCAAAGTCAACCTAGACCTCCCATGTTGACCGGGTCAATACCCGGTTTGTTCCGGGTTGACCCAGTTAACTTTCCTTTTGATATAAAACCCTTCTAAAACTAATTTTGGGAAGGGGGACATTATTTTTCTCTCTTTCTCTTGCCAAAAAACGTGGGAGCCTTGTTCTTGAGGGATTTTTATGGTTTTGTAAGAGATATCTTGAATTGAATGAGAGTTTGAATCATATCTTCTTCTCTAATCATATTAATCATCTCTTTATTCTCTAATCATGAAATCCATCATCTTTCTCATGGGATTTGAGGGTTTCTTCATGGTTAGTGAGTAGTCATTTTAGTATCTTGAGATGGGTTAGATTTAGGTGATTCAAGGCATGATTAAAGGTGTTTAAGGTTAAATTATCTATTATCCTTCTTTGTTTAATGCTCTTAATGCTAAATCTAGCTTGAGAGAGTGGATTTAGATCATAGGCATTTCATGCACACCAAGTGTTTGATGAAATGCCTAGATCAATTATTCAAAGGATTTATGTTATTAGCCTAAGAGATTAGTTGTCTAAGGCATATTTTTGGTTGATCTAGTTTATATTCTCAATGCATGTTGATTGATAATTCACAAATGAGAGTTTGCTAATGAATTTAATAATTAACATAGTGATTAGTGCCTTGAAAGAGGACTAATCAAGATTAGAGATCATTAACCTAGGGATAGCTTGTTTGTGTGAATGAATGCGTTGGATCATGCTTTCGGGACCTAATATCGATTACCCCATCTTAGGATTCACTTTGCTTATTGCTTTTACATCTTGCTTAGTTGATTTTGTTTGTTTCAATTTGGTTACTTAACCAAACTTCCTTAATTAGCTTAACTCATTTAGTGCCTTGCATTCTTGGTGCTTGAAATCATTTCCCAATAGGTTCGATAACCTCTTATGCTCAATAGCCATTTAGAGAAATTGATCTCTAGACTTGCAAAAATCCTTTATCAATTTGGCGCCGTTGCCATATTGGGATTTGATTTTGACATTAAGATTTAGGTTCTTTGTGAGATTAAGAATTTTTCTTTTCTTTTGGATACCATTCTCTCTCTCAAGCTCTTCTGTAGGTACATGAACACAAGGTATAGAGGCGAAGCAAATCTTGTTGAGCCTAGGGACAAAATTCACCTATTGGATCATGGTATTAGAGCAAGAAGAGAGAGGGAACGACTTGCACACCTTGCTAGGCTTGATATGGAACACGTGCAAGAACACCAAGCTCAAGAGCATGGTCAAGAACGTGGGAATGAAAACCACCAAGACCAAAACCCCCACGCCCACCATCCACAACCTCACGGCCCCAACCCAAACCCACCCGTTTATCAAGCTCAAAACATTGTTGGCGACGGTGATGCGGCAAATGCTCATTTCAACCGCCAAGGGATTCATGCACCACCGATTGAATGCAATGACTTTGAGGTCAAAGAAAGCTTCATCAACATGGTGCAAAGTAACAAGTTTCATGGCTTTGCAGTAGAAGACCCTCTTGATCATTTGGATCACTTTGACCGTATTTGTAGCTTGACAAAGATGAATGGAGTGTCGGAGGATAGCTTCAAGTTAAGGTTGTTTCCTTTTTCTCTTGGAGACAAGGCAAGGCAATGGGAAAAGAACCTCCCCCAAGGTTCCATCACCTTTTGGAATCAATGCAAAACCGCCTTCCTTGCCAAGTTCTTCTCCCACTCAAGAACGGCCAAGCTAAGGAACGAGACATCAAGCTTCACTCAAAGAGCGAATGAGAGCTTTAATGAAGCATGGGAGCGGTTTAGGAGCTATACATCGCAATGCCCTCATCATGGATTTTCGGATGCTTCACTCCTAAGCACTCTATACCGTGGAGCATTGCCCAAGATCCGCATGTTGCTTGACACCGCCTCTAATGGAAGCTTCTTGGGCAAAGAAGTGAATGAAACGATGGAGTTGGTAGAGAAACTTGCATTGAGTGATAGCACTTATGGTGATGACTATGACCGGTCTACAAGGACCACAAGTGATCATGAGGAGCAAAGGAGAGCCAAAGAGATGAAAGCTCTCAATGACAAGATGGACAAGCTCCTTAATGCTTCTCAAAAGATGGTTCACTTTGTTAGTGATTCGGAAGGCACTCATCGAGCACAAGAAAATATGGTGGATTTGAGCAACACCGAAGAAGTGCATTACATTGGGAACAATGGTGGCTATCAAATAGGTTTCAACAACACCTATGGCAACCAAGGTCAAGTCCCTCTAAATCATGAAAAAAGCTATGCTCCCAAACACAACTTCCAACCAAACCAAGGTGGTTATCAACAAATCTTTGTCCCAAAATCTCAAGGCACTAACTCCATGGCTCAAGACCTTGATGTGAAAAATGTTCTTCAATAACTTCTCCAAGGCCAAGCAAGTGGAGCATTGGATATAAACAAGAAGATGGAGGAAATAAATACCAAGGTAGCTTGCTCATACAATGATCTCCACAAGAAGCTTGAGGCATTGAGTTCCAAAGTGCAAGAAATGGAGACAAATGGAAACAATGGAGACAAAGTACAACAAATCTCTTCAAATGGGAAAGCAAAGGAGTATTGCAATGCCATCTTCTCAAAGGAGCCACGTCCCATTAAAGATCATGAAGCCGCCACTAATGAGATTGAGCTTCTACTCTATGGATCTCAAGCTCCCTTGAAGCTCAATGAGGAAATTGAGGAACAAGGTGGGGGAGCGACCCTTGAGAAGAATGAGAATGTGACCTTGGTTGAATACAAAGACCCACCTAGCTCAACTAGGATCGAGCCTAAGTCTCTTCCCCAGCTTGGTAATCTCGGTAAATTCTCTATTGCTTGCTCTCTTGGTGATTTAGACATTGAGGATGCTTTGTGTGACTCCGGGTCAAGTGTGAATGTGATGTCCAATGAGATTCTCAAAAGTCTAGGGATAAGGACCCTCACCTATTTTCCATCACCTATCACATTTGGAGATGCTTCTTCGAGAAAGCCATTGGGTCTTCTTGAAAACTACCCACTCAAGGTAGGGAATTGCATAGTCCCAACCGATTTTGTGGTCATGTAGATGAGAAAGACCAACAAACTCCCTCTTCTCCTTGGAACACCGTTCCTCCCCACTACAGGTGCTAGCATGAACTTCAAAGAGCAAAGGGTAGTTCTCTTGAATGTGGATGATAAAGTGTACTACCCACTGAGGACTTCTTCCAATAAACTTTGTGGTACAATCACCATGAAGGATGATGAGTCTCAAGAAGAATAAATATTTTATGTGGGTAGATGTGATAAGGTTGAAGAAGCTCCACCCCCAAAGGTCTATGAAGAGGAAGAGAAGTCTCTTGAGAGAAACGATTTGGGTTATGGTAATGACAAGGAAGCTTCGGAAGTTGACATGATCACTCGTTTGGAACCGATCCCTCCCACCACAATGGAGAAGGACGTTGAGGGTAGCAAAGGCGCAAAGAAGAAGACAAAAGCCAAGGCTACGATACGAAACGGATCGAGTAAGCATCATGGGTTTAAATCCGAGCCGAGCCAACCTTCTATGATGACTCTCACTCCTTGGAAGCACAAGGATGGAGTGATTGAGTACAAGATCAAATGCAAAGGCCGATCCAAGCCCTTTGCCTCGGCCAAGGCAATCCTCACTCCCGAGCTCAAAGCAAAAGGAGAAGCCGGTCTTGAAGAGGTAATGAGCAAGGTGCTCAAGCTCGAGCTTAAAGATCCACCTTGGAGCGCTCACACTCCTCCCTCACCCACCTAAAAGGGTAACCAACGTCAAACTTAGCGACGTAAAACAAAGTGCACTTGGGAGACATTCCCATGTTTATCCTTGTATATATTCTTTTGTTTTCTAGTTTAATTTCGTGACAATGATGGTTTTGTTGAGTGGTTGCAAGGTTCTCGATTGTTAGCAAGGTCACGGAACGGTGTCAATGGTGTTTGATGTTGGGAAAAGCCATCCATGCTCTCTATTCACATAGTAGCACTCCTCAATGTAAGTATCTCTTCCCTTTTTAAAGTCTTAGCATATTATATTTTGTTTTGGGTCTCTTCTTTGACTTTATTTCACACCGGGACGGTGTGATTTAAGTTTGGGGGAGAGACCGTTATTTGATCTCGTGTTTTATGCTCTTATCTTCTCTTTTGCACTTGAGTCTCATGCGTACCATGCAATTTTGCATAAATTTTGAAATTTTGATTTTAGCATTTAGGATTGCATATTCACTTGTAAATGATGTCTAGTTTGCATTTTAGCTTGCATTTGCATAAGCATGGAGTAATGACAGCCTTGAGAGTAGCTCAATTAGAAATTGATTCAACGTCCAAGTTATTAGTTGTTTGATGCATTGAAGTTGAATCTGAAATCAAGGATGAACCATTTATAGAGCACATGCATCATTGCATTTCCTTGGTTGAAGCAAGCTTGAATTGAATCTAGCCTCATCTAAGTGATAACCATAACTTGACATGTAATTATTGTGCTTGTGCAAACTTAAATGGAATCGTGGATCACTTATACATATTTGGACATTCTTCTTCCTTTTCATCACCCTTGCTTGTCCAAATAGCCAAATCACATCTTTGGATTGGTTTCCCCACCATGCCAATTACCTCCTTTCTAGCCCCCAATCTTTTGTGTGTGTCTTGTGAGGTCTTTTTGGAGTGAACTTGACAAAACGTGTTAGGTTTAGGGCGAAAAGGAAGCACTCTTGCGTAGACTTAGTTCCAACATCAAGAAGCTAATCTAGAACTAGGTTAGATAGGTGGCGGTTCTTAAAGTTTGAGAATGGGGAAAGGTTAGAAATATTTAGGGGAATGGCTTGATCTTTGATGATTATGGTGGAATGAAAGAAGGAAGGAAAAACGATGAAGAGGGGAGTACAAAATGAATGGTATGGTTGGTGCAAGTGTGATTAACAACAAGCTCTAAGTAACTAAGAAAATCCTCAAGAGACAAAGAAGAAAAGAAGGCCAAAAAGCCAAGCTACAAAGAAAATAAGAGGCATAACCAAAGGAAGAAAAAGAAAGAGCTAAGTGAAAGAAAAAGGAGCATCAACCATAACCAAGATGAAGAAGCAAACCTCTAATGAGGAAGAAGGCGAAAAAGCAAAGCAAAGAAGAGCGTAAGGGTCTAAGAAGGTAAAATGTCTTGGGATAAAAAGGGTAGCTTAGGATCGGGCAAGAACATGTTAGATTGGCCTAAGGTTAGTGACACTCTAGGCATTCGGGGTAGACGAGAGTCCATCATTGTATGCATAGGTTGCCTTTTATCTTTAGCATTTTGTTAAAGTTTGCTCGTTCATTGAGAGATCCTTGTGTTTATTTACCCTTGCATATTGATGAGATCACCTTCATCTCATAACCGGTCCTTTAGCCAAGCGGTTTCATCTAATTTTGCATAAGCACAATTCACAGATAAAACCAATAATCAATGTTAAGAGGCTAGAGAATATGATGGTTTGTCTAGGTTGAGGTTTGGCTTTGTTGCATGTTGTGAAGGAAATGGCTAACTCCTTTTGAGTAGACAACTTTGGTGCATCCTAGAACTAGTAACTTGGACGTTGAGTGCGATTGTTTCTTATGCTTCTTATAGGTTCGAGCTCCACTTGCATTGTATTGCATCTCTCATTCGTGATCTTGTTTGCTTGAGGACAAGCAAAGGTTTAAGTTTGTGGGAATTGATATGTGCATATTCTACATGCATTTAGCATGCATTTCATATAGATTTTAGGTCATTCTCTTGGATCTTCATGGCATTTCATACTTGTTTTGTTCCATTTAGAGTATTAGGAGCTGAATTAGGTCCAACTGAGTCTTTTGCATGTTTTTGAGGACTTTTCTAGGTGTTGGGAGGCACTTGATGGCATTTGGAGATTTGGAGCTTAAAAACTAGAAAGGAGCCGTCCGGAGTGTCTCAAAGAACCGATCAGACGAAGGCGACCCGAATTGATTCAGACTTCAGAATCTTCATAAGAATTGTAGCCAGATGAGTCCTCTAGACACAAGAATTAGATTCATGTCATTTGGACAAGGGACGAGGGAGTTGTCGCAGTTATTCCGAGACAGCTCCGCCTGGCCTCTAGGATAAGTTACCGTACCGGCCCGGGATCATCCTCTTCATCTGTCCGGTGCTGGACTCTAGCTCGAACAGGGCCATTACTGGCTTCATGTGCCAGACCCAGACCAGCCGGTTCCAAGAGACAAGGCAAGACGAAGCTCCCATACCGGTCAACACATGGCCGGTACATGGATCCGGTATTGGAACTTCGCTTGGGCAGGGAAAATACCAGCCTGCACAAGCCAGGTACACTGACCCGGCGTCAAAATCTCACACCGAGCAAAAATCCATCCCGAGAAAAAACCGTCCTGACCAAGATTCAACCGACGATTTTTAAGGTTTTTCAAATTTTGATACCGGCCTCGTGTACCTCCCAACACCAGCCATGTATGAAAGCTTCGACCAAAATCAACCTAGACCTCCCATGTTGACCGGGTCAATACCCGGTTTGTTCCGGGTTGACCCGGTTAACTCTCCTTTTGATATAAAACCCTTCTAAACCCAATTTTGGGAAGGGGGACATTATTTTTCTTTCGTTCTCTTGCCAAAAAAACGTGGGAGCCTTGTTCTTGAGGGATTTTTATGGTTTTGTAAGAGTTATCTTGAATTGAATGAGAGTTTGAATCATATATTCTTCCCTAATCATCTTAATCATCTCTTTATTCTCTAATCATGAAATCCATCATCTTTCTCATGGGATTTGAGGGTTTCTTCATGGTTAGTGAGTAGTCATTTTAGGATCTTGAGATAGGTTAGATTTAGGTGATTCAAGGCATGATTCAAGGTGTTTAGGGTTAAATTATCTATTATCCTTCTTTGTTTAATGCTCTTAATGCTAAATCTAGCTTGAGAGAGTGAATTTAGATCATAGGCATTTCATGCACAAAAAGTGTTTGATGAAATGCCTAGATCAATTATTCAAAGGATTTATGTTCTTAGCCTAAGAGATTAGTTGTCTAAGGCATATTTTTGGTTGATCTAGTTTATATTCTCAATGCATGTTGATTGATAATTCACAAATGAGAGTTTGCTAATGAATTTAATAATTAACATAGTGATTAGTGCCTTGAAAGAGGACTAATCAAGATTAGAGATCATTAACCTAGGGATAGCTTGTTTGTGTGAATGAATGCCTTGGATCATGCTTTGGTTATCAAATATCGATTACCCCATCTTAGGATTCGCTTTGCTTATTGCTTTTACATATTGCTTAGTTGCTTTTGTTTGTTTCAATTTGGTTACTTAACAAAACTTCCTTAATTAGCTTAACTCATTTAGTGCCTTGCATTCTTGGTGCTTGAAATCATTTCCCAATAGGTTCGATAACCTCTTATGTTCAATAGGAATTTAGAGAAATTGATCTCTAGATTTGCAAATGTCTTTTATCAAATTTATTCTCTTGTTTTTAATTAGGTCGCCGTTGGTAAGCCATTCCGTCGCCGGAGGTGCCGTCATGCCGTTCCCCGAAGCCGTTCTGCCATTCGCCATTGCCGCCGTCCTGCCGTTCGCCGAAGCCGTCGTCCCTCCTCCGCCGCCGTCTTCTTCTAGCCTTCACCATGTAAGCATGATTATTAGATTGTTAGTTTTGTTAGATTTGTGTAAGTAATTAGCAAATATTAGGTTTGTGGTTAGAGTTGTGGATAGATTTGAGGTTAGTTTTTTGTGAAGTATTTTTGTTTAGGTTATAAATTTTAGTTTAGGTTATAATTTCTTGTTTAATGTTTTTTGTAATAGTTTGTTAGATTTGTTTAGGTTATAAATTTTAAAAACAATTTGAATAGTTATATAAAACAATTTTATCATTTTTAATGTTATATAAAACTTTTTTCATAATATTTTTTCATACTATTTTTTCATAATTTTCATAAAATATTATCAATTTTCATAATTTTCATAAAATATTATCAATTTTCATAATTTTCCTAAAATATTATCAATTTTCAAAATTTTCATAAAAATGATATATTATGGTTTTTACCCGTTTTTAACCATGAAATAAGCCTTATTTATAGAGTATTTCTAGTATTTTTGGAGTCTTTTTTGGTCTTTTTGAGTCTTTTCAGGTTTAGGTACGTTTGGAGCTAAATTGGAGATTTTGAAGCATTCTGGAGCATTTTGGAGCTAAGCAAGGATCATGTAGCTGTGAGGGTCGATTTGAGGTCATTGTGTCGATCGACACCAACCTGAAGAGACGACACAGAAGCCTTGTATCGGGCGATACCATCTGGTGTCGGTCGACACCGACTACCTGAAGAAAGGAAACGTGACTTTTTCCTTATCTGAATAAACTGCACTTTGGTCCAAAAGTCTTTATTATTTACAAAAAAACTCCAAAATGTGTTTTAGCATATAATTAGGGTTTTCAGCCACTTTTTGGCTAAGCTTTATTCTACTTTGGATACTTTGAGAGAGATTGGCTTCAGGGTTTTTGGGGAGACAATTCTGAACCTCGTTGTTTCTTATTGAATTATTTTATGTAATTATATTCATCTATGATTTCTGTTCCATTGATCATGTCTAAGTAGTTTGCTAGTTAAGTTTATGGTTTTTCAAAGAGCTCTTCATGGATTGTTAAATTGTTTAAACTATCTAGAGATTCATCTTATTGAGTTCTTCATCTAAGTAGTTCTTAAAGCGTGTTCTAGATTAGCTACCTAGAATTAAGATCATAGGTTAGTTCTCTCAGCGAAAGTTGGTTAATTAACTTGAAAAATTTAGATGAGCAATTCTGTTTAGTGCAAATAAATTTGGCTAGGGAGAATTGTGAACAAATCAGACTTGAGCGTATTGCATGTTTAGTTGTCTAGGTTTCGCAAAGAAATTTGATTTCTTAACTTCTTAAACATAGTAATCAGTGCAGCGAAAGTTGGTTGATCTGGTGTAGTGTTCTGAGTTCTAGAACCGTGCTTAATTAGAATCTCTACATTCTATCCATATGCTTTACTTGAATCTCTGCGAAATTCCTTAAGCTTAGCTTTTACCTCCATCGAATTCTCACTAGATCTGTTTGCTTTGTTTTATTTCTTATTCACATTGATTTTACTTAGCGTAATTCGAATCTATATAGTCTATTGTGTGATTCTTGAGTCTTTGTGGTTCGACCCCTACATACTACAACGACAAAGTTGTTAGTACTTTAGGGTATTACATTTTGAGCTTATCAAAATTTGGCGCCGTTACCGGGGACTCTTAATTCGCCATTAGATTTTAGTCAAGAATTTTGACTGAGTTCGATAGTGTCGAGCGACACCACATAGTGTCGGTCGATACTCATCGTTTTATTTTACTCTTTTTCTTATTTTTGTTACTTACGTGCCTTGGCTTTTGTGTTTCAGGTGTATTCCTAGTCGCGAAACCAGGAGGAACAAGAGCACTCAGCTAGTTAATCTTTCCAACAAGGTGCTAGCAAATTTGGAACGTACAAACATGACAACAAAGAAGCCAACAGGTGATGATGCTGGAGCTTTGAGAGACCAAGAGGGTCATTTGTGCAATGATAGAGGGCAACGACTTGATGGAGATGGAAACGTCATTGTCCCTCCAGTTGTTGTTGATGAGACTGTCGCGCCAGCTGCGCACGACAACGAAGGGAATGCTGTTGTTGATCGTGGTAGGACCATTGGTGACTACAACAGGCCTGATCAGTTCTATGCCAATCGATCAGTGATTCGTCCTCCTGCTTTTCAGAGGAATGACTTTGAGCTGAAACCTGCATACTACACTATTGAGGGTCAGCACCCTTTTCATGGTCTTTCTCATGAACACCCCATGGATCACATTGAGAGGTTTGAGGACTTGCAGGTTACTAGCATTAAGTACAATGGAGTGTCCAATGATTTCCTCTTCTGCAAGCTTTTCCCATACTCTCTTGGTGGAGATGCAGCTTATTGGCTTAAGCAGTTGCCGCCTGGATCACTGACTACCTGGGAGGAGACTAAGAATGCCTTCTTGAACAATTTCTATGATGATGCAAGATATGAGGAGCTTAGGAATAAGATCTCCAAATTTCTCAAGGAGCGACTGAGGCGTTTAAGGCTGCTTGGATCAGATTCAGATCATATCAGAGGGATTGTCCACATCACGGGTTCACTAAGGTTCAATTGCTGGGTATTTTCGTCAGAGGGATTGATTGGAGGTACCAGATGGCTTTGGATGCTGCGAGTAATGGGAATTTCAATACCAGATATCCTGAAGATGCTTATGTGCTTATCGAAAACTTGGCTTCTAACAATAGTACCAAGAATGCAGACATGGAGCGCAAGAAACAAGCTGGTAACTTGGATGGCAGTCAAATCGCAGAGGTGAAGGCTAAGCTGGATTCGATGCACAATATGTTGATGGGAAAGACAAATAAGGATGTCCTCTTTGCTGCTGATGTCAAGAATTTCGAAAAAGATGAAGTGGAAGACGTTAACTATATTGGTGGAGCAGGGATCAAGTTCAAAAGTATCAATACCAGCAAAAAAACAACGGAAACTTCACCAACAATGCTCAGCAAGGAGGGTACAAGTCTGAAGTCAACCCAGCTGGTTTTGAAACAAATCAGTATCTACAGAAACCAATTCAGAGCAGTGGCTACAATAGAACCTATGGGAATTCGTCCTACCAATCTCCACCACCCAAAACTCCTGAAAGAAAAGTTGAATCTATGCTGGAACAGATTCTTGAGGGACAGCAGAAGATGACAGTAGACTTTAATGGGAAGATGGATGCCATGTATACAGATCTGAATGGGAAAATTGAGTCTTTCAACACTCATCAGAAGATACTGGAAACTCAAATAGCTCAGACTGCAGCAGCTGTCAAGGGAAAGATGGTTCATTCACAGAATGAATACGTCAATGCAATCACCTTAAGAAGTGCTAAAGAGGTCACTGCAGTGGTAGAAAAGGGTTTGAATGCAGAAAAATTCGTGGAGTTAGAAGAGGTTGAAGGTGATTTTGAGCCTGATACGGCTGTTTCGAACGACACCACTACTTGTGTCGATCGACACCAACCTGAAGAGACGACATAGAGGCCTTGTGTCGATCGACACCAATCTAGTGTCGATCGACACCCCTCTCAGACTGAGCTAGAAATTGTGAAAAAACCGAAGATTGTTGAGGAGAATGTTTACAAGCCTAAGGTGCCATATCCTAAACCACCTAGACATCTCAGAGATCCCATTAATGCAGAGAAGTTGCTCGCTTTTGAGAAGATGGTAAGAAGGATTCCCCATACGATGTCTTTTGAAGAAACTTTGGAAAACTGCCATTTGGTTGGTTACTTCCGAGATTGCAGAGAAACTCTGGAAGAGATCAAGGCACTCTTCATCAAGGCAAGAAGCACACCACCACCAATGAAGCAGTTGACTAAGAGAGAAGACCCAGGAAAATTTTCGGTTCCATACTCTATCTCTGGAGTTGAATTCAAAGAGTCTCTCGTTGATTCATGGTCTAGCGTCAATGTCATGTCAAAGGAAATTGCAGAGAGGTTGAGAATTGGTGATATTAGATCTGCTAAGATGACTCTCGCATTCGCGAACTCTTCAACCTCAATTCCATATGGTACCATCCCTGATTTGCTTGTTAAAGTAGGAGATTGTCTGGTTCATACTGATTTTCAGATTGTGGAGATGAGCGAAAGTCCTAATATACCTTTGATTCTTGGAAGACCGTTCATGGCTACAGTTGGTGCAGTTATAGACACGCCCAGTAAGAGAATCTCGTTCTCATACATTGACAAAAGAGGTCTCCTACAAAGCCATTCCTTCTAGAAGAGCTCCCAAACATGTCTCTTGCATCATCGTTGTTACAGGAGAAACGTTGATGGTTGATCTTTTGAAAGAGCCTTATGATGAGCCAAAATTCATAGACATTTTAGATTGTCCTTCTATCATCAGCAAGAAAGACATCAAAACGGCTAAGGCAAAAAAGAAGGTGAAGAGCAAAAGAGTCAAGGGTGATGCCTATATGACTTTAACCCCTCAGAAGTGTGATGGAGATTCGATTGAATATGAGGTGAAGTGCAAGGGAACTTCGAAACCATTCTCTAAGGTTATAGCTATTCTCACTTCAGAGTTGAAAGAGAAAGGAAAGGATTTTGTGAAGGGTATGTTGTGAATTCTGAAGCTGGAGATGTCTAGTCGTGGAGCTTGTTTTGGAGCAAGTTCTCATTCTTATCCTGACTAATACATGAGCCAAAGTCAAGCTAATGATTGAAAACAAGCTCTTGGTGGGAGGCAACCCACTAGTAAGTCTGTATATAAGTTCTTTTGTTTTGCGTGTTTTTGTTTTTTGATTTTGTGTCTTGTGTTTTGCGTGAATCAGTTACAAAGGAGCTGTGTTGAGCGATACCAGTAATGGTATCGATCGACACCACTTGCACGACAAAGGAGCTGGGTATTTATTACAGGGACATGGAAGATGTTTCTGTGTCGACCTAAACCTTGTGTGTCGGTCGACACTCATACCCCAATCCGGTAACTTCTTTGATTTTCACGCCTCCACTCAGCTCTTATGATTCCTTTTACCGACTCTAGACTAGATAACACTGAGGACATTGTTGTTTAAGTTTGGGGGAGGTGGTTGCTGGCAGTGTGTTTGTTTTTCTTAGAGTAAGTCATTTTTGAGTCAAAAATTGTTTTATTGAGTCAAAACTTGTTGGAGATTATGATCTAGTTCTTGAATATATTGTTCTGACCCTGATTCTAAGTGACCATTGTTACAGAATCAGTTCTAGATCGGACTAATGAAAAATCCAAAGGTTGACCAGTTAACTAGAAGACACCCATGTTTCCAGCAGAGTTCATTCAAGCCTGAGCTAATTCTTTGCACTTCATCGATGTGATTGATGTTCACAGAGCTTGATTCCTCATTCATATTTGACAAAGGAACCCATGTGTAGAAAGTAATGGTATTCCTCTCCCTTGTTATAAGTTAAGGCATGAAAAAGATGAAATGATTTTCTTCTGAGTAGAGGGTAGGAAAATTTCCAACGATCCCATTATTCTACTTGGAAAGGAATGATCACACAAAGGTTGGAAGCGAGGTTAGGAAAATTTCCTGTGATACCATTATTCGTCTACACCTTTGATACATAGAGAGGGGAAGAACCGGGGATTCGGTGGCAAACACCATCAATACTCTCGTCTCAAAACTTAATATGTATATGCGAATCTAAGAAAAAGGGTCATTGCAGTGTTTCAAGAACAGGTGAGTCTCCGTGTTTTTAAACCTCTTTCTCTTGTTTAGCTTTATGTTTGCTTGAGGGCAAGCAAATGCTAAGTCTGGAAGAGTTGATATATCATGGTTTTTACCCGTTTTTAACCATGATATAGGTCTTATTTATAGAGTCTTTCTAGTATTTTTGGAGTCTTTTTGAGTCTTTTCAGGTCTGGGTACGTTTGGAGATAAATTGGAGATTTTGAATCATTCTGGAGCATTTTGGAGCTAAGTAAGGATCATGTAGCTGTGAGGGTCGATTTGAGGTCCTTGTGTCGGTCGACACCAACTTGAAGAGACGACACAGAAGCCTTGTGTCGAGCGATACCACCTGGTGTCGGTCGACACGGGCTACCTGAAGAAAGGAAACGTGACTTTTTCCTTATTTGAAGAAACTGCACTTTGGTCTAGAAATCTTTATTATTTACAAAAAATCTCCAAAACGTGTTTTAGCATATAATTAGGGTTTTCAGCTACTTTTTGGCTAAGCTTTATTCTACTTTGGATACTTTGAGAGAGATTGGCTTCAAGGTTTTTTGGAGAGACAATTCTGAACCCCTTTGTTTCTTATTGATTTCTTTTATGCAATTCTATTCATCTATGATTTATGTTCCATTGATCATTGATAAGCTCAAATTAATACCCTAAAAGTACTAAAGCTTTGTCGATTGTAATACTTAGGGATCGAATCCACAGAGACTTAAGGAGACACACAATATATTATATATATGAAAATTAAGTTAAGTGATCAATGTAATTGAAAGTAAATACGTAAATTAAACTGTTGTAAATTCAATTAGAGGAAGATAGGTCTAGGGAATTTCTCAGGAAATCAATGAATGCAGATAAACTAACTTATCAGGGTTCAGGTTATGCACGGTTCTTGAACTCAAATCACTGAAGTATAATTAACCAACTCTCGTTGCGAGAATTATCTAAGTCTAAATCCTAAAATTCCAAATCTCTTTGTGAATCCTAAAGTCTAAACCAGCTTTTAGTTCAAGTTTGATTTGTTCACAAAACAACTAAACCAAATCTCTTTGCGAATAGTTATTTTGCTCACCCTAAGTTCTATAAGGTAATTAATCGCACTCTCGTGCCTAATCAATTATCCTAAGATCTAAGTTCTAGGTGATCAATCCAGAATTAGCTATGAGAACAACCTATGGTGAGGAACTAATTTGGATTATGAACCCTAATAAACTAATCAACCTAGCATTTAAAGAAATCCCTAATGAGAATCCCTAAACCTAACATGAGATCTACTCAGACATGGAAATTGAAGCAATAAACATGGCTGAATAAATACTTTAATAAATAAGAAAGAGTAACAAGAGGGTTCGAAATCTTTTCTCGGACGAACAGAATTTCAGACTTGTCTCCCTTCCAAAGCTCTCTCACAAAACCAAAGTAAAATAAAGCATAGCCATCAAAGTGGCTGTAAAATCTTATTAAATAACCTAAATCACGTTTTGGGGCTTCTTGTAAATAATAAAGTCTTTTGGGTAATTTTAGAATTCTTCAACTCTTCCAAAGTTGCGACTCGTGTCTTGCTGCAGTGAGTATCGACCGATACTAGTCAGTATCGATCGACACTGAGGCTTCGAATCGGGTACTCAGCTACACGAACTTCTGCTTTGATCCAAAATGCTCCAGAAAGCTCCAATATTTCCAATTATACTCCAAACGTGCTAAAACCTGTAAAATACTCTAAACCACCACAAAATAGTAGAAAGACTCTATAAAACGAACTTATATCATCGCTTAAAAGGGGTAAAAACCATTATATATCAACTCCCCCAGACTTAGCCTTTGCTTGCCCTCAAGCAAATAGAAGACTAAACCAGATAAAGAGGTTTGAAAACATAGAGACTCACCTGTTCTTGAAACATTGCAATGACCTTTTTCCTTAGTGCTCCATATATCACATAACCAGTTTCAAATCTAACCACCATGTACTTCTCCGTAGGCATTCGCAGCTTCCCAGACTTCACACATTATCTCACATCATTACTCAATAAAGCCCTCATCGCCAGTTTTATTTCTGTGATTAATACCAAGAACCTTCTAGATTCTTTCCCATACAATATCATGACAAGGAACCATCCAATTTCACACTTTCTGGTATTGTTTTCTCCCCCCCCACCCCCCAGACTTATTTCTTATTATACTCTTGCATATGCTTATTAAGGTTCGAGACGCGTGTATTGATGGTGTTTGCCACCGGATCCCCGGTTCTTCCCTTGAAAAGTAATCAAAGGTGTAGGCGAATAATGGTATCACAGGAAATTTTCCTAACCTCGCTTCCACATTTGTGTGATCATTCCGTCTGAAGTAGAATAATAGGATCGCTGGAAATTTTCCTAACCCTCTACTCAGAAGAAAATCATTTCATCTTTTAATGCATCTTATTATTAACTTGTAACAGGGAGAGAAATACCATCACTTTAAACACGTGGGTTCCTTTGTCAGATACGAATGAGGAATCAAGCTCTATGGACATCAATCACATCAATGAAGTGCAAAAATTTGGCTCAGCCTTTAAAGAACTTTGCTGGAAACATGAATGTCTTCTAGTTAACTGGTCAGCCTTTGGATTTTCCATTAGTCGATCTGTAACTGATTCTATAACAATGGTCACTTAGAAGCAAAGTCAGAACAATAGATTCAATAAAAAGATCACAATCTCCAACAGATTTTGACTCAATAAAACAATGAATGACTCAAAAACAACTGACTCTAAGAAAAACAAAAACAATGTCAGCGACTACCTCTCCCAGACTTGAACAACACTGTCCCCAGTGTTATCTAGCCTAGAGTTGGTGAAAGAAAGCAAAAGAACATAATAGAATCATGAAAAACGAAAAATTACCGAAATGGGGTACGAGTGTCGACCGACACCGAACTTGGTATCGATCGATACTTCGTTTTCAACGTCTAAGGTCAGATGTAACTCCACAAATGTGTCAAACGATCCAGGTTAAATGTAAGCACTGTTAGACCACTAAAACACAAGTTAGGTGCAACAAAATATCATAGAAGCATAAATCCACAGGTCCAAAAGCATAAAAGACACAAAGGTTCAAACGAAAATGAAAAGAAAAGGGAAAAGAAACAGCAAACGTGATAATCATATAGAAAGAGGACTAATCATCCTCAGTGGCGTCAGAGTCGTCGCCAGCAGTACCAGATGGGCCAGCGTCAGTAGGCGTGCGCGGTGAACGTGGTGAAACAGGACGCTGAGATGCCATGCAGCTACAATGGGAAATGGTGGTCCAGATCGTCTGCATACTCGCGACTACATATCCCCGAAAAGGGTCCATCTCCATCTCAGGTAGTGGAGGAAGAGAAAGCGCAGCAGCAATGGGAGATGGCTCGTGTCGCGGTTGACCCCCAGCAGGGCCAAGTGCAGGTGGTCGTGCTCTAGTAGCTGAGCCTCGACGTCGAGTGGACGGTGCAGGCTCCATGTCAGCAGGAGCAGGTGTGAAAAGCAACTGAGCAGGGTCACCGCCTATGTCTGTCAGATCAGTATCAATCATGTCTGAGTAGTTTGCTAGTTAAGTTTATGGTTTTTCAAAGAGCTCTTCATGGATTGTTAAATTGGTTAAACTATCTAGAGATTTATCTTATTGAGGTCTTCATCTAAGTACTTCTTAAAACTTGTTCTAGATTAGCTACCTAGAATTAAGATCATAGGTTAGTTCTCTCAGCGAAAGTTGGTTAATTAACTTGAAAGATTTAGATGAGCAATTCTGTTTAGTGCAAAGAAATTTGGCTAGGGAGAATTGTGAACAAATCAGACTTGAGCTTATTGCATGTTTCGTTGTCTAGGTTTCACAAAGAAATTTGGTTTCTTAACTTCTTAAACATAGTAATCAGTGCAGCGAAAGTTGGTTGATTTGGTATAGTGTTATGAGTTCTAGAACTATGCTTAATTAGAATCTCTACATTCTATCCATATGCTTTACTTGAATCTCTGCGAAATTCCTTAAGCTTAGCTTTTACCTCCATCGAATTCTCACTAGATCTGTTTGTTTTGTTTTATTTCTTATTATCATTGATTTTACTTAGCGTAATTCGAATCTATATAGTCTATTGTGTGATTCTTGAGTCTCTATGGTTCGACCCCTACATACTACAAGGACAAAGTTGTTAGTACTTTAGGGTATTACATTTTGAGCTTATCAAAAAACAAAATCATAATTTTCATAAGAAACGTTTTGAGAATTTTTATAATTTGTTTCGGGTTTTTGGTAATATTTTTAGTATTTTTAATAATTTTTATAACTTTGACATCTAAAAAAGTTTGCGTTTTTTTATTCGAGGTTGTACGAGGGTTTCGATAACATTCTCCGTGGTGGTTCGTCTCGAGGGCTGCAATCACAACAACATAGCGGTGGTTCGTCTCGAGGGACGCAACCACGTCAACAAGACGGTTCGCCAACGGGGCCTCCTAGTCCAAGATAAACTTCGGGGCTTTCTCATGTCTCGGAGTCGCATAGTGAAGCTCCTCCTCAGATCATGAGCATCGAGGAGTTAGTCCAACAACCGGGGCGGGACTTACTCGCCAGGCTCGATCCACGACTCCGCGGAAGATCGACATGGTAAATGAACTTCTTTTTTCTTTTTTAAAACCGTGTGAAATTATTAATAGTTTATCTTTTTTGTAGGTTTGGTATATCAAACAACGGTATTAGCAAATTCGTTTTGAGGATGTTGCATTCGATCCTCGACAAACAGTACAAGAAATTTTCTGATATCCCGTATGACGAGAAGCAAATTTGGTTTAGACAATTTGCGGTATGTTGTAAATTACATTTTTTCATATTCATATTTTTTATACGTTTTAAATTTCCGTTTTCACAGCAAGACTTTACATGGCATCATTCCGACACAACCAAGGTGGAAACGGTGTATATGAAGGAGGCGGCTACTCAATTCAAAAGAAACATGAACGAGTGAAAGCAAAAGTGGAGGAAAGGGGCAGACAAACCGAAAGGCTTGAACCTCGGCGTTTGGGAGGACTACAAACCATATTGGGAAAAGCCCGACAAAGAAGATCCGTAAGGGACAGTACGTCCACAACTCGGGATCGAGCAACTTCCGGACCCGAGAAATACAAATGGTAATCTTTTATTGTTTACATTGTTTTCTATATTTAATTGTTAAATTATTTATTAATATTTAATTTTCGTCATTTTTTGTAGACAATTGAGGCCGGAGGTTTGCATCCGGATCACTTGGAGTTGATGAGGACGTGCCACACGAACAAGACAATCTGGGTTACTCAGGATCCCCTCATGAGTGAGATCTACGAGAACGTGAAGAAGAAGAAGCTCGAGTTAACCCAACAATCACAAGGCGACTACTCCTCTTCCTTCGAGGTGACGCGGGAAGAGATCAACCGTCTCGTTATCAGCGTAAGTGTTTTTTGTCTGATTTCATTTAGTTTTTACATTATAATTTTATAATGTTCTAATTTATTTTTACTTTCTATAGAAATTTCCCCTTGATAAAAAAGGGTGGTATTGCGGGGGTTTGGGTAAGGTCCCGTATATGGAGTCCTCCGGAGCTACATCAGATTTTCACGATTATTCTGAAGATCTTGTGCAGCAGAATGAATAGCTGAAGACAAAAGTAGCAGCTTTGGAGGCGGCGAAAGCGGACACCGAAATGAAGTTAGGTGCTAAACACAAGAGGAGCTTACAGAGACAAAGTCGGAATTCGCTGAGATGTCGGATTAGATGAAATCGAAGTTCCCGGATTTCCCGGGAACGGGAAGGGGCAGAAGGGGAATTTCGCGATCGGAATCGGGAACTAGAAATTAGTTTTTCTGTTTTTGTATTTTCAAAACAATTTTATTTTATTTCAAAACTATTATTAAATATGCACAATTTAATTTCAAAACAGTTATTATTTTTATTTTTATTTTTTTCGAATTATTAATTAAATTAAATTAAATTAAAATCATTATTTTTTTATTAATTTTAAAATTACAGATTTTTAATAACCCGTCTGAAAACGGTCGGGATAGTTGACCGTCGGGAATTGGTCAGGATTATTCCCCTCTGATTTCAGTCAGAATATGGTCGGAAAATGTCCCGTCGGGAATCGATTGGGATAGTTGACCGTCGGAAATCAGTCGGGATTATGCATCTCGTATTTCAGTCGGAATATCGTCGGGAAATATCCCGTCGGGATAGTTGACCGTCGTAAATCAGTCGGTATTATGTCTCTCGGATTTCAGTCGGAATATCGTCGGGAAATATCCGATGACTATTACCATCGAGAATCGGTCTGTATTTTGTACCATCGATTAATCGTCGGGAATTTCCCTACTACTAAAATCTGCCTGAATCTGGTCAGTAAATCGGTCGTCCGGAATGCCATTTTCCGACGATTTCCCGACCGATATGACTGTCATGAATCGATTTATTTCTTGTAGTGATACGCCAAAAGTGCGGAAACCAAAAGTGTAACACCCCTTTTCCCGGGCCTCCGAAGAAACCATGGAACTCGGGCATGTTAGGTTGGCAGACTAACCCCTTTCGGTTCAGTCGCCGGGTTTGGACCCTTGGTGAGCACACATGATCGTTAGGAAAACGCCCAGGTCACACAACTATATAAAACATATCTGATCCTCGCTAACCTGTAAAGAACAAAGGGAAGAGAAGGGGTGAGTAATTGGAATTACTCAGTGAGGATGAGTCTGATAAAGATTCACAGTCACTTCCAGAAAAATACGAGAGTTACTATTCTTGAAAATCTAATCCTAAAACAAGCACACAAAAATGGGATCCACACAATATACTATTTGGTCCCCAAATACATTACAACGAGCACACAGCTCCAACAATTCGACACCCGATCCTCGCCTTCCCGGAAGAACCAACCGATACCGGCGTGACTTATCAAAATGAGTCACACAGACTACGAGGGCTCGCCAAAACCTCCCCACAATGTTGGTTCCGATGCCAAGGTATACACCCCACCAGTTCTATCACACAAATGGTTCCAATGCCAAGATATACACCCCACCAGTCAGATCAAACAATAGGTTCCGATGCCAAAGTATACACCCCACCAGCTCCATCACACAGACAGTTCCAATGCCAAGATATACAAACCACTAGTTCCTTCAAACAATTGTTTCGTGTCACAAGCGTCCTCATCGTCGTGTAACAGAAACCACACTACACTAAGTAAACTCCACACAATACCAGATTATATCCTCATCATTCTCAACCATCTAGGTTCAAGACTCACAAACAGGACTCAACCAAGTTGTAACAATGCGATCTCAACAATATCTCATATCAATCAATTCACTAGGTTATTAGAGTTCATTAATCATTAGTCCATATATGGGAAACTTGTGAAACAAGCAACAAGCAATAATCGTAATAAACCCTAGAAACAAATCTAAGCATATCCAATAGCAGATCTAAGAATATATGGTGTAATATAAAATATAGTCAATTAGCAACCAACAAGAAATACTAAATGAATCTAAAAGTTCGCTTAGAGGAAAACTAGGTTTTAAAAGAAGACTAATCAAAAATAATAAAACACATCTTGGAAGCAAGTGAGGGGCAACTAGTCCTCACTTTGGCACATATGGAGGAGACGGAAAGGAGGAAGGAGAAGACTCACCATCAGAATCCGAGGAGGAGCTCGACGACGGAGAAGGAGGCGGTGTGAAGGACATCACGACGACTAGGATTTCACGCGGAGGAGAGAGATGGCGAGGAGAGAGAGAGGAGAGAAAAAGAGAGAAAAATGTTTGGAAAAGAGAGAATGAAAGATTAGCTAGGTATTTATAGAGAATTTGTTTCCAGAAAATAAAGAAGAAAAAATAAAAGAAAATGAAGATTTGAGATTATCTAAAAGGAATATATAATATTTGGTTGAGAATAAAATAAAAAGGAAATATTTAGATGAGGAATACTCCGGAAGGATATAGAAATTAACTTAAACCGGAAATTAAAAATAGGAAACATACCGACTTCCGAGTACCGAAGGTCGGAATGTCACAGTCTCCCCTCCTGGCAGAGGATCCATCCCCGAATCCTATAGAAGAAGACTTTGGAAGAAAATGAAGAGCTTAAAATCGAAAAGAGAAGGAAAATTATGAACATTGGAAACGAGTCGAACACCAAAGTGGAAACATCAATGCCAAAACACTACAAGAAAACACCCCTTTTACGAGAGCATATATCGTTGTAAAATCGGCATACGATCAAATTTACGACGAAACGTGAATCGTCCTAAATTTATCGTCGTAAAATCATCGGCAAAATTACGAGGGGCAAAAAATCATCGTAAAATCGTCGGTAACAAATCATCGTAAATTTACTTCGAAGTTAAGACAAATAGAAAAACGTCGTAAGAACGATGGAAAATCGAAGGCTATTTATGACTAAACTACGAAGAATTTAGGATGATTATGTGGACAAATATTCATCGTAAAATGGAGGTAAACATTTCATCGTAAATTCGTCGTAAGACGAGAACCGTCGTATATACGTCGTAAATGTTTTGTTAATTTAAGACGATTTTATTTTGAAATTAAAAAAAATATTAAAATTTTTATTATATAATAAAATTTTCATACAAATAAGAAAATAAATCTTAATCTAAATTAATTTCGAAATCGCCGAAATCCAAATTGTCTTCGGGACGTTTCTCCTCATCTCTCGACTGACCGGTTGTTTGCGGTGGTGGCTGATTGCTTGTCCCTCATGCTTGTGCCGCTGCTTATCTTCGTCGCTTTTCCCGCAAGATGGCCTCGATTTCCAGGTTTCCGATTGCCATGATCTCCAAGATCGAGTCATTCACCAAAGACTCGATATCAATCTTCTGCTGAGGACTCATAATCATCGCCTATTATGCGGTTTGAGTCTCTTGTAGACTCGTAATCTTGGCAAGTAAGAAGACTGGATCATCTTCTGGCGATCGTCGTCGCGGAGCAAATGACGAGGAGGTTGGGACATCTCGAATAGATCCCATCCCGACAACATTTCCTTTTTTCTTAGGGACGACCTACATTTAAAATTAATAAGTACTAAATTATTCTATATACCTCCTAGAAGATCCGGTCAATATCGGGTGTGGTCAACCCTCCATACTAGACCGACGACGAACCGCCTGGTGATAGCTGCTGAGAGAGTTGTGTCTCTCGCTCGATGACCTTGGAAGTCACCTCATTGAAGATCTGCTCGGCCTTCTCCGAAAAAGGCACCATTCTTCTTCTGGTGTGTCTGCTCAAAAACCTTCGTCATCGGCAGCCTATGAAAAAAAAACAACGTTTTTGATCAAATTAAGTAAATAACATAAACGAAATAATTTAAATAAATGTAATTACCATTTTTAGACAAACACCTGCAAAAGGCGTTTGGCCAGCTGTATGAGGCAAAGCCACGGGTTTGTCATCCGGACCAACAGTGTTGCGGAAAACCAAACACTTTTCTGTAGTTCTTACCGACTGCGGATCCACCCAAAATCACACCAAGCCGTCCCGTACTAATTTGGTCCGGGATCTAATCTCTTAAGCCTATGTTGGTCCGGCTGTGCAACCAAATCATGGACTATCACATGTGCATATTGGGCTGGCTCACGTCCTACACCTTGCCGAACCTGAGGTGGTGGTAGCGGCGGTGGAGCACTCTGTGTGTGCGTCGGCGGGACGAAATTAACATCCGTGTCCGTAGCTGAAGAAGACATGGGCTGTCAGCCAGCCGATGTCCCAACAATATCACTCAAATACTGAGCGTAATGGGTATGAAAAGAACAGCTCATCCGTATAAAACGAACATACAATTACTATCTATGTAATTATATGAAACTCCTATTTTCTATATTTCTTATGTTCATATCTATCAATTTGATCCGTTTCTATCCAACTATTTCGTTACATTCCTATCTATATTAACCTAATTTAATTACAAATTAAAAATATAAATATAAATTTTTACCTTATTTGCGAGGTATAAGCGAGAGAGGAGAGAGGCAAGATTTGGTTGAGATTTGAAGAATGAAAAAATGAAGATTTGAGGGTGTGTTTATATAAAATTTGTGGTCATCATAAAATTGTTGTAAATTTGCGACGATTCCTCGTAAAATCGTGGAAAAGATGGAATTTGAGTTTTTCATTTTCCCAAACGCGGAAAATTAAATTCATAGTTTACGACGATTTTACGGGGAATCATTGCAACATCGTCGCAAACTATGAATTTATTTTTTTGTTTTTCCCACATGCGGGAGCAATTAAAGTTTTTCATTTTCCCACATGCGGTAAATTGAATTCACAGTTTGCGATGATTTTACGACGATTCCTCGTGAAATCGTCGTAAACTATGAATTTAATTTTTGTAAAACAAATCTTTTATTTTATCATATTCTAAGTTTTTTAAAAATCATAATCTTAGATATTACAAATAACTCAATCCTTACTCTTATAATTTTGGCGATTGAAGAGAACAACATTGATCTCTGATTTTAACAGAGACTGATGTAGCCATCTGCAATCGCCTAAACATATAATGGTTTCTGTAAGTATTTCCATTGTTACTCTTATAATTTAGGTGATTGAAGAGGGCTACATCGATCTCGGATTTTATCAGAGACCGATGTAGCCCTCCGCAATCGCCTAAACATGAAATGGTTTGTGTAAGTAGTGTGAAAATAAATGAGGAGGGAAGAGTATTTATAGGTGAATATAAGCACTTTACAACGATTTCACGAGGAATCGTCGTAAATTTACGACGATTGATGACGAAACCTATGAATTTAGCGTATAGAGTATATGGTGTAGGGTTTAGGGTATATGTCATATGACATAGGGTTTAGATGGATTTCATCTAAACCATTAATATTTTATCCCATATACCTTATATTTATGATAAGATAATCATTTATTGCTTTTGTTCTGTTTCATTCAAAGTTAAATAAATGCCTAACTATCCTCTATACATTAAACATGAAGCATTTTCAGGCCATTTTGTTGAGGTGTCACTCCCACAATTTTTCTGCTTTTTTGTTTAAATAATTCCTTCTTTTTTTCTCCTACTATCTCTACATCCAAACACAATTACTTTCTTTAAATGGTTTTATCAATTAATTCGGATTTAATTAATTCCATTATTTCCTCCCACTATCACAATATCCAAACAGTAGTTGAAGTTCACAATATATTAAATTACAGAATTCATATTATACACATTAAAAATACATGAACGTCAAAAACAATTATTTAACACTACTGAAATATGTAAGGATCAGCAAACCAAAAATATAAAAATATTTATAATATATAACAATTATTTTTTATTTTTTATAATGTAAATAAAACATAGCAGGTTTACACATCCTCTATACATAAATTGTTTTTTATATATTCATTGACTATATTATACAAAAGCCACATAAGAAATTGTTTTATATATTAGAAATTAGTTTTTTATATTAGTTATTATATTTATATACTTTTGATTCGATTCATTAATAGTGATTTAATTACCAAATATGAAAAGCTTATATAGCAAGAATATTCCATAACAGTTTTCCGATTATATCAATTAGATCCATAAATTACGAAGTATAGAAATTTTCCTAATAATCGACTAAATTACTAATCACTTAAATGCTAATAACTAAAATGCTTATATCCCAAACATATTCCATTATAATTTTAGGAAAATATCTATAAAATCCCTAAACTTACGATGCAAGTAGAATTCATAATAATGTATGTATATCCTCTTAAATCTGTTACCAAAATCCTTGCGAATATTAACAGTGTGATCGGAAAAAATGTAAATCAGTTGCAGCTGATTCTTTGTAAACATTTCCTAACTTCTTATTTTAAATATTTTCTCTATACATTACTGCTTTATTCAAATTATACGCCATTAGTGGTTTTGCCTCCAAAGAAAATTGCATCAAAGATTTACCCTACAATTTAAATCATTTCATTCTAACTCTATAAATACCTTTCTAGGCATACCATGCTTTCATCATAAATCGAAATATTTACCTTCGAGATCTTTAAGATTTATACACCACTAATGGCGGCCATCACAACTCTCAACTCCCTGAAGCCATTCAAAACACAATAAAAAAATTGTGTTAAGATTTTGAAATTGTGGAAACAATACTTGAATGGCATTGAGACAATGGAGATGGTCGTCGTTGACGAGTTGGTATGCTTTCTATATTCATTTATAATATTGTTCAATGTTTTATTTGTACTCTTCTTCTATATCACGAATTTATTGATAGTCTAACATTTTAAAAAATATTACAGAATCAAACCATGCATGTGAGTATGAAGAAGGAGTTTATAAAGAAATTTGAAAATCTTCTCGAAGAAGGTACTTCCAAGATCATCACCAACTTTCAAGTCACTCATAATGGAGGGAAGTTTAGAACTACATCTCATGTTTACAAGATTCAATTCGCATCAACAACCTCTGTGAGACCTTCCACTGATTTGGACAATAATATCCTCAGTCTTAAGTTTGTCAAATTCAATGATATTCATGATGGTAAATTGAATCCAGACTTCCTTATAGGTATACATATTAACTTAAAAAATACAATTATATTTGGCTCCTAATCCGATTTCATTACATTTTCTGATAGTGAATTTGTTTTGGTTTGTTACAGATATTGTTGGTCAAATTATTAGTATTGGTGAGGTTGAGATCTTGAATGATAACAAAAAACAAACCAAGCGTCTAACAATGACACTTTGCGACTCCATGTACTAATTTGTATATATTTTTTTCTTTTTGAGTTATTAGTGATGTACGGCTCAATTGTGTCATGTGGGGAAACTATGCTGACAACCCTGAGAGTGTTGCTACGCATGCTAATGATGCAATCATTGTGTTTGTGTTACGTTTTGGGAAGTTAAGATTGTATCAAGGTGTTTTAGTCTTATATTGTAAACTTGCTTTATTGTTGTATCAAGTTACTTAATTGTTCTTCTATAGGTGTTTTATATTGTTCTTCTATAGGTGTTTGGAGTGTTGGTAATTGTTACAGTTCTTCGATTGTAATGACTGATCCAGATATCCCTGAAATATTGACCTTTCGAGAAATGTATGAAGTTGATATTATTCAAAGTTTCAGTAGTAGTGTTTGTAATATTGTAATAACTAATGTTTAGTTGTCTTCTCTATGTCAGTTGGTCAGTGTAACTCTGTCTTATACACATCCCAATACATTGACTATTCTCAATTCTGGATCCGTGAGAGATGATTTCTTCTTGCATACTCCTCGCCGGACTATAAGTGAAATTCTTGGTGCATAAGAGGTATTGTTTACTTTCATCTTTATTAGTGCTTCCTAAACATGTAAACTTATATACATGCGAAAAGTGTATATATGATATACTGAAATTGTTTGTTGGTTTGTATATAGGTTGAGAAATGTGTAACCATGCCCACAATAATGTCAATTGACACTGAATTTGGATGGTACTACATGTCGTGCAAAGTATGCTCCAAGAAGGTGCTTCCTCATGATATGGATTTGATGAGGGAACAATATCCTGGTAGACCTTTCCATAAACAATTATGGAGGTGTGGAAAGTGCAAAGAAGATGTTGAAAATGTCATTCCAGCGTGAGTACTACATTCTTGAAATCAGAAATAAGGATGAATAATAAATAAATATAACGATTCTGATCTTTTTATTTATTTGATTTTAGATTCATGTTGACCTTGCGTGTCATGGACAATACTGGTGAAACAAAGTTCCTGATTTTTGATAAGATTGCTATGGAGGTCGTAAATCAAACAGCGGCACAGCTTACTGAATCCGTTGAAGAAATTAGTTGTTTTACATTATAAGACAAATTTTAGAAATTCATACTTATCTTTAGAACTACTAACTTATTATGATTATGTATTTGTAATTTGCTAACAGATTCAGGATCCGGATGTTTTACCTCTTCCACTTAGCAACATCTGCGGAAAAACCTATTTGTTCATGTTATCCATAGAGAGCTCGAACATCATTTTTAATAGTGATGTTTACAAAGTTACAAAGATTGTAACTCACAGTGATATGGTCAAGGAATTCTCTGAAATTTCTGCCTCTCTGGTTTGTTATCTTAACTTCCTATATAATTATATTTTTAATATAATTTTATTTTGTTAACTTTGTTAATATTTAATTATCTAGACCACACTTGATGTGAAGTCTTCCCAAACGAGATTTCTATCTTCTGTAGACAAGGTAAATTTCTATTAGTATTGTGTGAACATTTGTTTGTACATACTATTTATAAGAATAAGAATATTAATACATTTGATTCTTATATGTTCCGCTCATGATTCTTGATGGTGTTTAGGATGAGAATACACCATCATCTAAACGAAAAAGCACCAAAGGCAATGAAATGTGTGATGACATCGGTGAAAATTCAGCAGCCACAAAGAAGTTCAAGGATGGAGTCAAAATTGAAGATATTCCTAATCCAATTGTTCTCAAGCGTGTTAACGAAGAGAAGCTACAACTTTGAAGAAGTGTAGAATCTATAATTTGAATTCGGTTTTGTTTAAGTATTTTTATAGTAATCTAAATTATTTATATTTGTTTGGTTTTGGCTTTCTGTTTCATGTTTCTTTGTTTTCCCAACATTTTCCTTTATTCGTTCTATTCTATTTAATAAATAAAACCAAGTTTACAATATAAGACTAAATCACCTTAATTTGAATTCGACTTTGTTTAAGTATTTTTAGTACTCTAAATTATTTATATTTGTTTGGTTTTGGCTTTCTGTTTCCTGTTTCTTTGTTTTCGCAACATTTTCCTTTATTCGTTCTATTCTATTTAATAAATAAAAGCAGGATATGTAAAGCTTTCCATTTAATCAACTGTTATTTCAACTATTAGAAGTTTATGT
Source organism: Eutrema japonicum (assembly GCA_030161315.1). Taxonomy (NCBI): domain Eukaryota; kingdom Viridiplantae; phylum Streptophyta; class Magnoliopsida; order Brassicales; family Brassicaceae; genus Eutrema; species Eutrema japonicum. The sequence continues at coordinate 15,935,947 of BSQW01000012.1, read as the reverse complement.
ATAATTTTTGGTTATGGATTGTAATTTGCCTAAGTGAAGATTATTAGTATTTTTGTTGATACACTAATAGTTGTATTTTTATTATATGTAAGGTATTAGCACATTGTTCAAAAGTAATTAAAAGTACTCGGCAATATCTCTTCAAATAAATCAGCCATAATACTGAACTATTAACAAATATCCTATTTAAATGCTTCTTACCATATGCCATAAGTCGAACTCCATCATTATTTTTAAGTATAAGGACAGAGTATAAACAATACGATTGTGATTTATAACTAATTGAATATACAATCATATTGTATATCTTGGGATATTTATTTATTCCTATATCGGATCCACACTATTTAAAATTACTTTCTAATTTATCATATATTATATTACCTTCTATCATACCAGAATTTTCGGAGATTTGATAAATTTTAATGAATTTAGTTAGGATTTGTGAAGTTAATTGATAGTTGTTATAAATCATTATTGATTAATAAATCAATGGAATATGCTTTAGATTTTTTAGGGTAATAGCAAATATTCAATATATATTATACTTACTGAAAACACACTAAGATGTTGTGATCATCTTGGCTATAGCTCTTCAAAGATCAAATTAACCAATCTGCGCAAAATGAAAAAGAAAAAACTTCAATCTTCCTCCTCACAAAATGAAGGAACTAACATTACCAAAAAACCCAAATTAGACATCCTCAAACAATGTTTAAAAGAGGATCATTTCCTGTTTATTCTTTTCATTTTTATACTTCTAACTTAAAAGTATAAAATGTCGAATATAATGTTTGTCCAATTACCTTTTTCTGATACCAATGGCGACAATGAAATAACTTCTGTAACAAGGAATTCTACAATTACTAATTCAGTAAAGAGTGTTTTTGCTAATATATTAAGAGATCTGAGTATCTCTAATAGCATTCCAAGTCTTTCAAGCTCTCCTACAAGTAAGTGATATATTGATGTTGTATACCAATCTTAAATAATTATTGCAGAGCCTTAACTATATTGATATATTTTATAATTTATTCAGATATGCCGGTTCCATGCAAAGAAAAAATTTCAGTGACACAAACAAGTATCAATTGCTACAAATTTCTTATAAGACTAATGTATTCTTAATATATTAGGCTGACAGATTTAGTATTCTTGATGTTTCATAACACTTTTCGTATTTTGATTATATGTAGGGTTATCAAACAAAGAAAACATTCCAGTTTTAACCATTGAAGCAGACTGTTCAAAACGAATTAAAAGGACAGGTTTTTGGTTTCCTTTTGTGTCTTACTAAACTAAAATTTTTTACCTCTTACTTACTAATTGATATGCTATACATTTACTTAACATCAGAAAATATTGCAGGTTGTGGATCTATTAAACCATTGCAAAACAACCAAACTTCTCAGTCTAAACATTTGCTGATTACTACATCCAATAACCAAAGACAACAATAAAAAAATCAACAATTATTGTCACTTCAAACACAAATCAATATTACCAAAGGTGAAGTTTCAAAAGCACGAAACTCCCAATTAACTGAGAAGAAACCCCCATTGGGTAGAAAAGGGAAAAATATTATAACGGCAAGTAAGTTTTCATAGACTCTATACATTATTTTAAATTGGGAGAACATATTTTGGCGTTCTTCTATATATTGTACATATAAGATTGATGTTACTTATAAAATATATATTTGTATTGATGTTTGTACAAAGGGAAAAAACAAAATGATCATACAAGATCTAACACATGTGAGAAGATTGAGTATGGGTGTATCATTTCTATTTTATCGTTATATATATTGTTCTGTTGTTAACTTAGTTCATGATTTCTTATTATTTTCTTAACAATAAATTATAAGTGTCTTCTTTTTGGAACTCTGCTGTGGAAAAAGATAATACAATCATTACTCAAATACATATATCTACTTCATCCTAATGTAATAACTTATTTGAGAATGAATGATCAATAATAGAGGACCAACAAGTATATTTATTATCATAACATCGATATAAACTAAATATTTGATGTTCTTATATACTGTAGGATCTACTTTTAATAGAAGACAATCTGACATTTCTACCCTATCGAATTCCTCTATAAGAAAGTATCAAATATTGGAAGCAAAAGAAAAGGTAAATTTATTTCACAATCATAAGTTGTTGCTCCTTTCTCTATGAAACTTTAGTCACCTATAGTAATTTTGTCAGATACTATGCATCTAATGAATACCTTATGGAATAACAGACAGATCAAATGTTTCTATGCCTCAAACAACTACTTTGCCTCTTAGCAATATTACTAATACAGTTCATAAAAATCAACGAATGGCAAGACTCTATAGGAGAAATATTTATTAGCCAATAAAGATGAAACTACTCAATCATCAGGTAAATGCAAAGATAACTTCTTGAGATATTAACCTATTTAAGGATCATTAAAAGGAACATTTGTTTGATTTGAAGATAGTTTTTTTATCTTACCATGGAATTTCTAAGCTGCTTTGACAGGAATGACATTCAATAGGAAGATTGTTGATTGTGTGTATTCACCAGAGACACCTGCAAGTGGTTCAGGTAATTATTAGGCTACCTCCATTTTATTTTTCATAAAATGTCTGATTATATTTTATAATACTTTGGCCCGCAATTATTAATATAATCTTCTACATAATATAATCTTTTTGTGTTATGATACAATTCAAAAAAATTGTAGAAACGATCAAATATATCCTTATAGCTAGTATTGATTGTAACGCCCGCGTTCCGGAAAATAAATTAATTAAGTTAATTAATTTAATTGTTTCGGAATTTTCCTTCGGGTTTTGAGCCTTAGACAAATCTGGAGAAATTAATTATTGGGGGAAATAATTAATCTGGGTTTGTTCCGGGGGTGTCACAAACCGAATTGGAAGTTTTGGGTTTGTTCCGGGGGTGTCATAAACCGAATTGGAAGTTTTGGGGTTTTTCTCAAAGTTGACTTTTCTTCTCTTGTCTTCTTCTTCTTATCTTCTTCCTCTTATCTTCCTCTTTGCGTGAAAAGAAACCAGGCTTGGGAGAGAGAGTTTGGTCGCGAGAGAGAGAGAGAGAGAGAGAGAGAGAGAGAGAGAGAGAGAAGGAGAGCGTGAGTGAGAGGTAAATCTTGGTGAAGCTTGGGTCTTGCGAGATCGATCGAAGCTTGAAGAAGAGGTGGCGGACCTGGGTTGTGCGTGAACTTGGGAGGTCGATCTTGAGCTCGGGAAGTCGTTCGGAGCTCGTTTCATTCGTGTCTAAGGTGAGTTGTGACCAAAGGCTAGCATTTAAGCTTGTGTGAGCTTGTTCTTTTGTTGTCGGATTCACGATTGCTTGTTGTCTCCATGGGCGTGGGGTTCGTTTCCTTGCTTGTGGTTTTGGGTGTTGGATTCGTGACCCGGGCTTGTCTTCTTGGTGGTTGATTTCGCGAACCGAGCTCGTCTTTCGTTGTTTGAGCCGAGCTTGTCCTTTGTTGTTTGAGCCGAGCTCGTCTCATGCTTCTTGGGGCCGAGCTTGTCTCTCGTTGTGGAGCCGAGCTTGTTCTCCTTGTTGTGCTTGCGATCCGAGTGGTTCCCTTTGTTGTTGTTGCGGTTCGTGAAAGCTTGTAGGGAGCGGAATCGCTAAGCTTGCGTTGGGTTGTTCTGTTAATTGTGATTAACCGTGATTGATTGCAAGTTGGTGTTGAGTTATTTCCTTCTTGTGATTAATTGTTGATTATTGCAATAATTGTTGATTATTGTGAATAATTGTTGATTATTGGTGATTAATTGCTAATGGTGTCGGGATTTCTTTTAATTGGTGTTAATTAATTCTTCGTATGATTAATTGTTGATTGATTGTGCTTATTTGGTAGCCTGTTGTTGGGATGATCAATCTCACTCAGCATTTGGCGAGCCAAATGTTGATGCATCACTTTTGTCGATGCAGGTAAAGATAAGGCGTGATCGTGGAATCAAGGCGGTGAAGAGGGGATGATTTGGACCCGGGGTTTCTTTTGTTGTTGTTATTATTGTGGTTGATGTGACGTTATAGAACTGCTAGTTGGTATGAACTGTAGAACTTGGTTTGTTCTCGTATTTGCGTTGTTTAATTATTGTGTGATTTTATAAAAAAAAAAAAAAAAAAAAAAATTTGAGTGCGGTCGTTTCATTTTGGTATCAGAGCCCTTACGGTTCTAGGAGCCTAGGTGGTTCTAGATTAAATTGGGTATTGTGTGGGGGTCTTAGAATCATCCTCTTCGAGCCTTGTGAGATTCCACGGTGAGTATCTTTATTGTGATGATTGTTTCTAGTTTTCTTAGTTTGTGCTTCTGCGCGTGTGCAGATGGTTAGAGGGCGCGGTAGGGGTCGTGGCCGTGGTAGAGGTCGTGGCCGTGTGCCGGCGGAGCAGGTCGAGGATTCGCGTGCGAGTCAGGTTGGGTCTGAGGGTGCGGCCGAAGTGAGTGCCGTTGGGGCTGGTGTGAGCGTCAGTGTGGCTGGTGTTCCAGCGGGTGCTGCGGGTGTAGCAGCGGGTGATGCTCGTGCCCGAGATGATCGCATAGCGGATCTGTTGACGAGGTTGTTGGAGCGGTTACCAGAGAGGGTACCGGCTCAGGTTCCTGTGGCTCCGGTGGTGGTGGAGGCTCAGCCTCAGGCGGCAGCTGCGGTTGCTGAGGAGGTCCCATCCTATCTAAGGATGATGGAGCAGATGCTGAGGATTGGCACGGGGTTCTTTTCTGGAGGTGCTAATCCGGAGGAAGCTGATGCGTGGTTGAGGAGGATAGAGAGGAATTTCCTCTCGAGTAGGTGTCCTGCGGGGTACCAGGTGGACATTGCGGTCCATTTTTTGGAGGGTGATGCGCATCTCTGGTGGAGGGGTGTGGCAGCACGGAGAGCGCAGGCCGCGATGGCTTGGGCGGATTTTGTGGAGGAGTTTAACTCCAAGTTCTTTCCTCAGGAGGCGTTCCACCGGTTAGGGGCGAGGCTTGCGAGTTTGTCTCAGGGGGATCGGTCGGTACGCGAGTATGAGGTAGAGTTCGTCCGGCTCGGGTCTTATGTTAGACGAGCGGGTGAGAGTGAGTCGGCCCGTGTGCAGAGATTCTTGATGGGTCTTCGGGTTGATTTGAGGAACCGCTGCATGGTGAGGTCCTTTCGCACGGTTGATGAGTTGGTAGAGACTGCAGCTCTGCTTGAGGAGGGTCTGAAGGACGAGGTGTTAGTGGCTACACCGCGTTCTCAGGCGAGATCGGTACAGCCGCAGTCCGGTTCGGGCAGAGGCAGTAGTAAGCCGACGCACGGACAGAAGCGGAAGCGGGAGAGCGCTTCGAGTAGTAGTCGGGGTGGTCCGGGTTGCTTTGGTTGCGGGAGCATGGATCACCGAGTGGCGAGCTGTCCTCAGAAGGGCGGAGCGCGAGTGGATACTCGAGTGTGCTATCACTGCAAGGAGGCGGGGCACATCAGGCCTCAGTGTCCCCAGTTGCGGCAGAGGGAGACCTCGGTAGTGCAGCCTCTCAGGCAGGTGGCATCAGCGCCTCGAGTGTACTCTATCACCGAGACCGGCGAGCCGAGTTCCAGGCCGATCACAGGTATTTTCTTAGACTCATCTAAGTTTAATTCTGTGTTGGGAAATGTCGTGCTCGTCGGGGTGTTAAGGTTCTCGGCACATGTATATGTGCAGGGACCTTGTGTGTTGGAGGTGTAGAGTGTCATGTGTTGTTTGACACAGGAGCATCGCATTGCTTCGTTTCCCCGGAGTTGGCCGAGAAGGCTAATCTCCGGAGCGAGCCCGGTGTGAGTTTGGGGTTCGTGGAGGTCGCCGGGGGGAAGCTCCTGAGGATTCACGGTCGGGTGCGAGACGTGGATGTTCGGGTAGCAGGAGAGTCCATGGCTGCCGATTTGATTATCTGCTCCGTGGAGCTGTACGATGTCATCTTGGGCATGGATTGGCTCGGGAAGTTCAGGGCGCATCTGGACTGTCACCGGGGGCGAGTCGAGTTCGACCAGGGGAAAGGGAAGTTGGTGTATCAGGGTGTGAGACCGACTTCCGGGAGTCTCGTGATCTCGGTTGTGCACGCGGAGCGTCTGATCGAGAGAGGTTGCGAGGCGTATTTGGCTACCATTTCATTGCCGGAGGCCGTCGGAGAGGCTAGGGTTCAGGATATCCGCGTGGTTCGTGAGTTCCAGGATGTGTTCCAGTCGTTGCAGGGGTTGCCACCATCTAGGTCGGATCCTTTCACGATCGAGTTGGAACCGGGGACGGCACCGATATCCAGGGCTCCTTATAGGATGGCTCCCGCAGAGATGGCAGAGCTGAAGAAGCAGCTGGAGGAGTTGTTGAGTAAGGGATTTATTCGTCCGAGTTCTTCACCGTGGGGAGCGCCAGTGTTGTTCGTGAAGAAGAAGGACGGGAGTTTTCGGTTGTGTATCGATTATCGGGGACTTAACCGAGTCACAGTGAAGAACAGGTATCCTCTTCCGCGGATTGATGAGTTGTTGGATCAGTTGAGAGGGGCTACTTGGTTCTCCAAGATTGACTTGGCGTCGGGTTATCATCAGATTCCCATCGATGAGGCAGATATCCGGAAGACGGCTTTCAGATCTCGTTATGGTCACTACGAGTTTGTGGTGATGCCATTTGGGTTGACTAATGCACCGGCTGCATTTATGAGATTGATGAACAGCGTTTTCCAGGAATATCTAGATGAGTTCGTGATCATCTTTATCGATGACATCTTGGTGTATTCGAGGAGCCGGGAGGAGCATGAGGTACATCTGCGTGTGGTTCTCTCGAGGCTGCGGGAACAGAAGTTATTTGCTAAGTTGAGCAAGTGTAGCTTCTGGCAGCGGGAGATCGGTTTTCTGGGTCACATTGTCTCTGCGGAGGGAGTGTCGGTAGATCCAGGGAAGATCCAGGCCATTAGTACTTGGCCGAGGCCAAGGAATGCCACTGAGATTCGGAGTTTTCTTGGGTTGGCAGGGTATTATCGGCGGTTCGTCAAGGGTTTTGCGAGTTTGGCTAAGCCTATGACGAAGCTAACAGGGAAGGATGTTCCTTTCGTGTGGTCCTCAGAGTGTGAGAAGAGTTTCGCAGGGCTGAAGGCCATGTTGTCTAGTACTCCAGTATTGGCGTTGCCTGAGTCGGGTGAGCCTTACGTGGTGTACACCGATGCGTCGGGAGTGGGTCTGGGTTGTGTGTTGATGCAGCGGGGGAAGGTTATTGCCTATGCTTCGCGGCAGCTGCGGAAGCATGAGGGCAACTACCCTACCCATGACTTGGAGATGGCTGCAGTGGTTTTTGCATTAAAGATTTGGAGATCTTATCTTTATGGCGGAAAGGTGCAGGTGTTCACAGATCATAAGAGCTTGAAGTACATTTTCACTCAGCCTGAGTTGAATTTGAGGCAGAGGCGCTGGATGGAGCTAGTGGCCGACTATGATCTGGAGATAGCTTACCATCCTGGTAAGGCTAACCTGGTTGCGGATGCGTTGAGTCGGAAGCGGGTGGCTTTGGCTCGGGAGCTCGAGGTAGAGTCCTTGGTGAGCGAGATTAGCACATTGCGCTTATGTGTTGTATCTCAGGAACCTTTGGGCTTGGAGGCGGCTAACCAGGCAGATCTTTTGAGCAGGGTTCGGTTGGCTCAGGGAAAAGATGAGGGTTTGGTTAAGGCTTCGAGAGCAGAGGGTTCTGAGTATCAGGTATCTGCGAACGGCACTATCCTTGTTAGTGGGAGGGTATGCGTACCTTTGGATGAGGATTTGCGGCGAGAGATCCTGAGCGAGGCTCATTCGAGTATGTTTGCGATTCATCCCGGAGCGACTAAGATGTACCGCGATCTCAAGCGCTATTATCATTGGGTCGGGATGAAGAAGGATGTGGCTAACTGGGTTGCTTCGTGCAACGTGTGCCAGTTAGTGAAGGCGGAGCACCAGGTCCCGAGTGGTTTGTTGCGGAGTTTACCCATTCCAGAGTGGAAGTGGGATATGATCACGATGGATTTCGTGGTGGGATTACCAGTTTCTCGGACCAAGGATGCTATTTGGGTCATCGTCGATCGATTGACCAAGTGTGCGCGTTTTCTGGCCATTAAGAAGACCGATGGGGCGGCAGTTTTGGCTAGGAAGTATGTGCAGGAGATTGTGAGACTGTATGGAGTACCGGTGAGTATTGTTTCGGACCGGGATCCTAAGTTCACATCGGAGTTCTGGAAGGCGTTTCAGGCGGAGTTGGGCACGAAGGTGCACTTGAGCACGGCGTATCATCCTCAGACAGATGGGCAGTCCGAGCGGACCATCCAGACTTTGGAGGATTTGTTGAGGATGTGCGTGCTGGATTGGGGTGGTCATTGGGTGGATCACTTGAGCTTGGTTGAGTTTGCGTATAACAATAGTTACCAGGCGAGTATTGGCATGGCTCCATATGAGGCTCTGTATGGGAGGCCCTGTCGTACCCCCTTGTGTTGGACTCAAGTGGGGGAGAGGAGCACTTTGGGTGCGAGTTTTGTTCAGGAAACTACGGAGAAGATCCGGGTTTTGAAGCTGAACATGAAAGAGGCCCAGGATCGGCAAAAGAGTTATGCTGATAAGAGGCGGAAAGAGCTTGTGTTCGAGGTGGGAGATAGTGTGTATCTCAAGATGGCTTTGCTGAGAGGTCCGAACAGGTCCATTGTTGCGACTAAGTTGAGTCCGAGGTATATGGGACCGTTCCGGATTGTAGAGCGTGTTGGACCGGTAGCGTATCGGTTAGAGTTACCCGCGGTTATGCAAGCTTTTCATAAGGTATTCCATGTGTCGATGCTGAAGAAGTGTTTGCATAGGGGTGACGAGGTATTGGCTGAGATTCCGCCAGATCTCCAGCCCAATATGACCGTTGAGGCGAGACCTTTGAGAGTTCTCGAGCGGAGGGTCAAGGAGCTTCGTCGGAAGAAGATTCCGATGATGCGAGTTCTGTGGGACTGTGGCGGTGTTCAGGAGGAAACTTGGGAGCCAGAGGCTAGGATGGAAGCGAGGTTCCAGAAGTGGTTCCAGAAGCAAGCTGCGGCTTGAGTTCCATCGAGAGGTTCCAGTTTCGGTTATAGCTGTGTGCTATGTATGTTTCATTTTGTATTGCCGTTGTGTAGAACGATGTTACATTATGATGTGTAATAAGATGAGTATTTCTTATTGGTGACTTGTGAGTCACGGTTTCGCATTGCGTTTGGGGTAAGAAGCGTTAATGCGAGAGAGTAATAAGATATATGTTCTTATTGCTGTTGTGAGCGTTGCGTGTTTCAGTTAAGCTTGTTCGGGAAAATAAGTCGAGAGATGAGACCGGGTTATTTCACTTAGCGATTCTATGTGGTGGGTCGGATTACAGGCGTATGGTACTTGTTTGTTTTATTACGTTTGTATTGATGACTTACTGCAGAGGGTTGTTGGGTGTTAAAGGTAGCCTAGTCGTAGTTGTCTTGACAAGTTTTTCTAAAGCAAGCCGACACTGGAAGGTGCGCAAGGGAGGTGCGATGGCCGGGTTATTGGTCATGCACGGCAGATATTCCGGGTATGGAATATGGGTGATACCGGTGTTGCCTTGCGAGGATTTACACGTATCACGGGAGGTAGTTCAGTCGAGATGCTTAGAGATATGTGATTTATTGCTCGTTGGGAGGACTGGTTCCTCCGGTGCCGATAGCTCGCAGGACTGTGTGTCCTGGGAGTGTGAGTGGCGATGTACCCAGTCTCGGGAGATTTATAGCCTAGAGTGATACGTGATACCGTGGATTCGTAAGGAGTATGTCCCAGACGTGGGATATATTGCCTAGAATTGAGTGGTATGGGGTATTGAGACTCTTGTAGGTTATATTACCGAGTGGAGTGGTACGGCATATACCTAGAACCCGGAGATGCTGCGGTGTCTTGGGTGATATGGTATGGTGGATATCCTGCGGGATATGGCTGATGCTCGGAACTCAGAGATGCTGCGGCGTCTTGAGTAATGGGGTTAGCCGGTGTGTGAGCAATAAGTACATATGATGCCGCGGCGTTATAAGCATAGAGACTGAATGGGAGACCTCGGAGGTTGGTATTGGACCTCGTGTGAGTATTGAGATGGTCGGGTTTGGCCAAAGGTTGTGTAATCGTTGCGACGATAAGGTTCATTGGTCATGAACGGTTCATGGGAGATGAACGGTATCGAAGATTCGAGGACGAATCTATGTTAGTGGGGGAGAATTGTAACGCCCGCGTTCCGGAAAATAAATTAATTAAGTTAATTAATTTAATTGTTTCGGAATTTTCCTTCGGGTTTTGAGCCTTAGACAAATCTGGAGAAATTAATTATTGGGGGAAATAATTAATCTGGGTTTGTTCCGGGGGTGTCACAAACCGAATTGGAAGTTTTGGGTTTGTTCCGGGGGTGTCATAAACCGAATTGGAAGTTTTGGGGTTTTTCTCAAAGTTGACTTTTCTTCTCTTGTCTTCTTCTTCTTATCTTCTTCCTCTTATCTTCCTCTTTGCGTGAAAAGAAACCAGGCTTGGGAGAGAGAGTTTGGTCGCGAGAGAGAGAGAGAGAGAGAGAGAGAGAGAGAGAGAGAGAGAAGGAGAGCGTGAGTGAGAGGTAAATCTTGGTGAAGCTTGGGTCTTGCGAGATCGATCGAAGCTTGAAGAAGAGGTGGCGGACCTGGGTTGTGCGTGAGCTTGGGAGGTCGATCTTGAGCTCGGGAAGTCGTTCGGAGCTCGTTTCATTCGTGTCTAAGGTGAGTTGTGACCAAAGGCTAGCATTTAAGCTTGTGTGAGCTTGTTCTTTTGTTGTCGGATTCACGATTGCTTGTTGTCTCCATGGGCGTGGGGTTCGTTTCCTTGCTTGTGGTTTTGGGTGTTGGATTCGTGACCCGGGCTTGTCTTCTTGGTGGTTGATTTCGCGAACCGAGCTCGTCTTTCGTTGTTTGAGCCGAGCTTGTCCTTTGTTGTTTGAGCCGAGCTCGTCTCATGCTTCTTGGGGCCGAGCTTGTCTCTCGTTGTGGAGCCGAGCTTGTTCTCCTTGTTGTGCTTGCGATCCGAGTGGTTCCCTTTGTTGTTGTTGCGGTTCGTGAAAGCTTGTAGGGAGCGGAATCGCTAAGCTTGCGTTGGGTTGTTCTGTTAATTGTGATTAACCGTGATTGATTGCAAGTTGGTGTTGAGTTATTTCCTTCTTGTGATTAATTGTTGATTATTGCAATAATTGTTGATTATTGTGAATAATTGTTGATTATTGGTGATTAATTGCTAATGGTGTCGGGATTTCTTTTAATTGGTGTTAATTAATTCTTCGTATGATTAATTGTTGATTGATTGTGCTTATTTGGTAGCCTGTTGTTGGGATGATCAATCTCACTCAGCATTTGGCGAGCCAAATGTTGATGCATCACTTTTGTCGATGCAGGTAAAGATAAGGCGTGATCGTGGAATCAAGGCGGTGAAGAGGGGATGATTTGGACCCGGGGTTTCTTTTGTTGTTGTTATTATTGTGGTTGATGTGACGTTATAGAACTGCTAGTTGGTATGAACTGTAGAACTTGGTTTGTTCTCGTATTTGCGTTGTTTAATTATTGTGTGATTTTATAAAAAAAAAAAAAAAAAAAAAATTTGAGTGCGGTCGTTTCATTGATTCTGCATCAAATACACAGGAGACATATTGTGATGAATCTGCTGTCTCTGTATGTGGTCATGGTCCTTCACAAGTAGACATGGGACCTGGAATTCAGCCTAATAGTATGAAGATTGTTTTTAACTATTTATGTTCATAATAACTATTAATACATGTAATTGTTTTTAGTAAGATGAATGATTTGTTGAATCACAAAAACAGGATATCATGATGACAGAGACCCAATTTACGAATGTATACAATGCTCCTCACGTATGTGGCTTAATGAGCGAATCAGTAAAAAAAGAAAAATTAAGAGCTATATCTTCCCTATGTGTTGTATGCAAGGAAAAGTAAAGCTTCTCCCATCTTACAACAACCTCCTCCTTTGTTGTTGTATCTATTCACAAGTGATGACGAGATTTGTCGTCATTTTTGTGAGAACATCCGACCTTATAACATGATGTTCTCTTTTACTTCCATTGGAGCCAAAGTCAATTATGATCTAAACAAAGGTAAAGGTCTACATATTTTTCAGCTACATGGGGAAAATTATCATCTAATTGGTAGTTTGATGCCTAAAACAAAGGAAAAACCTAAGTTTCTGCAGCTTTATATTCACAATACAATTAATGAGATACGTAACAGAGAGTTATCAATCAGGTACATTTTCACATAAATATTTTATTGACAATTGATCTAATTAACTTTATATGGAACTAATTTGACTGTATTTACGTGTTTATTCTATATAGCAAGAATGGAAAGATTGACAACAAACTAAGGCCTGAGTTAATCGAAGCTATTATGAAGTTGTTAAACAATTGCAATCCTTTGGTAAAGGCTTTTCGTTCTTACAAGGATATATACCAGGATTATGATATTGGGGATACTGTCAAATTGGTTCTCAGAGCCAACAGAGATAAAGATGCTAGAACTCACAACATGTCTACTGCAACAGAAGTCGCATCATTAATCCCTGGAGATTTTTAAGAGGGAATGGATAAACGATATATCGTGCTAGAAACAAAAGAAGGAAGCCTTCGAAGAATCAGTGAACTCTATGCAGGTTATCTGGCTCTACAATATCCTTTGTTATTTCCTTATGGTGAGGATGGATATCAGGTTGGTATTGATGATGGATTTTCTAATAAGACGGACCAAAAAAGGAAAACTATTAGCATGAGATAGTATTATGCATATCGTATTCATGACATGCTGATGGAATCCCATGCAATAATTCGTTCAAAACGATTGTACCAGCAATTTTTGGTGGATGTCTTTACCATGATTGAAGCTAACAGACTAAGGTACTTCAGGAACAATAAAAAAAACTGCGCTCTGATAAGTATGTAAATTTGGTTGAAGCTCATAACGAAGGCAATACTGATATCTAATAAAGGTAAACGTGTATTGATTCCTGCGTCATTCATTGATGGCTCACGGTATATGAATAACAATTACTTGGATGCAATGGCTATTTGTAAATATTTTGGGTTTCCCGATCTATTTATTACTTTTACTTGCAATCCAAGTTGGCCTGAGGTAATAAGGTATACGCAGAGACAAAATCTTAAACCAGAAGATAGACCAGACATTTGTTGTCGGATGTTCAAGATGAAGCTCGATTCTCTCACGAGTGATTTGACTGAGAAAAATCTGTTTGGGCAAAGTGTTTGTGGTAATTATTATTAATCTTTTTAACGTGCATTATATTTATTTTTGATTAATGTGTAATTTTGTCGAACCAATTATTTCCTAATTGTGACAGGAATTTATACAATAGAATTCCAGAAAATAGGTCGCCCTCATGCACACATATTGATTTGGATGGCAGCTAAATGTAAATTTCCTACACCATAAGTTATAGACAAAGTAATCTATGCTGAGATTCCTGACAAAGAAACTGATCATGCGTATTATGAAGTTGTCAAACAGAACATGATACATGGTCCATGTGGAAACCTCAATAAAAGTTCACCCTGTATGGTGAACAGAAAGTGCTCTAAGATGTTTCAAAAGAAGCTATGTGAGAGAACTATTATTGATAATAATGGTTATCCACATTATATGAGGATAAAAACATATGCTTTTGTTGAGAAGAATGGTATCAAAATTGACAACGGATTTGTGGTTCCACATAACAGGGAGTTATCTTTGCATTACAGAGCACATATCAATGTTGAATGGTGTACACAAGCTAGATCAATCAAATACTTATTCAAGTATATACATAAAGGACCAGATCGTGTTCTCGCTGCTATTGAAAACAATGGTTAACAAGTTGGAGAATCTTTTAGCAACGATGGAGATAGTAAATCAGAAGTTTCAAAAGATGAAATCTCTATAATATTATTTAAGAAGACATTTTTAAAAATGAATTTTGTTTTGTAAGTTATTACATGAAATGTCATTACAAATAACAAAAAATAATTGAAATAGGAAAATATATAATAGTCTTTTAAAATTATTGATTAGAATATGAAAAGTATATATTTTGTATTAAAGAAGTTATTTATTATTTTATTTCTTAATTATTTTTAATACTATATATTTTAAAATAATAATCAATTCATATATATTCAAAGAAAAAAATCTATTCAAAATCTTGTTATGCTTTTCACTATAATTTATTATATTTTATTTGAATATATATCAAAACAAAAGTTGAAAAATATTTTACTAATTTTATAAAAAAGTTAGACACAAGAAAACTATATTTTTTATAAGAGTTCGTAGACTAACCACAAAAACTATAGTCATTTAACGGTTCATATTAGAGTTACGTTTATAAGATTATAAGTTTTTGCGGGTTAGCCCGAATAATATTTTAGTTCACTGCAAAACGGGTTAAATAGAAAAATTATTACAAATTAACAGCTTTATCTATAATCATTAGTTAGCTATATTATAAAATTCAGATAAAAGCAATTTTCTTAAATTTCAAAACAATTTTTTTTTAAAAAAATTACTCCGCGCTATAATTAGCGCGGGTTAAATCCCAGTGAAAGAATATTTTGATTGCAGGTATAATCCATGCTATACTTATACTACGAGGTATTAAATTACTTAACATTTTATGAAATTTGCACAATTTTCTAATGTTTGTATATCTGATTATAGATATGTTTCTACTTGCGAAGCAACGAGGCGGATTTTGGCTTTTCCAATACACTTTAGAAGTATTCATGTGGAAAAATTATATTTCCATCTTCCTGAAGAGCAACCATGCCTTTATAATGATGATGATCATGTTGAAACGGTGTTAAATCTTCGATCAGTTCATAGTACAATGTTACTTGCATTATTTGAAGCTTGCAACAAATACTCTGAAGCTGCAAATCTAACATATTCTGAATTTCCTACTATGTTTATTTATGATAGAAAAGAGATTGAGTGGAGACCAAGAAAAAAGGGATTGTCTATTGGTAGAATCACTTATGTCCCTCCTTCATGTGGTCAGCTTTATTATCTTCGTGTTCTACTAAACAGAGTAACAGGACCAACGAGTTATGATTATCTCAAAACTGTTGAGAAAATTTTATATCCTAATTTCAAGGATGCCTGCTATGTGTTGGGATTGTTAGATGATGATAATGAATATATAGAAGGTTTAAAAGAAGCCAGCATTTGGGGATCATGTTGTTTTCTGAGGAAACTGCTTGTTGTTATTCTTATAACTGATAGTATCCTTAATCCGTGCGGAGTTTGGAATGAGACTTGGGATCTTCTTTCAGATGATATTCTTTACAGAAGAAGAAACTTGGAAAACCGTCCAGGTACTTTCTATATCAAGTAAAGCTTTGAAATTTTTGTTGTGAAACATAGAATTTTTATAGGAAAAGATAAATGTTTATTATAGAGGATGGTTTTTCAATCATTGATCTATTGTTATATAACTGTATTTGTACAATATTGTTGATCTTTACTTATTGTTTTTAAACATCTGATTTCATGTTTCTTTTGTATAATATATAATGTAGATTTGACTCTCACCGAAGACCAACTTAAAAATTGTACTCTGGATGCAATTAAGATAATCATGCGGGAAAATAGAAGTTCACTGTCTAATTTCGATGGAATGCCTGTTCCATCTGATAACTATCACAATGCTGCAATTAATAGGTTGTTATTTGACGAACGGAATTATGACAAAGATGAAATGTCTTCTATCCATGAGAAGATGCTTCCCGGATTGACTGATGAGCAAAAGAATATTTATTCAGAAATAATGGAAGTTGTGACAAAAAATAAAGGTGGTGTTTTTTTCCTTTATGGATTTGGTGGAATAGGGAAAACACATTTATGGAAAATTTTATATGCTGTTATCCGTTCTAAAGGAAAAATTGTTCTAAATGTTGCAAGTAGTGGAATTGCTGCTCTGTTATTGCCTGGTGGAAGAACATCACATTCACGGTTTGGAATTCTTATTAATCCACATGAACTATCTACTTGCAACATGCAACCAGGAACAGACTTAGAAGAATTAGTGGCTGAGGCATCACTAATTATATGGGACGAAGCACCTATGAGGAAAGAAAAAAAGACTACCAGTCTGACTTTTATTACTAAAGACGACAAGTATGTATCTCTTTGTATAGAGTTTTTAGCTTTTATTAGTACATAATTAAATATACCTATTAGCTTAGTTTTACTAAATTTGGGTTTTGTTAAATAGGGGGTTAGTCTTGCGATGTACTGCCTTAGGAAAATTGCTCTCGATTTCAATGACCAAATATTAAATGATAAGCAGTTGCCAATACTTTGTCTTCTAATAGACTGGAGTGTTATAAATGAACAAGGTATGTTGTCGTTTAAAACTATAAATTTCATAAAATGTCACTCCCATGAAATTGTTAGAAGAAACTGAATAACTAGAGAAAATGAACTACTATTTTGTAGGTGGTTTCTATCTCAAGACTAGAGGAGGTATTTCAAGAATTGAGCTTTATCCAGGATCCATAACCTTTGAAAGAAGTTGAAAACACATATTTCGACAACTACTATTTATATTGTATTTATATATATAATAAATTTAATGACCTACAATTTATTTACAGGTTTTGGAAGAATGAAAATAAATCACATTTCCAAGATGATGCTGAGGCAAGTTCCTCCTCTATGAAAATCAGAAAGTGATTGAAGATGTAATCATCAATATTAAAAATTGTTGTTTTAATTACTTTATATTTGCTTTGTGAACAAACTCTTCTTTTTATCGTATATTCTATTTTTGCTTTGTTTATTAATTTCAATTATACTGTACTTTGCCTTAAGTTCTTATGTTTTCGTGTAATATATCTCTCTCTACCTTATAACTTATATTTAATTATTTTCAGAATTTAAATTTGGTATAGTTTAATGTATTTTTTTAACTTTAGATAATTTAGACCCTATGTTTATGATATGTTTGTATTTTATTAGTATTTTATTGTTATATTAGATTGATTAATGAGAATTCAATTTTGATAATTTGCACTTACTTCGTATTATGCTTTGGTAACCATATATATACTCAAATTAAAATGCTATATAATTTGATTTCATGTTTGTGCAATTCTCAACTTTACGCATTTATTTGTGTAGTTGGAATTTAAGTTTCTTATTCTCTTTCTTACGCCACATATATTTGATAGATTAGACAGAAACCAAATTTATATTTTTATTAACTGCTATTTTCTTTGCCATTTGGATAATATTTACAAAAAACTGACAAATCGTATCTTTTATTCTTTACTGGACTAGATTCGTTTAACCATTTATGGGTTGTGATATACTACGAATATTCGCAATCTTCTTTATTTCCCGTAACTTATCAAAATTCAATTGATGTTGTTTAACAATTGTCAATTCTTACTAAAGGTTTTATTATTGATACATTTTTGAAACCCTAGACAAACTTCTCTCTATATAAACACTACCTCATACTATCTCTTTTACTGCAAAAAAAAAAACCTATTGTTTTCCATCCAAAAGCTTTTGTGAAAAATGTCTTCCTTCCAAATGGTTAAGAACTTGACTGCGTGGGAGGAGTTCAAACAAACCATAAGAGTTAAGGTTTACAAAAGATGGGATACACTAGATTCACAAGGCCTCCCTGGAATGAACTTCATTTTGGTAGATGAAGATGTAAGTATGCGATTTTGTTTTGTTATATATATAAGTTATATCTTTTACATTACTTACTCTTTTTTTATGTTTACTGTTACATGCAGGGTTCTAGAATTGTTGCGTCTGTTAAAAATCATATGCTCTCCTATTTTAGCCGAGTTTTTTCAGAAGGAACTTGGGTTGAAATATCTAAGTTTAGACTAATTCGATCAGACTTTGAAGCAAGAATCACTCGACATACTAATGATGTCATCCTAACTCGGGAGACTAAGGTCTCAACAATCAGACCTTTGACAGAGGATCCTTTCGTGAGGTTTGTTGATTTCAGCTGTGTATACAACAAGCCTTACACTTACTATTACCCAATTGGTAAGTGTTATCTACCCTAATCATATTACTTTTTTATTATAAGATACTTATTTGAATGGTCAAATCTGTTATTCATGTTATGTATTTCTATACAAGTAGAATAATTTTTGGTAGTATCTAAGTTTTCGTATATGAATAAACGCAGATTTAATTGGTGTTTTGGATTATATTGGAGACTTTAGAACATTTGTTCATCCAAATTTGAACAAGTGTTCAAACTCTGTATTTTCGCATCAAAGATCTTGAGTAAGTCTATTGATTAAACTTACATGAAATATATGTTGATATCAAGTATAATTAGATTATTCATTTAAATGAAGGGATTATACACTCAGCTGTGTTGCACGTGGTGATTTGGCCTATGAGATTAAGAAAAAAATGTAATGGCAACGTAATGAAAGGTGAATTTGGCATTTGTGTTTTGACTGATTGGTTTGTTAAAACATAGGTATGTTTATATTATAACTACACATAATTATATAGTTTACAGTTAAATAATCTCAATAGCTAATATATTTTCCATGTAGATGAAATGACCATCCATGATTATGAAGGAGGAGGCCTATCACGTTTTTTAGTTGTTCCACCTTTGGATGAAGTTATAAGTTTCCGACTCAAGTAAATGAAAAACCTCTAAGTATCTTTTGTACTTTACATTTCGAAAAACTTCTATTATGCCTAATTATTTTTTCATATTTTTCAGGCTTCGGAATAAGATAAGGGATTCGGCAAAAAACACATCAACCTCAGAAGCTCATGATGCTTAGTCTCACTTCATCATGAACTTGGCTACATTTCTATCTTAAACCTTTATTTTAATATCTATTAGGTGTGATATCCTCCTACTTTATTTATATGTAAGACTTATGTTTTCAATCCTTTCAAAGGATTGAAAGTTACTCTATTTTTGGATATATATATTTATCTTTTGTTATTTTAATCTCTATGTATTTAATTTAACTAGATAATTACTTTTTATATTTAATCGGTATCATAGAAGTTTTATTTAGATAAAAATAATATAAACAAAGTTATTAAAATGTATGATCATCTAAATGGTGAATATAATAAATAACCTACAATATGTTGGAGAATTAAATATTTTAGTTTAGAGGATCTACAAATAACCGAATAACTCTTATTAATATGTAAATGTTTGGTTACTTTCTTATTATATACCTTCAATTATCTAATTATAGTAATTAACTTTTTCATATATTACCAAAACCTATAGCAATATATTCCTTGTTTCTACAAATAATCATTCATATTAGAAGGTGAATATTTTCATATATTACAGAATATTACCTGTATATATAACAATTGAAGATATTGTTCTATGAATTCGATTAAAATCTACTAATTAAACTCTAAACCTAATCCTTTCTATATAAACTATATAAACCCTACTCATTGCAGCCATTACATATTTACTCAGACAAATCAAAGACAATCATAAAAATCTCTCTTTACTATTTTGATAGTATACATTATGGATCGATTTGATAAAGTTTCAGAGTTGCATTCGTGGAGATCTGATTGAAAGATAATAATTATGGTTTTGAAGAAGTGGGAGATGATTGGTCCACAAGGTATTGAAGGTTTGGAGTTTATTTTCGTTGATGAAGAAGTAATTTTATTATTTAGCTGTCTTTCATTGTTTTTGTATAATTAAGTTCTAAGTAGTCATATAGTTGAACTCTTTATAAATCTATAATTTGCAGGGATGCAAAATTCAAGCATCGATGACAAATCATGTTTTAGTTTCATTTTACCATCGTGTTTTAGAAGAAGGACAGTGGAATTTTCTAAGTGAATTTGTTGTTAATGAGAGCATCATTATTGGGGGCTCTTAAGGGGGTTCTTAACCCAAAAAATAAATAAATAAATAAATAAAATTATGAACAGTGTAAGAACCGGTTCTTAAATAAGAGTTTTAAGAACCGGTTCTTAAGGGGTTCTTACACTATTCTTAGCCACGTGTCAAAACCTAATTCGCCGATTTTTTTTTTTTGCCAAATTTTTTTTTAAAACTTTTTCTTAACTTTAACTTAAAAAAAAATTCTTACCTTTTTTTAAAAATATTTCTTAACTTCAACTTTAAAATTCTAAACTTTTTTTTACATATTAATGAATTAGAATCTTTACATAATGAATTTGAATATTTACATATTAAACTTTTTTTTACATATTAATGAATTGGAATCATTCGGTGGGTGAACATGAAGCGATTCATAGACAAGATCAGAAAAAAACCAAATTGAGCGTTCTTTTGAATTTTTTTTCAAAATCTATGTTTAAAATGTTATGTTTTTATGTCAATTATGTTTAATTAAAAAATAAACTCTATTTAAAATAAAACAAAATTATTAATTTTTTTTAAGAACCCCTAATAGGGTTCTACCAATAAAACAGCAAAAACAGAAGTTTATTAACAGAGTTTCTTAACTTCAAATTTATAATTAAATATTAGTTAAGAAACCCATTTGGGTTTCTCCCAATAATGATGCTCTGATGTGTTTTGGTTCCCAAAGACAACTCCTCATAAATGGCATATATTTCTACTTCAGAATACCAACGTGAAACCAATTACAACAATATCTCATAATCCATTTATGTCTTTTGCTGAGTTTGGTAAAGTTTATGATGGTTCACTTGATTCAAATTACCCTATTGGTAAATTTTTTGTTACTATGTAAGATTGTTTGGTTCAGTTATATAAAATTTTATACATTTATTTATAAAGAAGAATTCTATCTCTAACAATAACATATTATCTTCTATGAACAGACTTAATTGGTGTTGTGGTGTTAGTTGGAAGACTGATTAGAGTTAAAAATTATTCAAATGATGGTGACTCTGATAAATTTTATAGTCGTATCAAGTTCATACTAAGAGATATCAAGTAAGTGCATTTCAATAAATTATAGTTTATTTTATTACATATAATCCTAACATAATTTGCTTCTATTGTATTTAGGAATGTTCAAATTAGTTGTGTTGCATATGGTATCTTGGCTAATGAGTTTAACTGTCAATGGTGGCATGCATGTGGTTCTGAGGTCATTTGTGTTTTTACTGACTGGCGTATCGTGTGGAAAAATGGTTTGTTTTTATGAATACTTTTTGTGGTTTGTAAAAACTTATGTTCTTGATATTTTAAGTATGGTAACTATCAATCTGAATGTGCTTTGTTTATGAATATTGAAATTATCGGATGCAAAAAGCATTTCACGTTTTTTATTTGATCCTCGAATTGAAGAAGTTGATTCTTATAGGTAAAAGTATGGTTAAGTTTAATTGTTATTCTCATTTCATAACTACACAGGTTGTCACAAATATTATTTTCTTATAGGTATGCACTATTGAAGGATTTCAACAACACTCACAAGAATGAGGAGAAGGAGAAACATCAAAAATGTGTAGTCTCCAGTTTAAACTGATTACCAATATGTATTTGTTTTCTAATAACCTATGTTTATTATTGATTCTGAACTCTCTATATCTATTACCTTGGATTTCTTATTTTCAATATCTATCCAGAATGAGAATGTTATGCTATTGCTCTATATATTATAGGAATCACATACATAATTTATATAAAGGAATCCAGAATTGAACCTGATTAGTTTTTGCATCGAATAAACACTTCATCGGAGATTCTGTTTCAATTTAGCCCCTTTTATACTTCCGAAGAATCTGAGAGTCAAAGATCAGATATTACATTTTGGCATATTCTCACTTATCATATTCATAATTTTGGCATATTCATAATTTCCAATGATGAACAAATTATTTCACTCCAAAATCTTATTAATACAGTGGGATATGTATGAGATTCAAGATTTTTACCAAAACAAAATCAAAGTCTGAGTTTGGATGCGTACACTGATAACGAAGATGTGGAGTTAATCGATACATAGTAGCTTCTATCTGTGACAAAATTAAACTTGATTATTAACAAGAAGGATCAAAATCTGATTTTTGTTTTGTTCTCAATCAAGTTTTGAAGAGGAAGAAGATGAAGAGATATCTATTGAATAATTAATTTATGGAATTCTCTTACCATCGATTTTATGACGAAGAAGATGAAGAAATATATATCCAATTAACTCTCAATTAGCTGCTATCAGTCTCGATTTGGATTTTGAGTAGGTGAATGATTTTTATTTCCAGAATTTGTAGAATAATGAGAACGAAATGTACTGTGAGTACTCATTATTCTTCTTTACTTTACATGTCGACTAACTTTAATTTTGTCAAAGACATATTTTTCTCCGTATTACTTTTTTTAATAGAACATATATTTATAAAAATTCTGATCAGTTTTTTAATTTTACAAAAATCTAGATTTTGAACAGTTGGATAAATGATTTGTGCTCCCCAAAGTGTACATATTTTAAAACTGGTGCATCAAGAACTTATATAATTTCCAAAAAAAAATATATATTAGTTTAAAACAAAAACATTATTGCTACATAACTTTTAATTATACACATAGTAGACAAAAAAATTATTCCATATATCCAAACTCATTTATATTAATATTCCGCTATTTATGTTTATTTCCCTAAAAAAATAAAATAATACTTAAACAACTAACAAAAATATGTCTACTATAATTTCCCATCCATATATAATTATACAGTTAATTTATCTATGTATGGTAAACAAAAAATTATAATTTAAATCTAATCCCGTGCATGGCACGGGACAAACTGTAGTGTGTATATATAAACCGATAGGAATTAGCTTCGGAGATTTTCAACAAAGTTGTAGCCCAGTGAGTTAGCTGTCCACAGGAGGTGGTTTGAGGCCATTCGGACATGTATTCCAGGAGATATCACAGTTTTACCAACTGATGCTCTCTCACCTCGGCCCACTTTCAACCGGGTCAATACCCGGTTTGTCCTGGTCCGCCCAAGATTTTTTATAAATAGTCAAAACCTAATTTTTATGACTAAGTTTTCTTCTTTCTAGAGTTGGGTTTATCCCAAACTCTTCTTATGATGATTTTGGATGGATCTTCATCATTCATGCCACTCTAATGAAGGATTCTTCAACCTTATCTTTTATTTAATGCATCTTCTTTATCTCTATGTCTTTTTACCTTTTGTTCTTCATGTTCTTTAGTCTTTAGACCCTTTTGTTGTATTTTTGGATTATGATTGATTTGAATGGTTTGATGATTCATTTTTGATGCGTATGTTCTTAATCTTTGCTTTCCTTCCATATTTAGTGGTATTAATGCTAGATTTGGCTTGAGAAACTTAAATCTAGATCAAAGGGAAAATCATGCACACCAAGTCTTTGATAAAATTCCCAAAGAACAAAATAAGGAATTTACATGTCTTACCTCATGATAATGGATGTCTAAGGTGTATTTTGGTTAATAGAACTTCAGTTTAATGCTTGTTAGTCATTTAATCACAAATGATAATTTGATAGTGATTAAGTGATTAACAAAGAGGTTAGTGTCATGAAAGTGAATTAATCTTATTCAAGTGTTCTAGGCCTAATGATTAGCATTGATTGTGTGCATTTGCATCATTAGTTAATTGTCTTGATGGTCAGATGATGATGATTTAGGTTGATTCTTGTTAGATCCTTCACATAGGTTAGCCCTTAATGCTAGATTTAGATTGGGAGATTAAATCTAGAACTAAGGCATTTAACGCCCGAGAGGTGTTCGATGAAATGCTTGAACCAAGCTTTTTGTGAGTTTTGCATATCCTAGCCAACGGAAGTTGATGTTTAGGGTGTTTAGTGAACTAATTGGAATTGTTTCTTAATGCTTGTTCATTATTTAATCACAAATGGAAATTTGTTCTTGATTAGATAATTAACAAAGTGATTAGTGCCATGAAAATGGATTAGTCATATTTGTGAATCCCATGTTCTAGGATAGTGTTTAATGCAATCTTTGTCATCATTATTTGATAGTTAATCATTCATTTGCTTGTTTAATCCATGATTCAACATTTCTATCTTTGTTTTCATTCTTGCATTTTACTTTCTTAATTTAAAACGAAAACATAAAAATCCAAAACCACTTGCTCTAGCTTAAGTCATTTCTTACATTCCTAGTGTGTTGTTCTTTGTGCCTCCTTGAATTGATTCTATTGTACTACAGTGATACGAGTAGACTTGAGTAATTGACTAAGACTCCAAAAAGTCTATCATCATGGGCTGCAGGTGCTTCTGATATTATTTGCGTGTTGTGTGGAACAAAGGTTTGATATGTAACTGTTTTTACTCTCACATTTTACCAATACACTTTAGCTGGGATTGCATTTTTATCGAATGAAAAATGTGAATGTCATAATGTTTAGGAGTACTGAGAGTATCTGAAGCCAAAGGGATGTCCAGATTTTTGTTTAATCCTCGGTTAGCTGAAGTTGATTCTTTCAGAGAAAGGTATAAACAATACAACCTTCTTACTGATATAATAAGTTTGTATTGTTTATAATAATTCTCTTCATATTTGTATTTAATGATGAAGGCTATCAACGACACTGATCAAAAAGAATGAGATATGTTAGCCATATATTTCATGGCTAGATGGATTGTTTAGAAGAAGATAATTTGATTGATATTATTTTCATTTCTACGTTTGAATTGATCATGCTCTACAAACATTTTTTGTCAGAGGAATTATGTAATGTCCAAATACATTGCAGTATCAAAACACTTATGTTTTGCCTTTAAATAAACGTTCTTTATCCTTTTTTGCAGTTGATAGTCTGCAGAATCTATGTCTATTGTGATAAAATAATTTCAATACGTGGTTCATCAAACTGAACGAGATGCTGATATGGATGTTAAAATTATGCGAAATATCTCAATAAGGATTAGTTAAAGTAGGAGTCAAATTTTGTACTAAATCATATAAATGATGGTTTATTGAGTTTAAAAGAAATGACATAATTGAACCTGATTAAATTTTCGCTATGAGATTACGATGAAGCGGTTCTTCATTGTTGACTTCGCTTCCAATTCCTCAATAATATTAGATGGGATCTTCAATTAACATATAGAACTCCATCGATTATGGCTTACATGCATCCAATAAACCGAAAATGAATAATCGGAGTCATTATTATTACTCTTTCGGGTAGATCAAATTCCAGAAGATTTGAAACTCAGACAAACAAAAAATAGAAGATGAAGGAAGAATGAGGATCGAGCAATGCAATGATAAATTCGATGCAATTTTACCTTAAATATATGTGAGTAGACATAGGATTTAGATTCCGACATATCGATGTTACCAATGATTCAAACTGCGTACAATAGATGTCGATTTGGAGAACACCAATTTTTTTTGCATGTTCCACTACAATAGAAAATGAAGCCGAACGAAAATTTGTTTACTCACTAAAATAATCAACAACTTATTTTTCTATTCTACATTATTAATATATTACGAAAATATAATTAGGAACAAATAAATAAGGTGTTATTATTGATGGTATAATTTAGTTTATATTATACATACCTTAATGCATCATAATGTAACTAAAGTTTATATATGTAGCTACTGTGATGTGTTCATATCCTTTCAAATACAACACAACATAACATAATTATAATATAAAATATATATCATTTAGAATTCTAAATATTCATTGTTCAAATATCACAACTAAGATAAACAAATTTACATAGGTAAAATGTTATAAGACTAAAGTCATCATTTCCATGGATATAATTTCAAAATACACCAAATCAATATATTACCAAACATCTAAATAACTAAAACTATACAAATTCAAACATATATTATTAACGATAACAATCAACCTGTGCAAAGCACAGGTACTATCATAGTTTCCATTTAAAGTTAAATAAATGATTAATTAAACGAATGTGCATTTATGTAAATTTACGACGATTTTACAAGTTCAAAGCTTACTGACTTATTAACCCAAAAAACTATTAGTACATTAAAGTTTATAAGTTCAAAGCTTAACACAATATATACAATACAAATTTATCACTCTAATTCATTTCCGGATGACGACACATCTGAGTCTTCATCATCTGGTTCATCACTTTCTTCGAACTCATCTTCCTCATCTTCTTCCGTTGTATCGTCTGAGAGATATTCAACTTGCCTGTTTTGAGGATCTATCAAAAGGATGTCATCCGTGCTCTCATTTGGTTCTGGCATATCAGAGCAATGATCTTGCTGTATTGGGAGATCCTCAACCCCCACAAATCGAACCATCAGAGAAACTTTTTTAATTGATAACCATGAGATACGCGTGGTGCGAACTCGCAGATATGGAACAAAGCTGACTTATTCGGCTTGTGATGGTAGGATAAATGGCTCAAACTTATTGTAACGTCGCGATCGGTTGACGTCTAATGTTCCAATTTTGTTTTTACGGACCCCTCGATCAACTGTTGGATCGAACCTGTCGCATTTGAAGAGAACGCATTTCAAACCTAAGCAGCCGGTATACTCAACTTCAATTATGTCTTGCAACACTCCATAAAAATCCTTTTCGCCCCGCACACATACCCCGTAGTTGGCAGTAGCTATTTGATTGTCGTATTTGAATGTATGAAATATATATATATATATATATATATATATATATATATATATATATATATATATATATATATATATATCCATGTGTGCAATACATGGGTGCAGTCATTATCTTTGATATGGGGCTTTTTATTAACTCATGAAACCAGAGTGGATATGTTGTATCTCCATGATCGACCTAAATCGTTAATTAACAAAATCAATATATGTATTAGCTATTGTCCAAGTAATTAATTTCTACGTACTTGCGTCTTCAACCACGGGGCAAAGTGTTGATCTTTACGCTTGTTAATTTCGTCGTATGTGATTCCTTCGATGACTTCTCGTACCTGTCTACTAAATTCACTGCATACAAAAGTATATACAAGAGTAAGATACAACGTAATTGTTATAAAGCATAAATGAATAATGTAACCATAGATATGTATGTTTATACACTTACGTCTCAAATGGACTAACTTATTCGCAATTTAAGAGGATACACGTTTGGGCACTATGATGGTCTTTTTCATTGGCAAACCAAACTGACTTCACTCTTCCACATAGTCGACCGATTGAAGAAAAGATGTATGGGACACCTTCATTAGCATATCTTCGTCCTACACCTCCATCATCATATCACCGTGGTGCCCCTTTCCATGTGCGGACTTTCGAGCCGAAATAGTATCCCGTGAAGTGAGAAGTTTTTTCTGTTAAACTTCCTGCCACTATTTAGCCTTCAACTTTGGCTAGATTTTTAGCCTTCTGATTCAAATGTCCAATGAATCGCTCGAATGGGTACATCCATTGATACGGCACAGGTCCCCCAAGTTCTGCTTCGTGAGGGAGATGGATATGTAGATGTTCCATAATAGGAATATTAGCATCAAGTTGTACAGTAGCATCTTCTGATAAAGTGCGGGTACAAAGATCCCGAAAAATGCTCCAATGCCTACAATAATAACCATATATATAATGTTAATTTTCCATTTCATCTATAATATATCAATGTATACATATGTGATTAATTTAAATTTACATGCAATTGCTTCGTGTACATTTCCTGGTAGAAGTTCAGAAAATGCGAAAGGAAGTAGCCGTTGCATAAATACGTGACAGTCGTGACTCTTCATCCAAGAAATTTTTTGACCTTTCTCAACACATTTAGCTAGATTATATACGTACCCATCCGAGAACTTCACATCAGATGTTATCCATTTGAACAAGGCTGACTTTTATTCCGCACCCAATCAAAATATAGGAACATGTGTTTTCCCATTTCTTGTAATATGTAATTCATTCCGAGAACAAAGATCAGGCAAGTCTAATCTTGACTTACCGCTGTCTTTAGTCAGTCCACGCACGTTCAACATTGTATGCATGATGTTATCAAAGAGTTTTTCTCAATGTGCATGACATCCATATTGTGTATAAGCAAATGATCTTTCTAATACGGAAGCTTCCAGAATATGCTTTTCTTATGCCAATTGTGATGCTCCCCATATCCATCCTGCATATTAGCTGGTGTGTGCCAATTTCCACCACGAATGACTGTTTCCAGTGCATCATAATGATCAATTTATGCTTCTAGATCTTCCCCGTGAAGATAAACAGGAGGAGGAACACGAACAATTTTGTTCTTTCTAAACAACTGCTTGTTCCTCTGATATGGATGGTGAATCGGTAGAAATCGGCGTTGACAATCAAACCAACTTGTTTTTCGCCCATGTTTCAATTGAAACACATATGTCTGATTGACACAATATGGACAAGACAATCGCTCATGCGTAGTCCAACCTGATAACATTACGTAAGCGGGGAAATCGCTTATTGTCCACATAAGCACCATATGCATTGTAAAAAAACATTTCCTTGCAAAATCATATGTCTGAACCCCGATATACCACAACTGCTCCAATTTCTCTATTAGAGGCTGCAAAAACACATCAAAGGAACGCTTCAGATGCTTTAGACCAGGTACTAAAATACTCCAGAATAAAAATTCCCTTTGCAATCACATATCTGGATGAAGGTTGTAAGGCGTTAAGATTACTGGCCATAAAGAATATTGCCTACCAAACATACCAAGTATACTAAATCTATATGTGCAAAGATCAAAATACACATTTCGTTTTTCTCTAGCAAAGTCTAGGTGTACCGTCTTAAAGTGTTTCCACGTTTTTGCATCTGAAAGATGAGTAACCTCCCCATCTGTTTGCAAATGATCTGCATGCCGTCTCATCGATGTAGTTGTCCTCTAAGACTGGTACATTTTTATTAACCTATCAGTTATAGGAAGGTACCACATCCGCTGGAACGGTACCTTACTCCGACCAGTACATTGCGGCTTATATCTTGGCTTATGGCAAAATCGACATTCCTGCAACTTATCATCATCTTTCCAAAAAAGCATGCAATTGTCAAAACAAACATTTATCATCTCAGAAGGCAACCCAAGACTAAAAACCAGCTTATGTATCTCATAGTAAGTTTCAGCAGCTAAATTGTCCTTTGGCAAATACTCTTTAATCAAATCAGCCCAATCATCTATGCAAACATCAGGTAAGGTATGATCAATTTTAATTGTCATCATCCTAGCAGACAACGACAATTTAGAATGAATTTCTCTACATCCATCGTAAAATGGCTGATTTGCAGTATCTAGCATATCATAAAATCTTTTTGCATATAGATTGGGTTTCTCATTATGATCAGGTGCAAATGTACCTGAGGATTCATGAAATGCATCTGTAACCATGTCATGAATCCTATCATGATCTTGACCATGTTGTTCCACATGATAATCAAATTGATTTAAATTATTTGACTAATTTAAATTTGATGCTTGATAATTGCTACTACTACTAGCTGCATTTCCCCCATGACCATCTCCATGATAATACCATATATAGTTATTCGGCATAAACCCTCTATTAAATAAATTTCCTATTCATGCATTTCGGACAAGGATAGTACATCATACCATTGTTAATCGTATTTTGTATACTTTCCGCCTTATGCATGAATCCCTTCACCCCATCACTGAACTCCTTTGTTAGCGATCCCTCCGAATCAATACGATTATACATCCATCTTCTAATTTCATATATTGACATCTTTGATTTGTGAGAGAGAAGTAAATGTTTATGAATATGAAATTTTTATTATGAGGTTGGTCACTATATAAAGATTTTTCTTTTCGTTACCATCGATTTAGCAACGAATTAGGCATCGATTTTACAACAAATATTAACATTGCCGACGAAGTTACAACGATAAATTTCCTCATGAAAAACCGGTACACCCGTAAAAATAAACGTTGTCACCTAACTTATATATCGTCGGGAAATTGTTGTTATATTCCAACGATTTATAATTGTTGCTAAGTAACGACGAAGTTACAACGTTTTACAAAAATCGTCGTAAAATCGTTGTTAATCGGATTGAATTTTTCGGCGATTTTACGACGAATAATTTCTTCCTAAATTAACGACGATTTTGAATATCGTTGTATCTTCGTCGTCAAGACGATGGTGATTTACAACGATTATAAATCGTTGCAAAATATCGTTGGAAAAACTGTGTTTTCTTGTAGTGAAAATGCCAGAACCATGACACCAAAAATCGAGTTGCTAGATCAGATGAGGGTAGGTTAGAAACGTAGAGTGGATGTAGACACAAACGTGTAAGAGAGAGAGTTTAAGGGTCGTTGCCAAAAACAAATTAAAATTAAAATCAAAACACTTTTCATTAATGTAAAAAGAGGAGTAGAACATTATTTGAAAAGGAAGCCAAAAATAAATCATCATCATATATAGTAAAAGCAAATTGAAATTTAGGGAAGGAGCTCTCTTATTCATTCTCAGCGTGGCTAATTATCGTCTTACCCTTAATGAATTTTTTTGCCCCTTACCCTTTATGTATAAATCGTGTGATTAGCCCCTTAACTAACCGAACTACCCTTAATGATTTTAATTTCGTGATGGGCTATATTTGGATATTCATATTGGATTGGGTTATGAGCTATGTTTGAAACCTTTTATCATTAATCGTATTAATATCATTAAAGCCTAATTGCTTAACCTATAATCGATTTATATATCTAAAGGAGAATGATTCAAAGTTATTAATTCGCAAGATCGTGACACGTGTCGAGTTAATCCATTAAATTTTGACACGTGTAAAAAAATTATCAATTAGATTTTGACACAAAATATTAACAATAAAGGAAAAAATGTAAACTAGACTTAATCCTAAAACTAAAGTTAGTATAAAAAAGGAAAATAAAAGTTGTTTTTAGATTAAGGAAATTTATCTTAAAGTTTTTTAAAAAAAAAATAAAGAAAAAATTATAATCTAGACTTAATCCTAAAACTAAAGTTAGCAAAACAAAATGATTTTAGATATACAAAACAAATTATGTTTATAATAAAGCAATTAAACAATAAATTGGTTTTGATCAAAAAATATATATAGATAGAAAAAGTAAACCAAAAAATATCTTAAAAGCTAAAGTTTAAAAAAAAAGGAAAAAAGCTGAAGTTTTAAAAAAAGGAGATAGAAAATTTTCTATTTTGATTAAGGAAATTAAAAAAAGCAATACAATCTTATAACGAAAAGGAATTCTTAAAAAAAGTTGCGTTTAGATATACAAAAAATTCATGTTTATAATAAAGCAATTAAATAATAGATTGATTTTGATAAAAAAAAAAATAATTAGATAGAAAAATTAAACTAAAAACTATCTTAAAACCTAAAGTAAAAAAAAAAGGAAAATAGCTGAAGTTTTAAAAAAGAATATACAAAATTTTCTATTTTGATTAAAGAAATTAAAAAAATGAAATAAAATCTTATAAGGAAAAAGAATTATAATTCCTCACCTCTATATAACAATAAATAAGGAAAAAGAATACAATCATTAAAGGAATACAATCCTGTAAGGAAAAGGAATACAATCATACTTCATATTAAAATAAGAAAATTAAACAATATATAACAATCATAAAATGTAAAGGAATAAAAGCCAAAAAAATATTAAAAAGAAAATCCATATTTCAGTTTAGAATAAAAAAATCTTATTATATAAAACTGAATGTTTCAAAGTTGTTAATTCACCTTATCGTGACATGTGTCAAGTTAAAATTGGAAAAACAATTATAATCGATTAGTAAAACAAAAATTTAATTTTTTTGAAAATTAAAAGCCACAAAAAAAAAAATTGGAAAAACCATATTTCAGTTTATATTTAGAAAATCTTATTATATAAAACTGAATGTTTCAAAGTTGTCATATAAGAAAAAAGTATCCTAAAAATCTTACCGTAGTTGGTCTAATAAAATTTATCCTAAAAGGAAAAATTGATATAAAAAAATATTCCTTAATTTTTCCATTTATAGTAAGGAAATTAATCATAAAAAAAAAGAATTCAAATTTCACCAAATTTTTCTTTCAAAGTTTATATTTATTTCATCGTAAACTTTGTTTCTAAATTTATTTATTATATATTTTCACGGGTTATCTAATTTTGTTTTTCATTTTTTGTCTTTAATTTTTTTTCATGTGTTAAAAAATATTAAATTACAATTCCGTAGATATGTGGGCACTTATCTAGTGACCTATAAATAACAAAACCCGCCACAAAAAAATTGTGATATTAAGCTGAGTCCTAGCGACTTCTTCATCATCTGGGTATTGGACTGTGTTTTTGGTTTGAAACTCTATCACGTGTTTGATCTAGCTTTAATCAAAGCGAGGTGGAGCGAATATGAATGTATGGATTTCTTGGATATGATGCTTTTAAGCACGGCTTGGCACTTGAAAAATATGTAAAAGAAGCTAAGTTCATATTCGAGAGGTCTGGGGATGCTATTAGGTTTAGAGAGATTCATATCTACACCACGAGTATGTTGGTAATTTTCAGAATTAACTTGTGCTACATGACTGTTGGAGAAGGACATCGGCAGAAGAACCAAGAATTTGTCCTCGCAAAAACACTACTAATGAGTTTTTTTTTTTTGTAGGACACCTTCATAGCAAGAACCCATCTAAGAATCGTTTGCGATTCCCTCTAAAGGTAATGAGGATATGGAGTCTCGGCTTTTGGCGGTATTGTTTTTTTGTATACAAAAATCTACGTTTTAAATTTCTATTGGATTTAATTTGTTGTGTTTTTTTGTTCTTATAATCGTGTTCTTCGATACTATAGTAAGATATGGTCGTGTTGTTGGTGTTGTACATCATGATGATTCGAGACAAAAATATTACACAATTCGATTTAAAAAAAAAACAGAATAGAGATGAAGAAGATAACAACGCAAATCAATTAGGGTTTTATTTTCTAATTTCCAGACTTTGGGTTTAAGTTCATGATGAGTGTGGGAGGATTTGGTATTTCAGCTTTACGATTGATAGATTGCCAGATAATATTGTTCTATGACTTATCAATCAGATCTCAAATCTTATATGCTCCTCTGATCTCGACTTGGTTTCTGGTTTCGGAATGTGTATGGTTTT
Source organism: Eutrema japonicum (assembly GCA_030161315.1). Classification (NCBI taxonomy): domain Eukaryota; kingdom Viridiplantae; phylum Streptophyta; class Magnoliopsida; order Brassicales; family Brassicaceae; genus Eutrema; species Eutrema japonicum. Next base: position 15,902,821 of record BSQW01000012.1, on the reverse strand, counting down.
CATACAAGATTGGCACAAGAGTGAACGTTTTGCAAAAACGAGGGTTGGAGACAACAAGCGAGATACTCAGCCGGTTGGATCCGAAGGATGAACACGAACAGTGGGATGAGGTGAACCACTTGTGATGTGAAAGTCACAAGGTAAATCACGGTGGATTTCTTGGAGGTCTGGTCTCGACAAGAAACAAGAAAAGACGTTAAGCGATGAAGGCTTTTTGTCAAATAATTTAGAAAGAAACTCTCGTTTTATTGATATCAAAATTGTGTGAAAAATACAATGCTGCAGGGCAGCTTTATAAAGAGCTCATCAGCTTTGACCTATTTGGGTCGGGCATTAAATGCCAAATTCAAAAAAGGAAAAAAATCAAAGATTACAAAGAGAGATTCTAGCAAAACAATTAAAACGAAAATCCCTAAACTTAACCAAAATTAAAAGCTGCAAAAGAAATAAGAAGTTTGAGGATCATGTCTTGGTCAGGTCGTGGGTTTGGCTGGTCTTGCATCGTGACTCCTTTGGCAAACATGTTGAACTTATGTTGGAGAAGTCTTGCACGTCCTTGTGAGTGCTCATTGCGGAATGATCAGCACTTGTTCCGCTTCGGGTTGGTTTTGGTCCGGTTCGGTTGGGATGTCCTCATCATTCTCACCCTCTTGAGAAGGTTTTGACCTAAAAACTGGATTATCTGCATCAAAATAAGCCAAGTCAGTAACGTTGAAAGTTGGAGAAACTTTAAACTCACCGGGAAGATCTAGTCGATAGGCGTTGTTGTTGATCCGCTCCAAAACTTTGAACGGTCTGTATCCTCGTGGTGCTAGCTTCGAACTCCTCTGGTCTGGAAACCTTTTGGTCCTCTTATGTAGCCACACCCAATCGCCTGGTTCGAAAATGACCTCCTTGCGTCCCTTGTTGGCGGTTCGGACGTATTGCTCGGTTCTCTTCTCCAAATTCACCTTAGCGTTTTGGTGAATCTTCCTTACGAAATCGGCTTTGTTTGCTCTATTTGGGCTGATAGCTTCGGCCTGGGACAGTGGTGATAGATCCAACGGCGTCAAAGGATTCAAACCATAGACGATTTCGAACGGTGACATCTTAGTGGCCGAGTGTACTGAACAGTTGTAGGCGAACTCTACGAACGGAAGGCACTCTAGCCAATCTTGAGATTTCTCCCAATGGTTGCCTTAGTAACGTTGATAAGGTACGGTTGACGACTTCGCTTTGACCGTCGGTTTGCGGATGGCAAGTTATTGAGAACAAAAGCTTCGTTCCGAGTTTCTTCCAAAGCGTTCTCCAAAAGTGACTTAGAAACTTGTCCCGGTCAGATACGACGGTTCTAGGGACGCCATGTAGACGAAATAATTCCTTGAAAAATAGCTCGGCGGTTTGAGAGGCATCATTCACCTTAGCACACGGGATGAAATGCGCCATCTTTGAGAATCGGTCTACAACAACAAAGATGGAGTCCTTGTGTTGAATCTTTGGCAAGCCGAGGACAAAGTCCATCGACACATCTACCCAAGGTGTCGTCGGGATGGTTAGGGGCAGGTAGAGACCATGGGGATGCACTCGGGATTTTGCTTTCTTGCATACCACGTATCGGGCAGAATGGTTCTCCACAGATTTCTTCAAATGGGGCTAAAAGAAATGCTCGGTCACGATGGCCAAGGTATTGTCAACTCCAAAGTGACCTATAAGACCTCCTCCAAGAGCCTCTCATATTATCAAGTCCCTCATAGAGCCTTGCGAAATGCACAATCTTTTTTCCCGGAATAGAAATCCGTCGTGAAGGTAGAAATTCCCGAATTCTCCCTTTCCGGCTCCTTGGTAGATCTCTCCTAGCTCAGGATCTTCTTCATATGAACTCTTGATGGCTTCAAAACCGAGCACCTTAGCCTCCATAGTTGAGATTAACGCGTATCTCCGTGGATAAGGCATTGGCGACAATGTTCTCCTTGCCCTTCTTGTACTTGATTACATAGGGGAAGGCTTCTATGAACTCCATCCAGCGAGCATGTCTTCTATTGAGATAGGTTTGGCCTTTCAAGTGCTTAAGCGTTCCATGATCCGTGTGGATCACAAATTCCTTGGACAACAAGTAGTTTTGCCAAGTCTCTAGCGATCGGACAAGAGCGTACAACTCCTTGTCGTAAGTCGGGTAGTTGAGTGAGGCTCCTCCTAGCTTCTCACTGAAATACGCAACTGGTTTTTCTCCTTGTGTCATCACAGCTCCAATTCCAATGTTGGACGCATCGCACTCCACTTCAAACGTTCGGTTGAAATTCGGCAAAACAAGAACCGGGCGTTGGTAAGGATATCCTTGAGCACTTGGAATGCATCTTGTTGTGCTTTTCCCCACGTGAACCCAACACTCTTCTTCACCACAGCCGTGAGAGGTGCTGCTAGGCTACTAAAGTCCTTGATGAAACGCCGGTAAAAGCTCGCCAATCCGTGGAAACTCCGCACTTGGCTAACGTTGGTTTGGGCAGGCCATTCTTTGATGCTCGGATCTTCTCCTCATCAACATGTAGGCCATGCGAACTCACAACAAAATGTAGGAAAACTACTTGATCAGTGCAAAAGATGCACTTCTTGAGATTTGCATAAAGTCCTTCCTTCCAAAGTGTCTTTAGCACATGCTCAAGATGTGTCACATGATCGGACAAAGATTTGATGTATATTAAAATATCATCAAAATAAACAACAATAAACTTACTAATATACTCTCTAAGAACATGGTTCATTAGGCACATTACGGTGCTAGGGGCGTTGGTGAGACCGAACAGCATGACGGTCGACTCGTAGAGCCCTTGCTTCGTCTTGAAGGCGGTTTTCCATTCGTCACCCTCCTTAATTCTCACTTGGTGATAGCCACTCCTAAGATCAATCTTGGAGAATATGGTGGCTCCACTTAACTCGTCCACCATGTCATCTAGCCGCGGAATCGGATGCCGATACTTCACGATGATGTTGTTGATTGCCCGACAATCTACGCACATTCGCCACGTCCCGTCTTTCTTGGAGACTAGTAAGACCGGTACGTCACATGGACTGAGGCTCTCCCTCATGTATACTTCGGCCAGAAACTCCCTTACTTGCTTCTGAAGCTCCTTAGTCTCCTCGGGATTCATTCGGTACGCCGGTCGGTTTGGTAAAGGGACTCCGAGGACAAGATCGATTTGGTGCTCGATCCCTCGGATTTGCGGAAATCCAGCAGACATCTCGTCCGGAAAGACATCTTGGAATTGGTTGAGAAGATTAGCAATCTCCGGGGGAACCTCCATCTCGCCAAAACCTGTACTTAACACTTCCTTGAAGATCATTAGTAGCATTGTGTGGCTAGAAGATGCAAAAGCTTTTCTAACATGACTTGGTTGCACAAGGAAATTAGATTTAATGCTAGACTCTTTTTCCTTAACCATTTGCAATTGTAAATTATGCACTTGTGGTGTGAGTGGTGCTAAACTAATTTTACGTTTATAATGCATGAGAGTATAAAAATTAGTGCAACCACCATTTTTAGTTTCCCTATCAAATTGCCATGGATCGGTTCAAATCGTTAGTAGCCCACTGCACCATCGATGACGACGCCGCAATCGAAGCTCTCTATAAAGCAACATGGTATTTGTCGGCTTTTCACATGGAAATTCATTGAAACCGACCCTCAACCCTGGAGGATGCACTCCATAAATCACATACATATATCCTGGAGGAGGAGGAACGCGCTGCCAAGGACAAGCAATACGCTTCCTCCAGACAACCCTCCCCCAAGGAGAAACTCAGGGAATACGCTCGCGAGCTGCGATCTCAGAAGAAAAGCGACTTACAACACATCAGGTAAGCGATATCCCTCCGCAACAACCATGGAATACTTGGGTTAAGCCAGAAGAACAACAAGATGACTCAAAGGAGAACAATAGCGAGTCATATTGCGAATTCCATAAAAGGAAGGGCCACATCACCGAGGAATGCCGACACCTCAGGGACCTATTACTTCGAAACTTTAGAAACGGGGATGTGTCGCCTCAGCCCCCCCCCCCCGACCTAACAACAAATTTCGTCGTAACAATACTAAAAAGCAAGGCGCAAACAACAACTCCGAGAGAGCTAAGGAAGATCCTGACACCGATGCCGACCTGCCAAAACGAGATCGTGAGGATCAATCCGACAACCAAACGGCCCCGAAAGCCTGGAAGATAGTTCATATGATCATGGGTGCCATTGAGTCTTGCAATTACTCTGTCCGGGCAATCAAAGAGCACAGCCGCGAAATAATCGCAGCAAAATAAAACAACCGAGTTTCGGAGATCGGCGTGCCAATAACATTCACCAAAGCCGACACAATCGGACTCCAAATGCCCCATAATGATCCGTTAGTCATCAAAATGCTCATCGGTGACGTAACCGACGAACGAGTCCTAGTCGACACCGGTAGCTCGGTTAATGTTATTTTCAACAAACATTAAAGGACATGGACATCCCGAACTCCGAAATCAAACCGTACATCGAACCCCTAACCGGTTTCTCTGGAGAACGAACTATGACTACGTGAACGATAAAGATACTGATATACATAGGCGGAACGATGAGAATAATGAAATTCATGGTCCTGGACAAACCAGCAATCTATAACGTCATACTCGGCACACCGTGGCTATTCGCAATGAAAGCCATTCCTTCAACTTACCATCAGTGCCTCAAATTCCCGACGCAACATGGTATCTTCACCCTCAGGGGTAGTCAATCGATGTCTCGTCTATGCGCCGTCCAGGAATGCAAACTCCGAACTGCGCCTCGCACATGTGTAATCGGTTCGACTCCAACCGACCTGCTAAATAAGAACAATGATCCCGATCTGCCGAGTCGAGAGTCGGTGATTCATGTCAGCATCGACGACCTCGACCCCAAGAAGTGTGTCGGAATAGGGGTCGAACTCAACGAAAAAATCAAGAGCGGCCTCATCCGCTTCCTCAAGAAGAACGTGTCCACCTTCGCATGGTCAATCAGCGACATGCCACCTTTGCATTAACCCACATATCGCTTGTCATGAACTCTCCATCGACCCGACCTTCAAACCAATCAAGCAGAAAAGACGGAAGCTCGGTCCCGAAAAGGCTCAAGCAGTGAATGACGAGGTAGAGAGATTACTCGGAGCAAGATCGATCACCGAAGTTAGATATCCCGATTGGTTGGCTAACCCCATCGTCGTCAAAAAGAAAAACGGTAAATGGAGAATATGCGTCGATTTTACCGACCTTAATAAAGCGTGCCCAAAAGAGAGCTTTCCACTCCCACATATTGACAAATTGGTCGAGGCTACCGCGGGTAACGAGCTCCTCTCCTTTATGGACGCTTTCTCCGATTTGGATTTAACAAATTAATGCCAAATCCCCCTTTATCTTCTCAGTCTCCTCGGCATCACGAGCTGCAGATTTATACCTACGGTCCAGCGGCCGGATGATATCATTCGTCTGCGCTTTGGCCTAGAAGGAGAAGAAGCTAGACAACCTGAGAAATATATGTAATAAAACAAATATAACCTTTCTAAAACAACGGCTTACCCGGGCCTTCGACCGAGCTAGTTCTAAATATTTCTCCCTCTCTGGGAGATCGTCTAATGACGGAAGACCGTGACTTCCGAGCTTGAACTGACGAAACCGCTCGCCGCAGGACGCCGCGTTGTTAATCAAGGGCGAGTCCTTACTATAGTTGAAGAACATCGCGTTGGCATGTCCTGCGGCTTAAGACCTCCTTCTCTTGCGCCCCCTCTGAGCATCAGTAACAACGGCTGGGTCCGTCGTCCCTCCCGGGACCACTTCGGAAGAAGCCACCGCAAGAGGGGCATCATCTCTCTCCCCCTCCCCGAAATGATCTCGGAAATCAGCTAACTCCTCCTCAGACCGACCTGGCGGAGATTTTATTTTCCTTGAAAGATCTGAGGGCTCAACATTCTCTCCGCCATCAGCTTCAGGAACCCCCAGATCATCATCCAAAGGCACCGCGGCAGTATGGATAACCGGATCAAACCCAGGAGTCTGATCAACATCATCCCGGTTAGCAGACGGATTGGTGTCGCCAACCCGCGAGGTCAAGTTAATTTCATCGTCCTCCTCAACGATTGGGATAATTTCAGGAGGAACGTCATCATCCCTCCGAGCTGAGGGAAGTATGGAGTCATCAAGGATTGTCGAATAATCTGGGACGGCGAGAAAATTACGACGCGGCGGCATCCTAAATGAAGATTCTCGGGGAGCTGCGCAAACATAACAAAACCTGAGAAAAAGATCAAGTAAAAACTAGAATCTTTTTACTTAAAGAATTTTTGAGACTGACCAGTACTGGAACGATGAGAGTTACTCCTGGCAAGATGAGCTCGATGGATATCCGGCCAGCGAACTCTCCCTAGCTCTCGAAATCGAGTTGCAATCGCCTTCCAATGATCGAAGACACGGCTATTAGTAGGATTCCGAACAGTATGATATAACAAACGCATTAAGGGAAGAACAAAATATACGGCCTCCGTATGACAAGATAAATAAGCTACCAATATTTTGGTTCCATGATCTCCTATAACCGATGCCCGAGGTGGACACAGAAGTGGAGTCGAGTTTAACGAAAAAGTATTTCGTCTCCCAGTCTTGATTTTGCTGGGCTTCGGGCTGGTAATTATGTCATAGCTCGGCTTCATGTTCGCTGAGAAATACCAGGGTTTAGCCTCAGTTATATTAACCGAGGTGAGTTCTTCAAACATTCGGGCAGTGGCCGGATTGCCGAGTTCGGCTCCTAAAGACAGGAGCCCCGTTATATTAACCATACTCGCAGGATTGAGTTGGCTTATCGCGGCGTGCCGCCTGCCACAGTAGTCAAAAAGAAATTTGGGTAGAGGAAAATCAAGCCTACACGCATTGAATCACGCCTCGTAAATGCAAACATGCCCATTCGGAGCATCCCAAGGCCGTTCATGACTATTCGGAAGCGTAACGGATATTTAACCCGGAAAATTGAGGGACCCGATCATTTTCTCGATCCCTTCAAACGATAGGCAAGTTGGTCCGACATACATTGGCCGCACTGCCAAGGGAATCAAAGGAGCTCGGGGATTTCCTTCTAAATTTCCCTCCAAAGGTTTGATCGGGATAGAATCTCGACCTGACGCCTCGGCTTTTCCCGAAGCATGGACCCTCTCCTCCTCAACGAGCTGGGACGCGATAACTGAATCACGACGGATCTGCTCATCTTCCATCTCCTTTTGTTCAGCAGCAATATTTCTCGCCAGCTCGGCAGCAATCTCCGCATCATGTTGGATTTGGGCTTCAAAATGAGCAAGACGGACCCGAGGCCAAGGATTACTCGATTCGGCGGTATCATTGCCGACCTGCCTGGACAGGAAGAGTCGCTCCATATCAGCAAGCCGCGATTCATCGGCCACAGGGAGATCGGGCACCGGCCTACTGACACTCGCCGGCGGGTTCAGTTCCCTGTCAAAACTCCCTAAAGCCTCGGTTTCGACATTGTCCCGGTCACGTAAACCCGAAACCGGCTCCGGAGATGGAACGGCAAAACGGACTTCTACGCGGCGCGAGTTGAGACAGGCTAATTGGGGAACTTCTGCTTGATCACTCATTGTTAAAATCGACGGTTAGTGTTTATGCTCAGAACCGTGGATGATAAACGAAAAGTCGCGAAGAAAGAAGAAGAAATATCAAACAAAAATAATGCAGAGAATCACGAGAAGCGAGTGGGATTGGCCCAAAAACTGAAGATATTCAAGTAAATCAATGGGATTTGTTGAAGAGATCGTCGAAATCCGATTGCGACAGTCAATAAATAAGTAAAACCCTAAGAGGAAGGAAGCCAAAAAACCAGAGAGAGAGAAAAGAAGAAATGTGTTACCTTTATGAGCAGGAAAATAAAGAAAGCCGAAAAGTCAAGGAAATATAGAGAGAGAGAAGCAATCATGACCAAATTCCTCGATTCATGCGACAGTCGAAGAAACTGAAACGACATGTCTTCTTTGAGAAGATTCGCCGAACTCAACGCCGAAATCATTTGCATCACCAAAGTCAATCAAGATAAGACACTGACCTTAATTCCAACCGGGCTAAAGAATTCTCCATGAACTTCGCCGAACTCAAACACACTCCTTCGCCGAACTGAAAGGGGGACTTATTGTTAGAGGTGAGTTTAGCACTCTCCGGTTTAATCCGGTTTGAACCAAGACCGGCCCAATTGATTCCGGTTGATGACGGTTCAAATTAAATAAAAAAGGCCCACGATCGCGACCAGCAGGCCGAGCTCGGCCTAAAAGCCTAACGCGCCGACTTCCGAGAAATAAGGGATCTTTCTCGATTTCGTCAGAAGAAAAAAGAAGATTTCCTTATCTTGATGGAACTAGGAAACGAAAATCCCCCAATTATTAGCTGACTCAAAACCTTATAAATAGGGAGACCCTCACCACAATTCAGATCATCCACAATCATCTGCGAGACCTAAGAGACAGAGAGTTGAGACCTTAGTTTTTTAACCTCTTAGTTATCGATTCATCTTTTTACGATCAAACAATCTTGTAACTCCCTCGAGTTTAATCAATAAACGAGATTCGATCCATTGAGTTTACTGTTTTGCCCCTTGTGTGATTTTCAGAATCAACAACCACAAAAAATATCGATGTATGATCAAGGAAATTTCAGAGATATTTAATTCGACAATACTAAAAACGGTTTCAAACCATGTTTGAAATTCTTGAGGAAAAACACAAAAGCTACAAGGAAACAATGGTTGAAACGATGAAGATGTTTTGACGGCGAAGAAATATGTGATTATTATGAAGAAGGAGAAGGAAGAGATGGGGAAGATGTTTGAAGGTAAAACATGAGAACAAAATAGAGAAGAAGAATTAGAAGGAGACAAGACTAAACCCATCTATTATGGAATTTATCTATCATGATGGAGAAGAAGAGGAAGAAGAATATGCTTGAGATTGTCGAGGAAGAACCAAGGAAGATCTAAGTTAGAAATCTAGAGAGAGATATAGATAGAGAGAGAGAGAGAGAGAGAGAGTAATGGAAACCAATAATGGAAGATTTTTATTCAAAATTGAATATGGCGAGGAAGAAGACGAAGATGAGACAAAGAAACATCGCTAGAATAAAAAGTCAGAGAATATGAAGATGATGAAGAATGAGAGGGAACATGAAGAGGACAAAGAAAAACTGGAAGAAGAAAATGAAGACAAACATGAAGAATAAAAAAAAAGCCAGAGAAGTCGAAAACAATAATTAAGAAAAACAGAAGATAAAGAAGACGACGAAGGAGAAGAAAATGATGAATAAGAAGGAGAAGAAAAAACGGAAGAGTGAGACAGAGATAAAAAATAGGAATTATTAGAAGACGAACAAGAAGAAGGAAATTAAAGACGACGGAGATGACAAAGACAAAGAAAAATAATACCATATATAGAATAAGAAGGCGGATGAGACCAAGACGTTGAAGAAGAAGAAGGAGGACACATGTTAGAATTTGGAGAAGAAGAATAAAAACTGGAAGAAGAGGAAGAATGAGTAGAAGAAGACGAAAGTGATGAAGAAGAACAAGAAGCCGAAGACAATGAAAAGGAGAAAAGGAAAATACAAGGGAGAATAAACCAAAATATAAAGAATAAGAAGAAAGAAGAATTTGAGGATGAAGACGGGACGAAGAAAAACCGAAAGAATAATAAGCCAGAGAACGAAGACGATGAAGAAGGAAAACCGAAAGAGAAAGAAGAAGAAGAAAAATAATTCAAAGACAATAAAGAAGAAGAAGAAAAAACGAGGAATAACCGATTATAAGGAGAGATATTTACGACAAAATTGGGAGAGAGTTCTAGGCTTCTAGCGATGGAGAGATAAAAAAGAATTAGTCAGAGAGAGAGAGAGAAAACCGTGTGTAATTATATTGTCTTTGAAAGAATGAAACATTATTCAATATGTTCTCGAGCTCTATAATTGCCATTGCTTTATTTTGTAGTTTTTTTTATGAATAATATTGGTTGTTATCAGCGTCGGCTCAAGATAATTATGGGCTATAAGGCAAAATTCTTTTTTGAACCCTTTAAATTTATGTTTTAAAAGATATTTTAATATTTTTTTCTTAAAACATTTTTGTAATGTTTTTGTAGAGTTTGTTATTAAATAAATACTTATAAAATATTTTATGAGCCTTTTTCAATCTAATTTTTATTATTATTTTTTTAAAAAAATATATATATCAAAAATAAATCAGGCCCCGTGCCATCGCACCGATCGCCCTCCCTACTCAGCCGGCCATGGTTGTTATTTTCTTTTCTTTTTTTGGATTGGTCGAAAATCTAACATTGTTGTTATATTTGTGTTTAATTTTTTATCGGTAACAAATTTAATAACTTAATGATATAATTAGTTTATGAAACCTATATGTCCGCGCAATGCGCTGGCTAAACACCTAGTTTGATGTAAAAACCTAAATGCAATATCAATTGAAAACTTGTAAGTTATACTCCTATGAAAACAATTCTCCTAATCATCCTCAGAAGTTTCTGATGGGTTGGTCTCCACTTCACTATTGGACGAAACGTCGATAGACACTTGGTTAAGCGTTGTATCCGCTAGGCGAGCATTCTGTAGGACGATGTTCACATGATCACCACGGTGAAATCCCATCTCGAAAAGCCTGATCTGAATTTCGCGTCGAATTCCTCGGGAAAATATCATCGCCATATCATCAACGGTTCGCGGCGGGTCATAGAATTCCATAGTACGCACGAATTCCTCATGGTATTCTTGCAACGTTTGGTGTCTTTGCCTCGCCCAGCCTAGCCCCCAGCGGGAAATTGGCTTTTTCATACCTCAACTATTCAAAAATGTTAATTTCATACCCGAATTTGTAATCGGTGCTAAAACATACGTCAACTTCGGAAATTAGGCTTTTCTGACCTGAATTTGTAACCGGTGCTAAAACATACATCAACTTCTTAATAATTTGAATCTCATACTTAAACTTTTAATTTCGTGCTATAACATACATGAGATCAAACGCTGTTAAGGAGCCGTGATGCGGTCATCAAACCAAAAGACGAAGACCTCGAGCCCGAGATGATGCAGCTCAACTGGACTATATTCTAACCTCAACTAGAGCAGTCCTCGAAGTGGAATCAGTCCAATCCAAGTTTAGATGAAGAAGTTTTTCAACTTCCAAGTCAAGTGATTCCCAGCATAGGCGATTCAGACATACGTGCGTTCAAAGAATTCTTTTAACCAAACCCAAAGGATTCAAGCTACAAACCAAATTGTTCTGGAATCTTTATTCATCAGAGCAACCGAGAAAATTGGATTCACAAGAACGCCGATTCAGAGTTGAGAGATATGAATTTTACAAGTCAACCGATCTGCTTCATGCCTTACTGTGCATGATCGGTTGACTTGTAAAAGTCATATCTCTCAACTCAGAACCGGCGTTGTTTTGAATCTAATTTTCCCGGTTGTTCTTATGAATCAAGATTCCCGAACAATTTGGTTTGTAGCTTGATTCCTTCGGGTTCGGTTGGAAGAATTCTTTGAACGCATGTATATCCGAATCGTGTATGCTGGGAATCACTTGATTTGGAAGTTGAAAAACTTCTTCATCTAAACTTGGATTGGACTGATTCCACTTTGAGGACTGCTCTAGTTGAGGTTAGAATATAGTCCAGTTGAGCTGCATCATCTTGGGCTCGAGGTCTTCGTCTTTTGGTTTGATGACCGCATCACGGCTCCTTAACAGCGTTTGATCTCATGTATGTTATAGCACGAAATTAAAAGTTTAAGTATGAGATTCAAATTATTAAGAAGTTGATGTATGTTTTAGCACCGGTTACAAATTCAGGTCGGAAAAAGCCAAATTTCCGAAGTTGACTTATGTTTTAGCACCGGTTACAAATTAGGGTCTGAAATTAACATTTTTGAATAGTTGAGGTATGAAAAAGCCAATTTCCCAGCCCACAGCTAACACTGGTTGGAGTTGCGTCTGGCTTTTTTTGACCTGACGAACTTCGCTGACACTTGTGGGGCCTTCCCTCTCGAACCATTGGTTGTGTAGAACGGGTCAGAACCCACTCAAACACACAAGATGGTTTCTCTGAAACGAAGGAGCGTTTATTCGAGGCTGGTGTCGCCTTACGGTATGGTGACTCCAGAAAAACCAATCTGGTCTGGTCTGGACCACGCCCAACTAACCGATCTATTTCGACCATCCTTACTTCGCCACAGATCCAAGGGCAGAATGTAATAGTGATCGTAGAAGGACAAGATACCCTGATGAGGACATCGAGACTAACTTAGAAGATTCATCACAAGCACAACCAGAAGTCCAAGACATAACAACAATGAGGGAACCACCAAGAACAAGATCAGGAACTAGAAGACTTAGAGAGTTATTCAACAAGACAATCCAAGGCTTTCTGGACCAAGAACACTCTATGGAGAAATCGACAACAAAAGAAGCCCAAAAGAAGTCTAATGAAGACCAGAAGATGGTCTTCTCAATTCAGCCCATCTAGGCCCAAGTTTTTCTCCTAAAAATCGACACCAGCAGGTATGATTTCAATTTATATATTGTGTTTGTTCGTTTGCAGGACCAAAGACTATTAATAAAACCTTAGGATATATTAAATCTCGTTTATTTCATTTAGTAGCTTGTAGTAGGCGTTTTATTTCATTCTTTTGTCTAGGACTTTAGACTAGCTTTGTATTAGGGTTTTCACCCTAGAAGGCATCATCTGCACGAGCCCTTTATAAGGTTCCTTAGCAGCAGTGTATTTTTCACCTTTATGATATAAACAACGTACTTTCTTCTCTCTGAAATCTCTGTGCGAAACTGAGCTTTCAAACCTTCGATCTACTTTCCTTGTGAGTGATATCAAGGCGACTAGATTGGATCTGTCTTATCACAAGCGCTTACATACCTTGTGTGGCGACATTCACATCATCATTCATCAGCCCCATTCGACCTGTAACCTAAGTTACACTCATCGGATCTACCTCCATCATCCAACCGCAACATCACCTTCACCTCCACGCTACATTAATCTTCAAGGGCCGGGACTTGAGTCTAGTCCATCACCACACCATTCCGTTCGTACATCATACCCTCTTATGAGCAGTTTTCCGCGTCAAAGGCCTTGGTCTCGAGCTACAGAAAAGAAAAAGAGATAATAAGAACTATCAGATCGGACGTCTACATATTGTTGTTGTGTTGGGTTTGGAAATGTTTTGAAAACTTTCAGGAAAAAAATTTCGCAAACACGACGAAAACACGGGCGCGATCCTCCAGGTCAGAACTGGAGTGACCTAATCATGGGCTCTGATACCAAGATGTAACACCCCTCTTCCCGGGCCTCCGAAGAAACCAGGGAACTCAGGCATGTTAGGTTGGCGGACTAACCCCTTTTTGTTCATTCGCCGGGTTTGGACCCTTGGTGAGCACACTTGATCACCAGGAGAATGCCCATGTCACACAACAATATAAGACATATCCGATCTTCGCTAACCTATACAAAACTAAGGGAAGAGGAGGGGTGAGTAATGGGATTACTCAGTGAGGATGAGCCTGGTAAAGACTCACAATCACTTCCAGACAAATACGCGAGTTACTATTCATGAAAGTCTAATCCTAAAACAAGCACACACAAATGGGATCCACACAATATACTATTTGGTTCCCAAATACATTACAACGAGCACACAACTCCACCAATTCGACACCCGATCCTCACCTTACCAGAGGAATCAACCGATACCGGTGTGCCTTATCAAAATGAGTCACACAGACTACGAGGGCTCGCCAAACCCCCTCCCCCCACAGCGTTGGTTCCAATGCCAATGTATACACCCCACCAGTTCCATCACATAAATGGTTCCAATGCCAAGATATACACCCCACCAGTCCCATCAATCAATAAGTTCCGATGCCAAGGTAGAAAAGTGTTTAGGGTTTTGGAAAAGATAGGTTGAAAGATTAGCTTGGTATTTATAGAGAATTTATTTTCCGAAAAAAGGAAAAACAAAAGAAAATGAAGATTTGAGATTATCTAAAAGGAATATATAATATTTGGTTGAGAATAAAATAAAAACTAAATATTCCGGAAGGATCTAAAAATCAACTTAAACCGGAAATTAGAAAACGGTAACATACCGATCGACTTCCGAGTATCGAAGGTCGGAATGTCACAAAAAACTAGTTCCGGGCCATGTAGATTATGGGCTTCCGCCCGGAACTTCCTAATTTTTATGTATGATCGATCCATATTAGGATAAGTGGTCAGCTGCTATGAAAGAGGAAATACGGTCTCTAATGAAAAATAAAATATGAGTTATATAATTAACAAAACTAGAAGCCTATAGGATGCAAATGATATTCAAGAGGAAAGTTGGTATTTTCAGAAGTTGAGTATCACGCATTTGTACAAATGCTAGAAACAAAAGAGAGGAATCTTGGGGTTATCATTAGCTTGTTTGTAAAATTATATATTTCAAGTTTCTAGCATATAAAGTATAGTAGTCTTCAGTATACACATTAAAACATGTTGGAATTAAGGAATGATTAAATCATGACAAAATACCCCCAATGGGATTCAAATCAATCAGTGATTACAAGAAAAAATAATAAGAAAAATGCATAACTAAAGTATCATTCTAAGAAAAAATTATGCAACGACATGAGACTCTCAATGTGGTTTGGTACAACACTTACGTCTTTCCAAAGGTCGTATCCAGCTTCACCAAGTCGCCTAAAATCGTCAAATGAAACTCCTCGAATCTTAACTTCTCTTAAACTGTTTTTCTTCGGATCAAAATACACAATATGGAACAATTCATACGTACTCCTTTTTTCAGAAAAAAGTTCAAAACGACATCTACGAGTAGAGTACTGTGGTGTAAAACTCACCAGAATCAGTAACACCCTTCAACTCCCATCTTGTGTGAGGAATATCAGGTGAAGGAAAGTGTTTATATATCCATTGGTGATTCTCTGCATTCTCCATAATCCATAATCTATGTTTGCCTTGGCTGCCTTCAGGTTTAGGTAAAGTGAAGAAACGTTTCATGGTAGTGTTCAAAATTATGAGCTCTGTAGAAGTTTGCAAGTAAATCAAGCCGTGGACGGAATTGTAACGCTAAAGGTAACCTTTATTGGGAAATGTAAATTGATAACTCTCAGCTTGAGGACAAGTACTCTGGTGTAGCGGATACGAGAAAACGAACAGCTTGTCGTGTTTACTGACGATTAGCAGAACACAAGGCGGTGATGATGCCGAGGACCGAGTCTCGAACGAGTTGATGAAGCCTGGAGTGGTGGTGATGGAAGACCATAGTTTAGAGACGGAGCGAGATCTCACAATCGATTTCACAGGCTGTCTTGAGAGTATCTCGGCGATTAGATCATGAGGAATATGGTCTCTGGATTGAGATCTATCATTATCATCATGTGAAGGTTGCAATGATCTCTGGATTTTTCTCATCTTCTTTCACTCCATAATTTTTAGACTTTTTTATTTATTTTAAAACCCTAGTTTCTCATTCCGTCTGCTAGACTAGAGGGTTTTACACAATATGGATGTTTGACGGAGGGGTTATATAGCAGGGTATTTTTTTAGGTTATAAGATTGACCTGCATTTGTTCCACCATATTTTTCTTTCAAGATTATAGATTTATTTAATCAGAACTTTTTTTAAAAAACTTTTGAAGTTCTTTCCACAAAAAAGAGTAAATATAACTCAACTATAATTACGAGAATCAATCACGGTTTTAAAAAATAGATTCGTACATGAGTACTACCTAAATAACTAAATATTTTGAAAACAAATGACAAAATTTGGAAACCAAATAATTAAAGAAAAAAAAAGAAAAAAAATAAATAAATAATTGTTACTCTTTTAGCTATTCATGGATAATTTTGCATTTTCGTTTTTATTTTATTTATGGGTGATATGATTTTTTTTTTTCATATTTTTCCTTTTTTGTTTTTTTCACGGATTATAAAATCTCTATAGTATTTGTGAAGTGATAATCTGATTTGGTGTGCTCACATCGATTTTCGGTCACAAAATTACGTTAACACCCTCATTTTATCGTTTAAAATCTTTTTTGTCGATCTATCATTCTTTTAAGCTCTGATGATGTGTTTTCATAAGTGATTATTATTTAAAATATCGGTTTACGAATTTGATTACGGTCAAGATTTGTGATTCGCTTTGATCTTATCATTGGTTTACGGTCGCAGTTTGTTGTTTAGTAACGGGTATGTAATCTTGGTTATTTGATGGTTATCTAATTCGATTTGTTATACATTGTTTCGTATAGACGGGTCAGAGATTTTGGATATCTGCTTTGGTTTATTACCTAATATTTTTTCTACAATTTTGGTTATCTATTACAATTATATATATCTGTGTCATTACTAAGGTTATTTTTTTTCTTTTGTTTTCTCTTTTGATTCATTTTGGTGTTTTTCTTGAGTCGTTTTATTGAGTCAAATATTTGTTGGAAATGATGATCACGATTTTTGATTTCTTGTTCTGATTTTTTCATCTAAGTGACCATTGTTGCAGAATTAGCTTCAGATCAGACTAATGGAAAATCTAAAAGTTGACCAGTTAATCAGAGGTATCCATGTTTCCAGAAAATTTTAAAAAGCTTGAGCTATTTTCTGAGCTCTTCTTTTTACCTCATCATTGTGATTGGTGTTTTCAGAGCTTGACTCCTCATTCGTATCTGACAAGACGACATGTGTGAAAGTATGGTACTCCTCTCCCTTATTTAAAATAAAAAGCTTAAAAGATGAAATGATTTTCTTTCGAGTAAAGGGTTAGGAAAGTTTCCATCGATCCCATTATTTTACTTCGAAAGAGATGATCACACTAAGGTTGGAAACGAGGTTGAGGAAAATTTTCAGAGATACCACTATTCGCATACACCTTAGAATAAAAGGGTAGCACTAAAATGAATCGGGAATTCGGTGGCAAAACCAATCAATACTCGAGTTCCATCAGCCATTGACCCTATCGAAAAGAATAAGTCTGGGGGAGGGGAAAAGTACAAAAGGTTATGTTGTTGTCTCGTCACGATATCGAAAGGAAAAGAGTCTAGAAGGTTCTTGGCACTATGATCCTTGATGAGACCCAACAATTATAGCTTTGGATTATTCTACGAAATAATGAGTTGAGTCTGGGAAGTTGCGAATGCTTGCAGAAAAGTACATGGAGGTTCGATCAGGAACTAGCTCGGAAACATGTGGATTACTAAGGTAATGGTCATTGTAGAATTCTAAAGGAAATGTGAGTCTCATGTTTTTCAAACTTTTTCTTCTTGCTTAGTTTTCTGTTTGCTTGAGGACAAGCAAAAGACTAAGTCTGAGGGAATTGATATACTCGATTTTTACCGTTTTCTAACATGTGTTTTTGTATTGGTTTTGAGTCTTTTATTGAGTTAAAGTGTGTTTTTAGTGTCTTTTACTCTTTTATCGAGTCTTTTCAGGTTTCATAATTCTTTGGGAGAAAATGAGCCGTTTTGGGTGAAAATGAGCATATAAAGATGCAGAATCATGCAGAGACGTCAGAAGTATGGTATTCTTTGGAGGACTTTCCACCGATGGATTGAGCTGCAATTTTGACACAAGATAAATATGTGAATCAGATTTCATTTGCAAGTGGTTTGAAGAATATTCAACGATGCGATCAAAAGTTATACCCGATTTACTGAAGACAGGTCAATCTGCGTCGCAGAATAAGCATGCGCGGAACAGGGAGGTTAGAATCGATCGATGCAGCCTTGTATCGATCGATGCACATGTCCAGAAACTTCAAAATAGACCGATGCACACTTGCATCGATCGATGCATTTCCCAGACGAAAAAGGCAGTTTCTACAGTTTCTAAACTTCCTATTTTGCCCCAGAATCATCCTAACTTAACCTAATTCGACCCAAAACCTATATATACTTATTTTTAAGCCACTTTTGAGGCTAAGCTTTATTTTTCTTAGACATCTTTCATCTCCTTCAATTGTATGCTTGGGAGAAGATCTCTGAACCACTTATGACAAACTTAGAGAAGATTTATGGACCCTCTTATTACTTTTATCAATTTAATTATGTCTTCCTTTTCATCTCTTTGTGATTTCTCTGCTGCCATGTATAAGTAGTTTCATAGTTAGGTTTAGGGTTTCAACGGGATCCATGAATCATTGAATTAGACACATATAGGGATTTATCTTTTGAATTTTTCGCTTATTGTTGTGTTTATTGCTTAGGCTGAATTGATCCCTTAGTCTCTGATCTAGGGTTTAATCTATACCACGGAAGTGTCGTAGGTTGCTAGAAAGAACATAAGCGAGCGAATTGTCCTTAGTCAACGGAAGTTGATGTTAAGGCGATTCGTGAACATATTGAACCTATTTGTTAATGCTGGTCTAGAACTCTAGGTTCAACGGAAGTTAGGATTTTAGGTTGCTAGATTTAGTAATCAATGCCACATAAGTGGATTGGTTAGATATTTATGTTTGAGTTTGAAGCTTGTGTTTAATCTTTCCCTGAATAGTTGTTTGATTCATGATCTCTGGATTCCTGCGAAGAAACCCTCGACCTAACGTTTTTCTATTATTGAATTTACTCCGTTTTTAGTTTTTTTCATTACTTTGCAAATCAAACATTATTATCGTCTTAACTTAATTTCATCGTGTGAGAATCGTAGTGTAACCTTGGTCTCTGTGGATTCGATCCTAAAGTACTACATTCACTACAAGAAAACATCGATTTGGCGACTGCAGGAAGAGTCGCAAAATAGTCGCTAAAAGCGATGGTACGACTAACTTGCGACTAAAGAACGGAGTCGGTAATCTTTAGTCGCTAAAGAACGTAGTCGTATAAATAGTCGCCATTTGGCGACTACTTTCCGACTACGACCATGAATAGTGTAATAGTCGTAAAATAGTCGCAAATTGTAATAGTCGTAACATAGTCGCACATTGTAGTTGTCGTAAAATAGTCGCATAAATTAGGCGACTAGTAAATGACTATAGGAACGGTAAAGATGTAGTCGGATAATTGTAGTCACCAAATATAGTCGTGAAATGTAGTGACCATTTACCGACTATTGTATGACTAATTTGACGACTATTCGGCGACTAATCGGAACATAAGCTTCGACGATGTAAATATACGGTGACTACTATGCGACTGTTTAGTGACTATTTGGCGACTACTATGCGACTGTTTACTGACTATTTTTATGTCGATATTAGAATTTGGTATGAACGATTGGTATTTGTTTGTTTCTCAATTGTAAACCTGTGTTACAAACCTAAATTACTAAACAACCGAAATTTCATTGAAAATACCATTTTATTACAAATATTAACCAATGTATTCAAACTCCATAACAAGTTCACAACACAAGTTCTAAAAAAACATAGGTAACACAAGTGATAAAAAACAGAGGTAACCTAAGAAGTAGATGGTTGATCTGTTGATGGAAGCATATTGGTTGTTGCTGGAGGTGAATTAGCAGACAAGAAGTCGAGAAACCTCGGATCAGTTTGGCGCAAGTACTTTTCCACCAAGGAGAAGTGCTCGAACTTGTCCTTTTGCTCAGCCGCAGCTCGGGAGTGCTGTGCTTCACGGGCAGCAATCTCAGCATCACGTCGTTCATTATAGGCAGCCTGCTCCTCGATTTTCCGTTGAGCTTCCTTCAGTTGCTCTTGCAGTGCAACAAACGAGGAAGAGGCTCCCGGTTGCTTGCGCTTGCCATTGATAAGAGTCTCCTTCAGACTTCCAACTCCATAAGGAGTTCCTCGCGAATCCAAGTCAGTGGACTGTGAAAAAGTAAAAGAAAAATGTAATTAAAGTAGACAAAAGCCAAGACAATTTAAATGTGGACTGAAAATGTTACTTACCTCAAGAAAGATGCTAGTATAGTCATCTGTTGTTAGCTCTCGAGGTCGAGAAGCACCGTCTGAAACATCTGAAGCCTCTGTCACGAGGTCAGACAACTTCTGTTGTAGCTTCTCCTGATATCTTTGAGCGATTTTCTCCGCCTTCGTATCGACATGGGTACCATCTGGTTTTGTATGCGTCTTGATGAAAACCTCACCAAGACTAACCGATCGTCCCAATTCCGCTTCCTGCAATGTTACAAAATAAAGAACGAGTATGAAATTTTTTTAAGTTGTTAAGGAGTAAGAAAAAGTAAAAGTTACTTACCATTTCATGTTGAATTTGTTGATATGACTTCGGCCCTGACAAGTGGATGTGAGGACCGAGACCTTGACGGTCAGACAGACGAGCATTGGAATAGGTGAGAGTCCTCAGCTTTGCTTCTTCAGTGTCCCAGTACTGAGTCATCGTATTCCAGAGCGTGTCACCGATCCAATTAGGTCGCTGTCGACTAGTCCTCGCACTGCTAACCATGTCCTTCATCCGGCGTTGACAGATTTCATCAAAATAATCTTTAACTGTCCCTGTTATCAAGGGATCCCAGGTGTGGGTTTTCTACAATACAAAGACAACAGAATGTTAGTGAAAACATAAGAAGCAAACCTATATGACAAAAAACATCACACTGCTATAGAACAGAAAACTTTACCGCGAACTCGAGGAAGTATCGTTCTTGTCTCTCCCGAGGCACACATGTCCAGCTATAGTAGGGACCATCGAATTTGTTGGTAAACACTTTAGTGATTTTCCTAACCAGTTTCGATCCCATGTCGCGATTAAACCTGCAAAAACACACATGAAATAAAGCAAACGTTTATTTAACTTAAGACTTCAAAACACATGAAACCAAAAGACCTAAGACATAAAACCAAAGACAGACACAATGAAACAATTCTAATCAAACACATGAAACCAGACACAATTCTAATCAAAGCAATCACGTTTTAATCAAATCCATCAAACACATTCAAACACATAGACAATTCGAATCAAAGACAGACACAATACATACACAAACACATTAAAACACAGACATGAAACCAAAGACAGACACAAGACCCAAGACCTAAAACCAGAAGACCTAAGACCTAAGACTCCAGAGAACTAACACTAATAGACGTATGAAACCAGACATGAAACAATTCTAATCAAACACATGAAACCAGACACAATTCTAATCAAAGCAATCACATTCTAATCAAATCCATCAAACACATTCAAACACATAGACAATTCGAATCAAAGACAGACACAATACATACACAAACACATTAAAACACAGACATGAAACCAAAGACAGACACAAGACCCAAGACCTAAAACCAGAAGACCTAAGACCTAAGACCTAAAACCAGAAGACATAAGACCTAAGACTTCAGAGAACTAACACTAATAAACACATGAAACCAGACATGAAACACATTCAAACACATTATAAACTAAGCTAGATTAACACATTTCTAAACACATCAAACTGTGTCTATGCTAAGACTCAGACACAAACAAAATTCTAATCAAACACAAACACAATTCTAATCAAATCCAGTAAACACATTCTAATCAAATCCATAAACACATTATACACACAGACACGATTCAATGCAGAATCACATTCAAACACAAAACACATTCTAACACAAAACACACATAATCACATTATACAAGGGCAAGGTCATACCAGCTCGAGTTCGGCGTCGGTGTGGGAGAGAGGACAGTTGTAAACTTATCCCGGTCTGGCACCATAAGCAGTGCATTGAGAGCCCTTAGCGTGTCTTCCTGGAGATCCGGCAACACTGGAGATTCATCTTCGAAACTGTTTCCGTGAGAAGATGGATGACTCTGAGCCTAAGAGTTCTGATGTGTTGACGGTGGAGCCTCCAGTGGATCCGATTCAGGCGCACGGCGTTCTTCACTGTTGAAAAGTTGTTGTGGCGGTGGAAAGCTCCGGAAATCTGGTGCTGAGGTTGACGGTTGATTGTCGACGGCGACTTGAGGTGGTGTCGCCTGAGTCGGAGGAACTTGGGCAGCCGGCGTGATGTTGTACTGCGGCGGAAGAGACCTCGGTGTTCGCGACATTGTCGGAGAGTGATTGTAACCTCCGCGTCTCTGAGAAAGATTGGGAGCGTGTTTTCTCTTCTGATTCTTACCCTTCTTAGCTTCTGGCATCGTCAGAGAATGGCAAGAAAAGAAGTAGAAGAGATTCGAGAGGAGAAATCGAAGGAGAAGAAGATAAAATCGAAGGAGAAGAAGAGATTCGAGAGGAGAAGAAGATGAAATCGAAGGAGAAGAAGATGAAATCGAAGGAGAAGAAGAGATTCGAGAGGAAAAGAAGATGAAATCGAAGGAGAAGAAGAGATTCGAGAGGAGAAGAAGATGAAATCGAAGGGTTCGCGAAGAAGGACTGGATTTAGGGCTTTCGTAGGTTTTTTTTTTTAATCTGAATAAATCTGGTCAACTTAATAATTTGTATGTGTGTTATAAACCGATCACTACAAGAAAACAGGGTTTTCGCGACTACATAAACAGTCGTAATGTAGTCGCTAAAACTGGTTTTACGACTACATTACGACTAAGTGACATAGTCGGAAATGTTAAGTCGTAAAAACTAGTAGTCGCAGATCAGTCGTAAATTTACGACTGATTTCCGACTGCGGTGCGATTACATAATTCAGTCGCATACTAGTCGCAAATCAGTCGTAAATATATGCGACCATATACCGACTAAATTAACGACCAACATGCGACTAAGTATTGTGTCGTGTGGAAGTCGTTTTGCTGTAGTCGTTAAAGAGTCGTGAAATTGTGCGACTAAGTCCCGACTAATTAGCGTCTGTATTAGCGACTCATTTGCGACTAATATGTTCATCGAAATCGTGTTTTGGTCATCGTTTACGACTGATTTGCGACAGATTTGCGACTACATAGCGACTTATTTTAATGACGAAATTCAAAATGGTAATACTGTACCATATTTGTATTACCTAGCAATGAAATCATATGCAAACTAATAATACACACGTTAAAATGAAAGAAACATTAATTAATACAAAGAAATCATCATACATTATTTTAACATATCAAGTACAAACCAATACAAAGAAAACTTAATGTTCTAAAGTTCAAATACATGAAATACAAAGATAGACTAGGGTGTAGAGTCATGCTGCCGACCAGATTGAGAAGCCATGAAGTCCAGAAAATTTGGATCGGTTTCACGAAGATACCTTTCCACCAGTGAATAATGCTCGAACTTGTCTTTGTGGTCCGCTGCAAGTTGGGTAAGCTTGCTTTGGTTGTCAGCTGCAAGTTGGGTAAGCTCTGCCTCACGCCGAGCGTTAGAAGCAGCTTGTTCTTCTATTTGGCGTTGAGCTTCTTCCAACTTGTCTTGCAGAGCTTGAAACGATGAAGAGCTATCCTCGAACTTGCGTTTTCCACCAACATGAGACTCTGCGAGGCTTCCTATTCCAAATGGCCTACCTCTTTCATCCGTGAAAGTTGACTGCATAAATAAAACATATATTTATGAAATGCAAAAGACAGAAAACCAAAGATGACAAAGATAACATGTATTTACCTGAAGAAAGAGGTCGTTGTAGTCCTCTGTGGTAAGCTCTCGCTGCTGCGACCTACCGTCTGAAGTTTCAGGCCCGATCTCTTGCATCCTAGCTTGCAAGTTCTTCTCGTAAGTTTGGGCGATCCTCTCAGCCTTCAGATCAACAAACGTCCCATCTGATTTTGTGTGAGTCTTCACAAAAACCTCACCGATACTAACCGGTCTTCCCAATACCTCTTCCTGAAAATGTAACATATAAATTTGTTACATAATAGAAAGTTGCAAAAGTATTAGATAGTGAATTTACACTTACCATTTCTTGTTGGATTTGTTGATATGACTTTTGGCCTGATACGTGCTTGTGCACACCAAGGCCTTTACGGTCAGATTTCCGAGCAGCGGATGTGGTCTTACTCCTCTCTCGAGCTTCTTCAGTGTCCCAACACTCTGTCATTGTTGTCCAGAGAGTTGGGTTAATCCAGTGTGGTCGCTGTCGAGAAGTCCTCGCGGTGCTTACCATATCCTTCATTCGCCTTTGACAAATCCTCTCGAAATATTGTTGTACTACCCCTGAGATTAAGGGATCCCAGGTGTGCGTTTTCTACAAGAGAAGTGTGATTCGAGTTAGTGGACAGAATAGAAAGAAAGGCATAGAATAGCATGGACAGAAGAGAAATGCTTACCGCGAACTCGACAAAGTACCTTTCCTGTCTATCCCGAGGCACAACAGTCCAACTGTAGTATGGACCATCAAACTTGTTTGTGAACACCTTGGTGATCTTCCTTGTCAGCTTTCCCTTGTCACGACCAAACCTAGACAGAGACAAATAAGTGCCTTGAACATTAAAAACCTCACAATTACAGCAAAACAAAGAATACACAATCCAAACATGATATGAACTAAACATTTCCCTAGCACATAATCTTCTTTACACCAAAACAAAGAAGACCGTAAACTAACCAATGGGATGATTCAAAAATTTAAAAATTCGTAAGAAAACAGTAACTAAGATAACATTTAGAAACCACACACAACTCTCAAAGTTATGTCAAAGAGTTTCAATACCTCTAAGATGCATTCTCATGGAAAATTACAGAATTGGCATATAAAAAGAATCCGAGGAGAACAAAATTACAAAGATTCAATACCTCGATCTCTATTTTGTTTCAGAAGCAAACAATTACAAAGTTTTCAAATCAAATCACTATTCAATACACGACCTGATTATCTGACCAAAATTGCATCGCAAAATTTGGATTCTTTACTTTCACACAATCAACAAAATCGACCTAAGAAGCTGGAAGTCGGCTAACTTTTACCCTGCCAATAGCACAATACAATTCAAGATTCACCTACGAAACAACAAGCAAATGAGATAACAACGCCTATAAATAAATTTTAGATTGGTCTGTTTATATCTGAGGGACACAAACCATAACAAGAGAGCTGCAAAACTCATAGAGCTTTCGACGATTGGAGAAGATGATGAGAGCAACCTCAGCATCGCAAAGAACAGAAGAGACATAACTACTAGACACAGAAGATACATAACTACTAGACACAAAACCCAAATACTAACAAGCAAAAATTTGTTCCTGTTTCTGTAGTAATGCTACGAACCATAACTAGAGACACAAACCATAACAAGAGACACAAAAGACTACACACATCATCGACAACCATCAACAGAGACAAAGAAAACTACACACATTAAGACATGAATTTAGACAGGATGTTGAAACACTTACCATGTGGTGTTTGGAAGCTGAGGGCGTGTCGGAGACAACACCGTTGTAAACGATTCCCGGTTAGGCACCCTTAGCAGCGCCTCAAGCACCCGAAGTTGCTCATCCTGGAGGTCGGCTTGAAACTGTGCATTGTCGTCAATCGTATCATCTTCGAAGTGGTTGACTGAGTGGTTGCTATGACCGTCGGAGTTCTGCAGAGGAACACTCGAATTGGAAGATCTTGGAGTCGGCAGCGCTTGAGGTTCAGATGATTGTCGATGGATTGTCGGACCTTGAGATGGAGAGCATTCGGGTGGTTGCTCTGAGGTGCTCCGGAAGAGCTGGGTCGGAGGTGGAAAGTCCCGGACATTGATGGTTGCTGCTGGCGTTGACGGTTGACGGTTCATAGGAGGTGACGACAGAAATTGCGGCGGTAGAGGGTTCACTGGTTGCGCCGGCGTGAAGGTGTACTGCGGCGGTAAAGGGTTCACTGGTCGCGACGAAGCTCCGGCTCTCTGAGAGACGTTGGGACCAAATTTCTTCCGGCGTTTACCACCGTTCTTATCTGCTGGCATCGTGTGCTTCGATTGAAAGGGGATGAAGATGAAAGGCGAAGAGATGAATATGAAAGGCGAAAAGATTGAAGAAGATGAAGAGATTGAATAAGATAAAGATGAAAGACGAAGAGATTAGAAGAAGAATATCTTCTCGATTGAAAGGAGACGAAGGAGACGAAAGGCGAAGAGATTTGGGACTTAGGGTTTCGTAGGTTTTGTTTTTTTTTAATCTGAATAAACAAAGATCTAGTTAAGGATTTGTATGTGTAACTTATACCAATTAGTTACTCTAGCCCAACGGTAAATCTCAAATAAATGTTCTCTCCCCCCACGGTTCGAGCTGGGTGAGAGGACAAAAGTTTTGTTTTTTTTTCTGATTATTAAATGCTGATCTAGTTAACAATTATTATGTGTGATATAAACCAATTAATTACTTTAGCCCATTGGTAAATCTTGCACTCCAGTTCCTCTCCCCCCCACGGTTCGAGCTGGGTGAGAGGAAAAAAGTTTTGTTTTTTTTCTGATTATTAAATGCTGATCTAGTTAACAATTATTCTGTGTGATATATACCAATTAATTACTTTAGCCCATTGGTAAATCTTGCACTCCAGTTCCTCTCCCCCCATGGTTCGAGCTGGGTGAGAGGACAAAAGTTTTGTTTTTTTTTCTGATTATTAAATGCTGATCTAGTTAACAATTATTATGTGTGATATATACCAATTAATTACTTTAGCCCATTGGTAAATCTCGCACTCAAGTTCCTCTCCCCCCCCCCCCATAGTTCAAATTCTTGTGAGAACAAGTTTTTTAATGTTTTTTTTATTTAAAACGATAAATAAGTGAAAAAGTAAAATTACACCGAAATTGGTACATAAATGACATAGTTAATTAGTAGGGCTCTTCGTCATCTGATTCTTCATCAGAAGACGACAAACTACACCGAAATTCATCTTCTGGTTCCGCATCACCGACATCGTAATCGAGGTTTATTTGGTCTCCTTGTACGAAATCGTCGAGTACGAGATCTTCAATTGTAGTCATCAATACAGCATCATCATTTTCTGTTTGCAAAAGAGTCGGTTCTTTTTTTTCATATAATTCCCCTGAAAAAATTCCCCTCGGATTCACTTTTAGAACATTGAGCCACAACTGCTTCGGTTTCTTTATGTATGGGTACGGAATATAACAAACTTGATCCGCTTGTGAGGCTGTTTATATAACAAAATGTATATATAAGTTATACATCAGTATATATATATATATATATATATATATATATATGATATCGACATTAATAAGTACGTACCTAGAATAAATGGTTCGTATTTGTTGTATTTTCTCGATGAAAGCACGTCTACAACACCACCATTGCTCCTCCGAGTGCCTCTACCGATAACAGGGTCATACCAATTACACTTAAAAAGTGTGATTCTTAAATTGACCATCCCCTCATACTCGAGTTCTATGATATCATTTAAAGTCCCGTAGAAATCCGCTTCATCAGATGCATCAGTGTAATTTTGACCTTTAACACAGACCCCATAGTTACATGTCTTTCGTCCAGTGCCGTGATTCTGCGTATGAAACAAATAGCCTCTGGTAAAATACATTGGCCATGTTTTGACCTTATTCAAGGGTCCATGCACTATCTCTTGAACCCAAGTAGGAAATGGATTCGTGGCGTTCCAGTAAGTAACCTGCATACATATAAATAAATAGTGTAAATATATATATATAAGTATAAATATATGCATAGTTATGAATATTTTTTAGACATACATATTCTTTCACCCATAAATGATATTCGTCAGCTCTTTTCGCAGATAGTTCTTTTTCGGAAAGTCCTGGATATTTTGCGGAAATAAATTCCTCGAACATTCTACACAAGACCAACATAAATATGAGAAATTAAACAAGGATTATATATATTAAACGCAATATGCGAGAGATGCCAACTGATATACCTCTCAATGGGCTGAAAATAGTCACAATTTCGTAAAACGTATGCATGTGCGCATTGATAGTCTCTCTCTGAGAGCCATATTTCTTGCATTTCTCCACTTGGACGGCCTACGTGAGTAAATATATAAGGTACTCCAGGGACATGATATACGGGGACTTCACCTTCATTGAATCTTGTTAACCTGACCAAATGAGTGAAAAAGTAATTCACATTAAAATACATAGCATGTGTATACAAATTAAATGGCAAAGTGGACATGATGTGATTAATTTTAGCAGATACCTTGATTTCGTTTGTATATTCGCAGCAAAGTAGTGCTCTGAGAAATAAGCAATCTCGTCATTGATATATGATTCAACAATCGATCATGCCGCATATCTTTTGTTCTTTGCTTTCCCTTTCAACTTTTTAAAAAACCGTTCAAAAGGATACATCCACCTATACTGGACAGGGCCTCCTAATTCAACTTCGTAGGGGAGATGTATAGGCAGGTGCTCCATCACATCGAAAAATGAAGGTGGAAATATCTTTTCCAAATTGCATAGGATTAAAACTATGTTCTGTTTTAGAATTTGAATGCAACTTCTATGCAAAGTTCTTGAACATAAGTCCCGAAAAAATGCTCCAACCCCTACAATATAAATTCAAACTGCATGAGGTTACTATATAAATTACTATAATCATATATATTTAAAGAAATAGTCGCAATTAGTACCTGATAACGCAAGGTGGACATTCCGGTCTAGGAGTTCTGCAAAGATAAATGGAAGTAACCGCTCCATAAAAACATGGCAATCATGACTCTTCATGCCTGAAAACTTTTGGTTGTTCATATCAACACAAGTAGCTAAGTCTGAAGAATAACCATCTGGGAATTTAACTGCATGTTTCACACATTCCAATAAACTTTTCCTGGCTTCTTCTGTCAAAGTGAAGGCTGGGAAAGGAGCTTTACCATCACTATCAATATGTAAGTGTGGCCGAGAACAAAATTGTTCTATATCCAATCTTGACATTATGTTATCTTTCGATTTACCTTTCACACTCATAAGAGTATACATGATGTTGTCAAAAAAGTTCTTCTCTATATGCATCACATCAAGACAATGACGGAGATTGAGGTCCCTCCAGTACGGCAGCTCCCAGAATATGCTTTCCTTGTGCCAGTTATGTTGCTTCCCATAGCCCGTCTTCTTCTTTTCGTGACCGTTTCCACCGATGTCCTTTGTTTTTGATGGATTTACACCAGCCAACCGCTCATAATAAACTTGCTCACCTGTCAAAGATGGAGGTGGATACTCTCTCGAAGCGTCTTTTCCCTTTAAGAAGTCTTTCTTATTCCTCCTCAGTGGATGACCATGAGGAAGAAATCTTCGGTGACAATCAAACCAACACGTCTTCCTTCCCTTAGGTAGATAAAAAGACTTTGTATCTTCCATGCAAACTGGACAAGACAATTTACCATGGGTTGTCCATCCAGATAACATGCTATACGCCGGAAAGTCACTTATCGTCCACATTAGCACTGCTTTTAGATTGAAATTTTGATTCAATGACACATCGTATGCTTCGACGCCATTAGACCACAACTCTTTTAACTCCTCAATAAGAGGTCAGAGGAAGATATCGAGACTAGCTCGCGGATGATTTGGCCCAGAATTCAGAATAGTAAGAAATAAATACTCTGTATTCATGCACATACCAGGGGGTAAATTATATGGAGTCAAGATCACAGGCCACAGCGAATGATTACGAGACATTCCAAATGGATTGAACCCATCCGTACATAATCCAAGATAAACATTACGGGGTTCTTCGGCAAACCGGGGATTTTGCTCTTGAAAATATCTCCACTCCGCCGCATCAGAAGGATGACCCATTTCTCCCTCCTTTGCTTGGTGCTCGGCATGCCATCTCATTGCCGCTGCAGTCTTCTCACTTTGATACATTCTCTTTAATCTGTCAGCAATAGGTAGATACCACATACGACTGTATGGTACTTTGGTTCTACGCCGGTCGTTCTTAGGCTTCCATCTTTGTGCACCACAAAACTGACATTTATCCTCCTTCTCGTCCTCTTTCCAGAAGATCATACAATTGTTAATACAAACATCAATTGTATGATATGGGAGACCTAAATTGCGCATTAATTTTTCTGTCTCGTAATGTGAACCAGTTGACTTGTTTCCTTCTGGTAAATAGTCTGTCAAGATTCCGCAAACCGAGTCCACTAACTTTTCACTCATATTATATTCTGCCTTATTTTGCATGACTCGAGCAGCTAAGGATAACTGCGAGTGACCTTCACGACAACCATCATATAATGGAGTATTCGCTCCTTCTAACAAGTCATAGAATTTATTTGAATGGTTATGTACCGGTTCTTCTACATTATGATAACCATCGAAACTCACGTTATCACGAAATGCATCATTCACCATATCCACATATCTATCTTCTACTACATTACCCACTTCTTCACTCCCACTTAAATGCGTCGGATCAACACAACTCGTTCCTAAATCCATATTGATTTCTTCTCCATGCTTATACCAAACATAATAATCTGTCATAAATCCTCTACTATATATATGATTCCAAATTCTAGTCCCCGGGAGAAATTTTTCGTTCTTGCAAACATTACAAGGGCAGTAAAACTTACCCCCATTGCTCTGCGCTAGAGGCTGGTTATTTGCAAAAGCCATGAATTGTTCCACCCCCATGCTGAACTCTACCGAGAAATTTCCCGTCTCTTCATCGATCCGCTTATACATCCACTCCCGAAAATTACTATAATTAGAATTTCCCGACATTATAAAAAAAAATTGTTTCTCTTCAAAATTTCGTGTTTTTTTTGTATAAGAGAAAGGAGATTGTGAGAATGAGGAAAACGATGGTCTGAAGTTTTCATTTATACCCAATTTTCCGACTGTTTTGCGACTACATAGCGACTGCTGTGCGACAACGAGTTGTAGTCGCAAAAATTAGGTACAACAACAATTACTCGTGTTAAATGCTGTTATTTTACGACCAACAAACGACTCGTTTGCGACCCGCCGAAAAAAGTCGCAGATTAGTCGTAAATTTGCGACTACTTTACTACTACAGGTTTCCGACTCAACAGTAGTCGTAGTTTAGTCGTAAATACGCGACTTCTCTCCGACTAATAGTTTTGGTCGCAAATTACCGACTATGTTGCGACTCTATTTATGTAGTCGTAACCTAGTCGCACAATAGTCGTTATTTAGTCGTAATAAGTTACGACTACACGTGTAGTCGCAAACCGTAGTCGCGAAAACCCTGTTTTCTTGTAGTGGATTAAAGACTATGGCCTAATGGTAAAGACACACACATTTTCACCCGAACCCGGGTTCGAGTCCTGTGAAGGACAGATTTAGTTTTTTTATCCTGAATACATCTGGTCGAGTTATAAATGTGTGTGTGTGATAAATACCAATTAAAGACTATGGCCTAGCGGAAAAGATCGCAAACATGTTCACCCGAACCCGGGTTCGAATCAGGTTGAGGACAGTTTTTTTTATCCTGAATACATCTGGTCGAGTTATAAATGTGTGTGTGTGATAAATACCAATTAAAGACTATGGCCTAGCGGAAAAGATCGCAAGACGATAAATTACACTGAAATTCATATGGTCGAGTTATTTATATTATTATACGATAAATAATATAAAAGACAAATTACACTGAAATTGTGACATTCGTAACATAGTTATTTAGTAGGGTTCTTCGTCATCTGATTCTTCATCAGAAGACGACAAATTACACTGAAATTCATCTTCTGGTTCTGCATCTCCGATATCGTAATCGAGGTTTATTTGGTCTCCTTGTACAAAATTGTCAAGTACGAGATCTTCAATTGTAGTCATCAATACAGCATCATCATTTTCTGTTTGCAAAAGAGTCTGTTCCTTTTGTTCATATTCCCCTGAAATGTTTCCCCTCGGATTCACTTTTAGAACATTGAGTCACAACTTATTCGGTTTCTTTGTGTATGGGTACGGAATATAACAAACTTGATCCGCTTGTGAGGCTGTTTGCAATATAAAAATGTATAAATAAGTTATACAACAGTATATATATATCGACATTAATAAGTACGTACCTAGAATAAATGGTTCGTATTTATTGTATTTTCTCGATGAAAGAACGTCTACAACACCACCATTGCTCCTCCGAGTGCCTCTACCGATAACAGGGTCATACCAATTACACTTAAAAAGTGTGATTCTCAAATTGACCATCCCCTCGTACTCGAGTTCAATGATATCATTTAAGGTCCCGTAGAAATCCGCTTCATCAGATGCATCAGTGTAATTTTGACTTTTAACACAGACCCCATAGTTACATGTCTTTCGTCCAGCGCCGTGATTTTGCGTATGAAACAAATAGCCTCTTGTAAAATACATTGGCCATGTTTTGACCTTATTCAAAGGTCCATGGACTATCTCTTGAACCCAAGTAGGAAATGGATTCGTGGGGTTCCAGTAAGAAACCTGCATATATATAAAAATAGCATAAATATATTTAAGTATAAATATATGCATAGTTATGAATGTTTTTTAGACATACATATTCTTTCACCCATAAATGATATTCGTCAGCTCTTTTCGTAGAGAGTTCTTTTTCGGAAAGTCCTGGATATTTTGCAGAAATAAATTCCTCGAACATTCTACACAAGACCAACACAAATATGAGAAATTAAACAAGGATTATATATAGTAAAACGTAATCTTAGAGAGATGCCTACTTATATACCTCTCAATTGGCTGAAAATATTCACAATTTCGTAAAACATATGCATGTGCACATTGATAGTCTCTCTCTGAGAGCCATATTTCATGCATTTCTCCACTTGGACGGCCTACTTGAGTAATTATAGAAGGTACTCCAGGGACATGATATACGGGGACTTCACCTTCATCGAATCTTGTTAACCTGACCAAATTAGTAGAAAAGTAATTCACATTAAAATACATAGGACGTCTATACAAATTAAATGCCAAAGTGGACATGATGTGATTGATTTTAGCATTTACCTTGATTTCGTTTGTATATTCGCAGCAAAGTAGTGGTCTGAGAAATAAGCAATCTCGTCATTGATATATGATTCAACAATCGATCATGCCGCATATCTTTTGTTCTTTGCTTTCCCTTTCAACTTTTTGAAAAACCTTTCAAAAGGATACATCCACCTATACTGGACAGGGCCTCCTAATTCAACTTCGTATGGGAGATGTATAGGCAGGTGCTCCATCACATCGAAAAATGAAGGTGGAAATATCTTTTCCAAATTGCATAGGATTAAAACTATGTTCTGTTTCAAAATTTGAACCCGACTTTCATGCAAAGTTCTCGAACATAAGTCTCGGAAAAATGCTCCAACCCCTACAATATACGTGAAAATTTCATGAGGTTACTATATATATACAATACTATATATAATCATATTTACAAAAATAGTCGTAATTAGTACCTGATAACGCAAGGTGGACATTCCGGTCTAGGAGATCTGCAAAGATAAATGGAAGTAACCGCTCCATAAAAACATGGCAGTCATGACTCTTCATGCCTGAAAACTTTTGGTTGTCCATATCAACACAACTAGCTAAGTCTGACGAATATCCATCTGGGAACTTAACCGCATGTTTCACACATTCCAGTAAACTTTTTCTGGCTTCTTCTGTCAATGTGAAGGATGGGAAAGGAGCTTTACCCTCACTATCAATATGTAAGTGTGGCCGAGAACAAAATCGTTCTATATCCAATCTTGACATGATGTTGTCTTTCGATTTACCTTTCACACTCATTAGAGTATTCATGATGTTGTCAAAAAAAATTCTTCTCTATATGCATCACATCAAGACAATGACGGAGGTTGAGGTCCCTCCAGTACGGCAGCTCCCAAAATATGCTTTCCTTGTGCCAGTTATGGTGCTTCCCATAGCCCGGATTCTTCTTTTCGTGACCGTTTCCACCAACATCCTTTGTTTTCAATGGATTTACACCAGCTAACCGCTCGAAATAAACTTGCTCACCGGTCAAAGACGGAGGTGAATACTCTCTCGAAGCGTCTTTTCCCTTTAGGAAGTCTTTTTTATTCCTCCTCAGTGGATGACCAAGAGGAAGAAATCTTCGGTGACAATCAAACCAACACGTCTTCCTTCCATTAGGTAGATAAAACGACTTTGTATCTTCCATGCAAACTGGACAAGACAATTTACCATGGGTTGTCCATCCAGATAACATGCTATATGCCGGAAAGTCGCTTATCGTCCACATCAGCACTGCTTTTAGATTAAAATTTTGATTCAAGGACACATCGTATGCATCGACGCCATTAGACCACAACTCTTTTAACTCCTCAATAAGAGGTCGGAGGAATATATCGAGACTAGCTCGCGGATGATTTGGCCCAGAATTCAGAATTGTAAGAAATAAATACTCTGTATTCATGCACATACCCGGGGGTAAATTATATGGCGTCAAGATCACAGGCCACAACGAATGATTACGAGACATGCCAAAGGGATTGAACCCATCGGTACATAATCCAAGATAAACGTTACGCGGTTCTTCAGCAAACCGGGGATGTTGATCTTGAAAATATCTCCACTCCGCCGCATCAGAAGAATGACCCATTTCTCCCTCCTTTGTTTGGTGCTCGGCATGCCATCTCATTGCCGTTGCAGTCTTCTCGCTTTGATACATTCTCTTTAATCTGTCAGCAATAGGTAGATACCACATACGACTGTATGGTACGTTGGTTCTACGCCGGTCGTTCTTAGGCTTCCATCTTTGTTTTCCACAAAACAGACATTTATCTTCCTTCTCGTCTTCTTTCCAGAAGATCATACAATTGTTAATACAAACATCAATTGTATGATATGGGAGACCTAAATTGCGCATCAATTTTTCTGTCTCGTAATGTGAACCAGTTGACTTGTTTCCTTCTGGTAAATAGTATGTCAAGATTTCGCAAACCGAATCCACTAACTTTTCACTCATATTATATTCTGCCTTATTTTTCATTACTCGAGCAGCTAAGGATAACTGCGAGTGACCTTCACGACAACCATCGTATAGTGGATTATTTGCACCTTCTAACAAGTCGTAGAATTTCTTTGAATGGTTACGTACCGGTTCTTCTACATTCTGATAACTAGTACCACCTTGATGATAGTTATCAAAACTCACGTTATCACAAAATGCATCATTCACGATATCCACATATCTATCTTCTACTACATTACCCACTTCTTCACTCCCACCTATATACGTCGTATCAACATAACTCGATCCTAAATCCGCTATATTGAATTCTTCCCCATGCTTATACCAAACATAATAATCTGGCATAAATCCTTTGCTATAAATATGATTCCAAATTCTTGTCCCCGGGATAAATTTCTCGTTCTTGCAAACACTACAAGGACAGAAAAACTTACCGCCATTACTCTGTGTTAGAGGCTGGCTATTTGCAAATGTCATGAATTGCTCCACCCCCATTCTGAACTGTTCCGAGAAATTTCCCGTCTCTTCATCGAACCTATTATACATCCACTCCCGGAAATTACTATAATTGTAATTTCCCGACATTTTATAACTAATAAATCGAATGAGCAGAAGAAATATCTTTGATTTTGTGTTTAAAATCGAATGAGGAGAATAAATATGTTTGTTTTGTGTTTAAGATCGAATGAGGAGAAGAAATGGGGTAAATTTTGTTTATATAGACGATTTTGCCGACTACATAGCGACTACAAGGCGTCTGAAAGGCGACTACATATTGTAGTCACATAAAGCCGGTGCACCAACCCAAACAACAACTAACACGTGTTTTTCACCGGTTTTGCACGACTGTTTACCGACTGCTATGCGACCCGCCCAATTAGTCGCATATTAATCGCTAATTTAGCGACTATTCTGCGACTACTAAGTCCCGTCGTAATATTAGTCGTAACCGTAGTCGTAAATTGGCGACTGAACTTAAAATAGTCGTACAATAGTCGTAAAATAGCGACTACTATAGCGACTATTCTGTTTGGTCGTAAAACAGCGACAACATTACGACTAAACCTTACTAGTCGCCAAATAGTCATAAAATAGTTGTTATTTAGTCACAATTCGTAGCGACTAAAGTTTTAGTCGCCACATGTAGTCGTTAAAACGATGTTTTCTTGTAGTGATTGACATACTGTTATGATTGAAGTAGTGTGCACTTTAGTTATTAATTGACTGTGTGAAGACACCTAAATCAAAAGACCATGCTAGACCAGCCTTCCATCATGACTCTCACTCCTTGAAAACATGAAGATGGGGTGATTAAGTACAAGATCAAGTGTAAGGGACGGTCCAAGCCTTTTGCCTCGGTTAAAGCAATCCTCACACCGGAGCTCAAAGAGAAGGGGCAAGCCGGTTTTCAAGAGCTCATGAGCAAGGTTCTTAAACTTTAGCTCAAGGACCCACCAAGGAGTTCCACCACTCCTTCTCCGCCCGCCTAAAATGGTAACAAACGTCGAGCTTAGTGACATTAAACAAAGCGCACTTGGGAGACATTCACATGTCTATCTTTGTATATATTTTCTATCTTTTTAAGTGCTTTTTAATGTTTTTTTTAAGTGGTTTCAAGGTTCTTGATGGTAGCAAGGTCATGGCAAAGCAACAACGGTGTTTGATGTTGGAAAGCTCCCCACCCTTGGATCGATATGTCAAGTGACATTCCTCATGGGTTTGCCTCCATCAAGCATTCTCTCCATTCCCAAGGTACCACTCCTCCATTGTAAGTAGCTTTTTGCTTTTGAGTCTTTGCATTTTATCTTTCATTTTTGGTATCTCTCTTGAATTTATTTCACACCAGGACTGTGTGATTTAAGTTTGGGGGAGGGACCGGTATCTAACATTGTGCTTTGTGACTTATTTTTGATTTTGCATCTTGAGTCTCATGCATATCATGCATTCACTCATAGCATATAAAAACACACACAAAAAAATCACAAAAAAAACAATTTAATCATGTAGTTACATTTCATATGTAGGATTGAGTCTAGTTTTGCATATAGGGTGCATTGCATATTGCATTAGGAGCAATGATGAGCATTCCTTGTAAGATATCATTTTAAGAAACTGAATCAAAGCATTGCATTCAAGTGAGTTTGAAAGTAAGGATGCACCATCTTTAGATTCCATGCATCAATGTTCTTGTCTTGATTGAAGCGAGTTGTGAATTGAATTCAACCATATTAATAAGAACTTTAATCTTGACTTGCAATTATCTTGTTTGTGCATCTTTGAATGAACTTGTAGATATCTATATACATACTTGGATTTTCTTCTTCCTTTTACCACCCTTGTGGATCCAAGTAGCCATATCCCACTTTTGGAATGGTTTCCCACACCTTGAACTATACCTTTTTCTAGCCTATAACTTTTGTGAGTGATGGAGATGCCTATTTTTCGAGCAAACTTGGCAAAA
Organism: Eutrema japonicum; assembly: GCA_030161315.1. Classification (NCBI taxonomy): domain Eukaryota; kingdom Viridiplantae; phylum Streptophyta; class Magnoliopsida; order Brassicales; family Brassicaceae; genus Eutrema; species Eutrema japonicum. Next base: position 15,865,550 of record BSQW01000012.1, on the reverse strand, counting down.
AGTATTAGGTTTAGGGCGACAAGGATGGATTCTCATGTAAATTTAGCTCCAACATCAAGGGGCTAGTCTAGGAATAAGTTAGCTAGTATGGGAAGTCTTGGGGTGCTTGTTGGGAACGGGTAAGAAACGACAAACGAAGGGGATTTGGTGGTAAAGAAAGGTGGAACGAAAAGGAAAAAAGGAATGCAAAGTGTGAAGAGGTTGGTGACAATGTATAAGATTAGCTCTTAGTGCTAGACTTAGCCTCAAAATGCAAAGTTAAAAGGAAAGAAGCCAAAAATTGGCAAAGGTATCAAGTGATGAGAAATTAGGCAAGATAAAGAACGAAAAAATAAGATCTAAGGCAACGAAAAAAAAGAGAACCAAGCCACAAGTTCATTGGAGAAGAAGATATCCCCCTAAGTGAAAAAAATTTGAAGTGGAGAAACAAGAAAGCATGTGGGACATGAAGGCAAAATGCCTTGTGAAAAAGGGTAGCTTAGGTTTCGGGCTTCATGGTTTAGAGAGATTAAGGTTAGAAACATCTTAGGCATTGGGTAGATGATAATTCACTCTTGTATGCATAGGTTGCCTTTTACCTTTAGCATTTTGCTAAAGTTTGCTCATTCCTAGAGAGATCCTTGCATTGGAATACCTGCATATGTGATTGAGATCATCTTCATCTCAAAACCTTATCCCTTAGCCAAACGAGTTCATTTAATTTTGCATAAGCATGATTCACAATAAACCATTAATGAATGTCAAAGGGTTGAAGGATAAGAATGCTTGTGTAGGTTGGGATTTGAGCTTGATGCATGTGGAGATAGAAATGGCTAACTCTTTTGGAGTAGACTCACTTAATGCATTTTAGAATTACAAACTTGGGCATTGAATTCGATTTCTTCTTGTGATGCTCTTGGATTTAAGCTCCCATCTTCTTGCTCTTGTTTGTTTTCTTGAGGGCAAGCAAAGGAATAAGTTTGGGGAAATTGATATTCTCATATTTTACCCATTTTGCATGAGTTTCATGCATGTGTTTTCATAGTTTTCTTTAGTGTTTTAGTCCAAATTAGAGTCTAACTAGTTTTAATTAGGTCATAGTGAGTCTTGCATCATTTGGAATGTTTTATAGGTACTTGGAGATATTTTGGAGATTATTGGAGTGATGGAGCAAAGGAAAATGCAAAAGTCATTCGAAGTCAATGAAAGATCGGGCCAGATGAAAGGTTTCCATTCGGATTCATCTTCGAAGGTCTGCATATTAATCGTAGAGAATTTAGTTAGCTATCGTGTGGAGGTGGTTTAAAGTCGTTATGAGCAGTGGTTAGACAGATACATCAGATTTAACAAGGACATGTCTGTCTGGCGCCCAAACGAGTTATTCTCAAAGAACACCGGCCCAGTTTCGACCGGTGCAACTAACCGGTGTTGCAACAGCCAAGAACACCGCCCAAATGAGCTCCCTAGACCACCAACCGGTGTCATGAACTGGTGTTGAACCAAACCTTGGACAGGGAGAATACCGGCCGCCTACACCCCTAGAAAACCGCACAGTGTTGCCTCTTTTCTCCAAGAACATCACCATACTGGCCAAACCACACCGGACAACCACTGGCCGGTGTAGACACTCTCTGACCTGGACGTTGGCCTCTCCTATAAATAGGCATTGACCTAATTTCTAGAGACTATCCTTTCTTTGATCTCTTTTGTTCTCTCTTTGTAAAACCTTCTTTCTTTTTGAGTTTTCTTTGGAGATAGTAAGAGATATCTTTAAGTTTGATGAAATTCGAAGTTTAATTTCTCTAATATATCTCTTTCTTAATCTCTAATCATGATTAACAACACCTCTTTCATGAGAATTGGTGTGTTCTTCATGATTAGTGAGTAGATCATTTTAGAGCTCATGGATGAGGTAGAATAGGGGATTTTGTGCTTAATCAATTATGTCTAGAGCTTAGATTACTTCTTTCCTCTCTTATTTAGTGTTCATAATGCTAGATTTGTCTTGAGAAAACTTATCTAGAACTTAGGGAATTTCACACCCACAAGGTGTTCAATGAAATTCCCCAAAGAACTAGATAAGAGATTTTGTTTGCTTATCCTATGAGAATAGATGTTTAAGAAGTATTATGGCTATTAGAACTTGTGATTAATGCTTGATAATTATCATTTTACAAATGAGAATTTGATCTTGATTAAGTTGATTTACAAATTGATTAAGACCATGAGAGTGGATTAATCTTGTTTAAGTGTTCTAGGCTATGGGAAATTGTTTGATTGTGTGTATTAACATCAAAGATTGATCATAGAAGTCTCCAAAATCCATAACCTCATCCAAGGGCATGCTTTTATCATATTGTTAATCTCGTTTTAATTAATTTCACAAGTTGCTTAGTTTCTTGTTTTGTTTGCTTTAAATTTGAATTAGGTTGCTAGAATAAAACTCAAAAACAACTTTGCTTAGCTTAAATTAAGAAGTTTTATACATTTCTAGTGCTTGAAACTTAACCCATTTAGATTGATGCCTCTTATGCTACATAGCATCTAGAGTAATTGATTAGACACAATAAAATCTCACTATCAGAGTTGCAGGTTGTTCTTCATCGATGGGCATGGGTATGTGTAAACCATAGCTGGAGAAGAGGCTGAAGTCGAGGATCCTCCCAGTATCAAAGCGAAGTAATCCGATTTCTGATTATTTTGTCGATGTGTCGAGCGAGTCGAGGCGTTGGCCAATGAGGCTTCCCATGGATCTAACTTTGAAACATTCAGTTTGATATAAAAAGATTTTCTTAAAATATATGTACTTTTATATTATACTTTCTATTTAATTTTACATTTTCATTTAACTATTTATTTTTAATAATTTAATAATATTATTTTAGGGGAAAACGGCCATAAAAATACCCAACTATCCGATTTTTGCCAAAATAAGTACGAACTTTTTATTGAGCCATAATAAACATGAACTTATGTTGACTGGGCTATTTTAGGTATGCGATTAGTCAAACTAAATAATTGTTTTAGTGGTGTTAAATGTCGTTAACTATTAACGTTTAATGAAACGGCCTCGTTTCATAAAATAGAAAACCCAAGCTTTAAACCCAAATCCCTAATTATCTATCTTTCTCAGCTGCGACTTCTTCTTCTCCAAATCCATATCTCCATCGTCGATTATCCCTGAAATCATCATCACCATCATCGAGTATCCTTGTAATCCTAATTGAAATCGTGATGCCCAGTATGAAGAAACTCACTCCACGTCGACGCAAAAAAAGATAAGGTGTTGTCGAAGATGAGAGTGATGGAGAAGCTCGTGAGGTTCCAGAAGATGATTGTGTGGCTATTGATGATGACGTGAACGACGGCAATGATGGCGATGACGTGAACGACGTCAATAATGGTGAGTTGGAGAACAACAATGGTGTGGTTGTTGAAGAAGAAGTGATTGGAGAGTTAACAAACCAGTTTGGAGAAATTGCGAGAGCGGACGAGAGTGATGAAGACATTGCAGACGACATATGGAATGATGACACTATACCTGATCATTTGTCATATGACGATGAAGAAGAGGAAGCACAGAGAGAATCCCGTGAAGATACAACATCACCTGATGAAATTCTTGCTTTAGGTAAGACGTTTGGTTCAGCTTCTGAGTTCAAGCAGGCACTTCTTAGGTACTCTCTGAAAACTAGATATGATATTAAGCTATTTTTATCCACACAAAAGAAGTTTGGTGCGATTTGCTTTGATACAGAAGATAATTGTGCGTGGAGAGTTTACTGCTCCTATGAGAAGAGTAAACACAAGTTGCAGATTAAGGCGTACATGAGTGAGCACATATGCATCAGGTTTGGTTACTCGTAGATGTTAAAAAGTTCATCAATTGCACAATTGTTTGAGAAAAGATTGAGAGTGAATCTAAAACTCACGGCAAAGGAAATGGTTCATGATGTCAAGATCAATTAAAATTTGATTGTTACTGAGGATCAATGTCGAAAAGCGAAACCCAAAATTACGAAACAGAGAAGAGCTAGCCATGAAGCACGTTTTTCTCGGATTTGGGATTACCAAGCAGAAGTCTTTAAGAAAAATCCAGGCACCAAAATGGAAATTGAGACTATGCCATGACCAAATCCCGGAAGCAAGCAAATGTTTGATCGTCTGTATGTTTGTTTTGAACCACAAAGAAATTCTTGGATGTCTTCATGTAGGCCTATCATAGGACTAGATGGCGCTTTTCTTAAATGGGATGTCAAAGGCCAATTGATAGCTGCATTTGGAAGAGATGGAGATAATAGAATTGTTCCAATCGCATGGGCAGTTGTGGAGATAGAAAATGATATTAATTGGGATTGGTTTGTGAATCATCTCAAGGTGGATTTAGGACTAGATGATGGAAGAAAGATAACGATTATATCAGACAAGCATAAGGTAGTGTCTCTCTTCATTCTCTTAGATTCTCTTTCTCTGTAATTTTTGTGCCTGCCTTATTACATACTTATAGTCTTTGGCTTGTATTGCAGGGTTTGGTGAAAGCTGTTCATAATGTTCTCCCACAAGCTGAACATCGTATGTGTGCTAGACACGTTCTAGGAAATTGGAAGAGAAACAATCATGATCTGGAGCTAGAAAGGCTATTTTGTAAAATAGCACGCAGTTACACCAATGGCGATTATGAAGATAATCTGGAAGCGTTGAAGAGGTACAATCAAGTTGCGTATGATTCTCTACTGAAAACTAATCCTCCTGGATGGTCTCGTGCCTTCTTTAGGGTTGGTTCTTGTTGTAATGACAATTTGAACAATATGAATGAGTCTTTCATTCGAACCATTCATGAAGCAAGGAGAAAACCACTGCTTGATTTGTTAGAGGAAATTAGGAGACAATGTATGGTGCGTACCGCAAAGAGGAAACTTCTTTCTAGTAGGTTGAAGACAAGATTCACAAAGAGATCACATGCTGAAATTGAATCGGCTAGGGATAAGTCTAAAGATTGCATAAGATACATGGCCACTGGTGATGTGCATGAGATAGACTTCCACGGTGTTGCGTATAGTGTGGATATGAATGCTAAAACATGTGGTTGCGGGAAGTGGCAATTGATTGGTATACCGTGTAATCATGCAGCTTGTGTTATCACAGCAAAAAAACTGAAGTTTGAAGATTATGTTTCTGAGTATTACACAACTAGGAAGTGGCGGCAAACATATGAGCATGGTATTAGGCATGTGGAAGGAATGAAGTTGTGGCCGAGGTTAAAGAGGTTACCTGTCTTGCCACCACCAAACAGGTTAGGCAATCCTGGTAGGCCAAGTAACTACGATAGAAAAAAAAGTCAAGGTAAAACTGCATCTTCCTCTCATCCGACCAATTTAAGCCGTGAAAAGCGTATCAATACATGTTCAAACTGTTGGGAAGAATGGCATAATAAATTAACATGTTCAAAACCTAGTGTTGAGCCTGAAGCTAAAAGACCAAGGGGTCGACCAAAGAAAGATCAGGTTCTTTCAAAACTTTGTTGTTAAGTTGTTTCTAGTGTGATCTCTTGTTGATTATAATATTCAAATTGTTTGTCTTGTTTTTTTTCAGGTTTGAGAACAAGTAGGTGATGCTATTAATAAGAATTTCGTAATCTCTTATAATCTGCTCATAGTTTGGAGATGATTTTGTTTCTGGTGCTTCTTAGTTTCTATTGTCTTTCTCGTTATTTTGCTACACAGTGATAAGTATTATCTCTGTGTTTGGAATGTTGTATGTTGGTTCGAGAAACGTTTGCCTCTTTGTAAGGAGTGACAACGTGTTGTTATTTTGGAATTAATCTGTTTTTCACTTCTTCTTCTTTTTTTGACGTTTTCACTTTGTTAATCTATTTTTCATTTTGTTAAATTTCGTGTTCATCGACTTGTTGGGGAAAAAATCAGTCACTATGTTGTTTGATGGTGTAGAGCTTTGCTTCCGTCTAGCATTTATCTTGCAGCTTATGAATCAAATTTTCCTGTCTTTCAGGTCATTGAAACTGACACCCAACGTATATGTACTCACAGAAAAAGTGAAATTCATACATTTATGTGTGTTCTTCTACTCTTTGCAACATATATGACCTCAAAAGTGTATCTTGCTATGTATATAGAAAATGTTACTGAGCTTGGTTTCGATGATATTACTCCTGAAGACTCTGAATTTTCATCCATACAATAAGCCCAGCTCATCTTCACTTTTTTTCTCAACCTGCAACTCTATTTTCTCTGCAACTCTAATTTTTTTTTCCTTCAACTCTCTTTTCTATGCAATTACTATTCCCTGCAATTACTACTCTCTTTTCTCTTCAATTACTACTTACTCTTATCTCTGCAACTAAAGAAAATAGACAAATGAAATCAAATCCAAGCGTACATAAGGTCTTACATAAACTCAAAAAGACAAATTACATCAGGTTTTAGATAAACGAGACAAATGACATAAACTCAAGGATACTCAATGATGGTGATGATGATTTCAATGATAATCGACGATGGAGATATGGATTTGGAGAAGAAGAGGTTGCGACTGAAAAGGTTAGGGAATTAGAGCTTTGAAATCTCGATTTGGGGATTTTGGATTTAAATCTCGGGTTTTCTAATTTATGAAACGACTTGGTTTCGTTAATCGTCAATAGTTAACGGCATTTATCGCCACTAAAACAATTATTTAATTTGACTAATCGCATACCTAAAATAGCCCCGTCAACATAAGTTCGTGTTTATTTTTGCTCAATAAAAAATTCGTACTTATTTTGGCAAAAATCGGATAGTTGTGTATTTTTATGGCCATTTTCCCATTATTTTAATGATTTTTAGTTATTTTGGGCGGATCCATATTGTATTTGGATACCGCGGATATTGGCGGATTGGCTGAGAGGAAACGGACAGTTTAACAAAAATTATGATTGGTAGTAAACCGTCCAGACCACTACAAGCTACGTTGATGATGCCTCCTCGGTTACAAAATGAGATCAAAACCTGGACAAAATTCAGAGAGTTGATGGATGCTCAAAGCAGAGAATGGAGAAAGGAGGAGCTGCAGGTTATCATTCCAACAGAGGATTTCAATTTAGTTGAACAAATCCAACCAGGCGGGTCGTTCAGTCAAGACTCATATTGCTGGGATTACACTAAAATGGGCCAGTACACGGTGAAATCTGGCCATGGGTATTGGGTCCTTACCCACATACTCGGAAAAGAACCTCAACAAGAGATAGATCACCCAAGTCTAGATGCCCTATTCCAGATGGTGTGGAAACTAGAAGCTACCCCAAAAGTCCATCATTTCTTGTGGCGGCCAATTTAGCATATCGTCATCTAATGAGAGATCCAATATGCGTCAAGTGCCAAGGGGGGAGTGAAACTGTGAACCACATCCTGTTTAAATGCGCATATGCACGACTGGTATGGGCTGTTGCTAATATTCATGCTCCACCAAGAGGTGAAATGTCAGACTCTCTCTACACCAATCTCTTTCGAGTTATGTCCATACCCCAAACACATCCCCAAGAGACAGGTATCTCTCTCTTAATCCCCTGGCTATTATGGAGATTGTGGAAAAACAGGAATGACTGTCTTCAAAGGGGTGGATTATGGAGTACAAGAGACTGTAACAAAGGTGAGAGAGGATTCAGAGGAGTGGAAGACAAGAAAGGAAGTAGAGCAACCACAAAGGAATAGGCTCGCAGTGGTGGAAATGATTCGTGGCAGCCTCCTCCAAACCAGTGGCTCAAGTGTAATGTAGACGCTGCTTGGCCAAAGGAGGGAAGGCAATGTGGAATTGGTTGGACTCTAAGAGACCATGAAGGAAAGATGAAATGGTCAGGAGCAAGCACTCCCAAAGCTAAATTCAGTACTTGAGACAGAAGCGGAAGCGTTGAGATGGGCCACACATGTTACATCGGGGTTTGGATATCACAATGTCGTTTTCGAAGCAGACTCCAAGGAGCTGGTGGAGGCACTAACCGGTGACACAGTGTGGCCTAGACTCCAGGTAATTCACGAAGACATATCTGTCACAAGCTTGCTCATCTTCCCAACCACAAAATCGTTTTATATCCAAGAGGAGGCAATGAAGTGGCCAACAGAATAGCAAGGGAGACTATTTCTTTTAGGAATTATGTCCCCAAGTTGTATTCAATGGTTACAAATTGGTTAGCATCACTTACTTGCGGTTGATAAACCAGTGTAATTCATATTTGGTTAATGCAAAGTTGAAGTTGAGCCAAAAAATAAAAATAAAAATAAATAAATTATGATTGGTAACGAGAAAAAAAAACTAAATAGTAGAAATTAAAAAAAATAATTATTTTAATAACGGCCAACTGTAAACGGTCCATTTCAACTATCTATTTCAACCGCTTATTTTATAAGCCTATTTCATCTGACCATCTAATATTGGTAACCGAAAAAATGGTTCAAACCCAACCACTGCCACCAATCAAAGCCAAATATGTTCCCAATGCTAACCAATTTTCTTTATCCTCTTGTAATTGTTCTTAAGAAGCCGATTAAGCGAGAATGATTCTCCCTGACCGTCATTCAATGACCGCATTTCTAGACAGCACGCCATTAGCTGTCGGAGAAGCGCCTCTAGCTGAGAATACAACCGATCTTTGTTGTTCGGATTTGTAGACAAAATCGCTGCATTCACGGCGTCTGCCACTACTTCCCTTTGTGACACTTCTAGGAAATACCCCACATTTGATTCCTGGGGACGTGCATAGACAAGCAGAGAAAAGCAGTCCTGAAATAGAGAAACAAGACACTCAAATCTCTGACTTTGAAACCCGTAAATATCAAATTCCAATCCATCACATAAGTTTAAGGTTGCAAACGCATAGGCACCTCAACAATGTCTTGGAATACAGTTAAACCGATGAATTTGGCTAATTCCGCTCTTCCATATTTCATACCCTCTTCTAATGCTCCAATCTACGTATGTCAAAAAATTTCCAGAGCATTTACTAAGGGAAATAGTCTAACCACCATTGATCTGATGTGCCAATAAATAATATAATAGGAATGAAGAGCATTACCCGTACTAATTCAATGAACTTTTGACAGTGAAGGAGGAAGCAGACTTCTGATTTATCATCCTGCAGATGAAACAGTTGGGGTAAGATTTCTTATCTCACTGTGAATCAGCATAAATCAACCGATATGACTTGTTCCTCTATCCACCTGTACAAGTTGGGGATAGCAATCCCGGAGTTTAACGAGAGCAGCATCAATCTCACCCTTCCCTATAAGCTTTACCAACCGAAGTATGGATCAGTCCAATATCAAAGAGAGAGACGTAGTAGTAATTAAGTTTACTTTTAATATGGGACAAAGAGAAAAACAGCAAGACAGCAATCTAATTCAATACCTGTCTAAGGATTTTCCTCTCATGCAATGCATATGATGTATCTTGCACATCAACACCATTTTCTTGAGCTACGTAGATTGGAGTAACTGTACTACTAGTAACCAGGTCGAAAGCATGAAGAGTCTCTTCATACCCAAAATGAAGCAAGTAGTTCTTCACAAGCCTGATGACCCCAAAAAACGAAGCTTTAGCTATGCAAAAAGTTTATTACCAGCCTAATAACAGAAAAGAAAAGAACAAAACTGCAGTTCAGTTACTACCCACCTATGATTCATGTTTGGAGGTATGGATATCTTTTCAATTGCTATTTGTTTCTTATTCCTCTCCGATGCTTCATATCCCTAACACAACAGAAAAAGAGTAACAGCTAAGTCATACATAATCGCTCCTGAAACCTTACCCTCAAACAAACACATAAATATGACCAAAAAGGGAGGAACAAGTAACGAAAATTACCATCTAACTTATACCTTGAAATTCTTACATACTATATAAATGCTAATCATAGAGTCTAAGTGGTGATGTTTTGATCACATGGGAACCAGTAAACGCAGGCACTTAACCTGCAATCATGGATGCAATTTGTAACAGAAAAACGTCCGCCACACTATAAGTTTGTACACTATTCGCTAGTTGTTGTACTCCTGACTATCCTATCTTCAAATTACTCAAGCTAAGACCTAGAAACTCCACTCATGCAAAAAATTTGATGATCTTACCTTAAAATCAAAAGCAAACTTCTCCTGCTCAAAGTTAACAGTAACCCTGCCAAGGTTCAGAACAAAAGCATAAAGCATAACCGTGGAGCTGATACGCAAGAAGCCGAGATAACTCGATAAACAAAGAGAAAAATAAGAGCATACTCCTCGTTTTGGCTATGTACAGCTACAGTAGGGAACAGAGGACCCTTGATGTACTTGGAGACTGTCCCTACCAGAGTTCCATTTACGCTAGCAAGTAAACAAGGATATGGTCAGAAGTGTGACATGAAAATGAATCGGTTTCTTGATCTCCATTTCTGATTAATAACTTACGTGAAAAAGAATTCCTGAGAATCATAGTTTATACCGCCACCAACCGTATCACCGGTTGTATAAGTTGGACCAAAGGCTTCACCTTGTCGTTTCCCAAGATATATGAGTCCATCTTCACCATGATAGCCACAAGTGTTGAGTTCCCATCTAACCATTACACAAGAAAATATACAGAATTGAATGCTCAACATCAAAAATCTTTCATAATTTCCAAATTTCAGATTGTTCCTAAACCTAATCAAAAACCTAGATAGAACTTAACACTCTCAATTTCCCCCCTTTATAATTCACCCAAAACTACAACATCCGACTGAAATTGAACAGCGAAGCAACAAATTAGATTGAATCTAAAACGAAAATTACCCAGGATGCCTCCCAATTTTGAAGTTATCCGTAGTGAAACCAATCGCGACCCTTCCTCTATCTCCAGCATCTTTGACATAAATCTCGAAGTAGTAACCGAAACGCTTGAACGGAGCCGGTTTATTAGCCTGTACGACGCCGACGTCGTGACCGTGCTGGCCAACGCCGATGTACTTGACGGAAAGCTTCTCGGGAGAGACGACCACGAAACCGCCTGAGCTGTTGATCGTGTTAAGCTCCGTCGGCGATTCTTCTTCCTCGTTTTCCATCGTCTCTCGCTTAGAAGGGTGACGAAATTTGTCTGTGAAGTAGGAGTTCATTGAAATCGCAGAGAAGGAAAATGAAAACCCTAGAATTTTCCGATTATAGAAGAAACAGGGTTTTTGTTGTTTCGTTGATTCAAATTATCTTCAAATGATCGTTTGTATGAAGCTGTACCGAAAATGATTACAGCTTAACCAGAAAAAATAAACAAAGTAAACTGGTAAATATAAAAAAAACCAAAGACGGTTAACTCTAAACCGAAAAAAAAAACATGATTTAATGAGATTTGATGGTTTTCTTATTTTTCCCGGTAATATTCATACCGGTTTAAATTTGTGTGGGTTTTATTGTTTAAAATTCGAGTTAACGCTGAAGCTCGATGAATGATTTACCAGAAATATATGGTTATTGTGTTACACATATGACTCATGTTTGTTCGGATGGTTTTCGTGTAGCTGGCTATACTATATCACTTGTTGATGTAGTTTTTAAAACATTGTTTTACTTTGGATGTGTAGCCATGCATTATCGTTACTTTGGATGTGTAGTCATGCATTATCGTTACTTCGTGTAGTTTTTAGAACATTGTTTTACTTCAGATGTGTAGCCATGCATTATAGTATACTTCGTGAAGCTATGAATCAATTTTCCTTTTTAAAATATAAGATAGATATTCTCACATTTATTAGTACACAATTATATTTTGTAATTTTTTCATGATTGGTTCAATTATTTTTAAGAGAAATTTGCATAGATAACCATCCAGGAGAAAATAATTAGAGAAATAACGAAACCCCATATTTTCATAATCCCATTTTGCCTCTGTTCATATCTATCTCTCTCTTTGCCTTTGACCTGCACTTCCTCCCAAACATGTTCGCTCCGTTACCGTTCGATTTCTCCGATGTTTATCCGATCCGAAGATCAGCGACTTCATTGTACATGAAGTGACCAACGCAAACATCTACGTGAAAATCCCGACGATGTGCAAACGCGATATCCGCAAAATCGAGCAGCACTTCCGAGAGAATCTCGCTCTGTCGAATTCACACAACATAATACTGGTCCAGGGATGCACGCAACAGTCGTCTGATTGTTTAATTAAGACTAGATTCGTCCAAAATCGGTTGAATCTCAGTACATGTAAGTCTCCGGCAGGCTGTCTCGACGGAGCGGCGACGCCAACGGTCGACGTGATGACCATCATAGACGTTGTTAACACAAGCGGCTGTAAGTATCAGTTCTCTTCGATTACACCTAACTCGACGGCTTCGAAATCGGAAGGTTCCGTAAATATGGGTCGACTCAGGCTCGATTGGTGGCTTAAAGAGCGTTGCGGCAATAACAACACGATTTGGTTGATATGAAAGTTAGCTTTCAACGAATTAGTTGGTGCACTAAATAAAAACTTAGATTTACATCTAGATGTTTATATGATAAATAATACAAAAGTTAACATGCAACGATTGAGTTACCATGATAAATTTAAAGTTGGCGTTTAATTTAAATGTTTACATGGTATAATAAATATTTTAATATGTGCAAGACTATTGTTAACAATCTAAAATATTTGATATCACGATAAATATAAATTTAGATGCTAATATGAAAGTTAGCGTTCAACGAATTAGTTAGTGCACTAAATAAAAACTTTGATTTACATCTAGATGTCTATATCATACAATAATACAAAAGCTACCATACAACAATTGAGTTACCATGATAAATATGAAGTTAACGATTCATTTAAATGTTTATATGATACAATAAATATTTTAACATGTGCAAGACTATGGTTAGCAATCTAATATGTTTGATATCACGATAAATATAAATTTAGCTATTAATATAAAAGTTAGCGTTCAACGAATTAGTTAGCGCACTAAATAAAAACTTTGATTTACATCTAGATGTCTATATGATATAATAATACAAAGCTAACATGCAACGATTGAGTTACCATGTTAAATATAAAGTTTACGATTCATTTAAATGCTTACATGACACAATAAATAGTTTAACATGCGCAAGACTACTATTAGCCATTTAACATATTTGATATCACAATAAAAATAAAATCCAACGTCGACATCGTAATATATATATTAAATTATATTTTTGATGAAAATTTTGGGCTTTTACCTAAAATATTTTATATTATAAAAGAATCAAACTATGAAATTTTTATCATGAATTTTACACACAAAAAACTTGATTCGAATTTGTCGTAAATAATGTTAAAAACAAAAAAATGGTCAATAGCCAAAATTTCTATTTCAATATGTTATGAATTAAATATATGGATGCTCATTATAAGTAGGGTTTTCAATTTAATCAAAAACCCGCGGAACCTGCGGGTTTTGCGGGTATCCACGGGTTTCAAAAAATAAAAATAAAAACAAATTATATATATTTATGTAGTTATTAGAACTAAACTTTTAAAATATTATATAATGTATATAAATTAATTAACACATTTTGACTTTTAAAATTTTATTTTGGTATTTATGTTTTGTACTTATTATTATTTATTTTTTTGGGCAAAAATTATTTATTATTATTAACTATACATATATTTTTAGCTAGGTTTTTTTTTATTAATATACCCGCAGGTGACTTGCGGGTACCCGCAAATTTAAGCGTGGCGGGTACGGGTTAGCTTATTTTGTCTTGAGGGTTTTGCAGGACGGGTCGTCGCGGGTCGAATTTCTTGCGGGTTTTTCGGGGTGGGTCATCGCGGGGTGGGTTTGATCCGCTTGACACCCATAATTATAAGGCCCATATTCTAAGAGGTTTAGAATATTCTCGGTTTCCTTATTCTCTTTCTTCAACTTACTCCCTAAGTCTATGTAAACCTATATATACCTCATCAATTTCTTCTCTCTCTTTTATTCACAACATGTTATCAGCACGAAACCCTAGCCATTTGAGCTAAGAAGAATCTCTGTATTTTTTTAAACCTAGAATTCGAGCAAACGCCTTTGACAGCTATTTTCCAGCGAACCACGACAAATCTCGCAACGAGCCACACATTCCTGGAAAGCTCGTCGAGTCAGCTTTCCATTGCCACCGGCCTCGCTTCATTTGAGTCCACAGTGAGAGAGATATCGTCGTTTTATTGAAACATATGCAGTCTGCCCAAGCTCTCCGATCTGCCACATTGCGGGGTGATTTACCGGAGAACCTCCTGGAATCTCGCGGCAAGTCAACCATCCACGGATAGATCTTTGTATCAGATTTTCAGAACCGCCAGAAGCGCCTCAATTGAGTTCACCGTTCTGGAGTTATGGCCGAAACCGTGAAGCCGTTGTAGTCTGGTCGAGCCCTCCGCCGGCTCTTCCGATCAGTCACCTTCAACAACGTTTTCCCGGAGACTCAGTAATATTCAGGCGACAATACGACTATCCACGGAAATCCCGGGATGTCAGATTTCTAGGAAGACCCGAATCGCCCCAAACGGAGTTGTACACCAAGAGATATGACCAGATCTCCACAACAGATCCAATTTGCCAAACCCTAAGCTTATCGCCTAGCCGTTGAGCATACTGGAATCTCTATCGACATTGTTTCCAATTTTGAACGCTGTCCCTGTTTCCAAAACCACCATTATCGAGATAAGTACAACTTACTCTCCATATTAATTAGATCTGATTGGTTCATATATCCATGAAATAATTACAACACTGATCTCTTATCTAAAATCCAACGTCGACATCGTAATCGAGATAAGTATTGCTTTAGTGATGTTCGTGTCGTTCCCGTGTGTTGTAGGAACCGTTTTAGCAGTGATGTACAATATTATCACCCATAAGTATTTGAGGATTCTTTAGCCGAAAATCTATCCGATAACGACTCCGGTAATCCTCAAGTAAGTCACTTGACTTAACCCTCTAACTAAAGATTCATTAAAATAGGGAAACTTTTTCGAATAAAAGAGAGAGAGGAAATTGTTGTGTCTTATTCCATGAATAATGAGAGGTATATATAGGTTTACAAAGACTTGGAGAACAAGCTAAACTTGGAGAATAAGTAAAGAGAGAATATTCTAAACCTCCTTATGATATGGGCCTTATAATTAATTCATAACACTCCCCCTTGGATGACCATTATACAAAAATGATCATAATGCGCTTAAGATACTGCCTCATTAAAAACCTTACTAGGAAAATCCATAGTTAAGGAAAAAAGAGTGTAGTGCGCTATTACTTCCCCTCATGAGTACATCACCTGAAATGTTTGAGATGACGCGATCCATTATGATGAACTAGCTTCTTGAAAGTAGCAGATGGAGACGTCTTGGTAAATAAGTCCGTCAAATCTTCACTTGAACAAATTTGTAGTAGATGTACACCGCCATTCTTCTGCAATTAATGGGTATCCGGATGATCCATCTTGATCATTCTCTTTGCTTCTAATGATCTCAATAATCTTTTGGAATTGTGATAGACTTTCATATTTACATTCCCTTAGATGTCTATCATTTGTGTGTTCTTTGTTACCTCGTTAAAACCTTGTCATGGAAAAACCCAGTGGGATAAAAATCATGATAAGGAAAAAGAGTACAACCACGCACATCATCATATTTCTCCCCCTAGAAACATTTTCCTTAAGAAATGCATTCCAATCATATATATCATCTTTAGGGAATTGATATAAGCATAACCTTAGTTAATACACTCATATGATTATCATAATTTCTCGGGTTATTGGACTTCTGGTCCATAACATTATTTCTCACATAAAAGATCATTCCTTTGTCTATCTGGGCTTAATGCCAAATTTTCCTTTTACATATAGTTTTCCAAACTTTTGTATTATATATACTTGTACATACAAGTTTTAATGTTTTGGATTTCTTTCTTTTCATACGAAAACACATCTTTCATTCATGAAAGATATCAGTAAACTACTCAAATAAAATTTAAGTGTGGTACTTCAGGACCAACTAAATGCAAGCATTTTCTATGTTAAATCCTACAAGGATCTTTGAGATACCATCTCTTTCGCTAGATCTTTAATTTGTAATCTCAAAAGATTTCATTGGAAGATCTGATCTGTTTAAAAATCGTGCAGAATTCGAGTATAATCTTACCCATACAGAATTCGTACAAATTTCAGTTCGTGCAAAACGAGCACAGTCCGACTCGTGCAAATCCCGGGCACATATGCTTTGATTGTTTCAATTCATAACGATATCGATTTAATCTCATCTGTAATGTTCTCGAGAACTAGGGCTTGCTGTTTCTAGCAGTTTAAATACTTCTAGGCTGTTTCTGGCAGTTTAAATCCTTTTGAGACTAAATCAAGTCTTTCTCTTATTTTCAGACTCATAAGAGATCTTAAAAATAGTTGCATCCACCACAAAAAGTATATAATTTTCTTTCATCTTTCGCATAAAGATCCACTTATGTCTTACTAGTTTTACACTTTCAAGTGTACGAACTACTGTTCCAAATACTTCTCTGTAATATATTCTAACTTTGCCTTTACGGCTTTTTCCATGATTGGCCAATCATAACTTTACATAATTTTTCAATACATCTTCTTCTACCGCGGTTTATGATCCTCAATTCTCATCAACTGTTTCAATGCATGCAAAAATATTATCGACGTCGATTTGCTTTTGGTTCCATTTTATTCCAGAAATGACACAACTAGTTGAAATCTCTTATCATTATCATTACTAGGTACCTAGATTTCTTTCTTTGTCATGTCTAATGTCTCTTCTAGAGATCCTTCATAATCATTTGCTTCCTCGGCCTTGCCATTTTTTAAAAAGTCTGCTCCTTTTCTTTTTTGAGGATTCTTATCTTTGGAACCAATCGGTCTATCACGCTTCATGCGATCTCTAGACTCAATCGCAGTTGATAGTGTCCCTCTGGGACATCAATATTAATTGGAGCACAGCTGGTACATGTGACTTCGTCACTTAATCAGGGTCAGTGAATGCTTCTAGCATCAAATTTGCTAACTCTGCAAATGAATTATCTTTTGAACTTATAGTACACATTCTTTATGAGGATCATGATAATTTCTTTCACTGATTTTCTTTTCTAGCTGTTTATTTTCTTCTACCCCCTCAATTGTTGGAAAGACTGACTCACTGAAATTACAGTCTGTAAATCGAACCTTATCCCTTATTGATGGTTCAATACATTTACTCATCAAGGGAGATTCATATCCAACAATTTCTAACCTCCTTTGAGGTCCCAACTTAGATCAATGTGGTGGAACAACATTACATCCAAAAACTTTTAGTTGGGAAATATTTTGTTTATGACCAAAAACCAATCTTGGGAGAACTCAAAATTATTCGTTGACATAATGCGAATCAATACGGTTTCACTCTAATCAATTAACCAAATACCTTCGCAAAGATACATAGTGGATGATCAGTCCAAAATATATCCTTGTATACGTACCAGAAAAATAATAAATTCCAAATTTATTAGAGAGTGAAAGTTGTATTATCAACTTGCTTTATGGATAACATATAAGAATCTTATGGTTCTTCAATGAATGTCCACATAATTTTCTGATTCTTTTTCGCATTACTACTGAACCGGAATGGCCTAACCGGTCATGCCAAAACAGTGAGATTTTTAGTAAACTTCTGGTTTACTATTTTCCTTATCTTTATAATATAACCCAAATAATTCGTGCGAAAATCGGGTTGATACGAAATTAAATATAGATAATGCAAAATCAACCACAAATAATCCGTGCATAAATCGTTTTAGGAACACAAACAAAATCAATAACAGATAATTTGTGCAAAATTCGTGAATCATAAAATAATTCTATAAAGCAATAAGATAACTCAAATTTAACTATGACTGATAAAGCAAATAATATCATAATGCGAAGATAAAAACCAAACAAAACCAAAACAACATGAATTCAAGAAAAATCAAAAACCAAACACCATAGCTAAATCAAAGATTCCCTTCAAGGGTTCGGGAATCATCAGCTTCCATTGGAGAAAGATCATCATAATCATCTTCATCATCCTACACGAGGTTTGTTTCTGCATTCTTTCTTTTTTGTTTCAATGATTCTTGATATAGGTCAATAAGGTGCTTTGGAATACGACAAGTATGAGACCAATGACCTTTTCCTCCACAGCGATGACATACATTTGTTACATTCTCTTCTTTGTTATCATCTTTCTTTTCCCACTTCTGGTGAGAGTATGAGTTCTTAAAAGAAACACCTCGGCCTCGGCCTCGACCTCGACCTCGACCAAAACCATATCCTCGTCCACGTCCACGGCCACGTTGGTAACCACTTCATTGATCATCGTGAGATACCACATTTGCTTCAGGCAATGGAGCAGAACCAGCTGGGCGTAATTGATGGTTTTTCATCAGTAGTTCATTGTTTTGCTCAGCCAGAAGGAGAGAAGATATAAGCTCAGCGTACTTCTTATATCATTTTTCACGATATTGTGTCTGCAGGACAACATTGTTTGCGTGAAAGGTAGAGTATGTCTTTTCAAGCATATCTGCATCTGTGACTTTCTCTCCACATAATATCAATTTGGAAGTTATCCTAAACATTGTTGAGTTGTATTCACTTACAGACTTAAAGTCTTGTAGTCTCAGATGTGTCCATTCATAGCGAGTTTTTGGTAATACCATAGTTTTCTGGTGGTTAAACCTATCCTTTAGGCTACTCCAAAGAACTTCTGGTTCTTTTACAGTCAAGTATTCATTCTTGAGGTCCACATGGAGGTGATGACGAAGGAATATCATAGCCTTTGCTTTTGTTTGAGTGGTTGCTGCACTTCCCTCTTTGATTGCATCACCAA
This sequence comes from Eutrema japonicum, assembly GCA_030161315.1. Lineage (NCBI taxonomy): Eukaryota > Viridiplantae > Streptophyta > Magnoliopsida > Brassicales > Brassicaceae > Eutrema > Eutrema japonicum. The sequence goes on along the minus strand of BSQW01000012.1, from coordinate 15,846,707 downwards.
GATTTTCAGAATCAAGGTACATCTCGACATCGAGCACCCAAGATAAATAATTCTCTCCATAGATGTCAAGGGCCTCAAATTCAGGGTTGGTAATGTTCGGCATAGTTTACTGAAATAATAAAAGGATGATCAAGTTTCATAAAAATACAGTCATCATATCTTATTTTGTTCCTATCATTCCATTAAACTAAGTTCTCAATCAATCAATCAATTCATCAGACAAAATTATATGACAAAATTGTGCAAATTTCGTGATCAAACATGATTTTAATTTGTCTGTGCAAATTTTGTTTTAGAAATCCTTAAGTAAAAGTATGGTAAAATCCAGCCGTGCATAGATCGGGCATAAATGAATTAGTGCAAAAGCAGTATTCAGATTGATGAGCAATATTCAGTTTAATGACAGAAAATCACCGTGCAAAATCCGTTTTAGAAATAGTGCATGTTATAATATAAATTCGTGCAGATTCAGAGATCAATAAAATACAAAGATCAAATGATCGACAATCATTATTCTAGATAAGCATTGATAACCATCTTTTAATCTGAGGAGACATAGTCTACCATATGATCATGAACGTGTAGGCATAGCCTACCATGACGATCGATTTAGAAAAAGACATCGCTTTATCATCCTGGAATAATATAAACATATAGAGAAATTAAATCTCACATCAATAATTATTCTAGATAAGTATCGTGAATCCATATTACAAATCATGAGTCGATAATAAACATGATTTGAAGTAGTATTAGATTTATAACCATCCTCGCTATAATGATGATCTAAGGAGGCATATCCTACCATAACGATCAGTTCGAGGAATGCATAGCTTATCATCCCGGAATAATACATACACATAAACAAAAATATAACCATAAATTAAATCTCACATTTTTGGTGTAAGAACAGATCGAGAGACTATCGTGCTGATAACATGTTGTGAATAAAAGAGAGAGAGGAAATTGTTGTGTCTTATTCCATGAATAATGAGATGTATATATAGGTTTACAAAGACTTGGAGAACAAGCTAAATTTGGAGAATAAGTAAAGAGAGAATATTCTAAACCTCTTTATGGCCTTATAATGGACATCCATATAATTAATTCATAACAGAAACTAATTTAATTATTGGGGAAAAGAGATCGATTTGTTATCACTTATTGTTTATGGTTTGGTTTGGTTTGGCTGGTTTAGATAATTGCTGGTTTGAGTTATGATGTTTAATAATTCTCGTTCGATGTTAATTGTCTCACAATCATGAATTTAATGATATGGCATCGTAACTTGTTTCATTTGCTTTATTCAAAATCATTAATCTAAGGAAAATTAATTCTCAACTATACAAAATATACCATAATGCATGACTACACATTCGAAATAAAACAATATTTTAAAAACTACATCAACAATTGATATAACATAGCCAGCTACACGAAATATACGATAATGAATGGCTACACATCCAAAGTAAAACAATGTTCTAAAAACTACATCAACAATTGATATAGCATAGTCAGCTACACGATACCCATCCGAACAAACATGAGTTATATGTGTAATACCATAACCATATATTTCCGGTAAACCATTCATCGAGCTCCGGTGTTGACTCGAATTTTAAACAATAAAACCCACCCAAATTTAACCCGACCCGACTTAATCTGACCCGAATATTACCACCCGTGCTACGCACGGACACAAATATATATATATATATATATATATATATATATAATTTATAAAATAAAAAAATATTTACCAGGAACAATTATAAAAGTAAATAAATTAGGTCAATCACATTTTCTCCTCTTCCTTGAAGACAACGAACATGGGCCTAAGAAGCTCGGGTGGTAGGGAAATGTGTGAATGATCCCATGTCTAGATCAAGACCATGTCTAGATATTATTTTTCTTTAGTTTCAGATCAATATATATCTTGATTTTGTTTTTTTCAAACAGTTTTACCAAATTTGTAACTTCTCTCATAAACAAATTTGTGGAAACAAGTATAATATGAAGAAAACTAACAATAGTACGAGAAAGAAAATGAAGTATACATAGCGAGGGATGATTGAAAAAATATTTTTTCTTCATTATGTAGTGTATAGAATATGTCTCTAATCGTTCGGGTTTTTTATGTTGTGTTTTCAGTTCTAGTTTGCTGGTTTTAAATAGTCAAATCAATTTAACTAAATTTGATTTAATAAATCAAGGAAATTCAATTAATATTTTTTTTTAATTTTATGAAATGTATATATATACATACATACATACATACATACATATATATATATATATATGTATATATATTTGTGTCCGTGCGTAGCACGGGTGGTAATATTCGGATCGGATTAAGTCGGGTCGGGTTAAATTTGGATGGGTTTTATTGTTTAAAATTTGAGTCAACGTCGGAGCTTGATGAATGGTTTACCGGAAATATATGGTTATGGTGTTACACATATGACTCATATTTGTTTTGATGGTTATTGTGTAGCTGGTTATGCTATATCAATTGTTGATGTAGTTTTAAGAACATTGTTTTACTTTGGATCTGTAGCCATGCATTATCGTATACTTCGTGTAGCTGGCTATGCTATATCAATTGTTGATGTAGTTTTTAGAACGTTGTTCTACTTCGGACGTGTAGCCATGCATTATCGTATATTTCGTGTAGGTGGGAATCAATTTTTCTTAATCTAATAAGCGTTAGATCACAGTTGATTGCAATTAATGCTAGAATCACCCTAAAGTTCCGTAAATGTGAAATATGATAGATTGAAAATTTGAGATTGATGAAACTCGTTTAAATTTTATTCATGATAAATCTCGTATGGTGAATTCGATTGATTGATTGAAAACCTAGTTTAATGGCATGATAGTAATGAATTAGCGAATGATGATAGTTGATTGAGATATTGTATCTTTGTTTATAGTATATATGTAGTTTGATCATACTTTCATGATCATATTTACGTGTCATCACCTCTTTATTGATCTTAAGATCGAGTATTTGACACGATAGATCCACAAGTTCGTTACAGTATTTAAGAGAAAACGTATGATCACTATAATGTGATATTACCTAACGGTCATTATGATTGGTTGAATCTAAAATTACATGATTTGAAGTCTGTAAGTGGGCCTTACTCAGCTATGTTTAGAATACTGATAGTTGAACTTTTTACGGTTCGCACAATTACCCACTGTGCACAATGCCTCAATCTAATGGCATGTCATTGTAGCACTTTGGGATCGAATCCACAGGGAAATAAGAACGACGCACTAAGAATACAGGACGCTATCTAATCTAAGCAAATATCGGGTTTTGGTTTATTTATCGAACAATTTGAAACGTGCAAAATAGAGAAATAAACGAGTAGCAAAGCAAACAAGAAAACGATTAATATCAAATTTAAACAAACGAATTCTCGGGTAAAGCAATCGACTCGGGTGATTCTTTAATCTACTCAAGATGCTCAAACATTCGACTAAATATCTCCTTAGGCCTTAGAACACTACTAAAGATTAATCCACTTCCATGGTATTAACCCATTTCTTAGTCATCAATCGTCATAAACTTCCGTTCGCGATTCTATGACTAACAAGCATTAAGAAACAATTCCACTTAGCCACAATTCACCTTAGACATCAACTCCCGTTGGCTAAGATATGAAAAGCACTCATTGAATTGGTTGGGGAATTTCATCGAACACCTTCCGGGCGAGAAATTCCCTATGATCTAAATCAACTTTGTCAAGGCTAATCCAGCATTAATAACACTCAATGAGAAAGGGTTTTAAGTAATCTAACTCTTAAACATCAAGAACAAACCTGGAATCACCCTAATCTACTTCACCCAAGAATCCTAAAAGAACTACTCACACATAGCTAAATCACAAATATCAACCATACAAATGAAAGCCATAAGCAAAATAAAAAGATTGGTAAAAAGAGTTTAAGAAAATCTTCACTAAAATGGTTTGGATCTTGAATCCTTCATACAAAACAAAAACAAGAAAAGAAGAAGAAAGAAATAAGTGGCTTAGAACCCTCAAAAGAAGCAGCCCCAAAAAAAACTCTCTGTTTAATTAGGCTTAATTTGCTTAAGTAGATACAGATCGGGTCGGGTCAACCCGGGACAAACCGGGTTTGACCCGACAATTTTTGTGTCCGAGAAGGTTCACAGCGGTCAGCTCATACCGCTGCATGACCGCTGTGAAATGTCTGGTTTTTGCTCCGGATGGATCCGCAGCGGTCTGCTCTAACCGCTGCATGACCGCTGTGAAACGCCTGGTTTTTGCTCCGGATGGATCCGCAGCGGTCTGCTCTAACCGCTGCACCTGACCGCTGCGAGACTTGAAAGTGCAGCGGTCTCCCTAGACCGCTGCATGCTGACCGCTGCAAACGTCCGGTTTTCTCCTTCATCACTTGATCATCTCTGTTCGCTGCGGGTACGTTCCTCCTAGTCCATGATCTTCCCCAAGCTCCAAAAAGCACCTAAAAGACTCCATAGCACACAAACATATGCAAAAACTAACCTAAGACTCACTAACTCTAAAATGGATGCAAACTATACCAAAAACAATGAAATGAATGCAAAAAGTCACAAAATGCTAACTAAAATGTATACTAAAATGGGCTAAATTATGCAACTATCAACTCCCCCGAACTTGCCTTTTGCTTGTCCGCAAGCAAACAAACAAGAACAAATCGAAGAAGAGGTTGGAATGCGGGATATCATATCCAAGAATATTAACAAAAGAATTCAATTCAATGCCCTTGGTAGTGGTTATGTGATGCACTAACAACCTCTACTTCAAAAGATTTAGCCATACTCGTCGCTACACGAATTTGGTCTAAGCCTTAGCATCTACAAGTAATCATATCCTCTAACTCTTTAACATTCATTAAGTACAATGGTGAATCATGCTTAATAAAAATCAAGTGAACTCATTTGGCTTAGGGAAAAGGTTTTGAGATAAAATTGATCTCAATCATGTGGGTATTCCAATGCAATGGGATCTCTCACGAAAGAATGAACTTTGGCAAAATGCTAAGAGTAAAGAACAATTGATTCATACAAGGATGACTTCCGTCTACCCAATGCCCCAATATGAACTCCACTCCTATTTCTAAACCCATCAAGATCCATTCTAAACTACCCATATCACAAGGCATTTTGCCTTCTTAGACCACATTTCTTTTCTAACTTAGGGGATTCTTTTCTTCTTATTTTTCAACAAATGGATTGGCTCTTCATCTTTTTCTTTTAGCTCTTTTTCACTTTCATAACTAGTCTCTCAATCATCATTTAGATGCCTTAGCCATATATATATATATATATATATATATATATATATATATATTTTTTTTTTTTTTTTTTTTTTTTTTTTTTTTTTTTACACACATAGAGACTTATACTTTCAACACCTAGAGCTATTCCACACTTTCATGCCAACCAATCCAAACTTTTTACTTTCCCCTATCCTTTTTCCCAATCTTTTATTTTCTCCACACTTTCTTTTCTTTACATCAACACCCAAATCACCAACCTATCTATCAACTCCTTGTCGTTCCAAACTCAACACTTTTTGCTAAGTTCATTCAAAATTAGGCCTCACGACACACACAAGAGATGAAGGCTTGAAGGAAAGGTTTAGTTAAGGGTGTGGTTAACCGTTCCAAATATGGGAATCAGCTATTTGAGCTAACAAGAGAGTGGTAAAAAGGGGTAAGATAGCTCAAATATGTATATGACATCCATGAGTTCAACTTTTCAATGTACAAGCATGATAATTTCAAGTCAAGATTAAAGTTCATGTAGATAGAGTTAGATTCAATTCAAAGCATGCTTCAACCAAGACAAAAACATTCAAACCGCAAGATCAAAGCATGGATCATCCTTAACTTCGTGATCGCTCAAATGCATCAAAGAACTCCTAACGAGGGCATTAATTCAAGCTCTTAAGTTTATATTCTACATGGATAATTCTCCCAATGCAAGTGAATGCAAACCTATATGCATCTAGACTCAATCTTAAACATGCAAAATGCAACTAATTTTTTTTTTTTTATGGTTTTTATATGCACTTATATGAATGAATGAGACTCAAATATGCGAAAAGAAAAATAAGATCACAAAACACAATATCAAAAGACACAAATCCTTCCCCCGAACTTGAATTGCAACGTCTCGGTGCAACACAAATCAAAGAGAAGGTAAAAATATGCAAAAGTATGTACAATGAAATGGAGTTTGGATCATACCTTTGGATTGGAGAGAAATGTGACGTGCTGTAGCTGTACCCATTCATGCATTAAGCACCACGACCTTGGACCCAAGAAAACTATAAACATCAAACAAAAACATTAAAAAGAACAAGAAAGAACGAAAATATATACAAAGATAGTCATGGGAATGCCTCCCAAGAGCGCTTGTTTTACGTCGCTAAGCTTGACGTTTCAACTGTTAATCATGAGAATCAAAAGGTTGAGCCAATGCACCTTTGGTCCTTCTCTTGTCAGGACAAGAAACAAAATATGCAACATGGCACACGACTATCCATGGCAAAGAGGCATAAATCACATCAAGAAAGGTTACTAAAAATATAGCATACATCTTGGAATTTTCCTTGATGATGAGATGTTCACGAGGACCAAATGCATTTGATGGAAAAATAAAGTCGATTTCATGTTTAAACGAGTTAATCACAAAATAGTCAACTTCATCTCCATCAATCATGTAAAACACATCCTCTTTCCTAGATTTCATCTCAACCTTAGGGTCATCTATCTCATTCAAGATCTTATCTACATCAAGCACACCCCCTAGGTAAGATTTTTCAAGAAGCGAACTAGATTCCTCAGGCATTGAAAGCTTAAACTCGATATCATGATCATTCAAAGCACATAGATAATTAATATCAAAACATACTTCATGATAATCACTAGCAAGCTTTTCTACTCTTAAGGTTTCTAGTATTTGAGACTCACATATTAAATCACAGCAATCATTAATGAGCTTGAGAGCATGTGAACTAGAAGCTACATCTTCAATGCAAGGCAAGTGACTATCCTCATAATCAACGATTTCAAAGGTTGTGTCAAAAATACCTTCTAGTTGGCATGGTGGAACCCAATAAATTACCTCTTCGAGTGCATGAGCTATCTTTATCTCAATATATGTGAGCTCCCTTCCCTCAAGCGCTGCCCGACGTGACATGAGGTTCAAACGGATCATAATCGCGAGATTACTCCTTGTCAATGCCGGGTTTTCTTCGCAAAGCTCATCCAACTCTACTTTTTGTTCTGATGTGAGTACACTTTCATCAAATGGTGGCTCCACATATGGCTCATCATCAATGCTTTCATCAAATGTGGCATCCTCTTCTTGTGGCCAATCATTGCAATCCATGGCCATCGACTCTAAGAAGCAAAAAAGAAGAAAATAAAATGTTAGTAGAAGTCAAGAACTTAGTCTCAAATAGTATCCAAATCCTAATGGCTATTGCTAATCTCCCCGGCAACGGCGCCAAATTGATAGTTGAACTTTTTACGGTTCGCACAATTACCCACTGTGCACAATGCCTCAATCTAATGGCATGTCATTGTAGCACTTTGGGATCGAATCCACAGGGAAATAAGAACGACGCACTAAGAATACAGGACGCTATCTAATCTAAGCAAATATCGGGTTTTGGTTTATTTATCGAACAATTTGAAACGTGCAAAATAGAGAAATAAACGAGTAGCAAAGCAAACAAGAAAACGATTAATATCAAATTTAAACAAACGAATTCTCGGGTAAAGCAATCGACTCGGGTGATTCTTTAATCTACTCAAGATGCTCAAACATTCGACTAAATATCTCCTTAGGCCTTAGAACACTACTAAAGATTAATCCACTTCCATGGTATTAACCCATTTCTTAGTCATCAATCGTCATAAACTTCCGTTCGCGATTCTATGACTAACAAGCATTAAGAAACAATTCCACTTAGCCACAATTCACCTTAGACATCAACTCCCGTTGGCTAAGATATGAAAAGCACTCATTGAATTGGTTGGGGAATTTCATCGAACACCTTCCGGGCGAGAAATTCCCTATGATCTAAATCAACTTTGTCAAGGCTAATCCAGCATTAATAACACTCAATGAGAAAGGGTTTTAAGTAATCTAACTCTTAAACATCAAGAACAAACCTGGAATCACCCTAATCTACTTCACCCAAGAATCCTAAAAGAACTACTCACACATAGCTAAATCACAAATATCAACCATACAAATGAAAGCCATAAGCAAAATAAAAAGATTGGTAAAAAGAGTTTAAGAAAATCTTCACTAAAATGGTTTGGATCTTGAATCCTTCATACAAAACAAAAACAAGAAAAGAAGAAGAAAGAAATAAGTGGCTTAGAACCCTCAAAAGAAGCAGCCCCAAAAAAAACTCTCTGTTTAATTAGGCTTAATTTGCTTAAGTAGATACAGATCGGGTCGGGTCAACCCGGGACAAACCGGGTTTGACCCGACAATTTTTGTGTCCGAGAAGGTTCACAGCGGTCAGCTCATACCGCTGCATGACCGCTGTGAAATGTCTGGTTTTTGCTCCGGATGGATCCGCAGCGGTCTGCTCTAACCGCTGCATGACCGCTGTGAAACGCCTGGTTTTTGCTCCGGATGGATCCGCAGCGGTCTGCTCTAACCGCTGCACCTGACCGCTGCGAGACTTGAAAGTGCAGCGGTCTCCCTAGACCGCTGCATGCTGACCGCTGCAAACGTCCGGTTTTCTCCTTCATCACTTGATCATCTCTGTTCGCTGCGGGTACGTTCCTCCTAGTCCATGATCTTCCCCAAGCTCCAAAAAGCACCTAAAAGACTCCATAGCACACAAACATATGCAAAAACTAACCTAAGACTCACTAACTCTAAAATGGATGCAAACTATACCAAAAACAATGAAATGAATGCAAAAAGTCACAAAATGCTAACTAAAATGTATACTAAAATGGGCTAAATTATGCAACTATCAAATACTTATAAATTGATATTATGTGGAGATAATATCATTGGTGAGATGCTAAAAGATGTACTATACCCTTTAAACAATTAATGTTATCCAGAAGACACAATACTCTAAAAAGAGGATTTGATAAGTATTCTAAATTTCTTTTTTTTGTCTAATTGAGGCTGAGCAACATAATGAGAGATTAAAAATGATGATATACTTATGATTTGCTATAGTCCATTCTCTGAAGCGAATGTGACATACTATACTGAGAAATAAAAGAACCACCTTAATAACACTTGCCGAGGAAGTGGCTTTAGAAGTGGTTGTAGATGTGTATGTGGATATGGATATGGTTATGGTTAAAGCCAAGATTGAGGTCAAAGAGTTTCTTTCAAGAATTCAGATTCTCACTAAAAGTGAGAAAATAAAGATGGTAACATACAATAGATATTTCTCTCATTTGACGATGAAATAAGCTATCGTGAGTACACGATGAAGTAGTATAAAGATTATTGAAAGCTCCGGAAGAGCAAATATATTTTCCTATGGGAATGCAATTTGAAATCATTTATACTCTCATAAGTTTCAAATGTCAAAAGGATCTAAGATATAATACAAAACCCAAGTGTTGGGTATGTTGTTGATCCTAAAGTGTGACCTGAAGTTGGAGCATACGATTTCCAAATGCCCAACTTGACCATAACAACTTTGAAGTCACCGATCGTCGTGTCAACGGGCATCCAGTGTAGTCACATAACGCGTGTAATTGTAAATTAAAATATGATCACATATAAATACCTTGATCACCTTCTGTCTCACACACAATCTATAGAACTTAATTTTGCAATTTGACCGGCACACACTTTGGTTGCTTGCCATGACCCAATTCTTCAATCGGAAGTGCTTTTATCGAAGAGATATCAAACAACTTGGAAGCATGTCTCAGTCGTGTGCCCCTATTTCTTACGGGTTACGCACATCCATCATGATTTTTCATCACATCAAACTTCTTTATTGGTACTCTGAGTAACACACACCACGTGCGATGGTATATACGCCAAGCATAGATCCAATCTTCAAATTATGTACCATCTTCACGCGACTTCACCAAGGATTTATCAACGAATCCATACATCTTTTTGACTCGCAGCGCCGTCTGCATCGCCTGAGCCCATTTCACAAAGTATCTCCATTGAACTGCACTTGTCCAACCAAGTTTCCAGGGTTTTCATTCGCAGTCAATTGGTACATGGTACCACATTCTTCATCTTCTTTGCAACATCTTTTGTTGCTTTCGATTAAGTGACACACACATAATTGTGTTACACAAAAGTTCACCGCAGGCATGTGACACACAAGAATTTTGTGTTACACAAGACTTCAACACAAGTTATCTGGTTTTGTCAGGTCGTCAATTCGTCGATTTCATCAGATTCAAATTGTCGTTGTCGGGGTCACCATCCAGTTCTGCACTTAAAATGTTTGTATCATCAATTCTCCTTCGTAGCAACAATTTCCTATGGCACGATCTTAGTATATAATCATGTTTTCTGGTATGTCCTTCGTGGACAGAGCGTGATGACACAACGATATTCGTTATCGTATATGTCTTCTTGCTCTCCACCCTCGCATCTCCGTCATCATGATCGGGTCATCATTGGATTGAACCGGATTAATAATTGCTCCTAGATTTCTTCGTCGCGGCGAATTTATACGATGATGCCACAGTCATCATCTTCTCAGTCACCTCATTTAACTTCATCACGTCAGGACAAGAATCTTCAAAATCTTCGATGTACGCCACCTTCATCGTCGTCGTCGTCACCGTTTTCTTCTCCAACGGTCATCGTAATCTCCATCAACTCTTTTTGATCGCAATATTTCTTATGCGGAAGCGTTAACTTTGATCCACTAGGATCGAAGGCTCGGATACCATGTAAAACAAGGTTTACGAGGCCCAAGACAGAGATGAGAGAATTTATGTTTATTGATCTTGTGTACTCTCTTTATCAATTGTGTACATATTTATATTACAATGGCTAAATCTAACTTTCCTAAATAATATTATACAATTACGTCATAAGTGCTGAGGATTTTACGCTTGATCCCCAATGGTAAGGGATTCTCCTTGATTTTTCGTGTGTTCCAATATTGGGATTTTATTGGTGATAATCGTATCACATCATCCGCTAATAGTGTCTTACTATAAATCTCAGAGTCTACATTTAGTATTGGTGCACAAGTCTTGAAAAAATATAGAAATCGTCTTCTACCAAGACACGTTGAAGTATTGATTTGTACACACACTTGGTTGGATGGATTTCCGTTTCGTGATCTATGTAACATTATCATTCATTCATATCTACTTCATACTTTTAAAATAATTATCTATAGAATTTAAGTGATATTTTTATACGATTTATACATGTCAAATAAAAGTTCGAGAAAATCCGGAATATCCTTGTTCGGACCAGGCCAAACTTTAAATATAGGCCCGATTTTTTTCAGACCATGCTCATATATATGCGGGTTTTACGGATTTCGGAGCGGGGCAGCCTGATTGACATCCCTTGGAATTGTCTTGTGGTTCTCTTCTCGACCATCTTAGGGACTTAATGGCAAAAAGAAGCTCGGGTGTTCCTATTCAAAGTCTTTTTCGTTGTACTCTTCTAATAACTCAAACATAAAGTTACATTCATTGCAAAAAAAGTTTTTTTTTGTTTGAATAAATTTTACATTCAATTAATATATATATATTAATTGAATGTAAAATTTATTCAAACAAAAAAAAACTTTTTTTGCCACATTCACCAACTTTTTGGATCAGCAACCTGACCATTGAAACACCGTTTGGATCCAAAAAAATTCTCAAATCAGAGTAAGTATACTTAAATACATGTTCTTGAATGTTCTAGCTAGTCCATTTCGAATCCCCTGTTAAGCAAGTTCTATTTCATTCAATCTTTCAACATATGTCAGAGCTTTGAGTTGCTTCGCCCTTTCGCCTATCGGCTTGGCAGGTAAGCTACCTTGATCCGTTTTCGGCTTCGATTTGTTTCGCCACTAGACCACTTGTTTAATTTAGATTATTTGTATAACCTGTAAATGTTAATCCTCCACCTATAAATATTTCTATGAATTTAATCTTCCATGTATATATCTTCTTACCTAGTAAGAAGGATCTTTAAAGGCAATCACATACACTATACAGCAGATGGCAAATACTATGATCAAAACATCAAACGTGAGAGCAGTAATGGCTTGATCACTAAGCTCCATGTTCTTTCCACCTAACCGATCAACCATATCCGGTATAGATTCGTAATTCCGAAACTCTTGCTCTTTCGGATCCTCAAGTTTCATTCTCATCTTCTCAGCTTGACGACTCGCTACCTCTTGAGCCAATGTCCAATCATAGAATCTCCTGCTCTCCTCATCGCTCAAAACATCGTAGACTTCTCTTAGTTTCATAAACTTGTCTGAAGCAGTTTTAAGCGGTAATGAAGTTGTGTCTGGATGATACTCTTTGGATAATCTTCGGTACGCAGATTTTATCTCTTCAAGATCAGCATCCGTTGAAACACCTAAGAATCTGAGGTAACACAATTACAAATTATAATCCATCTTGAAAACAAAATATGTAATGAGAAGAAGCTGAGGTCTCTCACTGGTAATGAGAATCAAAAGAGTCTTTGATTAGTTCTGCAAACTTGTCGTCACTAAAGAGATTTTTTCTCTCCTCGTCAACGGATTTGGTCGGGTCGGATCCTCCACCGATCCAGCCTTCGTCCGGGTTCTCCCAGTGGATTCTTGTGTCGAGTCCAGGCGGCGGTTTTGGTGGTTTTGTTGGGCCTTGCGACGAGTGAATATGCATCACTCTTCTTCTCGTTATCCTTCTAAATGCTGTCATCTTGTCAATGAACTGCGTGCAGTTTTGAATTTCTGGAAGGAATATGCAGGACGTTCGAGCATAGGTGGAAGCCGCAGAAGCCATACTGTGTTTGAAGATGGTTTTGTGATTTCTTCTCTTTTTCCTTCATGTGTTTTGGTAACTGTTTCGCCGTAGAAACTTGTGTCACGGCCTCATGATATGTGTGGCCTGGAGTTTTCTATCTCTTCCTTGTCCAGTAGAATAATAAATAAAAATAAACAAGGCCAATCTAAAAAAAAAAATGTAGTTCACACAAACATTCAAATAATAGAAACACCATAAAATATCACAATTTTTTTTTTTTGTTTTGTTTTAAAACTAGCAATTTAAATTTAAAATTCTAAAAATAAAACGGGTTTAATTTTTCCAATTTAAGCTTTATTTTCAAAGTGTGCTATTTTAGTCAATTACCCTTCAAATAATTATGTAAATTTGCATTTCTATCATCATTTGGAACTTTAAACATCTTTACTATTATTTGTAAAATAAATTCTTTTGGAATAGTTTGTGTGAACTACATTTTTTTAATACTAACTTAAATTCTTTTTCAATCTCAAAAAAGTTAAATACTAACTTACCTTTAATAAAATCGATATTTCACATCTCCATGCCATTGATCATAATTACCATAATCTAATATATAAAAGTTGGCCAAGTATCTCCAGCAGCTTGCCACGTCAGCACTGGAAAGATTGCCACGTGTCCAACTTAAATTGTAAAGCAATTCTGATTTCTGAGGGCGTTTATGCTTCTTCAGTTTCGCTACCCCTTTTCATCTTCCTTTCCAGAGTTAAATTGCACTTTTATGCTCGTGTTAAAGATCAGAATCAATGTAGAATTGATTTTTTTATTTGTTCATGTCTTTTCTGCTTTGAGATTAAGAGAAATTTTAGATACCATTTCTCCAATTTTGTTGAATTTATGCCATGGGTTCCAAGCTACCAGCCGGCCGAAGAAGTTTGGCGACAAAAGTTTAGACTTTCATGTGCTAAACGATTGCAAAGGTGTTCAATTTCACTCACAGTCCCCTCTGGACAGATCTGGTATATATCTCTGATTTGATTTATATTTAAAAATGGTGTGACGTCTGGGAAGTATATCTCGAAACAAATGTCGGTTCTCTTGCTATAAATCTCATTTGTCAAATTTTCTTTAAGCTTCCATTTCTCTTACTCTCTCACTTTGTGTAGGTAGATTGAATTATCCGTGATTATATTGGTTACAGAGATTTCACCCTCGATGGCATTTCATTTCTGAGCAGGAAAGTCTTGGTGCGTTTTTCTACAAGAAATTTATAGAAAAGAGGATAAAATTCCCTTCACTCTCTCTGTTTTCCCTTCTACGGTTTAATCGCAACGTTACAGTAAGTGAAAATGTTATGATAAATATCTAAATCCTCCGTTTTTAACTACCTCGATCGAAGAATTCCACTTTCGCTATCAAGCGGAAGCGTTCAAGTTCTGGGTCTTTTGGGTGGTTGATGTATTCCATTCTTACTCAGAATCTCCTACGAATAGGTGTGGAACTCACTTCAATCGATTTCTGACATTACCTTTTCTGATTTCAATTTTGAGACGTATCTCTTTTAGTTTCTTTCTAAATTTCTTTTGTCGTTGAGTCATTTATTTTGGATAGATATGCATGTTACTCTGATCTCCAATTTTTTCTTTGCGCAAATTTGTTGACAATTTATCTATCTATTTTGTATTAAAGGGAATTTGATAATAACAGGAGTTTTTTGCATGAGATCGATACGAGACTTTCGGCTAAGGAGAGTATGAGCTCATTACCCTTATTCAAGTGTGTGAACTTTTTTCCTTGACTTGTGATTTTATGAAAAATATAAAGGGTTTGTGGTCTTTCTCGTAGCCTGATGGAAGCAGCGTGGGTTAATTTGATATGATTATCAGATTATAAAATTCAATGTGTATAGCTTGTATAGAAGTAGACTCTACAAATATTTACTTTAATTGATTTATTTAGATGGTTAACATGAGATGCATATAAACCTTAAGGCAACTCCTTTTGCGAACTACGAACCTAATTAGCTTAAAATTCAGCTGAGAATTAGGAGGAACCAGAATGGATAGAGCACAAAATAATATACACCAATATGTATACATTGGACAAATATCAAGAATGATATTTTTTCTCTGTGTATTCATCATCCCAAATAGAAACTACATACCTTATTCGGATAGTTATATTTCTTTTGGTCGGTCCTGCAATTTTACAAGCATATGCTTTCCTCTCAAATATCTTAAATGCTTAAACCTCAAAGCTCAAAACATACACTAGAACCATGGGGATTCGCAAACCATCACAAGAGGTGACATGAGGTCTACTGGATGAATTCCGTCTTGTGCTATGTAGAGCTTTTCTATCAACAAGAGACGGTTAACGTCAATAAAACTAAATCGATAGTCAGTTTTGGATTGTTGGATGGGAAGTCTTCTTCTATTTTAGTTAAGTGAACCTCTCAATCTAGAGATGAGATTGAACATTGATAGCTAAAATTCATTTTTTGATTATGTATTTTACTTGCTAACTATGTCTGAGATTAGATTAGAAGAATACTGATTTGCGTCTTGTTTTAGAATAGTGGTGTGTACGTTTGTTGGATAGCTTTTTGTTGTCCCACATTCTGCTATAGCATCAGGCCATAACATGAATACTTGTTCTGCATATTCTCTTACTTATATATCAACCAATCTCCATTCTTCTTATGATCGTATGATTGTGCTAATTTTTCCTATAAATTTTTTTCATTGCATTTTTTGAGAATTTCTTAATAAAAAAAGTGTGCAAAAAAAAAAGGGTTATAATTTAGATCATAGCCAAATTAAACAACGTGCAAGAGATTAGTATCTTAAAAAGACTACTTAAAAACACAAAATTGAACACAATAAACAACAAACCATTCAACATAAAGTTCTAAGAAAATCCAACGGGTACTCATCTCTCCTGGTAATTTATTTGTCTAATGTTCTGGTTTTTTTGGTCTTTTCCCTTTAATCTTGTTTTCCCTTATATTTTCCTCAATTTAAACCAAACTTGGTACATATTTCAGAAGAAGTAGTCAAATTAACATTGACCATTTTGTTAAAATAACTTAACCATTCCATAAAATGAATCATTTTTCCATCTCTTTCAAAAAACTATAAAGCATATACAATGTATATTTTTATTTGAAAAGAAAACCCGCGCGTATGTGTGGGTATTTACCTAGTACCTTTAATAAACATAGCCAAATCCTAGCGGTTCCAGTCATAAATCGCCTGCGGCGGCAAACCTTCCCGTCCTTTCTTAAACTCCAGTAAATATTAGAGCAATGTTCTTTCAAAGTCGGTCGGCTTCTTCTTTGCTCACATATAAAATACAAAACCCTAAAGAAAACCGCTTGGCCTTAGAATATCTCCAACACAAACTCTTATTTTGAAAGTTACTCATCTTCTAAATGAAAATTTGAGGTTGTATAGCTCTAATGATACACCCTTAAATCAATCTCTTAAAAATGGGTATTTTGCATTGGAATCCTTAATATTACAATAATTAATATAATGATAAAGTATAAACATTTCTCAAATAATATAAATCATACATTGAAGAGGATATTACACTCAATATTGATAAGTAAAACGTTACATGGTAGTACAAAATCAATACTATAAAAACTCTTGTGCCTTTCCTGGAGATCACACCTCAGCATTTTCAGTGATTTTGGTGTTGACACCTCGTTTAAAATCTCAACCAATCAAATTAAAACAAATAATACACCTCAGTTTTTAGTGTTATGAGAAATAGACATATCAGCAAAAACTCAAATTTTAGTGTCCAATCAAAATATAACATAAAGACATACAGCTTAAATGACGTGTTCTATAAATTGTGGAAATAATACGAGTCTTTCGCCTTCGGTCTTCGTCTTCTCATCTCACTCGCTCATGAGCTATAATAATTTACTATAGTGACGTTCATTTAATGATCAACTTCTTCGCCTTCCCTTATATTCAATGATCAACTTCTTCGCCTTCCCTTATATTCATTCCCCTTTTTCGTTTTTTACTAACCTAGATCCAGATTAATCTAGCAGTATTGTTCCACTTACATTGTTCATCTTTTCCCGTTGATTTAATCGGAGGGATATTCAAAATTTCTGGTGGGAGTACTAATGGTGGTTGCGGTATGCAGCTATATCAGCATTTGCTGTTTGTTTCTAAAGTATAATATAACATTAAATCTAACCGATGTTGGCGAAGTAACTGCCATTGATTTCGACAATTAATATTAGCTCAATCTGGTTCTTTGGAAATCATTAGTTTTTGTGAGAGTTCTTTTTACTATTTATTCTTTACTAAATTTAAGCTGGGTAGAAGAATTTTGATTAAGTCTTCGTAAAATTCATCTTGCAAATGCTATTTGCTTAGGATCCTTATAGTTTAGTCGAGAATTAAAATTCTATATTGGTGAAGTTAGCAGGGCTCCGTACAAATTGAATGTTCACCGTGTTCTATAAAATATTTGCTTCGGGTCTGAGTTCTCAAAATCTTTTGCATTTTCAAATTTTGGCTTTGCAATAGCAGATCATGGACATAAAGACGAAAGCAGGAAGAAAAATTTGTACACTTGCCTCATAAGATTGATGGTGGTTGTTTGGTATAAATATGGTCCTTCAAACGTAGATGAATTACGTGTTGTTCATGGCTTACGACCCTCATGGGTCAAACTGGGCTTTGCTTGGGCTTACGGCCCAAGCACCCCATGAATTTTTATCAGGCCTTAATTAAAACCTATGGAACCAAGAGACCCGGCTAAGACCACCTACCTCCGGGCTTTCCGTATCTGACAATGTATGCCACACTGTCACACACGAGGATACCAGGGGTTGAGTGGTAAGGAGGAGTGAGCAGTTATTTTTTCCTTACCTTGTCCGAAGATCAGTGATATGGAGAGGTCGGGGTCGGGAAAGAGTAATCCACACATATATTGGGAGCAAGGTGCGCACTGGATGGGACAGCCCCGACAGCCCGATCCCTGGTATCAAGGGATTCAAACCAGGTACGCAATTCGTTTGGGCGGGAATACTTGTTTCAATACTTGTATTTTTCCTCCAATCGGCAATTAGAATATATTCAAACCTACACCCATACTTCTTGCAAACTACGAAACATGCAATTAATGTCTTCTATTCACATCAGATAGGTGAAAGTGACAATACTATGAGCATAGGAAAGAGCAGCGATATGGGAGATGCCCATATCGCGGCTAATCCACTGCTTCCAATGTCTTACACTGAGAGAGATAGTGACGCAACAAGGCTTGGTCGAGTAGCAGACGCATACAGCCAAAGAAAGTAGGTGAGAAGTCATACGCGCTCTAGGTACAAGACCTATTCAACATATTCGATATCCAACCCAACGACCCCACAACCCGACAACTGAAGGATCCAACCTGATATGCTAACCCATATAAGGTAAAACTCTATAAATAATTCTCCCTCCCCAACGAGAAGAGGGTTCACACTTTACTCATACTTTCCTATATATTATTGTGAGATATGTGTGCTTACTACTTCTAAACATTTAGGTTTTCTTCTTTCTGAGATTCCAAGTCTCACTTCCAACCACTCTCCGGTCATCTTCACGGTTGCTCCTAAACCGTAGAGTTCCCTCACCTAAACTCTTGTTTTCTTCTCTTTCACCACAAAAAGCCCACCATTTAAAACCCGTTGTGGGTCCATCCTTTCTTAAGGACCCAATAAGCACCTTCTTTCATCTTGTTTTCCGTTCATTCTTTCCATTCTTCGATTCACCACTATGTGGTCTTTTTTATACGTTTTCTGACTTGGACGTCGGAGAGCAATCAGAAAACACCATTCCATTGTGTTTTACGGGTTTTCACGTCTCTACTATTTTGTATGAGTATTGCCCATGAGAGAACGAAAAATCCCCTAAACAGTGGTGAGACAAAGGACACGATACTAAAAGATTTAGATGGGCTCCAATTTGTTTTGTAAGCCTCACTTATATAAGCTACTTTCTTCTTTTGAGAATTACAATTGATTCCAACATAACTTGATTATACTTAATGTTGTTGTGGACATTAATACCAATTATTGTTCAATGAAGTGCTAGAAATTTCTCATCTAGATGAACATGGACTACATGAGGGTGAACGATATATGAGAGAAACAAAAGGATCTATGATTATTGTCTCTCACATATTTATGGATGGAAATATGTCTTTGGTTCAATTTGGTTATTATTATTTTTTTCTTGCGAAAAGTTCAATATGGTTCAATTTTGTAAGTCTTTTCTATCATTTTTTAATTTCATTGATTATATAATATAAATCATTTTACAAATAAAGTTTTAAGAATATCTGATAAATTGAAACTAGAATTATTCTTTAGCAGACTTAGTGATGTAATATTCTCAATTTATGGCTTTCTTGGTTAGCAAAGTGTGCTCCAGTTAAGAGAGGACGAAAACCAAATTTGGATATATATTTGTTGTTTACATTATGTGTACATCTCATGTAAAAAAAAAAAAGGCATCTAGGATTTAAGAAAAAAGGCAATCAAAGATTTTACCTCTAATTTTTTTTTATAAAAGTACTATAACAACTTTAAATCAAATCAAAATCCAACCCACTATAAAGTCATTAAAAATAAATACAATTTCATTATTCAATTAAATCAATAAAAATAATTTTTCCGCGGCGTAGCGTGGGTATTTACGTAGTTACATATAAATAATAATATTGTTATTGTGTAAAATTTGCTCAATATAATATTGTTGTTGTGTGTTGTCCTCCTACACAAGAAACAATGCGTTAAGAGCTAGAAAAACACGCTTTTGGGGTGTTTTCTAAGGATTTTTCGACGCTTAAGTCAATAAACGAGAGAAAGAAGGACCATGGTTTTGGCATCGGGTCCGGAACGAGTTGGAAAACATGGCAAAATGTTTAAGTGACTTTGGGTCCAAATTTGGGGCGAATCCGCAAAGTGTCTGGGATTTGAGAGATGAATTTTGGTGAAAGAAGTTGGGAGAGATGGGAGATTTTGGGTGATTCTGGCTAATGATTGGCTAGAAAAATATCGTCCATAGATTGCCGGAGACTCCATGTACGATTGAGTGTTTTCAGAGAGAAAAATGGTGTCTTGTGTATAGTGCGAAATTAGGTTAAAAGGTTCGTCGTCTGCCTCCGGGGAGTACATAGACTTTATAGAGTTTACCTAGCATGGATTGTATACCGGGTCGTATTTTTGGATGTCAGGTTAGATCATGGATCCTCTGAGTTGGAGCCTTCTATGATGCACTTGATTGCTTTTTCTTATGTGCCCAGACCTGCCATCAAACAGCTCTATTCCATGCCGAGTCGTTCGTACCTTGTCTCAGCGGTTTTGGCGCTGCTTGGTCGGTTCTCCCCATGCTACACTTTTCCCTAGGCTCCTTGTCGAGTCATTTTCCTCTATCTTTGTCCCTTAAACAGTTTCGTATGAATCGTTTTCTAAGTCTCTGGCGCGAGCATTTGAAAATATGGCGAACTATTTATGGAGGGAATCTCTAACATAATCCCGCATTTATTAAGTTGCTTTTTACCTTTTTTGATAACCTTATAAGGGATATCGGGTTGTTCTTACCTTTCGGGGTATTGCTACCCGGTTGTTTATGTTGAAGTAGTCGGGGAGTAGGCATGTTCTTGTTGAGTCACTCATTTCCATACAACCGCACTCTCCAGATTACATGGCACAAGTTGGTGGTCTCAGGAAAAGGTGACCCTTCCTCATTTCGGGACCACTCATCTCCTAACTTCTCACTCCCTCTACTCGAGAATGGTTTTGGGAAAAGGTGGTGGCTCATAACATGTCCTAACTTGTCTTATGAATCGAAATTGATGAACTGAAACTGAACAATCCTAACTGAAACTGAGGAACATTTCCCGAAAAAACTAATGAACTGAAGTTCTAAGCTGACTGAGACTGAAATTCTGAATCGAATTAAAATTTTGAACCAAGGTTGAACCGAATTTAAATTCTGAACCAAAGCTGAACTGAACTGAAATTCTGAGCTGAGCGTAGTTTGATAATCAAATGTAGTCCGGCTTAGAGGGACGGTCCATGTGACTGAATCTGAACAGAAAATATCTTCTAACAATAATGTTTTTGATAAGAAGTACCTGAATTTTGGAGAGCTCGGTTTGACGAGCTATGCTAAAGGGTTCTGTAGATTGATAATTTGGATCCGTTTTAGCGAACGAGCTGGAACCAGATCGGTGAACATTCTCATTCTGATGTCATTATAATGGATTTTGCGTTGCTGACGGCATCCTAGCCAGAGTAATTATTTTTTGCGAATCCTGCGGTTGGTGTGAAATTGCTGAGCTCGGTTCTTTGGTGTCTATTTGGAGTGGAGTGGAGATCAAAAATTGCTTGGACGACAAGCTTATTGTGACGGTGGTGATTTCGGAGTAGACAGAGGCTACGATTATGATGTCAGTGCCGTTAGAGATGGTGGTAGCATAAGTGATTGAGACTGAAGACTATTAGCAGCTTTCGGCGACAACGATGGTGATTGTGGTGGTGATGATTGTGTCTGAGATCTGGATTGTTGGTCGGATTTAGGCAATGGCGATGTTCTTCAATATATTCGTCGTGGTTGGAGTGATGAAGAGAAGAATTCAAAAACTGTGTTGAAGCTATGTTAAACAAGGCTTGATGTTGGGGCTTCAATAGTTGTTGATGGAGAAGACAAAGCAAGTTGTCGAAGAATACCCGACACGGAGTTTTTAGGGGAGATTGGTGACAAAGAAATCATCGGTAGTTGCCGTGATCGAGGTCATAGAACGACATATGGCCTTCGGTATTGAGAGAGACGCCAGTGACGTTCGACCTTCTTCATTGTCATGAGTGAGCTCGTCCCTCTTTGTCGTGAGAGTGAGCTTGTGTTTCTTGGTCATGAGAGTGAGCTCGTACGAGTGGGCTCGTCTTCTCGTCCTCATCGTGTGAGTGAGGTCGTCTTCTCGTCCTTAGCGAGTCATCATGATCGGCGAGTCCTCTCGTTGCTTGGCAAGTTGGTTCGTGTTCGGCGAGCTCGTTCTTCTCCGCCATGTCGTTTGTCTCCGCGAGCTCGTTCCTCTCGTCGTCGTGATGTTTGACGAGTGCTTCTCGTCGTTGATTCGTCATCCTTGGTGAGTTGGTTGGCTTTCTTGGCTCGTCGTCGTTGCTATTCTCGTCATCGTTGCTCGTCATTGTCCTCGGCGAGTTGCGAGAGTGAGGTCGTGATATTTATTCAGTGATTTATTCAAACATGTTTATTGTTTCAATTTCTATGTCTGAGTAGATCTCCTGTTAGGTTTAGGGTTCTCATAAGGAATTTATTTGAATGCTAGGTTGATTAGTTGTTTAGGGTTCATAATCTGAATTAGTTCTTCATCTTAGGTTGTTCTCAAATCTAATTCTAGATTGATCACATATAACTTAGATCTTAGGATAATCTATTAGGCACGACAGTGCAATTGAGAAACCTGATAGAACTTAGGGTGAGCAAAATAACTATTCGCAAAGAGATTTGGTTTAGTTGTTTTGTGAACAAATCAAACTTGAACTAAAAGCTGGTTTAGACTTTAGGATTTGCAAAGAGATTTGGAATTCTAGGATTTAGACTTAGATAATTCTCGCAACGACAGTTGGTTAATTATACTTAGGTGATTTGAGTTCAAGAACCGTGCGTAACCTGAATCCTGACTAGTTAGTTTGTTTGCATTCATTGATTTCCTGAGAAATACCCTGGACCTATCTTTCTTCCAATCGGATTACAACTTGTTTAATTTACGTATTTGCTTTCAATTCCATCTATCACTTAGCTTAATTAAATCCTTAAAATCTATTGTGTGTTTTCTTGAGTCTCTGTGGATTCGATCCCTAAGTATTACAATCGACAAAGCTTTAGTACTTTCAGGGTATTAATTTGAGCTTATCAAATTTGGCGCCGTTGCCGGGGACTCAATTCACCATTAGATTTTAGATTGAGAATTTCGACTAAGTTCGACCAGTATCGATCGACACCCTAGTGGTATCGGTCGATATATGTCGTGACTTTTTGGGTTACTTATGTTCTTGACTTTTGTGATTCAGGTGCATGCATACTCGTGAAACAAGAAGGAACAAGAGCACTCCGCTAGTTAATCTGTCAAACGAGAAGCTAGCACTCTTGGAACGCACAAACATAAAAGCAAAGAAACAAGCAGAGATGAACAATAATCCAATGGTTTTGGTGCAAGATGCAGCTGGTGCTTACAGAGACCAAGAGGGTCGTTTTTGCAATGAGAGAGGATAACAATTGGATGGAGAGGGGAACATCATTCCACCTCATGCTGTTGTCGATGAGGTTGTTGCTGCGAATGCTGGGAATATTGTGGCTGATCGTGGTAGAACAATTGGTGAGTACAACAGGCCTGATCAGTTTTATGCCAATCGATCAGTGATTCGCCCTCCACCATTTCAGAGGAATGACTTTGAGCTGAAACCTGGATACTATACTCTTGTGGGTCAGCACCCTTTTCATGGTCTTTCCAATGAACACCTCATGAATCATATTGAGAGGTTCGAGGATTTGGTCACTAGCATCAAGAACAATGGAGTGTCCTATGATTACCTCTTCTGCAAGCTCTTCCCATATTCTCTAGGTGGAGATGCGACTTTCTGGTTGAAGCAGTTGCCTCCTGGATCACTGACTACCTGAGAGGAGACTAAGACTGTTTTCCTGAATAATTTCTATGATGATTCACGATTCGAGGATCTTAGGAACAAGATCTCCTAGTTTTCTCAAGGCCCGACTGAGGCATTCAAAGCTGCTTGGACGAGATTTAGATCATATCAGAGAGATTGTCCACATCATGGGTACACTAATGTTCAGCTGATGGGTTTCTTTTTCAGAGGGATTGATTGGAGGTATCAAATGGCTTTGGATGCTGCCAGCAATGGGAATTTCAATACCAGGTATCCCGATGATGCTTATGTGCTTATTGAGAACTTGGCGTCTAGCAGTAGCACCAAGAATATAGACTTTGAGCGAAAGAAGCAGAGTGGGAACATGAATGGATCGCAGATTACTGATGTTCAGGCTAAAGTTAGATTCAGTGCACAATCTCTTGCTAGAAAAATTGATGAAGGCAGTTCATTTTGCTGAGGAAGTCGAGAATATTAATGAGGATGAAGTAGGGGATGTTAACTACATTGTTGGTTTTGGTTTTCAGGGTCAGAGGAATCAATACAACAACAACCGAAACTTCAACAACAATTTCCAGCAAGGAGGATTCAAATCTGAAGCTAATCCAAGTGGTTTTGGGTCGAATCAGTTTGGCCAGAAACCTATCCAGAACAGTGGTTATACCAGGAACTATGGGAATTCATCTTATCAGCATATACCTGCTAAAACCCCTGAGAGCAAGATTGAGTCTATGCTTGAACAGCTGGTTCAAGGACAGCAGCAGATAACAGTGGATTTCAATGGGAAGATGGATGCCATGTACAAAGATCTGAGTGGAAGGATCGACGCTCTCGGTATTCATCAGAAGAAGCTGGAAACTCATGTAGCTCAGACTTCAGAGGTTGTGAAAAGACAAGATAGTTTTCTTCTAGGGAAGGAGAAAACCCAATGGCACACATCAATGTAATCACTTTGAGGAATGGAAAATAGGTTAATACTGGAGTGAAAGTTGGCCAAACTGCAGGAAAATTCGTCGATCTTGACGATGAGGATTCTGGAATCCCTAGGGTATCGATCGACACTAGCCAGCATCGATCGACACTAGCCAGCATCGATCGACACCGGTCAATATACTTTCACGAGACAACTCAAAGTCCCGTGTATCGATCGATACCACCCCTGTATCGATCGACACTGATCCTGCAATCGATACAACACCTAAGGTTTTGAAGGAAATACTTGATGTGGCTGCAGAAAGAGTTTACATACCGAGGATACCTTATCCCAAGGCTATTGGGAAAACTAAGAAAGAGGTAGAAGACTATAGATGCAAGGAAATTTTGGACAAGCTGGTTGTTGAAATTCCTTTCATCGATGCTATCAAGACTTCTCTAGCTTTCAGGAGATATGTCAAGAGGATGGTGTCTACCAATGTGAACCTTGAAGAAGGATACTTGATGATTAGTCACGAGTGCAGTGCAATCCTGACTAACAGGATCCCATAGAAGCTACCAGATCCAGGGAGTTTTGTGTTGTATTGTACAATATTCCACAGACAGATTCGAGCGCTTTCTTTGTGACCTTGGCTCAAGTGTCAACCTCATGCCATACTCAGTTGCTAAAAAGATGGGGATGACAGACTTCACAGCCACAAGGATCTCCCTGATACTTGCTGATCGCTCAGTTAGACTTCCAGAGGGTTTACTTGAAGATGTTCCTATCAAAATTGGGAATTACTTGATCCCAACTGATTTCATTGTCCTGAAGTATGATGCTGAGCCTAAGGATCCTCTTATCTTGGGAAGACCATTTATAGCAACAGCTGGTGATTTGATTGATTGCAGGAATGGGAAGATCGCTCTCAACATCGGTGATTTGGTCATGACTTTTAACATGGAGAAGATGATGAAGAGACCAACCATCGATGGGCATACTTTCTTTGTTGATACCTTCAGTGACATAGCTGAAAAGTACTTCCTGGAGATGCATCCTGAGGATCCATTGGAGAGAGCCTTGGTCTGTTCAGCTGAGTCGTCAGAGGTTTACGCTGGATACTCGAAGATGCTCGATACAACACCACCAGTATCGATCGATACTCCCCTAGTATCGGTCGATATCCTGCGACCAGAAAGGGAGTTGGCATAAAGTTCTAAGCAAGCTGCTGGGCTTGGAGATTGGAGCGATGAGAAAGCTCCTAAGGTGGAACTCATGCCACTTCTAGCAAATCTGAGGTATGGTTTTCTTGGTCATAATTCCACATACCCAGTGATTATTAATGCTTCTTTGAACAACGCAGAAATTACCTTACTGCTGAGCAAGCTGCGCAAGTATCGCAAAGCTCTTGGCTATTCTCTTGATGATATTTCAGGTATATCACCGGACCTGTGCATGCATAAGATTCATCTTGAGGACGAGTCAAATGCTTCAATTGAGCATCAGAGGAGGCTGAATCCAAACCTAAAAGAAGTGGTTAAGAAGGAGGTCATGAAACTCTTGGATGCAGGGGTTATTTATGCCATCTCAGACAGTTCTTGGGCCAGTCCAGTTCACGTTGTTCCTAAGAAAGGAGGGATAATTGTGGTGAAGAATGAGAAGGATGAGATGATTCCTACTAGGACTATCACTGGGCATCGAATGTGCATTGACTACAACAAGTTGAATGCAGCCACAAGGAAAGATCACTTCCCATTGCCATTCATTGACCAGATGTTGGAGAGGTTGGCTAGTCATCCCTACTACTGTTTTCTTGATGGGTATTCAGGTTTCTTCCAGATTCCGATACATCCAGATGACCAAGGGAAGACGACTTTTACATGTCCTTATGGCACATTCGCATACAGAAGAATGCCATTTGGATTATGTAATGCTCCAACCACTTTTCAGAGATGCATGATGTCTATCTTCACAAACATGATTGAGAATTTTATGGAGGTGTTCATGGATGATTTTTTAGTGTATGGATCGTCATTCAAGGAATGTTTGGCTAAATTGTGCAAGGTGCTATAGAGGTATGAAGATGGTTTTCACACAGTCAATTAATAACTAAAGTGCACACTACTGCAATCATAACAGTATATCGATGTAGAACTTTAGGATCGAATCCACAGAGACCAAGTGTAACGCTACGAGAATGCAAGATGAAAGTAAATCTAAGGCGAATGATGGTTGTTTTTGATTTGTAACTTCTACAACTAAGAATGATGAATGAAACGATATAAATTCAATAAAAGAAAACGCTAGGCCTTTAGGTAATTCGCAGGAAATCCAGATTCACTAAACATATTATCAATTAGGGAATGAATTAAGAACCGTTCTCGGACTCAAACATGAATGTCTAGTTAGCCCACTGTCGTGGTACTAACTAGTATGCCTATCAACCTAAGAATCTAAACTATCGTTTGACCTTAAAATTCTAGGCAAGCATTAAAGTTCAGGTTTTATTAGTTCTCAAATCGCCTTAGCATCAGCTTTCGTTGGCTAAGGACGATTTGCTCATTTATGTTCTATCATGAAACCTAAATCACTTTTGATGTTTAGGTTAATCCTAAAATCAGAAACTAGGTGATCAATCTAGTATAAGCCTTAAATTCAACAATAGATGAAGAATTTTATGTAATTCCCTAATCTAACAGATCCGTTTCAGTGATTCATGGAGAATCCCTTGAAACCCTAAAAACCTAACAAGGTGATTATTCAGACATGATTGCAGAGAAAACACAGGGATTCAAAGAGAAATTCATAATCCAATAAAAAGGAAATTAAAATAGGGTTCAGAAATCTTCTCCGGTATGAAGTAGAGATTCGTCTCCCTCAAATCTCCCAAGAACAAAAACAGAAGTTCTCTGATGAATAATACAAAGCGTAGCCTAAACAATGGCTGAAAAATAGAATAAATAACCCTAAAAACGTTTTTCCTAAATCTCAGGCGAAACCGGTTCAAAATAAGGAAAACCGAAATTTCCTTTTATTTTTTGCGTCATTAAACCGGTCGGTTTATGTTGGACCGTCTTCACGAAAACTGGCGTAAAGTTTGATCTCACCGTTGGAATGACCCCAAACCACTTCCAAATGAAAGTTAATCCATTGCTATATCTTGTATCAAAATTTGAGCTCGACCCATCGGTGGTAAGTCTTTCAACGAATGCCAAACTTCTGACGGCTCTGTATGATCCTGCATCTTCATATGCTCATTTTCACCCAAAACGGCTCCTTTTCTCACAAAGTCACATAAAACCTGAAAAGACTTGATAAAGGACTAAAAGACTCTAAAAAGACACATTGACTTGATAAAAGACACAAAAACAAATGTTAGAAATCGGTAAAAATACGGTTTATCACTTGTGCAAGGTGCTACAGAGGTGTGAAGAGAAACACTTGGTCCTTAATTGGGAAAATGTCACTTTATGGTTCAGGATGGCATCGTGCTTGGGCACAAGGTTTCTGAAGCTGGGATCAAAGTTGACAAAGCCAAGATTCAGGTCATGACAAGCCTCCAACCACCGACTTCTATGAAATATATTCGAAGTTTCCTTGTTCATGCTGGGTTTTACAGAAGATTAATCAAGGACTTCTCCAAGCTAGCCCGCCCACTCACCTCCCTATTATGCAAGGAGATCAAATTCGATTTCACACCTGAGTGTCTTGCAGCCTTTGAGGAGATTAAAAAGGCTTTGGTGAGTGCTCCTATTGTGCAACCTCCTGATTGGACATTGCTTTTTGAGATCATGTGCGACGCTAGTGATTTTGCTGTTGGGACAGTTTTGGGTCAAAAGAAGGATAAAAAGCTACACGTTATCTACTATGCCAGCATGACATTGAATGATGCTAAGAGGAACTACAACACCACATAGAAGGAACTACTTGCAGTTGTTTTCTCCTTTGAGAAATTTCGATCCTACCTGATTGGGAGCAGAGTGATTGTTCATACTGATCATGCTGCTCTCAAATATCTGATGCATAATAAGGATCTCAAGCCTCACCTTTGTCGTTGGGTCCTTTTGCTCCAAGGTTTTGATATCGAGGTTAAGGACAAGAAAGGAATAGAGAACGGAGTTGCTGACCATCTTTCGAGGATTCGGATCGATGCAGACGTGCCTATTGATGATCAACTACCAAAAGAGTTCATTTACTTCATTGAAACTGAGTTTCAAATGGGCTTTGCCGAAACTTTGCAATTCCCACGAATTGCAGGTTTTGGTATCGATCGACACTCCCCTTGTGTCGGTCGATACCCTGCGATTTCCAGACCTGTTTTGACTGTTGAACACCTTGGTGCTTCTGAAGAATATCTAGTCGCTGCAGCTGATTCTGATCAACCATGGTACGCTGATATTGCCAACTACCTCGCTGCAGATGCAGAGCTAAAGCACCTCAAGAAATATGACAAGAAGAAGTTTATGCGTGACATAAGGCGATTCTTTTGGGATGACCCTTACCTGTACAAGCACTGTTCTGATGGTATCTACAAGAGATATATTTCTGAATCAGAGGTACCTAATGTTTTGTTGCATTGTCATGGATCTGAGTATGCTGGACAGTTTGCTACTTTCAAGACAGTGTCCAAGGTTCTTCAAGCAGGCTTCTGGTGGCCTACTATGTTTAAGGATGCTCATGCCTTCGTTTCGCAGTGCGATGCGTGTCATAGGAGAGGGAAGATCAGTAAGAAACATGAGATGCCACAGAACTTCATCCTTGAGGTTGAGATTTTTGATTGTTAGGGCATCGATTTTATGGGTCCTTTTCCTTCGTCATATAAAAACAAGTACATCTTGGTTGCTGTGGACTATGTATCTAAGTGGGTGGAAGCAATTGCTAGTCCCACCAACGATTCTTCAGTGGTCCTTAAGCTGTTTAAGACCATTATTTTCCCTCGATTTGGAGTACCTCAGATTGTGATAAGTGATGGTGGCACTCACTTTATCAACAAGGATTTCGAGAGGTTGCTGAAGAAGCATGGTGTGAATCATCGTGTAGCTACTCCTTATCATCCTCAGACTAGTGGGCAAGTTGAGGTTTCCAACAGGCAGATCAAGGAGATTCTGGGAAAGACTGTGGGTACTACTAGGAAGGATTGGTCTGCAAGGCTGGATGATGCACTGTGGGCTTACATGACTGCTTACAATACACCACTTGGGACTACACCATTTCACTTGCTGTATGGAAAAGCATGCCATCTTCCAGTAGAAATCGAGCATAAGGCAGCCTGGGCTACAAAGATGATGAATTTCGACATCAAGTCTGCTGCTGAGAGGCGATTGATTCAGCTGAATGAGCTGGATGAGATTAGAAATCATGCCTATGGGAACTCAAAACTGTACAAGGAGAGGAACAAAACGTATCACGACAAAAAGATCCTCTCCAGACACTTTGAACCCAATGACCAGGTACTTCTGTATAACTCTCGTTTGCATTTGTTTCCTGATAAATTGCGTTCTCGTTGGTCAGGTCCTTTCACAGTCAAGGAAGTTAGACCACATGGTGCAATTGTCCTGACAAATCCTTCAGGCGAGGAGTTCACTGTCAATGGACAAAGGGTGAAACATTATTGGCGGAGCGCCGAGATTCCAGAAGGACACATAATGCCTCTGGATGAGGCCACTGCTTGAACGATGGTACAGTCAAGCTAATGACGTTAAACGAGCGCTTGGTGGGAGGCAACCCACTGGTGAGTCTGTATATAAGTCTTTTCTTTTTATTTTTCGTTTTTGTGTCTTGTGTCTTTGGTGAGTCAGGTTAAACGAGGAGAAACAGAACTTGCATCGACCAAATCGCCCTGGTATCGATCAATACTCCCAGAGTATCGATCGATACCCTACGCACAGATGTCTACTCGAAAGAGAACACGAACGGATGATGCATCAAGCTCAAACCCACCACCAAAGGACTTCCGCTTGGGTCAACGTGTCAAGATCTGGGATGGTTTACATTGGCGGAGAGCTGTAGTGAACGGTTACCTCAGCAACAACAACTACATAGTGAGGATTGATGGAGCATTCAAAAACATTGAGGTTCCGCATACTTCCTTGCGCGACATCCCACCACCACCAGTGGCACCGCCAGCAAAACCATCCGCTGCTCCTGCTGATCCTGTGGCTCCTACTGCCACATGTCGAGCTCCTTGGCGTAAGAGGAACGAGAAGGCCAAGATTCCTTGCAACATACTTTGGGAGGGAGCAGATAGGGAGATCGTTGAGAGTACAAACTGCATCTACAGGCCTGTCTCTGAAGACTGGGATGATTATGATACGTTGCACTACAACGGGTGGCTAGGCATTGATGTGCAGCCCACTCGATTCGTTGATGGAGTCACGATGCGTCGTTTGGGTCTAGACGGTGAGCTCCAGTGTTTGCTTCAGAGGATTGGTCTGGGCACTATTTCCACACAGCAGTACGACTTATTCCCAGACTTAGTTCGTCAGTTCATGGCGACAGTCTGCGTCTACTACCAGGACGAGGTTCATGATTCGCGGTGTGAGGTACATGTTAATTGCCACTCCCTGATCTTTGTGACATATATGGCTTTCAGAGAGCCTTTAGGAGAGTTGCTCTTCCTGTTTCACACCCTGACGTGCATACCTTCTGGGCACACTTTGGGACTGGTGTCTATCATTCTAGGACATCTACTCAGATGGATGTGCGCCACCCAGTCCTGCGTTGCTTGGTTAGGATTCTGAGTAACACCTTTCTGTGCAAAATGGAGCCGAACAAGATGAGAGTATCTGAGCTTCTAGTGCTTTCCATGGCTATTAGGGACATCATTCCAGGCGAGGATTGCGAGTGGCCTGAGCTTACAGAGATCAACATGGGGGCTGTCTTTGCACACCACTTGGTCTCCTTGAAGACCAAGCCTTTTATAGGCAAGAGTACGAGGGGTACAGCTAGGAAGACCGAGTATTTTGGGAGTCTTCTCACCCCTATCTTCCAGCACTTTGGGATCAGTACTGCGAGCTGCTCAATCTCCACTACACGCGTTCTCATGGATGAGCAGCATTTGCAGAACCTGAGGTGGCTTAAGCCTCAGCAACGTTGGTACTTCTCTACCGCAGATGGAGATTTTCTGGTTCAGCTCCCCAACAGAGGGCTGACGGACATTGGTGACACTCCACAGCTGCTGCGTTTTGAGCCTACTGAGGATCTGTTGATTGCTGCGCCTGTTACTCGACATCGTGCACCAGTCACTCGAGCACCTGCTGTTGCTGAGGATGAGCCAGTACCTGACCTTGCTGGAGGTCGATCTCGACGAGCACGCCATCCTCCATCTTCTGCGAGCACTTTTCCTCCACCACCTGCGATTCCTATGGATACATACACCTTTCAGAGGTATGTGGTTGAGAGTTTCCAGAGTATCTGGAACGCCATTTCGACGCTCTCTCGGTGCGGTTGCATTGCACCATCTCGCCCACGCTCACCATCAGGAGAAGGACCATCTCGCACTGCTGGAGATGATGATTCTGGTGAGGATTAGTCCTCTGTTATATCTGGTTCACTTTTCTTTTTCTTTTCTTTTTGTTTTCTTTTGAATTTTTGAGTCTATTTTGTCAGCTTGTTTTGATTTTGAACTTTGTTGGATTATGCATTATGATATCTTGTTGCTTTTAAACTTGTGTTTGAGTGATCTAACAGTGCTGATCATGTCACATTCAGATCCCTTGACATAATTAAGAGCAATATCTTGTCACTTGTCGTTGAGCAGAGTTCCCTGTATCGACTTAAGCCTGGTATCGATCGATACCAGGCCGTGTGTCGGTCGATACCCAGGTCCCAGATCGGTAACTTCTTCTTCTTTTAAATTCCACTCAGTTCTCTTGATTTCTTTTACCAACCTTAGGCTAGATAACACTGGGGACAGTGTTGTTTAAGTCTGGGGGAGGTAGTTGCTGACATTGTGTTTGTTTTTCTTAGAGTCAGTCGTTTTTGCGTCAAAATTTGTTTTATTGAGTCAAAATTTGTTGGAGATGATGATCTTTTTCTTGAATCTATTGTTCGGACTTTACTTATAAGTGACCATTGTTACAGGATCAGTTCTAGATCGACTAATGAAAAATCCAAAGACTGACCAGTTGACTAGAAAACACCCATGTCTCCAGCAGAGTTCTTCTAAAAGCCTGAGCCAAATTTTTGCACTTCATCGATGCAGTTGATGTTTACAGGGTTTGATTCACCATTCATATCTGACAAAGGAACCCATGTGTTTAAAGTAATGGTATCTCTCTCCCCTGTTATAAGTTAATAAATAAGAGCATAAAAAGATGAAATGATTTTCTTCTGAGTAGATGGCTAGGAAAATTTTCAGCGATCCCATTATTCTATTTGTGAAGGAATGATCACACAAAGGTTGGAAGCGAGATTAGGAAAATTTCCCGTGATACCACTATTCGCCTACGCCTTTGATACATAGAGAGGGAAGAACCGGGGATTCGGTAGCAAACACCATCAATACTCGCGTTTCAGACCTTAATGTGTATATGCAGATCTAAAAAAAAGAGAAGGAACATAATGAGAAACAGGTCTGGGGGAGAGAAAACAATACCAAAAAGTGTGTGAATTGGGTTGTTCTTTTGTCATGATATTGTATGGTAAATAATCTAGAAGGTTCTTGAACATTGGCTGCAGCAATGAAACAGGCGATGAGGGTTTTATTTGGACAATGCTGCGAGATAATGTGTGGAGTCTGGAAAAGCTGCGAATGTCTACGGAGAAGTACATGGTGGTTAGATTTGGAACTGGTTAGGTGATATGTGGAGCACTAAGGAAAAGGGTCAATGCAATGTTTCAAGAACAAGCGAGTCTCCGTGTTTTCAAACCTCTTTCTTTGGTTTAGTTTTCTATTTTGCTTGAGGGCAAGCAAAGGCTAAGTCTGGGGGAGTTGATATATCATGGTTTTTACCCGTTTTAGGCCATGATATAAGTCCTTTTTATAGAGTCTTTCTAGTATTTTGGAGTCTTTTAAGGTTTTTTCAGGTTTTAGGTACGTTTGGAGCATTATTGGAGATATTGAAGCATTCGGGAGCTTTTTGGAGCCAAGCAGAGATCATGTAGCTGAGACACCGATTTGATGCCCGAGTATCGATCGATACCCGTGGAAGAAACAGAAGGATCGCGACTTTTCTGAAGATTTGAGAAACTGCAAATTGCCCCAGAAGACTTTATTATTTACAAAAAACCCCAAAACGTGTTTTAGGTTATTTATTAGGATTTTCAGCCACTTTGGCTATTTACGCGTCATTACGCTTAATTACGCATTATTCTACTTTGGTTTTGTGAGAGAGCTTTTGAAGGAGACAAGTCCGAAACTCTGTTCGTCCGAGAGAAGATTTCGAACCCATGTTTTACTCTCTTTCTTATTATTTGTTCAGTGATTTATTCAAACATGTTTATTGTTTCAATTTCCATGTCTCAGTAGATCTCCTGTTAGGTTTAGAGTTCTCATAAGGGATTTCTTTGAATGCTACGTTGATTAGTTATTTAGGGTTCATAATCTGAATTAGTTCTTCACCTTAGGTTGTTCTCAAAGCTAATTCTAGATTGATCACCTAGAACTTAGATCTTAGGATAATCGATTAGGCACGACAGTGCAATTGAGAAACCTGATAGAACTTAGGGTTAGCAAAATAACTATTCGCAAAGAGATTTGGTTTAGTTGTTTTGTGAACAAATCAAACTTGAACTAAAAGCTGGTTTAGACTTTATGATTTGCAAAGAGATTGGGATTTCTAGGATTTAGACTTAGATAATTCTCGCAACGACAGTTGGTTAATTATACTTAGGTGATTTGATTTCAAGAACCGTGCGTAACCTTAACCCTGACTAGTTAGTTTGTCTGCATTCATTGATTTCCTGAGAAATACCCTGGACCTATCTTTCTTCCAATCGGATTACAACTTGTTTAACTTACGTATTTGCTTTCAATTCCATCGATCACTTAGCTTAATTCATTCCTTAACATCTATTGTGTGTTTTCTTGAGTCTCTGTGGATTCGATCCCTAAGTATTACAATCGACAAAGCTTTAGTACTTTTAAGGTATTAATTTGAGTTTATCACTTGGCGAGAAGAGAAGAGGGGAGGATGACGAGGGAGCGAGCTCGGTCCACGGAACGAGCTTGGCGAGGTCGGTCAACACCGCATCGCGGAGAGAGAAAGAGTGAGGTCGTATCTCTCACTCATGGTCGTGATCTTTTTCGTGGTTGTCGTCGTTGTCATGCTCCCATCTTTGTTATGCTCGGCTCGTCTCTCCTCCCATGGTCGTCATGCACGTGGTCGTTATCTCTCTCCCCGAGCTCATCCTCCTTGTTCGTCATCTCCCTCACTTACTCGTTCTCATCATGCTCACGTTCCTCGGCACATCTTCGTCATGCACGTTTCTTGGCATGCACGTCTTCTCCTTTTGTCATGCTCGGCACGTTTTCTCCTCATTGCTCGGTTTCGTTCCCTTCTCCTAGTTGCTCGATTTCGTTCCCTTCTCCTCGTTCGTGATCCTGAAGTCCTCTCATGGTGAGGTCGTATTCTCCTCGGCGAGTTTGTATTCACCTCGGTTCTCTCTCTCTCCCTCTCTCGGCAAGCTCGTTCTCCTTCTCTCTCGACGAGCTCGTTCTCCTCGGTTCTCTCTCCTCGTCGTCATCATCGCGTGGTCTTCTTCTCCTTGTGATCGTGATATCTTCTCGTTCTTGTCTGCGAGCTCGTACTTCGTCGATTTGTTAATCTTGGTTTGACATGCTCGGCCTCGCATGCTCGGTCTTACATGCTCGGCCTCACATGCTTGGTGTATTAAGGAATATTATCCCACATCGAAAGTTGGAAGGGATCTTAATTAATATACAAGGGACATAGGTCAATCCACTCATTGCCAATATATTGGTTTTGAGTTGGAAACCCATGAAACTTAACATGGTATAAGAGCCCGATCCATACTGTCCAACCCGATCCATTATCAATCCGACCGAAAGTTGGACCATCGATTCATGCCCAAACATACCGAGATTGATAGGCAAAGAGCCATCATCTCGAGAGAGCGTATTAGGGAATATTATCTCACATCGGAAGTTGGAAGGGATCTTAATTAATATATAAGGGACATGGGCCAATCCACTCATTGCCAATTGGTTTTGAGTTGGAAGTCCATGTAACTTAACACGGTGGTCCTCTTCCTTCTTTTTTTTTTTTTTTTTTTTGCATTATCTCTCTTTTTTTATTTACCAAAATACTCCATGGAACATGGTCGTATGGCTGTCGGCTCCACAGAAAATTATGAGCTTCCAATCCAGGAACTGGAGAAGCTGTGCTGTAAGTCAATAAAGTTCTGCTTAGGCGTTAGAGCAGAAAAAGAAAATATCGACGAGACAAAAAGACGACGTGAGCTAATTAAGGGAATTGGACCAATTATCGATTTTATTTGGCCAACAAAGGAGAAATTAAATCATGTGTCTACAAGACTTTGAACAAGAGGTGAAGTTTGGACCGTAGCTCAGCTAAAAATCCACTAAAATTTTTTTATGCAATAAAGAATGCGTTGATTCAATATTTAGATTATATCGATCGGTTGTTGCAAACTCGTTAAACATTGATTAAGAAAAACTTAGCTTTTGGTATTTGTCGAGCACGTTCTCGGCGTTGTTTGTCAAAGATCTCAGTCGGTGATTGAAGATCATGATCGTGTTGGAACAAAATTTATAAGAGCTTGAGGGCTTTATAAATATGTGTATGTGTGAATTGAAATGAGACATTTGGGCTATGTAAAAAAGCCTTGTGAATGTAAAAAGGAAAAACCTTAAAAAAAGGAAAAGCCTTAAAAAAGGAAAAGCCTTAAAAAAGGAAAAGCCTACAAAAAAGGAAAAGCCTTAAGAAAAGGAAAAACCTTAAAAAAGGGAAAAGCCTTAAAAAAAAGGAAAAGCCTACAAAAAAAAAGGAAAAGCCTTAAGAAAAGGAAAAACCTAAAAAAAGGAAAAACCTAAAAAAAGGAAAAGTGAGGGACATGTGAAAAGTCCCACATCGCTAGTTGGAAATAATTTCCTCTATGATATTCTCCTATATATAGGATCGCCTCTCTTGAGAGAAAGGTATCCAATCAAACACAGAAAACACACTACAAAAGAAAAAGTTCCTTCAATTCTCCACAGCTTAGAGTAAGTCTTTATTCGAGAGTATCGTAGTATAATGTTCGATAGATCTGATATCAAGTGTAGATGATACAGATTACTTTGGTTGTATCCTGGGACTCATGGATCTATTAAAACCCGTCGCACTACGGGAGATTCTTAGAGTTAAGGAAAGAGATTCATCTCGCCTCCTTAGATTTATTTTATTGCTTTATCCTTTTATGAATCGTCTGTTCCTTACTGTTTATTTATATAAATCGTGATTAAAATCTCTCCTGTCTATTGTGCGATAATTTTGGTCCTACAATCTTAACTCTAAGAAGATCCAATTTCTGTTTTATTACTTCAATTGGATCTTTAATCACGAGTAAATAAACGTTTTTAAACGGTTTTTAAACGATTCTTCTACTGCTGATGATACTCAAACGTTGTCAAAAAGCTTTTAGCAAATTGAAACGTGTAGTAGAGGCAATCTTCATCTCTCTCTATTTTTTAAGAAGATGTTCTTCTGCTAGTGATACTCAAACGTTAATCAAACAGCTGTTTAGCAACTTGAAACGTGTAATAGAAGCAGATCTGCTTAAACATCTTCTAAAAACCCGTCTTTAATTGCGATTAAAGAACGGTATAATCAACGAACACACATCTGTTCTTGATAGGTTCGATTCAGATCGAGGCCTTGTGAGTATCGATCGACACCCTATGGTATCGGTCGATATTGGACTAAATTGTATCGGTCGACACTTAAGTGTATCGATCGATACCATGCAAACAGTGTATCGGTCGGCACCTCAGTGTATCGATCGATACTTTGCATCGACCAAGTTGGTCTATGTCGATCGATACTGTGTATAAGACACAGGTATCGATTGACACTGGTGCTATGATCGATCCTGTGAAATTCACTTGTATCGATCGACACCCAGGGTATATCGATCGACACTGAGCGTGTATCGATCGATACCAGGTTGCTTCGAATGACACAGTATGTGCATCGAGCATCAATAGGAACCCAGGGTGTATCGATCGACACTCAATGTGTATCGATCGACACCAAGATGCTTCGATTAACACAGTATGTGCATCGAGCATCGATCGACACTGTGGTTTATCGATCGATCCTGTGTAAAAATTCACTTGCATCGATCGACACACAGGGTGCATCGATCGACACTATATGTGTATCGATCGACACAAGCTGAGCATCGATCGACACCGAGGTGTATCAATCGATACAAGCTGATCATCGATCGACACCGAGGTGTATCGATAGATCTTATGCAAAACTCACGTGCATCGATCATCACCAAGGGTGTATCGATCGACACTGAGGGCATCGATCGACACCATATGGGTGTATCGATAGACATTGTGTGTGTATCGATCGATACCAAGGAGTATGGATCGACACCAATGCGATTCAGTTCGATATCAGTCTTAGAATTGCGATTCTTGAGTTTATATATCGGTACTAACTGAAAGTTGTGTTCTTTTGTCTTAACAGAATGACAATTGATGTGGAAAACAACTCTGGAACTATGGAGAAAACCAGTGACAAAGTGGATCAAACGACTGCGAGTCTGATCGAAACAGTGAAAGGTCAAGCAAACTTGATAGAAGCTGACATGTGTGCTGTGGTCACTGAGGCCAATGTTGCAGAGAACTATCCAAAGACTTGGTGGTTCGATACTGGTGCAACCAGACACATCTGTATGGATCGCGAGATGTTCTCGACATACACAAAAAAAACAAGAGTGGTGATAAACTCTTGATGGGAAATTCTGCCTCGTCGACAGTTGATGGTCACGGGAAGGTTGTTCTGAAACTCACCTCTGGACAGGAACTAGTTCTCACGAACGTCGTCCATGTACCAGACATACGCAAGAATCTGATCTCATGATCGCTCATAAGTAAGCATGGATTCTCTGTGAAGCTGGAAGGTGATAAGCTAATCCTAACGAAAAATGGGATGTATGTGGGTAAGGGTTTTGTATGTGATAATCTGTGTAAGATATCTGTTGAGGAAGTAATCCGAAAAGATAATGTAACCGAGGCATCCACCTCGTAGAACCCTAAAGATTAATGATAAGAAACCATTTGCTATTTGGCATGAACAATTAGGACATGTTAATTTCAAGTCTATGAGTAGATTAATGAACATGAACATGATTCCTAAATGCAAATTAAGCAAAGACAAATGTGAAGTTTTGTGTCCAAGCCAAACTCACTAAAACGCCATCACCCAGCGTTCAAAGAACAACAGAACCTCTAGGTTTAATTCACACAGTTTGATGTGATTTGAAATATATTCAAACCAGAGGAGGCAAGAAATATTTCGTGACATTCATAGACGATTGCACGAGATATTGATACATCTTTCTACTGCGGAGTAAAGATAAAGCCTTGGACAAAATTTAAAGACGTGTAGCTCAATATTATGTGTCCAAAAATTTTGCGATTTTTGGAATAATTGATGTTCAATTAAGTATTGGAGGCTGATTTAATTTAAATAATTAAATCATTGGGTTAAGTGAGCAGGCCTCTTGTGATTCTTGATATGAGTTCAAGAATACTAATACAATTCGATATTGTATTAAGTTTATTAAATTCTAGAAATTGAATTTAATTTTACCCTTTAACTTGAGAGTTGGGTATTGGTTAGTATATTAATTTGGTTTGATTCTCTTGAACAAAATCAAATTTCAATATGACTAACAACACCGATATGATCATTGTTAAGATTCGGTGGTGTAAAAGATAATGAAATGGCTCAAGCCAATGTAGTCGAGATAGACATGTGTAATGTCATCATCGGAGTCAATATGGTTGAGCATAACCCACATGAGTGGTGGTATTATACCAATATATGCGTTGAGATGGGAATGTTTCCCTCCTACCATAAATAATGACAAGAATTTTGGTGCTGAAGTTGACTTCTCAAAGAAGCTCACTCTCACTAATGTAAAACATGTGCTAGAGATGCATAAAAATCTTATTTAGGGCACAATGCTAATTAGGCACGAATTCATAGTCAATTGTCTAAGCTGATTAGCATGTATTGACAAAGAATGTTGTCTATATTAAGGACGGACTGGTCCAAATTAACGTTGAGACAGTCGGACTTAAAATTAATGTAACCAATGTTGCTGACATTAATGAGAAAGAATCATTTGCTTATGGTACAAAATCTCTTAGTATTTGATCTGAATGTCTCAGTCACAGTATATTCGAATCTATGCGATCCCGAAATACAAAATAAGCAAAGATGAGTGTGAGGTTTGCGTTCTAACCAAACTCACTAAAACACCACAATCGAGCGAACCTCTTGGTTTGACTCATACAAAAGGTGGTGAGAAATATTTCGTGACTTTCGTTGAGGATTGTACGAAATATAGTTATGTCTATTTGCTAAGAAGCAAATACGAGACCTTGTAAAACTCAAGGAGTTTAAACTCGAGGTTGAAAACCAACTCGAAAGAACTATCAACATAGTTTGAAGTGATAGAGGACATGAACAAGGTAGTATACATCAAACGATTGATCCCTACTCACCTGAATCCAATGGAGTTGCTGAAAGAAAGAACATAACTCTCAAGGAAATGATGAATGCAATGTT
The DNA here is from genome assembly GCA_030161315.1 of Eutrema japonicum. Lineage (NCBI taxonomy): Eukaryota > Viridiplantae > Streptophyta > Magnoliopsida > Brassicales > Brassicaceae > Eutrema > Eutrema japonicum. The sequence continues at coordinate 15,806,344 of BSQW01000012.1, read as the reverse complement.
GCAGGAATCTGGGTTAGTCCAGAAATGTGGGGGGAAGCATTGCTTACCACAAGTTATATCCTGAACTAAATACCACACAAAGTCACTGGAAATGTTTTATGTGAACTTTGGAATAGTAATGTGTTTTTATACAAATACATGAAAGTGTGGGGGTGCCTAGCAACCACCTAAGAAGGTGACAATCGGACCAAAAACGGTGGATTGTATCTTCATTGTGTATATGCACACAATGTAGTGCTGATTGCTTTCTGGTGTATAAATTAGATATACCAGACATCCAAGTAATCACGGTAACCAAGGAATGCGTCTTTCTTTGAACATGAGTTTCCGTGTAAAGGATAAGCTCTAGTACCTCACGAATTGAGGCGAGCAATTTATCTCTTGGGCTCTTACGCTTTTAGAGGTATCGATCGATGCTTGACGGGCATTGGACCTTTGATCGTACAATGTCGGTACTTCTGTAAAGAAGCAGAAGAGGCTAAAGTTGAAATTTGTCGTATGCTGATTGGAATCACAGCAATATGAGATCTTGTAATCCATCAAATGGATGTAAAATCTGTCTTTCTAAACGACCATTTAGAAGAGGAGATTTACATGAAACAACCTGAGGGTTATGTCACTCCTGAACAAGGAAAAAAAATAAGTAGACTTGCAAAGTTCTTATACGAGCTTAAGTTAGCTCCTAAGCAATAGCTTGGAAAGTTTGACAACAAAGTGATGTCAAATAGCTTCAAAATCACTTAAGGTGATATACATCAAAAGTACTCCACATGGATACGTTTTGTTATGTTTATAAGATGACACGTTCATCATGGAAGCAAGAAGGACATAATCCAACACACTAAGAAAGTGTTTAGTGGGAAGTTTGATAGACATAAGATTAGTGGATAATCTTGTCTCAAGATCCTAGAATGTTTTGAGAACTACTCAAACAAGATTGCAATAACTCTAATTGTGATAAAGTTATCTCACAAGTGATGTATGCAAGAATTATCGGAAGTCTAACGTACTTGATGAATCGTACTAGATCCGATTTGGCGCATAAGTCGCTACATGAGTAATCCAGGTCATACTCTGTGGAAAGCCATAACTAGAATGTTGAATTATCCAGCGTTATATGTCGTCTCGATTTACATCAAAGTCTGGGGGGTTCAAGACATTATGTTCACCTCTTGGTCTCGTAAACCTGACAGATATTATAAGTGGATAATATTTTTTCTTGGTAGTGCAGCAGTATCATGGAAATCTTCCAAACAAGCACTTTTGGCCAAATTAACCAAGGAGTCAGAGTTTATAGCTTTAGATAAAGCTACAGAGGAAGCAAAATGGCTTCAAAACTTTGTGGAAGATATCCCGATGTGGGAAAAACCAGTGCCAACTTTATGTGTACACTGTGAGAGTTAGTGAGCTATCTCTCAGGCACTGAGTAAGTTATAAAATGGCAAATCTCGAGAATGATATAAGACCATTTAGACAACTGATCTCACAACGGCTGATAACTTAGCGGATCTGTTTCCTAAAAAGTTAGCCTCGAGATCAAGTTAGTTAAATCATCAAAAGGAATGGGTTTAAAGCCTATAGAAAAAGATGACGTTTGACAGATACCCCACCTATGTGACTGGAGATCCCAAGATCTAGGTTCAAAGGGAAACAAAATTAAACTGATTCGAATTTGAGCACTGTGAGACTATGTCTCTGCCCAGTTCCTAGGATGATAAAACAGTGCTACCTGTGGATAGTAAGGATAAGCGTTGGCTTTTAATGATTGCATAGTTGTGTATATAGTGGAGTGTGACAGGACACTTCTGAAAACAAGCTAATAAAAGATCACCTTGTGAAGTGTGAAATGGGGCCGTTTCTAGGAGAATGAAGGATAAGGCTATATTCTCCAAATTCACTCACGAATACCAGGAATGTTCAAGGCCAAAATGAACCCAATAGAGAACAAAGTTCTACGAGAAAATGTCGCTGTGCGATATCTGTTGTATCAGTTTACATCAAAATCCGGGTGGTTCAAGACATCATGTTCACCTCCTGGCCGAGTAAACGCAACATATATTAAAATTGTTTGGTTCAAAGCTGAAAAACGCTACCATTCAGTGACAGTTACATTTTCGTATACTCTCGAAAGTCTGTCTACGTCTAGATGAGTCTAGTCAAGTATGTCTAGTAAAGTCTAGTCTGTTCAATTTTCATATGGTTAGAGTCATTTCTATTCATGTGGGGGATTGTTGGAACAAAATTTATAAGAGCTTGAGGGCTTTATAAATATGTGTATGTGTGAATTGAAATGAGACATTTGGGCTATGTAAAAAAGCCTTGTGAATGTAAAAAGGAAAAACCTTAAAAAAAGGAAAAGCCTTAAAAAAGGAAAAGCCTTAAAAAAGGAAAAGCCTACAAAAAAGGAAAAGCCTTAAGAAAAGGAAAAACCTTAAAAAAAGGAAAAGCCTTAAAAAAAAGGAAAAGCCTACAAAAAAAAAGGAAAAGCCTTAAGAAAAGGAAAAACCTAAAAAAAGGAAAAACCTAAAAAAAGGAAAAGTGAGGGACATGTGAAAAGTCCCACATCGCTAGTTGGAAATAATTTCCTCTATGATTTTCTCCTATATATAGGATCGCCTCTCTTGAGAGAAAGGTATCCAATCAAACACAGAAAACACACTACAAAAGAAAAAGTTCATTCAATTCTCCACAGCTTAGAGTAAGTCTTTATTCGAGAGTATCGTAGTATAATGTTCGATAGATCTGATATCCAGTGTAGATGATACAGATTACTTTGGTTGTATCCTGGGACTCATGGATCTATTAAAACCCGTCGCACTACGGGAGATTCTTAGAGTTAAGGAAAGAGATTCATCTCGCCTCCTTAGATTTATTTTATTGCTTTATCCTTTTATGAATCGTCTGTTCCTTACTGTTTATTTATATAAATCGTGATTAAAATCTCTCCTGTCTATTGTGCGATAATTTTGGTCCTACAGATCGAACACGACGAGAGAGATCGGAGACTTCGTTGGCGTTGTTGTTCACGTCGTTAACACTCTTTTGTTCGTCTCCGGATATCTCTTCAGATTCTGTTCTCGGTAATTTCTGCGAGTAAGAAAATTTCTAAGTCCCCACAAATGGCACCAAACTGCGAGAGTCAAAACTCGCACAACTAAATCTTGTAAATGAATTTAGAGCAAACAGAAGATTCAAAGTATGAAACTCGAAAAGAAATATCCAAAGATGGTTTTTATTGCTGATTTGATAAGCTTTTTCGTACAATGATTTTTGCTTAGGGTTTTTGCTAGGGTCCCAAGTCCCTCTTCTACGAATGACTATGCTAACTATTTATACTTGTTTCATAAGCGGATATCTCGGAGAATATTTTGGAATATTTCCTTTTTGATTCGTGCGGCCACTGTTGGGCTCAAATTCCGCACTCAAGGCCCAACCCGAGTAAACAGGCTCAACAAGAAAAGCTCGGCCCACGACGAGGTCTCATGAGACTGTTTACAAGCTGAAGTAAGCGAGGTCGCGAGATAGAGCGGGTCAACAAGCTGGAAGAACCGAGCACGAGGAAAGGAAGCGAGCTTGCACAAAGACATGAGCATGCACTTGACCAAGTTCAAACCTGGTCAAACACATTTATTTCATATTAAAGACAAAAGATTACAACTTTAATCATGTAGTTAGTGTGTATAATAATTAGGCAGTTACATTTTCAGCTGGTATAAGTTTTGAATATCAGCCTCATTGTAAAGGACCGAATTCTTGGAGAACAGAATAATATACAACTTTTCTCTCAAATTCCTCTAAGTTTTTCTAAGTACATTCAACCTAACGCAAGCTGGGAATTGAGGTTGTGAGATTCAGCTCTCACAATTTGGCGCCGTCTGTGGGGGAAGTGCAAAACAATTTCCTTCTTGTAACCTGCGAAACTGATCATTCGAAAGAGGATAATGTCGGGCACAACAAGCGCAACAGACACTGCTTCATCCGGAAATATATACCTCGATCCCACCATCCCAGCCTGACACCACCGCTCCGGTGAGCTCGAATGGAAAAACAAACGTTCTCATTACCACCCCGGAAGCGAATGTCACGACTGGGACCAACGAAACTGTTGATCATTCGGGACCTGCAGTCTTAAACCATCTGGCTCCGAATCAAATAGCAGAGATCCGGAACTTGATATCGGTTCTCATAGAACATAATCGCCTAATCGTTACTCGCCAAGACGATCTCGAAAGAGCGGCTCGGACAGGCGCGATCGGGCGATCTGCTCTCCGACCTGGGACACAAGCCCCGTTTGCACTAGGACAAGGAGGGCAAATGTTTTCACTCCCACCAGTAACGAGGATAAACTTTTTCGGTATCGATGCCTCGACCAGCAGAGTGGTCGGCTCAGCCACCACCTTGCGGTTCAGCTCGGTAATATCAGACCCTATATTTACTCCTTCAACGATCCAGATCTCGGAAGGAGGGATTCTATCAATTGCGACCTTTCCGGGAGTAGGTCAGACCTCTAACCGATTTGCCAGACATGATCGTTCTGGGAACGCCAATGAAGTTGAAACTCGGGACAATCCCGAGATCGAAATGCGACCTGAAAATGAGGTCGGAAACCTTGCCCTGTTCACTGGAGGATCCCTGCTCCGGTCTCCGGGCAATAACGAGAACGGTTTAGGACCCAGCGCCTTGCATGGGTTTGAGTCAATTAAGAAATACTATGAAGATATCAGTGCCGAGCTTCAGCGGATGATATCGCAGGTCCACGCCGCTCTGAGCCCGGCACCTGAAATAGATCGGGTGATTGATGAAGTCAATCAGACTCCATTCACCTCGCGGATTGCGAGCCCCCAACTCAGAGATGTCGGGAACATCCGATTTCCCCGATATAACGGAGAAACCGACCACAAGGCATTTATGAGAAGTTAGAAATTCGCATTTTCAAGGGTGCGACTACTCGGGGGCGACCTCGAGACAGCATGCTGTTGTTTTTTTGCCGAAAATCTAACGGATTCGGCCCTGGAATGGTTCACCTCCCTGAAGCCGAATTCGATTGACAACTTCACCCATCTTCAAGCAACATTCTTGAAGTAATATTCGGTATTTATCCAGATCGAGACCTCGGAGGCCGATCTGTGGGTACCTACTCAAAAGCCAGGTGACTCGTTGCGGAAGTACATTGACAGTTTTAAGGCCGTCAAGGCAAAAATTGCCAATTTACATAACCCAACGACCCTGAAAACTCTTCAAAACGGATTGATAAAATCCTCAAAATTCTTCGAGGAGCTCACAGTCCGGGAGCCGGTGTCGCTAGATGATGCGCTACACCGTGCTTCGCGCTGGATTATTCTCTAAGAGGCAGGTGCAGTTCAAATAAAGCATCAGGCACCCGCAACCTCGGGTAATCAAGCTCAGACGACAAACTCCCAGGGACCTAAAAAGTTTGGGAAGAAAGAATCCCAAGACCAAAGACAAGATCAGGGGTTACATTCGTACTCAGTAGGAAGCCCACCTCATAACAGATTAAAGCCCTATGATCCCAACAAGTGGTGTCATTTTCATCAGATCAAGGGTCATTCGACTGAGGAGTGCTACGAGGTGAAGAAGCATCTTGCTGTGAAATTTGCGGCAGGAGAGCTGGAGAACCCCCCCCCCCCCCCCCCCCCCCCCCCCCCGAGGAGGGACTACTACCCAGCTAGAGATGACGAAAGGCGAGATCGCCCATCTGAGGATGATCGTAAGCGAGAACGCTCATCCGAGGACGCAACGAGGCGAGAGCGCCCCAAGGACATGGAGGCGGATCTACCTCCTCCCAGCACGAAGAAAATAATTGATTTTATTCATGGAGGATCCCAGTTGTGTCGCACCTCTGTGAATTCGATCAAGAAACATTAGCGGATGGTAAACACTGACATACATGACAGAATCCCATTCAAGGGACCCGACAAGCAAATCTCATTCTGGGAAAGCGAGGCCGTTGAGCTAGATTCTCCACATAATGATGCTCTCCTAATCATGCTGAAGTGGGTGGATGCAAGCTCACCAAGATGTTCATGGACACTAGGAGCTCTGTAGAACTCATCCTCCTAAGTGTTCTTAGGAAAATGGGCATACAGGATCACGAAATCGAGGGGGATAAGATGGTGTTAACCGGCTTCTCCGGGGAAACTACACTATCCCTCGGAACAATAAGACTTCCTGTAATAGATCCTAGAGTAAGGAGGATGGTTGAAGTGATAGATAGGCCAACCCTATTCAATGCCAACATGGGTAGAACGTGGATACATTCAATGAGGGATGTATCCTCAATCTACCATCAATGTTTAAAATTCCCTACCCAATATGGAATCGCAACAGTAAAGGGGAGTCAAAAGGCATCCAGAATATGCTATATGAGAGGTTTCCAAATAGCAAAAGAAAGCGCAGTATAGCAATTACATCGTAAGGATGAGCTTGCAGATCGCCTAGCCGGAAAGAAGAGTGGTCCTGGTGCCATCGGACCTCGCAAGGACTTTATCGAGAAAGTCGTGGTCAACGAGTCTCATCATAACCAGAAGGTAGGAATTGGATCCGAGCTCTCTAGGGCCCAGAAGGACCAATTAATATCCTTCCTCAAGGAAAATGTCGGTTCATTTGCATGGAAAACGGCCGATATGCCTGGCATTGATCTGAGCATCATCTCACACAAACTCAATGTCGTTCCGAATCATATGCCAGTGTGTCAAAAGCGTCGAAATTTTGGACATGACAAAACCGAGGCTATTAATAGCGAGGTTACCAGGTTTCTAAGTGTTGGGTTCATCAGGGAGGTCAAGTGTCCCGACTGGCTAGCAAATCCAGTCGTGGTGAAAAAGAAAAATGGCACCTCGCGACTGTGTGTGGATTTTACGGATCTTAATAAAGCGTGTCCTAATGCCAATGAGGCAAGTGCATCGGCTGGGGTATTTTCTCCGCGAGGTATCTTAGTGAGGTTGAAAGTTAGGAAATCGGCTGCGAGCTCCTTTACCAATTTCGAATATGCATCCATGCGATCGTTCTTTGTGTTGTATTCACCGCTGAATTGGCTGGCGATGAGTTGCGAAGCGCAGAACGAATGTATGTGTTTTTTTCCGATTGCCTTAGCCAACCGTAGTCCAGCTATAAGCGCTTCGTATTTTGCTTCGTTGTTTGAGGCTTGAAACTCCAGTCAGAAAGATTGTTCTAAGATTTCTCCTTTCGGGGATTGAAGGCGTATACCGACCCCGGAACCTCGGTGTGACTATGAGCCATCAATGTGAAGGAGCAATTTTTTTGTTCTTGGGAGCTCGGTGACTGTCAGCTCTAGTGGTAGCTCGATGAGAAAATCGGCTAGAACTTGGGATTTTATGGCGGTCCTTCTTCTGAATTCAATATCGTACTCGTTTAGCTCGACTGCCCATTTGGCGAGTCTGCCGGATTGGGTTGGACTATGTAAGATCGTCCGCAAAGGCTGATTGGTGAGAACTGCGATTGAATGGGATTGGAAGTAAAGACGGAGTTTTCGAGCTGGAATAATTACGGCGAGGGCAACTTTCTCGAGCGTTGGCTATCTCGTTTCAGCATCATTTAAAGACTTGCTGATATAAAAGATTGGTTTTTGTTCTCCTCGATCTTCCCGAACTAAGACTCCACTTATAGCTGAGGCCGAGACTGCAATATATAAGTAGAGAGTTTCCCCATCTTCGGGCTTAGCTAGGAGAGGTGGAGTTGATAAGTACTCTTTGCGCTGTTTGAATGCTGCTTCACACTTATCATCCCATTCCAGTTATTTGTTACCGCGGAGTAGTTGATAGAAAGGCAGGTACTTATCCGTGGATCGGGAAATGAATCTGTTGAGTTCGGCAATTCGACCTGTTAGCCTTTGAACTTCTCGTTTCGTATTCGGTGAAGGTAGGTCAAGGATTGCCGAGATATGCTTGGGGTTAGCTTCCATTCCCCTCCGAGTAACGATATAGCCAAGGAACTCGCCAGATGTGACCCTGAATGTGCATTTGGTAGGGTTAAGCTTCATTCCGTATTGGTTCAAAATGTCGAAACATGTGTTGAGATGTCCAACATGGTCATTGGCGATGAGAGATTTTACGAGGATATCGTCGATATAAGACTCCATTGTTCGCCCGAGCTGGCTGGCGAACATACGATTCACGAGTCTTTGATACGTTGCTCCGGCGTTTTTCAGGCCGAAAGGCATAACTTTATAGCAATAGATGCCTCGATCCGTGATGAATGCTGTTTTCTCGCGATCGTCAGGATGCATGAAGATCTGGTTGTAACCGGAGAAAGCGTCCATAAAGGAGAGAATCTCGTTACCCGTGGTAGCCTGGACCAATCTATCAATATGCGGGAGTGGGAAACTGTCTTTCGGACATGCTTTATTGAGGTCGGTGAAATCGACGCATATTCTCCATTTACCGTTCTTCTTTTTGACGACGACAGGGTTGGCCAACCAATCGGGATATCTGACTTCGGTGATCGGTCCTGCTCTGAGTAATCTTTCTACTTCGTCATTCACAGCTTGAGCTTTCTCGGGACCGAGATTCCGTCTTTTCTGTTTGATTGGTTTAAAGGTTGGGTCGATGTCGGGCATGTCATTGATTGACCATGCGAAGGTGGACACATTCTTCTTGAGGAAGCGGATGAGGTCGCTCCTGATCTTTTTATCCAGCTTGGCCCCGATTTTGTCGCGCTTCTCAGGGTCGAGATCATCAATGTTAACCTGAATGACTGATTCTCGATTCGGTAGGTCGGGGTCATTGTTCTTGTTGAGCAGGGTTGTAGTTGAACCGATTACGCATTTGTGAGGTGATGTTCTGAGTTTGCATTCCTGGACGGCGCATAGGCGAGACATTGATAGATTTTCTCTGAGAGTGAAGATGCCATGTTGCGTTGGGAACTTTAGAATGAAGGAACGACTTTCATTGCGAATAGCCACGGTGTCCTGAGAATGACGTTATAGATTGCTGGCTTGTTCAAGACCAAGAATTTCATTATTCTCATCATTTCGCCGACGTATATCGGTATCTTTATCGTCCCCGCAGTCATAGTTTGTTCTCAAGAAAAACCGGTCAGGGGTTCGATGTACGACTTGATTTCGGAATTCGGGATATCCATATCTTTTAACGTCTGCTTGAAGATAACATTGACCGAGCTGCCGGTGTCGACCAGAACTCGTTCAACAGTCACGTCGCCGATGAGCATCTCGACAACTAATGTATCGTTGTGGGGCATGTGGAGTTCGATTGTATCGGCTTCGGTGAAGGTTATTGGCACACCACTCTCTGGAACTCGGTTGTCTCATTTTGCTGCGATTGCTTCGCGGCTGTGCTCTTTGATTGCCCGAACTGAGTAGTTGCAAGACTCGATCGCACCCCTGATCATATGAACTCTCTTCCGAGCTTTTGGGGTCGTTTGGTTGTTGGATTGGTCCTCACGATCTCGTTTTGGCAGATCGATATCGGTGTCGGGATCTTCCTTAGCTCGCTCGGAGTTGTTGTTTGTTCCCTGCTTCTTGGTATTGTTACTGTAACGCCCGCGTTCCGGAAAATAAATTAATTAAATTAATTAATTTAATTGTTTCGGAATTTTCCTTCGGGTTTTGAGCCTTAGACAAATCTGGGGAAATTAATTATTGGGGGAAATAATTAATTCGGGTTTGTTCCGGGGGTGTCATAAATCGATTTGGAAGTTGTGGGGTTTTTCTCAAGACTGAATCTTTTTAATTGTCTTCTTCCTCTTCTCCTCTTGTGCGTGGAAAGAAACCATTCTTTTGGAAAAAGAAAGGTCTTAGTCGCGAGAGTGAGAGAGAGAGAGGGAGAGAGTGAGAGAGAGAGAGGGAGAGCGTGAGAGAGGTGGAAGCTTGGTGAAGCTCGGATCTTGCGAGATCGAGAGAGATTCGGGCTTGGGAGAAGCTTGAAGAAGAGATCGGGAGAGTTGGTCTTGGTGAGCTAGAGTGAAGCGAGGTTAAAGAGAAGCGAGAGAGGTCTTCTAGAGCTCGATCCATCCGATTTTAAGGTGAGTTGTGACCAAAGGCTAGCATTTAAGCTTGTGCCGAGCTTGTTCTCCTTGTTGTTAATCGCGATTTCCGCTTGTTCTTCTGGTGGTTGAATCGCGATTCCGCTTGTTCTTCTTGTGGTTGAATCGCGATTCCGCTTGTCCTCCTTGTTGTGATTGCGATCCGAGCTTGTTCCCTTTGTTGTTGTTGTGCGATCCGTGAAAGCTTAGCGGGGGGCGGGATTGCTAAGTTTGTGTGGAGTTTGTTCCCTTGTTGTTGTTTTGCGATCCGTGAAAGCTTAACGGGAGCGGGATTGCTAAGCTTGTGTTGGGTTATTCTTTTAATTGTGATTAATTGTGATTAATTGCTAAGCTTGTGTTGGGTTATTCTTTTAATTGTGATTAATTGTGATTAATTGCTAAGCTTGTGTTGGGTTATTCTTTTAATTGTGATTAATTGTGATTAATTGCTAAGCTTGTGTTGGGTTATTCTTTTAATTGTGATTAATTGTGATTAATTGCTAAGCTTGTGTTAGGTTATTCTTTTAATTGTGATTAATTGTGATTAATTGCTAAGCTTGTGTTGGGTTATTCTTTTAATTGTGATTAATTGCTAAGCTTGTGTTGGGTTATTCTTTTAATTGTGATTAATTGCTAATTGTGCTGGGATTTCTTTTAATTGGTGTCAATTAATTCTTCGTATGGTTAATTGTTGTTTGATGTGCTTATTGGTAGCCTGTTGTTGGGGTGATCAATCTCACTCAGCGTTTGGTTAGCCAAATGTTGATGCATCACTTTTGTCAATGCAGGTAAAGATAAGGCGTGATCGTGGAATCAAGGCGGTGAAGAGGGGATGATTTAGACCCGGGGTTTCTTTTTGTTGTTATTATTATTGTGGTTGCTTTTGCTATTATAGAACTGCTAGTTGGTGTAAACTGTAGACTTGTTCTGGTATTGTTTAATTATTGCGGTGAATTTATTGCAAAAAAAAAAAAAAAAAAAATCGGTTGTTTCATTTTGGTATCAGAGCCCTTACGGTTCTAGGAGCCTAGGTGGTTCTAGAATAAATTGGGTATTGTGTGGGGGTCTTAGAATCATCCTCTTCGAGCCTTGTGAGATTCCACGGTGAGTATCTTTATTGTGATGATTGTTTTAGTTTTCTTAGCTTGTGCTTCTGCACGTGTGCAGATGGCTAGAGGGCGTGGTAGGGGTCGTGGCCGTGTGCCGGCGGAGCAGGTCGAAGATTCGCGTGCGAGTCAGGTTGGGTCTGAGGGTGCGGCCGGAGTGAGTGCCGTTGGGGCTGGCGTGAGCGTCAGTGTGGCTGGTGTTCCAGCGGGTGCTGCGGGTGTAGCAGCGGGTGATACTCGTGCTCGAGATGATCGCATCGTGGATCTGTTGACGAGGTTGTTGGAGCGGTTACCAGAGAGGGTACCGGCTCAGGCTCCTGTGGCTCCGGTAGTGGTGGAGGCTCAGCCTCAGGCGGCAGCTGCGGTTGCTGAGGAGCCCCCATCCTATCTGAGGATGATGGAGCAGATGCTGAGGTTTGGCACGGGGTTCTTTTTTGGAGGTGCTAATCCTGAGGACGCTGATGCGTGGTTGAGGAGGATAGAGAGGAATTTCCTCTCGAGTAGGTGTCCTGCGGGGTACCAGGTGGACATTGCGGTCCACTATCTGGAGGGTGATGTGCATCTCTGGTGGAGGGGTGTGGCAGCACGGAGAGGACAGGCCGCGATGGCTTGGGCGGATTTTGTGGAGGAGTTTAACTCCAAGTACTTTCCTCAGGAGGCGTTCAACCGGTTAGGGTCGAGGCTTGCGAGTTTGACTCAGGGGAATCGGTCGGTACGCGAGTATGAGGTGGAGTTCGTCCGGCTCGGGTCTTATGTTAGACGAGCGGGTGAGAGTGAGTCGGCCCGTGTGCAGAGATTCTTGATGGGTCTTCGGGTTGACTTGAGGAACCGTTGCATGGTGAGGCCTTTTTGCACGGTTGATGAGTTGGTTGAGACTGCAGCTTTGCTTGAAGAGGGTCTGAAGGACGAGGTGGTAGTGGCTACACCGCGTTTTCAGGCGAGATCTGTGCAGCAGCAGTCCGGTTCGAGCAGAGGCAGTAGTAAGCCGATGCAAGGACAGAAGCGGAAGCGGGAGAGCGCTTCGAGTGGTAGTCGGGGTGGTCCGGGTTGCTTTGGTTGTGGGAGCATGGATCACCGAGTGGCGAGCTGTCCTCAGAAGGGCGGAGCGCGAGTGGATTCTCGAGTGTGCTATCACTGCAAGGAGGCGGGGCACATCAGGCCTCAGTGTCCCCAGTTGCGGCAGAGTGAGTCCGCGGTAGTGCAGCCTCTCAGGCAGGTGGCATCAGCGCCTCGAGTGTACTCCATCACCGAGACCGGCGAGCCGAGTTCCAGGCCGATCACAGGTATTTTCTTAGACTCCTCTAAGTTTAATTCTGTGTTGGGGAATGTCGTGCTCGTCGGGGTGTTAAGGTTCTCGGCACATGTATATGTGCAGGGACCTTGTGTGTTGGAGGTGTAGAGTGTCATGTGTTGTTTGACTCAGGAGCATCGCATTGCTTCGTTTCCCCGGAGTTGGCCGAGAAGGCTAATCTCCGGAGCGAGCCCGGTGTGAGTTTGGGTTTCGTGGAGGTTGCCGGAGGGAAGCTCCTGAGGATTCACGGTCGGGTGCGAGACGTGGATGTTCAGGTAGCAGGAGAGTCCATGGCTGCCGATTTGATTATCTGCTCAGTGGAGCTGTACGATGTCATCTTGGGCATGGATTGGCTCGGGAAGTTTAGGGCGCATCTGGACTGTCACCGAGGGCGAGTCGAGTTCGACCAGGGGAAAGGGAAGTTGGTGTATCAGGGTGTGAGACCGACTTCCGGGAGTCTCGTGATCTCGGTTGGGCACGCGGAGCGTCTGATCGAGGGAGGTTGCGAGGCGTATTTGGCTACCATTTCCTTGGCCGAGGCCGAGGAATGCCACTGAGATTCGGAGTTTTCTTGGGTTGGCAGGGTATTATCGGCGGTTCGTCAAGGGTTTCGCAAGTTTGGCTAAGTCTATGACGAAGCTGACAGGGAAGGATGTTCCTTTCGTGTGGTCCTCAGAGTGTGAGAAGAGTTTCGCAGGGCTGAAGGCCATGTTGTCTAGTACTCCAGTATTGGCGTTGCCTGAGTCGGGTGAGCCTTACGTGGTGTACACCGATGCGTCGGGAGTGGGTCTTGGTTGTGTGTTGATGCAGAGGGGGAAGGTTATTGCCTATGCTTCGCGGCAGCTGCGGAAGCATGAGGGCAACTACCCTACCCATGACTTGGAGATGGCTGCAGTGGTTTTTGCATTAAAGATTTGGAGATCTTATCTTTATGGCGGAAAGGTGCATGTGTTCACAGATCATAAGAGCTTGAAGTACATTTTCACTCAGCCTGAGTTGAATTTGAGGCAAAGGCGCTGGATGGAGCTAGTGGCCGACTATGATCTGGAGATAGCTTACCATCCTGGTAAGGCTAATCTGGTTGCGGATGCGTTGAGTCGGAAGCGGGTGGCTTTGGCTCGGGAGCTCGAGGTAGAGTCCTTGGTGAGCGAGATTAGCACATTGCGCTTATGTGTTGTATCTCAGGAACCTTTGGGCTTAGAAGCGGCTAACCAGGCGGATCTTTTGAGCAGGGTTCGGGTGGCTCAGGGAAAAGATGAGGGTTTGGTTAAGGCTTCGAGAGCAGAGGGTTCTGAGTATCAGGTATCTGCGAACGGCACTATCCTTGTTAGTGGGAGGGTATGCGTACCTTTGGATGAGGATTTGCGGCGAGAGATCCTGAGTGAGGCTCATTCGAGTATGTTTGCGATTCATCCCGGAGCGACTAAGTTGTACCGCGATCTCAAGCGCTATTATCATTGGGTCGGAATGAAAAAGGATGTGGCTTACTGGGTTACTTCGTGCAACGTGTGCCAGCTAGTGAAGGCGGAGCACCAGGTTCCGAGTGGTTTGTTGCGGAGCTTACCCATTCCAGAGTGGAAGTGGGATATGATCACGATGGATTTCGTGGTGGGTTTACCAGTTCTCGGACCAAGGATGCTGTTTGGGTCATCGTCGATCGATTGACCAAATGTGCGCGTTTTCTGGCCATTAAGAAGACCAATGGGGCGGCAGTTTTGGCTAGGAAGTACGTGTAGGAGATTGTGAGACTGTATGGAGTACCGGTGAGTATTGTTTCGGACCGGGATCCTAAGTTCACATCGGAGTTCTGGAATGCGTTTCAGGCGGAGATGGGCACGAAGGTGCACTTGAGCACGGCGTATCATCCTCAGACAGATGGGCAGTCCGAGCGGACCATCCAGACTTTGGAGGATTTGTTGAGGATGTGCGTGCTGGATTGGGGTGGTCATTGGGTGGATCACTTGAGCTTGGTTGAGTTTGCGTATAACAATAGTTACCAGGCGAGTATTGGGATGGCTCCATATGAGGCTCTGTATGGGAGGCCCTGTCGTACCCCCTTGTGTTGGACCCAAGTGGGGGAGAGGAGCACTTTGGGTGCGAGTTTTGTTCAGGAAACTACAGAGAAGATCCGGGTTTTGAAGCTGAACATGAAAGAGGCCCAGGATCGGCAAAAGAGTTATGCTGATAAGAGGCGGAAGGAGCTTGTGTTTGAGGTGGGAGATAGTGTGTATCTCAAGATGGCTTTGCTGAGAGGTCCGAACAGGTCCATTGTTGCGACTAAGTTGAGTCCGAGGTATTTGGGACCGTTCCGGATTGTAGAGCGTGTTGGACCGGTAGCGTATCGGTTGGAGTTACCCGCGGTTATGCAAGCTTTTCATAAGGTATTCCATGTGTTGATGCTGAGGAAGTGTTTGCATAGGGGTGACGAGGTATTGGCTGAGATTCCGTCAGATCTCCAGCCCAATATGACCGTTGAGGCGAGACCTTTGAGAGTTCTCGAGCGGAGGGTCAAGGAGCTTCGTCGGAAGAAGATTCCGATGATGCGAGTTCTGTGGGACTGTGACGGTGTTCAGGAGGAAACTTGGGAGCCAGAGGCTAGGATGGAAGCGAGGTTCCAGAAGTGGTTCCAGAAGCAAGCTGCGGCTTGAGTTCCATCGAGAGGTTCCAGTTTCGGTTGTAGCTGTATGCTATGTGTGTTTCATTTTGTATTGCCGTTGTGTAGAACGATGTTACATTATGATGTGTAATAAGATGAGTATTTCTTATTGGTGACTTGTGAGTCACGGGTATGCATTGCGTTTGGGGTAAAAGCGTTAATGCGAGAGAGTAATAAGATATATGTTCTTATTGCTGTTGTGAGCGTTGCGTGTTTCAGTTAAGCTTGTTCGGGAAAATAAGTCGAGTGACGAGACCGGGTTATTTCACTTAGCGATTCTATGTGGTGGGTCGGATTGCAGGCGTATGGTACTTGTTTGTTTTATTACGTTTGTATTGATGACTTACTGCAGAGAGTTGTTGGGTGTTGAAGGTAGCCTAGTCGTAGTTGTCTTGACAAGTTTTTCTAAAGCAAGCCGACACTGGAAGGTGCGCAAGGGAGGTGCGATGGCCTGGTTATTGGTCATGCACGGCAGATATTCCGGGTATGGAATATGGGTGATGCCGGTGTTGCCTTGCGAGGATTTACACGTATCACGGGAGGTAGTTCAGTCGAGATGCTTAGAGATATGTGATTTATTGCTCGTTGAGAGGACTGGTTCCTCTGGTGCCGATAGCTCGCAGGACTGTGTGTCTTGAGAGTGTGAGTGGCGATGTACCCAGTCTCGGGAGATTTATAGCCTAGAGTGATACGTGATACCGTGGATTCGTAAGGAGTATGTCCCAGACGTGGGATATATTGCCTAGAATTGAGTGGTATGGGGTATTGAGACTCTTGTAGGTTATATTACTGAGTGGAGTGGTACGGCATATACCTAGAACTCGGAGATGCTGCGGTGTCTTGGGTGATGTGGTATGGTGGATATCCTGCGGGATATGGCCGATGCTCGGAACTCAGAGATGCTGCGGTGTCTTGAGTAATGGGGTTGGCCGGTATTTGAGCAATAAGTACATATGATGTCGCGGTGTTATAAGCATAGGGTCTGAATGGGAAACCTCGGAGGTTGGTATTGGACCTCGTGTGAGTATTGAGATGGTCGGGTTTGGCCAAAGGTTGTGTAATCGTTGCGACGATAAGGTTCATTGGAGATGAACGGTTCATGGGAGATGAACGGTATCGAAGATTCGAGGGCGAATCTATGTTAGTGGGAGAGAATTGTAACGCCCGCGTTCCGGAAAATAAATTAATTAAATTAATTAATTTAATTGTTCCGGAATTTTCCTTCGGGTTTTGAGCCTTAGACAAATCTGGGGAAATTAATTATTGGGGGAAATAATTAATTCGGGTTTGTTCCGGGGGTGTCATAAATCGATTTGGAAGTTGTGGGGTTTTTCTCAAGACTGAATCTTTTTAATTGTCTTCTTCCTCTTCTCCTCTTGTGCGTGGAAAGAAACCATTCTTTTGGAAAAAGAAAGGTCTTAGTCGCGAGAGTGAGAGAGAGAGAGGGAGAGAGTGAGAGAGAGAGAGGGAGAGCGTGAGAGAGGTGGAAGCTTGGTGAAGCTCGGATCTTGCGAGATCGAGAGAGATTCGGGCTTGGGAGAAGCTTGAAGAAGAGATCGGGAGAGTTGGTCTTGGTGAGCTAGAGTGAAGCGAGGTTAAAGAGAAGCGAGAGAGGTCTTCTAGAGCTCGATCCATCCGATTTTAAGGTGAGTTGTGACCAAAGGCTAGCATTTAAGCTTGTGCCGAGCTTGTTCTCCTTGTTGTTAATCGCGATTTCCGCTTGTTCTTCTGGTGGTTGAATCGCGATTTCGCTTGTTCTTCTTGTGGTTGAATCGCGATTCCGCTTGTCCTCCTTGTTGTGATTGCGATCCGAGCTTGTTCCCTTTGTTGTTGTTGTGCGATCCGTGAAAGCTTAGCGGGGGGCGGGATTGCTAAGTTTGTGTGGAGTTTGTTCCCTTGTTGTTGTTTTGCGATCCGTGAAAGCTTAACGGGAGCGGGATTGCTAAGCTTGTGTTGGGTTATTCTTTTAATTGTGATTAATTGTGATTAATTGCTAAGCTTGTGTTGGGTTATTCTTTTAATTGTGATTAATTGTGATTAATTGCTAAGCTTGTGTTGGGTTATTCTTTTAATTGTGATTAATTGTGATTAATTGCTAAGCTTGTGTTGGGTTATTCTTTTAATTGTGATTAATTGTGATTAATTGCTAAGCTTGTGTTGGGTTATTCTTTTAATTGTGATTAATTGTGATTAATTGCTAAGCTTGTGTTGGGTTATTCTTTTAATTGTGATTAATTGTGATTAATTGCTAAGCTTGTGTTGGGTTATTCTTTTAATTGTGATTAATTGTGATTAATTGCTAAGCTTGTGTTGGGTTATTCTTTTAATTGTGATTAATTGCTAAGCTTGTGTTGGGTTATTCTTTTAATTGTGATTAATTGCTAATTGTGCTGGGATTTCTTTTAATTGGTGTCAATTAATTCTTCGTATGGTTAATTGTTGTTTGATGTGCTTATTGGTAGCCTGTTGTTGGGGTGATCAATCTCACTCAGCGTTTGGTTAGCCAAATGTTGATGCATCACTTTTGTCGATGCAGGTAAAGATAAGGCGTGATCGTGGAATCAAGGCGGTGAAGAGGGGATGATTTAGACCCGGGGTTTCTTTTTGTTGTTATTATTATTGTGGTTGCTTTTGCTATTATAGAACTGCTAGTTGGTGTAAACTGTAGACTTGTTCTGGTATTGTTTAATTATTGCGGTGAATTTATTGCAAAAAAAAAAAAAAAAATCGGTTGTTTCAGTTACGGCGGAATTTGTTATTAGGTCGGGGGGCGGCCTGAGGTGAGACATCCCTGTTTCTGAAGCTTCGAAGCAATAGATCCCTAAGGTGTGGGCATTTCTTGGTGCTATGGCCCTTCCGTTTGTGGAATTCGCAATATGACTCGATGTTGTTTGATGTTTCCTTTGGGTCGTCTTGTTGTTCCTCTGGCTTGACCCAAGTATTTCATGGTTGTTGCGGAGGGATAACGCTTACATGATGTCTTGTAAGTCGCTTTTCGTGCAGAGATCGTAACTCGCGGGGTTCTTCCCTGAGTTTTTGCTTGGGAGAGGGTTGTCTTGAGGAAGTGATTTCCTTGTCCTTGGCGGCGCGTTCCTCCTCCTTCAGGATATATGTATGTGATTTATGGAGTGCGTCTTCTAGGGTTGAGGGTCGGTTTCGATGAATTTCCATGTGAGAAGCTGACAAATGACATGTTGCTTTGTAGAGAGCTTCGATCGCGGCGTCGTCATCGATGGTGCAGTGGGCTACTACCGACTTGAACCGATCCATGAAATCTCGTAATGGCTCGTTGATCCTTGCTCGAGGGTCCATAGTTCGGCGTTCTTGGTTTTTGTCTTGATGAACATGGTGAATCGTTTGAGAAACTTGGTTGTAAGTTTGGTATAGTTGTTGACTGGGTTTTTTTCGAGCTGTGAAAACCAATCGAGCGCGGTCCCGCTGAGATTCTCGATAAATAGTTGGCACCTCGCGGCATCCTGCTCCTCCTCGGTTTGGAATTTGAAACGGTTCATCATGATTCCAAAGGAGGTCATGAAGTGTCGGGGGTTCGAATTGCCTTCGTACTGTTGAATTTTAAACCTTTCCAGACGTCGGACCGGGATGTTAAGGATCCGTTGAGTGAATGGAGTTTTCTGTGTTTTCTGAATCACACGGTCGATCTCGGGCGCCGAGTTGGTAGCTTGATGAAATTTGGACCTCATATCCTGGAGTTGGGCTATGATGTTGTCGAACTCATGATTCACGTAATTATGGTTGGTCCTGCCGGTTCCTTGATCGTCGGTTGACCCGGGGACTGGGAAGAGGGTTCGGCGGAGTTCGGTGAGTGTTACTTCACTAGGTCGGAAATGTGTCTGCCTGAACTCCGCAAGTTGGTCGTTGAATGCTGTTTGGGTAGCGAGGAGGGAGTCAAACCGTTCATCGTTCCTTTTGGTACTTTCAGCGAGTTGCATTGTTAAAGAATGCAGCAGGGCGGTTAGGTTCTCAGGGACCGAGGTCGTGATGACAGGGACAGCTTCTGGTGGAGTCGGGATCGGTGTTTCGAACTCTCTCTAATCATCCGAGGTGTCGTCGTGGATTCCGTTGTTCGATGCGGAGGTGATCGGAGTTTCTACCATAGTTGAGTTAAAATCCGAGAGTTTTACTGTTTTGTTTAAGACTAAATCTTTCCCACAGACGGCACCAATTGTTGATTTTGAAAATCACACAAGGGGCAAAACAGTAATCTCAATAGATCGAATCTCGTATATTGATTAAACTCGGATGAGCTACAAGATTGCTAGATCGTGAAAAGATGATTCGATAACTAAGAGGTTTAAAAGCTAGGGTATCAGCTCTCTGTCTCTTAGGTCTCGCAGATGATTGTGGATGTCCTAAACTGTGGCGAGGGTCTCCCTATTTATAAGGTTCTGAGTCGGCCTAAAACAGGGGAATTTCCTTATACTAGTTCCATCAGGAAAAGGAAATCTTCCTTTTCCCCCGACGAAATCGGGAAAGATTCCTTAATTCTCGGAAGTCGGTGCGTTGGGCTTTTAGGCTGAGCTCGGCCTGCTAGTCGCGATCATGGGCCTTTTTACTTAATTTGAACCGACTTCAACCGGAATCAATTTAGCCGGTTGGTTCAAACCGAGTTAAACCGGGGAGTGCTAAACTCACCTCTAACAGATACCTACCAGAGGAAGGCAAACCAGAGTTTTGAAGAGCCGTAAAAAGTCTAAGACCTGAACAGAAGTGAGATGATTCGAGCCTTACAGCGGAGCCATATTACCGACCCGTTGCGCAAAGGGACAATCTCTCAAAACATGGGTTACCGTCTATGGTTCTCCTCATGTTTGACAGCTAAAATCAACTTGGATACCCCTATGAACGAGTTGAACTCCCACCGGAAGCGATACCACTGCAGCTTTCCATAAATTGTTTGTTTTTTGGTGATGTTTGTAATCTCCAAATATTTTTCTGCCAGTTAAAAGTACGTTGAATCTCCGGCAAACCAGTGGTAGTTGAGAGCACATACCCCGACCGGACAGAGTACTTGCCATTTTTCATCCGTAGCCACACCAATTTGTCGCTAGGTTATGAGGAGCAAATTGGGATGAGTTTCACTACTTGTTCAAAATATTTACCCAATCTCATTCGTTATTATAGTGTGATTCATCAGCTTAGAGACTCTCATGTCTTTCGAAAGGAGTGGAGCTGGTCCCATTAGACAGGTAGGAGAAGTCGCGTTTAACCATGGATCATCCCAAACTGTAACGTATTCTCTATTTCCAATAAGCCATCACATACCTTTCCTAAGAATTATCTTCCGGAGATGATGCTTCTCCAATCGTGGGATGGATTAGATGGGATTTTGGACTCCATAAAAGAGTAGGAAGAGAAATACTTGCCCAGCAAAACCCGAGCCATAAGCGAATTTGGGTGAGAGATGAGACGAGCTCCATTCTTGGCGAGAAGAGCATCATTGAATGCTTCGATGTCATGTAAACCTTTTTCTAACAGTACGTTTTGTGAAGACGAATTATGACTCTGCTTGAAGAAGATTTATGAACCATGATTTTTTAATTTAAATTTCATTATGCAATTCTTTTCATTTATGTGAGTTGTGTCTACTTTGATTATGTACGGGTAATTTTTCACTTAGGTTTTAGGTTTTCGAAGGGATTTTAATGAATTGTTGAATCATAATTGTTAGAACAGGGGTTTATCCTTTGAGTTCTTCATCTATCGTTGTGTTAATTCCTTAAACCAAAATGTCTTGCTAGTTTTTGATATTATGATTAATCTACACATCAAAATATTGTTATATTTCTTGAAAATAATATATATGAGCAAATTGTCATTAGCTTACGAAAGTTGGCGCTAAGGCAACTTGTTAACATTATAACATATCAAACTTAAACGTTAATGTGTATTTAGAATTCTAAGTTCAAACAAAATTTTAAAATCTTAGGTTATTAAACATAGTAGTTAACACCATGATAGTGGTGGGTTAATTATAAATTTGTGATTTGAGTTCAAAAGCGGTGTCTAATCATTTTCCTATTCTGTTATATGATTTGTGATCCTGATTTCCTGTGAATTTTCCTTGAACTTAACAATTTTTTTCAATTGAATTTACATTTTTTTAGTCGCCATTATTGTTACTTGTTATAATACAAAACAACAACAACCATATTTCGTCTTAGGTCTATTTTACTTTTAAAGAATTGTAGTGTAGCACTTACTCTATGTAGATTTGATCACATAGTTTATATTGCGTATTATTTTACATTTGTTGTGTTTCCTTAGGATTGAAACATGAGTACATTACTAAAAAATATGCCATGTGATTTAGAAGGAGAGAAATAAGAGAAAGCAGAAAAAAACAAATACTAAATCTATCTCAAAGCACACCAAACTCATCTAAAAGATTAGAGAAATCGCACCAAGCATCAAGGGACTGCATCAACTTTGTCTCAAAACCCCGATCGATCTTTGAAAGAAGATATTCGAAATAGTTCCAATAAATACTTTCATTTTTGAGTAAAGAGCCGAGAGACTCCGCCCTTTGGCATTTTTTCTCCAATAAGCACCGTCTCGTCCTTCTGAAGGCAGATCTATCTAATTTTAAGGTGAGGTCTGAAATGTTCACTTTTTATAGCTTTATTACGTATGTTTTTTGGAAATCTAATTAAATCGGTATTAAAGAAGTTTCAATATTTCTAAGAGATACGTGTTTGACCCGTACTCTTTTTTTTTTTTTGGTAACTTGCGGAAATTGTTAGTCAAAAACTACATATCTAGAGAAATATTAATGTAGAATTTTGGTATTGTTTCGCCTATAAATTCATACAATTTATCAAATTTATGATCCAAACCAAAATAAATAAACAAAAAATAGAGAAGGCTTTTATCATATTAAAAAAGTTCTCACCAATTCATTAAAAAAAAGGTATCATGTTTTTTTTATTGTCTCATAATTCATATATTCCAATTTTTGTTTGTTTACATCTATTATTAGAACAAACTTTTTAAGTGGAAAATTTTAAAATACTCAAACCCGTTTACTGGAATACAACTTTTTTTTTGTTTCGAATTTCATATATATTTGGTTACTTATAAAGAACTATAAACTTTTAGTTTTCAAAATTTAGTAATAATAATTAATAATAATAAAAACACGTCCAATTAAAAAAAATTCAAATATTAAATAGAGAATTAAAAATTAAAGAAAAACAATTTTTTTAATGTGATGAAAAGACGTTCATTTTTTTCAAAATATGTTTATCTTTGAGTACTTATTTATATGTTACCAATATATGAATCATAAAATTCTTAGGTTATCTAAACTTTGTGTATTTCAAAGACTAGGGTTTTTTTCATTAAAAAACAAAAGAAAAAAAAACAAACGCTTGTCTGGATTGAATTATGTTTTCTATAATATATCATTTGCAAAATTTAATTAAAAACATAGATGAAACTTTAAAAGCCAAAATATGTCTTTATTTCTATATATGTTTGACGTTTGAATTAAAATTTTAAACCAAATTATCTTTCAATGTTTATATGCACATTTTTACATGTTTAAATAAATATAAGCATTTATTTGTACCTATAACATAGTGATAAATCCATAAAATAATCATATTTAACATACTACAAAAAAAAAACTTATAGGCAAATGTCAGCAATATTTTTCAATTAATGATAAAATTAAGAACCTGATTATGCACTTTTATGCAAAATTCTTTAATCGTTGAGTTACAACACCATGTAAATAAAAACCATTCACAATTTGGTGGTTTTCTAGCATAAGATCCCATATCAGAAGTCGAAATTCGAGACCAGTGTTTGGGTAAGATTTGATGGCCAATAATCAAGTTACGAATGCGCAACCCGATTTTTTGGTATAAGTGATAAATTTTTGCCTTACGTTTAGTTTTTGAATTTTCAAAATATATCTTCATGATAATGTTTTTTGGTTTAGCAGTTGATGAAACGAAAGCTATCTGTACAATGAATTATGGAAGCTATGTGCTGGACCTTTACTTGATCTTCCAAAATTTGGAGAGAAAGTTTATTACTTTCCTTAAAGACACATAGAGCAAGTGAGTTTCTCTCTCTCTATCCTTCTATGTTCTCTCTCCCTCGTCTATTTTTGTTTGTAAATTTTTTTTTTGCAACTTGATGACATTCTCAGCTTGAGGCATCTACCAATGATGAGTTGGCCCAAATGAAGCCACTTTTTGATCTTCCTTCGAAGATTCGATGTAATGTTATTGATATTCAGCTTAAGGTATATTTGCTAAGACGGTAAACAATATAGGCTTTTTAAGTTTTTTTTTTATCATAAAAAGAAGTAACTTGTTGCTAAGACGGTAAACAAATGAGTTTTATGCACAAGTTACTTTGCTGCCAGATACAGTTGTGAGTGACAGCATTCAAGATTTTATTTATAATTTTTTTCTAATCCCTCTTAAATGATTTTCTGGATTTGTAATTCTTTAGGAACTTGGAATTCCTATTCATGATGGCAATCAGGAAAGTACAAAATTTTACTCTTTCGCGAAAGTTTTAAGTGCATCTGATACCATCACACATGGAAGCATGTCGGTTCTTAGAAAACATGCTATCGAATGTCTATCTTCACTGGTATTTGCACTTAATTTCTCAACTGAATGAACTAATATGATTTTTTTTGTATTTTCCTCGAATTGTAACCTTCCATATGATTTTTTTGTATTGAATTTCTTTTTTAGGATATGTCTCATCCGACACCAAACTCAAGAAATAGTTGCTAAAGATCTCCTTGGTTATGAATGGAAATTTAAACATTGCTTTAGAGGTAATGGATATTCTTCATATCAAACTTGTGATTAGTGATAATTGATCTTCATTTGTCTGTAAGCAATTAAGTAGGTACACCGCGAAGATATGTTTTTACAACTGGTTGGAGTGCTTTCGTGATAGCAAAAAAATTGGTCATTGGGGACTGTTTTATATTCATTGGGTATATATAATTCGCCATTTTACATCTCTTTTGTTTCTTGACTTTTGAACTTTAACTATTTTCTTGTTCAAGAGGAGAGAATGGGAAGTTAGGATTTGGAATCAGAAGATCAGCTCATCAACGAGGCAACATACCTTCATCGGTAATTTCTACACAGAGTATGTACCATGGAATAATTTATTCTGCACTAAATGCTATTAATACCAAATGCATGTTCGTTGTGTTTTGTAAGCCAAGATAATCAAACACACTTTGTTACTCTACTTGAAAAAACATCATGCGATTAACTTTTTCAACATGTAAACGTATATTGTGGGTTTTGATATGATGATATCAGGTCAAGCCAATTCGTCGCCAGTTTCGACAAATTTTTAGATGCAGTGAACAATTAGTTTAATGTAGGTTCCATATTTGCGATGCAGCTTGAGGGTACTGATTTTATTCAAATAATGTAAAACTTGAATACTATTTCTTGTTTGTTTTGTTTCCACATGTTTACTAAAATAAATTTTGGCTTCACTGCCAAAGATACTCTGGGACAATTATCGGAGTACAAGATTTCTCCCCTCATTGGAAAGATTCAGAATGGCGAAGCCTAGTAGTAAGATTCTCCATATCTCCAATTTTTATTACATTTCTTTTAAAATATATCCAAAATAGTAATAAATAACATTTACTAACTCTGTTTTTGTAGGTGCAATGGGATGAGGCTGCATCAATTCCAAAACCTGCTAAGGTTTCACCTTGGGAAATTGAAAAGTTACCACCTTCATCAAGCGTTCCACAATCATCTTTGCTCAAGAATAAACAATTACGACAAGTTGATGAAATTGGTAAAGTACATTTTTAATAAGTTAAAGCTTCCTTGTGAAATCATTCTCATTCTATTTTTATTTATAGGTTCCAATTTGTGGACTCCTATATTGACTCAAGGCCAAGAAATTGGACAATCAAGCATGAACGCTTCGATGAGTATTCCTCATCTAAGTTACCTCGATGCAACTGATGATTCAAAGATTTCATCTGGTTTTCTAATGAGCTATGCAGTCCCACCCATGTCCAAACCAAACTACAACGACCAAATGGTTCTACCAATGAAAGAAAAGAAAACCACCGATGCAACCATTAGTTACATACTGTTTGGAGTTAATATGAGGATTCCAAAAGTGGGACCAATTGACTCATACCAAAATTACAAAATTTCCAAAGTATCCGAAGAGAAAAAGCTTGACCAAACCAATACTTTGACATCACCAAAAACCATCCAAAGCAAGCAAATCAAATTTACTATAAGTCGTACCAAGGTATGGGAAAAATCATCATCTTCATGTTACTTGCATATTATTTAGTTCCAAAACTGTTTTTATTATGTGCAACTAAAACATTAGAGAATATGTTTATAATTGGAAAACTATACTTATTATAAGAAAATATTAAATTTTTATATATACTAGTATCCATAATATTATGAAATATTATAATACATTAAGTTTTTAAATAGATTGAAAGTTTGAAACGGCTCTGGTTAGTTTACATCTTCTTGATATGATTATTGAACAGGTTCAGATGCAAGGTGTAGCCATAGGAAGAGCTGTGGATTTAGCTGTTCTTGATGGATACAATGAATTAATCGGCGAACTGGAGAAATTTTTTGATCTTAAAGACAAGCTGCATACACACAATCAATGGGAAATAGTTTTCACAGACGATGAAAGAGATAAGATGCTTGTTGGGGATGATCCATGGCCGTACGTTTCTTCTCTCCTCTTCTTGGTTAAATCTTGGGAAAAGCTTACCTGAGAATATTTTATTTGATGTGCAGTGAATTTTGCAACAAGGTGAAGAAAATATTAATATGCTCTAAAGAGAAGGTCAAGAAAATGAAATCAAGAAATAAATTCTCTGAAAATGACTCAGCATTAAGAACTACAATATGATTTTCTACCTATTTGCTTTCATCTAAAAATAATTTTCTTTGTTTTATTTTTATTGAGTTTTGTCATGTTTTGGTGTTTTGTTTGTGGAAACGTTATGCCGAGAGTGAGAGAGAGGGAAAAAGGGGGAAAATATTGATAAATTTGCAGTGACTCAGTTTTGTATAGCATAACGGAAAAGAGAGTCAATAACAAGAATTGAAAGAGAGGGTTTTTAATAAAATATTTACATATAAACAAAAATTTTTTTATCTAGAAAAAACAAAAAAACAAAAATTTTATATTTTTGGTAAAATATAATCTATTAAACATTTGGTAATAGAAAAAAAATTATGAATGAAATTATAATAGTTATAAATAGGGATTACTGCAAAAAAAACCTGTAACCTTTATTGTTTTTGCAAGAATATCCCTCAGCTTTGGAAAATGCAGTTCAATCCCCTCACCTCCAAAGTCACCCGCAAAACAGCCCTTGGCCATATCGATGACGTGGCAGTCTGTTAAAAACAAACGCCCGTTATTGTTCATCAATAAAAAAAAAAATATATATATATATATATATATATATATATATATATATATATATATATATATATATATATTATTTTTTTTGTCAACTACCCTTCTATTAAAACAAGTTTTGCGGAAAAAGGTTTTTCCCATGTATACGGGATTTTACGTTTTTGACGGGAAAAAGGGATTTGACGTTTTTGACGGTAAAACAGGATTTTACATTTTTATTTTGCAGGAAAACGGGATTTTACGTATTTGACGGGTAAACGGGATTTTATGTTTTTGACATGAAAACGGGATTTTATGTTTTTTTGCGGAAAAACATGATTTTATGTTTTTGACATGAAAACGGGATTTTACGTAATTACAAGGAAAACTGGATTTTACGTTTTTGACGGGAAAACGGGATTTTACGTATTTGACGAGAAAACGAGATTTTACGTTTTTGACGGGAAAACGAGATTTTACGTTTTTGACGGAAAAACGGGATTTTACGTTTTTCCCATCAGAAACGTAAAATCTAAAATCCCGTTTTACCGAAAAAACGTCAAATCCCGTTTTCCCGTCAAAAACGTAAAATTCCGTTTACCTGGAAAAAACCTTTTTCCGCCAAACTTGTTTTAATAGAAGGGTAGTTGACAAATTTTTTTTTTTTTATTTATGAACAGTAACGGGCGTATGTTTTTAACAGACATTTACGTCATCGATATGGCCAAGGGCTGTTTTGCGGGTGACTTTGGAGGTGAGGGGATTGACCTGCATTTTCCAAAACTGAGGAGTATTCTTGTAAAAACAATAAAGGTTACGGTTTTTTTTTGCAGTAATCCTTTATAAATAATAGGGAAAAAATGCAAAAAAAAAACCTCCGGGGACAAAAACAAATGCAAGATCAACCTCGATCTAACAAAATTTCAAAATAAACATTCAAATGATTAAAAAAATGCAAGATCAGCCTCAATCTAAACAAACTTTAAAATAAACTTTCAAGTGAAAAAAATGCAATAACAACTTTGACCTTAAAAAGCTGAAAAATAAACCTCCATCATATTATAAACCATTAATTTGAATCTTGACGTTAACACCATTAACAATATTAACGAAAATCAAAACTACTTTGTTTTGTTACTAAAATGTTTTAATAATCGAATTGTGATCTATTGTCTAAAATCAATATACACTTCCAACAATGCCATCAAATTCTTTTATATTTAAACAGAATAACTTAATTATATATCATTATCGTCACAAAATGAAATAAGATTAGAATCACTCTAACTTTATATCACTCAATGATCAAGAGATTCCAAGCTTAGCCTCGCGGAAGGTGAACGATATAGAAGTGGAATGGTGAAGATAGTTGATTGACTATCTCAATCGGTGAACGAACTAGGTTGTTTGAATCTCACAAACAATCTGATCCACAACTTCAATAGAACGAAGTGAATCTCACACTTAATTCTAAAGAACAAATTAAAGAACTACTCAAAGACATATCTTTGAAACAAAAATTCTACATTTCTATTAATTTCTGAATTCAAGGGTGGTTACAAATGAAACAAGAGATGGCTCAGTTTACAATGATCTAAAGAATAAAGATAGAAAATAAATCATAGAAATAAAAGAATATGGCCATTGGGCCTTTATGAGAAAATCAGCCAAATTATGGAAAGTCGGGGGACGCTTGAATCTTGAGAGCTTGGGTGAGAATCCGTGGCTCCTTAGGATGTCCAGGTTCATTGAGGAAGTTTTCAAGTCTTGGTAGCAAAGATACAGCCGTTGGAGAGTTAAAACGCTGAATGTGAACACTTTGAATTCACTCGGGTCCAAATAAGGAAGGTCGGTCCAAGTGAAACTCCGACTGATCCCGTACGTTTTGTTGAGTCTAAAGACGTCATGAAGATTCTCTAGTGGATGAAGAATGTCTCCTGGTCGCCACACATAAGTCTGAAATCTCTTAAACCAATCGGGTCTAGAACTTTCCATGTATATAACCAAGTCGACCAATTTTTAGAAATGGGGAATATCTTGAGGATCCGGTGGGAATTTCTTCGGATCTTGGGCTTGTTGGAGCCATAATAGATCCAATAATATTCTCCAAGTAGTTATAGGTCGAGATCATTTCTGAGTTGGGCTGTGTGGCAAGATCCTTGACCTAGACGCGTAATTGGGTCCGAAACAGATCCACAAATTTGTAAAATCAATAACTTCCAAGTCTGAACCGGTTTTGATGTCAATCCAATTCACAGTGGTTTTATTATGGATAAAGATTCCAGAACAAGTTGGTTCGTATATTAATTCCTTCTGCTTTGGTCGGAATCCTCCAATGAACGCGTTTATGTCCTAATCAGGCTCGAGTTCACCTGATTTGAAAAAATCATATCTCCCTCATGTGAACTTATATTGGGCTGATTCCACTTCGAGGCATGCTCTAAATGACCTAAGAATATATTCCAATTGCTAGTTTTTCTGGACCAGTTGATCTTGGTCTTCACTTGGGCTGAACAAGGCCATGGTCTTCTCGGGTGTGCTGAACGTGCTTTGGCCGAGAGTTTGAGATGGATCTTGGCCATATCTCAAACTGGGCGGCTCCTAGACTGTTTTCTCTCGTATTTTTATTTCTCCATAGGTGTTTGGCTCAAGTTTCATTATTGGCTGACCATGGTTTGACTTCTTTGGCTCCGGTTTGGTCTCCTTAGTTGTCTCGGCTCTTCTCGGGTTCATGCGGTGTGCTCCATGGTTGATGCATGGTTTGATGACCGCATCATACCCTCCCTTTTCAAAAAGTTTTGTCCTCAAAATTTGATCGACTGCACATCGATAGAGAAAGTTAGAATTTTGAATCGTTTGAGTGTTTAGAAAGTTACCTCGGGTCATGGCTCACGCACTACAAGAAAGCAATCAATTTATGACGGCCAAATCCGTCCAAAATCTGTGGGAAAATTTGTCGATGGATTCAAATCCAACAAGACTCCGTCAGAAATTTTCGACGAAATTCTAACAGATTTCTGATAAAAAGTTTTCGACGGATTTCCGGCGGATATTAATATCGACAGATTTCCGATGGACATTAATATCCGGTGGATTTTAAATTATTATTTTTAAAAAACTGATATCAAATTTAAATTTGATATATTAAATAAAAGTCTTAATTATCAAACATAAAAAAAATTATACTTAAAAATAAATACAACATATAAATTAAAGTTACATAGAAAATAGTGGAACATTGAAGCGTTGTCATCGTCATGATTGTGAGAACGAGATTTCTGTTAAACCTTTAGCAGAAACACGAGAACAAGCAGAGATAACTGAAACCATACCCATGGAATCGAGGAACATTGAAGCATTGTCATCGTCATGATTGTGAGAACGAGATTTCACACATAGATAAAATCAGTTTGGGGTTTAAAAGATTATTTTATTGATTTTACAGTTGTGCCTGTGAAGGCTGTTTACGTACCCTAAAAATAGGGATCAAGCCGGTCGTAGTTCAAGTTACATAGAAAATAGTGGATGATTACTCTGAATGAAGAGCTCTTCTATTTATAAGTCTTGAAGCCGGTCGATTTTCCTTTTTCCTTTTGACTTGATATTGATGTTTTTCTTATTTCCCAGATTTGATATGGATAACTTCCTCTTTTCTCGGGATTTTTTTTTATCTTCAAAGATCTTTCTTTTATCTGGTCGGGGTTTAATGGGCTTGAAACTAGTAATTGGGATGATCTTAATTCAAACCAGGTTAAACCGGGAAGTGCTAAACTCACCACTAACAATAGGTCACCCCTCAGTTCGGCGAAGGAGTATATTGAGTTTGGTGAAGTTCATGGAGAATTCTTTAGCTCACTTGGATTTGAGATCGGCGTTCTTATTTAGTCTTTTAAACTTGATGCTTCGAGGATCTTGAGCTAAGCGAAGTAGAGTTTCATATGCAACGAACGGAGTTCGATAGCTTCTGCAAGGCCATTAGCTTGGATTTTGGTAATAAACTGTCGTGAAACGATGCTTGTCCTTTAAGATTGTTTTACTGCGAGGCTTAGCTCGGCAACGACAAGGAAAGAGGTCGGCTCGGGAGATCGATGAATTGCTTCAGGAAGAGTCTGGGCTCTCTTTGGTTTTATAGTTGCGCCTTGGGAAAGGCTGCCTACGTACCCTTTGAAGGGATCAAGCCATTTGTAGTTCGGAGCAGAAGGGTTTTGCAAACTATTAGAGATTTGGCTTATTTTACTTAGTCGATTTCGACTGTTGTGAATTTGACTTCGGCTTTTGTGAGTTCGTAAAATGATACGATCCTCTTGAGTTCACCATACACAAAATTGGGGCCGTACATAATACGGTCTTAGTCTTGGTGTAGAGGATGAACTCAATTCTACGACCTATTCGAGATCGGCGATCATTGGGAGTCGGCTTACTATTTTGTGATTGTTGAGAAATCGGCTTATCAGTTTGCGTTTGTTGAGAAATCGGCTTATCAGTTTGTGATTGTTGAGAAATCGGTTTAATTTTGCGAGAGGAAACGTTCGTCTTTACCATGGAGCTTAGCATAAGAGTGCGTAGGGAGCTCGTCTTAAGATACTTCAGATCTTATTATATCGAATCGGAGTGTGCGAGACGGACTCGGCTTACTTAGCTCAGATTATCTGAGAGCGGATTCGGTGCGGGACTGGTCCCAGCTTAACATGGAAGGTGTGTTATCCATAGCACCATGAGGATGCATGCGAGACGAATCTCGACTTTTTATGTTTTGTATGAGGAATGATATCGATCGCTGGCCAGGACGTCGATGTGTAAAAGCGTGATGGTTTTAAGTGCGAACCAAGGAGTTCAGCTTACATTACTTAGTCATTTCAGACTGTGGTGCGAACTAAAAAGTTCAGCTTTTTTTACATAGTCGTTTTCGACTGTCGTGCGAACTGAGGAGTTCGTCCTAGGAGAGTACGAACTGTTTGAGTTCGGCGAACTGCGTGAGTCCGGCTTATGAGTGTACGAACTGTTTGAGTTCGGCGAACTACGTGAGTTCGGCTTGAAAAATACGAACTGTGTGAGCTCGGCGAGCTGCGATAGTTCGGCTTGAAAAATACGAACTGTGTGAGTTCGGCGAACTGCGATATTTCAGCTTAAAAAATACGAACTGTGTGAGTTCGGCGAACTGCGATAGTTCGGCTTGAAAAGTACTAAATCTGAAGCTGACGAGCTGAATACCAACATGTAGAATCTGACAAATTGGAATTCTGAACCGAAATCGATGAAATGAAGTTCTGAGCTGACTGAGACTGAAATTCTGAACCGAAATAAAATTTTGAACCAAGGCTGAACCGAATTGAAATTCTAAACCAAAGCCGAACCAAAGCTGAACTGAATTGAAATTCTGAACCAAAATTGAACCGAAGCTGAACTGAACAGAAATTCTGAGCTGAAACTCAACCGAACTGAAATCGGGAAATGAGCGTAGCTTTATAATCGAATGTAGCTTCGATAGGCAAAAGTGTCTTCATAATTAAGCGTAGCTCGGTAGACGAGAATCCTTTTTTTTTTTTTTTGCGAATTGTAGTTTGACTTAGGGGTACATACCCTGTGACTGAATCTGAAGAGATAATATTTTCGAATAATTAAGTAAAGTCTTCGATAGAAGATACCTGAGTTTGGGGGAGCTCGATTGACGAGCTGAGAATAGTTTGGTAGACGGTCCAAGGCTTGAGATAGCTCGACGAGCAATGATCTAAAACTCCGGATGGGTTTTTAATGAGCAGACGTTCGGGGTGATTGATATGTTAAAATATTGTTGAGAGATGCTTATGCGAGATGGATTGACGAGCTGAAGCTCTTGATTGCATGTCGTTATAATGACTTGTGCGCTGCCGAAGTGTTCTAGCCGGACCGACAATTTTTGTAAATCCTGCGATATTTTGATAAAAATGTGAATATATTGTTTTCTTGGAGATTTTGGATCATAATACTTAGCAAAGAAAATGATACTTAGTTTTTTTGTTGCGGATGTGTAATTGTTGAGCTCGATTGATGAGATTGGTGAATGTTCTTCTTTTTCTTTTAATCCCAAACTTTGGCGGTTGTATCAACGTTGCATTATCGCTTCAAAACGTTTGGTTTAGTTCGGTAAGCGAACCGAAACTTTGAACTTGGCCCGGTTTGAGATAAAAATGGCTACGGCCTTGGGTGAATTGAGCGGGATGACACACCAGTTTGCAAACATTTCAAGTTCGGCTTTTCTCCAAGCCCTTTGTACTCGTAATGCTGAAAATTCACATGCATTCCAGATGTGTATTGACGGCATGGATCGAATCTCCATAGATCCAATGGCCTTGATCATGGCATCACTTGTGTGAAGAAAGCTTCCTCCTTTTTTTTTAATCAATTGGTCATGTGCATCTCACGTGATTTACTAAACCCATCTTCTTCTTTTATTAGATTTTTCGTGAGAGCCATTCTTATATGCCACTTTTGTTAAGAAAAAAATTATGTCATGCCACGTACTAATCTACATGCCACCTAGCATGTGTAATGCCGATTTTACCCTTAATAATATTTGTTAAAAAAAAAAAAATTAAACGAAAAAAAAACCAGAGATAATAAAAGAAAAAAAAAAACGAAACGCGACTCACCCCCTCCCGTGAGCTCCTCCTCCTCCGAGACGCCATTGTTGCTCAAACCGAGGTCATTCAACCACGTCCGCTGTCTCCTCCGGCGAGTTATTCGTTCTTGTTGTCGTCGGTTTCTTCTCCTTTCTCCATCGGAATTGGTGAGTTCATTGTTAGGGGATTTGTTAGATTTAGGGATTTGAAAATAAATTTGGTTGTTTTGGTAGCACATTTGGTTTGTAATCATGTTTAATGGTAAGAATAGCTATTTCTATAGGTTATTTATCGAATTTAGCTATTGAATGGTGGTAAATCTAGAGGAATCCCCGATTTAGTATCGATCCCAAATCTGAAAATCTGCAGACGTATGACAACTGGAACAAATGGTATAACTGAAAGATAGTAGGACATCTGGTTCAAATGGTATAACTGAGAGATAGTAGGACAACTGGTTCAAATGGTATATAACTGAGAGATATTAGGACAACTGGAACAAATGGAATAACTTTGACAAATTGTGTAATTCATAATTTGTGTTTTTAATCTTATTTACAGGAGGCGATGAGGAAGAGGCACACAAACGTTCATTTTGACTATGGAAGGTACTATACAGAAGAGCATGAATGGGTTTCAATAAATTCCGTATACGCTATATCGTTTAAGACCGCATCTATGGAAGAGATAACTTATTCGATGTTAGTAGAGAAAATATGCAGGAAGATTGCGTTAGATGAAACCCCGAGGAAGCTGAAATTGAGTTATAGCGTATATAATGCTGCGAGAGAGTCATATATTGTAGATGACGAGGACGTTTTTGTTTATATGACGACATCGAATGAAAAGGGATTTCGACATGTTATGCATGTGGAGTTATCGAATGATGATTTGGAAAAAGTCAGTGGGTCGATCAAATTTCAAAAGTGCAGCGAGGTAGTTCATTTGGTAAGAATTATGGGGAGCCGGCTTCAAATGGGAGAGTTGATGATGCAGATAATGCTGGAATCCTTACTATTTGCAGAGCTGGCGAAATATCAGAACAAAATAACGAGCATATCAATGAAGAGCCGATGAATGATGGTAATGAAGGTTGTGAGAATGATTCACGTAACGATTTTGAGGCTGTGGATAACCATGTGAATGACGGTTTGGATGGTAGGCATGAATATGTTGAGCTGCCACCTCCTGTACAAGATAGTCACTATGTTGAAGAATGGGAAGATGGTACAGGTCTTGAAAAGGGTCAAGAATTTTGTTCAAAGAAGGCAGTGCAAGAACTGGTTCAAAGAGCTGCAAATTTGAACTGTTTTGGGATTCGTACGGTTAGGTCGGATACGGAGAGACTTATGCTACAATGTGGTCAAGCTGCACAAGGTTTCAAATGGTATTTACGAGCTGCGAGAATTCAGAAATCATAATTTTTCAGTGTCAGAGTACACATAAAGATGCATACTTGCTCTCGGGCTGTTGCGAGCACAAGCAGTTGTAAACAGAAAGGCACACCAGGAATGGTAGCATCTCTTTTGCATGAAGACTATCCAGGTCTATTAGACACCCCGACTCCTAAAAATATCATGAGTATTGTTCAAGAATGACTCAGTTTGCATTTGTCTTACTCTACGGCCTGGAGAGGAAAAAAAGAACATGTAAGTGATGTGCGGAGGAGTCCTGAAAAAAGCTACAAGATGTTGTATTCCTATCTGTACATGTTAGAGAAGGTCAATCCTGGATCAGTAACAGCTGTGGAATTGGATGCAGAGAAAAGGTACAAGTACCTATTCATTGCTTTGTGAGCTAGCATTGAAGGGTTTAGGGCTATGAGGAAAGTGATAGTTGTGGATGCAACTTTTCTTAAGTCTGTATATGGTGATATGCTGGTTTTTGCAACAGCTCATGATCCCAATCATCACCATTACCCCATTGCGTTTGGTGTAATTGATAGTGAGAAAGATGCTAACTGGACCTGGTTTTTCAAAATGCTGAAAACCGTTATACCGGATGTTCCTGGAATGGTTTTTATAAGCGACAGACATGCAAGTATCATCACAGCAGTCTTTGAGGTGTACCCGAGCGCACATCATGGACATTGTATCTGGCATTTGTCTCAAAACATGAGAGGAAAGGTGAAGAAACAACACAAGGATCAAGTCGCGATGAAATTCAGGGATTGTGCTCATATTTATACGGAGAGTGATTTCAACCGAGAGTATGCTGATTTTAGGAGTAGGTTTCCTAAAGTCGCCGAATATCTCGATAAGAGCATATAGTTGGATAAATGGGCAAGGTGCAAATTCCCATGAGAAAAGTACAACATAGACACCATCAATTTCGCAGAGTCAATGAGCAGTGTGTTGAGGGAAGCAAGGAAGTACTCTCTATTAGCTATGATTGATGCGATTCTTGAAAACAATTTTGAATGGTTTAACAAACATAGGAAAGAAGCTGGTGATGCATCGGACCACAAGAGAGTGGTGCCTTATGTGGAGAACGAGCTACACACACGATGTGCAATTGCATCGAAATTAGTGTTGACTGAGCTAAACGGTTTCTAGCTTGAATACAACGTTATTGGACGCGATGGGAAGAGTTATTTGATGGACATGAAAATGAAAAGTTGTTCTTGCAGATATTTTGATATAGACAAATATCCGTGTGTCCACGCAATAGCCGCAACGAAAAACCTCATGAGGAAGGATGGGAGAACCGCGAATATCCAAATCTATGTTCCCAGTATTACTTGATTGATACATAAGCGTTGGCATATTTCAGAACGATTTATGGCGTCCCGCATGAGTCTAATTGGATGGTTCCTGCTGAAATAGAAGAATTGTTCGCCTTACCGCCGCAATACACCAAACGATCTGGAAGAAATCAGGAAACGCGGTTTCCATATACCGGAGAAGGTAGCCGGAAGAGGAGAAAAAAGTCTGTCCCTGGCATTAACTTGGAGAGGTGGTTGCAGCCCGAAAGTCCTGATGAGTAAACATATTTTCTTTTTGTAATTCTCGGATTTAACTAAGTACAACCAGGTTTTACTAAGTACTACTAAGAACATGTATGTTGCTGTATTTCTCGGATTTTGACAATCATGTTTAACTAAGTACTACTAAGAACATGTATATTGCTATATGGCATCAGATTTGTACAACCAGGTTTAACTAAGTACAAATAAGAACATGTCTGTTCAACATTTCTCGGATTTGTACAACCAGGTTAAACTAAGTACAGATAAGAACATGTCTGTTCTCGGATTTGTACAACCGGGTTCAACTAGAACAACTACGAACAAAATAATTATACAATCATAATTATTAATATAATATCCAACTAATATTAAAAATGGTAAATTAAGTTGTAAAAGGATTCGTAATACCTAAAGAAACGATTATTAATCAATAAAAATGAATTAAACATTTTCCTAATACATATGCTTGTTCTAACATCAAGTACTCCTTATAGTATAAGGAAGACTTTGTTAATATTCACCTCTTACGATGGAAAAGAGTTGAAAAATCCGATGTCGTGCAAATTGCCTTATGAAAACCTCCTAAATGGTACATAACTATGGTAAATCACGTGGACAACTATAACATAATCATTTATATTAAGGTCCAACTTAAAATACGCAAATATCGCCAAAAGTACAACTATGATGTTTGGTGAACAACTGTACATCTATGGGACAAGTATGTACAGTTGGTTAATTTTCTTTTTAATGAATACCTAGCCGCCTCTTTTTCGGAACTTTCCTCCTTCTTTTTCCCAATTGGTTCATTTTCTTTTTAATTATTTTTTAATCAATATACCGCCTCCTTTTTGCCTTTTTGTCGACACACTCTCACTCATTTCTCACCATTTTTCGTTTCTTCCTTTTCGAGAGAGAGAGAGAGAGGAGAGCGATTTCTAGGGTTTGAGAAGAAAAGGGGAAAGTTCTGAAATTTCTGGATTTGGAAGGTGGACTTCAACAATCGACAAAGGTAAGTCTCGATTTCTCTTTAGCTTTTAAGGGGAATGGGAATTCTCGATTTTCGATTTCTGGGTTTGTGGGAATAGGAATTCGCGAGGTCTGGGTATATGGTATTTCGTTTTGATTTCTTGGTTTGTGGGAATGGGAATTCGCGAGGTTTCAATTTCTGGGTTTCTGGGTATATGGTATTTCGTTTCGATTTCTGGGTATATGGTATGAGGTTTCGATGTCTATATAACTATTTATGTATTTCCCATTACAGTGACAATGCCAATCAATGCAAGAGAGACTGATTCCTCAGAAGAAAGTTACGAGGATCTCTACGCAAGAGAGGACGCTAATTTCAGTATTCCTTCAAAGTGTTGGCGCGGTAAACAAGTGAGAGTCCAGGTGGCTAAAACTCTGGGGGATGAAGGAAGAAGATACTACCATTGTACAACGAGTGACGTAAGTATATCTAACCTTTGTTATGGTGGAGAGCACCTTTTTAAGTGGTGGGATCATGCAATCGAAGAGCATTTTACAAGAGTAGAGCTCCGACTAGATGAGCAGAGAGCTTCGTCTCACGGTGCTTTAAAACTCCATTGTGAGATGCATATGGCGGTTGAGCGAATGCGTCAAGAAATTGATGAGATCAAGGAAAGCTTAGCCAAGAAGGACCACGAGATCCATAAGATGAGGGAGAAACTTTCGGGGAGAAGGAAGTGACTTTAGTTTATGTTTATGTTTCATAATATGCGGCTTAAGATCCTTTTATATTCGTTTTTCTGAAGGATCTTATGTTTCTGTTGCTTTATAAGACTTGAAAACATCTACCTGTTTATGTTGCTTTGTAAGACAATCGTATGTTTCTTTGTTATAAGTTGCTTTCTAAGACTCTCAATTGTACCAGCTATACCCAGTTGTTCCGCGAAACATAATTAAGTTGAACCTATATAAACCAGTTGTTCCGCGAAACACAATTAAGCTGAACCTATATAAACCAGCTGTTCTGCGAAACATAATTAAGTTGAACCTATATAAACCAGTTGTTCCGCGAAACCAAAATACCAAAGTAAAAAAAACGAAAGACCAAAGTACTAGATGCTAAACACCAAAGAACCAAACTAATACAAACACCTACTTCTTTCTCTGCTTCTTCTCGGGCTTCTTCTCAGGATTCTTCTCATCAACCCACGGTGGCCTTAGGTATTGGAGTGACACTGGGATCTTTCGCCTTCCTCTTCTTATTCTCTTTCTGACCCTCTACCTCAGCTGCATAAAAAATAAACAAAGTTAAACACAACAAGGAAATCACCAAACGCAAAACCCCAAACCCAAAAAACTCACTTATATCCTCGATGATTGGTGGAGTTGGGTCAGGGACTCCACTGAAAAGAATCACACCACCAGCATATGGAGTCTCATTTATATCCTCGATGATTGGTGGAGTTGGCTGATAGGATGGAGTCTCATAAGCTCGACTCTTTCGATGTGTTGAGACAAAATTCTCAAGCTCTTTCAGTCTTGCATCCATCGTTTTCTCCATGTCCATAACCTTCTCTGTTATCTTCTCCATGATCTTCTCAAACCCTTTCTCCATCGCTTTTTCCATCCATTTCTTCAGCTTCCTCTCCAAGACTTCTCCAGACTGTGCAGGTACATGTCCAGGTACCTGAGAAACTCTGTCAAGGCCAACATCAACTCTCACAGTCTCAGGGACTGCATCACTCCGCGAAGCCACGTCCAAATAAAAGAGATCTCTCCAAAATATCTTCTTCTTCTGAACGGTTAGACGCTCTCTCCAACTTTCAACGATGGGATCGATGAAACCTATCCCATCATCATAGTCATCGTCTATGATCCGCTCCAACAGATCATTCTCCTCTGAATCTGGTTCCAAGATGCTAGAGATGTCCTGTAAAGATTAATAATTCGAATATCAAATGAAACTCTAAAAGATTACAAATATTACGAACTAACTATGTTCACAAACTCTTACCTTGCTGAGACCGACCACTTCATTGATGTTATCCAAAGGATGACCTTTCATTAAGCTTTATGAGAATTTACTTTTACAACACCTTGGACATTCCTGCTCTGCTGGTACAGCTTCCCGAAATCTGCGTCCAAGATTTGGAATCGCCTCATATGCCATAATCTACACATATCGTTACATTATCTCAGTGTTAAAATCATTAAACTAATACTTAAAATCATAAATTACTCGTAAATATTTACCTCGAGAGGAAGAACAAAACCACCAAACGACGCTTGCTGTTTTGGTTTCACGACGCCTTTGAAGCTTTTCACAAAGCGTTGGATCTCTTTCATGGTTTCGTCGAATGTAAAACGACCCCAAGAAAATGTCTCACAAGCGTGGACATCATCAACAACACTCAGCAGCCAAGAATCAATGTTACCATCAACCTTAGACTTCGCTTTCACTACCTTGCATAAGAAATACAAGATAGTGAGCTTCAACCTGTCTGCTAAGGTCTTCCTCACTGCTGAGGTCTTCTTCGTGACTCATGTGGTCTTCTACTTTAGTTCCTCAATCTTCTCCTCCACATATTTGATTGTTACCTTAGGGTCCTTACCAAACATCCGCTCAGCAAACTCCAAATCTCCCAACGCCTTATAGTTGTTGGGGTAATCGTGGCAGTCCAATCCAGTAAGGAGGGTGTGCTCTCTCAAAGAGTACCTGATAGGCACTCCGTTCACCACAAACCAGCACACTCTCTCCTTCTCCGTAGATGCTGTCCGAAGGAGAAGCATCCACATGCCTTGAAGCATGTGGTTGTGGTTTGCCTCCTTAGGCATGTGGAATAGATTCTTGAATTGAGAATGATTTCGAAACAATTCCAATTCTTCATCAAGACCATGCTCAATGTACTCCACTGTCGATTTCAGCTTACACCTACTTCCGACCTTGCAAGACTTGGTGTACTCTCTTGGACCAAAAAACATCTTCTCCGGCGGCTGTGGTTGGCTCTCATCATCATCATCATCAGCATCAGCATCACTATCGTAGTCCTGCAAATTAAAAAAAACACACTTATGATTATCAGTTATCCACAGTTTAACTCAGATGTTCCAATTAGCCAGAGTTGTCCCTACATCACTGATGAACTCAGATGTTCCAGTTAGCCAGAGTTGTCCCTACATCACAGTTTCAAAACTAAGATGTTCCAGTTAGCCAGATTTGTCCCTACATCACAATTTCAAACCTAAGATATTTCCAGTTAGCCAGAGTTGTCCCTACATCTCAGTTTCAAACCTAAGATGTTCCAGTTAGCCAGAGTTGTCCCTACATCACAATTTCAAACCTAAGATGTTCCAGTTACCTCTTTTTCCTCTTCTTCTCCACCATTTTCTTCCTCCGCAACATTGTCTTCCCCTGCGATAGCAATGTTTTCTTCAACGTTTTCAGCAACGTTTTCTTCAACGCTTTCAGCAACGTTTTCTTCCTCCTCAGCAACTGTTTCTTCCCTTTCATCCCCCTTTTCTTCCTCTACTTTCCCTCCCTCCACGTTTTCTTCAACTGATTGCTCTTTACTCACTTCTTCTCCTTCATTAACCATCACTTTCAGATCGGTTTCATGACAATCAATTGCTTCTCCTTCTATAATTGCTTCTACGTAATTCCTAAAACAACCAAAACTAGATATAAGTTAGACAACACATCCACATACCATTTGTGAAGAATCCAAACTAATTAGAGAACAATTTCATATCAAAACGAAAGGAAGTTAGGCATCGAAAACTAATGCATTGGAACTAGCATTTCATTCCGTGACCTATTGACAAGTCTGAGAGGAAGAATGAAGTGAAGAGGAAACTTACGGTTTTGATAAGAAGAATCACGTGGGAGAAGTGGGAGGGATTCCTCGGCTTCGCTCTTGTCGAGGGAATCGACGAAATCGAAGAAATCGGATCGACGAAATCGAAGACCATAACAGCGAGGGGAGTTCTCGGCTTCGCTCTTGTCGGATTTCCTTGTCGGAATCGATCAGAACTTCCCTCAGGAGAAAGAGATGGTCTCGCGGAGCTTGGGGAAGTGGGAGGGATTTTTTTTGTTTTGTTTTGTTTTTTTTCAAATTTTAATAAACTGAATTAGGGTTTGGGTCGGATTGTTGGGTCTGGGTGGGTTTTGAGTCGGATCCAACTGGTTGGGTTGTAATTCTCGATTTTTCTTTTGGATTTTTCGGTTTTTCATTCAATTTTGATTTAAATATAAATGTTTATTAAAAATACAAAAAAAGAATGGCATATGGGAATAAGTTTTTAGAAATGGTGGCATTCCAGCCATTATTCCATTTTTCGTGGCCAATATTTGTTTTATCAATTGATCCTTCTTTTCCACCATATCATAATCAAAGCCGATAGCGAAACTTCAACAGCCTCGCGTATGTTCCTGGACGGAAGGCACGTCTATTCAGTGGCAGATCTAGAAAATATTCTCTGGCAAAAATATAACATGATAAAAAATGTAAAAAATACAATGTCTTGATCCAACCGGCCTACTAGTCGCGATTAAACCGCCTAATTTTGTTATAATTTTTTTTATTTTCTATTAGCCCTTGATCCAACAAGTTTGGTTGGACCTAGGCTCAAAATAGAGCCCGTAAATTGTTTCTCCTCTTATCTCTTAAACCAAACATTATTATATACATGATCTTTCGGTCGCTTTTGTTGTGCTACGACCGATGTGGGACTTTGTTCTTTTTGTTTGATCACTAAATTTTTTCCTAGCTGAGTTTTTTTTTTTTTTTTTTTTTAAATACACGCCCGTTTCCCAGCAAAACTCCATGTGGTGGCAATATTTATTGTTTTAGTGGTGGCATGATTTTGTTTTTTGAAATAAGTATTAATAAATAAAAACAATTTGAGTGGTGGTAACTGCCACCTCCCTAACCAACGTAGATCTGCCCCTACGCCTATCACGGCGACGACATCGAGTTGAGTGATGAGAATTGATATCGGAGGGACGGATCCGCGATTTGGTTTCCAAAATCTCTGGAGTCAAAGGTTCCGTGAATACGAAAAGCGAAGGTATTGCTTCGGGGAAACAAGGATCACTTCGGGGAAAGAAGGATCGCTTCAATTGCATCGAGTTTTGAGCCTTTTTTTTTGGATCGGCGAGTTTATCGCGAGAGATATCGAAGATTCTGAGATTGATGAGGCTGGGGAGTCGCGACGGGATTTCTCCGATGAAGGAGTTGCAGCTCGTAATCAGAGAGATTGCAAGGGACATGGTTGTGACATCCCAAGAATGAGTTTTAGGGTCTATTTTTTCGATTAAAACCCTAACGCGAGAAACCTAAACCTTGCAACAAAGAAACTCTAACCCTAGCTTTCCGAAGAATAAAACCCAAGTTTGCGAAGGAAGCAATGTTTGTGGCTCTTAATATCCTAACGAAATCGTTTTGGGCGTGAATCATTCATTCTAAATTTGGCGTTAGGAGAGTTGGGCCAAACATCAAAGAGGAGGAAGAATTGGACCGAAAGAATCATGAGACGGGGAGTCGGGCCTGTTTTGAGTTAAGAAAAGCCCACAATCGAGAGGGAGTGATTGCGGCCCATTCTAAAAGAAACATAGAGTTTTGTGAGCACATTTTCGTGGCCCTAGAGGAAGGAGAAGAGAAGCCCAAAGTTGCAAGCCCAATAAGATCATTAAAGGCAATTTGGACCTTCCCTGTGCATACATAGGGTTCCCTCTCCACCTCTATATAAAGGGGAGCTCGTGGCATAGAGGAGGCAGAGAGTTCATAGCGGCGAAGCCCTACCGGAATCTTGTTGGAGCCACCACCGTTGAGCATCCTCGTAGGAGAAGCCACCGCAACCTCCTAAAAGGCAGATCTGACCCATTTTGTAAGCGAAAAGTATCGGACAGAAAAACCAAATCGGATCAAGCTGAAACTTGGTAAGAATATTCTAGACTCCCATATCTAGCCATAATCATAAGCGGATCTCGATTTGGAGCTATAGAGCTAAAGTTATTACCATTAACTGAGATCGATATTTGTAGTTAGAATCTTTGGACAGCCATATTGCAAGGATATTATCCGGCGAACCAGGAGGAACCAGGAAGCGATCTACATACCTCTGGAAATCCCCGAGTCTTAGCTTTCTGTATAGCCCAAGTTTGTCCAGATCAGAGATTTGTGTTGAAGGTTATCTCAGTATCTTATCGTCTGGTACATTCTGGCTGAATCTCCAACCATCACAGATCAGACCCGTTTTGGGAAGAGGGAGAAACAGATGAGAATATATTATCCGAATGTTATGAAGTTTGGTAAGGATATTCTATACTTCCAGATCTATCTATGTTTTGGTTTATGGTTTGATTATCATTTGAATTATCATTTGAATTTATGGTTTGAAAGATATTTAGGTTTTCCCGAGACTATTTTTCGCAGCGCACAGATCCGGCCAGGCTGGAGAATTGGGCTGTTTGGTTAGGAAAATCAATCCATATCGTTCTGAAACTTTGCAGAGACATGTAGGACTCATGGAGGTAGAATATGGTAGAAGGGTGACCGGTTTGGAGTTCCGGAACATGAGGAAACGTACTGATGAATTTAAGGCAGTGAATCTGTCCAAAGAAGAAGGAAGGAGACAAATGTGTTTTACCTTCAACCCAAAGGCAAAGGTGAGGACTAGATGTGGATTCCCAAGATGCTTTATTTGAAATAGGAATATCTATATGTTTAATAAATGAATTAGATATGATTGTTGGTTGTTGCATGTGAAAGATGATTGATGCATATTTATGTGAAGTAGCTGTTTGCTAGGCGTGTTAGTACACGATTTCTGGTTGCCGGGGTCATGGTCGTGAGCCATGAAGCGGTATTTCTTTGCTGGGCCGCAACCAAAAAATGAGAATGATAAGAATGTTTAAGGTTGCGAACACATGAAAAATGGGGCTGACGAG
Organism: Eutrema japonicum; assembly: GCA_030161315.1. Lineage (NCBI taxonomy): Eukaryota > Viridiplantae > Streptophyta > Magnoliopsida > Brassicales > Brassicaceae > Eutrema > Eutrema japonicum. Next base: position 15,762,365 of record BSQW01000012.1, on the reverse strand, counting down.
TCCAGAATGTGAAACAGATTGAGTACCATTGGGTTGCGACATTCGGGAATGTGATGCATACTTGTTAGGATGATTGATGTGATGTGAATTATTGCATATAGAAATGATTGTTTCATGACTTGTAGTATTGTTACTAAAGACATATAGGTTGTGTGTGTATATTGCTTATATTGTGCATATTCTTTATTGCTATATTAAAATGATGTATCTAAGAATCTTGCATGCTCCAAAAGCACACCCTCGCTGAGTATTCCCAAAATACTCACCCCTCTTTCCCTTTTCAGGTTTCGTTTAAGAGATCATTTGGCGTGGAGTGTAAGTCAAGTTATTTATTAGGGGTTTTTCGAGATATGGTGTCTCAATTTGGTATCAGAGGCTAGGTCAAGGCCACTCCAGTTCTCACCCGGAGGGTCAGTGGTTTGTGCTATGTGTCTTAGTTGTGTATAAGGATTAGATAGATTAAAATCTAAGTTATTTCCTAGTTCTATCAGGTGCATAGTTAGATCAACAATCACTTTGCGACGGAGTCTCCAAGTGAAGTTTATGAGACCATAATTCTGCATGAGCACGTCGATGCAAGAAGGATGCACCAGAGAGTAAAGCGAAGGGTCGTAGCCAATTATTAAATGAACGCAAGGTTGTGGACGTTGGGATGTCACGATCAAACATCAAGAAGAATGATGCTCCAAAGTGTGGTTGAAAATCAAGTGGGGGAGAAGCAACCCGCAAATTCGAGGACAAGTTTATTTCAAGTGGGGGAGTTTGTGACATCCCAAAAATGAGTTTTAGCGCCTATTTTTTTTCAATTAAAACCCTAAGGCTATAAACATAAACCTTGCAACCAAAGAAACTCTAACCCTAGCTTTCCGAAGAAGAAAACCCAAGTTTGCGAAAGAAGCAATGTTTCTGGCTCTTAATCTCCGAATGAAATCGTTTTGGGCGTGGATCATTCATTCTAAATTGGGCGTTAGGAGAGTTGGGCCAAACATCAAAGAGGGGGAAGAGTTGCACCGAAAGAATTATTAGACGGGGAGTCGGACCTGTTTTGAGTTAAGGAAAGCCCACAATCGAGAGGGAGTGATTGAGGCCCATTCTAAAAGAAACCTAGAGTTTTGTGATCATATTTTCGTGGCCCTAGAGGAAGGAGAAGAGAAGCCCAAACTTGCAAGCCCAATAAGATCATTAAGGACAATTTGGACCTTTCCTGTGGAAACCTAGGGTTCCCTCTCCACTTCTATATAAAGGGGAGCTCGTGGCATAGAGAAGGCAGAGAGTTCAGAATGGCGAAGCCCAGCCGGAATCTTGTTGGAGCCACCACCGTTGAGCCACCTCGAAGGAGAAGCCACCGTAGCCTCCTAAAAGGCAGATCTGACCCGTTTTGTAAGAGTAGAGTATCGGACAGACAAACCATATCGGATCAAGCTGAAACTTGGTAAGAATATTCTAGACTCCCATATCTAGCCATAGTCGAAAGTGGATCTCGATTTGGAGCTATAGAGCTAAAGTAATTGCCGTTTTTCTGAGATCGATATTTGTAGTTAGAATCTTCGGACAGCCATATTTCAAGGATATTATCCGGCGAACCATGAGGAACCAGGAGGCGATCTACATACCTCTGGAAAGCCCCGAGTCTTAGGTTCCTGTAAAGTTAAAGTTTGTCCAGATCGGAGATTTGTGTTGAATGTTATCTCTGTATCTTATCGTCTAGTACATTCTGACTGAATCTCCAACCATCGCAGATCAGACCCATTTTGGGAGGAGGGAGAAACATATGAGAAGATATTATCCGAATATTATGAAGCTTGGTAAGGATATTCTATACTTCAAGATCTAGCTACAGCCAAAATCAGATTATCATTTGAAGTTATGGTTTGAAAGATATTTGTGTTTTCCCGAGACTATTCTTCGCAGCGCACGGATTCGACCAGTCTGGAGAGTTGGGCTGTTTGGTTAGGCAAATCAATCCGGATCGTTCTGAAACTTTGCAGAGACATGTAGGACTAATGGAGGTAGATTCTGGTAGAAGGGTGACCGGTTTGGAGTTGTGGAACATGAGGAAACGTGCTGATGAATTTAAGGCAGTGAATCTGTCAAAAGAGGAAGGAAGGAGAAAAATGTGTTTTACCTTCAACCAAAAGGCAAAGGTGATGACTAGATGTGGATTCCCAATATGCGTTAGTTGAAATAGGAATATGTATATGTTTAATAAAAGAATTATATATGATTGTTGGTAGTTGCATGTGAAAGATGATTGATGCATATTTATGTAAAGTAGCTGTTTGCTAGGCGTGTTAGTACACGATTTCTTGTCGCCGGTGTCATGGTCGTGAGCCATGTAGCGATATTTCTTTTTTGGGCCGCAACCAAAGAATGAGAATGATAAGAATGTTAATGAGAATGTTCAAGGTTGCGGACCCATGAAAAATGGGGCTGACGAGTCCAGAATGTGAAATAGATTGAGTACCATTGGGTTGCGACCCTTGGGAATGTGATGCATACTTGTTAGGATGATTGATGTGATGTGAATTATTTCATATAGAAATGATTGTTTCATGACTTGTAGTATTGTTACTAAAGACATATAGGTTGTGTGTGTCTATTGCTTATACTGCTATATTCAAATGATGTATCTAAGAATCTTGCATGCTCTTAAAGCACACCCTCGCTGAGTATTCCCAAACTACTCACCCCTCTTTCCCTTTTCAGGTTTCGTTTAAGAGATCATTTGGCGTGGAGTGCAAGTCAAGTTATTTATTAGGGTTTTTTTGGGATAGGGTGTCTCAATTTGGTATCAGAGCCTTGGTCAAGGCCACTCCGGTTCTGACCCGTAGGGTCAGTGGTTTTTGCTCTGTGTCTTAGTTGGGTATAAGGATTAGATAGATTAAAATTTATGTTATTTCCTAGTTCTATCAGGTGCATAATTAGATCAACAATCGCTTCGCGACGGAGTCTCCAAGTGAAGTTTATGGGACGATAATTCTGCATGAGCACGTCGATGCAAGAAGGATGCACCATAGAGTAAAGCGAATGGTCATAGCCAATTATTAAATGAACGTGAGGTTGTGGACGTTGGGATGCCACGAACAAACATCAAGAAGGATGATGCTCCAAGTGTGGTCGAAAATCAAGTGGGGGGAGAAACAACCCGCAAATTCGAGGACGAATTTATTTCAAGTGGGGGAGTTTGTGACATCACAAGAATGAGTTTTAGGGCCTATTTTTTTCGATTAAAACCCTAAGGCGAGAAACCTAAACCTTGCAACCAAAGAAACTCTAACCCTACCTTTCTGAAGAACAAAACCCAAGTTTGCGATGGAAGAAATGTTTCTGGCTCTTAATCTCCGACTAAAATCGTTTTTGGGCGTGGATCATTCATTCTGAATTGGGCGTTAGGAGAGTTGGGCCAAACATCAAAGAGGAGGAAGATTTGTACCGAAAGAAACATTAGACGGGGAGTCGGGCCTGTTTTGAGTTAAGGAAAGCCCACAATCGATAGGGAGTGATTGAGGCCCATTCTAAAAGAAACCTAGAGTTTTGTGAGCAAATTTTCATGGCCCTAGAGGAAGGAGAAGAGAAGCCCAAAGTTGCAAGCCCAACAAGATCATTAAGGGCAATTTGGACCTTCCATGTGCAGACCTAGGGTTCCCTCTCCACCTCTATATAAAGGGGAGCTCGTGCCGTAGAGGAGGCAGAGATTTCATAGCGTCCAAGCCCTGCCGAAATCTCGTTGGAGCCACCACCGTTGAGACACCTCGAAGGAGAAGCCACCGCAACCTCCTAAAAGGCAGATCTGACCCGTTTTGTAAGAGAAGAGTATCAGACAGACAAACCATATCAGATCAAGCTAAAACTTGGTAAGAATATTCTAGACTCCCATATCTAGCCATAGTCGAAAGTGAATCTCGATTTGAAGCTATAGAGCTAAAGTTATTGCTGTTTTTCTGTGATCAATATTTGTTGTTAGAATCTTCGGACAGCCATATTGCAAGGATATTATCCGGCGAACCAGGAGGAACCAGGAAGCGATCTACATACCTTTGGAAAGCCCCGAGTCTTAGCTTTCTGTAAAGTTCAAGTTTGTCTAGATCAGAGATTTGTATTGAAGGTTATCTCTGTATCTTATCGTCTAGTACATTCTGACTGAATCTCCAACCATCGCAAATCAGACCCGTTTTGGGAGGAGGGAGAAACAGATGAGAAGATATTATCCGAATGTTATGAAGCTTGGTAAGGATATTCTATACTTCCAGATCTAGCTACATCCAAAATCAGATTATCATTTGAAGTTATGGTTTGAAAGATATTTGTATTTTCCCGAGACTATTATTTGCAGCGCACAGATCCGACCAGGCTGGAGAGTTGGGCTGTTTGGTTAGGAAAATCAATCCGTATCGTTCTGAAACTTTGCAGAGACATGTAGGACTCATGGAAGTAGATTATGGTAGAAGGGTGACCGGTTTGGAGTTCTGGAACATGAGGAAACGTGCTGATGAATTTAAGGTAGTGAATCTGTCCAAAGAGGAAGGAAGGAGAAAAATGTGTTTTACCTTCAACCCAAAGGCAAAGGTGCTGACTAGATATGGATTCCCAATATGCGTTAGTTGAAATAGGAATATGTATATGTTTAATAAAAGAATTATATATGATTGTTGGTTGTTGCATGTGAAAGATGATTGATGCATATTTATGTAAAGTAGCTGTTTGCTAGGCGTGTTAGTACACGATTTCTTGTCGCCGGGGTCATGGTCGTGAGCCATGAAGCGATATTTCTTTTTTGGGCAGCAACCAAAGAATGAGAATGATAAGAATGTTAATGAGAATGTTAAAGGTTGCGGACCCATGAAAAATGGGCTGACGAGTCCAGAATGTGAAAGAGATTAAGTACCATTGGGTTGCGACCCTTGGGAATGTGATGCATACTTGTTAGGATGATTGATGTGATGTGAATTATTTCATATAGAAATGATTGTTTCATGACTTGTAGTATTGTTACTAAAGACATATAGGTTGTGTGTGTGTCTATTGCTTATATTGCTATATTCAAATGATATATCTAAGAATCTTGCATGCTCCAAAAGCACACCCTCGCTGAGTATTCCCAAAATACTCACCCCTCTTTCCCTTTTCAGGTTTCGTTTAAGAGATCATTTGGCGTGGAGTGTAAGTCAAGTTATTTATTAGGGTTTTTTCGAGATAGGGTGTCTCAATTTGGTATCAGAGCCTAGGTCAAGGCCACTCCGGTTCTGACCCGTAGGGTCAGTGGTTTTTGCTCTGTGTCTTAGTTGGGTATAAGGATTAGATAGATTAAAATCTAAGTTATTTCCTAGTTCTATCATGTGCATAGTTAGATCAACAATCGCTTCGCGACGGAGTCTCCAAGTGAAGTTTATGGGACCATAATTTTGCATGAGCACGTCGATGCAAGAAGGATGCACCAGAGAGTAAAGCGAAGGGTTGTAGCCAATTATTAAATGAACGCGAGGTTGTGGACGTTGGGTTGTCACGATCAAACATCAAGAAGAATGATGCTCCAAAGTGTGGTCGAAAATCAAGTGGGGGAGAAACAACCTGCAAATTCGAGGACGAATTTATTTCAAGTGGGGGAGTTTGTGACATCCCAAGAATGAGTTTTAGGGCCTATTTGTTTTTCGAATAAAACCCTAAGGCGAGAAACCAAAACCTTGCAACCAAAGAAACTCTAACCCTAGCTTTCCGAAGAAGAAAACCCAAGTTTGCGAAGGAAACAATGTTTCTGGCTCTTAATCTCCGACTGAAATCGTTTTGGGCGTGAATCATTCATTCTAAATTGGGCGTTAGGAGAGTTGGGCCAAACATCAAAGAGGAGGAAGAGTTGGACCGAAAGAATCATTAGACGGGGCGTCGGGCCTGTTTTGAGTTAATGAAAGCCCACAATCAAGAGGGAGTGATTGAGGCCCATTCTAAAAGAAACCTAGAGTTTTGTGAGCACATTTTCGTGGCCCTAGAGGAAGGGAAATTTGGACCTTCCCAGTGCAGACCTAGGGTTCCCTCTCCTTCTCTATATAAAGGGGAGCTCGTGGCATAGAGGAGGCAGAGAGTTCAGAACGGCGAGGCCCTGCCGGAATCTTGTTGGAGCCACCACCGTTGAGCCACCTCGAAGGAGAAGCCACCGCAGCCTCCTGAAAGGCAGATCTGACCGGTTTTTTAAGAGAATAGTATCAGACAGACAAACCATATTTGGATCAAGCTGAAACTTGGTAAGAATATTCTAGACTCCCATATCTAGCCATAGTCGAGGAAACGTGCTGATGAATTTAAGGCTGTGAATCTGTCCAAAGAAGAAGGAAGGAGAAAAATGTGTTTTACCTTCAACCCAAAGGCAAAGGTGAGGACTAGATGTGGATTCCCAAGATGCGTTAGTTGAAATAGGAATATGTATCTGTTTAATAAAAGAATTAGATATGCGTGTTTGTTGTTGCATGTGAAAGATGATTGATGCATATTTATGTGAAGTAGCTGTTTGCTAGGTAAGTTAGTACACGATTTCTTGTCGCCGGGGTCATGGTCGTGAGCCATGAAGCGGTATTTCTTTGCTGGGCCGCAACCAAATAATGAGAATGGTAAGAATGTTAATGAGAATGTTTAAGGTTGCGGACCCATGTAAAATGGGGCTGACGAGTCCAAAATGTGAAAGAGATTGAGTACCATTGGGTTGTGACCCTTGGGAATGTGATGCATACTTGTTAGGATGATTGATGTGATGTGAATTATTTCATATAGAAATGATTGTTTCATGACTTGTAGTATTGTTACTAAAGACATATAGGTTGCGTGTGTCTATTGCTTATATTGTGCATATTCGTTATTGCTATATTAAAATGATGTATCTAAGAATCTTGCATGCTCCAAAAGCACACCCTCGCTGAGTATTCCCAAAATACTCACCCCTGCAACGGCGCCAAATTGATTTAGGTGTTTTACTAAGTCAATTAATAACTAAAGTGCACACTACTGCAATCATAACAGTATGTCAATGTAGTACTTTAGGATCGAATCCATAGAGATCAAGGTTACACTACGATTCTCACAAGATGAAATTAAGCTAAGACGATAATAAGGTTTGATTTGCAAAGTAATAAAAATAACTAAAAGCGGTGTAAATTCAATAAGAAAAAAGTTAGGTCGAGGGTTTCTTCGCAGGAATCCAGAGATCATGAATCAGACAACTATTCAGAGAACGATTAAACACAAGTTTCAAACTCAAACATAAATATCTAACCAATCCACTTCTGTGGCATTGATTACTAAATATAGCAACCTAAAATCCTAACTTCCGTTGAACCTAGAGTTCTAGACCAGCATTAACAAATAGATTCAATATGTTCACGAATCGCATTAACATCAACTTCCGTTGGCTAAGGACAATTCGTTTTCTTATGTTCTTTCTAGCAACCTACGACACTTCCGTGGTATAGATTAAACCCTAGATGAGAGGCAAAGCGGTCAACTTAGCCTAAGCAGTAAACACAACAATAAGTGAAAACCACAAAAGATAATTTCCTATCTGTGTCTAATTCAATGATTCATGGATCCCGTTGAAACCTTAAACCTAAATATGAAACTACTCAGACATGGCAGCAGAGAACAAGCAAAAAGACGAAGAACTCATAATAAAAATCAAAGAGAGGAAATGGTTTATAATTCTTCTCAATAGATGCAGAGATTCTTCTTCAAAGTTTAGAATATCAATGGCTAAAAATCTGAATAGAATAGAAAGTGGTAAAAAGAGAGATAGCCTAAAAGTGGCTAAAAATAATGTATATATAGGGTTTCGGGCGGATTATGTCAAAGTAGGCAATTTCCGGGGCAAAACAGAAAAATCAAAAATTTCATTTTCTTCTCGCCGACTTGTATCGATCGACGCACATATTGCATTGATCGATTCTGGACTCTCTGGGCATGCTCCATCGATCGATGCACTCCTTGCATCGATCGATTTTGGTTCTTCTGATGGGGTTGCATCGATCGGCTTCAATTGTGCATCGACCAGCTTCACTCATGCATTGGTTGATTTGAACTTCTCTGGTGATGTCACATTGATCGCTGCAAGGAGTGCATCGATCGATTTGGACTTCTCTGATGGTGTTGCATCGATCGATTTTGCTCTTTTATGCACTGTTCCATGCATTTTTGCCCACGTAACTCTAATTTCTTCCTTAAACGTCTTTTTACCTGAGATAACTAAATAAAGAACTAAAATACTCTAAAAACGAACTTTGACTTGATAAAATACTCAAAAGAAACACCAAAACATGTGTTAGAAAACGGTAAAAACCAAGCATATCAGCAGCTCCAGCTCGGCTCCTCGTCTTCTCCTCTTTGGCCCGAGGTGACTTAGTTTGTGGGGCCAAGGTGATGTGATTTGAGCGGCTCATGAAAAAGGGCAAGGTGGACGAACTGGTGGAAACAAGGTGCGGGTGGACGAGCTGGTGGCGACGAGGTAAACGAGCTGGGCGTGACAAGGCCAAAGTGGATGAGCTGGTCGTGATAAGGGGCGAAGTGGATGAGTTGGTCGTGACAAGGGGCGAGGTAGCCGAGGTGAGACGTTCTAGGTGAAGTTAGACGTCCTAGGTGAGTTGTTTTTAGAAGTTGGTCGCGGACTGGTGAAATCCAACCCCAACAGTTAGCCCCCCAGCTCGTCATACTCATAAGTGATTGTGACGAGGTTAAAGTTATCGGGATCGGGATCAATTTCTAAGCTCTGTTTTCTGATATTACTGAGCCGAGATGTTCATTTGCTGCTTTTGTCGAACGAGGTCGAGCTGTTTTTGTTGATGAGGTGAAATATGATTTGTTCCGTGTCGAATCGTTCTAGCTGGCGAGGCTTTTGGGCCGAAATTGAATGATGTCAGGCTGTAGCCGAGTCGAGTTAGCACTGATACAAGATGACGTCGGGGTGTTGCCGACCTGTTTGTTTACCGAAGTGGGATGATCGATGACGAGTTGTTTGGTTTGACGAAGCGATGAGGCGTTTAGATGCTGTTTTTTTTTCCTTTTGACTCCGTTTTTTTTTTTTTTTTGCCATTGTTTTTTTTATGAACGTAGTGCCTGGACTTCGTTGTCCGTTTCATCTTTGAGAATTTGGTTCTTGACATGTCTTTAGTTAGCCTGCAGTTTAGTACTATGTGTTGAGATGTCGAAATCTAGCGAACTGTTGCTGGGTTTTTGATTGTTTTAATGATAGTTACCAACACCACATTGATGGGTTTGGGGTGCGAATTGAAATTTTGAACCAAAGCTGAACTGAACTGAAATTCTGAGCTGAGCGTAGCTTGATAATCGAATGTAGTTCGGCTTAGAGGGACGGTCCCTGTGACTGAATCTGAACAGAAAATATCTTCTAACAATAAAGTTTTTGATAAGAGGTACCTGAATTTTGTGGATATCGATTTGACGAACTATGCTAATGGGTTCGGTAGATTGGTAATTTGGATCCGTTTTAGCGAACGAGCTGGAACCAGATCGGTGAACGTTTTCCTTTCTCATGTCGTTATAATGGATTTTGCGTTGCTGATGGCATCCTAGCCAGAGCAATCATTTTTGTGAATCCTGCGATTTGTGTGAAATTGCTGAGCTCGGTTCTTTGGTGTCTATTTGGAGTGGAGTGGAGATCTAAAATTGCTTGGACGACAAGCTTATTGTGACGGTGGTGATTTCGGAATAGACAGAGGCTGCGATTATGACGTCACTGCCGTTAGAGATGGTGGTAGCATAAGTGATTGAGGTTGAAGACTATTAGCAGCTTTCGGCGACAAGGCGACAATGATGGTGATAGTGGTGGTGATGATCGTGTCTGAGATTTGGATTGTTGGCGGGATTTAGGCAATGGAGATGTTCTTCAATATATTTTTGTGGTGCAAGGGCTGAGACCGATTGGAGTTGGGATTCTTCACAAGTGTTTGTTGCCGCTAGGTTTGTTCTTCCTAAAAGTTGGATCTCTAAGTCGTCGTCTTCACTCGAAGATGGATGTGGCAGCCTAGTGCTTGGTGTATTCTCATTGTTGCTTGAAGCGAGAAAACGGGGATGGTCTCGGAGGCTCTTGGCGAGCGATGGGGCTAACGGTGGAGACGGCTCAGGTCGCAGAAATTCGCCGAAAACTGCAGGTCTGGTCGGGATTTATCGGGTTTGATTTCGGAGCTGCGTCTGTTTCGCTACCTATTGGGCCTGGTAGTTCACAATGTCTGATGGGCCGAGAATTTTTTCAAGCCCAAACAAAAATTTTGTTTCCCTGAGGCGTCGGCTTGTTTTGTCGTGGGAGCGGCGGTGAGTAACGGCAGTGATGGCGGATTGCTAATATCACTACACCAAAACAGCGTTTTTCCGACTGCAAAAACAGTCGGGAATCAGTAGCAAAACACCCTTTTACGACTGATTACCGACTGATTTCTGCGGTAGGTAAAGGTCTAGTCGCAAAAAAAATCAGTCACAAAATGGCTACTGATTTACGACTGATATCAGGCAGTCACTATTCAGTCGCTAATCAGTTGCAAACGTTTACGACTGATTAGTGACTGAATAGTGATTGAATGTTGCTACTACTACACTTGTAGTCGGTACTCAGTCGTAAAAATATACGACCGATTAGTGACTGAATAGCGACTGTAGGTTGCTACTACTTACGGTCATCGGTAATCAGTCGTTAAATATGACGACTGCGTTACGACTGAGTATCTACTAATTTTGCTACTTATTAACGACTGAAATGAGCATCGGTTTTGTATATCTTGGCATATTTACGACTGTTTACCGACTGTTTACCGACTGTTTATTTAATTTTTTGGCTACTGAAAACCTACGAGTTCTTAATTTGTTTACCAGTTAAATTGGGTTGGCAATAAAACTTGAAACTCTAAACTCTAAACAGAAGTGAAACAATCTGATAAACATAAACATCAACATCAAATATTATACACCAAGCTACGAATTCATACAACAAAATAACATAACTTTCATGTTCTAAACCAAAATGGAAAAACAAGTTCTTTCCATTTCCAAAAGATAACATAAGTTTGATGTTTAAAGTTTCAAGGGAGAAAGAAGTTAGCTAAATCAGTGGAGAGGAGAGTATGGACCTTCAGCATCTGTTTCTTGGGCAAGGAAAGCGAGGAATCGGTTGTCCGTTTTCAAGAACTTGTTCACAATCGCAAGCTCGGCGGTGTGGGCCTTTTGAGCAGCTGCAAGTCGAGCATTATCTGATTCTTGCTGGGAGATATGAGCAGCTTGTTCCTCCAATTTCCTTTGAGCCGCTTCAAGCTGTTGTTGCATATGCTGGAAAGAAGCAGAGGTTTCATGGTGTTTTCCCTTTCCCTTGAGCTGATTCTTGAGGCTTCCAATGCCAAAGAGGTCTCCTCTATCGTTTGTGAACGTAGACTACGAAAAGAAAAGAAATAAAATTAATACCAAACACTATCATCAATCAAAATCAAAAACATAACAACTTAGGGAAGGAAGCAGTTAACCTGAATAAAAAGCTCGTTATCCTCTTCAATGGATAGTTGTGGATGACGACCATCAGAAATCTCTGTGGTCCCAGACTCGAGGTTAGACATCTTCTCTTGCTTTTTCTGCATATAGAGCCCAGCAACTTGCTCTGCTTTTTTATCTGCAAAGGTCCCATCCTTCTTCGTATTAGCCCTGATGAAAACCTCACCGAAACTCACTGGTCTGCCTAATTCCTCAACCTGACATGGAAATCAATCAGATTTAAACATGAAGTGTTCATCATGCATAATAGTCTTACACTTGCAAGACCATTAGCAACCACTGTAAAGAACTCGAGAAAGAACTCAATCAGATTTAAACCTGAATAGCTAGATCACCAATAGCCAATCGAGAAAGAACTCAGTGAACTTGAAATACCGCATAACAAAATCACAGATTGAAATATAACAAAATATCACAGATTGAAAGAACTCCACAAGATACAGTTCTGAACAATATTGATTGACAAGAGCAATGAATACTCAAAGGTTTCTAAGGAAATAATTCATCTTAATACACTAAAACATGGTAACTTATGATTGTAACTTTGAAGTGTTGCTCATGCATAATAGTCTTACACTTGCAAGACCATTAGCAACCACTGTTATCAAGCCTCAAAGATGTCTAATGATTTTTCAAAAAATAAAGATAAACCTCAATATCCAGCCTCAAGAAATAACAACATCACATATTGAAATATCACAAAATAGTTTCAAGTGACTTACCATTTCTTGTTCGATTTGGCCGTAAGACTTCTGTCCAGAGGCATGTTTGTGAGGCCCGAGACCTTTACGGTCAGACATCCGAGCTGCTGAGGTTGTTGTACTCTTTGTTATTTGTTCATCAGTCCTCCAATGTGCTTTCATTTCTTCCCATATCTTATCAGTGATCCATCTAGGTTGGTCATCATTACTCCTTGCAGAGCTCACCATGTCTTTCAAGCGAACTTGAAGTATGGCTTCGAAATGCCCTTGAACCAAACCTGTTAAAGAAGGATCCCATCTGTGTTTTTTCTACAAACAAAAAGAAAGATTGGTGTTAGTCTATACAAAACACATACATGTATTAAACAGAAGTTAGTGTTTAGTGTGAGAGAATGTTACCGCGAATTCAACGAACCATCGTTCTACTCTTTCCCTAGGCACAGAGGATAAACTGTAGTAGGGGCCATCAAACTTATTAGTGAAACACTTTGTAACCTGCCTGGTCAGTGAGGATCGATCAAAACCAAACCTACAAAAACCAAAGCACACAGTATCATGTAGGGTTGAGTCCGAATGATGACACAGCATCGATACTATCACAAAGCATTAGAATATATATCTTGAACAATTATCGACAACCAAAACATACTAATCTCTTAAACCTATAAAAATACAATTGTTTTCGTAGTTAAACCTATAAAAATACAATTGTTTCTCTGTAATTGATAAACCTATAAAAAGAAAGCAAGAAATTACCATGTTGAATTAGGCTGGACGAGGTCGGGATCGAGAATGGTGATTATCTTCGGCCTTGGCGCAAGTAGCAGCGAGTTCAGAGCCTCCATCTGGTCTTGGGAGAGATTAGGCTCTATCGGAGATTCGACATTAGGGAAACCTCCATCTTCTTCTACTGTGTTGTGGGAATTTTGGGCTTGAGAACTGTGATGAGATTGAGATGCTAGATATGGAGGCGATTGAGATGGTTGAACTTGAGGCGCTGCAGATGGATGTTGGTGACTCGATTGAGCTGGGCGTAGCGGATCTTCAACCGTTGGAGCTGCTCGAGTCGCGGAATAAACAGGTGCTGGAGTGTGAACCGTTGGAGATGCTCCAGAAGGTGGAGCGTGTGGATTTGCAGACGATGCACGCAGTGGAGGTTGAGCAGAATGAGATGATCTAGACGGACTAGTTGACGTCGGAAAGAGCTTCCTCGGTGGAGGGTAATCTTTGACAGACGGACGATTGTTGTTGGGGAGAACCGGCGGGACAGTTTCTGATGGATGTTTTGGAGAAAAATCATACCGAGTGGGTAGATTGGCCGGTCTGGCTCTCGATTCTGTTGGTTTCACAAGAAGAACATTCTTCCTCTTTCCACCCATCGCAGAGTGAGAGAGACAGAATCGAGGAAGACAAAGAGAGACAGATCGAGGAAGACGAAGAGAGACAAACTCGAGGAAGACGATTAGGGTTTCAAATCGCAGAGAGAGGGTTTCGATAATGTCGAAGGAGGAAGACGATTAAGGGTTACAACTCGCAAATACGAAGAGATTTGGGCCAAAAATTGTCGCGGGTGAAACCAAATTTGGGCCCAAAATTTTGGAGGGTTAATTTCCCGGGTGAATGATCCGAAATTTTTGTTTTTTTTGGCCCAATCAGTCGGTAATCAGTAGGTAATTAGTAGCAAAAGTTTTTTAATTTTCTTATAAATTTTTCATGGTTTGAGAATAACCAAACATTAGGCCTGGGCATTCGGATATCCGAACCCGAACTGATCGGATCTTTCGGATGTTCGGATTTTCGGATTCATGAATTTAATATCCATTCGGATATTTTGTATTTTTCGGATGGGTTCGGTTCGGTTTTAATCGGATTCGGTTCGGTTAGGATATTGAAATCAAGATCCGAAATTAATCCAAAAAATTCAGATTATTCGGATTATTTGGATTATTATGATTTATTGTAACCGAAAACAATAAAAAAATCGAAAAATATACAAAAAAACCGAAAAAACCCGAAAAAACCGAATTTTTTTTTTGATGATTTAAGATCTCGATAAATCACTGGAGGATCGGCTACGTCATGGAGATACTCTAGTCCTTTTGCCACTCCTAAAGCGATCTTAATACGCGAGTTCCAGTCTAGTGGTTTCTGATCCGGTTCAATATCTGTTTTAATTACATCATCAAACCGGTTGGTTATCTATTGTTTTTTTCTTAAACATCACGATTATCTTTTGGTTATGAAAGATAGAGATGATGATTTACCGAGGAGAAGATCTTCGAGGGACCCAAGAGGCATATACTCGTAAACAAGAAAGCGCTCTAGATTCAAAAACCGCCCTATCCTCTGTGTAGAGCCTGGCAACCTCCTTCTCCACATGGTCGTCTTCACTTATCAATGGCTCAGCCAACATCTCGTAAATGCAAGTGAGAAGCTGTTTACCACAAAAATTAACATTATCAAGTGATTACTCTATAGTTTATTTTTCAATACACAAGTAATCGTAAGGCTTTTCTTACACGGGGGATGGTATAGAAAGGATTGTAATGGTCAATCGTCAACAGTTTGTGGAAGATGTGCCCATAGTCATCAACGTTTGGATGAAACACCTTGGTCTTGAAAAGGATCTGTAAAACCATACAAGTAAATCGAAACATTTTATGAACACGGTTCACCATATAAGTTTCTTGATTAAGACATGCGACATACTAAGAAACAGAACATGCGAATGTACAAATTGCAATGACTAAAGCTAATGAAGTCACAAGAGTCAGGAACTGGATGAAGCTGAAACTAAGTACCGGTGAGAAATAAATAGTTGTCTCTGAAAAGACAGAGCAAGTTTGATTGAGTATCCACTTTCAGGTACGATTAAGAAACATCAGGAATCAAAATCAAAAATAAAGCAAAATTTCAGACTACTTACCTTCGGAGGTCTGATAGGATATTCTGGACTGAAGAAAATATCGAGTTTGAAGACTCCTCCTTCATAAGGTGTGTCTTCAGGCCCCCTGAGAATTGCTTCCCAATGGTGATCGTCATCACCACATGGTCCTAGGCAAAATGGAACAAAAACATTACTATAAATAGGAAAACAATTGTTAAATCGTTCTACCAAATCCAGACTACTTACCTGCGGTGAAAAACGGCGATGGATTCCGGCGGATTGCTTTGAGTTGCATCGATATTGCCTGAGAAGCCATTTTTGAAGTTGAAATTAAAAGGAAAGTTACGATTTTGATGTCGATTGACCGACTGACGATTCACGAGAAGGTTTTTGTTATTTTCAAGTTATTTAATTATGAGAACCTTGACCGACTGACGATTCAGAGTTGAAAAGAAAGCGAATCGTTTTTTCTTCTCTTACACAGTTGTGACTCGTCACACTTACACATTATGAGAACCTTGACCGACTGACGATTACTCATCTTTTACATTACACAGTCGTGACTCGTGTCCAACCTCGATTAAAAAAAATTGGGTTTGAGAATAACCCCGTACCACGAGACTCGAACCCTGGTCTGATGTTCATCGAAGGAGACCGATCATAAACTTGGAACCCTAGACAGTTCATCGAAGGAGACCGATCGCTTGCCAATTCAACGCCGGATTGATCAGCCAATGAGAACCCTAATCAGAATAGGAATCGAGCTAATCCGAGAGAAATTACAAACGAAAAGCACAAACTTTTTTGATGGATTTGACTCGGAAATTGAGCAACCAAATCGAAATTGCGTCGAACAGGGAAAAGGAATTTGGGTAATTAATACGAAGAAATTAGAAAGAAGGAGGAGAGGAAATGGAGATTTGGGGACATTTTTGTCTGTCGCCTTTGTGTTTTTTCCTCTAGAAAAGAAAAAAATTGTTTTTTTAGTTTGGTTTTAATAATTGTACAGTCGGATAAAATTAACAATAATCTCCTGATTTAAGGTTTGTGTAGGAAACAAACAAAAACAAAAACAAAAATCAGGATTTCAGAACAGAAATTAATACGGTGGTTTTTTTTTTGGTTCTGAATATTGAGTGGTTAAGCGCAACATACTCTAACAGACTATTAAATCATGCAAATATTGTTTTACTTTTTGTTGTTAAGACACTTTTTTGTCTTTAACATCTCATTGATTTTAAATCGTATACAAAAGTTGATAATACATGAGCAAATCCAATACAAATTACAAAACTTAAGATATCACATAACATAATTAGTACGGTGCTACACCTTCTACATCTTCATCATCAGAATTGGATAAGTTACACTGGAATTCGTCATCTGGTTCCGCATCGCCAACATCGTAATCGAGATTTACTGGATTTACTCGTAGTTGTGAATTCTCGACTACGAGATCTTCAATTGTAGTCAGCATTACATGATCATCCGTTTCTTGTTGTAAAAGAGTAGGTTCCGCGTCTACATATTCTCCTAAAATATTTTCCCTCGGGTTAACTTTAACAACATTGTGCCACACATTCTTTGGTTTCTTCTTGTATGGGTAAGGGATATAACAAACTTGATCCGCTTGAGAGGTTGTGCAATATCAATGTATAAAATCAGACATATATATAGGGTATCGAGAAAGTGATAAACGGGCGAACGTACCCAGAATAAATGGTTCGTATTTATTGTAGCTTTTCGATGGAAGAATGTCTACAATGCCACCATTACCAATCTGAGTGCCTCTACCGATCACAGGGTCATACCACTTACACTTAAAAAGTGTGATTCTCAAATTAACCACCCCTCATACTCGAGTTCTATGATATCAGTTAAGATACCGTGGAAATCAGCTCTGTCAGCTGCATTGCTGTAATTCTCTCCAGTAACACATACACCATAGTTACATGTCTTTCTTCCCGCGCTGTTATTCTGGGTATGAAACAAATATCCTCTTGTATAGTAGATGGGCCAAGTTTTGGCCCTTTTCAGGGGTCCATGAATAATGTCGTGCACCCACGTTGGAAACGGAGTTGAGGCCTTCCAGTAAGAAACCTGCATATGAAAAGTCAATATAAAATATATTGAAGTACCAATAGTCAGATATCAAAAATTTATAGACATACATATTCTTGGATCCATGAAGGATATTCTTCAGCTCTTCTCGCCATGATTTCTTTTTCAGAGAGATCCGGATATTGTGTACTAATAAAATCTTCGAAGAAACTATGTAACACCATAAAAATATATGAGAAATCGAGTATGTAATATAAAACATTTTAAGTTAAAGCCATTACAACTTATACCTCTCAAGTGGCTCGAAATAACCACAATTTCGCAAAACATATGCATGTGCGCATCGATAGTCTTTATCTGGAAGCCATATTTCCTGCATTTCGCCACTAGGCCGACCTACGTGAGTAAATATATCGGGGACTCCATCGAAATGATATTGGGGGACTTCACCTTCAGCAAATCGCCTTGACCTGACCAAAGTAGTGAAAATCATTTTATAAAAGCTACCAGGCGTATATATACCAAATGGCTTAGTGAACATGTGAATAGTTATAGCTTTTACCTTGATTTCGTTTGTATACTCGAGGGAAAATAGTGCTCTGTAAAATAAGATACCTCCTCCCTTAGATATGATTGAACAATCGATCCTGCTGCATATCTGTGGTTCTTTGCTTTCCCTTTCAACTTTTTGAAAAACCTTTCAAACGGGTACATCCACCTGTATTGCATGGGGCCTCCTAATTCAGCTTCGTATGGGAGATGTATAGGTAGGTGCTCCATCACGTCGAAAAAGGATGGAGGAAAGATCTTTTCCAAATTGCATATGATTAAAACTATGTTTTGTTTAAGAATTTGGACGCGACTTTTCTGCAAAGTTCTCGAACATAAGTCCCGGAAAAATGCTCCAACCCCTACAATACAAATTGAAACAGCAAATGGTTAATATAAATTATGATAATCATATTTACGTAATTTATTTTCCTAAAATTATAAATTATAAGTAATTAATTAGTACCTGATAACGCAGTGTGGACGTTCCGGTCTAGTAGTTCTGCAAAGATAAATGGAAGTAGCCGCTCCATAAAAACATGGCAGTCATGACTCTTCATCCCAGAAAACTTTTCATTCGCCAGATCAGTACAACTAGCTAAGTCTGAAGCATAACCATCTAGGAATTTTACCGATTTTTTCACACATTCCAATAAGCTTCTTCTTGCTTCGTCTGTCAATGAGTATTCAGGAAAAGGGGCTCTACCGTCATCATCAATATGTAAGTGTGGCCGAGAACATAATTCTTCTATATCCAATCTTGACGGGATGGTGTCTTTCGATTTACCCTTCACACGCATAAGAGTATTCATGATGTTGTCAAAAAAATTCTTCGCTATATGCATCAAATCGAGATTATGTCGAAGAGTGAGCTCCCTCCAGTACGGCAATTCCCAAAATATGCTTTCTTTGTGCCAGTTATGCTCTTTCCCAAAGCCAGGTTTCTTGTTATCATGACCGTTGCCACCAACATCCTCTGTTTTCGGTGGCTTTACACGTTTCAACCTGTATAAATAAATTTGCTCACTGGTTAAAGACTCTGGTGGATAGTCTTTCTTAGCGTTTCTCTTCTTCAAAAAGTCTTTTCTATTCTTCCTTAGAGGATGATCATGAGGAAGAAATCTTCGGTGACAATCGAACCAACACGTCTTTCTTCCATGCTTAAGATAAAAAGACTGTGTATCCTCCATGCAAATTGGACAAGACAATTTTCCATGGGTGGTCCATCCTGATAACATGCCATACGCCGGAAAGTCGCTTATCGTCCACAACAACACTGCTCTTAGTTTAAATTTTTGATTCAACGAGACATCGTATGCATCGACTCCAGTAGACCACAGTTCTTTTAACTCATCAATGAGAGGTCGGAGGAAGATATCGAGACTAGCTTGAGGATGATTTGGCCCAGAATTTATAATTGTTAGAAACAAGTACTCCGTATTCATGCACATACCAGGGGGTAAATTATACGGAGTCAAGATCACGGGCCACAATGAATGGTTTTTTGACATGCCAAATGGATTGAACCCATCTGTACACAATCCAAGATAGACGTTTCGGGGTTCTTCGGCAAACTGGGGATGTTGATCTTGAAAATATTTCCACTCCGCCCCATCAGACGGATGGCACATTTCTTCCTCATTTGCTTCGTGCTCGGCGTGCCATGTCATTGCCGCTGCAGTCTTCTCGCTCTGATACATTCTCTTTAATCTGTCAGCAATAGGCATATACCACATACGACTATATGGTACATTGGTCCTACGACTATATGGTAAATTGTACATCAATTTGTCTGTCTCGTAATGTGAACTGGGTGCCTGGTTTCCTTCTGGTAAATAATCTTTCAAGATACCGCATACTGAATCCACTAACTTTTCACTCATATTATGATCTGCCTTATTTTGCATGATTCTAGCAGCTAAAGATAAATGTGAGTGACCTTCACGACAACCATCGTATAATGGAGTATTCGCTCCATCTAACAAGTTGTAGAATTTTTTTGAATGATTACGTACCGGTTCTTCTACATTTTGATAACTAACATCCTGATGATAGTTGTTATCAAAACTCACGCTATCACGAAACGCATCATTCACCATATCCACATATCTATCTTCTACTACATTACCCACATCATCACTAGTCCCACTTACATGCGTCCTATCAACATAACTCGTTCCTAAATCCATATCCAGTTCTTCATCATGCTTATACCAAATATAATAATCTGGCATAAATCCTCTACTATACAAATGTCTCAAAACTCTTGTACCGGGGATAAATTTCTCATTCTCGCAAACAAGACAAGGGCAGTGAAACATACCGCGATTTCTCTGCGCTAGAGGCTGGCTATTTGCAAATGCCACGAATTGATCCACCCCCGCTGTGAACTCTACGGAGAGATTTCCCGTCGCTTCATCGAACCTATTATACATCCACTCCCGGAAATTACCATAATTGTAATTTCCCGACATTCTAAGTTTAGAAACCTTATTCTCTCTTTGATTTGTGTTTATAAACTCTTTGTTTGCTTTGTGTTTCTACAATTGTGACAAGAAAATTTGCGTATGGCAAATATATAGACAATTTCCCGACTGTTTCCCGACTGAATTCCGACTGCAAATAAAAATAGGTACACCAACCGCTAAATTAATTCAACGTGATTTACAACTACTTTTTGCTACTGATTTGCTACTGTTCTACGACCCACCGAATTCAGTAGCAAATCAGTCGCTAAATAACTACTGATTAGCTACTGCATGTTTCCGACTGCAATTCAGTCACTAATCAGTCGTAAAACTGCTATGCATTAACGACTGATATTTTTAGTCACTAAATACCTACTGATGTGCTACTGTTTTGAAAATAGTCGCAAATCAGTCGGAAATCAGTAGCGAAACAGTCGGTAAATTTACCGACTGCCTAATCAGTAGCAACAATCAGTCGGAAAAACGCTGTTTTGGTGTAGTGTATGTGACGATGAGTGAACCTGAGCTTGATGGTTGTTGTTCTAAATCTCTGGAGTCAACGTTCTCATGGAGCATCTCGCACTACAAGAAAACAGGGGTATTTCCGACGGATTTCCGACTGATTTAAGCTGTCGGTTACAGTTCGTCGGAAATATGGTATCCGTCGGAATCCGTCGGAAATTTCCGACGGATTGTTGCCGTCGGAAAGCCGTCAGACATTTCCGACGGATTTCCGACCGCGTCCGTTCCGACGGATATTCGACGGACTTCCGACGGATACTCCGACGGATATTCAGTCGTAAATGCCGTCGGAAATCCGTCGGAAATTTCCGACGGATATATTTCCGATGGGTTTTCAGTCGTAAATGCCGTCGGAAATCCGTCGGAAATTTCCGACGGATTTCCGACGGATATATTACCGACAGAATTTCCGACGGATGATTATCGAATGAATTTGTCGGAAGTCCGTCGTAAATCCGTCGGAAGATATTTCTGACGGATTTCCGACGGTAACTATTTTCGACGGAGTTACGACGGATAATTTGATCGGAAGTTGTCTCGGAAGTCCGTCGGTTCTTCGTCGGAAATAGGTTCCGAAGGATTTACGACGGTAACTATAACGCCCCGACCACCCATGCCTGTGGGCCCCATGCCTTCTCTCGGCCCGTGGGCCCCATGCCTTCTCTCGGCCCGTGGGCCCCATGCCTTCTCTCGGCCCGTGGGCCCCATGCCTTATCTCGGCCCGTGGGCCCCACCCTTGTCCGACGGCCGGTGCGTTAATCCGTGAGGCTTGTAATACTTGTTTACTGACCCTGCAATCACCACGTGATCTTTCCCCGTGTTTTGTCCTCACTCACACGATACCGCGAATAACTTCCCGGAATGTCACCCATCCTTAAACTACTCCAGCTCAAGCACGCTTAACTCTGGAGTTCTTTCGGGCAAGTGATCGGAAAAGCTAAGTGCACTTTGGTGTCATAGGTAGCCAAATCAATTCTTATAAGCCTCTCCGCATATACAAGAAATCGGGATGTTACAGGAACTTATTCCGACGGTTTTCCGACGGAATTGGTATTTTGAATTTTATTTAATTATTTATTTTTTGGAAATTTATATATTAAAATTATAGAAATTTGAAATATAAATTAAAAATAGAAATAATAAATATATAAATTCATTAAACAAAATTAAAAAAAGTCATTACACATTAAAATAAATTGTTCAAAAAAAAGCATTAAAAGCAAATATTTAGACGGTTGGAGAATCTCCGTCGTCGGGATTATTATCCCGAAACATATGCGGGAAGCATTTTTCCATCATCTTCTCCAAGCAGGAGAGCTTCTTGGTGGTTGTCTGTTGCTCCGTCCGTAGCTCTTCAACCTGCTGGTCACGGTCTTTCACCGTTTGGGTGAGCCTCTCGATTTCTACCCGGTACTCCGAAGGATAACGAGGAAACGAGGAAGAAGATTCCTGGGTCGGAAGGGTGCCTAACCCAGCGAATCGACCTTTCACTTGCCGGGTTTGCTGCGAATAATTAAAACCGATAATAAATAAATAACGAAAAAAAAAAAAACGAAATGAAATTAAAACTTACCTCAAGTACAATCTGGTTTATCTCTTCCCGGGACAAAGAGTTCGAGGACGACGATCCTTCGATAGTGAGCTGCGATGATAGTTCACGGTCCAGCTTCGTCTTCTTGCTCTTCTCGACAATATCCCGCATCCCCAAGTCCTGTATCTGACCGGTTTTCTTGTTGGTGTGTCTATTCTCGATGAGTTGAAGATAATCGGGTTCGGAACCAGATGCTCTCGCCTGCGAAAATTTGTTAAGTTAAATAAATATAAAAAACAGAATTAACAATAAAAAATTTAAATTAAACTTACCATTTCCATCGCTTCCCGTTCGATGGTCTTTGCGCCCGCGTTGTGGATGTAGACCCCTTTCCCGCCTCGTTGGCTATTTCGGTTCTTCGACTGTTGCTCGGAGGTCTTTTTTGTCGCAGGCCTACTCCAGTACTCACAGAAGACTTTCCAGACGTCGTCGTCAAGGTCCTTCGGCTTGTCTTTGTTCTGCTTCCACTTCTGTTTCCACTCGTACATGTGCTTCGAGTACGAGTTTGCGGCATACTTGTCGAATGTGTCAATGACTTCGCGCGTATGATGAGAGTCCCACGTGAACTCTTGCTACAATTTTTTTAAAAAATTTGTTACATATCAAAAAGAAAAATTGACAAAATGAAATTCAAAATAAATAATATATCAATAAAGAACGTACCGCGAAAGTCCGGTGCCACACGTCTTTCTCTTCGGCAGGCATGTCCGAATACTTCTTGTACGGTTTGTCCAACATGTTGTGGAGCATCCGTAATATCGACTTGGTGATCTGAGTCGACAGCTTAAACCTGAAAACATTATGAAAATATATAAATATGTTAAGTTTAAAAATCTAAATAAATTGAAATAATGTACACAAATTTTCTTACCAAGTGCCGTCCTCAAACTTCGGGTCGAGTCGAATGCAATGGCCCCGGTTAGGCTGCCGGACTAGCTCCTCGATCTCAAGGTGGCTCCGAGCAGCGGATTGCTGGGAATCAGGGATGTGAGTTCCCGAGCTCGTTGGTCCCGGAGGAGGCGTACACCGAGAACTCCGAGAACGGCGTCCTTGGTTGCCGCCTCCCAACTGAAGAACATCATCGTGATCCCTGCGGAAAACGGTAAAATTGTTAGTAAATTAACAAAAAATTCAAAAGTTACCAACATTTTTGAAATTTCCAGAAACAAATTTAGGAAAAATTCAAATTTTCTGGAAATTGAAATTTTCCGAAAAATTCAAAGTTTACTAAAAATTCAAATATTTCAAAAATTTTCAAAATTTGCTAAAATATTTTAAAATCAGTTTTAATATATAAAAATATTTAGAAAACGTTTTATTACTATAAAAAATATTTAAAACAATTTTATTTCTAAAATAATATTTGAAAAAGGTTTTTATTATTAAAAAAATATTTTAACATCAACTTAAATATATTGAAATATTTTAAAAACGTTTTTATTAGTTATAAAATATTATAAAAGATTTTAATATATACACATATTATAAAAACGTTTTTCAAATTAAAAAAAATATTTTAACATCAACTTAAATATTATAAATGATTTTAATATATACACATATTATAAAAACGTTTTTATTACTAAAAAAAAATTTATAAACAATTTTAATATATACAAATATTATGAAAACGTTTTTATTACTTAACAAATATATTAAAAACGTTTTTAATATATAAAAATATTTTAAAAACGATTTTTATTACTTAAACAATATTCTAAACGTTTTTATTACTTAAACAATATTTTAAAAACGATTTTAATATATACAAATATTTTTAAAAATTCAAACAATATCTAGATCTAACAATTCTAAATCAACAATCTAAACACATAAACCATAACACTAATATTATTCTAAATAACAAATTCTATTATAACCACTTAACAATTCACATAAACAAAATTCTAACAACCTAACTAATATATTCCCTAAAACTAAAATGATATAAAACAAAATTAAAGGAATTAATTAAACTTACATGGTTTTGTTGGAGAAGAATTGAGGAATTGAAGATGAGGAGTTGATGAATTGAAGATAAAAACTGAAATTGTGAAGAAGAAGAAGAAAAGAGGGAGAAGAAGAGATTTTCGTTTAGGGAAATTTTGAGAGAAGAGGAAGAAGAAGCGACGGAAGAGAGAGAGGAAGATGAGAGAAATAAGGAAAAAAACTTACGTTTCGTCGATATAATTCGATGGCCGTCGGAAATCCGTCGGATTTTGAAAAATAATTTCATTTACGCGGTTGATATTCCTGCGGTCTCCTCGAAAATATCAATGTCCGTCGGAAATCCGTCGGAAATTTCCGACGGATTTCCGACGGATTGGAGAAGATAAGGATTCTCGATTAGTCAGTCAACAAGCACATGTCTAATTTTTCATATCCGTCGGAAATTTCCGACGGATAAGGTATATTCCTTGCATGTTTGTCGATTGGTCAGTCAACAAGCACGTGTCTATTTTTTCATATCCGTCGGAAATCCGTCGGAAATTTCCGACGGATTTCCGACGGATTTAGGGTATATTTGGGGTTTAGGGTTTAGGGTTTCTTTATATGATTTAGGGACATGTTATTTACATGTTTCATTCAATAAATATATTAAGTTCATCAATATTACAGGGTTTGCATTAGTTTAAAAATTATAGAACATCAAAACATATCGTTTCACATAAATCAACAATATCTTATACTATAACTTATACAAACACTTCCATCAAAAATTTTAAAATCTATATAACACATTTTCTTGATGTATATACAAGGTTAACCTATTTTATATACATCATACAAGTGTTTGTAAACTTTTGCCACAAAAAAACCTATACCCTATACCCTAAACAAGATTTTTAAATATCCGTCGGAAATCCGTCGGAAATTTCCGACGGATTTCCGACGGATTCAGTTGCATCGGCTGAAAAATCAATCCCTCGGATATAACCCAGGTTTTATCCGAGGCAGCTTAATCCGTCGGAAATCCGTCGGAAATTTCCGACGGATTTCCGACGGATATTTAAAAATCTTGTTTAGGGTATAGGGTATATGTTTTTTTTGTGGCAAAAGTTTTCAAACACTTGTATGATGTATATAAAATAGGTTATATAGAATTTATATAGAAGTTATAATATTTTTGTTGTTGCAAAATTCCGATTTTGTTACACTTAATCAAATGTCTAACTTTATAAAACTTCGACATAACTGATATATTACACATTACAATTCTAGTTCAAATATATGTACATATTTTACGGTGCAAATTTTATAATTAAAACTACTGTCAATCCGATGATGAGTAATCTGATTCTCCTGAATCGGAAGGTTCCCCAAATTCATCAAATTTTTCTTCTGAATCCTCAAATACTCGATCGTCTGACTGTATGGTGAAATCAACGACAAGGTCGACCTCAAGGGAATGCTCGATTGAACCCAAACCTACGGAGCTTTGTTGGAGGGGTTCATGATCAGACATCCCATGAACTCTACCTCTCGGGTTTATCGATGTGACTGTAACCCACGGGTCTTGCTTGTTTGTCACCCGCGGATAGGGAATGTAGCATACCTACACCATGTACAAATTTAACCACGTGAATGCAACAAAACTTAATTAAAAATTAACGTAAAAGAAATACAAACCTGGTCTGCTTGTGATGCAAGTACAAATGGCTCGTATCTCTGGAGTTTTCTTCTGCTATGTAATGATGTAACACCAAATTGGTCGTGTCGCACACCGCTTCCTACTAATGGGTCGTTCCAGTCGCATAAAAATGCAACACATCTTAGACCGAGCATTCCCGGGTACTGAACATCGAAAATCTCACGTACGACACCATAGTATACAAGATCACCTGACTGAGTTGATACACCGTAATCTGAAGTTTTCGCACTCCTATCATCCCGAAGAATCTTAAAAGCGTACCCCCGTGTGCTATACATCACATGTGACTGCACGGTTGCTAGTGGAAATCTCACAATTTCTTCTAACCACGTGGGAAATGTTTGTCCGTTAGCCTTCTCTGTCGTCACCTGCACAATTAAAATAAAAATACTTCAAATAATTAAATCTTTCATTACATATGATGATTGCTAAAACAAGGCAATTAAAAGACTTACATAATCTCTTAACCAACGTCCGAACTCTTCCTGTTTGAGCTCGATTAGCTCGTCCTCTGTTTTGTCAGGAAATGCAAAACGTTGATAAGCCATATACATCCTGTGAGATTGAAACAATTATCACGTTAGTATATATATATATATAATCAAAAACCCAATACGTAATTAATAATTATGTTCAATATATAATACCTCTCATATTCATCAACTCCGTCGCAGTTTGTGAGAATATACATATGCAAATGCTCTCGCTCTTGTGGTGAAAGTCTCCTCTTCTTGCCTTTTCCACTAAGTCGTCCAATCTGTAAAAATATATGAGGTACATCGACCGGATAGAAAGGTAGGACGCCTCCGTCATCATGTCGAGCTGCTCTACGACTCTTTGTTTTGACTTGTGATGGAAAGTAGGACTCGGCAAAATGTGAGGTTTCTTCATTGATGGTCTGTGCGACGATAGAACCCTCCACTCTACTCAAATTTTTCACCTTCTTCTTTAGATGTAACATATACCGTTCGAAAGGATACATCCAACGGTACTGAACCGGGCCCCCAAGCTCTGCTTCTCGAGGGAGATGAATTGTTAAATGTTCCATAACATCAAAGAATGAAGGAGGAAATATCTTCTCCAAATTGCAAAGGATTACAGGTATATTAGCCCCAAGATTTCGGATACCGTCTGATGTAAGAGAGCGAGAACATATATCTCGGAAAAAGGCACCAATCCCTGCAATATATGGATAACAAATGAATAATTAAATAATGAAGTATATATTGTATAAAGTAGTAAATAAATAATTTCATGATTGTACCTGCAATTGCTTCGTGGACATTACGTGGTAGAAGACATGCAAAGGCAAATGGAAGGAGGCGCTGCATCACCACATGACAATCATGACTCTTCATCCCAGTAAACTTCCCTTCTCCATGATCAACGCAGTTCCGAAGGTTAGATGCGTATCCGTCCGGGAATCTAACACTTTCGGTAATCCAGTAAAAAAACTCGGCCTTTGAAGGTTCATCGAAACGAAAAGCCGGGACCGGAGGCTTCCCGTTCTCTGTCACATGTAGTGCTCTACGAGAACAAATGTCTGGCAAGTCCAATCTAGACTTCAGATTGTCCTTCGTCTTCCCTTTGACATTGAGAAGGGTGTTCATAATGTTGTCGAAAAAATTTTTCTCAATGTGCATGACATCCAGATTATGCCTCAAAAGATGGTTCTTCCAATAAGGCAAATCCCAGAAAATGCTCCTCTTGTGCCAATTATGAACGTTGCCACAACCATCAACAGGATGATGTCCGTTACCACCACAATCAACGGTCCTCTCTGCACCAAAATCTCTAAACTGAGTCAACAAATACTCACCATCTAACTCAGGAGGAGGACCGTCAAATACTTTCCGGTTCTTCCTAAACAATGTGGTGCTCCGACGATAAGGATGATAGCTAGGTAGGTATCGCCTATGACAATCAAACCAAGACGTTTTCCGTCCGTGCTTCAATTGGAACGCATCAGTGTTATCTTGACAGTACGGGCACGATAACCTTCCGTGCGTTGTCCATCCTGATAACATGCCATATGCTGGAAAATCGCTAATAGTCCACAAAAGTACCGACCGCATGATGAAATTTTGGTGACAAGAAACATCAAACGCTTCAATACCTTGGTCCCATAACATTCGCAGCTCATAAATCAATGGTTGCAAAAACACATCAAGTGATCTCTTCGGATGCTCTGGTCCAGGAACGAGAATGCTAAGGAACAAGAACTCCCTTCGCATGCACAAAGATGGCGGCAAATTGTAAGGTGTTACAATTACTGGCCACAAAGAATATTTTCTGCCGTGCTTCCCAAAAGGGCTGAAACCATCGGTACATAATCCAAGGTATACGTTCCTTGCCTCAAACGCAAAGCTGGGATAAATGGATTGAAAATGTTTCCATGCTCCTGCATCTGACGGATGGGCGATTTGTCCATCTGTTGTATGCTCTGCATGCCATCTCATTGCTCCTGCTGTGCGCTCTGACTGATATAACCTCTTCAATCTCTCTATTAACGGTAAATACCACATCCGTTTATATGGCACTGGCACTCTTCCACCTGTTTCCTTATACCGAGGTTTGCAACAAAAACGACATGTCGTACGATCTGCGTCCTCTCTCCAGTAGAGCATACAGTTGTCTATGCATACATCTATCATCTGATACGACAATCCTAGACCTTGAACAAGTTTCTGTATCTCATAGTATGATGCTGGTGCAAGATTATCTTCTGGCAAAATTTCTTTCACAAAATCAGCGATTGCATCCACGCACTCCTCACTCAAATTGAAATCCGTCTTTATACCCATCATCCTTGTTGCAGTTGATAAAGGGGAATGTTCACCTGTACACCAATCATATAACGGATGTTTAGCAGCGTCTAACATATCAAAGAATCTCCGAGCTTCTAAATTAGGTTCTTCTCCCCTATCTCCATACTCAGCAACCGATGGTATATTTTCACGAAATGCATCGTTCACCATCTGAACATGACCTACAGTACTTTGTTCTTCCATTGCGGGTTCTTCTAAGCTAGTGTTATCCCCAATATAATGTTCACTAGTACTAGCATAATTATCCACCATTGTATCATTTTCTCCATGATAATACCAAATCTTGTAACCCGACATAAACCCATGACAATACAAATGTGACCATACTTCATCTATCACGATAAATCTACGATTCCCACAATTGGTACAAGGGCAATAGATTTTACCGGTTTTTTTTGCTTTCTTCTGCATACCCGCAAATGCCATGAATTCCTGTAGACCTTTTTTGAATTCCTCCGTAACTAGGCCCGTGTCCGGAATTTGATGAGGCTTGTCCATCCATGATCGAAAATAATTATAAGGATTTGAAGAAGACATTTTCGTAAGGAATTAGATAACAGAGATTTTTTTTGTTGTGATTATAAATGAAGGGTGGAAACGTTTTTATAAGGAAAATTTTGTCCATTTTCCGACGGATTTCCGACGGATTTCCGACGGATATAAAGTAGATATTATCGATGTCGGCAACCATGTCGGCAACCATGTCGGCATCTGTCGGCATCTGTCGGAAATCCGTCGGAAATCCGTCGGCAATCCGTCGGAAATCCGTCGGAAATTGCCGACGGATGAACGTCGTCGGAAATCCGTCGGCAGTATGTCGGCAACATCAGAATGCGTCAAAAAGTCGTCGGAAATCTGTCGAAAAGTGTCCGACGGATTATTGTCGTCGGAAATCCGTCGGAATTGGTTAATATTTCCGACGGATTTCCGACGGATGAGAAGTTAGTCGGAAATCCGTCGGAAAGTCGTCGGAAATTTCCGACGGAATTATTGCCGTCGGAATTTCCGTCGGATTTCCACCTGTTTTCTTGTAGTGTCGAGTGCTTGTTATGAAACTGATTTGTCGCGGCAGCAGCGTCGGACTTCGTTGGAAGTGGAGCTTCGTCGTGTTGGAGCTTTCCGGGGACGAGACTTGAATAGATTGGTGATCTTTTTCGTCGTTGTCATGCTACCCTCTTTGTTATGCTCGGTTCGTCTCTCCTCCCATGGTGGTCATGCATGTGGTCGTAATCTCTCTCCCCGAGCTCATCCTCCTTGTTCGTCGTATCCCTCACGTACTCGTTCTCGTCATGCTCACGTTGCTCGGCACATCTACTCCATGCACGTTGCTTGGCATGCACGTATTCTCCTTTTGTCATGCTCGGCACTTCTTCTCCTCGTTGCTCGGTTTCGTTCCCTTCTCCTCGTTGCTCGATTTCGTTCCCTTCTCCTCGTTCATGATCATGAGGACCTCTCATGGTGAGGTCGTATTCTCCTCGGCGAGTTTGTGTTCGCCTCGGTTCTCTCTCTCTCTCTGCAAGCTCGTTCTCCTTCTCTCTCGACCAGCGCGTTCTCCTCGGTTCTCTCTCTCTCTCGGCGAGCTCGTTCTCCTTCTCTCTCGACCAGCTCATTCTCCTCGGTTCTCTCTTATCGTCATCATCGCGTGGTCGTCGTCTCCTTGTGATTGTGATCTCTCCTCATTCTTGTCTGCGAGCTCGTACTTCGTCGATTTGTTAATCTCGGTTTGACATGCTCGGTCCAACATAATCGGTGGTCCTCTTCCTTCTTTTTTTTTTTTTTCTTTGTCTCTCTTTATTTTTTTTAGCAAAGGACCCCATGGAACATGGTCGTATGAGCTTCTAGTAGGCTTTATATTGTATATGGTAGTTTAGTCTTTGTGTATATCTTAATTAGTATTAATCGTCTTGTAAAAATTCGGTGGCAATTCTCTGCAGATGAATATCAGAAACCTATTTTATATATGTGACAGATTTAATATTGTATCAGAGCAAAACGATTCCTGAAACCGAATTGGCAAGAGTGACACAACGATGAAGAAGAACACACCTTCGTCTGCATATGCTCTCTCCGCCAAGGATGATCCCGAGAATGTCATCACCAAAGTGGTGCTGACAGGGAAGAATTACGATGAGTGGGCTCGCCGGATGCGAACAGCTCTTCGGGCAAAGAAGAAACTTGGTCTTATTGATGGATATGTGACTGCACCTGCAGCAGGTCTAGAAGAATAAGAAGATTGGTTGACTGTAAATTTCGTGGTTGTATCATGGATTTACAACACGATTGATGCATCGATTCGCTCGAGTATCGCGGATCGAGAGATTGCGAAGGAGCTTTGGGAGTCTTCAAAAACGATTTTATGTGTCAAACGAAGTGCGTGTGCAACAATTGACAAAGGATATGGTGGGCTGTGTTCAAGGGAAGATGAGTGTTTGTGAGAGCAGAATCTCACAACACTACAAGAAAACACCCATTTTGCAACGAACGAAATCGTTGTAAAATCGTTGCAAAAGAGGATTTGCATCGAATTTGCGACGAATTAGAGATCGTCGTTAACTGATCGTCGCAAACCACAAATCGTCGTAAATTCGTCGGGAAAGTGCGAGCGAAACAAATTCGTCGCTAAATCGTCGGTAAATGTTCGTTGCTAAATCGTCGTAAATATTACATTGAAATTACGACGAATATAAATACGTCGTAAAAACGATGGAAATTCGATGGCAAATATTTCATTGTTAATTCGATGGGAAAATATTTTCGTCGTTAATTCGTTGTTAATAAATCGTCATAAAATCGTTGCTAAATAATAGTCGCCAAATCGTTGCTAATGAATCGTCGCAAAATCGTTGCGCATAATTCGTCGCAAAATCGTTGCTAATAATCGTCGTATAGTCGTTGGTAATAAATCGTTGTATACTCGATGTAAATTAGCCACGATTATAGCCATCGAATTAACGACGATTTTTATATATATGATTTTTAAAATTATTTTTAAAATTTTATTAAATTCGAAATTATAAAATAAAAATTATAAAAATAATATATAATAATATTTTATAAAAAAAAATATTATAATTTGTTACAAAAAAAAAGCAAAATTAGAAATCGAAATCCTAAATCTATATAACTATATCGTAATCGTCGAGATTTACATCGTCTTCGGGACGTCTAGACGAACTGGATGGTCCTGCCTCTGCCGCTGCCGCTGCATCTGCCTCTGCTCGGAGTCTTCGTTTTTCCCGTAGCATGGCCTGCATTGTCGGGTTTCCTGTTGCCAAGATGTCGAAGAGTTCGTCATTCTGCGTAGCATCCTGTTCAACCCGGCGCTGAAGACTCGCAATCCTCGCCTGATATGCATGAGACTCGGTCTCAACCCGCTCCTGAAGACTCGTAATCGTGGCACGTAACACGACTGGATCATCTTCTGGCGATCGTCGTCGCGGAGCATATGAAGAAGCAGCCGGGACATCTCGAATAGATCCCATCCCGACAACCTTCCACTTTCTCTTAGGGGCAACCTATATTTAAATTTACAATTAGAAAACTTTATAAAATCAAAAACTAAAAATTAATAAGTACTAACTATTCTATATACCTGCTCGAAGATCCGGTCAATATCGGGTGTGGTCAACCCTCCAGACATGACCGACGAACCACCGGGAGATAGCTGTTGAGAGAGCTGTGTCTCTCGTTCGGTGACTTTGGAAGTCACCTCATTGAAGATGTGCTCGGCAGCCTCGGAAACAAAGGAACCATCCTTCTTCCGGTGCGTCCCCTCAAAAACCCTTGTCATCGGAGGGAGTACACCTCCGTCTTCGGCGGCCTAAAGAAAAAAACTATGTTATTGACGAAGTAAATTAAATAAATTAATTAATTTAAATAAATTTAATTACCATCTGTAGACAAACACCCGCAAAAGGTGTTTGTCCAGCTGTATGAGGCATAGCCTTGAGTCTCCCGTCCGAATCAACGGTGTTGCGGGAAGCCGAACACTTCTCAGCAGTCGTGATGGACTTCGGATCCATCCAATACCGCACCAAGCCGTCCCAAACGGCTTTATCCATGTGCAGGGGCTTTGCTTCGTCGCCATCCTTCTTCCATGCTTTCTTCCACTCACCAACCACGCCTTGGATACGAAACTTCACCCTCTCGAGAAATAAAGTTTCAACCTCGCCATGAAGCGAAAGATCCCAGTGATATTTTTGCTGCATGAGAAACAAAAATAATTACATATTTTATAAAATTAAATTAAATATATATTTAAATATAATTAAAATAATTAAAGGAGAAAAAATATTTTTTCCATACGTACCGCAAACATCTTGAACCATGTCTCCTTGACGTGTAGAGGAAGCTGGGTAAAATTGGTATGCGGCTCGATAAAATAAGACTTGATGATGTCGGAAACGGTGCGTCCAACTTTGGATTCAACTCCAAACCTGAAACAAAAAATTGTAAAATTTTGAATTGTTAGAAATAAATGTAAAAAATATATTTTTATATATATTACCATTCCGACCAGTCAGTATGATCTGGATCTAATCTTTTAAGCATATGACGCCCCGGCTGTGCAAGCAAATCATGAACCGTCATGTGTGCATACGGGGCCGGGGCATGGCCTCCAGGTTGCGGAATCTGAGGTGGTTGTGGAGGCGGCGGAGGTTACGTCACCGGGACAAAATCCGTCTCTGTAGCCTCAGAAGACGGAGGCAACCCGGTACCCGAAGCATCACCAATATCTCTCAAAAACTGAGCGTAATGTGCACGACGCTGGCCCATCTGCATAAAATGAAAAACAATTACTATCTATAAACATCCGGGCAGTCTGCTATTTTTTCTAATTTGATACCGTTTCTACCGACCTAAATTGTTTAATTTTTATCTATACTAATTAATTAAAAAGATTGAAAAAAAAATTTACCTTTTTTCGCAAGGAATTCGGAAAGAAGTTATGATCAGTTTTTTTTTATTTGTTTGTAAATGAATTTGCAAGGAACTCGCGTGTATATATAAGATTACGTGTCGTCGCTAAATCGTCGCTACTTAGCGACGATTTCGCGACGAATCGTCGCTGTATCGAGGCAATTGAACCGTAGCTAATTCGTCGCTAACTTTGCAACGATTTTGTGACTTTCAAACACGCGGGAGTTTAATTGACCGACACGCGGTCTATTTTATGACAAATCGTTGCTAAATCGTCGCGAATTGGCATCGATTTTGCGACATTCAGTGTTAGCGAGGATTTAGCCACGATTTGTCAATATTCGTTGCTAAATCGTCGCTATTTTGCATCGAATTAGTGAGGATATTTGTAAAATCGGTTTTAGGGTTTAGGGTATAGGTACGAAATTGTAACGTCGATTACAACGTTCCATAAACAACTTGACATGTTTACTGTAAATCCAAATTCATGAAATTATCAATAAGTTCATCGATATAGAAAAATAAGTAAAACATATAGTTTGCGTATATGTTAGAGATTATTAATACAATGATTCAGTTTGTGGAAATTATTGTGATTGACCGAGTTTTCATTTCCGGACAATTCTCTAAAGTCACGATCAATTTCAGTGAAAGATGCATAATACAATGAGATGATAATATGTTAGGGTTTAGGGTTTAGGGCAAAGGGTTTAGGGTTTAGGGTTTATGACAAATCGTTGCTAAATCGTCGCGAATTGGCATCGATTTTGCGACATTCAGTGTTAGCGACGATTTAGCCACGATTTGTCAATATTCGTTGCTAAATCGTCGCCATTTTGCATCGAATTAGTGAGGATATTTGTAAAATCGGTTTTAGGGTTTAGGATATAGGTACGAAATTGTAACGTCGATTACAACGTTCCATAAACAACTTGACATGTTTACTGTAAATCCAAATTCATGAAATTATCAATAAGTTCATCGATATAGAAAAATAAGTAAAACATATAGTTTGCGTATATGTTAGAGATTATTAATACAATGATTCAGTTTGTGGAAATTATTGTGATTGACCGAGTTTTCATTTCCGGACAATTCTCTAAAGTCACGATCAATTTCAGTGAAAGATGCATAATACAATGAGATGATAATATGTTAGGGTTTAGGGTTTAGGGCAAAGGGTTTAGGGTTTAGGGTTTATGACAAATCGTTGCTAAATCGTCGCGAATTGGCATCGATTTTGCGACATTCAGTGTTAGCGACGATTTAGCCACGATTTGTCAATATTCGTTGCTAAATCGTCGCCATTTTGCATCGAATTAGTGAGGATATTTGTAAAATCGGTTTTAGGGTTTAGGGTATAGGTACGAAATTGTAACGTCGATTACAACGTTCCATAAACAACTTGACATGTTTACTGTAAATCCAAATTCATGAAATTATCAATAAGTTCATCGATATAGAAAAATAAGTAAAACATATAGTTTGCGTATATGTTAGAGATTATTAATACAATGATTCAGTTTGTGGAAATTATTGTGATTGACCGAGTTTTCATTTCCGGACAATTCTCTAAAGTCACGATCAATTTCAGTGAAAGATGCATAATACAATGAGATGATAATATGTTAGGGTTTAGGGTTTAGGGAAAAGGGTATAGGGTTTAGGGTTTATGACAAATCGTCGCTAAATCGTCGCGAATTGGCATCGATTTTGCGACATTCAGTGTTAGCGACGATTTAGCCACGATTTGTCAATATTCGTTGCTAAATCGTCGCCATTTTGCATCGAATTAGTGAGGATATTTGTAAAATCGGTTTTAGGGTTTAGGGTATAGGTACGAAATTGTAACGTCGATTACAACGTTCCATAAACAACTTGACATGTTTACTGTAAATCCAAATTCATGAAATTATCAATAAGTTCATCGATATAGAAAAATAAGTAAAACATATAGTTTGCGTATATGTTAGAGATTATTAATACAATGATTCAGTTTGTGGAAATTATTGTGATTGACCGAGTTTTCATTTCCGGACAATTCTCTAAAGTCACGATCAATTTCAGTGAAAGATGCATAATACAATGAGATGATAATATGTTAGGGTTTAGGGTTTAGGGCAAAGGGTTTAGGGTTTAGGGTTTATGACAAATCGTCGCTAAATCGTCGCGAATTGGCATCGATTTTGCGACATTCAGTGTTAGCGACGATTTAGCCACGATTTGTCAATATTCGTTGCTAAATCGTCGCCATTTTGCATCGAATTAGTGAGGATATTTGTAAAATCGGTTTTAGGGTTTAGGGTATAGGTACGAAATTGTAACGTCGATTACAACGTTCCATAAACAACTTGACATGTTTACTGTAAATCCAAATTCATGAAATTATCAATAAGTTCATCGATATAGAAAAATAAGTAAAACATATAGTTTGCGTATATGTTAGAGATTATTAATACAATGATTCAGTTTGTGGAAATTATTGTGATTGACCGAGTTTTCATTTCCGGACAATTCTCTAAAGTCACGATCAATTTCAGTGAAAGATGCATAATACAATGAGATGATAATATGTTAGGGTTTAGAGTTTAGGGCAAAGGGTTTAGGGTTTAGGGTTTATGACAAATCGTTGCTAAATCGTCGCGAATTGGCATCGATTTTGCGACATTCAGTGTTAGCGACGATTTAGCCACGATTTGTCAATATTCGTTCCTAAATCGTCGCCATTTTGCATCGAATTAGTGAGGATATTTGTAAAATCGGTTTTAGGGTTTAGGGTATAGGTACGAAATTGTAACGTCGATTACAACGTTCCATAAACAACTTGACATGTTTACTGTAAATCCAAATTCATGAAATTATCAATAAGTTCATCGATATAGAAAAATAAGTAAAACATATAGTTTGCGTATATGTTAGAGATTATTAATACAATGATTCAGTTTGTGGAAATTATTGTGATTGACCGAGTTTTCATTTCCGGACAATTCTCTAAAGTCACGAACAATTTCAGTGAAAGATGCATAATACAATGAGATGATAATATGTTAGGGTTTAGGGTTTAGGGAAAAGGGTATAGGGTTTAGGGTTTATGACAAATCGTCGCTAAATCGTCGCGAATTGGCATCGATTTTGCGACATTCAGTGTTAGCGACGATTTAGCCACGATTTGTCAATATTCGTTGCTAAATCGTCGCCATTTTGCATCGAATTAGTGAGGATATTTGTAAAATCGGTTTTAGGGTTTAGGGTATAGGTACGAAATTGTAACGTCGATTACAACGTTCCATAAACAACTTGACATGTTTACTGTAAATCCAAATTCATGAAATTATCAATAAGTTCATCGATATAGAAAAATAAGTAAAACATATAGTTTGCGTATATGTTAGAGATTATTAATACAATGATTCAGTTTGTGGAAATTATTGTGATTGACCGAGTTTTCATTTCCGGACAATTCTCTAAAGTCACGATCAATTTCAGTGAAAGATGCATAATACAATGAGATGATAATATGTTAGGGTTTAGGGTTTAGGGTTTAGGGTTTATGACAAATCGTTGCTAAATCGTCGCGAATTGGCATCGATTTTGCGACATTCAGTGTTTGCGACGATTTAGCCACGATTTGTCAATATTCGTTGCGAAATCGTCGCCATTTTGCATCGAATTAGTGACTATCATATTTAGCGACGATGTCTTTGAAATCCCTTAAACCACAAACTAAATCCCATTTCCGATCACCACTCATTTCCCACCGTTGTTGGGGCAATTAATAAATTACATGACACATATGTCTCGTAATTTATAAATCGCCGCACCTACGGTGGAAAATGAGTGGAGATCGGAGATGGAATTTAGTTTGGGGTTTAAGGGATTTCATAGAAATCATATCACTTAAATTTCACAATAACTACTCCATCACAATATTATATTAATACATTAAATTCACAATAATTACTAGCTAGCGCGGTCACTCTGATTCATTTTCGGACGAATCGTAGTACACATCCGTTTCTTGATCATCTGGTTCATCACTTTCTTCGAACTCATCTTCCTCATCTTCTTCCTCTGTATCGTCTGGGAGATATTCAACTTGCCTGTTTTGAGGATCTATCAAAAGGATGTCTTCATTGCTCTCATTTAGTTCTGGCATATCAGAGCAATGATCTTGCTGCATTGGTAGTTCCTCATCAACCCCCACAATTCGACCCCTTGGAGAAACTTTTATAACTGATAACCATGAGATACGGGTGGTGCGAACTCGCGGATATGGAACAAAGCTGACTTGTTCTGCTTGTGATGCTAGGATAAATGGCTCATACTTATTGTAACGTCGTGATTGGTTGACATCTACTGCCCCAAATTTGTTCTTACGGACGCCTCGATCAACTGTTGGATCGAACCAGTCGCATTTGAACAGAACGCATTTCAAACCTAAGCAACCAGGGTACTCAACTTCAATTATGTCTTGCAACACTCCATAAAAATCTATTTCGCCCCGCACACATACCCCGTAGTTGGCAGTAGCCCTTTGATTTCCGTATTTGAATGTATGAAATATATATCCGCGTGTGCAATACATGGGTGCACTCGTTATCTTCGATATGGGGCCTTTTATTAACTCATGGAACCAGAGTGGATATGCGGTATCCCCATACTCGACCTATATTTCATTAATTAATTTAATTAAAAAAGTAATCAAAATATGTATTAGGTTAATTGTCCAAGTTAGTAATTAATCAGATCACTTAAAATTTTACGTACTTACGTCTTCAACCACGGGGCAAAATGTTGATCTTTACGCTTGTTGATTTCATCGTCTGAGATTCCTTCAATGACTTCTCGGACTTGTCTAACAAATTCACTGCATACAAAAGTATTTGTAATTGGTATAAAGCTAGCATATATATAATTTAGCCATATATATAAGACATATGTTTATACACTTACGTCTCAAATTGACTAACTTCTTCGCAATTTAAGGGGATATACGTTTGTGCACTATGATGGTATTTTTCATTGGCAAACCAAACTGACTTCACTCTTCCACATAATCGACCGATTGAAGAAAAGATATCTGTGACACCTTCATTAGCATATGTTCGGCCTACACCTCCATCATCATATCGCCGTGCTGCCATTTTCCGTGTGCGAACCTTCGAGCCAAAATAGTACCCCGTGAAGTGAGAAGTTTCTTCTGTTAAACTTCCTGCTACTATTGAGCCTTCAACTTTGGCTAGATTTTTAGCCTTCCGCTTCAAATGTCCCATGAATCGCTCGAATGGGTACATCCATCGATACTGCACAGGTCCCCCAAGTTCTGCTTCGTGAGGTAGATGAATAGGTAGATGTTCCATAACATCAAAAAAGGCTGGGGGAAATATTTTCTCCATGTTGCACAACAAAATAGGAATACTAGCATCAAGTTGTGCAATAACATCTTCTGACAAAGTACGGGTACAAAGATCCCGAAAAAACCCTCCAATGCCTGCAATTGCTTCGTGTACATTTCCTGGTAGAAGTTCAGCAAATGCAAAAGGAAGTAGTCGTTCCATAAAGACGTGACAGTCATAACTCTTCATCCCGGAAAACTTTTGGCCATTCTCAACACATTTAGCTAAATTAGATACGTACCCGTCCGGGAACTTCACATCAGATGTCGCCCATTTGAACAAAGCTGACTTTTCTTCCGCACCCACTCGAAATATGGGGACAGGTGCTTTCCCATTGCTTGTAATATGTAACTCATTCCGACAACAAAGATCAGGCAAGTCTAACCTTGACTTACCGCTGTCTTTAGTCCTTCCACGCACGTTTAACAATGTGTGCATGATGTTATCAAAAAAGTTTTTCTCAATGTGCATGACATCCAAATTGTGTCTAAGCAAATGATCCTTCCAATACGGAAGCTTCCAGAATATGCTTTTCTTATGCCAATTGTGATGCTCCCCATATCCATCCGGCATATTAGCTGTAGTGTGCCAATTTCCACCACGATTGACTGTTTCCAATGCACCATAATGATCAATTTCTGTTTCTAGATCTTCCCCGGAAATATAAACAGGAGGAGGAACACGAACAGTTTTGTTCTTTCTAAACAACCGCTTATTTCTTCGATATGCATGATGAATCGGTAGAAATCGGCGGTGACAATCAAACCAACTTGTTTTCCGACCATGTTTCAATTGAAACGCATCTGTCCGATTGAGACAATATGGACAAGACAATCGCCCATGCGTAGTCCAACCTGATAACATCCCGTACGCAGGGAAGTCGCTTATTGTCCACATAAGCACCGCACGCATTGTAAAAAAAATTTTCCTTGCAAAATCATATGTCCGAACCCCGGTATACCACAACTGCTCCAATTCCTGTATCAGAGGCTGCAAAAACACATCAAGGGAACGCTTCGGATGCTTCAGACCTGGTATTAAAATACTCATGAATAAAAATTCCCTTTGCATGCACATATCTGGGGGTAGGTTGTAAGGCGTTAGGATTATTGGCCATAAAGAATATTGCCTACCAGACATACCAAACGGACTAAATCCATATGTGCAAAGACCAAGATACACATTACGTTTCTCTCTAGCAAAGTCTGGATGTACCGTCTTAAAGTGTTTCCACGCTTTTGCATCTAAAGGATGAGTAACCTCCTCATCTAGTTGCAAATGATCTGCATGCCATCTCATCGATGCAGCTGTCCTCTCAGACTGATACATTCTTTTTAATCTATCAGTTATAGGAAGGTACCACATCCGCTGGAACGGTACCTTACTCCGACCAGTACCTTGCGGCTTATATCTTGGCTTATGGCAAAATCGACATTCCAGCAACTTATCATCATCTTTCCAAAAAATCATGCAATTGTCAACACAGACATCTATCATCTCAGAAGGCAACCCAAGACTATAAACCAGCTTCTGTATCTCATAGTAAGTTTCAGCAGCTAAATTGTCCTCTGGCAAATACTCTTTAATCAAATCAGCCCAATCATCCATGCAAACCTCAGCTAAGTTATGATCAGTTTTAATAGTCATCATCCTAGCCGCCAACGACAATTTAGAATGTCCTTCTCTACATCCATCGTAGAGTGGCTGATTTGCAGCATCTAGCATATCATAAAAAAATTTTGCATCTAGATTGGGTTCCTCGTCATGATGATCATGTGCAAATGTACTTACGGTTTCATGAAATGCATCCGTAACCATGTCATGAATCCTATCATTATCTTCACCATGCTGCTCCGCATGATCATCAAATTGATTAAAATTATTTGACTCATCAAAATTCGATGCTTGATAATTGCTACTACTACTAGCTGCATTTCCCCCATGACCCTCTCCATGATAATACCATATATAGTAATGCGGCATAAACCCTCTATTTAATATATGCGACCACACCTTCGGGATAATGATAAATTTCCTATTCAAGCATCTGGCACAAGGACAGTACATCTTACCACTGATAATCGTATTATGTATACTTCCTGCCTGATGCATGAATCCCTCCACCCCATCACTGAACTCCTTTGTTAGCGATCCCTCTGAATCAAGACGATTATACATCCACCTTCTAATTTCGTATATTGACATTTTTTGTTGGTCAGAAAGAAGTAAATGTTTTTGAATATGAAATTTTTATTATGAAGTTGGCCACTATATATAGATTTTTATTTTCATTACCATCGAATTACCTACGATTTTACATCGATTTCACATCGATTTTACAACGAATTTAAAAATGTTTACATCGACTTTACAACGATATTAAACATGTTTACCTAACCGGACACCGTGAGCTTAAAACGTGCTCACCTAACTTATTAATCGTTGGGAAATCGATGTAAAATTCAACTTATAATAATCATTGC
Source organism: Eutrema japonicum (assembly GCA_030161315.1). NCBI lineage: Eukaryota > Viridiplantae > Streptophyta > Magnoliopsida > Brassicales > Brassicaceae > Eutrema > Eutrema japonicum. The sequence continues at coordinate 15,720,784 of BSQW01000012.1, read as the reverse complement.
TAATTCGTGGGTAATTTTACGACGATATTGCAACGTTTTATACAAACCTCGGTAAATCGTCGCTAAATTACATAGATTTTACGACGATTTTGATTATCGTCGTAATGTCGTCGGTAATCGTTGTATAATCGTCGCTAATTCGCGACGATTTTACAACGAAACTTTTCGTCCCAAGTTTGCGACGATTTTACGACGTCTTTTAGAATCGTCGTAAATTCGTCGCAAAACCGATGGCAATTTGCAACGAAATAAAATCGTCGCAAAAATTCGTTGCAAATTGCCTATTTTCTTGTAGTGCAACCTCAATCCCTGGCTTTTTCAGGTCGTATGAACTTAGGAGGATTTGAAATGAGAGAAAAGTTGTATTACTGTTTTTTGCCAAGACTTCGATTCTCTGACATTATAGTCGATATTCTAAACTTATACACGCTCTCAAAGAATGTAACCGCTTAGTCCTAAATATACGCATTCAATTCAGACTTAATTTTACAATCTAGGAATTTATTATCGAGCTTGATACTGGGGTTTTGGATTAATGTGTTTGACTTGCTAGCTGCGAGCTCCTTCTCCCAATGACCTCCTCCTTTTCTGCGTACTCGGCTCATTCCCAGCTCGCGGGCTTGCTCTACGAGGCCTTATAGTGAGCTGGGCTTGATTCTAGGCCTACTTAATCAGGATGGACTTTGAGTGTGGAATTTGGGCCCAATAGTTGCCCCCAATATCTTTAATGATTTATCATTGAGGATGCGGCACTGCGATCTCGGGATTTAATTGATCTTCCAGCTAATACGATCTCGCAGTCTCGGGCTTTTGATTTATTTCTCGCTTGCTCGCAGGGTGAGTTCGTAGGGATCCTGTAACGTCTGCGCGATTTTTAAAGGATATGACAGGATGAGTGGGCGAGTGGGTATAAATGAGCGGTTCTCGTTGCTTCAACTTCCCATGCCGCCTCAGCTCCCACTTACCGAGGTAATGATGTCTTTTCACTTTTCCCGTTTCTTTTTTTTATTGTTATTTCTACTCCATTAATTGAACTGTCTTCACCTTATTCTTACTTTTACCTGAGATATTTCCTCTGTGAAAGTTCAACATCCATCGTTTCCGGTCGGATTTCTTCCTTTTTCAACCTCGATTTTTTTTTTGCTTTTTTCTGCAATGGCTTCTACTTCTCAGCTGGATGCTCCTCTTCCCCTTGCCGAGCGGTTTGACTCTCACTCGAAGAGCACGATTTCGGCTGCTGAGCTCGCGAATATATCTTCCTTGTGCGGACTTGATATCGGCGATCTGCTCATCCCGCCGGCTGATAGCTCTCCGGAGAATCCTCCGGAGGGTTATGCATGCGGTTATGCCGCGTTATTCCTGAGATGCCGCCTCACTTTTCCCATCCCGACAGCTATCTCTAATATCATCAGCGACCTCGGACTCGCCCTTCCACAACCTATGCCCAGCGCGATGAGGTCCATTGTCGCACTCTGGGTGCGTTCTAAGGAGTGTGGGATTGTGTTTGACACTGAGGTCTTTTGCCAGCTCTTTAACGCCAAGGGGAACTCTCATCTTCGCGGGACCTATTATTTTTCGGGGAAGGTCAATCGGTCCGTTTTTAGATTCAATGTGAGAGATGATAAATGGTGGGAGCAATGGTTCTATTTCAGAATCTCCAGCGAATCCGTTGAGGGCGAGTCGGTACTTCGACATTCATGGGCTCAGATTACTGGTCAGCGCGATCCCTCGGATGCTGATTCGAGCATCCCTTCTAAGGATTTCTTAATTGCTGTTTTCTTCTGTTCTAATATGATGACCCCTTTTCTTTTGTGCAGAGTCTATTGATTCTTCAAAGATAGTAACAGCTGAGGTTCAACAGCTTATCGACCTTGTCAAGTGTGAGAGTTCGGACTGGAAGGGTTTCTCCCTTGATAGAATTCAGCAAGCTCGTGAACGCCGAGCTCCCAGGCTATCCGTTGCGTCTGCTTTCCAGCTCATAGGTTTGTGTGGATTTATATCTTTATTTTTTTAGATTAAGAATTGTTTCTTCATTTGGATCTCCTTTGTTTGATTCAGCAGATTCTCCGACTCCGTCTCCCTTACTTCAAATTCAAGATTCGATTCCCGCTCCATCTATTATCCCGAGACTCGAGGCTGTTGCTAAAGATCTAGCCCGTATTGAGGTTGATCCTCCGGTTGGCTCCCAGGTGCCGGATACTGCTCTTCCTACCTCCCAGATCGATCTTACTCGCAGTGACAGCTCCACCGAGTCTAGTAAAATGGTTCCTCCTAAGAAACCGCAGCGCCTTTCTTACAGGGAGAGGATGCGATTGCGCCCTGCCCCGACGCCAGCCGGTGCTCTCGATAAGAGAGGGTCAAAGAGGCTCTTGGTAAGTCCACCCGTGTTGAGACCCCACGTCGTGAGGAGGTTGAGAGGGGTGATCACTGCGAGCCCGAAGCTGATCATGGTGACGGTGGCAGTTTGCCAACGGGTGGTGAAACCGAGATCGCCCACCATGATGTACGAGCTAGAGGTCCTCAAAGATAAACTTCCAGGGTGTCTTCTAAGAACCAAGTCATTCTGCCGAGCATCAGTCTCGTTCCAAGCGATCTCGTGGCGACGGATTTGATGGCGAGGAAACATCAAGGAGGCACGTGGCACCTCGTTCTCAGGGTGGTGGAGGTATTTATCCGAATGCCTTTATGTTCGATTTCGATGGACATGAGGCAATCGTTGAGAACAGCTCCCAGCTTGCGAATCTCTTTAGGCGTATTAGGCCTTCCTCCTGCTTCTTGCCGTCTCTTAGGAACATGAAGAAGCCTGAGGGCTATATTCAGTTCTCAAGTGCAATGGGCCAGGTAGTTTTAGCTGTTCTTACTTTGTTTTCCATTTACTTTGGTTTTTCTCTGCTGAATTTTCATATTCCTTTCTCAGGCCATCTCTGCCGCCAACGAGCTGATTAACTCTTTTGAGCAAGATCTCCGTTCTGCTACCCAGCCCGAGGAGGTGGAGAGGGCAGCTAGGACCATTGCCGACCTCGTTTCTGAACGGGACGAGCTGGTGAGGAGAATTACTCGGAACGAGGAGAAGATGGCTGAGTTTACCCTTTTGGAAGGCCAGGTTAAGGACCAAGCTGTTTTGGCAAAAGATGGGAAGATTCCGCTCGGGAGGCTCAAGCTCGGGTTTCTGTACTGGAGAAATTAAGTGAGGATTTGAAGGTGGATCTCCGTGTTGCCGAGGGGCGAGCTGTAGCTGCTGAGGTTGGCTTGCGTTCAGCCAGTGAAAACATAATGGATTTAAGTGTCCAGATTGAGAAGGTTACGGAGGACTCGAAGAAGCTTGCCAAGAGGCATAAAGAGATGGTGAAGAAAGCTGAAAAGGCCGCGAGAAGGGAGATATCCAAACAATATCGCGCCATTCTTTTGGGGATAAATGATAAATGGGAGAAGAAGAAGATCGAGGTGGATACCGAGACTTGGGTTATGGAGTTTAAATCCAACATCCTTCTTCTTGATGACATTATCAACCAGACCATCAATGATTTTGAGGCTGAAAGGAAGAGCATCCAGGTTGAGAAGCTGAGGTTGGACGCGGAGCTTGCCATCGTCCAGGTATCAGATTTTTCCCTGGGTAAAATTGACATTCCTCAGGTGTCCGATGATTCGATTACACTGCCTTTTGGGCCAAGCGCACAATTGAGTGATCAGCTGGACCTTGGTTCTCAGGAGCTTAGGAAGGAGTTCCCGCTGCCCTTGAATCAACCTGTCCCGGAGGATAAACCAGCTGAACCTGCCTGCTAAAGATTCCTTTACTATTTTCATCTTTTGTTGTTCTTCGAACTTGGTGCCTGGGGAGGCTTTTAAACCTGTTTCTGGTTTGTTTGTTGAACTCGTTTATGCCCTAGTGGGCTTTTTGGTTTGAACTTGTGCTCCCTTGAGGAGGCTTTATTTACTTTGATGATTTTTTTTTATTTAAAAGATCTTTTTTATAGTTATTCATAATTTTTGCCATTTAGAGGCTGTCTTTTTTAGACCAAAGGCAGTTGTTCAGCCAAAGACTCAGGTCGTTTAGAGACCTTGCTCCCAGGTCGTTTAGAGACCTCGGGAGCTGACCACATGATTTAATGACGCAAGGTCGAAGCCGTTTAGAGGCATGCATATAACCTAAACAATTTAGACGTAGAGGTTGCTGTCATTTAGAGACTAGAAAGGTTGTGACTCTGCAATTTAGACGCAAAGTCGAGTCATGCTAGCTGGTAACATGCTTTAGCTCGTAAGGCTGTTCATTATGGAGTAAAGCTTTTAGCTTTTAAATAGTAGTTGAAAGATCTCAGGCTGCGTTTAACAGGCTTAAGACAAGAAGATTTTATTTTATTTTAATAGCTGCACCCTTATGAGGTTGCCTACGTACCCTGAGGAGGGATCAAGACTTTTCGTAGTTCGATTTTTACAAGTGTCTTTTTAATGATAGTGCTTCTTTATATTCATGGCATTCCATGAGTTCCTTTCGGGTGTATTGTCGTTCACCCTGGCGAGCTTGTATACGCCGTTCTTTACTAACTCGGAGATTCGGTATGGGCCTTCCCAGTTGGTGCCCAATTTTCCAGCGTTCCTTTCCCTTGTGTTTTCGTAGGACGAGCTCGCCAACTCGAAATCTTCGCTGTTTGACCTTTGAATTATAGTAGCGTGCTGCCGTGTGTTGATAGTTTTGAAGATTAACGAGTGCTCGATCTCGACGTTCATCGATAACATCGAGTTGGTCGAGAAGCATTTCGTTGTTTAGTTCCTCGTTTACGGGGCACATGTCTACCCTCAGGCTGGGGACTGCGACCTCAGCGGGAACCACGACCTCAATCCCATAAGCCAAGGAGAATGGTGTTTCTGAAGTTGCTTTGCGAGGTCCGACTGGCCCACAGTACTCCAGGGAGCTCGTCGGACCATTTTTGCTTTTTAGCATCCAATCGTTTTTTTAGATTGCTCAGTATTAGCTTATTTTCTGCCTCGGCCTGCCCATTGCCTTGAGGGTAACGTGGGGTCGAGCTTGTTAATTGGATTCCGTGATCTCCGCAGAACTCGAAGAACTGATTTGAGATGAACTGTGAACCGTTGTCGGTTACAATCTCATATGGGACTCCGTGCCGGCAGACTACGTTTTGCCATACGAATTCCTGTACGTGATTTGCTTTAATTTGCTGGAAAGCTCCTGCCTCCCCCCATTTGGTGAAGTAGTCAGTGAGGACGAGTAGGAAGCGACACCTTCTTTTTCCCGAGGTTACCATGGGCCCTACTATATCCATTAACCACCTCATAAAGGGGTATGGAGATGAGATGGAAGATAAGTTTTCAGTAGCTTGATGCAATGTGGGAGCATGTCGTTGGCATTTGTCGCATACTTTGGAATGTTCTTCGCACTCAGCGACCAAGGTGGGCCAAAAGTATCCTTGCCTTTTGATCCTGATGGCTAATTCCCTTCCTCCTGAGTGGCTGCCACATGAGCCTTCGTGTATTTATGATAATATCGTAAAAGCTTCGAGCCCGTGGACGCATACTTGGTAGGGGCCGTTTACACTTCTCTTGTAAAGGCGGGGGTTGATTATACAATATCTTGAAGCTATGGTTTTGTGCTTGCGAGCTTCCCAATTGCTGGGGGAGCCTCTCCCCCCTCAATGTATTTTATAATCGCTACTCGCCAGTCAGCTCTTGCAATCATTTTTTCGGTAACATGCCTGGCGTCAAGCAGGGCTGGCTCCGGGTTTTCAGCTTCTCCTACTTCGGGAGGGAGGTCGCCCATTATTGGCGCTACTATTATGTCCAACTCCATATCGTCATTGTCTATTTCCATTAAATCCTCGATGTCCTTATCGATTTTAATACTTGGTTTTTCAATTCCTTCCACTGGAATCACTCTTTTTACAAGCAGATTCGAGGTTGATGCCAGAGCTGCCAGTGCGTCTGCGATCGTGTTCTAACCTCGCGGTATTCACGTTAGGCGTAAGGCTTCAAATTGTTTAACTAGCTCATGGACTATGGTTAGATAGGATTCCATCCTGCTATCTCTGGCTTCGTATTCTCCATGAAAATGGCTTGTAATGAGTTGGGAATCGCTGAACGCATTCAGTTTGCGTATTCCTATTCCAGCTGTGAGTCGGAGACCCGCTATTAAGGCCTCGTACTCGTCTTCGTTGTTCGATGCTGAGAATCCGAGTCTAAGGGACTGTTCCACGACCTCGTTAGTCGGGGACACTAGGTGGATTCCAACACATGCCCCATGTTTCGAGGAGGCTCCATCGACATAAAGCTGCCAGGTCTCGGTACTTGTTCTGGTCACCTGGCTGTTAGATGTGAGCTCGATGATGAAATCAGCTAGTACATGTGCTTTGGCGCTAGTCCAAGGTCGATATTCGATATCGTACTCACTCAGCTCGATGGCCCATTTGGCTAGCCTGCCAGACTGGCTGGGGCTGTGCAATACTGTGCGTAATGGCTGTGTTGTCATTACTATGATAGGGTGTGACTGAAAATACGGCCTGAGCTTGCGAGCTGAGATTAATACTGCCAGAGCCAGCTTTTCCATTCGTGGGTACCTGGTTTCAGCGTCTACTAGAGATTTGCTCACGTAGTAGATTGGTTTCTGCTCAGCTCGTTATTCTCTTATGAGGACGCCACTCACTGCGGCCTCAGAGATCGCTACGTATAGGTAAAGCGGCTCTCCCTCAATTGGTTTTGACAAAATTGGGGGGGGGGGGGGGGGGGCTCGGAAAGGTACGCCTTTAGTTGCTTAAAGACCTCCCCGCACTTGTCATCCCATATGAACTATTTGTTTCCCTTTAGTAATTGGTAAAAAGGGAGACATTTATCGGTAGACCTGGAAATAAATCGATTTAGTGCAGCAATGCGGCCTGTCAGCCTTTGCACCTCTTTTACCGAACTCGGAAGTTGCATTTCCAAGAACGCACTGATTTGTTTGGGGTTTGCTTCTATTCCTCTTTGAGTCACTATGTAACCTAGAAATTAGCCTGAAGCGACCCCGAAGGTGCACTTTGAAAGATTAAGTTTCATCCCATACTTGTTTAGTAAGGTGAAACATTCCCCCAGCTGGCTTATGTGATCTTCCTCTTTCAGAGATTTAATCATGTCGTCAATGTAGACTTCCATTGACTTACCCAGGAGGCTGGCAAACATCTTGTTCATAAGTCTTTGGTAGGTTGCTCCCGCGTTTTTAAGGCCAAATGGCATCACTTTATAGCAGTACGTTCCTCGTTCCGTTATGAAGGATGTTTTATCTTGGTCCTCAGGGTTCATTGTATTTGATTATATCCTCAGAACGCATCCATAAAGCTGAGGAGCTGGTGCCCTGCGGTAGCTTCTACCAGCTGGTCGATGTGAGGTAGTGGGAAGCTATCCTTAGGACATGCTTTGTTTAGATCTGTAAAATCCACGCATACTCGCTAGGTGCCATTTTTCTTCTTTACTACGACCAGATTTGCTAGCTAGTCAGGATATTTTACCTCCTTGATGAATCCGACATTTAGCAACCTGGTGACCTCACTATTAACAGCCTCGGTCTTGTCAGGTCCAAATTTTTGACGCTTTTGACGTACTGGTTTGTGATTTGGATCCACATTGAGCTCATGTGAAATGATGTTTAGATCGATTCCGGGCATATCAGCTGTTGTCCATGCGAATGAGCCGGAATTTTCTTTGAGGAATGTTATTAATTGGTTCTTTTGAGCCTTGGAGACTTCAGACCCAATTCCTACTTTCTGGTCAGGATGAGACTCGTTGACCACACTTTTCTCGATAAAGTATTTGCGAGGTCCGATGAAGCCTGGACCACTATTCTTTTTGGCTAGGCGATATGCGAGCTCATCTTTACGTTGTAGTTGGTATATGGTACTTTCTTTTGCGATCTGGAAACCTGCCATGTAGCACATTCTGGATTCCTTTTGACTCCCCTTAACTGTTGCGATTCCATGCTGGGTAGGGAATTTTATGCATTGATGGTATGTTGAGGATACAGCCCTCATTGAATGTATCAAAGTTCTTCCCAGGATGGCATTGAATGGGGTTGGCCTGTCTATCACCGTGAATTCGACCATCCTTCTTACTCCGGCTGCTATTACAGAGAGTTTTATCGTTCTGAGAGATAGCGTGGTTTCCCCGGAAAAGCCGGTTAACACCATCTTATTCTCTTCGATTTCGTGATCCGGTATATCCATTTCCCTAAGGACGCTTAAGAGGATGAGTGCTACAGAGCTCCCCGTGTCCACGAGCATCTTAGTGAGCTCATATTCACCCACTTCTAGTATGATTAAGATAGCATAATCATGTGGGGAATCTAGCTCAACGGCCTCGCTTTCCCAGAACGAAATTTGTGTGCCAGGTCCCTTGAACGGGGTCTTATCGCGTGTGTCGGTATTTACCCTCCGTTGATGTTTCTTAATTGAGTTTACGGAGTTGCGACATAGCTGGGATCCTCCATGAATAAAGTTAATTCTTTTCTTCGTGCTGGGAGGAGGCAGATATGTTTCCCTGTCTTTGGGGGGATCTCGCCTCGTCGTGTCCTCTGCTGAACGTTCTCTCTTACGATCATCCTCGGATGGGCGATCCCGCCTTTCATCATCTCGAGCTGGGTAATAGTTCTTCCTCAGAGGAGTTTTCTCCAGTTCGATTTTACCCAGCTCTTCTGCTGCAAAATTGGCGGCGAGCTGCTTCTTCACCTCATGGTATTCCTCGGTCGAGTGGCCCTTGATTTTATGGAAATCACATCACTTGCTGGGATCGTAAGGCTTGAATCTATTACGAGGTGGGCTTCCCACTGAGTATGAGTGTATCCACTGACTTTGTCTCTAATCTTGGGACTCTTTTTTCCCGAACTTTTTCGGTCCTTGGGAGTTGGTTATCTGAGCATGCTTAGTCGAGTTTGCGGGTGCATGCTGCTTTGGTTGAGATGCACTCGCTTCTTCCAGAAGAATCCAGCGCGAAGCACGGTGTAATGCATCATTTAGTGATACGGGCTCCCGAACTGTGAGTTCCTCAAAGAATTTTGAGGTTTTTAGCAGTCCGTTTTGGAGGGCTTTCAAGGCCGCTGGGTTATGTAGATCGGCGATTTTTGCTTTGACGGCTTTAAAGCTGTCAATATACTTTCGCAATGAGTCCCCTGGTTTTTGAGTGAGTACCCACAGATCGGCCTCCGAGGTCTCGATCTGGATAAATACCGAATATTGCTTTAAGAATGCCGCTTGAAGTTGGGTGAAATTGTCAATTGAGTTCGGTTTCAAGGAGGTGAACCATTCTAAGGCCGAATTCGTTAGATTTTCGGCGAAGAAACGGCAGCGTGCTGACTCGAGGTCGCCCCGAGTAGTCGCACCCTCGAAAAGGCAAATTTGAAACTTCTCATAAATGCCTTGGGGTTGGTTTCTCGGTTATACCGGGGAAATCGGATATCCCCGACATCGCCGAGCTGAGGGCTTGCGATTCGCGAGGTGAATGGGGTCTGATTGACTTCATCAATCACTCTGTCTATCTCAGGTGCTGAGCTTAGAGCAGCGTGGACCTGCGATCTCATCCGTTGTAGTTCGGCATTCGTTTCTTCGCAAGATTTCTTGATTGATTCAAACCCATGTGAGCTGCCGGATCCCAGGTTGTTTTCATTATTGCCTGGGAAGCGGAGTAGGGATTCTCCGGCAGGCTGGGAATGATTGCTGCCACCGTTCTCAGGTCGTGCTCCGACATCGGGATTATCCTGAGGTTCGACCTCATTTACGTTCCCAGAGCGATCCTAACCGATTAGTAGATTTGAGGTTGGGTCTACTCCCGGTACGGTCGCAATTGGCGTAATTCCTCCTTCCGCGATCTGGATCGTGGAAGGAGTGAATATGGGGTCTGATATCATCGAGTTGAACCGTGAGGCGGTGGCTGAGCAAACCATCTTGTTGGTCGAAGCATTGATATCGAAAAAGTTTAGCCTTGTCACTGGTGGAGGTGGGAATGGCAATCGTCCCTGCCCAGGGGCAAAAAAGGATTGTGTCCCAGGTGGGAGGGCAAACCGCCCGATGGCGCCTGCCCGAGCCGTTCTTTCGAGGTCATCCCGGGGTGCTGCCATTGAGTGATTCTGCTCTATGAGGAACGATATCAGGTTCTGGATCTCAGCTATTTGATCCGGAGCCGGCTGGTTTAAGGCTGCAGGTCCCGAGGGATCAGCAATATCGTCGATCCCAGTCGAGACACTCGCTCTTGAGGTGGTAATGGGAACGTTTGTTGTTCCGTCCAGGTATGTCGGAGCGATGTCATCAGACTGGGTTAGAGGAATGGAGGTGTTTATGACTCCGGATGATGTAGTGAATATCGCATTTGTTGTATCCGCTATTATCTTCTTTCGAGTGGTTAGTTTCATAGGTTACAAAGAGGAAGTTGTTATGCTCTTCCCCATAGACGGCGCCAAATTGTGAGAGCAGAATCTCACAACCTCAATCCTTCGCTTTTTCAGGTCGTATGAACTTAGGAGGATTTGAAATGAGAGAAAAGTTGTATTACAGTTTTTTGCCAAGAATTCGATTCTCTTACATTATAGTTGATATTCTAAACTTATACACGCTCTCAAAGAATGTAACCGCTTAGTCCTAAATATACGCATTAAATTTAGACTTAATTTTACAATCTAGGAATTTATTATCGAGCTTGATCCTGGGGTTTTGGATTAATGTGTTTGACTTGCTAGCTGCGAGCTCCTTCTCCCAACGACCTCCCCCTTTTCTGCGTACTCGGCTCCTTCCCAGCTCGCGGGCTTGCTCTACGAGGCCTTACAGTGAGCTGGGCTTGATTCTAGGCCTACTTAATCAGGCTGGACTTTGAGTGTAAAATTTCGGCCCAACAGTGTTGAACAATATTCTGCAACGATGCAAAAGTTGTGGGAAGATCTGGAGCAGATTGAACCACGATCAGGATGCACCTGTGCTCACAAGGCTGAGACAGAGACACTGCATTAGTTTCTGTTGGGATTGGATGGGTCGATATACAGCACGGTGCGAACAAATATTCTTAATACTGTTCTATTACCAAGAATAGATCATGCCTACAACATGGTAACTCAAGAGGAGCAATTACGAGGAGTTGATCGTGTTGTTGAACAACGTGGAGAAGCAAATGCTTTTGCTGTCTAATACACTGGAAACAGATGGCACAAGCCTAAAACATACAAAAATCAGGTTTGTACTTTATGTTCTAAATTTGGGCATGATGCAAGTTCCTGTTACAGAAAACATGGATACCCTGTTTGGTATGTTGAGAAATATGGAAAAAGGGCAGTTGGTACGAGTTATGGTCGTGGACATAATGCCTCACATAATATACAGCAAAACTCAGGAGGTGGTCGTGGGCATAATGTTAGGGCAAACATGGTAGCTGCTGTTGGTTCTGATGTAAGACATCATGTTACAGAAAATCTAGCTCACACAGGATTGAAACCAGATTAGTGGGAGAAGCTGGTTAGAATCTTGGACAGCGATACACCGTCTCGTTTAAGAGGTAATAATTTGATGTATAAATGGGTATTTGATAGTGGTGCAACAAATCATATGTCTGGAAAATGTTATTTATTTGATGATCTATGGGATGTTAATCCATGTCGGGTTGGCTTGCCTAATGGAAAAACCGTAGTTTCATCTCAAGAAGGAAAAGTGATTTTGTTGCCATGTTTTGAGATAGTTCGGGTTCTGTGTACCAGAATTAGAGTGTAGTTTGATATATGTGTCACAGTTAGTTCGAGATCTGAGTTGTACTATGTTGTTTGACGAAGAAATTTGTGTTGCACAGGACCGCAGTTCGAATACAGTGATTGGAACGGGTGAGTTGCATGAAGGCCTGTCACTACAAGAATACACGCGATTTCCGACGACTTTTTCCGTCGGAAATCTGTCGGAAACAGCCCTTTCCAACGGATTTCCGACGGGAAATATCCGTCGGTCCCATCTCGTCGGAAATTAGTATCCGTCGGAAATCCGTCGGCCTATTCCGACGGAAATGGCTCGTCGGAAAAGGGTCAAAAAATTCTGAAAGATTACCGACGGCGACGTTTCCGACGGATGTAAGGTCGGAACAAAATGTCGAAACGCCGTCGGAAACCCGTCGGATGTAAGGTCGGAACAAAACGTCGAAACGCCGTCGGAAACCCGTTGGATATGTTTTCGACGGGATTCTGACGGGACATAATTCCGACGGCTATTCCGACGGAAGTTAGGTCGGAACAAAACGTCGAAACGCCGTCGGAAACCCGTCGGATATATTTCCGACGGGATTCCGACGGGCAATATTTCCGACGGATTACGTTCCGACGGATTTCCAACGGATTACGTTCCGACGGATATTGGATTTGAGTTTTTTTTGAAATTATTCAATTCATTCTAATTTAATAATTATAAATAAATAATTTAAATGAAATTTTTAAAAAAAAAATGAAATTAATTAATAAAAATTCATTATCATAAAAATAAAAAATTCATTACACAAATTATTTTAATGTTAATCGGGGTTGTTGTTGGGATCGTCGGGGTTGTTAGGACGAAAGAGATGGGGGAAGGCGGTCTGCATGATCTTCTTAAACACGGTGTGTGCAGACTTTAGCTCGTCGACCTACTCGTCATGGTCTTTCACCGTTTGGGTGAGCCTCTCGATCTCGTATCTGTACCCCGAAGGAAACCGAGGAAAGGAAGAAGACGATTCCTGGGTCGGAAGTCCGCCTAACCCAGCGAATCGACCTTTGACTTTCCGAGTTTGCTATGAAAATAAAACATCAAAATAATGTTAGTAATGAAATTTGGAAAAAAAAGATAATTGAAAACAATTAGAAACTTACATTGAGGACAATGTCGTTGATCTCTTCCCGGGGTAACTCGTTCAAGGACGACGACCCATCGAGAGTGAGCTGCGAGATTCCAACTTCTTGTTCCCGTTCCACCTTCTTCTTCTTGCACTTCGCAACGAGCTCACGCATACCGGGATCCTGTATCACACCAATTTTTTTGTTGGTGTGCCTATGCTCGATCACTTTGAGGTAGTCGGGAGCTACGCCGCCTCTCTTCTCCTGTAAAATGTTGTTATATAAATAATAATAGAAACGAAAATAATAATTAAAATTTGAAATTAGACTTACCATTTCCATTGCATCCTGTTCGACGGTCTTTGCGCCGCCGTTGTGAATGTACATTCCCTTCCCTCCTCGTTCACTCTTCTGGTTCTTCGTGTTTGTTTCGGAGAGCTTCTTCGTCTTCGGCTTGCTCCAATAATCGCAGAAGCCCTTCCATACGTCGTCGTCGAGGTCCTTCGGCTTGTCCTTGCCGTGCTTTCACTTCTGCTTCCACTCGTACATGTGGTTCGAGTACGAAAGTGTAGCATACTTGTCGAATTGGGCAAGTACTTCCCTCGTAAGGGAATGGTGCCACGTGAATTCTTGCTATATTTTTTTTAAAAAAAACCAGAAGTTAGTATTCAAAATTAAAATTGACAAAATGAACTAAAAAAAGAATACAAATCGAAAATTTACTTACCGCGAAACTACTGTGCCACAAGTCCTTCTCGTCTTTCGGAATTTCCGAGTACTTCTCGTGCGGTTTGTCCAACAAGTTGTGGAGCATCCGCAAGATCGACTTGGTTATCTTAGGCGACAACTTAAATCTGAAAACATTTTAAAAAAGAATTTAGTTCGTTTAATTAAATTCAAAATCTTAAAAAATTGAAATAATAATCAAATTTTACTTACCAAATCCCTTCGTCGAACTTGGGGTCGAGGCGGATGCAATGGCCCTGGTGGGCTGTTGGACTAGTTGCTCGATGCTAATATGGCTCCGAGTTTCGGATTGCTGTGACTCCGAGACTTGAGTTAACGAGGACGCAGTACAGTTGAGTTCCCAGCATTTTTAGTTCCCGATGCGTCACGAGGCTTAGGCCGAGAACCCTGGGAACGTCGGCCTTGGGAGCCGCCACCCAACTGTAGTGCGTCCTCGTTATTCATGCGGAAAAACGTAAAATCGTTAGTACATTAAAATCTAAAAATTCCGAAAATTCATAAAATTTTCCGAGAAATGCAAACTTTCCAGAAAAATTCAAAATTCCCGAAAATTTTCAAAATTTCCCGAAAATAAAGCAAATTTCCCAAAAATTCAAAATTTACCGAAAATTTCAAAATTGCCGGAAAATTTCAAAATTTCCGGAAAATCCCAAAAATTTCAAAAAATCATTAAAAATTTCAAAAAATTCCTTAAATTTTTATAGATTCCCCAAAATTCAAAAAAATTTCAAAAATTCCCATAAAATTCAAAACATTTCATAAAATTTCAAAACAAAATTTAAAAAACGTTTTTGTATATAATTATACAAATGTTTTTTTATAAAAACGTTTTTTATATAATTCTAATAATATTTTTATACCAAAACGTTTTTACAAACGTATAAATTACTAAATCTAAAATTATAAATTACAAAAACATTTTTAATTAGTAATAAATTCTGAAAAATTCAATTATAATTTTCTAAAACCAAAAAATATACAAAAACGTTTTTTAAAATTCTAAAAATATATAAACATGTTTTTAAACATTTTTAAAAAAATCAAAACTAACAACCTAATATTTATATAAAAACGTTTTATATAATCCTAATAATACAAAAACGTTTTATATAATCCTAAAATTATATATACTAATTTTCAAAATTATAAAAAAAATTTAACAACCCTAATAAATTCTAAATACCATTCCCTAATCTCATAAACCATAATATTTCATTCCAAAAATCTAAAAAATTCTAAATACTAATCTAACACTTCTAATTAATATCTAACAATGAAAATTAGTGATTTTTAGAAAATTGGAGGTACTTACATGTTGGGATCCATGAGGATTGAAGGATTGAGGCTTTAGAAGAGGATTGGGAGCAGAGATTGAGGATTTTGTAACGTTTTTTCGGAAGAACAGGAGAGAGAGAAGAGAGAAATTGTAAGAAGAGAGAGAGACAGAAAAGAGAAAAATGGAAGAGAAACAGACCGATTCGCGGATATATTCGGATTTCCGACGGCCAGATCCGTCGGAAATCTGTCGGAATTTCAATTTTTTTTCATTTAGGTGGTTTGGTTTCCCGCGGTCTCGAAAAAACCAAAGTCCGTCAGAAATTTCCGACGGATGTGGGAATATACGGTATATTCCCTGCATGCATTGCTATTGGCCACACGTCATAAGTTCCAGAACCGTCGGAAATTTCTGACGGATTTAGGGTATATTTGGGGTTTATGGTTTAGGGTATGGTTATGTGAGTCAGAGACCCCTAATGTACATGTTTCAATCAAAAAATAAGAAATTCATCAATGTTAAAGACTTTGCATGAGTTTATACCTTATACAACATCAAAACCTATACATTTCACATAAATCTACTATACCTTATATAAACAGTTTCATGTAATTTTCTAAATTCTATATAACACATTTATATAGACTGTTTGACAAGTTCAAACTATTGTATATACATCATACAATTGTTTGTAACCAATTTCTAAACAAAAAAACCTATACCCTATACACTAAACAATATTTTTGAATAGCCGTCGGAAATCCGTCGGAAATTTCTAACGGATTTCCGACGAATATGAGGGGTAAACTTGATGTAAACGTGTTTAATAAAAGACCAAAAAAGCTAAGTATGCATCCGTCGGAATTCCATTCGGCTAAAACTGGTTTTATAGTTCCTCCGGCTAAAACTGGTTTCGGACTGTTTGAACCTCCGGCTAAAACTTAATCCGTCGGAAATTTTTGACGGATTTCTGACGGATTTATACTTCCTCCGGCTAAAACTGGTTTCGGATTGTCTGGACTTTCTGAACCTTCGGCTAAACCTTAATCCGTCAGAAATTTCCCCCTAGTTGCAGTTGATAAAGGGGAATGTCCACCTCTACACCCATAATATACCCATCAACCTAGTTGCAGTTGATAAAGGGGAATGTCCACCTCTACACCCATCATATAACAGATGTTTAGCATCGTCTATCATATCAAAGAATCTCCGAGATTCTAAGTTAGGTTCTTCTCCTCTATCTCCATACTCAACAACCGATGGTATACTTTCACGAAATGCATCGTTCACCATCTGAACATGACCTACAGTACTTTTTACTTCCATTGCGGGTTCTTCTAAGCTAGCGTTATACCCAATATACTGTTCACTAGTACTAGCATAATTATCCACCATTGTATCATTTTCTCCATGATAATACCAAATCTTGTAACCCGGCAAAAAATTATGACAATAAACGTGTGATCATACTTCCTCTATCACGATTGTGCGCGTTTTCTGACGGATTTCCCACGGATTTCCGACGGATTTCCGAAGATATTATCGATGTCGGCAACGATGTCGGCAACATCAGCATTTATCGGAAATCCATCGGAAATTGTCCGACAGATGGCCGTCGTCGAAAATCCGTCGGTAACGATGTCGGCAACATCAACATTTGTCAGAAATCCATAGGAAATTATCCGACGGATGGCCGTCGTCGGAAACCCGGCAGCAACATCATCATTTGTCAGAAATCCATCGGGAATTTCGTACGGATTTCCGACAGGTAATGTTTTCCGATGGATGTTACGTTCGTCCAAATCTCGTCGGAAATCCGTCGGAAATTTCCGACGGAATTATTGCCGTCGGAAATGGCCCTGTTTTCTTGTAGTGTGTATTTTCTTCAAGATACACAGCGTGTGTGTACTTTGAAGACAGTGAAGGCATGCGATGGTGGAATTATGTGGCATCAGAGGATGGGACATGCATCAGAAAAGATAATAAGGCAATTGCCAGTAGTTGATAAAGCTTGTCATATGGAATTTTTGAATTGTGATATTTGTTTACGGGCTAAACAATGTCGAAGTGAATTTATTTCAAGTTCCAATAAAAGTATTACTATTTTTGAGTTGATTCATATTGATCTCTGGGGTCCTTACAGAATTCAAAGCTTTTGTGGATCTTCGTATTTTCTCACGATTGTGGATGATTGCTCTCGCTCTATTTGGGTTTACTTGTTGCGTGACAAAGCACATGTTGAACGCACACTCCGTGATTTTTTTGCCATGGTTTCTCGGCAATTTAATCAAAAAGTTCAGCGTGTCCGTAGTGATAATGGCAGCGAGTTTATGTGTATGCGAGCCTATTTTGCAGCACAAGGAATATATCATGAGACATCGTGTGTAGGAACTCCACAACAAAATGGACGAGTCGAACGAAAACATCGACACATTTTGAATGTGGCCCGTTCTTTGATGTTTCAAGCAAATTTAAGTGTTGAGTTTAGGGGTGAATGTGTGGTCACAAGTTTTTATCTCATCAACAGAACTCCGACAGCTTTGTTAAAGGGCAAAACACCATATGAGATATTGCAAGGTCGTTTACCTGATTACACAAATCTTCGAGTTTTTTGGTTCTCTTGCCTATGCTCACAATTTGAATCGGGGAGGAGACAAGTTTGCGCAACGTTCTCGGAGATGTATTTTCATAGGTTATCCTTTCGGAAATAAAGGTTGGACACTATATGATCTTGATACACATTCTATTTTTGTGTCTTGTGATGTGAAGTTTGTTAAAGATCAGTTTCCAGCATCTGATCAAAGTTCTTCCTCTCCTAGAGAGTTTGGATGTGATAATTGGCTATTAGAAAATGATGAGGAGATTCAGGGAACAAATCTTTGTCTGCCTGCGACAGCCACTAACACAAAAATATATATCACTGCAGCAGATGCAGAATCGGCTGTAACAGAGACACCGACAGAGGCTGTAACAGAGATAAGTGCATAAATGCATGTGACTGAAGTAGAGCTGGGTGCAGAGATAAATGTAACAGAAACAGAAACAGACACATGAACAAAAATAGAGACAACAACCCATGTGTTAGAAGTGGTGTCAGAACCACATGTTCCAATGGCTGCACAAAATGCAGATAATTTAGGTCGGGGATTTCGTGAGAAGAAGAAACCTGTCAGGTATCAAAATTTTGTGCTCCATACTGCCACTTGTGATTCTGAGCAATATTCTGTTGATCATTTTGTTTCTTATGATCGATTTTCTAGTGCTCATCGTGCATTTTTGAGTGCTATCGCAGCAGAATCTGAGCCAAACATGTATGCTGAGGCAGTCAAGCATAAAGTTTGGCGTAATACTAGAGACAATGAGATTGATGCATTAGAACGAAATGAGACGTGGTCAGTTGAATCGCTTCCTGCGGGTAAACACAACATTGGATGCAAATGGGTGTTTACGATCAAGTATAATGCTGATGGATCGATTGAGAGGTATAAGGCTAGGTTGGTTGCGTTGGGTAATCGAAAAATTGAAGGTGTTGATTATAAAGAGACATTTTTTCAGTGGCAAAAATGTGTACAGTTCGGTCATTTCTTAAAGTTGTTGCGGCTAAGAATTGGGTACTACATTATATGGATGTGCACAATGCTTTTCTCCATGGCTACTTGGAAGAAGAGGTTTTTATGAAGCTACCTCAGGGTTACACTTCATCTTTATCTAATGATGTTTGTCGTTTGAAGAAATCGTTGTATGGTTTGAAACAAGCTTCTAGGTGTTGGTTTGAAGAGTTTTCAAAGGCATTGAAAGACTATGGATTCGTACAACCAGCATCAGATTATTCATTATTTGATCTACCTCGGGTGAGTCCTCAGTGTATGTGTTAGTGTATGTTGATGATCTGATTGGTTTTGGTTATGATACAGTTGCTGTAACAACTTTCAAGACTTATCTTCAAAGTTGTTTTCACATGAAGGATCTTGGTAATTTGAAGTATTTTCTTGGTATTGAGGTGGCTCGTTCTCCACAAGGTATTGTGTTGTCTCAACGCAAGTATATACTTGACATCATTACAGATTGTGGCTTTCTTGGTTCCAAGCCTGTAACATTCCCAATGGAGCAGAATCATTTTCTTGCAAAATCTGATAGCGAACTTCTGTCTGATCCATAGAAGTATCGCAAATCTGTTGGTCGTTTTCTTTACTTGGCTGCTACTAGACCTGATATAACATATGATGTTCATATTCTGTCACAGTTTATGCATCAGCCACGTTTGGACCATTGGTAAGCCACACTACGTGTTATTCGGTATTTGAAACAGAGTCCAGGTCAGGGCCTGTTT
The DNA here is from genome assembly GCA_030161315.1 of Eutrema japonicum. Taxonomy (NCBI): domain Eukaryota; kingdom Viridiplantae; phylum Streptophyta; class Magnoliopsida; order Brassicales; family Brassicaceae; genus Eutrema; species Eutrema japonicum. The sequence goes on along the minus strand of BSQW01000012.1, from coordinate 15,701,632 downwards.
TTAAGTTCGAATAGTGATTTGAATCTTACTGGTTGGTGTGATTCTGATTTGGCTGGATGTCCTTTAATGCGACGTTCTTTGACTGGTTGGCTTGTTACACTTGGTGGATCAACGATATCATGGAAGACTAGGAAAGAAGACGTTGTTTTTCGTTAGTCGACAAAGGCTGAATATCGTTCCATGGTTGAGGCTGTGTGTGAGTTAAAATGGGTGAAGGGTTTATTGGTTTCACTTGGTGTTACACATGATCCTGCGATGCCTCTGTTATGTGACAACCAGGAAGCTTTACATATTTCAGCAAATTATGTGTTTCATGAGCGTACCAAACATGTTGAAGTTGATTGTCATTTTATCCGTGATGATATAAAGGCTGGGGTTATTTCGACGTCTCATGTCCCCACAAAGGAACAATTGGCAGACATCTTCAAAAATGCACTGGGACGCCGTGAGTTTCACTATCTTCTTTCCAAGTTAGACATTCGAGATCTCCATGCTCCAACTTGAGGGGGGGGGGGGGGGGGGTATTGGGCTTTATGTTGTATATGAGTAGTTTAGTCTTTATGTATATCTTAGTTAGGGTGAATCCTCTTATATAAATTCGGTGGCAGTTCTCTGCAAATGAATATCAGAAACCTATTTCATATATGTGACAGATTTAATAGCTTCGAATCCAGGAACTGGAGAAGCTGTGCTGTAAGTCAATAAAGTTCTGCTTAGGCGGTAGAGCTGAAAAATAAAATATCGACGAGACAAAAAGACGACGTGAGCTAATTAAGGGAATTGGACCAATTATCGATTTTATTTGGCCAACAAAGGAGAAATTAAATCATGTTTCAACAAGACTTTGAACAAGAGATGAATTTTGGACCGTAGCTCAGCTAAAAATCCACTTAAATTTTTTATGCAATAAAGGATGCGTTGATTCAATATTTAGATTATATCGATCGGTTATTGCAAACTCGTTAAACATGATTAAGAAAAACTTAGCTTTTTGGTATCTGTCGAGCACGTTATCGCCGTTGTTTGTCAAAGATCTCAGTCGGTGATTGAAGAACATGATCGAACACGACGAGAGAGATCGGAGACATCGTCGGCGTTGTTGTTCACGTCGTTAACACTCTTTTGTTCGTCTCCGGACATTTTTTCAGATCTCGTTCTCGGTAATTTCCGCGAGTAAGAAAACTTCTAAATCCCCACAGACGACGCCAAACTGTGAAAGTTGAAACTCGCACAACTAAATCTTGTAAAGGAATTTAGAGGGAACAGAAGATTCAAAGTATGAAACTCGAGAACAAAGATCCAAAGATGGTTTTTATTGCTGATTTGATAAGCTTTTTCATACAATGATTTTTGCTTAAGGTTTTTGCTAGGGTCCCAAGTCTCTCTTCTATGAATTATTATGCTAACTATTTATACAAGTTTCATAAGCGGATATCTCGGAAAATATTTCAGAATAATTCATTTTTGCTTTGCGCGGCTACCGTCTTAAATCTTCTTCTAGGATAATCGATGGATTGGGTCATCTTGATGGGTCTTTAGCTCGGCCCATAACGTAAGTACTGGATCTCGGCCTGTTAGGCTTGAAAGGTGATCTTCGTCTTGGCCCATAGGTGTTGAGTTTGGCTCGACTCAGTTTTGGTTGGAACTTGGCCTCGTCTCAGTTTCGAGGCGTTGTTCTGGTTCAGCTCGTCGTCTAGGGCTTATTCTGAAGTGAGGCCTCTCTAGCTCGGTTCGGATCGGAGGAGATGCGGTTCAGCTCGGCCTCACATCTTCTCTTCCAGCTCGGCATTGTCTTCTCCCTTCTTCCAGCTCGGCATAAGGTGAAGGTAGCTCCAGCTCGGCTCCTCTTCTTCTCCTCCTTGGCCCGAGGTGAGTTAGTTGGTGGGGCCGAGGTGAGGTGATTTGAGTGGCTCATGACAAAGGGCAAGGTGGACGAACTGGTGGCGACGAGGTGCGAGGTGGACGAGCTGGTGGCGACGAGGTGGAGATGGACGACCTGGAGGCGATGAGGTAGACGAGCTGGTCGTGACAAGAGCAAAGTGGGTGAGCTGGTCGTGATAAGGGGAAAAGTGGATGAGCTGGTCGTGACAAGGGGCGAGGTGGCCGAGTTGAGACGTTCTAGGTGAAGTGAGACGTCCTAGGTGAGTTATTTTTAGCAGTTGGTCTCGGACGGGTGAAATCCGACTCCAACAATGGTTTTTTTTTTGGTCGAAAACTGATCTTTATTCAAAATAAAACAAGGGGTTTAACAAGGTTTGAAGAACTTTTTTTGCAAACAACTCCGCCTTTACATTGGCCAGGAATGTGTCAAAGAAATCGACGAAAAGGATAACGCCATAAGGCGAATATCAGAAACAATGGTGTGAATCTTTGTATGCGTTTCTTGAGAGTTGGGGAGGTTGACGAGTGAAATCGAATCTGAAAGCACTTGAATCTCTGCAACCACTCGGGTTATGGCTTGAGAAAGAGCTTCGTGCACAGCCCATTCCTCTCCTGCAAATGCCGATGAGACATCTTGGCGATGAGTTCGGTAGTCGGTTTCAAGACCATCTGTATTAGACCGAAAAAGACAACTTATGCCACATGTTAGAGAGGTAGCTTACCAGGCTGCGTCCACAAAATAGGACATTTGCAATTGAGGAGCTTGCGGCGGTGGTGCAGACGCGGTCGAATTCAATGGCTTAACGCGAAGAATTTGAGCGTATTGCCATTCCTTGGCTTCCGTAATAGCTTTAGATATAACTTCGTACTTTGAAATAGCTTTGTTTTCGAAGAGTAACTTGTTTCTTGCTGTCCAAAGGTTCCAACAAATCCAAGCTTGAAAGGAGATAGAGTGGATACCTACGAGAGGAAGGCAAACCAGAGTTTTGATGAGCCTTAAAAAGTCCAAGACCTGACCGGAAGTGAGATGATTCGTACCTTGCAGCGGAGCCATATTACAGACCCATTGCGCAAAGGGACAATCTCTCAAAACATAGGTTATCGTCTATGGTTTTCCACATTTTTGACAGCTAAAATCAACTTGGATACCCCTATGAACGAGTTGAACTCCCACCGGAAGCGATACCACTACAGTTTTCCAGGAAAATTGTTTGATTTTTGGTGATGTTTGTAATCTCCAAATATTTTCCTGCCAGTTGAAATTACGTTGAATCTCTGGCAAACCAGTGGTAGTTGAGAGCCCATACCCCGACCGGACAGAGTACTTGCCATTTTTCACCGGTAGCCACACCAATCTGTCGCTAGGTTGAGAGGAGCTAATTGGAATGAGTTTCACTACTTGTTAAAAATCCTTACCCAATCTCATTTGTTATTAGTGTGATTCATCAGCTTAGAGACTCTCATGTCTTTCGAAAGGAGTGGAGCTGGTCCCATTAGACAGGTAGGAGAAGTCGCGTTTAACCATGGATCATCCCAAATTGTAACGTATTCTCCATTTCCAATAAGCCATCCCATACCTTTCCTAAGAATTATCTTCCGGCGATGATGCTTCTCCAATCGTGGGATGGATTAGATGGGATTTTGAACTCCATAAAAGAGTAGGAAGAGAAATACTTACCCAGCAAAACACGAGCCATAAGCGAATTTGGGTGAGAGATGAGACGAGCTTTGATGCTTTGATGTCATGGAAACCCTTTTCTAACATTACGTTTTGTGAGACGGATTCTGACTATGCTGAAAGAAGATTTATGAACCTTGAATTTTTAATTTAAATTTCATTATGCAATTCTTTTTATTTATGTGAGTTGTGTCTACTTTGATTATGTATGGGTAATTTTTCACTTAGGTTTTAGGGTTTCGATGGGATTTTCATGAATTGTTGAATCAGAATTGTTAGAACAGGGGTTTATCCTTTGAGTTCTTCATCTATCGTTGTGTTAATTCCTTAAACCAAAATGTCTTGCTAGTTTTTGATATTATGATGATTAATCTAAGCATCAAAAGTATTGTTATATTTCTTGAAAAGAATATATATGAGAAAATTGTTCTTAACCTACGAAAGTTGGCGCTAAGGCAATTTATTAACATTATAACATATCAAACTTAAACGTTAATGTGTATTTAGAATTCTAAGTTCAAACAACATTTTAGAATCTTACGTTATTAAACATAATAGTTAACACCATAATAGTAGTGGGTTAATTATAAATTTGTGATTTGAGTTCAAAAGCGGTGTCTAATCATTTTCCTATTCTGTTATCTGATTTATGATTCTGATTTCCTGCGAATTTTTCTAGAACTTAACAAAAAAAATTCAATTGAATTTACATCTTTTTAGTCGCCATTATTGTTACTTGTTATAGGTCTATTTTACTTTTGAAGAATTGTAGTGTAGCACTTAGTCACATAGTTTATATTGCGTATTATTTTACGTTTGTTGTGTTTCCTTAGGATTGAAACATGAGTACATTACTCAAAAATATGCCATGGGATTTAGAAGGAGAGGAATAAGAGAAAGCAGAAAAAATCAAATACTAAATCTATCTCAAAGCACACCAAACTCATCTAAAATATTAGAGAAATCGCACCAAGCATCCAGGGACTGCATCAGCTTTATTAACTTTGCATAGCCCGTCTCAAAACCACGATCGATCTTTGAAAGAAGATATTCGAAATAGTTTCAATAAATACTTTTATTTTTGAGTAAAGAGCCGAGAGACTCCGCCCTTAGGCATTTTTTCTCCCATGAGCACCGTCTCGTCCTTCTAAAGGCAGATCTATCTAATTTTAAGGTGGGGTCTGAAATGTTCACTTTTTTATAGCTTTATTACGTATGCTTTTTGGAAATATAATTAAATCGGTAATAAAGAAGTTTCGATATTTCTAAGAGATACATGTTTGACCCGTACTCTTTCTTTTTTTTGGGAACTTGCAAAAACATTTAGTCAAAAACTACATATCTAGAGAAATATTAATGTAGAATTTCAGTATTGTTTCGCCTATAAATTCATACAATTTATCAAATTTATGATCCAAACCAAAATAAATAAACAAAAGTAGAGAAGGCTTTTATCATATTAAAAAGTACTCACCAATTCATTAAAAAAAGGTATCATGTTTTTTTATTTTCTCATAATTCATATATTCCAATTTTAGTTTGTTTACATATATTATTTGAACAAACTTTTTAAGTGGAAAATTTTAAAATACTCAAACCCGTTTACTGGAATACAACTTTTTTTTGTTTGGAATTTCATATATATTTGGTTACTTATAAAGAACTATAAACTTTTAGTTTTCAAAATTTAATAATAATAATAATCAAATACACGTCCGATTAAAAAAATTCAAATATTAAATAGAGAATTAAAATTTAAAGAAAAACAATTTTCTTAATGTGATGAAAAGACATTCATTTTTTTTCAAAATTTGTTTATTTTTGAGTACTTATTTATAAGTTACCAATATATGAATCATAAAATTCTTAGGTTATCTAAACTTTGTGTATTTCAAAGACTAGGGTTTTTTCATTAAAAAAACAAACGCTTGTCTCGATTGAATTATGTTTTCTATAATATATCATTTGCAAAATTTAATTAAAAACATAGATGAAACTTTAAAAGCCAAAATATGTCTTCATTTCTATATATGTTTGACGTTTGAATTTAAAATTTTAAACCAAATTATCTTTCAATGTTTATATGCACATTTTTACATGTTTAAATAAATATAAGCATTTATTTGTACCTATAACATAGTGATAAATCCATAGAATAATCAGATTTAACATACTACAAAAAAACTTATAGGCAAATGTCAGCAATATTTTTCAATGAATGATAAAATTAAGAATCTGATTATGCACATTTATGCAAAATTCTTTAATCGTTGAGTTACAACACCATGTAAATAAAAACCATTCACAATTTGGTGGTTTTCTAGCATAAGATCCCATATCAGAAGTCGAAATTCGAGACCAGTGTTTGGGTAAGAGTTGATGGAGTAATCAAGTTACGAATGCGCAACCCGATTTTTTTGGTATAAGTGAGAAATTTTTGCCTTATGTTTTAGTTTTCGATTTTTAAAAATATATCTTCATGATAATGTTTTTTGGTTTAGCAGTTGATGAAACAAAGAGCTATTTGTACAATGAATTATGGAAGCTATGTGCTGGGCCTTTACTTGATCTTCCAAAATTTGGAGAGAAATTTATTACTTTCCTCAAGGACACATAGAGCAAGTTATTTTCTCTCTATCTATCCTTCTATGTTCTCTCTCCCTCGTCTATTTTTGTTTGTAATATTTTTTTTTTGCAACTTGATGACATTCTCAGCTTGAGGCATCTACCAATGATGAGTTGGCCCAAACGAAACCACTTTTTGATCTTCCTTCGAAGATTCGATGCAATGTTATTGATATTCAGCTTAAGGTATATTTTCTAAGACAGTAAACAATATTGGCTTTTTAAGTTTTTTTTTTCATCACAAAAAGAAGTAACTTGTTACTTATTTTATTTTTTTATTTTAGGTGGAGAACCAGACAAATGAAATTTATGCACAAGTTACTTTGCTGCCAGATACAGTTGTGAGTGGCAACATTCAAGATTTTATTTATAATTTTTTTCTAATCCCTCTTAAATGATTTTCTGGATTTGTAATTCTTTAGGAACATGGAATTCCTATTCATGAAGGCAATAAGGAAAGTACCAAATTTTACTCTTTCGTGAAAGTTTTAAGTGCATATGATACCAGCACACATGGAAGCCTGACGGTTCTTAGAAAACATGCTATTGAATGTCTTCCTTCACTGGTATTTGCACTTAGTTTCTCAACTGAATGAACTAGTATGAATTTTTTCGTATTTTCCTCGAATTGTAACCTTCCAAATGATTTTTTTGTATTGAATTTATTTTTTAGGATATGTCTCATCCGACAGCAACTCAAGAAATAGTTGCTAAAGATCTCCTTGGTTATGAATGGAAATTTAAACATTGCTTTAGAGGTAATGGATATTCTTCATATCAAACTTGTGATTAGTGATAATTGATCTTCATTTGTCTATAAACAATTAAGTAGGTACACCGTGAAGACATGTTTTTACAACTGGTTGGAGTGCTTTCGTGACATCAAAAAAATTGGTCGTTGGGGACTGTTTTATATTCATTAGGTATATAGAAATCACCATTTTACATCTCTTTTGTTTCTTGACTTTTGAACTTTAACTATTTTCTTGTTCAAGAGGAGAGAATGGGGAGTTAGGAGTTGGAATTAGAAGAGCAGCTCATCAACGAGGCAACATACCTTCATCGGTAATTTCTACAGAGAGTATGTACCATGGAATAATTTCTTCAGCACTGAATGCTATTAATACCAAATACATGTTCGTTGTGTTTTATAAGCCAAGGTAATCAAACACACTTTGTTACTCTACTTGAAAAAACATCATGCGATTAGTTTTTTCAACATGTAAACGTATATTGTGGGTTTTGATATGATGAAATCAGGTCAAGCTAATTCGTCGCCAGTTTCGATAAACTTTTAGATGCAGTGAACAATAAGTTTAATGTAGGTTTCAGATTTGCGATGCAGTTTGAGGGTACTGATTCACTACAAGAAATTAGGGTTTTTATAGCAGGACAGTATAGCGTTTTTTTCGATTATGTTATGGTTGACATACCTCTGGTTTTTACATAGCGTTTGTATATTTGTAAACGCTATGATAGAGTCATAGATGTTAAAAACAAAATTAGGCGTCTCGTTTTATTGCAGAACCATAATTGAAATGTTATGGAAGTGTTAGGCGGTATACTCTCCCGCGAAACTTAGGAAATTTTCCCCCAAAACCACTTAGAAAATTTTTCCCCACGACATTCGTGCCAAAAAAAAAATGATAATACAAAAGACCAAAACAAAAATGAACTCTCATCTTTGTTTCTAAGGCAATACCTAGATCTAAACATCTTTGTTTCATCTCAAAATCTCAATTCCCCACTCGAATCCTCACTCTCCCTCTCGAATCCTCACTCTCCCTCTTGAATCCTCACTCCCCATCTCGAAATCTCAATTCCCCAACCCGAAACCCTATGTTACTGTTTTCCAGGTAGCTTTTAGGGTGTGAGTGAGTGAAAGGTATGTGCAATTTATTGAGTTTTTGTTTCAATTTGTGTTTTTGATCCACTGTTTCTCTAATTGCAATAGATTTAGGGCTAAGCGTCTCCAATTAAGTTTAAGCGATGTATGGCTTTTATAGGTGTTTTTTTCTAACTGTAATCGATGCTTCTATTTTTTTGCAGAGAGCTTTGGGTTTGCAGTCAACAAATACGGACACAAATTTAGCAGGTGATTCATTAGTTTTGTGACTCATTTCTTCTCATATTCTCTATGTTGAATGGTATGGTGTTTGAGTGTCCGTTCACTACAAGAAATTTCTTAACTGATTTCTTCTCATATTCTCTGTGTTGAATGGTATGTTGAAAACACCCTAATGTAAATGGTAGCTAACAAGTCTCACAATTTAGTATTGTTTAATAATTACTAGCTACTAGTTTATCTTGTAGGTTACTTCACTGTTGTTGTTGTTTGAAGTTAGCTATGACATTGATATGGCTTGGCTTTGCAGTGTGATTTTTAAGTTGCCTAATTGTTTTGGGTATCAAGATTATTTTGTTGATGATCTTTGTTTTACAGCTGTAGTATAGTTTTAAGTCTCTTTGAGATTGAGATTGGTACCTAGCTAGTCTCACCTCTAAAACAGCTTAATAATCTTTGCTTTGCATTGTGAAGTTACATAATATGATTTCTCACCACCTGCATAATAAGCTTTTGCTTTGCATTGTGAATTAATTGTATGCACATTTGCTTGGAGCTGTTGTAAAATGGATAAAGCTTCGCATTTCACTTCTCATTTATTCTGACTGCTATGATTGCGATCGTTTAATGACAACAAACCGATGATGATGTTCCTATGAAGTGTTTCACTATGATCTTTGTTTGCCTTTTGGACCAGTAACAAAAAGGAGGACATAATGGAAGCAAGGAAAGAGATCATTTGCGGACTACCAGCGTATGGAATCATACCACACTTCCTCCAACAGCCACGAGAAGAATCTCAAGTTGATACTGGAAGTGATGTGGAGGAGATCACACAACTAGAGTATAGACGCTCTCTCGCTCACCGGGGATACTTGATACGGGCTGAGGAAGACGATGAAGACATCAAACCTGATTTCCGAAGAATTATTCCACACCTCAGAAAGGAAGAACAAAGGCTCAGAAACCAACTCAACTCCGCTTCTATGAAACGACCAAAACAAGAATAAGGAGAATCCTCAAGAGGCAAGGGTCGTCGTCGAGACTAAGGAGCATAAGCTATGTATTTTGTAATGTGTAAAAAGACTAGTTGGTTTAATGGAAATCTATGTATTTAGTTTAAACTATGTATTTTGTAATGTGTTTGATAATATGAAACCTCGAGTTAATGTGAATCTTTTTTTTATAATTTTTCTTTTTAAATTAAATGTATTTAAATTAAATTAATATTTACAGAAAATTAGGGTCAAAAAAATAAAAATATGTTAATGACCAACCGAAATATATTAGTGTATAATGCATAAGAGTTAAATTGTATCTTGATCATAAATTCTAAATTTTAAATTGTAAAGCTCTTTAAAATAAACATCAAATACTATACTTATATAAAATAATTTTTTTAGCAAAAATTTGAAAAGGATTTAAGCGTTGAGTATTTTATTTAGGGTTTAGGGTATTGGTGTTTAGGGTTTAGGTTATGTTGATTTAGGGTTTAGGTTATATTGATTTGTTAGGTTATGTTGTCAATTAACAAATGAAAATGATTGCCAATGATTGGAAATGATTGCAAAATGATTGTAAAATTAAGCGTTGAGTATTTGATTTAGGGTTTAGGGTATTGGTGTTTAGGGTTTAGGTTATGTTGATTTAGGGTTTAGGTTATATTGATTTATGGTTTATGTTATGTTGTCAATTAACAAATGAAAATGATTGCCAATGATTGGAAGTGATTGCAAAATCATTGCAAAAATGATTACAAACATATATACAAACCTTACAAACTAATGATAAGTTACTAAGAGTTTAGGGCATAGGGTTTGAGGTTTAGGGCATAGGGTTTGAGGTTTAGGGTATAAGGGTTATGATATTTTTTCTTGTTCTATTAACAATAGAAATATAATTTTAAGTATTAATGAGTGTTTGATATAGTATATATGGATTCAAACTTGTAAGATATTTTTTATATTTCTCAATTAAAAAAAAATATAATAAATAATTGTTTAATACTAAAATGTAATATAGAACACAAAAAAGACAAAAAATTTCAGACCCTGCGACACTTAGACAAAATTTTCGCCCAAAATTTTCCCTCTTCCCTCTTCCCTCTTCCCTCTTCCCTCTTCCCTCTTCCCTCTTCCCTCTTCCCTCTTCCCTCTTCCCTCTTCCCTCTTCCCTCTTCCCTCTTCCCTCTTCCCTCTTCCCTCTTCCCTCTTCCCTCTTCCCTCTTCCCTCTTCCCTCTTCCCTTTTCCCTCTTCCCTCTTCCCTCTTGCCTCTTCCCTCTTTGGCTCCAATTTGCTCGATTCTCACAATCTCCGCTTTTTCCCACTCTCTCCCACAGAAATTTCAGTTTCAATACCTAAGCTCCTTCTAGATTTTGCTCCAATTTCTCACAACGATTTTATCACTGTCTCCGACAAAGCTAACTCGTTCGAACCCAAACCACCGCAACTGAGCCGCAATCCATCTTACCCTTTTGCCTTTCCGTTAAAGGTATTGCTTCCAAACCACCGCGAAGGTGAACTCGAGTTTTTATCTTTTTTTTTGTTTCTGATAAACAAATCGTTTTTATCTCTTCACTTGTAGTGATTTAGGGTTATTGCATGTTGAATTGATTCGTCTCGGTCGTTGTTTACTCTTTTGCAGGAAGATTTCGATTCATATCTTGTTTAACTGCTTCCGTTAAAGTTACTAGTGTTGTGATTTTCTGGGTTTTTTCTTTCACTTTGGATTTTGCTTAAATGTTTTTGTGAGCTCAATCGATTTATACCATTGATTTGCTTTTATTTTGTAGCTCGATTTAAGCGAAAGGGAAGACACTTTATCATGTAAAATCATTCAAACTTGATTCTTCTATCAGAACTCGTTGTGTGTTGTTGTTGTGGCTTAAAGTGACTGTCTCTGATAATTACTTGTATGCACATTTGGTCGGAGTTGTTGTAACATGGATAAAGCTTGGGTCTGATTACCAAGGTATTAACTTGACTGTCTTTACACATCTTTATTGATTTAATTTCATGAAGTGTGATTTTGAATATTTATTTCTCATTTTCTATCAACTTACAGGAATAACCTTGAGTATGAGAAAGGAGCAACTGAGTTTGTGTCTGATTCAGCAAGACGTTTGGGTAATCCAGCTGAAATGTTCTGTCCTTACCTTGATTGCCGCAATGTCTGCCATCAACCAACTGAGACAGTTTTCTAGCATCTAGTGATTAGAGGGATGGATCAGAAGTACAAGAGGTGTAAATATTGGAGTAAACATGGGGATACAAGGGATGATAAGAAAACTGATGTTCACACGTCTGAATATGAGGCTTATGAGTTGATTAGGACAACTTTTATGGCGAGTGAAGGCAATCAACCATCTAAGAAGCAGAATGCAGAAGGGTTTGAGGGCATTGAAAATCGAGAAGAAGCTGAGTTTAGGAAGAAGTTAGAGGATGCAGAAACTCCATTGTACTCGACGTGTCAGAAATACACAAAGGTTGCTGCAATCATGGGTCTTTACTGGGTAAAGGTCAAGAGTGGGATGTCAGAGAGCTATTTTGATCAGCTACTGACACTAGTTCATGACATGCTACCTGGAGACAATGTTCTACCTAAGTCTACAGATCGAGATGAAGAAGTTTTTGAAACAGTTTTGTTTTGGTTATGATGTCATCCACGCCTGCAAAAATGACTGTATCCTTTATCGGAATTAGTATGAGGAGTTAGTGAGCTGCCCAAGATGTAATAAATCAATATTGGAAAGGGATAGGCACACCGGTGAGGAGAAGAAAGGGATTCCAGCTAAGGTGCTTAGGTGTTTTCTGATAAAAGACAGATTTAGGAGGATGTTTATATCAAAACGGTTGGCTGAGGATTTGCTTTGGCACTTCACTAATGCTACTGTAGATGGTAGTATGAGGCATCCAGTGGATTCATTGACTTGGGTTCAGGTAAACGATAAATGGCCGGAGTTTGCTGCTGAAGCAAGAAACCTTAGACTAGGGATTTCAACAGATGGCATGAATCCGTTCTCTATCCAGAACACCAAGTACAGCACATGGCATGTTCTCTTAGTAAACTACAATATGGCTCCAACTCAGTGTATGAAAGTAGAGAACGTCATGTTAACAATGTTGATACCTGGGCCAACCGCACCTAGCAACAACATTGATGTATATCTACAACCATTGATAGAGGACCTAAAGGATTTGTGGACAGAAGGTATGGGAGTTTATGATTGTTTTAAGAAGGAGGGTTTTACTCTAAGATCTATGTTGTTGTGGAGTATCACAGACTATCCGGGTTTAGGGACATTAGCTGGATGTAAAGTGAAGGGGAAGCAAGCGTGTAATGTCTGTGGGAAGAATACACCTCATAGGTGGTTAAAGTTTATTCGCAAGCATGTTTATATGGACAACAGGAAATGACTCAAGCCTGTCATCCTTATAGACGTAGAAAATGGTGGTTTGACAACACGGTGGAGGTTGGTACTGCAAAGAGGATTCAGAGTGGAGCATAAATATTTGAATGTCTTAGAGACTTTAGGAATGATTTTGGATGACCTTTACATAAGAAAGGTAAGCGAAAAAGGATTGAAGCAGATGATGATGATGTCATTTCAGCTGAAGAATATGAAGAAGACGATGATCTGTGGCGGTGGATAAAAAGTCAATCTTCTTTGACTTACCTTATTGGAAGGTTAGTTTTGTTTACATTCAAATTTGACTATGTGTTTCAGCTTAAACTTGGTTTCTGATAAGTACTTGTACATTATGTGGCAGGATATGCATGTGAGGCATAACATAGATGTTATGCACGTGGAAAAGAATGTCTCTGATGCACTATTGTCTATTATGATGCATAGTGCGAAATCAAAGGATGGATTGAAAGCAAGAAAAGATTTAGAAGACATGGGAATTAGAAGCAACTTACATGCAGAGATACGTGGGAAGAGAACTTACTTGCCCCCAGCTGCATATTGGCTTTCTAAGGAAGAAAAAAAATTATTCTGCAGAAGGTTATCCAACTTCAGAGGCCCTGATGGGTATTGTGCCAATATATCCAACTGTGTCTCATTGGATCCTCCCATTATAGGCAGCATGAAGTCACATGACCATCATGTTCTAATGCAGAATTTTTTTCCTGTGGCGTTGAGAGGTTTACTACAAAGAGGACCTCGGATTGCAGTGAATCGTATCTGCAATTACTTCAACAGACTGTGCCAACGCGTTATTGATCCAGAGAAGCTACTTACCCTAGAATCAGAGGTTGTGGAAACAATGTGCCAGTTGGAGAGATTCTTTCCGCCTTCACTGTTTGACATCATGTTTCACCTTCCACTACATCTTGCAAGAGAAGCATGCTTGGGTGGCCCTGTACACTTCAGATGGATGTATCCTTTTGAGAGGTAAACTTTTTGTTTCTGTCATATACTTCAATAATAAACTGATAGTATATGTATATGGTATTCATTATAAGTTTACTTATTGACATGTAGGTACATGAAGACACTAAAGGCTTATGTCAAGAATTTTGTAAGACCAGAAACTTGTATGGCCGAGGGATACTTGTCTGGTGAATGCATTGCATTTTGTTTGGAGTTCCTTCAGAAATATGTTCCAGTTCAAGAAGCCAGTAATAGAAATGAAGATGTTCAGGCAACTCAAAATGTCCTTGAAGGCCGACCATTGCAGAAAGCTACAGAAGTGACTCTTACAGATAAGGAAAGAGATATAGCTCATCGGTATATTCTCATGAATACATCAGTCATGGATCCTTATGTTGAGTAAGTGCAAACCTGAAAGAGTATTAGATATATAGACTTAAATATTTTGTTGCATCGGAGACTAACTTAATGGAAAACATGTTGCATTTGGAAGAACTGCAAGCTACATATGTAAGATGCGCAAAAAATGAAACCCTATTGTGGAAATATCATACAGAAAGGTTCCCCCAGTGGATCAAGGAAAATGTTAGAAGGACCTCTTCTCTGATTCATAATAATGACTTGTGTTTAGTTTGTGATAATGACTTCTGTTTAGTTTCATGTTTCAAGTACCATGTTTAATGATAAGGACTTGTTTTCTGTTTCATGTTAGATACCAAATAACTCGAAGGACCATTTGAAAAAGTTGAGATGGCTTGCTTTTGGACCAAGAAACATTGCTCAAACATACAAGAGGTATATAGTTAACGGACATCGATTCCATACAGACGATGTAAAGCGGAAGACTCAGAACAGTGGAGTTACATATGAAGCATTTTACATGTGTAGAGCTAGTGCTAAAAATTCTAAACAAATAGCAGACATAGTAGCATACTATGGAGTGATAAAGGAGATCATATTGCTGGACTACCACATGTTCCAGGTTCCACTGTTTAAGTGTAGTTGGGCTAACAAAGGGAAAGGATTGAAAGAGGAAGACGGTTTCACACTTGTGAATCTCCATATGAACCAGTCATCATTTGTAAATGATCCTTACATTCTGCCATCGCAAGCAAAACAAGTTTTCTACTCTAGAGAAGATGACAACTCACCTTGGTATGTTGTCATGAGGGCACCACCAAGAGGATACCACGAGTTAGAGACAGAAGAGGAGATTGTTTCTGCACCATTATCAGTCCAGCCAATTGAAGATTTAGGGGATCAATCATCTGATGATGAGAGTTTCTGTGTTAGGAATGATTGTGAAGGTAATCTAATAGATGATTAATGCTAAGTTTGGTTGTGTTTCAGGTAATCTGATACGATGAAACCAACATCTGTTAAGAAAAATGTCCGTCGAAGTAAGCGCCAAGCAGGCCTTGATGTGAGTCCTGAAGTGTTTTTGGATCAGAAGAAACACAAGAAGGCTGCTCTAGAGGTGAATGAAAGAGAAAATACTGTTGAAAGAGAAAAGACTGGTGAAAGAGAAAAGAATGCTGAAATTTTTCTTGAAAAAGATGCTACTGGATACGAAGAAGAGGAACAAGATTTCATAGCAGTCATGGATAACGAGAAAAACAAAGTTGTTGACGAAGAAGTGGAACAAAGTTCTCTTCCAAAGTTCGAGCTATTAAAAACAAGGTTCAACTACAGCAAATTAAGCCTAGCAACATCCAATCTTCATCAGCTTGGAACACTTGGGTGAAAGGCAGAAGGACCACAACTTTTGAGGTTGTATATAATGTGGATTGATTACTTAGAGCATCTCCAATGTATTCCCTCATTTTTATCTTCAAAATGGAGTAATTCCAAAATGGAGTTGGATTTCTCTCCAATGTATTCCTCCATTTTTTACTCCAAATAGAATATTCTTAGTATATTCTTCATTTTCTATTTTATTATTAATTGCTAAAAATACACTTTATTTATAAAATTTACAAATTAACACAAATTGTGATATTATTTGAATTTAACCATTACAATATCATTAAAAATAACAAAACAAAGCACATGTTAATTTAAACATCACATATTATTTGGATTTAACCATTAAAATATCATAAAAAGTAACACATTCTTTTTCCAAAAACGAACCGGTCCTTTCACAATAGCAAATCGCGACTGGAGAACCCCGAAGGCACGTTCTACATCTTTCCTACATGCTTCTTGTCGCCTAGCAAAATATTTTTTCTTTGCACCCATTGGCTCGTGAATAGTTTACACTATGGTATACAATTTCGGATATATACCATCAGCCAAATAATAACCCATATTATGTTCTTTTCAAGAGGAGCAGAAGAAGGCAACGGATCCCGATACCGCCGCCGCGTTAAACCCATCACCACCGTCCACAGAGGAAAAGTCCGACGATTCCAAAGCTCTTGTTCTCGTCGTCGCAAGTAACAAAATCATTTTATACCTCAAAGAAAAATAATTACATATTTAAATAGTAAAAACTATTTTGATCTCAACTCCTTCTAATCAATTTATAATTGAGTATTATTTGTTTTTATCATTTCTTTTTTCTTGTTCATGATTTAGAAAGCTACATAGTTTACATTAGTTTTTTTTTTGGTTATTGTTGTTCTAATAATTTTAGTTCTTGTTATTATCTCAAACAATTTTCGACAACATATTATTATATATCTTCCTCTCAATTCTGGGACGACAAATTTTAATATTTTCTTTATATTATTTTGTTTTTGTTGCCGTTGCAGAAGAACCTTTTGTAAAATAGTGACAAGTACA
This sequence comes from Eutrema japonicum, assembly GCA_030161315.1. Lineage (NCBI taxonomy): Eukaryota > Viridiplantae > Streptophyta > Magnoliopsida > Brassicales > Brassicaceae > Eutrema > Eutrema japonicum. The sequence continues at coordinate 15,685,221 of BSQW01000012.1, read as the reverse complement.
TTACTTAAATTTTTTTGGAAAATAATGAAACCATAAAATCATTGTCTCGTAATATTTGTTAAAATGAAAGGTACAGTTTTTTAAAAAATGATAAAATATGAAGGACTAAATTATAAATAAAAAATTTCAACTCCATTTTGGAGTTGAAAATGGAGTTAATCCATATTTGGAGAAAAAATGGCATTTCTCCATTTTGCAGTTAAAAATGGAGTGGTGTTGGAGATGATTTTACTGAAAAATGGCATTTGAAGTAGAAAATGGGGTAGGATTGGAGATGTCCTTATAAGCTAATTGGCTTATAGAATAGTTTTGTCATCTGACTGTTTGTGTCAATAGGAAAAAAGTGATAAATACAGGCAACTCAAGAAGGGTCAAATTCCTCACACCAGCAGCCACAAAGGAATGAATCGCCTAGTTCATGAGATGGTATGTTTGTATGTGTAATGAATTAGTTAGTTGTAATAGTAATTCCTTTATTTGTTGACAACTATTTGTATGAACTTGTAGAAAAGAAACAGTTCTGATCCTAAGAAAGTTACTAGAGCTAAGGTTTGGGTAGCAGGCCATACGCATTCTGATGGGAGACCCGTTAGGGAAGAATTCGCAGAAACTATTGTAAGACTGATTTAAATTCTTATTACTTTTGTTTCTTATGTTTGTTTTAAAAGTAATATGCACATGTTGTGTATTGTTCTTGATTGCAGGAGAAGATCAAGACAATTGACAGTGAAATGGACTCCACATCCACGGATAATATCAGAGAAGATACGGTGAGTAAGGTTCTAGGAAAAGACAGACCAGGAATAATTAGGGGGATGGGCAGAGGGGCTACTGTTACCAAGTTGGCATTCTTACAGGGTAGAGACTCACATGTCCAGAAACTCGAATCTACTCAAGCAGAATTAATTAGCAAGCTTGAACATTTGCAAAATGTGGTTAGTAACTTAGCCGGTAAAAAGGTAACTTTTTTACACTTGTTGTTTCATTATGTGCACTTTTGTGTTCAATAAGATTATAAACTTGTTAGAAACAGAGTGATGATGTTCCTAGGTCTGAGTTAAGCGATGTTAGCAAGGGAGGAATTAGGTGCCAGCTACTGGATTGGTTTTCGACTGATGATGTTGTTGCTGGTGAAGGAGAATACTGCTCTAGTGAACCAACATATAAGATTGGTCGAATTCCCCTGGGTCCTAATGCGGCTGCTGTAATTGTGAAGTCTGTATCAGTCCCATAAGCATATGTCTAGAGACCTACTACAACCATTGGCTCACTTGCTCTGTTGGAGTTAAAATTGCATGGCCATGTGAGAAGATAATATTGGACGATGATATTAACTACTCACAACATGCTAACACTGTCGGCTCCGAGGTAAATTGAAAGTGATTTTGTGTTCCTCTCAAATTCACATTGAGTAGATTACTAATAGATTGTGTATATATTTGGCATGATTCATTAGGCTACATATGCATCAAGAGGAAGAGTTCAGATATTTGATTACTGGAAAGGAGAAAATGAATTGATTGCTGAGGGTATATTGTTGTCAACTGAACCTTCGGAATTGGTCAACGATATTGATTGCTTGGACCGAATGCTACAGTTGTTAAGATTGAGGTTGTTGTTAAAACTGCTGCTTTTCTATGGAGACCTAGGCCTGGAATGTCAAAGATGGGCGATGCATTACATGAGACCATTGCATGGCCTATTGATAGGTTACGACTACCTGATCAACCTACAAATGATGAAACAACCAAGAAATCCACTCATGTAAGTTTCAAAAGCTAGTTTCTTAAAACACTTGGATAATAGTGTAGTCAGATTTTTAGATGAGACTGAGAATAGATATTTGTTGTCTTGGATATGTTGATATTGTCGTGATGTTATTGTGATGAATGTGTTTATCATTGTTGGTTTTAGAGTGGTAGTCCCAACACTGGTAGTAGCGGCAAAGGTGCTAAACAGAAGTGCACTCTCTTGGACTGTGATAACTCTGGACAGACAGTTGCAACTGATCCAGCAGACAAGGTTCATTTCATCCCTTTAGGTAACAATGCTTCTAAGGTCTGGGTAGAGGTTTCCAAGGTTGATGGTGCACGAGTGTGGAGACCAAACTCTGAAGTTGAATTCATAGCTGATGCAATAGAATCCACAGTGGCTTGGCCTAATGAAAAGATTGTTTTCATCTGAGACAATTGTGAAACATTTGGGTCTATGTTGTACTTTGAACTACTTCTCTTTGTGTCTGTAATAAGTGGAACCTATGTTTCTTTCTTTGTTACACTTAATGTAGTGGAACCTATGTTTGATATTATAATAATGTTTATAAACCCATAATCGTATATATATGTGTGTTATTATATATATAATACATATAATATATATATATATATATATATATATATATATATATATTTATATATTTATAGTAACAAATTCATATAAAAACAATACTAAGAAACAATTACAATAACAGAATTGCTATAGTTATATTAAAAATAACAATTCGCAAACGCTGTTAATAATGTAAATAATAGCAAAAATAATACGCTATTAAATACTATTTAATTGCATAATAAAATGTGCTATAATATATGACAATACGATAGCACTGCAAAAAACCGCTATCTAATGTGCCTGACCTATTATGACGGGCGATGAAAAAGCGCTTGTTAAAACGCTATGGTATCGTTAGATAGCGTTATTCAGCCACTAAGAAAAGCCTTTTTTCTTGTAGTGATTTTTTTCAAATAAGGTAAAACTTGAATACCTATTTCTTGTTTGTTTTGTTTCCACATGTTTACTAAAATAAATTTTGGCTTCACTGCAAAAGATACTCTGGGACAATTATCGGAGTACAAGATTTCTCCCCTCATTGGAAAGATTCAGAATGGCGAAGCCTAGTAGTAAAATTCTCCATATCTCCACTTTTTATTACATTTCTTTTAAATTATATATCCAAAATAGTAATAAATAACATTCACTAACTCTGTTTTTGTAGGTGCAATGGGATGACGCTGCATCAATTCCAAGACCTTATAAGGTTTCACCTTGGGAAATTGAAAAGTTACCACCTTCATTAAGCGTTCCACAGTCATCTTTGCTCAAGAAAAAACGATTACGACAAGTTGATGAAATTCGTAAGTTACATTGTTTAATAAGTTAAAGTTTTCTTGTGAAATCGTTCTCATTCTATTTTTATTTATAGGCCAAGAAATTGGACAATCAAGCATGAACGCTTCGATGAGTATTCCTCATCTAAGTTATCACGATGCAACTGATGATTCAAAGATTCCATCTGGTTTTCTAATGAGCTATGCAGTCCACCCATGTCCAAACCAAACTACAACATCCAAATGGTTCTACCAATGAAAGAAAAGATAACCACCAATGCAACCATTAGTTACAGATTGTTTGGAGTTGATATGACGATTCCATAAGTTGGACCAATTGACTCATACCAAAATTGCAAAATTTTCAAAGTATCCGAAGAGAAAAAGCTTGACTAAACCAACACTTTGACATCACCAAAAACCATCCAAAGCAAGCAAATCAATTTTACTAGAAGCCGTACCAAGGTATGGGAAAAATCATCATCTTCCTGTTACTTACATATTATTTAGTGCCAAAACTGTTTTTATTATGTGCAACTAGAACATTAGAGAATATGTTTATAATTGGAAAACTATGCTTATTATAAGAAAATATTAGATTTTTATATATACTAGTATCCATAATTTTTATGAAATATTATAATACATTAAGTTTTTAAATGGATTGAAAGTTTGAAACGGCTTTGGTTAGTTTACATCTTCTTGATATGATTATTGAACAGGTTCAGATGCAAGGTGTAGCCATAGGAAGAGCTGTGGATTTAACTGTTCTTGATGGATACAATGAATTAATCGGTAAACTGGAGAAATTTTTTGATTTTAAAGACGAGTTGCATACACACAATCAATGGGAAATAGTTTTCACAGACGATGAAGGAGATATGATGCTTGTTGGGGATGATCCATGGCCGTACGTTTCTTCTCTCCTCTTCTTGGTTAAATCTTGGGAAAAAATTACATGAGAATATTTTATTTTATGTTCAGTGAATTTTGCAACAAGGTGAAGAAAATATTAATATGCTCTAAAGAGAAGGTCAAGAAAATGAAATGAGGAAATAAATTCTCTGAAAATGACTCAGCATTAACAACTACAATTTGATTTTCTACCTATTTACTTTTATCTAAAAATAAATTTCTTTGTGTTTTTTTATTGAGTTTTGTCATGTTTTGGTGTTTTTTTTGTGGAAAAGTTATGCCGAGAGTGAGAGATAAAGGGGGAAAAAATTGATAAATTTGCAATGACACAGTTTTGTAAAGCATAACGGAAAAGAGAGTCAAAAACAAGAATTGAAAGAGAGGGTTTTTAATAAAATATTTACATATAAACAAATATTTTTATATCTTGAAAAAAAAAAATTTTATATTTTTGATAAAATATAATCTATTAAACATTTGGTAATATAAAAAACATTATCAATGAAATTAGAATATTTATAAATAATAGGGAAAAAATGCAAAACAAAACCTCCTGTGACAAAAACAAATACAAGATCAACCTCGATCTAACAAAATTGCAAAATAAACCTTCAAGTGATTAAAAAAATGCAAGATCAACCTCAATCTAAACAAACTTTAAAATAAACTTCCAAGTGACGAAAAATGCAATAACAACCTTGATCTTAAAAAGCTGAAAAATAAACCTCCATCATATTATAAACCATTAATTTGAATCTTGACTTTAACACCATTAACAATATTAACGAAAATCAAAACTACGTTGTTTTGTTACTAAAATGTTTTAATAATCGAACTGTGATCTATTGTCTAAAATCAATATACACTTCCAACAATGCCATCAAATTCTTGTATATTTAAACAGAATAACTTAATTATATATCAATATACACTTCCAACAATGCCATCAAATTCTTTGCTCTAAACAGAATAACAGTCTTTTCCATATGAAACTGTCGTACGCATGAGCTCTCCTTTCCTCTATTTCTTTGAGATTTGCAAGTCAATGGTGACGACGTCGATGCCGGAAAAGATGAGCGGCATCGTATTCTGCTGGATTTTTATTCCCCTTTTTCTTCATTGTATTATAGAAGTTAGGACTTGAATCTTCCATATTTGATTTTCTTCTTCGCAGGTCGGTGAGAGGTATTAGCGTTGGTCGTCCGAAGGAGTTTTCGAATCGAGAGTTTGAGTGGATGGATGGAGGGATCTGGTTGCGAGAGAGAGGAGAAGGTCTCGGAGGTTCTTCATGGTCGTCGGTGCCAAGGGTGGAGACAGCTCTGGTCGGAAACGCAACGATTCAGCGGAAGATGCGGGTTTGATCAGAGGTTTGTCGGTTTTGACTTGATCGGAGACGGGGATTATTGGTGGAGGAGATTGGGCTTAAGTCTTCACATCACTTTGGGCCAGAATTCGGGCCTAATATCTTATGAGATCATATGGGCCAATAATATGTTCTAGCCCAACAGAAAAAGAAAATCTGATTTTCTTCTAACGTTGGCTTGGTTTTGTTGCATGGGCGGCGTTAATTGGCGGTGGAGATGGCGGAGTTCCAAAAAGCTCGAGCGGTGGCGGTTTGCTGATGTGGTGTCTGATAAGCGAGATAAGGAGGCGATATTGTAAAAGGGTTTTCTAAATCTCAATAGAAACAATTACATCGGCTTATATACTAAGAAGAAGATATCCAGTTTCCTAAACAAGGAGATACAAAATAATAACAAATTGATATGATGGAGTAATATCCGCAACACCCTCCCTCAAGTTGGAGCGTGAACATCGTGAATGTCTAACTTGTGAAGAAAAACCTGAAATTCCTTGCGACCCAGCGCTTTCGTCAAAAAATGTCCGCCAACTGATCTTGAGAACGAACATATGTTGTAGAAATTTTACCCGTAACAATTGCCCCTCGTATGAAATGACAATCGTTTTCCACATGCTTCGTTCGGTCATGTTGGACTGGATTTTCAGATAGAGCAATAGCAGACTTGCTATCAGAATACACACGCATCGGCTGATCATGAGTTACACCTAGATCACACAATACTTTTTTGAGCCAAAATAGCTCTTTCGTCAAAAACATCATAGCCCTATACTCAGCTTCCGCCGATGAGAGACTAACTGTTGGTTGCATTTTCGATGACCATGAGATTGGCGAGTCTCCGAGCTGCACAAAATAGTTGGTTAAAGATCTCTTGGTGAGAGGACACGCCCCCCAATCTGAATCTCACTAGCCATGGAGTTGCAAATCGGATGTTTTGGCAAGTAAAATACCTTGACCTGGGTTTGATATCAAGTATCGGACTACTCACAACACAGCCTCCCATTGAACTTCTCTTGGTTTCTCCATATATTGTGCCAATGTATGAACACAGTATGATAATTCTGGCCTAGTAACAGCCAAGTAAATGAGTTTTCCTATGAGCCGAAGATACTCCCTTGGATTCTGAAGTAACTGTGACAAGGACAATTTATGGTTTTGTTCCATTGGAAAAGAAGCTGGTTTTGCTCCAAGAAGTCCAGTTTCTGTGAGTATGTCCAAGACATATTTCCGTTGAGATAAATAGAAGCCTTGTTAATTCCTAGCAACCTCAAACCCAAGAAAGTATTTGAGAACGCCGAGATCTTTCATATGAAAACAATTGGAGAGATAATCTTTTAAAATTGCTATCTCAACATGACAGCTTCCCGAGATAAGTAAGTCGTCGAGACGAGGACATGAACAAACACACCGTTGTTGTTGTAGCTAAATAGTGAGTAATCTGATAACGATTGTTTAAAGCCATACGTTTGTAAAGCCGTCGATAACTTTGCAAACCAGCATCTCGGGGCCTGTTCCAATTCGTATAAATATTTACAAAGACAACATACCTTAGACGAATCAGCCGAAAGAAAACCTTGTGGCATTTTCATATATACTTCCTCCGTTAAGTCCCCATGAAGAAACGCGTTATGTACATCCATTTGATGTACATGCCAGTTCCTAGCTGCAGCAACACTAAGAACCAAACGAATTGTACCCATCTTGACAACAAGCGCAAATGTTTCACCATAATCCACGCCTTCTTCTTGACGGTCTCCTAAGACCACCAATCTCGCTTTATATCGTTCGATTGTCCCATCAGATCGATATTTGATAGTGTAAACCCATTTGTTCCCAATTGCCGTTTTCCCAGGCAGTAGATCTTCAATCGTCCACGTACCATTTTTTTCTAGAGCAGCAATTTCATTTCCCATAGCGTCTCTCCAAACTTTATCTTTCATAGCCAAGTGGTATGTGCGAGGAACCGTACCTGATGTAATCGCATCTAGGTAAGCCGTGTGTGTCGCAGAGAAACGATGACAGTCGATATAGTTCTTGATTGGATACATAGAGGGAGAAGTCGAGGTAGAAACCGGTTCCACTGTCAACGTGTTGGTTTGAAATTGCTTCAACTTCGCCGGTTTAATTTTCCGACGATGGCCTCTTCCAAGAATTATGATCGGTTCCGGCGGTGGTCCGGCTGGAGGTTCGTCGGCTTCAATGATTGGCGTCGTAGTTTCAGGAAGAGGTGATGATGTGTTGCATTTTTAACGCATTCTAACTCTTATTTTGAATCGTTTTTGAGTCTTCATCGAGTCTTTTTAGTCCATTTCGAGGCATTTCAGGTCTAAAGGCATTTCAGGACGAAGTTTGGACCAAGAAGCAGAAAAGGCGAAGAATCCAGAAAAAGAAGGCTGGATCGATCGATTGATCCCTTGAAACGCCCAGATTACAGACCGATCAGAAGACCAGATCGACCGGTCACCGCCTTGGATCAATCGATCCCATCACTGGATCGATCGATATCCCAATACGCTCAACTTCTGGATCGATCAGATCAAGTCGGACCGATTGATCCAGACCGAAAAAACGGAAAAGATTTTGAGTCCAAGACCAGATCGATCGATCCAGCTCCAAATTTTGCATATCTGAGTTTTGGGCTTCCCTGTTTCGGTTCAATTTCGCCCGATTTCGACCCCAGTCGACCTGCAACTTAATAAAAACATATTTTTTAGGTTTTTTTGAGATTACACTTTATTTTATTCATCAGAGAACTTAGAGCTTTGAACTTGTAAGATTTGAGGGAGACAAATCTCTAACTCACACCAGAGAAGATTTCTGAACCCTGTTTTTCTACTTTCTAATCTTATGATGCAATTCCTTTCTCTTCTCTGTGTTTCCTTTGTTTCCATGTCTGAGTAATCTCCTTGTTAGGTTTTTAGGGTCTCAAGGGATTTTCATGAATCACTGAAACGGATCTGTTAGATTAGAAAATAACATAGAGTTCTTCATCTACTGTTGAGTTTAAGGCTTAGACTAGATTGATCACCTAGTTTCTGATTTTAGGATCAATATAAACATCAAAATTGATTTAGGTTTCCTAAAAGAACATAGATGGGCAAATCGTCCTGAGCCAACGAAAGCTGATGCTAAGGCGATTTGTGAACTTATCAAACATGAACTTTAATGCTTTCCTAAAACTTTAAGATCAAACGACAGTTTAGATTCTTAGGTTATTAGGCATATTAGTTAGCACCACGACAGTGGGCTAGCTAGATATTCATATTTGAGTTCGAGAACGGTTCTTAATCCTCTCCCTAATCGATAGTCTGTTTAGTGAATCTGAATTTCCTGCGAATTACTTAAGGACCTAGCGCTTTCTCTTATTGAATTTACATCGTTTCATTCATTATTCTTAGTTTTAGAAGTTACGATCCACAAACAAACATCATTCGTCTTAGATTTACTTTCATCTTGCATTCTCGTAGTGTTGCATTTGGTCTCTGTGGATTCGATCCCTACATTACTACTTCAAAAGCTGTGCTCTTGCGGTAGTTACTTTTAGGGTTAAACTCTGAGTGTATCAGGTGATGAATTTTGCAACGATGGGTTTGTATTAGAATGTCCAATTGTTTCTGGGCATGTTAGAGTTATAGGTTGTGGCCCATTAGTATCCAACAAATCCAACAAAAAAGGAGTTGTTGTTTGTTGACCCAAGAGCCCATTATCACCATCTTCTTCATCGTTTTTATTTGTGAGAAACGAAAACACAGTTTCTTCAAAAATCACATCCCGTGAGACGAAAAATACATTATCTTCCAAATCGTATAGCCTCCAACCTTGTTCTTGATTCAAACTTATCACCTTTATGATTTTGGTTATGGGCATAGCACAATGAACCAAACAAACGCAAATGAGCATCCCCCGGAACAGAGTTGTAGATTACTTGATAAGGCGTATTGCCATTCAGAACTATAGTCGGTGTTCTGTTAATGAGATAGCCCGCTGTCAAAATACACTCTCCCCAAAAACGTATTGGTAAACATAATTGAAACCGTAAAGCTCTCGCGACGTTGAAAATGTGGCGATGTTTTCTCTCTACCTTTCCGTTCTGATGCAGAGTCCCCACACACGAGGTCTCATGATGAATTCCATGTTGTAGAAAGTAATCTCGCATACACAGAAACTCCGTTCCATTGTCACTCCGCAACGTTTTTACCTTTGTCTCAAATTGTCGTTCAACTAACGCGAGAAAATGACGCAAATGTTTCTCCGTTTCGCTCTTTTCAACCATCAAATAGATCCACACACCTCGAGAAAAATAATCTACGATAGTCAAAAAATAACGAGCACCCGAGTGAGATAGGGTTCAGTAAGATCCTCATACGTCACAATGTATAAGTTGAAAAATGGCTGAACTTTTATTCTGACTCAAAAGAAAATTTCACGTCTGTTTTGCTTTTATACATGTGTTACACATTGTATTAGAAACCTCACTACTAACTGAAAACTCAATATTTGGAAGCAAATTAACGACTTTTGCTGAAGCGTGTCCCAACCGCTTATGTCATAGATCAAACAAGCTTTCCACGTTTGTATGTAATGCCACAGCATACTCCATACTCCGAAAATAAAAACTTCCAGCCTCTCTTTTACAAACTCCAATCACCATCCCCGTAGTGCGGTCCTGAATCACGAGAAAGTAATCAGCAAGTTGTACGACACAATGATTTTTATCCATCATCTTTCCAACTGAGATCAAATCAGATTTCAATTCTTCCACATAAAACACATATTTCAGAATCATGTTTCCTAGATTTATTGTTCCTTCTCTAACAACCACTCGTTTATTCCCATCAACAAGTATATTCAGAACTGGAGATATTTTCCGCAAATTCGTCAACAGATCTATCTTCCCTTTGTGTCTAAGATCCAAGAAGAATTAGAACCCGTACCCGTTAAAGTTTCAGATGTACTCGCTTTGCAGCGTATGTCTCATCCCTTTTTCCAGCATTGAGAATCTTAGTAACACTGCGCCATTGCTCGTCCGTGAGGCCACTCACTGCATTCCAATCACGGTCTGTGACCACATGATTCACGTGTTCATGAGATGAAGTGCCAATCGTAACCGCATTAGCAAAGAAAGAAGGCAGATTTCGGGATTGGCCTCCATTGAAACCTGATACTGGCCTTCCTCGTCCTCCTCTTGAAGATCCTTGTGTATTGGATCTTCCTCTTGGCTGATCACCCCACCACTCTGGAAATCCAACGATGACGAATCAGTTTTCTGGTGAGTGTCCGCCACGGTTACAGTGCTTGCAGATCCAAAAATTTTCTCGTCCCTCTGTTTTGAAACGAGGCCGAGATTGTGCTGCAAATGCCGTGACTTCAGGTCTCTCTTCTTTAATTCAATGATTGTTAATCACATTTTCTTCCTGTCTCACGATGTTTTAGACGTCTTCCAAACCAGGGAGAGGCACACGAGATGTCAAGGAGGAGCGTATGGTGTGAAAATTTGTGTCATCGAGTCCAAACGAAAATTGGTGAACCATGTCATCTTCTCTATCTTTCTCTTGTTGTGTGCCTAAATTGCAGTCACATTTTCCACACTTGCAAGTTTGAAGTGGTCGATAATTGTTTACGTTATCCTAAATCTTGTTGAGTTTACCGTAATAAGCTTCCACTGTCATCCCTTGCTACTTGCAACACGCAAGATCTGCTTTCATCTTCTGATTCCTCAGTTAATTAGAGACAGAGTATCTCTTTCTGATATGTTCCCACAAGTCTCTCGCCACATCACGGTGGGAGATGTTCGTCAACAGTTCTAGATTGATGGTCATCTTCATCCATGACACGAGCAGAGCGTTGATAGTTAACCAATCTTCTAGATCTGGTGATTCTTCTGCAGGTTGAGGGATGGATCCATCAAGGAATCCAAACTTCTTTCTTGAATGCAGCGCCGTTCTGAATCCGCACGCCCATTCATCGTAATTATTTGATTTCAAAATCGGATGAGAGATGATCGCTCCGGAGTTATCCGCTGTCGTTAAATCATATGGCGAAATCGTTCTCCTTACTACTTCTGCCATCACTCGTATTTGGTCTGTTTGTTTTGGTTAAAAGAAAAAAAGCATGGTCAATCTCAATTACCATGATAAGCGAGAGAAGGAGGCGATATTGTAAAAAGGTTTTCTATATCTCAATAGAATCAATTACATCGGCTTATATACTAAGAAGAAGATATCTAGTTTCATAATATGATGGAGTAATATCCGCAACAGTGTTCGTTTGACGCAATCGTCGTTTGGGTGAAACTTTCGAAGTGTTTCATGAATCGTTGATGTCGGACATGATGGTTGGTTTCGTCTTCGGAAATCTCCAAGTACTGGATCCGAGCTTTACTTGCGTGACGTGCTACGGCGCCGAAGGGGTCTGTCTCTTCTTGATTTTTGCGAGATTATGCTTTCTAGACTCGGTGAGCGGTTTTTGTAACAAATATTTCCTCGGAAAAACAGAGATGGCGGCGAGTTTAGAGCTTTTCTGATGATTTTTGTTTTCCGTCTTGAGCAGTTGGAGGAGATACTGAGTGAGACGGGGTTTTGCAAAAAGATGGGAGCGGTTGGCTAAAAGCATAGCCGAGCCGAGGTCATTGGTACAAAGAGTTGGCAAAGTCTCTCATTCCATAAGGCTTGTCGAGTTCAGTTGGCAGAGTCTGAGGTTTTGCAGATCGGCTAAGACGTTTTGATTTCGCCGATGAAGGAATTGTCTCCGATTTTGAGGTGATGGTGGTTGATGGTGAAGCTCGACGGTTTTTGTTGAGTTGAATTTGAGAATTTTAGCTTGAGATGAAAAAGCTTGAACGAACTAGGTTTTAGATATTTGAATCCTCCAGATTTGCCTTTCTTCGGAGATCGGCACCGCTTCTAAGGATTTGCAGATTGCAACGCATTCCTTTGATCTTTGAGAAAAGAACTTCATGGAACATTGTCATATGATCGTCGGCTCTATAGTAAATTAAGAGCTTGGAATCAGGGGATAAGTAGAACTGAATTTTAGGGAGATTGGTAGACGAGCTGAGAATAGTAGCTTCGGATGGGTTTAGCGAACAAGCTAGAATGAAATCGGTGAAAACAGAATGGAATGAGCTCGGTGGATGTTCTCCTATCTTGAGCTTGGTTGACGAGCTGCGATCATGGCCTTGATAGATCGGGAAGCAGTCATTTTCTTCTCTTGTGTATTATTATTATTTTTTGGCGGCTGATGCGAGTCTGGATGGCGTGTCAACGAGTTTGGAGGTCGGTTATGCTGCGGTTAGCTCGGGGTAGTAGAAATCTATGTTGTTGTAAATAATCCAGCTCGGTTCAATCTTGACTAAACCGGGTCTTGATTTTTATTGCTCTTAAATTGCTTCCTCCTTTTACTTGCCTAACATTATCTCGACTTCTTCTTTCTTCTTTTTTTTGTTTAATAATTTTTGGTAAGTCGGCAATATAGCAAGACGAGCTTCCTTGTTGTGTCATGGTGGATCTTCTCCTTTCTAGTATGTTAGGTCGGTTGACCCTTGCTCTAACTTTTGTCCTCTTCTTTTCTCTTATTCGCTTCTTCTTCTTAATACCCAAACATTATCCCGATTTTAAGGACTTCCAGAAAAATGATCGAAATCTCTGAATTTTCCGGAGAAGTGAATCATTGGAGAAGAGAGGGGTCTTTGACGACCTCGAGGTCTCTTTCTTTCTTTCTTAAAGAGATCGGCTTGGATCTGGTCTTTTGGTGAAGAGAACCGTCGGGATATAAAGCTTGCACTACAAGAAAACATCCATTTTACAACGGACATATTCGATGTAAAATCGATGTAAAACAGGGTTTTCGACGGATTAACGACGAATGTCAAATCGTCGTAAATGGATCGTCGTAAAACCCTAATCGTCGTAAAATCGTCGTAAAATTTGGGACGTATAAACATCGTCGTAAAATCGTCGTAACATATTCGTCGTAAATACGTCGTAACGTTAGGAAGAATTTACGACGTTTAAACCACTGGATGTTACAACGAGTATACGACGAATGTTTATGACGATATTACGACAAACAGTGAAGGAGTATTTACGACAACTTTTACGACAATATTACGACGGTACATTTACGACGCTGTTACGACGGAATTATTTACGACGATATTCCGACGGATTGAGTTACGACCATGTTACGACGGTTTAATTTACGACGGAATTATTTACGACGGTTTTATTTACGACGGATTTACGACGGTATTATTTACGACGAAATTACGACGATCTATCGAATTTAATTATTAATTTAAATTATTAATTTATTAATTTTAATTAATTATTAATTTAAATTAAAATTAAATTATATTTTTAATAATTTAAAAATTATAATTAAATTATAATTAAAATTAAAATTTTATAAATAAAAATCTGAAAATACAAAATAAAATCCGAAAATACAAAATAGAAAATCCTAATTATTTCGAGGTTTTATTCACATCCACTTCACCGACGGATTTTGAGGAGGCCCTCAGAGAGATTCCAGCATTAGTCTCGGAACAAAATAATGATATGCTCACAGCAATGGCCACGGAAGAGGAAGTTCGTAGAGCACTTTTCATGATGCATCCAGAGAAGGCTCCGGGCCCGGACGGAATGACGGCTCTGTTTTTTCAGAGATCATGGCATATAGTAAAGGCAGATGTAGTAAAACTGGTTAACGGTTTTCTGGAAACGGGTTCCTTTGATCCCAGACTGAATATGACTAACATTTGCTTAATACCAAAGACGGAAAGACCAACTCGTATGATGGAATTCAGACCTATAAGTTTGTGTAATGTGGGGTATAAGATCATCTCGAAAGTGTTATGTCAGAGGTTAAAGATATTGCTACCGGATCTGATCTCAGAGACTCAATCAGCCTTTGTATCAGGGAGACTGATATCGGATAATATTTTGATTGCCCAGGAGATGTTTCACGGACTACGAACCAATAAATCTTGCAAGAGTAAGTTCATGGCAATCAAGACGGATATGAGCAAAGCATATGATCGAATTGAATGGACTTTCATTGAACACCTATTGAGGAAATTTGGTTTCGCGGAAAAATGGATTGCATGGATGATGTGGTGCATACAATCGGTACAATATAAGGTACTCATTAATGGTAATCCCAAAGGACAAATAACGCCATTCAGAGGATTGCGGCAAGGCGACCCTTTATCTCCGTATTTGTTTATTCTCTGCACGGAGGTTTTGATAGCCAATATACGGAAAGCAGAAAGGGAGAAATCGCTTTCGGGGCTAAAGGTAGCGAAGGCAGGTCTAGCGATTTCACACTTACTCTTTGCGGACGATAGTCTTTTCTTTTGCAAGGCATCGGTACAAGAGTGTCACACTATATTACATATCCTTAAGCAATACGAGTTGGTCTCGGGGCAACAAATTAATTTCTTAAAATCCTCCTTAATTTTCGGATTCACGGTTCTAGAAGCGGTACAGGATGAGATAAAACAAATGCTTGGAATCCAAAATATGGGAGGGATGGGTACTTATCTGGGGCTGCCGGAAAGTCTTGGAGGGGCAAAGAGTAAGATTTTCACCTTTGTTGTCAAAAGACACAATGATAGAGTCAACGGGTGGACATCCAGACTGCTGACTAAAGGAGGGAAAGAGGTTCTACTTAAATCGGTAGCCACGGCTATGCCCACTTTCGTTATGTCTTGCTTTCGGTTACCGAAGTCTATCACCGCAAAACTAACCAGTGCGGCAGCGCGTTTTTGGTGGAGCTCAGACGGTCAACAGAAAGGAATGCATTGGATGACTTGGAAGAAGATGTGTCGGAATAAGTCAGGCGGCGGAATAGGTTTTCGATCAATAGAGGTTTTCAACACAGCATTACTAGCAAAACAGCTATGGCGGCTAATGGAACAACCAGATTCGCTTTTCGCCCGGGTATTTAAGGGGCGGTACTATCGGAACACAGACCCTTTAGACCCCATTAAGTCGTACTCCCCGTCATTTGGATGGCGAAGCATCATTTCGGCTAGACCTCTGGTTACAAAAGGGCTTATCAAAAGAGTTGGTTCAGGGGGCACCATATCCGTATGGAATGACCCATGGATACCATCATCTCCCCCGAGGTCAGCAACATGCAAAGGGTATAATTATTACCCAAATCTCAGGGTCAATCATTTGGTTGATCCAGCGACTCAAACGTGGAACCTGGAACTGATAAACGCAATCATCGAACCGGTCGATGTGGAATTTATACGCGGAATTCACGTCAGTAGTATATACCGACCAGATACGCCTGGTTGGCACTATACGACATCAGGGAAATATACGGTAAGGTCGGGATATCAGGTTGGCCAACAAATCACAGACAACGGCGACAACTATGTTTACGGTCCAGATATAAAGAAGCTACAGGCACACTCATGGAAATTGACTTGTCCACCGAAGTTGCGACATTTTATATGGCAAGCAATCTCGGGGTGTCTGTCGGTCACAGCGAACCTACACGCTAGAGGAATACATTGTGACACACAATGTGCTAGGTGTGGTGTGGAGGGGGAAACGATCAACCATGTATTATTTGACTGCCCACCAGCACTACAAACATGGGCACTCTCTAATATTCCATCGGCCCCGGGAGTTTTCCCGATGACATCGGTGTTCGCTAATTTTGATCATCTATTTTGGAGACTTCCAGATGAGGAAATGAATTTAATGTTTCCATGGATTGTGTGGAATATTTGGAAAGCAAGGAATGATAAGGTGTTTTCAAATGTGGATAGAACCCCACACGAGATTCTGAGGATAGCGGAAACAGAAATCGCAACTTGGGAAGCGGCACAACATAGTGAATCTGACATATTTCCCCAACAACCGGGTCTCATTACGAGAGGGAATGAACCAGATGAATATAACGGCCTCACATGCTACATTGACGGGTCATGGAAGGAAAGTGATAAATTTTCTGGGTTAGGATGGTTCTGCTCTCAGGAAGGAATTGAAGGAAAGATCATGGGATCCCGTAATCTACGAAGACGCCTATCCCCGCTACACGTGGAATTGGAAGCGCTCATTTGGGCGATGCATTGCATGCTTGCAAACCACAAGACGGCGATAACCTTTGCTACAGACTGCTCAGAGTTGGTGAAGATGGTTTCTACACCGAAGGAGTGGCCGGCATTTGCGCTACAGATGGAGGAGTTCAAGAAGAGCAAGGAGGTTTTCACTTATTTCTCTATCACACAAATCCCTCGCACGAGCAACACAGTGGCAGACAAGTTAGCACGAGGTGCTCGAGTCTACCCATCAGATTTCACTTATGTAAACTCGATACCCCCGATTTGGTTCACCGAATAGGGTGGGTATCAAGGCTGTCGACAAAAAAAAAAAAAAAAAAAAAAAAAAAATCCTAATTATTAATACCAAACTCTTTGAAAAGCTCCTCGTCGGTGCGGTTAATCACGTCCGATACCCGATCCGCGAGAGGATTCCTCGACGTCGATGCTTGTTGCACTTTTAGCGTTGTCGCCAATGCGGGATTATCCATGGCTAGAATGTCGAACAGAGTATCGTATCCTTGGATCGTCTTACCTAATCCAAGGATATTCTGATGGTCTCCCGCTTGCTTCGCCCGCAAACTGTTGATCTCGGTATGGGCGGTGTTCAACTTGTTCCTCAACCCAATCGGATCGTCGTGAGGTACGGAAGCCGAGGCAACAAAACTACCTCGAATCCATCCCAAACCTAAAACTCTGCCCTTCTTCTTCGGAGCAACCTAAAAAAAACGTTAAAATTAATAAATTTGAACACGAAATAATTTAGTAAAAATATAATGTGATATTTGTTACCTCTTCAAATATCTCGTCCATCTGGGCTGTGGTCAAAGCGGCATTGAACTGGACCGAGCTACCGCCAGGTGATAGTTGCTGAGAGAGTTAAGTTTGACGCTCCTCGATACGTTCCTGCACGTCATTGTAGACCTGCTCCGCTCGAGGATCCACAAAAGAACCGTCCTTCTTTTTGTGAGTTTCCTCAAAAACTCTAGTAATCGGAGGAAGTTCGCCTCCGTTTGCCTACAAAATAAAGATTAAAAAATTAACGGTTAAAAATTAAATTTAATTAGTTAAAAAGCATTAAAAAATATAAGGAAAAAAATCATACCATTTGTAGACGCCTTCCCGCAAATGACGTCTGACCTGAAGTATGTGGCAACACCGCCCGTCTGGACAGATAGTGTTCCGGGAAGCGGAACACTTAGCAGCCACCGCCTGCGAATGCGGTTTCGTCCAGTATGCCTTCAAGCCGTTCCAGACTTCGAAAGACATGTACGGGGGCTTCGCCTCATCGCCGTCAACCTCCCACTTCCGCTTTCAATCGGAGACGGTATTATTGAGGCGGAGTTTTCCCTTCTCCTTAAACTCCGTCTTCACCGTCTCGTTGATCGCAACATCCCAGTGCCATTTTTGCTATAAAAACAAGAAAACAATTAGAAAAGATTAAATTAAATAAAATTAGATAATAATTAAAAAACAAAATTTACCGCGAAACATTTGAACCACGTCTCAACGACGTCGCCTAGAACGGCCGACCAATTGTAGTGGGGCTACTCGAAGTAGGCCTTGATGGTGTTAGACACACTCCGCCTGACTTTGTTGTCCTCCTTAAACCTGAAATATACAAATATAATTATCAGTTAAAAACATATATATATATATATATATTAATGAAAAAAAAAAATCTTACGTACCAAAAAGTCCTGGGCGGGCGGAGCGGATCTAACCGGGGTAAAAGATGATGACCCGGCAACTGCAAAATGTCCTCGACCGTCAATCCCGCATATGGCAAAACGGGTCGAGGTGCTGCAGGTGGAGGTGCAGTAGGCATATGTGGGGCGGGCCCGGTGTCCGGAACCAAAGACGGGGTGGCAGACGATGACCGGACATCCGAGTTAACACTCGGTCCCGACTCGTCACCCATAAATTCCCGATAGTGAGTCTTACGTGGCCCCATATCTAAAAAAAAAGAAACGACTATCAAAAATATAATCCAATATAATCCAATCCTATCTAATTCCAATCCTAACTAATAATTCTAATCCTAACTAATAATTCCAATCCTAAGTAATAATGATAATCCTATCTAATATTTAAAATTATATAACTAAACAATTAAAAAAAATTTACCTTAGTTTGGCTTAGAGAGAGAGAGAGGAGGTCACACGGTAGAGAGAGAGAGAAGAAGAAGATTGTGAGCGATGAGGAGAGAAATCTCGCTGGGTTATATAGATTTTGTGGCCGTCGTAAAATCGATGGTAATTTATTACGATTTTACGATGGATCCGTCGTAAAATCGTCGTAACGCATGCAACCGTACAGTAAACCAATAAGAAAAATTTAACAACGCGGGAAATTTTTAATCACGCGGCAAAATTAATTTCCGGTTACGACGCGTTTACGACGGATCCGTCGTAAAATCGTCGTAAATTACCATTAACATTACGACGGATCAGTCGTAAACTCGTCGTAATATAAGAAATCTAAACCCTAAACCCTAACATACATAACCGTGTTGAATTAACGAAGTAAATATGTACATCAAAAACTTTTCATTGTACATAATATAATCAATAATGACGATTGAATCTAACAAATACTAAATTTCCTTATCTCCTCCTACTTCTCTATAACATTCGTTCGATAAGTTTCTTCGTAACTTGTATGAAGTATAAATTTTTAAACATTTTTGTATTATGTCAAAAAACTAACCGAGAACATATGTAAAACAATATAATTGATGAAATACCAAACATTTACAACCTATACTCAACCCTAAACCCTAAACCCTAAACCCTATTGAGTATTACGACGAAATTACGACGATTTAAGATACTTTAGTCGTAATCGCGTCGTAAAAGTATCCGTCGTAACATCGTCGTAAGAATTACGTCGAATTTACGACGATTGTGTCTTCAATAGTCTAATATTTTATAACCGGAGATAACCGGAGATGAGATCGAAAGGACACCCGCATGTCTAATATTTCCCAAACCATAAAATACCAGGGTTTGGTTAATATTTGACCTGTGGGAATCCTAACGATCCCATCTTCGATTATCTCCGGTCATATGCCGAGATCCGCCCATAATCTTCAAGTTTTATTATACAAATAAAAATAAGAGCAATTACATATATATAAATCAATCAGAATCATCATCTCCGCTCGGTTCATCAACTTCATTGGGTTCATCATCTTCAGGTTGAGAATCGTCACTCTCATCAAACTCATCGGAATCGCCTTTTTGTTCAGTGTCGTCAGCTAGATATTCAAGTTCCCTGTTGCGGGGATCAATTAACAGAACGTTCTCCGTAATCTCTGGTTCTATAATGTCACAACAAGAATCTTGTTGCATTGGAAGATCGTCAACACCAACAATTTTACCCCTTGGAGCTATTTTAATAACCGATAACCGTGTGGGCCCAGTGTTTCGAACTCGCGGATAAGGCACGAACGTTACTTGTTCTGCTTGTGATTCTAGGATAAATGGTTCAAATTTGTTGTATCGCTGTGCTTTGTTGACGTCGACCACACTAAATTTGTTAATTCGCACCCCTCGACCGACTGTTGGATCGAACCAATCACATTTGAAAAGAACGCATTTCATACTAACCAAGCCGGGGTACTCCACTTCGATTATTTCTTGCAAAACCCCATAAAAATCTATTTCAGCCCTAACACATACTCTGTAGTTGGTAGTTGCCCGCCGAACGCCGTATTTGTATGTATGAAACACATAACCCCGGGTGAAATACATGGGCACAGTCTTTATTTTCCCGAGGGGGCCTAGTATTAACTCATGAAACCATATTGGATATTCGGTGTCATCATGATCCACCTATGAAAGACACACATATCCAGAAGTGTGCATGTTAGATCGAGCATCGATAAACTTAATGAATTTTTTTTTATTACGTAAACTTACTTGCGTCTTTAACCACTTAGCAAAGTGACGATCTTTACGATCGTTTATTTCATCATCTGAAACGCCTTCAATGCATTCTCGTACCTGACTAACAAATAAACTGCAAAATATAGATTGAAATTAACACCTTTATCTTTATATATAATATTAAATTAATAGTGGATGATTAAATTGTCACGTTACCTCTCGAAAGGTTCCACTTCCTCACAATTTAGGAAGATGTACGTATGTGCGATGTGCTTGTCATTCTCGTTAGACCACCAAACTTCCTTCACTTTTCCACAAAGACGACCGATTGGTTAGAAGATGTCTGGGACACCCTCTACTGCATAAGTTCTTCCTACACCACCATCATCATATCGTTGGGGTTTCCGTTTGCGTGTGCGGACTTTCGTAGCGAAAGAGTATGAAGTGAAGTGTGAAGTTTCTTCGGTCAAACTTTCCGCAACAATTGATCCTTCAACTCTCGCTATATTTTTAGCCTTTCCCTTTAAATGTTTCATGAACCGCTCGAATGGGTACATCCACCTAAATTGAACAGGCCCGCCTAGTTTTGCTTCGTGAGGGAGATGAATGGGAAGATGTTCCATAACATCAAAAAACGCCGGTGGGAATATCTTCTCCAGATTGCACAACAATATTGGAATATTAGCATCCAACTGTGCAATTACATCTTCTGACAACGTCCGTGTACTAAGATCCCGGAAAAACGCTCTGATGCCTGCAACACCAAAATTATATAGTGCAATATATATATTTGAACAAATTATTTGTGATATGATGATTTCTCCCTTACCTCCAATTGCTTCGTGAACATTTTCTGGAAGGAGTTCGGCAATTGCGAAAGGAAGTAATCGTTGCATAAACACGTGGCAGTCATGACTCTTCATCCCTGAAAACTTTTGTCCTGTCTCAACAGATTTAGCCAGATTGGATACGTACCCATCAGGAAACTTCACATCAGATGAAACCCAATTGAACAACGCTGCCTTTTGTTGGGCACCCAACTGAAATATAGGAACTGGTGATTTCCCATTGCTCATAATATGCAACTCATTTCTGTTGCAAATATCAGGCAAGTCCAACCTTGACTTTCCGCTGTCTTTGGTTCTTCCTGTCACGTTTAACACCGTATGCATGATGTTATCAAAAAGGTTTTTCTCAATGTGCATGACATCAAGATTGTGTCGCAACAGATGATCTTTCCAGTACGGAAGTTCCCAAAAAATGCTTTTCTTGTGCCAATTGTGATTCACCCCGTATCCATCAGGCATATTAGCTGGAGTGTGCCAATTTCCCCCACGATTCACAGTTTCTAGTCCCCCAAAATGATCTATTTGCGCTTCTAGATCTTTCCCAGATAGATACACTGGTGGGGGGACACGCACGATTTTTTTCTTCCTAAACAATCGCTTGTTTCTCCAATATGGATGGTGGATTGGTAGATACCGACGGTGACAATCAAACCAGCATGTTTTTCGACCATATTTCAGCTGAAACGCATCTGTCCGATCGAGGCAATACGGATAAGATAACCTCCCATGCGTCGTCCAACCTGATAGAATCCTGTATGCAGGGAAGTCGCTTATTATCCACATAAGCACCGCACGCATCGTAAAAATTTTCTTCCTCGAACAGTCGTATGTACGAACTCCTGTATACCACAACTGTTTCAACTCTTGTATGAGAGGCTGCAAAAACACATCAAGGAAACGTTTCAGATGCTTCGGACCAGGTACTAATATACTCAAGAATAAAAATTCTCTTTGCATGCACATATCTGGAGGAAGGTTGTTTGGCGTTAAGATTACTGGCCATAAAGAATATTGCCTACCAGACATACCAAATGGACTAAATCCATCAGTGCAAAGGCCAAGATACACATTTCGCTTAAATTTAGAAAATTCCGGGTGTGCCGTGTTAAAGTGTTTCCAAACTTTTTCATCTGACGGGTGAGTCACTTCTCCTTCTCTCTGCGAATGTTCTGCATGCCACCTCATCGATCCAGCTGTCCTTTCAGATTGATACAATCGTTTCAACCTATCAGTTATAGGAAGATACCACATCTGTTGGTACAGTCACTACAAGAAAACAGGTGTATTTCCGACGGAAATTCCGACGGCAATAATTCCGTCGGAAATTTCGGACGACTTTCCGACGGATTTCCGACTAACTTCTCATCCGTCAGAAATCCGTCGGAATTCCGTCGGAAATCCGTCGGACACTTTTCGACAGATTTCCGACGACTTTTTGACGAATTCTGATGTTGCCGACATACTGCCAACGGATTTCCGACTACGTTCATGCGTCGGAATTTTCCGACGGATTTCCGACAGATGCCGACATGGTTGCCGACATGGTTGCCGACATCGATAATATCTACTTTATATCCGTCGGGAATCCGTCGGAAAATGCACAAAATTTTCCTTATAAAAACGTTTCCACGCTTCATTTATAATCACAAAAAAAAAAATCTCTGTTATCTAATTCCTTACGAAAATGTCTTCTTCAAATCCTTATAATTATTTTCGATCATGGATGGACAAGCCTCATCAAATTCCAGACACGGGCCTAGTTACGGAGGAATTCAAAGAAGGTCTACAGGAATTCATGGCATTTGCGGGTATGCAGAAGAAAGCAAAAAAAACCGGTAAAATCTATTGCCCTTGTACCAATTGTGGGAATCGTAGATTTATCGTGATAGATGAAGTATGGTCACACTTGTATTGTCATGGGTTTATGCCGGGTTACAAAATTTTGTATTATCATGGAGAAAATGATACAATGGTGGATAATTATGCTAGTACTAGTGAACATTATATTGGGGATAACACTAGCTTAGAAGAACCCGCAATGGAAGTACAAAGTACTGTAGGTCATGTTCAGATGGTGAACGATGCATTTCGTGAAAGTATACCATCGGTTGCTGAGTATGGAGATAGAGGAGAAGAACCTAATTTAGAAGCTCGGAGATTCTTTGATATGTTAGACGCTGCTAAACATCCGTTATATGATGGGTGTAGAGGTGAACATTCCCCTTTATCAACTGCAACAAGGATGATGGGTATACAGACAGATTTCAATTTGAGTGAGGAGTGCGTGGATGCAATCGCTAATTTTGTGAAAGAAATTTTGCCAGAAGATAATCTTGCACCGGCATCATACTATGAGATACAGAAACTTGTTCATGGTCTAGGATTGCCGTATCAGATGATAGATGTATGCATAGACAACTGTATGCTCTACTGGAGAGAGGACGCAGACCGTACGACATGTCGTTTTTGTCGCAAATCTCGGTATAAGGAAACAGGTGGAAGAGTGCCAGTGCCATATAAACGGATGTGGTATTTACCGTTAATAGAGAGATTGAAGAGGTTATATCAGTCAGAGCGCACAGCGGGAGCAATGAGATGGAATGCAGAGCATACAACATATGGACAAATCGCCCATCCGTCAGATGCAGGAGCATGGAAACATTTTCAATCCATTTATCCCAGCTTTGCGTTTGAGGCAAGGAACGTATACCTTGGATTATGTACCGATGGTTTCAGCCCTTTTGGGAAGCACGGCAGAAAATATTCTTTGTGGCCAGTAATTGTAACACCTTACAATTTGCCGCCATCTTTGTGCATGCGAAGGGAGTTCTTGTTCCTTAGCATTCTCGTTCCTGGACCAGAGCATCCGAAGAGATCACTTGATGTGTTTTTGCAACCATTGATTTATGAGCTGCAAATGTTATGGGACAAAGGTATTGAAGCGTTTGATGTTTCTTGTCACCAAAATTTCATCATGCGGTCGGTACTTTTGTGGCCTTTAGCGATTTTCCAGCATATGGCATGTTATCAGGATGGACAACGCACAGAAGGTTATCGTGCCCGTACTGTCAAGATAACACTGATGCGTTCCAATTGAAGCACGGACGGAAAACGTCTTGGTTTGATTGTCATAGGCGATACCTACCTAGCGATCATCCTTATCGTCGGAGCACCACATTGTTTAGGAAGAACCGGAAAGTATTTGACGGTCCTCCTCCTGAGTTAGATGGTGAGTATTTGTTGACTCATTTCAGAGATTTTGGTGCAGAGAGGACCGTTGATTGTGGTGGTAACGGACATCATCCTGTTGATGGTTGTGGCAACGTTCATAATTGGCACAAGAGGAGCATTTTCTGGGATTTGCCTTATTGGAAGAACCATCTTTTGAGGCATAATCTGGATGTCATGCACATTGAGAAGAATTTTTTCGATAACATTATGAACACCGTTCTCAATGTCAAAGGGAGGACGAAGGACAATCTGAAGTCTAGATTGGACTTGCCAGACATTTGTTCTCGTAGAGCACTACATGTGACAGGGAACGGGAAGCCTCCGGTCCCGGCTTTTCGTTTCGATGAACCTTCAAAGGCCGAGTTTTTTTTACTGGATTACCGAAAGTGTTAGATTCCCTGACGGATACGCATCTAACCTTCGGAACTGCGTTGATCATGGAGAAGGGAAGTTTACTGGGATGAAGAGTCATGATTGTCATGTGGTGATGCAGCGCCTCCTTCCATTTGCCTTTGCATGTCTTCTACCACGTAATGTCCATGAAGCAATTGCAGGTACAATCATGAAATTATTTATTTACTACTTTATACAATATATACTTCATTATTTAATTATTCATTTGCTATCCATATTTTGCAGGGATTGGTGCCTTTTTCGAGATATATGTTCTCGCTCTCTTACATCAGACGGTATCCGCAATCTTGGGGCTAATATACCTGTAATCCTTTGCAATTTGGAGAAGATATTTCCTCCTTCATTCTTTGATGTTATGGAACATCTAACAATTCATCTCCCTCGAGAAGCAGAGCTTGGGGGCCCGGTTCAGTACCGTTGGATGTATCCTTTTGAACGGTATATGTTACATCTAAAGAAGAAGGTGAAAAATTTGAGTAGAGTGGAGGGTTCTATCGTCGCACAGACCATCAATGAAGAAACCTCACATTTTGCCGAGTCCTACTTTCCATCACAAGTCAAAACAAAGAGTCGTAGAGCAGCTCGACATGATGACGGAGGCATCCTACCTTTCTATCCGGTCGATGTACCTCATATATTTTTAGAGATTGGACGACTTAGTGGAAAAGGCAAGAAGAGGAGACTTTCACCACAAGAGCGAGAGCATTTGCATATGTATATTCTCACAAACTGCGACGGAGTTGATGAATATGAGAGGTATTATATTGAACTTAATTTTTAATTACTTATTGGGTACTTGATTATATATATATGTACTAACGTGATAATTGTTTCAATCTCACAGGATGTATATGGCTTATCAACGTTTTGCATTTCCTGACAAAACAGAGGACGAGCTAATCGAGCTCAAACAGGAAGAGTTCGGACGTTGGTTAAGAGATTATGTAAGTTTTTTAATTGCCTTGTTTTTAGCAATCATCATATGTAATGAAAGATTTAATTATTTGATGTATTTTTATTTTAATTGTGCAGGTGACGACAGAGAAGGCTAACGGACAAACATTTCCCACGTGGTTAGAACAAATTGTGAGATTTCCACTAGCAACCGTGCAGTCACATGTGATGTATAGCACACGGGGGTACGCTTTTAAGATTCTTCGGGATGATAGGAGTGCCACAACTTCAGATTACGGTGTATCAACTCAGACATGTGATCTTGTATACTATGGTGTCGTACGTGAGATTTTCGATGTTCAGTACCCGGAAATGCTCGGTCTAAGATGTGTTGCATTTTTATGCGACTGGAACGACCCATTAGTAGGAAGCGGTGTGCGACACGACCAATTTGGTGTTACATCATTACATAGAAGAAGAAAACTCCAGAGATACGAGCCATTTGTACTTGCATCACAAGCAGACCAGATTTGTATTTCTTTTACGTTAATTTTTAATTTAGTTTTGTTGCATTCCCGTGGTTAAATTTGTACATGGTGTAGGTATGCTACATTCCCTATCCGCGGGTGATAAACAAGCAAGACCCGTGGGTTACAGTCACATCGATAAACCCGAGAGGTAGAGTTCATGGGATGTCTGATCATGAACCCCTCCAACAAAGCTCCGTAGGTTTGGGTTCAATCGAGCATTCCCTTGAGGTCGACCTTGTCGTTGATTTCACCATACAGGCAGACGATCGAGTATTTGAGGATTCATAAGAAGAATTTGACGAATTTGGGGAACCTTCCGATTCAGGAGAATCAGATTACTCATCATCGGATTGACAGTAGTTTTAATTATAAAATTTGCACCGTAAAATATGTACATATATTTGAACTAGAATTGTAATGTGTAATATATCAGTTATGTCGAAGTTTTATAAAGTTAGACATTTGATTAAGTGTAACAAAATCGGAAATTAAAAAAAAACAAATTTTGGTTACAAGGATAACCTATATAACTTCTATATAAATTCTATATAACACATTTTCTTGATGTATATACAAGGTTAACCTATTTTATATACATCATACAAGTGTTTGTAAACTTTTGCCACAAAAAAAAACCTATATACACTATACCCTAAACACGATTTTTGAATATAGCCGACGGAAATCCGTCAGAAATTTCCGAGGAATATAGCCGTCGGAAATCCGTTTGGGTTATATCCGAGGGATTGATTTTTTAGCCGAGGCAACTTAATCCGTCGGAAATCCGTCTGAAATTTCCGACGGATTTCCGACGGCGATATTCAAAAATCTTGTTTAGGGTATAGGGTATAGGTTTTTTTGTGGCAAAAGTTTACAAACACTTGTATGATGTATATAAAATAGGTTAACCTTGTATATACATCAAGAAAATGTGTTATATAGAATTTATAAATTTTGATGGAAGTGTTTGTATAAGTTATAGTATAAGATATAGTTGATTTATGTGAAATGATATGTTATGATGTTGTATAATTTTTAAACTTATGCAAAGCCTTTAATATTGATGAACTTAATATATATATTGAATGAAACATGTAAATTACATGTCCCTAAATCATATAAAGAAACCCTAAACCCTAAACCCCAAATATACCCTAATTCCGTCGGAAATTTCCGACGGCTTTCCGACGGATATCCGACGGATCTGAAAAATTAGACACGTGCTTGTTGACTGACCAATCGACAAACATGCAAGGAATATACCTTATCTTCTCCAATCCGTCGGAAATCCGTCGGAAATTTCCGACGGATTTCCGACGAACTTTGATATTTTCGAGACCGCGGGAATATCAACCGCGTAAATGAAATTATTTTTCGAAATCCGACGGATTTCCGACGGATTTCCGACGGCCATCGAAATATATCGACAAGCGTAAGTTTTTTTCCTTATTTCTCTCTTCTTCCTCTCTCTCTTCCGTCGCTTCTTCTCCCTCTTCTCTCTTCTTTTTCCTTACGAAAATCTCTTCTTCTCCCTCTTCTCTTCTTCTTCTTCACAATTTCAGTTTTACTCTTCAATTCCTCAACTCCTCTTCATCAATTCCTCAATTCTTCTTCAACAAAACCATGTAAGTTTAATCAATTCCTTTAATTTTTTTTTAGATCTTGTTAGTTTTAGGGAATATATTAGTTAGGTTGTTAGAATTCTATTTATGTGAATTGTTAAATGGTTATAATAGAATTTGTTATTTAGAATAATATTAGTGTTAGGGTTTATGTGTTTAGATTGTTGATTTAGAATTGTTAGATCTAGAAAACAAATTTTTGATTTTTTTAAAACGTTTCTTTATATTAAAATCGTTTTTAGATCTTGTTTGATTTTCTAAAAATATTTTAAAAACATTTCTAGATATTGTTTGAATTTTTAAAAATATTTGTATATATCAAAATCGTTTTTTAAATATTGTTTAAGTAATAAAAACGTTTAGACAATATTTTTATATATTAAAAACGTTTTTAATATATTTGTTAAGTAATAAAAACGTTTTCATAATATTTTTATATATTAAAATTGTTTTTAAAATTTTTTTATAGTAATAAAAACGTTTTTATAATATGTGTATATATTAAAATCGTTTATAATATTTTTTAACTAATAAAAACGTTTTTAAAATATTTCTATATATTTAAATTGATGTTAAAATATATTTTTAATAATAAAAACGTTTTTCAAATATTATTTTAGAAATAAAATCGTTTTTAATATTTTGTATAGTAATAAAACGTTTTCTAAATATTGTTCTATATTAAAACTGATTTTAAAATATTTTCCCAAATTTTGAAATTTTTTAAAAATTTGAATTTTTATTAAACTTTTAATTTTTCTGAAAATTTGAATTTTTTGGAAAATTTAAATTTTTCGGAAAATTTGAATTTTTCGTAAATTTCTTTCCAGAAATTTCAAAAATTTTGGTAACTTTTGAATTTTTTGTTAATTTACTAACAATTTTACCGTTTTCCGTAGGGATCACGACGAAGTTCTTCAGTTGGGAGGCGACAACTAAGGACGCCGTTCTCGGGGTTCTCGGTGTACGCCTCCGGGACCAACGAGCTCGGGAACTCACATCCCAGATTCCCAGCAATCCGCTGCTCGGAGCCACATTGAGATCGAGGAGCTAGTCCGGCAGCCTAACCGGAGCCATTGCATTCGACTCGACCCGAAGTTTGAGGACGGCACTTGGTAAGATAATTTTTGTACATTATTTCAATTTATTTAGATTTTTAAACTTAACATATTTATATCTTTTCATAATGTTTTCAGGTTTAAGCTGTCGACTCAGATCACCAAGGCGATATTACGGATGCTCCACAACATGTTGGACAAACCGTACGAGAAGTATTCGGACATGCCTACCGAGGAGAAAGACGTGTGGCACCGGACTTTCGCGGTAAGTTATTTATTGATATATTATTTATTTTGAATTTCATTTTGTCAATTTTTCTTTTTGACATGTAACATATATTTTTTTAAAAATGTAGCAAGAGTTCACGTGGGACTCTCATCATACGCGCAAAGTCCTTGACACATTCGACAAGTATGCCGCAAACTCGTACTCGAAGCACATGTACAAGTGGAAGCAGAAGTGGAAGCACAACAAAGACAAGCCGAAGGACCTTGACGACGACGTCTGGAAGGGCTTCTGTGAGTACTGGAGTAGGCCTGCGACGAAAAAGACCTCCGAGCAACAGTCGAAGAACCGAAATAGCCAACGATGCGGGAAAGGGGTCTACATCCACAACGCGGGCGCAAAGACCATCGAACGGGAAGCGATGGAAATGGTAAGTTTAATTTAAATTTTTTATTGCTAATTCTGTTTTTTATATTTATTTAACTTAACAAATTTTCGCAGGCGAGAGAATCTGGTTCCGAACCCGATTATCTTAAACTCATCGAGCAGAGACACACCAACAAGAAAACCGGTCAGATACAGGACTTGGGGATGCGGGATGTTGTCGAGAAGAGCAAGAAGACGAAGCTGGACCGTGAACTATCAATATCGCAGCTCACTATGGACGGATCGACGTCCTAGAACTCTTTATCCCGGGAAGAGATAAACCAGATTGTACTTGAGGTAAGTTTTAATTTCATTTCGTTTTTTTTATTTTCGTTATTTAATTATTATCGGTTATAATTATTCGCAGCAAACCCGGGAATTGAAAGGTCGATTCGCTGGGTTAGGCACCCTTCCGACCTAGGAATCTTCTTCCTCGCTTCCTCGTTATCCTTCGGAGTACCGGGTAGAAATCGAGAGGCTCACCCAAACGGTGAAAGACCGTGACCAGCAGGTCGAAGAGCTACGGACGGAGCAACAGACTACCAACAAGAAGCTCTCCTGCTTGGAGAAGATGATGGAGAAATGTTTCCCGCATATGTTTCGGGATAATAATCCCGACGACGACGACGGAGATTCTCCAACCGTTTAAATATTTTTTTTTAATGCTTTTTTTTATCAATTTATTTTAATGTGTAATGAATTTTTTAATTTTGTTTAATGAATTTATATATTTATTATTTCTATTTTTAATTTATATTTCTAATTTATATAATTTTAATATATAAATTTCAAAAAAATAAATAATTAAATAAAATTCAAAATAAAATTCAAAATACCAATTCCGTCGGAAAACCGTCGGAATAAGTTTCCGTCGTAAATCCGTCGGAACCTATTTCCGACGAAGAACCGACGGACTTCCGAGACAACTTCCGATCAAATTATCCGTCGTAACTCCGTCGAAAATAGTTACCGTCGGAAATATCTTCGACGGATTTACGACGGACTTCCGACAAATTCATCTGATCACCATCCGTCGGAAATTCTGTCAGTAATATATCCGTCGGAAGTCCGTCGGAAATTCCCGACGGATAACCGACGGATTTCCGACGGCATTTCCGACCGAATATCCGTCGAAGTATCTGTCGGAAAGTACGCGGTCGGAAATCCGTCGGAAATGTCTGACGGCTTTCCGACGGATTCCGACGGAAACCATATTTCCGACGAACTGTAACCGACAGCTTAAATCCGTCGGAAATCCGTCGGAAATACCCATGTTTTCTTGTAGTGAGTATCT
Organism: Eutrema japonicum; assembly: GCA_030161315.1. Lineage (NCBI taxonomy): Eukaryota > Viridiplantae > Streptophyta > Magnoliopsida > Brassicales > Brassicaceae > Eutrema > Eutrema japonicum. The sequence continues at coordinate 15,654,347 of BSQW01000012.1, read as the reverse complement.
TACTACGCCCAGAAGTGTGTGGCATGAATCTCGGCTTTTGGCAAAATCGACACTCCTGCAGCTTATCATCATTTTTCCAAAACAGCATACAATTGTCAACACATACATCTATCATCTCAGAATGCAACCCAAGACTAAACACCAACTTCTGTATCTCATAGTATGTTTTGGCAGCCAAATTATCATCTGGCAAATACTCTTTAATAAGATCAGCCCAATCATCCATGCAAACCTCAGCTAAGTTATGATCAGTTTTAATTGTCATCATCCTAGCTGCTAACGACAATTTAGACTGACCTTCTCTACATCCATCGTAGAGTGGCTGATTTGCAGTGGCTAACATATCATAAAACCGCTTCGCATCTACATTGGGTTCCTCAACACTATTATCAACATTTGTTTCATGAAATGCATCATTGACCATTTCATGCATCCTATCATGATCTTGATCATGACCATGATGATAACTACTACCCTGATCATAATCTACATGACCTTGATTACTACTACAATCAGCTTGATTACTAGTACTCCTTTCAAAACCCTATCCATGTTGATACCAAACATAATATTGCGGCATAAACCCTCTATTTAGTAAATGCTTCCACACCGTCTCAATTTGCGTATATCTCGTATTCTTGCATTTACGACAAGGACAGAACATCTTACCGCTTTCGAGGGTTGTTTGCATATTTCTGGCCTGATACATGAATATTTCAACCCCGTATTTGAATTCTTGCGTCAACGATCCCTCCGAATCCTTTTGCGTATACATCCATCGTCGTAGATCGTAAATCGACATTTTATAAATAAAAAATTTGAAGTGTTTTTTTTGAGAACATAAGAGATTGTTTTTGTTTTTGATAACTATCGTTCGAAGTTCGCTGTATTTATAGAAATTTTTCGGAATTACCAACGGATTTACATCGAAAATTTACATCGAATTTACATCAAAAATAAATTTACATCGAATTTACATCGTTTATACGACGGAATTACGACGACTCAATCAGATGTAAAAAATTAGGTGACCCTTTTAAAACGTGCCCACCTACCTAGATGCATTCGACGTAATCTCGTCGTAATGTACATCGATATTTAGTCGTCGTAACATCGATGTAAGTGTTACGACGATATTACGACGATTGTTTGGATCGTCGTAATATCGTCGTACTGTTGACATCCAATTACGACGATGTTACGACCACAATAATTTACGACGAATTTACATCGAAACAAATTTGCGTCGTAATATCGTCGTAATATCGATGTAAAGTTACGACGGCCAAAATTCGATGTAAAAATTAGTTGGTAATCGGGTGTTTTCTTGTAGTGTTTGGGAGAGTTGTGTCTCTCTTAAGTCTTTCGAGTCCGAGATGGAGATGATAGATGTTGAGGTCGGCGATGTAGAGTATTGCGGAGATTTTTCTACGAAATCGGGAAACGGAAGTGGTGTGTGTTCTTGTAACATCCCAAATTTGCCCAACAAGAAAAGGCCCAGCAAGAAAAACCTAGTTTAATTCCCTATATAAACTAGTCTTTAGAAAAGGAGGAGGCTATTTTGCAAACTAGAAATCATAGCCGTGATCGACGACCAGAGCTCCCAGCCGCCGACGTGAAGATATGCCGCCGCGAGGCTGCACCGAGCCACGCCGTCGCAGCCGCGAACTGCCATCGTGAAGAGGAGCCGCCGCGAGGTTGCACCGAACCGCCGTCTTCTTGATTATGTTGCTTCTAGTCGTCGTTAGTTCAGATCTCTATGGTGAGGATTAGATCTAGGCTTTTCTCTATGTTCTCTTGTATTCTTCTGGTATGTTGAGTCTGAATATACTCTGGTATGTTGCGTGCTATGAAGTAAGGGCACGTTTGTGTGATGCATAATATTAGATCTACATTTATAACCGAATATGGACTATGAGATCATTAGATGAAGAACCAGCATACTTGTTTGATAACCTTATTGTGTGGTTAGTCTGTGTAAAGTAGTTAGATGGTGTGCAAGCACTAAGAGGTGATCGTCACAGCATGGGGACGCATGTGGTACGGTTATTGTTTGATGGGGGCTGAACCTGGAGTGCAGGTCGGTTCTGAACGTCGGGAGGTTATGGCGAACCTCATGGATTGTCTGTGTGACCGTGTGTGTGAGTTGGTGGCAGGTCGATTCCCGGTTGGTTCCTTCGGGGAGGCGGGTTCGAGTGTCACAAAGTCGGTTTTCCCCTGTATGTGTAGTTGCGTGTGCGTTTGTAGAGCATGATGTTTGATTACTTGTTTATATTTATTCTTGGCGTATTAGTGGATTATGAATGGGTGTGGTGAATGGATCTAGGTTTAGTTCTCGCTGAGTAATCCCAATTACTCACCCCTCTCTCTTCCTGTAGGTGAGTTTGTTGATGATGTTGATGATGTTGAGTATGAGGAACTGGATGAGTAATTCCAGTGTGGTGCGCTGTTTTGGGAGTTCGGAAGTTCTCCTTTTGAGATTTATTTCGTTTTCAGTTATTTCGTTTTAAAGACAATTACTCATTATTTGCTTCGGTTTATTTAAGATTTCCGTTGGATTTTGTAAGACATTTATCTGGGATTTAATGAAGCGTATTATTCAGAGAGAGGATATCCGCGTAATAAGTTATGGTTAACCAAACACGTCGTCTTTAAGAGGTTAAGGAGACGGGGTTTGAGGGTGGCTTGGCCGATTCGTCTGGTTCCTTCGGAAAGACGGGGTCGGGGCGTCACAAGTGGTATTAGAGCACTAGGTTTGAGTGGAGACGATAATCTAGGTTAGTGGGAATGGAGAAAAGCGGATTTTAAAGTTTTCAAAAAGGGGGATTTTTCAAAAGTTATAAAACCACCACCTAGATGAGCCTCCAGTTGTTATTGTTTTATTTTGCAGGGAGATCGGTCTTTACGGGACCAGACTGACTCACTTGCTAGCGTTTATGTACAGATGCCGCCAAAGAACGCCAGAAACATGGAGACCAGATCCGCAGCTCGTCGTGAAGCTCAAGAAGAGCAGAATACCACAACTGGCGGAAGTGTGAATGAGAATCGTGAGGAACAGAACCATGAGGAAGTGAACCAGCTGGAAGTAAACCGAGCTGGGGAGCCTATCCCAGTGCCAGCCGCGGCTTACGCTGCAGTGCTAGAGGAGCTACACCGCTACCAAGGAAGGTACGGTGACTGGAGGGATGAACCGCACTCGTGAGTGGATGTTCGAGAGCAGCAATTGCCGCCTCCACCACCTACGCGAGTTAATGTGCCGGGATTGACTTACTATGAGGCCATGAGACTCATGAAGGACATGGGGACGGATTCATTTGGAGAGAAGTCTGATCCGATTTTCGCGGACAATTGGAAGAAGAGACTTGAGAGGAACTTTGAATCAATAAGGTGCCCGGATGTGTACTGAAGGGAACTAGCTGTTCAGTACCTTAAGGATGAGGCGTTGATTTGGTGGGAAGGTGTGGTAGAAGGAGTCCGTGGACGCTACGAGCTGACATGGGATGACTTCAAGGACGAGTTCACTCGTTAGTATTTTCCACCGGAGGCGTTGGACCAAACGAAAAGTGCTTTTGAGAATCTTCGTCAGGATAACTGCACTGTGAGGGAGTACAAGGAGGAATTCAATCGTTTGGGGAAGTTTTCCAAAAGGTGTTTCACCGAGGCAGATTTGATCCGCCAATTTATGAAAGGGCTGAGATTGGAATTGAAGAATCGTTGTTCGGTTCGGAAGTATCCTAATATGGTGGAGCTGGTGGAGACAGCCGCTACTCAGGAGATTGGAATTGAGAAGGAATTAAGGAAGGAAAAGTATGCTCAAGCTCGTACATCCCGAGGACTGAAAGCACCTAAGAGGACTTAGGATGACATGGCTACGGTAAGGACTACCGAGAATTTTCAGGCATGTACCCGTTGTGGTAAGAGGCACTATGGACGGTGTGGGATGGCCAAGTGATTTGGATGTGGAAAATATGGTCACACCCAACGAGATTGTCGTGCCCCGGGAAGACACCAAGGATGTCACCGTTGTGGAAAGATGGGACACTTCGCAAGGGAATGCAGAGTGCCCGCGACGGCGCAGACACAAGGAGACCAGGCACAAGGGATATTGCCACCGCCACTAGGTAGGAGGCAAGCAGTTGGACCTCGCGTGTACGCCATTGAAGATCCCGAAGGAGCAGCACCGATCGCTGGTAAGTAATTCATCTAGTATGTATGGTCGAGATGTCGTGATTTTGTGTGTAAAATGGAAATTGCATACTTAGTCATAAGTATAATCGTGTAGGATCCATTTCAGTAGGAGGTATGAAAGCTTACACTTTGTTCGACACTGGATCTACGCATAGTTTTGTGATTCCGAGGTTGACTAAGTGTTGGACCTTCACTGGAAAGTTCACCCCGAGGTCAAAAGCAATTGAGACTGCTGGGACTGAGCAGGTGAGGTCTGTCGGTTTACAGGAAAATGTGTCCATTCTGTTGGAAGGAGTAGAGTTGCCATGGACTCTAATGGAGATGAAGTTGAACCACTATGACGTTATCCTTGGAATGGATTGGTTAACGCACTACCAAGTTATTTTGGATTACCCTCGGACGCGTGCGTATATTCCACGATCGGAAGGACGTCTAGTTTTTCAAGGAGTGAAAACCAACACCGGCATGCCGATAATCTCGATGATTCACGCATTGGAGCTAGTAGGAAAAGGATGTGAGGCGTACTGAGCTACGATATCTATGGCCGGAGAAGGAGCGACTCCGAGGTTGGAAGAGATACTCGTGGCTAACGAATATGCGGACATATTTGAACCACTGACTGGACCACCCCCAACACGAGGAGATGATTTCACCATCGAGCTATAACCAGAGATGGAACCTATTTTGAAAGCTCCGTATCGTCTAGCGCCGGCAGAAATGGTGGAATTAAGGAAACAGTTGGAGGACCTTACGGACAAAGGATTCATCCGACCGAACAGTTCACCGTGGGGAGCACCGGTGCTATTCGTGAAAAAGAAAGATGAAAACTTTCGCCTTTGTATCGATTACCGGGGATTGAACAAAGTGACAATTAATAATAAATACCCGTTACCACGCATCGATGAGTTGTTGGGCCACCTGCAAGGAGTTTCGTGGTTCTCTAAGATCAATTTAGCATCAGGCTACCACCAGATTCGGATAGCGGAAGAGGACGTAAGGTAAACAGCATTACGAACGCGTTATGGACATTACGAGTTTATGGTAAAGCCGTTTGGTCTCACGAACGCACCTGCCACTTTTATGAAGCTAATGAATGATCTATTCCGTGATCACATGGATAAGTGTGTGATCATATTCATTGATGATATTCTGGTATACTCAAGGAGTGAGGCAGGACATAAATGGCATTTGCGAATTATACTTCAAAAGTTAAGGGAGCATCGACTTTTTGCTATGCTGAGCAAGTGTAGATTTTGGCAGAGGGAGTTAGGATTTCTCGGCCACGTCATTTCGGAAGTAGGAGTGGCAGTGGATCCTGAAAAGATCACCGCCGTGACGGAATGGCCTATTCCTAAGAATGTTACTAAGGTCCGTAACTTTTTGGGTTTAGCCGGGTACTACCGCAGATTTGTCCCAGATTTTGCTAGTCTGACAAAACCTCTAACAAAGTTGATTGGGAAGGATGTGAAATTCGAGTGGACGGAAGCCCGTGCTAAGAGTTTTGAGAGATTGAAGAAGCGTCTAACTCAAACACCGGTGTTGGTTCTACCAAGGACATGTATACCATATGACGTATACACCGATGCCTCTGGATTCAAGTTAGGATGCGTGCTGATGCAAGAAGGGAAGGTCATAGCATATGCATCTAGGAAACTACGGACACATGAGATGAATTACCCCACTCATGACTTGGAATTAGCAGCAGTAGTTTTTGCCCTTAAGATTTGGCGTGATTATTTGTACGGGGAGAATGTGAATATATTTACGGATCATCAAAGTTTAAAGCACATCTTCACCCAAGACGATTTGAATTTGAGGCAGCGAAGATGGATAGAGTTGTTGGCGGATTATGACCTAAATATCGCCTACCACCCGGGAAAGGTTAACCAGGTGGCAGACGCCTTAAGTCGGCGCAGAAGTGATGTTGCAGATGTCAAGGAATTGCAAAAGTTGATAGCGACTTTGGCCAGTTTAAGGTTGTGCATGACTCAGGTAGAGGAAAATACTGCGGGACTCGAAGCATTGGACAATGCCGATTTACTCTGAGGAATTCGACAGGCCCAAGGGAAGGACCACGTTTTAAAAGAGCAAGTCGATAAGCAAGTGGTTGGGTACCATGTTGGTGACAATGGGACTCACCTGTATAGGAATTGGGTATGTGTTCCTAACGATGAGAAGTTAATAAAGAAGGTGCTAAGTCAAGCTCATCAGTCGCGATTTTCAATTCATCCCGGATGCACCAAAATGTACCAAAACATGAAGAGATACTATCAATGGAGTGGAATGAAAGGAGACATAGCTAAATGGGTAGCAAAGTGTGCGACGTGCCAACAGGTGAAGGCAGAACATATGGCACCTAGTGGATTACTCCAGGACTTGCCATTACCAGAATGGAAATGGGACATGGTGACTATGGATTTTGTAACTGGATTGCCAATGACCCTGGATATGAAGAACGCGATTTGAGTAATCGTGGATCGACTTATTAAGTCAGCTCACTTTGTGCCAATTAAAAAGACGGATAGAGCGGAGCAGTTGGCGCAGAAGTATTTGGATGTAATTGTGAGGCTGCATGGAGTGCCAGTAAGTATTGTGTCAGACAGAGACCCGAAGTTTACAGCTGGATTTTGGCAAGCTTCTCAGAAAAAGATGGGGACAAAGGTACACTTAAGTACGACATACCATCCTCCGACGGACGGTCAATCGGAAAGGACGATTCGGACCCTAGATGACATGTTGAGAGCCTGCGTTTTGGACTGGGTGGGAAACTGGGGAAAGTTCCTACCCTTAGCAGAGTTCGCATACAACAATAGTTACCACGCTAGTATTGGAATAGCTTCGTACAAAGCTCTTTATGGAATACCGTGTCGTACGCCCTTTTGTTGGACAGAAGTGGGAGAAAGGAGAGGCCTGGAACAGGAAGTGGTAAAAGAAGCGGTCGAGCAAGTGGAATTGCTTAGGACAAGGCTAAAGGAGGCCCATGACCGTCAAAAGAGTTATGTCGATAAGCGCCAGACAGACTTAGCATTTGCAGTAGGGGATGAGGTGTACTTGAAATTAAGAGCGTTCAGAGGAAATGTTAAGCACCAAAAGTTGAAGAAACTTAAGCCAAGATACATGGGACCGTATCCTATTGTGGAAAGAATCGGAGAAGTGGCGTACCGATTAGAGCTACCGCAAGAGCTGTCTGAATTTCATGACATGTTCCATATTTCCCTCATAAGAAAGGTAGTAAGGGAGCCTGAGCTCATTTTACCTCAACCACCAACTGACTTAGGTAAGAATTTGTCGGTTCAGAGTACGCCAGTGGAAGTACTAGAATACCAGCAAATGGAACTCCGTGGTAAGAAAATAAAATGTGTTAAGGTATGTTGGGAATGTGATGGTATACGCGAGGAAACGTAGGAGCCGAAACAGCAAATGTGAAAGGATTACCCCAAGCTCTTTAAGGACAAGAGTGGAATCGGAGATGTAGAAGTGAATTCGGGGACGAATTCTTTTCAAGGAGGGGAGAGTTGTAACATCCCAAATTTGGCCCAACCAGAAAAAGCCCAACAAGAAAAGGCCCAGCAAGAAAACCCTAGTTTAATTCTCTATATAAACCAGTCTTTAGAAAAGGAGGAGACTATTTTGCAAACTAGAAACCCTAGCCGTGATCGACGACCAGAGCTCCCAACCGCCGACCACCGCTGCGAAGCCACGCCGACCACCGCCGCGAAGCCACGCCGACCACCGCCGTGAAGCCACGCCGTCGCCGCCGTGAAGAGGAGCTGCCGCGAGGTTGCACCGAGCCGCCGTCTTCTTGATTATGTTGCTTCTAGTCGTCGTTAGTTCAGATCTCTAAGGTGAGGATTAGATCTAAGCTTTTCTCTATGTTACCATGTCTTCTTCTGGTATGTTGAGTCTGAATATACTCCGGTATGCTGCATGCTACGAAGTACGGGCACGTTTGTGTGATGCATAATATTAGATCTACATTTATAACCGAATATGGACTATGAGATCATCAGATAAAGAACCAACATACTTGTTTGATAACCCTGTTGTGTGGTTAGTCTGTGTAAAGTAGTTAGATGGTGTGCAAGCACTAAGATGTGATCGTCACAGCGTGGGGACGCATGTGGTACGGTTATTGTTTGATGGGGGCTGGACATGGAGTGCAGGTCGGTTATGAACGTCGGAAGGTTATGGCGAACCTCATGGATTGTCTGTGTGACCGTGTGTGTGAGTGTGGTGGCAGGTCGATTCCCGGTTGGTTCCTTCGGGGAGGCGGGGTCGAGTGTCACAAAGTGGGTTTTCCCCTGGTTTCTATTCCCGGTTGATTCCCGGGTTGCCGGCTTCGTCTCCGGTGATGAGCGACGGTGCGGTGGTGCTGAACAGAGGTGGTGGTGCTGGTGGTGCTCACGGATTCTCCCCCCCCCCCCCCCCACGTTCGGCATTTGCGGCGAAGAAGATGATGATCGGTGGTGGTGTTGCAGAAGACATGGTGGACGAGACTTCGCCGGGATCATCGAGTTTCTCTTCGGATAAGAGGGAAGAATTTTTGCTTCTCTGTCATCCAAGGAAGAAACGTGTAAAAAACGAAAAGAATAATCATAAAATTTGACTTTCTTTTTGTGTATGCAGTAAAGCATGAATTGGTTCGGTTTAGCGTTAGATTATACCAATTGGTTATTGTAAACCAACAATATACCAACACCCTAAGTAACGAAGATAATTAGATATGATTATGTAAAACTTAGCTTTTGCGTATTTGACGAAAACGCTTTCGGGGATGTCGTCAAAGATCTATGTTGGTGATTGGAGATCATGGTCGGTAGACATGACGAGAGAGATAGGAGACTTCGTCGGCGTTGTTGTTTACGTCGTTAACACTCCTTTGTTCGTCTCCGGACGTCTCTTCAGATCTCTTTTTTGGTAATTTCCGCGAATAAAAAAAAATTTTGTCCCCACATACGGTGTCAAACTGTGTGAGTCGAAATTCACACAATCAATTTTTTGTAAAGAACTTTTAAGGGAAAAGAAGTTTCTGGGATGAAAACACAGTAAGAGATCCAAATATGGTTTTATTGTTGTTTGTAAGCGTTTGAGTACAAGAGTCATGTTGCTAAGAGCTTATGCTAGGGTTTTTTGATGATTTGCTACATGTGCTTATGACTGCTATTTATACAAGTTCGTAAGCGAGAATCTCGGATAATATTTTATTTTTGATTCGTGCAGCTACCGTCTTAAATCCTCTTCTAGGGTAATCGATGGACTGGGTCGTCTTGATGGGCCTTTAGCTCGGCCCATAACGGACATACCGGATCTTGGCATGTTAAGCTTGAAAGGTGATATTTGGCCTTGGCCCATAGTGTTGAAAGGTTAACCTCATCTCGGGCCCGTTAGTCCTTGTTGCGGCCCATGACATATTCGGTTCAGTTCTAGTTTGGTCCTGACTTGGCCTCGTCTCGGTACTGGTTCGACCAAGACATGATATCGGTTCGCCCAAGGTGTAGTCTTGGTTTGACCTCAGCTCGGTCTTGGTTTTGGCCTCGGCTCAGTTTTTGTTTGACTTGATCTTGGTTCGGCTTGTCGTCTTGGGTCACTCCGAGGTGAGACTCCTCTAGCTTGGTTCTGGTCGGAGAAAATGCGGTTCAGCTCGGCCTTGTCTCCTTTTCTTTGGCTTGCTTTGAGGTGAGCCAGTTCAGCTCGGCATCACCTCCTCTTCTCCTTGGTCCGAGGTGAGCCTAGTTCAGCTCGGCATCACCTCTTCTCCTTGGTTCGAGGTGAAGCTGTTCTATGGCTCGATTATGTGGTTCAGCTCACCCTTGTCTCCTCCTCTGTGGCTTGGTCCGAGGTGAAGGCAGCTCAGCTCGGAAGTTGCTCGGCTCGTCTGAGGTGTAGGTTCGTCCGAGGTCAACAAGTTTGGCTTGGTCTCACCTCTTCTTCGGTTCGGTTGGGCTGGTCCTGTATCTGTTACTTCGTAGTTTTTAGCAGTTCGTTTCGGGCGGGTAAAACCGACCCCAACAACAATATGTTTTTTTTTCATTATTGGTATCATATAATTTGGACTATATATATAATTTTAGGGTTTAATATTAGTGGTGGAGAACTTTTTAATGTTAAATATTTGAATCATCATAGCTTTGAAACCCATATGAGTATGGCACTCATGTTGTTTTCTAAACTCCTCTTGCATCTCTTGTACGTCACTTATGTATTCATATGAAAACTTGTATATATATATATAACATCATTCTCTAAATTACTTCTGGGATTCAATTCCTTGTTCCATGTATTATATTATTCTCTCTTGATCTAGTACTCGAGCCACATCTTGAAAGACTCATGATAAAAAACTTGACGAACATATTTTGAACAGCTGAGGTATATATAACTCCTTATTTGTTTCAGGTGCTTTGTCATATGAAAAGAATAAACAAAAGCTAAAGATTGAAGATTCATTTTAGTCAACACTTATAGATCTTTCACCTTGCATATAGAAGAGTGTCATGTATTTACTTCCTTAGCACATCTCAAGAGCCCCACTTCTCTAAAACCACCAGCATGGTAATAACGTCTTTTACATAATCTTGCCTTGGTATTTGTTAGAGGGGGGATTAGCACCTCGGCGATCAGCGGGGTCCTCGTTCGGGAAGACCGGGGCGAACAAAAACCGATCTTCTATATCAGCAAATCACTAGATGGAGCTGAAGGGCGATATCCGACTCTCGAAAAGCTGGCCCTCGCCGTTGTTGTTTCAGCTCGGAAATTGCGCCCTTATTTCCAATCACACTCAGTCACCGTGCTAACCGATCAACCACTCCGGACAATCCTACATAGCCCAAGCCAGTCCGGTCGGTTGGCTAAATGGGCTATCGAACTCAGCGAGTACGACATCGATTACAAAAGCCGGACAAGCATCAAATCACAAGTCCTCGCCGATTTCCTCATTGAACTATCTCCGGAATACGTCAACACTGATGTCATAACCGCCGAACAATGGATCCTTCACGTCGATGGGTCGTCGTCTCACCGAGGCTCTGGAATAGGCATTCGCCTCAAATCTCCAACGGGAGAAATCTTGGAGCAATCTTTCCGCCTGACGTTCAACGCGTCTAACAACGAGGCAGAATACGAAGCGCTAATTGCCGGACTACGTTTGGCCAAAGCCATCGGCGTTACACGCATTCACGCCTACTGCGACTCACAGCTCGTCGCAAGTCAGTTCAGCGGGGAGTATGACGCCAAGAATGATCGAATGGACGCATACCTCAAACTCGTCAAACAACTCGTTGCCGAATTCGATTCGTTCGAACTTACCAAGATTCCGCGGGGCGAAAACGCTCCAGCCGACGCACTCGCTGCTTTGGCTTCGAGCTCCGACCCTCACCTCAAACGAACGATCCCGGTGGAAATTATATCGGAACCTAGTATCGGAAGCACAGAACAATGCATCGTCACGACTCATAGACGGGATTACGAGGAACATCCTGCGACTGAACCTGTCTTACGTCGACAGAGACGGACTCCAACCATCGAGCCCGATCAAGACACCGAGCCCGAACACTCTAGTACCGCCGAAGGCAACAACGACACGCTGCAAGTCGACGAATCGGCCCGATCAGACGATGAAACGGAGGAACAGACGGACGGACTTCACGAGCCAATAGACCTCGAACAGTCCGACGAGCAGACTCCCGCCAATTGGACACTGGAGATAAAAATGTACATCATCGATGGCAAAATTCCGGCCGATAGATGGGCCGCTCGACGACTCAAAATGCGAGCCGCTCGCTACATACTTATCAAAGACGGACTGTTTCGTTGGAGTGCAGCAGGAATCCTCCTCAAATGCATCTCAGGCGATGAAATTCAGGAAGTCATGAAAAAAATACACGAAGGCGATGGCGGCAATCACTCCGGCGGCCGATCTCTAGCCCTGAAAATCAAGAGAGCAAGCTATTATTGGCCAAGTATGCAAGCAGACTGCGAGAGGTTCGTCGCGAAGTGCGACAAATGCCAAAGACATGGCCCAATGATACATCTTCCTACCGAGCTGCTAACCACTTCGACAGCTCCGTATCCATTCATGCGATGGGGGATGGACATCATCGGTCCTTTCAGACGATCCACTACGCAGAAAAAGTTCATCCTCGTCATGACGGATTACTTTACCAAATGGGTAGAAGCCGAGGCATATCCCGTCATCCTCGCCTCTGACGTTCAGAAATTCGTCTGGAAATTCATTATCTGCCGACATGGAATTCTGTACGAGATTATCACCGATAACGGTCCCCAATTCATATCAACACTATTCAACGACTTCTGCGCTAAGTGGAAAATTCGACTAAGTTTTTCCACACCAAGATACCCGCCGAGCAACGGTCAGGCCGAAGCAACAAACAAAACAATCATAGCCGGCCTCAAGAAACGATTGGATACTCATAAAGGGACATGGTCAGATAAACTCGACGGAGTCTTATGGTCATACCGAACGACCCCAAGATCGTCAACGGGGCAATCCCCCTTCTACATGGCCTATGGCGTGGAAGCCCTATGCCCCGCCGAACTCACCATCCCGACTATCCGTCGGACGATGCTCGTAAAAAATCCTGATCTTAACGACGAAATCATGCTCGACAACCTCGACAATCTCGAGGAACAACGCGATCAAGCCTTACTTCGGATTCAAAATTATCAGAACTTGGCAGCACGCTACTACAACAAAAAGGTCCGCGGACGTCATTTCACCGATGGCGACCTTGTTCTGAGAAAAGTCTTCGAAGGCACCGAAGAAAAGAATGCCGGCAAGCTCGGCACAAACTGGGAAGGACCTTATCAGGTCATGAGGGTAGTCAAACCAGGCGTCTACGAGCTCATGAAGCTAGACGGAACCCCCATTCCCCGTTCGTGGAATTCCATGAACCTCAAGCGGTACTACATCTAGGCCAACCCTCAAGCGCTAAAAAAAAAAAAAAAAAAAAAAAAAAAAAAAAAGAGATCACCGAGCTACTACACATACGCTCGATTCTAATATGTAATATGAACTACGAATGGCTTGATCCTTCTTTCGAAGGTACGTAGGCAGCCCTCACAAGGCGCAGCTATAACATTAATAAAATTTTACCAAGGCATTCTACCGAACTCCAATAGTTCGTACCTTCAAAGCCAAACTTTATGTTTGCCGAACTCCAAAAGTTCGTATTTTCTAAAGCCAAACTTTATGTTTGCCGAACTCCAACAGTTCGTATTTTCTAAGCCAAACTTTATGTTTGCCGAACTCCAACAGTTCGTATTTTCTAAGTCAAACTTTTTGTTTGCCGAACTCCAACAGTTCGTATTTTCTAAGTCAAACTTTTAGTTTGCCGAACTCCAACAGTTCGTATTTTCTAAGTCAAACTTTCAGTTTGCCGAACTCCAACAGTTCGTATTTTCTAAGTCAAACTTTCAGTTTGCCGAACTCCAACAGTTCGTATTTTCTAAGTCAAACTTTTAGTTTGCCGAACTTCAACAGTTCGCATTTTCAACCACCAACGGTTACATATCAACGTCCTGGCCAGACGATCTGATAAAGCCGAGCTTAGCTCGCACGCATCCTCATGGTGCAATGGATAATACACTTTCCACATTCAAAGCCGAGATCAGTCTCGCACCAAATTCTCATATTATCCGAGCTAAATAAGCCAAGTCCGTCTCGCACACTCGGATTCAATGTGAGAAACCTAGAGCATATTAAGATGGGTTGTTCACGTACTCTTAAACTAAACTCTAGGGTCAAGCCGAACGTCCTTCCTCGCAAATCTAAGCCGACTTCTCAACAGTCGCAAGACTAGTAAGCCGATTTCTCAACAGTCGCAAAAACAAGTAAGCCGATTTCTCAACAATCGCAAAAGCAGTAAGCCGATCTACGATAGGGATTGCCGACCTCGAACAGGTTCAGTCGAATTTATCCTCTTCACCCGGCTAAGACCGTACAGTTTACGGCACCACTGTGTACGATAAATTCGAGAGGTTCGTATTATGTACGACTTCAAATATATCAGAACTCGGCATAAAAATAACTTGAGAAATAACAAAGCATAAACACTCAAAATAAAAAGATCGATAAAAATCAGATTCATTCAAAAGCCCCTCGGGCAAAACCACAAAACGGATACCGGACTTTAAAAACCCTCCGGTCCAAGAGGTCTAGTTATAAGCCCATTCGGGCAAAAGAAAACTAAACATATTACATGAAGTAGGAAAAAGGCCTAAACACCTTGCCTCCGCATCGCTTCAGCTTGGTCCGCCGACATCGAAGCTCGGTTAGTACCGAACTCATCAAGCCCTGGCGGGACTTCATTACCCATCGAGGGTGAAATTCCCGGGTGAACCGGATCAGTAAAGGGCGAGACGACTAGATCCGCGTCTTCCAGCTCACGGAGGTCGATCGCCTCGTGCTCTGCCGACTTCTCAGCCTTCAGCTTCTCAAGCTTTTCAATATGAGACGGCGGGACGACGATACCGTGCTTCGTCTTCAGACTCTGGCAGAAGCTGAGGATCCCATGGATCTGATTAACGGCCAGGAATGGTTTCCTTGCCTGATCAACCGCCGCCAGATGGTCCTTAACCTTTTGAAGACGAACCTGGCATTTTTCAGTTGCCGCTTTCCTCTTCAAGATTTGATAAGTGCGGCCAGCCCGCAACCTTGAAGTCTCCGTGAATAGCTTCGTCGCAAGGGCATCCTTTTCCAACTCCAGTTCGGCATTGGATCTCTTCAGCACGGCTAGTTCGCGGGTCAGCTCGGCTACTGCACGATCGCCGGCTTCCACTCTATCCTCAGAGACTCGGAGCTCTTTGCGGAGTTCCACGGCTTGGACGCTCGCTTCGAAAGCCTTACGGCGCGAAGCTCCGAGCTCACGATCGTATGACCCGACGATCTCATTCGTCTGGGCAATCATCTGTCAAAAACAGCGAACGTCAGAAAGAAGAATTGAAAGAAAGAAGAGACGAACTTGAAAAAGGCATTTACCTCGGCAGTAGTTTGGGCCAATTTCTTGAACTCATCGGACTTATACAGACGATCGACCGAAGGGAGGAATTCCGGGCCGAAGCTAACCTGCCGATACGTCTCGGCGAAATCCAATGACTCGACCTCCGGTGCTGAAGCCCGATGCTTCTTCGAGACAGGAGAATCGTCCGACAGGACCACCGTCTCCTCTTCGGCTCGTTGGGGTTCAGAACCCCCATCATCACCTCCAACATTGTGGGGGCCGGTATTCCCTTCGTCGCCTTCAGCAGGCATAGTGCCGACCCCAGCTGTGTGATCAGCCTCTTGCCGGGCTCCTTTTTTAGTCTTCCTTCTCCTCTTCTTTTCGGCGGGAGGAGAGGTGTGCCCTTCAGCAGGAACTTGCTCCCCAGCAGGAACATCGTCCCCAACGATGCCTTCATCGACAATTACCGGTTCGACTTCAGGCGGAGGAGGAATTTCAGAATTCATCTCCCGCTCGTCACCGTCAAGTTCGGCAGATAGATCGGGAATGTCATCGAACTTCATCTTCCGACGACGAGACGGTTTTGCTGGAAAAAGAAAGAACACGGATAAAGGAGACTGCCGAACTGAGAAGAAAAACCTACCGAAATTTACCTCTAAGAGCTCTTTTCGCTTTCAAGTCAAGCTTCTCTTGGAAGGCTTCAGGCCACCGAACTTTTCCAGCCGCACTCAGCTGCTTAGCATGAGCAAAAGTGAATCCTGGCGTTGACCCGACCCGATCTGTATCTACTTAAGCAAATTAAGCCTAATTAGACAGGGGGGAGAGTTTTTGGTTTTTGCTCCGGATGGATCCGCAGCGGTCTGCTCTAACCGCTGCATGACCGCTGTGAAACGCCTGGTTTTTGCTCCGGATGGATCCGCAGCGGTCTGCTCTAACCGCTGCACCTGACCGCTGCGAGACTTGAAAGTGCAGCGGTCTCCCTAGACCGCTGCATGCTGACCGCTGCAAACGTCCGGTTTTCTCCTTCATCACTTGATCATCTCTGTTCGCTGCGGGTACGTTCCTCCTAGTCCATGATCTTCCCCAAGCTCCAAAAAGCACCTAAAAGACTCCATAGCACACAAACATATGCAAAAACTAACCTAAGACTCACTAATTCTAAAATGGATGCAAACTATACCAAAAACAAAGAAATGAATGCAATAAGTCACAAAATGCTAACTAAAATGTATGCTAAAATGGGCTAAATTATGCAACTATCAGGCGTGGTGATAAGGAAGCCTGGAGAATGACGAGCTGAAAACAGAAAAGAAAAATATAATTTAGGCAAAATAAGGCACTAAGGTGAAATCAAGAACAAGTATCTACCAATAGGAGTCCTCCACTGAGTTCGGTAACTCCCTCCCGAGCACTCGACGGAAGATTCGTCGATCTTCACGAAGAAATACCGGGCGTTCCAATTATTAACCTTGCTCGGTTTGTTCCCGGTAACAAGATCGGCTTACGGCTTTGCGTTTGCCGATAAAAACCAAGGCTTCGCCTTCGATAAATTCACCCGGAATAGTCTTTCAAAAATCTTCGCCGTGATAGGGATATCGCACTCCTCCCCCAAAGAAAGAAGACCCATAAGATTAATCACCGTGGCCGGCATCAACTGAGAGATTGCAACGTGCCGCCTCTTACAGTATTTATAAACGAGTTCCGGGATGGGGAACCGAAGCCCGCAACTTCTAAAATGCTCCTCATAAACGCATATATAACCAGCAGGTGCGTCCCACGGGCGGTCGTTAGCTTTCGGGACTTTGAAGAGCAAGTCGTTTGGCGCACCGCACTTCTCCAACGTAACTTGGATGGTCTCTGCAGTCGATCGAGACGATCCGATACTTGCGGGTTTCTCAATAACCCGCCTAGTAGCCGATACGGGATCATCACCCCCTATATCTGGCCGAACAGTCGGAGAGAAAGCTTGATTATCGAGACCAGCTGCATCCTCGTCCTCTGCAAGCCGAGCAGCAAATTCGGCATCTGCCCGAACTTGATCGAAAGATGCACCACCTCCCTCTTCAGGAAGATCTTCATCGAGGAGATGCGGAACTTCGATCGTAACCCTTGAGCTGCTCGGTCCGGCCGCAGCGCGCTGAGAGTTGCGCCTAAACATTTCCCGCTCTACGTCACCCAGACCGTCCGAGCTTGAATCAGAACTGTTGATAAATAACTCAAGATCGGGAGACTCAAGTGGAGAAGCTCGGTCTTTAACAGAAGGAGAAGAAGTCCTTGAAACCATCTCGATCGAAAGAAAGAACTGATGAAGAACAACTTGAATGCTAACGAAGAACAGCTTGAAGATCGCCCAGAAAGTCGAAGATCTTCAAACAGATCGGAAGAATCACGGCGGAGAAATGATCGGAGAACGGAAAGAAAAATAAATTCTAGAGAGAAGGGAGAGCGTTTAGAGAGAGAAAGTACCTTTTTCTTTTCGGAAGCAAAGCAGAAGTAAAAAACAGAAAGAGGGTCGAGCGGTATTTATAAGGAAAAACGCAATGATGACGACTCTTCGAGTTCTGTGGCCAAAGAATACGAATCGACACGCGACTCCTCGAATTCCGCGACTAAAGAAGATAAAGCGGCACACTTTTCCCGAGAAAAATCTGCCGAACTCGAAAGCTCCAAAATCTATTCGATCACGGGAGTTCCGATCTTCACTTTCGAAAGAAGTTCGCCGAACTCAAAATTCGCCGAACCCAAAAATCCGCCGCACTCGAAATAGAATCTGATCAGATCGTACCGATCTCAGTTTTAACCGAGCTAAAGAATACTCCCCAAAAATTCACCGAACTCATAAACTCCCTCGCCGAACTGAGGGGGGGACCAATTGTTAGAGGGGGGATTAGCACCCCCTGGTTTAACTCGGTTCGAACCGAGATCGGTTCAATCAAGACCGGTCTACGATGGTTCGGATCAAAGACAAGTCGGCCCGAAAACGTTGGGCCGAGCTCGGAATCTCGCTGAAAGCCCAATCTCGGCTACAATCTAGGCCCAGCGCGAGCCCAATCCGTTACAACAGATAAAATCGGAATATTTCCTCTTTCCCGCCGATCTCGGAAATGGAAATATTCCTTGCGAACAGACCGCCGAAGAATAAGGAATATATCCTTATCTCGGAGGGGAATCCGTAATATTTCCATTCCCTAATCGAGCAAGGAAAATGGAATATTCACATTTAGAGCCGCCTCAAGACAATATAAATAGAGGAGAAGGTTCATTCATCAAGACATCCACAACTTCCGCAGAGACAGAGAATACAAGAGAAAGCTCATTACCGATCTCAAGTCTTCTGTCTTTGCCTTCTTACTTAAACTCTGTTGTAATCGCCGACTTAGATCAATAAACGAGATTCCGACTAAAAGTACTGTTTTACCCCCTTTTTGTGTGATTTACGGATCAACAGTATTCACACAAAATAATTGGGAGTAATGAACTTTGATGTTGATAATTTGGCAATTCGTACAACACAGTAGCAGAAAGAGAGTACAATGTAAAACAAAGATCAACAAAACTTGACAAATCTTACTATCCCGCATAAGATCAAAAGATTCAAGAGCATCACATGCTTAACAAATTTCCATCATCTCTCTTCTGCATCAAATTGCTTGAATCTTCACTTGAGCCTCACGATCCACATACTTGCATAAATCTATTCAACACACTTGCACAGTTTTCACGACTTTTGCCATTTCCACCAAAATCAAGCTTTCTATAAATATTTCTCAGTAACCATAATAGAAAGGAAATTCAGCTTAGAAAGCAACAAGTAAAAAATACTTTTTTCTTTTGCTATTTTGTCTAGTAAGCAGGGCAGCAAATAAAACTATTTAACATGTATTATACTATTCGAAAATAGTGTCTACTTCACCACAGAAACAGGGAAAATAGTCTGTAAAAGTGAACAGAAAATCACCATGAAGATACAATTAGTCATTAAGACAAGAAAACATATGAGAATACCATGATGGCTTCAGATTTGCTGTGATAAAAAAGCGAAAACTTTGTAGTTCCATAAACCTGAGCATTCTTTGATCTCATTTACCGGACAAAATGAAAATGCAACCATGTAGCAAAACATGAAGGAAAAATACAGTATCTCTAGAGAGATTGTTCCCAACAAAATAAAAAACAACTCAACTATAGCCACTATCCCAAAAAAGAAGAAGAAAGACACAATGTAATACACAAAACTAAAACAATTTCATGACTATTTTTTTAATTTTTGGCAACAGTCTATGTCGTCTTGCTCTCAAATTTGTATTCTTTTCAAGATCCATCAATAAAATTACAACAATATAGTTTAACTACACAAATATACTATATTGATTGAATAATATCCATCCAAAATTTTAAATTGTAGTTTCCTACTACTCCTTGCTGATTTTCCCGAAAACAAAAAAGCAAATAAAAAAATCAACTACGGTATGCAAAGTGGTAAAAAAGGAAAAAATGTAAGACTGAGCACCTTATTAACGTTTTTTAGCCTAATGAGAGGGTTAATACACCTTGCCAGGGACTTACCAAATCACTACGTTCAAACATTGTAAAAATTAGTGACTTTGGACATTCCCTAAAGGTCATTCTTAGAAATCATTTTTTTCTTCCAAATATCGATCTATTTCATCACCTGCGATGGCTACAAAATAGGCGAGAAGAATGAGGGAAAACTAACAGGGCAAATTAAAGGGTGTTGTGAATAATTAACAATTCGAAATAATCTCGGTGCACCTCCATCGATCGTTGATCGTCTGAGTTGTTCACCAGGCGGAAACAACTATGGTTGGTGGGGAGCTTTAGACAATCGTGCTGATTTGGATGATGGACACAATAAGATGAGTAGATCGATAGTCCAGGCGGATCCAATATCAAAAATAAGAAACGATAAACAAAGTAAAATAAAGGGGAAGCACCTGACGAAGAAACCACGCGTACAATGTCGTCTTTGGTGTTTGTTGTATATTACGCAAAGCAAATTGAGGCTATAAAAGAAACGATGGCGAATGTCGGTGATGTATTTTTTTAAGGATTCTGAAAGTGTAACGGTGTTTGAGGAAATGAAAGGAAGGTGGAACGGCTGGTGGTGATAGCTCTTAATTAGCCGGTGGTGAGGAGATGAACTTTAATTAAGAGTCACAAATATTAAAAGAGGATCGATTCCCCGCGGTCGGGTGGTTCCCTTCCTGCGGTGAGTGTCGGCCTGTTGGTCTAGGCCAGGGATCGATTCCCTGCGGGAGCGAAATTACCAGGACAAGCACTTGGCCAAGTGGGGCATTATAAGTGGGCTGTGTCACTCCCACCCGGAAGATTAGTCTGGGCCTTTGGGCTTAGGATTACTCCCGGGGGCCGAAAGATATCAAAAAAAATATATATATTAAAAGAGGAGGCGAAGACGATAAGTTTCATTTGTTTCACTTGGAAAAAAAACGGAGAAGAGGAAGAGGAGATGATAGGTTTTTTTAATAGAGCCACGTGTTCTACTCTCAATTGCTGATGTGGCAGAAGGATGGAGAGGGCTGACCTCTATTCATATATATGACTAGATGAATACCCGTGTGTATACACGGGTTTTTTTAATTAATATTTTGAATTTAACAAAAAATAAACGAATCAACTATATTTTGTTTAAAAAAAATTTCATCATTTCGTTACAGACATACATCACGATTAAAAAGTCATGTTAAATAAGAAAACTCATAAAGACCTAATGTTTGCTTGAGATATCCTCCCATAGTAAGGATAGTTATCTAATTGGGATATGTATTGGTGGGTGATCCCTTATTTTATCTAAAATCACAGGTAATATGAGAATGATTGGATTGCTAATTAATTGATAGCTTGATAATACAGTGTTTAAGATGTAATCATAAAGAATATAGTTTATTGAACGCCCATCTACAGAGTAACAGAGATCTGTTACCGCAAGAATCTGAGACTTGGAGTTGATGCCTTTATGGTTAATTCAAAGGAGCATGTCTTTATATAAACTCTTCCTTGATCCATATTGTAAGCAACATATGATCATGACAGCAATGTTTGGCCATAATATTCTTTTTGATAGATATCATTTGTAAGCAATCGTAAATGGAATCACGGATTCTGTGAACGTTTATGCATATACATGGCCTTGAATTTCTATCTATAACTCGAGCAGATTTTGCTAACCAGAATGGCCATGAAAATAAATCAATATTCTATAGTATCTAGCCTTTTTGTTTCACCATATCGCCCTATATATATACTGATATATCTTGTATTAGTGAAGTTTACAAATTTTCCTCCATATCCAAACTATTAGTCGATAATCTTTGAATGCAAAGTAGAATATGAAAACCAAGTAAAGAGATTATGAAAAATTGAAAGATCTGAATATCTATGGTAATAAAATAGTGGACAAAGTCAGTAGAATTGAGAAAACGAATGGAACCTTTCATCTCTCTGGCGACAAATACTTATCATCATATGTTGCATTCGTAGAAAGCCACCACACAACCTGAAACAACCGCACCCATTTTTTTTTTTTTTTTTTGCAATTAATTATTAAAATTCCCATAAATAATAATAACTGAACCTCACCAAATAATTTCCGGCTCAAGATTAAAAATCCGAATAATCAAGATCATAAATTATTAAATAAAATAATCAAATAAACGACAAGTCTAGATCACCCCCTCTTCCTCGCCCTGATCCCACGGTCACACTTTCTCTAATCCTGCATCAATTAAAATATAAGAGATGCATAAGTATTTCGATAAATACTTAGTGAGACAATCCTCCCATCTACAGGCTAACAAATAATTAAGATAATTAATATAGACTATCACGAAAAATACCGAATAAATCAAACATTTCATGAAACACTCGATCTAGACCCTCCGAGATCGTAAACGGCCTATTATCACGAAACCACATCAATTATCAAAATTATTAAATTACGCCTATGGTCCTGCACTCACCTTATTCCCGCACAGAAAGTTTCACGGGAAAATTCAGCAATTTTCTAGAACTCCCCGGGATGAATAACCTCCTATTAAACCACCTAAAAATAAAAATAATCAAATAATCAAAATAATAAACACACTCGATACGATTATTGAATACTAAACCGGTCTAAACCGGTAATCCACTCCATCGTCTTCCCACCGCCGGTACGACTACCGGAATGTCACAAACGGCAGCCAAAACACCGGGAAGAAGAGGAGGAGAGGAATGCGCCGATCTACCACCGCCGGCGCCGGAGATCTGTCCTCAAGGACCCCATAGACCAGCCGTCTCGGAGATCCGGCCGAGGAACCTCTCCACGCATAGAACCACCGCCTAAGACCGCCAACCCAATGAAACCTAGGCCCGAGATTGATCTGCGAAACCCAACAGAGAGAGAAGCCGACGCCACACACTCCCTCTGAACGGGCCACCGCGAGACTTGTCGGAATTCAACCCGCTGAAAGCACCACAACCTCGACTCCAACACCACATGAATCAACTAAGGAGAGAGGAGTTTTCTTACCGTGGCGAAGAGGACTTGACGGCTAGGTTAATCGGGTCGCTCGGAGAGGGAGATGCTTACGCGCATATATACATATGTGGGACCAATTTTTTGAATTCACCAATGGCCCCAAACTTCCAAAGTTATCAATTAAACCCACCCGGAAAAAATTGATTTACGCGAAATTAACCCCCAACTTCTAATTATTCAATTTCAACCTCAAAATTGAATTAGGGATGTTACAATTCTCCCCCACTAACATAGATTCGTCCTCGAATCTAACATCCAGCTAACATCCACAACATAGCACAACCGCTATTCCAACTCAGCGTTGCACGACCGCTCTTCCAACTCCACCAACAACGGTATCACGGCTCAACACCATAGTGCCATAGTTCCCTACTTGGTTTGGCCAACCACTCCAACGTCCGGGAGTATAACGACTTCACGACCCAACACCATGGATCGATCCGTCTAACGCATAGAGAGCCAGACAACGGCAATCTCTCTAGTGACATGTCTCACCAATCAGGAATCACGTCGAAACCCAACCGGCCAGGTACACTCGGCAGTGACTCACCAGTGCACTCCGATGCCGCTATATGGGTCACCACCCTGTGCCAAACCAATCCGGATCTATCAGCCCTATGCAGCTACTAAACACCTAGTATCCGCACCCCCGCTATCGGACCACTACCACTAGTAGCCCGCCAACCTGTCTACTAATCCTCTAGTAAACCCACCGCTCAACCTATTCAATGAAAACACCTTTTTATTGAGTAATCAAAAGCTCCAAAGTACATCGATTAATTATAACACCATAAAATAGACGAGTACAACAACGCAATAACTCCCAAAATCCCAACACCATGGTTACAACGATATGGAAAACACCCGGCTAACTCTCCAGTTTGCCGAACCACTTGGGAAATTTGCGCTTCAACTTCGCTTCCGGCTCCCAAGTCACCTCCTCGGCTCCATTGCAGTCCCACAGCACCTGCATCTCAGGAACCTTCTTCCTCCTGATCACTCTCACCCGACGGTCTAGGACTCTCAGAGGCCTCGCCTCCACCACCATACTCGGTGTCAAATCTGATGGCACCCCCGTGACCACCTGATCATCCTTGTGCAGACATTTCTTCAGCATCGACACGTGGAACACCTTGTGAAATGCCTGCATAGACTCCGGCAACTCTAACCGATAAGCCACCGGTCCGACCCGCTCCAGCACCCTGACGGGACCCATATATCGCGGACTCAACTTAGTCTCGGAAATGGACCTGTTCGGACCCCTCAACATGGCCATCTTCAGATAGACCAAATCGCCAACTGCGAACTCCAGCTCCTTCCTACGCCGATCTGCGTAGTTTTTTTTTGACGATCTTGAGCTTCCTTCATGTTCAACTTCACAATCCGGACCTTCTCAGTCGTCTCCTGCACAAAGTCAGCCCCCAACAGGCTCCTCTCCCCCACTTGTGTCCAACATAACGGGGTCCTGCAAGGCCTACCATACAACGCCTCAAATGGTGCCATGCCGATACTAGCCTGATAGTTGTTATTGTACGCAAACTCCACTAGATTCAAATGATCCGCCCAATGTCCACCCCAATCCAACACACACATCCTCAACAGATCCTCCAACGTCTGGATAGTCCTCTCCGACTGCCCATCGGTCTGGGGATGATAAGCTGTACTCATGTGTACCTTAGTGCCCATCTCCTTCTGGAAAGCGCCCCAGAATAGCGAGGAGAACTTCGGATCTCGATCTGACACTATACTCACCGGTACCCCATGCAGCTTCACAATCTCCCTGACGTACCTCTTGGCCAACACTTCCGCACCGTCGGTCTTTTTTATGGCCAAGAAGTGCGCAGACTTGGTCAACTTATCGACGATGACCCAAATAGCGTCCTTGGTTCGCGAAACCGGCAAACCCACCACGAAATCCATGGTGATCATGTCCCACTTCCACTCCGGAATGGGTAAACTCCTCAACAAC
Source organism: Eutrema japonicum (assembly GCA_030161315.1). Taxonomy (NCBI): domain Eukaryota; kingdom Viridiplantae; phylum Streptophyta; class Magnoliopsida; order Brassicales; family Brassicaceae; genus Eutrema; species Eutrema japonicum. The sequence goes on along the minus strand of BSQW01000012.1, from coordinate 15,629,674 downwards.
CCGCTCGGAACCTGATGCTCAGCCTTCACCAACTGACAGGTATCACACCCCGCAACCCAGTTGGCAACATCCTTCTTCATCCCTACCCACTGGTAATACCGTTTGAGGTCACGGTACATCTTGGTAGCTCCTGGATGAATAGAGAAACGGCTCTGATGTGCTTCCCTCAGGATTTCCTGCCTCAGCACTTCGTCCTTCGGTACACACACCCTGCCCCTCAAAAGGATAGTTCCATTGCTGGATATCTCATACTCAGACCGCTCTGCCCTGCCAGCCTGCATTAATTCCGCATCCAACTGCTGTGCTACCCGCACCCTAGTCAGAATGTCCGCCTGATCCACCGCCTCTAATCCCAACGGCTCAGGTTCCTCAGACACAGCACACAGTCTCAGGGCACTCACCATGCCTACCAACTCCTCTGTATCTCGCTCAGTGTCTAAAATAACCCGCTTCCTGCTCAAAGCATCGGCTACAAGATTCGCTTTACCGGGATGGTAAGCTATCTCCAGGTCATAATCCGCAACAAGCTCCATCCACCGCCTCTGTCGCAGATTCAGCTCGGGCTGGGTAAAGATGTACTTCAGACTTTTGTGGTCTGTGAACACCTGAACCTTACCGCCATACAGATAAGACCTCCAGATCTTCAATGCAAACACCACGGCAGCCATCTCAAGATCGTGAGTAGGATAATTGCATTCATGTTTCCTCAGCTGCCTGGAAGCATATGCGATTACCTTACCCTGCTGCATCAATACACAACCGAGCCCCAGCCTGGACACGTCTGTGAACACAACATATGGCTCATCTTGCTTAGGCAAGGCTAACACCGGAGTACTCACCAGCATCTCCTTGAGCTTCACAAAGCTCTCCTCACACTGGTCCGACCACACAAAAGGAACGTCCTTCCCGGTCAACTTGGTCATGGCCTGCGCCATACTAGCAAACCCCTTGACGAACCTCCTGTAATAACCCGCCAGACCCAGAAAACTGCGAATCTCCGAGGCATTCTTCGGTCTCGGCCACTCCTCAATCGAGCGAATCTTCTCCGGATCCACTGAAACACCGCGATCAGATACGACGTGCCCCAGAAATCCGATCTCCCGCTGCCAGAAACTACACTTGCTCAGCTTAGCGAACAACTTCTGCTCCCGTAGCTTCTCCAGAACTTTCCTCAGGTGAACCATGTGCTCCTCAGGACTCTTCGAATACACTAGAATGTCGTCGATAAAAATGATGACGAACTCATCCAGATACTCCTGGAACACGCCGTTCATCAACCTCATAAACGCAGCCGGTGCATTCGTCAACCCAAACGGCATCACCACAAACTCGTAGTGCCCGTATCTCGTCCTGAAAGCCGTCTTCCTGATGTCCGACTCCGCTATCGGGATCTGATGATAACCCGATGCCAAATCAATCTTAGAGAACCACGAAGCACCCTGCAACTGATCTAACAACTCATCGATCCTCGGTAATGGGTACTTGTTCTTCACAGTAACCCGGTTCAGCCCCCGATAATCAATGCACAACCGGAAGCTTCCATCCTTCTTCTTGACGAACAGTACCGGTGCACCCCACGGAGAACTGCTCGGTCTAATGAAACCCTTTTCCAACAACTCCTCAAGCTGCTTCTTAAGCTCATCCATCTCCGCTGGAGCCATCCTGTAAGGAGCCTTAGACAACGGGGTCGTCCCCGGCTCTAACTCAATGGTAAAAGGATCCGACCTGGATGGTGGTAACCCGCTCAACTGCTGGAACACATCCTCGAACTCCCAGACCACCTCAATATCCCGCACCGCTGACTCCCCAACCTCACCAGGTATCGAAATGGTAGCCAAATAGGCCTCACAACCCTGCTCGATCAAACGCTCCGCTTGAACCGCGGAAACGACGATGCCTCCCGGCACCGGTTTCACTCCCTGATAAACCAGTCTTCTGTTAGCATGCTCGAAAACCACACGACCCCGGTGACAATCCAAATGAGCCTTGAACTTTCCCAGCCAGTCCATACCCAAAATGATGTCATAGAGTTCCACTGGGCACACTATCAAATCCGCTGGCATCAGCTCTCCGGCGATAAGAATGTCGACACTCTCCACACAGCCCTGAGTCCTCAACAAACGACCCCCAGCAACCCTCACCACACCCGAGTGGTCCCCAAACACCTCTTGGATACCGCTCCCCGACACCCAATCCGGTGTGGCAAAACTGTGGGACGCTCCGGAGTCAAACAACACATGTGACTCTACCCCAGCCACATTAAGGGTCCCTAAGCACGAAAAGGATTCACGGCAAATAGCAAACACCAATTACAGAGCGAGTAACTGAAATTACAATCAAACAAGAACATAATTAAGGTAACTAACCAGTAATCGGTCTGCTGCCGCTCGCCTCGCCTGACTCCGCGCCTATGGTGAACACCCTCGGTGCCACTGCAGCCCGTTTCGGAGGCGGTGCCTCGATCCTCACAAATGGCTGAGCCAACTTCGGACAATCCTTCTTGATGTGACCGGGTTCCTTGCAATGGAAGCACACCGAACCCCCTCGAGAACAATCCGCCACGCGATGTCCAAAGGCTCCGCACCCGAAACAACGTGGTCCAGAACCCGCTGCCTTGGAAGTATCCTCCCACTTCCTCTTCTGTCCCTGCTGCTGACCAGACTTACCGCCCTTGCTCGGAGCAACACCCTGACTTTGAGGCCGCCGCGGAACCTCTGGTACTGCAGCCTTTAAACTGGCCTCCTGCCTCATCCCCTCCTCAAGCTGCGCTGCACACTCCACCAGTTCGGACACCGACTCGAACTTGCGGACTATGCATCGGTTCCTGAGATCGATACGCATACCTCGCATGAAAGCACAAATCAGCTCATCTTCGGTATCTGCACCCCGCCCAGCAAACCGCTTCAGCCGGTTAAACTCGGCCTCGTACTCCCGAACCGAACGAGTCCCCTGTGACAAGTACAGAAACTCCCCCTGTAACCTGTCGCGAGCCTCCCGCGGAAAATATTTGAGATCGAACTCCCTCCGGAACTCGTCCCAAGACCACACTACTCCCGCCCTCCTCGCAGCAACACTCTGCCACCACTCATGTGCATCTCCCTCCAGATAATGCACCGCCAAGTCAACCCTATACTCCTCAGGGCATCTGATCGACTGGAAGTTCCTCTCCAACCTGGACCTCCACTCATCAGACTCAATCGGTCGAGCACCACCACTGAAAAACTTGGTGCCCAACCTCTGCATATGCTCCATCACCCTCAGGTACGACGGAACCACTGGCTCGGCCTCAGCAACCACTCCCGGAACTCCCGGAGCAACAACACCCGGCATCGCGGCAACCCCCTGTGGCGCCACTGGAGCTGGAGCCGGTACCACACCAGGTAACCTCTCCAAGAGCTGGGCCAACATGCCCAAAACAGCCGCCATCGGGTTCGGGCCCGCACCCGCCTGAGCACCACCCGGCGCCGGCATCGCACCATACACGGCCGCTGGCTCCGACTGACCTTCCCCCTCGGCGTGATCATACGCCCCCTGCTCCACCGTGACACTCTGCGTCACGTTCGCAGCTGCTCTGCCACCTCTACCACCTCTGCCGCCACGGCCTGTTCTGCCGCCCCGACCACGGCCGCCACGACCACCCCGACCTCTGAGACCTTGCCCAACGCTATCAGAATCAACCATCTGCAATAACCACTTGTTACTACTTGACAACAGCAATAGTAAAACAAACACGAGTCTTACCGTGGAATCTCATTGAAGGCTCGAAGAGGATGATCTAGAACTTCAAGCTCAACAATTGACTAACTCACATAGACAGTTCTAATAGCGGAAATTTTTTTTTTTTTTAAAACCGTCCTAAAACCGTAAATGCTCTGATACCAAATTGAAACAACCGCACCCATTTTTTTTTTTTTTTTTTTGCAATTAATTATTAAAATTCCCATAAATAATAATAACTGAACCTCACCAAATAATTTCCGGCTCAAGATTAAAAATCTGAATAATCAAGATCATAAATTATTAAATAAAATAATCAAATAAACGACAAGTCTAGATCACCCCCTCTTCCGTCACACTTTCTCTAATCCTGCATCAATTAAAATATAAGAGATGCATAAGTATTTCGATAAATACTTAGTGAGACAATCCTCCCATCTACAGGCTAACAAATAATTAAGATAATTAATATAGACTATCACGAAAAATACCGAATAAATCAAACATTTCATGAAACACTCGATCTAGACCCTCCGAGATCTTAAACGGCCTATTATCACGAAACCACATCAATTATCAAAATTATTAAATTACGCCTATGGTCCTGCACTCACCTTATTCCCGCACAGAAAGTTTCACGGGAAAATTCAGCAATTTTCTAGAACTCCCCGGGATGAATAACCTCCTATTAAACCACCTAAAAATAAAAATAATAAAATAATCAAAATAATAAACACACTCGATACGATTATTGAATACTAAACCGGTCTAAACCGGTAATCCACTCCATCGTCTTCCCACCGCCGGTACGACTACCGGAATGTCACAAACGGCAGCCAAAACACCGGGAAGAAGAGGAGGAGAGGAATGCGCCGATCTACCACCGCCGGCGCCGGAGATCTGTCCTCAAGGACCCCATAGACCAGCCGTCTCGGAGATCCGGCCGAGGAACCTCTCCACGCATAGAACCACCGCCTAAGACCGCCAAACCAATGAAACCTAGGCCCGAGATTGATCTGCGAAACCCAACAGAGAGAGAAGCCGACGCCACACACTCCCTCTGAACGGGCCACCGCGAGACTTGTCGGAACTCAACCCACCGAAAGCACCACAACCTCGACTCCAACACCACATGAATCAACTAAGGAGAGAGGAGTTTTCTTACCGTGGCGAAGAGGACTTGACGGCTAGGTTAATCGGGTCGCTCGGAGAGGGAGATGCTTACGCGCATATATACATATGTGGGACCAATTTTTCGAATTCACCAATGGCCCCAAACTTCCAAAGTTATCAATTAAACCCACCCGGAAAAAATTGATTTACGCGAAATTAACCCCCAACTTCTAATTATTCAATTTCAACCTCAAAATTGAATTAGGGATGTTACACAACCTTTGGAATCCACAGCCTATTTTACATGATCCATATGCATACCCGAGCACCAAAGGATAATATATAGCTCATACATCTACTCATGAATCATCTAAGAACAAATAAAATAAAAATTCTCATGAATCATGTAAGAAAAAAAAAATTAAGATAAATTAAATCCAATAGAATGATAATTTTTTTAAATAGGTTAACACCGAAATGTCATACCAACCCATTGACACTTGCGCCAATCTGGTTTGTTTTTTTAGTTTTTGAAGATAATAAAGCTAACGAAACACAAAGCAGAGGGAAAAGGGAGACACTTGTAGATTAGATGTGTCTATTTAGATCTAAGTCTTATCTTTCGTCTCTTCCTCTTCAATCTCCTCATCTTTAGAACTCATGACTTCTTTTTCACAAAACCCTAATCGTCATTTACGCCATTTTTATATATACAATCTTGTTTTGTCAACAAAGTTATAATTACTTGGCGTTTTAGATGGTTTAGAATGCAAACAGGAACACCATAGACTCCAAACGCCTTGATGAGAGAGTTCTAAGGGCTTAGAATACGAAAAGGAAGACGATACTCTTTGACATAACGTGGTATCTTAATTTATTTTTGGGAAATGTGTTTAAAAATTGCTGATTTTGTAAAAAATATTTTTTCAATGCCGATGTGTCATGGAATAGGGTGCTGATGTGTCATCTCCTTTTTGTTTTTTTTGACATCAAAGTGTCATCTCCTTGTGAGACACCTTTTTGGGGTGTATTAGATTAGAAATTTTAGGAGATTTGAGTTTTTCTTTAAAATCTCATGTTATTTAATTAATGATTTCTAAATGTCTTATCAAATCCGTGTTATTGAAAATAAAATTTATGTAAAATCATTTAAAACCACTTACAATCCGGTGTTATTCAATCAACAATTAGTAAAACCCAAATCAAATCGAATGTTATTCAAAACTAAACATTTTTTTAAAGAAAAAGTGGTGAAAAGGATTTCCGGAGACTTTACGTTCATTTTTAATTAAAAATAGTGATATATAGTGGTAAAAAAATCACACCTCTACGGGTGTTATTTGGAGAGACTTCCAAAAAGAAAAGAAAAAGTTGTTCTTTCTCTTTCATTTTTTTGGTCGAAGTCTTCTTCCCTCTTTCAAAAAAAAAAAACCATAGAAATAGATCATCCCTCTTTTTCTCGAGCCGAGAGAGAGATAGTCAAACAGAGAGATCCTCAATTTCGCTCTAACAATCCTCGATTTCGCTGTAACAATTTCGTTTAGATGCCTCTATTATCAAGATGTCGAATGCATCTGGGTTCTTCATTCATCATTCAATTCCTACCTTACTAAGCATAATCCATGTTCCGATTAGAGTTTCTTGATCTGGGTTTTGCGTTTTGAATCGATTTTGTGCTCTAGAGTCAGCTCCATGGATGGCATCGATACTCATGCTTTGCCATCTCGATGACCTAGATGAAAGCGGAGAGATTTTAAAGGGGAGAGGTTTGCTTACAAAATTGCTGTCGATACTTCAAGGTTCATCTCCTTCTTTGTCAAAGTAAGTATTACTTTTGCTTACTTCCACGTTTGGTTCAATAGTTTATTTATTCTCCATTAGTTTGGATGATAGTTGTCTTTGAATATCATTCATATAATTATGAGTTTGCAATTCATTAATGTTCATATAATTATGGTATAAATCACAGCTCATCATGTATAATTTTATGCTTTTGGAAATCACTTTAAAATCTGTTTTCTTTGTTTTTATGATTTGGGTTTAAAAAGATTGTAGATTGAATAGTTTGGCTCTTACGATCTTTATTGTATTCAATGGTTATAGTTACCTCCCAACAATGGGAGACCCATAAGATGTAAAAAGTAAGGGTCAATATCACAGCTAGTCTGAACCTGAACACAAATTGTTGTTACGACTACTAGTGGATGGAATCAATCAAGGTTATCGTGATGCTGATGGTAAATTCAACAAACTAGTGATAGAGACCAGAATACTAGCACCTCTAAACCAACAACTTGGTTCAAAGAGAACCTATAACCAGGACGAAAATTTTGAAGGCTAGGTACAAAAGCTTCACAATTTTTCTTCGGTGTAATTCTGGTTTTGGGTGTGACCCTGAGATGAAAAAATTCACAGGAGATGATGAAGTATGGAATGTCTATTTGAAGGTAAAAATTGTAACATAAATTTTATGAATATGGTCGTGTTGCTTGTGTATGGTTCTTAATAGAATGATATTTTTTCTATTTTTAAATAGGTAATACACATTTGCGTGATGATTCGTTTGAGGATCTTGAGGAGTTAAGAATGATATATGGACAACATACTGCAACTGGGCATAATTCAGTGGGATTAGGTACTGATGATGCACATAGCTACCAAGTTGAAGACACCGAGGAGACAAACGATACAGATTTTGTTTGTGTTCTTGTTTCTTCTTAACTTCGTAGTCAATGATTTCTGTTTTTCTCTTTTTTGTTTTGTTTTGTGTCAATTTCCAGATTTCGAGCTTGGATAGGACTGAGATCTTCCAATTGATTCGATGATTTTTTTTATTTTTAAAGCTTGTATTCATGAATGGGCCAAAAGTTTGTATTCAAGAGATTAAGATGACGTGATTAAGATGACCAGATTCAAGATTTCAGATTTCTGTTTTTTAAAGTTTGTATTCAAGAGATTAATTGCAGAGACTCGAAAGGGACAATATGGCAGAAAGGAAAGAGTTTTATTTGCAATCCAAGCAAGAATCTTTTAGAGAAAGACATGAACCTATTTTCAACGAAGGTGACACTATAGTAATGAAGATCAAGCGTGAGAATCTCGTTCAAGGGAATGGACATCGAAATGGTGAAGTTGATGCGCCTAAGAAAACAAAGGTGACAGAGAAACCCAAGCCTAGCAGCACCAAAAGAGCTGACAAGTTAGTTCTCGGCTTTAAACAAGAAAATTTCTTTCAAGGATGCAAACATGAGAACTATGAAGAGCATGGACCTCAGAGAGTGGAAGATAACATCTCAAGACCTCCAAATCCAAGTAGCAAGTCGAAAAGAACAGAATCTATTGATCCAGGTCGTAGACACCGAAATGATCAAGAGAGTAGAGGAAATGCAGTTCTTGTGGGAGGGAGCACATAAAAAGATTCATCTGGTGGTAACGTCAAGGGTGGTGAATATGAATATGATCATGCAAATCAAACAAGGAAAATTGAGGAGCGAGAAATAGAGAGAATGAAACCACCCTTCTACAAATCCCTCGGTGAAGAGATGACGATTCACAGCCCGCTCGGTCACGTTCTCTACCCAGTGAAGAATTTGCCGGGACCATCTGAACAATTTGCTATCCCTTACCAAATCACACAAAATTATTTGAAATTTTAAAGAAAATCTTACCAAATCACCTGTTTTTTTTTACAATCACACCAAAAACACTGTGATATCTACAAAACCCACCAAAATTCCACCAAATCCAAAATCTCTCAAAATCTCCCAAAATCTTAAATTCAATACACCCCCTTTGTCTTTATATATTAGATTACTTAGAATTTCGGTAGATGGTTAAAATATGAAGCACCTCTTTTCCATACTTCCAATTGAAAGAGAGATGAATTTTTAAAGTCTTATAATCATGAATAATTAATATATATATATATATATATATATATGTTTATATAATAATTATTTTTGTGCTGACAAAAAGTTTCAAACAGAAAGATCTAATATTCAAATGATTATTTTATAAATAAAAAAGTTTAATTGCAAATTGGAGTAGAAAATGGGTTTACTCCAAATATAGAATAATATCATCTATTATTCTATTTTGGAGTGGAAAATAGAGTGGGATTGGAGAGAAATTTATTCCAAAATTATATTTGGAGTGGAAAATAGAGTAGGATTGGAGATGTCCTTAGAACTCAATTCTGGTCCAGACCATAGAAATGTTGCGCATAGTTTCTCAGTCTCCTTTATACAGTTGCTCGGTAATCGAAACCCTTGAATCCAGAAGTTTGTGATGCTCGCTATGACAAAATTTATAAGTTGTAATCTTCTCGCGGAGAATTAAGATTTCTCCATTGCTGAGAGAGTTAGTTTTCCTTGTCCTAAATGATAAATAAAAATTTGTGTAATAAGATAAAAAAATTAAAAATTATATTTTAAATGATATATGAATTGTGGAAGTTTTTTTTTGGTCTTGTGGTTTGACCAAAGGTTAATTAATATTTCTACACTATAAAGTATGGAGTTCGATTTCTAAATAATGCAGATTAATGGAGGCAAATTTACATAAAGTTTTCAGAGTGGTGCAAGTAACAATATTCGTGTTGGTCCCACAATTTATTGATAAAATTGTTCATCATGAGTGTAGTACATGTAGAAGCGTCTGTCGTGGATCCTTGTAAACTTGTAGAATCATCCACGTAGTTGTTTTCATAATTTATAATAGATAATAATTTAGACGAAAACAAAAATAAAACATAAAACTGATGTATGAATGAAGTTAGATTCATTCCTCATGAATTATAAAAATCTTATTTGTATCATAAAATAACAAATTAAAAAATATATTTGAAATGATATAACAAAAGATTTGAAAAAAATGGATGAACAAAATATCAAATTTCAGGTTTTTTAAAATAAATCTCCTACCTAATTATAAGAAATATCAGTTTTTTTTTCTTCTTTTTTTGTTGCTTTTGTATCTTGTCTGAAACTCCCAACTAATTATAAGAAAAGAGAAGTAAAACAAAACAGAAAAGAGAAGTAAAACAAAACAAAAAGCAAAATCTAAGGAGAAAAAGTAGGGAAATAAGAATAGAAAAGAAGAAGGTTACCTGCCAAATCCCCACACAGAACACAGCAAAGCACAGGCTCTCTCTCTCTCACATAATCACATGTATGTTTACCAACTTGGTCAAAAAGTCATCTCCTTTTATATTAACCCAAACTCTCCTCACTTCTTGCGTCCTTCTCTCTCTCTCTCACACACATACACCATCTTCTTCACCATGGGAAGGTCTCCTTGTTGCGAGAAAGCCCACACAAACAAAGGAGCTTGGACCAAAGAAGAAGACCAACGTCTCGTCGATTACATCCGCAATCACGGCGAAGGTTGCTGGCGCTCTCTCCCCAAATCCGCAGGATTGTTGCGGTGTGGTAAAAGTTGTAGACTTAGATGGATTAACTACCTTCGTCCTGATCTCAAACGTGGAAACTTCTCCGATGAAGAAGACCAAGTCATCATCAAACTCCATAGCTTGCTTGGCAACAAGTAAAAAAAAATTCCTCTTTTCTTCTTCTTTTATCTAAAGTTTTCAAATTTCCAAGAAACAGAGAAAAATAGAAACAGGGTCATCTTCAATTTAGCTTTTTGTTTTGTTTTTTAATTCCTAATATGAAAATTTTGTTCTTTTTCAGATGGTCATTGATCGCTGGAAGATTACCAGGAAGAACAGATAATGAAATCAAAAACTATTGGAACACTCATATTAAAAGAAAGCTTCTTAGCCATGGAATCGACCCACAAACTCATCGTCCGATCAAAGATTCCGTCGCCGTTACTGATTCCAAAACGGTGCCGTCTCCGTTATCACACGCTCACCAAAACAGCGCCGTTGAATACTCTTTCTCCGTCAGACCGAAGATGGAAAATTCCTCCGATAACGTCGCTTCCACAAGCGGCACGACGACTGACGAGGATCTTCGGCAGAACGGCGATTGTTATTACAGTGATGATTCAGGAGACGAAGAGCTGAATCTTGACTTAACTCTCGGCTCCGGGTCGACTTCTTGGGTCGGGTCGGGTCGGGTAGGGAGAGCCGGGTCATCGGCAGAATCGAAGCCGTGGCGGGATTCGGTGACCGCGGTGATGGCCGCGCGTTTGTCGTTGTTGTAAGAATTGCTAAACGGCCAAAAAACACCAAAATGGGTTCTTTAGATTCTTTTCTTTTTGTGTGGGTCCTTTTTGGATAACTATAGAAATTATTTACTTCAGTAAACTGAAATTATTTACTTCGGTTTCTATTAATACTATCTTTTACCATCCTTTCTCATTTTTTTTAATATAATTATTATGCATTCATTTTTAAAAAACATTATGAATGTTATACCAATCAAGCCTTATATTTTAAAAATGAACCTAACTTATTTTCCAAAATAATATTATAAAATGTAGAAGCATAAATCCACCAGGAGTGAAATGTGAACAGAGTTTTGGACTCCTTTGGATGAATCGTTATCCAATTTTTTTTTACATTTAGATATAGATGGATATTGTTTAAAGCATAAGGCTTCTAGAAACTTGAGTTTGATAATTATGGGGACCATATAAAGCTATGTTACAACAAAAATCTCCTTCAGACTGTTAATATTTTTTATTGTTAATTTATTTCAAAAAAATCGTAATTTTTTTTACTCTTTAGCCTTTTTATGCCAAATTGTATCAACTACTTTAAGTTGTATTTGTAGTATAATTCGGTATTAAAATAAATTAATTAAGAATCGTATCGTTCAAAAATCCTAGCCGTCAAGCGAGAGAAAAAAAAGAGGAGATTTTCCTTGGTGGATCCAGGCCGATGGCCGGAGGCTTTCATAGCTCCGACATCGACTTGATTGGTTTCTTTTGCTATTTTTCTTTTGATTTGTGTAATTTTTTCTAATTTATTTTAGATCTCGAAAAGTTTTTGATTGTTTTTTCGTAGGATTTTTTCAATGAGTTTGGGAAGAGAAAAACTCTTGTTCAGTTGAGCCGTTTCGAAGAGGTAATTGACAGTAGAGCGGATGGTGGCAACGGTTCTTCCCGGCTTCAATCGCTTATGGTTATTCATTCGGTGTTGGTGGATTTCTCGTCGCAAACCACAGTTGCTCCAGAAAGCAGCTTGATTGTATACTCCTAATTAATTGACTGTTTGGAACGATGATCTCGGTTACTCTTACTGGAGCAATGAAAAGAGATTGGCAATCGTGGTCAATTCAGTTTGAAGCGTTGATATATGTTTTTGGATTTATATGAAAATTATTTCACTGGAGATTTAATCAGCCCAAAAACAAAAGTGGAGCATTCATCTGTGGAATCGTTAGTCATTCATTCGCAAAAAGATGTCTTTATTTTATTTCGAATCCATATTGGTGAATTCTTTTTTTTTTAAGTTATTGTAAACTTAGCGTTAAAAAAATTTAATTAATTATAGTGAAAAGTCGTTTGGTCCAATGATTAACTAAGAATTCATAAATATTTCTGTATTAAAAAGTATGAAATTTGATTCTTGGAAAGTGTTATATTATTGGATGTAAATTTATATAAAAAATCAACGTAATGCAAATAAAACCATTTTTCGTAATCTCAAATGTTAAATGTGTAATTGTTTGTCATAATCATGATATAGATAAAATTATATGTCATATCTTTTTGTAAATGGATAAAATTATCCATTATAAATTATCTACGTAATTATGTTCTATAAATTGTAACAGACGAAGAAAATAAATTTGTTGTAAACTATTTTACTATGGGCGCAAACAACTAAACAAGACATTGCTGAGACAGGAAAACAACTAAATAATTTTGTTGTTAACTTGAATTGTTCTTGACTTCTATATAATATGTTGTTATAATTGTTATCCTGTCCATTACGTAGAGAAATATTAATCATTTTTTTATTATACTTATATATACACAATTTAAAAAAACATTAATTCACGAATTTAATTTGATTTCTTATAGTGTGTATAATATGATAACTAAGTTAACACAGTAAACATAAACTTATCGTGATATCATATTATTTAGCATGTCAACCACTTATCAGATATTAATGTTAGAACATTATAAGTATTCGGATATTATTGTTATCACATTAACATTCTATATATAATGTTGTTATAATTGTTATCATGTTAATTACGTAAGAAAAATAAAAATCATTTTTATTGAACTTATATATACATAAATAAAAATGTTAATTCATGATTTTAATTTTAATTTTTATATTTTGTATGATTTGATAACTATGCTATCACGATAAACATAAACTTAACGCGGTATGATAATTGGGTTAACACGATAACTTGATTAATGAACAGTGTCGCCGATAACTGTGTTAACTCCTTTAGCGGCGAAATATAGTCTCTCTATAATCCCTCTCAAACAAATATTTTGTAGCATCAATGAATTTAATGTTGTGACAGAACATTTAATGTAAACAACTCAACTTGGGTCTCTCTCCTATAGGGGCAATTTTATGCCAAAAAATTGTCAAATCTAATTTGTTATTATTCATTTCTATTTTTCTAATTTTATTGTCAACCGATCATATATACTCAATTTACCCAACTAAGAATTCATTAATATTTTTATACTAAAAAGTATGAAATTTGATTTTTGGAAAGTGTCATATTACTGGATGTAAATTTATTAAAAAAATTTAACGTGATGCAAGTAGAACCATTTTTCGTAGTCTCAAATGTTAAATGTGAAATTGTTTATCATAATCATGATATAGATAATTGTCCGTTTTAAACTATCTATGTAATTATGTTCAATAAATTTGTAATAGACGAAGAAAATAATTTTGTTGTAAACTATATTACTATGGGCGCAAACAACTAAACAAGACATTGCTGAGACAGGAAAAAGGAATGTGAAGAAGCAGCTGATTGATTGGGAGAGATGGAAAATAGATAAATAATTTAGTAAAGAAATAGATAAAGAGGAATAAGATAAGGGAGGAGACATGTGACATGTTTTAGGAACGGGAAGGTAGGTGGCCGAATCTATCATTATAACCATAATTGACTTTACCTATTTTTTAATGGAAAAAACATGTTTTTGTGTCCATTATACTTTTATTTGTTTTTGTTAGAAAAAACGTTATTACGAAACTGTCATTACTAAATTATTTTCATGTAAGTAAAAATTTGACTTATTTACAAAAATGCCACTGTGTTTTTCAGAATAAGTCTGCGGACCTTTGTTGCAAACTTAATAAATTTGCAAATCTGCGCAGACTTAATAAATCTGCCCAGATCTACAGACTTATTATGCAGACTTATTTTTCAATGATGTACACTTATTAAGTCTGCGCAGATCTGCAGACTTATTATGCGTGTTGCTGACTTTTCGACGCATACTTAATATGCTGTGTTGCAAACTTATTAAGTCTATGCAGACTTAAGTCTATGCAGACTTGCAGACTTAAATTCGATTGCAGACTTATTACGAAGATTTATTCCATTTGTCGCAGACTTAAGTTCAATTTGCAGACTTATTATGTAGACTTATATAAAATCTGCAGCTGTTTGTTGCAGACTTAATTGCTTTGCTGCAGACTTTTGGAAAATCTGCCACAAAAAAACTTAGTCTGCGACACTAAAAGGTCTTACTGAAATAACATCGCTTGTCGCAAATTTATTTACAATGTCGCAGATTTGATGTTCAACGTCGCAGACTTATTTGTAAATTGCTTACGTGGCATTAAAAACTGCAGACTTATTTTGACTGTGTTGTAGACTTGTTTTCTGACTAGAATAACACTTTGTTTGTCGCAGACTTGTTATGCAAACTTATTGAATGTGTTGTAGACTTAACAAATTTGTTTGTCCTAGACTTTCGTTGCAGACTTATTGAATGTATTGCAGACTTATTTCGAACTTTGAGTTGTATGGGTGATGTCCCTAAAAAGTAACAAATTTACGAAAAATGCCACTGCACCATTAGGGTTATGTACGGCGCTCGTGAACTTTGTCTGCAACCCGAAAAAGTTTATCAATCTTCGCCCTAACTACTAAGTAGCCGCCGATCCCGTTGTCTATCGTCGTCGCCGATTTCGTTGTCCATCGTCGCCACCGATCTCGTTCTTTATCGTCACCAATAATGTTGCAAATTATATTGGTTTGGGATAATTGGAGATTTGAGAAGAGTAGATTGATTTTTATTGTCGATAGTAGTAGAGGTTCTCGAGTTCTTGGAACGAATGCTGCAACTACGTTCGACGAATTCATTCAAATGGTTTACGAGGATTATGGAGTTGTTAAGAATAATACCAAGTTGATTTGAGCTACATGTTTCCGAAAAAGATATTGGTCAAGTTACCAGTAGACACTCCTCCTGTCTTTCTCGGTAATACGAGACAATTGCAAGGTTTATTTGAAGGATTCAAATCAGATACGTTGTGGCTATGTGTATCAGTTAAAGAGGTATCATTGGAGTTAAAGGACGATCAAAAGCGTGAAGATGGTGAAGACAATCGTGCACAAGGTAGGCCATCGCTGAAGCGAGCAAAAATAGAAGTTGAATTTGATGGTAATGCAAAAGAAGAAGGGGTGTTAAACAATGACAATGCTAGTTCTGGTGATGAGGATGATGACAATGAGGACCAATACATGATTGATTGTTGCGATGATCCGGATGGTGCTAGTTCTGGTGATGAGGATTACTGTCTATATGGAAAGCTTCGTGAGGAGGAATAGAAGGAAGAGAAACCAAGATTGCCACACAAAAAGGGCAAAAATGATTGATAACAAAATTGATGAAGATTACCGGAAAATAGAAATGACTTCGTTGGATATATCGGTCGGACAAATGTATGATAACAAAGACGCATTGGAGATGAGGTTGGAGATTCTTTCTGTTGCGCAAAAGTTTGATTTTAACGTTGATTATTCAACTCCAAGCTTATTAATTGTTAGATGTTGGATAGAAGGATGCACATGGAGAGTCCGAGCTACTACAGTTGGAGATTCTCCATATTTCTTTATAAAAGTATACGTTAAAGAACATACATGTTCTGTGACAGACCGTGGCGCCCGTCGTCGCCAAGCTACACACGAGATTTTGGGACAGCTGTACAATGATTTTGTGGGTGGTATCATATCAAAAGTGGTACCTAGTCATGTTGCAGAGGCTCTGAACAAACGGTATGGTATTAAGGTATGGTTGCAGTCATCATGTGTCGCATACTTGTTTGGTTTGTTGCAGACTTATTGTGTTCAATTGTCGCAGACTTATCTGTTCAGTTGCAGTTTTGTTTTCCTTTGTCGCAGACTTATTTTGTTTTGTTGCAGATTTGTATTCCTTTGCCGCAGACTTATTATTTTATGAATGTGACAGATGGAATACTGGAAAGCTTATCGAGCCTTAAAGCATGCACGACTTTTGGCATTGGGTTCACCGGAGAGTGGATATGAGCAAATACCTTCGTACTTATACTTGATACGAAGAGCTAATCTTGGTACTTATACGTGTCTTGAAGTCGATCCAGAAGATCGATTCAAGTATTTTTTCATCTCATTTGGTGCAAGCATAAATGGCTTTCAGTACATGCGCAAAGTTGTTGTTGTTGATGGGACATTTCTCCGAGGGAAATATAAAGGAACACTCCTTCTCGCAACATGTCAGGATGGGAACTTTAATATTTTTCCAATAGCATTTGCCGTAGTTGACACGGAAAATGATGCATCATGGGAATGGTTCTTTACACAGCTTAGTTGTGTGATTCCAGATGATGGTTGTCTCTCCATCATTTCTTACAGGCATATATCGATATCGAAGGCCATTAAAAAGGTGTATCCATTGGCGAGTCGTGGTATATGTACATATCATATGTACAAGAACATAATAATGAGGTTTAAAGGACGTGATGCGTTTCGGTTGGTTAAAAAAGCAGCAAACGCATATAAGATATCTGATTTAAATGCTCTATTCAATGAGATCGAAGACATCAATCCTGCACTTCACTCTTATTTGCAGAAGGCTGATGTGAAGGTGTGTAGTAGTGCTCATTTTCCAGGACACATGTACAACATATTAACTTCCAACATATAGGAGTCAATAAATAGAGTGCTCTCGGATGCTAGGAACCTACCCATTTCTAAGCTCTTAGACGCCATAAGGTCCATGTTAACAAGATGGTTCTCTGGGCGGAGGCGTGAAGTAGGCCTAATGACTACAACACTCACACGTGCTGCAGAGAAATTACTGGAGGTGATAAATTTGCGACATATCTTAATAATTCTGCGACATACGTAATAAGTATGTGATATACGTAATAAGTCTGCGGCATACATAATAAGTTTGCGACATACGTAATAAGTCTTCACTAATTTTATTTATATTTTGGCAGCCACGTGTTGATGATTCGAGGCTGTTGACCGTGCAAGAAATAGATGCGGATCAAGTACAAGTCAGTAGTGGGACGCATGTACATATTGTAATGTACGGGAACATAAATGCACATGTCGTAGGTTTGACTTGGATAAATTGCCTTGTGTTCATGCAATTTCAGGTGGAAAGCTAAGAGAATGTCTCGTGTTGCTCTGACTTCTCCGTACTACTATAAGAACTACCTCAGTAACACTTACACCATGTGCATCATGCCAAGTGATGTAGCTCAGCCAATTCCTGAACATGTCACTGCGAAACTGTGTTTACCTCATGGAATTCGACAACCACCTGGAAGGCCAAAGAAATCTAGATACAAATTTGCGTTGAAAAAAACAATGGAGAAGAAAATCCCGAGGAAGCAACACATTTGCTCCAATTGCAAACAAAGTGGACATAATGTGCATACGTGTGCCATGTGATTTTTTATTCACTTTGTATTATGGTTTAAAGACTGTTGTCGTTGTGGATTTGTATTTGTATGATGGCTTTCTTTCCAATTTTACAGTACCTAATAAACCTAGTAGTAATAAGTCTGCAACAAATGAAACAAGTCTACAACACTGTCAATATAAGTCGGCAAAGGTACAATAATTTTGCAACAAATGAAACAAGTCTGCAACACTGTCAATATAAGTCTGTAAGTCAGTTAACATAAGTCTGCAAGTCTGCAACATATGTAACAAGTCTGCAACAAAGTTATAATAAGTCTGCAATAAATGAATAAAACAAGTCTGCAACACTGTCAATATAAGTCGACAAAGGTACAATAAGTTTGCAACAAAGTTATAATAAGTCTGCAACATATGTAACAAGTCTGCAACATATGTAATAAGTGTGCAACAAAGTTATAATAAGTCTGCAATAAATGAACGAATAAAACATGTCTACATCACCTACATAAAAATTTTGCGACAAAAGGATCTAAGTACATAAATAACTACGATTGTGTGGCATGCTTAAGTATGCGGACTTTGTCTTGACCGTGAGGCCTTGGGTCAGACATCTGAGGGTTTGCGTCAGGAACCTCGTCAAAAATGTATGTTGCAAGCTTCAAACGGATTCCGGCGATTGTGTTGTCACTTAAACCATCCATATTGTATCCCAATGCAAGGCACTCGACGTACTTGATAGCATAGACACCACAATCGCCTGTCTGAACGTTTTGTGGTAAATGCTTGTTATAGTGAACTTTAAAATGATTCCATTTACGACCCTTTCTTTTCTCTTTGGGTGTCAAAGATTTAATCCAATTTGGAACTATTTTCGCATATGGCCTCACTTGGTCGACCACTTTCTTCCAGTCCTCGGGCATGATACTATCGTAAATCTCAATCATCTATTTCTTCAGATCCATTTCACATGCAATCCAGTGGCTACGGTTTATGTTGTGGAAAAGTAGACAACATCAACATCGTCGATCCATTTCTTCTTTGTTTGAGCATAATGTGGAGATGTCCCATTAAACGTACTTTCATAACCTTCACCAAACAAGAACTTCGCCGGCGAAATAGCAAACTGTTTATAGTCGAGAATCCATAAGTCGACAAACCATTGGTCAAGGAAGGCAATTATTTCATTCCAAAATGGGATATGTACTGCATGGAGGAACACATATGCTGCAAAACAAAAGTAAGAAGATAAGTCTTCAGAACAAGTCTGCAACAAATAAAACAAGCCTGCAAAGATTAAAACAAGTCTGCAACAAATAAAACAAGTCTGCAAAAAATAAAACAAGTCTGCGACGAATAAAACAAGTCTGCAACGAATAAAATAAGTTTGCAACGAATAAAACAAGTATGCAACGAATAAAACAAGTCTGCAACGAATAAAACAAGTCTGCAACGAATAAAACAAGTCTGCAAACACAAACAAATCTGCGAGTCGTGATAATGGGATTTATTGCCTACCTGGTCACCTAACCAACCATAATCTGTTTTTACTTCCTCTGGCCATTCTTCTTTGGGGGTCATGAGCCTTTGGTAGAAATTAAGTTCATTGTCGAATGTACCAATTGGCTGCTCCCTAATAGAATAAGTCCAAAACATGAGAATGTGGAAAAAAAATCTGCAACGTAAAAAGTAAATATGCACCATATGGAAAAAAAAATGAAGGTGACAACTTACTGACGAAGACGAATAAAATCCATCAGCTTCTGAAGTTTTTCAGGTGCAACTGGTGCAAAAGGATCATATGCAACATCACTAGGATAAAAACCAAATGCGACATCAGGTCTGATGATGCGTTTCACCATTGAGTTTCCCAGAAAGGGTGATTTCTGCGTGGGACCCAACATCTGAGGTCGATCGAGCCCATCAACTAGTACAACATTCAATTTCTCTAAATTTTTCTTCAATACTTTTTGTTGAGCTTGTAAACTGGGGTCAGACTTAGTATCAGACTGTATTTGATTCTCCTCTTTCCGTACTTTCTATGTTACGTCCTCAACTTCTTTGTCCTCAACTTTTTTGTTTTCTTCCTTAGATGTTGCTTCACTAGCATCCAAATTTTCCTCTCCAACTTTTAACCAGGAATGTAAAATTAACATAAGGAAACAAAATTAACATAAGAAAACAAAATTAACTGTAAAAAAAAAGAAACAAATCTGCAACAATACCAACAAATCTGCAACAATACCAACAAATCTGCAATAATACCAACATATAACAACAAATCTGCGACAAATTAAACAAGTCTGCAACATATACCAACAAATCTGCAACAATACCAACAAATCTGCAGCAATACCAACAAGTCTGCGACAAATTATACAAGTATGCAACATATATATAACAAGTTTGAAAAGTATGCAACATAAGAAATAAATCTGCAACCCACAAAACTGCATCAATGATATGCTCAAATTAATACCCTATAAGTACTAAAGCAGTTGTTGTAGTATATGTAGAGGTCGAACACAAGAACTCAAGAAATCAAACAATAGATCAGATAGATTCGAATTAAGCTAAACCAAAAGATGTAATTGAAAGCAATACGTAAATTAAACAAGTTGTAATTCGATTGGAGAAAGATAGGTTCAGGGTATTTCTCAGGAAATCAATGAATGCAGACAAATTAACTAGTCAGGATTCAGATTTAGCGCGATTCTATAACTCAAATCACTAAAGTATAATTAGCCAACTCTCGTTTCGAGAATTATCTAAGTCTAAATCCTAGAATTTCAAATCTCTTTGCGAATCCTAAAGTCTAAACCAACTTTTAGTTCAAGTTTGATTTGTTCACAAAACAACTAAACCAAATCTCTTTGCGAATAGTTATTTTGCTCACCCTAAGTTCTATCAGGTAATTAATTGCACTCTCGTGTCTAATCAATTATCCTAAGATCTAAGTTCCAGATTCGTCAACCTAGAATTAGCTTTGAGAACAACCTATGGTGAAGAACTAATTCAGATGGTGAATCCTAATCAACTAATCAACCTAGCATTCAGAGAAAACCCTTATGAGAACCATAAACCTAAAGTGGATCTACTCAGACATGGAGAATGAAAACAACATGATTGAATAGATCATCAAAGAAATCAATAAGAAACAGGAGTTCAGAGTTGTCTCTCCAAAAACCAAAGTAAAATCAAGCGTAGAATAAAACTTAGCCATCAAAGTGGCTGTAAAACCTAATAAATAACCTAAGAGACGTTTTGGGCCTTCTTGAAAATAATAAAGTCTTCAGGGCAATTTTGCAATTCTTCAACTCTTGGAAAACTCGCGACTTGTGTCTTGCTGCATTGAGTATCGACCGATACTAGGCAGTATCGATCAGCACTGAGGCTTAAAATCGGGTACCCAGCTACACGAACTTCAGCTTTGCTCCAAAATGCTCCAGAAAGCTCCAATATATCCAATTATGCTCCACACGTGCTAAAACCTGTAAAAGACTCTAAACCACTACAAAATAGTAGAAAGACTCTATAAAACGGACTTATATCATGGCTTAAAATGGGTAAAAACCATGATATATCAACTCCCCCAGACTTAGCTTTTGCTTGCCCTCAAGCAAATAGAAGACTAAACCAGAGAAAGAGGTTTGAAAACATAGAGACTCACCTGTTCTTGAAACATTGCAATGACCATTTTTCTTAGTGCTCCACATATTACATTACCAGTTTCAAATCCAACCACCATGTACTTCTCCGTAGACATTCACAGCTTCCCTGACTACACACATTATCTCACAGCATTACTCAATAAAGCCCTCATCGCCAGTTTCATTGCTGTGATTAATACCAAGAACCTTCTAGATTCTTTCCCATACAGTATCATGACAAGGAACCATCCAATTTTACACTTTCTGGTATTATTTTCTCTTCCCCAGACTTATTTCTTATTATATGCTCGCATATGCTTATTAAGGTGCGAGACGCGAGTATTGATGGTGTTTGCCACCGAATCCCCGGTTCTTCCCTTAAAAGGTAATCAAAGGTGTTGGCGAATAATGTCATCACAGGAAATTTTCCTAACCTCGCTTCCAACTTTGTGTGATCATTCCCTCTGAAGTAGAATAATGGGATCGCTGGAAATTTTCCTAACCCTCTACTCATAAGAAAATCATTTCATCTTTTAATGCATCTTATTTATTAACTTGTAGCAGGGAGAGAAATACCATTACTTTAAACACGTGGGTTCCTTTGTCAGATACGAAAGAGGAATCAAGCTCTATGGATATCAATCACATCAATGAAGTGCAAAAACTTGGCTCAGTCCTTAAAGAGCTTTGTTGGAAACATGAGTGTCTTCTAGTTAACTGGTCAGCCTTTGGATTTTTCATTAGTAGATCTGTAACTGATTCTATAACAATGGTCACTTAGAAGCAAGGTCAGATCAATTGATTCAAGAAAAAGATTACAGTTTCCAACAAATTTTGACTCAATAAAACAACGAATGACTCAAAAACGACTGACTCTAAGAAAAACAAAAAAAATGTCAGCGACTACCTCCCCCAGACTTGAACAACACTGTCCCCAGTGTTATCTAGCCTAGAGTCGGTAAAAAAACAAAATAAACAAATGGATTGTGAAAATCGGAAATCGTACCTGTGAAGGTGATGAGTGTCGATCGATATAGACTGGTATCGATCAATACCAGCTGTATGTCGACACACTGATTTCAAATCAGTGGCATCGAGTTGCTTATCCCAGGGAAAGTGATCCAAAGTGTTAGAAGTTAGCACTGTTAGGAACACTCAAAAACAAGTTAATAGCAACAAGATAATCAAGCATAAATTCATGAGTTCAAATGCTAAAAAATAAAAGAAAGCTGACATAAGTTTAACAGAAACGAAAAATAAAAAGAAGAAAAGAAAAAAGAAAAATAAAAACAAACATGAAAACAGAAGAAGACTAATCATCATCAGCATCAGGATCACCAACGTGAGAAGGATCAACCGGAGTCTGTGAGGTTCCAGGCAGAGACGAAGGATCAGCGTCCGTGTCAGTCATGCAGCGGCATCGAGAAATAGCAGTCCAGATGCTCCTCATACGCTCTATCATCACCTTCTGAAAGGCAGCTGGCACCAACGGAAGTTTCGAATCATAAGGAAATGACGGTGCAGGGATAGAAGAAGTCGCTGCTCGCGATCGCTGGGCTCGTCCTCCCTGGCGTGAAGTAGATGGAATGTCAGTAGCAGCAGGTGCAGGCGCAGGAGCTCGTCGTCTAGTCGCAGGTGCTCGAATCAACATGTGCGGAGGAGGCTCAAAATGAAGCTGAGAAGGATCTTCGAGAATGTCTGTCATCATGTCGTTAGGGAACTGCACCAGAAAATCACCAACGCCTCTGGGGCTTCAACCACGTAAGGTTCTTCAGATGGCTCTCATCCATAAACCGACGCGTAGTGACTATCGAGCAGCTCGTAGTACTGATCCCGAGGTGATGGAAGATAGGAGTGAGGAGACTACTAACTGTCTCTGTCTTGGCTTTCGTGCTCGTGCCTGTGAATGGTTTGGTCTTCAAAGAGACCAAATGATGTGCAAATACAGGGCCAAGGTGGACCTCTGTAAGCTCAGGTCATGCGAAATCCTCCTCACGAATAATGTCTCCGATAGCCAGACACAGAAGTAGAAGCTCGGACACCCTTATCTTGTTCGGTTCCATCTTGCACAAGAGAGTGGTGTTCAAGATCCTAACCAAACATCGCAGGACCGGATGTCGTATATCCATCTGAGTGAACTCCTTAGAGTAATAAGCACCATTCCCAAAATGCTCCCAAAATGTCTGCATGTCAGGATGCTGAGTGGGAAGAGTAACCCTCCTGCAATCCCGCGAAAAACCGTAGATGTCACAGAGATCAGGGAGTGGTAACCTGTACCTCACTCCACAAGCCATGAAAGTCAAAGTACCCTCCTGTGCATCCCGGAGAACCTCGTCCTGGTAGTAAACGCGAACTGTCGCCATGAACTGACGAACCAAGTCCGGGTAAAGATCATACTGCTGAGTGGCCATCCCGCCAAGACCAATCTTCTCCAGCAAACGGGCCAGCTCTGTGTCAAGGCCCAAGCGACGCATGGAGACTCCGTCAACAAACCGAGTAGGCTCTATAGCAACTCTCAACCACGCGTTATAGTGCAGCGTGTCATAATCATCCCATTCCTCCAAGATGGGTCTGTAGGTGCAGTCATCACTCTGCACAACCTCCTTCTCTGTCCCGGTCCAATCTCGATGACAAGGGATCTTGGCCTTCTCGCTCAGCTTAGGCCAAGGACCTCTGCATGGGGCTACAGGAAAATTAGGAGCAGATGGATCAGAGCTCGATGCGTATGAAGTTCGTGCTCTCTTTGGCCTAGATGTCATCTGCAAACAAAGACAGAAAGACACAACATAAATCCAACACCTCTCAGAAATCACAGCAAATTCTTATCATCAGACAAGAATGGTGTCGATCGATACTAGAGGGTATCGATCAACACCCTAGCCATTTCCAGTTCATCGATTTTCCACAATCCAAATTATCCAAGAGTTGAAACTAAAGGCAATTGAATGTAAGGCAAGGTGCGAAACTACTTTAGAGCATCTCAGCAAATGACCATTGTCAAGAAAGACAAGTGCTAAGGAGTAAAATCTCACAAACCTCAACCCTAAAAATCGGACTGAAAAGGTGGAATTTCGAATGCATACCTTTGCTGATTGAAGAAACAAATGCTAGAAGGAGATAGAGGATGAAAATCTAATGAAACTAGGCACTTGAATCACCAAAATCGGTGAAGAAACGAGAGAAATGAGATTTGAGAGGAAGAAGGAGGCGGTATCGATCGATGGAGAAGAAAGAAGAGAGAGAAAAACCCGAGGGTTTTAAAAAGGAAACATACCTGCCCACACGGTGTCGATAGACACCGTGTAGTATCGGTCGACACTTGTTGACCAATTCTTGCTCTTTCTCCGCGGCTGTGGTATCGATCGACACGGACTGGTGTCGATCGATACTACTCCTCTTAAGCTGCTTCATGTTAAGACACAAGACACACAAATAAAAACAAAAATAAAGACGTATGTACAGACTGACCAGTGGGTTGCCTCCCACCAAGCGCTTGTTTTACGTCACGAGCTTGATTTTTCGGACGATCAGTCAGGATAAGAATGAGAACTTGCTCCAAAACAAGCTCCACAACTTGACATCTCCAGCTTCAAAATTCTGCTCAACATGCTCTCCACAACTTCCTTCCCTTTCTCTTTCAGCTCCGAAGTAAGAATGACTCTAGCCTTAGAGAATGGTTTTGAGGTTCCTTTGCACTTCACCTTGTATCTAATCGAATCCCCATCACACTTCTGAGGGGTTAAAGTCATAGAAGCAGCACTTCCGACTCTTTTGTTCTTCACCTCCTTCTTTGCCTTAGTCTTTTTGATGACTTTCTGGGTGATGATAGGAGGACGATCTGAGACATCTATGACAGTTGGCTCATCAGGAGGTTCTTCCAAAATATCAACTACCAACGTCTCTCCTGTAACAAGGGTAATGCAAGAGATATGCGTGGGAGTTCCTCTAGTAGGAATGGCTTTGTAGTACACCTCCTTGTCAATGTATGAGAACGAGATTCTCTTGCTGGGTGTGTCCATAATGGCACCAATCGTAGCCATAAACGGTCTTCCAAGAATCAACTGCGTACTAGATTTTGCATTCATCTCCACAACCTGAAAATCAGTAGGAACCAGACAATCTCCTACTGCAACCATCAAATCAGGGATTGTACCGTATGGAAGTGAGGTGGAACAGTTTACGAATGTGATAGATGTCTTGGGAGATCGAATATCAGCTCCCAATATCTCTGCAATTGCCCTCGGCATGACATTGACGCTAGCCCCCGAGTCAACGAGAGACTCTTTGAATTCAACTCCAGAGATAGAGCATGGAACTGAGAATATTACTGGGTCTTCACTCTTAGTCAACTGCCTCAACGGTAGTGACTTGCTTCTTGCCTTGATAAAGAGTACTTCGATCTCTTCCAGAGTTTCTCTGCAATCTCGGAATTGACTCAGCAGAGTACGGTATTCTAGAGCTTCTTCAAAAGTCAGTGTGTGGGGAATCGTTCGTACCATCTTCTCAAAGCCAAACAGCTGCTTTGGAGAAATGGGGTCTCTAAGGTGTCAAGGTAGATCAGGGTATGGCATCTTAGATTTGTAAACCCTTTCTGCACTCAACTTGGGTTTCGTTTATGCACAGGGGTGGTGTCGATCGATGCTTTTGCTTTGGAATCGTCCCTGGCAGAACTTTGGACGTGTGTCGATCGATACAAGGTAGTATCGGTCGACACAGGGGTGGTGTTCGAAATCTCTGTTGTCTGAGCTATTTGAGTTTCCAGCATTTTCTGATGAATACTGAGAGCTTCGATCTTTCCACTCAGATCTTTGTACATAGCATCCATCTTCCCATTGAAGTCCAATGTTATCTGCCCTGTCCTTGAACCAACATTTCAAACATAAACTCGATATTGCTCTCAGAAGTTTCGGGTGGTGTGGGTGGGCATTGATACATTTTATCTTGAAATCCGACTCCATCAATGTAGTTAACATATTCCACTTCATCCTCTTCAGTAAGATGAAAAGCCTTCTGCTGCTTGCTCATCAACAAATTATGCACCGAATCCAGCTTCGCATGCATTTTAGCAATCTGCGATCCATCAACACCTCTGTGCAGCCTTTTCCGCTCGAGATCAGCACTCTTGGCGCTATTGCTAGATGCCAAGTTCTCAATGAGCACATACGCATCGTCAGGATACCTCGTGTAGAAATTTCCATTAAACGCAGCATCTAGAGCCATCTGATACCTCCAATCAATCCCTCCGAAGAAGATTCCCAGCAATCGAACCTGAGTGAATCCGTGATGTGGACAATCCCTCTGATAAGATCTGAATCGCACCCAAACAGCCTTGAGTGCCTCTGTCGGTCCTTGAGAAAACTGAGAGATCTTGTTCCTGAGCTCCTCGGATCTCACATCATCGTAGAAGTTGTTCAGGAAAGCAGTCTTCGTCTCTTCCCAAGTAGTCAGTGATCCAGGTGGTAACTGCTTCAGCCAGTAAGTCGCATCTTCACCAAGAGAGTATGGGAAGAGATTGCAGAAGAGGTAATCATAGGACACTCCATTACTCTTGATGCTAGTGACCAAATCCTCGATCCTCTCAATATGGTCCATGGGATGTTCATTGGAAAGACCATGAAAAAGGTGCTGACCCACAATAGTGTAGTATGCAGGTTTCAGCTCAAAGTCATTCCTCTGAAAAGCAGGAGGACGAATCGCTGATCGATTTGCACAGAACTGATCAGGTCTGTTGTACTTACCGATTGTACTACCACGATTAACCACATCATTCCCAACATTCACAACAAATGCAGGGACAGCGACGTTTCCAGCTTCATCAAGTC
Source organism: Eutrema japonicum (assembly GCA_030161315.1). Classification (NCBI taxonomy): domain Eukaryota; kingdom Viridiplantae; phylum Streptophyta; class Magnoliopsida; order Brassicales; family Brassicaceae; genus Eutrema; species Eutrema japonicum. The sequence goes on along the minus strand of BSQW01000012.1, from coordinate 15,602,551 downwards.
GTTGTCCTCTCTCATTGCACAATTGACCCTCTCGGTCCCTGTAAGCACCAGCAGCATCCTGAATCAAAATCATTGTATTGTTGTTCATCTCTGCTTGCCTTTTTGCTTTTCTGTTTGTACGTTTCAACTGTGCTAGTTTCTCGTTTGACAGGTCAACTAGCGGAGTGTTTTTGATCCTTCTGGTTTGACAAAGAGGCATGCACCTAAAACCCAAAAGTCAAGAACGTAAGTAACTGAAATTCACAACGGTTATCTACCGATACCACTAGGGTGTCGATCGATACTCAACGATTTAGACGAAATTCTTAGCTAAAATCTAATGGTGAAATTGAGTCCCCGGCAACGGCGCCAAATTTGATATGCTCAAATTAATACCCTATAAGTACTAAAGCAATTGTTGTAGTATATGTAGGGGCCGAACACAAGAACTCAAGAAATCACACAATAGATCAGATAGATTCAAATTAAGCTAAACCAAAAGATGAATTGAAAGCAATACGTAAATTAAACAAGTTGTAATTCGATTGGAGAAAGATAGGTTCAGGGTATTTCTCAAGAAATCAATGAATGCAGATAAATTAACTAGTCGGGATTCAGATTTAGCGCGGTTCTAGAACTCAAATCACTAAAGTATAATTAGCCAACTCTCGTTGCGAGAATTATCTAAGTCTAAATCCTAGAATTCCAAATCTCTTTGCGAATCCTAAAATCTAAACCAGCTTTTAGTTCAAGTTTGATTTGTTCACAAAACAACTAAATCAAATCTCTTTGCGAATAGTTATTTTGCTCACCCTAAGTTCTATCAAGTAATTAATCGCACTCTCGTGCCTAATCAATTATCCTAAGATCTAAGTTCCAGATTCGTCAACCTAGAATTAGCTTTGAGAACAACCTATGGTGAAGAACTAATTCAGATGGTGAATCCTAATCAACTAATCAACCTAGGATTCAGAGAAAACCCTTATGAGAACCCTAAATCTAAAGTGGATATACTCAGACATGGAGAATGAAAACAACATGATTGAATAGATCATCAAAGAAATCAATAAGAAACAGGAGTTCAGAGTTGTCTCTCCAAAAACTAAAGTAAAATCAAGCGTAAAATAAAACTTAGCCATCAAAGTGGCTGTAAAACCTAATAAATAACCTAAGATACGTTTTGGGCCTTCTTGTAAATAATAAAGTCTTCTAGGCAATTTTGCAATTCTTTAACTCTTGGAAAAGTCGCGACTTGTGTCTTGCTGCATTGAGTATCGATCGACACTGAGGCTTCAAATCAGGTACCCAGCTACACGAACTTCAGCTTTGCTCCAAAATGCTCCAGAAAGCTCCAATATATCCAATTATGCTCCACACGTGCTAAAACCTGTAAAAGACTCTAAACCACTACAAAATAGTAGAAAGACTCTATAAAACAGACTTATATTATGGCTTAAAAGGGGTAAAAACCATGATATATCAATCAATACCAACAAATCGTAAACAATACCAACAATATTCATCTACCAATATATCGGGGTTTTGTTAGGAGAAGTTTGATCAACTTCTTCTTCTACGACAGTCGGCACGTGTCGTAATTGCTTCACCTCTTCTCTGAGTTTACCAATGTCATTATCGACTACCTTGAACCTATTATCCATTGCCATTAATCTGTCATTTATACTTTTGTCCATCAGATCCACTTTCTCACTTAAGCTACTTAAAGCTTTGACCAGTCCACCGAAATCTGCATTGCCACTCAAATCAACATTCCCATGCACACTAGATCTTGTGCTCTTTTTAACCCGTGGCTTCTTCGATTCAACCTTCTCAATGGGGTCTTTATCTTTACCATCTCGAACGCTTTTCGAAGTTCCACCAACAGTTTCAGCTTTCTTTTCCACAATTTTTTTCTTACTCCATGTATTTTCAGCCAGTTTACCATTCATGATGTCTTTGATCAAATTGTCTAATTTGGGATAATCCTTGTTGTGGTCTTCAGCCATTGGATTAACGACCATATGTCTCACACGTACATGTCGTCAATTACAAATTAAAAGTAAAAAATGCGACACATTAGTATAAAACATGTCAATACATGAACAAAGATGAACAAGTATGCAACAAGACAACAAATCTGCGACATATGAAACACAAATCTGCAACACATGAAACAAGTATGCAACAAATGAAACAAGTCTGCAACGAATAGAATAAGTCTGCAACAAGTGTACAAGTCTGCAACAAGTGTACAAGTCTGCTACGAATAAAACAAATCTGCGAGATATAAAACAAAAATGCAGCAAATGAAACTAGTCTGCAACAAATAAAACAAGTCTACAACAAATAAAATTAGTCTGCAACGAATAAAACAAGTCTGCAACAAATGAAACAAGTATGCATTAAATGAAACAAGTCTGCAATGAATAGAACAAGTCTGCAACGAATAGAACAAGTATGCAACGAATAAAACATGTCTGCAATGAATAAACAAGTCTACAAAAAAATAAAATAAGTCTGCAACACAAACAAATATGCGGTAAAAGACTGCAAGTAGAAATATACCTGGCCATGTTCTTTCTTTTCCTCAAGTACAAGATCATCAACTTCGTAACGGCCACGAGATCCATGCCATGAGAGAATAGGAAGTTCCTCTTCTTGCTTTTTTCTCCCATAAAGTTCTCCTAATCTTTGAAATGACTCATACGCCCATATTTGTAACACGTGAACTAATCCTTTCAAAGTGTAAGAGTTATCAGCAGTGTTTGCTTATTTGATGGACTCGATCAACAATTCAAATGACCTCATACCCCATGGAAACCTCTCCAAAGCAGTAGGATCCAATGCTTTCTTGGCGCATTTCAATACCGAAATCAGATACTGGGAGGAAGCGGCTAGGTTTTAGCGTTCCCAGCGGCGATGAAAGAGAAGATGACGGCGAGGATGAACGATGAAGAAGATGAAGGGGAGGATGAACGATGAAGAAGATGACGGCGAGGATGAACGATGAAGAAGACGAACTCTGAAGAACAGAGAAAAGAAAGCGAAGCCAACGATGAAGATGACGACGACGAGAGGATGACGACAACGACGATGAAGAAGATGAAGACGACGGCGAGGAGGACGAAGACGATGAAGTCAACGGCGAGGATGCGAAAAACCGACCACGGATGCGAAAATCGGACGAAAGATGAGAAAAATGTGTGGGTGAGGAATATGAAAAGACAGGTTTTTACGTTTCTAAGGAAGAGGAGGGAAACGAAATGTTTTAGAAAGGCAAAACAGTTTTTAGTTTTGAATTCAGAAACAATTTTTTTTAAGAGAAAAATAAATCAAAATGGCATTTTCGTTAATTAGTTACCCATAATCGATTTTTATGTCTTTTCTCCAAAGATTAGTGTTATTCTAGTCAAGTCCGTTTTGAGGATGTTATTCTAGTAATAACACTTAAGATTAGTGTTATTCTGAGTAATTTTCTCTTTTTTTAATAAGAAAGATATTTATATCTTGCCTACTATTTTTTTTTTATCTCTGTATTTTTATTGAAAGAAAGGTTTAGATCAGAAATACAAAAATATTCCAAAAAGAGTATCAAACGAAAGTAAAGAACCAACATTTAGCAAAATCAAACCATGAAAAAACTCGGATCGACTACACAGAGGTAGCCATCTTCTCTGTCGAAACCAGATCCTTTAGCCATGACGGTTCACCGCAAGCCACATAAGATTGCCATCGGTTCTCAATTGTTACACTCTTTTCAATCAAAACTGCACACTTGTTTGTTTGTCCCGTCTCAATAGTCCATTTTCATTCCCCAATCTTTCTCAAAGCCTCTTTTAATTAATCTGATTGAGCACGAAAAGCTGGCCACGCTTGTGGTTTTGTTACTGCACCAACCAATTCTGATGCTTCCGTGGCAAAGATGACGCTCTCAACGTTGATAATTCTCATACTTTCGACTGGCCACAAGTGTGCTTTAACTTTAGCTTCATTCATATTCTCCATACTACTAAAATCTCTTCTGCTGTGAGACATGACATCACCCTGAGAATTTCGTAAAATCCAGGCTGCTCCACCTAGTCTCTTCTGCCTTGACCACACCACTCCAATATTACATTTCATCACCCCAATTTCTGGAGTTTCCCACCGTACCGGAAGTCGTGGTTCGTGTAAATTGTCTTTATCCTCCCCTGAAGTCGAAGATTGCACTCTAAACCATTGATGAGTATCTTTCCAGATTTTGTCAACTGTTTCCTTCGATTTGAATCTTCTTCCTTCAGACAAAAAGATATTTCTATTTTCCAGATTTACCATAGAATCCAGGGGAAACATCGGCTAATCTCATACGGTATGGATGGATTATTCTGGCAATCTAGAATATAATTTATATTCTCATAGATCGATCTCTTCTCAAAACCATCTCGAGGGTGAGGGAAACTTGCTTGAGCCCAGATTTGTCTAGCCATCGTACAATAAAAAAAGATGTGATTAGGGGATTCACCTTCTTCCCCACAAATTTGACACACCTCATCAGTCTTCATCCATATATGCTTCAGTGAATCACCCACAGAGAGAGAGTTGTGCAGGGCTTTCCAGAATTTTTTTTTAAATTTTCGGAACAGTCTTTACACTCCACACTCTCGCCCTAATGGGATTTAAAGAAGGTCTTACCATAGCCTCCTTTCTTACCTCCGAATGATTCAAAATTCTCCCTAACCAATACCCAAACCTTACTGAATAAGCTCCACATCGATTATGAATCCACTCATGGATGTCCTCTCTATTTGCAGCATGTCTAATTTGCAGTATACATTCTATATCTTCTGGAAAAAAAAAATTTCTAGCTTCCCTCTATCCCAGGTTCTCGTCTGACCATCAATTAAATCACAAACCTTCAGGCTGATTTAAAGAAGGTCTAGACACCGAGAGCACCCATTCTCGGTGTCTCATCCACAATCCATGGATCGAGCCAGACATTAATGTTTTCCCCTGTACCAACTGCATTTCTCAGCCCTTTTTTAGCATATCTCTCCCATGTAAAATGCTTCTCCACGCTTTGGCTCCCTCTTTTGGGCTTAGGACTCTCTCTTTCAGATAGAGTGTTTGACTCTAAAGGGAAGTATGACTTTTGGCTGGGGTTTTTCCCCTTTTGTCGAGATTTGAAAATATCAAAACAATATTCTGGTTGATTTGAAGAAGATTTACTTGTTCGTGAGTGTTTTTGTGTGTGTTTTCTAGGGTTCTAAAAGCGCCGTTTTTGTTTTAAGAACTTAGTTTCACTTTTGGGTGTCATACAAAATTTTGAAAGTTCAGAGTTAAGTGTTTTGACGATGGCGAACATCGATAAAGCTTTCATGGAGATTTCTTTGGAAGATGATGATGATGTGCCTTTCAACATGCCAAACTTTCCAGACTACTGTTCACGTGAAAGGAACGCGATGAGTATAATTGGTCGCACTTTGAATCTGGAATGCCAAAATATGGCGGATTTGATCCTCGATATGCCACGAAAATGGCAATTTTATGACCGAGTACGTGGTATAGCGCTAACAAGTGAAAAATTTCAGTTCATTTTTAAATATGAACATGATCAGGAAGAGGTAATGAAGAAGATAGTGTGGACTTTCAATGAATGAACCATAGTCATTGATCGTTGGGTGGAGCATCCTCCGGAGGATTATTTGTAGTATTTACTGGTGTGGGTGCAAATATGAAGGATTCCGGTGAATTATTATACAGCATAGGCGATCACGGCCTTGGGGATCTAGTCAGAGAAGTGGCTTTTGATCCCGAAAAGCCACAGAGCAACGAGTACATGAGGGTTCATGTAAAGTTCGACGTGTTTCGCCCTGTTCGAAGATCGAAGGTTGTGAATTTACCAGATAGAGAATCCACTACCATTTGGTATGATTTTGAGAGGATGCAAAAACGGTGCTATGCATGTCAGAGACTGACACACGAGAAGGATAAATGTCCATTGCTAATTAAACAGAGGAAGGACAAAAATCTGGAAAGGAGACAAAGAATCATGGCTGAGAAACAAGGGAAAGAGCCAATCATTGCTGTCACGGACCCGTTATGGGGTGTTCTAAGGGAAGACGAGGTTGAAATAGATCAGAATACTGGAAAATTGTGAATCGATCCATCTGTTCTGCAAGGTATGAGAGAATACCTTATTACTGTGGAAGGACCCGAGAGAAAAATCCATGAGGAAAAAGTGAAGAAATCAATCAAAGAATTGGAGAATGATGTGTTTGGACAGAGATCGATGCTTAGGCTGCTCCCGCCTCCAGCAATAACCTCGGATGTTGACAAAGGAAAATGGCTGGTTTATGAGAATGAGGAAAAGACGAAGGAGAAGCATAAGGTAGATCCGATCCCGGGAGGAAAAAAATGATGGCTGCAGCAATTAATGCTGGTGTTGCGATGAAGAGAATACCAAATGCGGAAATCACGTATTCTGAAAGAGCGACATCAAACTTTGAATCTGATTCCAGCTCCTTCAAAGATTGTGCAATGGTCTTTGGAGCGAGGTCTTCTGAGGCCAGTTTTGGGGGAACGATTTGACGAGAACAAAGGATAGGAGAAAGGCCGTCAGAAATCAGTGTAATACAAAAGGTGTGACGAAGAGTGAGAATGGTGATCTCAATGCCTCTCGGAAGGGGAAAGAGATAGGTGCAACGCCAAAGAGGAAGGCGATTGAAGTGGCATAATTTTTCTCAAAAATTGCCAAGCGTACCAATTCAGAGGTGGTCCTGAATGAGGAACTGCCGAAAGTTTAATGAGCATACTTAGTTGGAATTGTCAAGGCTTGGGTCTCCCGGAGTGTTTTAGTGGTTCGAAGATTGAAATGCTCATCTATATAAAGGACAAGATGAAATCAAGATTTCATGGATGGTATGATCGATTCCTATCAGCAGGAGGAAAATAAATTTTGCTGAAATATGTAGCTATGGTAATGCCGTTGTTTGCGATTTCGGTTTTCAAACTCCCGAAAACTACTTGTAAGAATCTGACAAGTGCTATGGCAAGCTTTTGGTGGAATGCACAGGATGGACAAAGAAATATACATTTGGTATCTTGGAAAAAATGTGTTTGGAAAGGGAGCTCGAGGGGATGGGATTTAGGGACATTGAGCTATTCAATCAAGCTTTACTTGGTAAACATGCATGGAGAGTATTGATGAACCCATAGAGTGTATGCACGAAGGTGTTAAAAAGCCGGTATTTTGCGAATTCAAGTTTCCTCAATGCAAGTCTCGGACAAAGACTATATTGCCTATTATATATAACTTTTTATTTTCAACATTATACTTATATTAATTTTAATGAACGATTACAATACGAAGAAAACTGGAACTCTTTGCCAAAAAATCCGTCTTTCGAAAATGAGATATTTGCACTGGATATCACTTATTCTAACTTTCATTAGCATATTAACACTTTTTAAATTTTCATTTTCATCGTTTTATTGCTTGTAATTTTTTATTTTATGTATTATGTTTGTTTATGTAACTTTTTCAATATGTATCATCCGTACGTTTGCTGATTATTATAATATAAGTTGATAAAAAATTTATCACTTTTTGAAAGTGTAGAAGAAAGAAGGCCCGGCTCTACCCCATGGCGAGATGGGCATAGGCCTTAGGCCCATTTTTTTTTCAAGGGAAAAAGCCCAAAATTATGAAAGAAATAAAATATATATATATGTGAGAAAAAAGCCCATAAAAACCCAAAAATTAAGAAAAATATGTATATTTGGGCTAAGGTTTACAAAAATTTAGAGACAAACCTGGAAGTAAGTAGCAATTTTTAAAAAATTGTGTTCCGTCCATTATCGAACACGCTTTTATTGCTATATCGTGTACCGTCTATTATCTTACACGCCTTTTATTGCTACATCGTGTACTGTCCATTATCGTACACGCCGTACTATTCAGTAACACTTTTGGGTTGAACAGTAGAAAAAATGTTCTACTTTCTACTACACTTTTAAAAAGTGCTAATATGCTAATAATAAAAGTTAAAATAAGTGATCACCCATGCAAAATTTGAAAATAAAACATAAATGCAATACAAAGCAAGGAAGGGATAAACATAAACGGTTAAAATCATGGAAGCTTTGCGCATGATGTCACTTATTTTAAGTTTAATTTGCACGTTAGCACTTTTGAAAACCTGGTTAAAATATAGCATTTTTTCTATTGTTCATGATAAACTCACCCTCTGTAAAGAACAGCGTGTACGTTCGTGTACGGTACACGTAAATTTATGTACGGTACATGATGTACTCATGGGAGGGGGGGGGTATAATCGTCATTTCATGCGAAAGTGACAAATTTTTTTAACACTTTCAAAAAGTGACAAATTTTTTTAACACTTTCAAAAAGTGACAAAAACTAATGAAACTTAAAATAAGTGACAACCTGTGCAAATATCTCTAAAATCATATATCATAACTAAAGTCTCTTAGACGAAAAGTTCTGAGAAAAACGATAGTTCTTCTATTATTAAAAAGGAGTGAACAATTTTTTTAGTTTTTGATGTCTTCAAGGCTGAACATTTTAAAACGTTTTTCGTAAAAGAGAAATTTTGTAGAACGAATCTTTCTATAACGGAGAAAGCTGATGAAAACGAACTTTTTAAATAAAAGAAAATTGAAAATTTGTGTTATTTTAAGATTTTTTTTTTACTATATAACTTTATATATCTGAAACAAATATAGATATATCCGAGTTCTGGATAAAACATATATATCAATATATCAATATGGTGTTAAATGCAAATCAAAATATTAACCCATAGAAATGTTTTGTCCTCTAGACAATATTTTGGTCGACGTCAGAAAAAGAAAGAAGAAAAAGACAAGAATTGATTTGCGAGACAAATATCATAAATGCATACGGGTTCTTGCATAGACAATTATTTTCTTAAAACATATTTTTTGTTATATCACTTTACAAAAAATATAAAAATAAGTAATATTTTTTGTATTGTATATATGTTGATTTTTTAACTGTGTATAATACACAAATCAATAATAAATCTAGACAAAATCGTTTTTTAACAGAAAAAATATTACTTAATTTTACAGGTTTTCGAAAGTACTAAAACACAAAATAAATTTTCAAAAAGTGGATGCAAATATCTCTTAAATATAAAAATAAGAGTAAAGAAAACAATATAAATGTAAAATAAAAGAAAGAATCATGTGCGTAAGAAGAGGAAGAAGGTATGGGAATCTGGGATTTAGGTGAGATCCAGCCAAACATGACTCCTTCCTTTCCTGGAAATAAAAAAAGAAGCTGTCACTCTCTATTTTATAATAATTAAATTCTCTAAAGACTTTAAGTTACAGATACCATATATATAATGAGAAGATTACTAAACTAATTTTAAAAAATATCTTAATTACTAGAATAATGCAAATCTTTCTAAATTATTAAAATAGTCTAAAAATATATAAAATATCGATTTTATCTTTTTGGCCTTTGTTAACAAAAATGTAATTACGATATTGTTATTACTATTTTTAATCCACATCAGTGCGCACAGATAATTTTTTATGGTAGACTTATTTTTTGGCTAGTAGACTTATTTTGGGTCTGTAGATTTGTTTTGGGTCGGTAAACTTATTTTTCGGCCGGTAGACTTATTTCGGTAGACTTATTTTTACGACATGGTAGATATGTTTTCGGGCGATAGACTTATTTTTGTTTGGTATATTTATTTTTAATGACGGAAGATTTGTTAAAGATTGGTAGATTTAACGGGAGATCGGTTGACGTTTTTGGTAGACATTTGACCAAATTGGTAGAGTTATTTTCTTTGATGGTAGATTTATCTCATCCACGGTAGACTTCTGTGTAATGACAGCAGCCTTATCATTGGATGGTTCGTTTTTTGGTGATGGTAGATTTATTGTAATGACGGTAGACATATATTATCGTGGTAGACTTATTCTTAAAACGGTAGATTTATTTTTAATGACGGTAGATTTATTAAAAAACGGTAGATTTATATAAACTTTCGGGATACACGAAATTGGTAGATTTATCAAAATTTGGTAGATTTATCTGAATTTGGTAGATTTATCTGAATTTGGTATATTTATCTGATATTTATCATTTTTATTTTATGGTAGACTTATTAAAATATTAATAAATAAATAAAACAATTACATTAATTTTTTTAAAAATCAAAAATATCTCCAAAAAATTGAAAACAAATTCCGAAAAAATCGAAAAAATTCCAAAAAGTCTAAAGTTAAAAAAATAATTTTAAATTTTAAATATTATATTTTAGCTTATGCATTTTTGAACTAAAAATTTCTAAAATCTCAAAAAATACAAAAATCCAAAAAATTCTCAAAATTTTATAAAATTTCAAAAATCCATGAATAACACATTACGGTTAAAAAAATATATCACATAACACCAAAATAATTGTATCAAAACCCTAAAGATAATTAAAATAAGACAAAAGACATGTTTAAATAATATTCTAAAACAATTCTTTATAGCGTAGGTAAAACACTTAAGAAATTTGTTTTCATGGATTTTTAATTTTATTTTAACGTGTTGTGTTATTCATATATTTGTTTTTATTTTTTGAGTTTTTAGAAATTTGTGAGAATTTGTTTGTATTTTTGAGTTTTTATAAAAATTTTATTCAAAAATTCAAAACTTAAAAATAATATATTTTATGTAAAATTATTGTTTCTTAACTCAAGATTTTTTTGGATTTTTTAATTTTTTGGTGATTTTTTTAATTTTTTGAGAATTTAATGTAATATTTTATCTATTTATAAATATTTTATCATTAAATATAAACACTGTTTCAAACCGTGTATAGTTTGGTATACATCTGTGAACAAGATGTTGTAAAATGAACACACGGTTCACAGTTGAAGATTTAAAATGGGCAACAAAAATAGTTTGGGTATTAAAAAGCTTATCGGAATAAAGTTTGGGTATTTTTATGGAATTTTCCCTATATATAATATGGAATAACGTGTAACTAGACATTAAGAAGTGATCAACTTTGGTTATGTTTATGTCTTTGATGATGTATACTTCATGATTATGTGTTTGGTTTTGCTACACTTATTGTGTTTTTTGGTTAAGTTACATGAAAACTTGTTTATGTTTTGCTAGAGTTCGTGTGTTTTGGTGATGTATTGTTTACGTTTCTTTCAAACTCTTCAAACTATTGGTATTGTTAATGTTATGTATGAAAGTAGTATGTTTGACTTTCAAGTATTGTGATAATAAAAACTACATAGAATTTGTATGTTATAATTATATGTGGTTCATGTGTTTTTGTTTTAAATCTCACTAATTTTGGTTATCCATACTAAGCAAATATTAAACTAAACAAAGTTACTGATTTCGTCAAGCACCTTTAAAAATCATCGTGGACTGTCTTACAATCACTAATTCAAAAACAAATATACCATCATTTAGAATTCAATTATCATTTGTACAAATTCAAAAACAAATCTACCAAATCCAAATCCAAATCTCCCATTAATTATACTCGTAGAAGAATAAGTTGAATCGAAGACGGAAATGTCGCCGTAGACTCGGCCGCCGTCGTGAAGCCCATGAACCTGTCGGAGATAACATCAATTTAACATTATCAATTGAAAATAGAACAAATGAAACAAGTCTACCATAACAGATTAAACAAGTCTACCAGAAAAATGGATTAAACAAGTCTACCAGAACGGATTAAACAAGTCTACTATAACGTTTTAAACAAGTCTACTAGAACGTTTTAAACAAGTCTACCAGAACTTTTTAAATAAGTCTACCAGAACGTTTTAAACAAGTCTACCAGAACGTTTTAAACAATTCTCCCTAAATCTACCACTATTAGCGGAATTTCGTCGAACAAGTGGCGTGCATATCTCATGAAGCCGCATATCAACAAAAAAACGAGGGTTTTGTCTCCTTTCACCGGGAACTCGCGTCTCCCCTCCGCGCGTCGCCTCAAGAACGACCAAACGACGCCGGATCTCGTCTCCCTCGGAAGGAACTCGCCGAAGAAGATGAAAAAACTCATGAGAAACAGAAAAGTTCCTTACCTACTCGTCGCCGGAATCAATGGCCGTGAGGCTGGAACGCCGGAGTCGGAGTATATCTCGCCGGAGAAGGCGAGAGGTTAAGAACATTTTAAACAAGTCTAACAGAACGTTTTAAACAAGTGTACCAGAACGTTTTAAACAAGTATAACAGAACGGATTAAACAAGTATACCGTAACGTTTTAAACAAGTCTACCACAACAGATTAAACAAGTCTACCATAACGGATTAAACAAGTCTACCAAAACGTTTTAAACAAGTCTACCAGAAAGTTTTAAACAAGTCTACCACTACGTATTAAACAAGTCTGCCACTATTAGCGGAATTTCGTCGAACAAGTGGTGTGCATACCTCACGAAGCCGTATATCAACCAAAAAACAAGGGTTTTCTCTTCTTTCACCGGGAACTCGCGTCGCCCTTCCACACGTCGCCTCAAGAACGACCAAACGACGCCGGATCTCATCGCCTTCGGAAGGAACTCGCCGAAGAAGATGAAAAAACTCATGAGAAAGAAGAAAAGTTTCTTACCTACTCGTCGCCGGAATCAATGGCCGTGAGGCTGGAACGCTGGAGTCGGAGTATATCTTGCCGAAGAAAACGAGAAGACGAGAGGTTAAGAACGTTTTAAACAAGTCTACCAGAACGTTTTAAACAAGTCTACCATAACGGATTAAACAAGTCTACCATAACGGATTAAACAAGTCTACCAAAACGTTTTAAACAAGTCTACCATAACGTTTTAAACAAGTCTACCACTACATATTAAACAAGTCTACCACTATTAGCGGAATTTCGTCGAACAAGTGGTGTGCATACCTCATGAAGCCTCATATCAACCAAAAAACGAGGGTTTTCTCTCCTTTCACCACGAACTCGCGCCGCCCCTTCGCACGTCGCCTCAAGAACGACCAAAAGACGCCGGTTTCGAGCGGCCGGAGTCGCCGAGAATATGAGAGGGCTCGCCGGAGTCGAGAAGACGAGAGGTTTCGAGAAGACGAGAGGGCTCGCCGGAGTCGCTGTATCTTTCTCCGTATCTCTCGCTGGAGTTGTGATTGAGAGAAGAAGAAGAACAAGAAGAGAGAGAAAGAAGAAGAAGAATAATAAGAGAGAGAGAGAGAGAGAAGAAGAATAAGAAGAGAGAGAGAAGTCGTGAGATTGAGAGAGAACATTTTTATTGGATTTTGATTTTTTTTTTTAATTTTATAATTTTAATTAGTTTTTGTAAAAACCAAAAATATCAAAATAGTATTTTGGTGATTAAAACGAAAATATATACATGAATGTCTTTTATCAACTTTTGAAAGTTAGTTTAGTTAGTGGAACTTTTGTAAAAATTATTCTAATAATATCCATACTTTTGAAGGTTATTATGGGTAATTTTCTCATATATAATTGATAACCTTTTTACATCTTCTAGATAGACTAGATTATAAGCGTTGTTATACACCAAATATAATCTACAATCTTCTAGATAGACTAGATTCTAAGTGTTTTATACACCAAATATAATCTACGATTTCGTATTCGGAAGCAATTGGCGTTGAGTTCTTATGTAAGAAATTACACGTTTTTTAATGGTAATGAACAGGTGGTTTTTTTGCGGAAAAGTTATTTTATAGATCTAGGTCATAAATTAATTTTTTTCAAACTTGAAATTAGTTAACTACTCTCATTTAATCAGTTAAAATAATATCATGTTTAAGATTTATTAAAAAATTTGGTGAATGGACTATTCTACAGTTACACTCACCCTATAAAATTAAGCATATGTTGAAAATCCAGATTATCTCTGATTATAAAAAAAGAAAAATGTATCAGACTAAATGAATAATTTTATAAGTGATTCAATATATAAGACGTTTTAATTTGATGGGTTCTAATAGTGACACTATTTATAAAAATTTTAGTAGAAAAAATAGCGGTAAGAAATAGCAGAATTTTAAATGGTAAAAATTAACAAGAATAGAATGGTAATCTTGTTTTTCGATACTGCTAATTTTGACTTATATTGGGCCTCATTGTTATTGTCCATACATATACTTAGGTCATGGTAGGATCGATTAGGGTATCTTGTATATAAGGCAACGCTTTACACCGTTATTGCACAAGAATCCTCTTTACAGATTTCTATATGGTTCTTGATATGGTATTAGAGCTTGTAACCTAACTACAAAAAGGTTTCAGCTTCTCGATCTTGTGCATTTCCCTTCCGCAAAAGCACAACAATTTGTTCTGTTAATTTTCCCCTTTTTCATTGACCTAGTTTTTATCACTTCTGTCTTGACAAACTCTTCTTAAGATGACAACTACTTCTGCTCTCATTAGTACTGGATCTGAGGCTAAGGTTGAAACTCGCCGTACGATTTCACCTTACGACCTAACATCTGGTGATAATCCAGGCACATTGATCACAAAAACGTTGATGCACAGTTCAAACTACGACACATGGACCACCAATCTTTGTTTAGCGCTAAAAGCTTGGAAGAAATTTGGGTTTGCGGATGGAACAATTCCACAACCAGCCGAAACTTCAGATGATTTTGAAGATTGGTCCTCAAATAATGCACTTCTCGTGTCCTGGATGAAGCTTACAATTGACGACAACATCTCCGATTCAATCTCACACATCGATGACTCCCATGAACTCTAGACTCATCCGCATAAACGGTTTGGCGTGAAGAACGGGCAACGTATTCAACGCCTTAAGACAGAGTTAGCAAACTATCGTCAAACGGAAGCTGTTGAAAAATACTATGGGGATTTGACTCGTTTGTGGAGAAGCTTGTCGGATTTTCAGCAAGCAAAAATAATGGAGGAGGTTCGTAAAGAACGTGAGAAAGACAAACTTCATCAATTCCTTATGGGCTTGGACAAAACATTGTATAGTGCTGTAAAATAAAATTTGTTGTCTCGAGTTCCTTTGCCGACATTAGAAGAAGCATATAATGTTGTTCAGCAAGACGAAGAATCAAAAACGAACAGTCGGATGCATGATGAGCATGTTGTAGGTGTGAGTTTTGCGGTTCAAACTGCGTCACAACCAAGAAACTCGAATATGAATAAAACTGTTTCCCAAACCTGCACTCATTGTGGTCGATCTAGTCACCTCGCTGAAAATTGTTATCTACCTTGGTTCGATGATAAGCCACAAAATCAATCTCGTGGACAAACCAATAACCCTCAAGGAAATTCAGCTTATGCTGGTGTTGGTCAGAACTCAACTGCAGGTGGCGGGAGTTCGACGAAACACAAGAAAAATGACGAGAATCAAGTGCATCACGTCTCTGCTTATCATAGCACAAACTTCCCTACTACTGACTCTCATGCCGTGAATGCTCAGATGTCTCTCACTCCATCAGATCGCATTGGTGTTAGTGGAATGACTGATTCGTAGAGGCAAATGTTGGCCAAGCTGCTTGAAGAACGCAAAACTACTACTACTACTCGTTTATCTGGTACGTTTTTCTTTGAATCTTGGATCATCGACACTAGCGCGTCGAATCATATGACTGGTTCTTTTGATTTTTTTATGTGATGTCTGTGATATGGTTCTTGTCATTATCAAACTTCCGGATGTCAGATTTACTATGGCTACCAAACATGGAACTGTTACACTTGGTTCTGCATTGGTTCTTCAAGACGTGTTCTTTGTTGATGGGCTTAAATGTCGTCTAATATCAATATCCCAATTAATAAGAGACAAGGGTTGTCTGTTTCAGATTACTGACAAGATCTGTGTTATTCAGGACCACATCATATTGACTCTGATTGGAGCGGGTGAGCATCATAACAAATTATATTTTTTTAGAGGCGTGGAGTTTGCTAGTACGATTCAAAGCTCGGATTCAACCCCGTTTGATATTTGGAATCATCGCTTAGGGCATCCGTCTTATAAAGCTTTAAAGTTGTTGCAGTTTTCTGATTTCAGTAGTTGTGATTTTGAATCAAAGGCTTGTGATATCTGTATCCGCGCCAAACAGACAAGAGATCCTTTCCCTTAAGTACTAATAAGACGAGTTTTGCATTTGAATTAATTCATTGTGATCTTTGGGATCCTTACCGAACAACTGCGATTTGTGGTTCAAGATACTTTCTAACCATCGTTGATGATTATTCCCGCGCCATCTGGATATATCTTTTGAAATCGAAACAAGAGGCACCCACTCATCTCAAAAACTTTCTGACACTTGTTGAAAGATAATTCATGTGTCAAGTAAAGACAATTTGTAGTGATAACGGTTCAGAATTCATCTGTCTCTCCGATTTTTTCACTCAACAAAGGGATCATTCATGAGACTAGTTGTGTGGGCACTCCACAACAAAATGGCCGAGTAGAGAGAAAACACCGCCATATTCTCAATGTTGCTCGAGCTCTTATGTTCCAAGCCTCACTTCCGGTTGAATTTTGGGGATATTGCGTGCTCACTGCCGGATATCTAATCAACCGCACACCGTCAACAATTCTTAAAGGAAAACCCCCATTTGAGCTCGTCTACAACAGGCCACCGCCAAAGACTCACATTCGTGTTTTTGGTTGTGTGTGTTATGTTCATAACCAGAAACATGGTGGTGACAAGTTTGAAACCCGCTGCAATAAGTCAATTTTTCTGGGCTATCCGTTTGCTAAGAAAGGATGGCGTGTTTATAACATCGCCACTGGTGTTGTATCAGTCTCTCGTGATGTTATATTTCTCGAATCAGAGTTCGCATATGATGTCGCTATGTCCTATTCGTTTCCATCATTGTCATCATATTTGTCATTCCTTTTCTCATCTGATGGACAATTTGATTTTCAACAACCTGAGACATCTATTGCTTCTCCGAACATCTCAATTCCTGTTACAATCTCAGAGAACACAGACAACAGCACTCTTATTGATTATGTGCCCTCCGATACAATAGAAGTTGCAGTCCCTGTTTTACGTGATGAAAACAGAGCAGAACCGCCTCAGTCGCCGGTCGCAAATAGCTCGGTCATCGGGTCTGATTCTTCCGATGTAAGATCATCTTCTCATTCTCCGCCAACCGTTATTGATGTCTCTGACATGCAATAGTTCCCTGAACCAGAGCAATTTGGTCGTGGTTTTTGCCCAAAAATCAAGCCAACAAAACTAGCCGACTACGTCGCCACTCTGTTTAACACACCGTTTCCATCGGTAACTCCTTATCCTCTCGATAATTATATCTCTAGTTCCCAATTTTCTGCAAATTATAAGGCATACATCATGGCTGTCATTCGCGAGATAGAGCCTCAACACTACAAAGAAGCCGTTATGGATGAAAACTTGCTGTTCACTATTAAAGATGAAATTATTTCCTGTGAGGATACTGGTACATGGACTGTTGAAGATCTTTCTCCAGGAAAGAATTCACTGGGTTGCAAATGGGTATTTAAGATTAAATTCCAAGATGATGGTAGTCTTGAGCGCCATAAAGCGCGTCTCGTTGTTCTCGGAAATACATAAACATTTGCGCCAGTTACTAAGATGGTCACCATTCGTGCTTTTCTTCAACATATCGCTTCTTTAGATTGGAAAGTTCATCAAATGGATGTCTACAATGCTTTCTTGCACGGTGACCTGGATGAAGAAGTGTATATGTAGTTTCCACCAGGATTTCGTACCGATGATAAGACAAAAGTTCTACGACCCCACAAGTCTCTTTATGGTCTTAAACAGACCCCGCGGTGTTGGTTTGAAAAACTCTCATCAGCATTGAAGGAATACGAGTTTGAACAGAATATTTCTGGTTATTCGTTATTTACTTATGAACGTGACACTACCCGGTTGCATGTACGTGTGTATGTGGATGATTTGATCATTACCAGAAAAACTGTGGATGTGATAACTGAGTTCAAACACTACTTAAGCTCATGTTTTCATATGAAGGACCTTGGAGTTGTACGGTATTTCTTGGGTATCGAGGTAGCAAGGAGTCCTACGGGTATTTATTTATGTCAGCGTCAGTATGCTTTTGATATCATAGCAGAGGTTGGTCTGATGGCTGTGAAACTAGTTACTTTTCCGTTAGAGCAGAATCACAAGCTTGCACTTGCTTCTGGTGCGCCTCTTGATGACCCTTCTCGGTATCGACGGTTGATCGGGCGTCTGATATATGTTGGTGTAACACGTCCCGAAATGTCCTATGTTATTTATATTCTCTCCCAATTCATGAATAATCACAAAGCAGAGCATTGGGAGGCAGCACTTTGTGTAATCTGATATCTTAAGAACAGTCATGGCCAAAGTATTCTTCTTCGTGCCAATACTGATTTTAAGTTATATGCTTAGTGTGATTCAGATTGGGTTGCTTGTCCTTTGAGTCGGCGCTCCGTAACGGAATGGTTTATTCAACTTGGTGGCTTTCTGTTGTCATAGAAAACACAGAAACACGACGTTGTCTCACGGTCCTCCGCGGAGGCTGAATATCGATCAATGGCAGACACGGTTAGTGAACTCCTCCGGTTGCGTTGGGCCATATTGGGCCTCGTTGTTATTGTTCTATACGGTTCTTGACAACTTATAACTAATAACTATCAAACCAAACTTTAGCATCCCAAAAAAAAAAACTAATAACCATATCAAAACGAATAATGGTTACTATATATATATATATCAATACGTCGTTTACTTACAAAGGATGGGTGGATAAGTACGTAGCCACATGTGGGTATATAACTAAAATGAGCTGCCTCATAATGTTTCAATTATTAAAATTTATAATCACATGCATTTGGGTCTCCTTGTAGACTCACATGCATGCATGACGTGCACACTTTAATACTTTCATATATGTAAACATACACACACATGGTTTTCTAATAATGTTAATTCATTTATAGTCTATCTTGTAAAAGTATTATTGAAATTATAAGAAATGACTAAATAAAACTGAATTTTTTCGTAAACTTTCAAAGAACGTGTCACTTTTTACGGTGATTATTGTTTGGATTAGAAGCTCTAATCTCACAAACGGTATACCTTTTTGTTTGTGTTTCGATTTGAACCGAAGATGAGAAAGATATTTGTACAAAAAAGAAAAATAACAAATGCATACATTTTTTTTTTTATACAATGGTGCATGAGCAAACAAAAAATCGTATGGACTAAGTCGTGTTGATAATCATGGGATTCGATAAGTTCCAGGTAAAGGGAGTATTCATAGGCATCTCCAGCCATGGCTCAACCACTGTCAGGAACCTTATCTCCCCCCACGACCGTCGTATTGACCGTCGTATTGGTTAAACGATAAACTCATTGAAAGCACACTGAGCAGAATCGCAACTCATGAGATGAGAGAAAGTAATCAGAGCTTACGAAAGATGTAAAGAAGTCTGAAAACTAGAGAGAGTTTAGAGACTCATAGAGAGAGAGTTTAGAGAGAGGTTTTTTGTTTTTGGTAAAGTAGAAATGGCAAACAGGGAATCAATCGCTGAAGGATTAGAAATTGACATGATGAGAAATTGTTTTCAGAACATTCAAAACAATCAGTCATAAACAAAGATTCATTCACTCAAAACATAAGTTGCCGGCTCTGATACCAGATACAATGGTGCTTGAGCAAACGAGAAACCGTATGGACTAAGCCGTGTTGATAATCATGGGATTCGATAAGTTCCAGATAAAAGGGAGAATTTTTATCGAATCCCATGATTATCAACACGACTTAGTCCATACGGTTTCTCGTTTGCTCATGCACCATTGTATCTGGTATCAGAGCCGACAACTTATGTTTTGAGTGAATGAATATTTGTTTATGACTGATTGTTTTGAATGTTCTGAAAACAATTTTTCATCATGTCAATTTCTAATCCTTCAGCGATCGATTCCCAGTTTGCAATTTATATTTTACCAAAAACAAAAAACCAAAATAATTATTCTGATATCAATTCCCTGTACGAAATTTAGTATGTTCCAGGAGATCTATTGCCTGAAACTACTCTTTCACTTGTAAATCCATATAAATACTTTAACAAAAAGCCTGGTGTTTTCAAAATCAAAAATGTTCGACAGCTCATACATCCATCATCAAGAAGGAAGGTTCGCGAATATGTTCAATCTAGCAAGTTCTCATCTTGCCAAGTCCCAGCCACGGAAAAAGAACAATTCATCTCACTCAATATTCCAGAAGGACTACCAAAGTTATGGCGGCAACAAGGATACACCCACCTACACTTTGGAGTAGTACGAATCGGGCTAACCTTACATGCTCGAAAAGGTCTACCGGTCATAGCACGAATCGCTTTAGTCGACTCTAGACTAAAGTCCTATCAACAAGCCTGCATCGGCACGGTTCAAACAACATTAAAAGCCGGAACAGTATTCATAACACTGTTTCCAAACTTTAATGTCTCTCTGCAATATCCGAATCTGCTCAAAACGCCCAAAGTCCAATTACAGCTGATCGGAGCGCCTATGCAAGAAAAAGCATTATCGCAACGCTACACCACCAGATCGTCTACCGTATCCAAGACCATGCACTTGATCTTATTTTACCCTCATCTGACGAAGCGCTTTATCTCGAAGTCTCATCAGCTTCGCAAGCTCTTGCCACCTTTAAAGATCCCCTGCGAAGGAACACGTGTTCTCCAGACAGACACAAGCGATAAATATTGGGGTTCTGTCCTCCATGAAGAAATAAATGGGAAACGTCAAATCTGCGGATACAAAAGCGGACGCTTTAAAGATTCGGAATTACATTATCACTCCACGTTCAAAGAAATCCTTGCTGTCAAAAGGGCCATCGAAAAATTTGAGTTCCATCTGATTGGACACAAATTTCGCATAGAGATGGACATGTCATCTTTCCCAAAATTGCTACAGTTCAAGCAAAAGATGGTCCCACATCAACAATTATTACGGTGGAGTGAATGGTTTTCGAAGTACGACTTCGATTCCGCCTATTTAAAGGGCACGAAGAATATTCTTGCCGACATGCTCAGCAGAAATCCTCTAAAGGAGATTCACATGATGGCAAGCTCCTCCGCATCCGGAAAAGAATACTACGATTTTGGAGCCAACATGCCTGAAAATGCTCATCAACTTGTCAACATGAAAATCATTCACGAGTATCTCAAAGAAAGAATTTTCAGGTACCAGTCGGTTATCCTATCAAAGTATGGTGTCAACGGTCACTACATCGCGCCGTTAGGAATCCATCCAGACCATCCATTCGCTCATCTCTACAGAATCGAAGATACTGAGATACCAGAAGAAGTTCTCTGTTTCCTTTGGTATCTTTGTTCGGTGTACACCATTGGCATCACTTTCGACATACAATGGCTATACCAATTCATCAACTTGCGCCAAGGACGCAAGGATTGCCTCTCAACGTTCTTGACATGGTTTGCACCATTAAGTGTATGGAGTGGTAAGCTGAGAAAATCAGCAAAAAAGGTGAACATGTCATTCAAGAAGCTAAAAGGACAAGGGTGTCTCAACCCTTTCTTCAATCCTCAGACAATATAGTTCTTCCATCGCCCCATTTAAGTCAACGTCAAGACCAACAGAATGCACGCGCTACCAACGCTCATCCACCACGACGACTTCGAACGAGGTGTACGACCAGACTTCAACGTCTATGAAAACAAGGGATTTGAAGACTTCCAAACTCATGCATTTCACCTCAACAATGCTAGAAAACATTCCACTTTCCGTTCAGTGTGAATTGGAACTACTATCCTATAGACTACCAGATGAGTCTAGACGAAGATCTACAGTTTTTCGGAAGCAAGACAACCCCGAAACAAATCCTACCAAAAATGGTGGTTCCAGAACCATCTCCAGCAACAGACCCGCCAGAGAATTTCCAGGATGCACAGTCTCCAGATGATTCGCTGAACATTGACGAAATCGGGAAAATGTTCGGTTTAAACAACATCGAACCACAAGAAGACTTTGTTGAACCAGAAATCAAGTACGAATGTCCGGGAGAATATTACGGCTGCTGCGACGAGCATATCATCGAGGTTGATATAGATCATTGAAGACCTTTCTCAATGTATCTAATTATGTGTGTGATGTAAGCGATGATGTAATCACCTAAATAATGATGTAAGCGATGATATAATCGCTGAGGTAAGCGCTTATGTCAGCGCACAAATCCTCCACTATAAATATGTGTGTACCCCCTTGTGAAATAAACACTCATAATTTCCCTTAAAACCTCTCCCTAAAAACCTCTCTCTAAACTCTCTCTATGAGTCTCTAAACTCTCTTTAGTTTTCAGACTTCTTTACATCTTTCGTAAGCTCCGATTACTTTCTCTCATCTCATGAGTTGCGATTCTGCTCAGTGTGCTTTCAATGAGTTTATCGTTTAACCAATACGACGGTCAATACGACGGTCGTGGGGGGGGGGAGGGAAATAAGGTTCCTAACAGTGGTTGAGCCATTGCTGGAGATGCCTACGAATGCTCCCTTTACCTGGAACTTATCGAATCCCATGATTATCAACACGACTTAGTCCATACGGTTTCTCGTTTGCTCATGCACCATTGTATCTGGTATCAGAGCCGACAACTTATGTTTTGAGTGAATGAATATTTGTTTATGACTGATTGTTTTGAATGTTCTGAAAACAATTTCTCATCATGCCAATTTCTAATCTTTCAGCGAACGATTACCAGTTTGCAATTTCTACTTTACCAAAAACAAAAAACCAAAAAAATTATTCTGATATCAATTCCCTGTACGAAATCGAGTATGTTCCAGTAGATCTATTGCCTGAAACTACTCTTCCACTTGTAAATCAATATGAGTACTTTACCAAAAAGCCTGGTGTTTTCACAATCAAAAATGTTCGACAGCTCATACATCCATCATCAAGCAGGAAGGTTTGCGAATATGTTCAATCTAGAAAGTTCTCATCTTGCCAAGTCCCAACCACGGAAGAAGAAAAATTCATCTCACTCAATATTCCAGAAGGACTACCAAAGTTATGGCAGCAACAAGGATACACTCACCTACACTTTGGAGTAGTACGAATCGGGCTAACCTTACATGCTCGAAAAGGTCTCCCGGTCATAGCACGGATCGCTTTAGTCGACTCTAGACTAAAGTCCTATCAACAAGCCTGCATCGGCACGGTTCAAACAACATTAAACGTCGGAACAGTATTCATAACACTGTTTTCAAAATTTAATGTTTCTCTGCAAGATCCGAATCTTCTCAAAACGCTCAAAGTCCAACTACAGCTGATCGGAGCGCCTATGAAAAAAAAAGCGTTATCGCAACGCTACACTACCAGATCGTCTACCGTATCCAAGACCATACACTTGATCTTATTTTACTCTCATCTGACGAAGCGCTTTATCTCGAAGTCTCATCAGCTTCGCAAGCTCCAAGCACTACTCAAATACCTCGACAAATCTCTCGAGAGGAGTTAATCAAGCGAATACCAGAATCATGGGTAACAAGCTACGAAAAGCTGCATCAAGCATCCCAAACACCGGTCCAGACATCCTAAGTAAGCTTCCACTCACGCAATGATGGAAAAACGGAGATCAAGTTTGACAAACCGAGATCATCTTCGTTTCAAAAGCAACTGTTCACACAATTTGCTATCCAAATTGAAGAACACGAGTTCCAAGGTCCATACAGAGAACAGAATCCGAAGCCAATCTCCTTCGGTCAATACGGACAAATAGTATATCCCTTCAAAGACGAAGACGGCCATCAATATTTTGATGTTTGTTCCTGCTCGGCCTGCATAGAACATTCCTATGAATATGATGACGAAATTCGCCAACGACGTAGAAAGAACAAAGATCCCCTATACAAGAGATATCTTGAAGGAGATCATACAGTCGGTCCTCTCGGCGAAGGCAATGGGCGATACGAATACATAGTCCAATACTCTGACATAAAAGAGTCATCCAAGCCAGAAATCATGATGATAGGAGCGGATAACTTTCCTCCACCAGAAGATTTCATCAATGATAACATATCCCATTCTCCAAAAGTACTTTCCAAGGCGATCAGCTCCTCTGGACCAGGTCAGCTAAGTCAAGGAGAAAAAGTTCTCAATTGGCATTCGGAAAATGCCATGGCTCAGAATCGACTGCTTACCACGATTAATCAGAAAATCGACCAGTTTGCAGAAGGGTATAGCAAAAGATTGAGCTTTCTTCAGAACTTTTTTTTTTTTTTTTGGCGTGGGCACTTCTGCCGAACTAGTAGTAGAACCGTTTGAGATTCATTGAATTCCATGATTGCGGGATAGGAGTTTTGTCCATATCCATAAGTTCGTAGATGTCAAGCTTAACCACGCGCATGATCTAGTAAAGTTCTTCCCAGTTAGCACCGAGTTTGCCGGCATTCCTCTCTTCTGTGTTGTGATAGACTTTGCGAAGGACGAGGTCACCATCCTCGAAGTGCCATCCTCGAACCATTTTGTTGTAGTAGCGAGCGGCTAAGTGCTGATAGTTCTGGATTCGGAGTAGTGCTTGTCCGCGTTGTTCTTCGAGTGTATCCAGAGTATCAAGGAGTAGCTCGTTGTTGAGGTCGGGATTTTGAGTTAGCATTGTTCGACGTATGCTAGGAATATCGAGCTCGGATGGACATAAAGCTTCTACCCCGTACGCTAACAAAAATGGGGATTGCCCGGTAGCACTACGAGGTGTGGTGCAATGGGACCAGAGGACTCCATCGAGTTGTTCGGCCCAAAATCCTTTCTTTGTGTCGAGTCTTTTCTTGAGGCCGTCGATGATGGTCTTATTGGTTGCTTTGGCTTCGTCGTTTCCAGGTGGATATCTCGGAGTGAAGAAACTTAGCCGGATTTTCCAATTAGCACAAAAATCACCGAATAAGGCTGAGATGAACTGAGGTCCGTTATTTTTGATTATCTCGTATGGTACTCCATGTCGGCATATGATGTATTTCTACACGAATTTCTCGACGTGGTGAGAATGTATCTCGGGATATGATTCGGCCACGACCCACTTAGTGAATAAGTCAGTCATGAGTAAGATATACTGCTTCTGGTTGGTGGAATGGCGGAGAGGACCGATGATGTCCATTGCCCATCGCATGAAAGGGTAAGGGGCTGTTGACATCGTGAGTAACTCGGTTGGGAGATTTATCATCGGGCCATGCCTTTGGCATTTCTCGCATCTGGCGGCGAACTTCTCGCAGTCCGCTAGCATAGTTGGCCAATAGTAGCTTGCTTTCTTGATTTTTAAAGCCAAAGAGCGTCCTCCGGAATGGTTTCCACCGTCGCCGTCGTTTATTTAACTCATGATGGCGTGAATATCTTTCCCGGTGACACATTTTAAAAGGACACCTGAGGCTCTCCATCGGAAGAGTTTACCATTGTGAATGACGTAATGGGCAGATCGCATTTTAAGTCGCCGAGCTGCACATCTATCGGTCGGGACCGTTCTTTTGGAGATATACATATAGTCCAGTCTTCTGGCTCTTGTTTATCTTCTGCCTCAATGTCCATAGCAGCGTGGAGACCTTTTGATGATTCGTTTTCATCGGACTGATCTCGAAGGTCTTGATCGCTCGGAGTATGCCCGGTTTTGATGTCCTCACTGAGCTCGGGGACTGGCCGATCTCTGGTATTGTGTTGGTTAGGAGCATTGGCGGGGTGAATCTCGTAATCACGCCTGCGTGTGGTGACGTTGCAGGTCGTGGTTGGTTCGATACTTGATCGGCAGATGCTTTCGACCGGGATGGTTCGTCGGAAATGAGGATATGAGCTTGATGCCAAGGCGGCGAGTGCATCAGGTGTGGCATTTTCTCCACGAGGTATCTTAGTGATGTTGAAGGTTTGAAACTCGGCTGCGAGCTCCTTTACCAATTTCGAATATGCATCCATGCGATCGTTCTTAGCGTTGTATTCACCGCTGAATTGGCTGGCGACGAGTTGCGAATCGCAGAACGCATGTATGTGTTTTGCTCCGATTGCCTTAGCCAATCGTAGTCCGGCTATAAGCGCTTCGTATTCTGCTTCGTTGTTTGAGGCCTGAAACTCTAGTCGGAAAGATTGTTCTAAGATTTCTCCTTACGGGGATTGAAGGCGTATACCGTCTCCCGAACCCCGGTGTGACGATGAGCCATCAACGTGAATGAGCCATTTTTCCGTTCCTGGGAGCTCGATAACTGTCAGTTCTAGTGGTAGCTCGATGAGGAAATCGGCTAGAACTTGGGATTTTATGGCGGTCCTGCTTCTAAATTCAATATCGTACTCGCTTAGCTCGATTGCCCATTTGGCGAGTCTGCCAGATTGGGTCGGATTGTGCAAGATCGTCCGCAAAGGCTGATTGGTGAGAACTGCGATTGAATGAGATTGGAAGTAAGGACGGAGTTTCCGAGCTGCGATAATTACGGCAAGCGCGAATTTCTCGAGTGTTGGGTATCTCGTTTCGGCATCACTTAAAGACTTGCTGATGTAGAAGATGTGTTTTTGTTCTCCTCGATCTTCCTGAACTAAGACTCCGCTTATAGCTGAGGCCGAGACTACAATATATAAGTAGAGAGTTTCCCCATCTTCGAGCTTAGCTAGGAGAGGCGGAGTTGATAAGTACTCTTTGAGTTGTTTTAATGATGATGCTTCGCACTTGTCATCCCATTCCAGTTCTTTGTTATCGCAGAGTAGTTGATAGAAAGATAGGCACTTATCTGTAGTTCGGTAGATGAATCTGTTGAGTGCGGCAATCCAACCTGTTAACTTTTGAACTTCTCGTTTTGTATTTTGTGAAGGTAGGTCAAGGATTACCGAGATATGCTTGGGATTAGTTTTGATTCCCCTCCGAGTAACGATATAGCAAAGAAACTCGCCATATGTGACCCCAAATGTGCACTTGGTAGGGTTGAGCTTCATGCCGTATTGGTTCAGAATGTCAAAGCATGTGTTAAGATGTCCAACATGGTCCTTGGCGATGAGAGATTTTATGAGCATATCGTCGATGTAAACCTCCATTGTCCGCTCGAGCTGGCTGGCGAACATGCGATTGACGAGTCTTTGATAGGTTGCACCTGCGTTTTCAGGCCGAAAGGCATAACCTTATAGCAATAGATGCCCCGATCCGTGATGAATGACGTTTTCTCGCGATCTTCGGGATGCATGAAGATCTGGTTGTAACCGGAGAAGGCATCCATGAAGGAGAGGAGCTCATTGCCCGCGGTAGCCTCGACCAATCTGTCAATGTGCAAGAGTGGAAAGCTGTCTTTCGGGGATGCTTTATCGAGGTCGATAAAATCGACGCATATTCTCCATTTACCGTTCTTCTTTTTGACGACGACTGGATTAGCCAACCAATCGGGGTATCTGACTTTGGTGATCGATCCTGCTCCGAGTAATATTTCTACCTCATCATTCACAGCTTGAGCTTTCTCGGGACCGAGCTTCCGTCTTTTCTGCTTGATTGGTTTGAAGGTCGGGTCGATGGTGAGTTCGTGACAAGCGATTTGTGGGTCGATGGAGAGTTCGTGAAGCGGATGAGGTCGCTCTTGATCTTTTGGTCCAGCTCGGCCCCTATTCTGACGCACTTCTCAGGGTCGAGATCGTCAATGCTAACCTGAATGACAGACTCTTGATTCGGTAGATCGGGATCATTTTTTTGTTGAGCAGGTCGGTTGGAGTTGAACCGATTACACATGTGCGAGGTGCAGTTCTGAGTTTGCATTCTTGGACGGCGCATAGGCGGGACATCTATTGATTACCCCTGAGAGTGAAGATGCCGTGTTGCATCGGGAACTTGGCGCACTGATGGTAAGTTGAAGGGATGACTTTCATTGGGAATAGCCACGGTGTCCCGAGTATGACGTTATAGATTTCTGGTTTGTTCAAGACCAATAATTTCATTATTCTCATCGTTCTGCTGACGTATATCGGTATCTTTATCGTCCCCGCAGTCATAGTTTGTTCTCCAGAAAAACCAGTCAGGGGTTCGATGTATAGTTTGTTTTCGGAATTCGAGATATCCATGTCTTTTAACGGCTGTTTGAAGATAACGTTGACCGAGCTGCCGGTGTCGACCAGGACTCGTTCAATAGTCACGTCGATGATGAGCATCTCGACGACTAGTGGATCGTTGTGGGGGCATGTGGAGTCCGATTGTATCGGCTTCTGTGAAATTTATCGGCACGCCGCTCTCTGGAACTCGGTTGTCTCGCTTCGCTGCGAAATCTTTGCGGCTGTGCTCTTTTATTGCCCGAACTGAGTAATTGCAAGCCTCTATCGGGGTCGTTTGGTTTTCGGATTGGTCCTCACGATCTCGCTTTGGCAGGTCGGTATCGGTGTCGGGGTCTTCTTTAGCTCGCTCGGAGTTGTTGTTTGTTCCCTGCTTCTTGGTATTATTATGGCAAAATTTGTTATTAGGCCAGGGCAGCCTGAGGTGAGACGTCCCCGGTTTTGAAGCTTCGAAATAATAAATCCATGAGGTGTCGGCATTCCTCGGTGCTATGGTCATTCCGTTTGTGGAATTCGCAATATGACTCGGTGTTGTTTGTTGTTTCCTTTGTGATTTATGGAGTGCGTCTTCAAGGGTTGAGGGTCGGTTTCGATGAATTTCCATGTGAAAAGCTGACAAATACCATGTTGCTTTGTAGATAGCTTCGATCGCGGTGTCGTCATCGATGGTGCACTGGGCTAATACTGATTTAAACCGATCCATGAAATCACGCAGTGGCTCGGTGGATCCTTGCTCGAGGGTCCATAGTTCGGCGTTCTTGGGTTTTGTCTTGATGAACATGGTGAAGCATTTGAAGAGCTTGGTTGTCAGTACGGTATAGTTATTGACTGAATTTGTTTCGAGCTGTGAGAACCAATCGAGTGCGGTCCCGTCGAGATTCTCGATAAACAGTTGGCACCTCGCAGCATCCTGTTCCTCCTCGGTTTGGAATTTGAAATAGTTCATCATGATCCCGAAGGAAGTCATGAAGTGTTGGGGGTCCGAGTTGCCTTCATTCTGTTGGATTTTAAACCTTTCCAGACGTCGGACCGGGATGTTAAGGATCCGTTGAGTGAATGGAATTTTTTATGTTTCCTGAATCACACGGTCGATCTCGGGCGCCGAGCTGGTAGTTTGATGGAATTTTGATCTCATATCCTGGAGTTGGGCTTTGACGCTGCCGAGCTCATGATTCACGGAATTCTCGTTGGTCCTGCCGGCTCCTTGATCATCGGTTGACACGGGGGCTGATATATCATGGTTTGTACCCCTTTTAGACCATGATATATGTCCTATTTATGGAGTCTTTCTAGTATTTTGGAGTCTTTTCGAGTCTTTTACAGGTTTAGGTACGTTTGGAGCTTAATCGGAGATATTGAAGCATTCTGGAGCATTTTGGAGCATATGGAGATGCAGAGTCATGCAGAGACGTCAGAAGTTTGGCATTCGTTGAAGAACTTTCCACAGATAGATTGAGCTCAAATATGGACACAAGACAGATCAATGGATTAGCTTTCATTTGGAAGTGGTTTGAGGCCATTCCAACGGTGTTATCAAAAGTTATGCCAATTTTCGTGAAGACAGTCAAGTCTGGCGAACAGAAGAGTCGACACAGAGGATGAGTATCGATCGATACTATCTAGTGTCGATCGATACTGCTTGGGAAAATAGGAAACTAGACCCTTTACAAGTCTAGAGAGTTTGCATCTTAGTTCAGAAGTCTTTAATTATTATAATAAGCCCCAGAACGTGCACTACAAAAATGTGAGCATTAATAGCACATTAAGATAGCACGATTTCTGTAACTGCTATTACAGGTGGTAGCGAGGGTTAGGATACTCTTTCATAGCATTCGAAAAATGCTATTCCAAAAAAAGCTAAGCGGGAAGCTAAAATTTATTTTGGCTCTCACAAAATCACTTAGGACCGCAACACTTTAATGAAAAAATAAATACTTAGCGCCATATGGTATATGTCGATAAACAAAAACACACGGAGAAAAAAAAAATTTGGGAACATAAAAAACAAAATTCACTTAGGGTTTCCCCATAGTCATCGATCTCCACCTCGCCGGTGACAATCTCGATCTCCGTCGGCTTCGATTTCTTTCTGAGCTCGGTCTAATTACGAGCTAGATCTCCTTTAGCCTCAAGTTCGTTCCACTTCGTCCCTTCCATTGTTCTCCTCCAGCTGAACCAAGACGAAACATAGTAAGATACCTCGATTTCTCAAATCAAAATTCATAAAACCTAAATTCTATTTTCTCATTCGTTTTGATTTCACTCTCATTCGTTGTTCTTCTTTTTTGGATTAGCTAGGTTTTGGCTTTTGCTGTTCGTCGCCGACGAAGACTCAATTCAGATTGTTCGGCTTCTTGACCAGACGCTTACTTCCATCGATGGCGTTTCTGTCCTCGAGGCGACGGAGGCTCTGGATCGACAGTCTACGGAACTCCCTCACTTCCCTTTTTGTCTTCTCTCCATCGCTTCCGGTAACCTTTTTTTTAATGTCTTCTAACTTCTCCCCATTACTTAGCCTTTCGTTCTGTTTCTAAGCATGGAATTTTGATGAAAACGCGGAATTTTGATTTCATCGAACCGATGGAGCAATTAGGGTTACGATGGTTGATTTCACAGTTGCAACGATTTCACGAAATTTTTGAGGTCTTTCTGAGTTAAGAGAACACAAGTTCAAGCGTTTTATTCCTGGTTTGGTACTTCTAGTTATAATCGAATTCTGAGATTCTAATTCAAACAACTCTTCTGCTGATTGACTTCATTTCACCCTCCGTGTCTATGAATGTTCTTATGAGATCCGTCCTTTTTTGTATTAAAAATAATCCAAATTGAGCAGCCCTTTTGGCTGCAGGATATGATTTATGTGTGTGCTGGAGTTTGATAATCGTGGAGGTAGTTTCTCGAAGAGTATTGAATCCTTAAAATAATATTTTGATTCAGCTGATCCAAAACTCACACATGGTTGGACTACTCCCGGCTGAATCTTTTGGTTCTAGCCAGCTTATGTATCCTCCGCCATTGAATGTGTGCTAGTGCAATTTTTCTGATTGACAGGAGGTGAAAATCCAAGTCAGAGAGTTGCTGCTGCAACATATCTCAAGAATTTTACCAGAAGGAGCACTAGGACTGGAGGGACCATCTCAGAAGTCAGCAAGGAGTTTAAGGATCAGCTCCTCCGAGCTTTGCTTCAGGCAGAGCCTGCACTTCAGGTAAGCGTATTCAACAAGCTGTTGCTAATCTCATTTTCACCTCTTCTTCCCGTAAATTTTCAGTTTCATTTTGTGCACACCTTCATTTTACTTCATTTGTGGCCAGTTCCACATTGTTGTTGTGCCAGAATTTGTGAAGAAAAATGCATGGCCTGGACTTGTACTGGATCTGCATTCTGCTATCGAGCAGAGCAGTTTAATAAGCAGTTCAGACTCTAGCTGGAGTAATGTGAACGCTCTGATGGTATTGCTCACAGTTGTAAAGCCTTTTCAGGTATTTGTTGCATTCCACTACAAGAAAACACAGTTTTTGTGACCAAATTTTGTGACTCTTTTTTTGATCGCAAAAAAGTGGGGCGAAAGTGTGACTAATTTGCGACTACTCGCAATGCAGTGGCAAAACAGTCGCAAATTAACGACAAAACATAGGAGTCACAAAAGAGTCGCAAATTTGTGACTGATTTGTAGTATGACTTTGTAGTCGCAAAAGTAGTCCCAAATTTGTGACTAATTTGCTTCTACTCATAACTTGTATAAGTAGTCACAAAATGGTCTCAAATTTGCGACCGTTTAGCAACTCTACTCCATTTTTTTAATAGTAGTCACAAAATGGTCCTAAATTTGCGACCGTTTAGCAACTCCACTCGATTTGTTTATTAAAAATCATCAATATTGAATTGTAAATATGTTAATTTATACGTTTTTACATAGATTTAAACTACTATACACATTGAATCATGATAATAGAGAATTTTTTTTTTAAATTCTAATATTTTTAAATTTATGTTTGTATATTCTTAAAAATATAGTAAGTGTATATGTTTTTTATATGAAATGATTTTGAAAGATATAAATTTTTTAAAATTTATTTACCATATCTTAGTTTATTGTTTAAATAGAGAGTTTTAGTGTTAGAATTAGAATAAGAATGGTTACAAAGTCATATTTAGAATAAGAATGATTGAAAGTTTAGGGTTTAGGGTATAAATTTGTGATTTATAAAGTATAGTCACAAAACAGTCTCACATTTGCAACCACTTTAAGACAATTTTGCGACCATTTCAAATTTTTTGATGAAATATTAAGCGGTAAATGATCCCTGATTTTTTGCTATTTGCGACCACTTTTACGACTAAGAATCCTTCAATAATTACTAAGTGAAGTTATTATACTTATCTTTTTCTTTTCCCTTCTATTGTCGATGTCTCAACTCTCAATCTCTGAAACTCTCTCTCTCTCTACTCCTCTCTCAAACTCAATCACCGAATCGTTTCTTCTTCTATTGTCGATTGACTCTCCTTTTTTCTCTGCATCGTTTCTTCTCCTCGATTTCTTCTTGGTTCGACTCGTTATCACCATATATAGGTTGGTCTCGCTTTCTCTTTCTTTTTTTTTGAATAAATTTCTCTCCTTTATCTAGCTGATTCTAGAATCTGGTCCGACTCCGACCCTTCCGTTGCCAAGGTCCTCGGCGAAAGCTTGCTTTCTCTCATGAGCATATTTCGATTTTATTACCAATCTCCAACTGTCTGACACTCCATTAATGTCGGTTCTCGTTGCGCCACTCACAATGACCCCAAGAAAGTCGAAAGGAAAAGGTAAACAAAAGAACAAGCTCAACAAAATCTCCCTTCCTTCGAGAATCGGAGCACATCAGGTCCAAGGTATAAATTTTCTTAATGTCATCGTTTTGTTCCTCTTTCCTGCGATCTACTGTTTTTGATATGTGATTCTCTTTGTGGGTTTACGTGTAATGCCATAGATTTTAGAGTGATTATTTTCTTAAATCATGGGTTGTCCGAAAGGAGCTGAATTTTTAGTTTATTTTCTTCTAGAGCTGAAAGGAAGATGCTATGGAATTTTCAATTTGGTTTGGCTATGATTCTAGAATTGAAACGTATTGCTTTTATGAAAGGACTTGAATTTACTAGATACATTATCATTAGTGAGATTATATGATGCAGAGAACGAGATTTGCTCAATTGAGCTCATGAAATTACACATGGGCGGTTC
This sequence comes from Eutrema japonicum, assembly GCA_030161315.1. Lineage (NCBI taxonomy): Eukaryota > Viridiplantae > Streptophyta > Magnoliopsida > Brassicales > Brassicaceae > Eutrema > Eutrema japonicum. The sequence goes on along the minus strand of BSQW01000012.1, from coordinate 15,569,350 downwards.
AGCTGCTGTTCTTGGCGCTTCGAAAGCTATTGGTGAGATTAAGCCTCCTGGTGTTGAGGTTAGTTTCTTCCATCAGATCCTTTTGAAGCTAGAGTTTCTTAACGTAACTAACCAATTGATCTTCCACAATCGTTGCAGGAGGCTTAATCTCACCGTTGCAGCATGTGAGAATTTGATTAGTGAAACCGGAATGAGACCGGGAGATGTCATCATAGCCTCAAACGGAAAGACAATTGAGGTGTCATAGCTTTTTTCTTCTAAAGGTTCGAGCTTTGCTGATTTTCTTGTGTCATGCTAATTGTTGGGGATGGTATGTGCAGGTCAACAATACAGATGCTGAAGGTCGTCTAACACTTGCTGATGCTTGTATGCTTGTAACCAGGGCGTCAACAAGGTATCACATTAGTTTTTTCTTTGCTTTATTGATAAGATAAGCTTTAAGGAGATTCTGATCTGTTTATAATTGTGAGATAACTTGCTGCTGTGAGTAATTTGTTCTCATCTTTAAAGTTCTTTCTATCACCTTACCTTGATTTTCAAAGCTGATGAATTTTGGATGAAAAAAAACAGGTTGGAAAAGCTGCTGGAGACAAGTGGAAATCCTTGTCAGACGATGTACGTTCTCTAAACAGCTTATTTAAATTGTGTTATGATCTCAAAACTCACGGTTCTTTAGTAAGTCTTTTTTTTTGTTCAAAGTTATTTAGTAAGTCTAATACCTGGGTTTTAAAACATTTCAGGAGAAGGCTCCTTATGTTGCGAAGGCTGAGAAGCGTAAGGTTGACTACGGTAAATCAAGTGTCAATCGAATGCCAATTTTAAGTTTTGTAGTTATTTGAATCGTTGACCAATCATGGTATGTAACTACAAGAAGATTTACGAGGTTATGTAATTGTAATTTCAATTACTATTTTATTTTATTGTAATTTCAATTTCTATTATAATTTTGGAATTATGGAATAGGAATTGGAATTTTCGAATTATGGAATTTTAATTTTTTTTTTAATTTTTTTTTTGGTAGTCCCAAATCAGTCTCTAAAGTAGGACTGATAGTGGGAGTCACATATCAGTCTTTAAATTACGACTATTAGTGGGAGTCACATATCAATCCCAAATTTGCGACCGTTTTGTGACCATTTTATTTAGCGACGAAATATTTGCGACTACTTTTTTTGGTCCCAAAATGGTCGCAAATGACTCATTTGCCACCATTTTAGGACTCTTTTGGTGGTCGCAAAAACTGTGTTTTCTTGTAGTGTTCCTTTTTTTTATCTCGCTCTCTCTCTTTCCCATTAGCCCCCCTCTAGCTTTTCCTCTTTCCATCACATCATGGTTGGTTGTCCATTATTATGGTCGTGAACTTTTGCTGCTCTAAGTATTAACTAGATCAAGTAAATATGAAAACATGTGTATATGAAGTGGTAGTCATCTATTATGATCCTGGTTCAGTATGGTCTTTTAAGTCAACGTGGCATACTTTGTGTCTGCTTGGCAGTACTTCTTGCAACCAAAACTTGAGAGTATCACGAAATTCTTGTACCCTTGGTATCATAACAGTTCAAAATTTTTTGGGGCTAGATTAGTGACATTAGTCTATCGTAACAGTTCAAAAAAAATAATAGTTGGGTTTCCTTACTTTTTCTTTGCATTGATGGGTAATGTATTTGTAGGCTCCCAAGGAAATGGCAGAAAAGAACGGAGGGAACATAACATGTCCAAGGATAGGGTTTGTCTGCAACTACACATACTTAGTTGGCTCGATAAATTTGATGATAAGTATTTTGGAAAGGTTGCCGAGAAGAAGAAGGGAGAAGGAGAGGTTTTTTCTCTGCCTTATGTTGTTTGATACCTTGTTTTGAGGTTGTTTCTCTGCCTTATGTTGTTTGATACCTTGTTTTAACAAATAACAAATAACGTTGAATGATGAACTACTTTGTAAAATTACAATTATGTATGTTTTGATGATTTATGGAAAGAAACATGTTTTTAACTAATTGGTTTTGCAAATATAATTAATTGGATTTACAATATATATATATATATATATATATATATATATATATATATATATATATATATATATATATTATTTTATAATATAGCACGTAAAAATTTCTATAAAACAATGTAAAATAGCGCAAAAAATGTTATACAAGAAAGAATATGATAGCATCCGATTAGCGCTATTATATAATGACCTATAATAACACATCCCAAAAACGCTATCGTATGGGGTCGACCTATTATAGCTACTCCAGTTCTAGCGTTTATAAAAACGCTATTATATCCCTATGATGGCGTTTTTCATGTGCTATCAATAAGCAAATTTCTTGTAGTGGTGTTTTAGCATTATAATTAGGTTTTTCAGCCACTTTTGTTGGCTACACTTGATTTTACTTTGGTTTTGGAGAGAGAGCTTTTGTGAGGGAGACAAGTCAGAACTCTGTTCATATGAGAGAAGATTTCGAACCCTCTTATTACTCCTTTCTTATTGTTTATTTTAATAATCTATTCAGTTATGTTGATTGTTTCATTCTCCATGTCTGAGTAGATCCATCTTAGGTTTAGGGTTTTCTCATAGGGATTTCTCTGATTGCTGGTAATTGATTAGTTAGGATTCACCATCTGAATTAGTTATTCACCATAGATTGTTATCAAAGTTAATTCTAGGTTGACGAATCTGGAACTTAGATCTTAGGTTAATCGATTAGGCACGCCAGTTCAATTGAGTAATCTGACAGAACCTAGGGTGAGCAAATTAATTATTCGCAAAGAGATTTGGTTTAATTGAATTGTGAACATATCAAACTCGGTATTCAGGCTGATTTATTCTTAGGAATTTGCAAAGAGATTTGGGATTCTGAAGTTTAGATTTAGATAATTCTCGCAACGACAGTTGGTTAATTATAGCTTAGTGATTTGAGTTCAAGAACTGCGCTAAATATGAATCCTTACTGATTGGTTATCTGCATTCATTGATCTCCTGAGAAATACCCTGGGCCTATATTCTTCCATCGATTTTACAACTCTTTTACTGTTTCTTGCTTTTTGTTTCAACTAAATTGCTTAGATTGATTCGACACTAAGTAGTTTATTGAGCGATTTTCTTGAGTCCTTGTGTTCGACCCCTACTTTACTACAACTACTGCTTTAGTACTTTTAGGGTATTAATTTGAGCAAATCAAATTTGGCGCTGTTGCCGGAGATCGAACCCGGGTCATCCGCGTGACAGGCGGGAATACTTACCACTATACTACAACGACTTTGAGCAATCGTTCAGCAATTCGCCCTCCTGCCAATCGTTCAGCAATTCACCCCCCTGCATTTCAGAGGAATAACTTTGAGCATATCAAATTTGGCGCCGTTGCCGGTGACTCTAAAAACCGCCATTAGATTTTAGTCTAGAATTTCGACTAAGTTCGTCAGTATCGATCGATACTCACCAGTATCGGTCGATATTCGTCGTATTTTTTTTTTTTTTTTTTGTTACTTACGTGCCTTTTCTAGTGTGTTTCAGGTGTATGCCCACTCGCAAAACCAGGATGAACAAGAGCACTCAGCTAGTTGATCTTTCCAACAAGGAGCTACCAAATTTGGAACGTGCAAACAGGAAAGCAAAGAAGCCAGCAGAGATGAACAATCCAGTGGTATTGATTCGCGATGATGCTGGAGCTTTGAGAGACCAAGAGGGTAAATTGTGCAATGAGAGATGGCAACGACTTGATGAAGCTGGAGACATCATTGTCCCTGCAGTTGATGTGAATGTTGGGAATGATGTGGTTGATCGTGGTAGAACGATTGGTGAGTACAACAGGCATGATCAGTTCTATGCCAATCGTTCAGCAATTTGCCCTCCCGCTTTTCAGATGAATAACTTTGAGCTGAAACCTGCATAATTCACTCTTGTGGGCCAGCACCCTTTTCATGGTCTTTCACATGAGCACCCGATGGATCACATTGTGAGGTTTGAGGACTTGGTTACTAGCATCAAATACAATGTAGTATCCAATGATTTCCTCTTCTGTAAACTCTTCCCATACTCTCTTGGTGGAGATGCAGCTTATTGGCTTAAGCAGTTGCCGCCTGGATCGCTGACTACATGGGAGGAGACGAAGAATGCGTTCCTGAATAATTTCTATGATGATGCGAGATCCGAAGAGCTTATGAACAAGATTTCTCAGTTTTCTCTGGGTCCGACAGAGGCACTCAAGGCTGCTTGGATTCGTTTCAGGTCATATCAGAGAGGTTGTCCGCACCATGGGTTCACTCAGGTTCAGTTGCTGGGTACTTTCTACAGAGGGATTGATTGGATGTACCAGATGGCTTTGGATGCTGCGAGTAATGGAAATTTCAACATTAGGTATCCTGACGATGCTTATGTGCTTATTGAGAACTTGACGTCTAGCAATAGCACCAAGAATGCAGATATGGAGCGCAAGAAGCAAGCTGGTAACTTGGATGGCAGTCAGATTGCTGAGGTGAATGCTAAGTTAGATTCAGTGCACAATCTATTGATGGGAATGACCCAAAAAGCGGTCCACTTTGCTGCTGAAGATGAAGTGGAGGATGTTAACTATATTGGTGGAGCTGGTTTTAGGTCGAATCAGTTTGTCCAGAAACCATTCCAGAGCAGTGGCTATACCAGGAACTATGGGAGTTCGTCTTATCAACCTCTGCCTGCTAAAACTCCAGAGAGCAAGATTGAGTCTATGTTTGAACAACTTGTTCAAGGACAGCAGAAGATAACAGTGGACTTCAATGGGAAGATGGATGCTATGTACACAGATATGAGTGGAAAGATCGAGGTTCTCAGCATTCATCAGAAGATGCTGGAAACTCAAATAGCTCAGACTTCAGCAGCTGTCAAGGGAAAGATGGTTCATTCACAGAATGAATACGTCAATGTAATCACTGTAAGAAGTGCTGAAGAGGTCATTACAGTGGTGAAAAAGGGTCTAAATGTGGAAACATTCGCAGAGATTGAAGATGATTTTGTGCCTGAGATGGCTGTGTTCGTATCCACCACTAGTATCGATCGACGCTCACCTAGTATCGATCGACACTCACCCTGTATCGATCGATCCCAGTCTGCAGAAGCGACAAAAAAACTAAGTATCCACCGACACCAACCTAGTATCGATCGATACTCCTCACAGACCGACCCAAAAATTGCGAAAACACCAAGGATGACTGAGGAACGTGTTTACAAGCCTAAGATACCATACCCTCGACACCTTAGACATCTCATGAACCCTATTACTGTGGAGAAATTGCTAGCTTTTGAGAAGATGGTCAGGAGGATTCCCCACACTATATCTTTTGAAGAAGCTTTTGAAAACCGTCATTTGGAGTATTACTTCCAAAATTGCAGAGAAACTGAGAAAGAGATTAAGGCACTCTTCATCAAGGCCAGAAGTACACCACCTCCACTGAAGCAGCTGACTAAGACGGAAGACCCAGGAATATTCTCAGTTCCATGCTCTATCTCTAGAGTTGAATTCAAAGAGTCTCTCGTTGACTCAGGAGCTAGCGTCAATGTCATGTCAAGGGCAATTGCAAAGAGATTGGGAGCTGATATTCGATCTCCCAAGACATCTATCACATTCGCGAACTGTTCCACCTCACTTCCATATGGTACAATCCCTGATTTGCTGGTTAACGTAGGAGATTGCCTGGTTCCTACTAATTTTCAGGTTGTGGAGATGAGTGCAAGATCTAGTACGCAGTTGATTCTTGGAAGACCGTTCATGGCTACGGTTGGTGCCATCATAGATACACCAAGCAAGAGAATCTCGTTCTCGTACATTGACAAGGAGGTGTACTACAAAGCCATTCCTACTAGAGGAACTCCCACACATATCTCTTGCATCACCATTGTTACATGAGAGACGTTGGTAGTTGATCTTTTGGAAGAGCCTCCTGACGAGCCAACTCTCATAGACCTTCTATCATCACCAAGAAAGACGTCAAAACATTTAAGGCAAAGAAGAAGCTGAAGAGCAAAGGAGTGAAGTGTGCTGCTTCTATGACTTTAATCCCTCAAAAGTGTGATGGGGATTCGATTGAATACAAGGTGAAGTGCAAAGGAACCTCAAAACCATTCTCTAAGGCTAGAGTCATTCTTACTTCGGAGTTGAAGGAGAAAGGAAAGGAGGTTGTGGAGAGAATGTTGAGCAGAAATCTGAAGCTGGAACTGTCTAGTTGTAGAACTTGCCTGGGAGTAAGTTCTCAATCTTCTCCTGACTGATCACCTGAGCCAGAGTCAAGCTACTGACTTAAAACAAGCGCTTGGTGGGAGGCAACCCACTGGTAAGTCTGTATATAAGTCTTTTGTTTTTGTTTTTGGTTTTGGTTTTATGTTTTGTGTCTTGTGTTTTGCGTGAATCAGTTACAGAGGATCAGTATCGACTGATACCACCTGGTATCGATCGACACCACAAGCATCAATGACGATGATAAGAAGTTTATGTGTCGACCTAAGCCTGGTATCGCTCGATACCAGGCTGTGTGTCGGTCGACACTCCCCGTTCCATCACGGTAGATTTTTCTTTTTCCATAATTCCAACTTCGTCCATTTGATTTCTTTTACTAACTCTAGGCTATATAACACTGGGGACAGTGTTGTTTAAGTCTGGGGGAGGTAGTCGCTGACATTGTTTTTGTTTTTCTTAGAGTCAGTCGTTTTTGAGTCATTCGTTGTTTTATTGAGTCAAAACCTGTTGGAGATTGTGATCTTGTTCTTGACTCTATTTATCTGACCTTGCTTCTAAGTGATCATTGTTACGGAATCAGTACTAGATCGACTAATGAAAAATCCAAATGCTGACCAGTTAACTAGAAGACACTCATGTTTCCAGCAAAGTTCTTTAAAGCCTGAGCCAAATTTTTGCACTTCATTGATGTCATTGATGTCCATAGAGCTTGATTCCTCATTCGTATCTGACAAAGGAACCCACGTGTTTAAAGTGATGGTATTTCTCTCCCTGTTACAAGTTAATAAATAAGATGCATTAAAAGATGAAATGATTTTCTTCTGAGTAGAGGGTTAGGAAAATTTCCAGCGATATCATTATTCTACTTCAGAGGGAATGATCACACAAAGGTGGAAGCGAGGTTAGGAAAATTTCCTGTGATACCATTATTCGCCTACACCTTTGATTACTTTTTAAGGGAAGAACCGGGGATTTGGTGGCAAACACCATCAATACTCGCGTCTCGAACCTTAATACGCATATGCGAAAATATAATAAGAAATAAGTCTGGGGGAGAAAATAATACCATAAAGTGTGAAATTGGATGGTTCCTTGTCATGATATTGTATGGGAAAGAATCTAGAAGGTTCTTGGTATTAATCACATCAATGAAACTGGTGATGAAGGCTTTATTGAGTAATACTGTGAAATAATGTGTGTAGTCTGGGAAGCTGTGAATTTCTACGGAGAAGTACATGGTGGTTGGATTTGAAACTGGTTATGTGATATGTGGAGCACTAAGGAAAAGGGTCATTACAATGTTTCAAGAACAGGTGAGTCTCAATGTTTTCAAACCTCTTTCTCTGGTTTTGTCTTCTATTTGCTTGAGGGCAAGCAAAGGCTAAGTCTGGGGGGAGTTGATATATCATGATTTTTACCCCTTTTAGACCATGATATATGTCCTATTTATGGAGTCTTTCAAATATTTTGGAGTCTTTTCGAGTCTTTTACAGGTTTAGGTACGTTTGGAGCTTAATTGGAGATATTGAAGCATTTTGGAGCATATGGAGATGCCGAGTCATGCATAGACGTCAGAAGTTTGGCATTGGTTGAAGAGCTTCCCACAGATGGATTGAGATCAAATTTGGACACAAGACAGATCAATGGATTCGCTTTCATTTGGAAGTGGTTTGAGGCCATTCCAACGGTGCGATCAAAAGTTATGCCAGTTTTCGTGAAGACAGTCCAGTATGGCGAGCAGAAGAGTCGACACATAGGATGAGTATCGACCGATACTACCTAGTGTCGATCGATACTGCTCGGGAAAATAGGAAACTCGACGTTGTACAAGTTTGGAGAGTTTGCATCTTAGTCCAGAAGTCTTTAATTATTACAATAAGCCTAGAACGTGTTTTAGCATTATAATTAGGTTTTTCAACCACTTTTGTTGGCTACACTTGATTTTACTTTGGTTTTGGAGAGAGAGCTTTTGTGAGGGAGACAAGTCAGAACTCTGTTCGTCTGAGAGAAGATTTCGAACCCTCTTGTTACTCCTTTCTTATTGTTTATTTTAATGATCTATTCAGTTATGTTGATTGTTTCATTCTCCATGTCTGAGTAGATACATCTTAGGTTTAGGGTTTTCTCATAGAGATTTCTCTGATTCCTGGTAATTGATTAGTTAGGATTCACCATCTGAATTAGTTCTTCACCATAGGTTGTTCTCAGGTTGACGAATCTGGAACTTAGATCTTAGGTTAATCGATTAGGCACGACAGTGCAATTGAGTAATCTGACAGAACCTAGGGTGAACAAATTAATTATTCGCAAAGATATTTGGTTTAATTGAATTGTGAACATATCAAACTCGGTATTAAGGCTGATTTATTCTTAGGAATTTGCAAAGAGATTTGTGATTCTGAAGTTTAGATTTATATAATTTTTGCAACGACAGTTGGTTAATTATAGCTTAGTGATTTGAGTTCAAGAACCGCGCTAAATCTAAATCCTGACTGATTGGTTATCTGCATTCATTGATCTCATGAGAAATACCCTGGGCCTATAACTTTTAATAGATTTTACAACTCTTTTACTGTTTATTGCTTTTTGTTTCAACTGAATTGCTTAACTTGATTCGACACTAAGTAGTTTATTGAGCGATTTTCTTGAGTCCTTGTGTTCGACCCCTACTTTACTACAACTACTGTTTTAGTACTTTTAGGGTATTAATTTGAGCATATCAAATTTGAGTTGATATATCATGGTTTTTACCCCTTTTAGACCATGATATATGTCCTATTTAAGGAGTCTTTCTAGTATTTTGGAGTCTTTTCGAGTCTTTTACAGGTTTAGGAACGTTTGGAGCTTAATTGGAGATATTATAGCATTTTGGAGCATTTTGGAGCATATGGAGATGTAGAGTCATGCAGAGGCGTCAGAAATTTGGCATTCGTTGAAGAATTTCCCACCTATGGATTGAGCTAAAATTTGGACACAAGACAGATCAATGGATTCGCTTTCATTTGGAAGTGGTTTGAGGCCATTCCAACGGTGCGATAAAAAATTATGCCAGTTTTCGTGAAGACAGTCCAGTATGGCGAGCAGAATAGTCGACACAGAGGATGAGTATGGACCGATACTACCTAGTGTCGATAGATACTGCTCGGGAAAACAGGAAATTCGACTTTTTACAAGTCTGGAGAGTTTGCATCTTAGTCCAGAAGTCTTTAATTATTACAATAAGCCCAAAACGTGTTTTAGCATTATAATTAGGTTTTTCAGCCACTTTTGTTGGCTACACTTGATTTTACTTTAGTTTTGGAGAGAGAGCTTTTGGGAGGGAGACAAGTCAGAACTCTGTTCATCTGAGAGAAGATTTCAAACCCTCTTGTTACTCCTTTCTTATTGTTTATTTTAATGATCTATTCAGTTATGTTGATTGTTTCGTTCTCCATGTCTGAGTATATCCATATTAGGTTATGGTTTTATCATAGGAATTTCTCTGATTGCTGGTAATTGATTAGTTAGGATTCACCATCTGAATTAGTTCATCACCATAGGTTGTTCTCAAAGCTAATTCTAGGTTGACAAATCTGGAACTTAGATCTTAGGTTAATCGATTAGGCACGACAGTGCAATTGAGTAATCTGACAGAACCTAGGGTGAGCAAATTAATTATTCGCAAAGAGATTTGGTTTAATTGAATTGTGAGCATATCAAACTCGGTATTAAGGCTGATTTTTTCTTAGGAATTTGCAAAGAGATTTGGGATTCTGAAGTTTAGATTTAGATAATTCTTGCAACGACAGTTGGTTAATTATAGCTTAGTGATTTGAGTTCAAGAACCGCGCTAAATCTGAATCCTGACTGATTGGTTATCTGCATTCGTTGATCTCCTGAGAAATACCATGGGCCTATATTCTTCTATAGATTTTACAACTCTTTTACTGTTTATTGCTTTTTGTTTCAACTGAATTGCTTAGCTTGATTCGACACTAAGTAGTTTATTGAGCGATTTTCTTGAGTCCTTGTGTTCGACCCCTACTTTACTACAACTACTGTTTTAGTACTTTTATGATATTAATTTGAGCATATCAAATTTGAGTTGATATATCATGTTTTTTACCCCTTTTAGACATGATATATGTCCTATTTATGGAGTATTTCTAGTATTTTGGAGTCTTTTCGAGTCTTTTACAGGTTTAGGTACGTTTGGAGCTTAATTGGAGATATTGAAGCGTTCTGGAGCATTTTGGAGTATATAGAGATGCAGAGTCATGCAGAGTCGTCAGAAGTTTGGCATTCGTTGAAGAACTTCACACCGATGGATTGAGCTCCAATTTTGACACAAGACAGATCAATGGATTAGCGTTCATTTGGAAGTGGTTTGAGTCCATTGCAACGATGAGATCAAAAGTTATGCCTATTTTAGTGAAGACAATCCAGTCTAGCGAGCAGAAGAGTCGATACAGAGAATGAGTATCGACCGATACTACCTAGTGTCGATCGATACTGCTCGGGAAAACAGGAAACTCGACTTTTTACAAGTCTTGAGATTTTGCATCTTAGTCCAGAATTCTTTAATTATTACAATAAGCTCCAGAACGTGTTTTAGCATTATAATTAGGTTTTTCAACCACTTTTGTTGGCTACACTTGATTTTACTTTGGTTTTGGAGAGAGAGCTTTTGTGAGGGAGACAAGTCAGAACTCTTTTCATCTGAGAGAAGATTTCGAATCCTCTTGTTACTCCTTTCTTATTCTTTATTTTAATGATCTATTCAGTTATGTTGATTGTTTCATTCTCCATGTCTGAGTAGATCCATCTTAGGTTTAGGGTTTTCTCATAGGGATTTCTTTGTTTGCTGGTAATTGATTAGTTAGGATTCACCATCTGAATTAGTTCTTCACCATAGGTTGTTCTCAAAACTAACTCTAGGTTGACGAATCTGGAACTTAGATCTTAGGTTAATCGATTAGGCACGACAGTGCAATTGAGTAATCTGACAGAACCTAGGGTGAGCAAATTAATTATTCGCAAAAAGATTTGGTTTAATTGAATTGTGAACATATCAAACTCGGTACTAAGGCTGATTTATTCTTAGGAATTTGCAAAGAGATTTGGGATTCTGAAGTTTAGATTTAGATAATTCTCGCAACGACAGTTAGTTAATTATATCTTAGTGATTTGAGTTCAAGAACCGCGCTAAATCTGAATCCTGACTTATTGGTTATCTGCTTTCATTGATCTCCTGAGAAATACCCTATGCCTATATTCTTCCATAGAGTTTACAACTCTTTTACTGTTTATTGCTTTTTGTTTCAACTGAATTGCTTAGCTTGATTCGACACTAAGTAGTTTATTGAGCTATTTTCTTGAGTCCTTTTGTTCGACCCCTACTTTACTACAACTACTTCTTTATTACTTTTAGGGTATTAATTTTAGCATATCAAATTTGAGTTGATATATCATGGTTTTTACCCCTTTTAGACCATGATATATGTCCTATTTATGGAGTCTTTATAGTATTTTGGAGTCTTTTCGAGTCTTTTACAGGTTTATGTACGTTCGGAGCTTAATTGGAGATATTGAAGCATTCTGGAGCATTTTGGAGAATATGGAGAATATGGAGATGCAGAGTCATGCAAAGACGTCAGAAGTTTGGCATTCGTTGTAGAACTTTCAACCTATGGATTGAGCTCCAATTTTGAAACAAGACAGCTCAATGGATTAGCGTTCATTTGGAAGTGGTTTGAGTCCATTTCAACGGTGCGATAAAAAGTTATGCCGGTTTTCGTGAAGACAGTCCAGTCTGGCGAGCAGAAGAGTCGACAGAGAGGATAAGTATCGACCGATACTACCTAGTGTCGATCGATACTGCTCGGGAAAACAGGAAATTCGACTTTTTACAAGTATGGAGAGTTTGCATCTTAGTCCAGAAGTCTTTAATTATTACAATAAGCCCCAGAACGTGTTTTACCATTATAATTAGGTTTTTCAGCCACTTTTGTTGGCTACAATTGATTTTACTTTGGTTTTGGAGAGAGAGTTTTTGTGAGGGAGACAAGTCAGAACTGTGTTCATCTGAGAGCAGATTTTGAACCCTCTTGTTACTCCTTTCTTATTGTTTATTTTAATGATCTATTCAGTTATGTTGATTGTTTCGTTCTCCATGTCTGAGTATATCCATATTAGGTTATGGTTTTATCATAGGAATTTCTCTGATTGCTGGTAATTGATTAGTTAGGATTCACCATCTGAATTAGTTCTTCACCATAGGTTGTTCTCAAAGCTAATTCTAGGTTGACAAATCTGGAACTTAGATCTTAGGTTAATCGATTAGGCACGACAGTGCAATTGAGTAATCTGACAGAACCTAGGGTGAGCAAATTAATTATTCGCAAAGAGATTTGGTTTAATTGAATTGTGAACATATCAAACTCGGTATTAAGGCTGATTTTTTCTTAGGAATTTGCAAAGATATTTGGGATTCTGAAGTTTAGATTTAGATAATTCTCGCAAAGATAGTTGTTTAATTATAGCTTAGTGATTTGAGTTCAAGAACCACGCTAAATCTGAATCCAGACTAATTGGTTATCTGCATTCATTGATCTCTTGAGAAATACCCTGGGCCTATATTCTTCCATAGATTTTATAACTCTTTTACTGTTTATTGCTTTTTGTTTCAAATGAATTGCTTAGCTTGATTCGACACTAAGTAGTTTATTGAGCGATTTTCTTGAGTCCTTGTGTTCGACCCCTACTTTACTACAACTACTGTTTCTCATAGGGATTTCTTTGTTTGCTGGTAATTGATTAGTTAGGATTCACCATCTGAATTAGTTCTTCACCATAGGTTGTTCTCAAAACTAACTCTAGGTTGACGAATCTGGAACTTAGATCTTAGGTTAATCGATTAGGCACGACAGTGCAATTGAGTAATCTGACAGAACCTAGGGTGAGCAAATTAATTATTCGCAAAAAGATTTGGTTTAATTGAATTGTGAACATATCAAACTCGGTACTAAGGCTGATTTATTCTTAGGAATTTGCAAAGAGATTTGGGATTCTGAAGTTTAGATTTAGATAATTCTCGCAACGACAGTTAGTTAATTATATCTTAGTGATTTGAGTTCAAGAACCGCGCTAAATCTGAATCCTGACTTATTGGTTATCTGCTTTCATTGATCTCCTGAGAAATACCCTATGCCTATATTCTTCCATAGAGTTTACAACTCTTTTACTGTTTATTGCTTTTTGTTTCAACTGAATTGCTTAGCTTGATTCGACACTAAGTAGTTTATTGATCTATTTTCTTGAGTCCTTTTGTTCGACCCCTACTTTACTACAACTACTTCTTTATTACTTTTAGGGTATTAATTTTAGCATATCAAATTTGAGTTGATATATCATGGTTTTTACCCCTTTTAGACCATGATATATGTCCTATTTATGGAGTCTTTATAGTATTTTGGAGTCTTTTCGAGTCTTTTACAGGTTTATGTACGTTCGGAGCTTAATTGGAGATATTGAAGCATTCTGGAGCATTTTGGAGAATATGGAGAATATGGAGATGCAGAGTCATGCAAAGACGTCAGAAGTTTGGCATTCGTTGTAGAACTTTCCACCTATGGATTGAGCTCCAATTTTGACACAAGACAGCTCAATGGATTAGCGTTCATTTGGAAGTGGTTTGAGTCCATTTCAACGGTGCGATAAAAAGTTATGCCGGTTTTCGTGAAGACAGTCCAGTCTGGCGAGCAGAAGAGTCGACAGAGAGGATAAGTATCGACCGATACTACCTAGTGTCGATCGATACTGCTCGGGAAAACAGGAAATTCGACTTTTTACAAGTATGGAGAGTTTGCATCTTAGTCCAGAAGTCTTTAATTATTACAATATGCCCCAGAACGTGTTTTACCATTATAATTAGGTTTTTCAGCCACTTTTGTTGGCTACAATTGATTTTACTTTGGTTTTGGAGAGAGAGTTTTTGTGAGGGAGACAAGTCAGAACTGTGTTCATCTGAGAGCAGATTTTGAACCCTCTTGTTACTCCTTTCTTATTGTTTATTTTAATGATCTATTCAGTTATGTTGATTGTTTCGTTCTCCATGTCTGAGTATATCCATATTAGGTTATGGTTTTATCATAGGAATTTCTCTGATTGCTGGTAATTGATTAGTTAGGATTCACCATCTGAATTAGTTCTTCACCATAGGTTGTTCTCAAAGCTAATTCTAGGTTGACAAATCTGGAACTTAGATCTTAGGTTAATCGATTAGGCACGACAGTGCAATTGAGTAATCTGACAGAACCTAGGGTGAGCAAATTAATTATTCGCAAAGAGATTTGGTTTAATTGAATTGTGAACATATCAAACTCGGTATTAAGGCTGATTTTTTCTTAGGAATTTGCAAAGATATTTGGGATTCTGAAGTTTAGATTTAGATAATTCTTGCAACGACAGTTGGTTAATTATAGCTTAGTGATTTGAGTTCAAGAACCGCGCTAAATCTGAATCCTGACTGATTGGTTATCTGCATTCGTTGATCTCCTGAGAAATACCATGGGCCTATATTCTTCTATAGATTTTACAACTCTTTTACTGTTTATTGCTTTTTGTTTCAACTGAATTGCTTAGCTTGATTCGACACTAAGTAGTTTATTGATCTATTTTCTTGAGTCCTTTTGTTCGACCCCTACTTTACTACAACTACTTCTTTATTACTTTTAGGGTATTAATTTTAGCATATCAAATTTGAGTTGATATATCATGGTTTTTACCCCTTTTAGACCATGATATATGTCCTATTTATGGAGTCTTTATAGTATTTTGGAGTCTTTTCGAGTCTTTTACAGGTTTATGTACGTTCGGAGCTTAATTGGAGATATTGAAGCATTCTGGAGCATTTTGGAGAATATGGAGAATATGGAGATGCAGAGTCATGCAAAGACGTCAGAAGTTTGGCATTCGTTGTAGAACTTTCCACCTATGGATTGAGCTCCAATTTTGACACAAGACAGCTCAATGGATTAGCGTTCATTTGGAAGTGGTTTGAGTCCATTTCAACGGTGCGATAAAAAGTTATGCCGGTTTTCGTGAAGACAGTCCAGTCTGGCGAGCAGAAGAGTCGACAGAGAGGATAAGTATCGACCGATACTACCTAGTGTCGATCGATACTGCTCGGGAAAACAGGAAATTCGACTTTTTACAAGTATGGAGAGTTTGCATCTTAGTCCAGAAGTCTTTAATTATTACAATATGCCCCAGAACGTGTTTTACCATTATAATTAGGTTTTTCAGCCACTTTTGTTGGCTACAATTGATTTTACTTTGGTTTTGGAGAGAGAGTTTTTGTGAGGGAGACAAGTCAGAACTGTGTTCATCTGAGAGAAGATTTTGAACCCTCTTGTTACTCCTTTCTTATTGTTTATTTTAATGATCTATTCAGTTATGTTGATTGTTTCGTTCTCCATGTCTGAGTATATCCATATTAGGTTATGGTTTTATCATAGGAATTTCTCTGATTGCTGGTAATTGATTAGTTAGGATTCACCATCTGAATTAGTTCATCACCATAGGTTGTTCTCAAAGCTAATTCTAGGTTGACAAATCTGGAACTTAGATCTTAGGTTAATCGATTAGGCACGACAGTGCAATTGAGTAATCTGACAGAACCTAGGGTGAGCAAATTAATTATTCGCAAAGAGATTTGGTTTAATTGAATTGTGAACATATCAAACTCGGTATTAAGGCTGATTTTTTCTTAGGAATTTGCAAAGAGATTTGGGATTTTGAAGTTTAGATTTAGATAATTCTTGCAACGACAGTTGGTTAATTATAGCTTAGTGATTTGAGTTCAAGAACCGCGCTAAATCTGAATCCTGACTGATTGGTTATCTGCATTCGTTGATCTCCTGAGAAATACCATGGGCATATATTCTTCTATAGATTTTACAACTCTTTTACTGTTTATTGCTTTTTGTTTCAACTGAATTGCTTAGCTTGATTCGACACTAAGTAGTTTATTGAGCGATTTTCTTGAGTCCTTGTGTTCGACCCCTACTTTACTACAACTACTGTTTTAGTACTTTTATGATATTAATTTGAGCATATCAAATTTGAGTTGATATATCATGTTTTTTACCCCTTTTAGACATGATATATGTCCTATTTATGGAGTATTTCTAGTATTTTGGAGTCTTTTCGAGTCTTTTACAGGTTTAGGTACGTTTGGAGCTTAATTGGAGATATTGAAGCGTTCTGGAGCATTTTGGAGTATATAGAGATGCAGAGTCATGCAGAGTCGTCAGAAGTTTGGCATTCGTTGAAGAACTTCACACCGATGGATTGAGCTCCAATTTTGACACAAGACAGATCAATGGATTAGCGTTCATTTGGAAGTGGTTTGAGTCCATTGCAACGATGAGATCAAAAGTTATGCCTATTTTCGTGAAGACAATCCAGTCTAGCGAGCAGAAGAGTCGATACAGAGAATGAGTATCGACCGATACTACCTAGTGTCGATCGATACTGCTCGGGAAAACAGGAAACTCGACTTTTTACAAGTCTTGAGATTTTGCATCTTAGTCCAGAATTCTTTAATTATTACAATAAGCTCCAGAACGTGTTTTAGCATTATAATTAGGTTTTTCAACCACTTTTGTTGGCTACACTTGATTTTACTTTGGTTTTGGAGAGAGAGCTTTTGTGAGGGAGACAAGTCAGAACTCTTTTCATCTGAGAGAAGATTTCGAATCCTCTTGTTACTCCTTTCTTATTCTTTATTTTAATGATCTATTCAGTTATGTTGATTGTTTCATTCTCCATGTCTGAGTAGATCCATCTTAGGTTTAGGGTTTTCTCATAGGGATTTCTTTGTTTGCTGGTAATTGATTAGTTAGGATTCACCATCTGAATTAGTTCTTCACCATAGGTTGTTCTCAAAACTAACTCTAGGTTGACGAATCTGGAACTTAGATCTTAGGTTAATCGATTAGGCACGACAGTGCAATTGAGTAATCTGACAGAACCTAGGGTGAGCAAATTAATTATTCGCAAAAAGATTTGGTTTAATTGAATTGTGAACATATCAAACTCGGTACTAAGGCTGATTTATTCTTAGGAATTTGCAAAGAGATTTGGGATTCTGAAGTTTAGATTTAGATAATTCTCGCAACGACAGTTAGTTAATTATATCTTAGTGATTTGAGTTCAAGAACCGCGCTAAATCTGAATCCTGACTTATTGGTTATCTGCTTTCATTGATCTCCTGAGAAATACCCTATGCCTATATTCTTCCATAGAGTTTACAACTCTTTTACTGTTTATTGCTTTTTGTTTCAACTGAATTGCTTAGCTTGATTCGACACTAAGTAGTTTATTGAGCTATTTTCTTGAGTCCTTTTGTTCGACCCCTACTTTACTACAACTACTTCTTTATTACTTTTAGGGTATTAATTTTAGCATATCAAATTTGAGTTGATATATCATGGTTTTTACCCCTTTTAGACCATGATATATGTCCTATTTATGGAGTCTTTATAGTATTTTGGAGTCTTTTCGAGTCTTTTACAGGTTTATGTACGTTCGGAGCTTAATTGGAGATATTGAAGCATTCTGGAGCATTTTGGAGAATATGGAGAATATGGAGATGCAGAGTCATGCAAAGACGTCAGAAGTTTGGCATTCGTTGTAGAACTTTCAACCTATGGATTGAGCTCCAATTTTGACACAAGACAGCTCAATGGATTAGCGTTCATTTGGAAGTGGTTTGAGTCCATTTCAACGGTGCGATAAAAAGTTATGCCGGTTTTCGTGAAGACAGTCCAGTCTGGCGAGCAGAAGAGTCGACAGAGAGGATAAGTATCGACCGATACTACCTAGTGTCGATCGATACTGCTCGGGAAAACAGGAAATTCGACTTTTTACAAGTCTTGAGAGTTTGCATCTTAGTCCAGAAGTCTTTAATTATTACAATAAGCCCAAAACGTGTTTTAGCATTATAATTAGGTTTTTCAGCCACTTTTGTTGGCTACACTTGATTTTACTTTAGTTTTGGAGAGAGAGCTTTTGGGAGGGAGACAAGTCAGAACTCTGTTCATCTGAGAGAAGATTTCAAACCCTCTTGTTACTCCTTTCTTATTGTTTATTTTAATGATCTATTCAGTTATGTTGATTGTTTCGTTCTCCATGTCTGAGTATATCCATATTAGGTTATGGTTTTATCATAGGAATTTCTCTGATTGCTGGTAATTGATTAGTTAGGATTCACCATCTGAATTAGTTCATCACCATAGGTTGTTCTCAAAGCTAATTCTAGGTTGACAAATCTGGAACTTAGATCTTAGGTTAATCGATTAGGCACGACAGTGCAATTGAGTAATCTGACAGAACCTAGGGTGAGCAAATTAATTATTCGCAAAGAGATTTGGTTTAATTGAATTGTGAACATATCAAACTCGGTATTAAGGCTGATTTTTTCTTAGGAATTTGCAAAGAGATTTGGGATTTTGAAGTTTAGATTTAGATAATTCTTGCAACGACAGTTGGTTAATTATAGCTTAGTGATTTGAGTTCAAGAACCGCGCTAAATCTGAATCCTGACTGATTGGTTATCTGCATTCGTTGATCTCCTGAGAAATACCATGGGCCTATATTCTTCTATAGATTTTACAACTCTTTTACTGTTTATTGCTTTTTGTTTCAACTGAATTGCTTAGCTTGATTCGACACTAAGTAGTTTATTGAGCGATTTTCTTGAGTCCTTGTGTTCGACCCCTACTTTACTACAACTACTGTTTTAGTACTTTTATGATATTAATTTGAGCATATCAAATTTGAGTTGATATATCATGTTTTTTACCCCTTTTAGACATGATATATGTCCTATTTATGGAGTATTTCTAGTATTTTGGAGTCTTTTCGAGTCTTTACAGGTTTAGGTACGTTTGGAGCTTAATTGGAGATATTGAAGCGTTCTGGAGCATTTTGGAGTATATAGAGATGCAGAGTCATGCAGAGTCGTCAGAAGTTTGGCATTCGTTGAAGAACTTCACACCGATGGATTGAGCTCCAATTTTGACACAAGACAGATCAATGGATTAGCGTTCATTTGGAAGTGGTTTGAGTCCATTGCAACGATGAGATCAAAAGTTATGCCTATTTTCGTGAAGACAATCCAGTCTAGCGAGCAGAAGAGTCGATACAGAGAATGAGTATCGACCGATACTACCTAGTGTCGATCGATACTGCTCGGGAAAACAGGAAACTCGACTTTTTACAAGTCTTGAGATTTTGCATCTTAGTCCAGAATTCTTTAATTATTACAATAAGCTCCAGAACGTGTTTTAGCATTATAATTAGGTTTTTCAACCACTTTTGTTGGCTACACTTGATTTTACTTTGGTTTTGGAGAGAGAGCTTTTGTGAGGGAGACAAGTCAGAACTCTTTTCATCTGAGAGAAGATTTCGAATCCTCTTGTTACTCCTTTCTTATTCTTTATTTTAATGATCTATTCAGTTATGTTGATTGTTTCATTCTCCATGTCTGAGTAGATCCATCTTAGGTTTAGGGTTTTCTCATAGGGATTTCTTTGTTTGCTGGTAATTGATTAGTTAGGATTCACCATCTGAATTAGTTCTTCACCATAGGTTGTTCTCAAAACTAACTCTAGGTTGACGAATCTGGAACTTAAATCTTAGGTTAATCGATTAGGCACGACAGTGCAATTGAGTAATCTGACAGAACCTAGGGTGAGCAAATTAATTATTCGCAAAAAGATTTGGTTTAATTGAATTGTGAACATATCAAACTCGGTACTAAGGCTGATTTATTCTTAGGAATTTGCAAAGAGATTTGGGATTCTGAAGTTTAGATTTAGATAATTCTCGCAACGACAGTTAGTTAATTATATCTTAGTGATTTGAGTTCAAGAACCGCGCTAAATCTGAATCCTGACTTATTGGTTATCTGCTTTCATTGATCTCCTGAGAAATACCCTATGCCTATATTCTTCCATAGAGTTTACAACTCTTTTACTGTTTATTGCTTTTTGTTTCAACTGAATTGCTTAGCTTGATTCGACACTAAGTAGTTTATTGAGCTATTTTCTTGAGTCCTTTTGTTCGACCCCTACTTTACTACAACTACTTCTTTATTACTTTTAGGGTATTAATTTTAGCATATCAAATTTGAGTTGATATATCATGGTTTTTACCCCTTTTAGACCATGATATATGTCCTATTTATGGAGTCTTTATAGTATTTTGGAGTCTTTTCGAGTCTTTTACAGGTTTATGTACGTTCGGAGCTTAATTGGAGATATTGAAGCATTCTGGAGCATTTTGGAGAATATGGAGAATATGGAGATGCAGAGTCATGCAAAGACGTCAGAAGTTTGGCATTCGTTGTAGAACTTTCAACCTATGGATTGAGCTCCAATTTTGACACAAGACAGCTCAATGGATTAGCGTTCATTTGGAAGTGGTTTGAGTCCATATCAACGGTGCGATAAAAAGTTATGCCGGTTTTCGTGAAGACAGTCCAGTCTGGCGAGCAGAAGAGTCGACAGAGAGGATAAGTATCGACCGATACTACCTAGTGTCGATCGATACTGCTCGGGAAAACAGGAAATTCGACTTTTTACAAGTCTGGAGAGTTTGCATCTTAGTCCAGAAGTCTTTAATTATTACAATAAGCCCAAAACGTGTTTTAGCATTATAATTAGGTTTTTCAGCCACTTTTGTTGGCTACACTTGATTTTACTTTAGTTTTGGAGAGAGAGCTTTTGGGAGGGAGACAAGTCAGAACTCTGTTCATCTGAGAGAAGATTTCAAACCCTCTTGTTACTCCTTTCTTATTGTTTATTTTAATGATCTATTCAGTTATGTTGATTGTTTCGTTCTCCATGTCTGAGTATATCCATATTAGGTTATGGTTTTATCATAGGAATTTCTCTGATTGCTGGTAATTGATTAGTTAGGATTCACCATCTGAATTAGTTCATCACCATAGGTTGTTCTCAAAGCTAATTCTAGGTTGACAAATCTGGAACTTAGATCTTAGGTTAATCGATTAGGCACGACAGTGCAATTGAGTAATCTGACAGAACCTAGGGTGAGCAAATTAATTATTCGCAAAGAGATTTGGTTTAATTGAATTGTGAGCATATCAAACTCGGTATTAAGGCTGATTTTTTCTTAGGAATTTGCAAAGAGATTTGGGATTCTGAAGTTTAGATTTAGATAATTCTTGCAACGACAGTTGGTTAATTATAGCTTAGTGATTTGAGTTCAAGAACCGCGCTAAATCTGAATCCTGACTGATTGGTTATCTGCATTCGTTGATCTCCTGAGAAATACCATGGGCCTATATTCTTCTATAGATTTTACAACTCTTTTACTGTTTATTGCTTTTTGTTTCAACTGAATTGCTTAGCTTGATTCGACACTAAGTAGTTTATTGAGCGATTTTCTTGAGTCCTTGTGTTCGACCCCTACTTTACTACAACTACTGTTTTAGTACTTTTATGATATTAATTTGAGCATATCAAATTTGAGTTGATATATCATGTTTTTTACCCCTTTTAGACATGATATATGTCCTATTTATGGAGTATTTCTAGTATTTTGGAGTCTTTTCGAGTCTTTTACAGGTTTAGGTACGTTTGGAGCTTAATTGGAGATATTGAAGCGTTCTGGAGCATTTTGGAGTATATAGAGATGCAGAGTCATGCAAGAGTCGTCAGAAGTTTGGCATTCGTTGAAGAACTTCACACCGATGGATTGAGCTCCAATTTTGACACAAGACAGATCAATGGATTAGCGTTCATTTGGAAGTGGTTTGAGTCCATTGCAACGATGAGATCAAAAGTTATGCCTATTTTCGTGAAGACAATCCAGTCTAGCGAGCAGAAGAGTCGATACAGAGAATGAGTATCGACCGATACTACCTAGTGTCGATCGATACTGCTCGGGAAAACAGGAAACTCGACTTTTTACAAGTCTTGAGATTTTGCATCTTAGTCCAGAATTCTTTAATTATTACAATAAGCTCCAGAACGTGTTTTAGCATTATAATTAGGTTTTTCAACCACTTTTGTTGGCTACACTTGATTTTACTTTGGTTTTGGAGAGAGAGCTTTTGTGAGGGAGACAAGTCAGAACTCTTTTCATCTGAGAGAAGATTTCGAATCCTCTTGTTACTCCTTTCTTATTCTTTATTTTAATGATCTATTCAGTTATGTTGATTGTTTCATTCTCCATGTCTGAGTAGATCCATCTTAGGTTTAGGGTTTTCTCATAGGGATTTCTTTGTTTGCTGGTAATTGATTAGTTAGGATTCACCATCTGAATTAGTTCTTCACCATAGGTTGTTCTCAAAACTAACTCTAGGTTGACGAATCTGGAACTTAGATCTTAGGTTAATCGATTAGGCACGACAGTGCAATTGAGTAATCTGACAGAACCTAGGGTGAGCAAATTAATTATTCGCAAAAAGATTTGGTTTAATTGAATTGTGAACATATCAAACTCGGTACTAAGGCTGATTTATTCTTAGGAATTTGCAAAGAGATTTGGGATTCTGAAGTTTAGATTTAGATAATTCTCGCAACGACAGTTAGTTAATTATATCTTAGTGATTTGAGTTCAAGAACCGCGCTAAATCTGAATCCTGACTTATTGGTTATCTGCTTTCATTGATCTCCTGAGAAATACCATATGCCTATATTCTTCCATAGAGTTTACAACTCTTTTACTGTTTATTGCTTTTTGTTTCAACTGAATTGCTTAGCTTGATTCGACACTAAGTAGTTTATTGAGCTATTTTCTTGAGTCCTTTTGTTCGACCCCTACTTTACTACAACTACTTCTTTATTACTTTTAGGGTATTAATTTTAGCATATCAAATTTGAGTTGATATATCATGGTTTTTACCCCTTTTAGACCATGATATATGTCCTATTTATGGAGTCTTTATAGTATTTTGGAGTCTTTTCGAGTCTTTTACAGGTTTATGTACGTTCGGAGCTTAATTGGAGATATTGAAGCATTCTGGAGCATTTTGGAGAATATGGAGAATATGGAGATGCAGAGTCATGCAAAGACGTCAGAAGTTTGGCATTCGTTGTAGAACTTTCCACCTATGGATTGAGCTCCAATTTTGACACAAGACAGCTCAATGGATTAGCGTTCATTTGGAAGTGGTTTGAGTCCATTTCAACGGTGCGATAAAAAGTTATGCCGGTTTTCGTGAAGACAGTCCAGTCTGGCGAGCAGAAGAGTCGACAGAGAGGATAAGTATCGACCGATACTACCTAGTGTCGATCGATACTGCTCGGGAAAACAGGAAATTCGACTTTTTACAAGTATGGAGAGTTTGCATCTTAGTCCAGAAGTCTTTAATTATTACAATAAGCCCCAGAACGTGTTTTACCATTATAATTAGGTTTTTCAGCCACTTTTGTTGGCTACAATTGATTTTACTTTGGTTTTGGAGAGAGAGTTTTTGTGAGGGAGACAAGTCAGAACTGTGTTCATCTGAGAGCAGATTTTGAACCCTCTTGTTACTCCTTTCTTATTGTTTATTTTAATGATCTATTCAGTTATGTTGATTGTTTCGTTCTCCATGTCTGAGTATATCCATATTAGGTTATGGTTTTATCATAGGAATTTCTCTGATTGCTGGTAATTGATTAGTTAGGATTCACCATCTGAATTAGTTCTTCACCATAGGTTGTTCTCAAAGCTAATTCTAGGTTGACAAATATGGAACTTAGATCTTAGGTTAATCGATTAGGCACGACAGTGCAATTGAGTAATCTGACAGAACCTAGGGTGAGCAAATTAATTATTCGCAAAGAGATTTGGTTTAATTGAATTGTGAACATATCAAACTCGGTATTAAGGCTGATTTTTCCTTAGGAATTTGCAAAGATATTTGGGATTCTGAAGTTTAGATTTAGATAATTCTTGCAACGACAGTTGGTTAATTATAGCTTAGTGATTTGAGTTCAAGAACCGCGCTAAATCTGAATCCTGACTGATTGGTTATCTGCATTCGTTGATCTCCTGAGAAATACCATGGGCCTATATTCTTCTATAGATTTTACAACTCTTTTACTGTTTATTGCTTTTTGTTTCAACTGTATTGCTTAGCTTGATTCGACACTAAGTAGTTTATTGAGCGATTTTCTTGAGTCCTTGTGTTCGACCCCTACTTTACTACAACTACTGTTTTAGTACTTTTATGATATTAATTTGAGCATATCAAATTTGAGTTGATATATCATGTTTTTTACCCCTTTTAGACATGATATATGTCCTATTTATGGAGTATTTCTAGTATTTTGGAGTCTTTTCGAGTCTTTTACAGGTTTAGGAACGTTTGGAGCTTAATTGGAGATATTGAAGCGTTCTGGAGCATTTTGGAGTATATAGAGATGCAGAGTCATGCAGAGTCGTCAGAAGTTTGGCATTCGTTGAAGAACTTCACACCGATGGATTGAGCTCCAATTTTGACACAAGACAGATCAATGGATTAGCGTTCATTTGGAAGTGGTTTGAGTCCATTGCAACGATGAGATCAAAAGTTATGCCTATTTTCGTGAAGACAATCCAGTCTAGCGAGCAGAAGAGTCGATACATAGAATGAGTATCGACCGATACTACCTAGTGTCGATCGATACTGCTCGGGAAAACAGGAAACTCGACTTTTTACAAGTCTTGAGATTTTGCATCTTAGTCCAGAATTCTTTAATTATTACAATAAGCTCCAGAACGTGTTTTAGCATTATAATTAGGTTTTTCAACCACTTTTGTTGGCTACACTTGATTTTACTTTGGTTTTGGAGAGAGAGCTTTTGTGAGGGAGACAAGTCAGAACTCTTTTCATCTGAGAGAAGATTTCGAATCCTCTTGTTACTCCTTTCTTATTCTTTATTTTAATGATCTATTCAGTTATGTTGATTGTTTCATTCTCCATGTCTGAGTAGATCCATCTTAGGTTTAGGGTTTTCTCATAGGGATTTCTTTGTTTGCTGGTAATTGATTAGTTAGGATTCACCATCTGAATTAGTTCTTCACCATAGGTTGTTCTCAAAACTAACTCTAGGTTGACGAATCTGGAACTTAGATCTTAGGTTAATCGATTAGGCACGACAGTGCAATTGAGTAATCTGACAGAACCTAGGGTGAGCAAATTAATTATTCGCAAAAAGATTTGGTTTAATTGAATTGTGAACATATCAAACTCGGTACTAAGGCTGATTTATTCTTAGGAATTTGCAAAGAGATTTGGGATTCTGAAGTTTAGATTTAGATAATTCTCGCAACGACAGTTAGTTAATTATATCTTAGTGATTTGAGTTCAAGAACCGCGCTAAATCTGAATCCTAAGTGATTGGTTATCTGCATTCATTGATCTCCTAAGAAATACCTTGGGCCTATATTCTTCCATAGAATTTATACCTATTTTACTGTTTATTTCTTTTTGTTTCAACTGAATTGCTTAGCTTGATTCGACACTAAGTAGTTTATTGAGCGATTTTCTTGAGTCCTTGTGTTCGACCCCTACTTTACTACAACTACTGCTTTATTACTTTTAGGGTATTAATTTTAGCATATCAAATTTGAGTTGATATATCATGGTTTTTACCCCTTTTAGACCATGATATATGTCCTATTTATGGAGTCTTTATAGTATTTTGGAGTCTTTTCGAGTCTTTTACAGGTTTATGTACGTTCGGAGCTTAATTGGAGATATTGAAGCATTCTGGAGCATTTTGTAGAATATGGAGCATATGGAGATGCAGAGTCATGCAAAGACGTCAGAAGTTTGGCATTCATTGTAGAACTTTCCACCAATGGATTGAGCTCCAATTTTGACACAAGACAGCTCAATGGATTAGCGTTCATTTGGAAGTGGTTTGAGTCCATTTCAACGGTGCGATAAAAAGTTATGCCGGTTTTCGTGAAGGCAGTCCAGTCTGGCGAGCAGAAGAGTCGACAGAGAGGATAAGTATCGACCGATACTACCTAGTGTCGATCGATACTGCTCGGGAAAACAGGAAATTCGACTTTTTACAAGTATGGAGAGTTTGCATCTTAGTCCAGAAGTCTTTAATTATTACAATAAGCCCCAGAACGTGTTTTACCATTATAATTAGGTTTTTCAGCCACTTTTGTTGGCTACAATTGATTTTACTTTGGTTTTGGAGAGAGAGTTTTTGTGAAGGAGACAAGTCAGAACTCTGTTCATCTGAGAGCAGATTTTGAAACCTCTTGTTACTCCTTTCTTATTGTTTATTTTAATGATCTATTCAGTTATGTTGATTGTTTCATTCTCCATGTATGAGTAGATCCATCTTAGGTTTAGCGTTTTCTCATAGGGATTTCTCTGATTGCTGGTAATTGATTAGTTAGTATTCACTATCTGAATTAGTTCTTCTCCATAGGTTGTTCTCAAAGCTAATTCTAGGTTGACGAATCTTGAACTTAGATCTTAGGTTAATCGATTAGGCACGATAATGCAATTGAGTAATCTGACCGAACCTAGGGTGAGCAAATTAATTATTCGCAATGAGATTTGGTTTAATTGAATTGTGAACATATCAAACTCGGTATTAAGGTTGATTTATTCTTAGGAATTTGCAAAGAGATTTGGGATTCTAAAGTTTAGATTTAGATAAATCTCGCAACGACAGTTGGTTAATTATAGCTTAGTGATTTGAGTTCAAGAACCGCGCAAAATCTGAATCCTGACTGATTGGTTATCTGCATTCATTGATCTCCTGAGAAATAACGTGGGCCTATATTCTTCCATAGATTTTACAACTCTTTTACTGTTTATTACTTTTTGTTTCAACTGAATTGCTTAGCTTGATTCGACACTAAGTAGTTTATTGAGCAATTTTCTTGAGTCCTTGTGTTCGACCCCTACTTTACTACAACTACTGTTTTAGTACTTTTAGGATATTAATTTGAGCATATCAAATTTGAGTTGATATATCATGGTTTTTACCCCTTTTAGAACATGATTTATGTCCTATTAATGGAGTCTTTCTAGTAATTTTGAATCTTTTCGAGTCTTTTACATGTTTAGGTACGTTTGGAGCTGAATTAGAGATATTGAAGCATTTTGGAGCATGTGGAGATGCTGAGTCATGCATAAACGTCAGAGGTTTGGCATTCGTTGAAGAAATTCAGACCGATGGATTGAGCTCCAATTTTGACACAATACAGATTAATGGATTAGCGTTCATTTGGAAGTGGTTTGAGTCCATTGAAACGGTGCGATCAAATGTTATGCCAGTTTTCGTGAAGACAGTCCAGTCTGGCGAGCAGAAGAGTCGACACAGAGTATGAGTATCGACCGATACTACCTAGTGTCGATCGATACTGCTCGGGAAAACAGAAAACTTGACTTTTTACAAGTTTGGAGAGTTTGCATCTTAGTCCAAAAGTATTTAATTATTACAATAAGCCCTAGAACGTGTTTTAGCATTAAAATTAAGTTTTTCAGCCACTTTTGTTGGCTACACTTGATTTTACCTTGGTTTTGGAGAGAGAGCTTTTGTGAGGGAGACAAGTCAGAACTCTGTTCATCTGAGAGAAGATTTCGAGCCCTCTTGTTACTCCTTTCTTATTGTTTATTTTAATGATCTATTCAGTTATGTTGATTGTTTTATTCTCCATGTCTGAGTAGATCCATATAAGGTTTAGGGTTTTCTCATAGGGATTTTTCTGATTGCTGGTAATTGATTAGTTAGGATTCACCATCTGAATTAGTTCTTCACCATAGGTTGTTCACAAAGCTAATTCTAGGTTGACGAATCTTGAACTTAGATCTTAGGTTAATCGATTAGGCACGACAGTGCAATTGAGTAATCTGACATAACCTAGGGTGAGCAAATTAATTATTCGCAAAGAGATTTGGTTTAATTGAATTGTGAACATATCAAACTCGGTATTAAGGATGATTTATTCTTAGGAATTTGCAAAGAGATTTGGGATTATGAAGTTTAGATTTAGATAATTCTCGCAACGACAGTTGGTTAATTATAGCTTAGTGATTTGAGTTCAAGAACCGCGCTAAATCTGAATCCTGACTGATTGGTTATATGCATTCATTAATCTCCTAAGAAATACCCCGGGCCTATATTCTTCCATAGATTTTACAACTCTTTTACTGTTTATTGCTTTTTGTTTCAACTGAATTGCTTAGCTTGATTCGACACTAAGTAGTTTATTGAGCGATTTTCTTGAGTCCTTGTGTTCGACCCCTACTTTACTACAACTACTGTTTAGTACTTTTATGGTATTAATTTGAGCATATCAAATTTGAGTTGATATATCATGGTTTTTACCCCTTTTAGACCATGATATATGTCCTATTTATGGAGTCTTTTCGAGTCTTTTACATGTGTAGGTACGTTTGGAGCTTAATTGGAGATATTTAAGCATTCTAGAGCATTTTGGAGCATATGGAGATGCAGAGTCATGCATAGACGTCAGAAGTTTGGTATTCGTTGAAGAACTTCCCACCGCTGGATTGAGCTCTAATTTTGACACAAGACAGATCAATGGATTAGCGTTCATTTGGAAAGTGTTTGAGTCCATTGCAACGGTGCGATCAAAAGTTATGCCAGTTTTCGGGAAGACAGTTCAGTCTGGCGAGCAGAAGAGTCGACACAGAGGATGAGTATCGACCGATACTACCTAGTGTCGATCGATACTGCTCGGGAAAACAGGAAACTTCACTTTTTACTTGTCTGGAGAGTTTGCATCTTAGTCCAGAAGTCTTTAATTATTACAATAAACCCCAGAACGTGTTTTAGCATTATAATTAGGTTTTTCAGCCACTGAATTGCTTAGCTTGATTCGACACTAAGTAGTTTATTGAGCGATTTTCTTGAGTCCTTGTGTTCGACCCCTACTTTACTACAACTACTGTTTAGTACTTTTATGGTATTAATTTGAGCATATCAAATTTGAGTTGATATATCATGGTTTTTACCCCTTTTAGACCATGATATATGTCCTATTTATGGAGTCTTTTCGAGTCTTTTACATGTGTAGGTACGTTTGGAGCTTAATTGGAGATATTTAAGCATTCTAGAGCATTTTGGAGCATATGGAGATGCAGAGTCATGCATAGACGTCAGAAGTTTGGTATTCGTTGAAGAACTTCCCACCGCTGGATTGAGCTCTAATTTTGACACAAGACAGATCAATGGATTAGCGTTCATTTGGAAAGTGTTTGAGTCCATTGCAACGGTGCGATCAAAAGTTATGCCAGTTTTCGGGAAGACAGTTCAGTCTGGCGAGCAGAAGAGTCGACACAGAGGATGAGTATCGACCGATACTACCTAGTGTCGATCGATACTGCTCGGGAAAACAGGAAACTTCACTTTTTACTTGTCTGGAGAGTTTGCATCTTAGTCCAGAAGTCTTTAATTATTACAATAAACCCCAGAACGGGTTTTAGCATTATAATTAGGTTTTTCAGCCACTTATGTTGGCTACACTTGATTTTACTTTGGTTTTGGAAAGAGAGCTTTTGTGAGGGAGACGAGTCAGAACTCTGTTCATATGAGAGAAGATTTCGAACCCTCTTGTTACTCCTTTCCTATTGTTTATTTTAATGATCTATTCAGTTATGTTGATTGTTTCATTCTCCATGTCTGAGTAGATCCATCTTAGGTTTAGGGTTTTCTCATAAGGATTTCTCTGATTGCTGGTAATTGATTAGTTAGTATTCACTATCTGAATTAGTTCTTCTCCATAGGTTGTTCTCAAAGCTAATTCTAGGTTGACGAATCTTGAACTTAGATCTTAGGTTAATCGATTAGGCAAGACAGTGCAATTGAGTAATATGACATAACCTAGGGTGAGCAAATTAAATATTCGCAAAGAGATTTGGTTTAATTGAATTGTGAACATATCAAACTCGGTATTAAGGTTGATTTATTCTTAGGAATTTGCAAAGAGATTTGGGATTCTGAAGTTTAGATTTAGATAATTTTCGCAACGACAGTTGGTTAATTATAGCTTAGTGATTTGAGTTCAAGAACCGCGCTAAATCTGAATCCTGACTGATTGGTTATCTGCATTCATTGATCCCATGAGAAATACCCTGGGCCTATATTCTTCCATAGATTTTACAACTCTTTTACTGTTTATTGCTTTTTGTTTCAACTGAATTGCTGAGCTTGATTCGACACTAAGTAGTTTATTGAGCGATTTTCATGAGTCCTTGTGTTCGACCCCTACTTTACTACAACTTTTTTAGTACTTTTAGGGTATTAACTTGAGCATATCAAATTTGAGTTGATATATCATGGTTTTTACCCCTTTTAGACCATGATATATGTCCTATTTATGGAGTCTTTCTAGTCTTTTCGGGTCTTTTACATGTTTAGGTACGTTTGGAGCTGAATTAGAGATATTGAAGCATTCTGGAGCATTTTTGGGCATATGGAGATGCATAGTCATGCAAAGACGTCAGAAGTTTGGCATTCGTTGTAGAACTTTCCACCTATGGATTGAGCTCCAATTTTGACACAAGACAGCTCAATGGATTAGCGTTCATTTGGAAGTGGTTTGAGTCCATTGGAACGGTGCGATAAAAAGTTATGCCAGTTTTCGTGAAGACAGTCCAGTCTGGCGAGCAGAAGAGTCGACACAGAGGATAAGTATCGACCGATACTACCTAGTGTCGATCGATACTGCTCGGGAAAACAGGAAATTCGAGTTTTTACAAGTATGGAGAGTTTGCATCTTAGTCCAGAAGTCTTTAATTATTACAATAAGCCCCAGAACGTGTTTTACCATTATAATTAGGTTTTTCAGCCACTTTTGTTGGCTACAATTGATTTTACTTTGGTTTTGGAGAGAGAGTTTTTGTGAGGGAGACAAGTCAGAACTCTGTTCATCAGAGAGCAGATTTTGAACCCTCTTGTTACTCCTTTCTTATTGTTTATTTTAATGATCTATTCAGTTATGTTGATTGTTTCATTCTCCATGTATGAGTAGATCCATCTTAGGTTTAGGGTTTTCTCATAAGGATTTCTCTGATTGCTGGTAATTGATTAGTTAGTATTCACTATCTGAATTAGTTCTTCTCCATAGGTTGTTCTCAAAGCTAATTCTAGGTTGACGAATCTTGAACTTAGGTCTTAGGTTAATCGATTAGGCACGACAATGCAATTGAGTAATCTGACCGAACCTAGGGTGAGCAAATTAATTATTCGCAAAGAGATTTGGTTTAATTGAATTGTGAACATATCAAACTCGGTATTAAGGTTGATTTATTCTTAGGAATTTGCAAAGAGATTTGGGATTCTGAAGTTTAGATTTAGATAATTCTCGCAACGACAGTTGGTTAATTATAGCTTAGTGATTTGAGTTCAAGAACCGCGCAAAATCTGAATCCTGACTGATTGGTTATCTGCATTCATTGATCTCCTGAGAAATAACGTGGGCCTATATTCTTCCATAGATTTTACAACTCTTTTACTGTTTATTGCTTTTTGTTTCAACTGAATTGCTTAACTTGATTCGACACTAAGTAGTTTATTGAGCAATTTTCTTGAGTCCTTGTGTTCGACCCCTACTTTACTACAACTACTGTTTTAGTACTTTTAGGATATTAATTTGAGCATATCAAATTTGAGTTGATATATCATGGTTTTTACCCCTTTTAGAACATGATTTATGTCCTATTAATGGAGTCCTTCTAGTAATTTGGAATCTTTTCGAGTCTTTTACATGTTTAGGTACGTTTGGAGCTGAATTAGAGATATTGAAGCATTTTGGAGCATTTTGGAGCATGTGGAGATGCTGAGTCATGCATAAACGTCAGAGGTTTGGCATTCGTTGAAGAAATTCAGACCGATGGATTGAGCTCCAATTTTGACACAATACAGATTAATGGATTAGCGTTCATTTGGAAGTGGTTTGAGTCCATTGGAATGGTGCGATCAAAAGTTATGCCAGTTTTCGTGAAGACAGTCCAGTCTGGCGAGCAGAAGAGTCGACACAGAGTATGAGTATCGACCGATACTACCTAGTGTCGATCGATACTGCTCGGGAAAACAGAAAACTCGACTTTTTACAAGTTTGGAGAGTTTGCATCTTAGTCCAAAAGTATTTAATTATTACAATAAGCCCCAGAACGTGTTTTAGCATTATAATTAGGTTTTTCAGCTACTTTTGTTGGCTACACTTGATTTTACCTTGGTTTTGGAGAGAGAGCTTTTGTGAGGGAGACAAGTCAGAACTCTGTTCATCTGAGAGAAGATTTCGAGCCCTCTTGTTACTCCTTTCTTATTATTTATTTTAATAATCTATTCAGTTATGTTGATTGTTTTATTCTCCATGTCTGAGTAGATCCATATAAGGTTTAGGGTTTTCTCATAGGGATTTTTCTGATTGCTGGTAATTGATTAGTTAGGATTCACCATCTGAATTAGTTCTTCACCATAGGTTGTTCTCAAAGCTAATTCTAGGTTGACGAATCTTGAACTTAGATCTTAGGTTAATCGATTAGGCACGACAGTGCAATTGAGTAATCTGACAGAACCTAGGGTGAGCAAATTAATTATTCGCAATGAGATTTGGTTTAATTGAATTGTGAACATATCAAACTCGGTATTAAGGATGATTTATTCTTAGGAATTTGCAAAGAGATTTGGGATTATGAAGTTTAGATTTAGATAATTCTCGCAACGACAGTTGGTTAATTATAGCTTAGTGATTTGAGTTCAAGAACCGCGCTAAATATGAATCATGACTGATTGGTTATCTGCATTCATTGATCCCATGAGAAATACCCTGGGCCTATATTCTTCCATAGATTTTACAACTCTTTTACTGTTTATTGCTTTTTGTTTCAACTGAATTGCTTAGCTTGATTCGACACTAAGTAGTTTATTGAGCGATTTTCTTGAGTCCTTGTGTTCGACCCCTACTTTACTACAACTACTGTTTTAGTACTTTTAGGATATTAATTTGAGCATATCATATTTGAGTTGATATATCATGGTTTTTACACCTTTTAGACCATGATATATGTCCTATTTATGAAGTCTTTTCGAGTCTTTTACATGTGTAGGTACGTTTGGAGCTTAATTGGAGATATTTAAGCATTCTATAGCATTTTGGAGCATATGGAGATGCAGAGTCATGCATAGACGTCAGAAGTTTGGTATTCGTTGAAGAACTTCCCACCGCTGGATTGAGCTCTAATTTTGACACAAGACAGATCAATGGATTAGCGTTCATTTGGAAAGTGTTTGAGTCCATTGCAACAGTGCGATCAAAAGTTATGCTAGTTTTCGGGAAGACAGTTCAGTCTGGCGAGCAGAAGAGTCGACACAGAGGATGAGTATCGACCGATACTTCCTAGTGTCGATCGATACTGCTCGGGAAAACAGGAAACTTCACTTTTTACAAGTCTGGAGAGTTTGCATCTTAGTCCAGAAGTCTTTAATTATTACAATAAACCCCATAACGTGTTTTAGCATTATAATTAGGTTTTTCAGCCACTTTTGTTGGCTACACTTGATTTAACTTTGGTTTTGGAAAGAGAGTTTTTGTGAGGGAGACAAGCCAGAACTCTGTTCATCTGAGAGCAGATTTTGAACCCTCTTGTTACTCCTTTCTTATTGTTTATTTTAATGATATATTCAGTTATGTTGATTGTTTCATTCTCCATGTATGAGTATATCCATCTTAGGTTTAGGGTTTTCTCATAGGGATTTCTCTGATTGCTGGTAATTGATTAGTTAGTATTCACTATCTGAATTAGTTCTTCACCATAGGTTGTTCTCAAAGCTAATTATAGGTTGACGAATCTTGAACTTAGATCTTAGGTTAATCGATTAGGCATGACAATGCAATTGAGTAATCTGACCGAACCTAGGGTGAGCAAATTAATTATTCGCAAAAAGATTTGGTTTAATTGAATTGTGAACATATCAAACTCGATATTAAGGTTGATTTCTTCTTAGGAATTTGCAAAGAGATTTGGGATTATGAAGTTTAGATTTAGATAATTCTTGCAACGACAGCTGGTTAATTATAGCTTAGTGATTTGAGTTCAAGAACCGCGCTAAATCTGAATCCTGACTGATTGGTTATCTGCATTCATTGATCTCCTGAGAAATAACGTGGGCCTATATTCTTCCATAGATTTTACAACTATTTTACTGTTTATTGCTTTTTGTTTCAACTGAATTGCTTGGCTTGATTCGACACTAAGTAGTTTATTGAGCAATTTTCTTGAGTCCTTGTGTTCGACCCCTACTTTACTACAACTACTGTATTAGTACTTTTAGGATATTAATTTGAGCATATCAAATTTGAGTTGATATATCATGGTTTTTACCCCTTTTAGAACATGATTTATGTCCTATTAATGGAGTATTTCTAGTAATTTGGAGTCTTTTGGAGTCTTTTACATGTTTAGGTACGTTTGGAGCTGAATTAGAGATATTGAAGCATTCTGGAGCATTTTGGAGCATGTGGAGATGCAGAGTCATGCATAAACGTCAGAGGTTTGCCATTGGTTGAAGAAATTCCCACCGATGGATTGAGCTCCAATTTTTACACAATACAGATGAATGGATTAGCGTTCATTTGGAAGTGGTTTGAGTCCATTGGAACGGTGCGATCAAAAGTTATGCCAGTTTTCGGGAAGACAGTTCAGTCTGGCGAGCAGAAGAGTCGACACAGAGGATGAGTATCGACTGATACTACCTAGTGTCGATCGATACTGCTCGGGAAAACAGGAAACTTCACTTTTTACAAGTCTGGAGAGTTTGCATCTTAGTCCAGAAGTCTTTAATTATTACAATAAACTCCAGAACGTGTTTTAGCATTATAATTAGGTTTTTCAGCCACTTATGTTGGCCACACTTGATTTTACTTTGGTTTTGGAAAGAGAGCTTTTGTGAGGGAGACGAGTCAGAACTCTATTCATATGAGAGAAGATTTCGAACCCTCTTCTTACTCCTTTCCTATTGTTTATTTTAATGATCTATTCAGTTATGTTGATTGTTTCGTTCTCCATGTCTGAGTAGATCCATCTTAGGTTTAGGGTTTTCTCATAGGGATTTCTCTGATTGCTGGTAATTGATTAGTTAGTATTCACCATCAGGATTAGTTCTTCACCATAGGTTGTTCTCAAAGCTAATTCTAGGTTAACGAATCTTGAACTTAGATCTAAGGTTAATCGATTAGGCAAGACAGTGCAATTGAGTAATCTGACATAACCTAGGGTGAGCAAATTAATTATTCGCAAAGAGATTTGGTTTAATTGAATTGTGAACATATCAAACTCGGTATTAAGGATGATTTATTCTTAGGAATTTGCAAAGATATTTGGGATTCTGAAGTTTTGATTTAGATAATTTTCGCAACGACAGTTGGTTAATTATAGCTCAGTGATTTGAGTTCAAGAACCGCGCTAAATCTGAATCCTGACTGATTGGTTATATGCATTCATTAATCTCCTAAGAAATACCCTGGGCCTATATTCTTCCATAGATTTTACAACTCTTTTACTGTTTATTGCTTTTTGTTTCAACTGAATTGCTTAGCTTGATTCGACACTAAGTAGTTTATTGAGCGATTTTCATGAGTCCTTGTGTTCGACCCCTACTTTACTACAACTTTTTTTGTACTTTTAGGGTATTAATTTGAGCATATCAAATTTGAGTTGATATATCATGGTTTTTACCCCTTTTAGACCATGATATATGTCCTATTTATGGAGTCTTTCTAGTCTTTTCGAGTCTTTTACATGTTTAGGTACGTTTGGAGCTGAATTAGAGATATTGAAGCATTCTGGAGCATTTTTGGGCATGTGGAGATGCATAGTCATGCAAAGACGTCAGAAGTTTGGCATTCGTTGTAGAACTTTCCACCTATGGATTGAGCTCCAATTTTGACACAAGACAGCTCAATGGATTAGCGTTCATTTGGAAGTGGTTTGAGTCCATTGGAACGGTGGGATAAAAAGTTATGCCAGTTTTCGTGAAGACAGTCCAGTCTGGCGAGCAGAAGAGTCGACACAGAGGATAAGTATCGACCGATACTACCTAGTGTCGATCGATACTGCTCGGGAAAACAGGAAATTCGACTTTTTACAAGTATGGAGAGTTTGCATCTTAGTCCAGAAGTCTTTAATTATTACAATAAGCCCCAGAACGTGTTTTACCATTATAATTAGGTTTTTCAGCCACTTTTGTTGGCTACAATTGATTTTACTTTGGTTTTGGAGAGAGAGTTTTTGTGAGGGAGACAAGTCAGAACTCTGTTCATCTGAGAGCAGATTTTGAACCCTCTTGTTACTCCTTTCTTATTGTTTATTTTAATGATCTATTCAGTTATGTTGATTGTTTCATTCTCCATGTATGAGTAGATCCATCTTAGGTTTAGGGTTTTCTCATAGGGATTTCTCTGATTGCTGGTAATTGATTAGTTAGTATTCACTATCTGAATTAGTTCTTCTCCATAGGTTGTTCTCAAAGCTAATTCTAGGTTGACGAATCTTGAACTTAGATCTTAGGTTAATCGATTAGGCACGACAATGCAATTGAGTAATCTGACCAAACCTAGGGTGAGCAAATTAATTATTCGCAAAGAGATTTGGTTTAATTGAATTGTGAACATATCAAACTCGGTATTAATGTTGATTTATTCTTAGGAATTTGCAAAGAGATTTGGGATTCTGAAGTTTAGATTTAGATAATTCTCGCAACGACAGTTGGTTAATTATAGCTTAGTGATTTGAGTTCAAGAACCGCGCAAAATCTGAATCCTGACTGATTGGTTATCTGCATTCATTGATCTCCTGAGAAATAACGTGGGCCTATATTCTTCAATAGATTTTACAACTCTTTTACTGTTTATTGCTTTTTGTTTCAACTGAATTGCTTAGCTTGATTCGACACTAAGTAGTTTATTGAGCAATTTTCTTGAGTCCTTGTGTTCGACCCCTACTTTACTACAACTACTGTTTAAGTACTTTTAGGATATTAATTTGAGCATATCAAATTTGAGTTGATATATCATGGTTTTTACCCCTTTTAGAACATGATTTATGTCCTATTAATGGAGTCCTTATAGTAATTTGGAATCTTTTCGAGTCTTTTACATGTTTAGTTACGTTTGGAGCTGAATTAGAGATATTGAAGCATTTTGGAGCATTTTGGAGCATGTGGAGATGCTGAGTCATGCATAAACGTCAGAGGTTTGGCATTCGTTGAAGAAATTCAGACCGATGGATTGAGCTCCAATTTTGACACAATACAGATTAATGGATTAGCGTTCATTTGGAAGTGGTTTGAGTCCATTGGAACGGTGCGATCAAAAGTTATGCCAGTTTTCGTGAAGACAGTCCAGTCTGGCGAGCAGAAGAGTCGACACAGAGTATGAGTATCGACCGATACTACCTAGTGTCGATCGATACTGCTCGGGAAAACAGAAAACTCGACTTTTTACAAGTTTGGAGAGTTTGCATCTTAGTCCAAAAGTATTTAATTATTACAATAAGCCCCAGAACGTGTTTTAGCATTATAATTAGGTTTTTCAGCCACTTTTGTTGGCTACACTTGATTTTACCTTGGTTTTGGAGAGAGAGCTTTTGTGAGGGAGACAAGTCAGAACTCTGTTCATCTGAGAGAAGATTTCGAGCCCTCTTGTTACTCCTTTCTTATTATTTATTTTAATAATCTATTCAGTTATGTTGATTGTTTTATTCTCCATGTCTGAGTAGATCCATATAAGGTTTAGGGTTTTCTCATAGGGATTTTTCTGATTGCTGGTAATTGATTAGTTAGGATTCACCATCTGAATTAGTTCTTCACCATAGGTTGTTCTCAAAGCTAATTCTAGGTTGACGAATCTTGAACTTAGATCTTAGGTTAATCGATTAGGCACGACAGTGCAATTGAGTAATCTGACAGAACCTAGGGTGAGCAAATTAATTATTCGCAATGAGATTTGGTTTAATTGAATTGTGAACATATCAAACTCGGTATTAAGGATGATTTATTCTTAGGAATTTGCAAAGAGATTTGGGATTCTGAAGTTTAGATTTAGATAATTCTCGCAACGACAGTTGGTTAATTATAGCTTAGTGATTTGAGTTCAAGAACCGCGCTAAATATGAATCATGACTGATTGGTTATCTGCATTCATTGATCCCATGAGAAATACCCTGGGCCTATATTCTTCCATAGATTTTACAACTCTTTTACTGTTTATTGCTTTTTGTTTCACCTGAATTGCTTAGCTTGATTCGACACTAAGTAGTTTATTGAGCGATTTTCTTGAGTCCTTGTGTTCGACCCCTACTTTACTACAACTACTGTTTTAGTACTTTTAGGATATTAATTTGAGCATATCATATTTGAGTTGATATATCATGGTTTTTACACCTTTTAGACCATGATATATGTCCTATTTATGAAGTCTTTTAGAGTCTTTTACATGTGTTGGTACGTTTGGAGCTTAATTGGAGATATTTAAGCATTCTATAGCATTTTGGAGCATATGGAGATGCAGAGTCATGCATAGACGTCAGAAGTTTGGTATTCGTTGAAGAACTTCCCACCGCTGGATTGAGCTCTAATTTTGACACAAGACAGATCAATGGATTAGCGTTCATTTGGAAAGTGTTTGAGTCCATTGCAACGGTGCGATCAAAAGTTATGCCAGTTTTCGGGAAGACAGTTCAGTCTGGCGAGCAGAAGAGTCGACACAGAGGATGAGTATCGACCGATACTTCCTAGTGTCGATCGATACTGCTCGGGAAAACAGGAAACTTCACTTTTTACAAGTCTGGAGAGTTTGCATCTTAGTCCAGAAGTCTTTAATTATTACAATAAACCCCATAACGTGTTTTAGCATTATAATTAGGTTTTTCAGCCACTTTTGTTGGCTACACTTGATTTAACTTTGGTTTTAGAAAGAGAGTTTTTGTGAGGGAGACAAGCCAGAACTCTGTTCATCTGAGAGCAGATTTTGAACCCTCTTGTTACTCCTTTCTTATTGTTTATTTTAATGATATATTCAGTTATGTTGATTGTTTCATTCTCCATGTATGAGTAGATCCATCTTAGGTTTAGGGTTTTCTCATAGGGATTTCTCTGATTGCTGGTAATTGATTAGTTAGTATTCACTATCTGAATTAGTTCTTCACCATAGGTTGTTCTCAAAGCTAATTATAGGTTGACGAATCTTGAACTTAGATCTTAGGTTAATCGATTAGGCATGACAATGCAATTGAGTAATCTGACCGAACCTAGGGTGAGCAAATTAATTATTCGCAAAAAGATTTGGTTTAATTGAATTGTGAACATATCAAACTCGATATTAAGTTGATTTCTTCTTAGGAATTTGCAAAGAGATTTGGATTATGAAGTTTAGATTTAGATAATTCTTGCAACGACAGTTGGTTAATTATAGCTTAGTGATTTGAGTTCAAGAACCCGCGCTAAATCTGAATCCTGACTGATTGGTTATATGCATTCATTGATCTCCTGAGAAATAACGTGGGCCTATATTCTTCCATAGATTTTACAACTATTTTACTGTTTATTGCTTTTTGTTTCAACTGAATTGCTTGGCTTGATTCGACACTAAGTAGTTTATTGAGCAATTTCTTGAGTCCTTGTGTTCGACCCCTACTTTACTACAACTACTGTATTAGTACTTTTAGGATATTAATTTGAGCATATCAAATTTGAGTTGATATATCATGGTTTTTACCCCTTTTAGAACATGATATATGTCCTATTTATGGAGTCTTTTCTAGTAATTTGAGTCTTTTCGAGTCTTTTACATGTTTAGGTACGTTTTGGAGCTGAATTAGAGATATTGAAGCATTCTGGAGCATTTTGGAGCATGTGGAGATGCAGAGTCATGCATAAACGTCAGGGGTTTTGCCATTGTTGAAGAAATTCCCACCGATGGATTGAGCTCCAATTTTTACACAATACAGATGAATGGATTAGCGTTCATTTTGGAAGTGGTTTGAGTCCATTGGAACGGTGCGATCAAAAGTTATGCAGTTTTCGGGAAGACAGTT